>OY728133.1:1435966845-1440966845 GCA_963277665.1 Viscum album | reverse complement strand
GAAATCGCACCGATTTTCTAAGCCAATGTCATTGTGTAGTGAATACCATGCCCATTTCTCTATCAATCGTATTCACATTTATGAAAATTGACATATTTATTATAAGGTTTCATGTATTAATTCCACATTCCTTTGTCGTGTAATAAAATTATTATGTTTTATGAATCCATGTTTTATGATCCTTTAGGCACACTTATGCATGGAATGAAATGTTTATGAAGGGTGCGCCCTTATAGCGCTCCAATGCATTGGGCAAAGTATAGTATCATGATTTGTCATGTGCAATGAGTGTTGACTCATGCTAATTCAAGTGCAATGAGGGTTTACTCGTGCTTTATGTGCAATGAGGATTTACTCATGCTCCATGTGCAATGAGCCTTGGCTCATGCTAATTCCATGTTAAGTGTTGTTGCCTCATTTTCATGTTATGATTATCATGCTTTATCATGCCTTTATGTTCATGTTTCTTATAATATCTATTGATATTCCTATTTTCTAACATGTATTTTACTCCTCATTTTATTCCATTTGTACTCCCTTACTGGGATTTATAGCTCACCCTTTTCTTACGCATGTCCTCAGGTTATCCCACACAATGCTAAGTACGAGGGAATGTAGTGGTCATGTAAAGAATGTTTTCAATGAAGATATTGTATTTCATGTTTTATGTTTTTATGTAATGGTCCTAATCCCCAAATATACTAAACCTCTCAATCTTCTTTGTTGTATCAAGTGAATTTTTATGTAATAAATCATGATTATGTTTGTAATAAAAGCAGGGTTGTCATATGTGACTTTAGAACATTTCATGTAGACTATGGGTACACTATGTGTAGAGGGATTCACATGTTGTGTCCTACCATCCAGGGTCTTATCATAATAATTGGTTGGGTGTCAATACGTGGTGTCAACCCATGTGTCTCTTCATGGATACTAATACGTAGGTATGTTTGTGTACTTCTTCCATGAAAAGTCATGTGGGGGTGTACATGTGATTTTGCCAACCCATGTACACCACCACATGTCTGAAAATATATTGAAATACATGTTGAGTATCTAGGAAGGTACTACATGACACGTGAAAGGGGTCACATGTCGAGTCACATTTATCTATTCCCTGAACCCCTAGATGCTGATCAGTGGGAGAACAAAAAGTGTATACCTCGGTAACCCATTTTTTGTTCATCATGTTTTTCTAAAACTTTTGTTCTTCCTACGCGCACCTTGAATGATGATTCAGTTATATTTCAAGTGTTCCTTTCACCTTGAAACATCATATATAGTGTCATTTATCCACCCTAACAGTGAAACAATTTTTTGGGCCTTCAATCTACTCGGAAAACTATTTTGATCTATTCCTATGAAAACTGCATGTATACTGGTTTCTTCTGATTCGATCTAATTCATCTATCACTGTCACCATCACACCCCAGTTAGGTGGTCCTAATGTTGGTTCTCTAAATTTGGATCACTACGCTAAGAAATGAAGGTGCAACGATCATTTATTTTTAAACATAATGAAGAACATATAGAATGAGTAGAAAATGGGGTATAGAAAAATAGAAGTAACAAATCCAAATAACTAACCATGACCATTGTTCATTATAAACTCAGTCGATTCCTATAATATTGACCATGAAATAAAATCAATTCTCAAATAACCAAAACCTGGTAATACAATAGTCAATGCCATCCTACAAGGTTATGATAGAACCACGAAACAACATATTCTTTGGTTTGTCTGTGATTTCCATTGAATCTATGAATGGGGAACGAAATCCAAAATAATAATATCCTACCTATGAGTTAGATCGCTTACTATTAAAGATTTATTTCCACTGGTGAGATCCATCAAGAACAATATTCGTCAATCTCTGATCCAAATTTCATCATCGCCCCTAAGAGAATTCATCAGGGGTTCTCCCCAATGCCCCTAGGGGATTTCTAGGTTCATGTGTCTAATCCTAGATCCGTTCCTAGAAGATTATTTAAAGAAATCAAAACCATCTTTGCATTTATGTGTTAGTGAAATAGAAAAATATAATAAATCATCAATTTATTTTATTCATTACAAAATCCAGAAATTACATTTTATAGACGAATCACAACTAATGATGTTAGTTCACACCCAAGGTAATCCACTACCCTTAACTCAATGATTCCCTCATATTTCTAATTCAGGCATGCATTTTTATGTTATTCCTATTTTCATGAAAATTTCACATACATACTATTTAGTATATTAATATATTTAAAACATTTATTTTGGGCACATTGGTCCACGTAATCACACGTTTTCTTATCCTTGGACTTGAATATAATCAATATGAAATTTATAAATAATACACAAAAAATCTAGAATACTAAAATCTACCAACCCTTGGATTTATATACCTGAAAATCAAACCAAAAGATACTCAAAAAGATATGAGTATTGTTCACGAATTTTAGACTTTCTCACCCATGTTCTCTCCTGGAAATTCTCATGCTACCACCATACATGCACCCAAGGGCTCACCCACCCAATAAGGATCCTCTCCTTCCAATCTTGGATCTTGACTGGGTTCTTAGAAAAATTCACTCTATCCTCGGTGTACAGTTCTCCCTAGTCAAAGATGTGTGATGGTTGCACACATACCTCTGTAGTTGTGACATGTGGAAGATGTTGTGTACCTGGTCGAACTGTGGGGGTAGAGCTAATGGTTAATAAACCTATCCTACTCTACACAGTGTATAAAATGGCTAATGAACCTTATAGATAACTTGTTTCCCTAGAATAAACTCAATAATCTACGTCGAGGTCAAATCTGTAGGAACATGTGGTCTCCTTCCTAAAAATCTTAAGGACTCCATTGTCAATCATCATTTGACTTATGATGGCTCTGTGGAGTTTTATCCATTTTTAGATAATATGAATCTTCTCTATAATAGCTCATACCAACTCCAGGATGATGAGTGTTGACTATCCGAGGTCAGTCCAGCAATGTGGTGACCTATAGGGTCCCCTATAAAAATCATAAAATGGCTCCATAATAATGGTGGAATGGTATCCATTATTGTAAAAAACACTATTAGTCTTAGGTGATCATCCAAACTATGGTTGAAGTCCAAAATTAAAGATCTTGGAATTTCCTCCATGATATGAATGGTCTTCTTTGTTTGGCTATTCATATATGGTTGGAATGACGTGACCAAGTATAACTAGGTCCCAAAAACCTCTTGTGATCTCTTACTTAACTAGGATGTAAAAAGAGCCTCATGATCTGAAATTATCAGTGAGGAGACTCTATGGAGTCTAATTATCTCCTATATTTTATGGAATCTCAAACTCCATACTGAACACTAAAATCAGATAGCTTGGATATGGGACCACTTGGTTATTCGGTCAACAAATCACCTAGATGGAATCATGTCCCATTGTCGTATGAGGTAAAATCATCACTATGTACATTGATATCCCATCAAAATTCCATTACGGTACATCAAGGGGTTTATATAATCCCTCTTGAACCTAGTGCTCATCCTTCACTTACTAAATGGTTAGGCAATGAGAAAAAAACACTAAAACACTCTTCCTCATCCCAAGACACCAAAAATAACATAGAAGGCCCTTGTATAACAATTCCACACCATGATGTTCTTCCAACGGGGACATATATTACTATATAGAATCCTTCTCCCACAATATCACTGGTACTAATATGAATCCTATAAAAATGAAGATTTGATCCCCACATTGTAAATATCGATCCGGAGAATTCATTGTGGACCTATGAGAATGTAGGCTCTCAGAGTTAGATTACCCAAGTTCTGACTCCCTGACTCATTGTAATAGTCGAGGGGTAATATCCATTGACATGAGGTAGGTTTCTCCATCTTTAACCAGAAAGTATAACATTAATGAGGCCAAAAAATATGATGACTCATTCAAAAACTATGAAATAGATCTTCATTTGAGATAATCTAAATCCACTTTATCTTTCCTAGGAGTGTAGAATCTATCAAGGTCATATTCCTATAGGAACACTATCCATATCCTCTGTCATAGGTTCAGATCCTTCTAAGAGAATATATAATTTATACTCTTGTGATCTAAGTAGATGATAAACTACTTTCCCATCAGTTAGTGTCACCACATCTAAAACATGAAGACTACCACTTCTAACTCAAGATCATGGGTCTTGTAGTTTTTCTCATGTAGTCTCTGTGAGTGTGAACCATTGGTAGTCATTTATTTCCATTGCATTAGGAATCAATAATTCCTAGTTCCAGATGCATCATAGAAAACTACATGCTTGACACTCTCCTTTGACAATCCCATGATCAGAGCACTCATCAAGCTCTGCCTCAACTGCTGAAAATCCTACTGTAAATTCTATATCAACATGAATGTATTCCACTTTTCTGTTAAATCTGTCATAGGTGTTGATATCCTAGTGAAATCATGTATGAATATCTGATAAAGGCATTCTAGCCCGAGGAAGCTCCACACCTCTGTCAAATTCTGAAGTGGATCTGAATCTAATAGCACCTCTACCATGGTCAGTTCCACTACCACTCCATCTACTGAGATAACATGACCCTAAAATTAGACTACCTGAATCCATGACTAAAACTTTGAGAGATTCCCACTATGATGGTTCTTGTTGAGTTCTTACATAACCATCCTTAGGTATCTGTCATGCTCCTCCAAAGATGCCAAGTACACAAGGATATTGTTAATTTAGACTGTGACAAACTACCCTAAATATGGCTAATGATATTTTTTCATGAGTCCCATGAACACTTCGGGGGCATTCATTACACCAAAGAGATCACTAAGTACATATAGTGACCGTAATGATATCTGAAAGTGATCTTTAGTATATCCTTACATCGTACTCACAACTGGTGATAGCCTAATCGATGGTATTACTTCCAAAATAATTGTTTTCCTCTCAAATGATCTAATAGGTCATAGATAGATATTAGTGTATAATTTTTCTTCAAGGTCACCTAGTTCTAGATATTTTAGTCAAAAAAACATAAGGCTCACATATTCCTTTTTAGAAAACAAATTTGGGGCTGCCCAGGGTAAAACAATGGGTCTCACGAAGCCCTTCCTATGGAAGTCCTCCAACTATACTCTCAGCTTGCGATGCCCTGCGGGAGCTGATATGATGGTGCAGATATCCATTCCTTCCCATGCTTTAAATCAATGTATAATTTTATTTCATGATATGGAGATAATTATGGAACATATTTAGGAAAGGCCTCCTCATACTCTTCCACTATTGCAGGAAACATGAAGTTCAAAACATCAGATGCATCGTGGGTTAGGAAACACAAATATTGAGTAATTGACTTCATCCTCCTATTAATAAGTTTATCTTATGCTTCCTAGGTTTCCTTTTTTACCTATAAATGATAACCACGTTCTATCATTGTGGACACACAATATCCTTCGCCTAAAATAGTCAATATGGTCATGGACTATGGATAATAAGTCCATACCCATAATGAAATCATAAACCCTCAACACTACAACAAAGAGGTTCCCACCAAAACTCTCACCTCCAAGGGCCAGGTCACACTTTTTTCATAGATGATTAATCATAATGTATTCCCTAGCAGGTGCCTCCAAGAGAAAGGGTCTAGTCAATGGTTCAACCCAAATCTCCAGGTTTCAAACAGATTATGTGGTGAGAAAGGAATTACTGAAACCAATTTCTATCAATAAGAAAACTACGGTAGAATGGACAGAGATCATTCCATTGATTATTCTTGGATCCCCTTGGTTATATTCCTCAACTACATACAACTATCCACTCCCCTTTCCTCCAACTCCCTGGCCTTGGAATGGACATCTTGGGGGTGGTGGTGGTAATAAGTCAAAACGTAGACCACCACCTCATATTATCCCAACTCCTCTTGCACATTTTCTGATTTGTAGATTTTTCTACCCCTATCACTATCTATTCCAAATTGGTCCATCCAAATTCTCCTTATTAGCAGCATGGTGGGACATAAAATCCAAAGTGAGATTTCCCAAACCATCAGATGAATATAACTTCCACTCCCTGTGCTGACTAGACCCACCCGATGATCCATTAACTGTATATCCTCTATCATGGGACCACCGGAAATGTATCCCACATCTAGGTCCCTGGGAATGACAGGATCTATCTACAATTTTGGTATCTAATATTTATCATCCATTTATGACTATCACCAGCTATATTTTCTCATCTAAGAAGCTTTCAACCACCAAAGGTCACTCAAGAACCTCTTTATAAGAATGAATTCATAAAGTTATTACATTGTATCAGATGTCTCTTTGAATACCTTTATCAATGGTACAATCCCTGATGTACTTATCTATAACCATACCCATGTAGCAACTGGAAAGGTTGGTGAACCTTGAGGAATAATCAGGCACGTTCATTTGTCCCTACTGAAACTGAAGAGCTCCTTTATATGTAAATATCTTAGCATAACTAGTGAGAACACCTATCTAAAGTGACGATCAAACTTTGTCCACAAAAGATTCACCTCATCATGAATCTGGATAGCCAAACCAATCTATTTCCCTACTAAGACATGTTGAAGTCTCATATACAGAACCACCATCTAATCTGGTGGTGTCCGAACAGGGCTTAAAACTCTAGTCACCACCTCAATCCATTTATTATCAACTTGAGGATCACGATCACCTTGGAATCTAAGGGATATGAATCTCTGAAACATGTGTAGAGAGACCAACCCATGATCCTCATATGCTAGTACTATGGGTACTATGTGCTTCTCAATAGGTGGATGTATAACTGGTGCACCACCTGTAGGTAATATCTTGGTAACTGGTCCCTGTATTGAATCCCTATCAATTAAGGGTTCATCCTCATTAAAAAGATCCTAAAATCCATATGTATAAGTGTCATGGAGGCATCATTTAAGAAAACATGTTGTTCCACAATCAATGATTATATCTGGTGAGATGACTCAAGAAGAACAAGGAAACCACAACCCATTACTATTTGATGCATGTGCCATTATATTACTAGAAATCGGAGTTCTCATGTACCGAGTAAAAAAAGAAGTTTATCAGACACATTTTGTATGGATATGTCTGCCGCCCACACTAACAGTAGAGTTCCATGCATGAAAAAAGAAATAAAAAAACATAACACAATTGACACAAGCCAAACTCACAAACTCATGGTACTAAGTTAGAACTATATACCTACCTCTAATAGCACTCTATCATTACCCGTCCCATTGTATCTTATGTTTTAACTACCCAAGACTGCCCTTAATAGGCTACGGACTGTTGACTAGCATTGAGTAGTCATATCACTAACATCAAAGGCATTTTCGAAGTACCTATATGCATGCTCCCATATCCAAGGCCACAAAATTATAAAATGTAAAAAACCACTAATTAAAAAATTCATGTTTACCACTATATCCCAACCAATATAGTACAATAAGAATGTGATTCCAATAAAGTAAACCGGGTAATAATACAATCCCACCAAGAAGAGTATGTAAACCACAACACCAACTTGTAATCAAAAGGTACCAGAACTACTGTATATATCCATAGGAAGACACCTCAGCCTTCCTGATCTCATAAAGCATTGTCATGTCCTAGTCCACCTAGAAATCATTCAAATGGCCACTTTTCTACACAAGACACGTCCTGTGCAGGTAAATACCATGCTGAGATTGGTATAACAATACTCAGTAAGACACCCCAAAACCACAAATCCATATAACATAGGAAATTATAGTCATCTCTACAAAAAATGTGATTACTACAAATATAAAAATATCAAGATATACTCAATCCAAGACATTCAGTGTGGGGGTAATTCAAGACAACCTAATTCCTACACTTGGGATTCAGCTTGAAGATTCCATTAAGAACTCGTATAGGAGAAGACATCCATAGTCCAATATCACTAAAAAAATCCATTCAAGAATTACTATTTTATCAGAATGATCATGAGAGGGATACCTAGATAGATCTGAAGAGAGAGATATGATACACATATGAGGATCATAGTTAGGGAAATGGAGTGATACTAATAAATCAGTCTCGATTAACTTTCTATGTATAGGATTGATGCCCTATAAAATTGGTCATGTAAAAACTGAAGAATGTACCTATGTCATGAAGAATTAATAGAGGAACTTACTTTGGGCCTCTTCGGGGATTTCAAAAATCTATCTAGAAAGTCATGTTTAATGGTTCATAGTCCTATGATTAAGAAATGATTTATATATACATTCATGGAAAAGAATAAAGGGAATAGACCCTAAAGATATTTTCCAAAGATATTGAGGAAAAGAGGATCAATCCATTTAGAAAGGGGTAAAAATGTGTAGTGGGGTCACACAATGTGTCCCTTTACCCAATGTACACCATGTGTACAATGTCCCATCTCATTAAAACATGTCATCTAGAAGATGGGTACACAACGTGTTGAGGGAGTCACATATTGTGTCCTTATATCTGAGACCTTCCTGTGTGCTCTAGTTGTGTGCCAGTACATGATGTCAACCCGTAAGTCTCTTCCCCTATACCAATACATTGGGTTGTCTGTGTACTTGGTATAGCCTAAGTCATCTGTTGGGGGTACAATCCTTTTAGAAAACCAATGTACTCCACCCCAATTCTATTTATCTCCTTAAATACTCACTGAGTCACTGGGAAGGGATTACATGCTATGTGATAGGGGTGACATTCCATGTGACATTTAACTATTCACTAAAACCCTAGCTACCAATCAGTGGGGGCCACACGCCGTGTACCCCCAGGATACATGCCACGATCATCGTTTTTTTTTCAAAAGGTGTGTTATTCCTCCACACGCCTCGGCTGATGATATTGATCTTGTTTTGGTGGTTCGTTAACCTTGAAACATAATATATATGGTATTTTTAACACCCTAACACATAATCGGTGTGTTTCAGGACATTAATGGAGCCATAAAACCATTTTGATCTGTTCTGATGAAAACTGCATGAAGGACAATTTCTTCTGAATCGATCAGATTCTTTAGTCAACCTCGTTGTCACACCTCATTCAGGTCATCTTAAAATTGGATATCCAATTTTGGATAATTGATCCATGAAATAAATCTGAATCAATTTTTCGTTTATATACACTACAATGAAATAAAAACATGCATAGAAAAAAGGGGTGAGAAACCCCCAAGGAACAATTCTGAGGAACTAACCTCGGCCATTGTTTATTCCGAACTCGATCCATTCCTGTAATAGTGATTCCAAAAAAATCAATTCTCAAATAATCAAACCCCAATAATCCCTCAATTAAACCAATCCTGCATGGTTACAATCAATCTGTAGAACAACATGTTCATTTTTTGGACCACATTCGTCATTGAATCTATGAATAGGGAAAGAAATAAAAAATAACACATCTTTCCCAATTAATCAATCACTTGCTGGTGAAGATCAATTTCTGCTGGTGATATCCACCAAGAACAACATTATTCGATCATTGATCTATAATTATATTGTCACCGCTGAGATAATTCAGTAGGGTTTTTCTCAAGGGCCTTTAAGGAATTTCTAGGTTCATGATCCTAACCTTGATTAACTACCTAAAGGTTTATTAAGAAAACCATCTCCAAGTCTCTACATTGACAAAATAGAAAAACAAAGTAAATCTTCATTTTTTATATACTTTTAAAACAACCAAAACAATTTTTAATATCTGACCCACACTGGTATATTTAGTTCACACATATGGTAAATCCACATTCCTTAAAACAACGATTCCCTTATATTACTGATCTGGGTACCTGTTTATAAGTTACTCTACTTTTTTAGGAAAATTGTGTGTGCCTGCTATTTAATATTTTAATATATTTTAAACATTTATTTCTGGAACACTGGGGATCAGAATCACACACTATCTTAGTAACTAGTATAAAATATAATCTATATAAAATTTAAAAATAATACATAAAAAATTTGGGACATTATAGGTTATACTATAATTGACCCTTTCTAGAGATTTTTTCTCACCCGAATTTTGTTTCTCTCCCCAAATTACATGAAGTTTGCTATAAATTATATTTAAGGATATCTTTGATGGAATAAATTTATCAATAAAAGATAAAAAATTATGTTTCGATTAGTTAAATCATTTTTAATACAAGACTCGTGTAAGTATATTTTTTACCAAGGCTAATAAACTGATCAATCCATCGTAATTTGCTTCCTTGTAATCATGTTAATGTAATGGTAGTAGAAACTAACATCAGGCTTAGTAGAGTCAGGTCACTATAGATCATATATGAAGATTTTTATTAGCATCCTATGAAATATATTATGGAAAAAAATTTAGAAAACATATACATATGATTGAAATTTTGGACATGTATAGAAGAACATCCTATAATTTTGTTATGGTAGAGATTATGTGGGTCTTCTTCAAAATACTTCCATGTATGGATGTTATGATTGGATGTGGTTATTTAATAGATGTACCTTGGGGTAAAAACACTACCATGGTGTATTGTTAATGAATCAAGAATAACCTAGTACACAATAATGGGCTTGGTTTGACACTCTCTAGGGATATTCTTAAGATAATTCACATTTTCATTACAAATAATTATAAGGGATTTGAATAGATAACGATAGTGAATGGGTTAGGTTAAATTTTATATGTCTTTGATTTAATATAATGTGTCAAGTTTTAAACACCGTAAAAATTATTATATGGTTTTCCAAAATAATAATTGTTTCTCACAATATTCATTCTACTTTTAGTCAATGGATAGAACCCAGAAAAGTTGGGTTAATATTGAACATAAAGGACAATGTGGTTTCAATGAGAAATGAAACAGAATTTTTTAGGAGTGAAATATATCATTATTATGCATAATCAGTTTTCCCAAATCATGCTTAGCAGTATATACCTTAACCAACTTCTAAACTACCCAAATAAAATAACAATATATCTTTTTAAGAGCTCAAGTATTGTAGACCATGATGAGAAGAAAGTTTGATTTTTATCATGTCAGAAATGTAGAAAGAGGCACCTAAGAAAGTGTATAAATAAAATAGATATATTCATTATATGTGATAAATAAGGATATTATGAAAATATTTTCCAAGTAAAAATGAAGAGTATGATGGAGGGAAACAAATCTCATCCTGAAGATCTATTTTTTTCATTAACTTATGTGTAGGTAACCTAGGAATTACCCAAGTCTATTCCCTCTTATAAAAGATAAACCCTAGACCAAGTAATGACCTATGTATAAATAAGTGGAAAAAATATTTATGTACTGATATTTTATTGAAAACCATAGTTGAAAGGTTGTTTAATTACTAAATTTCATAGATTTCCATCGTATTTATTTTGAAAATTTTATTAATATGGTTTTACAAAAGGAAAAATTTTGTCCTTGTTGATTACCCATATATTCTGCCAGGGTTTTGGGACTTAAACCCATTACCAAATAACCATAAGGGTTTAATGCCAACCACGAACCTATGAAATTCCTTATTTAATATGCAATGTTTTTATTTAAAATATTGTATCAATAAATATTAATACTGAACATTTAGTGTTTATTTTTATTTTTTTAGATTAATATATTAACAATATTGGCTTTGTAGAATATATATGGAAAAGTGAAAGGACATTTCACCCCTTTATGTGCCTTACGATCCATTAAAATTTTATTTTAGTGCTTCATGCATAGAAATTATTTTTCATATAACCATTTCATGGATTAAGGGATGCATTATAATGAGATTCAAGCACAACAAAAATATTTAATTGTACTTATGAAATTTAAATATATCAAGTATGTATATTTCATTGTATTTTAATGTATTAATGTATTTTCGCATTATTAGGAGAATCATGAAACAAATGTTATCTAAATACATTATATTTTGTTTAACTGATGGTCTTCTAAATCATAATATATTTTTTACTTTGGGACCCTAATTTTTTCATTTATAATTTAATTTTATGTGGTATATGACTTCAATAACCCCTTATAAATATTTAAACTTTTCCCCCATGTACGTATCTCCACATTCCACTAATGTTCTCTTAATTGGAGACATAATTATATGTCAGTTCATGTGACATTTGTACATACAGTAATATCTTTTCTAGAGGATGTTTTAGGAACCCTTCTCATGATACAGAATTTAATATTATGAAATATCAAAAAATTAATTATTAATTTTTATTTTAAATTTCAAGGACATAATTTAATTAATGTTGTGAAAATGTAATGCCCTGAAGTGATAAAGTGAGAATATTATATCTAATATTTTGTATCACACGTAACACCAAAAAAAATAAGGGAATATAATATCCTAAGACATTATAATATATTTACTATTTTAAGAAAATTTATAATAGCATGAAATGTATGAAAAAATGATCTATCTTATAATGTACACAATAACAAGTTTCTTTTATCACATGCGGATCATATAAGATAGAGTTTTACAGAATAATAATATTTTATTAAAAACTTATTACTTAATACAATCATAGTAAACCCAGTAATTGAATTTGATGTTATTAATATTAGTAACTAATTTACCAAAATCTACATTTTACATAATTTTAAAATTAATCAACTGGTTTCAAATTAAATAAAAATAAATATAAAAACCAATTGAATATAAATGAAATTTTTTTGATTCTCACAAATGAGTTTTATCCTAATAAAGTATATATTTGAATGATATTAATTAAATATATATGTTATTTATTCAGTAAAATATTTTTTGTTTTATTCCAATAGATTTTATAGGCATATGATAAGAACAACTTGAATATTGTGCATTAAACATATATTTTTATAAAGGTAGTATTACACCCTTTTAATGGATTACATATTTTAAATCCAATTTTTGGAACTTTTATTGATTTTATATTTCAAAGTGAACTTCATATTCGATATAATTAAATAATTATTATCTTATAGTTGATATTTTGTATTTTTCTATGAAGATTTATTTTTTAAAGAATAGTGAAAATTAAAAAAATTTAATTCAAAGTTGTTTTTTCATACAATTTATTTATTATCATAAATCATATATTAAATTGGTTTTAAAGTAAAATTATATAAATTAAATTCTAATTAATCATATTTAGGTCATTATAACCAATTTCAATTTGAAATTAGATTAAAAAATTTAGCATCCCTTTGAGTTTTTTTATTTAAGAAACCAACTTTATTGTCCCATATTCGTGATTAATATTAAATTAATTTATACCACTTATATTATTGTTGTTTTAAAAAATGGATTAAATAACTATAATAAGAATATTTTATAATGTATCATATGGATAGATCTGATTTTGACCCAAAATATTATTGATAGTGATTAAAATTAATTACATCGATGAAGAGAATAATCTGTATAACAAGGGACTAACCTCAAACATAAAGACCAAAATGATATAGAAACTTGTAAAAATATCATTTCCTATATATATTTATAATCTATAGTACATATTATCTTATTTTATAATTATTGGATCCACTTTTAATAGGAAAAACATGGGTTGAATTCCCTCTTGAATTTTTTTTTTGAAGAATGTCACTCCTCCACTTTGAAAAGGCACCCACCCTCCCATTAACTCACAAATTTAAATATATTTATCTCCACCTAACACCACTAATATAATCTAACTATCATAATCCTAGAAACATATCACTGAAAATAATCCCATCCATGTAATCCCTTTGCTGCAAACCCAAAGAAGTTACCCAATGAAGTATAAACAATATTCCTAATTCTATTTTGTTTTATTTTCAATCTCCACCACCCCCACACCCCCAAATATTTAATTATTACTATAACATAATAAAATAATATAGTAAATATTATATTATTTTTTATGTTAAGGGTTTCGAAAAAACCAACTAACACATCATTCTAATGGAAAACGAACTCATTGTTTATGTGTACGGTTAACAACCGCTTCACAAAATGATGTCATTTGTCATTACATTACCACCATTCATGGTTGTTAGTTATGATATAAATAGTATTTATATATGATATTTATGATATTTATGATTTATTTATTCTTCATTAATTCAATTATAACTCATATCATTAGGATTTTAATTTTATGGTAATGTGATAACATCATCTGTGGAAGTGTTGACTACCACCTCCTCAAAGTGATGTGATTTGTTCAAACTATGCATAAAAAGTATTAAGGATGGTATTAATAAAACTATGTGACATGTATTAAATAAATATTGTAATATAAATATCATATAAATAAATAAATAAATAAATATATTATTTATTTTTCATTCATTTAAATTATGAAAGAAATGGAAGTACCGTTCATGCATATGTACGGCTTACCGTCTCTATAGAGGGTAAATTTCATTTCCATTCTAAAAATTTAATGGTTTATAATAAATACATATACATTGAATAAATATGATATTTAAATCATGTTCCAAATTATTTATTTGATTAAATCATGGTCTAATTAAAAGGAACAACATGTTACAATCCAAAACATACTAGGAAAACATGGAAGTGAACACCTCTAATATTAAAAATAATTAAATATTATTAACAATCAAGTAATAAGATATTGTATTAGGATAATATATGATATTATGAATATTATTATGGTTTTGTAAAATTTTATTTTCATGAATAAAAACATTAAATTTGATGATTAATGTTATTCACCCAAAAGGAAATGCATGGCAAGGGATTTTTAACTCACTTTTTACATCTTTGAGATAAATGTCATATTCAGAACAAACTTATTTTTTGCGGTGTATCTAATGTATATTTGTATACATTATATCATGAATTATTTTTTATTAAGGGTATATTTTGTTTCAATTTTAATTATTACTTCTAAGGAGATTTTAATTAAAAGTTACCATGTAGTAAAGAATCTCATAACTTGATTCCTTTTTATTGGATGGTATTACTTCTTTTTTGTTGTTAATATTATAATATCATGTGTGTAATCAATATATAATATCTATTTTATAATTCTGAATATTCTTGTGTGTATTTAAATTAGAATAAATAATTTTTTCATTTATTTATTCTCACGTTAAAATTTTATTCTTTTCAAGTGTTTACATCGCAGTCTCAATTTATTCATGATTATTTTCACATGGGTTTCAATTAAAGAAATAAAGAGTTAATTGTTAAAAAAATGATTAATTTTATTATAAATTTTTTATTTATGAACATTATCATTAAATAGTGCCTTTTCTACTCTTTTTAATCAAAATGTGTTTGAAAATACTAAAAAAACAGATGTGATTTCTCTCTTTAGTCGGGGATCCATTTTTTTAAAAAAACTATTTTCTAATAATTTCATCAAAAAAAATATATACTTTACAATATTATTTATTAAATAATTTTTAACCCTTATTTTCTTTCAAATTTTTTTCAATGTATTCTTCTTGTCACTTTTCAAATAAGGCATGTTTATATCCGTTTTTCCCTGAAAAAGGAATTTTATTTTTACCTTTTAAAGAATGTATGAATTTACTAGCCATAGTTTATTGGAAGCATAATTTAAATGTTTAAAGAGATTATTTATAATAAAAAAAATTTAAAAGTGATTTTCAATGAAAAAAATTTCAAAATGATTTTCAAAATAAAATGATTAATTTGTCAAAAATATTTTAAAATTTTGTTTCTATATGATTTTTATTCATCAATGAAAAAACTATTCATTGAACTAAATGTTATTTGTTGTATTGATATCATCCTTATTATTCCTCTGGCTAGTTTATGATTGATTCGGCCAAGGATGGTTTTGTAAATTCACTTCCTTGATTATTTTACTAGTCCCATTGAAATATTCAGTTTCCCTTGATCATTGAACATTGAATTTCCCCCAATTATCAATTCCATTTATCATATATATGATTATTTCCTAAACTATATAAAATTTTTACCTACATTTTTCAATTTTAAATTTATTTTATTATCTAGGGAAATATTTTAAATCCATATTATTTATTCACTATGGATATTTCATACTGTGTATTTTCTGTTAATTAAATTTATTATTTGATATAACAAATGATTTTGATAGAAAATGATGGGCGATGAGAAAACTTTATATATTCCCTTGATTCATCAATATATTCCCATGAGATGGATTATATAAAAAAATAAACAGGTTTATATATATATTTTTAAGCCATATTTTGAATGTTCATGAATGTATATGTTTTCATGTGCATCATGCATGACATCCAAAAAAATTAATCCTTACAATCATTTAGATTCAGTATTTACAATCCCTGATATTTTCCCTAGTAAAAAAAATCTATGGATGCATTTCATTCTATGTCTATTGATTAAATGGAATCTATTTTCAGTTTCTTAACTTTCCATATTGGGTTTTCCTTAACTATATTTTTAGATAACATGTTTTTTCATTTTTTAAACTTTATACACTATTTACGTACTTCCTTATCATTTTATTGATTACTTGGAAGTTTTCTTCACTTATTTATATTTCCATATTAACTATTCTCATTGATCTGTTATTGATTTGGCATTATTATAGAATTATGACCATTTGAGCTCTCTATTATTTTGCTTCTTTCCATAGGATTCTATGAAGTGTACTATGAACGATATTAAAAGATAATATAGTTGGAACAAACTTATCCTCAAAAGAAAAAAAATCATGTTGTAATTAGTGTATTCATTTTAAATACAAGACTCATGTATGTATCAAATTTTCAATACTACTAGACAAAACAGTCGTTTGGGGTTTGATTCCTTATAATCATTACAATGTAATGTTACTAGAAAACAACTTTGGTATTATAAGGGTCGGTTCACTATATAAGTGACACTTATGATATCGCCTTTTGAGATGCATTTAAGGATCCTCAAATAGGTCCCTATGGAACAATTAGGTCAAGAGAATCACTGATCTCACAATCCTCAATAAGGCCTCTTATATCACCACCCAACCCACTAGCAGATTCTAAATCCGTCCTCAAGTAAATCCTTTTAATGAACTATATTGGTCCAAAACACAATCCATACAACCTCTAAATACTATAAGTATTCCACCATTATGATCTACATAGAATAAAACCTATAATGTACTAATCATATTTCCATTTATGACACTGGATAATAAAACCCCAAAAATAAAAAAATTATAACAAACGCATGATGTTCTCTTTTGATTATATAGTGTATACTTTCAAATATGCAAGCCTCCATATACATTTATATGGCTAGAAAAGACATGGGGTTTTCCACGTACTAATAAAAGCACATGGTTTACATGGGATCTTTTTTTTACTTCTAAGTGACCATATACCCCACACAGGATGTGTCTACCCAAGTATATGGCCATATGGACCTATCTTACTACATGTCACATACCCATAGTACACGACATGTACTTCCCAAAACATCATTTTCCCATGTACTCTACCACAAGGCTGGGTACATGGACAAGTACTAATACATAGCATGTCTTGAATGTATATCATGTATACTTTAAAAAATTCTATTTTACCTAGATAGTAAGAACACAAGGAATGTATTCATTAAACCAAAAGTTATGTAGTTGAGTTTTCTATATAGGAAAGCTCTAAAAACCTATCAATACCATCATTTTTTCCCGATAGGAAAAAATTGACTACCATGGGGTCCTAGTAGTCATAATACGACTCTAAAACATAAAATAAACACATATATGGGGTTCAATACATAATAATATGAAACTATCTTGCCTCATGGAAATATTGAATCTTAGGTTCCAAATCTCTTCTCGGAAGTTGCAACACCTTGCTCGGGTCCCAATCCTTATCATGGACGGATTCTGGTGGCATCTCTTTCACATCTGATTTCTAGTATAGTTTTTTACTCATTGGAGGATCAATACCTCACCTTTTATGCATCACATGACCCAAAATGGGTGGGGGTATATTTTAATTAATTTTCCTTTTAATACTCTTCACAAGACCTGGAACTTGTAGTGGGTTTATACATAAATTAAGAAAAACCATTGATTATAAAATCAACAAATTATTTGAAATCACAATCTAAATCTTGGTTAAAAACATACAACAACACAAATATTCATAAATATTTTAATATTTAACTAAATAAAAATTAAATATTACAATAAAACATGCATAGTTGAAATTTTTACCAAACATCTATCATAGGGTAAAAATACTATTCTAGAACCAATATAGTAGTCTTAAAAATTATTCGAGATCATCTGCAAGTAAAAAATGACAATTTTACCCCTTATGATAACCAAAAAAGAACGATTTCAAATTTCTAGACAAGTTCTATGTTCTGAAAACTCGTGTCTCTAAAAAAATTATAAAATTAAACAGCGAATTTTGTAGTTTTTCAAAGAGGGTAGAATAAACATGTAAAAGTAATATTTAATTTCACTGTCATTTAATTTTCACTCTCATTATTACAAAATGTTTTCTTAGTTAATATGTATAGACTTGTTTGTACATTCCCAACACACAAAAACATGTGTAAATCATCAAGTAAATAGGTGAAAACAACACATTGTATTTTTTACAAGGTTCGATCAAAATTTAGGAAACTACTCAATATATTTAGATCCATTTTGAGATATCAATTTTCCAATATTATCAAATATGATTACAAGTAGTGTGTTGGGGTATCATTCCAATCGCAAAATTATTTCTAAATAGTTATAATCTCACATGTGTTCTTTATGATGACTCCTGGTAGTTAAATATAATACACCAATTCATAATAAGAGAGATATTTTTATCTCTAGGATTCTCTTGATGAATATAAATAATCATCCTCCCAACCTTCAATAATTATGATTTATAAAATCGATTATTTCTTTGAGATATTCCATGTTTTCAGTATATATAATAAATTAATATCTAGTCTTTTAAACTTATTTAATGTGTCATATCTTCCCAATATTATTGAGTATATATATTTTTTGGATTTCTCACTATCTCTTGGTTTATTAACTTCTATATTCTACTAAACATTATATATTATAATCATTGTCTATATTTACTATAATTACTCAACCCAAAATTTTTTATAGAAAACTTAGTTTGGATCTTCTGTTTAACCAAGTTTTATGTTCATGTTAGATAAAGTTTCACAATTTATTGTCATATTAGTTTTTGACATAATTGATTATCATTTTAAATTATTTATTCGATGAATACATTCATGTGATATTTATTAGATTATAGTGAACATATATCATCTCAAAATAATCAAAAAAACTATTAAATGATATTATTTGGCCTTATTTATATGAATAATTGATTCTTCATGAAACCCTTCATGAAATCATAAAACACTCTACCTTTCCTTCATGAATTGCACTAGGTTCACATAATAATAATTCCATGAACATTTGATTTTCACATTATTTTATAACATTAGAGAGTATCCTTGTGACATGTTCTTGTCATGGGGTGTTGAAAAAGCTATTATTTCCTAATTTAAATTAATGTATAGTGATTAACTAATGTATTATTTAGAGATGAGTGCATAAAAATCAAAAATTCAAATTAAATTTAGATAAAGAAGTCTCGTCGTTTTTTTGAAATTGATTTATTTTCAAATGAAAATAATGAACCTAAAAAAAGTAATGAAATTAAGAAAAATATTAATATATAATTGTTAAAAAAACATGTGATTTAAAACTATTATATGATATGGTGATTAGGTATGGTTTTGTTATCCAGTTGTAATTATATCATATTTTTAATATATTCAATTCTCATCTCCTATGTGGTTAAAAGTGATAATCCATAATCTCCTCTTATCCCTCCCCTGTTCAAATGGTAGTAGTTATAATAAACCTTACAAAAATTTCATATTTGTATACTCTCTTACTATGTGTGAAATATTTGTATATAATACCCCCAATTGACATAGGCAATTACCAATCAGGTTTTGTTTATCCCAAACAATAAATAATGTTCACTACTCCTCACACAAGTACTGGTGATCACAGATTACATAACCACTATGCCCAGGTCTATTCAATCATATATAAACCAGAACATAGTGGAAAGTGATATTGATCATTTACCAGTGAAATAAAAACAATAGAATCTAAAATTAAATAAATTTTTTAATTTTAATTAAACCCGTTATTATAATTTGAAACAGATTATGCAGAAGAGAGAAAAGGATTTTAAAACATTAAGAAAAAGAATTAAAAAATTAAAAAATAGAAAAACTATACTTCCCCAATCAAACATAATTTTACAACACCATGGTATGGTTAATTATGAATAAGGGAAAGAATAATTCATTAAAAATCTAAGATGAATAAATGAGGGAAAACAATGAACATAAAATTTTCTCCTCCATAATCTATCTTCCTGAATGTTTCTTCTATTATTCCAACTATAAGGCCAAAAAAATCAAGGGTCTCTTTATAAAGGATTTTCATAATCAATTTTGATATTTAAACACCAAATTTCAAATATTTTGGAATGGTTTAAAGAAATATATAACCAAAATAAAAATATTAACTTATTTTGTCTGCCAAACACTATTTGACCAACTCCACTTGGACTCGCTCAAAATATTCCTTAATGATCACCATAAATTATGAAATTTAATTGGAACCATTCTTTTGAGTATTCTGTCGAAACCAACTTAAATTAGCTCATTTTAAGGTTGATATAATGAGATATTCTTAAATTAATAATGTGGGGTTCATTCTACTGGTTAGAAATATTTCTCTATTTGATTGATCTTTATAGGCCATTGTGTTTCTAATTGGTTATGGTCTCAAAAGATAAAGTTTAATTACAGAAAAGAATCAAAAATAAATAAATGTTTTAATTTGTATCATAATTGTAAAATATATATGTGAAATACATAATCTCCATAAAACTATTAAATTTACACTATTAAGTAATTTTCACAAATAAGCTCAAAATTCACCAAAAAAACTAAATTAATGAAAATAACCTGAACTTTTATAATTTTTAGGGGCCATATTATTGAAACACACTTTCAAAAATAATAAAAATATAAACTCTATCAATCCCCCCTCTCACAAACCGAATATGGTCGCCATCAAACCAGCACCATACCCGGATCATGGCAAGACCCGAAGGGAGTTCCCCATCCCCACGGGCTGGCACAAGTGCCCGGGTATCATAAAAATTCATTAGAGAACAATTTACCAGAGTTTGGGTTCATAAGATAACAAAAAACAAACAACAAACCAAATCTGAAAAATTATTCCAAACAAGAATTAATAACAAGTCATAACTTAGTATATGAGTTTAAACAAGACACAAGAGGTCCAAAGGTACATAAAAGTAGCAGCAAACTGCCCATGAGACTCCACACGACAAGGGGTCATCACCCATAATTCGTCTCCACAACACCGCACCATCGAGAGAAACTAGCAACCCGAACCGCCATCGCCCAAGGCTTTTCCTTTGCCTGTGTCAAACATGATCATGTCTACTTACACCCAAAGGTGTAAGTAGGGTGTGAGACTAAGCCCAATAGGATATCACCCAAGGATTTCAAGTGATAGGCATTGTAAAATAAAAGGCTTGCAAGAGTTATAAATAGATAATAGTGGCATTTATTTCTAATAGTGCAACTTTGAAAAGAAAATAACTTTCAATGGGGATAACTATAAAGAATCAGTGAAATTGAATAAAACATTCAATATGCTCGTTTTCACATCCCAAAATACCATGAAGAAAGTTTAAATGCCAAAAAGGCCATGAGCACCAAGCGTAGGAACCGCCCTAGGTACTAGTTTGTTGTGAGCCCCAAGTACCTCGTACCTCGGTGAAAGAAACCATAATGAAATTTGTTCTCATGCACGAGCCACTAGTAGGGAGCATACCCATAACCTAGTGGTCTCCAATCATCTCCATTATAGTTTTGTCAGTGTTATCCATGTCAGAATTGCTAAGTGAACCATGGTCAAAACCCCTCCGTTCACTAGCGTACTAGTACACGTTTGCCCACCTAGATACCCAGGTTTCCCGTATTGTGCTCAAATAGTCACCACATGCTACCAAAATCAATACTCACATATAAATATCAGTTCTGGTCACACACATTCTAAACAATATCTATAACTTCTTTTCACCTTTTTCATAACTCAATAAACCATTTATAATTTCCATAAAACAATTTCAAGAAAAATAATCAAATGTTGCACATTAAATTCATCTAAAATCCCATATTTAAAACCAAATGGAGACCAATATTATACCAAAATATAAATTTCAGCATCAAAATATTTTTATAAATCCAATCCATGAATTATAAAACAACAGCAAGAGGCACAATATGGGTTACACATGTAAAACACCCATTTTCACACAAGATTGGCACTTAAAAATCTACCACTTTTAAAATGCTACCCAAATCAATTTTTGAAATCAAAATAATGAATGATGAACATAATGTAAACCTAAATACAGCAAGCCAACTCATTATACAATACCTACATATGAAATCACCTACCAAAAGAGTCAAAACCCCCAAATCCTTGTGCGTCACTTCAACCGCACCTCCGCCGCACCACAACGGAGTACGATTGAACCTAAAACCAGAGGATTGGACCAAGAAACTCAAAACTAAAACCCTAGGTACGAAACCCCATCTTCTTGACATTTGGGGATTCAATAAAAAAGGACGAAACCCTAAGAATAAGGGAGGAATAAGGAAGGGAAACAACTTGAGAAATCTGGACGTTTTTTGGAGATTCCGAAGTTCGGCCCTAAATCGTGATCAATATGAGCTCCGAAAAGGCGAAA
This sequence comes from Viscum album, assembly GCA_963277665.1. Lineage (NCBI taxonomy): Eukaryota > Viridiplantae > Streptophyta > Magnoliopsida > Santalales > Viscaceae > Viscum > Viscum album. Next base: position 1,440,944,028 of record OY728133.1, on the reverse strand, counting down.
ACGAACATGGGGGTGTGGCTGGGTTCGATGGGAATGTTTGAGAGGTTGAATCAACGAAAAAGGATAAAAAATAAATATTTTATGAAATAATTACAAAACAATTTTAAAACTGGAAATGGGCTTTCGGGTTGGCCCAATACCTAATTTTATCACCCAAATCCATGATTCTAATGAATTTTTAAGGGGACCAAAATTATTTTGTGGTTTTAATATTTAAATGAAGGTCATTTTGGAAGTTTAATGGTTGAAAAATGTTGGAAAACTATTGAGTTATTAAAGAAACAAAATATATTTTCAAAACTGGAAATGGGCTCTTAGGTTGGCCCAAATTTTGGAAACCCACTATTTCCTTTAAAATGCATGAAAAACCACCAAAACAAATCAAGGATGTAAATTAAATGAAAAATACCTCTAAATATTTCTTGTATGTGACAATTCTCTCCCCCATGAAGGACTTCCCGCCCCGGAAAGTAAACATGAGGCTTGATTGGAAAACAAGAACGGGTAGTCTTCCTCGACCCACGACTTTCGCTCCCATGTCTCATGTGTATCATTTCCATGCTGCCATAGAACCCGGACTAATGGAATAGACATCCCTCTAAGTATCTTCTCTTGGGAGTCCACTATTTTCACTGGCCTCTCAACAATAGACAAGTCAGGCTCTATCTCCAGTTCTTCCCAACTCAACACATGGGACGGATCCGGGTAGTATTTCTTCAACTGAGAAACATGGAAGACATCATGGATGGACGTCAATTGGGAAGGTAAGGCCAACCTGTATGCCACCTTTCCAATACGTTCGATGATCTCAAATGGCCCGACGTACCGCGGAGTCAGCTTACCTTGCTTTTCCAATCGACGATGGCCTAAACGAGGGGCCACCTTCAAGAATACTCTGTCACCCACAGAAAACTCTGGGTCTCGACGCCTCCGGTCCGCATATGATTTATGACGACTCTGAGCTGTCAATAATCATTGCCTGATTAATTTTACCTTCTCAGATGTCTCCTGCACCATACTCGGCCCCCGTAGTGAGGTCTAACCTACCTCATCCCAATAGAGGGGGGACCGACAAGGCTGACCATAGAGCGCCTCAAAAGGAGCCATTCGAATCGAGGATTGGTAACTGTTATTATAAGAAAACTCAACCAATCCCAAATGGGTATCCCAAGAACCTCCAAAGTCTAGGACACATGCACGAAGCATGCCCTCCAAAATCTGATTCGCCCGCTCTGTCTGACCATCCGTCTGCGGATGGTATGTTGTGCTCATCTTAATCTGGGACCCCAAGGCCTTCTGAAGGCCTTCCTAGAATAGAGATGTGAAATGAGGGTCTCTATCTAATAAAACTGCTGATGGCACACCATGGAGTCTCACCACCTCCTGAAGATACAAACGGCCCAACTCATCCACTTTAGATGTATATCTGATCGGAATGAAGTTGGCTGATTTGGTTAGACGATCAATCACCGCCCAAATGGCATTCTTAGCTCGAGGTGTACGAGGTAATCCAAAAATGAAGTCCATGGCAACCTCGTCCCACTTCCAGGTAGGAATGGGTAGTGGTTGGAGCAAACCGGAGGGCCTTTGGTGCTCTGCTTTCACCTGCTGGCATCTGTAGCATCTCGACACAAAGTCCGCTATGTCCTGTCTCATACCAGGCCACCAAAACTGCCGACTGACGTCATAATACATCTTAGTGGAACCCAGATAGACAACCCACTGAGACTGGTGGCTATCCTGCATCATCACCTTCTGTAGAGATAACAGCACTACCGAACGACCCTTGAAGCACAAGATGCCCTCGGGAGATGACGACCAATCAGAGGATGTCTCCCCACCATGAAGAAACTGCTTCGATCGCTGACAAAGCTCATCAATAGGTTGTTCCTGCTGAATCAACTCCATCAGAGAAGGAGTCAACTGGATGCTCGCCAAGAATTCCCCTCCACTATGTTCCTTGGTCTCCACATGCATCTGAGAAATGATCCCCATCAATGTCCACTCATCACTGGACTTTCTCAAAGCCTGCACTGGAACCCTTCTGCTCAAGGCGTCGGCCACTAAATTACCCTTACCTGGGGTATAGACAATGTCAAAATCAAACCCCTACAAGTACTCGATCCAGCGACGCTGCCTCATGTTGAGGTCCTTTTGTGAGAAGATATAAGCCAAGCTTTTGTGATCAGAATAGACCACAAACTTCTCCCCAAAGAGGTAGTGACGCCACGTCTTCAAAGCATGCATCACTTCTGCCAACTCCAAGTCATGGGTTGGGTAGTTCTTTTCGTGTGGACGGAGTTGGCGAGAGCCATACGCCACCACGTGATCATCCTGCATAAGCATGCACCCAAGACCCATACCTGAGGCGTCACAATAAACCACATATCCCTTTCTAGCCTCTGGTAAAATCAGCACGGGGGCAGTAGTCAATCGCCTCTTCAGCTCCTCGAATGATGCGTGCCATTCTGGATCCCATACAAACATCACCCCTTTCAGGGTGAGGGTAGTCATCGGTGAAGCAAGACGAGAGAAATCCTGAATGAATCGCCTATAATAACCAGCCAGGCCAAGGAAACTCCTAATCTTGAACACATTCTTCGGCTACTCCCATGACATAACCGCACTAACCATATCAGGGTCCACTGAAACTCCATTCTCTGAGATCACATGCCTGAGAAATCTCACCTCCCTGATCCAGAAACTGCACTTTGACAACATTGCATAGAGGTGGTGATCCCGTAATGTACCCAAAACGACCCTCAAGTGATGTTCGTGTTCCTCCTCAGATCTAGAGTATAGCAGAATGTCGTCCACGAACACCACAACAAAGGAATCGAGATATTGATGGAAAAACCTATTCATAAGTTCCATAAAGACTGCTGGAACATTTGTCAATACAAAGGGCATGACCAAATACTCAAAGTGGCCGTACCTGCTTCGGAAGCCTGTCGTTGGGATATCTTACTCCTTCACCCTGAGTTGATGATACCCTGAACGTAGGTCTGTCTTTGAGAACCACTTTTACCCCTTCAAATGATCAAACAAATCATCTATTCTGGGTAAAGGGTATTTGTTTTTAATTGTTACCTTACTCAGCTTCCGGTAGTCAATGCACAACCGGAGGGATCCATCAGCCTTTTTTGCAAATACCACAGGAGCGGCCCAAGGAGAGACGCTCGGGCGAATGAATCCTTTGGATTCTAAGTCGTCCAGCTATATATTTAATTCCCTCAACTCGGTGGGGGCCATGCGATAAGAGGGAAGAGATATCAGCTGTGTTCCTGGCGCCAGATCAATTGAAAACTACACATCCCGCTCTGGGGGTAAGCTTGAAAAACCATCTGGGAATACCTCCGGAAACTCATTCACTACATGAGGTAGTGCAACTTCAGGGGAAAGACCATCCTATCGAATAAGAGAGGATAACTTGAAGATAACACTTCCCAACTCTGGGAGTGGAGGCCCTGCGCGACCTGACCGAGGATCCCATTCTCCATGAAAAACCTAACAACTCCCATCAGGTGCCGTGAAACTCACACGCTGTCTATAGCAATCGATGTGTGCCTGGAAGTGTACTAACCAATCCATCCCGAGTATGACATCAAAAAGGTTCATATCTAAGACCGAGAGGTCCCACTCCATCTCAAACCCTGACACAGAAAGCGCACATGATGGGCACCTGAGACCCTGCTCCTTCTTCTTTCCCAGCGGTGTCACTAACTCCATTGCGAATGACATCAAATCAGTTGGCAGATTCAGAATGTCCACAAAACGGGTAGAAATGAATGAAACAGAGGAACCAGTATCAAAAAGAGCAGTATCTATAGAAGATGATATCAAAACGGTACCTCGAACAGTCGACGGTCCCGCATCTGATCCTGGTGTTGCATGATCCACCGCATGGAGATGTCCAGTCTCTGCCTGAAGACGACTGCTAGTCTGTGGCTGTGCCCTGAACTGGCTCTGCCCAAAAGATGACCCAACCCTACCACCACGGCTGCCAAATCAAGATCCCCCAGTCCTCGACGGCTCAGACTGTGCTGGAAATCCTCTGGGAGCCATGGATCCTGCCCCACTTTGAAGTGGACGCACTATCCCGCAAAAGTGTTGCACGTGTCCCATACCTCCACAATGGAAATAGGTCTTCGGAGGATGAGGGCATGCTGGACGGATGTGCCCGGGCTTCCCACACTGGTGGCACACGACCGATCTCGCATCAGAAGCCGCTGATGACAACTGCCTAGAAGAGTTCCCTGAACTGCCTCCTCCTTTCTTCACATGATCCTCCCGCTTCCTTTTCTTCTCTGAGGAGCTTCCACTTCCCACTGCTGATACAGAACCATAGAAACCATCCCTGAATTTTCTATCAATCTCCACCATGCACGCCCGATCAACGACCTCAGCATAGGTCCTTAGCTTAAATAAGAACACCTGGGAGTATATCTCTGGTCTCAAGACTTTCTCAAACCTCTGGGCCTTCGCTTTCTCATTAGAGACAATTTATGGAGCATACCGAACCAACTTAGCGAAACGGTTGGCATACTCCATCACAGATAGATTTCCCTGAACAAGTTCCATGAACTCTCAAGACCTGGCATAAGCCAACACCTCAGGGCAGTACTGTTCATTAAAGACAGCCTTGAAATCTCCCCACCGCATCTGCTCATTCTTCCCAGCCTGAAGCACTGACTCCCACCATTTTCGGGTGGGACCCTCCAACAGAAAGGAGGCACACTTTACCCTGAGCTCCTCGGGTGTTTCCAGGAACTCAAACATACGCTCGATCTTCTCGATCCATTCCTCTGCTTCTTGGGGTTCTGAGCTGCCTCGGAAGGTTGGAGGCTTATTTTTCAGGAACTCCTGGGCCTTGTCCTTTCTAGGACCAGTCTCATCCTCTCTAATAGTAGCTGGAACTGGAGCCAGTCCATATCCTAGAGCCTGGACAGCCCAGACCATGACCTTGACTAGCCTCTGATCAATTGGTGTGGGAGAACTCTCTCTGGCTTCCTCCCGTGGGTGCGTGAGAGCTTTCTGGGGAGGCATGTTGCTACAAAATGTAACAGTCACAAAATAATAATCAATACCACAATTCTGAAAATTTTAATCAGATACCTCAAATATAGATAATCAAAACACATTTCAGTAATAAAATAAACAACTACAACACATCCGCATGATGTCTACATGTGGTCTGCAGCCCACACGTCTCACCTGGAAGTGAAGTCAATATTTAAATTCCAACATCCCCTGGTGACTCAGGGTATGCCATGAGAGGTGTGGGCCAGACACCCTACTCACAACCAAAACCCCGAGCCCCGACAGTCCTAGCTCCTGTCTATCCTGACTCATCCCAAGATAACAATATAACCCAAAAACATTAACCTCCTCTGATACCATTTTGTCACAAACCGAATCTGGTCGCCATCAAACCAGCACCAAACCCTGATCATGTCAAGACCCGAAGGGCGTTCCCCATCCCCACGGCCTGGCACAAGTTCCCGGGTATCATAAAAATTCATTTGGGAATGATTTACCCGAGTTTGGGTTCATAAGATAACCAAAAAAAACAACAAACCAAATCTGAAAAATTATGCCAAACAAGAATTAATAAAAATTCAGAACTTAGTATATGAGTTTAAACGAGACACAAGAGGTCCAAATGTACATAAAAGTAGCAGAAAACAGCCCATGAGACTCCACACGACAAGGGGTCATCACCCAGAAGTCATCTCCACAACACCGCACCATCCAGAGAAACTAGCAACCCGAACTGCCATCGCCCAAGGCATTTCCTTTGCCTGTGTCAAACATGATAAAGTCTACTTACACCCAAAGGTGTAAGTAGGGTGTGAGACTAATCCCAATAGGATATCACCCAAGGATTTCAAGTGATAGGCATTGTAAAATAAAAGTATTGCAAGAGTTATAAATAGATAATAGTGGCATTTATTTCTAAAAGTGAAACTTTGAATAGAAAATAACTTTCAATGGGGATAACTATAAAGAATCAGTGAAATTGAATTAAACATTCAATCTGCTGGTTTTCACATCCCAAAATACCATGAAGAATGTTTAAATGCCAAAAAGGCCACGAGCACCAAGCGTAGGAACCCCCTAGGTACTAGTTTGTTGTGAGCCCCAAGTACCTCGTACCTCGGTGAAAGTAACCATAACGAAATTCGTTCTCGTGCACGAGCCACTAGTAGGGAGCATACCCATAACCTAGTGGTCTCCAATCATCTCCATTATAGTTTTGTTAGTGTTATCCATGTAAGACTTGCTAAGTGAACCATCGTCAAAACCCCTCCGTTCACTAGCGTACTAGTACACGTTAGCCCACCTAGATACCCGGGTTTCCCGTATTGTGCTCAAATAGTCACCACATGCTACCAAAATAAATACTCACATATAAATATCAGTTCTGGTCACACACATTCAAAACAATATCTATAACTTCTTTTCACCTTTTTCATAACTCAATAAACCATTTATAATTTCCATAAAACAATTTCAAGAAAATTAATCAAATGTTGCACATTAAATTCATCTAAAATCACATATTTAAAACCAAATGGAGACCAATATTATACCAAAATATAAATTTCAGCATCAAAACATTTTTATAAATCCAATCCCTGAATTATAAAACAACACCAAGAGGCACAATATGGGTTACACATGTAAAACACCCATTTTCACACAAGATTGGCACTTAAAAATCTACCACTTTTAAAATGCTACCCAAATCAATTTTTGAAATCAAAATAATGAATCATGAACATAATGGAAACCTAAATACAGCAAGCCAACTCATTATACAATACCTACATATGAAATCACCTACCAAAAGAGTCAAAACCCCCAAATCCTTGTGCGTCACTTCAACCGCACCTCCGCCGCACCACAAAGGAGTAAGATTGAACCTAAAACCAGAGGATTGGACCATGAAACTCAAAACTAAAACCCTAGGTACGAAACCCCATCTTCTGGACATTTGGGTATTCAATAAAAAAGGAAGAAACCCTAAGAAGAAGGGAGGAATAAGGAAGAGAAACAACTTACTTGAGAAATCTGGACGTTTTTTGGAGATTCAGAAGTTCGGCCCTAAATCGCGATCAATATGAGTTCCAAAGAGGCGGAAACGAACATGGGGGTGTGGCTGGGTTCGATGGGAATGTTTTAGAGGTGTAATCACCTAAAAATGATAAAAAATAAATATTTTATGAAATAATTACAAAACAATTTTAAAACAGGAAATGGCCTTTCGGGTTGGCCCAATACCTAATTTTATCACCCAAAACCATGATTCTAATGAATTGTTAAGGGGCCCAAAATTATTTTGTGGTTTTAATATTTAAATGAAGGTAATTTTGGAAGTTTAATGGATGAAAAATGTTTAAAAACGAAGGATTTATTAAAGAAACAAAATATACTTTCAAAACTGGATATGGGCTCTTAGGTTGGACCAAATTTTGGAAACCCACTATTTCCTTTAAAAATGCATGAAAAACCACCCAAACAAATCAAGGATGTAAATTAAATGAAAAATAACTCTAAATATTTGATGTATGTGACACCCCCCCGCATACATAGTACTTGGACTCCTAGACAAGTCAACTACAAAATCAAATCAATGAAAATTCAAAACACATGCCCATGAGATCTACCGATTTGATAACAAGAAAAAAATATCATGCCTCCACAAGAAAAATTATTTAATGTTTTTAATTTTAGTAAATTCAATATATTTTATCTATATTTCTCTTCCCATGCACACAAAACACTTACCTAACATTCATTTTCACTCATCCCAAAATGTTAATTTTTTCAGAAATTTCTTTCTCATCCAAACTCATACAAGGGCCCCCATATGCTTGATACATTCTTATATCTCCACCCAATGTGAGTCAATGAAATATTTTTATCTTGTGTAATTTATATGGTTATTCTATGAATTTATGTTGAAAGGATTACGATGTTAAATAAATTCTGAGGATGAATGAGGGTGGTTTGACTCTTTTTGAAGCAAAATTGTAAGATTCAAATGTTCACTCAAGTATGGTATCCACTTCACCCCCCGTAGCATAAAATAAAATCTATCATCATGAACACTCTAAAAAATTTCACTCCATTCATCCTTTCAGTATAAAAAGTTTCAATCTTCTCAAACATAATTTTTCTTGAAATATCTAAATAGGGAAAATATTATTTCTCAACTGGAAGCTCTAGAAATGCATAGCTTCTCATTGAGGGAATCTCCAAAAAAGACATAGAATTCAACATAATGAGTTTTTTCAAAAAATATAACCTTCTAAAAAATTTATCTTCAACCCAAAGTTTCTCTAATTGTGTTATCATAACACATGATAACTTCACCCACACATAAGTTCAACTTGATCAGGGAATTTCACTTCAAGAGAAGGTTAGATAGAGAAAAATTGCTTTTAATGTTGCTAAACTAACATAATTTTCATGGATTCTTCGGGAAACATGGATTAACTATTCATGGAATGACATTATAAAAATTATTTTATTGAAAATGGTGGTTCATAACCAAATAAATTCCTCAATCATTTAAAACACAAGTTCCTCAAACCCTCAACTTTGGGAGGAATAAATAAATTCTGGTTAAATCAATATTGATTTGGTTCTCTAAAGAAGTGAGTTTAATGTAAATTATATGAAAATGATGATTTAGAATCCGCACAAAAATGAGATTTCACATATATAGACAGTGATATATGGAATGGTATTTAAACATCAGAGCACTTTTCATTAAATTACTAAAGATTTTAATATGAATAAAAGTCATTTCTGCATTAATTTAAGCATATCTTCATTTAATAAATTGTTTCACTCATGTAAATGGGTTAAAAAATGTCAAATATAATCATTTCTACTCAATTTTTTAAAAAACCCACATAAATAGAAACAAAATTCGTAAAACACTATTTTTTTTATTGGAAAACAAACAACATCATATTTTGATACTACAAACGTTCCCTCCCCGAAACAGAAAAGATGAAGTGTATAAATTTAATTCAAATGGATTTACCATGTAATAATATGTAAAAAATGAATCACAGAAAATAGGAAAGTTTATATGATAGGTAGAACCTGGTTGATTTTATTGATAAATAGCTTGTATGAGTGTGATCTCCTATACTAGATCTAAGGGAATGGCCCCATGGAATTTCTTCACCCTATGTCCATTAATAGTGAAAGGGTCATAGGCTTCATCCTTCAAAATCTTCACAACATCAAGAGGCTATAAATTAGTAACTATAAATGTACTTTCCGCATGGAATGATGTTTATTTGGTATCATCTTGAGTCTTGAGTTGAATAATAACACACTCTGTCTAGGATGGAAGTATTTTTGTTGTATCAACTTATAATGAGACATTCATGTTCTCTAATTGTAAATACTGTAATTTTGAAAAGATTCCCATATAATTTTGTTGGTCGGATTGGATACTCAAGAGGGGGTTGAATTGAGTTCCAATAAAAATTTCTGTTAAAAATATTTCTCTTAAAATCCCACTATTTAAAAACAAAGTTAAAATGTAGTGAATTTATAGATAGTGTAAATGTTCAATAAGTTTCTCAAATATTGATTAAGTCTCTGTTAATTTAATCTCAAGATTAAATTGACTTTTTAAACTAACTTATTGGTTTACAATATGTATAAACACTTGCAAATTTAACTATCAACGTAACTTTAAAATAGTTTTGTATTTAAAAGTAATAGCAGCGGAATATGAAATATAAATAAAATACATATGACTTAAACTAAAATACACTAAAGATATAACCAAAAGGATCAGTATCAGGCAAAGAATTAGTCCTCTCAGCAATTTATATAAATTGATCCACACCTTGGATCGGTGTAAACAACAGTACAATACTTTCCTGGTCCAAAGACCTCTACCACAGTTCTACATGGGAAAACAAAGAACGGTTCATAGTTTTCCAGGTCTTACTCGACCACTACCACTGACCAAAGTGGGATACAAAGGAGTTATAGAGTTTTAATGAGGATTTGAGAATCCTACAGCTTAGCTCAAGAGACAATGTGTGTGTAAAATAAACATGGTACACACACTGCTTGAAATGTAAAGAACGAATCACTAAAGTAAGAATGAATGAGTTTGGAAAAGATTTAGTGATTGGAAGTGCAGCTCTTGACTCGTTTGGTTGGTCAGAATAGCTTCTGAGTCCTTCACTGGTTTTTGTTCTGAAAAACATATTGTCGTTTTCTTCCTTGCTTCCAGGTTCAGCTTATCATCCTGAGTGCATGAAGTGTCTGTTGTAGTTCATCACTCAAGATGCAGCTTCTATTCTCCTCTAGAATGACTAGAATTATGTATGTCCAATGTTCTTGGAGTATGGATGTCGCCTTGTAGGAATGAAGAATTTTTTAATGTTGTCAGATACTTTTTCCTTTTCACCATTTGTGTGTCTTATTAGTTCCTTGATTCTTTCTGTATGCACACCCTGAGTTAACTTCTCTGTTCCACCCCTTCATCTAGGTCTTTATCTTCCCTTTTTTAGCTTCCAGCACCGGAAAATGGGATGGATTACCTTTTACATGTGTTCTGGGCATAGTTCCCTGACATGGAAACATAAATTATTAAATAATATTAACTACATTAAAAACATCAAATGTAACTGTTGGCATAATAAATAAATAGTTTTGAGAGTATAGAGTTTTACTGGTTGGTCAGTCATTAGTATCTTCCTGTTGGTAGATGTGTACGGTGAGCTTTGTGTAGCAGTGCCCTTCCATCGGTTGCTCTTTGTACTTGTATCGGTAGCTCTTTGCATTTGTATCTCTTGGTGTTTGTATAGGTAGCTCATTTCATTGGTTTCTCTTGATATCAGTAGCTCTTACTTTGTGTATCGGTATCTCTATACAAATCGGTAGCTCATTAGTCTTGTTTTATCAGAAATTATTTATTGGTAGCTCTTGTTTGAATCGGTCACTCTGCTTAGTCCAGAGATTATGTGTATCGGTAGACTTATGCACATCGGTAGATCTGTGTATCGGTGACTAGATTATTGGTGACTCTATCTATCAGTATACTTATTCACATCAGTAGCTCCATTCTGTACTATTAGAGGACTTAACTCTGTATTGGTAGCTTGATCTATGCTTACCGGTGGACCTGTACATATCAGTAGCTCTGCGTATCAGTGACTAGATTATCAGTGACTCTATCTATCGGTAGACTAATTCTATCGGAAGACTAAGTACTGGTAGCTCTATATCAATAGCTATATGCAGATCAGTAACAAACACTTTTCTGTTTTATGGAAAACATATCTGATTTGGTTATAATTACTTCAAAATTCATATAAACAGGGACAAACATTGATTAACATATTTCAAGTATTATTTAAATATTATTATCATCATGATAGAATGTCATAAATTGAGTGAAGTAGAATATAGATAAACATTAATTGGGATTATCAAAGTATGAGAGAGCATAGTTGGGATTATCAAAACAGGTGAGTTTAACAATTTCCCCCTTTTTGATAATCACAACTTATGATATAATAATTTAAAAATAATGAGTAGTTGTATCAGAGGATAATTCATTAAATGCAATTATCTCAGAGAAAATAATATGTTACAAAACATAATGTATCAGAGGTAAAATTAAATGAAATGAAATCAGAGGGGAAAAGAATGGTAGCTCCCCCTTTGAAGATATTTCTCCCTCTTTGATACTTAGATAGATAATATTTCTCCCCCTTTGTGATAAGAAAAATGTGGGAAATAAGAATTAGAAAAAATGAACACAATGAGAAATAAATGAAAGCCAATTATATTAAAATTTTCAAAAAGGTACATAAAAAGAAAACAAAACAGAAGGGATTATTATCAAACATCATAGCCACTTGTTCAATCCACATCCTCAATGTCAGATTTTCCCTTTGGTTCAGAAGAGGATTCAGACTGTGTGGAGGCTGGTGAGGGCTTAGGAATTCCAGAAATGATTACATGAGGATGAGCCACTGAAACTGATCCTGGTCTATAATGAGGAGTTCTTTGAGTAATCATAGTTGTAAGACATCGAATGTCTTGAGCAGGAGTCATCTGAACAAGAGCAGTAGAGGCAGAGGTAGGTAAAGCCAAAGTTACGATCACTGTCCTAGCATCGACATGCAATAATGGCAGCAAAAGATTTCTGAAATCCATAATTATTCCTCCTCCTCTCTCCATAGAAGATATGAAGTCATCCTTTTTCTCCCTGAATATTTCTAAGGCTGATGTCAATTCCCTTAGTTTTCTATCTTGCTCTCTGAAGGCGTGATTGACCAGAGGCAACTTCAGGTTTTCCAACAAAATTTTGAAATAATTGTTGAGTTGATGCTTGGTGTAAATCTTTTGGAAATAGGAGTCCCCCGTATCTTTTACCTCTTTCTGAGAGGTAGAAGCTTATATAATATAGTCTTAGACTATCTTCATTATTTTTCTAGATGAATTTCTAGTATAAAGCACAACTTTTCTCAGGTTTGATGAGTCCACAGAGCCACTGGTTGAAGCTTGACCAAGCTCATCCTTCATCACATCTCGAATCTAATTCAAATACACAGAGTGTATAGAAGCAACAGTACCATCATATAAATATATTGTTTCCTTGAAGATCTTGGTCAACCCACTAATAATATTTTTGTCTTGGGTATCCTGGGTTTTAACATGATCTTTCATGGAAGTTTTAGAACCTTCAAACACTGAAACCATCTGGATTACAACACATTTGACATAGGCCAAGACCTTGTATTCTTGAGATTTGGAACTCATGTAAGAGTCTAAAGAGATTACCATTTTCTGTAGATCATCAACATCATCTTCTAGTATAGAAACTTGAGTCTGGTAGTGTGTAACTTCTTCAACTATTTCTACCACAAAGGTTGACATATTTCAACCGAGATAAAGTTCAAAATATTTTTCCAAATTACTCATATCTTCAACAAAGTAGTGATTTAACTCAGCAAAAAAAGCACTAAAGGACTCTTTCATCTCACCCTTTAAGGATTCATGATTAGCTCTGGTGATCATTTCGACAGGAGAAATAACAACAGATGCTCTTTGAGATGCTATGTTGACCACTGATTCATTCATAATCAATTAGATTTATGACACAAGTGAAGATTCCATATTCCTTGTCTCTTCCAAAAAAAATTGTCCTTAAGAATTTTCTTCAAAATATCGAGGTCATACATTCTGACAACATATTTAGGTAGTAATTCATATTCAATATCATAAATTATTTTTTTTCTATTTAAAGATGCCTCATTATCAGAATCAGGATAGTCTAATCCAAAAACAACAAAACATGGGTGTTTCACCCAGTCCTCAATCACAACAGCCACTAACACACTTCCAAACTCAGTTTGATGCTCCCCCTAAATGGGTGCATTTTCTTATACAACAAGGGAATTAACAGAAGGTATTTCTTCCTAATAAGAATCTTGTACTATCAATTCCATCTCTGCAATAGCTGGATGGTCCTCTAGATTAGGTAAATATTTTCTATTTCTTCTACTACAACCTCATTATGAACAACTGAGCTTCCAATCAATGGACTCAGACTTAAACAGAAATAATCTGAAGCTTCTAATTCATTCTCCTTTTCTTCTTTATGCTCAGGGGATGGCTGGTTCTCCTCATCAGCAGGAGTCTCTCCTTCTACTACAGCTTTCTTTCTCAAAGATACAATTTCAGCAGCTGGACTTGGAGGAAAGTCCGGATCTCTTCCATCATCCATAGAAATTTCATCTTCTTCAGTCTCAACACTGCACTCAGGATCTTCTTCATCATGTCCTAGACTTGGATCCCTCACATCCTTAGGTTTGAAGGATGATCCACATGATTAAATTTATTATATACCTTCTGGTCATCATTAACCCACTCCACTCTCCATGCATTCCAATTAAACTTCATATATTTTCACACAATGCTTGTAATACAGAAGCTGATCCTTACTACCACTGTCTCCTCTTGAGACTCAGCTATCCCTTTCACTTGGATCATCACAGACATAAACATAGCAAAGAATAGGGCATTACTCTTTGATTTTGGCCATGTCATGTCTTCCATTTGAATCATCAACAATCTACATAGATTTACATTTACACAATGTCTCATGAGATTCAAGAGATAGATATAATAATATCATAAATTAGAAAAGTCTCCTCTCCGTGGTATTAAGACATGATGAACAAATATGAAAAGAAATTTGTTCTCCCCATCCATTTCAGCAGCCATTTCCTGTCTTTGATTTCCATCACCGGTGAGCTCCTCCAGGGAAGTCTCATAATCTAATGTCTCACTTGTAGGTGGTATAGATTTTGAGGCATATTCAGATACACCTTTATATGGAACCTTCAAGAATTCAGCCCACTCAACTAATGAAAAAGACATCTCCTTTCCATTCACAAAATATTTCACACGGTTGTCATTATCAGATTTATCAAAGCTTACAAAATCATAAAACTATTTCACTATCATTGGATAGTAGGGGCTATTGTTGTTCAAAAAGCAATATACCCACTGTTGATCTTCTAGAACTTTGATCACTAACGATTTTCTAGGCAGTAACCATTCCACGCATAGTTCTTTTTCAATCACAATAACTCTATTCTGTAAATGAGGATTCACTGGTCGCCTACTCAACCTAGTTCTTCCAACACTACCACTTTCATCTGGCTCAGACTTCTGGTTCATTGCTTTTGGCTCATCAGATTCATCTCTGATGGTAGGAAGTTTGGTTTTTGACATCACAGGTTCGAGGGATTTAGGGTTCTCGAGAGATTCAGGATATATGTTTTGATGGTAAGGATTTGAGTCTTGGTGGATTGAGAAGTAGATAGGCCTTTATTTTTATCACTTAGGAATCATAAAATAAATAAATAAAATGAAATAATGTAAAAATGATTCATATTCTGGTGGCAGAAAGATGTTCAAAACAACACACTTATCGATAGGGTCCATCCGTGAGAATTTATATCAGTGAGGTCCATCAGTGAGGTATCATCGGTGAATTTACATCATTGAGGTATCATCGGTGAGGTATCACCGGTGTGGTATCATGGGTGAGGTATCATCGGTGAGTTTACATCGGTGAGGTGTCATTGATGTGGTATCATTGGGGAGGTTACATCAGTGAGGTTGCTACCGATCAAGGTTAATCATTCCCAACTCATGTCTAATGTAAGTTAACCTATCCAAACTCAACGGTTTGGTGAAAATGTCAGCTGATTGACGTTAATTACAAATAAATTCAAGTGTAATATCACCCTTTAGGTAATGATCTCTCTAGAAATGGTGCCTTACATTAATGTGTTTGGTCCTAGAGTGAGACACAGGGTTCTTCTAAATGTTTATTGCACTAGTGTTGTCACAATTGATTGAAACATGAATAAAATCATATCCATAGTCCAAAAGAGTGTGTTTCATCCACAGAATTTGTGCACAGCAACTACGAGTAGCTATATACTCTGCTTCTGCAGTGGACAATTCTACATAATTATAATTTTTACTACACCACAATACTATGTATTTTCCTAATAAATTAAATGTTACAGATGTTCTTTTACTATCCAACTTGTAACCAGCAAAGTCAGCATCTGAATAACTCATTAACTCAATGTATTTTCCTTTTTGGTAAAACAAACCCAAGTTTACAGTATGTTTAAGATATTTAAAAAAATTAACATCAACAAATGAGATTATTTTGGATTAGCTTGAAATATTTCACACATACATACACTAAACATGATATCTGGTCGACTAGCAGTAATGTAAAGTAAGCTTCCAATCATACCTCTTTAATTGGTTTGATCCACTAGTTTCCCATCTTCATCTGAATCCAATTTACAGATTGTACTCATAGGAGTATCACTTTCCTTAATACTATCCAAACCAAAACGTTTTAAAAGATCCTTTATATATTTACTTTGATTCAAAATAATACCATTTTCATTTTGGAAAACATGAAACCCAAGAAAATATTTGTGTTCTCCCATTAAACTCATTTCAAATTTATTTTTCATATTCTTTGAGAAATTAGTACATAAGGAATGTTTAGAAGTTCCCAAAATAATATCATCAACATAGATTTGAACTATTAAAACATCTTTGGAAAATATTTTAATAAAAAATAGTTGGATTAACACTCCCTTTTGTAAAACTTTTTGAAATAAGAAAATTACTAAGCCTATCATACAATACACTTGGAGCTTGTTTTAAACCATATAGTGCATTAGAATGTTTAAAAAATTGATTTGGAAAATGGACATTAGTAAATCCAGCTGGTTGTTCAACATAAACATCTTCAATAATAAAACCATTTAGAAAATCACTTTTGATATCCATTTGATATAAGTTGAAATTCAGATGAGAAGAATAGGAAAGTAAGATCTTAATGGCTTCTAATATAGATACAGCTGCAAAGGCTTCCTCATAGTCTATACCTTCCTCATGACTATATCCTTGTGAAACTAGCCTAGAATTGTATGTAACTATGTTTCCTAATTCATTAACTTTGTTTCTAAAAATCCATTTAGTGCTTATTGTTAAAGTTTCCTTGGGTCGGTCAACTAATTCCCATGCTTTGTTTCTTTCAAATTGATTTAACTCTTCTTGCATAGCCATTACCCGAAATTCATCATTGATTGCATCATTGGCATTTTTAGGTTCTATCTGTGAATAAAAGTCTTGATGTTCAACGTGGTTTCTTAGAGAATCTATAGTTTGTGTCTCTCTATCAAGATTACCAAAAATAGAATCTAAAGGATGATTCTATAGAATATTAGTTGATCTAGTAAAGTTCGGGCTAGAAATTTTAGGTTCATCTCTATGTTCGCGTTAAACAGAGGCAGATTCTGGAATATGTCCAGAACTGGATATTTTTACAGCAGGTTCTTTAGTTTTATCATTAACGTCCAAAACAGTCAAATCTTTTTCAAGATTTCCAAGAGAGGTTTTAGGTTCATGTGGAAAAGTTTCATCAAACTTGATGTGAATATATTCTTCCACACATTTTGTTCTTTTTTAAAGACACTATATGATTTTCTAGATAAATAATAACCAAGAAAAATTCCTTCATCACTCTTAGAAGCAAAATTGTCAGGATTATCCTTTGTATTAAGAATAAAAACATTGCAGCCAAACACTCTGAAGTAACTAACTTTAGGTTTTATATTATTCCATAATTCATAAGGGTTATTCTTGAGAACATGTCTAACTTATACTCTATAAAAAATATAAAAATTAGTATTCACAACTTCAACCCAAAAATAAATAGGCAGGTCATACTCATTAACATGGTTCTTGCTATTTCTTGAAGGGTTCTGTTCTTTCTTTCTACTACACCATTCTGCTGAGGTGTCCTAGGAGTAGAAAAGTTGTGACTCTAGACATTGTGTGAGAAATAAGATTCAAACTCATGATTTTAAAACTCTCGACCATTATCACTTCTCAGTGTTTTAATCTTATGTTTACTAAGGTTTTTTACAGACATGGAATATTTAATAAAGTAAGAACAAGCTTCACTTTTTTTATCCAAGAAGTATACCCATGTATATCTAGAAAAGGTATCTACTAGGAAATAGACATAGTGCTTCCAATTTCAACTAGAAACACTAGAAGGTCTAAACAATTTCATTTGACCCAACTCGAGAGGTTGAGAAGTTGAAACATATTTTATTGATTTAAAATAAACATTATATTTCATTCCCTTTTGACAGGGATTACAAACTTTGTCATTTGGGAATTCAAGTTTGTGTAGGTCTCTATCCAAGTTCTTCCGAGTCAGCTTTCTAAGTGAATAGATGTTTCAGTGTCCTATTCTTCTATGTCAAAGCCAATAATCTTTTTGAAAATCATTTAGGAAAGTAACATTTTGTTTGGCTAAAGAATTATGATCAACAACATAAACATTTTCATTTCTCAAGGCAGAGAACACTAAAAAATTTTTAGATTTAAGAACATTACAAGAATAATTTTCAAATTTCACATTACAGCCATCATCACATAATTGAGAGATACTTACCAGTTTATACTTATTTCCATCAAAAAATAAAAAATCAGAAATCAAAACTGAATCAGTGTTACCAATCTGGGCTAGGCCGATGACTTTTCCTTTAGAATTATCACCAAAGGTGACATGGCCTCCATAAACTATTATTAAGCTTTTAAAACAATAATAATCTCCTGACATATGTCTTGAATATCCACTATCCAAGTACCATATCTTCTTGTGAGAACTCTTCAAACATGTTTCCTATAAAACAGATTTAGATAGAAAATTATTTTGGTACTCAGAACATCATGGGTTTAGAAAGGTTATCAATCAAAGCTTTAGGTACCCAGATTTGTTTTATGGGTTTCATATAATTTACAGAATAAATAGATTTATAAAGATAAACTTTTTTTGATCTATAACCATACGGGTAAATAGTTGAAGCATATGAATTTCCAGAACTGGAACAAGCAAAATTTTGTCCAGACATAGGAATAAATCGATTTTTAGTGAACTGTCATTTTCCAGGTTGGTATACCAAACCACCAGCATACTTTGGTGCAACTTGATTTCCTAACATTTGAGTTAGTGTATCCTTTCCATTTTTTAATTTTTCTAAGTCCTTTTTAAGTTTCTCATTATACATTTTCAGTTATGTATTTTCTTTTAATAGTTGAGCATTCTTTTCCTTTTCTATATCAAAGGCAGATTTAACATTTTCAGTGAGAGCATGTTGTTTCTTTAGTGAATTGTATTTCTCCTTATGTTCATTGCATGTTTCTTCTAGGATGTTACAATATTCAAACTTCTCAACCTTAGACATATCATTAGAATCAAAATCAGATTCTATATCATCTCCTGAATAATATGAATTTATAACAGGATTATCTAAGGTTACCTAAGATTTGTTGATCATGGAACACATGTTGGCACGATTCTTTTCAGAATCAGAAACTTCAGATTAACTTGTTCTATCTTTTTAAGCACTCCAAGTAGCTTTTCATAGCTTTCTTATACTTATTTTCTTTATAATATTGTTTCTTTTTGAAGTTTAATATTGAACAGTCATCCATGACGTGTCCTTTCCTTTTGCATTCATAGTAGACTGTATAATCTTCCTTATCATTTTTCTTCCAGTCCTTCTTCCACTTACCTCGATTGTCATACTATCCATTGTAATTTGATTTTCTAAAAAATTTCTTCTTCCCATAGAACATCTTAAATCTCATGGCTATTTGAGCCATATCAGCATCACTTTCTGAATCTGAATCTTCACTGGTTGAACTTTCAGTAGGTACATGTATTTTTTCCTTGTCTTTTCTCTTTGAAGCAGTAGACTTGAATGCCATAGATTTTCTCTTGGGTCCATCATCATCCTCCTTGTTCACCTTGAGTTATTCTTCATACATCATTAATTTACCAATAATCTCTTTTACAGGCATAACTCCAATGTCACATGATTCTCTGATTTAAACAGAAGTGCCCGTCCATCTTTCTGGTAGAAATATTAATATTCTCATGATTTGATCCTTTGTAGGAATAGCCATTCCAAGAGAGATCGTAGTATTGACAATCTCACTGAACCTGAGATACATATCAAAAATAGATTCATCAGCCTTCATTTTAAAATTATCATATTTAATAGTATAATTATTTAGACTCATTTATTTATCATTGGATGTTCTTTCATGAGAAACACCCAAAGTATCCCAAATTTCATAACTAGTGTTGAAAGAAAGTATTCTATTAAACTCTTCATCTCCTAAATCACAATACAGGGCATTCATAACATTAAAATTATTATTGTAAGCAGTCTTTTTAGGTTAATCCCAAGTTTTTCAATCAGTTTCTGAAAATTTATATTGAGATTTTATAGCAGTCCAGATATCAAAACCCCTACTTTCTAAATTAATTTTCATCTTAAGTTTACACTGGGTAGAGTTGGTACCATTTAAGAAAGGTGGCTTGTTGGTAGCATCACCTTCTAGTATAATGTCCATAACATGATTTTAGAGAATAATTTTAAAGAGCTACATTTTAGAACTAACATAAATTTATGAACATTAAAGAAGCAACTAAAATCACATTTGAACACATAATGTTTTGAAATCTTTTATAAATAAAAATATCCCTCTGATACCAAATGTTGGTCGGAGTGGATACTCAATAGGGGGTGAATTGAGTTCCAATAAAAATATCTGTTAAAAATATTTCTCTTAAAATGCCCCTATTTAAAAACAAAGTTAAACTGTAGTGAATTTATACAGAGTGTAAATGTTAAATTATTTTCTCAAAGATTGATTAGGACTCAGTTAATTTAATCTGAAGATTTAATTGACTTTTGAAACTGACATAATGGTTTACAATAAGTATAAAAACTTTCTAATTTAACTATCAAAGTAACTTTAAAATAGTTTTTTATTTCAAAGTAACAGTAGTGGAATATGAAATATATATAGTATACTTATGACATAAACTAAAATGCACATCAGATATAACCAATAGGTTCAGTCTCAAGATGAGAATTAGTCCTCTCAACAATTTATATAAATTGATCCACACCCTACATCAGGGTAAACAATAGTACAATACTGTCCAGGTCTAATGACCTCTGCCACAGTTCTACGTGGAAAAATAAACAAGAGCTCACAGCTGTCCAGGTCTTACTCGACCTCTACCAATGACCACAGTGAGACACAAAGGAGATATAGAGTTTGAATGAGGATTTGATAATCCTCCAGCTTTTCTCAGGAGACAGTGTATTTGTAAAATAAAGATGGTACACACACTGCTCGAAATTTAAAGAAAGAATAGCTAATGTAATTATGAATGAGTTTAAAAAAATATTAGTGATCAGCAGTACAATTCTGGACTGATTTGGATGGTCAGAAAAGATTCTGAGTCCTTCACTGGTTTTTGTTCTGAAAAATAGTGTGTCGTTTTCTTCCTTGCTTCCCGATTCAGATTATCAGCCCGAGTGCATGAAGTGTCTAATGTATTTCTTCACACAAGATGCAGCTTGTGTTCTCCTCTAGAATGAGTAGTTTTTTTATGTCCATTGTTCTTGGAGTATGGATGTAGCCTTGTATGAATTCACACCATTTAAATATTATTAGAGCCTTTTTCTTTTTAACCCTTCATGTGACTTCTTAGTTCCTTGATTCTTGCTATATGCACACCCCGTGTTCTATTTTGTGTTACATCCCTTTAGCTATGTATTTATCTTCCATTTTATAGCTTTCAACACTAGAAAATGGGAATGATTACCTTTTTCATGGGTACTAGGTATGGTTCCCTGACATGAAAACAGAAATCATTAAATTACATTAACTGCAATAAAAACATCAAATGTAACCATTATCTTATTAAATAAATAGTATTGAGAGTATAGAGTTTCACTGGTTGTTCAATCATTAGTATCTTCCTATTGGTAGACATGTACGGTGAGCTTTGCGTAGTAGTTCTCTTCAATCTGTAGCTCTTTAAACTTGTATTTGTATCTCTTATCATCAGTAGCTCTTGGTGTTTGTATCGGTAGCTCTTTGCATTGGTAGCTCCTGATATTGGTAGAAGTTACTCTATGTATCGGTAGCTCTATACATATCGGTTTCTCGGTAGACTTGTTTTATCGGTACCTATCAATCAGTATCTCATGTTTGTATCGGTCGCTCTACTTAGTCAAGTGATTATGTGTATCAGTAGACTTATGCACATCAGTAGCTCTGTTTATCGGTGACTAGCTTATCGGTGACTCTTTATATCGGTAGAATTATGCACATCGTCATCTCCATTATATACTATCAGAAGACTTAACTATGTATCAGTAGATTTTTCTATGATTTCCAGTGGACCTGTACATATCGGTAGCTCTGAGTATCATTGACTAGCATATCGGTGACTCTGTCTATCGGTGGACTAAGTCTATCGGTAGACAAAGTACCTGTAGCTCTGAATCAGTAGCTATATGCAGATCATTAACAAACACTTATCTGTTTTATGGAAAACATATCTGATTGGGTTAGAATTACTTCAAAACACATACAAATAGGGATAAACATTGATTAACATATTTCAAGGATTATTTTAATATTATTATCATCTATATAGAATGTCATAGATTGAGTGATTTAGAATGTAGATACAAATTAATTGGGATTATCAAAGTATTTGAGAGCATAGTTGGGATTATCAAAACAGGTGAGGTCAACAAATTTCTTCTAGCTCCTACAACTAGAATCTTTTCTTTTTTCCATCACTTTCAATATCTAAATTCATCTTTCTCAGAACCCAATATTCCTTATGCTCTAATTTCATAGCCAGATGGTCACATTTCAAATAAATAAACATATATGGACTAATTCCAATTGGGCATTTGTAGGATATTATTTAATCCCATAAATTATATTCCATCCTTTGGCTTAAATCATTCCTATTTCGATTAACATATTTTTCAAAAATTCCATTGATTTTCCTATTGGACACCTCATATTTCCCATTGGTATTTGGATGATATCGAGTTCCGGTTTTATGATGAACCCCGGACTTCTTTAGTGATGTCTCCATTCTCTTTTTAATAAACTGATTCCTTGGATCACTATTGATAGATCTAAGAACTCAAAACCAACAAAATATGTTAGCCCTGAAAAAATCACTAACAATATTAGCTTCGTCAGCCCAAGTTGTATTTTCTTCCACCCAATTGGAATCATAATCAACTACAAGAATGATTTAATAATATAAAAATTACATTGGGAAATGTCTCATATAAACTATCCCCCAAAATTCAAAAATCATAATGAAATTCAGTTGATTTGTGTTAATTTCTTATCTCCTTGAAATATTTCAAAAAAACAGACATTTTTCTCCCTTTTTTCAATATTAATGAGCATCGTTAAAAATGACAGGCCAATAAATTCTAGATTCTAATACATTAATTGATATCATATGAGCCCCAAAGTGGACTCCACAAGATAGTTTGTGACAAAACATAAAGAGAGAATCTATTTCACTTCTTTGAAAACATCTTCTTATCACTTGGTCATTGCAAATATTCCATATAAATGGTTCATTCCAGATGTAATATATAGATTAAGGTTTCATATTTTGAATTTGGTGGGAATTTAAGTGATATGGGACCTGAGATGATACTAGAAAATTTACCATGTCATCTTAAAATGTCACGTCTCCAACAATCAAGTACAACTCCTCTTCTAAATGGTGGTCATTCTGTGGTTCTCTGTCTAGAATTTCAACTTGAGTGATATTGGTCAGTATAATTAAGTGATCATAAACTTGGTAATTAGGTCCCTTCATGTATTTGATTATTTTGTGGATCTCCGATGGTAATAGAATCCATATCACTATCCTCATTTTATCTTCTACTTTCAGCATCGAGATCCGAATATCTTCATGATCAAATGACATACTTAATTTAGTTCTATGTAGATATGATATAAATATTTATAATGAAAATAAACTTTTTAAAAACTCTTTTCTATTGTTGTTATGTTGAATTAGACTGATTCTAAGGTTATTGAGGCATATAAAATGACTTCTTACCGACCCTCAATTCACTGAGAAAATATTACTCCAACTGCTTGGTTTGAAGAATCACAAAGTAGCTCGAATGGTTCATCCCAATTTGGTGGATTCATTACTTGTGGTGTAATAAATCTCTTCTTCAACACTTAAAAGGCTACCCTACATGAACAATTGAAATAATAATTAGTATCATTCAAAATTAATCTAGATATAAGGAGATAAATCTTTCAAATTTATTTGATAAACCTCCTTTAGAATCATTTATGTCCTAAAACTAATCTGATATGCTTCACACAAGTTGGGTAATGAAGAGGATTTATGACATAAAATTTTGATTTATTATCCTCTATGATATTTTTGAAATGAAATACCTTCGAAAAATTTCTCTCTCCACTGTAAAATGACACTTTTCAAAATGTAAAACAATATTCTTTTCAATGCATATTTTCAAAATGTTTCTAGACTTTTCAAACAATGGTTAAAATAATTTCCAAAAACTGTGAAAGCATACAAGAAAACCACCAATAATTCTTAAATATAATCAAAAAAATATTTACCATACACAATTTAAATGTACTTGTAGCATTAGAAAATCCAAATGGAATCTTTATATATGAAAAAGTGATTAAGGGACATGTAGAGGTTGCCTTATCGTAATCCTTGGGAGCAACAGGTGTGTGGAAATAACCAAAAAATACATCCCAAAAGATATAATTAGTTTTATCTACCAATATCTCTATCATATAGTCATTAAAGGGAATGTGGAAATGGTATTTTTTAGTGACCTGATTCAACTTCCTAAAATCTAGGCACACTCTCTGGCTATTCTGAATTCGAACAGGTATTAATTCATTCCTCCCATTTATCACAATGGTTAGGCCAGTTTTTTTGGAACTACATGGATGGGGCTAAGGTATTGTGAATATGAGATTGGATAGATAATACCAACTTCCAATAGATTCTCAATCTTCTTCTCCACACCCTTTATCAGGATGGGGTTCACCATTCATCAAGGTTGTCTGATATGTTTGGAATCTCCATCAAGAATAATTCTATGTGTTCATATTTTTCGGTTTATTCCTAGGATATCACCTAATATCATCCATATTTCATTGAAATTGTCTTTCAAAATCACAATAAAATATTTTATTTGGGTTTTATACACATTATTAGCAATTTTTACTAGTAATTTCTCTCCCTCCATATATTGAACAAATTTTGGATCAACGGTTATTGGTTATAATTCTAAACAAGGGGGATTACCAAGGAATGAAATTATGTTGTGGTTATCTAATTTTAATAGGTATACGTCCTGTAAATAATAAATCATATCAAAATATTCATCATTTCACAAATCATAAAGGAAATTTAATTTTTCCTCTTCCTCCCACATAAAATTATAATCTTCAACAGTTTGGGAGACCACATGTTTCATGATATTTTTAATAGAGGACACCTCTTTTATGTAAAATAATTTATTAAAGATACCTAATTATTAAATAGTTTCAATACAAACATCATTGGAGCGTGAAAAGAGGGATTGATCATCTTATGGGTGCCTCATTGATTTAAAAATATTGAAGTGCAGTGTTCTCTCTCTAAACTCTATAGAGAGGGTGCCTTTATAGAAATTGAATATGGATTGTCTATTTGTTGAAAATTTATCCACCAAATTAATGGTGATTATGATAGGATCCCGTCATCTTCTATATTTATATATGAAATGTTTGATGGGAATAAGAGATCTTTGACTTTCACCAAGACATCATCTTGATCTCCTATTGGGAAAAATATGGATTTTTTTAAAAGAAAAACCACCAATATTGTGAGATTAAAGTCTCCATATGTATTTAAGTGTGTATTGAGATAGAAAATACATTAATGTAAGCACCAAGATCATAAAAGGCCTTAAATAAATTCAATGAATCAATAATTCACAAAATGGAAAACGTCCCTAGATCATGTCATTTGGTTGGAAACTGTTGTGTGATAAGGGATAATACACTCCATCATTAGTTCATACTCTAATTACATTGATTTATCCTCTTCTTTTTTCAAATATCCTTTAAAATTTTATCATACCTTGGAATTTTTTTGAGTGCTTCTAGCAGGAGGATAATGATTTCGACTTTCTATAAGGTGTCTAGAATTTCTTTTTAAAGTGCATTATCCTGAAACCCCTTTGATTCAATCAACTTTGATGGAAATGGTGAGGGTAATTCTTTATTATCCCTTTTTTTCCTTCTAAATCGTGTTTCTTATCACTTATTTATTGTCATATCCTTCTTCTCCACCTCTTTCTTTTGTTCTTCCTCATGCATTTTCAATGGTTTTTCTAAATTCCCAACTTGATTATCCCTTTTCCCAGGTGGTCTTGTTTGGGGCTCAATATTGGCTCGTTTTAACACCTCAATATTCTACGGAGGATAACGTACCATATACTGAAAAAGTACAAGTTATAAGTTATTTTCATAATCTCTTTATTATCCGAGTTAGTTTTTAAGTAAGTGTCTACTAGGACACCTTTATCAAACATATCTGTGTTTCTTAAAAATGTATATCAAAACATTTTTACGATTTACTAGACTATGGGTTAAAGTCATTTATACCCTGTTTTTACTTTTTATAAAATGGTTTGAAATAAATCCTTCTGTCGTTTTCCAGATAATGAATATTATGAACTTTTCTACAAAATAATATAAGAATGTTTTTTTAACTTGTACGGAGAGTGCAGTAATTATCTACCATTATAACACCTTTGAAGCTTCCCTTACATTCTTATAAGAATATTTTCAAAATAAATTTTTTCATTTATAATTACATGAATTTTAAATTATTTCAAAATAGAAATAGACATTTCCCTCAAATAGTTTTTATTTCATCTATGTCAAAATCCATTAATAAATTTTATACTTGATTGACATTGATTTATTATGATACAAATCATTCATATTGTATTGAAGAGTTTGTGATATCTTTAACTATGGATGTGTTATTGTTATACCCGTCATGGTTTATGGTTAACGTGTTAACATTTCGTATGCTAGTTTTAATACAAATTTTTATGTTATATTTCAACCATTTCATATGAATAATGTATTGGAGTTAGTACATGAGGTGTGGAGCCCACTATAGCTCCTCGATGCATCGGTAGATCTCATGAGACAAACTAGTGTCTTTGAATAAGGCATCAACAAAATCTTATTTGAAGTTTTTGCACGAGGCCTTGACTATGTGGTTAGGATGTCTTATATTATACATTCCATCATTATGAAATTAGCTATTTATTTTACATGTTATTATTTTTTTAGTAGAATATCCTTGTGAATAAGTAAATAGAATTATTTGATTTATCATTTCCATAATATACTAATATTTTTGTTTAAAAAGCTTTTGTTTTAGTTTTACACATTTCCTTAAATGTTTATGTTTATTTATGAATGTTTCCGCTATAATGTTATCCTTACTGAGTATCTGAGCTCACCACTTTCTATGTTTTATTTTTTCTAGTATGTGAAGAAGTATTTTATGGTTGAATTATAGGGATAGGATAAAAGATATGAATGCTTCCAATAGAGAAAAAATTTGTTGTTTTTTATTTGATTAATTAATATAAAACTTATGTGAGTATCTAGTACATCCAAGGCTACTAAACTGATCAGTCTTTGGGGAATTGATCCCTCGTGATCTTGCCAATGTTATTTAATAATGCACTGACTTTGGGTAATTGGGGTCGAGGTGTTAATGTTGGTATTAGAAGAATTTTAGTACAAACCTTGGAAACTAGATTATAGATAAACTCTGATTAGAGTACATTACCCTAAGATAGACATTGAGGATTAGTATAGAAAAAATTCCTATAATTTTTCAAATGTAGGGATTTCATGTATTTTCCAACAAATACATCCCATTCTGGATATGAACAGGTAGAGGCAGCTCTTACACAGTTATACCTTGGAGTGAAAACTCCGACAAAGAGTTTCGGGCTTGACCTGGGGTATCTTGGTACATGAAAACATGCCTTTCTTCACTCTTGGATATGAAACTCCTAGGGGGTATACTTAGGATAATTAAAATTTTAATTAAAAACCATTATAAAGGATTTATGGGTAAATAACTCCTCAAGGAAAACATTTTTCTGATTATAGATTATATCTATAAACTGTTCAATTTATGTTAAGTGTTTTACATGTTTGGAATTATGTATTTCGATTCATAAACTAATGTAGTGTATGCCGTTGTTTAGAAATTACACCTAGTAGAATGAATAAGAACCATATCAACACACATCATCTATGTAGGTATTTTTATCCTACTCAAGATAATTATAGTGGAGCAAGTGATGCAACTGATACTGATCTAGTTATCACTATACTAGGACAACTCACTCGGGTTATGAATAATAAGCTCACCCGTATGGAGGACTGTGATCCACAATGTGGAGGATCAATGTTATACCGATTCATGAGGCAACAACAACAAACATTCCATGGGACAACAAATCCATTTGTAGCTGACCAATGGATAAGATCTATAGAGTAAATATTTCATGACTAGGGGAGTAGAGAAAGGGATAAAGTTTTCATGGATGTTTATCTTCTCATGAGAGATGCAGATCAATGGTGGTCATTACTTCAAATCAAAAAGGAAGATGATGAAGTATTGAATAAAGAATGTAGGGAATTAAAAGATATTTTCATAGAAATATACTTCCCTCGTTACCATTGAGCGGATACAAAATGAAAATTTCTGAGTATGTGGAATAAGGAAGAAGAGAATGTTGAAATGTATGAGGCTAACTTTACTAGGCTAGTAAGGCATGATAAAGATTATATAAATAAACCAGTGTGTAATATTGATCAATTATTTGATGGGTTAAACCCATTTCTCTATCGAGCATTAGTCTCACAATCCTTTTCATCAAACAAAGATATTGTCTCTTGTGCTATCAAGAGAGAAAATGAATTCTCTACGTCTTACGACTTTAATGAAAAGTAAGAGAATATGAGATTTGTTGAAAACTCTGGAAATGGAAATAAGGGGAACAAGGAAAAATTTAAATATCCACCCTATGTTAAAAGATGGAAGAAACACCACGGTACATGCCTAAGGAGAATGTGAGTATATTGCAAGTGCGGTGAAAAACAACCACCAAGCTCGTGATTGCATAGGATGGAAAAAAGATATCAATGTTAAATTCTAAAATTGTAATGAAATGGGGAATTATGAATATGAATGTCTTAAGAACCAAGGAAACATAACACAGAAATGGACAAGGGGCCAAGGCCAACATAATGTGATCACTAATCCTAAGGTTGAAGCTCTAAATAACGTGGTGGTAGGTAATTTAATGGTTTCCTCAACTTTATCCAATGATTTATTTGATTCTAGATCATCATATTGTTTCATATCGTCTGAGTTAGCTATGAAAATTTTATATTTTCTATTTGATTTGACAAATAAGTTATCATTAAAAACTTCTCTGGAAAGTATCATTGCATTAATGTTTTATGAATTAGTCCCCAGTAGGGCATATAAATGATCTTTATCCACTGTTCTCATCGTCATACCCATGATTGAATTTTATATAGTCCTCGGTATGGATTGGCTTTTGAACCATAATATGAAAATTTATTGTAAGAAGAATGAGCTGAAAATTTTATATGATGATAAGGAATGATTTATCATTAGAGAAGAAATGTCACCGTCTGATTCTTATCTTGATCCACCCCCTATATCTCTACTAAATTCAATTATTAGAGAGGAAGACAGTTAAATAACTATGTGTGTGGAAAGGAACGTTCAAATAGTGGATGCACCTATTGTACAGGAGTATGTCGATGTATTTTTACAGGATTTACCTGGATATCCTCCATAATAATATATTGAATTTTCCATTGATCTAATTTTTGGTTCATGGCCAATATCTAAGACCCCTTATAGAATGGCCACTGTGAAATTGTTGGATCTAAAGAAACAACTTGAGGAGTTGTGTAATAAAAAATTTATTCTCCCTAGTGTTTCTCCATGGGGATCCCCTATTCCTTTTTTAATAAGACTGATGGATCTATGAGTTTGTACATGGACTATAGGGAGATAAATGTTATAATTGTAATGAACAAGTATTTCCTACCTCACATTGATGATTTATTTGATCAACTTAATCGAGCCCAATATTTTTCAAAGATTTTCCTTCGATCTGGATATCATCACTTGTGTGTGAAGAAGACAGATGTTTCAAAGATCGAATTTCCAACCACGTATAGGCATTACGATGTTATTGTGATGCCTTTTGAGCTAACTAATGCACACTATATCTTCATGGATCTAATGAACAGAGTTTTCAACTAATATCTTATTGAATTTTTAGTGGTATTTATTGATGATATCTTGGTATACTCTAAATGCTATGAATATCAAGAAAACCACTTGAACATTATTCTAAAGACTCTTAGAAGAAATGAATTATATTGGAAGTTAAGAAAGTGTGAATTCTGGCTTCAGGATATTTCAATTCATGGCCATATTGTCTCAAAGGATGGAATCTCTGTTGATCCTTCAAAGACTAAGGAAATCCATGAATGGCCAGCACTGACAAGTATAATTGATGTTCACAATTTTTTCGGTTTATCAGGTTATTATCAACATTTCATATAAAAATTTTCTGAATTGGATAACCCATTTACTAAGATCACACATAAAAGGCTTAAATTTGTATGGAAAATAGAGTGTGAAGAATGCTTTTAATAACTGAAGAAAAGAGTAGTCAATGCTCTTATATTGACTCCACCATCGGGGAATGATGGGTTTGTTATTTATAGTGATTCTTACAAGAAAGTTCTTGGTTGTGTCCTTATGTAGAATGATAGGGTTATATGCATCATGAAAGCTAAAAATTATGGAACAAAACCTTCCAACTCATAATCTTAAGTTAGAAACTGTAATATTTTCGCGGAAGATATAGAGGCATTATCTCTATAGTTAAAAATGTGAGATTTATGCTGATCACAAGAGTTTGAAGTGTATTTTCTCGTAAAAGGAACTTCATATGAGGCAAATGAGATCGCTCGAACTACTCAAGGATTATGATTGTACCATACACTACCAACCGGGGAAGGCACATAAGGTGGTAGATACTCTGAGTAGAAAAGATCGTGGATTTTTTAACCAGATGGGAGTTAAATGGTATCATATGATCATTGATGTAATAAATATGGATATGGGAATAATAATGGAAGGTGAAACATCAATACTTTTTCAAATAGTTGATAAAAAATCTTTACTAGAAAGGATAAAAAGTTCTCAGAATGATGATGAAATGTTTCAAAAGAAAATTAAAGCTCTGAATGATTAGAGATTAATAGACTTCGTATATGAATATGGGATTTTGAAATTGGGGAAGAGAATTTGTGTTCCTAGCATACCTGATCTAAAAAGGTAATTTTTTGGATGATGCTCATAGCTACAATTTCTCTATAAACCCTGGAATCACTAAGATGTATAATTATTTGAAAGAACATTTTTTTGTGGGACAACGTAAAAAGAGATATTAATGATTATGATTAAATATGTATGGTGTTTAAACAAGTGAATGCTGGAAGAAATTATCCAAGAAGAGTCATACAACCTCATCCCATACCAGAGTAGAAATGGAATGATATTACGATGGATTTTTCATGGGGCTACCAAAGACTTTTTGAAAGAATGATGCAATATGGGTCATTGTTGATCGCCTTACCATGTCATCTCATTTTCTTGCTATAAGAGAAGATTTACCACTTGAATGTCTGGAAAAACTATATATAAATGTAGTTGTAAGACTTCATGGAGTACCCCAATCTATTTTCTTTTATCATGATCCATGTTTTACATCAAGATTCTAGAAAAATATTCAGAAGGCCCTGGATACTGATCTTTGTTTGTGTACTGCCTACCACCGACAAACTAATGGACAATCAGAATGGACTATTCATACATTTGAAGACATTTTGAGATCTTTCTCACATGACATTCAAGGTAAGTTGGATCGATATTTACCATTGGTATAATTGTCCTATAATAATATTTTCCATTCATGTATTCAGATGGTAACATTTGAAGCGTTATATGGAATGAGATGTTTCAAGCCAACTTGTTGTGTTGATGTTGGTGAAATAAAACTAGTTGGCCTAGAACATGTAGAGGAAACAATGGAAAATATAAATATTATCCAAAAAAACCTCAATGATACTCAATGTAGTCAAAAGAGCTATGCTAGTAACTAAAGGATGTATTTGGACTTTCATGTAGGAGATCATGTTTTCATGAAGGTGTCCCCTTGAAAGGGAGTTATACGATTCGATATGAAGGGTAAATTATGTCCCATGTACATTAGAACTTTCGAAATTCTAGAAATAATTAGAGATGTAGCTTATTGTTTGAAAATACCACCAAGTCTCAATAAACTTTATGACGTGTTCCATGTATCACTGTTGAGAAAATACATGGATGAACCAATAGAAGTACTCAGGTATGATGAAATAGAAATGGAACATGATATATCTTACTGTGAAGATCCTATTAGAATTTTGATACCAGAGAACAAGTGTTGAGAAACTGGACGACATGTCTAGTGAATGATATATGGATAAAATAAAAGATTGAAGAGGCAATGTGGGAACCTGATAAACATATGATTAAGAACCACTAGAATATTTTTATGTAGTAGTATTCTAGAAATTTTGAGGACAAAATTATTTGAAGGTGGTAAGAATGTAACACCCTAAGCTTCAATGGAGGTTAACGTACCCTCAACCAAGGATAAGTAAAAGTTAAGGGTTAATTTCCCAATCTCTTTATTATACAAGGTTGTTTTTATGTAAGTGTTTATTGGGAACTCTTTATCATAAACATCTATGTTTCTTAAAAATTTATTTCAAAAAAATTATTATCTACTATTCTATGGGGTTATTTAATTTATACCCTTGTTTGAATTTTTATAAAATGGTTTGAAAGGAATCTTTTTGTATTTTTTCAAAAAAGGTTCTTTAGGACCTTTTTTGTAAATTAAGGTAAGAATGTTTTCATAACATATATGATGGTTTCGGTTATTCTCCTATGTTATAACTTCTTTTATGCTTCCCTTATAATAATATAAGAATATTTTCCAAATAAATGTTTTCTTTTATAATTAAATGACTTTTAATGGATTTAAAAATATATAGAGATATTTCTCTAAAATATTTTTGATTTACTCTATGACAACATAATATAATTGATTTTATACTTGTTTGAAGTTTATTTTTTATGATACAAATATTCTTTATTATATTGAAGGTTTTGTGATATATTTGACTGTGGATATGTTTTTTTATACCATTCATGGTTTATGGTTAATGTATTAACAATTAGTATGCTAGTTTTTATAGGAATGTTTATGTTATGTTTCAAGCTTTTCATATGAGGAATTCATTGGACTTATAAGTGATGGCTAAAGCCCACTATAGCTCCTCGATGCATCGTAGGTATGATGAGACAAACTAGTGTCTTGGAAAAAGTTCTTGATAAAATATTATTTGTAGTCTTGGCACGAGGCCTTGAATATGTGGTTATGATGTCTGGCATTATGAATTCCATCATAATAAAATTAGGTATTTATATTACTTGTGATTATTTGGATAGTAGAATATACATGTGAATAAGTAAATGGAATTATTTGTTTTATCTGTGCATATTAAGAAAAAGTTTAAATTTAAAAGGCCTTTGTTTTAGATTTATACATTTCCATAAATGTTTATGTTTATTTATGAATGTTTCCTCTATACTGTTATCCTTACTGAGGATCTGAACTCACCCATTTATAGGTTTTATTTTTCACAGGATATAAAGAAGTACATTATGGTTGACCTAAAGGTATAAGCTAAGGGATATGAATGTGGCAATAGAGAAAAAATTTTGTTGCTGTTTTTATTTCTTGATATAATGTAAAACATATGTATGTATCTAGTACTTCCTAGAATACAAAACTGATCAGTCTTTCTGGATTCAGTCCCTTATGATCATGAAAAAGTAATGTAATAATTCACTGACTCTAGGTAAATGGGGTTAGGGTATTACACTAATGGTGGGATTCATTTTCCACGTTTTATTATTATCATATTGAAATTATAGTTTTGGATTGGTATTGGTTGGTATGGTAATATGAATTGGTTTTTAGTAAGTCCATGATACTTTAGAACTTATTGGAATAATATTTTATGGTGGCTTTTAGCCCCTCAATCTCAGATTTACGTTGTTGGTTTTGAATTAGAGGTTATGTACCGGTGGATGGATACTCAAAGGGTCTCTATAAAGTGGGTGGTTGTTTTTAATAAGTTTGTTTATATGATTTTTATATCGAAATGTAGGTGGGTTATGGAAATGATTTTGGAATGTGGTTGGTTTTGGAAATAATTTTGGTATGGTGTTTTATCTTGATTCTTATGATTTCCAAATACATATTTGCCTTTTTATGCTCTCTCCATCCTTTATTTTTATTAAAATTATAAGGTGGAAAGGCTGCGGTGAAATGTTCCATTCATTATATTTCAGAACACTGGTCAGTGAATCAATTAGGTGATGGGGATAAACCACATACCATAGTCAGTACTTGTTGGTCACCCACATGTTTTAAGGCCATCTGTCTCACCAAACTAGTTAGATATTCATTCGATGTTTCTTATAATGTTTATGGATTAGAATTTCTTACCTCATGAAAACCTCTTGTTATAGTACCTCTTTTACCAATTTGTAGTGTGTTTTGATAAATCTTCTCAGTCCAGCCCCTAGATTCATATGGTGACATGTCAATTAATGTTCTTCCAGATGATTCCTCTATATGGTTTGTTTCATTTTCCAATAATCCCCGATAAATGAGTAGAAGAAAGTGATGCCCTTCAACTTCGTGATGTGTACATTTGTCACAAAGCTTCTTAAATATCTCCTAGTACTCATAAATATTTTCTCTAGATGATTCTCTCATCACATAGGATTCCTTTCTAATGGTTCCTCTCCTTGTGTTGGGGAATAATATTTACAGAAATCACCATATTAAGTAGTTCCAATCACTCACATATATTATTTTTAGGCTAGAAAACCATTCACTGGAAGCTCCATCCAATGAAAATAGAAACTCCTTCCACTTTACCTGCTCCTCAGCTACTCCTCAGGGTCTAAAAGTAGAGAAGACTTACATAAAGTCTTTAATATGTTTGTTTGGGTATACACAAGCAATGCCATGAAATTTTATGAGAAATGGAATCATGTTATTTTTTATAACATAATTATTTTAAAACACTGTCATAGCAAGTTGATTTTTTGGATTAAGGAATTGGGGTGCAAAGAGGTCTCTATGTGTTTGGTTTTGACATCCATCCATGATGATAGGCTTAGAGTGAATATTTAAAGTTTCACACAAGTGTACAAGATAAATTTACAAAAATATGGATTGAATAGTAAGGTCTTTAGGTATATTCAAAAAGGTTATTTAAATTGTAGGATATATGGGGTATGGGTCATGGATTGTACTTAGAGTCATGCAATATAAGTGAAAAAAATATTTGCACTAACTCTCCATCAATAGAACCATGTTTTAACAAGTGTATGTCATAGGTTGTGGAAAAAACAATTATTTCCTAAATTAAAATGCAGTATAGTGATTAACCTATGTTTTCTCTGAGAAATTCCCACAACAATCAATCTGTCACCATAAAATTATAAAAATAACGGCTGTTTATTTAAAATTATATGATTTTGAAAAGACATGAAAAAAACTAAGAAATGAAATAAATTAATAATAATATTAAGATAAAATTGATTAAAAAAATGGGGTTGAAAACAATTATATGAGATAATTATTATGTTAGTTTTGGTTCACCAATTGTAATTCTATCATAGTTCCAATTTTTCCAATTCTCTTTTGAAATGTCGATAAAAGTGGGATTCCACAATCACTTCTTCTCCCTCCCTTGGTAAAATTGCAATGGTGATAATAAACCATATTAAAATCATAGATTGTTCTCATATCCTTCCTATGTGGGACATAGTAATATAAAATACCCCAATTTACTTAGGAAATTCCCAATCAAGTCTTGTTTATTCTCAATAATGATGAATGTTTAGTACTATTCACACAAGTACTGGTTATCACCATGTACATCAGTACTAAAACTGGGACAATTCCATAATATATAAACCAAAATATAGTGGTGGGACAAATTTATCATTGAAAAAATAAATAAAAACAACCTAATCTAGAATCAAATACAATCATACATGTTAATAAATACCGTTATAAGAATGTGAAACTGATTTCACAAAAGAGAGAAAATTATCTGAAAATATAAAGTGCATGAACTAAATAATTAAAAAAGGGAAAACCTCTCCTTCACCAGTAACATAGATGTTTAATACAACATGGTAAGGTTACTTTGGAATATTAAGGAAGAATATTTCATTACAAAACTAAGAGGAGTAAAAGAAATAAAACAAAGAACAGAAAATTTTGTCCTCTATAATATGTCTTCCAAGATTTTTTCATCTATTATTCCCTCTAGATGGCCAAAAATCATTGAGTTATATTATTAAATGATGTTTTTAACGTTATTTCTATCAACCCTTCAAATTTAAAATATTTTTGATAGGTGTAAAGTAATATGTGGCCCAAATAATTAGTTTAACTTCTTTTGGACTCTGAACACTATTTCACCCAATCCTCTTGGACTCATTAAAAATATTCCTTAGTGAGCTCTTTAATTTATTCAATTAAATGGAAACCATTCCTTTATAGTACTATATTTAAACCAGATAGAATTAGTGCATTATTATGTTTTTATAATGACTTATTCTTATTTTAATATGGTGGGGTCCATTCTGTAGGCTTGAAATATTTCTCCAATTAATTGAATTTTCTGGGCCATTGAGTTTTGAATTAGTTATGGGACCAGAAGAAAAAGATGAATCTAATAGACAAAGAGATATTAAAAATTGAATCTCCCAAAGTTTATCATAGTTTTATATTATATGCAAAAAATATAGAAGCTCCATAAAATTGCTAAATTTATAGAATTCATCAATTTTTTCAATTAAGTTCAATATTCACCAAAAAAGATAAATTAACGAAAATAACCTCAAATTTATTAATAAGGGGGGTTGAAATAATTTAAACACACATAAATAATAATGAATTTTGTAACTCTGTCACCATACATTACTCAAAAAAATTACATCCTTGTTTGGAACTTTTTTTACACATAACTATTCTTTTACAGCTTTCAATCTTCTCACATTATAAAATTCTAAATTTATTAATATTATATTCTACTACAATATTTAGCTTATAGAAATTTGAATTTATTTTTTGTAAAATTATTTCTTTGATAACTCATTATTATTCTTTCATAACTCTAGATTTTAATTTTTTTGTCATTCTCGAAAGTGAATCATTTAGAGTTCACTTATTCTCATGAACTACTTCAATACCCAGATGAAAAAATAACCCTACTAATAATAGTAAAATTAATGAATTACATCATCTAATGTTATCAGCAAAATTAAATAATACATCTTTAAGAAATATGCTTCTAGAATCTCTACTACATCCTATTTAACATTGTCTTTTAGACTTTCCTTCAATACATCATGCCCAGAAATCACACTCAACATCAGTTTCTTCATCTTTTTGCTTCACGTTCTAGAAACACTTAAGATATTTCTTCTATGTATTATAATTTACTCTATATACACCCTTGTATATTATAATTTGTAACACCCCAAGATTTACTAGTACATTATCTCATTAATGTAATTCAATAGCTTGTGCTACACACAACACCGAGTTCAAGCACACCACAACTTACCACACTAACCGTTCAAAAAGAGGTTATGAATAGTATTAACAGCATTTTGAATCTTATATACTCTATATAATTTTAACATTCATATTATGTGTTTCTTAGACATAGTATAATAATAAATTCATCTTTTCAGATAAAAGAATTATTTTTCAAAAAATGCAATTTTAACGTCATTTTGTAGAGAACCTTTTTTAAAACCAATATATGACACTTTTATATATTTAATTTAACGAAATTAAATTATTCTTTAGAATCGGTACATAAAAATTTAGTTTGGATCAATTCTTGGTACTTTTCTGATTACTTTCTTATTTTGATGAATAGTGAAAAATACTATGTTTTAATTGAACACAACTTTTTTAATTAGAATAATTTATAGTGTTAAATTATAAATTTGAATAGTTTGGATGTATAATTAGATGTTATTTCTACCATTTAGTCCAATTTTGGTCATTATAATTAATTTCACATTGAAATTATACATAAACAAGTTTCAATCTTTTGATAGTTATTGTTTCCTAAAAACACACTATTTGTTTTGACAATGGGAATTAATTTAAAATTAATTAATATTACGTATATGTTTTTAATATGTTATAATAGACATAATTTTTGAATATGGAATATAAAATATATCTTAGTCTTAATTTTTGGTATTTTTCCGAAAAACTTCTATTTTTGTTGAATAGTAAAACCACTTTGTAGTAGTTGAAAAATAGACTTTTACATTTAAATGAAATTTTACAGCTTATGTGAAATTAATTTCGAAAATAATACATACATGGTATTTATTATTATGTAATGTGTGGTTCAATGAGAAATTTTTTTTTAAATTGAATAGTAACTTTTGACTTTTCTTTACCGCAGTTAAACATAAATAGGGTAATTTAATGTAAAAAGATTATTATAATAATACCAAATTATCTTAACACATGTCCTAAACTTATTTTATGAGTCATGGACACCATGGGAATCCTTGGGTTGATATTAGGACCCCATGGAGAAACTTAAGATTGATAATTATACATTATTTTAATTAACATAAAGTAAAGACAAAAATGACATTAACAAATATCTTTTAGTATATGAATTTTTTCATGGGGTAATATATTTCCTATTTTTGAATATAAATATTTATTGGAAATCTAAAAAGGTTTCCTAAATTACATAATATTGTTTATAATTTTTATACATCAAATAAATTAAATTTTTGATGACACAATAATGATGCCGTATTCACCTCATTAATAAATGATTTAAATAAATAAGATTATTAATATTAAAGAAATATCCAAAACATGTATAATTATTATTAGATGATTTTATATAAAACCTGAGTCATATTATCTTAGAATATATTGAGTTTTGTACCTTTTTGAAACCGAAGATAAGTGTATAAAAAATAACATTTTAAAACAATTCAAAGGAGCCCCTCCTCTCCCTTCAAAAAGGACACCACTTCTAACTCATTCCTCACACCTCCCAAGCCCCATGGATCATCCAACCCCGGCCCAAATAAGCTCTCAAAATCCCTATATTCCATTTATATTCCTTACCTAAGGAAAAAGTCACATCATGAAGTATGTTTGTTTCAAACAAATTGGAGTTACACAAATAAAAGGTATTAGTTTGTATTAACTTATTTTCTTTTTTTTACTTCTCCAAACCCTAAACTCTCTTTATTACTTTACTTTATAACAACACCATTATCCTCAATATAGTATTATGTTTTTATGGGATTTATTTGAACTAAACATACACACACCTCCATCTAATGGGTAAAGGACATATTGTTTCTGTGGATGGAAAACTAACGTCTCAGGAAATGATGATTGTTCAATTATATCCTACCACCTCTAAAATTGGACATTAAGATAGAAATTTATTTATATATGATATATATTATGTTTATGTTTTATTTATTCTTCTATATATTCTATTTATATCATTCTTTTATGGTTTCCATTATGGGTAAAACATGATAATTTCATTTGAGGAAGTGCGGACTACAACCCCCTCAAAGTGATATGACTCAATAATGCCTTGTGTGGGATGTATAAAGAATGGATTTAATGATATTAAATATGATATTTTACTATAATTATAATATACTTTGTATAATTAAGTTTTAATTCTATTAAAATAAAAAATATAAATGAACGTAGCGTTCATGCGTACGTACGACTTACCGTCTCCATGAACGGTGCATTTCATTTCTTATCTCCAAATGATATGTATTGTTATAAATACATATATATAATGGATATATAATATATATATATATGATATGTAAATAATTTATATCATTCTATAGATAATCGAATTTTGACCACATGAAAAAATTGTAATTATAATAAGTTCATTTTTTAATCAAGTTCCAAACATCGATAAAATATCCAATATGAACTCAAATAATTAACAAATTGTTATAGAAAGGTAATAAGTGATATAAAAGGAATAATAAAATTTGAAAATGTTCTTAATCAAATATAAATTTTACATATGTTTATTATTCATGAATAACAACGAACATACAAGACAATTCCGACTTGAGGTAAGGGGTTTCTTTTCTCACTTTTAATTCAATGAGATTTCTGTTGTTCGCCACTTATTGCATGTGGTGTATTGTTAACTAACATTTGATATATATTATCATGATTCTATTTATATTAATGGAATTCTATGAATCATTTTTTGGTTATTAACTTTTGGTCATATGACTCGATTGATTACCGTGTGGTAAGGGTAAATTATACAATCTCTTCATTATCTAAGGTTGTTTACACGTAATTATCTACTGGGACATATTTATCATCTACATCTGTGTTTTATTAAAAATGTATCTTATTACATTTTTACTATATAACAGATAATGGGTTAATGTCATTTATACCCTTATTTTACCTTATATGTTTTTGAAATGAATTTTTCTGTCGTTATCCAAATAAGGTACATTACGACTTTTTCTACATAATTAAGGTAAGAATGTTTTTTTAAATTAAATGGATGGTGTGGATATTTTCCACCATTATAACATCGTCAAATATTCCGTTAAATGCTTATAATGAAAATTTCAAAATAAATTTTTTCTTTATAATTATGTGACTCTTAAATGAATTGAAAATAAAAAGATATATTTCTCTCAAATATTTTTGATTTCATCTATGTCAAAATCCATTGATTATGTTTACAATTGTTTCAATTTGATTTATTATGATACAAATCATACATATTGTATTTTTTTGATATGTTTGATTGTGGATTACTTATCTTTATTCCATTCATGGTTTATGGATAAATTATTGACATTTCGTATGCAAGTTTTAATACGAATGATTATGTTTTATTTCAACCTATTCATAAGATGAATGTGTTGGACTAGTATGTTCCGGGTTGGGGATCGTTAAAATTAAGCCCACCTGGTTGGGTTTCGGTTACAACAGACCCTCTGGGTTGGAGTCCGGTTAAAAAGGCACTTTATTTTTGAGTTCGGTTACAAAGACTCTCTAGGTTGGAGTTCGGTTACAGAGGCTCTCCGGGTTAATTTTCGGTTATAGAGGCTCCCTGGGTTGGAGTCCAGTTACAGAGGCTCTTCGGGTTGGGGTCCAGTTACAGTTAGCCCCTAGGTCCTGGCACAAGGCCTTGACTTCAAATTTAAAGTCAGGCATTATACATTTCATCATTATGAATGTGGATATTGATATTTCATGTTATTATTAGACTAGTAGAACATACATGTGAATAAATAAATAGAATTATTTAATTATATTTTTTCCATATTATGTTGATGTTCCTGTTTAAAATGATTTTGTTTTAGTGTTAAACATTTTGATAAATGTTAATCATATTTATGAATGTTTCCTCTATATTTTTATCCTTACTAGGCATCTTAGATCACCCATTTCTATGTTTTATTTCTCCCAGGATGTGAAGAAGTATATTATGATTGACCAGAAGGGATAGTCTGTTGGATATGAGTGGGGCCTATGGAGACAATTTTGATGTAGTTTTTCATTTCATAATGTCATGTAAAACTTATGAATGTATCTAGTATTTCCAAGGATACCAAACTGATCAGTCTTTCAAGACATGATCTTTTCTGATCACGCTAATGTTATGTAATAATGCACCGACTCTGGGTGACTAGGTTCTGGGTGTTACAGTTGGTATCAGAGGAAGTTTAGTACAAACCTTGGAAACTAGATTTAAATAAACTCTTATTAGAGAACATTACCCTAAGATATACTTTTAGGACTAGTATAGAAGAACATCCTATAATTTTTGTATTGTAGAGATTTTGTGAGTTTTCCAAGCAATACATCCCTGTCTGGTTACGATCAGGTAGAGGCAGCTCTAGCATAGATGTACCTACGGGTAAATCCCAAAAACACTGCTTTGATATAGACTCGAATAGGAAAAGGGGCATGAAAATGGGCCTTGCTGCACTCTTGGTTATGACACTTTCAGTGGATATGCTTAAGATAATTCTTTTTTTCCTTACAAACCATTATGATGGATTTATGAGTATATACTTCCTCAAAGAATTTTTAATATGATTATGG
This sequence comes from Viscum album, assembly GCA_963277665.1. Lineage (NCBI taxonomy): Eukaryota > Viridiplantae > Streptophyta > Magnoliopsida > Santalales > Viscaceae > Viscum > Viscum album. The sequence continues at coordinate 1,440,902,014 of OY728133.1, read as the reverse complement.
ATTATATCCATAAACTGATCGTTTATGTTAAGTGATTTACAAGTTTGGAATTATGTATTTCAATTCAAAATCAAATCTAGCATATACTATTTTTTAGAGATAGATCCTAGTAGAAGAAATGGAAACCGTATCAACTCATGTAATCCATGTTTGGATTTTCCTCCAGCTCAAGATAATTATAGTGGTGCTGGTGATGCAACTGGTGCGGATCAAATTATCACCATAATAGGATAACTCACTTAGGTTATGAATAATAACCTAACCCATGTGGAGCACCCTAATCCACAATGAGGAGGATCAATGTTAGACCAATTCATAAGGAAACAATCCAATTTTAGTTTAAGTAAACAAATGATACTATTTGATATAACTATTAGTTTTTTTAAATGATATATTTTAATACCACACTTTTATAACTACTAGGATCTTATAACAATTAAAATCCAATTTATAACTTACTTCACATGATGATTTATAAAATTATGTTTAAAAGACCCGTAGTTTTTCTTTAATTCCAAAGACATATTTTTAGATATCCGAAAAGATACATTTTTCAATTATTGCTGATACCCCATTCGAAACATTTTAGAATACTATGTTTTCCACCATATGAATATCGTCATGTATTAAAAAAAATTCAAAATAGATTCATTTCCAAGGATAATATTTTATTTTAATTATCGAAGATATAATTCGAATACTTTGTATTTATTAAAATATTGAAATACCATAATATTATTAAAGCGTTATAAAGGAAAAAAATTTTATAAAAAGATTCATTTTATCCATTGGAACCCAACGGTCAAAAATAACGATCATATTCCCTTAGAGGTCCATTATAAAAGCAAGGGGTAGGATGTTTTACATTTTCAAAACACCGGACCCTTGGCGGATGGCTCTCATCACACCACTGGTGATGAGTGCCTGCGCGGTGGTTCTGGCAGTTATATTTTTCACACTGATGGACCCTGAAGAAGACGACTATCTGATTACCCATGTTGTGATTCACAGTAGTCTTGTTGTGGCCGTGTTAGTTCTTGTGCGCGGTACATTCAATTAGATGGATCTTGTTGTAATGTAACTTTTAAATATATAAAAGATTATCATATTCTTCATGTTTTATTTCCATTAGAATTCTTTATCAGCACACAAAGAATAAAATAAAATAAAACAAGAGACATCATTAAAAAGCACAACATTGATTACTTGGACCAGTTTATAAAACTTAGGGCGTCACATTATCCCCCTCTTAAAAGAATTGCGTCCTCACAATTCGATCGACGTACATACACAGACTTACTCAAAGTGCTCCTCTAACACCCTTGGTGATGTCCCTTTACCTCCACCGCCCATGGAAGAGGTTACTATTCAACTCAATCCCTAGGGCCGAACAAAGCTTGTGGGTCTTCTCTTCCCAAATTCATTTTTGGAAAAGTGGATCGTGGTTGAAACCAAGATCCCATTTGATACAGGTGGTTTTCCAGAGATGGGAACGACTGACATCATGCTTCGCGATATCTGCTTGGATTTGGTTCCTAAAGATCTCTCGAACCACTTCATATCTGAAGGATTAGATGAAAGACCCAAAATCGAAGAGCTCCCCAAGCATGCTGAAGCACAGGATTTGGTACATAAATACTGCGCGAAAGTCCAACTGCTTTTCAGCTTCTCCGAAGGCCGTGAATTCCAACCATTTATTTTTCATGGTGAAACACAAGAAGAGTCCCTCGTAGAACTTCCCTTTCTTTTTATAATTCTCAAACAGCACACTGGCCATTTGGTTATACACAAATTCCGACCCTCGGAAGATTCGAAGGACATTCGAGCTTTTCGATATTTCATAGAGGGTTTTGCACGTGAGTCGTATATTAACAAAAGGTTGGTAGCTTGTTGAGCAGGATTCTGCTACAATAGTCTCTATGATCTCTGTAGGAAGAGTCAAGAGTCTAGGCGTGGTTCACTGTCTTTCCATATGAGAAGTTTAAGAACAAACCCTACTTAGTAAAACATCATTAATGTTTTTGTGTTGTCCTAATTTTCCAAGGTTGCCTAAAGCATTCCTCTAATACCAACTATGACGCCCTGACCCCGATAGCCCAGAGCCGGTGTTATGGTTATGGTGTGTAATTTATTTCATACAAAAGAAACAAATAAGTCACACATCATAACACACCAGGAGGAACTTTCTGGTTTAGATCCTGGAGAATCAGATACAACAACTTTGCTTCTTTATTTCTGAGCTAAGAACAAACATCCAAGACTTGGAAATGCTCTATCAACCAGTTAAAATTTAACATAAAACATAGGGTGAGCATTGAATTACTCAGTTAGGGGTTTTTGAAAATACATTCATACAGCCTTTGAAAACTAATTTGAAAATACTTTCCCATACTTAAAATGTTTTCTTAAAGGGAAAACGTCAAGACAAAACAAAAGTCTATGTAACACGGATAAAGCACTTCATATTTACACACTAGAACACTTAGCTGGAACCCACTCAATAGAAAAGATAAGTATGATAATAAAATATCATGGGTTATACTAATTAAAGTGTCCATAAACAAGAAAGGTGTCATGAAAAACAAGGTGTAAACATCATCAGAGTCACGCACAAGCGCATTATATAAAAAAACACATCATGACATGATAAAAGTAAAGCAACATTTGTAATAAAATTCTGGAAAAGAAAACTAGACATGAATCAAAATTTTCATTTCATAGGTCTTGTGTTTCTTTTTTTTTTCTGATACTCATTGGTAAGGTTCTATCACCAAGGATATTCCTCTAGTCTGAGTAATCACTTGGTTGGTCATAAGCTAAGAAATGTATTCTGAAGGACTCATGGTCTCTGTGTCAAGGCCTTGTGCCATGAACTAAGGGTAAAAACCCAATCTGACTGTCTCGAGAACTATCGATGCATCAAGGAGCTTACTTTTACCAGTCTCCAACCCTGAGGGCTTACATTAACAAGTCCCCAACCTGGAGGGTTTTCATCTTACCGGACCCCATCCCGGTAGTCCCATACATTTCTCACATGTTGATAAGGTCAAATATTCAAGGTGTCCCATACCACTTTGAATATCTAATTTTCATTTCGTATTACCCAAGGTGTCCCATTCTACTTTAGGTAATACCATTTTCATTTCTCATTACCCAAGGTGTCCCATACCACTTTGGGTAATTTAGTTCTTAATTCATTATCATGTTGAGTCATATGCATGAATAATATGAATACGATAACAATTACATAATTGGTTTACACGTACATGATATGACAGATAAACTTAAAAATATGGAATAAAAGCAGGCATGGTTAAGCAAGCATACTATGTGCATAGAACAATTACTCAAGCACATAAAATGATGAATGTGTGAGATTTGCTCCCAAAGGGGTATTAAATGATGAGTTTCTAAAATTAAAGTACATGGAAATGAACTACTTGGCATTAAATATTGTTCTTCACAGGTCACATTACTTGCAACAAATCACCATCCACTAATAATTACTGCGGCATGCTTGGTATAAAAATAATAAACACATGAAATCATTAAAATTCCAACACTTGGAAATAAACCACTTTAAATAAAATACTTTTCATTAATTATTCTTCTTCACTGGTCATAGGATTTTCAGTTACACTCTGCTCACTAAAAATCACTACAGCGAGTTTGGTATAAAAATAATAGAGGATTTCTACATATTATCATAACACTTAAATCCCTATCCTTTTAATATAAGTTTAAAACATGAATAAGCATATCCTTTAAAAAAAACAAATCATTTCAAGGGCGACATTAGTCAGGTTCATTGGTGTTCGCTTAGACACAAAAATATAAAACAGCATAGGCAAGCACTAAAATCCTACATGCATAAAAATATTAATATACATTTCTTGAAACTAGGGTTTTCATATATTAATCTTAAAAACTCATACATACATAGGGATATATACGAAATGTATATACATAGGTTTTCTCATAAAATAAACATGGTTCACTTAAAATCTGAAAACCTCCAACTGCTTATCACCTATTCAGTTTAAAAATCAGAACCTTACGAGGGTCTAAATGTTTCATGAAACTAAAAAAAACTTTGTTTTTAACTGTAACATAATTGTACTTAAACAAAATACCAAGTTCACATCAAAAATATTTTTCAAATATAATTATAAATACAAAAACACATTTCCGTTCCAATACATTAACTCATATAAATATATAGTTAAAAAAATATATACGGCTTACGTAAAATCCAACCTGTTAGGAATTTATTTTAGAAAAACCCTTTTCAAGAGCATAATTCTTAGTATAAAATTACTGAATAATCTTGGATACCCTAAAAAGAATGGGTTTGAGTTATATATGTATATATATATATATATATATATTCAAAACCATAAATACAAAATACACTTAAACCTGAGTTTTAGGTTTGTAAAATAGGATCTTTAAAAGTGATACCCCTTTTTATATCACGAGGGAAACACCCATGAAAATCATTCAAAATCAATGGGTTTGTGTTGTATATATATAAAATTATTTTAACACACCTATTGTATCACACCGGCTACAAAATAAAGGCAAAAAAAAAACAAATTCTTTACATCATATTAGTGAAACACAGTTCCAAAACCACACACCATTTTTGAAACAAAGAGTAATACAAATATATAACATTTATAAGTATATATATATTGCATGTGACCGATTGCACATGGAAAGTTTATACAAGGTTTTCTTTTATATAGAAGAAACAAAAGTACCCCTCGAAGGAAAGCACCCTAGGAGTCCGATCTTTAAAAGAAAAAGGTTAGTATGGAATTTATATATATATATACCTTTAAATATAATTTGTACATATATATACCCATGTTTATATAGATAATTAAAAACCGAGGAGCATGGGTGGGTTTTTAAAAAAAAGACACGCAAATGGGCCACCCTAACCATTTAAGGAAGAAGATTCACCGTAGAGGGAGGCTTGCTGGGTGGCTGGTGAAACGGGAGGAACTTTGGTGTCCGAAGGAGGTCCGGTGAGGTCGCGGCCACTTGGAGACGCTGCAATGTGACGGCCTGGTGTCCAGCGGCATAGCGCCGGCACTGGTGTGGTCATGCATGGGGATTTTGGTGTGGAACCAAAGGAGGTTCGTGTGGTGGCGAGGCGACGGCGAGGCTGGTGTCGCGGCGGCGCGGGTTGGCTCCGGAGGTCCCCGTTTGCACTGGGGTTTCATGGTTCGTAAAGGAAGACAATCCGAGGGGGTTCGGCCGAGCCTATGGTGTCATATGGAGGTGGTTGTGCGAGGTCAACATGATCAGTGGAGCGGGTAGCGTCTCGGGAAATCTAGGCGCTGGTTCGCGAAACCCCGTCGTGAGGTAGAAGACGATGAGTTTGTGGGGAATGAGAAAAAAATGATGGCCGAGATCCGACTGGGGGAGATCCGACAGTCGAGAAGAATTGAGCATTTTTTAAAAAACACCAACCACCGGGATTGGCCTTGGCGAGATCGGACAGAGGAAAATAAAAGAGAGTTTTAAAAAATAACAACAACTGGGATCTGTCCTTGGCATGATCGGACGGTCCAAGCCATCGCGCGGCCAACAACGGTTTCTCCGAGTAGGAACAGTGCGTAAAAAAAAATTTTAATAAACGCTAAAATTAGACATTATACTACTTCAATTTTTATAATATATATATACATATAACCAAAAAATTATAATTTGATTTTGTATAAAACTTAATAAGTACGTTTAACTCATAATTTTCAAATCCAAAAATCTCATTTTAGTTTTTGTAAACAAATGATACTACTTGATATAACTATTAGTTTTTTTAAAAAAATATATTTTAATACCACACTTTTATAACTATTAGGATCTTATAACCATTAAAATCCAATTTATAACTTACTTCACTTGTTGATTTATAAAATTATGTTTAAAAGACCCGTAGTTTTTCTTTAATTCAAAACACATATTTTTAGAGATCCGAAAAGATACATTTTTCAATTATTGCTGATACCCCGTTTGACACATTTTAAAATACTATGTTTTCCACCATATAAATATCATCATGTTTTAAAAAAAATTAAAAATAGATTCATTTACAAGGATAATATTTTATTTTAATTATCGAAGATATAATTATAATACTTTATATTTATTAAAATATTGAAATACCATAATATTATAAAAGCGTTATAAAGGAAACAAATTAATAAAAAGATGCACTTTTTCCATTGGAACCCAACGGTCAAAAAAACGGTCATATTCCCTTAGAGGTCCATTATAAAAGCAAGGGTAGGATGTTTTACATTTTTAAAACACCAGCACCTTGGCGGATGGCTCTCCTCATACCACTGGTGTAGAGTGCGTGCGCGGTGGTTCTGGCTGTTATATTTTTCACACTGATGGACCCTGAAGAAGATGACTATCTGATTACCCGTGTTGTGATTCTCAGTAGTCTTGTTGTGGCCGTGTTAGGTCTTGTGCACGGTAGTTTAAATTAGATGGATCTTGTTGTAATGTAACTTTTATATATATAACATTTTATCGTATTCTTCATGTTTTATTTTCATTATAATTATTTATCAGCACACAAAGCATAAAATAAAATAAAAAAAGAGACATCATTAAAAAGCACAACATTATTTACATGGACCAGTTTATAAAACCTGGGGCGTCACAGTGAATGTCACAATGTATGAGGCTAACATAACAAGGTTATCATGGCATGCAGCAGATTATATACACTACCCAAGGAGTATGATTGATTGATTATTTGATGGGTTAAAACCATTTATCATGAAATCATTACTCTCACAATCCTTCTTATCATACGAAGATATTGTCTCGTGTGCTATTAAGACAGAAAATAAATTCAATAAATCTTGTGAAAATAAATTAATGCAAGAGAAGAAGAGAACAGTGGGTCAAGAGACAGATTAAAGAAAAAATTGAAATAAGTATTTTCCATTATGTGATAATTGTGGCAAGAAACACCATGGTATTTGACTAAAAGGAATGGGAGTCTATTACAAGTGTGGTGAAAAAGGCCACCAAACTCTTGATTGCTAGGGAAAGAAAGATTCTATCAATATTGAATGCTACAATTATAGAGAGATGGGGTATTATACAAATGAATGTCCTAATAACCAAGGAAAAATACCTCAGAAAAATCCAAGGGAGAAAGTCCAAGCTGATGTTGTTACTATAATTGATGTGGAATAATTAATGTATTTCTGTTTTTGGACTCAAGAATTATATTCTAGTCATATGAATAATGTGATATATATAAGTATTGTAATGTATTACATGTTGTTTTCATTGAGGTTTTAATATGATGAAGGAAATCATATTTCTAGTATGTGATAATAAGAGAAAATGTACTTTTTTGTGGGAATCTGATGTCACATTTGATTTTGGAATTTATAGACCATTAAGAGAGAGTCTAGACATAAGTATTTTGGAAAACTATAAAGGTTGGAATGGATTATGTTGAAATTTTTATATTATTATTTAAGGTTAAATAATTTCTTAAGATTATTTTTTGGAATATCATAATTCTATAGTTCTAGGAAAAGGACAACCAGCGGGCCGAGCGATAACCCGTCGCGTCAGAAAAAGCTGCAGGAATCGAACCCACAACCAAAGTGCGACAAGGCATTATTACCTACAACTAGCCTACAGGAATTCCATGGTTATTAAAAAAATATTTTTCTTCTTTAAATGGTATATTTTAATATTTGTAACCGTATATTATTAGGATAAATAGAATATTTTTGTATTCTATTTTCTTTTGAAGTGATAGATGAGTTTGTGGAAGAAATTTGTTGAATGAGGAAACTACACTTGTCAAGTATATATATATATATATATATATTTCTCTTATTATATGAATAAATTAATTCTTGAACTTTATGTAAGGGATATTGAAACCAAAAATTTGTTATCCTAATACCTTATGTTTTGTTGAACTGATGATATTTTAAATCATCATAGATTGATAGCTTTGAGGCCCCCAATTTTACACTTGTTTGTGATTGAGGGCCATAATCACTCCCTATAAATATTTACATTATTCGTCCAATTATTTTTCTCTAATTTCCACCACTGTTCTCCTAATCGAGATCATAATTTGTTGTAACTTTTTCATTCCATTTCCCTCTTATTAAGAATAAATTTTATTAACCTAATTTCTAATGTAGGTTTTCCACAGAGGTAATTTTCTATTTTTAACCATTTTATTCGATGAACAATTTCAAATTGTGATGATGAAATTTATTGAAGGAGGGAATAATGTAACACCTCATGATTTCATAGTACGTTATCTCATTAAAGTAATTCAATAGCTTGCGCTACACACAACACCCAGTTCGAGTGCATCACAACTTACCACACTAACCGTTCGAAAAGTTGTTATGAATAGTATTAGATACATCTTTAATCTTATATACTCTATATAATTTCAACATTCATATTATTTTTTTCATAGACAAAGTATAATAACAAATTAATTTTTTAGATAAAATAACTATTTTTCAAAAATTGCAATTTTACATCCTTTTGTGGCGAATCTTATTTAAAACCAATATTTGAAACTTTTATAAATTCAATTTAGTTAATTTAAATTCTTCTTTAGAATTAGTGCATAAAAATTTTGTTTTGATAAAAATTTTGTATTTTTCTGACAACTTTCATATTTTGATGAATAGTGAAAAATACTTTGTTTTAATTGAAATTTTTTTTTAATCATAATAATTTTTAGTGTTAAATATTAAATTTTAATGTTTGGGAAGTATATTTATATTATATTTTTAAAATTTAATCCAATGTTTGTCATTGGATATAATCTCACATTGAAATTATACTTAAACAAGTGTCAATCTTTTGATAGTTATTGTTTCATAAAAACACGCTATTTGTTTTGAAAATCGGAATTAATTTTAAAATAATTAATATACCATCTAGTTTTTTAAATTGGTAAAATAGATATTATTTTTGAATTTGGAATATCAGATATAGCATATGATGAATTTTTTGTTTTTTTTTTATGAAAAAATTCAATTTTTGATGATTAGTAAAACCAGTTAGTAGTAATTAAAAAATTACCTTTTTCATTTAAATGAAAAATTAACTCTTCTTGGAATTTAATTTCTAAAATATGACATACATGGTTGTTATTAGTAAGTAAAATGTGTTACAATAAGATATAAATAATTTTTAGTGAATTGCAACTTCTGACTTTTATTTACCGCTTGTAAAGGTAAATAGTGTAATTTAAAGTAAAAAAAATATTATAATAATACAAAATTACCATAAAACATATCCTAACATTATTTTATGAGTCATGGCCGACCATGGGAAACCTTAGGTCGATTTTGGGACCCCATGGAGCCACTTAAGGGTGATAATGACACTTAATTATTATTAACTTAACGTAAAGACAAAAATGACATTAACGGATAGCTTTTAGTATATAAATTTTTACCTGGGGTTATATAAGTCATATTTTCGACTATAAATATTAAATTGAATGATAAAAATATTTCATACATTATGAGAACTTTTTTTATAATTTGTAGGCATCAAATTAATTTTATTATTTATGACAAAATAATGAGGTAGTATTCACCTCATTAATGAATGATTTAAATAAATAAGATTATTAATATTAAAAAAATAACCAAAACCTTTCCAATTATTATTGACTGATTTATTTCAAACATGAGTCATATTATCGTAGATTTTAATGTGTTTTGGACCTTTTGAAACGGAATATATGTTTATAATAAGATAACATTTTCAAACGTTCCTAAAGAGCTCATCCTCTTCCTTATAAAAGGACACCACTCATAGCGCATTACTCACACATCTCAAGCCCCTTGTGTCATCCCAAACCTTCCCAAATAATCACTAATTATTTCTATATTCCACTTAGAAGCCTTACCTTTGGAAGAAGTCACTTCAAGAGGTCTGTTTGGTTCAAACCAAAGGGAGTTAGCCAAATTAAAGGTAATGATTTCTCTCAACTTCTTTTCTTTTATTTTACATACCGAACCCCTAAAAACTTTTTATTCCTTTATTTTATAACAACATTAAAATAATCAATATAATAGGATTTTTTATGAGAAGGATTTGAACTACACTTACACACCCCTCCATTTAATGGGTAAAGAATATATTGTTTCTGTGGATGGAAAACTAACGCCTCACGAAATAATGATTGTTCAATTATATCATACCACCTATCATGGTGGCCATTAAGATTTAACTATATATGTATATGATATATATTATGTTTATGTTTTATTTATGCTTCTATATTATCCATTTATATCATTCCTTTTTGGTTTCCATTATGGGTAAAAAGCTATAATTTCATTTGAGGAAGTGCGGAATATCACCCCCTCAAAGTGATACGACTCATTAATGCCTTATGTAAGACATATAAAGAATGGATTTAATGATATTATATATTATATTATTCTATAATTATAATATACCTATGTATCATTATGTTTTAATTCCATTAAAATACAAAATATAAATGAAATTAGTGTTCATTTGTAGGTACGGCTTACCGTCTCCATGAATGGTGCATTTCATTTCTTATTTGCAAATGTTATTTATTTTTATAAATACATATATATACTGGATATATAATATATATATTCTATCTAAATCATTTATATCATTCTGGAAATAATGTACTTTTGACCACATGGAAAATTTTTAATTATAAAAAGTTCATTTTTGACTCAAGTTCCGAACATCGATAAAATATCCAATATGAACTCTAATAATTAACTAATTGTTATATCCAGGTAATAAGTGATATAAAAGGAATAATAAACTTTAAAAATATTCTTAATAAAGTATAAATTAACTTAATTTTATTATTCAGGAAGAACAAGGAATATACAAGACAAGTCACATAGGAGGTAAGAGGTTTCTTATCTCACTTTTAATTCCATGTGATTTCTGTTGTTCGCTACTAATTGCATGTGGTGTATTGTGTACTACCATTTGATATATATTATCATGAATCGATTTATATTCATTGAATTATGGGAATTATTTGGTGGTTATTAACTTTTGGTCATACGACTCGATTGATTACAAAGTGGTAAAAGTTAATTCTACAATCTCTTCATTATCTGAGGTTGTTTATACGTAATTATATACCGGAACCTCTTTATCGTCCACATCTGTGTTATCGTAAAAATTTATTTCAAAAAAATTACTCTTTAATAGAAAATGGTTTAATGTCATTTATACCCTTATTTGACCTTATATGTTTTTGAAATGAATCTTTCAGTTGTTTTCCAAATAAGGAACTATAAGATTTTTTTAAAAGATAAGGTAAAAATATTTTTTTTAACTTATACGGATAGTGTGGCTATTTTTTTCCATTATAAAATTGTAGAATCTTCCATTAAAAGAATATAAATTTTTTTTTTAAAAAAAATGTTCTTTATAATTTAGTGACTCTTAAATGATTTCAAAATATAAAGATATATTTCTCTCAAATAGTATTGATATCATCTATGTCAACATCCTTTGATAAATTTGACGCTTGTTTAAAGTTGATTTATTATGATAAAAATATTCAATATTGTATTTAAGGTTCTGTGATATGTTTGACTGTGGTTGATTTTTTATACCATTATTGGTTTATGGTTAATGTATTGACATTTTTTATGCTAGTTTTAATACGAATGGTGATGTTTTATTTTAACCGCTTCTTAAGATGAATGTGTTGGACTAGTATGCTCGAGGTTGGGGACCAGTAAAATTTAACCATCTGGGTTGGGGTTTGGTAATAGCAGACCCTCTGAGTTGGAGCCTAGTTACAGAGGCTCTCTGTGTTGGAGTCCGGTTAAAGAGGCTCTCTGGGTTGGAGTCTGGTTAGAGTGGATCTCCGGGTTAGAGTGTGGTTACAGAGGCTCTCTGGGATGGAGTTCGGTTACAGAGGCTCTCCAGGTTGGGTTCTGGTTACAGTTAGCCCCTAGGTCCTAGCACGAGGCCTTGACATAGAAAGTAAAGTACAGTGTTATGCATTCCATCATTATGAATGTGGAAATTGATATTTCATGTGATTATTAGAATGGTAGAATATCCATGATAATAAGTAAATGCCATTGTTTTATTTTATCTTTTTTTTATTATGCTGATATTCAAGTTAAAAAGGATTTTGTTTTAGTCTTAAACATTGACTTAAATTTTTATTCTTATTTATGAGATTTTCTGCTAAATTGTTATCCTTACTGAGCATCTGAACTCACTCATTTCTATGTTTTATTTTTCCCATGATGGAATAATGTATATTATGACTGAACTGTGGAGGTAGTATAATGTATATGAGTGTGGCCTATTGAGATGATGATGTTTTAGTTTTTCATTTTATAATGTAATGTCAAACTTATGAATTTATCTAGTATTTCCAATGCCTCCAAACTAATCAGTCTTTCGAGACATGATCTTTTGTGATCATGATAATGTTATGTAAAAATGCACTGAGTCTCAGTAACTAGGGTTGGGGCATTACATAATGAACATTTTCCTTTTTCATATTCTATGAAAAATATATTTCATTCACTATTAATGTCACATAATGTCTGAAATATTACAAACTATATGTAATATGATGTGTATCATAGTGTGAACTCTTAAGGAATTTGAGAATATTTTATATTCATCTTAGATTGAACCCTATTAACATTCATATACTTCACCTTCTTTAAATATTATAACTTTCAGACTCAATATGAATAATAAAATATTTTAAAAAATCATGAATTTTCTACTTTAACAATCATCATATATTATATGATTTATCCTATAAAACATTGACATTGTTTGAAAGAAGAATATCCATTAGCTTACTCCTAATTTAGATAAATTCTTTCCCAATATCCTCAACCAAGTAAGTAACTTACATAAAATATAATTTGTAATTACTTATGAGTTATGTGAATTGTAATTTGTTTGAGTAAATGAATTTTATGTATCCTTTATAATTTTCAGGAAAATATTAATAAGTGAAAAATAATATTGACACTTACATATAGAGTCATTTGAAGAAACATTCTTTTTAACCTTCGAACGAATCACAAGAACTTATTTATATCCTTCTATGTTACTCATATAGCTCTTTTGAATCCTTATCTATTTATCATCATTTATTATTTCCCTTAGTTATTTTCATTCTGTCTTAAAATCATTATCTTCTAAAAATATATTTATCTTCCCCTTATTCTAATGACTATACTTCCTCATAGCTATCTCATGTATTTTAGAATGTATATTCAATCTCCTATATAAATCCATTTTTTAATATTTTTGGAGATAATTATTCCAGTACATTCCCTACTTCACATTATACACCTTTCACTCTTCCACATAATTTTAAATCAATAATCATCAGATAGCAAAGTTATTCAGTAAGATATACTTCATTAATTGGTGGACATATTAACACTATTCCTTATTGAAACACATCATTTTCCATTATCCAAATTAATCATTTAGACTGAAAGTATTCTTCTGTGTTACATTTTGAAAATAAAACCGAACATTACCTTTATTCGATGTGTTAATTTCTAAAACTCTTATTATTTTTTTAGTTCAAATTTTATTTTGAATATAAAAATCAGATGTAACATATTTCAAACCAAATATCTTCTAAATCAATAGTTTTATATTAAACTCAACTAATTTCATCACCCATTTGAGAATTATATTCAATGTATATTTAATCATGGTAATAGTCACCATGATGAAATTCATCCAAAAATCATATTTACTTTCAAAGCATATCGATATTACTTTTAATGGTTTTAATTTAAAATTGAAAAAATATAAAATAATAATTATGTAACATCCCATGTAAGTAATTAAAAATAGATATTCTTATATATGTATATTTATGAATTAGATAGTCTTTTAGATGCTTAAAATGAGAATAAATCCAATCTTAAGCATATAATTCTCTAATATTTTTAAAAGAATTTTTTGTGGCCTTTTGATGGAGAACCATTTTTAAATCTATATTTTGACAATTTTATACGATCTATTTGTCAAAATTAACTTATTATTTATTATTGGGACATTTAAATTTACTTTGGATAACTTTTTGGTATTTTTCTCACAATGTTCATTTTTTTAATGAATAGTGAAAAATACTGCATTTTACATCAAAACTTCTTTTTCATGTAATTTAATTATATAGTTATATTATCATTTTAATTGGTTTTAAAGTGCAATTATAATATATTATTACCATTTAATCTAATTTTGTTCATTATAATTAATTTCACTTTGTAATTGGGCATAAACAAGTGCCAAACTTTCCATAGATATTGTTTCAAAAAAACACGCTATTTGTTTTGACAACGAGAATTATTTTTAAATTCATTATTGATATTTCTATGATTTTAATTTGGAAAAATAGATTCCATATTTGGAATAAAATGTTCCAAATTATGTAATTAATACTCTTTTGTATTTCGGCATTATGAATAGTAACGGCGGTAATTATATTTAATTATCTTTATTAATTAGTAATCGGGTAGTTAAGGATAATAAAATAATATCATAATAATAAAAAAATGACCACAACATGTGTCCTAATTCTACTGTTTGTGTCATGTCCGACCATGGGATTACTTGTGCCAATATTTGGGACCCCATGGAATCACTTTTGTGTGATAGTGACTTTTTATCATTTTATTTTTAAAGAAAGTTAAATATAACAAAGTATGTATCACCCGAGTAAAATATTATTAGTTTTGTCTATGTAAATGATCTTTTAGACTATAAATATTAAATGGAAAGATAAAAATATTTACTAAATTATAGTATTTTTTTTATAATTTTTAGACATTAAAAAAATCGAATTATTTATGAAATCATGATGATGCAACGATTACCTCATTAATGAACGATTTAAATTAAATTAAAAGATAATGTAAAATATAAGACTTACACTTGTCAAAAACCTATTGGATTTGTATATTTAGAACCCTTATCACCTTATCCTAGAAATATATAAATTTTTCACCTTTCAAATCTGAAACTCATTTTAATATAAAGTTACATTTTATAACTTTCCAAGAGTGCCCCTCCTCTCCTCCTATAAAAGGCCCTCACCTCTACCCCCTTACCCACCCTTCTCGAGCCATTTTCTCGGCCAATATCTACTCATTTTATCTGTCCACATCCCTCTATTCATCTTAGAATCCTTACCTTAGGCAAAAATATCTTCAAAAAACCCTTTTGGTTCAAACCAATAAGAGTTACCCGATTTAAAGGCAATGTCTTCTCTAATGTTCTTTTGTTTTATTTTGCTTCTCCAACCACATAAACTCTTTTTATTTATTTATTTTGTAATAGCACCAGTATCATAAATATACTAGGATTTTTTATAAGAATTATTTGAGCTACACTTACACACACCTACATCTAATGGATAAAGATCATATTGTTTCCCTGGTTGGTGAATTTCTGCCTCACGAAACGATGATTGTTCAATATTCTTCTAAAACCTTAAAAAGTGGTCATTAAGATGTCACTAAATTTATATATGATATATAATATGCTTATTGTTTCGTTAATCTTCATTATTTTTACATTTATGGCATACCTTTATGGTTTCCATTATGGGTAAATGTGATATCTCCATTTTATGAAGTGCAGACTTCCGCCCCCTCAAAGTGATTTGATTCGTTAATGCCATATTTGTGATGTATAAATTATGTAGTTAATTATATTATATATTATATTATACTATAATTATAATAAGACTTTATATTATTATGATTCCTTTCCATAAAATACGAAATACAAATGAAAGTAGTGTTCATGCGTACGTACGGCTTACCGTCTCCATGAACGGTGCATTTATTTTTTTACCTCTAAATGTTATGTAATATTATAAATTCATGTATATACTAGATATATATGATGTATATAATATCTACATCATGAATATAATTCTGGGTATAATGGCTATTTTACCACATGAACAACTTGTAATTATAAAGAGTTTATTTTTGACTCAAGTACCAATGATCGTCAAAACGACCATTATTAACTTAAATAATTACATAGTGTTCATAACAGGGTAATAAGTGATATAAAAAAATAATTAACTTGAAAAAGGTTCTTAAATAAGTAGAAATTAACTCAAGTTTATTATTCAGGAGGTTAAAGAACGATCAAGTCAAGTTGGACTTGAGGTAAGGGAACTTCCTAACCAAATTTTTTTTCTTTGGGTTAATATCCTACTTTCAAATTATGTCATTTCATTTATTTGTTCTTTCTTTATGTGTACTAATAGTTAATACACATAATAGATATATTTAACATAAAAAATGATCTTTGTATGGTACTTCGTCTCAATCTCCTTTCATTGAGGCATATTTATATTTATACACATCTTTCATTTATACGGTGTATAAACCCCTTTGACTTTTATGTTTATTCAAAAGGAATCATTTTTTATATAAATAATTTTACTAAACAAAAAAAGGAATGTTTTTTGTCATACGTATGCGGCGAAAATGACTTCTCTGCCACCGGGACCATTATTTGAGTTTCGATTTCCTCTACAATCCATAACATTTTTTTAAATGAAAAATAAATACCATGCTTCACTTTTCTTTTATTTTGTTATTTAAAATGGTTTTCATAATGTTTTTATTATATCAATGTGTTGTATTGATATCTTGTTATTTAAATGTGGAAATGTTATGTTTCTTTTATGTATGTTTTATGTGATACGATAATGTTATGGTTCTTGGGCATTGTTATGAAGATGGTTGGTTCCGTGATAAACTAAGGGTGGGTGAGCCCGATATAGCTCCCCAATGCATTGGGTAATGCGAAGGGGTTAAAATTTAAGGTTTCTATGAATAGATTTAGGGAATATACTTTGATGGGTATTCCAAACATAACCATGAGGGCTACTCCCTACGTAAGAATGTTATAAATGTCTCACGTTACCTTTATGTATTATGATTTCTATGAGTTATTCAAAAATATTATGATTTCATGAGGTATGTTAACGTGCTTATGTTTTATCAGTAAAATATGATTTCATTGATTCTTACGTATACATGTACTAATGTTTCATTTCTATATTTTTATCCCTTACTGAGATTTGTATGCTCATACCAAGTTTTTGAAATGTTTTTCACAGGTCAAGGGAATGGTACATGATGTGATGATAGTGTCACGGAAGTTTCATGAATGTATCCAAGTTTTTTTAAATATGTTTCCATAGATGGGAAAAAAAGGAATACTATCTTTTATATAACCACTTTGTTTAAATGTGGAATGTAATCCATGATTTGTGATCTAATTCTCTAAAACTATAAACTAGAAATGATCATCAACGTGTATTCTTGAAATAACTCAATATTAATTAATGTTTATGGTTGGGGGATTATAGTTGGTATCATTGGTAATTTTAGATAACTTTAGGAGTTATAATTCTATTAAATGATTATCCAAAAATATTTTTTATGGTCAAATTGAAATGATATAGCATTTGAATATTATCATGTTTCTTTATCTAAGACATGTTTTTTCAGAATGGTTTTCCACAGAGGAAATAGGGAAGCAGTGCTAGGAAGGCATACAGAAGGAAATGACATTCAGAATCAACATCCTAAGATGGTCGGAATTGGAACTGAATAGTTTGTTGTAGTAATGGAACAGTTGACTCAAGTGATAAATGGTGGTAGTATCCATGCACGAGATCATCTAGATCAACCGTAGAGGAACATGTAAGTGGTGGAACATTTCATGAGGCAACATCCCCCATCATTCAGAGGATCATCTGACCATGTTCTAGCTGAAGGGTGGATTGAAGCACTAGAGAAGATTTTCTATGTCATGGGGTGTTCAGACAATCAAAAGGTTAGTCTTTCAATTTACCGTTTGGAGGGTGAATATGATCACTGGTGGTCGATGGTTAAAAATATCAGGGACGCTGATGATATTGATTCTCTATACTGGGATGAATTCAAAATTATGTTTCTTGTGAAGTATTTTCCTATGGTTGTTCGACCTAGGATGGAAAACAATTCTTTGAATTTAGGCAAGAGGACGACTCAGTGGAAGCTTATGAAGAGAGTTTCACTCGATTGGCAAGGTATGCTCAAAATTTTATCTGAGACCTTGATAGTAAAATGAATTGTTTTTACTCCAGATTAAATCCAAAATATCATTAGGCTTTAGCTTCTCGCAAGTTCACGAGTTATGAAAAGCTTGTTCGACGTGCTGAGAAGGTGGAAATGGAGTTTGTCGATGATCATGTGTCCTATAACAACCAACATAAGAAGAGTCCGAGGTGGAAGGAGAAAGGGAAGAACTCTTCAAAAAGGTCTGATGGTAAGAAACTACATTTCCAGTTTGTGATAAAAGTGGTAAAAGTCATGCTAGGGAAAGTCTTATGAATTTTGTAATGTGATACTGATGTAGTAAGATGAGACATAAGGCTTGCGATTGCACATAAAAAGATCAAGGTGATGGTAAGACCAAATTTGATTTACAGTGAGTGAATTGTTTTAAGTGCAATGAGATGGGTCACTATGCAAACGAGTGTCCGACAAAGAGCTCGAGTGATTGGAAGTAGTTAGACTACAAGCACAAAGGGGTGGTGAAATCCTTTGCAACTACTTCAGCAGCTGTTGGGCCATCAAATGAAGTGGTATCAGGTACATTGATTGTTTTTTCAGATTATGCCAGTGTGTTGTTTGATTCAGGGTCTACACATTCATTCATATCTGAAAACATTCCTAGTAAAATGGTAATACCATCTCAAGAAATAACTCTTGAACATGTGGTAAAAACACCTAGGAGAAATGCTAAGGCAAAAAGAATTTATAAGAATCTTCCTATCCTTATCCGTAGAAAGAACCTACTTCCAAACCTTATTGTTTTACCTCTAGTAGAGTTTGATGTTATCGTGGGTATGGATTGGCACTCTGTCTACCATGCTAAGATTGACTGTAGAGCTAAAGAAGTTTCTTTTCAGAAAGAATTTAAGTTTGTTTACAAGAATGAACCCTTACTATTGATAACATATCAAGAGGCTCAGAAACCTGTAAAAGATTGAAATGAATGTTACCTTGCATATATTGTTGAAAACAATGGAACTGTTCAGTTTAATGATGTTCCAGGGGTAAATGAGTATCTTGATGTTTTTCCTAATGATTTTCTTTGAATAATACCAGATCGGGATGTTGAATTTACTATTGACTTTGTTTCTGATTCTAATCTAATTTCAAAACCCCCTTATCGAATGGATCAAATTGAACTTTTAGAGTTGATGGAGAAATTTCACGATTTATTACATAACGGTTTCATTCAACCATGCACATCACCATGGGGTGATCCAGTTTTATTTTTTAAAAAGAATGATGGTTCAATGAGACTTTTCATTGATTATAGAGCCTTGAATAACATCACTGTTAAGAACAAATATTGTTTGCATCATATCGATGATTTTTTTGATCAGCTCCAGGTAGCACAGTATTTTTAAAAGATTGAACTGAGATCAGGGTACCATCAGTTGAAGGTAAATGAAGTGGATATTCCGAAGTCCATGTTTCATACAAGATATGGCCATTATTAATTTTTAGTTATGCCTTTCGGGCTAACCAATATACCTGCTGTATTCATGGACCTTATCAATAGAATTTTCCATGAGTTCTTGGATAAGTATGTGGTTGTTTTCATTGATGATATTTTGTTTTTTTCTAATAGTAAATAGGATCATGAAAGTCATTTAAGGGTTATTTTGAAAACCTTAAATGAAAAGAAATTGTATTGCATATTCAGCAACTGTGAGTTTTGGTTGTAATAAATTTCTTTCCTTGGTCACATTGTTTCTAAATATGTGATAACTATTGATCCTGCAAAAACAAAGGTTGTGGAAGAATGGCCAAGACCCACAAATGTAACCGAAATGCGTATTTTTCTTGGTTTGGAAGGCTATTACAGAAGGTTTCATAAAAAATTTCACGGTTATCTAGTCCAATTACTAAGATAACTCGGAAGGGTGTTATGTTTATCTAGACAAAATAATGTGATGATTGTTTTCAGGAAGTGAAAAGAAGATTGGTGAATGCTCCAGTTTTGGAACTACCTTCCAGGAATGAGGAGTTTGTTATCAACAGTGATGCTTCATTGAAAAGACATGGTTTCCTCCTAATACAGAATGATCTGGTAATTGCTCATTCATCACTTTAGTTGAAAACTCATGAGGTAAATTACCCTACACATGATTTGGAATTAGCTACTGTTGTTTTCGCTTTAAAAATATGGAGGCATCATTTGAATGGTGTAATGTATGAAATATATACTGATCAAAAAAGTTTAAAGTATATATTCACTCAGAAATAAGTGAACATGAGACAGAGGTGATGGCTAAAATTAATCATGGATTATGATTTTACAATTCTTTACCATCTTGGTAAAACAAATAATGTGGCTGATGCTTTGAGTCAAAAAAGTAATGCTTCATTAACAATGTTTCTTTTGGAACGTGATCCTTTGGTTAAGGATTTGATGATATTTGGAATAGTAGTTATTAGTGCAGGATTTCCATTTGTTTGTTTTAGGTATCAGTGAAATCTTCTCTATCAGACAGAATAAAGAAAGCACAGAAGCAAGACAGTGAGTTGCAGAAAAAGGTAGAGTTGGTTTAGAAGGGTATGTTTACTGAATTCAACATTGATAATGATTGTGTTTTGAGATTTGGGAAGATATTGTGTGTTCCTAGTGATTCACAATTGAAGAGAGAGTTGTTATGTGAAGCTTATAGTTCTCCATTTTCAGTTCATCCAAGAAGTACTAAGATGTATAAAGATCATTGGGAGTATTGCTGGTGGGATGGAATGAAAAGAGATATTGTTGATTTTACTGTGAAGTGTTTGACATGTCAACAGGTTAAAGTAAAGAGGCAGTTACCGAAAGAGATTCTTCAGCCTTTACCAGTACCAGAGTGGAAATGGGAGAATATATCTATGGACTTCGTTGTGGGATTGCTGAAGAAACCTCGAGGTAATAATGAAATCTAGGTTATTGTTGATCGCTTGACTAAATCTGCTCATATCATTTCTATACGAGATAATTTTTCTCTAGATCACCTTTCTCGTTTGCATCTTAAAGAGATAGTCAGGTTACATGGAGTCCCCCTCTCTATTGTATCTGATCGTGATCACAGATTTACTTCTAACTTTTGGAAAGGCCTACAGAAGTCATTGGGTACTGAATTAAATTTTAGTAAAACTTTTCATCCTCAATCAAATGGGCAGTTTGAACGAACAATTCAGACTTTGGAGGATATTCTATGTGCTTGTTCGATGGATTATCAAGGAAGTTGGTACCAACATCATTATTTTGTTCGTTTTTCTTATAATAACAGTTTTCATTCCAGTTTACAGATGGCACCATTTGAGGAATTATATGGGAAGCGATGTCGAACACCAGCTTTTTGGGATGAAGTGGGTGAAAGAAAGTTGATTGGACCAGAATTGGTAGAATAGTTGGTAGAAAAATTTCAGCTGATACAGAAACACATGAGAATAGCTCAGAGCAGACAAAAAAGTTATGCGGACAATAGGAGGAAGGATCTCTCTATTGAGGTAGGTGATCATGTTTTTCTCAAAGTATCTCTATGGAAAAGTGTGATGTGATTTGGTATAAAAGGAATGTTGAGTCCAAGGTTCATTGGACCATAGGAAATTCTAGAGAGTGTTGGATTAGTTGCATACCGAGTGGCTTTACCTCGGAGTTTATCTCAGGTACACAATGATTTTCATGTTTCAAAGATAAGGAAGTATGTGCCAGATCCATCTCATGTTTTGAGTCCAGAGGTAGTTCAGCTAGAAGAGATCCTATCATATGTGGAATAATCGGTCTAGATTCATGACCACAAGGATCAAGTGTTATGGAATAAGGTGATTCATCATGTAATGGTTTTGTGGAAAACCAACATGATTGAAGAGGCATCATAAGAATCTAAAAATGCAATGAGGGATAAATACCCCCACTTTTTCGATAAGTAAATAAATTGCGGGGACACAATTTTCTAAAGTGGGGAAGTATGTAACATCCTATTTAAGTAATGAATAATAGATATTATTGTCTATGTCTATTTATGAATTAGATAGTGTTTTATAGGCATAAAATGATAATAAATCTAATATTAAGCATAGAATTCTCTAATATTTTTAAAAGATTGTTTTCCGCCTTTTGATAGGGATCCATTTTTTAATATATCCTGTGACAATTTTATAAGCTCTATTTTTCAAAATATACTTATTATTTATTATTGGGACATTAAAATTTACTTTGGATAAATTTTTTGTATTTTTCTGACAATGTTCATTTTCTAATGAATAGTCAAAAATACAGCATTTTACATCAAAAAAACTTTTTCATATAATTTAATTATATGGTAATATTATCTTTTTAATTGGTTTTAAAGTTCAATTAGAATATATTGTTACCATTTAATGCAATGGTGTTCATTAGAATTAATTTCACTTTGTATTTGGGCATAAAAAAGTCCCAAACTTTTCATAGATACTGTTTCAAAAAATCACGCTATTTGTTTCGACAACGGGAATTATTTTTAAATTCATTATTGCAATTTATATGTTTGTAATTTGGTAAAATGGATTCCATAATTCAATTCATAAGGTCCAGATTATGTAATTAAGACAATTTTTTGGACATTATGAATAGTAACGACGATAATTATCTTTAATTATCTTGATTAATAAGTAATCGGGTAGTTATGGATAATAAAATAATATCATAATAATAAAAAATGACCCAAAAATGTTTCCTAATGCTACTGGTTGTGTCGTGGTCGACCATGGGATGCCTTATTATAAACTTTGAGTCCCAATGGAATCACTTTTCTGTTATAGTGACTTTTTATCTTTTTATTTTTAATGAAAGTTAAATATAACAAAGTATGAATCACCTGAGTAAAATAGTTTTAGTTTTTTCTGTGTAAATGATAATTTAGACTATAAATTTTCAATGTAAATCTAAAAATATATCCTACATTATAATATTTTTTCATAATTTTTAGACATTAAATAAATGAAATTATTTATGACATCATGACGATGGAGCGATTACCTCATTAATGAACGATTTAAATAAAATGAACAAATAATGTAAAATATAAGACTAACACTTGTCAAAAACCTATTGGATGAGTATATTTCTAACCCTTATCACCTTATCCTAGAAATATATCAATTTGGGACCTTTGAAATCTGAAACTCATTTTAATATAAAGTACCATTTTATAACATTCCAAGAGTGCCCCTCCTCTCCTCTTATAAAAGGCCCCCACCTCTATCTCCTTACCCACACTTCTCAAGCCATTGTCTTGGAAAAAATCGGATCATTCTATCTCTCCACATACATCTATTAATCCTAGAAGCCTTACCTTTGGCAGAATGATCTTCAAGAAACTCTTTTGGTTCAAACCAAGAGGAGTTACCCGATTAAAATGTAAAGTATTCTCTAATGTTCGTTTTTTTCATTTTTCTTCTACAACCCCCTGAACTCTTTTTATTCATTTCTTTTGTAACAAAACCCGTATCATTAATATACAAGGATGTCTTTATAATAATTATTCGAGCTACACTTACACACACCTACATCTAATGGTTAAATAACACATTGTTTCTGTTGATGGAGAGTTTCAGCCTCACGAAATGATGATTGTTCAATATTCTTCTAAAACCTAAAAAGGTGGAAATTAAGATGTAAATATATTTATATATGATATATAAAATGTTTATTCTTCCATTTAGCTTCTGTATTTTTACATTTATGTAATACCTTTATGGTTTATTATGGGTAAACACGATATCTTCATTTTAGGAAGTGCGGACTACCGCCCCCTAAAAGTGATTTGATTCGTTAATGCCATATGTGGGATGTATAAAGGATGGAGTTAATGATATTATATATGATATTATACTATAATTATAATATACCTTTATATTATTATGATTCATTTCCATAAAATACGAAATAGAAATGAAAGTAGCGTTCATGTGTACGTATGGCTTACCGTCCTCATGAATGGTGCATTTCATTTCTTAACTCTAAATGTTATGTAATATTATAAATGCATGTATATACTGGATATATATGATATATATGAAATCTAAATCATGAATATAATTATGTATATAATGGATATTTTACCACATGAACAACTTTTAATTATAAAGTGTTTATGTTTGACTCAAGTACCAAGGATCGACAAAACGACCATTATTAACTTAAATAATTACATAGTGTTTATGACATTGTAATAAGTGATATAAAAGAAATAATGAACTTGAATAAGGTTCTTGAACAAGTAGAAATTAACTCAAGTTTATTATTAAGGAGGTTAAATAATGATCAAGTCAAGTCGGACCTGAGGTAAAGGAACTTCTTAACCCAATTTTCGTTCTTTGGGTTAATCTCCTACATTCAAATTATGTCATCATATTATTATGTCATTTCTTGTATTTGTAATTTATTTATGTGTACTAATAGTGAATACACATAATAGCTATATTTTATTTAAAAAAAATCATTATACGTGACTTCGCCTCAATCTCCTTTCATTGAGGCATATTTTGATATATACACAACATTCTTTTAGATGGTGTATAAACCACTTTGACTAATATGTTTATTCAAAAGGAGTCTTATTTTATACAAAGCGTTTTACTAAACGACAAAAGGAATTTTTATTTTCATACGTATGCGGCGACAATGACTTCTCCACTGTTGTGACCATTATTTGAGTTTTGGCTTCCTCTACAATACATAACTTTTTTTAAATGAAAAATAAATACCATGCTTTACATTTCTTTTATTTTGGTATTGAAAATACTTTTCATAATTTTTTTATTATATCAATGTGTTGTATTGATATCTTGTGATTGAAATGGGCAAATTTTATGTTTCCTTTATGCATGTTTTATGTGATACGATTATGTTATGGTTTTTGGGGATTGTCATGAGGATGGGTTGTTCCGTGAAATACTACGGGTGGGTGAGCCCGATATAGCTCTCCAATGCATTGGGTATCATGAAGGGGTTAAATGTTAAGGTTTCTCCGAAGAGATTTAGGTCGTATACTTTGATGGGTATTCCAAAAGTAACCATGAGGGTTACTCCCTACATAAGAATGTTATGAATGCCTTATGTTACCTTTATATCTTATGACTTCTATGAGTTATTCATAAATCTTATGATTTCATGAGGTATGATAATGTGATTATGTTTTATGAGTAAAGTATGATTTCATTGATTCTTACTTATACATGTACTAATGTTTCCATTCCGTATTTTTATCCCTTACTGAGCTTTTTATGCTCATACCATGTTTTTGAAATGTTTTTCACTGGTCAAGGGAAAGGTACATGATGTGATGAAAGTTTCAAGGAAGTGTCATGGAATAATCCATGTTTTCTTTTAAATATGTTTCCATTGATTGGAAAAAAAGAATACTATATTTTATGTAACCACTTTTTTTAAATGTGGAATGTAATGCCTGATTTATGATCTAATTCTCTAAAACTCTATACATAAAAAGATCCTCAACATGTATTCTTGAAATAACTCTAGATTTAGTAATGTTTAAGTCTAGGTCCTTATACATTATCACAATATTACTATTTTCATTAATATTCCCTTTGTATTTGTTTTCAAAACCAATTTAAATTTTAAATTCAATATCACTTTTCATTTTCCACTAATATGTTTTCAGATTCACTCCCCCTTGAACTTCCCCTTTATGAAATCCTTATAATTGATGTACAATTGCTAATGTATAGTGACCAGGAGCATTAGTAAATAGAAAAAAAATCTAGTGGAGGAAAAATGGGTATGTTTCATGGAAATTTTGAAAGGAATATAGAGTATTGAAAGGGTGGAAATTACCCCTTTAAGAGTTAATAAAAAAAGAACTTTTGTGAACAACAATTATTTCTCATGGTCGTAATGAAACTAGTAAATTTTAAAAGTTTTAACAAGTGATAAATATAGGATTTTAAGGTTTGATAAGTTCAACCAATCCTCAACCATAAATTTCCAAACTTGTTTTAAACATGTATTGAATCATTTATTGTTATATTTTTACTTTTTACTTTTTTTGTTTATACCATGACAACTTGTCTTCTCCATAGTAATTTATAATTTAATAAAAATATAAAATAACCCATATAACAAAATCTAGGTATGATTAAATGAAATTTAATCTCATTTTAATCTAATTAAATTTTAAAATAAAATAAAATTCACTTTTAATTTAATACATTTCATACATAAGACTACTATTTTTTGTAGACAAATGATGTTTTAACCATTTTTGTTCATAATATTATTTACAATTGATATCAAATTAAATTTCTGTTAATTTTATTATATATATATATATGTTTAAAAAATATTATAGTAATCATTTTTAAAAAATTAATTTAATTTATTAGATAAAAATTACACAATATTAATATTACAATTCACTGAAAATAGATGTTTTTTCACCATCATTGAAATTAAAATTAATATATGAAATATGATTTTTATTAATAAAAATAAATGTAAAATTATTAAGTAATTGTATAATTCTGATATATAATTTCAAATCCATTTTTTAGATTTAATTTTTACAAGCGATGAATTCTAATTTTTAATATAAGTGAATAAAAATAGTTCATTTAAAGTAAAATTTTACTCAAGCATCAAAAATGATAAACATGGGTTTTATAAATTGAAAATATTATTTTTTAAATGAGTTATTTAACTATATATATATATATAATAGGTTTTTAATAATAATAAGTCTTAAAAGTAATTTTATTAAAAAATTAGTCTTTTTCGCTATCCACCTAAATATAAATTATTTTAGAAAAATATAAAAAATGTATCCTAATATAATACTAAAATGATGAAACAAAAAATTATGTTTATTTAATCAACTTAATATTCTATAAATTGTGAATTTATATTTTAATTAAAAAAATATACATAAAAAATATTTTTTTTTAAAAATCCCTTGTAAAACACTAACTGTTCGTAATTATATTTTGAATTAATTTTAATTTATTACAAAACATTATTTAATCATTATTATATTATTTATGTAATTTTAATATTCCTTGGTTCATTTTAGTTAGGTATTGCATTAGTTTGTTGTTGTGTGTAACACAATATATTAATGATTATATTAATTTAATGGATCCAAAATTCCAAGCCACTATATTTAACCCCATTAAAAACATTATTTCCACTAAATTCCAATTCTTATTCATTGATGAAATTAAAATAGGTTATTTTTTCTATATTTAATATTTATTTTATAACATGTAATATGAATTATACCATACTCTCTTAGGCTATATTAAGTTTCATATCCTTCCTCATGAAACATTAATAATCTATACAATCATATACCCAATTATTTATTTACCATAATAATATATTCTATATAAAATAGATTTCAAAAAACATTTATAATATAAAAAACATTAATCAATAGTGAAATCATACATTACATTAAAAATTAACTATTATCTTGAACCACAAGTTCGTAAAGTCACACAATAGTCTATTTATATCATAATCCCAAAAATAAGATAATTGTCAAAAATAAATTCAAGGGTCACTATATCATTAAATAAATAATCAATTATAAGTGTATCGGTATGATCTAAAACACTTTTCTCAAATAAATCAACCCTTTATTACCTCTTAATCAAGTATATATTATGACAAATAGGTATCTATACCTTAACCATGTGTTATCTAACAGTTATCTAAAAAAATATAATCTTTTCATAAAATCACTTTTCATGGTTATTGATACCATTTAATATAGGTTCGTAAAATAGAAAATCCAAATGGTCATATAAAAATACATATATTTTTAACATAATCCTTATAACTTTATGAATATATTACTTAGTTGATAAATATTAATCACTAATGAAAATATCTAATAGTGATGATATATTTCATAATAAGATATCAACCTATCCAACATTGGTAAAACATGAAAACGCATATTTTCCATCATAAAAACTTATAAAAATATTGTTCACCATTTTCTAATTCCTTATTTTTCAGTTATAATACAGATTGGTTTCCACATATATAACTTTCTCAGCTTCATTTTTGTGATCATATTTCTACCAATTACTAAAACCAAAAATTGTTATCAATAAATTTAGAGTTAATAATCATTTTAATATGAGAAAAAATTCCTATGATGTCTTCCCTAAAAAAGATTTCATCTTTTGAAACATTAATTTCATTCAACTTTTTTTTATGTTGGATTCATCTGTACATCTTAGTCCAATCCAAAAATGAACTATAATATGATTAACATGACTATCCTTAAAAAATTTAAACATGAAAATCATTGTAATTTATAATCACAAAGTTTAATTTACCTTTTATCCATAAAAGAATATATCGATTAACATGTACCTCAACTATCAAATCTCTATGTTTTAATATTTGTAATTCATAATCATTCCCAATTAGGTTTTGTAAACTAATGTCCTTCAAAAACCTAAAAATGTTTGTTATAGAGAATTTTAATTAACTAAATAATATCACCCATGACTGTAGATACATGAGTTCAATATTTGTCCCATTCATCTTACACTAGGGTAAAGATTTTTTTACAATTATCCATCTTTTTTTAGGGTAACCCTAGGTTCACTAGTTATATAGCTTCATCCACTTCCAAATTCTAAACATGGATGCAATTGGTGGGAGAACCACACAATCTCTATATTACCAAAAAATAAAGATGTTAACATTATACATATACATATCCTTAGGGTTTCTACTAATTTTATCTTATTATAATTCCAAAAATAAAAAAATCCTCAAAAATAAATAAACCCATCTCTGATGCCAATTAGAGTGACCTAGGATAGAAATGACCTTATATAAATACAATTATATATATTAAACATTACATGTCACAAAATAATATCACATCCTCATAAGTAGATGTTTTAATTTCTTTATCCACCAGTCACATAAGAAGGTTATTTTAAAAAACATATGATCATTTTTCAATTTTTGAGCCACAAAAGACTTCATTAATACTTCACATATGTTTTTCATATCTTCATATACTTAGTAATGGAATGATAAAAAGGGTAAACTCATATGATCAATAATATTAAATATAAGTTATATCATCCTGAGATCATAAGTAATCATAAGATGGGGATTTGGGTGTAGTTAAGGTACAGTTAAATAACATAATAGGATTATTACAAATAAATAATAGATCGAAAACCATGAGAAATGGGATAATAAAAATTTTATGAATCAAAATGGAGTTGAAACTTTTTCAATAAACAATATCTATTAGAGTGTAATGTCAGGATTCCACCACAACATGATACAAACATTTGTATAAGGAACATTATTTTTGTGAGATACCCTATTAGTTCTCATTCTTATCATCAACTTAAATATACTCACAAATACTTATCTAATAATATAAGATCTTTTAAATAGTGTATTTGAGTTCAATATAGGGCCCCACACATCAATCATCTTTACTTAAGAGTTGAACATAAAAATCACTCACTTATCATGTCATAAACAACCCAAGCAATAATATGTGATTTAAACAACTTTCAAAAAAATATTTAATTTTTATAGAATAATGAACCCATTAAAATACAATGGGTTTTTTAAAAATATCAATACAACATAATTTATTTTTATAGCATAAATAGTGAATGTAATGAAAATAGTTTTCCTATCCATTTCAAATGTAATAAAATATACAATTCATTCATAATCATAAAAAGATAAATCCATAGATGTGAAATGGAAATTCCATTATATTCGGTATCTTTAAAAGTAAATATAATTAAATCAATATATTCATGTATATGGTATTTACACCATGTATATATAGGGTAAAAATTTGAGTTTATAATTTACTCAATCAATTAGTTTATTTGATTTAGGAGAAAACACTTCAATCATAGGAAGGAGATATATATTGTTCAAAGAGGAAAAATATAAATATATATATCATATTTATAAATTGAATATTATTAGGTTAGATAAATATAGTCATGAATAATTCATCCAAAAGATAAGAACATGACATAATATATATATATAAATAATGTAAATGGTATCATTTTTAGAGTGAATATGGTAAATTATAATTTATGTCAATGTGTGTGGATTTAGATGAAAACCACTTTGATGTTCATTAGGAAACATATCATTCTAAATAAGAAACGTAAATAACCCACTAAAAATATAGTTTTTATTAGAAATATTTTAATAAAACATGCATACAAATATATTTATAGAAAACCATTAAATCATAGAATGTATGATTTATAGAAAATGATAAATAAAGTGAAAAAGATGTGTACACATATAAAATTTTAGAATAAAATTATTTTCCCAAGAAACCCATATATAAAATGTTAAATTTATTTATTTTATTATAATTAAAATTAAATAAAGGTAATTAAATATTTAATTTTTGATTTTCTAAACGAATAAATAGATACCATTTTTTCCAATGGATATAGATCACCCATATTCACACATTTAT
The DNA here is from genome assembly GCA_963277665.1 of Viscum album. Taxonomy (NCBI): domain Eukaryota; kingdom Viridiplantae; phylum Streptophyta; class Magnoliopsida; order Santalales; family Viscaceae; genus Viscum; species Viscum album. Next base: position 1,440,871,359 of record OY728133.1, on the reverse strand, counting down.
CCAAAAATGAAAAGTATAAGGATTTATTTAGATCCTATCACCGCCGTTTTAGTAAACCATGCAAATAGGTTTCATGGCCGAAAAATATTACCGCAGGATGGCCGTGGTATAACCTATAACTATATTATTTGGGGAAACTTGGGAATATATTTCTCATATATATTTTTGGAAACAATTCATGTGGAAAGTTTATGGGAAATCATATACCGACAGTTCTTCTAAAATTGTTGCTATAGGTTACCCATATACCCATGGTTCTCTCTATAACTTGGTTATTGGGTGTGGTTTAGAACTTATACCTATGGTTCTTAAAAAACCCATGGGTATAGGTAATACCTATTCCCATGGTTCTCCAAGAAAACATGGGTACATGTTTGTTTTAGAACCTATACCCCTAGTTTTTGGAAAACTATGGGTATAGAGTTTCCCGTATAACGATTGAAGAAAATTCATACAAGAAAACTAATTCCCATGGGTTTTTACCTGTAGACACGGTTTAAAAAAATAAATATATAAGTAAATATATATCTAAATATATCAATAATATTATGTGGTTTAGTTGGTAGGTTCTTGAAATTTAGAGAGGTGGTTGATGGTCTAGGGCCATTGTTTCAGAAAAGTCGATAGAGGTTAGTTGAATATTTTCATATTTTGGAGTTGTGGAAGAATCCATACTAACATAGTGGAAAATTGGATGTAGGTCTGTAGATGAGGTTCAAGACCACAATTGATGAAATATTTCTTATACATGTATTTCCATGGTTTATGACCATCGTAATAGTATTTTTGAACTGCGGTTATTTTGGAAATTTATACCAATGCCTAAAGAACCCAAGGTTCATAACACCATGTGTATAAGTGTTACCCATGGTTTTATGGGCTGTATATATGGTTTGGTACAGTGGGTATATGCTAAATTCATTTGTTCCACATTGATTTAAAATATTATAAACATTTTGATTTAAATAGTTTATAGAGAAAACTAATCATGCTAAGGATAACAGGAGGGAAATAAAATAATTGTGATATTGACAGAAATACTATACAAATTATCCAAATTGTTTATCATATTTAAGGTTTATTTATTTTTAAATGTGAATTGGAAAAGAGTCCTTACAGATTGAGTAAAATTTCGAACAAATACCATAACTAGGATAGAGATTTAAATGAAAAAAATACTATGAAAAAAATTCAGGCATGATTTATTATAAAAATTGATAGTATATGAACTATATAAAAGTATATTAGTTTATAAAATATGTGTGTCTCGAGAAATATGAATTGAGGCCAAGATACCCTTTCAAGTAAAATAATATTTGATCTCAGAATCATTTGATAAAGAATTTATAATAAATAATTTAAAATCAATAAAAATTAATTATAGAATACATTTTAATGTTTTAATTTGGAATAATAAGTCAAAATTGAAAAAATATTGTTCAGTAATAATTCATCGAACTCAATTAATGAAAATTGAGTTAGCAGAAACACTTACAATATTTGAAATTTTTTAATCAAACCCCTTTCAAGTATGTGATTTCATATAAAACATTATATACCATGAATAATGGGAGATTATTATAAAAAAAAATTAGGGGGACTTAGATACACCATTCCATAAAATATTGTATATAATATAAAGTATATCACAAGGTATTGAAAATAGTGTTAAGAAACCCTTAACTTGTTCCAGATTCGTTCTGTGCATTGCACCATCTTTGTAAATAATAAAATTATTTTTATTATATACCATATTAGAAACGATATTCATATATATATTTGTTTTAAAATTTCATATTTTTTATTATATGATTTTTATTTATTATACTGTTATTTTTTATGCTGAGTGAAGATTGAATAATTTTTGGCTTATTTTAATAATTTTTGCAATCAAATATAATATTTTAATAATGAGTAAAATACATAATATTAAATTTATGGAACCATAAACCAATTTTATTATTATTATTTTTAGATAATAATAAGTTTTATTCTGTTTTCATATTCATCCATTATATATTTTTGATAGATTATTGATGATTATGGTTAGAAAAACCCAAACAATAACACAACATATATTAATGATTGAGAATTGTTAAGGAAGTTTATAATATCAAAATAGAAGAATAATAATTTTTTTGAATCATATTTTTGTTTTCTATATAAATAATGAAAATGTTGATTTAAAATTAATAATTCTTGTTTATGGAGAAAATATTCCACACAACACATGTTTAATGTCTTTTGATTTTTCCGGGTAGTTGGAAAGAAAAACATTTCTATTTAACATTAATAAAATAAATCATATTTATACTGATGATATCGTGGTCAACATGTTACTATGGTTATGATTGGTTTTTAAGGGAAATATTGAGAATAAAAGGTAAGTATTAAGACATACATAAATCTACACGTTAAACATCCTATCGATGAAATCTTTAAAATTAAACAATGTTGGATAAATTGTACTGACCCCAGTGTTTATGAATGTAAAAGGACTTATATGAGAGTAAATTTGGTCTGGTTTTCATGGAAATGTAAAATGGAATGTGGATCACTAATAGGAAGGAAGTGATCCCCTATTATAAGTCATGAAAAGAGAAATTTTGTGAACACTGATTATTTACCAATAATGGAACGACACAATTAAGGGGTAAATGTTTATAAAAATTATAAATAATAGAGTCTTTGGTGATTTAATTTCTATAAATTCTCATATCTAAATTTACTCACATGTTTTGAGTCATGTATTCTTTGTTTTCTAATTTTTCTTATTTTATACCATGGTAACTAATTTTCACCAAAGTAAATAATGACTTGCTCAAAATAAAAAATATCAACTTATTATAAATCTGGTTTTGATGAATATAAATTTAATCTCCATTTAATATAATTCAATTTCTAAATAATATATAATTAACTTCTAAATTGACATTTGAAATATATATGAAAATAGTTTTTTGTAGAAAAATAATGTTTTATCCATTTTGTGTTCATATTCTTATTTATAGTTGATTACCATTTAAATATGTATTAATATAATTATATACAATCATAAACATCATAATAGTGTCATTATTTAAAATAAATTAATTTATTTTATTAAGTGGAAATTGTTTAACATTAATAAAACAAATCATTATAAATTACAATTTCACAATTATCAATGTAATTAAAAGTAATCTTAATATTCCTATTTCAAAAACTCAAAATAAAAGTTAAATTATGACATTATATGATAATTTGAAATGAAAATATGGAATGTTGTTTTTAATTTAATTTATATTCGTGATGAAAACTAATTTTTAATATGAGTGAATAATTACCGTTTTTAGAGTAAATTGTTACTCATGTTTCCAAAATGATAAAAATGGGTATTATAAATTGAAAATAGTATTTTTAAATTATTTATTTTACCTTATTGATATATATATATATATATATAGAAAAATATTTTATATTATTTTAATTTATAAATGTGAAGGTAATATCCAACAGATATTTATCACTATTCATCTTGAAATCAATTATTTTAGAAATATATAAAAAACAACCAAAGATAATATTTAAATTTTTAAACAAAAATATAATTTCATTTTTTATATTTAGAATTATAAATTTTATAAATTTTTAATTTAAACTAAAATACAAAATATAAATAAAAAAATATTTATTGGAATGATTTTTGTAAAACAACAAGTGTTCTTCATCGAATTTTGTATGGATGTAAAATTAATTACATTTTTTTATTTTCTAATGACTAATATCATCATATAATTTTAATATTTTTAGGTTATTTTTATCTGGGCGTTGCCTTAGTTCAATGTTTCAAGCGATAGAAGCTATCAAAGATAATATAATTTTAATGGATAACAAATCTCAGTTTATTGAACAAAGTGTAAAATTTAGAGTAGTCCCAAATCAATTATCATTAAAATGTACTATTGTAACATCCTAACCCAAACCCATTACCTTCGTGGTTACCTAGATTACACTATCCTTAGTTTCATCCCCCAAACACCAATATATGGAAATAAATTTCATGGGTATCTCTTATCATTTGGGGAAAATTTACTTCTATACACAATATAACCTTATGTAAAAACCCAAAAAAATATATACAATATATAAATAATATACATGAAAAAAGATTACATATCTAATTAAACCTAATAAAATAATAAATAGAGTTGAAACAGTCAACAATACACCACAAAGTCTCAAAATCCAATGACACATAAGAGATTAAGTCACTAGTGTTTCACCCTAACGAACTCCAATACAAGACCAAATCTAAGCTCCGTCTACCCTAAAACCCCACCATGACATCAATATTATTAACTAGAGAATAATTATATCTTCTTCTTTCCAGTATCATGCTAAAAAACATTATCCAACCAAGGTGGATATGTAGGAGTGAGTGTACAACTCAATAGTAAATCCTGAAGACATCCCACACATACTCCCTTAATAAGAACAAGTTATCTTACAATAATAAATATATATACATATATATTAAATAGAGTTCCAAGAATTTGAAAATAATCTTTAAATGAGGATGCAATGAATGAAAAACTCACCATTGAGGTGACCTATGACATGACCACCAACACACACATCAAAGTGATGATCTAATGTTATCACCATTCAATATTTTTACTGAAAAGTCCAAACATTCTAGAGGAACCCTACCCTCTATACATAGGTTATCACATAGCAGTATAATCCAGAGTGCCTAAAAATAATCATTATATCCAATTATGAACCAAAAAGGAACTATTATGCATAGTAACCACATTCAAGCCATATTATACAAATTTTTCACTCCCAAAACCGTTCTTTTGAATCAAATTTTTGTTTATGAATTTTGTCAAATTGTTATGGAAGTCACCAAAACCCTAATGTTTATAATTAAAATAAAAAGAAGAATCATCATGGGTTTTCCATAATAAATCACATGTTGTTTATTTTTTAATACCAAAAACTTTAAGTTTTATGAAATAGTAGAGTGGGAGAGAATCCACCAACCACTAACAAGTTTTTCTTATAGAATAATTCAAAACACTCACATATTTGAACTATATTTTTCTTCCATTTAATGGATCATAATATAATAAAATTAAATCCCCATAATATACCACATATATGAGAATAAAATCATTACTCGTGGGTTTCTTATAATATATAATTAATATTGAATAAAGGAAAAAAGATCAGGAACTATTACCTTTGATTCCATAGGTCCAAACTCAATGGTTTCATGAAATCAGCATGCAGAGGGAATAAACATTTCCAAATTTTCCAACAGGTGGAAGGGTTTTTTATACCTATCCATGTAATGATTAATGAGAATTATATGGAAAAAATCAGTTTTAAATCCCAATTTTCATAACCCTTTAATTACATGCACGTTTGGGTCATACTATTTGGAAAACCATTCGCCAACCATGGGGGTGTCACTTGAAAACACAAAAATCTGCATAGTTAGCTTCCTAGTTTTGAAAACTATTTTCCAGCCATGAAATGACATATATGTCCAAATATCTTCTTGGTTACATGGTTATCACATGGTTCGGCCAAAATGGGTGTTAAACATGTGCTAATAATGAATTCGTTGAACAACATTGTAAGTTTTCTTAGGACATATTAATTGTTCCCCTTACTGTAAACAAACTGTGAAGTCTTCTAAACCCATAAAAATGACGAAAACTCCTCTATTACATATCATAACCATCCCAAACCTTTTAAAAACCCAAAATAAATATTTAATTGTAAAATAACTCAAGCATGAGGAGTTATATTCTCCCCACCATTAGGATTTCATTCCTTGGAAAGCATTATTTTATCAAATATTTCATTATTCTAAAATATAAATTTATAATTACTATGTTTCTTCATGAATATACACATATATATATATAATAATCAAACTAATGATATACTCCTTCTATGCATGACATTTGTATTTCATTTCTAGAATAATAATTGGTTTAAGAATAAAACATTCATTAGGCTTCATAGTAGTGCGGACCCAATAAGTCACATGGGAAGGATAGAGTTGATAATTATTTAATTTTTAAATGTAGAAAAGTTTAGGATCAGAACTGATACATTGTGGTAGACCTGCATAATAATAAACTCCACCAATAAAATACATAATTTAGAAATGTGTTATGTACAAAGTAACCAATTTTATTTTTTATTCACAAAAAAAATTTCTCAACCGCATATAAACATTCAATAATAAATGATCACCCACATGAAATGATAGATATAGAATATATATATATATATATATATATATATTAATAGATCTAGGTTGTTACTATCCTTTACCTGGTAATTTATATTCTCTCAGTAGTTCTGTGCACAATGTTTGGTTGAATTACTAAATTTTTTCTGATATTTATCCAAAAAGTGGATAAAGATATGGATAATCATAAAATTACTTATATGGATCCATGTGTATCATTGTTTGATAACATTTATTATATGGAAAACTATAAGAAATTCAAAAGGTCTTCCAATGAACCACCAAAATTATTTCACGTAGTCTCTATGTATGTCTTTCAATAGTTCAATAATATGCTCTAACTGATCGTTTATGTAAGGATGGTATTTTGTTTCCAGGGTTAACATAACTCCAAGGTAATGATTTAAGAAACTACAAAAAAATAATGTGAATTTTGGGTGTTGTTCAATGAAAATAGAAACATGTTCCCCAAGAAAGTTTACCACTTTTTAGGTATATATACATTACCATTCATCTACTATATAAGTCTCATATATTGGAAGAAAGTGTTCCCATATAGTGAGTTAGTCCATGATAACCCAAAAGGATTCTTTCATTGGAAGTGTTGGTGATAAAATAATGAAGAAATCATTATTAATTTTATCCAAAATTCATACATGCATGGTTGATTATTGTAACATACTAAAAAAATTTATATTCTCCCTTCAACTATTGACAAGTGAGACATCTCATTCCATAATCTACCAAATATCTCTTTATACTCTAATACAAAAAATATTCCTTCATTTCCATTTACATTGTTTTAATTCTTATGTGGATATCCCACTTAAGATAGTGATAAAAAATGGTTTTTTAAATATTAGTTAAATAAAATTTAATTTTTTAAAAAGAAACATAGAATTTGTTTACTCTTCCCATCCGTAAATAGTTTACAGACCATTTAGGTTTTCCAAAATCATAAAACAATCAAGGTTTTACTAATGTATTCTTTAACATGATTAACTAATTCAATAATTACTGTAACCTAAAATAATACTAAAAAATCACTCTACTAAATTAATCCCAATTACATGTAAAAAAATCACCTATTAGTTTACATTACTCTTAATCTTCCCTAAATACATTGTTATTTGACTTAAGACGTAACACATAACCCACCTAATATCCCATTATTATGTTTTTAAACCAAATTGAATTCAAACGTAAAATTATACTCCATCTATCATCAATTTTTATATTATTGTTTCATTGTGAAAAATCTAATTCCCTTTTATGTAATCTTTAAACATAGTGGAAATCATACTAAAGAGTTGTTGATGTAATATTCTTAATGCGTGGATGACTACAGAAAATTGTAGGTCATGATATGGGTAATTATTTTATTTTATCCTCTATATTCATATTCTATAATCAATAACATGACATCCTTATATGATAAAAAACATAATCTAGTTACATATGCTTAAAAAATGTAATCATAGGCATCACAATGTACTTGGAAGATAAGGATAATTTTTAAAGTGAAACAATCCAAAAACTCAATGAAATACTTATGAAAATCACTACTCTAAAATAATGGAATCCCCTTCTTTGTTAATATAGTCATCTGATAATCGTTACATGAGAATTGATTCATTAGGTGGCGATATTATCCCAAATGTTGTAGAATTATTTCAATAAAAAAATTAATTATTAGTTTTTTTAAATGAAATGATTAACTCTATTTTTTCATGGATGGCCAGTATACATTTTACTAAAATTACATTCCCATGAAAGTGTATTTTTTGTGTCCTTAATTCAAACTTTGAAAATTTCACATAAATATGGTGGTCTTGTAACATATTTAATATAATCTCTATGTTTATTTCATAGTCACCTTTCATACGAGAGTAAACCAAGATTTCTTTAATTAATATCACAAAAAAATTATCTATGTATCCTTTAAAGATATGATTCATCAAAATCATTAAGACTCATGTTGTATTAGTAAGACCAAAAGGCATGACCATGTATTCATATTGGTTATAATTTCTTATAAAAGCTGTATTAAAAATATCATATTTCATTAATTGAATTATGTAGTGGAATAATAAGTGATAAATTTTATAGACCCACTAGAATCTATTTATTTTATCAACTAATTCATATATTTTATGAAGAGGATATTGATTCTTATATATATATTCATTCAAATCATGATAATTAACAAAACGTAATATATTACTATATGATTTCTTAAAAATAATATTGGATTGGCCCAAAGAAAATCAATTGTTATTATAATTTATTTTTATTCCAATTATTCCCATTTCACATTCATTTATCATACTTTTATTGGTACAGTTATATATATTTAAATTTAAATAGGATTCATTCTTCAGAGTATGTCAATAGAAAATTCTACTTCCCTCTCAGGTGGTAGTTTCAAAAAAATTTCAAAAAATCCTTTTCTATATTAATATTATATACCTAGATAATATCTATTATTATATGCATTAATTGACCCAAAGTTGGTTTTTTAAAATGGATATGTGGTTTTCCTTGCCTTTACTATAAAAGGTCTTGATCTTTGTTCATTTACTTCTCATTTTTCTTTTAATAATAGAATAACTCCTATAGGAGAAAAGTATAACATAAAATGTGGTAGTTAATATTATCATGTAATTCAACCATCAAATCAATTCCCATGACAAAATTGAATATTTCTATTTTCTAAAACAAAAAACTTCCAAAATAATTGGACTAATTGAACGGGGATGGAACATGTCAAACATTTAAATATCATAAAATCATGTTCGTTGAGATGTGTCCTAATGATTATAATGTGTGATATCATTTCTGATGGAAATACCAAAAACATTACCTCTTAATAAGAGATAATATAATGGGAAGTGATGCTCTAAAAAGCATGAGATAGGGTAGATTGAAGGACAATTATACCTCATATAGTTGAGGTGGGTACTTATTTAATTTTCAAACCCTTATCACATCCAAAAATATATTGATCTAGTCCCCCCAAATTATTTTCTCACCAAATATGATGTGGCTTGTTTTGGTGGAATGGGTTATTTTGGAGGCTTGCTAACTACTTTGATTCTGAGGGTGAGAATTATTCTGATGATATGTTTTTAATTAAGCCTTAGAATCCAACATTATATCAGATCCATCCCAACTAGTTGACTTATTTGGATTTATACAATAATTATTGAGATGTCCAATTTTCCATAGTTATGATAGTGTTTATGTGGATCCATGTATTTCCTCTTTATTTTCTCTAATGAAAAATTTTCAAATAAACAGTATGTTTTCTACAATTTAGAGGAAAGAGAAATGATCTAATATATTATGCCTACAGAGCACTACAACCGTAAGTGTATTTCTCCCTTCTGCACTTATTCCCAACACTAGTGTTCCCACCTATGATTGGGAGTAAAAAAGGTGTTCCCTCAGATAAGATTCACATTTTTTTATGCCACAATATCATTTTCACCATGTTTATATCATTATCAATACAGAGTATTTACACTTTATAACAATGTCCATTCATTGACCTGATTCAATCATGCATGCCTAAGGTGATTCATTGGATACCACATCTAGAGAAAATAAGGAAAGGTATGTAAATAAGAATCCATATTAAATAACTAAGAGTCTTCCTTTCTTAAATTCAAACAATTTTTTTTCTTTCCATACTCGAATGTAATAAAGGTGTAATTTTTTCATAAAAAGTTTTATAAATATTTTCCAAGTAAGGACTTGATTAATATATACATAGAGATATAGATCCCAACACTTCTGTTAATATTCATTGAGATTATATTGTATGAGATTCAATTTAATTTCATCTAGGGTTCCCATGAAATAAAATATTATATTCATTCTTAAAGTTCATTCCTTCTATTTCTTAAGACTTGTGTCACCCCCAAAGGAAAATAGATTCTTACAATAAAATTGAAGTATGTGATCCACATGAGGTAGTTAATGCAATTTATTTCCTTTTATGACATCCTATAAATATTACACAATGACCATATATATATGTTGAATCATATTTGGTTCTTATGGAACCATGTTCTCAACCAAACATTCATACAAATTTCTAAGTCTCTTGACTGGTGAAATTTTCTTATAGATATGAAAAGTCATTAAATAGTCACAAATGGATAATTAAATATAATTTAATTTTTCATATATTAAATAATAACAAGAAACATCTTAAAATATCATATGAATTATTAATTCCTAGTTGTAATACTATATACTATTTCATTATATTGAACTCTTATCAACTAAAACCATGACAATGAGATAATGGAAAACCAAGAATTTTTTAATAACACTCTTTTTTACAATGAACACCATAGTAACCTAATGTTACTATAAAGAGTTTATAAATATCTTTTTAGAATATAAATTTAATTTCTAGACACACCATATCTCTATGACTACCATCCCAACTAATGAACCCTATAAAATTTATACCATTTATAATATCCAGATGAAACCTATTGTCTTAGGTAGTACCGATATACTACTAATCATAGGTAAATACCATAGAAACCTAAGGATAGAAATAAATTCAAAAGGATTACCATATTATTTGTGGATTATTTACACTCATACACCACACAACCTACAATAGATGGGAAAAAATATAATAAATAAATATAATTCCTCCTAAAAGATGAAAGATCCAATAAAACAGAATAATAACATAATCAGAGTCACAAAAACCAACAATACACTAAAAAGTCTACACATCTAAGTGAAAAAAGTAACACTTAGGTGTCAGTGTGGAACTGAGACTAACTCCACTACAATATCAACTCCATGATCCATTTCCCATCAAATGTGAACATAACATTAAGATTCCCTACTAGGAAATTGGGAGATCTTCCCATTACCTATATCATTCCCAAAAAAATATTCATTTTCACCAAGGTGTATATATTGGGATTGAGTAAACAACCCAGTATGATATCCACAAGATATTCCAGAAACAAACCACTAGAATAATTTTAAGTTAACACACATTTATATATATATAATAGATAAAGTATAAAAAATGAGATAATATTGAATAAAGGATGAGACTGTGAATTTAACTCACACCATAGTGGTCACCTGGGACATGAAAACACACACAAACATGAATGTTCCAAAAAAATATAATCAATATCATATATCACCGCTGAACAATAAAAAATTTCAATTTAAACCCACCCCTCTACACCTAATTCATTAATTGGTTATATAATCCATATTTCCCCAAAAATCAGTATGGTATCCAATTTCTAACCAGAAAGGCTCCACTGTATTTTAGGAACACATAACAATAATTTAATGCCATGTTCTCACACCAAAAAAATACTATTTTTTAAAAAATATAATTTATTCATTTTATTCAAACACACTGTTAAAGTCACCCTCAACCCATAGTTTAAAAGTCAATTAATAAAAAGTATCATTAGAGGTCTTCCATCATGAATGAAAATAAATATGTTTTTAAAACCCAAATACATCCAAATCTAAGAAATATTATAATGGGAGAGAATTAACCTACCATTTATGGTTTCATCTTACAGAGTCATTTTTAAAATTAATAGATAAAACCCTCATCACCTTCCTTTTAATGGATCAAAATAAATTATAATTAAAAACTCATCTTACCTCATAGACCTAAAAACATAAGCCTTATTCAATGGTTCCTTCCAATATATAATGAGAAGAGAGTAAAGGGAATGGGAAATGAAACTCTTACCTTTAACACCCTTGGCTTAATTCTCCAAGATTTAGGGAAATTACCCTCCAAAGGGAATAGAATTATCAAAACAATATTAAATAATTATAATAATTCAAGATCCCAATTCGTAGGAAGATGAATGAGAATTATATGGGGGGCTGGGTTAAAAGTTTTATTTCTAGAACACTTCAGTTTCACATAGAGTTTGGTTATAGGTTTTGGCCAACCAAGTATCAAATGTGTGAGTTTTACTAGATGAAATCCAAGTATATGCTGTCAAGAAGCACCATTTAGGAAACCGTGTGATAATAGTGTGAATCACCACTTTTCAAAAATATTAAAAAAATTCAACGTTACAATATGGTTATTCAAAATCATATGCCAACAACAAAACCTACCATGGTTACCCCAAACAATCTTTTCTGGTTACGTTGGATATATGTACAGTTTCCCTTAAATGTTCAAAAATCGTATGGCCTCTTAAACCCATATAAAACGTCTAAAAACCATCAAGTACATCACATAATCATCAAAAATCATTACATAACTCAGAAAAAAACACAGAATAATAAAATAACTCAAACTAGGGGTATTGTGATATTGGGATATAATGATACGTTAATATTGGATTGAATATATTCTTTTAAAAATTACAATGGATTTTATATTAGATACGAAGATTACATTCATGAGGTAATAAGTATAACCTTTTTAATTATATTGGTTCATCAAAGTATATCTCATGGAAAATCATATATTAATTGATATATAGGGGGGATGAATGTTTCTAATTAGTCCTTAACAAAGATTGAAAGTATTCCAATAATAACAAGACTCATAATTTGATACCCTATTTACAAAACCAAAAAATGAACTTCGGTAAAGAGGGGGTGGCGGAATATTTTGTTAACCATGTTGTCTATAGGAGTGAAACCAAGATTAGATTTTTCCACCTGTATGGAATAACAATAAATCTATCCATTGGTTAAATTATAATATGTAAATTAATATAAATTTTTATTTAGAACATTTTTATTGTGTTTTTATACTTGGATAAGGTAAATCTGAATTTATTATCTATAATATTAATGAAAAATTATTTTTTCCTCAAATTGGTCAGTTTATTTCATAGTATCAAGAATATTGGTGTCTTATTCCACTATGTTGACATGTTTCATTTATAGTGTTCACTCTATATCATGGAAAAAGGATTATATATGTACACCTATAATGTACATGATACATTTAGCGGTGTGTATGTTCATATTGAGATAGGACTATGTTTGACAGATATTGCACCAGACCACTTAGTATAATGAGTATAATTAATGCTTTTATATAGGACTATCTTTTCTGACATATCTAAAATATATATTTCATATTTTATTCATGCTTCTATGGACCATAGGGTCACATGGTTTGGCCTTTGAATAATATTTATATTTTTTATGTTTGTATTGTAAAATTATTATATTGTGATAAAACCATAAAAAAATTTTACTGGATGTATTTTAATTGTGTTGTAAGGTTTTTCTTAAAATCATTATGGGATTTTAGAACCTGTGGGTGATTATTTTTTGTGTAAAAAAATATTTCAGGTAATGAATAATATTTTGGTTCATGTATCTTTCCACATGGTTTCATCAGTTATTAACCATTATGAATTGATTAAATGGAGTGTATTATGTTGGTAATAAATGGGTTTCATTAATTATTGGAATTAAATGAATTATTTTAACAATAATAAGAATTAAAAAATACATTGAATATGGCCACCATGTTTCATTACACTAAACACATCAAAAATAAAGATATAAACGGATGATATTCCTCCTGTTGAATACGATTGATTTCAAGAAAGAATCCCAATTCCATATAATTTCCATTACACCATTTTCAATCATAGTGAAGGTGAATACATCCCTTCATTGTATCAAGGTCATATTATTATGAATGGGGATTCTTAGTTTATTGCACCACCCTCATAGGGATGAGGATTTCATATACTACCATAGTGAACTATATCAACCATATCAAATGAAGTCCAAGATGTAACATAAAACGTTTTACTATAAGGTATATATATCTGGTATTATATAGATCTTGGGAGTAACACCCCAATAATTTAAAAATAATTATAACTTGAAATGCACACAACATTGAGTATCTATGATTTTTTTTAATTATAATTATTTATAAAAGATATTTATAACCTAGACATGAAACATAATTTATCTACTTCTATGATTTTAATTCCAAAAAACCATATATACACCATTGTGATCAGTAAGTTTTTTAGAGTCCAGTAAGATCAACATAATTTTTTGGTGAATAGTAACATGAACCTTATGATTAGTAATGTTAACCCTATGAATAGTAACTTCACCCTTATGAATAGTAACCTCACCCATGAATGTATAAATAAAATACAGAAACCTTATAAAAGAGAATGAGAGTCTTAAAAATTTATAACATAGTGTTGGTATTTTTGTGAGTAATAAATATTTAATTACAATTTTTATTTAATATATTTATTAACAATACAATGAAATTTTGTAAAATTCATTATTGAATTTTTTTTTATTTCAAGATAGTTTTATGATACCTCAGTTAATATTTGAAAGTATTATAAAATCAATTATAAATTTGAAATATGTATTTTTCATGTAACCAATGGTTTTACTTGAAAATTAATTTTCACATATTTAGATAATTATTTTGATAAAATGAAATCAATTTTTTAATTCTACACATCAAAAAATGGTTAAGGTGAATTTTTTGGATTTTTCAGAAATATTTGAATTTTAGTGAATAATGACATTTGATAATTTACATAGTATGCTAAATAAATGATTTATTAGGTCATGATTGAGTCATGGATTATATAAATGGCCATTTTTCAGAACTAAAATGCAATTATTACTATTTTTAGTCACACAAATCTGGACTATTCATAGCCTTGAGGCAAAATAATAAATTACTGATTAAAGTAATGGAAGAACACTCCTATCATTCAATATAAAAACAACCCCTCACTCCCTATTCTCTCGACTCCTATATGCTTTGAATATTTTCAATTTTATTCCCAAATAAACTTACCTAGTAATTCACCATATCTAGTATCCCTTTTTTTCCAAATTACTAAAACCCTTTATTTTACGGAGGTTCTCAAAGTGGTTATTTCAAGAGGTAAACCCTCTTCCTTTTTCATTTGATTTTATTTCAATTTATTGTTTTTTCTTATTACATCCTAACCTAATATATATAATTGGTCATTATAACAATAATATCATCTATATGCTGTAATTACATCATGTCAATGTAATAACGATTATCAATCTCTTTAGTCTCTCAATTTTCTTTTTTAAATTAAATCATCGTCTAGGAGGTGCCAATTTACAACTGTTGTGGATGATGAAGTTTCTTTCTACAAATTATTCATAAAATATGTTCATGAAAACATTTTAATTTTTGAAATCGATTTTAAAATGTATTTTATATCCATTTTTATGTTATGTATGTAGCATATTTACATAATACTAAATTATAAAACAAGATGAGTTCGTTATGATCAATAATTGTTGTAATAATCTAAACGATTACCACTAAATGAATTATCTAATTATCCATAATCATAACATTAAAACAAATGAAATATATATATATATATAATAGTATTAAATTATGTATGTTCATTAATAATATATAAATTCATGTCTGGGTAATTATATTCATTCCACATGAACTTCTATATTCATACGTAGGTTTGCCGATCTTGAAAACCAATGAAACGAACACTCCTGAGTGATAAATTTGTATCGTATAACTCATCCAAAAGACATATATGATCTTTATATAATTATAATAAATCAAATAAATGCATTTAATTTTCTTAATTAATTAATTTATGTATTAAATTTTTTATCTATGATGTTAAGTTCTAGTGTAGAACATGTTTGGACATAAGGTAAGGGGTTTCTCATCTCGCCCTTATTTATGTGAGATTTCCATTATTCGACACATAATTATTTTATGTGGGGTATGTATAATGAAATTTGATAAATAATATCATTAATATATTTATCTTCATTGTATTAAATATCTCATTGGATGATTGTTTATTTTTTGACATACGATTCAATTGATTACAAAGTAGTAATGGTATTCTCTTCTCACTTCCAATTTTTGTGAGATATTATTTATTCACCATTATTTATTGTGTACGGTGTATATATACTTCCAATTTATGTAACATATCAATAATATATTTATTTATTTTTCATTCATTATAACATTTTATGATTATTAATTTTGGGTCATATGTTTCGATTGATTAAAAACTAGAAAGGCATTCCACATGAACCTTCATTTTTTCATCGGGTTCTTATTTAATAATACTTACCCCAATTTAATGTTTAAATATTTTTTTACCTATTATATATTCTGTTTATATGTTCCAAATCCATATATTCAGATCATTTAATCTTTATTTTATGGTAATTTTATGTTTCAAAATGGTTCCCATCTCAATTTTTCTTGATATACTTACTGGATTCAATGGAACATCTCAATTTCTTAAAAAATATAAAGTGATCTATATAACATTATTTAAACCATAAATACATTTTTAAAATCACTCATTTTATCATGAAAAAACTATATTTGTTCATTTGTAGGTTTTTGGAAATCAAACATGCCTTTCCACTTTAAAATCTCTTTAATATTTCTCATAAACCACATTAAAATGTTCAATTTCTAAAGCTTCTAGATAACTAAGTTTACAATATTTCAATTCATAGAGACATAATTTATGCCTCAAATATAACTTTAATGTCCTTAACATTTATTTTTTTGGTATATACATGTTTACAATAATATTTTATGATAGATACACATGATTTTCAAAAGGAACACTTCTTTCGAAAGTAAAATAGGATTTTTCACATCTCACATTAACTTTTATGAGATATATGACTTATTTAACACTGATTACTTGTATGAGATGTATGTAATACACTTTTATATATCATATCAAGATTATCCTTATACTCCTAATATTATAAGGGATTATGACATTTATTGTTTAAATTAGTATGGGACACATTGGAATGTTTAAATAATATTTCAGCATAAACTTTCCAATGTACACATTAAAAAGTATCTTCATATATGTAAAAATACATTCATTAATCATGTACATCATTGGTTTTTATCCTTTATTATATCATCCACCATATGTTTTTAAGGTTTTATGATTAGTTTTTCTTTTGATGTGCTAATTTGATACCATTCATGAGTTATATTTAAAGTATTCAAGTTCGGTATGATTGCTTTCCAATATGAATGATTATGATGTTTATGTTTCACAATTTTCATATGAGGAAAGTATTGGACTTATTAATTTACAATTGGAGCCGAACATATACCCTCAATGCATCGGTTGGTGTCATGAGACAAACTAGTTTGGGTTTTTACCCGCATATGTATGGTCTTGGAAATAGGCCTTTATTGAATGATAATGATGTTTGGAATTTTCATTCCATCATTGTAAAAATATATATTGATATTTCAGGTCATTATTAGAATAGTCTAGTATCCATTGATATGTTTAATGGAATTATTTAATTAGTTTTTAATCCTTCCATATTATGTTCAACTTTATTTGGTATGGCATGTGTTTTTAGAGTTTCATCATGCCTAGTGTTTATATTTATGATTAGTTTCACTATATTATTTACCATTACTGAGAATGTAAGCTCACCCATTTCTTATGTTTTATATTTCCGTAGGATGTGAATAAGTGTATTATGAATTACTTTTAGGGATAATTTAGAAGTTATGGGAGTAACTAATGGATCTAGTATATTGTATTTCATTTCAAGTTATAATGTTTAACTTATGTATGTATCTGGTCTTCAAAAACTACTATACTACCTAGTCCTTAGAGATACAAATTTCTTATATGTTGGACCTTCTAAGAAATAGTGGTATTCATAATCATAATTTATTTCAATATATTGATCCTATTAATTCTTATATTATGTGATAAATAAACTCGATCATGTCATTGAATATATCTAATTAAATCAATTATTTCATAGAATACATTTCAATATATCAATAAACTATGTATATTGATGCTTCAATATTATTATCAATGTATATAATCATGTATTTATGAATTACACATAATCTAGTAGTGTTATATGTAATATAGACACTATAAGTTTTTCAGAGTATCTTGTACCGATAGTTCAAAGTGACTCACTGATGGATGACACACTAGTGATCGAATCACTACTGGATGACACACTGATGATCATCCCACTAATTATTGACTCGTTGATGGATGAAACACCGATGATCAAAACACTGATGATTGAATCACTGATGAAAGGCACGCTAATGAACAACTCACTGATGGACGACACAGCAATGAATGAGTCAAGATGGATGACACACCAATGATTGAGCCACTAATGGGAGACCCACAGATAGGTAAAAATGAGTCACCGATGATGGATCACTGATTCCCTAATAGACCAATAGAACAGACGGCTCACTGATAACCCGATTCACTAATATAGATTGAAAGGACTCGCTAATACTCAGAGTCACTGATGATGACAGACTGATGATGATATGCTGATACCGACGAGTCACTGACACAATGACACACCATTAGTCATAATAATTGTTTCTAATTTATTAATTTGAATTTATATCTAACACTCATATTTGAACAAATAAATGTTTCTGACATTATATAATTCTTTTTAGAGACTATTCATAGACGATATGAGGTACATGCACGTGGGGAGATCTTCATGCCTGCTGGACCTCGAATTATAAAAGAATTACAAACTGGGTATTTTAGGAAACAATCAGGAATATGCTAAAAATAAGAGAGAACAGAATAATTGTAAACTACTGGTACATTCTAATCATTCTTAAAATTACCAAGAACTAAAAGCAAGAACATACGGTGTGATCAACAAGACAAGAAGAAACCTGATATACTTCACTGAACATCCAAACATCAAGGAGCATAACATTTCAATAATGTAAGGCTATGATACTCTGTTTGTATATCCAAATTACCGAATAGGAATAAAGACTCTTTTTTCCGACATCAACCGAGTCCATAGCTTCACTACATAACACACATAGTCTTATAAACTATATTCTACATCTATATATCTATTGTGTTCGATTGTATACCATTTTGAGCAGTGTGTGTATATACCTTTAACACACACACACACAATATCTCATGTGCTTAATTAAAAGATATTTGATATCCTTAAACTCGCACTCATATTATTCATGAATCCCATATAAAATATTAGAGAGGTCAAGTGTGACTTGATTGTTTTTTTCAAAGAATAATTGTTGAAGAGGTCAGGTGTGACCTGGACATATTTGTTTACTATTGTGTTCCCTGATCCTGGGTGTGGATCAGACTATTTATTAAACTAATCAACTTAGTGGTAAGTGATCCCCAAGTGGAGAGGAATAAGTCTCAGCTTGAGACTAAACCTCCTTTGAATATCTAATGTTCCTTTTCATAATAAATTAATCTAATCCGTGTTTATTACATTTCACATTAA
Organism: Viscum album; assembly: GCA_963277665.1. Classification (NCBI taxonomy): domain Eukaryota; kingdom Viridiplantae; phylum Streptophyta; class Magnoliopsida; order Santalales; family Viscaceae; genus Viscum; species Viscum album. The sequence continues at coordinate 1,440,851,753 of OY728133.1, read as the reverse complement.
ACTAAATTGAACTTTGATAGATATTTTATCAGTTGTTTATAAATTTTTTGAACTAGTACATTAGTTTAAAAAATAAGAATAATATTTAGATTAGTATTGCTAAGAACTAATCAATTTTTTGAGAAATTAATTGAATATTCAAGACTTTTATAAATCCACTACAGTGAAAGATAAAATCTTATTCAAACCAATGAAATAAGTAACTACTTATCATCCTCTTGAGTTAGTCCACATGTATTTGTTTGGACCATCTAGAATTTCAATCCTCAATGGGTAGCACTATGTTTATGTTATTGTAGTTGAGTTCTATAGATATACTTGGACCTTTTTCTTATCCCACAAATGTGATTATTTCTATCACCTTACCAAGAATGCTAGGATAGTAGAAAATCTCGGTGGAATTAAGATTAAATCCATAACAAGTGAAAATTTCTATTAGTCTAAAAATCAATACATTGAATCTTTTTTCTCACAAATTGGATATGGGAAAAACTTCTCTACTCGAATGACACCTAAAAAAATGGTGTGGTAGAAAGAAGAAATAGAACCCTAAAGGAAATTGCCCGAACTATGCATAATGAATACGACGTAATGATTTATTTCTGGGATGAAACTGTTAATACATCTTTTTACATAATAAACAGAGTCTTAATCAGACCCATCCTTAAGAAAACTCTTATGAGTTGTGGAATATTAGGAAACCCAAAGTAAATTATTTTAAAGTTTTTGGATGAAAAATTTATATTCTAAACACTAAATACAATCTAGATATGTTTTCCTCCAATTGTGATGAAGTAATATTCCTTAGATATTCTACATCAAGAGAATTCTATATAGTCTTTAATAAGAAAACCAAATGTGTGGATGAACATGTACATGTATTTCTTGATGAAATAGATCCTCATGACCTTAAGTCCTCACTTGAAAATTTTGATTAGGATATGTCCATTCTGGAAATTATTGCTAAAATCTTGAATAATCCTATTATGATATCTGTAAATACATCATATTCTAGAAATTCTCTTGAATATATCCTTAATGAACCAGAAAAAAATAATGAACATGAAATCACTAGTCCCACCATTACTAGACCAACTGAGACCCTTAAAATACATCCCTTGTATTCGTTTGTTGGATATTTAGATAGAGGAACACAAACTAGAGCGTCCAAGAAAAATAAGGATGACCATCATGAATTATTTTCATAACTTGAATCTAAAAATATCAATGATGCAATCAATGATGAATTCTTGGTAATTTCTATGCAAGAAGAGATTAACCAGTTTGAAATAAATAAATATTGGAAGCTTATAGATAGAACAAAAGATACTTTAACCATAGGAACAAAATTGGTTTTTAAGAACAAAGTGAATGAATCTGGAAATATAGTTAGAAAAAAAGCTATGTTGGATGCACAAGGATACAATCATGAAGAAGGAATCGATTATGAAGAGACCTTCGCACTAGTAGGTAAGATTGGATCCATTCAAATCTTACTTTCATATATAGAACACCGGGACTTTAAATTTTATAAAACGGTTGTTAAAAGTGTATTCATAAACGGTTATAGAATTGAGGATGTTTTGTTGATGAACCCCCAGGTTTTACAAATTCACATTTTCAAAATTGTGTATTCAAGTTATCTAAATATTTATATGGTTTGAAACAACATCCAAGATCTTGGTATAAAATATTATCTAATTTTCATTATTTCTAATGGTTTAAAAAAGAATTTTTCGATCCTACAATGTTTATAAAAATAATTTAAAAACACGTTTTAATATCTCAAATATATGTAGATGATATTTTCTTTGTATCTTCAAAATTTTTTTGTGTATTTTTTTTCAAAAATAATGTAATGTAAATTTGAAATGAGTTTGATTAGTGAGCTTAAATATTTTTTTTTCATTTAAAATATTTTAAAATAAATAATGTTTTATTATAAAAAAATGTATGTAAACAAAAGATATATTTAAAATATATGGCTTCTATATCATTATGAGTAGTTAAACCCCAAAGAGATCTATATGTATGTTTGGTCTTAATGAAAATAGGAAATTTATTGATCAAACTGCTTATAGAGGATTTATTGGGATTTCTCTATACATAATTTCTAGTTGGCTAGATATTATGTTTAATGTTTGTATGTGTGCCAGATTTTAAGTTAACCCAAAAGAGTCACATTTAAATATTGTTAAAAGGTTTTCAATTAACTCAAATAAAAAACTAATTTAGGATTATTATATCATAGCAGACAACCTTATGATTTGGACATTTATTCAAATGATGACTTTTGTTGATGTAAGTTAGATATAAAGAGCAACTCTAGAACATATAAATTTTTGGAAAAGTCTCTTATATCATTGTGTAGTAGAAAAAAAATTTCAGTTTCATTATCAACTACTTAAGCATAGTACATAGCTATTAGTAGTTTATGTGCCAAAATTTTGTAGATTAAACACACTTTATTTAATAATGGATTTCAATTCAAACATATCCCCATAAACTGCGAAAATTAAAGTGCTATTAAAATTTCTAAAAATATAATTTCTCATTCTAGAACAATACATATTGATGTAATACATCGCTTTTTAATAGATAATTATCAAAAGGGTGATATAACACTTGATTTTATTGGGGTTGAGCTTCAACTTGCTAAAATTATCACCAACCCCTAAAACATTGAGAGAATGAAGTAAATCAAAAAATGAACTATGAATGATAAATCTCTAAAGTCTATTCAAAATATTTCCCCTTGATAATAATATATTTATTTGGGTTACTGGTATTAGTGAAACCGATCAGTGAAACTAATCAATGAAACCGATCAGTGAAACTGATCGGTGAAACCAATCAGGGAATCTGATCTGGTGAAACTGATCCGTGAAACCAAATAGGTTAAACCGATCAGTGAAACCGATCTGTCAAACAGATTAGTGAGACCATTTTTATAATCCCATTTGCATGAAACTGATCATGTAAAACTGATCTTATGAAACTGATCACTTGAAACCGATTGTATAGTATTATTTGTGTGAAACTTATTTTTTAAGGACCTTATTGTAATTATATATATTTTAAATTAAACGATTTTTTTTTTATTTTTACCATTTTTCAATATTATTCTTTACAGTTTACAATCCCTAAATGATAAAATAAATCCAATCCACCTCAACCTTTCACCTCCCACTCGGCCTATGATCATTATTCTCTTTGGCAGTCTATCTCTCTACCCATGACCTTTCGACTTCTCTTAGACTTGAATCTTTAGATATGTCAATGATGAAGCACTCGATGGAAGAGCCATGTTAATCTATATTATCTAAGCATCATAATGGTTATTTGAGTGGTACTACAATTCCAGGTTTGGGAAGTTAAGTTGTTACAGCTAAGAAGTAAGTATCTTTTGATTGGATTCTATCAAGCAAGTCACTTGTTGTAAGGGTGATGAAATATAATGGTTGTCTAAGTTGGTTTTTGAAAAATGAAAGTCATTTTTATCCCCATATTGTGCATGAGTTTTATCTCAACTAAAAGATATCCATATATGGAGCGGAGGAAGCAATAATAAAATCAATAGTGAAGGGAAAAGATTTTTCATTTTCATCAAAGGAATGGGATGAATGCTTGGAAATTCCTTATAAAGTTATCTATGTGAATTATCAGGGTAAAATTACTCCTTACTCTGATTTTTTTTCATATAAGATTCTCTAAAAGCGATGACTGGATGTGAAGAATCGAGCAGAGCTACTACAAGTGAGTTGCAAGGAGAGTCGAAATTTTACTTTAAGTTCATTCAACATCAGATATATCCATGGAAGGGAGACTTCTCTACTGTGAATTATCAGGATTTATTCATAATTTACATATTAAATAATGGAATGAAGTTTAATCTATATAGGTACCTAAGGTTACATATATCTAATATGATAAAACCCTCTAATTAAGAAACATGTTTTTACTATACTAGGATGATTTTGAAAATTGTAAATAAGTTAGACTATGTGGAAGATAGAGATGAAGTGATTAGTGAATGCAGTGGTTTATATCTTTAGAAATAGATTTCCAAATGGATAAAGATTTTCTAGAACCCTTTGGAGAAATATTGGGTAGGAGATGAGAAAAGATTTTATGAAGATTACAACCCAATTGACCATCTAACCAGACCAAAGGGTCAAGATGATCTAGGATTAAAAGTAGGATATGAAGCTATCTATTTAAATGATAAAGATGAATTTGAGTTTCCAAGAGTAGAAGGATCTATAATTGATGACAAGATTGATCCTGATATTACTGAGATCCCAAAAGACATGTCTTATGGACATGCTAGTCCACCATTAGATCAACCCTCAAGGAAACCATTGTTAAGTGACGAGGATGAGGAAGAGACATATGTCACTGGTGTGGAAGGCTATGTAAGTAAGTCAGATACGGTGTCTGATGGTGATTATGATGATGAGGAAGGTGATAATGATCATGTAGGTGATTATATAAAAGCGTGACAATAAGTGGTTGATAGATCCATTGAAAAATTTTTACATGGAGATGATGATGGAGCTGATGGACAGGGTGGTGCTGATCCTATTGAATAAGAGGATACTGATCATGGAGATGTTGGTAATGGGGACAATCCTTAACATGCTGATGTTGAAAATCAATAAATAATTCTAGATTTGAATTAAATTATGTCTAGTGGCCAATAAGAAGTGGTTGAGGATCAAGTTTCACAGTTGGCTCATGTTGAGGAAATGCCTAGAGAAGATGAAGTGGATGGAGTGAAAGTAGAACCTCATGTTATGTTTGTACATTTTCAAAACAATGTTGTATTGGCTAGATGATAGGATGAAGAAGAACATTAAGATGATATTTTACATGAGCCTCCAGGAATAATAGTCATAATGGACATTGTATATCCAAGAGACTGGACCTGTACTTGTGAGTGGAATAGAGAATCCGGATACATTCTATTTGGCTTGGATTATAACAAAAATCTAGAGATAGCGACACCTCCTCCTGCTCCACAAGACCAAGATAAAGTTTAATCTATTGCACTTGCTTCCCCAATTTCAACTCCTGCGGTTGAGCCAGTAGCACATCTAGTGCCTAGTAACTGTTTCTCTAAGGGTAATTTAGAGCAATTCGAAGCTGATATCTGTGAGTCAGTGAGAGAGTTGGTTGGAGCCGAAATTGAAGCCTCTACTTCCATGAGTATTATAGTTTCTGATGCTACTAAAATAGTAAGGAAGGTGATTCATGATATTTAACCAAATATCATTACAACATTTGAGACTATCATCATAAATAATACTTTATTGAGTCAAGAAGGGAAGAGGATGAGAAATGAGTTGAACTCTTTGAAAACTAATTTCAAGACATCTTTTAGTGTTGTGATGGATGTTCTTAGGAACCTAGTGACACATCTACTAAGTGTAGATTTGAAGAAATTGAAGGAGAAACATAGCAAGATGATCATTGTTCCATATAGTACAATAAGCTGCAAAGCTGCTGCTATTGATATGGATTCTCTCAGGGTTGTGATGAGAGAAGAACTCAAGAATTATCTGAGTGAATCATATAAAGAAACTCTTTCCATGGGGCATAGAAATACTGATATTGTTTAAAATATGGTAAGGTAGTTCACAAATAAATCCTCTGCCTCTCATAAGGAGATTAGTGAGAAAGTGGATAAGTATTTTACCAAGATCTATAACAAGTATTATATCATCAATAACTTCTCATATTTGGATGAAAATAATATAATTCCTCAAGTAATAGAAGATTTAAAGAAGAAAGTTACACAATTGAAGGAGTTTACTCCTCTTATGAAAAAATTCTTGGAGAATAAGGATGACTTCGATAATGATAGGCAATTTGGGGGTGAAATCAACTAAGTCCATAGCTTCACTACATAACACACATGTACTTATAAACTATATTCTACATTAATATCCATGTTTTGTTATTTTGTATACCTTTTTGAGCAGTGTGTGTATCTACATTTGACAAACACACTATCTTCTATTCTTAACTGAAGGATACTTGATATCCTTAAAATCACACTCATATTATTCTTTTATCCCATGTAGAATTGTGGAAGAGGTCAAGTGTGACATGTTTGTTGTTTTCCCATGAATATATATGGTAGAGGTTAGGTGTGACCTGGACATCCTTGTGTGATGTTGTGTACCCATATCCAGGGTTTGGATTAGACTATTTAGTAAATTAAAATTCCTAGTAAAAGGTGGTCACCAAGTGAAGCGGATTTTGTCTTATCTTGAGACTAATCTTCTTATTTATATCACATGTGCCATTGACTTTTAGATTAATTTGATCTATGTTTTTTACACTTCACAAAAAACTGAATTGAACTTTGATAGTTAGTTTAGAAAGTGTTTATCTATTTTGAACTAGTAGATTAGTTTCAACTATTAGACTAATCATCATATTAGTATAGGTGAGAACTAATAAAAATTTTGATAAATTAATTGAACATTTAGGACATTTATATGTTTACTAAAAACTGAATTTGATTATTTTTTAATTGAGGGATATATTCAAAGAAACAATTTTACCAAAAAAATTAATCGATACTCGATTCACCACCATCTTGAATAATCCACTCTGACCTACATTATAGTCATGAAAATGTAATAACATAATGTATCGGTATCGGGAAACTAGGGTTGAAGAATTAAAATTGGTATCAAAGAGAGTTTATTAGAATCTTTATAGAACTAGATTTAGAAAACGTAGAATAGTGAGCATTACCCAAAGATTGACTTTGAGGATAAGCAAACAAGAACATACTAGAATTTTTGAAAGGTATAGATTATATGGATAATACTGTAAAATACATCCCTATATGGATAGAACAAGTGGATATGGATCTAACACAAATGTACTTAGGATTAACAACTCTGACAAGGTGTTCCATACATGACTCGGGGTAACCTATTACATGACAATGGTCTTTATTATGCACCTGTTTTGACACTCATGGGGATCTCGTTAGGATAATTAATATTTTCATTACAAACCATTATTTTTAATTTTGATATATAATGAAAATGAATAACCTAGGTCAAACCTATGATTTTGTAGGTTAACAATATGTTTTCATGATATTCTATAATTGATTATACACTATTACTATTGTTAATCATACTATGCTTTTGGGTTTTAATCAATGGATAGAAACTAAAGGATTCATTTTATCATTTAAAATGATGGACATGGTGTTTGTTATGATCAACAAAATTATATTTTGATTGGAGTTATTTATATCATGTTCATGACTAATAATTTTTACCAAAATATTATTAACAACGTATTCTGTAAAGAACACCAGAATCCATCAAAGAATATAAGAATAGATTTTTCTAAGCGCTCTAGTAGTGGAGGCCATGGAGAAAATATGTCCTGACTTCCAAATTGCCTGAAATGTGGAAAGAGACGCCCATTCTGGTGTCTCAAAGGAAAAGTTAAATGATTTTTGTGTGGGAAAGAAGTACATAAAGAAAATAATTTTTGAGGAACAATGAAGAGTACAGTGGAAGGACATAAAATGTATCCTATAAATCTATTTGTAGTTATTTTCATTAAATGTTAGGGACCTGGGCATTACCTAAGTCGTTTCCAAATTCTAGAGGATTATCTCTAGAACAACGATAGCCCAATGTGGAAATAAATGTATGATGATTTTCTTTATTAAGGTCGTATAAAAAACTCTAGATTAAATAATATTTAGTAATTCACCTTATTTCAAGGATGTATATCATATTTATTATAGGATATATATGGTTTTAAAAAAACATCCCACATGTTGGGTGACAACCTGTTTCGTTCGGTATTTTATTGGTGCTTGGAACCAAAACTGAAGGGAAAAAGGGGTGAAACACCTTCCACTAGACTCTGTGAAGTCCTTGTAATCATTAATTTTTTTTTCTATACCATCTAATGGATAAATGTTATTTTTTAGGGACTTTTGTTTTATCACATAGATAACATTTGGATTTGTAAATGATTTCGGTGTTAAGTGGTTAATTTTATTTTTGGAATATGTTCACAATTTTGGGAAGTCCTATAAGACTTTGGTAAATAAAATTTTTTGAGGAATAAATGTTTAATTTTATTTTAGAATCAAATATTATTTTATTGCTGACATATAGTGATCTAGGTTATTTATAGAAATATATAGAATAACATAGATATTATGTGATAGTGGAAATTAAATCAATTTAATAACATATTAAGAGTTATATATTTCATTTGGAATACTATATGAACAAATCCTTCTGATTTTGTGGTCATAGTATAGATTGTTTTTTAAAGAAAGATAGTAATGTAAATGATGATCCATGTTGAACCTTGAGCATTATAATTTCATTTTGGATATTAAAGATTCGTTTCATCATATCATGATTTATTATTTTACTGGAATTAACTTATCTTTTGCTGACCATTTTGGATTCATTTGATGTATAAAGATAAGAGGATTAGATAATAAAACTTTTTTGGGATTTGTGATTTGTAGAAGTTAATTCAAATTCTTCAGGCATGAAAAATTCAACTTGATCATTCATAAAAATGTATAATGAATAATGTGAAAATATATCGAAGCAAAAACAAAGGATTATATTATTATTATGACATGTAAATTAATCTAGTAATTTTAATTTCTTATGTTCTCATCTAGATAATAATGGAATCCCTTAATTCAAGGAATAATATTCGGTAAAAAAATCATATCCATGTAGTCTTATTCTTGACCAATTGTTGTTCTTTTGACCGACCACAAGATTTATGGCTTTGGGAAGGTTAACATTGTAATGGACATGTTCCATATTACTCTCCATTAGAACATGATTGTCATATTATTCTTCCAAGTACATATTTTTACATCACACTAATGTTACACAATTCGAATTCCTAGTTTTGATGTAACCTATGCTTTTTCCTCCCCCTCTTATTAAGAGGATATTTTATTAACCCAATTTTTGATTTTCTTTTCTGAGGAAGGTAATTTCCAAGTATCATCCTTAAAATTTCAGAGTGAAATTTTAAATTGTGAGGATATAATTTATTGATGTAGGGGAGAATGTAATACCCCAAAAAAATTTAAAATAAATATACCCCGTAATGTACACAACAATGAGACTCTTTGAGAAAAACCCAATTTTATTAGAACTATTTTAAAAATATAATTATAAATTATCCATGAAACAAAATATATATACATCTATGATTTGAATTTCAAAAAACCGATGTACCCATTTTCAATCAGTATGTTTTTTAACGTCTAATAAGATTAACTTAATGTTTTATTGAGTAGTAACTTGACCCTTTGGAATAGTAATGTACACTTATGAGTAGTAATGTTACCATTATGAATAGTAACTTGAAACATATAAATAATCACCACACCCATGAAATAATAAATAAAATATATACAACTTATAAATTATAGTTACTGTCTTAAAAATTAATAATTAAGTGTTTTTATTTTTGTGAGTAAAAAATATATACTAACATTTTTAAATTAATAAATAAATTTCAAATAAAATTAAATTTCATAAAATTTATTCCAAAATAAATATATTTTTCCTATTATTTGATGACAATTTTATGATTCCGCAATCATTTTTTAACGTATTTTTAAATTAGTTTAAAATTTAAAATTTGTATTTACAAGTAAGTAATATTTTAAAAAAAATTAAATTTCTCATATTTTGAAATTTTTTTTTATAAAATAGAGTCAAATATTCTAATTCTACATGTCGAAAAACGGTTAGGGTATATTTTTTGTATTTTTTGGAAATATTTGAATTTTTTGAATATAGAAATTCGAAAAATTACGAAGTATGGTAAATAAATGAATGTCTGCATCATGCTTGAGTCATGGATGATATAAATAGAAATTATTTCAAACACACATTAACTTATTAATATATTTATTCACACAAATCATGACTAGTCATATATGTGAGAAAAATTTAAAAGAAGATAAAAATAATGGAACACCCTCCTCTCCACCACTATAAAAACCACCCCTAACTCTCTCTTATCTTCACTCCTCTAGGCCATGAATATTTTCAAATTTATATCCAAATACTCTTCCATAGTCTATCCCAATTTCCAGAAGTCCTTTTTCTTTTCAAAATACCACAACTCATTCCCTTAAATAGGTTCTCAAATGGAATTTTTAAGAGGTAAATATTCATCCTTTTTAATTTAATTTAATTTCAATTTGTCTTCCTTTCTTATTCTCTCCAAAACTACTCTGTCCAATTTCTCAGGATAACAATAGAATCATATATATACGGAAATTATATAATTTTAATGTAATAACCAATATCAATCTCCTTTCTCTACCTCTTTTATTTTATAAAAAAAATCATTGTTCAGGAGATGCTAATTTAAAACCTTCATGGACGAGGAAGTGTCATTCTTCAAATTAATCATCAAACAAATTAATGAAACCACTTTAATGGCTGAGAAAAATTATAAAATGTATAATAGAACCATTTTTCTGTTATGAAAGTAACATATTTACATAATACTAAATTATAAACCAAAAAAAGTTTGTTAAGATGAATAACTGATGTAACAATCTAAATGATTATCACTAAATGACTTATATAATGATTAATCCTCATAACATGTAACAAAATGATATATATGACCATTAAAAATTATTTATGATTATTATTAATATATTAATTAAATTCTTTAGACTTATATTCATTCCATATGAACTTCTATACTCATATACAAGTTTGTCGATCATTAAAACCAAGGAAACAAACACTCCCAAGCGACAAATATGCATCTTTTAACTCACCCAAAAGTAAATAAATGATCTATATAGAATTATAATAAATTAAATATATGTATATAGAGTTACAAATTAATTAATTAATGGGGATAATTTTATTTTCAAATATGTCACGTTCAAGTCCAGAACATGTTCAGATATAAGTTAAGGGGTTTCTCATCTAACTTTTATTTCCATGAGATTTCTAATATTTACCACTTATTTATTGTAAGTAGTCCATGTATACTGAAATTTTAAATAATATATCATTATTATATTTATCTTCATGGAATTAAATGACTCCTTGGATGATTGATAATATTTTGGACATACGACTCAATTGATTACAATGTAGTATGGGTTTTCTCATCTCACTTTTATTTTTTGTGAAATATTTCTCATTCACCACTATTTCTTGTGTATGGTGTATGTATACTACCCATTGATGTGAAATATCATGACTATATTTATTTTAATGTTATTAATTGTATCATTGTATGATTATTAATTTTAGGGTAAATGTTTTGATTGATTATAAACTAGTAAGGGATTCCACCCAAACCTTTATTTTTTCTATCTAGTTATTATTTCACTATACATACCCTAATGTAATATTTATCCATTTATTTAAAATATTATATATTTTTTTATATGATTGAAAATAATTTAATCATATCATTTTATATTTTTATTATTCAAATTTTATGTTTTAAATTGGTTCACTTCTCAATTATTCCCAATAAACAAACGTTATTCAAGGGAATATCTTGAGTTCATTCCAATTTTCAAGTGCACTATATAATATATTTTAATACATAATTAAATTTATAAAATTAATCATTTTACCTTGATAGAACTGCCTTTTTTAATTTCTAGTTTTAGTAAATCAATCATGCCTTTCCGCTTTGAACTATCATTAATATTTACCTTAAACCACTCTAAAATGTTTTATTTCTAATGATTCTAGAAAAAATTACATGATTTAACTTCAGTGGGACATAATTTATGCCTCAAATATAATTTCAACATCCTGAAATTTTACATTTTGGGATATAAAATTTTACAAACTGATTCTATGAAAAATAAAAATGATTTTCCAAAAGAACTCTTCTTTCAAATGTAAAGAAGATTTTTCTTGTCTCACATTAACTTTTATGTGTTATATTCCTTGTTCACCACTTATTCCATTCATGTAATATATTTACATCCCATTGGTATATCATATAAATAGTCTCCTTATTCTCAAAATATTCTATGGTATTATGATTGAAATTATTCAAAGTGGTATGGGACACATTGGATGGTTTACCGAATATTTTCTCATGAACTTTTCAATGGTAACATTAAAAAGAATCTTTATATGTGTTATTGTGATTTGTGGAATCAGGTACATCATTTAGGTATGTCTATTATTATATCACATACCTTCTATTTTTGAAGGTTTTATGATCATTTTGACAATGGATTTCCTAAATTGATACCATTCATGGGTTATAGTTAAAGTATTCAAATTTTGAATGCTTGTTTTTCAATGATAATGTTTATATAGTTTATTATTGGCCCTTTTAATATGAGGAATGTATTGGAATTAGTAAGTGATAGGCTGGTCCCAATATATCCCCTTGATGAATCAGTGGGTCTCATGAGACAAACTATTTTTCGTTTCCACCTGTTAATGTATGGTCATGGAACAAGGCCTTAAAAGAATGATTATCTTGTCTAATATTATGAATTACCACATTATGAATCTATAGATTGATAGTTAATGTGATAATTAGACTACTAGAATATCCACGGTTATGTTTTAAGGAATTATTTAATCAGTTTTTTTCTTTCTATATTATTTTCATGTATATTTTTAAAGTGATGGGATTTTAGTTATTCATCGTGCCTAGTTTTTATGTTAATGATTACTTATGGTGTATTATTTACCCATACTAAGGTACTATGCTCTCCCCTTACTTATGTTTTATATTTCCCCAGGACAAAAAAAATTGTATTATTAATGACTTAAAGGGATACTCTTGGTTTTATGGGAGTTACTAATGGATATTCTATATTTTATTTCATTTCAAGTTGTAATGTTGATCTTATGTATGTATCTAGTTTCCAAAACTGCTAAACTACCTGGTCCTTCAAGATATGATTTTCTAGTAATCATGAAAATGTAATTAAATGGTTTATCAACATTAGGAAACTAGGGTTGGGGCGTTACATTGGGATTTTTGGTTTCTATATCAAATATGATAGTATGATTAAATATTATTCACCCCATTATAATCCTAACATTTTTACCTTTAATGGACTAATAAAATCTGTAGGAAAAGATAACTATACAAAAAATAACATAAAATTTTCTACATCATTTCCCAATTCAACCATTTTATATTTAAAAATCACATTATTTCAATTATGTAACTCATTTACCAATAATAACTCATTCATAAACTCATTTCCTATTTATAAGACATTTATTCTTCACTAATCACGTTTATTACTTCCATGTTCATACATATCATTCATTAATTAGTAATTAATAACCCAATAAACATATAATATATTCATCAATTCAACTATATTCCATTTATCCCAGCCATTCTCATCTCACATAAATTATATCTTACCTTTTCTTCATATCCCATTAAAAAACCATCAGCCATTTCATTGACAAAATGTTTACACAATTTCACCATAAAATTATAATTTTAACTTTTCAATAATGTCACCGATACAACTAAAAACAAAGAAATATGATTAAGTATATCATTAATGAACATAACACAATTATAGTAACAGAATATAGAAATAGATTCCCTTTTTTAATTATTCCCTCATATTATTTTATTACTTTTTTCTTGATTATTTCTTCTACATTTACAAATTTTACGTAATTTTTTTATTAAACAAATTATGTGTTTATCCTATATTTATGGGTGATCCAAACATATAAATGCATGTGAGTAAAATATTTACAAAAATAATCCCAAAACATATTTTAGTAACAATATTAAAAAACATTTACTGAATAATAAATAATAAATCATTTCATTAACACAGAAGCCTTCACTCCAATTATTTTCCCAATTTCCACTTACCCAGTTTATTATCGTTATCTACCCTAATAATTTTTCATTATATATCAAAATAAGATAAAAAACATAGTGTTCAAAAAGGAATAAGTAGTGATTTTAAATACCCTACCTCAACTAATGCCTTAATGTCCTCTACATGATCATGAATTATATGAAGACAAACACAAGACCCAAATCATACAAGAGAATCGAAAATGAACATAAACCATAATGATTCCCTCATTATTAACAATGATATACCACTTCATATCCCCTCTATTATAAAGATATAGAGTTAGAAAAAAAAATATAAAGGAAGAAAATCACTTCATATCCTAAGAAATCAATCTTCTGAAGTTGTGGTCTAAGGATATCAAAAGAGTTATCAAAGGTATGAAAATATAAACCTCTATTCACCTAGGGTTCAAAAGAAAATGAATAAATTATAGTAAAATATAATTTTAGTTTTAATTTTTACTAGTTTATATACTCATTAAATCATGATTAATTGGGTATAGTCATTCCATAATGGGGACAAGTACACTAGATATTTGGAAATCATGATTTATTTCCACATATATCTCCCCTTTTTAGATATTTATTAACCAAATACCTGATATAATAGATGGAACACCATGAATAAATGAATATATTCTCATCGTAGTATCAACATTCATGAAATTCTAAAAGGTCCACAATCCAAAACCATGGCGTTCATTCTGCACCATTTTGTAATTGCACCAAATAAGGTATAACCACATACTCAACCACCCAAGATCCATTTTTAGGTAGTAAAAAACATTTCAAAAGTATATTGACTCCCCACATCGTGATAATTTCTGAACAAAATCCATAATTCGACCTAAGGACCATGGAATATTGACCAAGAAAATGGAAAATGTAGGGAATTCAAACATCCAGATAACCATGATGTAGTGAAAATTTGATGTTATAGCTTCAAAAATAAAATTGATAAAACATATGTCTTAATAAATTTCCAAAATGTTACCTCGATTCCTCAATTTCACATTGAAACCAACCATGCAACTACCAAAACCCTACTCGACCATTAACAATGCAACACATACCTCCAAATCATGACACACTCAAACTAGATGAAAACATTGCTCCAAGAACACATTTTGTTCCTATGATTTTTCCCATCACCTATTAATCCCAAAACACCAAATGTAATATTCCGAAACTGAATTGGACATTATAATCTATGATTTCTCAACCACACCTCCTTGATGGAAATTTTTCAAATAGTCTTTTATTCTAGAGTAAAAAGCATAGATTAATTTTTTTGTATCCCAACGAACCCCTCTAGGGGTGGTCAGGGATTTAGTAGAATTTGAGTTTTTAATTTTTCTCTTTCACTTTAGGTTGGGTTCCGATATTATAAAGAATACTCATTCATCCATTTATTATAATATCTATATTAAATCAATCCATATTAAATATCATACACACATGAGCAATGTAAAACATTATGTAACACATAGATTTTATATTGTTCACCTATAATGGGATATATCCAATGAGAGAAAAAATAACATTATTTCAGTGTACAAAAACTTATAATAACTCTAGTTTTTATGACAAATTTATGTAAGGACACTTCTCAGCATGGTTCACAGCAGCACAAGTTTATGTAAAATATCACTACCTCTCAATGATAACTGCTGATAAAATAGATTAGGTATAGATCACTATATACCAAGGGGAACACCCTTATCATCTTTTAAACACTACTCTAGAAGAAATTAGTTTATTGACTTGTAGGTCTTTTCACTATTTTTTGGCATGAATTTCGCACCTTGATCAATATTTTATTTCTTCATTGTATATCATAATTTCATGATATACTGAATTACTTGTGGGATTATATCAAATCCTATTCCATATATAATCAACTATGTTATGGAAGGGTTGAGTCTTTGATCATCAATACAACATTACACTATAGTAAATAATATTATCTAGTTAGGATAATTTCAATAAGAAAATACCTTTAAAGAATTATTCATTCCTTAAATCAATAAACCTCATGTGTCCTTCATAATCCTAAAATATAGTCTTCAATAAATTTAATTAGAAAAATTAAAAAATTATTTAATTTATATCACCAAAAAATATCAGGTTTCTTTATATTTTATTCTCTTCTCAGAACACACTTTTCCCAATCTCTCTCTCTCTCTTTAGTATTATTCTCTTTCATTGAAATATATATAGTCAATTCCTAATAAATCTATGAAATATGATATTCATATTCAAACATGTAATTTATAATAAAATTATAGCTTTCACTAATACAATTCCATAACTTGGATCAACATAAATGAAATATTTTGTATTGAAATCCAATAGTTTTATTGATGTTTTATCCTTAATATTCAAGTAGTTTTAGAAGTTATAAATCATTATAATTGGATGTAATATCCATATATTCAAACTTCATAACATGATCACTTATAAAAAAACTCACAATGAGTTTTGAAACTAGTTGACTATGGTATGCAACACCGAATTGAATGATATAATGTGTCCTTAAACAAAATAATCTTCAAAATATATTTCTCCATGCTTTCTTTCACATTTTTTACTACAACTGCAAAGAACCCAAAAATTGACAACATAATTACCTATAGCTTTCGTTATACCCATTATGGGCCTCCCAATGTTTCATAAGTACTACATAATCTCAAAATATCTTATTCCATAGAATAGTAAACTTTTTATTTTAAAGACCAATAAAATCAACGAAGTCCTCTTCATAATAAGAATGGTAAATCACCAACTAGTTTACACTTCTCCTAAAATCAGTAATGAATAAAATGATAAATATTTTTTCAGTTTTCCAACATCATATATTCTAAAAGGATTACACAACATTCCAACACATATTAAATATCAAATGCTTTTCCATAATTTTCAAATTGCATGCTTTCAAAAAAAACATTATGCATATATGGAATAATATTCCCTTTTTTGGTATTTCAGTTCCTATTCCTAGAGTAAAAAAAATATGTATACATGTACTTTTATAAAATTTAGAAACATGAAAAACATTATAAATAGTCCATTACCTTATAATATATATAAATATATTATTATCTCTCTAAGAACATATCAAAATTTCCAAAACTCAAAAAACATTATATATGTGAAATAAAAAAATACATAGTAAAATACATTAATTTTTTTGATCCAATTCAACGCAGAACCAAAAAAAATATGTGTTTAGCAAATTTACTAAATTCCTACTCAATATCAACTTCCTAACATACTATCTAAAAAAAATTCTATAAAATTTTAATCATAAACCGTTGGACATAAAAATTCAACAACATTCAGATATTAAATTGCTTATCTATAAAATATCCTTCTCAAATGAAAATCCAACTAGATGATGATTCTTTAGCTTCTGATTATTACACTCATAATTTCTAGAACATACTTCTGAAGTACCTAAATATATTTCTATAACGTCAGGAATCCCACAACCTTCAACATCCTTTAATTATTTTTGTTCATTAGAAATCATTATTATCATCATCACATTTCAATGATTTTCCATTAGCTACTTCCAAAAAATCAAACATGAAACAACATTATTATAATAATATCCACATTTATAATTTATTAACATTCCCCCCATAAAATTTAAAACCCCTTAAAATATATATAATATATTTCCCTTTCTATATCAAACTAAGTACCTCCAAAGGAATTGAATTTTATGGGCTTCTTTCCTCATTTTCTACCATTTTGGAAAAAAAACACAAAGGGTTATTCATTACCAAAAACATCACAAAAAGATCTATTTTAATTGATATTAATTAAAATTAAATTGGCCAAAATATCAATATTTATCAATTAGACAAAAAATATAGATTTATAAATATATAATTATCCTTATTTATCATTCATACATTCATAACCATTATTTACTTTCTTAGATTTTGGAAATATAATTCTCTTTGTCACACTTGTTGTATATCAACAATAATTTAGATCTTATTTCAAGTAGTATCCTTAAAACTTCAATTTTATCCAATAATTATTTCCACTGTGTTCTTCACAAGGAATTATGAAAGGCGAATTTACCACTTTTCAATGCATCCTTAACATATCCTCTCATCATTCTAAGAAAAATGTGGTCTGAGAGACTAGATATTGTTTTTAAAAAATCAATATTTTATACATAACTTTATAATATAAAAAATCAATTTTAGGTTAGTTGGTTACATTCATAAAAATCTAACATTTCACACCCTAGCCAATATATAGTCTAAATTTAATTATTTTGGGTCTAATGTTTAAGTCGCAGTACGAACTAGTTATTTTTTGAAAAACAATTGGGATCTTATATGGGTGGCTGACTATACGTGTGATCATGTGTAGTGCCCAAATTTAATAAAATAATGTTTTATGGTTAAATTTATTATTTAATGGCCACACGACTGTTCCCGCGACGATACGCTGGTCTGTGCACGGTGTCTAGGTGAATAATTCATGTAATTATTTTCCGACTGGTTTTTTTTTATATTAGTATTTTCATTTATTAGGTTAAAATTTTAATTAGTTTGTTACTATTCTTTTTATTTCAACTAATTTTAAATTTGGCTGTAATATTAAATAGTGGTTGCAAAGATAAAATTATTTTTGTGTTGTTTTAATAACAATAATTTTATTATTATTAATATTAAGAATATTATTATTATTATTATTATCATAACTATTTTTTTACACTGGTTTGACAATTTTTTTTGATTTATTTCACCTAATTTTCTTTTCTTTATTATTAATTTATATCTTCCCCTTTCTTTTATTATATTTGTTCTTTTATTTCTTCTCCTTTCCTTTTTTTCTCTTCTTGTTTTTCTCATGGTCCCCCCTTTCCCCCGTCGCTCTAGGCCTCCCCCCTCTTACCCTAGCGCACCGACCTGGTCTTCCTGCTCCCTCCACCTCTTCCCTAGACCACTCCCCCCCCACTGGCTTCCTTCAGCGCACCGTCATCCCGCGCCCAGCCTTCCTGCCGAACCGCCATCCGATCACACCCCACCTTTCCCCGGCTTGCCTCGCGCACTACCGTCAACCCTCCAATCCTTCTCCCATTCAGTTATACTTCATTAGCCTCCCCATCCAGCTATCTTTGGCCCACTTCTCATCCGGTTCTGCGGCGCACCTCCCCTCGCAACGACCCGCTCGGACCAGCTCCACGTCAGGCAGCCCTACTCCCTTTCCGGCACACCTCGGGTGAACCCGACACCCTCTGTCTGATGGTTTTCCGACACATCACAAATCTGGTATCCCACCTTCTTGCTCGGTTGGCCTCCCGCACCCCAGATGTAGGTGAATTCTACTTTGATTAATTTATTCTTCTATTTGATGGAATTTCCGATTCGGGTTTTCTGTTGTAATTGGTTTATTTTTGACATTTTTTGTTTGACTTATTGATTTTAGGGGTCTTTGGGTTCTGTTGAGGTTGTTTCTAGCCACTGCCGTCAAGGGTAGTGGGTTCTCCATGGTTTTTAGGTGAGGATTTTCAAATTTCATCATTGTAGCATAATTTTCATTTAGAGGTTTTATGATTTTTAAGTTCTCATCAACTCATATTGGGTGTGAAAGATGTTTTGTCAATACACTAGATTTTGTTTGATTTTTATATGGTATTCTTGTGTGAAACAGGGTTCGTTTTGGATATAAATCTATTTTGTATTGCATGGTTGTATTTTTCAACTTGTACACTTGATTTATTACATTTCTGACGGTTGTGTATTATGTTTTTGTAGGGTTTTGGTGTGTTTCGGTTCGCCATCCATATTTTTGGGTAATGTGTTCCTTTCATTTGTTGTTTCTCTCCTCTATTATCAGTGTTTATGATTTTTGTTTACTTTTTTAATTAATTGGTTGGGTGTTGGGTTGTGTCGGGTGATTTTGGGTTGTTATTTCTATTCAATATGAGGTTTAAACCTTATTGTTTGGTTTCATAACACCTTAATTTGTGTATTTATTTTTTATAATGATTATAATATTTACGGTGTAGCATGCTAAACTCTTCTTTATGGTTTCAAGTTGAGGGTGTCAAGAACACCTACATGTGTATCCATAAGGTAAGGCATATTTATATATATATAAATTCCTGCTTTGTACATATTCCCTCCTGGTATGGAGAATATGTGAAATGTAGAAAGGGGTATATATATATATATATATATATCTCTCTGTGTGTGTGTGTGTGTGAGTGTGTATCTATGAATAAATGCATGTGCATGGAAGTGAACAGGGTCAGTTTGAGGGGTCGTTAACAAATAATGGCATGTTTGAGGTAGGTCCCCTATGCCTATTCCTTCAATTTGACTTCCATAAATTCTTTAGTGCTTTAAAAAGTGTTTTCAAAATTTAATATTATATACATTTTATGAAAAGTTCTAGCGATGCTTAGCATTGGACACCCCTTTATATTTAATGGTTCATTTTTATGATTTAAAATGTGTAGCCTTCTTTTAGACATATTTTATAGCTTGACACACTGTATGCTTAGAAGTGTTTTTGAAAAATGGTTCTTCATTATCTATGCATAATTTATAAAGTTTCTATCATGTTTTTTTCATGTTGATATATGATCCCGACAATGCTTGGAAAGTTTAATACCCTTTTTATACTAAATTGGTTTTGAAATACTAAATCCTTAAAGTGGTTTTTCCTAAGTGTCTAGCATGTGTGTTATGAAGATTGATTTTTTAATAAATATAGATTCGTGCAAGTCATTAAAAAAATGAAGGTCATGTTTTGGATAGTTTGTGAGAATGCATGAGTTTTGGAATAAATCCGGGTTTAATTGGTAATTTTCTTTTCATCGATGGTTTGATTTATTTTAAGAATTATTTAAAAGTGTGGTGCCTTGGTTGTGCAAATAAATTTTTAAGAATATTTTTGGAAGATAAAGATTTTGAGCAACATTGTTTTTCGATTGGTAATGTTCATTGTAAATTAATGGGGCCCGTTTGGCCCTTTGAAAATGGTTTACCAAATTAGAGAACCCCTTTTTAGGAATTCCCCCTTGTTTGAGAAATGTAATACGAGTGTTAAAATGTGATTTGTGATATGGGCCTAGTGTTGATTCTTATGCTTTGTGTGTCATGAAACAGGGGGAATGCACTTGAGGAGGGAGAACGATGGAGAGTGGTTGAATGTGTTTTCAATAAAAAAATCATTGTGTACATATTTTTTTACATGATAAAAACTCAGCACTACTTGAAACAGAGCACAATGGGAAACCTATGAATCTAGGTGGGTGAACTAGGACTTGTGGGCTAGTGATATGCATGTGACTTAACCCGGTTCCACTATAGGTTTGACGATTGCAACACTAACTAATCATATGAATGACTGAGGGTATTGGTCTTTTAAGCCACGTTTTCGAAGGGACGTGGCCTTCTAAACCATGTTTTCTGATGGTCATGGCCTTCTAATCCATTTTTCACAGAGACACGAAGATCCTAGGTCCCCACCTAGATCTAGCTAATTAAGGACTTCCCAGGGTGATTGTGATACGATTTTCAATTCAGTTGATTCATGCATGTTCCCTCTTTTGTGAAAACTATATTTTAATCTAAACTGGTCTCCTTAAATATTGAAATGTTAATGCATTCTCAAAAACTATTTTGAAAAGGGAAAAAAATGTTTTTTTTTGGAGAATTCAAGCTTCTAATTTTAATTTGAAGACAGCGAAAATAATATTTTATTATGTCTTATTTTCAGACTTTCATGATTTAGATTTCTTATTAAATGTAGTGGCATTGGACATTGTTGTATTTTGGCTTTCCTACTGAGCATATCGGTGTTTAGTCCTACTTTATATTTTCAGTTTTAGGTTCTAGTTTTGGATCTCCTTTGATGTATGCTTGGTTCTGCATTTGGTGGTGACCCATGAGGTCACATGGAGGTATGTTCAACGATCCATCCTTATTCTATTTTCAATTGCAATTTTATAACTAACTCACTTAGTTTATGTCAATTGTTTATATGTCTTTTACGGGTTAAATCATTCCCAAATTCCTCATTGTGGTGCCCATCACTAATTGCTATCCTGTGTGGAATGGCTACGCCCTTCGGTCTATGTGGCGGATCAGGTCGGGTTCCGGGTCGCATGATGACCAGCCCTGGTTCATGACAAAATGGTTTCAAAGGGGGGTTTTTTCCCTTCCTATTTGGGGTGTTAGGTAGATTGGTGATAGGACTGTCGATACTCGAGTGGTCGGTGTGGGAGAGCATCGTGAACTCTTTCTTGTTTCGATCCTCAAGTGATAATGGGTAATCTGGGATTTATGTTTTTGGATTTACTCTATGTGTATAGTAGAATACAATAGGAGTAAATCGGAACTACGTGCGGTCTCACATGGAGTAGCGACCCATGTGATGCCAGAGAGTACAGTTCAACACTCCTTGTGGTCGGTGCTTTCCTAATACATGGTCTTCTAAACCATGTAGTCATATTAGACATGACCACTAGTCCTCTGTCTAGGTTCTTTAATGTTTTCAATTTGTTTCCACAGTTTTGGGATTTGCGCGAATTTGTTTTCCATTAAAAAGGGAAGCAGACTTTGGTGTTTCTATTATTTTATTTTGTTGTGTGGTTGGCATGTTTTTTGGGGTGTGTTTCTCTTGGACATTGTTTTTGGAATTTGGTGTTGATTTGTCGAATTTGAAATTATAAAAGTATGTCTTGGGTTATTCGAAATTGCAGTGTGTTTTTAATAAATGGAAAGTATTTTGGAAATTTGTCTCGGGTTTTTCAAATAGTTTTGGAAAATTTATTTTTAGAATATTGGGAATGTGTTGTTTTGAATGAAAAAGATCCCAGTTTCTTTGATAGTGGTATTCATATGGGTGGTCACACGTGTATGTGGAAGTGATTAGTGGATAGTTGGTGGATCATGTGGATGGGTTCCTGAGTGGCATAAATGTTCATATTTGTGAGGCATCGTGGAATATCAATGGTGATGGAATGATTTTTAAGGCCTCTTCTTATTTCCTAAAAAGTGGGATTTTTTTTCTAAAATCGGTTTTTGTGTGCTCACATGGTTTCGGAAATTGGAAAATGACATTGATTTTAGAGTGAAGACGGTTTTTCAAAAGATATTTTAGGATTGTTGTGCAGTGCTTGGTTTTCCAAGCGAGTGTTTTTATTTAAGAATGAATTGATGTTTTAAATTGGAATTACTATAATTGTATCTGAGGTGTGGATGTTTTTTGGGATGAGTTCGGACATTTAGAATATTATTTTGTGTTTCTTGTTCGGGATATGCCCCCTTGAAGTGTCCCTTGGGTTTCCAGCAAGTCTCTCATTTATTGGCTATGCCTATACTTCCAGTGGAGTGGCGAAGTTGGGTTCTGCTCGGTGGTGTTGACTATTTGTAGACGTTGAGGTCAGCTGGATATCAATGAGTTCTTTGAGAATGTTGGAAGTGTCTTTGGTATTGGAGGAACCTCGAAAATTTTGGGGTGTAAGTTATATCGAGTATACCTGGTGTAGCGGCACTAAACCAGTAAATGATGATCACTCCATTTTTGTTGCGAATAAGGATTTCCTGAGAGATCCTTAAGAATAACTGCATCCCACAGTTGTAACTAAGGAAGTTAAGGTTCCCCCACTAGTGGAAATATGGGTTTTAACGTCATCGTAATAACATCGGTTTATTAAAATCCGATGCGAATAGTATGTGCGGGGAATTTATGGCGGCGGTTTTACAAAAAACCGATGCCAAAAACAATTATCCGGTGATGTTTCGCGTCAGTTTTCATGAAACCGACGCCGATAATAATAATAAACATATTTCTGGCATCGGTTTTTAATAAAACCGACGCGGAAAATAATTTTAAAAATAATATCGCCATCGGTTTTTATTTTCAGCATTGGTTTTTTCCAAAACCGACGCCGAAACTAAAAAAAATTAACACAAAAATAAAATTTTCGACATCGGTTTTTACAATATCGATGCCGAAACTAAAAAAAATTCAGCGTCGGTTTTCGGCATCGATTTTCATGAAAACCAATGCAGAAAACAAAAAAAATTTATCACCATCGGTTTTTTCCAAAACCGACGCTGAAACTAAAAAAATTATCTGCTTCGGTTTTCATGAAAACCGATTAAATAAAATATATTTTCTGTGTCGGTTATTTTGAAAACTGACACTGAAATGTTTTTGTTTTAATTTTTGGCATCGGTTTTCTTTAAAACCGACACGAAAAGTCTTTTAAAATTATTCGGTGTTCGAAACCCTCATTTTGTTCGATCGTCGAAATCGACTTCGGCTATAGTGCTTTGGACTCCCAATGACCTTTGAACCTGATTTTCGATCTTGGATGGCCATTGTTGAAGGTTTTGTGTCGTTTTCACAATTTCTGGTATGTGTTCTTCCTCTTTATCTCTTGTTTCATCTCCTATTGTTTATTTCTACTTCAAGAACACTATTTTGTGCTATTTTCTTTATTGGTTCAATTTTAGTTGTAGTTTATCATTATTTTTGGTTTGTATTATCATTTTTGGTATAGATTTTATAGTGTTTATGTTTCAATGTCATTATACCGGCCGCAGTTTGGATTTAACATCTCCATTCGGGTTGAACTACAAATTTTTTGTTTGTATTATCATTTTTTCAGTTTTAAATGATGTTTCATTACATTATTAAGTACTATATTTTTAATTCCATTTCCATATTAAATAATTCTTCTTCAAAAAAATAATTTTATTGTGTTATTTATTGTTGATCTTAGTGTGGTTTGGTTATAGTTTGTCTTGTTTTTCTATATCTATATTTATCATTTAGGTCATGTTGTGTTATCTGGGATTAACATGTGAATATTTTATTTCATCAGTGAATTTGAATTAACTATGATTGAAGTTATAAAATTAAATTACACCCATTTTGATTGATATATTACATTTTAAAACAACCAATTATATTTTTTACTTTCAATAAAGAATTGAGATTCATTAATAATTTATACATATTTCCATGTACTCCCACATTTCACTTATTTCTTCCTTTAAATTAATGTACTCTTCAATATTTTAGACACATGAAACATCGAAATATTGCAACTATGTAAAATCAACTAATAAATTTTAAAAGAATGATATTATAATTAAATTATAATATCAATATAACACACATGTATATAATATGAAAATAAACTGTTTACTCTATTTATAAATGTGTTTCATATCTGATGTCTTTTATCTGATTATCAATAGTTTATATGGAATATGTTTTTGTTTACAATTTTCTGATAGATATTTAAATGTTTATATGTTTTAATATATTCATCAATTATATTGTGATATCAGGTATTAATGGATCATAATTGGATTTGTTTACGAAGAACTACTAGTGAATATGAAAAAGGAGTTGATAATTTTTTTGAATTTGCTAAACGACATATTCAAAATATTGATTTGATTTTCTGTCCATGTGTGAAGTGTGTAAATATGATAAAGTTAAACTCCAGAGAAATCAACGATCAACTCATTTGTTATGGTTTTAGCCTTAATTATACACGTTGGATCTTGCATGGTGAAATAACTGAGAATTCAACATCCAATGTTGATGACGGTTTTCATAATGAGACAGAGGATCATATTGAAGAATTAATTCATTATTTAGGTGTTGAAACCATCGAAAAAACACCAACTGTTGAACGATTGTATGGAGATTCTGAGAAACCATTATTCCCAGGTTGCAGTAAATATACAGTGTTATCAGCAGTTTTGATATTAGTTAACTTAAAAGAAAAAAATGGGTGGAGTGATAAAAGATTCTCCAGTTTACTTGAGCTTTTAAAATAGATACTTACATAAGGCATTGGTCTTCCAGATTCCAATTATGAGGTGAAGAAAATATTATGACCAATGGGATTGGGGTATAAAAAGATACATGCTTTCCCCAATGATTGTGTACTGTATAGGAAAGAAAATGAACATTTATCAAGTTGTCCTACATGTGGGACATCGCGATATAAGATGAATGAGAAAGTCAACTCAGATTCATTCTCAGGTGATGTCATGTAACCTTATGAAAAATAAATGTTTTACTTTCCAATGATATCATCCAATATTTTTTTGCATACAATTCTGATAATTCAATTCTGATTTATTTTTAGGTACCAGAATCAAAACTCCAGCTAAAGAAATTTGGTACCTTCCAATAATTCCTCGTTTGAAGAGTCTATTTGAAAATTCAATTGATGCAAAAAGGTTATGATGGAATTCAGATGAGCACATCTCTGATGGTAACTTACATCATCCTGCCGATTCACCACAGTGGAAGAGTTTTGATAAAAAATTTCATGATTTTGGAAGTGAAGTTAGAAATCTCAGAACGGGATTGTGTACTGATGAAATGAATCTATATCGGAGCCTCAGTAGCCAACATAGTTCTTGTCCTATTTTTTTGGTACTTTAAAACTTGTCTCCACATCTATGTATGAAGAAAAAATATGTCATGAGGAGCTTGATGATTTCTAGACCAAAACAGCCGGGAAATGATATTGGTGTGTATCTTACACCATTGATTGATGATTTAAAACTACTATGGTAGGAAGGTGTTAATGTTTTCGATGCATACAAGAAAGAGTATTTTCTTTTGCGTGCTATGATAATGTTCACTATAAACGACTTTCTTGCATATGGAAACATATCTGGATATATTGTTAAGGGACATAAATCACGTCCAATTTGTGAAGAACAAACTTCATATTATCAATTACAGAATGGAAGAAAGACAGTGTACATGGTACATCAAAGATTTTTGCGAATTGATCATCCTTATCGTAGATTGAAAAAAGCATTTAACGGTTTACAAGAATACAACCTCCCCCCTCAACCATTTTCAGCTGAAGAATATTATGAAAGGGTGAAAGATATTGATTGGACATTTGGAAAGAGAAAAAGTTCTGGTTTACAAAAACATATCTAGAAGAAGAATTCTATTTTTTTCGAACTACCTTATTGGATATTTTTGTAGATATAACATAACATTGATGTAATGCATTTCAAGAAAAACATATGTGATAGTTTGATTGGAACTTTGTTAGACATAAAAGGAAAGACATAAGATGGATTACATGCTAAATTGGACTTGATATTAATGAGAATACATTTAGAGTTAGCTCCCGCTGTGAAATGAAACAGAACATATTTACCTCCGGCTTGTCACACATTAAGCAAGATTGAAAAGATTAATTTTTGTCAGTGTCTTCATGGTATTAATGTACCCAGTGGTTTTTCATCAAATGTGAATAATTTTGTGTCATTGAAGGATTGTAAATTAATAGGTATGAAATCACATGATTGCCATGTGTTGATGCAACAAATTCTACTAGTAGCAGTGCGTGGTACATTACCAAAAGCTGTCAGAAAAACAATCATCAGGTTATGTAATTTCTTTAAATCCTTTTTTAGCAAAGTCATTGATCCAAATTTGTTAGATGTGTTGGAGAATAAAGCAACTCTTATTCTTTTTCAACTAGAAATGTAATTCCCACCCAAATTTTTTGATATAATGTTTCATCTATTGATTCATTTGGTGCGCAAGATAAGAATATGTGGGCCTATTTATTTAATATGGATGTATCCTTTTAAAAGATATATGAAAATTATGAAAGGATGTGTTAAAAATTCTTTTCGACCAGAGGCCTCTATTGTTCAAAAATATGAATCAGAAGAGGTGAATGAGTTATCTACTGATTATTTGAATGAGGTGGAGCATATTGGTCTCCCTATATCTCGGAATATGACAGTTGATAGAGAAGGTAGAGGTGTTGGAGGCCTAAAGGTAATGTTCATTCCACGTGATGAAGTGATGCAAGCACATTAATACATTTTGAACAACACAGATGAGGTTCAACAATATATATGCTCACATATTGCTGAATTAAAGTTATGATATCAGAAAAGAAATGAAAAGTGGTTGACGATTGAGTATAAGAAGACATTTGTTTCATGGTTTAAAGAGAATGTTACCCCAGATATATCTGTATCAGAAACATTGAAGTGGTTAGCAGGGGGACCATCTCTTAATGTGATAACTTGGTCTGGTTTTGATAACAATGACTACACATTTTATACAAAAAACCTGGATGACAAGAGTACCGTTCAGAATAGTGGTGTGATGGTATTCTCTGAAGCAGTGCATTTTTCGAGTGCCAAAGATTAAAACCCAATTTCTGCATCAACGTCATATTTTGGAGTTATTGAATACATATGGGAAATTGATTATATTAAATTTTGAGTCGCGGTTTTTATTTGTAATTGGGTTGATAGTAATAGTGGCGTGAAACATGATGAATATGGGTTTAAACTGGTTGATTTTAAAAGATTTAATCACAATGAGGAACCATTTATCATGGCGACACATGAAAAACAAGTATTTTATGTCATTTATCTGTCGAATGATCAGTGGTTAGTTGTTTTGCAAGGGAAAAGATGCCATTTGGGTGGTGAGGATGATTCTGATGATGCTAGTGATTTACATGAGCCTTATTCATCTATTACCCAATTTTCAGATGATTACAATGAATATAAGATAGACATAGTGCATGCAGTACGTACCGATCATGATGAAGGCATGTGGCAAAACACTAAATAAGTCTCCTAATTTTTCTGGTAAATATTTATATTTTGTGTCTATTTTTAAAACATACAAATACATGCCTCTATTTTTACATATTTATTTTTATCTTCCTTGTTTCTAATTATTCAGTTTTCTAATTATATGCAGGTACACAAAATTTTATTACGCTTTCTAGTATCAATGTCAGATACAGATAGAGAGGAGCTGTTACCAAGGTATATCTATTTTTACATATTATTAAATATTCAGTAATATACTTATTTAATGAAATAAAACTGTTAATTTACAAAAAAACATTTTGCAGGACTACTGATGCGTCCTCGGCGGAGGAGACTTCTCAAGTTACTACTCAAAAATCAAGTTCTCTAGTTGGTAAACGTTGTATTACACGTTTACCAAAACTATAACTTTCTCGTGATGATAATAAAGAACACATCTGTTTTGATGATAATAATAATGCAGTTGGCCCAAATACAGTTCAGTTTGTCAGTTATATAGTGATGCAGATCCATTGCAGAATTAGTATTTTATATCCTAATTAGAAGTCAGTGGACAGGACGACAAAACAACAGCTTTGGGAGGCAATGACGATAAAATATATTTATTTATTTATTTTATCTCATTTTTTTAATATTATGTAGTATAAATGACATATTTAATTTTTTCAATTACAGATGACATTCAATTTTGAGGAAACTAATGAAATTAGGAAAAGACATCTCTCTTTAGCGGCGGTTCGATGGAGAGATTTTAAAACCAAACTGACAAAAAATTATGTTTTTGGAAAGAGAAGGTTTGAAAGACAATGTCTTAAGTATCCATATATAGATGAAGAAACATGGTAGCGATTTGTTGACAGTCGTCAGGAAGAGAAATTTCAGGTATTGTAATTGTTTTATATTTTAAAAATTATGCTATATTTTCCTTATTACTTAGTCGTTTATTTTTATGTAACAGGCCTCCAAGAGATCTCATACGGAGATCCAGTTGCAAAACATATACCCTCATACTTTATCACATGGAGGGTACTCGTATTTGGAGCATAAAATTATTGAAGAAAAATTTGAAGCATTAAGAGCTCGATCAAGTAGTGGTTCAGAAGTGGTCCAGTATGGTCTTGCATCTCCTCCCACTTGCCATGAGAAATGGAAACGAGCAAGAAGAAAAAAAATGAACAATATCTTACAGATGAATCTCATCAAGTGGATGATATAATTGTAAGTAAATATTATTTATTTGTTAACAATTTTACTTTATATAATTTAAAAACACTAATATAACTTTTTTATTTTTCATTTCAGGATGAACATCAGGAGAAAGAAACACATGGCTCTTTTATCCCCGAGGGTAGGATGGATATCCAAGCCACTACTTTGGGAAGGCGGAACACCCCGGCCGCGTTAGAGGATATCAGGCGGGTGTTAGTATTCAGAAGGTTTTTGGTAAGAGTAAGCAATCAAGAGACACAGAAATCAAATCCTTAAAAGAAGAGCTACATAATATGAAACGGTCTATGGGTGATCAAATTCAAGCAGCAGTACAGAAGTCTTTAATAGAACACTTGGAAAGAAAGTCACCGTTTTCTCAGCCTTCCGAGGTATATTATTTACTTGTCATCAATTTTTCTTTTTTAAAAATTATAAACACTGATATAACTTCTTCATTTTTCAACATTCTCAGCCTACTCACTCGGACTACCCTGCCTCATCTGCTCACCCAGCCCCGTTTGGGCATCCTTCTAAGGTATATTATTTACTTATCATCAATTTTTCTATTTTATAAATTATAAACACTAATATAACTTTTTCATTTTTCAACATTCTCAGTCTACTCACCCGGAATACCCTGCCCCATCTGCTTACCCTGCCCCATCTGCGCAACCTTTTGAGGTATATTATTTAATTTAATTTTTTATCAATTTTTCTATGTTATAAATTTTAAACATTAATGTACCCTTTTCATTTTTTTCCTTCTCAGTCTGCTCACCCAAACTACCCTGCCCCACCTGCTAACTTTGAGCCTCCACCTCCTCCCTCAGATCAAGCCTTATATTGTGAGTTGTTTGTGGGAGATCCTCATGTACATATTGTTGCGTTAGGACAGGTGTATTTTTTGGGGGACTCGGTACATCATCTGCCTATGCAGATGGGTCAGGTTATAGTTTCGGTACTTGTTATTATAGATCCTACTGCTCTACATCCATTTCCTAATGGGGAGATCACTAGTGTTGGGGAATGTATGGGCCATTTTTTAATTAGCCCAACTGCCCTTATTCATTATATTTCACATGAGGTATGTGTTTTTTTAAATATTAATTACAAATGATTCCAAATTACATATAATGTTTTTTGACATTTAACTTATAGGATTATCTGAAAGAAAAATAAACTGTACAAATGCAACAAAATGTTCAGGAACAGTCAGCTGTAGATTCTTTTGATATTACTTATGGGTTGAAAAGATTATCTAAGTTCTCTTCCTCCTTGAATTTTATCTATGAGTTTCGTATGATGCCTGATATATGTGGAAGAAATTATCAATTGAGAATACTAAAAGAAGATATCATGAATTTAGTTAATTTTGAGGAGATCAGATTGAATGTGGTGCAGTTGTTTTCCATATAAGTAATTTGACGTTTGAATTGCTATTTCCTTAATAAAAGATTGTTAGTTCGTTGACTCACTATATTTGCTTTTTAAATTAGGTATCTACACAGTATTCTTTTACAAAATGAAACTACCAGAATTTACAGTTTTATAGATCCAGAGTACATTTCCTTGGAAGTCAAACTTGTGAAGAATGATGAAAGAGTTCAATATATATCTGAGAGATTATCACAAACAGAGATTCAGTGTTGGTTTTTTCCATTTCATGATAAGTAAGAACATCAACATAATTTTTAACTAATGATCATTATAATGTCATTAATTGTGAACTTTTGGTATTCTAGGGGGCATTGGATGTTAGACATATTTTTCCCAAATGAATGCACCTTATATTGGATTTTCTCTTTATTAGGAAAAGTGCATAAACCATTTTCCAACTTATTAAACAGGTAAGTTGTTTTTTATTCTTATTAGTTTGTTATGTTTAATTTTAATTGTTTACACAAGTTTTATTAGTTATTATATAAAAAAATGCAGTTCATGGAAACATTTTACAAAGGAAAATGAAACCAACGAAAATCAAATATGTGGACGTACAGGTAATTAGTTTTTATATTTTTGTTATATATTTATTTTTATTATTATTTAAATGTTTTATAACTGCAGTGTCATCGTAAAAATGGAAATGTTGAATGTGGTTATTATATTCTACGATTCATGTACGAGATAATAAAAACTGGGGAAACTACTAACATTCATAAGGTTAGTTGTATTAAATTTTTTATATATTTTCTGCCACTTTTTCTATTTATTAATTTCATATCATTCAATATTATTGTAGGCATTAAATGATTCACAGTCTTATTCCCAATCTGATATGATTCATAGTCAATATACTTTTGCAAACTTTTTGTTAAGTCTGATTAAGATTTGAGGTATGTATATTGATTAAGATTTGAGGTATGTATATTCTAATATTTCAAGTATGTGTATTTTAATTCTACTTTACATTGATATCTCTAAAGTGCCTCTACAAAAATACAGTTTGATTGTTTTTGTATGCTGTGTTTTTTTCAGGGGTTTTGATTATTTTGGAAGTGAAATTGTAATTATTTTATATAAAAAATTTTATTTATGGCGTCGGTTTTTTTCAAAACCGACGACGAATGTTTTTTTTTGAAAAAATTGACTTATAGGGTCAGTTTTATCTAAAACCGACACCGAAGAACCGATTTTCGGCATCGTTTTTATAGAAAACTGACTCCGAAAACCGAGTCCACTGGATTTTTGGCGTCGGTTTTCTATAAAAACGATTCCGAAAATTCAAGTTTCACCGATTTTCGGCGTCGGTTTTATATAAAACGGATGCCAAGAATCGGTTCTTCAGCGTCGGTTTTCTATAAAACCGATGCCGAACATACATGTTTCGTTGATTTTCGACATTGGTTTTATAGAAAACCGACACTGAAAATCTAGTGGACTCGGTTTTCGGCGTCGGTTTTCTATAAAACCTACGCCGAAAAGCCAGTCGACTCCAGTTTCGGCATCGTTTTTATAAAAAAATGACGTCAAAAACTGAGCCCACTAGATTTTCGGCCTCGGTTTTCCATAAAACCGACGCCGAATCTCATAAGAAAATTATTTTTGGCATCGGTTTTAAAAAACCAACATGAAAAATTTATTTTTAACGTCACCTTTAAAGATGTCGGTTTATAACCGACGTCATAAATCAATAAAAACTGACGTTAATAAGTGTTTTTGCACTAGTTCCTATCCGATGAGGAGTGTGAACTGAAGGGGCCCATTCTTGGAGTCCTCCTTCCAACAGTTCATTTTGTGTATCAGACAGAACACTCAATCTTCTATCTCTTGTGTGGTTATTCGGACACTCTATGTCATTTTATTAAATTCTTAGTTGGTATGTTGGAATATTTTCCTCTTGGGACTCGAGGAGAAGTATGAAGGTTTCTTTTTTATCAGAGGAAGTTCCAGTTAGAGGTTGTCAGTTTATGACTTTGAGGCAGTAGATGCTTCAGACATCCGAGCCCCAACCACAGGTCTTGGGGTGTTGCTTGAGCGCTGTCAAAAACATGCCAGACGTGGGATGTGTTGAATCCAACGTAAATCCATAGTGACAGGATGGGGAAAACATAAATTTCTTAATTATGGTATCGCCTCTGAAGGCTTTATTATTTTTGTGAGGGGCATGTATCACTTGCCTCTTTTTCAAGGTCATAATTTATTGGAGTTCCCCATAGGCCTTAAAGAGGATCAAAGAATTCGTATTCTTGTAAATCCCGCAGGCGAGCTATGTAATCCTTTTTGGGGGTCACCTAGGTGTCGAAATTGTACTTGTTTTGGAAATACTAATGTATTGTGGAATTGATGTGCACATGACCGGTTTTCCACTAGCTTAAGAGTTTCTACAATCAAAACCATCTCATGTGGTGATGTTTTTTTCACTGTGAGAATTTTCCTGGAAATTGGTCCCTGTTGGTGGGTTTGTGATGAAAGGTACAGTCAGTATTTCTCAAAGTCAACTGGGAATTCCCTTGCGGGTTACATGGTGTTAGGAAAATTTAAAATGGTGGGGAGACCTAGTGCGGGTCATTCTAGTGTCCCCTCTTGTGTTGGTTTGGTTTAACACAGTGTTCATGGAGGGTCAAGAAAGTGTTTAATGTTTGTATGGGTTTTTTAGTCATTTTGGTTTGAAGAACCAATTTTTGACAAGAATTATAACATGGTGGGGAGACCACCATTGGACGAACTTGTGGAAAAACATTGTCTTCAACGTGCACTTGGAGGGGCAACCCCTTGCTTTCGTTCCGCCCAACCACGACTATGCTAATTGGTTAGCTCTGATAGTGGGTCTCCTGCTGACTGTTCTTGGAGATCATGAGCATCCCTGGTAATCACAATGTTAGTTTTTGGGGTCTTCCATGTTGTAGTTATATTTTGAGTTGAATTCCTTGTTGTTTGTCATTTGGTTTGCTAACTCTGTTTTTTAGATATTTTTATTTTTAGTTCATGGTGTTTTTAATGCCTGATCTTCTGGTGATTGAGTTTTTTTTGGTATATTCTAAGTATTTCTTAGAATCTTGTCATGGTTAAGCCTTTTGGGACTTTTTGGGGGAAAAAGTGTTATGGTGGGGAGAATTGTCACACCCCGACTGATGCTTTTTCTTAACATAATTATTGTGTGTCTCATTTTTAAGTCGATGTTTGAACAAGTTATTTTTATTAATAAATTGATATCTTATATGGGTGCACCATTGTACGTGTGACCATGTGTAGTGATCAACATTAATAATAGAATGTTTTATGATTAAATTTATTATTTCACAGTCGTACGACTGTGCCCGCGACCATATGCGCGTTTGTGCACGGGGTCCATGTGAATAATTAATGCAATTATTTTGAGACTGGTTTTTCTTATAATTAGTATTTTCATTTTTTAAGTTAGTATTTCAATTATGTTATTACTATTATTTTTATTTCAACTAATAATAAATTTGGTTGTAATATTAAATAGTGGTCAAAAAGATAAAATTATTTTTTTGTTGATTTAATAACAATAACAATAATATTATTAATATTAAATTATTATTATTATTATTATCGTTGTTATTTTTTTAGATTGGTTTGACAATTTTTCTTTTGATTTATGTCACCTTATATTATTTTCATTCTTATTCATTTATTTCCTTCCCTTTATTTTATTTTATTTCTTCTTTTATTTCTTCTCCTTTCCTTTTTTCTCTTCTTTATTTTATCTTGCTCCCCCCTTCCACTGTCAAGTCAGGCCTCCACCATCTAACCATAGCGTGCCAACCAGGTTGTCCTGCTCCCTCCACCTCTTCGCAGGACCGGTCCCCACTGTTGGCCTCCTTCGACGCACTGTAGAGACCTGAAGCTAGACGTACATGGACTTTACATTACTTTTGCGGAATACTTAGTACATTACAAAAACACACACATAAGGACCGTAATAGTTTAGTGTCTTTGGAAACTCGGACTATAATCTTCTAATCGTGGTGAAAGATCTTCAACATCTCCCATAAAGATCTTCCTTTTTTTACCTAAAACCTTTCTTTATATCCTAGGGAAAAGAAAACATAAAAGGGGGAGCTCAAATGCTCAGTAAGGGTAAACAAAAGAAATATCAATCACATCATATTCATAAGAACATAACATTTTGGAAATCACAACCTGCAAAAGAGAGCATAATTTCATAACATGGGATAAATTATGGCAGTGAAATGTAATCACAATAATCATAACATAAAACATGGAACTTTGTGGCATACACACATAATCATAGAGAATCATTTCTTGTTAGTCATGACTCATTTCCAAGACTATATTAGTGGACAAAGTCCCTTTCTGAATCGAGTAACCCTCGTTTCAGTCCTGTTTCACTGAACCGGTATAACCTACCATTCCAGCCATGTTTATCTCATGAGATATAAAATCTTTACCCAATGCATTGGAGGGAGATATAGGTACCACCCATCTCGTAATGATACCATTCTTATGTGTGCCACAAAATCATAAATCATACATCATTGCATAACCCGTGTAATAAAAATGGGATTCTTAAACAACATGACCTCATAAAACCATTCATATAAGATAAAGTAATTCATAAACATAATTCCATCACAACATAGTCAAATCAATGTAAAAATATGGATAGAAACAGAACCCTTTATTATCTTAGATGGAAAATAATTTTGATAAAACACTTGAATTGAATTCTTGAGGAAAATATCCTTTCTTCTTCAAAATCAATTTCTTTTCACAAAACATCATGGGATTTTAAAAGAAAGAGATTTTATTGAAAATAGTCATTAAATCTTTTAGAGGAAGCATCATGAAAATAAGGCTTTATAAAACAGTAGAAATCCGTTCGTGCCGTATAAGTTAAAAAAACATTCTTTGTACTTTTGTCGAAAAAGTCAAAATGTACCTCGTACGAAAAACGACAAAATATTCCTTTCATATCTCTTACTAAAAACTCACCAAAGTGTAGAATTGGATTTAAACAATTGTAGGTGGATGGAAATAACATTACATATTGAGGAAACATAGATGTGGATGATAAAATACACCCCAGTAAATACTAAAGTATAAACAATCTCGGATAAAAATGAGATTGTGTTATTTCCCTTACCTTAGGTCCAATTTGCTTTGTACGTGTCCGAAGCTCCTCTTCTTTGGAACGCTTCTTTGAATCCTTCACTTAGGGAACTAAGATTGGTCTTTGAAGAAGACCAGGACCTCTAGGACTATTCTAGGGAAGTGGAGAAGGGATTTGTGCAGGGGTTGGCCGAGCTTGAGTGCTCAATTTGGTGTGAGGAGGAGGGGGAGGAGGTGCCCTTTTATAAGGGAGGAGATGGGCACCTGAGGAATTCTTAAAAATATTAATTTATAATAAATCTAACCCCACATAAAAACTTCCAAAAATGACTCATATTCGAATATTAGATGAGATAGGGTTGTAATCTCATCAACCAATCAAAATTTAGACATGTTTTGATCTTATTTTAAACCTTATCATTTTGATTTATCCTTATTTAATCTATTTAAGTTTATTTGTGGTAATAAAATTCTAAATTTTAAATTATAACAAATAATAACTTATTTGTTGTGAATTTTCCATAATTGTTTACTTTATAACATTATAGACCATATAAATATAAATTTATAATTTTTAAATATTTTTGTGATTTTTAAACAATTTTATAATATGTTATTTTTGTAAAATAACAATAGTGTCAATTTTGACACTATTCATTTATTTGAATTTAAATAAAATATATACAGAAGATATGTTCGAACTAAAAGCTTTAATATATTAATAAATGGTCATATGTATCTATAAAATTAGTGTATCACATTAAATAGTTCATATAATATTTATTTTATTATTTTTAAACTATTTATTTGGTTTATCTCTTAATAAAATAATTACTACATCATTTTTGTATAATTATTTAATATACTTATTTGTTGTATAAAATTTAAAATAAAATTCTATGATGAAGATAAATATATTACCTTTCACAATAATACTTTTACTCGAATTTATCATCTTAAAATCACAATATTTAAATTGTTATATTTATTAAATTATGAAGGTGACAACTTTGGCATCATTTAAAATAAAATAATATAAGTGTCATAATCGATTTTATAAGGCTCCAAATGGTCAAATATTCGACCATTGGATGCTTATGGTTTACATTTACATGTCCAATAAGTTTTGGTTAGGTATTTGTGCATTTTATGGTCACTATTAGTTTTAAAAAAAACATTATTCTTGATTTTTCACTAGATAAACAATTTCTGCATCACTATTGTGTCATAATTAATGATAATTATTTAATCCCTAAAAATTATAAATAAATTTATATGATGTAGATAATATCATTAGCTTTCTGTAGACTATTCATGTTCGAAGTTTCATGAAGTTTATCACTAAATTAAAATTAATATACTTATAAAATTTAAGAGAGTGACATGTTGTCACTTTCTTTGGTTTTAATAATAATTAAGTTATTTTCATAGACAAATGTTCATTAAATGATTCTAATCCGACCCTTAGGTGATATGGGTCAACTTTTAGTCATCCAATAGGATTTTGACATTTGTTAGGGTAATTTTAAAATATTATATTTACCCTTAATTACCCGATTTACCTTTAACTATGGTAAATAAAATTTACCGTAGTTACTATTCATAATTCCAAAAAATAAAAAGTAGCTTATTGACATAATTTGGACCCACTGATTCCAAATATGGAATCCATTTTTTAAAATTCCATACACAGAAGTTGCAGAAATTAAATTAAAATTAATCCCGTTGTCGAATAAAAACGGATTTTTGTTTAAAACATTGCAAAAGATTGAATTGATTTAACATACGAATTCAAGGTAAAATCAATGCTAATGACATACATTATATTAAATGGTAAAAATATATTCTATTTATACTTTAAAACCATTCAATATTATAATTTAACCACATAAGATATTACGATGAAAAAAGTTGTTTTTAATTAAAATATAGCGTGTTTTTACTATTCATTAAAATATGAAAGTTACCAGAATAATATGAAAAATTCATCCAAAGTAAATTTTTATTTCTTGATTCCAAAGAAGAATTTTATTTTTTCAAATTGAACTTATAAACATGTCAAAAAATAGATTTAAAGTGGGTGCGCCATCAAAAGGCGGCAAAACTGCATTTTTTTGAAAAATACTTATTTTACCCGAAAAATTTATTTTGTTCTTATACCATGTTCTAGAAATGTGTAAGATGAATAATAATGTTATAAAATTCAATATTTAGTTAATAATATTCATAACAGCTAGTTCATGACAATATTATAATAATATAACATTGTTTATTAAAACCCGGTATTGTGTACAACACACGCTATCGAGGAAGGTTGCGATTGCGTGTAATGCAAGCCAAGTCAGGGTTGCGTGTTGTGAAAGAATCCTTAATTGTTTCGTATAATATAATCCAACCATATTTCATTTATACATTTAATATATATATATATATATATACTCAATGTTGCGTAGAATAACTATTATCAAAATTGTGTGTAACACGGTCCAAGAATAGTGTTGCGTATACTGCAAGCTAATACAGTGTTGCGTATAGCGCAAGGTAATCTTGGTGTAGAATACAACATAAGACGTTAATGAAATTAAAATAATATTTTTCATAAAATCTCGGGGTGTTACATTCTACCCTCCTTAAAATGAATTTCTCCCTCGAAATTCGTCGGGGTTATAAATGGTTTACTATTTGAAAGTTTCTTTGATAGAAACCCACATCGTAAAAAGGAATACCCAAACTTATCTTTAAAAAACAAAAGTATGAAACGTAACAGTTACCCAAATAAACTAATCACTGGGTTTCCACATAGGTGAAAATATGGATATGGAAGAGAAATCTAACCATCATGTTCTGATGGAGAGTGGTAGAGAACATGGCTATGGAAAAGTTAGAAATCACAAAGCCATAAATTTGTGATGATCTAGGGTATCATCTGATTCATCGGATATAAGGGCACTAGGACCACATTTTTGGTTTTCAAGATCATTTCCCTAAAGTTGAAAATTTGAATTACAATAAATACTTACTTTATTTTGGTACAATCAAACTGTTGTTCGTGCCTTGAACAATTTCCACTTCATCTCTTAAATAAATGAAGTTGAATTTGTTATTCGTGAAGTGTTAGCAGATCATGTGATAGAATGACGGGTCATTCCATCTGTCTCAAACAAAAGGTTAGCAAAAATTATATACATAAGTCGATCTATAGTGAGATTAATCATATATAGTTCCTAAAGTGAACTTATACTTCACATATCATACTGCTTAATATAATAAAACTAGTTTTCTACTAAACAGGGACTTCCTGTAGGTCAGTGGTAGGCGATAAAGGCCAGTCGCACTTCGGTTGTGGGTTTGATTCCCACATCCTTGTCTGAAGCGATGGGCTGTCGCCCGTCCTCCAGGTTGTCCTTTTTCTAAAACTACATTACTATAACATCAGATAAATAATATCAAAAAAAAGTTCTATACTTAAACAATACTAACTTATGGTTAACATAATCCATTACAATCTTTAGGCTTATCTAAAATACTTCGGTCCAAGGTCATAGTATAAAGAAAATGATTATTTGAAATGTCGCCAACCCAGCATGTGAATACCATCATTTATCCTCCATATATCTTGTTGGTCACATTCCAATCATGTGAATACTTTAATGATGTATTCTCTTGAAAAATGTGAATACCCATTAAACCTTAGTGAAAACATGAATGCTGTCACAAGTTAACTCTTTCCACATACCAAAATCCAAAATTCAATATACTCAAACCATGATATAACCTTCTCCTTATATCAGTCATGAGCTCATGAATACTATCAAACATTTTATTTTCTCTTTATCCCTTCATTATGCGCATATCATCTACATTCCAAAAATATCTGAATAACCTTTCATGGATACTGGTAACATTAATCAGACAACAATGTAACAATCCATACATGTCTCTTTATTCCATAGTGCCATGAGATTACTTATACAACATTACACATGATAAACATGTAATCATTCCACTACATTCTTAAACCATTGACCGAGCTTCAACAATTCTTTCATCTCACATATCATTTGTAGTCTCTTCATCATCATCCACATAAATACTTCCCATAAGACCATACTGATTATCTTCATGAGACTTTCCCTTAGGGAATTGGTTTGCATAATGCCCGTACATTCCACATTTAAAACATTTAACCATTGTTGATGTCGTAGCAATACCATTATCCTCATCCATGTTGTTAACTGAACCTTTTCCTTTGCATTTACTTGCTTTGTGTCCTTCTTTTCCACACCCAAAGCATCTTCCAGGTCCTTTGAAACATTCTCCTTGATGCCTCTTCCCACATGATTTACATAGGGGAAATTGAACTTTTTTCCTCTATGATCATCATGAAACTTCATCTTTCTCTTATTAGCCGAGTCAGGAAACTTACCAAATTTTACTTTATTGATCATATTATGAGATTGCTGATTCGGCATAATAATGATGTTTGGACTTCCAAATCCCATTTCATTATGAAGAATATCATTCCATTGTCCATCATATCCTCCATTATCGTGAATCATCTTGTTTCCAGCCATTTTCTAAAACCCAAAAGAATAGTGTGAGAGGAAAAAATAATATTAAAGGGGGAGTAACTTCAATATCTAACATCTTAGGTTTAATTATATGATCGTTAGCGTAATTCTAGTACTATAACCTATACGCATACTTAACCTTAGAGACATCCCTAGACATACCTTAGAAATATCTATAGGGATCTCACTAAAGTTCTCGCATCCTAGTTTCCAAAGGTTGACTAAACCTTTCCTCTGATACCAACTGTAGAGACCCAAAGCTTGACGTACATGGACTTTACATTACTTTTTCGGAATACTTAGTACATTACAAAAACACACACATAAGGACCGTAATAGTTTAGTGTCTTTGGAAACTCGGACTATAATCTTCTAATCGTGGTGAAAGATCTTCAACATCTCCCATAAAGATATTCCCTTTTTTTTACCTAAAAACTTTCTTTATATCTTGGGGAAAAGAAAACATAAAAGGGTGAGCTCAAATGCTCAGTAAGGGTAAACAAAAGAAATATCAATCACATCATATTCATAAGAACATAACATTTTTGAAATCATAACCTGCAAAAGAGAGCATAATTTCATAACATGGGATAAATTATGGCAGTGAAATGTAATCACAATAATCATAACATAAAACATGGAACTTTGTGGCATACACACATAATCATAGAGAATCATTTCTTGTTAGTCATGACTCATTTCCAAGACTATCTTAGTGGACAAAGTCCCTTTCTGAATCGAGTAACCCTCGTTTCAGTCCTGTTTCACTGAACCGGTATAACCTACCATTCCGGCCATGTCTATCTCATGAGATATAAAATCTTTACCCAATGCATTGGAGGGAGATATAGGTCCCACCCATCTCATAATGATACCATTCTTATGTGTGCCACAAAATCATAAATCATACATAATTTCATAACCCGTGTAATAAAAATGGGATTCTTAAACAACATGACATCATAAAACCATTCATATAAGATAAAGGAATTCATAAACATAATTCCATCACAACATAGTCAAATCAATGTAAAAATATAGATAGAAACAGAAACCTTTATTATCTTAGATGGAAAATAATTTTGATAAAACACTTGAATTGAATTCTTGAGGAAAATATCCTTTCTTCTTCAAAATCAATTTCTTTTCACAAAACATCATGAAATTTTAAAAGAAAGAGATTTTATTGAAAATAGTCATTAAATATTTTAGAGGAAACTTCATGAAAATAAGGCTTTATAAAACAGTAGAAATCCGTTCGTGCCGTATAATTTAAAAAAAACATTCTTTGTACTTTTGTCGAAAAAGTCAAAATGTACCTCGTACGAAAAACGACAAAATATTCCTTTCATATATTTTACTAAAAACTCACCAAAGGGTAGAATTGGATTTAAACAATTGTAGGTGGATGGAAATAACATTACATATTGAGGAAACATAGATGTGGATGATAAAATACACCCTAGTAAATACTAAAGTATAAACAATCTCAGATAAAAATGAGATTGTGATATTTCCCTTACCTTAGGTCCAATTTGCTTTGTACGTGTCCGAAGCTCCTCTTCTTTGGAACGCTTCTTTGAATCCTTCACTTAGGGAACTAAGATTGGTCTTTGAAGAAGACCAGGACCTCTAGGAATATTCTAGGGAAGTGGAGAAGGGATTTTTGCAGGGGTTGGCCGAGCTTGAGTGCTCAATTTGGTGTGAGGAGGAGGGGGAGGAGGTGCCCTTTTATAAGGGAGGAGAGGGGCACCTTAGGAATTCTTAAAAATATTAATTTATAATAAATCTAACCCCACATAAAAACCTCCAAAAATGACTCATATTCGAAGATTAGATGAGATAGGGTTGTAATCTCATCAACCAATCAAATTTAGACATGTTTGTATCTTATTTTAAACCTTATCATTTTGATTTATCCTTATTTAATCTATTTAAGTTTATTTGTGGTAATAAAATTCTAAATTTTAAATTATAACAAATAATTACTTATTTGTTGTGAATTTTCCATAATTGTTTACTTTATAACATTATAGACCATATAAATATAAATTTATAATTTTTAAATATTTTTGTGATTTTTAAACAATTTTATAATATGTTATTTTTGTAAAATAACAATAGTGTCAATTTTAACACTATTCATTTATTTGAATTTAAATAAAATATATACAGAAGATATGTTCGAACTAAAATCTTTAATATATTAATAAAAGGTCATATGTATCTATAAAATTAGTGTATCACATTAAATAGTTCATATAATATTTATTTTATTATTTTTAAAACCATTTATTTGGTTTATCTCTTAATAAAATAATTACTACATAATTTTTGTATAATTATTTAATATACATATTTGTTGTATAAAATTTAAAATAAAATTCTATGATGAAGATAAATATATTTCCTTTCACAATAATACTTTTACTCGAATTTATCATCTTAAAATCACAATATTTAAATTGTTATATTTATTAAATTATGAAGGTGACAACTTTGGCATCATTTAAAATAAAATAATATAAGTGTCATAATCGCTTTTATAAGGCTTCAAATGGTCAAATATTCGACCATTGGATGCTTATGGTTTACATTTACATGTCCAATAAGTTTTGGTTAGGTATTTGTGCATTTTATGGTCACTATTAGTTTTAAAAAAAACATTATTCTTGATTTTTCACTAGATAAACAATTTCTGCATCACTATTGTGTCATAATTAATGATAATAATTTAATCCCTAAAAATTATAAATAAATTTATATGATGTAGATACTTTTATTAGATTTCTGTAGACTATTCAGGTTCGAAGTTTCATGAAGTTTATCACTAAATTAAAATTAATATACTTATAAAATTTAAGAGAGTGACATGTTGTCACTTTCTTTGGTTTTAATAATAATTAAGTTATTTTCATAGACAAATGTTCATTAAATGATTCTAATCCGACCCTTAGGTGATATGGGTCGACTTTTAGCCATCCAATAGGATTTTGACATTTGTTAGGGTAATTTTAAAATATTATATTTACCCTTAATTACCCAATTTACCTTTAACTATGGTAAATAAAATTTACCGTAGTTACTATTCATAATTCCCAAAAATAAAAAGTAGCCTATTAACATAATTTGGACCCACTGATTCCAAATATGGAATCCATTTTTTAAAGTTCCATACACAGAAGTTGCAGAAATTAAATTAAAATTAATCCCGTTGTCGAATAAAAACGGGTTTTTGTTTAAAATATTGCAAAAGATTGAATTGATTTAACATACGAATTCAAGGTAAAATCAATTCTAAGGACATACATTATATTAAATGGTAAAAATATATTCTATTTATACTTTAAAAACATTCAATATTATAATTTATCCACATAAGATATTACGATGAAAAAGTAGTTTTTAATTAAAATATAGCGTGTTTTTACTATTCATTAAAATATGAAAGTTACCAGAATAATATGAAAAATTTATCCAAAGTAAATTTTTATTTCTTGAATCCAAAGAATAATTTTATTTTGTCAAATTGAACTTATAAACATGTCAAAAAATAGATTTAAAGTGGGTGCGCCATCAAAAGGCGGCAAAACTGCATTTTTTTGAAAAATAATTATTTTACCCGAAAAATTTATTTTGTTCTTATACCATGTTCTAGAAATGTGTAAGATGAATAATAATGTTATAAAATTCAAAATTTAGTTAATACTATTCACAACAGCTAGTTCGTGACAATATTATAATATTATAACATTGTTTATTAAAACCCGATATTGTGTACAACACACGCTATCGAGGAAGGTCGCGATTGCGTGTAATGCAAGCCAAGTCAGGGTTGCGTGTTGTGAAATAATCCTTCATTGTTTCGTATAACAGAATCAAACCATATTTCATTTATACATTTAATATATATATATATATATACTCAATGTTGCGTAGAATAAATATTATCAAAATTGTGTGTAACACGGTCCAAGAATAGTGTTGCGTATACTGCAAGCTAATACGGTGTTGCGTATAGCGCAAGGTAATCTTGG
Organism: Viscum album; assembly: GCA_963277665.1. Lineage (NCBI taxonomy): Eukaryota > Viridiplantae > Streptophyta > Magnoliopsida > Santalales > Viscaceae > Viscum > Viscum album. The sequence continues at coordinate 1,440,806,873 of OY728133.1, read as the reverse complement.
TGTAGAATACAACACAAGACGTTAATGAAATTAAAATAATATTTTTCATAAAATCTCAGGGTGTTACACGCACCGTCATCCCACGCCCAGCCTTCCTGCCAAACCACTATCAGTCCGCACCCCGCCTTTCCCAGGCTTGCCTCACGCGCTGCTATCGACCAGCTAGTCATGATACCATCCGGAACTGACCCATCAGCCTCCCCATCCAACCACATTTGGCCCCCTTCTATTCCAGGTGTGCAGCGCACGTCCCCTCACAATGACCCACTCAGACCAGCTCCACATCTAGCCACCCTACTCCCTTTTTGGGACGCCTCGGGGGAACCTGACTCCCCCTATCTAGTGGTATTCCGATACGACACACCTCCAATTTCCCACCTTCTTGCTCAGTTGGCCTCCCGCACCCTAGCCTTTGGTGAATTATACTTCGATTAGTTGTTTCTTTTGTTTGATAAACTTTTGGATTTCGTATTTGTGTTGTAATTTATTCAGTTTATAAGTTTTTGGTTTGGCATATTAATGTTAGAGGTCATCAGGTTCTATCGAGGTTGGTTCATGGCACTTCCGTCAAGGGAATTGGGTTCTCGAAGGTTTTCAGGTGAGGATTTTCAAATTTCTTCGTTGTGGCGTAATTTTGATTTAGGGGTTTTATGATTTTAAAGTTTTCATCCACTCATTTTTTGTGTGAAATATGTTTTGGTAATATATTATCTTGTGTTTGATTTTTATATTGTATTCTTATGTAAAACGGGGTGTGTTTTGGATATAAATCCATTTTTCATTGCATGGTTTTATTTTGTAACAATTGCACTTGATTAATTAGATTTATGACGGTTGTAGATTATGTTTCATTATGGTGTTGGTGTGTTTCGGTTCACCTTCAATGTTTTGGGGTAATGTGTTCCTTTCTTTTGTTGTTTCGCACCTCTATTATTAGGCTTTATGAATTTTTACTTTTTTTAAATTAATTTGTAGGGTGTTGGTTGGTGTCGTGTGATTTTAGGGTGTCATTTCAATTCAAGGTGAGGTTTAAAACTTTTATTTTGGTTTCATTATATCTTAATCAGTGTCTTTATTTTTTTTAATGTATATAATATTTGTAGTGTAGCATGCCAAACTCTACTTTATGGTTTCATGTTGCGGTTCTCAAGAGCGCCTACATGTGCATGCATATGGTAAAGCATATATATATATATATATATATGTGCCATATTTGTACATATTCCCTCCTGGTTCGGGGAATATGTGAAATGAAGCTAGGGGGATTCATATATATATATATATATGTATATATTCATGTGCTTGGATGAGAGAAGGGTTAGATAGAGTGGTCTTCGACAAATAATGACATGTTTGAGGTAGGTCCCATATGCGTATGACTTCAATTTGAAATCCATAAATGCTCTAGTTCTTTAAAAAGTGTTTTAAAAATTATATAATATATACGTGGTATGAAAATTCATAGCGATGCTTAGCATTGGACATCCCATTATATTTAATGGTTAACTTTTATGATTTAAAATGTGTAGCCTTGTTTTAGAAATATTATCTATCTTGACACATTAAATTATTTGAAGTGTTTTTGAAAAATGGTTCTTCATTCTCTATGCATAATTTATAAAGTTTCCAGTGTGTGTTTTTCATGTTGATATATGATCCCGACCATGCTTGGAAAATGTAATAACCTTTTTATGCTAAATTTGTTTTGAAATGCTAAATCCTTAAAGTGGTTTTTCATAAGTGTCTAGAATGTTTGTTGTGAAGGTTGATTTTTTGAATAAAGATAAATTCATTCAAGAATTTTAAAAAAGGGAAGTTCATGTTTTGGATTGTTTCTAGGAAAGCATGAGTTTTGGAAAAAATCTAGGGTTAATTGGTAATTTTTCCTTCCTTAATGGTTTAATTTATTTTAAGAATGTTTTGTAAGTGTGGTGCCTTGGTTGTGAAAATAGAATTTTAAGATGATTTTTGGAACTTAAGGATGTTGAGAAGCATTGTTTTCTGATTGGAAATGTCCTTTGTAAATTAATGGGGCGCGTTTGGCACTTTGATAATGGTTTAAAAAATAGGAAAACCCCTCTGGAGGTATTTCTCTAGTTTGAGAAATGTAATGTGAGTGTTAAAATGTGATTTTTGATATGGGCCTAGTTTTGATGCTTTTAGTTAGTGTGGCGTGAAAGAGGGGGAATGCGCTTAAGGAGGGAGAATGGGGGTGAGTGGTTGAATGCATTTTGAATAATGAAATCATTATGTACATATATGTTTTTCTATATAAAAACTCACCACCACTTGAAACAGATCACTATGGGAAAACTAGCTATCTAGGTGGGTGAACTAGGACTAGTGGGCTAGTTTTCCGGAGGTGACTTGACCTGGTTCCACTGTAGGTTTGACGATTGAAACACTAACTAAACATAGGAATGATTGAGGGTAGTAGTCATCTAAGCCACATTTTCTGAGGGTTTTGGCCTTCTAGACCATGTTTTTTAGGTTTGTGGCCTTCTAAGACACGTTTCATTGAGACCTGAAGATACTAGGTCCCAAACTAACACTTGATGCTTAGGGACATCCCATGGTGATTCTGATATGATATTCAATTCAGTTGTTTCACACTTGTTCCCTCATTTGTGAAAACCATATTTTAATTTAAAGAAGTGTCCTTAAATTTTGAAATGTTAATGCATGCTCAAACCCTATTTTGAAAAGGAAAAAGAAATTTTTTTCTTGTAAAATTCAATATTTTTATTTGAATTAGAAAAGAGAGGAAAACATGATTTTATTATACCTTATTTTCAAACTAGCATGATTTGGATTTTTTTAAAGGTAGTGGCATAGGATGTTTTTGTATTTTGGCTTTTCTACTAAGACTCTCGGTGCTCACAAATACTTTATCTTTTAATTTTGATGTTCTAGTTTTGGATCTCTCTTGCATTAGGCTTGTTTCTGTGTTTGGTGGTGACCCATGAGGTCACATTGAGGTATGTTCAGTGGTCTATCATTGTTCTATTTTCAATTTCACGTTCTTAACTACCTCTCATAGTTTATGTCGATTGTTTATATGTCTTTTCTAGGATAAATCGTTCCCAACCACCTCATTGTGGTTCCTGGAACTAGTTGCCAGCCTATAGGGATTGGGTACGCCCTTCTGGCCATGTCGCCTACCAAGTCGGGTGCCAGGTTGGATGAAGACCTGACCTGCTTTGTGACATAACTTTTTTTATTCCAATCACACTTTCTCATAAACTATCATTATATACAAAATAAACCACAAAATTTGTGAGAAATGAGACAATATGGACTAATTAATATAACTTATTGATGATGAACATTCTATACCACATGATATCAAAAATAATCATTTGTTCATAAGATTTATCATTTCGAAAATAAGTTTAATAATCCACACAATTCTTATCCTAAATACCCCTTATTTTCATCAACCCTTTACACTAGTAAAATTATAATCTTTAGTATGGGGAACCCACTTGTTTGTCATAATTATTTTATCTCAAAGTATTTTAGAATCCTGGGAAAACAATTAGATGATCCCAAATTATAAGTTCATAAAAGTATAGATCATGTATTCTATTATGAATATTGGTGATACTATATAAAGATTTCTATTTTCATATTTAGGTACTTCCACCACCTATTAAAGTCATAATACCCAATTTTCAATAACAAAATTGTTATTTTTCTATTTGTGAAATATTGATATGGTTTGTACACAAATATTGCTCCCAATAAAACATTTTTAAACTTTTAATTTATCATTTAAACATGTATAAATAGTTATATATAATTATTCTTCAATGTGACTGGTTGATTTCAATTATTGATCATGTTTGGCCTTGACAACAGATAAATTTCATCATCCTTACATGTATCCCTAGATTTGAAAAACATGTTCTTATAATATCAAAACATGCCTTTTTTATAAACCAATGATTCTTTTACGTATGGTTATGCCACATTTTAGAATAGAATCGAGAGTTAACATCATTATTGGACACTTCCAACACTTATTGTTTCATTTTATTCACATTCAATGGAATCAATTCATCTTAATATCCACTCACCAACTTACCAAGCATTTATCTCCATTGAATTAATATACCCCATGTATCTTGTCTCCCACATAATCCTACTAAACTATAATATTAATATATATATATATAAGTAAATATTTTGGGGAATGTGGTATTCCCAATAACATTATATTTTGGAATATGGGTTGTTATTCTAAAGCAACCCTTCACGTGTGATCTACTTCAAATATTTCATCTATATAACTATACTAGTGAATATATTTCAATTTTTTTATAACCTAAATCATTAATCTTAAACAATTTTTTATCCATCTCTTTAGTGGGAGTCATGTCACTAGTGAATGTTTCGACATTCCATGATCCATATTTTCTTTATTTTCAATTATTCTTTCTCTAGGAAAGGAACAATACCCCATCCATATACACTTTATTTATAGTTTTATAGAAAAGTCCACTTAATCCTATATATTTATTAACTTATATTGTTTACATTAAACCCACTTCATTTTTTTATCCTTGATGGTTTCTTATATAAGTATCTATATAATTTATATATGAAAGGAAACCTCATGTTCATCCTATAAATTGATCCTCCTTCTTTTAAATTATATTTTTTATCCATGACATTAGTCACTTCAGTCATATTTTCTCTCCATTTTTCTTCTATTCATTCCATTATTGATTCTATGAATATTTTATGAATTATAATTTTTATATCCTCAATTTTTTCTCACATTATTATTATCTTACTATATAAATATAATCATTAGTGAAATATTTTTCTATATTCTTTACATGGATCCTTCATATCATAGGAGTAGGTGTTCTGATCTTGGAAACTCCATAAATTTTCTTTTTTTATTACATTTCCATATGATCAATTTTTTTACAGGTATAATTTCTCAAGATAAAATCATGCCAAACATAATTTTGTATTTGTTGAGTAGTGATTATGATATCAATTCAACCTCTATTGAAAATTTTATCTTCCTTAAACTTACACACAATGTGTCCCAATATTCTGTATAAGTATCATTATTATGAAACATTTATCTAATAACTAATTCTACTTTATTTATTAAGAGAATTGTGTCTATTTTGTGATTACATATTTCTATAATTATTACTACTGAATAAAATATTCTTGTGAGAATATTTATTGTATTAATTTTTATTCAAGGGTTGAATCCACCCCCACAAACTTTTAAATCATTATATCATTCTTCTTCAATTTTCTTTCCAATCTATCAATATAATAATTATTTTCATTATATGAAACCTCCACTTTCTTATTAAACTAATATATTAGGGAAAACATATATGTTTTGTATATTTTATCTTTTTTCCCGGCATAACAACAAATCATGAACAAGTTATTCAAATATATCACTATTCACATTCATTTTTTTTAAACAATGATCTCCTTTGATTTTATCTCCTCCATTATCAAATTTACATTCAGTTCCCCAAAATCTCTCATTTGATTAAAGTTTATTCCCTTTCATCCTTCAAGATTTTTACATTACTCTTCATATCACGAATCAAATCGTTTTTATTTAACTGAAAACATCTAATTTACCATAGGATGTGGTATGCTATTTTCTACACTAATTCTCTGACCATTCTGATGAGGTATAAATCCACAACAATGTTGTATTTAGATATACAAAACGAAAAAAATTCCTTTAACTTTATTAGAACTCCCACTTTCCTGGTTTATTTATTATTATTATTTTACTTCATTCTTCTAGAAATTTGACATTGTTACTTATTAAAATTTATATCTATATTTTCAAATTGTTCATATTATATATTTATGGAAGAGAAATTTTCTTCTTCTATAAACTCAAATTATCTACCATATAACTATTTCAAAATTATCCACATATCTTACGAATTCAAATAGTGAGTAATATTCTTGAATATACCCTCTTCAAAACCATCCTTAATAGATTTCGTAGTATAATAATCAATCTCAAAAAATATTTCGACCATATCATATATAATTCTACATTGAATTTAGGAAAAAATTCAAATTAATAAAACATTGATATGGATTAAAACATATACTTAAAAATATAACAAAATCAACATATTCAAACTATAAAATTTATTTACATCAAATAATTTAATATTCATTGTAAAATAAATATCTTTTATAATATTAAAATATTTACAAAATAAATATTTTTGAAAAAATCCATAGTAGAACCTATATTCATTAATACCACTTATTTTAACCAATTATAATATCAGAGTGGGTGAATTAGGGTTTCAATAAGATTAAACGTTTTCACTTATTCCCTTTCTCTTGAGATAATGATCCCTTTTTTAAAAGAACTATTTTAACCTTTTATTACCATTTCTTTATCAAATTTATCCATATTAAATATCATTTATATTTGTATAATTTAAATCATACATTAACAAACAAATTTTACTTGGTTCACCCTCATTGGAATTCATCCAAGGTGAATAAACATTATATTGTGTTGGTATACCAAAATCAACTATAACTAACTATGTACATGAATAAAAAATTTCTATATGGTTACACCTCACAATGGCTCACTATAAGTACAAGTTTGGTGAAAATATCAGTGTCACACATGAATCCCTGCCAATAGAATTGTTTCATCATATCTCAATACATCCTATGGTTAACTCATAAATATTGATTTTAATAGTAATGTAGAGGATATTAATTTTTAGATATGTAGGTCACTTCCCAATTTTTTGGCATGAAGGTCACTCTTTGGTCAATATTTATATTTTTTATAACACATCCTAATATTATTATCCAATTAATTCTAATTTTACTACCATAAAATAAAATTCCATACGTATTCAGTTTTGTGTTAGAGTATTTGAGTCGTTGATATTTAATCAAAACAAAAAATTCTATAAAAAAATTCTAGGTATTACAGTTCCAACAATGAATTGTATTAAAGACATTAATTCATCCACTCTTAAATGAACCATATGTGTCTATGATAATAGATAAATTTAATATTTAATAAACATAATAAAAAAATAATATTATTAACTAAAACCGACAAAAAATCCCATGTACTTTTCTTCTTCATTCACCTCTTGGATCAAATATTTCCCTTCATCACTTTATTTTTTATATTCAGATCAATATTTAATATCTTCATAGAGGATCCCTAATATATACATGGAATTTGAAATTAAATTCAAATAAATAATTATATTTCAACTTCAAACTTACATTTCATCAATTACATCCCTTTTATTAACATTATGAAAATCATCACCATTCAAATCTATTCAGTCATTCAAGATTGATCCATAATTACAATGTATTTGTATAAGTGAAAATCTATTAAATTTTAATGTAACTATAGGATATTCAAACTCCACATGATTCCAACTTCTCAAAATAACCATACAAATTTTTTAAACTAACCAAAAAAAGAATAATACACCAAATACCATTCCATATCTATTTCCCAATAAAAATTCTATATAAAAAGAATTTTACCAAACATTATTTCCCATTTCCACTTCAACTCTAGATAACCCTATATTTGAAAAAATATTCCTCCAAGGATTTAACAATTCCCATTATACCCTCTCAATATTTAAATGTACATTATAATTACAAAACACTATGTTTCATTGAATGGTCAACATAAAATTTATAAAACCTCTAAAATCACCCATGTTTTGTTGTTGGAGAGACTAATATACTATTGTGTGGTTTAAAATTCTTCTCAGAATAGAAAAGAATAAAAGCATATGTATTTTTGTTATTTTTTAATTCTAAATCAACAGAAAATCTTAAAAATTTACCTATTATATATTATATATCAAATAAAGGTTCTAGAGATTGCAGAATCACTTATTGGTTCATATGAGCTCAACGTTTTCAGTTTTAATGAATAATCTTTTAGAAACATGATGGTAAACACTAGGACCAATATATTAAATCCGATGATGATTCATAAATAATGATAGATCCAAGATTATAGTATATTCTTCACATTAAATATATGATTAATTTTTATTACGAATTACCCCATTCTTGGAAATTATTTATTTTTATAAGAGGTTGTTCATTCAAATTCTATTTAGTTTCAATATTAATATGATATGAGGATCCAATTATAGAATTCATATATAGGTGATCAAATCATAATCATTTGATATTAAAGTATCATTGAGGGAACTATAGGTTCTAGTATAATAGTATCGATCATCTTGTGTCACTCTCGTTGGTCGTAAAAGTGATTCATTTAGTATGGAGGGACCACTTATTGATGTCTATAACATGAGTAGAAGGGGGAGAATTTCATTTCTAAAATTCATGAGAGAAACCATAGAGTTGTTATTGGTGGAGATAAATCAATATTTTAAAGAGTAGAGGTGTTTTCCACAACCAAAAACCCAACCCCCTCATAAATGACATAACTTGGTATATAAGGATCCAACACAAGGGTTTAATATTAATTAATTACAGAATTAAAAAATCACATATTAATCAGATAATATACCCCATTTCATGTAAAAAATATTTTTTTATTTACCTCATGGTGTGCACTAACTTCACAATAATAAATATTATTTTATTGAATGATATATAAATATATATCAGCAAACTGATAATTTTGGAACTGGATCCTTTGCAAAATTTATTGAATTATAAAAATTGTTTTCATTAAGAATATTTTATTTAATAATAAAATAAATTAATATTTCGTTTATGGACATGAAAATAAATATTCACTTAATATTTTTTATTAATAAATCTAAAATAATTTTTATTCTTTAGTTTAGAGAATTATTTGTATTATAATAATGAAATTCAATTAGAACTTAATTGTGATCAATAAAATCACTATGTGTGTGATATTCTAGGCATTTACATTAGTGGAGTTAGGTGGGTTCACCTAAATTAAAATTTTATTGTCTAACAACACAAAAAAGCTCCTAAGAGGATGAAGTTAATGTTATAATGATGGAAACCAAACATAAATTTTTATCATGTATCATAATCCCATTTCCTTAAAATCATATCATGATGATTGAATACTCGTGTTATAAACCTTTATGTTTGATATGTCTTTCTTTTACATCAGAAAATGAACCCATCAGTACATCATGCCCATTTAATTTGGTTTAATAGTTTTTGTCCAATCAAAGGGCCAAGATGTCAAATAACATAAAAAATAATCGACAAATCATTACTAAACATATTCATTAATAGCATATCCCTCGTGATTCACCTAACATACTAGACATCTTCCTAAACATATATCATTGTAGCTTCTATCAATGCGTCTAAGTTCATAGCTCATGATATAAGTTAATATAAATATTAAAGTCTAAAATTAAATAAATATTATTGAAAATATGAATATCAAATTAATAAAATATATATGAATTCCATATAGGTTTTTATGTCCTTATAATTATCATCCATATATATTAATAGGTGGAAATTTCCTAAGATGATGTATTTTCACTTATTAATATTCACATATTGTAGTTTGTATCATCTGTTAACTGTTAGATATAAACATATGAACATATGAAATATTGTTTAAGAATATATTTTTTGTATTTCATGGTTTTCATTATAGTAAGGAACTATTATGAACTTATCAATATGATTGATATTGTTTTACATTATCTCATTAAATTTATGAATAGAACATTCAACATGTGATAAAAAAAAATTAAATATTATTTTTATAAATATAAAGTAAATCTAATTTATAAAGATGTCTATTATACATCACCAACTCCAATAGACTCCCACTTTCACTATATCCAACTATTAACTCACAAGTTAGTTCTCAAATGTTAAATATTATTTTACTAACTATGACTATATCTATTGGCCTTATAATTTTTTTGGTTGCATCTGGTATAACAACATGTATTTATAACAAATCATCATACTACAATATCACTAACTTGAGAAAATCCCTCAAGTTATATTATCCTCAAGTATCTTCTTCATGTTCACTTTTCATAAAACAAACATCTTAGTTAATAATATGGTCAAATAATATCATAAAAATGATATTACTCTTACTATTTTGGTGTAATTTAAAATTGAAAAAAAATTAAAGAGATTCATAAGAAAAATTAAAAGCACAAATTTAAATGGTAATTTTAGATATAGAAACTATAGGAAATAATTAGTTTTTGATACATATTTCCTTTTCCTTACTATGATATTAGATAAAAATTATCTTAATAAAAATAGTGTTATATCCCATTAATCCTACGTGTTCTTATTTCTAAGAATATCGTGAACTCACCCAGTACTAATTTTTAATGTGCTAACAGATAATTATAAGTACAAGTCTACTTATGTTTCACCACTTTATTTGATATTTTCACTCCATTAAATATCCATAAGTACACATCATGGTATATTAATCAATTTCACAGTACATAATCTTGTGATATTTTGTCTTAATATCCTCTGGTGCCCACACATGTTATCATGGATAGAATTTATAATATGTGATGTGGATAGTAATTCATTATTTAATTATTCCTTAATATAAAGGATTGTATAGTGATTATATTAAAAAGACACATGGATCCATGTATATATATATATTACTACTTGAAATTTGATTGTTAAATTAAGTCATTCTTAGAGAACATTACTTATTTAGTCTTAGTAATATAGAATACTAACTACTTTTTACATATGTTATAAACATGTCTTATATTGAGAAAACATAAATCCTACTAAGATATTATAGGAATAGGGAAAATATCCCTTCCAAACAAATATTTTATGATTTCTATACATTATTTTATCCATAAATAGATATGTACAATTTTCATATTGCATTGTCAATAAATTGAACCACCAAACCTATTGGTCAATTAAAATAAACTTATTCCATATGGTAATCATTAAGGAAACTGGTCTTAACTTCCAAGCTCCCAATAAAATGATCATTTAATATTTCAATTGAAATTTTTAATTTATATTTATTTTATAAAGATGATTGAATTAATAGTTTTTTCATAAACTATGTACCAAACATCCTTCTAATAAATAATTCTACATTATTAGGTCTGGATTTTGAAATACATTATTTTTTTTCCTAAACACTCATTATAATTATAAAATCTAAAAACTTCAAAACTAAGTAACCTCTAAAATTTAGGTCCTAGAATATACTATTGAATTCATACATAATTTCCAAACCCAAAAAAATTACATTTCATACTTCATTTTAGGATTTTTTTTATTGAAATTGAATAACATGTCACTAGTCTTGGTGAAATAAAGCATCTTATTTATTTAACTATCAACATAGTATGTGCCTCATGAAAAAACCCATCCCACTTAATATTAGTGATGTGTATATTCATATGATTTGTTTTATTCAACCGGAGCCGAAAATTCAATGATCTCTAGCATACTCTCTCTATCTCAAATTAAATGTTATTATTTATTATAAAAATATAGTTTTCCTAGAATTATAAGGCATATTAATGTCCTTAGTTACTATAGAATAATTAATAATGGTACACTTAGTTTTTAATTTATGTTCAGTTATAGTTAAATCTTGTTTTTAACAAATGATTCCCATTAAAAGCAGTAAGTGATAACTAATGGATTCGTTATCATATTACAGTTAGCATGATATATATTAGTCAATGTAGTTGTAATATATTTATTTATTATTTATTATTTATGAAACATTTTGGAAATATATTATGGATGAATTGAAATACATATAATACATTCCATTGTTTCCTTTTTCTACAATAAAAAAATTCTTGTATAAGTTTATGTCAGTTTTTAATTACATTTAAACCAAAAATTAATAATTGATGAATAATTTTTAAAATAAATCTCTAAGTGTTTATACCTAAAGATCATATATCTATTACCATGTGTATTAATTTCAACATTTAATATTATAAACATCACTTAAAGGAATCTCATGAAGTATATAAACATACCTCTTAACAATGCCTCTAGAATATTTCATGTAATTTTTCTAAATTAACTATAGCAACTTTATAGAATACATTTATTTATAAAGGATTTTTTCCTCAAAAACATAATAGTTAATTCTTTATTATACCTAGTGTCATACCAAAAAATTAGACAAGAAAACCCTTACAGATATAAACAAGTAAATTACAATATGTTTTACATAACAAATAAATATCATGGAATAATTAAGTACTCTATTTTTTATAATTGTTTTAAAATTTGATTTTTTATTTTATATATTTTTTACTCAAGATTTAGAGAAATATTATTTTATTATGGGAAATCATGAAAATATTATTCTAAAATGAAATAATGTCTCAATGTGTCAAAAATTATCCAATGAGATATGTTTTTTGGTAGTAATACAATGAAATAGTATTTTGAATATATTATGAAATCATGAAATCATTCTTTACTCTATGTAGATCTAAAAACAACCCTTATTCATCCCCATAGAGATCATAGCTTGATTATTATAATCTTTTTGAACATACACGGTTCCTTTGTCAATATATATATATATATATATATCCAACAAGTGTGTCAAAAAATTACATTTATTTATGATTATACTATAAGTATAAGTCCATGATTTCTTCATCTTTAAATCATTAAAATCATTTATCCAATTCCCTTTCATTCCTTGTGAGGAGAAGATAATTCCATGTTCATTACTCTCCATTTTTTATCGTTTATCTCTTTGAAGTTTTTTTCAAATGAAACATTTATCAATATTGTACATTGGATTCTAAATAGGGAATTTCCTTACTTTAACTATAATGTGTTGTCAATATCATTCCATATAATCTTATTTTCCAAGTAAAGTATAGGATAAAACTTTTTGCTTTGTTAATACATATATTTCATCTAGTAATCCCTAGAGAATATTGAAAACATGGGTTTTAAAGATGATAATATGATACTAATGGATAATTTCTTATCCAAATGGAATCCCAAATTTTCTAGCTGGTCTATGTAATCAATAATTTTGAAAGCGTGCACACAAGAAAAAAATTCCACATCCAGATTACAATGATGCATTAGATTTTCAATTGAATTTATATTTAGTCTTTATTTCTACTTCTCAAGTGATACCATATGAGATACCATGGCTTATGAATATAACTCCATATTTTTCTCCATCATCATTTTATACCTAGAAGTTAGTATAATTCAATGGATATAGGATATATCTTATTTAAATATCTACTTAGATTTTTTCAATATTTCCCACTCAGTTAGGTCGTTGGTCAAAAATAGGGACCTCCAACACATAATATAATGCTTCTAATAGTACTATGATTCACAAGAGATTATACAAATCTTGGATGTTTATATATTATATGACGAGGTCTTTTCAAAAAATAATCACAGTGTAATCATGGTTAAGAAAATTGACACTTACTAAAATAATTTAAAATAAACTGTAATATCATTTATTTGGATTATAAAAATATATTTTATATAATCATTTATTTACATTATCGAGTCTCTTTTCATGTTATCATGTCATAATATACCTTATTATTGGACATAGGAATTCCAATCGAGAGGAAATTCTATTGTTTGGGATCAGTATATTCCTAATCAAACCTAGGTGAGGTCCAATTCAATTACTATATGTTATTTGTGTAGTTGGCCTTGCAAACAATGGGTTTATAACTCCTAAATCTATTGAGTGTACTCTCTAATACTGAAATCCTAGCTTATATTTCTCAATGCTTTCCTCAAATAAACATCTAATCTAGTGAGGGGTAATTCTATTAATTTAAAATTGGTTAAGTTAATCATATAATATCAAAGGAACATCCAAATAAATTAAAGTGTCCTAATGGGGTCTAGGCCAACACTTAGTTCTACTATTTTTTCCTTAATCAACTTAAGGAAGGTTTTTTTGACTTAAAAGTTGATTGAAATATTTCATTTATTATTCATACATTCTATTATCATATGTTTTTACATGCCTTGTTGATATTATTTTGATTTTATTTAAGAGAATAATCACGTGTTGAAAAAATATTTTCATATAATTATTTCTATTTATTCCAAATGAGTATATTTTTTATTTAATTAATTTTTTTATTGGATCATGATATAGAATCAACAAAATAAAATAAAATAAAATAAATAATGATGAATAAGATACAATAAATATGTGCAATTCTATTGAGATTTATCAATAGGTTTGTTTATTGAGTGGAAAATAATCATACCATTGACCTTAGGGGAAAACACTACGAGTCATTCATGAATTGAGTTCCATATTCCATCATATTACAACAAATCACCTAAGTTAATTTCATCTTGAATCTATATTAGACAACCTCTAATATTCTAGGAGATCTATCATTATATATTGTTTATTCATATACAGGTGAGATGAACCCATGGAATTTTATAGGTGATTTTACATAAAATAAACAATAGAAACATAGATTTATACAAAATAAGTAAAGGATTTGTCACATAAGAAATTATTTTAATTTAATTATAATAATTTCAATAAAAACCATTAGAAATTTAAATTAAATTAATACTAAACCATTCACAGTTTTTTCAAGAGCATGACCATCCATGCATGTAATGAATACACATTTAATAATCTAGAATTCATTTCAATTATTCTTAATTAATATTGAACATGATTAAATTAACTAATTATATTAATTATATTAATTTACTAATTTTAATATCCATCCAAACAAGTCCTTTATATTCTCATGCATTGTTATTTTAATGAAATTAATTATTTTTTTATTTTAAATTAATTATGTATGTGGTGTGTGCATGGAGACAACATGGAACGTGACTATCTATAATACACAGTATGGTCATCCATTTTTACCATGTACTCACACAATATATATTATACACAACATTTCCTGTAATAACATGATCTATATAGTCCATAAATGACACCCTAAACCATGTAAATTTTGACATGTGTAATTCTTTTAACACATGTGGAGTACATGGTGTTTAAAAACCATATAATGCATGCAGTTATAAATATAACATCGAAATTAATATAGTATTTAATATTATTAACAACCAATCCCATGTTGTGAACATTTTGATAAATAAAGACAGAAACTAATTGATTCGTCTTAATGTATAATTAATTACCATCCAATATCAAATTAATTAAAAAGATCACTGTCAATATTGGAATATATTTCATGTAGATAGTAATGGGTTACATGGAATGTATTGGGGTTACACATCATGTAACATCTCATTCCATTTTATCAACACCATCATAGGGACTTGTGTGTCTGTTGGTTGTTTAGAATTATGAGGTAAAAATTGTGTACGCTTACAACACATCTTGTGGCCGCAATGTAGTGTGGTGTTTAGTCACACACTTCATGAATAAATACAATATGTGTCTTTGAATATATGCCTTAAACTATAAAACTGAAATTATTACATGATGTGTATGCAATTTATATAGAGTTTAGTTTGGAAAACCATGTGTTATCCAATTTATTCAATGTGCGTAAGATTAATTATGTCATGTATTCATCTGCATAACTTACCATGTTCTATACAATTTGATCCTCGTGTGATGAATTTGGGTACACAACATGTACCAAAAGGATACATGTCATGTAGTCCCATGTTATCTGGAAAAAAATCATGGCACCTTTACATGTATTTTTTAGATGTTCTTCTTGTAAATTTTACATCTTATTGGTTTTATTACGGTGAAAAAAAAAATAAAAGAATAGATTCTGAGATCCCAATTTGAGTAATGAATTTATAAAATTAAAACTAATGGTAAATGAGTATAATGATCTTTAATTATTAAATAGTAATATATTTTAATATGACTAATCTGAAAATATTTTAAGGTTTCAACCGCAATGGATACATATATTGGACCATGGAAAACTCATCTTGGGTCAACTTTAACAAATAATTCATGATGTTCATGATGGTAAATTTCATGATTATAAAATTAAATGCTATCAATATTGACAAATAATTCCCTGAACATGATGATAGGATGCATTTCATATTATATATAAAATTAATTTAAATTAAAAAATATCGTTTCCTTGTGAATTATTTAACTATGGAATAGGTTGATCATCCAAAAAAAATTCAGTTACATTATTCTTCTATAATGAGGATCTAAACATAGAATCTATCTTATAGTAATATACCCATGATCTTGTGATCTAGAAGTGTCCCCAATTCTGATCTATGTTGGATTTGATTCCCTAGAACCAACTACTTTTTACATTAGATTACATATATAATTGAATGAAATTAATATTAATTTAAATACATTATCAAATATTTATTTTTCTTTCTAAATAACATTTATGTGATAATGTCATAGAGTATATGTCTCCTTTAAAAGGTTATATTAGTTCCCTAATATTATGAGAAATTTGATATTCCATAATGATATTCATAATAGTAGATCTACAATTGGATAAAATTATATCACGAGGAATACTGTATGTTGATTATCTGGCTTGAGTACTTATAATCTGATAAGACTTCATCTCATGAAGTTTTATCTTGTTATTAAAAAAGTTAAAATATAATGGGAACAGGCTGGACATTAGGAATTCCACATGTTTATAAACCATCAGATATTCCCCTCTGTGAGTTTGTGTAATAATACATGAATAATCAAATTATTATTAATGCATATTATAACATTAACACATAAATATTCTAAGAAAATCCATTACTTTATTTTTTTCAAGATGATTATGGTACATTTGTTGCTACGTAAATGACATGTAATTAATGAATAAGTCAATAATTGATTTTTCCTTCCATATTAGAAGAAGTTGATATCATATACCTTTGATTGAAATGGAACTATCACATTAAATTACATCTACATGGTGTAACGATGACTTTATTTTAGATATCCAAATAAAGATGTATCAAGAATAAAAGGTGACAATAAGAGTGTGAAACAATATTTATGTGATGTTGTAAATAAAAAATTATATTATACAGTGACTACTTATATGTGGTTGTCGAAATTGAAACATTAACATATTTCTCTTGGGTTCTTTAACGTCTATCTACAACGTAATATTAGCCTTTAAAAACCATCAAAATTATAATGAGAAAGAGCACTACAAGGTCACAAAACATGTTTTTTCACTGGTCTCAATTAAATTCTATTTGAATTTATATATTAGACTAAATATTATTCTCAATACTTATAATTATTTTATTAAGTATTTACTAATCTCAAAAATGAAATAAACATTAATTCTTAAGGTATTTATTTAATTATATAAATACATTTAATTTTTATTTTTTTATTTTTTTCTCAAGGTAACAAATTATTTTAAAAGTTAAATTAATATTTAATAAATCATAATTCATCAAACAGTGAAGATAATATTTATTTTATTTATAGAATATTTAACAACCATTTATTCACCAAAAATTGAATTTAATATTTTTTATATTAATTAATAATATTTAATTAAATATTTATTTATGTATTTGATAATCTATGAGGAGGATGAGTAGACCAAGATTTTTTCTTGTGATAAATATTAATTTAAAAGCTGGTAAAATAATATTTACCATTTTAGTAGTTTGTGAACAACATAAAAATAAACAATCTTATTATTATTATTACATGGAATAGGGTAATATGAGGTTTAATATATAATTTAGGGTTTTTTGTGCAATTAAATAACAGTTTATACCTAACCATTTCTTTATAAATTTATTACTAGAACTATTTTGTGGAGAGTGATTGATATAGATCATTATTAAAAATCATTATGTATAAAAAATTCAAGACACCTCTCTCTATTCCAAAGAAAACTATATAGATTATCCTCCCTCCTCAACCCTCTCAAGAATGATATTGATATCATGAGACTTTAATATGAATAATCATCAAGGAAATCAATAAGAACACCAAAAGACAATTTTTCATCTCCGCCATCAACCAATAATCTGTCATTGTTGCCTGGAGACAAATAGAGCATGTGTGGATCATCATTAGACGGATTCTGCACTTGGATCCTATAGACAAAATGATGGTATACCAAAATAGATTTCATATGATAAACACATTCATAAAATAATTATATCAAGACTAATGTATTATTTTTTGTGATATATTTAAAATAATTATAATTTTTTGTGAAAAGAACTTCTCATGGTTCTGATAACGTTTCTTTTTAATAATATTTATAGAAATTTAATTATATGTGATGTCTATGCCTTGTACAATATGTGAATGATCCTTAGAATTTGAAATTTTTTTAGTCATGATTGAACTTGATTGGATCTTTTTCTATGATAAAAATCATCAAGATTTATCCAAGTGGAAACATTTAAATTTATAATTATTTTGTTATTGATCTGTTAGTTGAGATTTTTCTTACTTTATTAGTTCTAAATTATATTTTCTTTAATCTATGGTTTAATTAACATGTTTTCAATATATTGATGTTCTTTTTTATATTTTAATATTTTATAAATTATCTAAAGGATGAGATTAATAATGATCAATTATTAAATGATGTGGTGTTGATGAATATATATGGTATACATGGTAACACAATTAGTGACCGGAGTACATTATATGTACCAAAGAAAACATCATCTAAGTTTTTTTACAGAATACAAGACTTGATAAGAATTAATAACACATGGTTTATTTATTTTTCATCACATGTTAACTGGGATAAGTTTCAATAATGTTTTTCGAACTACACAGTGTGTAGCTTCAATAAACAATATGTTGTCTACACGATTTACTGGAAAATTTGAACTAACTATGGGGTAAAATACATTGTTTATACCACATGAATTTGATATATGATTCAATTAATGTGACATAGGGTATAAATTAAATACACATAATGTGATCCATTAATTTATTCATCTAAAAACCCTCCAAATCAGTATAAATGTTACACAGACACCCATGAAGTAGAACACATTATTTGTATCTCATTAGTACACATCGAGAAATCTAGTTGAGAAAAACACCATGTGTCTATGAATTTATAACAGATACACTACAAGAGAGGAAAAAATTGTGTAGCTCATTAGTATAGTCTATGTAGTTTCCCAATAAATAATAGAATTAAATTACATTAAAAATAATTAAATGCATCATTAAAGTCCTAATTAAACTTTTAGAACTATAAGTGAGGATTATGTAATAATGTTTTGAAGAATTAAGTGATTCTTAATTAATTACATCTAATTATCTATAATTATTTTTCATGTAATATATTTTCCTTGAATTCATTTATTTGAGGAATCTACAAGTAAATTTGAATGGTCATTAAGACACAACTGAGTAATTTATTTATTTATTAATTAAACTAGTACAAATATGATTAAGATATTACAAAAGGTTGAATTAAAGTGAATGCATTCTAGTGTACTTTTTGATATTCATTAAATGTGTATAAAGGATCATGAGAATTTACTAGACCTGTATATCAGTTGGTTTTATATAATTTATTTTAATTTTATTGGATTGGTTTTTAATTATTTATCATTAAACTAAATATGATGGGTTTAGTTTCATCCATCCCTCTTTTATTATGTAGGGAAATTGTATCAAAGATTTTTTATATAATTATCCATAAACTATCCTTGGTTTCAACTCACCTATATTTTAGTTATAAAATATATGTAATAAATGGAGTATCCAATGGCACATAGTGGTCATTCAAGTTGGGACTGACAGAAATCCAACACTGATGATACATATGTGGATAGGTGGAATGTTTAAACTCATGATAAGACTAGCGTAATGAGTTTTATACTTATGGTTATAGGTTGATTTATTATCTTCTCATTATATAAACCATCAGATAATATCATGACTATCCCATTTAATTGATATTTTTTATTTTTTATTATGCATGATTTATTTTATGTATTCAGGACCGCAATCGTGTAAATAAATGGACTAATATGAAGAAGATGCAATGAAAAAAAAATATTATGCATAAAATTTTTAGCATAATAAGGTTAATCACTTAATTAAAATACACCTAATATTAACTAGTTTTTTAATGGAAAAAACACTTTACAAATAATAAATAAATTCCTTCAAGTTAATA
The DNA here is from genome assembly GCA_963277665.1 of Viscum album. Lineage (NCBI taxonomy): Eukaryota > Viridiplantae > Streptophyta > Magnoliopsida > Santalales > Viscaceae > Viscum > Viscum album. The sequence goes on along the minus strand of OY728133.1, from coordinate 1,440,786,732 downwards.
TTAAGTTAGAATAAGTGTTTAGCCAACCCTTGTTGGGACACATACATTTAACAAGGAGTTATTATGGAATTATTTTGTAGTCATAAACATTTTACATCAATAGAATTATCTAATTCTATACTAGATGTAACTTAGAGAGAAGTGTTGATGAATCCAAAGAAAGGGTATCTAGATTGGGGATTCCACTCAAAATATTAAGGAGCTTCAATCCCATGGTTTCCAAAGACCAAATTACTTAAATAACTCTAATTAATTTAACAGGTCATGTTGGGTTATGATAACGGGAATATAGGTCCCCAACACTAGAATTTCTGTTCAATGATATAATCCATGTTCCTTGTTGATTGACATTGAGACATAATAAAATAGTGGTAGACTTAATAATATTAATGTTTTTATCTCTTATAAAAATTGTAATCAATTTAATTAATGATCGGTTAATTAATTACGACATAAAATGGAATTTAAAACCATGAAAAACCTGTGATCATTCCTTAACATAGGGTATTTTCTTTATAATATAAATATTCAAATATAGTACAATATTTTCTGTGATGAATTTTTATTATAAATGTTTTACAATATATTCGAATCAGATATTATGTTATTCTACCCTAGCAGGTGATTAAAGGTGAAAATGATTCCTACCAGAGATATGTCGAGGATTCCTCCTTAATCTATTATAATATATTATCAACTGTGTTCAAAGAAGTGATGACAAGATATTTGTAAATACCAGATTACTTCGTAATATCTATATTTTTTTCTTATCATATAAAAGTAAAGTCATGAAATAAATAAAAAAATTTATAGACTATATAAGTGTAAACTAATAAAATAAATCCAACTACAAATCACACATTAAAAATGTTGTTGTATATTTATCATTTAAAAAAACCGGGCATCCAATTAGATAAAAATTTATCCATTAATCTTATTTTATTACAACCATGGTTAGGTTTATTCGTCCAAGCCTAGATAAAAAAATGGTTAAGTCACACAAAAATATTCTTACCATACTTAACCAAGTGGATAAGTATTTTTTGAAACATGTTTCATAAACCCCTATACTGACAATTTTGAATGAAAATGATGTTTTTCCCAAACATAACATAATTTAAAATGATCCACTATAGTATCCTTCAAAAAAACAAACATTCAGAGGATGAAGAATAGACATGAGGCTATTTTCATATTATTAAATAATAATATATAGTAAAAATGAAATTGGAATGAATTTATGATAAAATAATATTAATCCACTTATGGTATATTCATCAAGATTTTATTCACTAATTTTGTATTTAAATGAATTATGCATACATCATACAAGTATTTAAACACATGGAATGAGTAGGAATTTTAATTTTATAGAGTGAACTCAAAATAATTTGACAATGAAATATTCCTACATCATCCAAGGGGGAATCCCTACTTTGTTTTTCAAAAATTGATTATTTCATGTTTGAAATTTTTGATACCTAAACATTTATCTCGGTGTCCAACATACCTAATGAGGCATTATTTCGTATTTGGAATAAATTATTTTATAGTAATTTAATTCTAAAATAATTTTTTATTAACTCTTGAATCATATATATCCATCATAATTAATGGTTAATATATAATTCAATACTCTTACCAAGTTATTTTAACGTAATTATTTTTCAAATTGAACTAAAACTCATTCACTTTTTTACAACCATGAAAGTTTTTTTTATAAATTGATCTAAGATACATGATATAAAAATTAAAATAATTATTGTGTTTTATAAAAACAAATTATAAATAAAGGTACACCACAAGTAATTTAAGAATTATTATAACTTGTACATGTGAACAATTTAAAAGTTATATATATTTTCATATACTTCTTGAAATTCCATGAATAAATTCAACAAATGATCATTGAAGTTAATGGGTGAACATGGTAAAGATTTAGGAATATCAGAGCTGATTTGTTAGAGAACATCCTATCAAAGTAATAATTAATCAGACATGTTGTGTAAAGGAATTCCTAAACTCGAATTTCCTTTTAGACAGCAATATTATGATTTTAATAAAATTAAGATCAATGATGAGTCTTATATATGTTCTAAGTCATCCATAATTTCTTTAAAACTTGTTTCTAAAATGATGTAATCCAATTAACCTTATTCTAACTATATTTTCTAATGGATATCATATCAATTTTTATATGATTGATAAATAATAGCACACTACCACAAGTGTTTATTGAAAACTATTAATTAAAATACGGATTTAGCTAAAAATGAACGTCATACAGAAATGTCTGTCGGAGTTAATAATTCTATATCCATTAAGGATATTAATTTATATTCAAGAATGAATATATTTAAAAAAATGAATTATATATATTTAATTATATTGGTATCATACATAAAATTTATAGGTTAAGATTCATGATTCACATGGGTTGGAATAGGAATTTTATACTCCAATATTCATTGTTGGAGGAGTAGTTCTAGATATAGATGCTGCATTAGAATTCAAAACCAAAGATATAGATTATTTTCACTATAGTGGAAGATATATATATTATTTTTTCATGATAAATATTCTTTTAAATGATTATTGAATGAAAATGTGTTATTGATGAAAATTGTGTATAAATTCATGTAATAGAAACCTTGTGTCATGATTTGAGGACCCTGTATGTTGATTGTTTTAAGGACTTGATACTACTAGGGAATATTCAAGAGAAACATGATGTGGACTTTAAAATATGATATCAATAAAAAATTATTGATTATTTAAATGTATAGTCTTCTAAAAAAATGTACACCAATCAACTAGAGTAAAATAATTTTTTATTGTACTTGTCTAGGGATTCTATTAAGATAATAATATCTGTAAATTGACAGTCAAGGAAAAAAATAATAGGATTCCATAAGGATGATTAATTTATGATGTGATCAAAAGGACATTTTATGGTATATATCTATATGTAAACTAAAAAGGGTCGATGATCGTAAAAAATGCTATTAATATATTAAGATTACATAAATAAATCATGAATAATGATCAAATATAATTCACTTAGAAGAGAACGAGTAACATGTATCTCTAACTAATTAGTGGGTGAACTATATGTTTAAAGATATATATGTTGATGACATATGGGAACAAATGTAGTGTCTTACCATTTTTATATGACCATGTGATTAAATTTCTCCCAGTATAAAATAAAGTAGAAACCATGTTCTAGGGAACAATATCTATATAATATATTTATGAATTTTCTAAATCAATTCATAGTACATATATTTAAAACATAATAATGAAAATTGAAACAATTAAAGACCAATGTATTCTTTCCATATAATTATTCCAGTAGGACTTTCATGGGCATTGGAAGATATTATTGAGATTAAAAGAATTTCACAAGATTACATTTAAGGAATTCTTATCTTGTGATATTATATGTGTAAAAACAAAAATCATTTTTGAATTAAAAACATTTAATGTGTTATTAGTATTCATTACTTATATTTTATATTTTTATATTCATAATAAGAATATTAGGTATTTTTTTTCAAAATGAAATACCCTTATTTCTAGAAAAATTGATTTTTCATTATTTATATGGTTTTATTTAAAAAATATTAATATTAAATATTTTAATTTGAAAAAATTAACTTCATTTTTGATTTACTAATTTAAATATTATATTAAGATAAATTTTTGATAAATTTTTGAATTGATTGATTTTTCAATTAATAGTGAAAATATATATTTTTATTGAAAAATTAATTTTTTTAAAGTATTTATGAATTAATATTATAATTTGGATTAGTTTAAAAAATTATTAAGTAACCTTTTATTAAAAATAATATAATTATCATATTTAGAATGATTTTAAACTGTAATATGGTTTAAGAACATTCTTATACTTAAAAGGAAACTTCTCTGAAAAACCTGCTTTTCATCACGTTTTTAGGGTTTAAATTATCAATAAATTATGCCACTTATAGAAATTGAAACATGAAAAATGGATTCTATATTTGGGATCAATATTTATAAATTCATTAAATTTTTCCATTTTATTTTTCAGTATAAATAGTAACCATAGTAAATAATTTTTACCAAGGCAAGGGTAAATCAGGTTATAAGGTTACACATAATTACAAAAGGACTAAAAATGGCCCTAAAACTCTAATTTATCCTATTTTATGAGCTTTATTTGTCCAAAACAATTTGTGTATTAAACATATGGCTAATGGGTTCCATATTTATTTAGTTTTGAACTTTATAATATTTATATAAAAGATAATGTACAAAATGTCAATTTCTTTCTTTTAATATTTATAATATTTTGTAAAATGGAAAAGAGAAACATATCAAAACATCTAATTATTTAATTTAAATATAAATATTTTTATATCACTATAATATATATAAATTTTAGTGATTCAGAAATTATATTAAATGCTTCTGAAACATCAACTCATTATTTATTAAATAATAAGGAAATAAAAATAAACGATTTCAAAAATATTAAAATTAATATAATATGAAATAATTAATATGTTCCAAAAAAAAGTAAGATTAATATAAAATTTTAGGGATGTTTTAATTGATAATATTTGAATTATTTTGATTTCTTGATTTTATTAATATCAATGTAATTAAATTGTTCTCGAATTGACTTTAATGATATTTTATAATAAATGATATTTTATTAAAGGATTAAAAAAATTAAATTTAATAAATTAGTCAAATTGATTTTTATGTGGTATAAAATATAAACCATGGTCCATTTAGGGGGAAATTTTCTTTTTATAGTAAATATTTTGACCCCTAAAGAGTTAAAAACATTTATTTCACAGTAATTGAAAAAATATTAAACTTGGGTAAACAATATAAGGCTAAACAATAATCTAAACATGTATTAAATTTATATTATGAAATTATTTAGACTATTATTTATATTATATTATAATATTATCAATTTGGATCAATTTGAATGGGATAATTAATTTAACACCCAAGGAATTTCTGGAGTGCTCCTCCATTCTCTTATAAAAGGAAACCTACCACCATTTTTTATACACCTAAAATGATTTTTTTCTACTAATAACTGCCCAAATACCTTTTATGAATCATTGTCCATTACCTAAAATTCCTTCTTTTATAAAAACACAAACCTATTAAATATTTTGTTTTCATCCATAAGAGGTATTTTTAAGAAAAGGTATAGTTCTCAACCAAACATTTCTGTTGTATTTCTTCTCATAACTCTTTAAAATATTATTAAACCATGATTAAATAATAATAAAAAATATATTATATAAAGTTATATTTTATTATTTAAATTTAATAAACAATATCCATCACCTCTTCCTTCTAATGATAAATGAAACCATCCTTCGTGGTATGGAACACTACCACCTCATGAAAAGATGTAATTCATTTTCGATCATAGCCTCTTAAGAATTGATATAATGATGGATTTAATTTATATATATGATATTAAGAACATATTTATAATTTTATAAGGTTATTATATTATCTATTTTCATACCATTCCATTTATTAAAAATGATAACGTCGTTCTTGCGTACGTATGGATTACCACCTCTATGAAGCGATGTGGATCTATTTTTATCAATGTATCACATACCTGGTTTGTATGTGTGTATTTATAGAGAAAATATTGTATTTAATATATTGTAATACTTATTTAAATATAATATTACAATTACTTTCTTCCCATCTGGATCATTGAAAAATTGAAATGTTACTCGTGCATACATATGGCCTACCATCTCCACGGCTGTAACATAACTTATTTTCCAAAAACATATTTCATGATTGTTTTTAAAAGTATAATTGATGGTTCAAAATTATAATACATAAATGATAATTATTATTTAGATTATGTAATAATGAACTCTTTGACCATAGTCAACCAACCGAAGTCATTTTAGACATATGAGTTGAATATCATCAAAATGTACAACGTGAATTAAATTTAATAAATAATAAGCCGTAACATTGTAAAAGGAATAATGAACTTTAAAATGATATTAATAAATAAAATAGTTAAGATAGTTTTATAATTTAGGAACAAAAAAAATTACGAGTCACACATAAAATGAGGGATAAATTTCATTAAAACCCTAATTTCATATATTTTAAGGATTTATTTTCTAAATCCTTTTCATCAATTTATATTTTTTTTATAAATATGTTATGGATTTATTTATATGTATATAAATCAATTATACATGAAATTGTATGTCTCTCTTTAATTTCTTGCAATTGATTTCAAAATAAATCTTTTTATGTATTTTATACAGAACATGTTGAATTTTTTATTTATAAAAAATTGAATGTTATATTTTAATTTATATATAGATGGTCACTTTTCTTAACACCATAACTATTATTTTATGTTTAGAATACTTTATAAGATTCCATGTTTTCTTCAAATAAACGCACTATTTACCTTTTTTCTATGAATTTTAATTTTGTAAATAAGTTTTTAAAAAGTGAAGGGTATTTCGATATCCAAATGTGTTTTTCCTATGGTTTTGAACTATTTTTTGAGTTATTTTTGATGAATAATTATAGGATTAAATTTTTAATTCACTATATGATCCTTATGAATTTTTTATGATGATGGGTGAACCTGATATTTTTCATGATTATCTGTTTTTCTATTATATCTTATACGATGGGTGAACCCGGATAGTGCTCCAATGCATTGGGTAAAGATTTTGTTATTTAGAGAATTATCTTATAAGTTGAATGTATGGTTATTTCTATTATAAGGGTCTATTTAAAGGTTCTATGAAGATGATTTCCAAAATAACCAACATGATTTCTATATGATTTCTAATTAGTTTCCATTGAAATTTTTGGATGTCAAAATTTAAGTTAATGAGCTTATTAAAGTAAGGATTGTGGACTTTTGGAAATAAGTATTATTTTAAGAAAGTGTTTTTCATGGGTTATCATTTTTTATAAGAAACCCTCATGATTATGATTTTTCCATAAATGTTTCTTATAAATTTTTTTATGAAAAAGAAAATGGTCAATAATGACGAATTCATAAGGAAGTAAATGACTATTTGATCTTAAATATTATTATGTTAAAGGAAAACTCTCTTATATTATCTTTGGTTTTAAAAATGAATAACGAGTTTCTATTTTTAAATTATATTTCACTTACTAATGTTGTTGTAATCATTTGAAATTTCTAAATTTTTATCACACTGTTTAGTGATGAATTGGAAGAAATAAAAAGTCAATATCTTAATCATAAATATTTTCCATGAAAAGAAAATACATTTAATTTTAAAAGTATTATATTGTATGAAAAATGTATAATAAAATGATTAATACAATATATAATGTATAGTTTTTTATTTAAAATACATGACCTAATCATTTAAAAATGGTAAACCTAAAATGATCCTAGAAATTCATAAAATTGAATTCTTTTCAAAAAATGAAATTATGGGTTGAATAATGACTGTGTCATTATAGTTACTATAGGAGGTTGATTTATATAATTTTAGAGTTTAGGATAATGAATATAAAAAACAATAAAATTGTTTAAATTATATAATATAATTATTTCCAAATAAATTCATGTAATGTAGGTTGGTTCAGAATGGTTTTCTGAAAAATAAATATGGAAGCTGAAGTAGGTGGTGCTGAGAGGAGGATATCCTTCAAAATCATCAATCTGGAATGGTTGAAATTAGGTGAATATAGTTTTTTATTGTAATATATCAATTTACCTAAGATATAAATCATGACAGCATCCATGTGTGGGGGAAACCTTATTCACTATAAAGAAATATGTCTACAATAGATCATTTCAGGAAACAACACCCTATAAAATTCAATGAATCTTCTTAACCACTAGTATCTGAGTGATAAATTTAAGATATAAAAATGATATTATAATTCATGATTTTCAGAGAACCAAAAGGTAACTCTTTTTATTAATCAATTTTAATGGGAATCTGATCTATTGTGGTGAATTATTATGAATATTAGATAAATGGAATTGATTTATTAATTGGTGTGGGATGAATTTTGGAATATTTTCACCAAGAACAGATTTTGATGTTCGATAAAATTAGGATAGAAAAAAAATTCATAGAATTTAGATAAAATTTGGAAGATATTGTATTCATATATTAAGAAGACTTAACATGATTTTTATGGTTCACAAAAAAAATTACCTAGTATACTGACCTTAAAATTAATTATTTTTACTCATTATTGAATCCAAGATATCGAAATAAATTTCCTTCCATTGATTTCAAAAGTTATGATAAACTATTTAAATGTTATGAGAAGGGATAAATGGAGTTTATTGATAATAATATATCCTTGAAAAACAATCAAATGAAAAGGCCTAGATTTTAGGCAATAAGGATGAATCCATCAATGAAATATTTAGGTCAGAAAATCAAGTTCCCAACTTGTGATAATTGTAGTAAATATAATCCAATAGAATGTATTATAATATTTTCGAAGTGTTTTTGATATGGAAGGTTTGGGAAAGTGTCTCATGACTATGATTAAAATGATTAGATAAGTAAATAAAATCGTGTGGGAAGATGTTTTAATTATAATGAGTTAGCGATTTATGATCAGTTGTATCCAATAATAACTTATTAAGGACGAGATCATCAGTATAGAAAGAAATAATTTTATGGAAAAAACATTTTTGACAACCATGGTTGATATAAGGATATCTAATGAAGTGGATACTGGTATGTTACATATTAAATCAAATTATAACCATACCCTTTTTGAATATGGATCTTCACATTCCATTATTTTTAAGAAATATAAAATTAAAATAGGAATATCATCTCATCAAAACAAGATAGAACATTTTTTAAAAACTCAATATGAAAATTTTTAATCAAAAAAAGATTTATATGAATCACTTAATTTTTATTAGTGGAATGGTTCTTCCTAAAAAAATTATTAAACATTCCATGGTATTGTTTGATATTATTTTTTGTATGGATTTGATTTTAGTTTATAATGCTATGATAGATTTAAAATATTGGAAATTTAAATTTGATAAATTTCATACTTTGATAACCAACCAATATATAATTAAATTGATTAGATATGGAATTGAAAGCTACCTATATTATGTTATTGAATGGAAAAGAACTATTTAAATTAATGACATTCTAGCTGTGAATGCATATGTATGTTTAGTTCCTAATTATTTTCCATTTTTTATTTTTAATTGGAAGGTTGATTTTACTCTAAACATACTATCTAACGATAATCCTATTTCAAAACCCCCTTATCAAGTGGCTCTAGTAAAAAAAATTGGAATTGAAAATTAAATTATAAGAGTTTCTAGATAAAGGTGTTATTATTCATGATACTTCAACAGGGTATTAGCCTATTTTATTTTTTAATGACAATGATTATTTAATGAGGCTTTTTACTGATCATAGTGTCTTTAATAACATCATTATTAAGAAAAATTATCCTCTTACTCAATTCAATGATTTGTTTTATTAGTTATAGGGAGAGTATTATTTTTTGAAAGATTTATGTTAGCTCAAGATACAATTAGTTGAAGTTGAAGGATGATAATATCATGAATAAATAATTTTAAATTACTTTTGGTCATTACGAGCTTGTAGTTCTTCCATTTGAATTGTCTAATCGACTAACAATATTTATTGACCTTATCAATAGAGTTTTCCATGAGTTCATGGATAAATTTTTTGTTTTGATTATTCATGATATTTTTGTATGTTCATAAATTCATTAGGAAGATAAAATACACATAATTAATGTTTTGGAAACATTAAAAGAAAATATCATATAAATATTTAATTCTAAATGAGTGAATTTTGTTGCAAAAAAATTATTTCCTTGGATATTTTTTTTAGTATTTCATAACTATTAACCATACTAAAAATAAAGTTGTTAAATAATATCCATGATGTAAAAATGTCACATGGATTTTCATTTTTCCAGGTCAAGTGGGATAAAAATAGTGTTTTGTTGAAAAACATTCTCACATTTATATCCAACTGAAAATGTTTACACAAAAAGAAGATAAATACATCAAAAAAATTAATTTGATGATTGTCACAATGAACTGAAATAAAATATTTTTGAATTCCCCATTATTTTTCATTCCCTCTAAAAATGGTGGATTTTTTATCTATTTTTACGATTAATTGAAGTTACTTGGTTGTGATATAATTTAGAATGATCAGGTAATTATTTGTGCTACACTTAAAATAAAACATCACGAGTAAAATTATCCTTCACATGATATGGAATTATATATTGTAGTAAATTATTTATAATTTGGTGGCATCATTTTTTGGATTAAAGTGTGTCATATGTACTAATAATAAAATTTTGAGGTATTTATTCACTCAGAAATATTTAAACATGTTGTAAAGATTATTGAAAAAATAATTAAGGATTAATAATGTATGATTCATTATTATTCTTTAAAATAAATCAATCTATATTATGCATTTATTTATCAAAATAATTCAACATCAACTATGTTACCTTTGGAACATGGCCCATTAGTTAATGATTTGATTAAATTTATCTTAGAAATTTTTCATATGGGAACATAGTTTAATTTTTCAACTGTAAGTATTATTTTCTTTATCTAAAATAATTAAATAAGTGTAGAAGGAGGATCATATTATATTAGAAAAGTTAGAAACTATTAATAATGTTATGTTTCTAGAGTTAAATGTTGATGAAAAAGGTGATATTTAGTGTGGAAAAATATGATGCGTTCTTTTTCATTCCTAAATGAAGATGTAATTTTTGATTGAACCTCATATTTCCCTCTTTTCTATTCATTTGGGTGGCACTAACATGTATATAGAACCTCAGATTTATTACTGGTGGGATAGAATGAGAAGAGATATTATTGAATTTACTAGGAAATGTTTGAATTTATAACATGTTAAAGAATAAAAAAATTATTCAAGGGGATATTTCACCCTTTTCTAGTGCCAAAGTAGAAATGGGAACATATATCTGCGGATTTCGTCATGGAATTTCAAAGGACATTATGAGTTAATAATGATATTTGGGTGATTATTGATTAACTAAGTCTTCAAATTTTCTTCCCATTCAAGATACTACATATTTAGAAAATCGAGTATGATTATATTTCAATGAAATAGTTAGGTTAACTGAACTTAATAACTCCATTGTATTTGACAATTATCATAGTTTTGCATCTAATGTTTTTAAATGACTTCATAAGTTTTTGGGTACTTAATTAAATTTAAGTACAACTTTTCTCATAAATATGATAAAAAATTATGTTTGAACAATCCATACCATTGAAGAAATAATTTTTTCAAATTAAATGGACTAATAGGAAATTTTCCATAAATATAATTCTTTGTGTAAGTTTTCTTATAACAATATTTTTTATTCCAGAACACATGTAGTTTCTTTTGGGTAATAATATGGAAATAATTATCAGACTCATTATTTTTTTATGATATACGGGAAAGGAAATTAATTGTACCATAGTAGGTGCATGAAGTGCATGATAAGTTGAGAGTGATTCAGAAACATCAAAATATGGCTATGAGATGGAAAAATATATGTAGACAACTAGAGGAACGATCTATCTTTTGAGGTAGTTGATCATATATTTCTTTAATTATTTCATTGGAAAAGTGTTATGTGTTTTGGTTAAAAGAAGAAGTTAAGTCTATAGATCATTTTAATGTATAAAATTCTAGATAAACTTGGACTAGTTTTCTATTGAGTTCCCTTACCTATAAATTTATCTTAGATACACAACTTTTCTCATGTTTTGATGTTAAGAAATTATGTTCTCTATTTCTATTATGTTTTGAGAACTGAGGTAGTTTAGTTAGAAGATAATTTTATTTAGGATAGTTAGTAATAATTCAAGACTATAAATAGAATGTAATGTGGAATAAGGTGATTCACTATGATAATTTTTTTTGTGTAACACATTAATATTGAATAATCAACAATGGAAATCTGTAGATTCTTTGATAAAATTATTTATTCCATTGTTTATGTAATTAATAATTTTTTGACGACACAATTCCCAAATGGGGAACAATTATAAGGCCTATATAATATTAGAATAAAAAAATTTAAATTATTATTAATATCAATTAATTAAATTTTATATATTTATAATTATTCTAATAATATTAGGTGATTTTATAATCATATGAAAAAAAATTTATTTCTAAACAAATTATATTTTTCATAAATTATATGGTTTTATTAGAAAACACAATTTAAAAATTATCGAATTTTATTTTTTAAAAATTAACTAATATTTTTAATTCATCTTTTTAAAATGATCTTACCTTTATATTTTGATATTTTGTCAAAAAGATTGATTTTTCAATGAATAGTGAAAAATACTAACTTTTATTGAAAATTATATTTTCATTTTATGTATAAAAAAAGATATATTCTAATATAAATTAGTTTTATAATTTATTCCTTTAATATTTATTAAAAAAATATAATTATATTATTATTAATGATTTTTATAATTGAATTTATATAAATTCATTTTTATACATAAAAAGGCATTTCTCTGAAAAGAACTTCTTTTAGTTGTGTTTTCAAGGTATAATTATAAATTAATTTTTCAACCTTTTTAATATTGAATCTTGAAAATTGGATTCTATATTTTGTATCAGGAGGTAAAAATTTAGTTAATATTTCCCTTCTATTTTTTTCATTATTAATAGTAACTTCATTAAACAAATTTTACTACAGTAAGCATAAATCATTTATTTAGTGTTAAAAATTATTTGATAAGTAAAAAAAAATTTACCTGAAACTTGAATTTATAATATTGGATGATTTTTTTCATTTATATCCATCCATTTTTCTAAAATATGGTAAATTTTTCCATACCTAATTTTTTCATTATTATATTTTATTAAAATATAAATAAAAAATTTCATTTTTAATTTAAATATATATAATATTTTCTAAGAGGGGAAAAATAATATATGTTTGGTTACAAGTAATTATTTTAAATCTAAATTACTTTTATTTTTCATGTTAATTTAATTTAAATTTTTATTTTTGTAATAATTACCTTAAATGCTTAGGCAACAGTGATGCAGTATTTATTAAGTTAAAAAATAATATTAAATAAATGATTTTAAAAATATTAAAAGTAACATAAGTTGATTTAATTAATATTTATTTTAAAAAAATTAATAAATATGTCATTTTATTTAAGTTTGAATTTATTATATTTTAATTCTATTGTTGTCATGGTGTTATTAATGTCAATATAAACAAATAGTTCAAAAATTGATATTAATGAAATTTTATATTGAATTATATTTTATTAAATGATTTAAAATTCACAAAAAAACATATATTAGAAATATTTATTGTAATACTATTTAAAATATCATCCATTTTCCATTTATGGAAAAATAATCCTTTTATAGCAACTATTTTCCACCATATGGTGTAAAAATCACTAATATCACTATAATTGTTACGTGGATTGATGTGGGTTAAAAATGATAATCCTAAAAAATAATATAATATTATCAATATTTTATTTTATGAGATTATTTATATTCATGTTCATCTTTTATTGTACTATTATAAATTTTATCCATTGTAAAATGAAAATTATTTTCTATTAATTTAATACTTTAAGAAATTCCAAGAGTATCCCTCCCCTCTCTTATAAATGGGAAGCCCCATGCTCTTTTCTTAAAATATCAAACACATATTTTTTTAGGACAATAATTCTACTTATATATTAAATTAATCACTCCCCAGATCCTAATGTCCTTATTTTGATCATAAAACCAACCTAGAAAATCATTTTTTGTAAACCTTAATAGGTTTTACAAAGAATAGGTATAGTTCATAACCAAACTTTTTTGTTTTATTTATTATTATACCTCATTAAAATTATATTCAACCATAATGAATTAATAAAAAATATATTATATATACTAATATATTATTATGTTAATAGAATAATGGATATCCATATTCTCTTGCATCAAATGGGAAATAAAACCATCACCCGTGTTTACGACAAACAAGCCCTTCGTGAACATATATAATTGTTTTTTAGAACACTGCATCTCATGGTTCAATATAATGATGGATTTAATTTATATATATATCATATTAATTATATATTTATCATTATATAAGGATATTTTATCATTTTTTTCTTACATTTCAATTCATTTAGAAAATATGACTCCATTCGTGTGTGTTTGTATATTACCACTTCCATGAAGTGATATGATTCATTTTTCATCAACATAACACATAGATTATATATATGAGTTTATTTAAAGAAAATTATTTATGATATTATTATAATTATTTAAAGATAAAATGTAACATATCATCTTTTCATATTGATAATTAAATAAAAGAAAAGGTTACCCATGTGTATGTATGATATACAATCTCGATGACTATAATGTAGTACATTTTTCATTTCCATTTTTTCTGATTTTTTGAAAAGTATAATTTATATATAAAATTGATAATAATTTTATTATTATTATTATTATAGATATTATTTAATAATGACCCATTTAACCAAGTTCGACCAACCGACGTTATTTTGGACATATGAGTTGAATATTGTAAAACATTTGGAGGGAACATAATTGACTAAGTAATTGATCATGATGAATTAAAAGAAATAATAAATATCATTAATATTATTTATAATGTAAATATTTGATATAATTTTATTATTTAGGAAGATAAATATCATATTTGATGATTCAGACTCAAGGTAAGATAAACATTACATCAAAACACTTATTTTAAATATTTTATTGATTTTTTGTCTAAATCATCTTATTACATGTGCATATTTTTAAAATTATTTTATAGAAGTATTTATATGGAAAAAATTAATTTGTAATTTTTTTCTCTTGTTATTTTCTTTCAATGGTTTTAAAAATGAACATTTTGTGTATTTTATAGGGAATAGTTTAACATTATTTACAATTTGAAAAAAGAATGTTTTATTTTACCATATACGGAGAAAATGACATTTCCCAATGTAATAAATGTAATTTTATGTTTTAATTACTATATTATATTCCATGATTTTATCAAAAAACCATAATTCCCTTTTGTTTTGGGAATATTAATTAAGAGTTTAAAAAAAAATTAAGGGTGTTTTGATATCTGAATGTGTTAACATATGGGTTCAATAGAGTTTTTAATGGGATATATGATGTAATGGTTAATGATTAAAATGTTTTATTAATTATATAGTCGTTTTACACAATTTTTGAAGGTTGTTGAGATCAATACAACTAATGATGAGGGGTGATTCTGATATAGATTATATGATTGGCGTTCTAAGATAGTGCGCTAAAGCCTGGGGTAATGATTATGTTCTTTGAAAAATTATATTGCAAATAAACAATATGATTATTCAAATTAAAATGATTCTTAAAAGGGTTCTATGATGATGATGTCTAAAGGCACCTGAATGACTTTTCTATTCATTCTAATTAAATTTCATAGGTTTTTTATTCTAGAATATAGGATAATGATCTTTTTAATAGAAGGATTATGACATTTTTTTAAAAGGTTTTTTTTATGTTTTTTTCATGGGTTATAATTTATTATAAAAAAACCCTTATTATTATGATTTTTTACATTATATTTCCTTATAAATTTTTTTTGTTGAAAAAATCTAGGCTGTAAAGCTAATTTCATGGGTAATTATATGATTATTTAATAATAGATATTAATATTTTAAAGAAAAACTATCATTTTTTTAAATGAAAAAAAATTTTGTTTATTTATTTTATATACCCATAACTGATATTTTTTTATCATCCCACATTTTAAAATGTTTTCATAGGGTTTATGAATTATTATAAAAAAAGAAGAAATATACATGATAATTGTAAATATTTTTCATGAAAATAAAATATGTTTCTTTTTATAATTTTTATATTATTGGTAAAATGGATATTAAAAGGATTTATCCAACATATGTTTTAGAGTTTTCTTATGTAATAGTTATGAACATTTCTCTAAATCACTAAACCAAAAAAATTCCTCAAAATGTATGAAATTGAATTATTGATAAAAATTTTAAATTATGGGTTGAATAAGGTTGAAGACCTTATACTATGTACCAACATTTGATATTAAAAATGCATAATGAATTGTAAGTTAATATCAAATAGATCTAATATAACTGAATTGAGTTAGAGTTAGAGTTATCCTATTGTACATTAAAAAATATAACTAGATTAGTTCCTAGTTTCTGGAGAAGTGGGAATACTAGTGATCAGGATAATTGATCACTTATCATTGCTTAGTTTAACATCATGTAGTATCATTGAAAGGGTATTATTAATATTAAATAAAACATTATTAAAGGTAGTGGTTTCTTTATTAATAATATCTAATCATGTTGTAAATTTTGATAATCTTATGTACAGATTTAGTAATTTCCTATTTCAAATTAAGTTAATATCAAAAGGATTAGTTTTATCATTATTGTAATAAATTTTTATTATGGGCTTAGTTAGGATATTCAGATTATTACATGTGAAAAAGAGGTGGACACTCAGTTATATTATAACATGGGGGATTTTATTATTTTTGGGAATCCAATTTAACTAGATTCTCTATAGGAACATGTTATTTTACCAAACCTAGTCACAGACACATGGTTGGCCTTGTAGTTTTATCCATTCTCAATAGATGAATGTTTAATATTTGAGAACTAATTAGTCATTAGCAGTTCTACCTAGGGAAAGTAAGAATCTTTTGATGTTTTTCACTCAAACCAACTACATCATAATTTATATTACTTATATATTAAAATAAGTTATTATTAATTTATGTAATTAATCCCTAAATATTTTTTCTTCTACACGAAATTAGCCTTAAATTGTCCAAGAGTTTTTATCTCACTAAATTTGTCATAGAAGTTGTCCACAATGATGAGAACCTTGAAATACCAATGTGGTTTTCTTAAAATAGTTTTATGATTAGTTAACATTATATGATGTGGAACAAATTATGTTATCTATCATGTGAGAGTACTCATAAGTATATGATACTTATACTCAAGATGTTTTTACTGGGTAATATCCAAAATGGGAGATTATGAGATGATAGCCACCAATAGAAATTATAAATGTTTTTGTATCATTAGATAATCTTCTGTGTGACTTTGTTTAATGGTCCTTATACATTTAGGTTATTATTAAATAATTTAATGACTAAGGATCTTATATTTACTGACCAAAATCATGACGCCATATGTTCAAGGGAATTAGGGGACATTTGGTGCATCATTAATTACATGTTATAAATGAATAATTTTGTAATAGATTTTTCTTTTTCTATATCAATTGAAGTTAATATCTCATTCCATTCATTGAAATAGAATTTTCACAATAAATTTCATGGAATGTAATATATATTTTATTATAAATAAAAAATAAGTATGTAGCAAGTATATTGGTTAATGGAATTATTGTAAAACATTATAAATGAGACATTGTGAAAAACTGCTTATAATACATAGTGATAAATCTTATGTAGTTTTTGATGTTTTGAGATTATCTTCTTTCTCTTGGCTTCCATGACCCATTCATAGACATTAATATTTAAATTTCAGAAATCCCACATAATGAAAACATGAAATAATCTAAAATGGTCTCACACTCAGTGTTTTGTTATCAAAATTAAATAATATAGGATTTTATTATTGTAAAAAATATTATTCTCATTACCGATGAATAGTTTTATTCCTGATTTATCCATAAGAATCATTAAATAAATATTTATCCACATAGAAATTATTTAATTATGTTATTACATACTGTATTAATTTATTTCATGTTATTTCTATGGTAATGAATGATTATATATTCATTCATATGAAATTTATTTAATTATGTTAATATTTAATCAATATATAATATCCATAAATTTAATTAAATATTTATTTTGTTTATGAACAAATATTTACTCTTGTATTTGATAAATATCAAGGAGGATTAGTGGACCTAGATTATTACTATGGATAAATATTAATTTTAAAGATGGTAAAATAATATTTATCATTACACGAGTCATTACACATCATAAAAAATAATATTATTAATATAATTACATAGAATGGTGTCCAATTAGTTTTAATATGTTATTTAAGGGTTGTTTTGAAATTAAGTAATACTTTAACCTTCACCCTATCTATATAAATAAATGTTTATGTCTATTATATTGAGGATGATAAATATAGATCATTATTGAAAATTGTCTTGCATAAGGAATTAAAAATCCCTCTCTCTAATCAAAATAATGCTCTAGATATTATCCACCCTCTTATGAATGATATTGGAAGGACAATACTTCTTTCCAGAAGGAATCATTACAGTAATTATAATTAATTGACAAGATGAAAAGTCTAGAACACAAGCAGCCTGAAATCCATTGATGGAGTTTATGGAAAAAAGATAATGTGTAGATCCCTGTAAGAGGGATTCTACACTTGGATCATATAAATACAATGATGGTATATTGAAATGAGTTTTTTTTTATCAACATCTTCATTGAAGAAATATTTCAAGATTGAGTTATTATTTCTTATGATCTATTTAAATTAAATATAAATTTAATATGGAAAAATCTTATATTGTTTTTTAAAACCAATATTATCAATATTATTTGAAAAATTTTCATTGATAATAGAATTTACATCTTGTAAAATTTCTAAAAAATCCATAAAATCTAATAATTCATGAGTAGGGATCAGCCCTGATAAAAACTTCTATTATAGAAAACATCACACTGTTTCGATCTTACCAAAGTGTTTCAATTTTTAACAATGAGATAATTTGTTTTTTAGTGAAGATGAGGTAATGGTGTTTGTGGGGTTGATACAGTTTGAAGCAGCTGAAAGACCACATATTGTAATTGTGAGAAACCACATATTGTAATGTGGTGAGTGAAAACATGTTGGAATTGTGCTATCATGTGAAGGGGCCAAGAAACCATTCATTACAGTGGTTCAATCATGGAAACACTTGGAAGGAGAAATGATAGTGAACCTTAAATTATATGAGAGAAATAATTATTATGATGTTATATCACATGAAACGGATTGAGGCATGTCATGTGATTATTTCATGCTTAAAGTCGTGGTTGAAATTGATTATGTGTAAGAAATTAATGCATCTGATAATCATTCATACATATTACTATGAGCATTTACAGTTTATAGATATGATATTTATAAAGTAAATTTGGATGATATTCAAACCATATAAATGAATGGTGGGTATATTTATATCGATATATTCATCAATTTTCACTTTCCTATATATAAATCCTTTAAAAAGAAGAAATGTGACATTCAAATGTTCACAGTTCATCATGATCTATTCATTTGGATATAAAATCTATAATGATACCATGAATTCATCTAATGCATCACATAAAAGACATAAATCAATGTTGAAGATAACTTTTCATGTTATTTCAATTATATACTTGAAATAAGAATAGAAATGTGTATTTATGTGGTAAATATTAAAATTGAATATTTGAGTATCTATCAGAGAAGTTTTACACAACGTCCATGGGTTTCTAAACTTCTAAGGTGATCTAATAAATAACAAATAAGTATCTATGAATAAATTTCAATGTCAAGGAATCCAATAAACATGTTTGGAGGAACCAATTTGAAGAAGTAAATATGTCTGATGATGATTACGTTGATGAATATTTTAAATGGATCAATTATATTATAAGAAAAATAAAAGTATTTAATGTGAATATTGATGATTCCATAACTATTGAAAATTTAATGGGGAATTTTCCATATTTTTTTTATTAAAAAAACGTGTTTTGGATTAAATATAGGATTTATATCTTGATGAATTACACAATATAGTCATAGATTATGAGATAACTAAAATACCAACTTTTAAGATGAATGAAAAATTTGAGATGTCCTTTAAATCAATAATTAAAAGAAATGGTAATGAATAAGATTATGTTGAATCAAGTGATTGGAAGAGTGATTAAGGAGATGAAGACTTCTATCATATTTTTAATCTTCTATCAAAATTATTCAAAAAGGGAATGTGGGAGGGAAATGATTACAAACCACTAATTTGTTAAAACTATGGTGACTTGTTTTATTTTTCCAGAAAAAAATCCAAGGAAGTGTAAAGAATATTTAGATGAGGATGACGATATGAGTCCCCAAAAACATAAATCGGGATAGGATAAATACAAAATGAATCACATCAACAGTAAGAATTTGAATTTTATATGTAAGAAAAATCGAGATTCATTATCTTGTTTCTGTTCAGATGTTTTGGTTAATTTATTTATTACTGTTGAGGAAGGATCCATTTCATCTTGTTATGATTATGATGGAAAAGAAATGGTAAAACGTGAGTGGGTTCTTAAAGAAAAATTATATATCTTCTTAATATAAAAACATGACCTAAAGAAAGAAAATAAGAATCCTGATAAATAAAACCAAAATGGTTGTTTTTAGTGAGGAATAGTATTTCATTAAAGAAGTGATGTACAATTATGAGATCAACTAGTACAATCCTAGAGAATTTGAAAATGAAAATATTATCATAGATTTAAAAGAGGAAATAGATTCAAAGGAAGAATATCTATTTAAATCCCAATACAACTATTTCATTGTTCAATATGAGTTTAACAATTCCAAATAATACATCAATAAATTAGTAAAGGTTAATGTAGAATTTTATCATCAAAGTGGCATGAAATATTTCAATAAATAGGTAAATCTTGGAGCTTATAAATATAATGAATATTTTACAATAGAAAAAAATCATTCTTAAAAAAATAAACCAGTAAAAGGATGGATAACGTAGAAACCCATTATTGTATCTCTCAGGTTATATACACCTAATTAACCCATATAGACTTAGTACATACCAACTAAAGGCTCGTCTCTAAGAGAACCATGTGGAAACGTCATTATCATATAAAATGGGAAAAGAGAATCATGAGTACCATCGGAAGAAAAAGAATATTTTAGTAGTTCCTTATAAAGCACCATATAATTTTATTATTAAAAATGGTGGAAATAAATGAGAATACATATAGACATTAAAGATATATGTTGATATTTATAATAAAATATAAAGGGGGTTTTTTGATAGCAAGAAAGTGTTACAATTATTTTCAATGAGTTGATATGTTTTTAGTGATTGATGATGAGGTGATATTTCATGGAGGATTGTTATGGATTAATTATATTGAATTGGATATAATAAATATGAAATAATTAATGTATATTTAATGTTTTTGTATTATTCTTCAAATAAATATTTGACTACTATTGTTGAATAATAAAACTGTGTCTAATTCCTGTCATTGTAGATAGATTACAATGGGATTGATCCTGAGGTGTCTGAGATGTGTTTAAGAAGGCCATATATATTTTTTATAAAATTTATTTACCTTCATTAAGGTAGTTTCATCATCCAAATTAAAATATTAGATTGGCCATGCCTAATTAATGCAACTACATGAAGGGTTTGAGTGACCGTGTGGTGGGATAGAGCGGCCACATATAGAAATGGTGTGACCACAAGAAGTTTTGGTATCAACATATATTATAATTGATAGACTACATGATGAAATGATGATACATCATAATAGGGTCAACCAGTTACTGATTAGAATCAAGAAACTACAAAAAAGTTCAATCAAATTCAAATTGTAATTGGGTAATATCATGAAGGGTTCAAGCGACCACATGTTTGAATGATGCAACTATACATTGGAATCAGGTGACCACATGAAGGTGTCAAGAGATGGTTAATTAGAATATTATGACTACTGAATATTCATGGAAATATAATCGTTCATTAAAATTTCATGGAATAGGATAAATATGTATTATTTCAGTATTTTTCATGCCACTAATCAAGCCACCTCCTTTGATCGTAAAATTCTTGATGTCATGATTGAGGCTGATTCTGTTTCATAAATATATGAATTTGATTATCATGCATATATGTATCCATTCATATTTAAAATTGATTGATAGGATATATCACAATTTTGTCTAGAATATATTAAAACAAAACAAATTCATGGATAAGATATAAATATTGATATATAAATATATTGTCACTAGAATGTATATAAATCCGTTGAATTGAAGAATATTGGAATTCGTGTATTCACAGTTCGTACTGATGTGTTCATTGTCCCATGAAATCCATGATTGTGTAATATGTTTTATTTATACATCACTTGGGAATAATTATATTTATATTGTAGAGAAATTTTTGAGTGATTAGTGTGATATGCATAAAAGAATAAGAAACATAACTATTCATTGAAATAAATGAGTTTTTAGTTAATAAAGACATTATGAAGAAATTTAAGGGATATTAACAATTTCATAAGGGTATTTATGATTATATTTGATAAAAAATCATAATTCATTGGCCTGGATTTTTAATATAACTAACTAATTACAGTTATATGCATTTATGATGAGTAAATTATGAAAGTAATCACCCGAATATTCATGGATTTAATTATAAAAAATATAATTGTTTTTTTCGGTTTATGAAGATTTGATAACTACATATACAGGATATATAAATATATATTCCTATAGTAGAAGAAGATGATATATGTTCAAAAATCCAGATAATGTTGAGATAATTATTTGAGTCGATATAAGATATGTATCAATGAGATTTAATATAGGAAAACCACAAATCACTCAATAACTAGTAAAGAGTCTCAAGACTAGTAGTGTGAAATATCTTGAAAAAGTACACTTGAGAACCAACTAATCCATATGCTCATGGAGAATTATTATAATTCTTTGTGGTGAAGAAGAAATCAATGAGAGGTAGAATATCTTTCTCTGATGGATCCTCGTTTTAGAAAGATAATTTTTTCTCCAAGTAGACTCTACAAGTGTAAGAAAAAACTGGGACTCATTTTCACATAATGGTAGGATTAGATTAATTTTATGGACTTTTAAACGAGAAAATAATTTAATTATTATTAAAACCAATGAAAGTGACAACATGTCACTCTCTTAAATCATATAAATATAATTATTTTAATTTAGTGATAAACATTATGAAACTTCGAACATTAGTAGAATCCATAAATATAATAAAATTATCAACATCATGTAAATTTATTTATAATTTTTATGGATTAAATAATTATCATTAAAGGTGACACAATAGTGATGTTGAAATTATTTTATTGATTGAAATATAAAATAAATGGTTTTTAAAAAAATATATATATTATATGAACTATTTAATGTGATCCACAAATTTTCAAGATAAATATGACATTTTATTAATCTATTAAATATTTTGGTTATAACATATCTTCTGTGTTGATTTTATTTAAATTCAAATAATTTATTTGTGTCAAAATTGACAATATTTATATTTTATATTATTAAGATGATTAAAAATCACGCCAATATTTTAAAAATTACAAATTAAAATTTATATGATCTAAAATGTCATAAACTATCAAATTGTGTATATTTAAGAACACATAAGTAAGTATTTATAACCATATAAAATTTATAACATTATTATAACAAATAAAATTAAATACATTAAATAAGGATAAATAAAAATGATAAGTTTTAAAATAAAATCAAAACATGTCTAAATTTATTTGGTTTATGATATTGCAACCCTATCGTATCTAATATCCGAATTTGAGTCATATTGAAGGTTTTTATGTGGGGTTTAGATTTATTATGAATTATTATTTTAGAGGATTACAAAAGTGCCCCTCTCCTGCCTTATAAAAGGGCACCTCCTCCCTCTCCTCTTCATAACACATTGAGCCCTCAAGCTCAGCCCAAACCTTCCCATTTCTCTTCTCCCCTTCTATAGAAACATTCTAGAGGATCTGTTCTTCTCAAAATACCAACTCTAGTCCTTTAGTAGGAAGTATAAAAGAGGTGCGTCGAAGAAGAGGTAATCTCTTTAACCGATTCATTCAAGTTTCATTCTTCTTAAACTTATTCTTCATTAGTTGATTCATTATAAAGTAATAAAATAAGTATCACTAATATACTGATATGTTATTATAAATATGAAACAACCCTATTTCACCTTCTATCCACCCTACGGAAAACAAAATCACCACGCATGCGTACTTAAGGAATATCGTCTCCACACCGTGGTGTAATCTATTGTTCCACCACCACCTTACATGGATGGGTATAATGGTGTAAAGAAAAACAATATATGGTTATTATAACATCATAATTTTTTTGATATATTATATCATCCACTCCAATTCTATACAATGATTATGGGAACGATATCATCGCTAGTGCGTACGTACGGACTGCAGTCTACATGAATGCGATAAGATTCATTTTCCATGATTAATCATTCAAGTATGATTACAAAGTATATATAATAAATAATCATGAAAGATATTAAATAATAATGATACTGTATTTATGTACATATATGTTTCGTTTACTTAATTCCATTCAATTCAATAAGGAAACGAAAATAGCATTCATGCATACGTACGGCCTACCGTCTCCATGAACGATGTATTTCATTCCATTTATCGATCTATCTTATATATATATATTCTGAATATAAATTATATATATATATCATGTTTTAAATTATGGAATTAATTAAATCAGGATATATGTAATAATATCAAGAACAACAAATCGAAACACATATGATAAATGAAACAATTTTACCAAAAACACTGCTTTAACATGGAAATTACAAAAAAACGGGTAATATAATGTCATAAGTGAACCATATATGATATCATAACAATAAATATGATTCTATAATAAGTCAATGACATTATTTAAATCATTATACAGGATGTTCAGATATATACAAAGCATATTAGACATAAAGAAAGGGATAATTTTTCAAATCTCATTTTTATAAGAGATTGCTTATTCGTAAGTATTTAATGGGGTATATTTTTCATTCATGTCCATAAAAATGTTTTTCAAAAAGTGTGTAATAATTTTTCCTTGTATTTTTAATGTCATGTTTAACCCTCTTTGACTTTGACTTTGTATTATGGAGGGAATCTTTCTTTTGTTTACCATACGTGGTAATTTTTGACTTTTCCGTTGAAATTACTAGAAGAATGATTTTTTACTTATACGGAATGAAAGGATTTTTACGGTTTTATAACAACTAATTTTCATGAAGTGTACTCTACAAGATTTTAGGGTTATTTTCAATTAAATACTTTTCTTTTAAAATGTTGTGGCATTGTGTGAAAAGAAAATGATTTTTAAGGAGAAAGGATATTTTCCTCAAGAATTCATTTCATGTATTTTATCAAAACCATTTTCTATCTAAGATGAAATTATTTCATATGTTTATGTTTCAAGTATAATTTCACTATTATTTACATGGTTTTACTTTTCTTATGATGAAATGATATCCATTTGTTTTATATGGATTATGTTATGATGGGATGATATTTATGAAACCCATTTTATTCTTTAGGTGATGATGAATGATTTATGTTTATGTTGTGGAACACGTAAGAATGATTTCATTATGAGATGGGTGGGACCTATATCTCCCTCCAATTCATTGGGTAATGATTTATAACTCATGAGATAGACCTGTTTGGAATGGTAAGTTAATTCGGTTCAGTGATACATGACTGGAACGAGGAGTGAACTCGATTCAGAAAGGGACTTTGTCCACTAAGATGGTCTTGGAAGCAATGCCTTGGATACTATGAAAATAATTTCATGTGCTTAATTGTTTTCCAAAATTACATGTTTTCTTCCAATGTTATTTTATCATGATTGATGTTCCATTATGATATATGCCTTACATGCTTCTAAGATTTATTTTTTTCCTCAAGATTTTGATGTTTAGATTTTAGGTTCATGTTTTTTCATTCAAATGTTTATGGATAGTTTTATGTTCTCTATGTTGACGCTAACATAGCATTTGAGATCAGCCTTTTTATTTTTCATTTCCCCGGGATATAATGAAAGGTTTTATGTAACAAAACAAAAGGGAAAGATCTTTATGGGAGATTTTGAAGATCTTTAACCATGATTAGAATATTATGTTCCACGTTTCAAAAGACACTAAACTATTATGGTCCTTTGGTGTCTATTTTTGTTAGGTAATAAGTATTTCTCCAAAGTAATGTAATGTCTATGTATTTCAAGATATGGGTTTCTAATGTTAGTATCAGAGGAAAGGATTAGTTAACCTTTTGAAACTAGGATGCAAAAACTTTAGTGAAATCCCTAGAGATATTTCTAAGGTATGTCTTGGGATGTCCCTAAGGTTACATATAAGTATAGGTTATAGTAATATAATTATAGTAATGATCGTATAATTTAACCTTAGATGTTATATATTGAAGGTACTCCCCCTTGATTATGATTTTTTCCTCTCACACTATTTTTTTGGGGTTTTAGAAAATGGCTAGAAACAGGAAGATTCACGATAATGGAGGGTATTATGGAGAATGTAATGATATTCTTTATGAGAAATCAAATGAAATTGGATCTGGAGGCCCACATATCGTTATTATTCCTAATCATCAATCTCATAATTTTATCAATAATCTCAACATTGGAATGTTTCCCGACTCATCTAATGAGAGAAATATATAGTTTCATGATGATCATAGAGTAAATAATGTTCAATTTCACTCATGTAAATCATGTGGGAAGAGGCATCCAGGAGAATGATTCAAAGGAACTGGAAGATGCATTGGGTGTGGAAAAAAAGGACACAAAGCCAGTAAACATAAAGGGAAAGGGTCAGTTGGCACCATGGACAAGGATAATGGTATTTCTAAGATATCAACAATGGATAAATTTTTTAAATGTGGAATGTATGAGCATCATGAAAACCAACACCCTAAGGGAAATTCTCATGAAGAGAATCAGAATGGTCATATGGGTAGTATTTATATTGATGATGATGAAGAGACTACAAATGATATGTGAGTTGAAAGAATTGTTCAAGATCGGTTAATGGTTTAAGAAGGTAGTGGAATGATTACCTATTTTTCAAGAGTAATGTTGTATAAGTAATCTCATTCTACAATGGGAAAAAGAGACATATAAGGATTGTTACACTATTTTTTTCCTTGTCTTTTTGAATGTATATGTTGAATCGTACTGGTAACTATGAAAGGTTATTCTGATATTTTTGGAAATCACATAATATGCGAATAAATAAGTGATAAGGAGATAATCAAATTTTTAATAGTATTAATGTGATCATGAATGATATAAGGAGAAAGTGATATCATGGTTTGAGTATATATAATTTTCTTGATTTCTTTATGTTGAAAGAGTTACCTTTTGACAGTATTCATGTTTTCACTATGGTTCTATGATAATTTATGTTTCAAGAGAATACATGATTAAGGTATTCACATGTTTGGAATGAGATAAAAAATGTATATCTTAAGATATATGGGGGATAAAGGATGGTATTAAATTGATTATTATGTGACTTTTCCAGTAATCATTTCATTTATACTATGAGATTGGAAAGATGTATTTTGGATAAGTCTAAATATTGGAATGGATTATGTCGGACATTAGATAGTATTGTTTAAGGCTAGAACTTTTTTCAATATAATTTTTGTAATGTTATAATAGAGTAGTTTTAAAAAAAAGGAAAACCTAAAGGGCGGGAGACAACCTATCGCGTCGGACAAGGTTGTGGAAATTTAACCCACAACTGAAGTGCGACATGCCATTATTTCCTACCACAGGCCTAAGGAAGTCCCAGGTTAGTAGAAACTAGTTTTATTTTATTAAGTGGTATGATAGATAACGTATAAGTCCATTTTTGGAATCATATAATATTAAAATCACCATAGATGGAATTATGTATATAATTATTTCTAACTGTATGTTTGAGATAGATGGAATGACCTATCATTCAATCACATGATCCACTAACACTCCATGGAAGATAAATTCAACTTCATTTCTTTAAGAGAGGAAATGGAAATTGTTCAAGGCATGGACAACAGTGGGAATGTACCATAATCAAGTAAGTATTTATTTTAATTAAAAAAAATTTAACCATTAGGGAAATGATCTTGAAAACCAAAAATATTGTCATATTTCCCTTATATCCGATGAATCAGATGGTACCTTAGAACAACACAAATTTATGGAATTGTGATTGTTGGATTTTTCATAGCCGTGTTCGCTACCACTCTCCATTAGAACGTGATGGTTATGTTTCTCTTCCATATCCATATTTTCACCTATGTTATCCTATGTGGAAACCCAGTGATGAGATAATTTGGGTAACTGATATGTTTCATACTTCACTTTTAAAAATTATGTTTTAGTATTCATTTTAACAATGTGGGTTTCTATGAAAGAAACTTTCAATTATTAAACCATTTATAACCCCGATGAATTTCGAGGGCGAAATTCATTTTAAGAGGGTTAGAAGGTAACAACCGGAGATTTTATGAAAATAATTCTTTTTAATTTCATTGAAG
Source organism: Viscum album (assembly GCA_963277665.1). Taxonomy (NCBI): domain Eukaryota; kingdom Viridiplantae; phylum Streptophyta; class Magnoliopsida; order Santalales; family Viscaceae; genus Viscum; species Viscum album. The sequence goes on along the minus strand of OY728133.1, from coordinate 1,440,758,151 downwards.
TCTTGTGTTGTATGCTACATAAAAAGGATCTTGCAATACATGCATCCCTGACGTGGCTTGCATTACACGCAATCGTAACTTTCCTCGATAGCGTGTGTAATACGCAATATCGGGATTCACTAAACAAAGATATATTGTTATAATATTATTATAGACTAGCTTTCCCCATAGGGTGCATTTTAGTGGTTCCGCCCCTGCTGTACCTGTGGTGGTGAGTTGAGGAGGTCCTAGTTTCGAGCCTTCACGTCTGTAGATTTTCTTTCCTTTGTTCCCCTCTCCCCGGAACTATCATGTATATTATTATAGACTAGAAGTTATGAATAGTATTAAATAAAATTTGAAATTTATAACATTATTATTTATATTACACATTTTTTAGAACATGGTATGAGAACAGAATAAATATTTAGGATAAAATAAGTATTTTTCAAAAAAAAAATGCAGGTTTGCCGCCTTTTGATGGCGCACCCACATTAAATATATTTTTTGACATGTTTATAAGTTGAATTTGACAAAATAAAATACTTCATTGGAATTAGGATATAAAAATTTACTTTAGATAAATTTTTCATATTATTCTGATAACATTAATATTTTATTGAATAGTAAAAACATACACATTTTAATTAAAATCATCTTTTTTCATCGCAATAATTTATATGGTTAAATTACAATATTTAATGGTTTTAAAGTATAAATAGAATATATTTTTACCATTTAATATATGTTATGTCATTACTATTAATTTTAAATAGAATTCTTAGGTAAAAACATTTCAATCTTTAGGAATATTGTAACTTTTAAAACTCATTTTCTTAACAACGGGATAAATTTTAATTTAATTACTGAAACTTATTTGTTTTGAATTTTTAAAAATGGATTCCATATTTGGATTAAGTGGGTCCCAATTATGTTAATAGTTTACTTTTATTTTTTTGATATTATGAAAAGTAACTACAGAAATATTTATTTACTTCAGTTAATGATAAATCGGTTAATTAAGGGTTAACCTAAGATTATAAAGTTACCCTAACACCTAAAACAATTCTATTGGATGACTCAAAGTCGACCCATATCACATAAGGGTCGAATGTGATTCATTTTATGGATTTTGACAAAGAAAATAATTGAATTATTATTAAAACCAAAGAAAGTGACAACATGTCACTCCCTTAAAAATTATAAGTATAATAATTTTAATTTAGTGATAAACTTCATTAAACTTTGAACATGAATAGTATCCAGAAATATAATACAATTATCTACATCTTGTGAATTTATTTAGAATTTTTATGGATTAAATAATTATAATTAAAGGTGACACAATAGTTATATTGAAATTATTTTATTGATTGAAATATCAAATAATGGGTTTTAAAAAATAAAAAAAATATTATATGAACTATTTAATGTGATCCATGAATTTCATAGATAAATAAGACATGTAATGAATCTATTAAATATTTTTTTTCGAAAATATTTTCTTGTATGGATTTTATTTAAATTCAAATATTTTAATTGTGTCAAAATTGACACTATTTATATTTTATATTATTAAATTGTTTAAAATTCACAATAATATTTTAAAAATTATAAATTAAAGTTTATATGATCTAAAATGTCATAAAATATCAAATTATTTATACTAAATAACACATAAGTAAGTATTTATAACCATATAAAATTTATAACATTATTACCACAAATAAAACTAAATAGATTAAATAAGGATAAATCAAAATGATAAGGTTTAAAATAAAATTAAAACATGTCTAAATTTATGTGGATGATGAGATTAAAACCCTATATTATATAATATCATAATTTTAGTCACTTTGAAAGTTTTTATGTGGGGTTTAGGTTTATTATAAATTATAATTTTAGAGGTTTCCAAAAGTGCCCATCTCCTCCCTTATAAAAGGGTACCTCCTCCCTCTCCTATTCAAAACACATTGAGCATTCAAGATCGTCAAAACCCTAACCATTTCTATTCTCCCCTTCCATAGAAACATTCTAGAGGTTTTGGTATTCTCAAAATACCAACTCTTGTCCATTAAGATAAAGCTTAAAAGAGGTGTGTTGGAGAAGAGGTAATCTCTTCTACCGATTCTTTCAAGTTTATTTCTTCTTAAACATCTTCTTCTTCAGTTGTTTCATTACAAAGTACTAACATCATTATCAATAATATACTGATATGTTACTATAAATAATAAACAACCCCATTTCACCTTCTATCCATCCTACGGAAAACAAAATCACCGCACATGCGTACGTACGGAATACTGTCTCCACGACGTGGTGTAATCTTTTTTTCCACCACCACCTTACTTGGATGGGTATAATTCTATAAATAATAACTATATATGTTTATTATAACATCATAATTATTCTGATATATTATATCATCCACTCCAATTCTCTTCAATAATTACGAGAATGATATCATCTCTCGTGCGTACGTATGAACTACCGTCTCCACGAATGCGATGAAATTAATTTTCCATGATTAACCATTAAAGTATGATTATAAATAACATATAATAAATAATCACAAAAGATATTACATAATAATGATACTGTATTTATTTACATATATGTTTCATTTACTTAATTCCATTCAATTAGATAAGGAAACGAAAACAGCGTTCATTCGTACGTACGGCCTATCATCTCCATGAACGGTGTATTTCATTCCATTTATCGATCTATCTTATATTTACATGATGAATATAAATTATATATATAAATCATGTTTGAAATTCTGGAATTAAGTAAATTAGGGTATATATAATAATATAAACAACATCAAATCAAAACACGTACGATAAATGAAACGATTTTACCCAAAACGCTGCTTTAACATGGAATTTACAAAAGAACGGGTAATATAATGTCATAGGTGAATGATATATGATATCATAACCATGAATATGATTCATTAATAATTCAATGACATTATTTAAATCATTATATATGAGGTTTGGATACACACATAGCATAACAGACATAAGGTAAGGGATAATTTTGCAAATCTCATTTTTATCTGAGACTGTTTATACGTAAGTATTTATTGGGGTATATTTTTCATCCATGTCCATCAAAAGGATTTTTCATAAGGTGTTTAATATTATCCAATTTCTTTTTAAAGTCATTTTTAACTCTCTTTGACTTTCACTTTGTGTTATGGAGGGAATCTTTCTTTTGTTTACCATACATGGTGCTTTTTGACATTTTCGTTAAAAGTACGAGGAGAATGTTTTTTTTACTTATACGTCATGAATGAACTTTTACGATTTTATAACACCTTATTTTAATGAAGAATATTCTACAAGATTTCATGTTTATTATAAATAAAATCCTTTTCTTTTAAAATTGTGTGGCGTTGTGTGAAAAGAAAATTATTTTTAAGGAGAAAGGATATTTTTCTCAATAATTCATTTCAACTATTTTATCAAAACCATTTCCCATCTAAGATGACATTTTTTCATATGTGTATGTTTCATGTATAATGTATCTATGATTTACATGGTTTCACTTTTCTTATGATGAAATAATATCCATTTGTTTTATATTGATTATGTTATGATGGGATGATATTTACAAAACCCATTTTATTCTTTGGGTTATGAAGAATGATTTATGTTTATGTTGTTGCTCACGTAAGAATGATTTCATTATGAGATGGGTGGGACCTATATCAACCCAAAATTCATTGGGTAATAATTTATATCTCATGAGATAGACATGGCTGGAATGGTAACTTAATCTGGTTCAGTGATACAGGACGGGAACAAGGAGTGAACTCGATTCAGAAAGGGACTTTGTCCACTAAGATGGTCTTGGCCGCAATGCCTTGGCTACTATGGAAATCATATCATATTCTTAATGGTTTTCCACAATTACATGTTTTCTTCCAATGATATTTTATCATGATTTATTTTCCATTATGTTATATTCCTTACGTACTTCCAAGATTTATGTCTTTGCTCAGGATTTTAATGTTTACATTTTATGTTCAAATTTTTGCATTCAAATGTTTATATATTGTTTTATGTTTTCTATGTTTACCCTTACTAAGCATTTGAGCTCACACTTTTTATGTTTTCTTTTCCCCAGGATATAAAGAATGGTTTTAGGTAAAAAACAAAATTGAAAGATCTTTATGGGAGATGTTGAAGATCTTTCACCATGATTAGAAGATTATATTCCATGTTTCCAAAGACACTAAACTATTACGGTCCTTTAGTGTCTGTTTTTGTTTTCTATTAAGTATTCCGAAAAATTAATGTAATATCTATGTACGTCAAGATATGGGTCTCTAAAACTATCCTCACCTCGTAGCCTCAATCTGGTTGGAATTCAACAGTTATGGGAACAAAGACGTAGTCCTCTTCACTAGCTCGTGCATTAGGAGTAGAGTTTAGAGCCTCTGTTCAACTCGAACCATTGGCGTAGAACCTCAAGTTGATACCCAACTCTACCAAGTCATGTGTACATGATATATATATATATTTATTTATATTTATATATGTGTATATATATATATATCTGTGTGTGTGTGTATCCACCAACCATTGACAAAATATCACAACCATTTTCCTAGGAAAATGTAAATCCTAACAATAATATGAGAGTTAATGGCATGACACAACCCATCAACCCATTTACCACATTTCATATCATTTATCCATTTATCCCCATTCCATTTTATTATTCTCATCTCGCTAAGAATTCATTCATTGTGCCTATCTCACTAGGATTTTTTCATCATGCCTAACTCACTAGGCCTCATTAACATGCTCATAATCCAATCCATTATGGTCTTTAATCGTTTCCCCATATTGAACCATTTATCCATTCATCATTTCACAAGAATTTACCAACACATGCTTTCCAAGTACGATTCTCATATCACACCACACAAACCCTTCATTACATTGAATTGTTTTGTTGTACCACCTAATTTTCATATATTAAGCCATTCCAAAAATTCATCCCCAATTCCAATTTCCCATGTTATCTCACTAATCATAATCATGTATAAAACGAATCCCTTCTCATTTTCCCTTATCTCACATAACCCATTTTTTTGCCTTCCAAACACCTACATGGGTCACCGCCCAACCAATCTGTATTACATGGACACCCATTCACATCCTTCAAGCTTAATATCATATTCACCCTAGTCTTTATGCTCTCGCACATGGCCCTGCACTTACATAGCTAAACTCTACATCCAAAAACGTAGGCACACCCCATGGGTGGCCCTAACATATGTCACATCATTCTCCGTGATTCCCTTGGGGATCATGAGGGTTCCATTAGGTTGTTTAGACTCCCTAAGCATCACATCACAATAATGGAATGATGAACTATTCACAAGAGTGTAATAATCAAAACACCACATGCACAAATCTATATAAAACTCAAGGGATATAACTGGCAGAACACCTACCTTGAATCCAATAATGAACACACTCTTAATCATTTCCATTGATCCATATTAAAACACCCCTTGAAGCCTCGACCTAAAACTCACCAAAAAAGAGAGGTTTGAGATATTCAGAGAGAAATCACCCAAAATACAAGACTTAAACTGGAAAAGAGAGAGGAGGGGAATATTAGACTCACATAGATCTTATATTTGTGTCATGTGGCACTCCAAAAGATCAAGAATCGAATGATATAGGTTCTTGTAAGATCTTGGACCCTTTGGTTCATTCCTAGGGTTTCAGGGAGGAGGAGGAGGAAACCCCCCGAGTTGGGTCTTAAAATCATTAGGTGGTAAACACAAGAAAGATTCGTTCCATAACACAAAGTAAAATTCAAAGAGGGGTAAACATGCCATTAAACAGACATGGAATAATATTAACCACTTTATGAAAAACATTTTATGATCATGGATGAAAAATATAACCCCAATTAAAACTTACGTATAAACAATCTCGGATAAGAATGAGATTGGAATAATTATCCCTTACCTTAGGTCTGATATGCTTGGTACTTAATCAAAACTCCTGTATAATGATTTAAATAATTTCATTTACTTATTAGATAAACATATTCATTGTTATTATATCATATATGGTTCACTTATGACTTTATATTACCCGTTCTTTTGTAAATTCATGTTAAAGTAGCGTTTTGGGTAAAATCTTTTCATTTGTCGTTCGTGTTTTAACTTGTAATTATTCATATGATTACTGAGATGATGAATACTTACATACAGAATTTAAAACATGATTTATATATAATATATATTCATAATATATATATATATATATAATATATCGATAGATTTAATGAAATACACCATTCATGGAGACGGTAGGTCGTACGTACGCATGAACGCTGTTTTAGTTTCCTTATTGAATTGAATGGAATTAAGTAGATGAAATATATATATATATATACAGTAGAATTATTATGTCATATATTTCATTATTACTTATTATATATACTTCATAATCATTCTTGAATGATTAACATGGAGCGTGAATCTCATCGCGTCGTGGAGACGGTAGTCCGTAAGTACTCATGAGCGATGATATCATTCCCAAGATCGTGGAATTATATTAAAGTGTATGTATAATATTAAAGAATCAATATAAAATTACAATAATCATATATATTCATTACATTCACCATTATACCCATCCAAGTAAGGTGGTGGTGGAAAATAGATTACACCACAGTGTGGAGACGGTATTCCATACGTACGCACGCGCGGTGATTTTGTTCTCCGTAGGATGGATAGATGGTGAAATATGGTAGTTTAATACTTATAATAAAATATCATTATATGAGTGATACTGATGTTATTACCCCATAATGAAACAACTAAAAATGATTAAGTGGAAAAAGAAATAAAGTTGAAAGAATCGGTAACGGACATTACCTCTTCTTTGAAGCGCCTCTTTGAGACCTCCCCTTAGGGCACAAAAATTGATCTTCAAAGAAGACCAGGACCTATAGGATGTTTCTAGGAAAGTGGAGAAGAGAATTTGACAGGTTTTGTCTGATCTTGAAGGCACAAAGTGGTTTGAGGATGAGAGGTAGGAGGTGCCCTTTTATAAGAGAGGAGATGGGCACCTTTGGAAATATAAGAAATATTAGTTTATATAAAATCCCAACCCCACTAAAAAACTTCCAAAATGACTCATATTTGAATATTATATGATATAGGTTTTTAATATCATCAACCAATAAAATTTATACATGTTGGGAATTTATTTTAACCATTTTCAACTTGATTTATCTTTATTTATCAAATTAATTTTATTTGTGGTAATAATATTCAAAATTATAAATTATTATAAATAATTACTTATGTGTTGTAAATTTTCCATAATTTGACACTTTATGACATTTTATACCATATAAATTTTAATTTATAATTTTTAAATATTTTGGTTATTTTTAAACAATTTTATAATATGTTATGTTTATAAAATAACAATTTTGTCAATTTTGTCACTATTCATTTATTTGAATTTAAATAATATATATACAGAAGATATGTTCGAACTAAAATCTTTAATAGATTCATAAAATATCATATGTATCTAGAAAATTAGTGGAGAACATTAAATAGTTCATATAATATTTATTTTAATATTTTAAAAAAAAATTATTTGATATTTTAATTAAAAAAATAATATCAACATCACTATTGTTTCATACTTAATGATAATTATATAATCCCTAAAATTTCTAAATAAATTCCTATGATGTATATAATTGTATTATATTTCTGGAGACAATTCTTGTTCGAAGTTCCATTAAGTTTATCACTAAATTAAAATTATTATACTTATATGATTTATGAAAGTGACATGTTGTCACTTTCTTTGGTTTTAATAATAATTAAATTCTTTTCAAGGACCAAATTCCATTAAAGGAATCTAATATGACTCTTTGGTAATATTGGTCGACTTTTTGTCATCCAATAAGATTTTGGCAGGTGTTAGGGTAATTTTATAATATTATATTTACCCTTAATTACCCGATTTACCTTTAACTATGGTAAATAAAATTTACCGTAGTTACTATTCATAATGCCCAAAAATAAAAAGTACCTTATTAAAATAATTTCGTCCCACTTATTCCAAATATGGAATCCATTTTTCTAAATTCAATACACAAAAGTTGCAGAAATTAAATTAAAATTAATCCTGTTGTCGACAGAAAACAGGTTTTTGGTTAAAACATTGCAAAAGATTGAATTGATTTAACCTATGAATTCAAGGAAAAATCAATTATAATTACATACATTATATTAAATGGTAAAAATATATTCTATTTATACCTTAAAATCATTCAATATTATAATTTAACCGTATAAATTATTACGATGAAAAAAGTTGTTTTTAATTAAAATATAGCGTGTTTTTACTATTCATTAAAATATGAAAGTTATCAGAAAAAATATCAAAACTTTATCCAATGTAAATATTTATATCCTGATTCAAATTAAGATGTTTATTTTGTAATATTAAACTTATAAACATGTCAAAAACTAGATTTAATGTGGGTGCACCATTAAAAGGAGGCAAAACTGCATTTTTTTTAAAAATACTTTTTTTACCTGAAAAATTTATTTTGTTCACATACCATATTATAGAAAATGACTAAGATAAAATAATAATGTTATAAAATTCAAAATTTAGTTAATACTATTCATAATGGCTAGTTCATAATAATATTATAACCATATATCATTGTTTAGTGAAACCTGATATTGCATACAACACACGCTACCGAGGAAAGTCGTGATTGTGTGTAATTCAGGCCAAGTCAGGGTTGCATGTTGTGCAAGACTCATTTGTTGTTTCATTTAACAAAATCCAATTATATTTCATTTATACATTGAATATATATATATATATATATACTCAATGTTGCATAGAATAACTACTATCAAACAAACATGAAATTGTGTGTAACATGATCCAAGATTAGTTTTGCGTATACTGCAAGCTAATACAGTGTTGCGTATAGCACAAGCTAATCTTGGTGTAGCGTACAACAGAAGATATGAAATAAATTAAAAATAATATATGTTACAAAATCTCAGGGTGTTACATTCTACCGCCCTTAAAATGAATTTCTCCCTCAAAATTCATCGGTGTTATAAATGGTTTAATAATTGAAAGTTTGTTTTGTAGAAACCCACATCGTAAAAAGGGAATACCAAAAACATAGTTTTTAAAACTAAAGTATGAAATGTAAGGATTACCCAAAGAAACTCATCACTGGGTTTCCATATAAGAGAACATAGATGAAAATATGGATATGGAAGAAAAATCTAACCATCAAGTTCTGATGGAGAGTGGTAGAGAACATGGCTATGAAAAAGCCATCAATCACAAAGTCATAGATTTGTGATGATCTAAGGTACCATCTGATTCATCGGATATAAGGGCACTAGGAAAAAAATTTTGGTTTTCAAGATCATTTCCCTAATGTTGATGAAATTGGAATTTTAAGAAATACTTTCATCATTTAGGTACAGTCTCATAGTTGGTCATTCTATGGACAATTTCCACTTCATATATTAATGAAATGAATTTGAATTTGTAATTCATGAAGTGTTAGCAGATCATGTGATAGAATGATGGGTCATTCCATATGTCTCAAACAGAAGGTTATAAAAGTTATCAAAAATACATATGTCCATCTACAGTGAGATTAATCATATATGGTTCCTAAAATAGACTTATACTTCATATATCATACTGCTTAATATAATGAAACTAGTTTCTACTAAATAGGGACTTCCTGTTGGTCAGTGGTAGGCGATAAAGGCCAGTCGTACTTCGGTTGTGGGTTCGATTCCCACAGCCTTATCCGATGCGATGGGTTGTCACCCATCATGTAGGTTTTCCTTTTTCTAAAACTACATTACTATAACATCCCATCAATACTATCGAAAAAACTTCTATCCTTAAACAATACTAACTTATGTCCAACATAATCCATTCCAATCTTTAGGTTTATCCGTAATACTGCAGTCCACTCTCATATTATAGTGAAAATGATTACCAGATATTTCATATAACAAGCATGTTAATACAATCGTTGATCCCCATATATCATAAGATATTTCATGTTGGTCACATTCCAAACATTAGAAGGCCGTAATCATGTATTCTTCTGAAAAAATGAATACCCATTGAATCTTAGTGAAAACATGAGTGCTGTGAAAAGTTAACCCTATCCACATACCAAAACCCCAAAAATCTATATACTCAAACCATGATATAACTATTTCCCTATATAAGTCATGAGATCTTGAATAATGTCAAACATTTCATTTTCTCCTTATCCCTTCATTATGCTCATATCATCTTTTTTCCTAAAATATCTCAATTACTTTCCATGGTTACCAGTACCATAAAATTATTGAAAACCACAATAGACCAATACATAAATATTCCATTATTCCAAGATACTATATACAACATTATTTTGGAATCCCATTACATAGACACTTAATCATTCCACCACATCGTTTTCATATTCAACATCAGCAATAGTGATCGCATTTGACTTTACTTTGTCCTTTTCCTTAAGGGGTTGCTCGTGTCGATCATCACTAACCCTTGGATTAGGGAATTTATTAGCATAATGCCCCATTTCCTTGCACTTGAAGCATTGAAGTGTTGGTTGTGCGTTCTCTGTAGTCTTTTATTTATTCACATCATTAGTAACCCTTTTTCCATTACTTTGACACTCAGCTGCTCGATGACCTTCTTTTCCACAATTAAAAAATTTTCTAGTCCCTTTAAGACAATATCTACCTTTCTTCTTTCCACACTTTGAGCATAAGGAAAAATTCATCTTTTTTTCACCATTATTCTGATATTTCTCCTTGAAATCCATCTTTCGTTTCTTGTCAAAACCATGAGATGGATAAGTAACACCAATTTCCATTTCTACCTTGATAGCACAATGCAAAATTTCTTCATAGCTACTGATGTATCTTATAGATAATTCCCTTAGAAGATTTGGTTTCAAGCCACTGAAGAATTGATCAACTTTACTTTCAGGTTGGATGATAAATCTAGATGCATACCTTGCAAGCCTGGTAAAATTAACTTCGTATACACCAACAGATTCATCATCCTTTTTCTTTAGTTCAAGAAATTCCTTCTTCAACTTTGTTCGAAGAATATAATGGAAGTAATTATTGAAAAATAACTTCTTGAACTCGTCCCATTACATGGACTCAATTTCATCACTTGGCCTCATATTCTTGATAAGATTCCACCATTGATCAGCTTCACCTTCCAAACGATATACTGCTAAGATGACTTTATCATGTTCAGAACATTGAAGAACTAAAAATATCTTTTCAGTGGTACTGATCAATTGTGCAGCAACAAGTGGATCAAAGGACCCACTGAAAAAAGGTGGACGTTGCCTCATGAAGGACTCAATAGAATATTGTTCCCTTCTCTGCTCATTTGGAAGTCCAAAATGATTCATAGCTTGTGTAAGTATAGCAATAATATTTTGCACTCCATCTCCCATAACATTTGTTTGTTCAGGAGTAATGTCATTGCATTTTCCATTTCATTGATCAACACAGTTCCTTCGGGTTCCAGCCATCATCTAAAACCCAAAAAGAATAGTGTGAGAGGCAAAAATCATGCTAGGGAAAACAACATAATCAAGGGGGATTACCTTCAATATCTAACATCTTAGGTTTAATTCTATGATCATTACCATAATTCTAGGACTAAAACCTATACTTATAATTTACCTTAGAGACATCCCTAGACATACCTTAGAAATATCTCTACGGATCTCACTAAAGTTCTTGCATCCTAGTTTCCAAAGGTTGACTAAACCTTTCCATTGATACCAACTGTAGAGACCCAAAGCCTGATGTACATGGACATTCCATTACTTTTTCGGAATACTTAATAAATAAAAAAAAAAGACGCACAAGGACCGTAATATTTTAGTGTCTTTGGAAACACGGAACGTAATCTTCTAATCATGGTGAACGACCTTCAACATCTCCAATAATGAACTTCCACTTTTTGTTTCCTTACCTAAAACCTTTCTTTTAATCCTGGGGGAAAATAAAACATAAAAAGGGTGAGATCGAATGCTTAGTAAGGGTAAGCATGGATAAAATAATATATACGATATACATTTGAACTTAAAAAACATGAACATAATGTTTAAACCTCAAAATCTTGAGCAATGACATTAAACATGTATGTATATAAGGCATATATCATAATGGAACATAAATCATCATAAAATATCATGGGAATAAAACATGTAATTTTGGCATCCATAAATAACATGTAATTATTTCCATTGTAGCCAAGGCATTGCTGCCAAGACTATCTTAGTGGACAAAGTCCCTTTCTGAATAGAGTTCACTCCTCGTTCCAGTCCTGTAATACCAAAACATATTAACTTACCGTTCTATCCATGTCTATCTCATGAGATATAAATATTTACCCAATGCATTGGAGGGAGATATACGTCCCACCCATATCATAATTAAATCATTCTTTCATGTGCCACAAAAATCATAAATCATACATTATAGCATAATCAAATAAATAAAATGGGTTTCATAAACATCATCCCATCATCGCATAATCCATATAAAAGAAATGGATCTCATTTCATAATAAGAAAAGTGAAACCATTTAAATCATAGAGACATGATACTTGAAACATACACATATGAAATAATGTCATCATAGATGAAAAATGGTTTTGATAAAACTCTTGAAATGAATTCTTGATGAAAATATCATTTCTTCTTCAAAATCATTCTCTTTTCACAAAATGTCATGCAATTTTAATAGAAAAGGATTTATTTAAAAATAGTCATTAAATATTTTGAAGGAAGATTCATGAAAATAAGGCTTTATAGAACCGTAAAAATCCTTTCATGCCATATAAGATGAAAAAACATTCTCCTTGTACTTTTGTCAGAAAAGTCAAAAAGTACCACATATGGTAAAAAAAGAAAGATTCCTTCCATAACATAAAGTAAAAGTCAAAGAGGGGTAAACATTCCATTAAACATACATGGAAGAATATTAAACACTTTATTAAAAACATTTTATGATCATGGATGAAAAACATAACCCCAGTAAATACTTACGTATAAACAATGACAGATAAGAATGACTTCTTGCTATTCCTTCGCACATAGTGACCCTCATCCTTCCTCATATATAAATAGTGTGATTGCTACAGTGATCGTGATCACGATAGTGACCGCCCTCGAGGATTCCATTAATAAATATAATCACACAGACAATATTAGGAGACTAATTTTCTAGTATAATCAAAGTAACAAAATCCCAATATATGGGTGTAAGGAAACTATTTCATAATATAGGGTAATCTTCATGAAAAAGGGTGATCATTTTCTCATACATCACCTTCTTTGAAAATGTTACGAAGAATGTGATTTCTCAAATAGTGTCCTCTTTGAAATGGTTTAAAAGAATGATTTGTTAGAGGAATCACCAACTTTGAAATTGTTTCATCTAAATAATGCTCCAGCCATCCCCATCTACATATATTTTAATTTTTTTTTGTTTTCTCTAGTTTATATATATATATTGACAAAAACTAAAACAATATTTAAATATTTTTTCCCACTAAATTGATTAAAATATTACAAAAATATTATACCACTTAAAACCCAACCCATCCCTCCCCTTTATAAGGGAGTCCACCGGGCCATCCCTTCATGGTTTTCAATGTGAGATTAACACTCTCCTTTCCAACACATTATAATAATAATATATTATTTTTAATAACATAATAATTAAAAAAAAATTAATTAAAATATCAATAATTATTAATAATCAATATATAATTAATTATAATTAATTTTAAAAATGTAATTAATATTTAAATTAAAATTTCATAAATAATTATGATTAAATTAATATTTAAATTATACAAAATCAATAATAAAAAATTAACTATTTAATTACTTATTTAATAATATTTTTAATGTTTAATCATATCTTATATAATTTAAAATTAATTAGTTATTATTATAAATATTATTATTAATTTAATTGGTAATTAATAATTTAATTATATATCAAAATAATAATTTGGTACAATTATTAATAATGTAATTGAATTAAAATGATTAATAATTAATAATTAGAATTAAAGTAATAATTGATATAGGTAATATTTATTAATAATGAAATTGATATTTATTAATCATATAAATAATAATAATAACATAAATATTAATTATAAAAAATATAGTTAATTGTCAGAAAGTGAAATACTGTATGATTTTTAGGCTCTTACCAACTTATTACAAATGAAGAAAAACACATGTAAGGAGATGGGGCCATATATGGAAAACTACACTCATCATGGAAATAGACTAACATCACACATACAAAGCTAATTAGGGATATCATCATTATCCCAAAAATCAAACTATGATTGATGGTTCGTATTTTGAAGCCATCACCCCAGCTACCTCGACCATGAGGGTTCCGTTTACCATGTGGATGGTAGTTTCTCCTCTAAATCATTGATTATTTCCAAGGCTAGTCATATTCATCTATTAGTGTTTTTCCACCATAAATTTTGTTTTCTCTCTACTAGAGCATAGTATATAGAAACATGAGTACCTCATACTCGGAGTGGAATTTAATATTCCACCACAATTATTTAAGGATAATAACATGCATTAAAGGAATTAAAAATGGTAACGTTACACATGGGTGGTCCCAAGTCAAATGTGGAAGCAGGAGTGCCATAAACCACTGTATTTTGATGATTTTTTACAAAATAGAAAAAGAAGATTTAACATGAGGAGAGGACAAACACACTGCCAATATGTTATAGCCCATGTATGAGACCTCATAAAAAGTAATGACCTAATGCATTTAAACTACCTCCACATCCAAACAAACATTAACATGGTTTATGGATTTTAGTTTCATAAAAGGCTCATCTCTAATATTTTTCTTCCATTTACTGTCCTAATAAGAATGTAAAATCTTCTCCTATATTAACTTCTTCTCAAATGTAGTCTGAGCAGCTAATTAAAGGTCAAAATCAATATGATTAGATCTGCATTTTGTCTCAATGATCATGAAATTTGTATCCTTTAATGAGGATCCTTCATCCACAACGACAACCCAATCCCCCTTAAATTATGGTTTTCGATGGATATGAAACCTTGGGTTTTCACCTTCCCAAGAAAAAGATCGAGGTTCATACCCGCATTTAGCCAAAAAAAGAAAAACAAGACCTGATGAACTATTGAATTTTTCCAAATCCTTCACCATTAAATCCTCATGAGATTTAAAATCCCTAAGCTCACGTTTATTAAGAACTATATTCCTCTATAGAATCACACTCTGTTCTCCTATGCCAGCATCCACTAATAAAACAAAATTTATTCATACTATAGTAGGTCTTGAGTTAAGTCCATTATTCTTATTGAAATAATTAATTTCAATATTCACATGATCGAAACTGAATTAGAAAATAAATGACCCCCTAAAAATCAACTTGTCATGTACTATTTCAATAGAGTAGAAACAAAAGAGAGGAATTATCTAATACTCATTGTTGAATTCAAATTAATCATTATGTGTTGAAATCATAACATTATCTAAAAATTTAGAGCATAAATACACTTAAAAACGTGAATAGTCATAAATCCTAGAAATTTCATTTTCTATTTCCATTTTTAGAGGAACCATAATGTTAATTGAAACATCTCATAAAATTTTAAGATTCCAAAATTCCTAATTTAGGCCATAAACCCTGGCCAATAATTTAACTGATGTTCCAATGACCTCTATGTGATCAAATTTGTATTCCCCTTTCTGAATATTTAGAAATATCTTATTTAAGGATAAGAAAAAGAAACCAAATGTCATTATTTTCATATTTTCAGTGGTAAAAATTAGATGAAAGGGGCCATATTTCAAGGAAACAAATATCTAATTTGTGAAACACTATATTGTTGAGAGATTCTCAATAAGGACCCATAGTTTCAAAAAATAACACATCTAATGAATGAATCGAGTGACAATGTAATTATTACCTAACTATATTCCCTCATCAATAGAATCCTCTATTTATAATATGTGAGAAATGCAACCCTTATGATGAATTATTCCAAAGGGTGTATCCTTGAAATGGAAAAAAGAACTATGTAAACAAAATATATAGTAATAATGTAACTTGTATTCATTAATAATATAATTACTTTTAAAATAAGGTAATTAATAAAATAAAAACAATTATATTTATAAAAATGTAACAATTCAAGGATATTATCAATAATTATAAGATGATAATATAGTTGACACTGATATTATTATTAATTATTAATAATGTAATTGGTATTTAATAATTTAATATAAATAATGTTCAAAAATATAATTTATAATTATAATTTTTATGTAATAATTAAAAATAATAATTGATATAGTAACATTGTGAAAATTTAATTTCTTGAAATAATAATTTTTGGTATTAGAAAAATTATTTAGTGTAAATTATTTATGAGATAATTACTTTTCATTTCAACTATTTTTTACATTTATATAATTTTTGTAGGAAAATATTTTTAATCTAGTTATATTTTATATTTTATAGGATTTCAAAGTCAATTGGTTGAAAAATGAGAATGTTTCATGCATGTGACTTTAAATGGTAACAAAATGTAAAAAAATTATAATCAAAGTATTATCT
The DNA here is from genome assembly GCA_963277665.1 of Viscum album. Classification (NCBI taxonomy): domain Eukaryota; kingdom Viridiplantae; phylum Streptophyta; class Magnoliopsida; order Santalales; family Viscaceae; genus Viscum; species Viscum album. The sequence continues at coordinate 1,440,741,414 of OY728133.1, read as the reverse complement.
AATATATATACTATTCACATATTAAATACTATAAAAATATCTAATTTAGTGGAAATAATAATAATTTTAACTACATAAAATAATGTTGTTCAAAAAGTATGAAATTTATTTTTTTGAAACAAAAAAATTATGTTCTCATCAAATTATTTTTACTAATTATTTTCACTAAATTGTTTAAATTATCAAGTACTTATTATTTTTTAATCAATGTGATGGATTTCATTTTGATTTCTTTATATTTTATATCATACAACCTTTAAAACTCAAAAAGTTGAAAAATTATTATGTTTCAATTATGTTACGTTGAAATATTATAAATGGTAAAATATAATCAAAATTGAAATGTTTTTTAAATAATAGTCTATAAACAAACAAAGAATTTGAAAAAATAAAGAATTTATTTAAAATAAACAATATCTTAATTGATAGATGCATATACCTTTTTAGAAATTATAAGATTTATTTTATCAAACAATAATATCTATTTTCATTATTTTTTATTTCAAATAAATTATTTATGTTTTCAAATATTTTATATGTGTATAGTCTATGTGTTAGATAAAATTTCAATTGTATTTAGAATTTAGATTTTATAAGTATTCAATTTGATAATTTTTAAATTATTAATTTAATATATTAATTACGAGGACTTTATAAAAGTAATATTTTATTTATTATGACATTATTAACTATATTTTTTGTTAATATTTTTAATTATTATTTAACATATTATTAATTATGTAAAAAATACAATATAATTTAATTATGAAATTGTTAAGATATTATATTATTATAGATTATTAATATAATTTGATTAATTATGAATTTAATAATAAAAATAATATATATATTTTTGGGCTAAAGACCATAACCCATTTATTTTGAAAAAGATGGTTATAAAAGGGTGGAAAGAATGGAATATAAATATGTTCTCCAAAACGAGGATAATTATCCTACTTGATATTGTGTACACATACTATTATGATATAATCATCCACCTCAACCTCAGGGATATCATCGCCTCCTCTAAGTCTTGTCATGTTGTAATGGTCCACCTTCATCATCAGAGGGTTCCTCAAGGTATTCAAATATAACCATATGAAATTACAAGGTACCAACACTTCATAGCTCATATTTATCACTAGTATTAGAATAAATCAACTCCAATTAGTTATTCACACTAAGCCTCCTACTCATACTTGAGGATGGAAATTTACCGTTATTTTTACAGTCAATAGAATCTTTCATAGTCCCTGCATGAGGAGAACTAATAAAAATAGCATTATGATTTGAATGAGGATCTTCTAGTGTTTTGCACCCTGGGATTGAAACCTCTCAATTTGAAATAGATTTCCCTATTATTGTGGTATGACTGGGATCTACAATTGATCTCTTAATTACCATACAATTAGGTGTGTAGTTCATTGTAAAAAGTATGTTATCATCCTTTCACCACATTGAAACTACATTTTGTTCAATAATATATACAGGTAGAAAAACATCATCATGTTTTATGTCTTATTAGCATCAACAACATTAGTGTGGGAAACCTTCACTTATTTAATAGAATCATACCTTTTTTAGCATCCTTAACTTTTTCATAGTCTATATGGTAGTAGGACTATCATTATTTAGAGAACCTCTTGGATGAGAAGGGTTAGAGAACTATGTATGTTTCCTAAGAAAGGGAAAACCCAATTTTTAGTTACAATTATCTTTGGAATTTTCCAAAAACTTCCCTTTATATAACACTGAATCCACATCATATTGGGTAGTTAATTCAACATGATATTGACTATAATAAGATTCACTAGATTCCCTTTCAAACTCAACACAGAGATAATATTTAAAAGAGGTCCCTATGTTAATTTGTATCCACTTCGCTTCCTCTTAATCAGCAATTTCATCCTATGACATTAAAGGACTTGGATGAAGCTAAAGTGTTGTTGAACCATCCCATGAAGCCTGCACCAACAAATCAGGAAGTAAAATTATTATTTCAAATACATAAAGAAGAAGCTATCTTAAATGTTGGTGATCATTATAAAGGACAACTATAATTGTATCACCATGTTGAGAGACACCAGGATTCTGCCAAAAAGGATGACCTTGACCTAGATCTTTTTCAGTAAGAGAACTAACTAAATTTGTTACATCATGTTGAGAGATACATGGAAATTTTCTATTTGTATAACCCTGACCACTATTCCTATATTATTTTCCTTGAGAACTACCTTTCCATTCTTGTTGAAGTCATTTCCCATATATCAACTCAAAATATATTATTCTCAAGAAATATTATTCCAATAATCAGATTTCTTCGGACCAAAAACCTTACATTACAAACGATAATATGGGACATTTTTATAAATAATTATCAAAGAGAATTTTTACTTAAGAGTAGATAGGAAAACATTTTTCATAAGATTTGTGGGGAAGTAAACATCCACTAACACATATTCATAATGACCAAATATGATGTTATTAGTTTCTTTATCCATTTTTATCAGAACAATAATAGAATGTTTGATATCATAAAGGATTATTTGATACCAAAAGATCCAATTATGACCATAAGTTCTTACCCGTATATGTACAAAATAATTCTTGTGTTCATGAGGATTAAGTTTATAATCACATTCCTGGGTTTGAAGATAACCTGGCTTAATAGAAATAGATCTGAACCCCAATGCCTTTGACTTCAACTCTTCTAAAGGAAAAAATAATATTAAAGGAATCGTTCCCCATAGAGATACATCTACAAGAATAAAAACCCCAAATAGAGGATATATGACTAACTAGGTCCTAAATCATTCAATGAATAGAACCATACATAATAATTCATTGAAACACTGTAGAATATATTACTTATTTCATTCATTTTGAGATGGAATCATCATTGGAAATTACATGGGAAACGTTTTCCTTCTTCTAAAACCTTTTAGAATCCTCATCGTTAGATTGACAAAATAGATGACATCTGGTTTAATCAAATCCCTTGTCTATTGCAATGCCACCCTAGTGTTCAAAGAAACTAAGTGAGGGGATACACATCATAGCTGAAGCATCGTTAGACCATTATGAAGTCCTGCTAGAAAGGAGATTGAATCTCAATTAGTGAGGAAGAACCATGGTTGTTGGGAAAATATAGAAATCACCAACATCTCCATGGGGAGGCTCTCGAGCCCGAGTCCACATCATGCCCTCTACCAATAAAAATAATAGAATTAATATTACTAATAATAATTTTAGTTATTATTATAAAATGTAAAACATTAATTTTTTTATTAATTATTTATATTATATTATTATTAGGATATATATTATTAATAAAACATAATATTTTATATTTACTATATTTATGAAATTATTTTTATTTTCATCTACTTTATAAGTCTAAAATTTTTCTTAAAATTAATTTAGAATCGATTTATATATTATATTTTATAAATTTTTAATGTCACATACTTCCTTTAATGTACAAATGTGACGTTTTGAAATAATATAGATTTATGTCATCTTTATTGTTCTTTGTTTATTATTTATATTAAAATAAATTTGTTATTAATTATTTTTTATATGTTTAGTCTATGTTTTAAGTATCATTTTCTTTATATTTATAGGTTATATATAAGGTTTCAACATATCTGACATGAAACATAACAAAGCTTACTATGTTTCATGTAATCAAATTTGATAGTCTATGAAATATAAAATATAAATACATTCTAAAATAAATTTTTACCATTAACATAAAACCGAAAATATATTTTATAATAAAAATTCTAAATTTAAATTAAATAAAGAAATATTATTCCAAGTATTAACATTTATACATTAAAAAATTTAATGTAAGATACTTTTAGAGCTTATGAAATATAATGTATAGATACAATAAAAATAAAATTTATAAAATTTACCTGAAACATAAGAAATTATTGAAAATGAATAGAATTATATAAAAATAATAAACATTAAATATTTTAATTTTCACAAAACTCTATTGTCTAAAAACATATCATCTATAATTTAAACAAAATCCACAGAGCATGGAATGTACTTTAATGATTATTTATCAATAATTAAATTATTAGTTATAGTATAATAAATTAATTTAAATTTCATGAAAAAATATATTATTTTTTAAATTTTCAATTATTATTGAATTTTTAATCACACTAATAATTTTTATTAATGAAACATATTTAAATTATGGTATTTCATAAATTCAATAACCATATAATTCATTATATTAATAATTAAATTTAATTATAAATTTATTATTAATTTCATATTTTTATTATATTATTATTAATTATATTATTAATTATTTAATATTTATGTTTTTGAAGTACAATATTTTTTCTCAATTAATTTTTTTTTTCAGTTTCACTTGATTATTTATGTTTTATGCACTTTTTTAGGTGTACTTATGTGTAATATTTCATTTTGATTTTATTTATAATTTATATTTTGTATTCATTCAAAATAACATACATGAAACATTATTATTTTTTTATATTGGTGAACTTGAAAGCTTTTAAAATATAAAATATAAACAAAATTAAAATGTTACTTAATTTATAGATTATATACATAAAAATATGAGAAAAATAAATAATTTAGTCAAAATAATATACCTAAAATAATTTAAATGACAAAATTTTATTTATTAAAAAATAAAATTCATAACTAGTTATACTATTAATTACATTTTTATTTATTATATAAAATATTAATAATTATCAATTATAAAATTAATTATTATTTATTTTGGATTAATAAATATGTTAGTTGAAATAGGATGGGGTTGAGGATACTTTTATTAAAAATATGAAAAAACATAAGAGTTGAGAAGGGGTTAGAAATTAAAAAAGTTCCCACATCTTAAAAATAAAAGAACATCATGTCAAAAAATGGAAAATACGATACAAATACAATCCTAGAGAAGTGGTTTTTGATGCATATCTGAATGAACACCAATTATTTTTGAATACTATTCCTATGGTTAGAGGCTCATATTATTATATACCCTCAACCCCTCGATTATATTTATTATGTTCTCATCTCCATGTTTTTATAACAATATTAATAAATAATTAAATTCTTATAAAAAATTACCCAAATAGTGGATTTCTCAATCCAAGATCATGGTATTGAGAAATTTATTATTAAAAAGACATCAATAATTGGTTTCATGTTTATAGGGTTTGTCACAAATATCACCACTATATACAACTGAAGAAAACATCTTCCACACAAATTTAAGAATCAAAGGCATCAATGATTTTTATTAGAAATTAATATCCTTGAACTTTCAAACATGAATCCCACATCTTCTACGTTAACTAAACACAGAAATACCCCTCATTTGATAATGATATCCACCCTACTATGGATTTCATCATTAATATTAATTATATTTTTAATGAATAATTATATTATTCTGAATTAAATTATTATAATTTATTAATTATATTATGCTTATATTAATTATATTTATAATGAATGTGAATTACATTATTACTATACAATAATCATTAACTACTCATTGATTTAAAGGGAGAATCTAATTCATTGAAGAATATTGTTAAAAATATATCGTTTTCATTTATTGATGTAGGTCATAAAATCATGGGTGATTTATTTAATGAATGTAAGTATTAGATTATTGGGAGGATTATAATGGTGTTGATTGTCAAGAAGATGTATTCTATATGATATTTGAAATAATCTTTTAAATTTTTGGGGATTCAATGTATGGTTCATGATCTCAACTAGTAAGAAGTTTTTTTTTGATCAAATGATCTTAAATCAAGGGATTGGTGTTGTGGTTTCATTTCCCAAAAAACAAGAAATTAGATATTCATGGATTGGTATCCTCTTTTTACCTGGCCAAGTTCAAAAAATCAATTATGAAATTTTGGATCTAAATTATGGTCTTTAGTCTGATCGTCTATAACTTGTAAATCATTTTGGATATTCCATTTTTAGTGGGAATCCAGTTTATGATTTATGCGAAGAATGAATGTTCTAGATAAGACCACTTTCAAAAGGTATTTGTCGAAGTGGACTTATGTGAACCAATAATTTATTCTATTATCATTTTACTATAAATTATAGGATTGAATTCTATGTTTAGTTTGATAGGAAACCTAACATTTGTGGACAATTATCTCACATTGAACAATAAAATGACCAATGTCGTAGTAGATTTATTGGTGAAAAATATAATAATATTTTCTAATATATATATATATATATACGTGTTGAACCCTCTGGGAGAATTAGTTGAACTCATATTTTGATAATCCCAATTATGCACAATTATGGTTTGATAATCCCTATATTGATTTATGGTTAATTACTTATTTCAGTATTTCTATACACCATGCACATATTCATATATTATAATATTTACATGATCTTCAGAGAATTTGGTTACTGGATGGATATATATTCTAACTTAACCCATTCTTCCAATAGAATGTCGAAACACACAAGTGGTCACCATTACATAACAAAGCTACCGATACATCAAGTCTACAGATACGTGAAGGTAACTGATACAACAAGTCTACCAATACATCAAGTCCACCGATACAACAAGTCTACTATTATACAAGCTCACCGATTCAACAAGTCACTGTTATGAACTCCTACCATTATAGAAAATTTTCCGAAGGAAGTCTAATGATACACCAAGGAAGCTACCGGTACAACAAGGATACCGTTACATGAAAGGTCATCGGTACACTAAGTCTACCGCTACCGATCAAGTTTACCGAAAGACATGATTTCTACCAATAGAAAGGATATCGTTACACAAGAGGTTACCGATACAAGAGGTTACCAATACAAGAGGTTACTGATACAAATACATACAGATACATAAGGCTACCGATATCCCAAACTATTGTTCTTGAGAATATGAAGCTGCCTTAATTTCTTTATCATTATTTAATCTAACCAACTGTCATATCAGGAATATTTTAATGCTCTGTCATTTATTTAATAAAGGTTGTTGGATGTTAAGAAACTATACCTCGTAACTATAAAAAGAAATCATTTCTTGTGCTGAAGCTCATGCCATAAATACAAGAATTCCCTACTACTACAAAGTGAGACAGACATGTGAATGACACGAGGAATATACCAGCGCAATACGGAAGTGACATACAAGTGAAGTACACAAGAAGGTCTCATCCATGCATGAACAAGAAGACACAGAAGCTCATACACACTCAAGCTTACCCAAGAAGAGTTTGTTATACTCACAAGGACATTGATGATCTTCATCGACTACATTTTCACTATCTATAAACCTGGATATGAAGTAGATGACACTCTGTTTTTCAGAAAAAAACCAGAAGAGGACTCAGAACCATTTCTGATCAAATTCGAAGAAGTCCAGAGCTACACTACAATCACTAGAGCCCTTCTAAACTCTATATCTTACTCAGTGATTTATTATTTACATTACGAGTAGTGTGTATCATCTGTTTTAATTTACACACACATTGTCTCCTGAACCATAACTGGAGGATCTGTAAATCCTCAACCAAACTCATTACATTTTCTATTTTCCCACTGTGGATAGTGGTAGAGGTAGTGTGTGACCTGGACAACTGTATTTGCTGTTGTTTTTGTTTCCCACGTAGAATTTTGGTAGAGGTATTTGACCAAAATAGTTGTAAACTGTTGTGAACCCCGATCCAGGGTGTGGATCCAATTTATATAAATTGTTGAGTGGACTAGGATTTGGCTTGAGACTGAACCTCTTGGTCATATCTGCTGTGCTTTATTTATTTTTATCTAAAACCTTTTATTTCGCTGCCAAGTGCTTTAAAACCTAAACTTTTTTTCAAAGTAACTATGATAATTGAATTAGCAAGTGTTTGCATTATTTTTAAATCTGTAAGTTAGTTTCAAAAGCTAATCTGGTCCTCTGATTAGATTAACTGGGAATCAATCATTCCCTTGAGAACCTAGTTGAATGTTTAATTTATTTCAAATTCACTACAGTTCAATTAGTAGTTCAAATTGGTGGAATTTGGTCAAGGATTTTAAAACGGAAATTTTAATTGGAACTCAATTCACCCCGCCTCTTCTGTATCCACTCCGACCAACATTTGGTATCAGAGGTATTTAAAATATTTTCTTAAGTACTCTGTTTTTCAATTGTGATTATAGTTGTATTTTAAAGTACTTAAAATTTCTGTTATTTCTAAATTTATATCTCTTTAAAAAAAATTTTAACCTAGATATCATGGATAACAGACTTGATGATGTTTCTACTAATAGACCACCATTTTTCAATGAAAACAACTATGATAAATGGAAGATTAAGATGACAATTCATTTAGAAAGCATGGTTTTTGATATTTGGGCTGCCATAGAATCAGAATATAATATTCCAACTAATGTTAGATATACTTGGAATGAAGCTACTAAGATAGCCTACAATAATAATTGCAAAGTTATGAATGCTCTATATTGTTCTTTAGGAGATGAGTAATTTAATATAATATCTTCTTGTAAGACTGCACATGAAATTTGGGATACTTTATGTGTTTCTCATGAAGGAATATCTAACATTAAGAAAATGAGATTGAACACCTATACTATTAAATATAATAATTTTAAGATGAAGCCCAATGAACCCATTTCTAATATGTATCTCTGTTTTAACGAAATTTTCAACACAATGATCTCACTAGGAAATGATGTTCCATCAAAAGAGCAGATCATGAGAATTTTGATATTCCTATCTGAAAGATGGAGGGGCACTTCTGTTTCAATCAGAGAATCTTGTGATATTGGTGAACTGTCAGTTAAGGAACATATTGGTAATTTGATGATGTAGGAAGATGAGCTTAAGGTAAATAAAGAAGAAGATGAACCAAAAAGGAAGTCAGTTGCCTTCAAGAAATCTACTTCAATGAATATAGATAAGGAGAAAATTCATGATGTAAGTGATAGCTCAAGCTATGAATAAAGTGAAAGTGAATCTTACAGTGATGAAAAAATGGATCACATATCAAGATTATTTCAGAAGTTTTATAGGAAAATGAAGTTTTTTAGAAAATTAAATTACAAAGGTAAGTATGACAACAAGGGATACTGGAAAAAAACTAGAAGAAATCTGACAAATCTGATGAGGTTGACTGCTATGAATGAAAAAAAGGACATATAAAAGAAGACTGTCCAATGATGAAATACAAGAAGAAGTATGAGTATAAGGAAAATAAGTATAAGAAATCCATGAAGGCTACTTGGAGTGCTTCTGAGGATTTCTCTAGTGAATCTGAAGCTTCTAAAACTGAAAACAGAAATAAGGCAAACATGTGTTTTATGACAAATATCTCTGAGGGAACCTGCTTAAAGAGATCATGTAAGAAGACTTCGTACTTGGATAGTGTATGTTCAAGACATATGTCTGGATACTTCTCATGCTTTAAATGCATAGTCAGAGTTGATGGAGGTTTTGTCACTTTTGGTGATAATTCTAAAGGGAAAATGATCGGCTTATGACAGATTGGTAACACTGAATCCATATTAATTTCTAAATTTCTATTTGTTGATGAACATATATATAATTTACTAAGTATTTATCAGTTAAGTGATGATGGTTTTAATGTTAAATTTGAAAATTATTCTTGCAATGTTTTTAATTCGAAAAATGATTTAGTATTTTCTGACTTGCGAAATGAAAATGTCTAGGTTGTTGATTTAAATTCTTTGACAATGAAAAATATTACTTGTTTAAATGATTTTCATAATGAGTTTTGGATTTAGCACAGAAGATTAGGACATTGTAATGTACATTCACTTAGAAAACATACTAGGAATAACTTATTTAGACACCTACCAAAACATTAATTCCTAGCAGATAAAGTTTGTAATCCCTATCAAAATGGAAAGCAACATAAAGTATCTTTCAAATAAAAGAGAGAAGTGACAGCTTCTCAACCTCTCGAGTTGGTTCAAAAGGATTTGTTTGTACCTTCTAGAGTTTCTAGTTTAAATGGTAAGCACTATGTCTATGTTCTAGTAGGTGACTATTCTAGGTATACTTGGTAATATTTTCTAGCTCACAAAAGTGAATCGTTTTCTTACTGTGTAAAATATTCCAAGTCTGTAGAGAACCATAGTAGACATAATATTAAAACCTTGATATGTGATCATGGTTGTGAGTTTGAAAATCATGAGTTTGAATCCTACTACTCACACAATGGCTATGGTCACAATTTCTCTTCCCCTAGGACACCTCAGCAAAATGGTGTAGTAGAAAGGAGGAATAGAACCCATCAGGAAATTTCCAGAACCATGCTCAATGAGTATGACCTACATGTTTATTTTTGGGATGAAGCTATCAATACTGCTTGTTATATTATAAATAGAGTCTTTATCAGACCTGTTCTTAAGAAGACCCCTTATGAGTTGTGGAACCATAGGAAACCTAAGGTTAACAACTTTAGAGTTTTTGGTTGCAAGGTATTTATTCTTAATACTAAAGATAATCATCACAAGTTTTCATCCATGTGTGGAGAATAAATTTTCCTAGGTTACTCTATTTCTAGTAAATCCTATAGAGTTTTCAATAAGAAAAACAATTCTGTGGAGGAATCTGTTCACATCAAATTTGATGAAACTGATCCACATGAACCTAAGACCTATCTAAAAAATCTTGAAGATGATCTCTCTGTTTTGAACCTTAATGATAAAGACAGTGTATCTATAGTTAAAACATCCAGTTCTGGAAATTTTCCAGAACCTTCTTCTGTTGACTCCCAACCTATTGATGAACCTGAAATCTCTTTCCCTACCATTTTGAGACCAACTTGGATTCTGAAGAACTATCTTTTAGATGTTGTTGTAGGTAATCTAGATAGAGGAACACAGACTTGAGCTTCTCTAAGAAATCAGGTTGATCATCAAGCTTTTATTTCACAGTTAGATCCTAAAAAAATCAATGATGCTATAAATGATGAATTTTGGGTAATATCTATGAAAGAAGAACTAAATCAATTTGAAACCAATACAGTCTTGGAATTAGTAGAAAGACCTAAGGACACTTTAACCATAGGCACAAATTTGGTGTCTAGAAACAAAGTTGATGAATCTAGAAATATCATTAGAAACAAAGCTAGACTAGTTGAAAAAGGTTACAATCAAGAAGAAGGAATTGACTATGACGAAACCTTTTCACCTGTAGCTAGATTAGAGGCAATTAGGATCTTACTTGCCTTTGCATCACATCTTAATTTCATGTTATATCAAATGGATGTGAAAAGTGATTTTCTAAATGGTTTTATTGTTGAATATGTTTTTGTATAACAACCACCTGGTTTTTCAAATCATCACTTTCAAAATCATGTTTTTAAACTTTCTAATGCTTTATATTGTTTATAACAAGCACTCAGAGCTTGGTATGAAAGACTTACAAATTTTCTTACTTCAAAAGGATTTACAAAAGGAATTGATGATCCCACTCTTTTTATAAAAAGAATTTAAAAACATGTTTCAATAGTACAAATCTATGTTGATGATATTATTTTTGGATCTTATAAAAATTCTTTATATACTGATTTTTCAATGGTTATGCAAAATGAGTTTGAAATGAGCTTAATAGTAGAGCTTATGTACATTCTTTGATTTAAAATCTTTCAAACTAAAGATGGTATTATATTGAATCAAAGTAAATATACTATGGATTTATTAAAACTTTTTTTTTGGATAGTATTAAGGGAAGTGATACACCTATGAGTACCACCAGCAAATTGGATATTGATGAAACTGGTAAACCAGTAGATCAAACTAATTATAGAGGTATGATTGGTAGTTTACTTTATCTTACTGCTAGTCGAACTGATATTATGATTAGTGTATGTATGTGTGCTAGATTTCAAGATAACCCTAAAGAGTCACACTTACTTTCTGTTAAAAGGATTTTCAAATAACTTAAATATACTGCCAATTTGGGAATGTTTTACCCAAAAGAACAATAATTTTATTTAATAAGTTATTCAGATGATGACTTTGTTGGATGAAATTTAGATAGAAAGAACACATCTGGAACATGTCATTTATTTCGAAATTCCATAGTATCATGGTGTAGTAATAAAAAGATCTCATTTTCATTATCTACTGCTGAAGCAGAGTATATAGATACTGGTAGTTTCTGTGCACAGATTCTGTAGATGAAACACACTTTATTGGACTATGGATTTGAGTTTAAACATGTTTTATTTATCTATGATAACACTAGTGTGATCAATATCTCAAAGAACCTTGTGTCTCACTCTAGAACCAAACACATTGATGTTAGACACCACTTTATAAGATATCATTATCAAAGAGGTGATATAACTCGTGAATTTATAGGCACTGAACTCCGATTAGCTGATATCTTCACTAAGCCATTAAATTCAGAAAGACTATGATTCATTAGACACGAATTAGGAATGATAACATACCCTTAAACCATTAGATAAACCTCACTATTAGATAAACCTCACCGTTAGATGATCCTCACCGTTCGATGAACCTCACCGTTAGGATGAACCTCACCGTTAGGATGAATCTCACTATAAGATGAATCTCACCGTTAGGATGAACTTCAACATTAAGATAAACCTCACTGTTAGACGAACCTCGCCGTTAAATGACCCTTTCCGTTATGAAGAACATCACCATTAGGATGAACCTCACTGTTAGGATGAACCTCACCATTAGGATGAACCTCACCATTAGATAAACCTCACTGTCAGACCTCACCATTTAAGGACACCTCACCGGTACATCTCTTGTACTGTTTTAAATTTTTGTATTAAGGCCGATACTTTGAATTTCTTTTTAATATATGATTTATTTTATATGTGAATCCTAAATGATATAAAACTCGACTCTAGACATCACTCAATCACTGCAAACCCGTCTGTTTGAATCCCTCCTACATAAACCTCTTAAGCTTGCAAAGCCCTAAGCCTAAGAATCTGAAATGGCCTATGTGAAGCGACCCTCAGTGGATGAAGGGAATTATGTGCCGCAAGCTAAGAAGAAGAAAGTAACCAATGCTGGTGCTAGTGGAAGCAGTAGAGATGATTTTCGAAGGAATCCTGTGAATTCGCATTTATCGAATCGAGAAATTGTAGCGGAAAAGGAATTATGTGCGGCATGGCTGATCGAAAGCATGTCCTTGATTATGATGGTTTTACAAGAACAAGGACGGCTCGAATGCATCATGAACAATAATGGATCGTATTATCCAACACTGGTAAAAGTGTTTTATGAGTTTTTCTGTTTTGAGACATCATAGGAGGAGAATAGGATGATTTAAATTGTGAATGGTCAAACATTTTCGTTTTCATCAGTTGAATGCGCTGAGAACCTTAAAGTTCCTCATAGTGGTGATTATGGATTTTATTCAAAATCCATACCTACTGTTAGTGACTTTTTTGAATATGATGATGACTTGCTGGAATTGAAAGGAAATAGAACTCCTAGAAAGGTCATTGATGCAGAGATGGAAGGGGATGATAAACTACCTTTCAAGTTCATTCTGCATGTGATTAGTCCAAGGAGAGGAGATTTTTCTACCCTCAGATTTTAGGTAATTTATTTGTTGTATCTGTTAAAGAATGGAGTAAAGGTGAATTTATGTAGACTTATGATGATTCAAATTGAGGAGATGACTAGACCAAAGTCTATGTCCAATTCACTTTTCTTTTCTAAGTTGATTTATATTATGTTAAAGGCAAAGGAGGTAGCTGGACCTCAAGATGAAACTGTTTTGGTTAAGGATAAATTTTTCCTCACTAGGACTGTTTGTATGTTTATGAAAGTCAGATGGAACCCTTAGAAGAAATCTTGGGTTTATGATGATGGAAAAATCTATGACAAGCACACTCCTATGGACCATCCTTCTAAACCAAAGGATGTGAGGGATCCCGGTCTTGGACCAGATGAGCCAGAACCATTCTACAGTGATAATGAAGCAAAAGATGGGGAGGAAGAGACATCAGTTAAGGAAGGAGGAGACCCGGAATTACCTCCTAGTCCAATGCCCCAAATCATTTCATATGGAGCATCTAGCCCTCCAAAAGAAATACCAAGGAAAGAAACAATTCTAAAGGACAATAAAACTAGGACTACAGAAGAAGATGAAGAAGCATATCAGATTGTTTTCAAAGACACCTCTGAAGTGGATGAGGCAACCGAGTCTGATCAGATTTCCCATGAAGAGAAGGAGGAATTTGGTGAAGCATATGATGAGTAAAATGAAGAAGAAGAGCTCAATTTGAGCCATCTGATAGACAGTATATTCAAGATAGTGCCTGATCAGGAAGCAGATGTAGCATCTGTTGATGAGAGAGACATTGAGCCATCAAAGAAAATGGCTATTGAATCTGCTGTAGTTGTAGAGGAAGTTATAGAATAACCTCGAGTAGAACAGTTGGAGGAGATTCTTCAGGTGAATTATCTAAGTGAGGGGGAGCATATTGGTTCGGTATCAGTGCATTATGACATTGAAGGTTGGACATCAGATCCAAGATATATGTTTCTTGGACTTAATTATAAATATTATGATGAGGAAGACCATCCCCAATGAGAATCAGTTAACCTACCTGATGTGGCTGAAAATTTGGCAACCAAGGAGGAACTTGACTCCTTAAAGGATGAAATGAAAGAAACACTAAGAGAATCAATGGCAGATTTGAAGAAAATCCTGGTTGATGAAATGAGAATTGTGGATAAATCCCTGGAGCTATCTCTGGGATTTGTTGTTTCTATTATAGTGAAAGGAATGATGGATGAAGTTAAAGTATTTCATGCTCAAATTGAGAGTTGGACATGAGTTGTGGTGGCTCTAAGACAATCGACGACTTCATTGACAGCCACAAACAGTTTTGAAACCCAAGTGAATACTAATATAAGATATATCAAAGAAGTAGTCAAGACGTTTGTCGATGTTTTTGAGGCTTTTAAGACATCAGTCAGAGAACATTTGAACAGTGAAGATGAACTTGTTCAGAAGGTGGTTAGTAATCTGACACAATCTTTCAAGGAGATAGTAGATTTCTCAGTTAAACCCCTTCCGTCATCCAGCTCCACTGTGTACCCTAACCAGATCAGAATTGTTATCCAGGAAGAGTTGGCTAAGTCCAGTACCAGTGGCACCTCAGATACTTTGATCCTTGCTACCACTAGGGAATTTAGTTTTTTTGTTCGTGATCACCTACGGGCAGCTACTGATTCTCAAGAGGAAATTAAAAATATGGTGGATGCTTATTTTGAGAAATTCTATACCAATCATCAAATAACCAACCATTTCAAGCTCTTGATGGAAAATATGAAGTTTCCTCTAGTGAATCATGCTTTGAGAGAACAGGTTAGTAAGAACAGGGTGCTTACTCCTTCCTTGGATAAATTCATTAAAAATCGAGATGATTTTGTATCAGCAATGGAGAGAGGAGGTAGTATTATTATGGATTTCAGGAACCTATTGCTACCATTCTTTCATGTGGATGCCAGACCTGTGATTGTACCTCCTGATCTTTCTTCCTATGCCTTTGAGAGTACACCTTAGTTGACTCCAGTTTAGGCTATTCGATGTTTGACACATATGATCACACAGAAGAGCACAAATTTCAGATCCGGTATAGTTTCAGTGGCTGACCCTCCGGTTGTTATTTCAGCTATTCCTAAGCCATCTACCAAATATGAACCTTCACCCTCTTCTGATCCTAAGGGAAAGACTCTTGTTCAATAGGATGATTGAGTGATTCTGGATGTTTTTGATAGGATTCACTTGTATTTTTGTAATCATGACTTTCTCAGTTTGTACCTTTTGTACCTTAATGGAAATTTACTCTTACATTCTCCACTTTACTGTGTTTATGTTTCCTTGAAATTTATTCTCTTTTTGTCTCTAGATTTCTCTGATTCTACCCTTCTTTTTGATAATCACAAAGGGGGAGAAAATGAAACAAATGAGAACTAGGAGTGGAATTGAAAGGGGGAGAAATGTGAGAACTTTGTTTTAATGTTTTTATTAGGAAATTTTTCCTCTGGCATTATTTTAATCTTCGAAATAATTTGGAATAAGATGTGATTATCAAAAAGGGGGAGATTTTTGAACCCTATGGGAGAATTAGTTGAAGTCATATTTTGATAATCCCAATTATTCTCAATTATGGTTTGATAATCCCTATATTGATTAATGGTTAATTACTTATTTAAGTATTTCTATACACCATGCACATATTCATATATTATAATATTTACATGATCTTAAGAGAATTTAGTTACTGGATGGATATATAATCTAACATAACCCATTCTTCCAATAGAATGCTTAAACAGACAAGTGGTCACCATTACAGAACAAAGCTATTGATACATCAAGTCTACCAATACGTGAAGGTCACCGATACATCAAGTCTACCGATACATCAAGTCCACCAGTACAACAATTCTACCGTTATTCAAGCTCAAAGATACAATAAGTCACCGTTATGAAAGCCTATAGTTACATACAAGTTACCAAAGGAAGTCTACCAATACACCAAGGAAGCTATCGGTACAACAAGGTTACCATTACACGAAAGGTCACTGGTACAGTAAGTCTACCGCTACCGATCAAGTCTACCGACAGACATGATTTCTACTGATAGAAAGGCTACCATTACACAAGAGGTTACCGATACAAGAGGTTACTGATACAAGAGGTTACCGATATAAAGACATACCGATACACCAGGCTACCGATATCCAAAAATATCGTTCCAGAGAATCCGGCGCTGCCTTAATTTCTTTATCTTTATTAAATCTAACCAACGGTCATATCAGGTATATTTTAATGTTCTATCATTTATTTAATAAAGGTTGTTGGATGTCAGGAAACTGTACCTCATACCTGCATAAAGAAATCATTTCTTTTTCTGAAGCTCGTGCAATAAATAAAAGAAGACCATGCTGCTGCAAAGTGAGACACGCATGTGAAAGACATGAGGAATATACAAGCGCAATATGGAAGTGACATAAAATTGAAATACACATGAAGATCTCATTCATGCATGACCAAGAATACACAGATTCTCATACACACTCAAGCTTACTCAAGAAGAGTTTGTTACACTCACAAGGACTTTGAAGAACTTCATCGACTACATTTTCGCTAACTCTAAACCTGAATGTCAAGCAGACGACAATCTGTTTATCAGAAAAAACCCAGAAGAGGACTCAGAACCATTTCAGATATAATTCGAAGAAGTCCAGATCTACACTGCAATCACTAGATCCATTCTAAACTCTATATCTTACTCCATGATTTATTATTTACATTACAAGAAGTGTGTATCATCTGTTTTAATTTACACACATTGTATCCTAAACCTTAACTGGAGGATCTTTAAATATTTATTCCAACTCCTTATATTTTCTATTTTCCCACTGTGGATAGTGGTAGAGGTCGTGTGTGACCTGGAAAGCTGTATTTTCTATTTTTTTGTTTCCCACGTAGAACTGTGGTAGAGGTCTTTGACCTTGATAGTTGTAAACTGTTGTAAACCCCAATCCAGGGTGTGGATCCAATTTATATAAATTGTTGAGAGGACTATGTCTCGGCTTGATACTGAATCTCATGGTCATATCTGTTTTTCTTTATTTAGTTTTATCTAAAACCTTTTATTTCACTGCCAAGTGCTTTAAAACCTAAACTATTTTTCAAAGTTACTCTGATAATTGAATTAGAAAGTGTTTGCATTATTTGTAAATCAGTAAATTAGTTTCAAAAGATAATCTGATCCTCTGATTAGAATAACTAGGAATTAATCAATCCCTTGGGTACCTAGATGAATGTTTTTTTGTTCAAATTCACTACAATTTGATTAGTATTTCAAATTGGGTGAATCTAGTAATGGATTTTAAAACAGAATTTTTTTTTGGAACTCAATTCACCCCCCTCTTGAGTATCCTTTCCGACCAACAATACGAATGTTTAAACATCCTATTTATGATGTAAATAATGAGGGAAGGGAAATGGTGAGTATGATGAGACAGACGGGGATCCTGATCCGTGTATAGGTCCAGTATCTTTTACATACATGGTTGTTTTTCAAAATCTACCATCTCCTTCAATTCAAGGAATTCATCCCATGGGGAAAGCCTTACCTCTTGGTGGTACTATATTCCAAGGGGAGGATTCACTCTCTAAATGGGATAGCATGGCTGAATTCTAAAAAATCATGTCTTTGATCATGATATTGAATGGGACTCAACAGATTTAATGGATATTAATTATTTATCAAAAGGTAATCTAGTTTTTGCACACTAAAGGTTAGGGGAACTTGTTTAGGGATGTCACAGGCTATGAATATTTTCTAGGTTGTAGAATTTGATCATAAAGAGCAATAATTTGGGGAAACTCGAGCTATAGAGTTTGAATCTACTTCAGATCAATGTGAAAATATGGTTTCTGCTACTATGGAATGTGTTATGAATCTTTTACATGATTCCTTTTTGGTATCCTCTTATGATTATTCCTTAGGGAAGTTGATAATAGATGTTCCAAGGGTAGTGGATGTGATGTTAGCCAAAAAATTGAAAGATTTTCCCCTCCTATAGGGTTTGTCGTTTCTATTTTTAATTCATAGGTTATTGAGGTTGGTATGAGCGATAAGAATGGTTTTTATTCACTAAAATTCTTTTCCCTGATTTAATCAATCATCAAAATATATTTTGATTCCGTATATTTTGAGATTCAAAAGAATAAAGGTATTAGAAGCAACATAAACCTTGACTTTAATGAATCATTATATCTTTTGATGAATGTATAGGATAAAATTGTTGATATTCATGTGGATAGTTTCTATTGTGGGAAGTACCCACCATGATAAAATACATCCACTCATGAAATTCTTGGATATATTCACCCTGATAATGAGGCCTCACATGAGGATTATGTCCCAAATCAAGAAGGATCTATTAATGATTCTAAAACTATTGTATCAAAAAATTATTTGACTGGATTTCAACACATTGATCCTCATAATGAAGAGGTTGAATCTTTAGCAATGGATCATATCATGATAATTACTATACTATGAAGTAATAGAATAGAGTAAAACACCCAAGATTTTGGTGTGGATCTCAAGGAATGGATAATAGACATAAAAATGTGATTAATGGATAGTTAGTTATTTATGGTGGTGTTTTATATGCCACTTTTTAACCGTTTATCCTCTTATGTTCTTATGTTTGTGTAATTTTTTAAAAATAATTAATCATCGCAGAACATGGGTTCTAAATACATTTTTTGCACCATTATTGTAAATTATATTAGATTTTATTTATACCAATTAAACTTTTATTTATATTATTTATAATTTAAATTTAATTGATATTTTTATTTTAATTATAAAATTTATTTTTAATTTTTAATTATATTATTAATTATAGTTATTTAATTTAATTATTAATATTTATTAGTAATATTACATCATTAATATTTATTTTTAATATTTATTTTAATCATTAATTATATTATTAGTTACTAATTATATTATATAATGGTCGAATATTGATCCCAGAAAACCCAGCTAATGATCTTTTCATTAAGAAGATAAAATGGTACGATGTGTTGAAATGTCACATGATGAGGCCTTTAAAACCACCAAATAAAACAAACCTACGATGTGTTAAGCATACCATGGTGAAAAACTCTCCTAGTGATCAAAGCCTGGGTAAACATCCAATTTTTTACCTATATATATATTCTAGGGTCCTCCCCTATGTTGATGTTGGCCTCTCTTACAATTTTAGGGTATTTCACAAATTTTTGTTGAGTAATCTATGCTGAATTATTTTAGATCCTCCCCTCCAGTGGTTTTCTATGATTTATTAATATCCTCTATATTTTTTTTCAAAAAAACGGTGGCCACATTATTTCCATGGATGGTCATGAATGGATAGGTCGATGTTGGATTCGACATTTTCATCATTGTTCTGGGAAATGAACTCCATGATTGAAAAGTATTCTTTAAATATGAATATTTGAGGATCAATTGTTTCATATAAATACTCAACGTTTGAGTTAGACTAGTGTTCAAAATCATTATTTATTCCCAAAAGAAACCTCTATCACTCAAGATCCTGTGGGAGAAATCTATGGTTGTATTTTTTATCCTTATCCTACTTGAATTTCTTATCCATGGTCTTTCAAAATAATCATAAAAATAATTCATTAGTTCATAAAAATAATGGTGGAAAGATGTCTACCTATATCCTCAAAAGAACTAGAAGCCTTTCATGATGGTTTTATAGCTCCTCTAAGTATGGCATCATCCACTACCACTCTTTAAGCCTTATTTACATTAACCTTATCATGTTCCTCAACAAGCCTTATAGTGTTATCTTGGATTGAACTATAGTTTTTTATCATAAACAGTGTTTCCATATGATCAACCTATATATTCCAAGGTGCCATGTTAGATATGTAGGCATCATAGATACATGAATCAATCAATTACTCAAGAACTCAGTTACTTAATCTCTGATTGTGATTAGGTGGATGAGATAGTTATTATAGAATTACTTAAATACCTATGATGAAGCTTAATTTTTTGAGACTTCCATCATGTTCAACCATCAAATCAATCATTCCCATTACAGAATATTTTATAAATTTTTGGTTGAGGTTGATTTTTTCTCCACTCAAATTGAATCTATCTACCTAGATGCCAATAAATTTTATATTGCTCTGTAAATTTAATATGAATAGTTTATTTAATTTTTTTTTCAATATTTTATTGGACATTAAATTAATTGTTTTAGTAGAAACTTTATATATTACATAAAATAAAATACTAGGAATCTGGTAGAATATTGTAAGATTAAATATGTATTTTATAGGGAAAAATTGATTTGTGGATGCACTACTACATAAGGAAAAACAACTATAAATATAAATTGGTTCATGATAAATCACCAATGGGAGGTCAATGTAGTTCCCAAAAATGGGTGAAGCCTCTATAAAAGGTATGTATCCCTTAAGGGTTTCTTTTGGTTCTAATAACACTTTTAAGTCTAGTGTTGATGGTTCTCGAGCTGAACACCTTTTGGGATTTCTTCCACTTGTTTATAAGGGTCTCGGTGGTGGGGGAAAAGGTAGATTCTATAATAATATACATATGGGACTATCTCCATGTACTATAGGTGAGAATTCTTATTTGGAAAAATCTATTGCTGGTAAAAAAACTCAGTAGTACTAGTTCCATGATGTCTCACGATAAAATACTTAATAATGGAATATCTATTATGTGATCATAAGAGTGTGATTTTTAAGCTATTTGTGATGACTTGAACTATAATTTTTACATGTACTCAAATTCATATAATAATATCATGTATAACGACTATTCCCGTTATTACAAATTTTAGGGAAGGGAAGTTCCACCAAAATAATAGGATATAACTTATAAAAAATATATGATTCATGCTAAGTCTCTATCATTGAAAAAGGCCTATAATAAGGGTATAAGCTTATCAAGATCTATAATTCGAAATTGTTTTAATCATTGAATAAAATTTTAGGTTTCCCATTTGGATCTTAGTCTCTATCGCAAGCTACATATGACCATATCAACGGAAACATCAATGCAATGGGGAAGCCTAGGGAGAAGCAATCCCATGTGTGAATCCCTCTCTTAGTGGTTGGTGATGATGACCCCATAAAAAGTAATGTTTTCCTATAATCATTTATGAACCTATTTTTTTTATCAAAATGGGAATATGGGTGATATAATAATAATTATTAATTACTTTTAAATTAAATTATTGATAATTAAATTTTTTTATTTTTTGTTAAATTATAAATTTATTTGGAGTTTTTATTTATTATTTATTTTATTTGAAATGTATTGAACCATGAATTTATGAATCCCACATGAAAAAAGGGATAGGGATGATAATGGTGTCTCCATTTTAAAAGGGAGAGTTTAGTGCAAGTTTAAAGTGTTTAATATTTTTGAAAATTTTTATTCAATGTAACGAAAAATAAAATAGTTGAATACTATTTTATTTATATATATATATATATTAAAAAAATATATTAATTTTATTTTTAATTGTTTTTTAAAAATATGGAGACACCAAAACGAAGGGTGTCTTCAATTAAAAAAATTCTAAAGAAGAATTTGGGTAGAAAAATAACATCTTTGTAAATTTTATAAAGAAGTAATTTTCTCATTAAGAGCCTTATTCAAAGGGTTTATAAAGAAGACTAAGAAAATGACTTCCTGATAATACCTGTAAGGATGGAATTGTTTCATTAAGCATCCTTACATTAATGTGAAAAAATTCCATATTCTGAAAAATTATTTCTTATAGTCCCTATTTGGTGATTTATTTTTGTGGGTTGTATGAGGAAATGTTTTTCTTTTGTTTATAAGGAAGACCAATGGTGTTACTAATTCACTTGTGGAAAGGTAATGAACTAATGTATCTATTTAAATGTATATTTGTTTGGATCAGAGGAAAAAGTTCAAGGGGTTTTCATATCAACTGTTAGTTGTGGCCCTAGGATTTTCCATAAGGGGACACGTTGCATTACGTGACATAGGATCATATGAAGGTTCTACAGTGGAGAGATTCAATAATATTTGGTGACTCTGTTAAGGATAAAATAATTTCTACAATATAAATAAATTGGAATAATATCTGAAATTATTATCATTCATTAAAACATTATTCAACATAATAATTATTACTTTTATTACCAAGTAAAATTAAAAGTCTCACAAATCAATAAATTCAATTGGATCATGAATACCTACTCTGATTAGTGATTTATTTCAACTGTTGTTGTGATCCCAAGATTCACCTCTCCACTTGTAGCCACACCATGCACTTTAGAGCACTAATCAAAATCGTTGACCAGTTTAGTTTCTCGTAATCAATTCCATACTCCAATACATAGTACCTTACATACTTGAAAATAATAATATCTCTTATATCACCCTCCTCTCCATTTCTATGATTTTTTTTTCAAACTCACCATATGTCCTCATATTTTCCAATAGACTCAAGAAAAATCAATTGGTCTAATATATATCTCATATTTTCAAATTTTATATCAAACCCAACAATATCCACAACGATTAAAAAATTTAATAATTCACCACATCATCATCTATCTTGACCTTTAATATCAATCTCATGATTGAAATGACCCACCACACCTATTAAAGATGTTATAATGCTCAAATAGGAGGATCTAAATTTTGTTTCCAAACTATTCCATGAAAAGATGAATTAAATGTTACATTATTTTAAGAATAACTAGTTTCAGACATATCTATAAGAACATAAACTCTAAGAATACATTTAGCATCAAAAAATGTGGTCATGTAATTCACTGAATGCTTCCATATATGATTCTGGATCATAGCTCGTTCTGCATGCAATGATTTGACTGGTCTTGAAGCCCAAATAGAGTAAAAGATCAAAAGTTATGGCCGTTTGAAGTTTGGCTACTAGAAATGGTCATCCGATACTATTTGGGGGTGATGTATGGTTTTGTATGCATGAAGTGAAAATTGAGTGCAATAATGACGTATTTGCACACAAGAAGTGAAATCTTGCATGCAAGAATGTATTTTTTTTTGTAAAAGTGTAGAATATTTCATGAAATAGTAAAATATTGTGTGTAATATGTCATGCAAGCCTTTTATGCGACCAATGAGAGGTCATATTCCGCCCAAGTTACCCAAAAACATTTAAAGAAGGGGAGCACAGGTTTTTAGTGGTTCACGCAAGAGGGGCCTCCACGCATAAGATTCTTCCATGCCAAAGGCAATGTCAAATGCCCCTTTACAGACATACTTACTATAGGCCACGTGGACAACAACTTGTGCGCGTCGAATTTTAGGAGCACCCCTTGCGTGGAAAAAAACATGTGCGTGTGGAATCTTCTACGCATCCGCTCTCAAGATCGCCGATAAAAACAAGTGCAACCCCCACACCTTGGGGGAGCTCTCCATAGGTCAACTAGTACTCTATTGTGCCTAAGACCACCTCTTCCACACCCATATGGAAGAATGGAACCCTCCATGTGAGATATTGCATGGAAGTTCCCATATGGTTTCGCTTTCATGCGGGCCCACAATGGTTTTATCCTCGCCTGGAATATTTTTTTCCTAAGTCACGTGCGCGCAAGATTTCGTGCTTGCACTCAAAACATCCAATCATTCATGCAAGATTCTATGCTTGCGCGCAAAACATCCTATCGTGTACGCAACAGTACCATGGTGATGAATCTTGCGCGCACCAATGTCATAGCCCTTTAATATTGCATGCAACCCACCCCTTTAGGGAGCAACCCTTCCCTCTTGTGTGAAACCCTTCTGTCTTTTGTGAATAACTTCCCTCTTGCGTGCAATCATTCCATGTTGTTGGAAGACCTTCCCTCTTTCCACCCAGTCCATTCTTGTGCACAACCCATCCTATGCGTAGGCCATATTACACTCATACCTTCCCTCTTGCCGCTCATCACCGACACCGATGAAAAATGGAGAGTTGCATCGCAAAATTTTTAGGTCGGGACGTTAGCAATTTTTATTCTGCCCTTATGAGCAGCCGCCTTCCACCCATGGGATACTACGATTTGAGATACTCATCCACACACCATGAAATATTTTGAGTACCTTGATTTGAACCATTCCTCAAGTAACTCATTCACATCCCATCACCTGGACTCTATACCAGGTTGAACTAGAAAGGGCCTCCCTTGTGGAAGTCCTAACACCAACCATTTCTAGGCGCCTTATACCGAATAGTTCTATCTACATGACAATAATCATTAGTACAACCTATGTTCCCAACATAGGATGCCTCTTGCTCTATTAAAGAGATGCCTTGTTCTCCAAGCATAAGATACCCATAGTCCTCTCTACATGACTAAAAACTGTAGTACCCCATATGTGACAAACATAGGATACCTCTTGCTCTAAACGAGAGATGCCTTATGCTCCAATCATAATATGTTATTCGTCCTATCCACCTGACTATAAACTATAGTACTCCCCATATGATAAACATAGGATGCCTCTGGCAACAAACAATAGAATCCTTATGCTCTAAGTATAAGATACCAATAGTCTTATCTACAAGACAATAAACGGTAGTACACCCTATGTGCCAAATATAGGATGCCTCTTGTTCCATAAAAGATATGCCTTGTACGCCAATCATACAATTCCAATAGTAATATCTACAAGACTTTAAACTGTAGTAATCCCTATATGAGAAACATAGGATGCCTCTTACTTAATATAA
This sequence comes from Viscum album, assembly GCA_963277665.1. NCBI lineage: Eukaryota > Viridiplantae > Streptophyta > Magnoliopsida > Santalales > Viscaceae > Viscum > Viscum album. The sequence goes on along the minus strand of OY728133.1, from coordinate 1,440,716,076 downwards.
GAGATGCCTTGTGTTCCAAGCATAATATGTTAATAGATATATCTACATGACTGTAAACTATATCATGCCCTATCATTCAACAACATGATGCCTCTTGTTCCAAATAAGAGATTCCTTATGTAACAAGTATAAGGTGCCTCATGCCAGGATTATTGAGGCATAATTTCAAGACCGTTGGAATCCGTTCAATCATTCCATCACTCCATCTCACACTTTGTGTGTTCTTCATTTGGATCTTCATCCTCTTCCATGTCTGAAGAACCCCCTAATGGCCTGGTCCCATTCCCCATCTTCTCCCCTACTATCATGGGACAACACCCCAAAAGACTTTGGATGACACTTTGAGTCAGGTCCTATGTTTCAAACATGGTCAACAGTCAACCCTCATTTGTTTGTCCCCATTTTAGGATAATGTGATATGAATTATGTGTTTTGAAAACGGTCAATTTTTATCCTCCATAGTCATAGTACCCTCAACACTTTCTTAATGATAGGAATGTGATTCACACTTTTCATCCCCCTTTGTTCGGACTATTCCAGCGCCCTTGGCGTTATCCCGCTTATGCACTAGAGCATAGGTGTAGGCCTCAATCATATGACCCAAGTCACCAGTGAGTTGGGATTCCCTCATGGCTAGACATGATGATGATATTACGGGTAGATTCCATGCGTAATCCCCATTCACTATTGTCACTCCCAAGCGGCACCCCTGGATGCTTCTTTGCGTAAGACCCATTCACCATTGCCGCTCCAAAGAGACACCATAGGAGATTCCTTTTGTAAGACCCATTCACCATTGCTGCTCCATAGTGAAACATTGGGTAGCTTCCTTTCATAACCCCCATTCACCATTACTGCTCCATAACAGCACCCTGGGAATCTTCCTTGAGTAAGCATCATTCACTATTGCCGCTTCATAGCCGCACCTGTGCAGCTTCCTACAGTAAAACCCATTCACCATTGCTGATCAAAAGGGGCATCCTGGGAAGCTTCCATGCATAAATCCCATTCACCATTGCCACTCCATAGTGGCACCCTAAGCATCTTCCATGCATAATACTTATTCACCATTTTTTCTCCATTGCAGCACCCCAGGAAGCTTCTATGTGTAATCCCCATTCACCAACATTCATGGATGCACCTTTTGTGCCATGATCATCAGGTCCTTGCTGCCTCTTGTTTCTCACACAAGTATGACTCACATGGTCTTAGAGTAAGAATCAGCTATGACATCCTCTATACGAAGTATAGGGTGTAATCCCCACACACCATCCCGAACTACGTGGTCTTTGATCCTTTCCAATGCATGGTACGTAAGAATCTTCATTGAGGTTCACACCCAACACTCATTGGTCTTGACCATATTTACATTGGTTCCCACACCATTCTAAACTATGAGGTATTTGATCCTTGCTAAGGAAAGGTACGTAGGAAGCCTCCCAGATATTTAATACCACTACCCATTTATCCCGACCATCTTTACATCGGTTCACCAACACTACCTGAACTATGTGGTCTTTGATCCTAGAAAAGGAAAGGCACGTAGGAAGCCACCCTGAGGTTCAAGCCCACCGACCATTAGTCATGACCATCTTCATGTCAGTTCACAAACACCACCTAAACTACATGGTATTTGATCCTTTCCAAGGAAAGGTATGTAGGAAGCCTCCCTGAGGTCCACTCCCACCAACCATTGGTCTTAACCACCTTCACGCCAATTCACCAAACCCAACCTTACCTACGAGGTCTTTGATCCATTCCAAGGCAAGGTATGTAGGAAGCCTTAATAAGTTTCACGCCCACCATCCATTGGTTCTGACCCCCTTCTCGTCAGTCCACCCATGTCCTCCATGACGTTAAACTTTATGCCCCTTTTGTCCCGCTGAACACTAAACTATCACCCCATCCAGCAGTAAGCCGTTGTGCCCCCATAAAATAGTAATCCATTGTAGTCTCATCCAGTGGTAATCCGTTATGACCCTATCAAGCGATAAGCCGTTATGACCCCGATCGACAGTAAATAGTAGTGCCCCCAATCGATGGTAGGTTATTGAAGTCTCTAATCAATGGTAATCCGTCTTCAGATGAACTACATGGAAATTGATTCTCTACCATAGTGATGCGTAAGAAGCCTCCCTCAGGTTCGATCCCTTCACTCAAGACTCATCATGATCTATCCTTTGACCTCATGTGTTCTAGGAAGATCACGCCCCAACCTGGAGGTTATGTTTCCTCCATATCCCATCCCTTCGTCTATTCTCACCAGTCACTTCCTCACGTGACCAATTGCCTCATCGAACTACGCAAACTTTGATTCCCTACCATGGGGATACGTAGGAAGTCTCTTCAAATATCAATCCCAATAGTACCATAACATTCACAATGGTCCAATCTCATTCCCCCTCTACATCATTATACAATCCATCGTCCACCCTGATTCATACTAGGGCAGCCAAATCCCAGTGAGATCATGACATTTATCCTAGCGCTGCTCCATGCAGCACCCGAGTAGCCAACCATGAATAATCTGTGCTCAATCTATAACTATCTACCCTATAGTATCCATCTTGTTATGGGATGCTATCCACGCATAATCCCTAACATGTATTGGGATTGTTGTCCTCTGTGTACACCCTGTTTCATCAACCCTTAGAACTACGTGGGTTTTGATCTCTATCATCTGCACAGGGTACGTAGGAAACCTCCCTGAGGTTCAATCCCAGCCAATGGTAAACCATGGTGTCCCCCATTCAGGGGGAACTCTCCCAGATCCACCCTCAGCGGTGGTTAGATCAACCATTGCGATGTGACATCTCCCCTCCATGGGATGCACCTCCTCAGATCTATCCTCGTTGGGCATTCAGATCCATCCATCTTCCAGGTGTTCCCTCCTTGGGATGTACCAATCTGATCTGTCTCTATGGGATGTTTTGATCAGACTAATTTTTCTCCACAAGACATTAAACTCGCGTCCAACCTCGTCTTAAACATGATATTCTTGAGGAAAACCTCGAAAGACATGCATTTGGTGTAACCGTCTCCATGAGACATTAAACTCGCAACATACCCCATGATAAACAGGCGAAGCTAAGGAAAACCTCAGAGACATGCCTCTAGAATATGATACACCATGACTAACGTGGGATGACTCGGGTTTTGCACCCCTGAGATACCCTCTTATGAGGAAGAATATAGTTTCCCAAATGTACATGCATCCAAATATTCCCCGACATGCCTAATGTTATCATCTACTCTGACCTAAGGTTGCTACCATGTCAAGACCCCAAGGAATTTCCTAATGGAAGTAGTGTAATTCACAGACGTCCAGAAAGATATGGCACAAGGATCAAGATTCAAGAACCACGGAATAATCTTAAAGGGATAATTGGATGAGGTAAAGAGTTCCGAGGAGTAATCCATGGAAGGAAGAAATGATATCCCATCATCTCGTTTTGATCAAGGAGAAAACAACCCTGAATAAGTGATGGATGCCACTGACCTTTGGAAAGCGGGAATGCAGGGCAACAAACAGTTTTGCCATCCTCGTACAAGACAGACGCATGCACCCTGACGAAAGTTTCGGAAACAAATACACTTGTCCTTATAGAACATTCACCTAGTCTAATCAACTCATACATATTCCAAATTTTATGCAATTGATCATTGTCATAACTCCTTTTTCCCATTACAGAACTCCACTACTAAAAGAAATCATACACAATTTAAAATCCCACATACCCAAATAAATCAAGTTTATTATAAACTCAGGTACATACATCACATTAGTAAGTTTGTGAATAACTCCATGAAAGATACTAACTTTTTCTATTCTGATTACAATAAATATTTTTTGTGACTTATTGTCCATATTTACAATATCAATATCACACTATTCATAACTATAACGACATTCAATTATTGCACATATATGATACTAGAAACCATAATATACAATATATTCTAAATCATCCACAACTTCCATATTTTTAAGAAATAAGTCACTTATACCTCTCTTGTATTGAGTCACGATATTCACCACAACTGATTCTTCATATGTTTCTACTTCATTTTCTTCTTTCATCATCTGTTCATTGAACTTATGACAATTCCATCTCATATTTTTCTCTTTCCCACACTACTAGCATGTATAAGCGCATCTCATTATTGATTTATTTCTATTTCTCATGGTTCATGAAGTATTTATTTTTTATTTTGGCGATCATTGATAATTATTCCCACTAGTCTCTGAAGGAACCAAATTATTACCTGATTATTCACAATTAATGGGTTTTCACTGGGTATTATTCATCATAAATGATGAAATTACATCATCCAATATTATAATATCTTTCCCAAATAACTTCATGGAGAATTTATTATCATACAAATATGTAAAGGATCCCAACAAAAGAAAATCATTTTATTCTTCATCTATTTCAATAGGCACCACATTGCCTTTATCATTAGTCCTAACTACCCAAGAATAATATTCAATGAATATTTTAGTGAACTCATCCTAATGGTTTCTTATATATCCACTTTTTTAAATTTTAAGATGAAAAAATCATGTTTACATATATACATGATTTCTTAGACATTTAGATTTATAGATACTTTTTATATTCATCTAGATCTCTCCCATGTCTGTTAGATTTATCCCCATAAGTAGTGTATTTTTCAACAAATACAATTGAATGATGCTCATCTCCAAATCTCTCATACCTTTATAATTATCAAGGAATGTTTACTATAGATTTTCTTATTTCTTATTATATTTTTTACTATTACTTGAAGAGTCAAAATATTAATTAACCATTTTTTCTACATAGTAAAATCATTTTTCCCAATAAAAATATCAATATGCATAAAAAATTTAGATACTAATCACCTATATTTAATTAGAAGGAAAGGAAAAGATTACGTTTGTTGGTTCCAGATGTTGGGGAATAAATTGCTAATGTAGCATAGAAAATCCAAAAAAAACCTAGAAATTACCATGGTTCAGTGAATTCCTACCCCACCTGAGAATCATTAATTTTATTATCAAATAAAATGTCAAGACTCTGAAATCACACACTTTAATTTTTGTAACAATACCTACTCCTCTCAATGCTTTATTTCAACTGCCACCATTTTATATAGCCTCCACCATCGACTTGTAGCCATACCCATAACATAATACCACTATTCAAACTCCTTCACCAGTTTAGTTCCACATAATTGATGCCACCCTCTAATATATAGTGCCCTACAGACTTGAAAAAACAATATCTCTTATATCCTCCTCCTCTCTGTTTATAAAATTTTTTAAACCCTCCTAATATACTAATAATTCCCTAAATACTCAAACAAAATCAGTTTTTTAAAATAAATATATCACATGTTCTCAAATTTTAAACCACACCCAACAGGCTCGTCACTAGTTCTCAATTATGAGGGATGCACATGTCCATGGATTTCATAGGGAGATGCCACTAATCTATTTAAAGTCATTTGAGATCGTCTGTTGTGGTAACTTTGAGTCTTTTCTTGTTTTCTAAAGAAATGGGAAACACAAGGTGGAGCAATTAATTTTAAAATAGAAGAAAAATTAATAAGACTCCCAATTGATGGGGTTAGGGAAACTAATTCCTATTTTAGGATTGTTTTTTTCTGGAAGGTTGAGAATTGTCTAGTCATCGAATTCTTTGTAAATTTTTCAAAGATGGTGTTTTCTTGGATAGTTTACTCTTTAAAATTTGTTCAAATATTTATTTTTCTGAGGTAATGTTTTTTATAAGAGATCATAAAAGGTGTTATCTTTAAAAATGACTTCTACATTTCTTTAATGTTTATATTTTGTTCTGTTTGATTTTGTGTGTGTGTGTGATTATAAAAAAATTAATATTTCATTTAACTACCATTTTATATTTTTCATTTCTTTGAATAAAGTATTGAGAAAAATATTAAACATCTTAAACCCTTACTCAGCCATCCCTTTTATTGAAGAATTTTCATGGTCATCCCCAAATGGTTTTTAAAATAGGATTTGGGTTATCTTTTTCCAACACATAAATATAAAAATATAATATTATTAATAGCATCGTAATAATAATAAAAAATTAATTAATAAAATAATAATTTTTTATAAAATATAAATTATTAAATATAATAAATTATAATAATGTATTTATTAATTAACTAATATTTTAATAATTAATTATGATTAATTAAATTAATAATTAAACTATCGTATAAAAAATAATTAAAAATAATGAATTAATAACTAATATAATTAAACATATAATTAAAATTCGTTAATAAAATAATTTAATTATTGTTATTATTAATTCAATTATTAAATAATAATATAATTAGTGACCAAATTAATACTAGTAATAATTATAAATAATGTAATATAATTAATAATTATTAATAATGTATATAAATTAAAATAAATAATAATATATCTAAAGCATATCTGTGAAATTAACAATTACAACAAAAATAATTAATAATATAAAATTATTAATAATATAAATAAAAATTTAATTGATATAAGTAATAATAATATAATTAATATTTATTGATAATATATATAATTATATATAATATTTTGAATGGATCAAAGATAAATCCCATGGGTCCTTACCCATTTATTAAATGAAATTAAAATAGTGAAAAAGAAGAAGAATATATGGTTATACATTTCAAACACCACACTCATTAAAAAACAAGAACAATATATCATATAGTGAGTTATAATACATAGAAAATTTTTCATTCCATGTTTTTCCCTCTAGAAATCATATGCTTAGGTTTTTCTCTACCACAAAAATAGTAGCCCTTTATCCATGTCATGGAATTATATTAATTTTCAAGATCATCAGTAGATAATTTATCCTAATTTTCCATTAGAATGTATTAGAAACTATATTTCCATTATAAATCTAGAATGCCGAACTCTGGTTTGGATCAAATATTTTCATCAATGTTAGAGGATAATAATTCCAATACTATGAGGTAGTCATCAAAGAGAATGGATTCAGATTCATTTTTTTCATAAATATTCTCAACATGTGTGTCAAACCAATCATCCCTAAGGCCTAGTGGAAACCTATCTTATTCATGATTCTCCATTGGTTGAAACTAATAGTTATCACCCTTGGATCATCACATCCCTCTTTTGTGGTTTTATAAAAAATATCATAAATGAAATTTATTATATTAACAAATGATAAGGATATGATTCTTATTAAAACCCATATACACAATATTCATTATATTATACACATCTTTTATAAGGAATCCATCAATATAAGCAGTTGTTTCTATTAAAGGAAATTATTTCAATATCCACACAAGACCAATCACCAACCTCTATCCAATATGGAGGATTAGTTATTGGAGACTGTACTAGAAGGGGAGTTTCATTATATTAATTTTTAATAAGTGAATAGGCATCCTAAACAAAATTATATTTCCTAAGGATAACCAATTAGAGACCCCCATCATCCACCACCAACTTCCTACACATAACTTGTGAAAACATTAAGGATTGAGCCCCAAATGTATATCTAACCTACCTAAAATTATAAATATTCAGTATGATTGAATTGAATCCCATTTATAAACCAATACGGTAATTCCCCATGAGGGGGTTCAAAAACAATAATAACTGATCATATGGAAAACAATTATAAATATACCATATATGTAGGGTCATTATTAATCCCCCCCACACACACAATTCTATAGCTCCAAGATTCTTATTTTGAACATGAAAACCACCTGCTTTTGTAGTAGCTACGGAATATGCTATCCCATCTCTAGAGATATAAATAGTTTCAATCATGAAGAAGCCTAACCAACATTCAAACTACAAACTGCATGTTTCTTCTTCTTTCCCTTCCCCAAGAAATCATCTCTAAAACATTCAAACCTAAATACTTATTTATCTCCTATTAATAGTGGATTAAATCCTTTTCTCAATCAGTTTCATCCTTATTGATAGTATTTTTCTTATGATTATTATTATTAATGTGTCCTCTCAAACCATAATTAGAAGAATTTAAAACCCTAAAAAATTACTCTTTATTCGTCTAATATACTAAAATTCCACATCAAACATAAGAAAGTTACCATAATAAATTTGTAAATTGATATTATCATTGTTATTAGAGAAAATTGTCTCATATATAAGTGTATCATAGAAATCAGTTTCCGTAAAATTTATATAAATTTGACTGAACCCTTTCAAATTTAAAGTATTTATACATTCCAATTGGGACTCCCACAACAGAAGTAATATCTTAGGGAATTTTTTGGATTCTCTAGAACCCAATTTTTCCCATGAATTAAAATACAAACCTATGAAAATTAGTTCTTTATATTAGAATATCTATATTTGGGGACTAGTAACTAACTCAAAATGAACCTGGTTTCAAGAACCACAAACCAAAGTCCCAGGCTTTCTACAAAAAATCTTTTGAATGAAAAAATAAAGTGGAAAAATCCATGCCCGAGTGAAAATTTATTTTGAAATAGAGAGTCCCAAAATGAAGGATACTCTATGGAATAGATCATCAATATTACTAGTATTTTCCCCATAATGATAAAATGTCCTTCCAAAATCAATAACCTACTTTGAGTCAGTATTTTCATGAAAACATCCATATTTCCCTCTACATGAGTTCTTGATTCTTCTAGATAAATATTTCAATAAAAGAATACCTAGAAGGGGGAAATGACTGAGATCAAATCTCATAAAAACCCATAATCTACAACTTATGGGTCAACATATTCAGTCAAACCAACTGATATAATATCTAGTTTCATTCACCAGTAGGAAGTCACTTGGAATCAACTCTAGAATCATGAAAAAATTCCACCGAATACCAAAATATATAACATATAGTAAATAACCATTTTAATCCCCACTATCGACATTAATTACCCTACTTCTCTAATATTATATAATAAAAACATAATTAAAAATGTAGTTATTTATCAATGTTTAATATAATTAATAGCTACAATTTAATTAATTATTATTATACAAATTTAATAAATCTTAATGACAAAATTAATTCAAAAATAATTTTACATTAATACATAATTATTATTAATGGTATTTAAGGTCTTCCTATGTGGTAAATTTCCTTGGTAATTCTACATAAGAACAGGGCTCAAATCTTAGCAACCTCCCTTTGGGGGAGGGTACTGGTCCATTTATGGTCAATGACGCATGCGATGATAGAGGTAATAATGTTGTTGTTGAAACAGGTAAGGGTGAAAACCAAGGTACACACCAGTGCATCACGGGACATAGAAAAGGGGATTTGGTTGAAGAGAAAGAGGTATTAAGTCCATAAAATGCTGGGACTTCAGGCTTTAAAATTTTAATTTATTAGCCATATAGTTTGTCAACCATTGGAGGGGGATATTATCTATATTGGATCACTCAGGGGTTTGTTGGTTTCTTTGTAACTGATATCATCTATGAAATTAAAAAAATAATAACAATTATAAAATAATTAAACAAATGTAATTAATAGAAATAATTTAATTTATGTTGATAATTACATATTTAATTTTAAAATAACAAAATTAATAAAATATAATTATTTTATTATAAATAATTTAATATGTAATTAATGTTGTAATTAATTATCAAGTGATAATAAAATTGATGATGATATAATTAATAATTTCTAATAAGTTTTTGGTTGGGGTTTGAGTCAGTCCTTATTTTTATAATGGAAATCATGGAAATGATTTCTAGGGAAAAGTGGAATTTCCTACGAATAAATATATTTATCTTGATCTCCTTATCTCCGGATTGTAATTCCAATCTAGTGATGTTGACTCAGATTTGGATGGAAACATAGAGGCAAAGTAATTAGGGGGTAGTTCTATCAATGATTAGAAGAATGGATCCTTCACATTTATTATTCAGAACAACTCTAAGAAAATTAAGATGAAGGTAAACACTTCTCATGTTTGAATGAAAAATACAGCCTTTTGGAGAGGTTTTACCAATACAATAATTATTTTTTGTATATAATTTTTATATTATGATAGATGAATCAATGGAATAAGAGTGAATTAATAAATTTCCTATATTTAATTTTGGGTTTTTTAATTTTTAAATCAATTTCAATTAGTCTTGGATCTTTTATACTCATTTTACTTTTTTGGAGAAGAAAGGACAATAATGGGGCGATACCTCATTTGATTTGAAAACCAGAATCACGATACTACAAGGGTGGAGTCATAATTTTAATCTGTCTAATTTCTAGAGGATATAGTCTTAATTGTTTTTTGAACTAGGTTTTATAGAATCAATTTTTATTAACATTTATTATTCAATAGGATTTTATATTATAGAGGGTAATGAAACTAAATATATGAGTTATGGGAACTATGATAGGTTTATCATTGAGATTTATCTCATCTAAACATATAAAGAACAAAATGTTTTATCAAATCTAAATAATAATTTCAATATTAGAATTTAATGTGAGACGATGCCTCATTTTTTATCTCTGTATGGTATCATTAGACATGTGACCCCAATTATAGGAAAGAGTGTTTATGATAACTCTATAATGTTAGGGGATGTTGTTAAATCCATTTTCAAAAGAGAAAAGATGTATCAAGGAAATATAATTTCATTGGAATGTAATTATTGCAATATAAATATTTGGATTGAAAAATAATGTAGTAGGTTTAAGGAGATTAGGCATCATTGAAAGGATCTTAGAAAAATGTTTAGATATAAATATAAGGATGATCATCCCAATATGGGAATTGAATACCCTAAAATTTAGGATTTTGGTTCAATGAGAATTGAATTAGTGGATACATCTATGCATGGAGTGGATAGAGTGGATAATGGGTAGAGAACACGATAAGGTTTTGGGAAGGGTAGTGACCTGGTGTAAGCATCCATCTTAGCTCGAATCAATAATTGGGCTTGTTCTATTTCTTAGTGATCTGTAGAGGTCCATCGTGATCATGTGAGTCAAGGGAATAATAACATTTATTGGGTTCTATATAATGATATGATGTAGACCTGGGCAGTTTTATAGGGTATTTTGATATCTCAGGGGTGTTTATGAATGTTCTTGGGGTTTTAAGCACTCAACCTGAGAATTAAACCTTTCAAGATAAACCTCGACAGAAGAAGAGGATCCCTCCTTATAGAACTAAATCCATGGTAGTGGTTGTCACTTTACATCATGTTTCAGGCATTGAAAATGAGGATAAGATAACTTCATTCAGTAATGTACTTATTTATAACCATGGAAGGATTGGTGATGAAGATGATCATGTTGATTCTAAATATGAGATGGAGGCCTAAGTGGAAATTGATTATCAAATAATGAAGGATAATTAAATTTTAATATCATCTGATTATAAATAAAAAACATTATAAAGATAGTGCACTGAACTTATTTCTTAGGAATCTCTACGATTTGAAAAAGGTGTTTTTTATAGTTTATAATAAATGTTCTCAATAAATTATAATATGCATTATGTTATGAAAATTAGGTTTAAAATATAGGCTTCCAATTCCAAATCATTTACTTCGTTGGAATAATTTTTTTATCATAAGGGGTATGAGGTTCATAAATGTGGTCAGTTTGAGACGGATAGTTTTTATCGGAAATGATCATGAAAGGATTTTATAGAGGATTATTCACATCCTATCATTCATGTTTCCTTATTATCTAGAATCTTTTAGGATCATGACAACACTACTTTATTTTCAAAAAAATGTTATGAAACAGGGAAACAAGTTCTAGGAATGGAAGAAAGACTAACATCCATGTGGCAGAGGTAACCCTTGTGGTTGGGTGCGTTAGGGTGTCATAATATGATCCTCTTTATATATGCTATGTTTTGGGATAATCTTGTATCCCTTATTAGATTTCTTTTTTGTGAATTTTTTATTTTTTCAGGATAAGGGTGGCTTTCCATGACTATCCTCACCCCCTCTATTATATGTCTCTTTTTCTCAACAAATGTACAAGAGCCAATGACCCTTATACTCTACCTATTTCAATAATTATTAATAATGTAATTAATAATTATTTGTTTATAATAAATTAATATATTTAATATAATAAATAATTATTAATATTGTATGTAATAATTGAAAATAATGAAACTAATAGTGTAACTACATATAAATATTATTTTTTAAAATAATAAAATTTTATATTATTTAAATTATTATATATATATATTATTGTGACTAAATTATGTATCTTTTAAACTATTTTTGTGTCAATTCTATGTGTCAGAAACAAATTTTACTAAGTTAATATTTTATATTTTATAGGATTTCAAAGTCACCTACTCGAAACATAAAAATGTTTCATGTACATGAATTTGAGTGGTTATAAAATTTAAAATATAAATACAATAGAAATTTTATATAACACATACACTATACATATAAAAATAAATTAAAATATAAATAATTTTTTGAAAATAAAAAACAAAAAAATAATTTAATTTATATAAATTATTTTTTATCAATTATTATAAACATTATTTTATAATAAACTATTTTCATTTTTTTAAACTATTTTTTTTATTATTTCAATTCAATTAATTATGTTATAGACTATTTTTTATGTTTAAGATCGATGTGATATATTGGGTTTTGATTTTATTTTTATTTTATATTATATAACCATTCAAATTCACCTACCTTAAACATTATTATGTTTTATGAGTGTGACTTTAAAAGATTATAATATTTAAAATATAATTACAATTGAAATTTCATTCAACAAATAGACTCTACACATAAAAATTATTCAAAATAGACGTAAATTTATAAACAAATTTAAAAAAAATAAATTGACATAAAATAATGATCTACATATAAATTTTTAAAAAGTATAAAACATATATATTCAAATAATAATATATTATGGTGACTAATGTTCTCACTAAGTTATTTATGTTTTTAACTTTTTTGTTTGTGTTTTGTCTATGTGTTAAATAGAATTTTGACTATACTTATATTTATCATTTTATAACATTTTAATGTAATAATTAATACTTTATTTAAATTATATATTAATTTCAATGACATTATAAAAATAAAATATTAATTATTATGAAGTTGTTAAAAGGGGGTGTATGTTTGTGTGGTGCCCCATCCCGAATCACCCAAATGTCACCCTAGAGGGGGGTCATCATTTAACCTTAGGCACACCTCTCCATATACCAGAGGATTAAAACTAGTGGTGAGGGACTAACAATGCCATATAAATATTATTCCCTCAAAAATAATTCTCTAAGGTCATGCCTGAATCATACATCAATTTAGCATGACCTTTCCAATTAATGGAAATATCAAAAACCTATAGAAAAATAAACAAGGATCCGAGGAAGCCCCCACATTCTAGAATTAAAAGAAATAAACTGTCTACATGATGCATCAAACATGATATAAAAAATAGTAGATAAATAAATAAAATAAGAATCACATTTATAAAAAATTCATCGTATATTAAGAATGATGAACAAAAATGAAAAGTAAACTACATGGCCTCAAACCTAACTCATAATCATCCTGCTAAAACCTAGGCCTCTATGACCTAATAACTGAGGCAAATTTCCATCTCTAAGAAATACATGTTTCCCAATATAAAACAATAAGTTCTACCCTTGTACAAAAAAACCATTCTATATGCATGGGTAAGGGGTGAGTCCAATGAAACAGAAGTAATACCCAATGACTCAACCATACTATATTTAATTATCATCTAGTGTATGTAAATGAAATATAAAAATATAAGGGGTGAAATTTTAACTATGAAACACTCCCATCTAGAAACATCACACACACTGAACGTACAAGAATGTAAGTTAGGTCATAATGTACTAAAAAAGGAACTATGATACCTAAACCTACATATTCCGACTCTATGTTTAAAGGACTAGAGGAACCCCATAGCATGACCTAAACCATACCTAAAGTCATGGGATATAATTCTATAAAAATCACAACTCATACCATAAGATATATTGTCAGGTGTCCAAAAAAATATCAAACCATCCCTTTTCACTAAAGGGAGGTCATGTCCTAGCCTCATAATATCTATTTGAAGGTGAAAGGTATGGTGTCCTCAATTATTGAACCATACCTTCTCAATCAATGGATATTACATTCCATTTAATCAGTTCATCCATTCTCACTCAAGGGATGATGCACATGAAGTACCCAGGCTATCCCCTCTCACTCAAGGGAGGCCACACATCCCATATCAATCCATACATTATCACTCATGGTTAGACATAAAATCACACGAAAGCAGGACCACATGTCTCCCATTTCAGTCGTACTAATTCCATATAACTCATAGCTATTCTCGTACTTAGGATTCTCACCCTAACTATAATTGATCTCATATCACCAACATATAGTTAGGAACACACATGCACTAAAAATAGGGTAGGCATCACATCCTACTACTCACCGACTCACAGCCATGGTGATTATCACTTAACACCTTTCCCTACATATCAATCTCATCTCAAAACCCATATCATCCATCTAATGTTTCTTCCACATACATCAGGACTAAACCATCACTTATATACAAAAAATCATCATGGTTCATCATGATAGTCATGTATTAACATAATCAAACATCTCATAATGGAATCACGCTGAGGGGGAACATACAAAATAATTATTGATTTATAAAAAAAGAATTTCCCGCATGAGTTCAAATAGAATAAAACAATTAAACCAATAACTTATGGATTTCATTTTAGGACAAATTATAAATTCTCTTTATAAATCATTTAGAAAGAGAACCATGTGTTGTCTTACCCACACTATGCCATTTTCCAAAAACCTATAAAAACACTACTTGGAAACGAAACTTCCATTTTAAAATATAATTTCAAAACCCATTTCTCAAACAACCCATTTTCAATTGAAATTTTATTTTAGTCAAACCATTTTTAAAACACATTCATCAAGGAAACCCTTTTCTCCGTGAAATCCAACACAGTCCACTAAAAACTATAAAGTATTAAATTATCGAATAGTTTAAAATTTTATGTTGTCCATGTTGATAATTAGGCTGATGGGATCTTATCCCAACTTGTGATGATATCACATAGTCATCAAATATTCTAAAAAATATAATAATGAAGGAACATGAATATAAATAACTAATTATACATGATACTCAAATAATTTTATTTCCACTTACCTAAAATAGTGATCATAAATCAATACTAATCCCATACAAAACATATAAATGTCTTTTATAAACTATCACATCTATAAAAAGTAAAATTATTATTCCCAACATTTTAAAAAATAAAAAACCACATAATCGATTCCAAACACATAGGATTCCCTTAAAACACTGAAAGGATGAGCAACGGGTTGTTGTCCACTCTTGAAACAAACTATAACTTAAGTCACATAAAATTACTGAATTAAACACCCTTAATTAATTATAAATTTAACTAAAAAGCACCAAAATATTGAAATAAACTCATAAGAAAACATACCTCAAGGAAAATGTCCAACGAAGGCTTGAAAAACACACCTTGAAATGTCCTCTATAAGATGCACAAAAATAACCCTTAATATATGGATGATTTCACCATTTTCAAGTGAAATCATCCCATATATCCACTCTCCCAGTATAACAAAATCAATTAAAAACATAGAATAATAATTAGTGTGAATAATGGGAGGGATTTTACCTCAATTTTGGATGATAAACAGGTCCCCAAAAAAACCCATTTTTTAAATATCACTGATGGAGATGAAATTGACAAACAACGAGGGATCTCCCACTTCTCTCAAGTAGTTGGAATCTAGTAAATATAAGGTGGTTTCAAATACAAATACCTTTTAAATTAACAAAATTCCTTTATAATAGGAACATAACATTGGGTCACTGTACAACCATGGGGGTCACAGTGCTTCCTCCCACTAGGTAGAGGAATCAAACCATCATCGTAGAATCATCAAAATGTGATCTGTATAGTTTATATTGTGATAAAATATAGAAACAAACACACATGTGGTCCCAAACCATCACAAATTGACCTCCCACACCTCATAACATGATGATCATAGATACAAAACCTATTATGGTGTAACCAGGGTGTCAGGACTTGAATTTTTGCAGCTATTGAACTTCATAATCTATGTATCCTTGAACACTACTCCAATTCTTCATTAAGCACCCAAAACACCAATCATAACTCATAACTCATCTAAAAACCTCTCTCCAATACAATACAATCCTCATATTCCAGATCATATACTTGATTTGTAAAACATAAACTACTCCAAACCAAAATTTTATACATCATAAAAAATTAAAAATTGATAACGATGATGATCATTAAAAACAACAACCATGAATATTCTCATCTTCGAGATGACATGGTAGTTTTTCCTCCATATATCTCGACCTATCAAATTAACAAAAAAAATTCCAAATTTCTATGTTACATATCCAAATAGTTATTGTACTTATACATTGAAACTCCAAACAATAAACTCGCGCAACCCATATTTTCTCTAAAAAATATTGTTTTGATCCTAAACTACATTAAAAATGTACTGAATTATAGTCCTGATGTGTTCTCCACCTAAAAAAAATTATACGAAATCACTGGTCAATATTTCTCTAGCCAACTCTAAAAAAAACACTTGACCTCACCTTCTAACACACCACCACATCACAACATATCATAATTATGATGCCATAATACCCTGATGCGTCACAGAATCATCTAACTATCCCCATAGAATCATGAACTGGAAACCTTGTTTAATTACACATATAAATTCCCAAAAAAACCCATTCAACTATTACACTCAACCCACAAGAATCGATACACTGCTGACCTCACTCAATATCGGATCACAGCACTATCACAAGACCATCACTAACACATGAACTCTCTATAACACCACAATCAAATCTCTAAATGGGGTCTGTATACTCGCTATAATTCCACTACTTTTTCGACCACCATTGATAGGTTTCGCAACACCCAAGACCCTTGGACATAGGGGTTCTATACCTGTAGTTGATAATATTCTCCCCACCAAATGATTATCCTTATCATTACCTCGATGCACCAAACCCCTCAATATCCATTGTTGAAATCTCTTTTACTACCCAACATAGTGTTTTGACATGACCTCCCTACTTACACCCAAGTACCAACATGAAACATCGATCATCAAAAACCAAGGTGGTGCTCAACTGTGATAGTTGATCCCAGAGGCCAAAGATTCAATAGTTTACTCATCCTAAGACTTATGGTTTTCCATACCATAATACTCTAATATAAATTACTTATTCTAGAAATTGATTCTCTACACCATATAGATCAACTTAAGAATACATAAACCAAGTTTACAAACATATGAAATCATCTAAATGAAATTCATGGTGTCCAATCCTTAAACCTACCACTCACATTTAATTAATTAATACCAATATTAGAAATTCATATCATAATCCTTCTATAATAATATCTTATAAAACATATATATAATACCAAGAAAATAAACATTCCAAATACCTAGGTCACCATATTCTACAACCAAAAACTATGAAAATTAATCTACACTGACACCATCTACTTCTTATCTACAACACCAACCAATACAAACACATATTCCAACCTCACGTTGATGTTTCAAAGTACAACCAAAGAAAAAAAATCAAGTAATGGGATTACGCTTGTTTGACATTATAAAATAAATGAAATATTATTTTCATAGGTACTAGAATTTTATTTCAAAAAAATATCAATTTCACACACACAAGAACTAACCTATGTTTTCAAAACACCAATTGTAATCCAAATTATTTCACCAAAAAATAAAAACGAGAAATCCCTTATTACGAACATATCATTCCAAAGAATAACATCCACTTGAAAAATCCTTTTTGGAATTCAATTATAAAATCCTTTTTCATTACATTTTCCTAAAACATAAAAAAACAATACCCATTTCAAAATCACTCACTCCTAAGTTTATATAATGTTAAAACGAATTGTAAAACCATTTCACATACACCTCATTCCATCACATGATTTTTCTTCCAAAATTGATTTTTATTCTTAAAAAATATATTATCTCAATAAACATCTATCCTCAATAACATTTCCCTTTGAAGGAAAAACAACCACAGTCATAACTATTCAAAAAAATCCTCAAATATATATTAATATAATAACGGTATATATTAGAATTAATAAATCATAGATTGTATTATACTTTTATTCAATTAATAATTTATTCCAATGAGAAAAAAATTCAAGAAAACGCCATCCATATTCACGTGTATCATGTTAGATTTGGTTCCATAGAACCAACTTATTTAGTACTTGATTACATGTTTTTTCTGAAATAATTTTTCTTATCACATCATGATTATTCTTTTGCATAATATTTTTATGTTATATTGTCATTATAATATATTTCTTGTCAAAAGTTTATTGAAGTCCCCCTCTATGATGATAACCTAGAGGATCCATGAAATTATTCTTAAACCTTGTCCTATATCCATATAAAATTTTCTAATGTGATATAGGAAATATATGAAATCATAGGTAAGTGGATCATAATACCTTAAGAAACCTTCCCATGGTGTTATCCCTTGGTAATATCTAAGATAAATGATTATGAGAATAATTACATCAATAGGAAATCTACATTTCTATGTTTCATTGGATGTTCCAATATGTAGATGTGTGAATTGATCCATATAAATTAATATTGTAATTAGTGGATATCATGACTCATGTACTTTGATGTATTGAAGAAAATTGTTTCAACATATTTTCATAGTGAAGTATGATATGTTGGGTGCATCATGGATGATATAACCGTAAGGGATAATGAGAGAAAGGATTTAACCTTATTTTCTCTTAAGGGTTGTTAATTTCTCCAACCATTTTATTAGAATGAAACCAATTGAATAAATCCTTATACATGGCGTTTAATGGGCTAGATTATTTCTGTAAATTCAAATAAGGAGACCTCGAGCATATAAGCGGAAGAAATTTTCATGAATCCAATTTCATTTGGGATATTTTGATAAAATAATAATATTACATATAAAATATCTATAGGAGGTTTGACATCATTTAAATATTAAATTCCTTCTTTATGGAATCCTTCATATGTTACAAGACACTAACCTTTTACTCAATACTTTTGTGCCTAATGCCATTGAGAAAGAGGCCCGTAGTTTCACACAATAACTGTGTCTAAAATATCTATTAAATTATAGAAATTACTTTATCCTAATTTAATAAATAATATTAATTTCGATTTGCTTTATCTTAATAATTTAATAACAAGTTATTAAAATGAATAACTGAGTGAAATAATAATAATAAATATATTTTACATTTTTGGTGAATATAATATTTAATATATTTATCAATGAATAATTATGTGTTATTTATTTGTTAAATAAATAATCATTATTCATGGATCAGTATATGTGGATGACGGAATGTAGACCAAGTTTAATGTTCTAATTATAAATGGTATAAATGATATTTATTTATATTATTTATATATTGAACATGAAAATAATTTAATAATAATATTTATATTTTTATAATTACTGTACATTGTTTCAATTAAGAATTATGGAATTATGAAAGGTATTGTGTGTTATTTCTCAACCCTAAACCTTCCAAAATAAATATATAATTATATATCTTTCTTAAAACACATTTGGAATGAAAAATAGAGAGAATGAGTAAATCTCAAGACCTAGAGTCAGATAAATATATCCAGACTGATCTCCACACTCTATCAATCCAATGAGATATCATCAAGAGTTATTCCTCTCCCAAGAAAAAGTTTTTATAGTTAACCATGAACAACACAAGCAATCGAGATTTGTTGTGCTAGCACCTAATGATTATATGGAATCATTTAGAGACTATGGTTTATGTTCATATCATTAATAGGAAGATTTTAAACTTGGATCTTATAGATAAATGGTATTTCTAAGAGATCTATTCCACCAATCATCATGAAAGAGAGAATAATAAGTTAAGGAAATTTTATATCTATGTATACACTAATTATAAATTACATGTAAAATTCACTCATCCATGGTAAAAAAATTTAATATAGTCAACTAGTCTTACTGTTTGATTGGAAATAACCTTTTGATCATTGAAATCAATTATTACATGTGATTCACGAATAAAATCAGTGTTGGTCGTATCAGAAAAGGACCATACGACAACACTTGTATCCCAGATGTGGTATTAGAAGGATCACATGTTTAATTTATAATTTTTTTTATTCTACATGAGTAACTGTTTAAATTTATCTTTAATATACGGAATCATATTCGATTTTATTTTATAATTCTTGATAACATAACTATTAATCGTTTAATGATTAAAAATGAGTAATCATTTGATTAACACCATATAAAGGTTCCAAGTATCAACCTAAGAAAAACTATAGTAAATGGAATATACTTAAAATACAAAATCTATGTATTTTTTTCATTCCTGAATCACTTTCTATTAGGTTAAATATAAAAAAAATCAGAGTTAATATATGAAAATATTTGAATGGAATGTAGATCCAAAAAGACAAGAAGATTTCATGAAAAATTACACATCATGTAACTACTATAAAAAACATGTAGTCTATATTCTCTCAAGGTCATGTACATGAGGTCTCCCAAACATATCATGTACTGGATAAGTGACATAGGGACTGAAATTCCATGTAATATGATGGTACATTCCAATTATTTCGTGTACACATTTGGTAATTAGAATGCATCCATGATAGGAAACATGGCCAGACACAAAGCATGATTTGTAAACATCGGAAGAATACAAGAACATGTTGTGTACCCTACATTCAAAAGTACTCAAAAAATTACACAGAAAAAAAAATTAAATATATAATTAAACCTATTTATGATGTGTTTCATGTTTTATTAATTCAATAGTGAATTTCATATCACAGGACTAACAATTTTATATTAAATTATGTTTTTTAAAATTTTGAGGAACACACAAGGTTTCATCTATGTACACATGTGTACTACGTAAATATTAAATGAAATTAATTTTTTTTAATTATAGATGTGGGTGAGTTAAAGATGGTTATATGGTATTAAGAAAATTAATTGGATTATTTCCGGGCACATTATCTTAATTAAACAAAAAAAAATTGATAAATAATATTGAAAATTAATTCTCATTAATTTATGTGTGGAAGATAATGATATTATATTATCACTTATTTATGATTAGTTTTATTAAATTGTTAATTTAAATTATTATTTATGGATTGTGAGTCATCCCCACCTCCTAATTAATAAGAACTTAGGTGCCCATGGTTTCTTTTATATAACCCCCCTTTAACCAAACCATTGGATCCCTCCACCTGCATGTGATTAAATTATTATATAGGGATTGTAATGCTTAGAAACATGAATTTCAGAGAAAATTCCTTCATTTATTCAACTATCTTAGACACAAGATTTAAAACCCAAGGGACCAAACAATTTAAGAGTTTTGAAAACCAGATTACATATATGATACCCATAATACATTGGTAAAATAAAATAAATACATGATACATAATAAAGTGAAATAAATAGAATCCTTGAAACTCATTTAAAGGAACTTTTTTCAAAAAAAATAGTAAAGTAATTATAATAATTGTGATCTCCAATTCCCATTAAATGTAATTAAATAAGAAGAAATAAATAATTGATGAAAGTAAATCAACATGGAAAGGTAAAAAACTGCTAACACATTCCATTCAAATAACCAGATAAAGAATAATCACAATGTAATGGTAAGAAACTAGAATCATATTCCATTTACTCAATAAACTATGAATAAAATGAATCCATAGATATGAAAAATCAATATCCCATGGATAAATAGTAACTGACATTGTATGAGGGAAATGAATAATTATTAGACATCATATTTCCAAGGTAAATGGTACCTTTACCTTTAATAACATTCACATGAAGGTTTAGTATATCAGGTAAAACTCCATCTAATTAGACCAATTAATTCATCTCATGATACTATCGATGCATTGAGGGACTATTTATAACTAGTCCCCACCCTTTTCGTTCATGTCCAAAGAATTCATCATATATCAGATAATAAATATAATAAATTAACAATATTCCTTATCATAAAATATCTATATTGAATGAATAATATGGATTTATTAATAATTATGACTTGAGTGATAATTACCAAAAATGGATGATGATTTTGATTAATAAAAATACCATTTAATACCATTACATACATTCTTGAGGGAAAAAATATTTAATCTTTCCAAAATATCTCATACCACTTTGAAACATTTGGAATCACTCTCCCAATTGATGGAATAACATTAAAATAAGCTAGAAATGTCCTGAGAATAATGATATTCATTATATAACTTTCTAAAGGGTATTACATGCACTATACAAAAGATACTAGGTTCATAAAATTACAATATGCCTCAGTGAAATTAAATTAAGATGAAATCGCTTACCTTGTGTTTTATTTTGTATGAATATACATTGACCTCTTAAATAATTGTTTAATTAATTTCAATAATTTATTCACAAAAAATATTAATATTTATTATATATTATATTATCTTATGATAATTTATTATTACCCATTTTTTAGTAATCGTTAATTATTTTCACTATTTTAGTTTTTAGTTATATATTTTCTTGAGTAAGTTGTGACATGTTATTTTTTCTTCCTATTATATATATTATGATTTCATAATATCTATAATTTATAGCATTATTTAATTATCATATATATTTATTATATAAATATTTTGAACAATTCATAATATTTTTAGATAATAATGAAAATGAATAGTTCATGGAGACGGTAGGGTGTACGTATGCATGAACACTATATTAATTTTTTGTCGTATTAAAAGAATGAAAATTAGATGATATATATTTATATTATAATTATAGTATAACATTTAGGTAATATATTTAACATATGTATATTAAAATTGTCCTTTATACATTACATGTATATCATGAATGAATCACATCACTTTTAAGTGGATGTAGTCCAGATTTCCACAAACAATGTAATCATATACCTAAAAAATGGAAATTAAAAAGTTATGTGTTGAATAATAATTACATAAGAGTAAAGAAATTAAAAATATCATATATATCATATATAAATATAATTCCCATAATTATTTTCAAACCATAAAATGTGGTAATGGAAAAAAACAACATCATTTTTTGAGCCGGTAGATCACCATACACACGAACCGTAAGTTTTTTTCCCATTTGATTGATTTGTGTACAATTTCATGTCAATGATTTATTATAAAAGTATATTAGTTTATTTATAATAATTATTCCATTATTTAATCATGTAATAAGATTATTTTAGTTGGTTGAGAATGGAAATAAAACAAAATAGATTAAGGAAGGATGTTACCTCTTGTGTGGCTAACTCCTTTTGGTTTTCACACAATGGATTCCCTTGATATATTTATTTTGATAGGAAGGATTATATAATCTAGGAATTGGTTCAGAGAGATTATTTTATTATAATTATGGTGACAAAAGGTTAATGAGATTCATGAATAAGTGGAAAGGTTGAGTTCTTTTTTATAGTGAAGGAGGAGTGGAATTCATGTAAATTTTTGAAATTGGAATTCAAACCAAATTTTTTCATGAAAAGTGGACCAAATGATGAAATAAATTAAATTAAATGGATAATATTTCTTAAATATTAATAAAAATGTATTCTTTCATGTTTCTAGGTCATTTTGTCCCTTACGTTTAAAATTTAGTCTTTTTTCATGAAAATTTTTATCTTAATTTATATAATTAATTTTAATCACATTCAATGATATTTTTTTGTCAAAAACTAAGTTGAATTTTTTTAAATAATATAAATGATGAATCTGTAATCCATTTTTTCAAATTCCAATCATATAATTGTTAAAAATTAATTTAAAATTGATCTCATATACGGGACGACAATGCAGGTTTTTAATATAAAAATGTTAAAAAAATTCTATGTTTTATATCCCATTTTAATTTAAAATGGATTACAATTACCAAAATTGGATAAATTTATTTAAATTTTAAATAATTAAAATTTAAAACCAATCACAAATGTAATTTATCATTAAAAAAAATAGATCAAAAAGAGGTTTTCAATGAATTTTTTTTATAGTTTATCAAAAAATGAAACTTCACATAAAAAACTAAAAGATCACCCTATCATAACATTAAAATTTCTTTTTAAAAATTGAGGTATATTTTTTAATAATATATTCATAAATTTTTTATAATTCATATTCAAAGTAGGTACACCATTAAAAGGAGTTAAAATTAACTTTATTAAAATATCGGTTATTATGTGTAATATTGGGATGTTCTTATCTTATGATTATCAAATATATTGGATGAATGTAAGAAATATTTAATTTAATATTATATATATTTTACATTAATATCACTCACTAATTGTTTTTAATTTAATTTAATTTTATAAAATGAATTTGTGAGCATATAAATAGTTTTTTTTAAAATCCATTTATATTGAATTGGTTTTTATATTAATTTATAATTAATTATTAAACAACAAATTTAACCCTATATTTTAAAATTTTATTTAATAATATTAAAAATAATCAATTTAACAAATAGGATGTATATTGTTGTGTTAAAAAAATATCTTCATAATATATTATTGTTCAGTAAAACTCAGTCTTGCGTGTAACACAGACTACTAAAAAAATTTGTTCTTTAATGTAATATAATCTAACTCAGTGTTGTATTCATTTAAAGATATAAAATATATTTATTTAAAACAATAAATATATTATAATATTTCAAAATGTTATATTCCTTTATACTCTTGGTTTTTGATCTCATACACACTGTCAAATACAACATTCTTACTTTATAATTTTAGGGTGTTACATTCTCCATACCTTAATTAAATTTTATCTGTCAAATTTAAAAATTATTTTGGTAATAAAGAATTTGATAATTTAAAATACTATTTCTTAAAATCAAACATCATAAATAGTGTTAAAATAACATCTTCTTAATAATAATGGAACATGTGATGGTCACCATTAAACATGAAATTCAAATAGTATAACATTACTGAAAACATCGACATGGAAGAAAAATATAGTTATCATTATATAATAGAGTGTGATAGAGAAAACATTCTGATGAGAGTTTTAGGGAATAAATCTTTAAACCATATTTCTGAATAAAGGTCATTAATATCATCAAAAAAGTTGATGATAGGACAACATTTTTCTTTCAAGAACATTTTTCAAATGCTAGAGAAAATTTTCACACACTAAAAATATAACTAAATATCAAATATTTTAAACATAACATTTTCCTTTTATTACACATTGAACTATTTCTACTTCATATCTAATCAAAAGACAATTTATATTTTAAATTAATACATTAATCTCTAAAACCTCATTCCGAGATGAAATTAATGAATTTTACAAATGTTCAACTTTTCCAAAAGTTTATGATCCATCACTTTTGAGGGAAGGTCACCAAATTTACAAAATTAAATTATAAAGCAAAAAATTCATTTTTTTGATTTTCTAAAAAATGAACTTTCTGGTTAAATGGGAAACAAAAAATTAGAACCAACAATTCAAACAAATCCCCCATCCACTTAACCATGACAAACCACATTCAAAAGTCAAATATTCAACATTAAAATTTCAAAACCAACATCAGGAATACAACCGTAATCCACATCAAACCATGATTTTACCCACCTCAATCTATAAACCATCATCCATAATGAGGAGTCCACGAACCTCACCTCACATCCATAATTACATCACTGGTTTGACCTCTCACCATTGTCATCGTCATCATGTCGTTACATCACCAAAGTCATCATCTTCATCAGCTCTTCACCGCCAGCCTCTTTTCTAACATCCAATGCCTACACTCAACACCGTCATTGTCATCCCATAGTACCAGCCTTAATGTGACTTTTGTAATCTCATATCCACCACCACCATCAGTTTCTTTGTTCAAACACCACACTAGAACATTGAAACTCGTTACAACAACATGTCTTCGTCCCACATCATAAGACCACATACTAGACACAAATAGAAACTACATGTGAATGAAGATTATACCTTCTAAAACACTGATAATAACCCAAACAACACCTATCAATGCTTGAGAGATAGCCACCTCACCAGACCATCCTAGGGGGGGAGACTATACCCGAAGCCAGAGAAGATTAAGAGTAGCATGGAGCCTTCATAGGGAGTCATGATCTTTGTTGATATCGCCTAGAAAAGCTGAAACCCATTATTTGTTGAACATAGTTTGGTCCACCTAGAACCCCTCACCACAACACACAACACATCCCAAAACCGCTTAGAAACCATCATACCTAACAAACATGGAAGGGAGAACTGGATATCTTGGCAAAATAGGAGTACAAGCCGAAAGGACTTTCATAGAAATCTGCGACCAAGAAAACACCATCGGACTCCCCATTAAATAATATCTAAGAACCTTCACTAGAAAAATAGATTACAAACCTCCATTGAAACACCCCCGAATAAATATAATCACGGCCTAAAAACACCATGGAATAGGAATGAGAAAATCAGATTGAGACTCTAATTTGAACACAAGACTAAAACACATGGATAAAAAACAATGGTAATGATGAAGGGGGGATGGGGTGAAACCCTAAACAATAAGGAAACAACCATGGGAGAATGAATCCCATGGAATAAGTATAAGAAGAATACATGTTCCAGAAAGATGCTCCAGGAAAGAACATTGGGGGGTAAAACCCTTGGAAAATAAAGGATATCACTCTAGGGAGCTCATCGAAAGAGAACAGAGGTTGGAAGAGCTCTCTAACACTGGAGGAAGGAATCTGAGGAAGAATAAGATAAGATTTCTCAGGAGATCACACCATGAGAGAACATGGCCATCAAAATGAACATATAAAATAACATGAAGTGGATTTTAATTGTCAAATACAAAACATGTGGATATATTAATAGCTTTAATTACTATAAAACATTAATGAAAACATATATGCTTATTATTCCTTAAATATAACATATATTACAGAATATATTTATTAAATTCAAAAATTATATAAACTCCATAAATAATAGCATAAGACACTTTGTTAACAAATTATTAGTCAGTTATGAGGTAGTAATCACTTATCTATTTTACATTATCCAAAAAATAATTTTTTGTCTAAAAGTCATTATCTTAACATTATAAATATGTTAATGGTTATCCATACCTCAACCATGTGTTTTCTAATAAAATTATTTTCTACTGAATATAGTTTCTTGGTACCATTCAGCATATGATCTCATCTCCTGAATAAAAAAAAATTGTTGTACATTCCTCATATATTTCAAAATTATTATAATGATTACATCATTTATTAAATACTAAAATTACATATTTATTAAATCCAATCACTACCACATTAATAATTCCTCTTCTTCTGTGGTATTAGCTTAATCATGGCCATTATCTATTATCCTCATTTGGGGTATATTTGATTACTGCATGAGACATTGATTTTCATAGTGTCACACATCCATACTATGGAATCATTGCACATTGGAATTTTATTTCTTTAACATGAAATCATGAACATGGTGGCCTTTTTTCCACACATATAACAAACTCCCATTCTCTTCAAGCAATTATCAGGGTGTTTCTTTCCAAAATTATCACATGTGGGAAAATACTTTTTCCCTCCTTCCATTTATACATCTTTTAACCCCCCATACTCTTATATTAATTCTTTCATTAAAATCCATAGGAATTAGATAAATTTTTACCCATATCATCATCAAATGATATGATTTCTTCAATTATTATAAGGCTTGAGGAAATATTTTCCGTTTAAATATTATCTTAATACTATACAATATATGATCCTTCTTACTCTTTGGATGATGTACATTGGTGAGGTTTGTCTTCCTTCTATTAGGATCCATTAATAAAAGAATAAAAACACTAAATTAGTGTATATCATTATCAAAAATAATATAAATAATACCAAAATTATTATAATACATAATATAAATTGTAAGACTTATCCATATATAATCTAATTATCATAAACATGGTTTTTAAAGGAAATCTTTACTTTTAAGTCCTTCATAATAGTTTTCAACAAAAAAATTGGATTATACTAAACATATCCTATGCTAATAAAAAAACTATGTGTGTAGGAAGGCCTATTATCATTTACTAGGTTACACTCAAGTCAGGCCCGACACACCTAGTCAGAGTTGTTACCACTAGGTACATCTGTTCCAAAACCACATCTACTTTTAGTATCATATTAGGGGCATGTTTCTAGGAATACCCTCATATTGTCTACCATAAAAAATAATTTGTAATTATATACTTATCCTCAATATATATCTTATGGTTATGTTCCCAAATATATGTTTTAAAAATATAGTTTCCTAGGTTCCTTTTAAAATTCCTCTCATACCAACTATAATGCCCTGACCCTAGAATCCCTGAGTCGATGCCTTAAATTCTCAAATTTTCATAGATATAGGATTCAATCCTAACGGAAAAATAGTTTATTTGTTTTTGAAAACTATATTACATATATAATACCCATAATACATTTGTAAAATAAAATAAAAAAATAATACATAATAAAATGAAATAAACAAAATCCTTAAAACTATTTCAATGGAATATTCTTCAAAACTAAGGTAAATTAAACATAATTAGGGTGAGATCTAATTGTTAGTAAGGGTGTGTAATATGCAAATAATAAAAAATTTATTAGAGTAAATCAAGATGGAAAAGAAAATAACTGATAATACATGTCATTTAAATAACTAGATAGGGAATAATTAATATGTATAAGTAAGAAAATAGAAAAACATTCCATTTTCTCAATAAACTGGGAAATGAAATGCATCTATATTTAAATCAATGAAAAATATCAAGGATAAATATTGAATGAGTCGAGATGGGGAAAATGATTAATTATTTGACTAAATGTTTCCTAGGTACCTGATACCATTACTATCAAGACATTTCACAACACGATTTAGAATTTTGGGTAAACAGTCTGAAAATATTTCAAACTGATTTGTCTTAAGGGAATACTAATGCACTGAGGGGATACCTATAACTTCTCCCCACTCGTTTTGTACCAATATAAATCATTCTTCACACATAGAATAAACTATTTAATTAATAAATAATATTACTTATCATTAAATATACATATTTATGTGATAATAGTTATTTACCAATAATTCCATAGTGTATTATAGGTATAAGTAAGTATTTTAGATTATTATGAATGTAAATTCCATTGAATGACCAATAAAATAATTCTAGTGGAAAATAATCATTAAACACTCAAAAGTGTCTCATTTCATTTTCAAAACAATTGGAATCATAATCCCATTGAAGGAATAACATTAAATGAAACATATAAAAACATTATAATAATTAGGCTCATGATATAATATTCTAAATCCATAATATATATCGTAAAAATGAAACTATGTGCATAACATTACAATATGCCTCAATGAAATTACATTGAGATAAAATCTCTTACCTTCTTATTTCCTTATGTGTGAACGTCAATTAAAAAATTCTATAATGGTTTTAATATTTTTTATAAATTATTAAACAACCATATTAATATATATCACATCATTCATGACCATATAATAATATATTATTACCCATGTTTTAGTAGTCATTCATTATATTCACTGTTTATGGTGTTAATCGCCTAGTTTCTAGAGTAAGTTTTGACTTGTTAGTTGTTGTTACTATATCTTATTTTATAATTTCAATATATAAAGATTGTAATACAATTTATAGTTACCATGTATATTAATTATATATTTATTTATAATAAT
Organism: Viscum album; assembly: GCA_963277665.1. Taxonomy (NCBI): domain Eukaryota; kingdom Viridiplantae; phylum Streptophyta; class Magnoliopsida; order Santalales; family Viscaceae; genus Viscum; species Viscum album. The sequence continues at coordinate 1,440,686,087 of OY728133.1, read as the reverse complement.
CAATAATATTTGGAGATATTTAATGAAATGAACCATTTATGGAGACGGTAGGACGTAAGTAAGAATGAACACTACTTTCATTTATTTTTCAAATAAAAATAATTAAATGTAAATTATATATATGTATATTATAATTATATTATAATATTTATTTCATGTATTTCACATATTTTTATTAACCCCATTTTTTATGCATTCCATGTATAGCATGAACGAATAACATCATTTGGAGGAGGCGCTAGTCCACACTTCCACGAACGATATTATCGTATTTCCACTAAATAGAAATAAAAAATATATGTTTTATATATGATTTACATAATAATAATGATATTATTTATATCATATATAGACTATATAAATATATTTTCCTTCATAATTCACAACCATTAATGGTGGTAATGTAAAAAAGAACGACATCGATCCGTGAGGCAGTAGTTCACCACACACATGAACGGTAAGTTCATTAAAATTTTGATAGAAGTGTTACTAAGTGTAGGTTTAACCCTTAATATAACAACATTTTAGTATATTAATTATACTAATGTAATTTTTTAATCATGTAATAATAATAATTGAGGGGGTGGAAAATGAAAATAAAACAAAAAAGATTGAGGAAGGACATTAACTCTTCTTTGGGTAACTTCTTTTTGTTTTCCCAGAAGGGATTCATTGGATAGATTTTTTCCCAATGGTATAATTATATTATGAGTTTATGGCAGTTGTTATATTATTTTATAGCATTTTTGGATCTAAATTTCTTGAGTGGTGTGAATAATTTGGTGGGTTGTGTGCTTTTTATAGTGGATGAGTGGCATTTTTGTAAATTTTGTAAAAGGGAATTTCACCGTTATTTTCAAGGAAGGTGGATTAAATAATGAAAAAAAATTATATAAATGTATTATAGGGCTTAAATATTTACAAACATTGGATTTGGTATAAGTTTCATTGTCATTTCTTCTCTTAACTTTAAGGATTGGTCCTTTATGAAGCTAAATTTTCACTTAATCGTTGTAATTAATTTTAATCACTTTCATTAATAATTTTTGTAAAGAACATAGTTAAAACTGTTAAAAATTATAAATTATTCTAATTCCAAAAAATTTAATCAATTTTTTCAAATTACAATAACATAAGTGGAAAAAATTAATTTAAAATTAATCTCACGGATGGAAAGACAATGCGAGTTATTAAAGTAAAAATGTTCAAAAGATTGCTATGTTTTTATATCCAATTACAAAGTAAAATTTATTCCAATGAACTAAATTGGATAAATTGATGTAAAATTTATCTAATTATTAATTAAAAATAATTAAAATGATAATTTATCATTATATATAAATTAGAGAAACAAATAGTTTTGAAATAACATTATGTATTTTTCACTATTTATCAAAAAATTGAACTGCATAGAAAGAAATATCCCTAAAAAAATGTTGAAATTTAGGTTTAAAAAATGAATTTCATTATTTCATATTAAATTCATAAAAGTGTAAAATTAATATTTAATGTTATTGTCCCATTAAAATTCTGTAAAACTTATATCATAAAAATATAGGTTTTTATACAAAATATTAGGTTTATATTTATCTTATAATTATCAAAAATATTGCATAAATGTACAATATATTTTACTAAATATTATATATATATATATATATTACATTAATATCACTATTTTATTTTAATTAATTTAATTTATTATGATAAAATTACTTTGTTATTAGAAAATTATTTTTTTATAAAAACATTCCATATAAATTAAATTAGTTCTTATATTAATTTCTAATTAATTTGTAACTAATGAATTAAACCAAATATTTTAATAAGATAGTTAATAATATTCATAACCACTAATTAAAAGGTAAGGTTTTACATTACTGTGTTAAATAATAAAGTCTTATTTAGATATGGTAGTTTTGTAAAACTCGATCTTGCATGTAACACAAACTACAGAAAAATGTCATTATTTCAAGTAACACAAGATAACTGATTGTTTTTTCACTAAAATATATAAAACATATTTATTCAACCATTAAATATATCTTAATGTCTCAAGATGTTATATTACATTCTTTTATTGGTGTTTCATTTTATACACACAATTATATGCAATGTCCTTACTTTAGAAATTTGGGTTGTTACATGGATGGAGCTCCCAATAGAGTAGTGGTTGTATGAGTCAAGGAACCAAGGTTAAAAAAATAGAGGTGATTCATAGGATACAAAGTGGATTACTGAAACATTAACCAAGCTATGATATATGTTTTTTTCTCTACTTTCAAGGGTAAGTTCAACGACCACTATATAAAATAACCGTTAGAGAATATCATGGTGATTCCAATTGTATTTTATCTCTATCAGTTTCATAGATAATTATTTATTTTTTGGAATGTTGTGCGATCAGAAAATAAATTAAGTATTATATGTGAAATATGGAATAAAATATAATTGTATTACCCATAGTTTTTTTTATCAAACTTGGTTAATCACTTAAGTAAAATCCACATAATATTATCATGTCATGACAAAAAAGGTAAAAATGGTCTTGAAACATAAGGGAAAAAATAAATAATACAAAAATATTAAGATGTATTATCCTTCCACAACATATTTTAGGATCAACCTCGTTGTTTAAAGATCTTGACAACCCAAAGTTGTTGTTATTTTAATTATCATGGGAATTTTAGCATGATGTTTTTGGGATAATTTAAATGAGTTTAAATTAAGGGTTGAATATCTAATTTGGATTTTTTGTAACTCAGAAGAAAAGGTTGATACATTATTAATAAAATATTTTAGAATTATAGATTCTACTAAATTGACCAAGAAACTATTAGTTAATGTATTTGGAAATATAATCCTACCTAAAACCCTTCAGATATCTTTTTAGGCCTAATTCTGGGTTATGATAAGTGAATATATATCATTTCAATAAGAATATCTATAAAATAAGATTTTACAAAACTGATGATGAGGTCTATGAGTTTTTGAATTTTTTTGTATATTTATAATAATTTAATTAATTTTAAATTTAATAATAAATTTTTATAATAAAAAATTACTAATTATCCACTATTAATTTGTAGAAAATGGAAAATTAAAAAACATATACAATATCATTAGGGTATATACTAGAGAAGAATAACCTTCTCACAGGTGTGAATTTCTAGAAATCATATAAGCGCTTTCATGTTATACAACACAAAAAATGGAAATTTTATATAGTGGAAATCCCACATCATAAGTCACTTTCTAAAAAGGCGAGTGAGGAAGAAGTAACTCTCTATGTAAAGCATGTCGACGATGCAATCGATTTCCAATTTTTTATATTATCCTATATATCCAATGATATTTAAAAAAAATATATGATGATATTGAAGTGTATAACATAGTTTATCACCATTTTGAAATCTAATAATAGATGGAGAGATCGATGAGATAAGATATCTGCATTGTGCTTTTCACATAAAATTCTGGAGAGTATGTATTAGTTGGGACACATGTATCCAAGATGATTGGTTGTATTGAGCATCATGATATATTGGGTTTTAACATCCCTGATGAGTTGAATAAGGATCTCATTCTTTCCAAGAATACCCAAAACTTCTCTAGTTTAATTGTGAATTATAATATTAGTAACAGCAAGAAGAATGTATCATAATTTCTTAACCTTATCCTCTAATTCGATAAAGATATGGGGCGTGAAAAACTTGTTTCCCTTATGGTGAATAAGTAGAAGAGGAATAAGGAAAAAGAGATAGTGAATCATTAAAAGTCAAAGGAAATAGAGAAAAATCCCTATAACAATATGAAGATCTATAGGAAAATAAAAAAACCTGATGTGGAGTATTTTCATGTGGAAACCAGGGACACATGAAGAGGAGTTTCACCCAACCAAAGATGTTTGGGGAATCATTATGAAGATTAATTATTGAGATCTATATTTCTATATCTATAAGTTTGGTATTACATATTTCATGTTGGGAAAACATTTTAATCCAATTATATTAACCATGTATATTTTGGGATTGGGGTTGTGAATATCTTAATTAAGACTTTATCGACTTTCTATTAGAGTATATAATTTTATCATAACTCACCCCACCTTATACACTATAGTGAAATAGATTTAGTGAAAGTAGGAATCATACCATGATGAACATGGTATGTTTAATGATGATTCCTGAAATCCTTCTGTTTCCCTTTGGGGATATGAATTATAGATTGTATTATAAATAATAAACTGAATATGAACTAAAGAGAAAAACATTAATCTCTTCGAATTATGGAGTATAAGGAAACCCAATTATTTACAAGCTCATGCATGGGGTTGGGGGGTGTTTGTTAAGGCTATCACAAGAAATAAACTACAACCTTAATTCATGAAGTATATATTTATAGAGTATCCTAAATAGAAAATAGAATAATATATATACCAAAATTTTTACAATAATTTTATTATCATGATACATGCCATCATTTTTGAGAGAGAACACATCCTCAAGGAGGATAGTGGGACAAATATTCAATTTGATGAAGTTGTTTCTTAGGATACACAATAGTTTTAACAGGAACCAATTGCACATATTGTAACACCTGAGACTTTTATGTTATATAAATCATCAAATGAATCTTTTTCTACACAACACTTGCTTGGCTTTCTTTACACACAATCGCGACCTTCCTCGATAGCTTGCGTCGTACGCAATACCAAGTTTCACTAAACAACAATATGCTATTAAAACTAGCTGTTATGAATAGTAATAACCACTTTTTGAAATTTTATTTTTCAAAATGGACTTCATTTTTGGACTCAGAATATCGAAATTATCCTAGGGTGAAATTTTGGTATTTTTCTGAAAACTTTCAATTTTTGATGAATAGTGAAACCACTAAGTGGTAGGTTAAAAAACTGAATTTTGCATAAAACATAATTTTACCGCTTCTGTGAATGGAATTTCATAAATCCGACAGACACGGTTGATATCAGTAAGTAAAATGTGGTTCAATGAGATAAAAATAATTTTTTGGTGAATAGTAACTTTTTACTTTTTTTACCGCGGTTAATAGTAAATAGGGTAACTAAGGGTAAATATGATATTAATATTACCCTAACACATGTCCTAATTCTATTGGACAAGTGTAATTCGACCAAAAACAAACTTAGGAATAAAATATGACCATTTAGGCCCACATGGATTAGATTAGGACATTTATTATTAATTTATTTAAAGAAGGGTTAAAATAGTTAAAATCAAAGTTTAATAAGTAAATCATTTTTAATATGGGGTTATATATAAGATAAATTCGATTTTAAATATTCATTAGAAAGCTAAAAAGATTTACCACATGATGGTATTTTATTTGTAATTTTTAGACATCAAATAATTGAATTTATTTATGACACAAAGATGATGCAGTAATTATCTTGTTAATGAAATATTGACATAATTGATGTTATAAACACCAAAATAAATGTAATTTGAGACTTTTTATGAATTAAACTAATTTTCTAGGTTACTATGATATATTAGTGTTGATTTAATCAACTTTGTTTGAACATATAATTCTGTTATTACTTTCACAAAAATCATATATCAAATAGTGTCAAAATTGACACAAAATAGTTGTTAAATCAAATATTATACTATTAATTGTTATTTTATTTCTAAAAATCTAAGGTTCGGCCAAATGACTTATATAAGGATATATATGTTAATAATAAACAATTTGGGGTTCTTTTGACATGTTATAGTAAGTGTATTAACCATATAGTGAAAGAAAACAAAAAGACACGGTAAAAGTAAAATTAATTAACTTAGAGTTAAATCTAATTGATAAGGTTACAATAATACCCTAAACTTGTCTAAATCCTACTGGTTGATAGGATTTCTACCCATCCCCACTTTAGCATCGAAATAAGACCCTTTTGAACCATTATAAACCGATTTTGACTTTAATATAAAATAATATTTTGAGATATTCCTAAGGTGCCCCTCTCCTCCCTTATAAAAGGGCACCTCCTCCCCCTCCTCCTCACACCAAATTGAGCACTCAAGCTCGGCCAACCCCTGCCATTTTCTCCTCTCCACTTCCCTAGAATAATCCTAGAGGTCCTGGTCTTCTTCAAAGACCAATCTTAGTTCCCTAAGTGAAGGATTCAAAGAAGCGTTCCAAAGAAGAGGTAATATCCATTACCGATCTTTTCAATTTCTTTCTTCTTCAACTTCTTATTCTTTAGTTGTTTCATGATAAAGTAATAACATCAGTATTACTTACATACTGATATGTTATTATAAATATGAAACAACCCTAATTCACCTTCTATCCATCCTACGGAAAAATGAAATCACCGCGCGTGCGTACGTACGGAATACCGTCTCCACGCCGTGGTGTAATCTATTTTCCACCATCACTTTACAAGTATGGGTATAATGGTGTAATGAGTAACTATTTATGATTATTATAAATTAATATTGATACTGAAATAATATATATATACTCCAATATAGTTCCACGATCATAGGAACGATATCATCACTCGTGCGTACGTACGGAATACCGTCTCCACGATGTGATGTGACTCGTTCTACATGATAATCATTACATAGTAATTATATAAATGAATTGAATGAATAAATATGATATATGTTACACTAATACCATTCTGGATATAAGGTATCTATAACCTTAAAAGAAGAATAAGAATTTATTCGGCAAAACACGCATAAGAACAAAAGGCAATAAAGACCCGAGTAACAAGTAACAATGAAATATTTCTAACAAGAAGCTAAGAATATGACCATATATGATATCATATCAATATGTATGATTCTGGAATAAGTCAATAACACTATTTAAACCATTATACAAGAGCTTCGGACACGTACAAAGCAGATCGGACCTAAGGTAAGGGAAATATCACAATCTCATTTTTATCCGAGATTGTTTATTCGTAAGTATTTACTGGGGTGTATTTTATCATCCACATCCATGTTCCCTCAATATGTAATATTTATTCCATCCACTTGAAATAGTTTAGATCCAATTTTACCCTTCGGTGAGTTTTTAGTAAAGAATATAAAAGGAATCTTTTGTCGTTTTTCCGTACGAGGTACTTTTTGACTTTTCCGACAAAAGTACGAAGAATGTTTTTTTTAACATCTGCGGCATGAATGGATTTTTAAAACATTGTTTCCAAGAAGCTTCCTTTACAAGTTTTCAAGTTTATTTTTAATCAAGTTCTTTTATTTTAAAGTCGTATGACATGTTATGAAAGGAAAAATGTTTTTGAAGAAGAAAGGATATTTTCCTCAAGAATGGAGTTCAAGTGTTTTATCAAAATTATTTTCCATCTAAGATAATAAAGGGTTATGTTTTTATCCCTATTATTACATTGATTTGATCATGTTGTGATGGAATTATTTTTATGAATTCCTTTATCTTATATGAATTGATTTATGATGTCATGATGTTTCAAGAATCCCATTTTTATTACATGGTTTATGCAATGATGTATGGTTTATGATTATGTGGCACACATAAGAAAGGATTCATTATAAGATGGGTGGGACCTATATCTCCCTCCAATGCATTGGGTAAAGATTTTATATCTCATGAGATAGACATGGCTGGAACGGAAGGTTATTTCGGTTCAGTGATACAGGACTGAAACGAGGAGTGAACTCGGTTCAGAAAGGGACTTTGTCCACTAAGATAGTCTTGGAAATGAGTCATGACTAACAAGAAATGATTTTCCAGGATTATGTGTGCATTCCAAAAAGTTTCAAGTTTTATGTTATGATTATGGGGATCTCATTTTCACTTCTATGATTTGTTCCATGTTAAGATATTATGATCTCTTTTGCAGGTTATAATTTTCAAAAAGATATGATATGATTTTTATTTCCTTTATTTTCCCTTGCTGAGAATTTGAGCTCACCCTTTTATGTTTTCTTTTCCCCAGGTCAGGAAGATGGATATTAAGTAGAATATGCTAAAAGGGACCCTAGATATGATGAAATAAATGGGAGACACTGTAGAAGATTTATGAACCAGTTGTTTATGTTTCCCAGTTTCTAAAGACACTATACATATACGGTCCTTTGTGGTTTTGTCATATGTTGTAATAAGTGTACTTCAATTTTGAAGTATTAACAATGTATGTAAAGTATGGGTCGTTATAGTTGGTATCAGAGGAAAGGTATAGTCAACCTTTGGAAACTAGGATGTGAAAGCCTTAGTAAGAACCCTAAGGATAAGTGTAAGCATAGAACACAATCTTAGTGTTTTAGAAAGGGCTTTGAATAACCTAGGATAAGACCATAAGCATGAAAATTTTATTCTTGAATTATGTGGTTTCCTATTATAATTGGTGTTGCTCACACAATTCTTCTTGGTTTTAATCAATGGCTGGAACCCGAAGGAACCGTGTTAATGTAGAATGCGATGGGCAATGCAATGATTGTCCCCCTGAGCAACCAAACGATATGGGAGCTGGAATGAAAAATCTTGTAGCCATGCTCACACAACTTTCTCAAGCTATGAATCATGCAGGACTTCCAAACGAGCAATGGAAGGAGCAACATTCTGTTGAATCCTTCATGAGGCAGCGTCCACCTTCTTTCAGTGGGTCTACTGATTCATTAGTTGCTGAACAATGGATTAGTACTACTGAAAAGATAATTTCAGTTCTTCAATGTTCTGAACATGATAAAGTCATCCTAGAAGTGTATCGTTTGGAAGGAGTTGCTGATCAATGGTGGAATCTTATTAAGAATACGAGGCAAAGGGATGAAATTGAGTCTATGGAATGGGACGAGTTCAAGAACTTGTTTCTCAATAATTACTTCCCTCGTATTCTCCGAACAAAGATGGAGAAAGAGTTCCTTGAACTGAAGCAAAGGGATGATGAATCTGTTAGTACCTATGAAGCAAATTTTACAAGACTTGCAAGGTACGCTTCTGGTATTATTATCCAACCTGAGAGTTAGATCGATCAATTCTTTAGTGGCTTAAAACCAAGTCTTCGAAGGGCGTTAGCCATAAGGGACTTCAATAGCTACGATGAAATCATTCGATGTGCTCTCAAAGTCGAGATGGAGATTGGAGTAACCCATCAGTCACATGGGTTTGATAAGAAGAGGAAAATGGAATTCAAAGAAAAATCTAAAGAGCACACGGAAAAGAAGATGAGCTTTTCCTTATGCTCAAAGTGTGGAAAGAAACATGGAGGGAGTTGTCTTAAAGGGACAAGTAAATGTTTTAAATGTGGAAAGGAAGGTCATCGGGCATTTGAATGCCGTGATAATGGGAAGAAGATGTCTAATGATGAAAACAAAGGAAGGGATACACAAAATGAACCTACTACACTTAAATGTTTCAAGTGCAAGTAGATGGGGCATTATTCCAATCAATGCCCAAATCCAAGGGTTGATGATGATGGTCGACGTCAACAAAATCTTAAGGCTAAAGACAAAGGAAAGTCACATGCAATTTCTATCAGCGGTGTGGAGTACGATAACGAAGTGGTGAAAGGTACACTTACCATCCACTCTAAAGTAGCAAATGTTTTATTTGATTCTGGATCCACCCACTCTTTTATTTCTGAAGACTTTTCTAAGGGTATCACCGTATTACCTCAACAATTAGATGTTGAGTTAGCTGTGACAACACCTAATGGAACATCAATCGCATCAAAAGTTTATAATTCTTCTCCAATCGAAGTTTGTGGGAAAGTGCTTCCTGCAAATCTTGTGATCCTTCCTATAGTGGAATTTTATGTGATTCTTGGCATGGATTGGCTTTCTTTATAAGGAGCTCATATCAATTGCCAAAGAAGGGAAGTCACATTTCATATTCCAGATCAATCTATGATCGTCTATCAATGCAAGGATGAACATAACCTTCCAGTGGAAATTTCTTCCATTTTATGGGTATTGATTCCACTAAATGAAGGTTATTTATCTCAAATGGTTGGTGAGAAAGTCACGATTAAGAATATGCCCATTGTACGGGAGTTTGATGATGTCTTTCCGGATGAATTACCGGGTCTTCCACCAAATCGTGAAGTTGAGTTTTCAATAGAACTCGTACCGGGTGCTTTGCCTATTTCAAAGACACCTTATAGAATGGCCCCAATTGAGTTGCAGGAATTGAAGAAGAAACTCCAAGAGAATCTTGATAAGGGATTCATATGCCCTAGTGCGTCACCTTGGGGAGCACCTGTTCTATTTGTTAAGAAGAAAGATGGATCAATGAGACTCTGCATTGATTATCGAGAACTTAACAAGATCACTATCAAGAACAAATATCCTATCCCACGCATTGATGACTAATTTGACCAACTACGCGGAGCTCAATACTTTTCCAAGATTGATCTTTGTTCAGGGTATCATCAATTAAGGGTCAAAAGGGAGGATATACCAAAGACGGCTTTCCGTACAAGGTATGGACACTATGAATTTATAGTGATGCCATTTGGTCTTACTAATGCCCCTGCTATCTTCATGGATCTAATGAATAGAGTCTTTAGAGACTATCTTGATCAATTTGTGGTAGTCTTTATAGACGATATTCTTGTCTATTCAAAGAGCAAGGAAGAGCATGAAGATCACTTGAGAATTATATTGAAGACCCTGAGAAAGGAGAAGCTTTATGCCAAATTTACCAAGTGTGAATTTTGGCTTCAAAAAGTTGCATTTTTGGGTCACATAATCTCAAAAGAGGGGATATCTGTGGATCCAGCAAAAACAGAGGTTATCGAAAGATGGTCGAGACCAACAACAGAAACTGAGATCCGAAGTTTTCTTGGTTTGGCTGGATATTATCGACGTTTTGTAAAAGATTTTTCACGATTATCTAATCCACTCACCAAGTTGACTTGGAAAGGAGTTAAGTTTGTTTGGATAGAGGAATGTGAAGAGAATTTCAAGGAGTTGAAAAGAAGGTTATCCAGTGCACCTGTGCTCACACTGCCTTGTAGTGGAGAAAGGTTTGTGATCTACAGTGATGCATCCAAGAAGGGATTGGGGTGTGTTCTTATGCAAAAAGATATGGTGATAGCTTATGCCTCACGACAGTTGAAAATCCATGAGCAAAATTACCCAACACATGATTTGGAGTTGGCTGCGGTAATCTTTGCATTAAAGATTTGGAGGCATTACCATTATGGTGAAAGGTGTGATATTTATACTGATCATAAAAGGTTAAAGTATATTTTCACACAAAAGGAGTTGAATATGCGTCAAAGAAGATGGTTGGAGCTGATTAAGGATTATGACTGCTCAATCCATTACCACCCTGGGAAAGCAAACAAGGTGGCAGATGCATTAAGTCGACAAGACCATGCTAGTTTATCCATGATGAGGATCACAAAAGATCCAATATTTATGGATTTACAAAGGATGGATCTTGGAATTATAATGGAAGGGGAAAAATCTTATCTTTCTCAAATGAATATTCAACCATCTATACATGTGAAGATTAAAGAGGCACAGAAAGAAGATGTCAAGCTACAAAAGAAGGTGAGAAATGTTCCTGAATTCAACCTTTATTGTGATGGGATAATAAAGTTCAGGAATCGGGTTTGTGTTCCTCCCATCCCCGAATTAAAGAAGGAGCTGCTGGATGAGGCTCATAGTTCATCATTCTCTATTCATCCTGGAAGCATGAAGATGTATAGGGACCTGAAAGAGTACTTCTGGTGGGATGGCATGAAAAGAGATGTTGCTGAATATGTCTCTCGATGCTTGGTTTGTCAACAAGTTAAAGCTGAGAGACAGAAGTCTAAGGGGATGTTACAACCATTACCCATACCCGAATGGAAATGGGAAAACATCACTATGGACTTTGTCACAGGACTTCCTAAAACATCCAAAGGCAATAATGCTATCTGGGTCATAGTTGATCGTCTTACAAAGTCCGCACACTTCATTGCTATTAGAGAGGATTTCTCTCTAGATCAGCTTGCCAGGATATATGTAAAGGAAGTGGTAAGATTGCATGGAGTACCACTTTCTATTATATCTGATCGGGATCTGAGATTTACCTCGAAGTTATGGAGAAGTCTTCATCATACTCTGGATACAGAGTTGAGTTTCAGCACTGCTTATCATCCCCAGAAAGACGGTCAGTCTGAGAGAACAATTCAAACCCTAGAAGATATGTTGAGAGCTTGCTCTATGTATTTCAAATGAGGTTGGGATCAACACCTACCTTTGGTGGAATTTTCTTATAATAATAGCTTTCACTCTAGTATTCAGATGGCTCCTTATGAAGCTCTCTATGGAAAGAAATGCAGGACTCCAACTTACTGGGATGAAGTTGGGGAAAGAAAGCTGTTAGGACCTGATCTCGTTGATGAAATGGCAGAAAAGGTTAGATCTATTCAACAACACATACGAGCAGCTCAGAGTTGACAGAAAATTTATGCTGACAACCGAAGAAAAGATCTAGAGTTTGAAGTGGGTGATAAAGTGTTCTTACGAATATCTCCCTGGAAGAGGGTTATGAGATTTGGAAAGAAGGGGAAGTTGAGCCCTAGATATATCGGTCCTTTCGAAATACTGGATCGTGTTGGAAAGGCAGCTTACCGATTGGCGCTTCCACCGAATCTCTCTCAAGTTCACGATGTGTTCCATGTATCTCTCCTGAGAAAGTACATACCAGATCCTTCACATGTACTCAGCTCAGAAGTTGTACCGCTGGAGGAAGATCTTTCTTATGAAGAACAGCCGATAGAGATTCTGGATCGCAGCGAAAAAGTCCTACGAAGCAAGACCACTCGATTGGTGAATGTTTTATGGAGGAACCACCAACTTGAATAATCTACATGGGAGCTTGAGGATATGATGAGGGAGAATTATCCTCATCTGTTTGTTACAAAGTGACAAATTTCGAGGGCGAAATTCTTTTTAAGGGGGGTAGAATGTAACACCCGAGACTTTTATGTTATATAAATCATCAAAGGAATCTTTTTCTACACAACACTTGCTTGGCTTGCTTTACACGCAATCGCGACCTTCCTCGATAGCTTGCGTCGTACGCAATACCGAGTTTCACTAAACAACAATATGCTATTAAAACTAGCCGTTATGAATAGTAATAACCACTTTTTGAAATTTTATTTTTCAAAATGGACTTCATTTTTGGACTCAGAATATTGAAATTATCCTAGGGTGAAATTTTGCTATTTTTCTGAAAACTTTCAATTTTTGATGAATAGTGAAACCACTAAGTGGTAGGTTAAAAAACTGAATTTTGCATAAAACTAAATTTTACCGCTTCTGTGAATGGAATTTCGAAAATCCGACAGACACTGTTGATATCAGTAAGTAAAATGTGGTTCAATGAGATAAAAATAATTTTTTGGTGAATAGTAACTTTTTACTTTTTTTACCGCGGTTAATAGTAAATAGGGTAACTAAGGGTAAATATGATATTAATATTACCCTAACACATGTCCTAATTCTATTGGACAAGTGTAATTCGACCAAAAACAAACTTAGGAATAAAATATGACCATTTAGGCCCACATGGATTAGATTAGGACATTTATTATTAATTTATTTAAAGAAGGGTTAAAATAGTTAAAATCAAAGTTTAATAAGTAAATCATTTTTAATATGGGGTTATATATAAGATAAATTCGATTGTAAATATTCATTAGAAAGCTAAAAAGATTTACCACATGATGGTTCTTTATTTGTAATTTTTAGACATCAAATAATTTAATTTATTTATGACACAAAGATGATGCAGTAATTATCTTGTTAATGAAATATTGACATAATTGATGTTATAAACACCAAAATAAATGTAATTTGAGACTTTTTATGAATTAAACTAATTTTCTAGGTTACTATGATATATTAGTGTTGATTTAATCAACTTGGTTAGAACATATAATTCTGTTATGACTTTCACAAAAATCATATATCAAATAGTGTCAAAATTGACACAAAATAGTTGTTAAATCAAATATTATATTATTAATTGTTATTTTATTTCTAAAAATCTAAGGTTTGGCAAAATGACTTAGATAAGGATATAGTTGTTAATAATAAACAATTTGGGGTTCGTTTGTCATGTTATAGTAAGTGTATTAACCATATAGTGAAAGAAAACAAAAAGACAGGGTAAAAGTTAAATTAATTAACTTGGAGTTAAATCTAATTGATAAGGTTAAAATAATTCCCTAAACTTGTATAAATCCTACTGGTTGATAGGAGTTCGACCCATACCCACTTTAGCTTCGAAATAAGACCCTTTGGAACCATTATAAACCGATTTTGACTTTAATATAAAATAATATTTTGAGATATTCCTAAGGTGCCCCTCTCCTCCCTTATAAAAGGGCACCTCCTCCCCCTCCTCCTCACACCAAATTGAGCACTCAAGCTCGGCCAACCCCTGACATTTTCTCCTCTCCACTTCCCTAGAATAATCATAGAGGTCCTGGTCTTCTTCAAAGACCAATCATAGTTCCCTAAGTGAAGGATTCAAAGAAGCGTTCCAAAGAAGAGGTAATATCCATTACCGATCTTTTCAATTTCTTTCTTCTTCAACTTCTTATTCTTTAGTTGTTTCATGATAAAGTAATAACATAAGTATTAATTACATACTGATATGTTATTATAAATATGAAACAACCCTAATTCACCTTCTATCCATCCTACGGAAAAATGAAATCACCGCGCGTGCGTACGTACGGAATACCGTCTCCACGCCGTGGTGTAATCTATTTTCCACCATCACTTTACAAGGATGGGTATAATTGTGTAATGAGTAACTATTTATGATTATTATAAAGTAATATTGATACTGAAATAATATATATATACTCCAATATAGTTCCACGATCATAGGAACGATATCATCACTCGTGCGTACGTACAGAATACCGTCTCCACGATGTGATGTGACTCGTTCTACATGATAATCATTACATAGTAATTATATAAATGAATTGAATGAATAAATATGATATATGTTACACTAATACCATTCTGGATATAAGGTATCTATAACCTTAAAAGAAGAATAAGAATTTATTTGGCAAAACACGCATAGGAACAAAAGGCAATAAAGACCCGAGTAACAAGTAACAATGAAATATTTCTAACAAGAAGCTAAGAATATGACCATATATGATATCATATCAATATTTATGATTCTGGAATAAGTCAATAACACTATTTAAACCATTATACAGGAGCTTCGGACACGTACAAAGCAGATCGGACCTAAGTTAAGGGAAATATCACAATCCCATTTTTATCCGAGATTGTTTATTCGTAAGTATTTACTGGGGTGTATTTTATCATCCACATCCATGTTCCCTTAATATGTAATATTGTTTCCATCCACTTGAAATAGTTTAGATCCAATTTTACCCTTCGGTGAGTTTTTAGTAAAGAATATAAAAGGAATCTTTTGTCGTTTTTCCGTACGAGGTACTTTTTGACTTTTCCGACAAAAGTACGAAGAATGTTTTTTTTAACTTATACGGCATGAATGGATTTTTAAAACATTTTTTCCAAGAAGCATCCTTTAAAAGTTTTCAAGTTTATTTTTAATCATCTTCTTTTATTTTAAAGTTGTATGACATGTTATGAAAGGAAAAATGTTTTTGAAGAAGAAAGGTTATTTTCCTCAAGAATGGAGTTCAAGTGTTTTATCAAAATTATTTTCCATCTAAGATAATAAAGGGTTATGTTTTTATCCCTATTATTACATTGATTTGATCATGTTGTGATGGAATTATTTTTATGAATTCCTTTATCTTATATGAATTGATTTATGATGTCATGATGTTTCAAGAATCCCATTTTTATTACATGGTTTATGCAATGATGTATGGTTTATGATTATGTGGCACACATAAGAAAGGATTCATTATAAGATGGGTGGGACCTATATCTCCCTCCAATGCATTGGGTAAAGATTTTATATCTCATGAGATAGACATGGCTGGAACGGAAGGTTATTTCGATTCAGTGATATAGGACTGAAACGAGGAGTGAACTCGGTTCAGAAAGGGACTTTGTCCACTAAGATAGTCTTGGCAATGAGTCATGACTAACAAGAAATGATTTTCCATGATTATGTGTGCATGCCACAAAGTATCAAGTTTTATGTTATGATTATGGTGATCTCATTTTCACTTCTATGATTTGTTCCATGTTAAGATATTATGATCTCTTTTGCAGGTTATAATTTTCAAAAAGATATGATATGATTTTTATTTCCTTTATTTTCCCTTGCTGAGCATTTGAGCTCACCCTTTTATGTTTTCTTTTCCCCAGGTCAGGAAGATGGATATTAAGTAGAATATGCTAAAAGGGACCCTAGATATGATGAAATAAATGGGAGACACTGTAGAAGATTTATGAACCAGTTGTTTATGTTTCCTAGTTTCTAAAGACACTATACCTATACGGTCCTTTGTGGTTTTGTCATATGTTGTAATAATTGTACTTCAATTTTGAAGTATTAACAATGTATGTAAAGTATGGGTCGTTATACATATCCCTTTGAAATATGTTGTTCCTAAAACACTAGTACTATATAGGAATGCTAGAGAGGTATCATAACCATAGAGATATTTTCTTCTATTTACTGAAGATGGTCACTCATTATTGGTTGAAAATAATGATACTCTCTCCTAAAAAGAGGCAGTATATATCATATATGCTACAAGGTGGTAAGACTCTATGAATTATTATTTGGATTCCATGTATCAAAATGAAGTTTGAGTTCTGATAGATCCTTTATTTTATATAATATCTATTAGGTGTAAATTTGTATTCAAGATAAACATAGACATTAAATGTAATGTAAACTTCTAAAAAGCACAACTAGTGGTAAAAGGAATTAGAAAATTTCAATCCATTAACTATGTTGAAAAATTTTATCCATTAGAATTTTCCCCCTAGCATCTAACCGTGATTGAGATATTTGGGGAATTGATTTAAAAATATTTTTTTATTGTGGGAACCTTTCATGGGATGTTTATATGAAACACCCAGATTCTTTTGGGACTCTATGAAATTATAAAAAGGTATAAAATTTATAAATATCAATATATGGATTAAATAAAGCATCAAGATCATGGAAAATTTGATTCGATGAATTCATATATGAATTTGGTTAAATTAAGAATGAATGTGGGGAATGTTTTTACAAGTTGTTTAGTAGTATCACAATTCCTTCCATAGTAATATATGTTGATGAAATATTAAAAATTGGAAATGATATAAAACCCTTAAAAGCGGTTAATTAATGGTTGAATAAGTTATTCTCCATGAAGTACTTAAGTGAATAAGCCTAAATTCAAGGGATCATGATCATGCATGATAGATACAAGAGTCTCCATGGAAAATATCAATGTATATAAATTGACCAGATACTTAATTGTTATAGTACGGATGAATCCTAAATGGGATTGGTTCCAATGTCAAATGCTACATATCTTTACAAGATAATGTGTCCCCAAAAACAAGAGGAAGATAATAAATGAGTAAGATCAAGTACTCTTCTATAATAGGATCTATCATAAATTCCAATTAATGTACGAGTCTTCTTGTTTCCTATTATTTTATCATGGAAGGAAGATAATAAGAAGATCCATGTGAACATTATTTGATAGTTGTTAAGTAAATCATTAAGTATTTGTTGCATACTAACAGTTTATTCCTCGTGTATGGAGGAGATGAAGAAATTTTCAACAGGGGTGACAAAAATGATAATTTTCAGAAATATCAGAATGATATTAAGCCTCAGTCCAGATATGTATTTTGTCGCAATGGAGGTGTTTTGAGTTGTAAGAGTTCAACGCATCCTATTGTTAATGATTCTATGATGGAATCTAATTATATTACATATTTTGATGTGTATAGGGAAATGGATTGGATTATTGATTTTTTTTGAAGATATCTATGGCTATCCTAAATGTAAATATTCGATCATAGTTTAATTTGGTAACACTACAATAATGGTTCTCTATATATATCCAAGGTAAAACTAAAGGAAAGCGCATATACATGGAATGATTCATCTTTTGATGTATTTTTCTCAATGAGTTTGAGTTTTGGTGAGTATAGTATATATGGGGAAAATGTTATAGAACCATTCCTAATGGATTTATCTATGTGAAAATATTCGAATCATATGAGAGATACTAGGATAAAATTTATTTTTAGTTGGATCTAGTGAAAGTGGGATTCATTTGGAGTTGGTTCTCTATAACTAACCTTTTGAGTACTTTTTTACATGTTTTACATATTAAATAATTTTTATTATCACATCATGATTATTATTCATCAAAATATTTGTATGTGATAATGTACTTAAAACATTTGTCATCTTGAATGTTAATAGGAGGTCTCTCCGATGATGAGAACCTAGGGGTTCCATGAATTTTTTTATGAACCCTGTTCTATGGATAGATTATATTTTTTGATGGGAATTAGGAAATATATTATATCAGGGGTAGGAGGATCATAATACATTGAGACACCATCTCATGGTGTTTTCCCTTGGTAATCTCTGTGATAGAAGGTTATGAGAACATGGTCATCAATAGGGAATCGACATTTCAGGTGTTATTGGAAGTTCCAATATGCATATGTGTCTAATGATCCTCATTAATTATAATATCATTCAAGGATATCATGAAATGTGTACTTCCATGTATTGATGGAAATTATGATGAAATTTATTCATTTTGAATTAGGAAACATTTGGTGTATCCCAAATGATTTAGCATTAAAGGATAATCCGAGAAAGGATTAATCCTTTTGGTCTCTTGATGAACATTAATATATCATGACCTTTTTATGGGAATGAAACTGCTTAAATGAATCCATTGTCATGGTGTTCGATGGGAGTGTTCATTTTCTAAATGTCAAAGAAAGTGACATCGAGCATATTGGTTGATGGCATCAGAATGAAACCTTATTGATTTTATATATTGTTATAAAAGAATTATTTACATGGAAAAACATTGTAGGAGGTTATGCATTATTGTTATGTTAACATATTTCCTTATGGATTCCATGGTGAGTTTTTAGATTCTAACTAAGGAATTTATGTAGTTCTTCCTAACGCCACTGAGAAAGAGGCCTAGAGGGTTACACACTTTGTGTATCTGAAATATAAGATAAATCAAGTATTGAATTTAACATGATAGAATAAATTAAAATTATTGGACTTTAGTTTATCACAGTGATTTAATAAAAAGTAATTTGATTGAATAAGTGAGTTGAATAATAATAATAATATATATGTTTTTTAGTTTGAAAAATATATTATTTACTAAATTTATTGATGAATAATGTAGGGATATTAAATTATAAAATAAAATGTCATTATTAAAGGGTCGATAAATGTGGATGAGGTAAAGAAAAAAAAGGTTTAAGGTATTATTAGAAATGGTATAAATGATATTTATTTATATTCATTATGAATTTTACATGTCGACCATTTAATAATAATAATATTATTATTTTTATTTTTATTATTCAACATGGTGTCAATTAAGAATTTTTGGAATCAGGGATTTGTATGTTGGTGGTTTTCTAACCCTAAACCAAAAAAATAAATATATAATTATATCTCTTTTCTATACAAACAATTTTCGTGAATTATAGATAGAGTGAGAATCTATAAATCCCTAGAGAGAGTTAAAGAGATATCGAGGGCTCTCCCCCTTCCATTCTCTACCCAATAAGAGTTCATCAAATTTTCTTCCACTCTCGGGAATAATTATATTGTGGTTAACCATGAACAAAATAACCGATCAAGATCATTATTTCTATCACTTGTTGATTCTAAAACAATGTTCATAGATTTTTGTATACATGTGGATCACTGCTTGAGAGATTCTTCACTTGGATCCTACAGCGCTATGGTGGTGTGATGAGATTAATTTCATCGATCATTAATTAAGAAAAAATTACAAGTTAAGGTGATCATATAACTTCTTATAAATTAATTACAAATTAAATGTGATGATCCTTAACCCTTGGTTCTAGTGTTTTAATCCAGTCAATTAATATATTGTTTTCACCGGACATGACTTTTTGATCATGTAAAGAAATGATTACACATGATTCATGACTAAATTCTAAGTTGGTCATACCAGTAAAGGAAATTTCTCATGAACCCAAAACATATATATCTTACCTTTAACATGCCATTAACATGATTCATTAACAACTAACTATCTCTTTATTGATCTATATAACTCTTTATGATTCTCATCCCATGAAAATTAGGACTCTTAGTCCAACCTAAAACCTCACTCATCCTAGAGTGCTTAGTTCAAACACAGGACATCCCTTATGATTTTTGGTTTCAATCGATGTCATGTTGTCCATTCACAAACTTAGTGAACCTCCCGAGTCCCGAAAACCAATCCCCACCTCTAACAACAGTACCCCATCCCAAATTAATCTGTTATACCATTTGTAACACCCTTGCTGAATTCATCAAAATGTTACCCAAGTGAGAGTCATAAAATGACATCGAGTGTTCTTTCCCATAGGCTACAGCTCTATAAATAGTGGAATGGCCTAAAATTTTAATGGGAAGAATATTCCCTATAAAATAAGGCATGTGGATCATGCTCAAATCAATCGAATATATAGTATTACACATCTATATAACAAACATCCCAAAAACATGTGGACCAATATACTAGGAGCTAAATGGGACCCCATGGTACAAAATAAATATAAGTAAGTTATCTATAAGATGCACCAATCCTAATAGAGTAACAATAGTAGATAAATAAATAAAACATTCATAACATTAAAAAAACCTTACAATACCCAGTTAACATATGAAACAAAACATAAAATTGAACTACATTCCCTCCAACCAAACTCCCATAATCATCTTGCTAAAACCTCAACATCCAAAACCAACTAACAATACCATATGTTATTCTCCAAGATAAACCTTCCCCCTATGGTAAAGTAGTATGGTATACCCATGTACATTAAAATCGTGTTTAGTATACTGGTAGGGGTGATTCCAATAAACTAGTAGAAACCACTTATGCCCCAACCATACTATTTATGGATGTGATTAAGTAGATGTTCATGGAATAAATATATACTGATTCTAGAAATTACCACACAACACATCCACCATGAAATATAATAAACAATACAAATACACACATAGAAGTCTGGTCATTGTGTGCTAAATCAGACACCACGACACCTGAACCCACTTACTTCAGTTTTATATTGGAAGGAAGAGTTACACATCATAGGAAATCCCAAATCATACATAAAAAAGAAATTTTGGGGTGTTATACCAACCACAACACATACTAAAGATATATGGTAATGTTGAGAGGACCTGTTTGGGATATACCTAACATTGAGAGGGGGTGAATCAGTGTTGGGGACTTTTAAAACCAATTCCAAGTTTTTTATCCCGGTACCTATTGACCTTTTAGTATCATGATTATCATATTATTTTTTCCCTATCACATGCAATAATAGAAAGCAATAAAAATATGCACATAATATTTTTACCAGGTTCACCACCCAATAAGAGTAGCTACTTCCTTTCCATGAATGGGTTAGACTAGTGCATGGATTCTCCACTATAATGTGATATTATTTTACAATGGTGTGGCTAGGAAAACAATCCTCTAGCCAGTGTATTTCTTACACTTTGAAATGGTGGTGGGAAACAATCCTCTTCCCTAGACTGGTGATATCCAAGTCCAACTTGTAGACTTTAGCTAGTTCTTTATACTACTGATAGATACAGTCTTCTTCCTTCTTGATAAGGTAGGTTCTTCTATTGGTCTTCATTAGTTGTCTTCACTTTATTACTTGCGAAGGAGTAGGCAAGTAATTCTTCATTCTTTCATTCTCTTCTTTTCTATTGAAACACTAACTGCACTAGACTTCTTCTTTCTTCTTCTTAATGTAACAACCAACTACACTAAACATCTTCTTTCATTAGCTAGAATCACATACACAAATGTGATTATTCAAACACTGAGGATTATCTCACAAAGAATCATATGGATTAAACTACCCTGAATATATTTTAGCCTTCAGTTGTTCATACATTGTTCTTATTCTTCTTCTCTTATTTCACTTTGACAGAGTATAATAAGGAATAGTACTACAGTTTCTTAATATCTTTCTTCAATTCTCAATACCAACACACAAGTGTATTAGTATACTTCCTTCTTCCTTTGTGCAGATATGAGTGTAGTTTCACATCTATCTCCTTATAACACAAGAAACAAAAACCCTAAAAATAGGGTATATAAATCGTGCAATTAGAGTTTGTTCACCTTCGTGCAAGCAGAGAGCTCCACAGGTCTTCTTCTTCACGTAGAGGACGCATGATTCTTCTTCACAAAACTAGGTATGATTTGTGGATCTGTATTCATGAATCACTACATGGGTGAGTATTCACTGGTTGTTTACTCACGAGATCTCCTTTACAAATAACCGTGAGGGATTGGGAAAACCAGTCGCTTGTTTGTGCTTTCTTCTTCCCATAGAGACTGTGGTTCTCCTTCTACGCAAGACACATCAAGAGTGCATAACACTTGTAAAAGGCTTGTTGTACCCTTAAATATTTTACACACCCATCCAGGTGACCTGTGCGTAAAATTCAAACCTTGTTCATAAAAACACCATCTGTCGTGAAAAAGGATTTTCTCACAACTCTCCTTTTTAATGCAGCGCTTCACCTTTTCATGTAGAACTCTTTTTTTTTGCATAGCACTGGCTTTTCATGCAACACTCTCTTTTTTGTGCAACACTTTATTTTTCGTACACCGCATTATTTTTCACACACCACTCAATATTTCAATTTTTCACACATAGAAGATTGGGATTTGCCTAAGTGTGAGCCTCGCAAATGAGAGTGGGGTGCCAAGTATTTATAGGTCTTCTTAACCAATCACGAAAAACACTTATCTGCACCTAAAACTGTATTCATGCATGTAAAAACTCTTTCACACAACATAATATTTCGTGCAATGATCCAATTATTCCCTCACCTCATGCCTTTGCCAATATTCGTGCTTCTAAACTCAAAACACCTCTTGTGCAAAAAACTTCATTCCTCTATTTCGCACACCATGACAATATTTTGCGCAGCCTTTATTTTTCACACATTTTTTCCAATTTTACGCACACTCCATGCCTTTGCCGTTTTTCTATGATCCGAACTCGAATCATGCCTTGAGTGAAAAAATATAAACCATATTTAATCTTGTTCTAAACATCCATTTACAAAAATATAGTTCTTCATCTCCTAATTTTTAGGCCCTAAAATTTGGAAAACACTAGAAAACAACACCACCTTAAACTGTTCTTTTGTGTTTCCTCTAGATTGCCCATTCCTTTTTTATTTCTCTCTCCACTGCTTCTCATATCCATTATTTTACATTCATCACGAACTCCACTATCGTGATATTTATCCTTTGAATGACTTTATTTAGCATCTTCAGAGTTGCAATGGAAATTATTAAATCTTCTCTATCTTCCAGCAACATCATTCATTCCAATCAAAACTGTGTATGATTGGAATCATAATTTCTATCGCTTTCATTCATAATGCTTGCATCACAAGTTATCTGTACTTATATTATTTGTGAAATACATATTAGCAAATCATAATCAGGGTTTAATCCCCATTATTCATTGTTGTAGACAATGTATCACCTTTTATAGACGTGATTTGAACTTAGGATTAGCTCAAAAATCGTCTTAATTTACTTCATAGAGAATTTCCCATGTTTGACACTCAATGATATGATTTCATAACAATTCTCCATTCATCCTCACTTTAGCCAATCTCCAATATCTTTGGAGTACTTCTTCATTTTGACTGATATTGAAAACTGTTGAAAACAAATACAATCTTCATACACAAAGTTTTCCCCAAAAATGTGTACATTAAAATCTTAACTCATTCATTCACACTCAAGGGAGTCCATGTTCCATCATCCAAGTTGCTCCATGAAGGTGCAAGGTAGGGTCTCCCCAATTCTCAACCCAACCTATCTCACTCAAAGGAGGTCGCATTAAATCAATATAGAATAGTTCACATGAAGTACCATGGCCATCCCTTCTCACTCTAGTGAGGTTTCATATCCTATCTCAAGCCATAACTTCTCACCCAATGTTGGCTATGAAATTACTTGAAACTGAGACCCCATCTCACCCATGGAAGAACTACCAATTCCGTCTCACTCATGGTGGGGCCAGACCATAGGATACTCTCCCCCCTAGTATTAATCACTTATTAAATGTAAGCAGTATGAAATACACTATAAATAAAAAACATGGAATATAGTATGTCTTACTAGTCTCAAACTCGCATTCAGGACACTAGTCACTCTATCCCCACATCTTAATCTTGTCTCAATTCCCATCGTGACCCTATAATGGTTCTTCCAATTCAATCTAACAAACCCATCACATTGATATCTACTAACATCATGGGACAATATGAACAATCGTGCATCAATATGAAATAAAAAACACACAAGACAATAAAAAAAGTGAGAACATAGAAAATAATTCATGATTTAGAAAATAGGGCATATCCCACAAAATGTCAAATAGATAAATTAAAATCAACCAAGTCCTTCCTTTTTTCTTCTGAAAACCAAGTCAAAATCCACTTTATAAACATTTTTTAAAAGGAAGCATATCTCATATTACTCATTATACGACCTTGAATTAAATCCCATAAAAATACAATATATGAAATCTAAATCTTGATTTGAAATACCATTTCAAAACCCATTTCGCAAATCACCCATTTCCTTGGAAATTCTATTTGATTAAAAACATTTTAAAATCATATTTTTATAAGGAAAATCTTTTTATTTATAAATTCCAACACACTCTACTAAGAAACCCATAAATATGGTTGAGGCACCCATTCGACCAAGACTCCACCATCGATATGTTTTGAAATCCATGTGGTTCATGTTTTATATTAGGCCATTATGAGTTAATCTAACAAAAATTTAGAGATCAAACGGTTATGAAACATTCATGAAAATAATATAATGACAAAATGAAAACATAAATCGCCAATTAAACAAGAAACACAAATATTTTTTTTGGCCAACTACATCAACCTATTGTCATAAATCAATCCCAAACACATACCGACCTCCTTCGAGTCCAAAATAACCTATCTCATCGAAAAAAGCATTAAATTAAAATATAAAATTTTTAAAACCAAAAACCCAAAATAGAGAAATCAACACCACACTCACCTGGAAAACATTAGATGATAAATCCATGAGCAAAGATATGTTATACAATCCCTAAACACACATAAACCTAATATTTATTAAATCCATAATTCAAATATTTTAATAGAGGGTTAATTTTTCTTAAAATCTATAAAACACAAAATAAAAACAAATAGAAACATACGTTAAGGTGAAAAATGTATTATGGAATAAAAAACTCCTCTCATTACATACTACCCAAGCCCCACATGAAATCCACATTAAAAGAAGATTTTACCATTATCTGATTATCACGTCTCTCCAAAACCATATGAAAATGAATTAAAATCAAAGGAAAATAATGAAGAAGTGCAAGGGGAAGAAATGGGGTAGTTTGTCCTTACATTAACATGGTAAATCATCATGAACAACAAAAATCAAAGGATTTAAAAGGGTAAAGAAATAGAGGTCTGATGGTGTATCCCACTCCTCTATAATGTTAATGGAGTCCAAAAAACGTAATGAGGATTCAAATATGAACCCCTTTCAAATTAATAAAATTACCTTAAACAGGTACTCAACACTAGGCCACAATATGATCATGGGGGTCACTGCACGACCACCCTCGGGGTAGAGGGACCAACCCCTCAGCCCGAAATTATCACAGTGTGACCCCTAGGCGTCCTCTCATGATGGATTGTAGACAAAACCAACCCATCATGCAAAAACCCCTTCATGCCTCATGATGTAACACACACAGACACTTAACAGTTTCACATGCAAACAAGTTGTTGTGTAATAATCTTTTCTAGTTATTGGAATTCAGTAACTCAATCACCATAAACCCATATCCAACAATTATTAGATCACTAGAACCACCAACTAAGCATAAACCAATATCGAAAAATATTTCTTCAACATAATCCAACCCATGGATTCTTAATTTGATCACCAAATCATGAATCTTCCGCTTCCACAGTCTAAAATATAAAAAATTATAAGAAATTCAAAACCAATAATGAAATAAATAATTACATTATGATTCTATGGAGGTTTTAGATGTTTCATATGACATTATAATTGTTGGGTGTGGTATTTCATGTGATATGGTTTGGAATTAGAAGGATTGTGTGGCTCTGGTTTTATAGATTAACATATTTCCTCTTTGGAGATGGCAGGGACAAAATATTCTCATAATATTGAGATCTCTAGTGAAGATCATTCTAAGAAAATAGATTTTTCACTGTTTGAGAATAATTTATTTTCTATTTATTTTCAGGGATTTGAATTCTAATAAGGTGGTGAAAATTTGGATTCAATAGTTTCTTCAAAAGTACATATGCCTTAAAAATTATATGATAAGGGGGAGGGTCATTGATGTACTTACTGTATGATTTTAGAAAATTTTTATGGATACTATATTGATGATTTTGATGGGAAAGGGGGTGGATGTAGATTACTCTAGAACTTGAAATAAGGAATGAATTCCCCTTGAAGGTGACTCTTTCACTTCTTTTGATGTTAAGCATGAATAGACTAGATCTAAATTAGAGAAAGCTAATATGGATAAAACCTGGTCTTCTATGCAGGTGGCTCAAATAAATGGATATGTTCAAGTGGGTCTGATGCTACATGGATCTAATTCCATTTTATAGAATGAGTAAAGATTAGGTTGGAAATGTATGGATAGAAAAAATGAATCTGGTAAAGTGATTTTGTTGGAAAATTATGAATTTCACATGGATGACATTATAAAAATAGGTAGGCTTGTAAATTATGGACCCCTTTAAATATAGAGTAGGATGTTCAATCTATCCCCCAAATATAAGAGGATTTTAATAGAAAAATGAAGCTCAATCTTTTTTATGGATGTTAGGGAGGCTTGGAGGATAATAGTTCGTCAAATAAGAGTACCACATATAGATGAAAATTACTTCGGGAATGAGATGTCACATTATGATAATTAATGATTTTGTTTGGGGGGTAACGATATCCTTTCTTGAATAACGCCATTTTCTATTAGGTGTCTTTTATTTTGATTTAATAAATGAGTATAGATCTTCTGAGACCTTACTCGACCTATGTCTATTAATTATGAGTTTTTTTATAATATTATTTAATTATGACTTTATTAATATAATATATTATTATTAATTATTGATATGGTATTATTTATTATTATTACTAACATTAGAAAAAAATTAAAAAACTTATAATTATAATTATTAATAAACACAAACTATTATTTATTTTAAATTAATTAATTAAATATATTATTATTAAGTCATATATAATTATTAATTAATAATATTTTCTATTTTTTATTTTAATGAAAATATTTTCATATTTATTTATTTTATATGTCTTAATTGTGTCTTAAATTAAATTGAGAATCTATTTTTAATTTATAATTTATAAGATTTTAAAATCACATACTTCTTTTAAGGAATAAATGTTATGTTTAGAAATACGAATGTTTTGTGACATCTATATAATTTTTTTATTATTTGGTGCAAATATTTTTATTTTTAATTATTTTCTATACATTTAGTCTATTTTTTAAATTTAATTTTAGTGTACTTATTGTTTATATTTTATATGATTTTAGAGTCGCCTCCTTGAAACAAACCAAAACATGTTATTTTTTAAATATGGAATTTTCAAATATTGTAAAATATAACATACAATATTTTTTTAAATAAGAATTGAGACAATGAATAGATAGAAAAAATTAAAAAAATAAATTTATAAAAATAATAAACAATAAAAATTAAATGACCTAAAATAATTTTTTTCAAAACATAACATCTATACTCTAAAAAAATATAGGTGTGTGATCATAAAAGTGCACAAAATATTAAGTATAGATAAGATCTAAATGATATTTAAAATATATGATGGAAACATAAAATATATTTGAAAATGAAATGATTTTTTTAGAGAAAAAATAGTTATCATTATATAATTTAAATAATGAAAAACAAATTTGTTTAATAATTTAATATTTATAATCCAAAAAAATGCACAGCTTTCTTTGTGCGTGAATCATTAGTTATCATTAATTACATTATTAATTTATTTATTATAAATTAGTATTAAATGCATAAAAAATTAGATTATGTAGTTTCTTTTTAATTATTTTTAGTTTTCATAATTACAATATTAATTATATTTCAATTAATTATTATTATTGAAACTTATTTAGATTATTTTATTTCAATAATTAAATAAAATTTATAATGATTTTTTTAATAATAAATATTAATTATAGTGTCATTATTAATTGAATTATTTTTAATTATATTAATTACTAATTATATTATTAATTAGTAATTAGTTATGTTTTAGAACAATCATATTTTTTATATGTTAAATTTTATTTTGTGTATTATTTTTTCTAAATTATTTTTTTGTCAACTCTTTCCTATGTTCATAATACATGTGTAATATTTCAATTAGATTATATTTATACATTTATTTTATATCCTTCCAAATCCACCAACTGTAATCATTATTATGTTTTATTTATGTGACATTAAAAGATTATAAAATATAAAATATAAATACAATTCAAACTAATTCCATATAAAAAAACTTTAAAACGTATCCTATTTTGGGGGGTTATTTGGTATTCCAAAAATTTTCCATTTCTCATATTTAATTTTCCCACCACTTTTTTTACGAAAATCCTCATCCAAATTAAACCTTCATCCATAGATAAGTTTCCCATATTGCGGAAAAAAAATCAAGAAATAGGTATATTCAGAAACTATTTCCAAATATACCGATAAAACTAGACAGTCTGGCGGGGGAGGTGGGAATTTTCCAAGACTTCTTTTCATTATAAATCATTTAAAGAAGGCATTTTTTAAAAAAAAATACTTCCTTTGATATCCTCAGAAGATGGTGTTGTCTTAGAGAGTTCATTATTAATTATATTTTTTAAGAATCAACTTTCACGAACGTTGCCTTATTTAGATATTTTTTGAATAGGGTGTTGTATCGAATAGAGTTTATCCTTCTATTTTTTAAAATACTTTTTTTATTTGTTTTTATATATATAAACAATGAAAAAAAATTAATAGTATTTAACAATTTTTATATTCTTTGTTACTTTAAGAAAATTATTCCAAAACTATTATGTAAAATCCCACTCAAAATTTCCTCTTATTAGGGTTTGGTGGTTGACGATTCTTTAAGGTTTTCTATATAGGATTCAGAGTCCATTTTTCTACTATTTAATTAATAATATATTATTTATTATAACCCATTAATGAATTATCATTTAAAAAATCAAATTATCTGAATATAAATAGAAATTCATAAAATTAATAAAAAAAATTATTATAGAATTATTATTATGTCATAAATTATTATTAATGCCTAATATTAACTATTTATTATTTTTATGAAGTTATTTTTATTTTCATTTATTTTATATTTTATAAATTTAAGTTTTAATTTTCATTTAGAATCTAATTATAATTTATATTTTATACGATTTTAACATTACCTAATTTTTTTTATTCTAAATATTATTTTTTGAAACAACATTGTTTGTATCATCAATATTATTACCTATCTATTATCTTGATTAAATTATTTTTATTTTTAAATGTCACACACGGTTTTTTTGGCTTTGTATTGATCCAGCCCATTAGAAATCCTGATCCTTTTCATGGGTATTTTATGAGATTAATCTTGAGTTTTGAAGTTTCATATATGTCTAACCACCATAATTTGGGATCTCCATTGCTTGTTTAGGTGTTTTTTGAAGAAAGGGTGGTTACTTCATGATTTGGGCCAACCGTGAGCCCATTCCCAGTTTTAAAAACTGAATTTGTTTCTTTTATAACTCTTTTGTTTTTCATCCTTTTTCTCCCATTAAACTTACCACTTGTCCTATACTAATACATTAAAATTTATTTATCCTTTTGGACCCATTAGAAATTCATAAGCTGGGTGAATTTGGGTTACTTATTTAGGTATTGGGTCAGCCCATGGGCCCATTTCCTGTTTTAAAAAAAATAATTTGTTTCAATTATATCTTTTTTATTTTTACTCTTTTTCGGTGATTCCACCTCCCCCTCGAAGCCAATAACCCTATCTTAGCCCTCATAGTTGATGTTACCTCTTTGGAGCTCATATGGGTCGCGTATTAGGGCGATTTTTCTCTGGTTTCCTCAAAACGTCCAGAATTGATAAGGTAAATTGTTTCACCCATAACTCATTCAATTAGTATTATTTTGGCCACAAATTTTCTTCCCCTGGTTCGTTAAGACCTTAGGAGGCTCTCCAAAAATTTTCAATCCATTCCATTCTCTATAGGGTTGCAGATCTAATGGAAGACGAAGAGTTTTCTAGGGTGAAAGGTGAGATTCCTTCTCCTTTCTCCCTTCTCTTCCCCCTCCTTTCATTATTTCGTGGATTTATTTTATCCCATACTATTGATCGACCTAGGGTTTTGTTATACCATGTTTTTTGATGGGGTTTCTGTTTGTTTAGGTCTGATCTTTATAGTTTTATGGTTTATAAACCCGCGGCGGGTGATTTCGGGTGTGCGTTTCAATTACGCCAAAGATTTGAGGTAGGATACCCCTTGCACATGGCTTTATTATTTAAGTTTCATAATTTTATTTTATTTAACACTAGATATATATGTTTATTATTGTTTTTCATCCTTTGGATAATTTTATTGGTGTTCAAAGTGGTTGTTTAATCGTTGGTTTGTGAACGGTAGTGTTTGTTTTGTCATGAAAGTTCTCAACAAGTGTTTGTTTAAATGTTCCGTTATCTTTTGCAAAAATTTTGTGAGGTTTATAATCTGGTATATGGTATTTTTAACATGTTACAGTATCTTGAATGAAAATATGGCTTTCAATTGGTGTTTTATTCCTTTTCATGTACTTAAAATAAATTGTTTTGTTTAAAAAGGGCATGTCATGTGTTCGGTAAATTGCCCGATTGGCTTTTATGTGTGATGTGTGATTTAAATGTTATTTGTTTGGATTTATAGAGGAATTGGAATAATGATAAATTTTATTTTGGGGTACTTATATGGATTTCCTATTTGTATTTGTTTTTACAATCAAGTGTGCTTTGATTTACAACATATTTTGGCCCGAGTTGCCCTAAAATGGACTGTTTCACATCTTTATGAAAATGGACGTGTTTTGAATATGTAACCTGAGTATTATAAGAGATTTATGAATGTGGTTTTCTGTTGTAAATGATGTTTATACAGATCCTTAATAAAATTAAAATTCATACCTTCATCAAAGGTTAGTTTTGAGAAAATGTTTAAAGGCCCGTTTGGCATTTCCTAGAAACGAAGAAGTGTTTTACTTTTATATAACAACTTGTGAAATTGGGATTGTTTTATGGTCCATTAAATTATTTTATTAAATTTTTATTGGGCTGCCAAATATGGTTTGGTTTGGTTATGATGTGTGTTTATAATTTAAAGAATGTTTTTGAAAGAGTTTTATGTGCAAAGCCTCAATGCACTTCATGAAATTGTTTTACCAAAATATTTAGCGGTTTGTTGATTAGTGTAAGAAATGTGAAGAAAGATTATGGGTTGTTTGTGTTTTTATGGATTTTTAATGGAATGTGGATGTGAAATTTGTATTTGATAATATGTGTAATATGATTGAGCACTAAAGGGAATCCCGGGTATCTAGGTGGGCGGACGTGTACTAGTGTGCTAGTGATTCTGTGGGGGTTGGCCCCTGTTTCACGTAGCAAGTTTGACGATGACAAAACTAACTAAACTATGATGATGATGATGATTGGGGACCACTAGGTTATGGGTATGTTCCCTACTAGTGGCTTGTTCACGAGAACAGATATTTATTATGGTTACTTTCACCGAGATACGAGGTACCTGGGGCTCACAACTAACTAGTGCCTAGGGGTATTCCTGTGACTAGTGCTCATTGGCTATTTTGTACTCACCGTCGTCATACGGTGTATTTGGTTGGTAAATTCAGTAGTATGTTTTATTTATTTGAATGTTAAAATTATTTAAAGCAGCCCTCTTGAAAACTATTTTCATTTTGAAGTTTCACCTCTTTGAAAATAATTGTTACTTGAATTTTTGTTTATTAAACATTCATGTTTTTGTCTGATAATTATTATAGCATGGAACCTCATTTGAAAACCATAATTTCAAATCTTGATTTTAAAACTATATATTGATGTTTCTTTTATTTTAAAGTAATGTGCATTGGGAATAGAATATCGGGCTAACCTACTGAGTTTTAATACTCACGCCTATAGTCTTCTTCTTTTTTAACCCTTGTGCAGGTTTCATCTTTAGTTCAATCACCTTGGGCTACTTTTTATCATTGTGTTGGAGAGTGACCAGAAGTGTCACATGGAGTTATGTTTTTATCGGGATTGTTCAGTTGAGTTTTTGGTTTTGTTCTAATTTTAGTTTCTTGTACAAATAATATTTAGTTCAATTTTTATATAAATTCATTTTGGGCTGTCCGTTTATTTCCGCTGTTTGTTTGATTGTTTATATATGGGCGAAATCGTTCCCTTGTGTACTCTATTGATGCCCTTGGTGCTTGTCACCATCCCGGGAGGATCGGGAACGCCTCTCGGGACTTGTCGCGGGCTGGCCTGGGTGACCGGTTTAGGGTAGACTCGGGCTGGTTCGTGACAAAATGGTATCAGAGGAGGTTGGCTCTTAGCGGACCTTTCTTTTTAGAGTGCCCTTGTTATTTTGGGGATGTCAAGGTAGGTGGAGTATGATTTTTGGGACTTGAGGGGTAAGTTCATGAAGAGCGTCGCGAAGTCTTTCTTGTTCTAATCCTCAGTTTCCAAGGGAGTCCAGTTTTATTAGTGTCCTTTGTTCTGGTTGATTTTTTTGGTGTTGGGATATGACAAGGGGAGTCTGACTAATGGCCTCTGTGAGCTCACAGGGCCTGGCAAGCCATGTGGGGCTGGGTAATGGTCCTAATAAGTCTCTCTGTGTTGGTTTTGTGCTTGGCATATGGCCTCCAACCATATGGTCAAGTCACCGACTGACACTAGTTCCCTTTTTTTGGGTCTCTTGAACCTTTCATGAATTCTGAATTTTTGTTTCTAAAATCCTTGTGTGAGAATTGTGGAAATGGGTTTTAATGTAAGGATTATATTTTGAAAAGTGAAAAAGGGGGGTTTCAATAATTAAATATAGGAATGGTTTTGGAAGGTTGTGTTTTTGTGAAAAAAAAATTGAGGGAAGCAGAAATGATTTAAAGGGATTGGATTATCCATAATCTAAAATTGTGGTTTGTTGAAATAAAATGTTTTGAAATTGTGAATAATTTTAAAGTGATTCTGGATCTTTTTTTTCATGGGGTATTTTAGGATGTTAAAAAGTTTTTGAATTGGATAAATTAGTTTTGGATATTGGTTTTGATCGGTTGGTGTTTTACTACAAATGGTATTGGTCTCAATGGACCTCAGATTATAAAAATATACCTTGCTGAATTTTTTTTTTAAAAAAATGGGAAGGGGTTGTTTGGAGTGGCTTGGTTATTTAAGAAGTTTTAAAAATGAAAAGGGGTAGGTTTTTATGAAAATGGCTCTTAGTTAATTGTGGTTTTTTTTGTGAAATATGAAAATGTTTTTTTTTGACTTGGTGGTTGGTGTTCCTATTGAAGGTAAATTGTTTTTTTTGAATTATGATGTTTAATTTTAGCCTTTGTTGTTTTCATGGGTGCTCACATGCATGGTTTTATTTATATCTAGATGTATGGCCTATATGGCATGGTGGTTGGGTGCCAGGGGTGGCATGGAAATGTGCATGTGGGTGAGACTAGATGAAACACCATTGGTGAATGTGGAAACCCACCAAGTTAGTTTGATTTTTTTCAAAATTGTTTTGAGCTGAAAATTGTGGCTTTTTTTAAAAAACCAATGGTTATGTGGCTTGATTTTTCTATGTTGTAGAAGAGTTGTTTATTTAGTAAGCTTAATTGTGATCTACAATTCATACTCTTTTTGTATCTTGAGATGATATCTTGTTGGTGTCTTTGTTTTGGAGTAATTTTCATTGGGTTTCTAAAAATGTGTTTGATGTTGAGATGTGGCCATGGATAGTTCTGTGTTGGAACTCTTTCCTGCTGATCAACCTAAGGATTCCTTTAAAATTTTAAATCCACCTATTTTGATGATGCCTCAACTTGTTTGTTGGAATAGAGAGCTGTTTGGGATATATTAAAAGTGTTTCTAGGTCATGATAATTCTTTTTGACTGAGCAGTTGTGTTCGGTGATGTTGATGTGTTTCGTCGTATTCCTTGTCCATTATGCCCCTCGTTTGGAGTGAGATATAATTTTTATATGTATCTATGAGTTCCTATTTAGATTAAGGTTTTTCTTTGGTGATCAAGTGTGGTTTTTTTAGTGGTGTGATCCTTATCACCTGACTGCGGTGCAGCAAATGCTTCATGAATCAGGGCTCCAGCCATAGGCCTCGGAGTGAAGCTTTTCACGCAGTCAGGAAATCAACAGAGGTGTGGAGTGCTAGATTATGATCCTTACTCCTCTATTTTGATAAGTTAGTTACTATGTCAATGTTTTGGTTACTCATTTCTATGAATTTCCCTTTGTCGCAACAAGCGTGGTGGACTTAACCCCTCACACAGTGTATATGGTTATTCCTTCATAGATGTCGGTTTTCAATAAATGTCCCTTTGTGGACCGCCTGTAAAACTCAGGTGCAGTCTTGGTGTTACCTATTCATAGGGGGGAGTTTTGGGTAGTTTCTTTGTTTCTTTTGTTGTTTCAGTGGCCAAATTATTGGGTCCCCTTCCCTCCCATCCCCAAGTGGCGGGGGTCCAGAATTGTGCTGAATGTGTCGACCAAGTTATTGTCCCCTCCATTCGGGAGTGGGTGGTTTATATGTTCATGTTGTAACTCTTTTAACTTGGTATAGTAGTTTTTTTAGGAGGGTTCTTTTTGGGCTTGTGTGAGTGAGTCCCAACTCTAGCTCATGTTCAATTCTTGTCTATTCATTGCTAGTTGGTTTCTAATGGTGGGGAGACCCACAATGGGTCTCCTGGATTTTCATCCTAAGGACATTTCTAGTTCTAGTTGATTATTAATGGTGGGTAGTAAATTCTGGAATCCATATGTGTTGTTTTTTTTCAGCTGGAAAGTGTTATGGCTTTCCGGGGGCGGAAAGCTTTATTGGTGGGGAGAATTGTCACACACGGTTTTTTTTTTGGCTTTGTATTGATCCAGCCCATTAGAAATCCTGATCCTTTTCATGGGCATTTTATGAGATTAATCTTGAGTTTTGAAGTTTCATATATGTCTAACCACCATAATTTGGGATCCCCATTGCTTGTTTAGGTGTTTTTTGAAGAAAGGGTGGTTACTTCATGATTTGGGCCAACCGTGAGCCCATTCCCAGTTTTGAAAACTGAATTTGTTTCTTTTATAACTCTTTTGTTTTTCATCCCTTTTCACCCATTCAACTTACCAATTTTATATACTGATACATTAAAATTTATTTATCCTTTTGTACCCATTATAAATTCATAAGCTGGGTGAATTTGGGTTACTTGTTTAGGTATTGGGTCAGCCCATGGGCCCATTTCCTGTTTTAAAAAAATAATTTGTTTCAGTTATATCTTTTTCATTTTTACTCTTTTTCGGTGATTCCACCTCCCCCTATAAGCCAATAACCCTATCGTAGCCGTCATAGTTGATTTTACCTCTTTGGAGCTCATATGGGTCGCGTATTTGGGCGATTTTTCTCTGGTTTCCTCAAAACGTCCAGAATTGATAAGGTAAATTGTATCACCCATAACTCATTCAATTCTTATTCGTTTGGCCACCAATTTTCTTCCCCTGGTTCTTTGAGACCTTAGGAGGATCTCCAAAAATTTTCAAGACATTACATTCTCTATAGGGTTGCATATCTAATGGAAGACGAAGAGTTTTCTCGGGTGAAAGGTGAGATTCCTTCTCCTTTCTCCCTCCTCTTCCCCCTCCTTTCATTATTTCGTGGATTTATTTTATCCCCTAGTATTGATCGACCTAGAGTTTTGTTATACCATGTTTTTTGATGGGGTTTCATTTTGTTTAGGTCTGATCTTTATAGTTTTATGGTTTATAAACCCGCGGCGGGTGATTTCGGGTGTGCGTTTCAATTACGCCAAAGATTTGAGGTAGGATACCCCTTGCACATGACTTTATTATTTAAGTTTCATCATTTTATTATATTTAACACCAGATATATATGTTTATTATTGTTTTTCATCCTTTGGATAATTTTATTGGTGTTCAAAGTGGTTGTTTAATCATTGGTTTGTGAACGGTAGTGTTGTTTTGTCATGAAAGTTCTCAACAAGTGTTTGTTTAAATGTTTCGTTATCTTTTGCAAATATTTTGTGAGGTTTATAATCTGGTATATGGTATTTTTAACATGTTATAGTATTTTTAATGAAAATATGGCTTTCAATTGGTGTTTTATTCCTTTTCATGTACTTAAAATAAATTGTTTTGTTTAAAAAGGGCATGTCATGTGTTCGGTAAATTGCCCGGTGGCTTTTTTGTGTGATGTGTCATTTAAAAGTTATTTGTTTGGATTTATAAAGGAATTGGAATAATGATAAATGTTATATTTGGGTACTTATATGGATTTCCTATTTGTATTTTCTTTTACAATCAAGTGTGCTTTGATTTACAACATATTTTGGCCCGAGTTGCCCAAAAATGGACTGTTTCACATCTTTATGAAAATGGATGTATTTTGAATATGTAACCTGAGTATTATAAGAGATTTATGAATGTGGTTTGCTGATGTAAATTATTTTTATACAGATCCTTAATAAAATTAAAATGCATACCTTCATCAAAGGTTAGTTTTGAGAAAATGTTTAAAGGCCCGTTTGGCATTTCCTAGAAACGAAGGAGTGTTTTACTTGTATATAACAAGTTGTGAAATTGGGATTGTTTTATGGCCCATTAATTGATTTTATTAAATGTTTATTGGGCTTCCAAATATGATTTGGTTTGGTTATGATGTGTGTTTATAATTTGAAAAATGTTTTTGAAAGAGTTTTATGTGCAAAGTCTCAATGCACTTCATGAAATTGTTTTACCGAAATATTTAGCGGTTTGTTGATTAGTGTAAGAAATGTGAAGAAAGATTATGTGATGTTTGTGTTTTTATGGTTTTGGAATGGAATGTGGATGTGAAATGTGTATTTGATAATATGTGTAACTTGATTGAGCACTAAAGGGAATCCCGGGTATCTAGGTGGGCAGACGTGTACTAGTATGCTAGTTATTCTGTGGGGGTTGGCCCCTGTTTCACGTAGCAAGTTTGACGATGAAAACACTAACTAAACTATGATGATGATGATGATTGGGGACCACTAGGTTATGGGTATGTTCCCTAGTAGTGGCATGTGCACGAGAACGGATATTTATTATGGTTACTTTCACCGAGATACGAGGTACCTGGGGCTCACAACTAACTAGTGCCTAGGGGTATTCCTGTGACTAGTGCTCATTGTCTATTTTGTACTCACCTTCGTCATACGGTGTGTTTGGTTGGTAAATTTAGTAGTATGTGCTATTTATTTGAATGTTAAAATTATTTAAAGCAGCCCTCTTGAAAACTATTTTCATTTTGAAGTTTCACCTCTTTGAAAATAATTGTTACTTGAATTTTTGTTTATTAAACATGCATGTTTTTGTCCAATAATTATTATAGCATGGAACCTCATTTGAAAACCATACTTTCAAATCTTGATTTTAAAACTATAAATTGATGTTTCTTTTATTTTAATGTAATGTGCATTGGGAATAGAATATCGGGCTAACCTACTGAGTTTTAATACTCACGCCTATAGTCTTCTTCTTTTTTTAGCTCTTGTGCAGGTTTCATCTTTAGTTCAATAACCTTGGGCGACTTTTTATCATTGTGTTGGAGAGTGACCAGAAGTGTCACATGGAGTAATTTTTTTATCGGGATTATTCAGTTGAGTTTTTGGTTTTGTTCTAATTTTAGTTTCTTGTACAAATAATATTTAGTTCAATTTTTATATAAATTCATTTTGGGTTGTCCGTTTATTTCCGCTGTTTGTTTGATTGTTTATATATGGGTGAAATCGTTCCCTTGTGTACTCTATTGATGCCATTGGTGCTTGTCACCATCCCGGGAGGATCGGGAACGCCTCCCGGGACTTGTCGCGGGCTGGCCTGGGTGACCGGTTCAGGGTCGACTCGGGCTGGTTCGTGACATTAAATATTATATATTTTTTTAATTTTTATTTTATTTTTTATGTTTTACATACATTGTCTTCATTGTTTATTTGTTATAAGAATTCAATGTCACCAACATGAAACATAGAAAAACATAATAAGTTTCATGTAAATTAATTTTGAAGCTCATAAAATATAAAATATAAATAAAATATAAATAAATCATAAAACATGGATTCAATGTATATAAATAATTGAAAATATGATAAATTTTATTAATATAATAAACCAAAATTAATTTAGATGACATAAACATTATTGATTAAAATAATAATATTTTCCCTTCAAAACATTTATAAACATAAATTATATTATAAATAAAATATATATGAAATCTAAAACATTGAATGTGAAATTAAACATTAAATAAAAATAAAAAGAATTTAAAAAATTAAAAATTAAAAAAATAATTTTGACAAAAAAATAAAGATAGGTTAAAATGTTTATTCCCATTGAAATTATTTTCCATCAATTTATTTTAATGAAATATATTTTTTCAATTTTTATTTTTATTTTTATTCTATGTTTCAAATTTTATATATATTATTTTTATACTTAATAATTTATATTTTTTCAATATCACATACATGAAACATTATTATATTTCTAGTACTTGAATTCAAAAACATAAAAATATATATAAATATAATCTAAATTAAATATGGCACATTTACTAAGAAAATAAAAAATAATTGAAATTAACAACAATTTCATAAATATAATAAACAAAAATGAATGTAAATTACATATAATTTATTGTTTAAAAAACATAACATTTTCACTTTAAAAATTTATTGTTATAATTATCATTAAAAATAATATTATTGATAACCAAATTATAAATTATTATTAATTGTGATATTATTATTTAATATTGTCAATTAAATTATTAATTTTACCGCCAATATATAAATTATAATTAAATAATAAATGAAATTTAACCATTGTGCTTAAAACATATAAAATAACTACAATTGAAAATAATTTTAAATAAATAATAAATAGAAAATAATATGTATTAATAATAATAAATGGATTAGTAATAATAATATAATTAATTAATTAATTAAAAATAATTAATATTTTCATAGGGATTATATGGAGTCATTAGAAATATAGAAGTAATACCAACTAAATTTTTATGTATGCTCTAGGATTGTAATTCCTCCGAGAAGAGATCTAGAAGATTGGAATCTAAATCAATGAGCACCTACAGATATAGTAGTGGAAAGATCAGAGTCACATGATTAATTTTAAAGATCACCCATTTTATATGGCTAGTCTAAATACATGGTAATGTAATTAACTTTATAATTCTAACTAACAATAAAGAACTAGAAATCCAATTATATGAAACTACCCTCAGTGAATATAGAAAATGGGTGTTTATAAAAGACGAAATATGTTGATTGGATACCACTGTAACATTGAAAGTAATTAAGTTACCACAGTGGAAAATATTTATTGAGAATAAGTTGGTTCTACATTATAATGGGTAATATGTAGAAAGTAATTGGTAAAAGTCATTACTAAGGGTTAAGAAATTCCAACAATGTGAGAGGATATACTTCTCTAAAATATTCTCATATGTACTAAAGCTCACTAACATTTATATAGTGTTATGCCTGGTATCTCTTGATAATATGCTATTAGGTAAGATAAATGAAGACAAGTCCTTTCTTCATTGTGACTTAGAAGAAGATATTTAGAGTAATCACCAATGGGTTTTGAAGATTATCATAATGGAAATTTAGTGTGTATTCTGAAAGCAGTCCTCTATAACTTCATGTAGGAAGTAATGTAGTGGAATTGAAAACTTAATGCTTTCATGGTCGAAGAAGGTTTCACATGGTGAAATGTGGATCATTTTTTCAATTATAAGTCATACGATGACTAGTTTTTTTCATAATTATTCTTTATATAGACAACATGCTACTATATGGAATGGAAATTACGAGGATTTATAATTTAATGCATGATTTTTTGAATGGTTTAATAATATGTTGGTAGTTATATGTACACCATGATATATACTCGACCAAACGCTTCATTTGTTGTGGGAGTGTTGAGGATTTTTATATTGAATCCTAGAAGGGAATACTAGGATGGTATAAACGGTTCATATTTTTCTAGAAGTGATTAGACGATATAACATTTTACTATGGGATATATTAATTATTGAAACATTGTGAATACATAGACATTTCTAGGGATGAAAACCTTTAGAATATAACTATAGAGTTTGTGTTCACCTAGGGAGGAATTACCGTCAGTTAGATTTTTGTGATTGGAAGTAGTGGTTACACTTTTTATAATGAATGTTGTGTATGTAAAAAATCAAGAAACTAGGTGATTTACTAATATTATTGATGATATTTATGACAGATATTATAATGATCCATGAGGGTGTTCTATTATTCTATGATAGTAATAGATCAATTCACTTGGATCAGAATTTTATGCTTCACACAAAGATGAAATTTGATTTCAAATATAATTTCATATGAAATTTTCTAAAGGACAAGGTATTGTAGTTATATAATATCACCATAATAAATATTTTATTGTGCATGTTAAGTGAGGCATTAGTCAAAGAAAATATGAGGTAACACTCATCCTTGGTGGGACTTGGGTGAATAGAAGTCGATAGAGAACACTGTTATTTTCTCTATGAAAGTGGATGGATGTTCTTAATTGTTGGAATATTTCAAATAATTTTATAGGGAAGTCATAAATTGGGATATTGTTGGGAGTTTGATTTATGTTCAAGTTCTAAACTCATGATATGGAACAGAGATACTACAGATGATAGAATGGTATTGATGCTTTAAGAAATTGAAGTCGACTCTTCAGTAGCGGGAGGTCGATCAAAACAATATTATCATTTGATAGTCATGTGTTATAGTATTTTTAAATGGTAGATGTTCATTTAAAGTTATAGGGATGGTCCTTATGATTTTTTAAGAAATTTACGGGTAACCATTCATCGTTAACCCACATCAATGGTGACATTGAGATTGTAACTGGAGATCAGAAGTTACTACGTTCAATGAAGGTTCATCCACGAATCTCAGATGGTTGTGTCACTAGATGAACCTCTAGAACTTATAATATGTAAGTAGTACCATAATTATATGTGTTGATTATGTGACCATATATTACCTGTAATTAGGCCCACCGGGAAAGGATGAGTTGGTTAATGGTGATGGCATCCTGACCCCGAGGATCCGGGTTCGAGTCCTCGCAAGGCAAGACGCACGATATGCTAACAAACCTCTTATGGGCCCCTCTCTCCCATTGGGAACTGTCCAAAGCCAAAGGGTTGGCCTCCTTGGGACTTGCTGGGGATGTGCGGTGTGCTGGTGGGGAGGCCACCCCAATACGTCGTTACCCAACAACACGTTTATCGGAAGAATTGTTGGAAAAGGGATAAGTTTCCTTATATCATAATTAAATGTGCATACCTGACACGTGTCGCCTCCAGTCTCATAATGGAGCCCTAGTCGATGAATGAGTCTGATTTCCCCCCTCTTCATGGAGGCGAAAGGGGTGAGGATGAGATGATATCACCGCCTTTGGTCTCGCAAAATTCATTCATCCCTTTTTCAAACCCTAGTTTTCATCCAGAGTTTCTATTGACCTCGCTTATCCTGAAGGCCCTTGATCATCACCTTTGTGATCCTCAGTTGTCGGTTTTGTTTCCAAATTTCTATGAAGCATCAAACCATCTTGATTTTACACTGGTGGCTTGTTTCAGTCACAGACGACCCTCATTTGATGATTTTGACCATTATTTATTTATAAAATGGGACTTGCAAGACTGCACGATCGTTAATATTCTTAATAAGAGTCACTTTATGGTCTGGTTTATGTCAAAAGTGGATTTTATCTGAGCCTGGTCCAATTCCCCTCGTCATTACAGGGGCCGTAGGTTTTCCCTCCTTCGATGGTCTTTTGATTTATATATGAATCGTGATCCTTACACCATCACGGCATGGGTGGGCCTTCCTCAACTTCCTCTACCATTTCAAAATCCTACGATTATCCACATGATTGGTAACATGGTGGGAAGATATCTCTATTCCGATGTTCAAACCTCCACGATAAGTAATCCGATTAATCCCCACATCTGTGTTGATGTGGATGTTGTGAAGCCTGTGGTGAAGTAAATATGGATTATTGTGGGTGAGGAATTATGATAGAAGTAGGCCATTTTTTTGATTCTTGGGTAGATTTATACACTAACTAATGTCGATATGGGAAAAATAATCTAAATATCAAGGTGAAGCAGCAATAGGGAGGATGTCTGGTCCAAAGGAGAAGATATGTATGTTTCTTGGTTAGTGACCTGTAGTGGATCTTGTGAATGGAATGGTGAAACAGATTGTAGTGAGTGAGGGAAAAGTGCTACCTGATCTGTTGGTTGCATAAGTTTTTAGTCAACTTTAGAGTGATCTAACTTCAGGGGTTGGTCAGAATCAGTCTATTGGTGTTCATGGGACTGGTGACATGGCGGAGTCATCGAGTGTAAGTGTGATCAAGGCCACATAGCAAGAGGTCCGTATATTGGTGGATACTAGTGGGAGAGATGCAGGTGATTACAAGGAGCTGGAGCCTATGATTGAGGTTAATATTTGAACTACAAGTTGTGAGATTTGTCCCGTGGAGGTGTTTTAAGTTTCTGATAGGTCTCAAAGATGGTATGTGATTTATGATATTGTGATGATTGCAATTGAGACTAAAAATCTGTTCCATGGATTGGAATAGGAGAACGCGAAGGAGGATACTCAAATAGATGAATGTTTTAGTGTGCAGTCATGGATCACTTATCTAGAGGATGGAATTGAGAAGGATGTCTTGTGGTAGGAGACTCTACACGGTCATGAATTAATGGATCAGCCTATGTGTCTATCCCTGATTGACCCTAATTTTCAATCTTAGGAAGTTCGAGGAGGGGAAGATGGATTCCATGAGGTTCTTATTTTTGGAAAATGGGGTATTACTTGGATAGTGGCAGTGAGAATGACTGAGGTTGGACCCAGCCTTTGTATAGTGCGATTGATCTGGGCGGGGGGCTGAAGATGATAGAAAATCAGGGATGCATGAATTCTCAATCACAAGGAATGTCGAGGAAGGAT
The DNA here is from genome assembly GCA_963277665.1 of Viscum album. Lineage (NCBI taxonomy): Eukaryota > Viridiplantae > Streptophyta > Magnoliopsida > Santalales > Viscaceae > Viscum > Viscum album. The sequence continues at coordinate 1,440,642,427 of OY728133.1, read as the reverse complement.
AACTGTAACTTAACAAAGACGATGTCTACCAGGTCATCGGTTGGGAACACAGAGATTCTATCCTTGGAATGAATGAACCTGCGAAGGAAGTATGTGATAGTTCTAAGACATTATGAGTGTTCAGAATAGAAATTAGCTACGTTGGAGGAGGATTTTTATCAAGTATGTGACGAAGGGTATGGTTTCATTAATATGTAATCTTCTCTTTTATCTTGTGGTACTTTTTTACTGTCCCTTTATTTTTATTTAATAAATGGTCATGGGGTTATCCTCTGACGATGTTTCTGGTATTACATGTAATTAGTTTTCAACATAGAAAAGTTTTGATAGTGAAAACAATTCTTATATCATTCCATTGTAATGGAAAAAAATTGTGTTTCCTCATGGATGTTGGAATTGTATCCAAACAATGTAAACACATTATTCAATATTACTTTAATGTTTTCACATGATTCTTTTCATTAGTGTGTTATAGTTTGACCATGTTTGAATATTAGGGTGTGGGGTCATAATATATTTTAGTACAATAACTTCAAGGGATTCTTTCTAAAGGAGCAATTATTCTTATACATCAGCTTAGTAACATCCAGTATTTAGAAATTTGTGGACTCCCCAACAACGTATACAAATATGTATTTTTTGTCACCAAAAACATGTATCGCACCCCTAAATAACTATTTTTCAAATACCAAATATGTTACCCAAACCAAATTAACACATCGAGGCTAAGAAGAAGGTCGATCACAACTATATAATGATGTGTGAAAATAATCAAATTTTCACATAGATGACTTTCATGCCAAATGTAATGTTGGAGATAAACTTTTTTAGGGTACTCCAAAATCCCAAAATCATGTCCAAGGAATATGCATAAAAAGGATATATTTGCATGAAAATCATCATATGTGTGACCATATAGTTTCCACAGAAAGGATACGTCAAACATAACATGTTCTATGGACAAGAACCATCGACAAGGGGCTGGGAAGTGCGCAACTCTATAACATGACAATGTGAAGTTGTTCAACTTCGACCGGTGATTTTAGATATATATAAAACCTCACTCAAACAATTTTATGGGTATCTCCGGAAGATGAAAGGTCACTATTTACCATGCGACCCTCTCTTTTGTGACATCACAAAACAACAAAATCCCATGGACCCTAAAATATAGAGAAATTGCATGAACACCTCCCACAGTCCCCAATGTGTCTTGGCCTATGCTTGGGAGTTCCTCATCTGGAACCTCTTAAGGATGGTAGATTTATTTCAAGAGAAAAAACCTTCATAAAATCCTAAGATATGTGAAACCACAACCGTTACGCACACCCATGCCTCTCAAATCCATGTAATGGTCTTATGTTGGATCTCATTGCCCACACAAACCTATTTCTACAAAACATAATAAAGTTATTTGAAACAACTTTTTGGTATTTGGAATAATTCCCCTTATTCTTCAAGAATAGTTTAAACCATTACCCTACCTTTTTATTCAAATCATAAGTACATTAATATCTCTTTCTCATAAGAATCCGCACCCTAGAATCTAGCATCCTATATTCCTACCCTCTATGGTTGTGTTTACACCATTCCCCACCCAAATGTACATGATCAATGGACACATAATCCATAAAGGTGGGATAACCAAGGGAAATATATTATCTATTATGGTAGTTAATAATTTTTCCAAATAATCATATTTCCTTGATATGGCCCCCCTTATGGTGTAATTCCCATCCACCTCTCAATTTCATGACATAAATATGGTTAGCTTTACATCCTAGTCATACAACATTATATTTCATGCTAATATCATGAACACCTGAGGTTCAATTGTAGCCTTTCCCTCTATGATGAACAAAGTATACTCCATGTAATACCATCATGGGATTCCAACTCTTCCTATACCCTGGTTTGGGACTCTTACAATGGGAAGCCCATATTTTCAAGCACCACACCATACCTCATTGATGCTCCTTCTATGAAAGGATCATGCTTACCTTATGATTTCAAACAACATGGACCAGTCCTATAATATCAAAAAAAATAGAATCAAAATATATGGGTGTCTATATCTATTTAATGATATGTTATGTATGATGCCTCTACAAGGTTCAATCATAAAAAATCAAAAAACATGGGGTACCTCTATGAGGTTTGACCCTCCCGCCCCAACATCACCACAAAAATAACATGTTTGAAATATTCTCCTATGGAGACACGCCTAACAATATCCTAATTTTGAAATATTACTCCCAAAAGACACACTTATTTAAATCAAATGTTTGAAATCATCCCCTGGGGAAAAATCCATCAAATCCTAAATGTGAAATTTTCCCCCCTAGGGATACACATAAAAAAAATCCTGGGTGTGAAATCCCCACCCATGATGAAATTGTCAACTAGATCCCATGTTTGAAACCATCCTCCTTGGTAAAAACATAACCACCTCCTATGTGTGAAAATTTCCCCCTTGGGACACTCTTAACAAATTCTTATGTGAGAAATATTCCCCCCCTAGGGACACAATTAACCAAATCCTGTGGGTGAAATATTCCCCCTATGGACAAACCTAACAAAATATTAATTGTTAAATACCTCACACCCTAGGGATACACTCCACCAAATCTGATGTGTTGAATATCCCCCCCCCCCCCCCCAGGAACACACTCCACGAAATTATAAGTTAAAAATCTTCCTCCCTAGGGACACACTTATCCAATTCCCAAGCATGAAATATTTCCCCCTTGGGAACACACTTGACCACCCATTTACATACATTATTCATTTAACATATGACCCACCTATCTGAACAAGACATAAATCCTATGACCCATGTGATATTTTTACCCCATTCAGTAAACATGGGATGTCTATGGAAGAAAAACCTTATATTTCTTCTACCCCAACGTCAACTACCCTATTTCTGGTGTGGGATGCATCTAACTTCAAATAGGGATGAATTTATAAGTTCCCAACAAACCCAATGTCCATAAATTCTTAGAAATTCCCAAAATTACTATTTACTCTAATTGAAGGTTATTTCCCCATTAAAATAGAAATAGTATAATTAGCTAGCATCCACCTTAATATGGAACCATGAATAAGTTTCATGAACATGACATAAATCTATGAGGGATACTCAGAATATAAAATTACCTCCATGGACGAATACATGGGATGGGGAACCAACATATTATCATACCATTTCAATAAAGTGGTTGAAATCGTCGATAAAATAGATGGAAGTATCCCACCTTTGGATAGAGGTAATGTGGGGCTTCAAAGTAATGAGCATCACCAATAGGTAGAAGGATAGTGTGCAGCCCCGATAGGAAGTGTTAAAAACCTAAATTTTGAAACCAACATGACGTTTCCTCTATTCTAAATATGAGTATATTAGTAATATTAGATAAGATAATTTTTTGGAATTATTAGGCCTATAAATTTATGGCATCTGTCATCACTAAATTAAAAATGTGAACCTTGTGTAAATATATTATCCTTCAACTATAGGGACTACTAGAATTGTGGAACCATCTGATTTTAAATTCACCAGATCAATATATTTGGCACCAGGACCCACTGTGTTAGTGATTGGACAAGCATGAATGTCTCGTACGACATTGGTAAGAGTACATTGTGAATCCTCAACTTGAATCATTATAAGTGTGGATACCTCTTACATGTCACGAATAATTGAAAATGTTGGGTAATTCGATATCACATTCACTATATCCATATTCATTGCTTATTCCACATTCAAAATAGAACTCAAGCTACCATAGACTAGAGACCTGACTCCAGTAGTCATAGTGGAAGGGGAAGTGTTGGTGTGACAATCCTGCATGACTATATGCCAACCATGGTAGTCACCATAGATTCATCTAATGGGAACCCACACTGTGTTTCACCCTCCGATCTCGTCTAGGGGAGGTGATCAGTAACTGTATTCATCGATATGAATAAGGATGGGTTATTCCCATAAGTTATATGCCCCCACCAAGAACTCGAGGAAACAACTCCTTACCAACACCGCTACACCAGAGGGTCGTTAGGGGGAACTTCCCCCAATTATAATAGAAAATAAATTTTCGAGCCTCCCCTAGAGAGTTTTAATATTTCATTCCCATATGTCGAGGAGGTAGGGAACGTTCTTGTTTTTCCCATCGCATTCACTGATTGGGAGCTACACAGGCAGCCTCCCACTATCCCATATTAAAAAAAATTGATCAAACCCATGGGTTGATGAGAAAGATGACTCCATATCTATTAATCCACCCTTGAATTAGGACACAAGACACCATTGTTGGGGGAATACATAAAACACAACCTAATAGGGGGTGTCTTCTAAATCTCTAGTGTCCCCTGCCACTACTGGTGTATCCCATCAAATCCCTGCAACTATTAAATGGGATATGTTTTTACCCACCTAAAATAGAGACCCTGACTACCTCTTAGTATGTCTAGGATGACTCTCTTAGTCTCCAATATCATTAGAATCCCTTATGATCAATCTCATAGAGAGGAATACCATCATGGTGATCCTATATGAACTACCATCTACCACCATGGATGTCCTCCCCATGCCAAAACCATGCCCTTATCTGAAGAACCATCATGGGGAAGGAGTATGAACACCAATCATTGGGGGTAAATCCCATAGATAATGCCATAATGTGCATGGAGGGAACATAAATGAATCTTTAAAACATGTGCTTATAGATGTCATGCACTATCTAAGATGGGACCTAGGGAACCATCATGTCACCATAAAACTCTTGGACTCTTTGGTGAATGATGACTCAATGTGGTAACAATCACCCCCACTACTAGAGATGGGGGAAGAATCCCATCATCTGAGGCACAAAATCCAAGAAGATAAATTTCACAAGATTCCTAGATCCTTCTATAGGTACCTACTGGTAAAGGAAATTCTATCCTCTTTCCAAGGATATGCAGTGCAACTATCTCCATCGCTAGTAGTTTCCCTCCTCTATACATCTACAAAAGAAGTTAGAGAAATGCCTAGGTCCAGATCGAAACCCTCATATGGTGGTGACCACTCTACTAAGCCTCAAAGGGGCATCACAACCCTCACATATGAGGTGGTGTTAAACACCCAATCCTATATGGACATGATCAGGATGCTGGATCCCCCTTTTAGGGACATTCCATCTTGTAGTGGATGTTTTACCCATGTGTTTCCCCCAATCTAGGTAAATAATAAGTAATTGAGTTCTATATTTGAGATGTGGAGCTTATATTGGACTGTGTTATTTATTTCTTGGATCAACCAGTAGTATGTACATGCCCTTGTAGTGAAAAAGAGGATTTATGGGAACTCTTGACCAACAACTAACTGTCATTCATGGTTTTGGGCACCTACAAATCCAAATTTTATCAACCCTGAGTCCCTCACTAAGGACCAAATTGTTTTTTTCTAGAATTTATGGGAGATTTTCAACCATTTTCAAGAATGAAATCTAGACTACCTGGGAATCCATAAGCACCACAATTCCATTCACCAACTATTAAAGAGTGTTGAGATCAAAGCACTCCCAATAGTTCATCATCCTAAATGATATAGATACCACCATAATCTCTAGATAATCTATATTAAAAGCCTAAATGTTCCATGTTGTATCATTAAAATGGTCTAACATCATGTGATGATCAGAGGATGGGGCCGTATTTTTCCCTTTGTTTTAGCCATATCCTTCGCCAATGAAGGGATTATCAATCTGGGTAATCCACCCACAATGAACGCTCCCCTATAACCACTTCCATATTTAATATTTTCACTATCAAATAGATTGAGTATCAAGTAAATAGTTCTACCAATTCAGGACATGATAGGTAAAATCCCCCTCAGGGGGTGACATAATACCCAAAAGAATCCTAGGAAAACACCCCTACTCAATAGTATAGACTGGTGCTAAGTCTTGGGAGTCCCCCCATTGAGATATTGTTATCTACCCATTGGTACATCAAAAAAGCTAAGGGGCCTTCTGAGATCAATAGTACATATAATGTTTTACCAAAATATGATTCTGTCTTGAGGATAGATTCCTTACAATAGGATCTTAATAAGTATAAAACTCTCACAACTGAGCTCATTGTCGAATAGTTCATATATCATGAAAATTCTATAAGTTAATTGTCACTCCTCTTATGGGGAACCTAGTTCTCCTCCTCCAATATCCTCTATTTGAACATGGTGGCCCCATGCATGCGACGAGAGAATATATTGGGTGATATAGAAAATGAATGAGATTTGGGTCACCAACCCTTCCTAAGTTGGATGATTATCAACATCCGGATGAAGTGTCTACTAATATTTGAGTTGATGATCCTGTCAATGAATAGGTGGACCCAAATCATCACCAATATGGTGTGTTATCCACTCTATTCACCTATTTTTAGGATCTAAGAACACAATAGGTGGCATTTAATCCTAAAGAAAATTTTTACCAATAATGGGTGGACTATGTTTGAGAACCCCAAGAATTTGGTAATCCTAAAATCACCCCATTTAATGGGATCTATTATCTGTTACAAAATATGGAACACTACACATCAAAGTGTTTTCCAATGTTTGGGACTCCAGAACTATAGGATGTGGCCAAGCTATGATGCTTTTTCCAAATGCTAGAATGACAAGCGTTCATCTGGTACAGCCAGTTGCCCACATGGTATTTTTCTAGTTGGTAGGACCTCTATAGATAGTTCCTCAACAAGTTCAACTCCACATTATGAAAGATAAGCTTTAAAAAACTTATTAAATGATAATAGAGTCTTGTTGAGGTTTTTTTCGACTTATTCACCCAATGGAAAGGGACTCATGTATTCTCTTGACCTGCCGCTTTCCTAGTAACTTCTGATTACAATGTGGATAGAAAACATCAGAGATGAGCTAGACCCATCTCCCATATCCCTAAACTACCCAGGTGGATTTTATAAGTTCTCCAAAATAATAACTATATGTATTAATCCCATTAGCAGACCAAATATCGATTACGCCGAATTAACCTTATAACTAATGCAAGAAGTCCCTTGATAGAAGAAACAGTTTTCATTGTGCATGCAGAAGCTTCTAAGACAGTATATTTTTTCCTTTTTACCATATGATCCCCATAAACTACATCTCTTCATATTGCAACCTCATTAGGGGTAGGAAATACCTATAAGAGAGAATGTGGTTTCTTCCCCCCATCATGACTAGGCTCCCAGGGTTCATTTTCAAAAATGAATGATAAGACATATTTCCTCAAAGATGCATAGGTCTAAGGATAATTAAATTACACCCATGAAAAGGGAAACATGAAGTTTCTGAAATATAAGAGGCCTTAAATTGATGATCTTACTGGACACTCCAACCACTGATCAAATCACAAAATCTTTTGAAACACTATCAAATAAATATTTTTATTTACGAATTGTCACCAGTACCATGTTGGTCATCGCTTAGTCAAATTTGATGACATTACAACACAGTTGGTACATGTCTCTACTAACCATGACAGTAATCGTAAAGACATTGGAAAGTGGAAACAAGATCCCATCCCAAGGATGTAGAATTAAAAATAATGTATGGCCTGTAAGATAGAAACTCATGCCCATAGTATCATTTGTGCATGCTTGGGTAAGCTATAAATTCATTGTTTATCATGTCTCCTCCAACCACAGCTTCCATATCTAACCCTCAACCTCCCAACCCTAAAAATAATATATATTGATGACATAAGAGAAGGCAGAGTCCCCAACTAGTGCCAACAATATCCCACACCCTTGTCAAATTTATGCCTCCAGAGTTGAGATATTCACCTAGGGTTTGCTCATACCTTCAATAATCAAATGACAAGGGAAAAGAATACACCTATGTGAATGTGGTTGAACTAGTATACCACTTTTAAACACCCAAAAATATGGAATTCCACATGAACCCCTCAGTAATCATCAGATTGAATCAATGAAAATGATGTTGGAAACATGCAAGTTATCCTAATTATCATTCCATCACTTTGAATCATGATGTTAATGCTACTGAAAATAGGTACAAAGAGTTGCGTAGAGAATAGAAATCCCATCCCTCCGAGCCTGATCTATCAGGAAATCCCCTGAAATGGAATGCACTGGATGACCATGAAACTCATCCATGAGCATACCACTATCATCCAAATACATCCAAGGACTAACCTCTACCAAACCAAACCCAATCATTACTTGTTTAGGTAAAAATAGCTAGCCAGAATAAGAATACATTTATTACTATCTAAGCCCTAGAAGTTTATCCTATGGAATCTGTTATTCCCCCTTCCAGGGAATGACCCTATGCATGAAAAAAATATGCCTTTGTCATGGAAAATAGATGTGATAAAGAACCTCACTATCATACTCCCAAGTATTTTTATTTTCAAGAATAAAAGGAAAGGAATGAGGCTATTGTCGAATCCTGGAAAATCCCCCTTCTGTTTGAGACTGGGTATCTTCTAATGAGGCCTACTAAACAGAAGAGACTGAATGAGAGTAATGTCAAGCCATTATCTCATATTCTAGAGAATATGATAGTGTAACTATTAATTGGAAAATAAGACCATTGTATATCATAGTCTAGTTCAATAGTGTAGAAATCCAACGCTTCCTCGTGGATACTGGCTTTGGGAATAACCACATAACAACCTAGACACTCCATAAGCTATGACTTATAGATGAAGATATAACTCCCTCTAAAATGACAATTCATGGTTATGATAAGATTGTGTAGAATTTTCATGGAAAATCTCAGCTAAAGACTAAATTTGTTGGTCTGACATGAAGAAGATAATTTATAGTAGTCTCATAGAATACTGCATATAAGGCATTTTTTGGAATTCCATGGACGCATTTACATGTAGTAGTCCCCACTTCATACCCCCAGTGACTCAAATAGTCTGTTGATAGATGATTATGGGTACTCTATGGTGATTTACCGCCCTTTGACTACTGTAAGGCCATATAGATAGATATTGGTTACTATAAAAGGGAAGGAAATCATGTCCATGAATGATGGGGTTGATCTCATCAATTCCCCTAATGACCTAATAGAGGTTCCAGTCTATCCATGGATATAAATAAATGAAATATTTGTTCTCCCAATTCTTTGGTTAGAGCCCATGACTTTGTACATGGTGGGATATTTCATCATGTACAATAAAAGTCAGTGTTCATATATTACCTCGTAATCCTATAGTGGATAGGCTCGAATGATATTAGAAGACCCAACACCTATAAATTATCATGAATTTATCAACATCTCCACATATCCACCGCGTTCAAGTATTTTCCAAAAAATTGTGAGGAGTCAATTATGGTTGACCTATCACCATTGCTTCAATATCAGTAGTTCATGGAGTATCCAAAAGGTGAATGGAATTAAATCAATATATTTTTTCACTGCATTATCCAAAAAATGAGAACCCCTCTTTGAAGATTCTATATCCACTATATAATCCAGTACTACTCTCCATTGGACGTATATACTAGAAGTGACACCTTCACCCATGGATCCCCTTATCTCAGATGATGAGGAGGATTAAAACAATATGGATAATACATTTGAAGGGGGTAATTTGAAGGTACTGTGAAATGCAGTAGCATTTGATGGGATGGGGATTGAAAAAATTTCATCACTGGAGAGATGAATCTTATCAACTCTAATGATAAAATCCTAGGTATAAATGTTAGTATCTTTCATGAATTTAATAAGAATAAATATTAAACCAAATAGTTTCTTCATTCAAATAAAAAAAATAGACAACTGAAGCTCATTTATGACAACTGTTTCTTAAAGGATATGTAGTCAAACCCCAGAAGATCATCCACACATGATCTAATAATCCACATGATCATCAATTTTAAAAATTTAGGTCCTATCGTAGAGATCCAATGAATCCTTCATTATCAAGTGGATTACCTAGATATTGTTCCATCGATCTATTGAAGAGATTATTAGATTAGTATCTCAAATAGGGACATTCGCCCCTTAGGAAGCAGTATGTGAGAGAGGATATCATTCCAAATAAATGAATAATGTATTTAATTAAGTCTCTCTCTATCTTATATAATGGAAGGCTTAAATACCTAGAAAGTATTCCCCATCCTTTAAAAATAAAACACTCGCTAAATAAGTAGTAAATGACATGTTATGATGAACAAACATCATCATTAAAATAATTTATATTTTATCAACTCTTTGTCAAATATAATAAATATGTTAAGTGATAAACCCGAGTCATTAACTCGAATCCTAATTCCCACTACTATTAAACAAACATTTAATATTAAAATAATATTAATTCATATAATATTATTTCCACATATTCACATAATAACTTATAAGTAATTTTATTAAATAAATTCAACCAAATTATTCTATACTCAAATAATAATGAATTTATTTATTTATTCATGATTGATAATACATGGAAAACTCTAAAACCTTGTGGTGAGGACCACCATTTCCTTTACACATATTCACTAGAATATGGTATATTCACTAACACACTATTGTGTATGGCCCTCTATAATCTTATCTCAATAGAAGTAAATATTATTCAGAGACCAAGAGAAGAGTATATCAACCCATAAAGTCCCCTAAAAAGATAAGGAAGAGTCACAGAAATGACAACCATATTAGGAACTCACATATTGTAATATAACATATTTTTCATGTGATATCTCATAAAGAAGTATGAAATGTTGTTTCATTATCCATTCATTTTTTACTATTGGATGATCTAACTTTATAGACTTACATTAAACTACCTTGTCCAAGGATTTTCAAAGTTACCATCATCATAGTCAACTATGCCTAAGTTATTACTTTAAAAACATAGATTTTAAAAATGTTATCTTGATCATTCAATCAATTTAATATCACCACTAACACTCTAAATAGAATCTACATCAATAATAATTCACATTCTCATTTTCTTCTTGGCATCAATGAACATGATCAAATGGATCACATTGAAAATTATCTCATGTCAAGAGAACAATATAGTTGTCCATGGATAGGAACAACCAATGACACATGAAAAATGTGGTGTTCTTATTTATGGGTCAATATTCATGATCTTACATATAATAGATCCCAAATTTTGAACTTAATGAGAAGAAGTCTCAAGGATTATGAGCGCCCAACACTTGATAATCAACATAAACTTTGTCTAGTCATTATGATGTATCTAGACCATTGGACATTTGTTTACCATTAATTTCATTGTAACTCGGGGTTCTCATTATAGATTGGGAACTTCTATAAGCTTTTGATATGATAAATAATCTATGGACATTACCATTTAAATAGTATACACATAAAAATATACACTATAATGGTAACTGTATGTCTTTCATAACTCACTGTACACATGGTACGATAATCTAAAAGTAATGATAAAGTTGTGTTTAGGGATCCCACGTGTACAAAACTCTCTCTTTCAATGAAGACATCATTATAACCATTTTATTAGTTTTCACATGATAAGGTCACATTTCTACTGATATTTGGAATTAGTCATCATCCTCTCATGTTTCCACCGCATTACTATTATTCAATATCCGAGTTCACCTCCTTGAGTAAAACTCCTCAATAGATGTAAAACCAACGAAGATATAATTTTTCCAATGTCTAATTTTCATATTTTTCTATTACTAGTAGTAGAATTTTAAAAATTTGTATTATGATAAAACATTACATACTAGGTGTCATTCATTGAACTTGAACAATGTTTTTGTATTATACACTACTTATTAACTACATCAAAATACATAACATACTTAGTATTTGTAGATATTTCGTCCACTGGCTTGAATGAGTTTTTATTTCTCATTATTGTAGCTTAAATATGATATTATACCATATTGATCTATAGAGAGACTAGTTTATATCCCCTTATAAAGCAAGTATCACATCCCCTCCATGTACCAGGTACAAACCATTTGTGCTTTCTCAAGTACAATTAGATATTCTTGAAAACTTATCATGAAGTTCATTTGGATACAATTAATATATTCCTACAACAAAATATATGTTGTAATTATTAATATATAGTACAAAACATGACCTACATGATTGATCCAGCGTAAAAGTTTATAGAATTCAACATATTGCATTAATCTCCTCCTATATCCCATATATTTATACTTGGAGAGATTAATGTAATGTTAAATTGGTAACTATTATCTCTTTAATTGTTATAACCCATATTAATCAATACCTTGTTAGTATTTGTACTTTTACATGGTCTAAAAACATTTAGATCTACCTTAATATATAACTTATCTTAAAACATCGGTTGCTACTTTATGTTAATATATTGAGAGACTGTTTAATTTTGGTTTTGACTAACTGTAATCCCAATAGTAGTCTTCCATATGATTCAAATAAAATTTCACTTGGAAAACCATAGCACTCCCATTTTCCTCTTGTGGAAATATGTCAACTATTCATTCCAAATGTATATTCTATGATATTTTTATTTCATTAATACTATATATGTTTTGACATTCTTTTACCCCTTATTGTCATTATATGCTGTCACCATCCCTTTTGGATTCATCATACAGACACCTTCCATGATTTGTGGTGTTGAAGTCAAATTATAAATAAAATGATCATAGAAATTAGCTATAAAAATTAAAATTCTAATGGACTTATGAATAATGACTTGGTATAACCAATAGAGCCTTATTGGTATCATTCATGTACCATCCATGTATATTTTTACTTGAATACCCCCACAAGTTTTAAAATAATAATCATATTGTACTTTGATACATAGAATACATTATTTAATTTTAATTGAAATTTCCAATTTTTTATAATTTTTATATATTTCCTACTTATAAGAACTATTATTTTAAATGAATAATGAATCACCAGTCATGGTGAATATAAAACCATGACAATGGTTTTATCCTTCCTATAAATTATGCATATTTAAAATATTCCCATTCTACAATGTCTTGTGGGATGTATTGTTATGTCAACTACTTGTGCATCATTGGAACTTACTAAACCCAAGTCATTTTTTCTCCCACAATCATAAATAGAGATGTGCACCCTTTTATAGAAACTTAGTCTATAACTTGACTATATATTTTTTATTTTAGGGTTTTATATAATATCCTGAGAAATATTAGAAATGTTACATTAGATACACCATCTGTTTTTCTTTATGATAGTATGTTTAAATCCAAAAAAAATTACTTTTCATCAAAACACTTGTTCATAAGAAATAATGGATTTATATCACATTGTTACTCATATTATATCTATTTTTTCTCATTGTTAGCATATAGATATCGAATAATTCAATTATTTATGATTTATATCTTGAAAATAAGTTTATAACAATGAATATAAATCTCGACATTGATGCTCCTTTTACTTACATCCTGACTTTGATGTGTTTAAATAAAATGTGCATAAGAATTTATCCATGATAAATTTCATTGATTGTTGTTAACATGAAGGAATCATCATCAATCCTTTTTATTAGTATCATATATGTGATTTATATAATGTAATCTGCATTTTGTAATTACTCTATGGTACATTATAATGATCTATGAATGATTGGTAAAGATATTCTTCAGCACACCATCCCAAAGAAACTCTTACCTTTTGAACATGAATATATTATACATAATCTTCACATTCCTTAATGAACACTTAATGTAATATTATGATGTATAATTACAACTAGATTTCCCTTGGGAAAGTTTATTCTATCAAGAATGTCTAGTTCCAAATGATTTTCTCTTTACTGTTATTTATAATGGTTTCTTTGTCCAAAATATGAGTACATATGTGTGTTGAAAAAAGCTAAGGTCTTTAACACAAAATTTTATAAAACCATAATGGGTATATCCTTTAAAACTACATAGTTTTTCTTTATAATGTTTTATCTTTACACTACAAGGTATATAAGAATTAAATTTTATATTCCTCATGAATTTCCTATGATTCATGTATTATTAAAATATTGGTTGACAGTGAAACACCACAAAAATCATTCATTATTGAACTAGAATATTGTCTCCTAGTGTCCAATGGAAACATAAGATAAATGTATTGGGTTCACTAAATAAAAGTTCAACTAGAAGCATTTAATGGATAATTATAAGTTGTGTGATTCTTACCACTAAATTGGGAACCACCCTAACTCAGCCCCTTGGATAACACACATTAATTCATATAACGTCTCTATACTTACATGGTCACTATATATCAATAAAAAAATTTAATAGACATATTTTATTTTATACCAAAAAATTATAATGGAACCATTACATACAATTGATGAATATACTTAAAGAATAAGTAATTACATGCTTCTAAAAGTCATTTCATTATATTTAAAAATTAAAATATTTATTTCATGATATTAAAATAGCATCCTATATAACAACCAACCCTTTTCATTGGAGGATATTGAAAAGGTTACTGGCTGAAAAGGATGTAAAAATGATATGTCATGAAATATGTGATCTACCATTAATATTTACACATATCTAGTTTAAACCATTATCTTATTCATATTATTCATCACATATTCATTGTAATATTTTCTTGATGAGATAACATGTGAAATCATCCATGTCCTGATGTTGCATCCACAACTCACATCAAAAGTTAATTATAACATTATGAAAATACAATCATACATCTAATTTATGAGTCTCATATAATAATTTTCATTTCCCTCACTCCCTAAGGAGGATTAATAGTTATTGGGGACACAAGAACCATGAATTTAGGACATTGTATTACTTTTTGTAATCACATGTACTATATATAAGAAACTTGTTCCAATTTAGAAATTTACTTTTTCCAATAGTCATCATAGTGTACTTTTGGTATTACTTTTCAATTTATAAAAAAAATATCATAGATTAGTACCATTATCTTGATTACTAATTAGACATTATAGATTAATTAATTAAATTGGTAAATGTATAGAAATATTTTATCAAACCCTAAAAATCCCCTATACTAGAATCAGAAAACTCAGTCTCTTGAGTATTTTATTGGAAAGGATCCTTGTACCTATCCTCGTAGCCGACAAGATATAGATTAAACCACTATATAGAGAGTTTAATGTAAGTGTTTGACTTGACAATCACACTAAATCCTGGTTCCTTGATATGTTGAGTGATGTCCTAGCTTGTGAAATCAAAAAATTAATTTACTCAATTCTTGCCTATGAAGATGGATCAAGCTCATTATTGATAATTTTTTGCTAAAATCATTATTTAATTAAACTCATAACTCTCATAAAAAATCCTTAGTAGAATGATGAAACCTCAAAAATAGAAGATGAGCACCCCATACATGTAGTACTTCTCAAATTCAAACAATGGATGGTGTTTGGGACCTATTATTTCATTAAGGGTTTTTTATATCTTCCGATGAATGTAATACATTTCTATTAATATGTTCGTACTTTATTATCATATTCACACAAAAAAAATTAACATAAAATCATTCATCACATCACTAAATATTTTACTATTTATTATTTTATGTGTTTCCCACTATCTTGGAAATGTGTAAAATAATAA
The DNA here is from genome assembly GCA_963277665.1 of Viscum album. NCBI lineage: Eukaryota > Viridiplantae > Streptophyta > Magnoliopsida > Santalales > Viscaceae > Viscum > Viscum album. Next base: position 1,440,626,818 of record OY728133.1, on the reverse strand, counting down.
AAAATGCATAAAAGAAGTAATCTACCCAACTAGTCTTAAGTATATAATATTCTTTGATCCATTTAAACTCATTGAATCAAACATGACATATGGGTATCATACAAGTGTTGAATCCTGATAAAGCTTTTCCCCATTCCATTATTTCCACTTCTCTTTTGAATTTCACCACGAATTGGCAGGTTTCATGACTTACAACATCATAATCAAAATACAAATGTACTAAATTGTAATAGAGGGGGTCTTGGAAGTAAAAAATATATAAAATTAAACCTTATCATGTCATAAAGGCCCCTATACATATTAAATGAGAAAAATGATGATGCATTGACCATATTAAATTAACTACTTATCACAAACATCACATGAAGATAAAAAATAATTAATTAAAATAAATTATTCATGATTAGGTTCATTCAATTTCTTCAAGACTCACCAGAAGGTAAAATAAAAGAGAAAAAAATATAAATTTTATAAAATTTAATGTATTTGTGAATTTCGATAAATTAAATGAATTAGTTATTTTCAAATAATTTTTTAATTCTCATTCGATCTAAGGATTAATTTAATTTTTCCACTAAAATTAAATTAATAAATTATTTAATTTAATTTAATTTGATGAAAACATAAATTAATAATTTTTTGAATATTTAAAATATTACTATTTAAAAAAAATTGATTTTTTATTATTATAATAATTACCTGGACCGTGAAACCCCGCATAGGGCCAATGGGGGAAGGGGTGACCCAACACATGCCCATTTTGTGCTAGAAAAACCAAACAAAGTAGTATCATGGTTTAGGAATACTTTCCCTCACCAATTCATGGTTGGGAAGACTAGCCTAGGGCTTTCCATTCCCATACCGTGTAGGTAGAACCGACAAGGGGTTACCGGGGAGGGCCGATTACAGTGTGGTCCACTATAGTAGACGTGCCTCCAATGGCTGGGTGTGGTGCCTGGTGCATCATATCATAGGTAAGAGGGTAGGGGTACCTTAATAACGAGGAATATGGGTCCAACAAAGGATCACATCTTGGAAACATGGAATGGTGGAACTGGTCGGCCAGTGGCCTTTCATGGAGAGGCGGAACCCGAGGAGGGTGAATTTGGTATATGGTCTAGCTTGTGGATGTCTGGTAGCATGTATCTCAAATGGTGGTGGAAATAGTGCATTGGACAGAATAGTGGTGATGGTTAGTTCTCCGGGGGAAATTAAAAATAGTTGAATCTCAAGCAGGGTTAGTCGGCTTCTATATGGAGGTTGTAGTGAAGGGTAGAACTGTGTGGCACAATACTGGAAGGGGGACCATATGAGTGTCGGTTGTGGAAGAAAACCTGGAGGGAGGGTGATGGATAGATGCTCAAAGAAGATATATAGTGGGTCTAGTGAACCCTACCTCATTATTTTAAATATATATATAAATTTTTTTAATCCCATGGGATTGAGGATCATAACCTTCCTCTGATACCAATTGAAGGTACCAGGTTGCACAACAAAGTCCAATGGGTCGGAGATTAAAAATTATTTTTCATATAACCAATGAAACATGTCTTATTAATTTATTTGATCCATATTAAAGGTCCAAGCATATCTCATGAATTTAGTTAACACAAAAATTAAATTAAATTGTTAACTAATTTGAATCGATGTGTAATCGACTATAGCTTATCCCTAGTGACCATTTTACTAATAATTTTATATTGAAACCCTTTAGATCATCCACACATGCACCGAGAATTTTCATGATCACTTTTTTTAAAATTTTGTGTGCTATCACAGATCTCTAATGAATTTTACTTCATTGTGACAATCATCTTGATCCCTTTCCTTCAATATGTTGAAGGCTTTCTTGGTTCGATTGATCAGAGAGATAAATTTTATCTCTAAGAAGTAGTATGAGAGAAATAATTTCATTATGAATGAATGAATATTAAATGGGATTGAGTATCTATCATGTTTATATAGTGGGCGGACCAAATACATGTAAAGTTTTCCCCAACCCCTAGATATAAAAATCCCACTAAATAATTAGTAAATGAAATGTTATGATGAACTAGTAATCTTATAAAAATAATTTATATTTTATCACCTCATTTTAATATTTAAAAAAATATTACAAGATAAATCTAAGTCATTTAATAGATTCATAATTCCCACTAATATTAAACGAATCGTGAATACTAATATAATATTCTTTAGTAAAATATTTGATCACTGTATTCTGATAATACAATGTAAATAATATTAGTAAATAAATTCAACCAAATTATTCTACACTTGATGAATAATGAATTTATTTATTCATCAGCGATCATTAATACATGGAAACCCATCTATCACTATGGTGGTTCCCACCATGTTCCATATACCTATTAACCATAATAAGTCATATTCTTTAAAATGATATCATATGTGACCCTCTAGTTCCTTATCTCGATGGTAGTGACTATTTTTCCTAGACCAAGAGTGGAGTCTAGAAACCAATCATGGACGAATAATAGATGAGTAATAGTCATTAAAATGGCATACATCCTACAAAAATGCATTGTGTGATATAATAACATTGTATCGTGATATATAAAAAAGCAGGACACACACTTGTGTCATTGAAATTTATTTCTTTCCTATTTTTTGATATAACAAGACAAAAATACTTTTGACTACCTTAGAAAAGGATTTATAAATGTTCTATTATCCTGATCAACAAGGCCTATGTTATTACATCCTTAACTCAGAAGTGATAAATTATATCATCATCATTCAACCAATGCCATAACACCAATGACACGCCTAACAGAAGATACCTCACTACCAAATAATTGTCATGGTTTTTTCCTTGCATCAAAGTAAACAATCAAATGGAAAACATTAATAATGTTCTCATGTTCGGATACCAATACATATGTCCATAGATAGGAAAAACCAATGACACCTAATACATGTGTTGTTCCTATTGGAAGGCATTTCCTCATGATCTCACCTGCTAGAGGTCACCAAGTGAGAGCTTTATGAAAAGTATAAATGGTAATGAGACCCTAATAGATGATAGTAATAAATCATATGTGTCTTGTCAGTTTGATGTATTTAGACCCTATGGTATATATTTATGATTAATTTCAAAGTATTTCAAGGTTATCATTATATCTTGGAACTGTTATATCCTTTTGATATGACAAATAATCTATAGACATTACAATTTAAATAGTGGATCCATAAATACCTACACTATATTGGTATATGCGCATCATACATAAATCGTTGTATACATGGTATTGTAATGTAAAATTAATGATAAAGTTGGGTATCAAGAATCCACCATTACAGAAGTCTCCACCATTGTTGATGAGTTAACCAAAGTGAACCTAGGTAATGAGGAAGATCTGAGGTTGGCACTGAACAGTGAAACCATTTCCCCAAAGTAGTAGAATTATGTGGACTTCCTAAAATAACACCATGAAATACTCTCCTAGATCTATGATGAGATGGCATGTCTAGACCCTTATATTTTTATTCATCACCATCGCCTCTCGGTGAATCTCTTTGGGTTAAAACAACCGCATGGAAATATGTAACCCTCTTATATATCTATGGTTGAGGCAGAAGATGAAAAGATCATTAAAGATACCTTTTTCATTGAGGTCATGTACCCCATGTGTCTAGACAACTTTTTCCCAATTATGATTAATAATGGGAAAATCTTGGTCTATATTTTCATTTAGGTCCTCAACTACCATTGTACAAAGGATTATTTTCCCCTTCTGGTGAAAGAGCTATTGATCACTACTATGACTAGGTTCCAAGACCTCTCCTTTATGGATGAATACTATGTGAATAATCATATTTGGATGGACTTCAATGATGAGGGTTCCACTGCCTTTATAAACCTTAATGAACATTCTACTCACAGGTGATTCTGTTTGGCTTAATGAATTCTAGACCCATATACCAGTGGGATATACACTACATCATTAATAGAATTTTAGGGACATTGGTGGAATGTTATGTAGATGATCCGGTGGTCAAATCCCACCAATTATAGGACCATATCAATGATCTTTAGAAATTTTCCATCTTCCTCTAATCGATACATTTTAATATGAACCCCTTGAAGTGTGAATTCAGGGTTACGTATAGAAACTTTCATGGATTCGTCATAAGAATCATAGGAATTGAGGTTGACATAGAGAAAAGAAGGGTATTAGTAAAATGACTAACCCGACAAATATATAGTAATTTTTTGGATTCTATGGACACCTAGCCTACATAAGCTAATTTATTTTAAATGTATCCAACAAGTGTACTCCATTTTTGAGTCTTAAAAAAAGAATCCATTTAATAGTTGGATGATTAGTGTTATAATTACATTGAGGAGATTAAGAAGTAACATGTACAGTATTTGATAATGATTTCACAAATCTTTGGAAAGCCTTTTTTCTTTTACATGTCCTCTCTGAAATAGTTTCTCAGTGCCCTTATAGGTGAAAAAATAATGAGGGTAGGTAAATGATCCTATTGTATATCACCCTCAAGCTCCTAGACATGGAGACTATATACTCCCTTTATATGAAGAGTTGTCTTTTGATGATAATTATAATGTAGAAGTTACAACATTGTATAGTTGGTGTATTGAGAAGACCAGCTAAATAACATCCTCAGTCTCCCCACACTGACAAAATGATTGTCATGTTGGGATGTAATATTTTAGTAGTTTGGAAATAGGTTTATTCCATAGAAATTTGTTAACGCACAAGAACTAGTAGAATTCCTGGATACACATCCTTATCCTAAAGTACTAACATTTTATTATCAATTTCAAGATGAATCTATTTTATCATTGAATTAATTTATAGCATGTTGGAATATACACTTTTAATGGTTCCTCCCTGAGTCTAACATGTAGAATTCTAAATGACCCAAAGATTAACAGGGTAGGCATGGGGATTGTTTTCATCTCTCCTTCATAGGCCATCTTTATATTCTCAATCCTATTGTTAGAAGGATGCACTAATTATGAGAATGAGTATCAGGAACTCATTACTGGTTATGATTTGGCCAAATAAATTGTATTTCCCTATTTATAGGTAATGGGTGAATCTGATCTAGTCGCCATGAAGATTAAGGGCCACTACATCCTCATAAAGTAAGATCATTCACCCATGAAATAATTTAACAATTAGTTGATGGATTAGATCCCTTCTCAACTCAAGTTGACCTATGCCCCTCAGTAGAAAAATGGTATATCATATGTGTTTGGTAGGACATCAAGTGTCTCTTGCATAACCCAACCAAAATGACCTTATCATTCATGAGGTTCACTAAAGGGCCATCACCCCTAACACCCCTGATGATAGAAACCAACATGTATATCAAATTTATTCTAGTAATTATATTTCAGGGCCCTTGAATCTCCCCATAGCTGATGAAACACATAATTAGATGACTCCATTTTTTGAGTATCTCCATATTTGGGTTTCTCCTTATAGACTGAACTGAGGGTGAGAGAACATACTAGTGTGAAGCATAGTTTACCCTCCATAATGGGCCAAACCTTGATAAGAAACTATAGGAATGGGTTCAATGGGATTATTTTCTATTTCATCCAAGGAGAATAGATACCTCAGGTCATTCTATAGTTCCATGCTAAATCGTCTCGCACCCTCCAAGTTGGACTAAACCTCTCCCACCAAATTTGGAGGTTGTGTTGCTTTTTTTTTTCCATCGTGGTTCATAACTACATTGATTAATAAAAGAGTTATCATGCATTTCATATCCATGCTATATTTTTTAATATACCTCTATAGTTTCTCTACAATACCAAATATTATTTTCTCATTTTAGTATGGGTACTTGACATTGTGGAGCCATAGATTCTAGTGAAAACTCAACAGTACATATTCGTTTTTATTGCAACAAAATTATTTTCCAAATTTATAGAAGTGATTTCCATAAAAAAAAGTCAAAACACAATCCATGATTGATTTCATGAGCTCCCACATCATCCACTGGTTTAGGTTTACTCACACTATTATCCTAGACATAGGCATCATCTTCGGATCTGTCGAGCTGATGAAATTTTATGCCAATTAAAGAATTTATTCCATCCATACATACTGCTACCATGTACATGAAATTGGGATGATTTAGGCAATCAACAAGACCCTATCTAACATATTGTGGAAAATTATGTGTTAAAGGAAAAATAGTTGGTCTCATAAGCTCCTTTATTGCCTTTGGTCCTGTCATATGATAACTTGAATTTTCACCCTGTAAACCCCATACTACTTGGTGTATGGAAGAGAGGTTTTCTTACACATTTATGTTTAATTTATTTCAATATCATTATGACTAGAAAATGTTGGATATAATGAGAAAACTAGGAATGGAATATTTTTAAGCCCTTATAAAAATAGTCATTAAGGAAGGCATACCTTTTAGAGGAACCAAAACAATATAGAGATTAAATTAAATAATAAGGCTTGTCTCCTCCCCTTCATATAGACTGTCATGGTACTATTTCGTAGAATATCAATGGTACCAGGAGAAATACCTCTCACATTGGAGCTCAAAGAGAAAGGACTTAATTTGTTAATAAGGTATATTTAAATGGAGAATACTCTTAAATCATTGCAGGTGGAGATCGTATCACCCCTCCCACCAATTCTAGGTTCCTCAATCATTACTTATTGTGGAAAAATTGTTAAAAGTTAGTCAACCTTAAACTGCCGCACTCTAAGACTATTCCATATAACCATAAGCTAACAACAACCCAAGGGTCAAAACATTATTAACATAAACTATTTGTCTCTTGTTTCTATTTCCATGACTATAAACTAGTAGATTTCATATTTCGAGAGGTAAGACTCTAAACTATAAATTCAAAATCATCATCACATAACATTAAGATGTATCCAATACCCTTAAAAACTAGGATTCCTCACAAAACAAGTGTGAGATAACCTAAATCAACATCCATAGTACATGAAAATAAATTTTTTTATTATCCCATGTCATAAACATTGGATTATACATGGAGACAATTGGGTGTCTCAATTCCCTCATCAGAGAGGTTATTCCCCCACTTATTACATCCGTTTCCCACCACACCGAGTTCCAAAACTATGTGTGGTTTGATTCCCATTCCCATAGGATACGTACTAACACTTAGAACCCATATCGTTCGGCCCATCCACCAATGCATCATAAAACCTTACCCCAGAGTATGTAAGTGAATTGTGTTCATCAAAATTTATTCAATTGGCCCCACCTATGGTCTATGAATTATGACCTTAAAATATGTGCAATTTTTTCTAGGATATTTTTGTAACCAATAGGTTTTCATGGTGATAAATCACATCGAGTTTTACATATTTAATTATGCACAAACATCCATAAAAAACATTCTCCGGTCTATGAATCATGAATTTAAACAACCTTCCAAATTCCCCTTGGTCTAATAAATATGACCTTGAATTATGTATCTATAATCCATTTGTATTATTTTAAACAACATAACTAATTTTCAATCTCTATCAGAGATGATAAGCCCTTCTAAATTTAGTTTTTCTCTTCTACCATTCCACATTCTAGAACTATGTGTGACATGATTCCCATTCTTAAGGGATACATAGTGATTCATAGACCACTATCATTAAGATCGACCATAAATTAATTCTAAAAACACCCACTACCTATATCATTATCATCCAAAAATAACCTCATGGTCCACCTACTTAAGTATAATTCCCAATCATATTTTCTGACTCGCTAGTGAATCAAGATACCCTCATGACCCGACATGATTAAGAATGGAATGAGCAGCACAGTGTGTAATCCCCACAAACATCCTCATCACATGATATTAAATTTTATCATTATCCTGTGGATGCCTCATATGAACAATATGGGATGTTCAAAATCCAACATCCTCAGCATAAGACTTTAAAAAGTAGCCTTACACTGTATGAAATTGGGATTCCCCATATGGAAAATATGGGATGAACAAAAACCAACTCCCTAAATATATGATGTTAAATAATAAACATACCTTATATGGAACTGGGATTCCTCGTACTAAAAATACTGGATGAAAAAAACCTACACCCCATGTTCATGATGATTGATTGGATATATAGGGACACCTAGCTTCAACATCTATGACATAGTCTCCGCACAATCCTTTTTCCAAGAAAAACCCTAGTACAAACCATACAACCATAAACAATATTAAATTGGATTCAAGAGTTATTTGTGTGGTTCATAGAATCCTTGAATCCTTGAAATCTATTTTTAACTCTTATTAAACACCCAAGAATTCTCAAAATATATGTACTCCTTCAGGTCTATGAAAATCAATCTTAAATTGTGTAGATTTTTTCTCAAAGTTGTTCTATGTGGAAGGGAATTCTAGGCCCCACATTCATGATAGGTTACCTATCCCCTATGTCGCACACAATCCTTTTATACACACAACCCATGGTCTATTTATTAATTCCTAAAACAATGTCAGACTTAACAAGAATCATTTTCTTGGTGAATGGCCTCCAAGGCACGTCATTATCATCAGTTTTTAACACTCTAATTCCATATGAACCTTTAATTAATAGTCCCCTTAGTTCCAAGAATTATTACCCCAATTTTTTTTGCATCACCATGGTCCAAACTCCATCAACTTAAACATAGACTATTATTCCAAAAATTATGACCATAAACTATTCATAATCCCATGGTCCATGAATTTTGTCCCTAAATTATTTGCAACTTCAAGGTCCGACTAGAATGAACATAAAAAACATAAGGAAGGAGGAAAATTTTTATTGTAGGTTGAAAACACATATGGGAAAATATGAAATAGTCAGACGCCCCCCCCCCCCCACTAGGTCACTACTGATACTTGGAAAAAAGTGGATAAAAAGGAAGAGATACAAAGACCACCGAGATCCACTATGGACTCTGAAAAAAAACATGGTTTCTCTCACTTAAACCATCAGTTCAAAAACAAGTTATACCCAAATGATAATCTCACGTTGCCTCATAATCTCTTATATTGGGTAGCCCCATTTTGATACCCTATTATTCCCTCATCATCGTGGATGGTCATGTGTAATTTAGATCAGTTCAGACATCCTGGACACAAGATGCTAAACTGTGATATTAAAATCTGAATAACACTATGGTGAGTTGCGTGGTAGATTACTGTATGACATATTTTCCTCATCGTATGTTGTTAAAATATGTGAACATGATCCTCACTTTATTACATTAAACATTGTGTCAATCGTCCTCATTATATTACATAAAATTGGGAATCATCTTAGGCCCTTGCCTGATAAGTCCCTTTCTGCCTTCAGTTATAGTCATCTCTTGCACCATTCAATTTATTTAGTCACATATAATCCCAGTAGAAACTAACCTTGAGATATGAGTATAACCTTTGTCTATACTGATACACCTACCAACTATGGTCAATATCTTAATGGCATAATACCAAGAGTGTTGAACTCCATCTGAATATTCCCCCAGTAAAACCTCATGCTTCGTGTCTCTCTTTGTTTTTAACCCTATCATATTTCATGTTTGAATAGGCCTATAACAACAATAGTGAATGTCCACATTGGATCACCTTCCATATTGGGAACATTCTCAAAAGTACTAATGAACACATTTTAAGATAGGTCATGTGTTTTGAACATGTCTAGTCATTGATCCACATTTTTTTTCCTAATCATAGACAAAATGATAATGGTTGATGTGTTTTAAACATTGTAAGTAGTCATCATCCATCACCACATCCATCCATTTTTGTTCCAAATCTCATGTTTCTTGATTCATGCTCTTCATTATTCCACTTTGTTCATGTTGGCTTCAACGCCCTTGGTGTTTCCCTATTCGTACACCCACACACATTGAGATAGATATTTGGTTGTGTAGTGAGTCCCACTCCCCAAAAAACATTCTTCATTAGGATACTCCCTATAGTAAATGAGTGATTCAAACCCCTAATGTTCAACCATTTTTTGGAACTCTCGTATAAGTGATTTGTCTCATGTTTATCTCTTATTTCTCACACCTATCATGACTCATGTGGGGTTAGAGAAAATTGTTGGTTGTCTAATTAATTACTGAAGTGAGGTAGTTAAGTGAGTTAAATGAAACATTATTATTCCTAAAAGGGGTGTAAAGCAAAAAAATTAACGATTTTATAGCTTAATCCACTCATCAAAGCCTATATTTTTTTGTATAAAAAATTATGTTCCCTATGGAACCATATTGAAAATTGATTGCTCCATCCTAACCATCCTCTGACGTATAGCCTCTAGATCCTTTTGAAACATAATGAGATCTTATTTTTCCTCCTTATTCATGGAATGAATCTCATATTACCTAATTTTGAAATTTTATTAATCATCTTGGAACATAGATATCTGAGATTCTGCCTCTTCTATCAAATATTTGATCTCATCTATTTGGGATTTTAACAGGCTGATGATCTCTTCTTGGGAATTAATGATGGTTGCTTTCACATTTACTTTCACATATAGCTATAATATTCTTTATTGGCCTCTTTTAGATTCTATGTTCCATCATATTTTGTCTAGTTTTAAGTGATGTTGAACTCTTAACATTCTACATAGACCTGCTCAGTGAGATAATCAAAGACGAATACATGGAGGGTACGAACATCCACCCCTTCAGTGCCGATGTTTTGAAACTAATAGAGGAGGGACCACATCCATATCAAAAGATATAACATGAAAATTGTGGGAAATGATGTTCTACGTAGTCCCCCACACCCTATATCATACAATGTGGTTCCCCTCAACAACATCATACATGTGATCTTCCATTTCCTCAAATGGATGAGGTTCATAGTCTAGGAAGGGAATGAGAATAGTAACTAATGATTCATCTATCGGTATCATGTAATATGGTCAGAGCTATAAGTCGATAGATATAGTGGAAATATTTATCCAAAATTTTTTTGGAAGCACCAATCCTAACAACCTTAAGATATTTATCCTTAGAGAAGTCACTCACTTCTATAATGGGTTTCCCTCCCAGGATTATGTTTGGATCACCTTAACAACCAACTACCTGAGAGTTATCTCAACCATTAGGGGGTTCCCCAGTATGCCTAACCATAGTAGTTTACTAAGAATGAACTCAATCAACCATTGTTTTAAATAAAAAACTACTACATAGTTTTATTGGTGTTGAAGGATTGAGAAAATTGACTTGAACAAGGTAGAAAGACTTATAAAAGAAAAGAGTTTAGGTGAATTCCAATAATAAAGTTGAGAAATGGAATTCCAGCACTCGAGATCCCTCAACATCGGTTGGAACCTTCACATATAGAACTGAAACCCTCATCACTGTTTTTATAAGAGATTCATAAAACAAGAACGTTGATGTAATAGACTCTAATAGCTCCAAATATGTCAGAAGAGAACCATTATGATTAAGGATTAGTCATATAATGAGGCATGGGGATCTCAATAAGGAGTATCAATGTGTGGTTTTCCTAACCGGAGGTAGTTTTCATCATCAGAATTCTAGGGTGTGGTCCCCTATTGATTAATGTGTGGACCAGGGGATCAGGAACCACCCTTCCCACCTCCTCATCAAACATTCCATTATGAAGGCCTCATGCATGGACTCTAATGTTTTCCCACTAGTAACCATTGATAAACCTTAATCCCATTAAACTGGGACCCTTTACCCTCCTTGATTGTATCCTATATAAGAAATATTTCTTTAGAACCTTTTCAAAAAGAAGAGTGTGGAAGGGATGGAAGAGACCGAAAGGGTGAAAAACTATTCTTACCTCGCCGAATAGAAATTCAGTCAAGTAATCACCCTACTGGGTGACCTATACACTCTCTTGGGTGTTTCCTAATTAGCAGAAAATATTCAGGATTCCTTGTCACCAGTTCCACATATATCAATACAAAGGGATGACGCCTCCTAGGTTGATTCTTCGGCACATGTTTTCTCCTTAGGATTTTCGCCCAACATCACATTTCCCCAGTTAGCGGAAAGATAGCTTCCCACACATTAGTGAAAAAAGGAATCCATATGAACCAAGTATGAAAATATCACATGGAATTTTACCCAGAAAGTGATAATAAACTTATAACATATAGAAGCTAGATCCCCTTCTAAGTCAGCCTTTATCATAATTGTTTCTCTGCTAGAGTCATATGCAATAATACCTATGCTTCCCTAAGAATGGGAATATAGGCATCACCATATGTCTTTAAAAAATACTAAATTTTAATTCCTAGGTCCTCCCGGGTCTTACTTGTCCTAGCCTGATAATTATATTTATGCTCTCGCATTCAATTTGGAGTGAGGTATTTTTCAATAGGAGGTGGAAGTGAAACAAAACTATGAGGATACCTTAAAGAATCACCAACTAGATATCATGATTCTTGATGAGTACATAGAAAATAATCCCATTAGAAACCATGATTCTCTGGTACCTTTTCTGATGGTACAACTCTCTTCGCATATCAATACAGGATTACACCATGTTATGCGGCTGTCCAGTTGTCAAAAAAAAATAGAGAGGCTGGCATGGATTTTGTTGGATGAAAACATAATGACCTCCCCTACGACATTATTCGTTTACATCCACCATAACTAATGAAGGATAAATTGATTCATTTCCTTGATGATCGCCATTTAGACTTGCTTAATTGGACTCTATATGAATCCAAAATATTTGGTGAACCGGTATAGAGTTTACAGTTTACAGTAAGTGTTTATTCTATCATAGTGACTAATACGCTTCCTTAGATGGTCTGAAGATACTCTCACTGCTCTCTCATTCCCTCCAAATTCTCAACCATATCACCAGAAGGAGTATAGAATGTGTGAGATTTAAATATTATAGTATTTCCAATAATGATCATAACCCAAATTTCATTAAGAGTTACCTGTCATTCCCTAATGATGTTGATTACAAAAGGATTTAGGATAGAATTTGGAGGGGTAACAATTTTAGGATACAAAAATTAGAATGGACTGCATATCCTTTTGTGAATGGTTTTTCTCACTACATGTCCCAATGACTTTAGAGTCGGACCAGCACTGGTACACCTAGGTATTCCAGATTATCAAAAACTGTAATGACTACCATTACGAGCATATCGAGATGAAAAACCATGTGTTCATACCTAAGTTAAATTATCCATATGAAAAAGAAGGTGTCCATAAATTCAATATAACAAATCACTATCTACCATCCTTCCTTTATATTGTAACCCATCTCCCAGTAGTTCCCTCCCACCTAGATTATTGAATAGAATCTATGTTTCCCCCATTGTTGAATTGTTATACTATGTTTTAGCCCCCCTAACATCTTCGCATCTATATTATTCAATAACACACATAGCCTGGTTTTCAAGAAAATCTACCAATGAAGGTGATAATGATGCTTCAATACATGGTTCAACCTATCTAAGAGAATCTTCTCTACAATGCATTATATCTCCATGTATCCCTAAAAATCGGCACTGTAAGGAATTGATCATATTATAATATCATCAGCATGATGACACCAACGCAATGGAGGTCCAAGAGGTTGATCCCCTCCTCCTTATGATAGAGATGGGAGGTGCCAATGTCTGGGGGCCAATTACTGAGAAGTTCAGGAAACAGCTCCAATTTATGCTAAATGTGGAATTGGGACGTCAATGATACATCTTACAACCCTATGTTTCTTATCATATCCTCATATTCCTAATGAGTAAATCATACCCTCTATTTCCATGCCTAGTCATTAAGAATGTTATCCCTGGGGAATAGGTCACAATCATTTAATGATCCCAATCTATTATTCTAGATACCAGTTTGGAAAATGTTTTCATAGTGGGACAAGAACTCTTTATCCTCTGGTAGATACTTGATCACTCTATTTTTCTTTACACTCAACGTGCAGACAACAGGGCCTTCATTTTACCTTGTATGATGACCTGAGGAAGTTATGTTCCAATAGGTATGTTCTTCATGATGATAAAATCACATTGGTGGTGTGTTAAAATCAATGGTTGGAATAACAAAATCATCCTTCCATCTGAAGTCGTATAGGGGAAAGAAATTTTATAGCTTTTATTCTTTCAAGGATTCGTTTAGCAATCCTAGGAGCGCCTAATTATAAAAAAAACTCTTATGGAACTGGGAATTTATTAATTCCCTCCCATTTTTGGCCTTTAGGTCATGGAGGCATCTTTGATGACAACTTGATTAGTTTGGTCTACCATTTTTTAAATATATGGATTCACACACTGTATTGAAAAAGATTGGCCATTGATTAAAAAAATTCACCATTTTAGGTAACGTATGAATTATAAATAAATGATGACTAAATCATGGACACTATGTTTTGTAAACAAGTGTTTTTGTGAACATAGAAGTTAAAATCTCAAGAGTTCCAGAAATATGGTGAGTTATAATCCATTGTGAAGTGGAAAGACATCAACCTATAATTTTGGATATATATATATATAACCTCACCACCACACTTTGATGGGGGATCTTTAGAATACAATGCATCACTCTCACTCAAGAAAGCCTCTCTTTAGTGACATCATGTGACACCAAATTTCCCTAGACCCTCAATTGTAGAGAATTTTTGTGGCCAACCACTAATTTTACCTAATGTTTCTTGGACCATGGTTAAGAATTCCTCACAAAAACCCTCTTAAGGATAGTCAGGTTTTTATAAGATAAAAAAACCATCATGCAACCCTAAGTTATGTCTTACCCCGTCTGTTTCGTAAACCCACGCCTACTGAATTCATGTGTTGGACTTGTGTGGGGGGGTGATGGATTTTACTAAACTATTTTCACACAATATAATATAGTTTCATGAAATACTTATTTGGTCTCTAACCCAAAACCCTATTATTCTTCAAGTGCTTCCTAATATAATCCAATGAATAGGTACCTTAATTCACCTTTCTCCTAAGTATAAGCACCCTAACATCAAGACTCCCAGTTTCCACTGATCACGATAGTGATTACACCATTCCCCACCTAATTGTGCATGAGAATTTGACACTTATACCAAAATGTTGAATCATCAAGGGAAATAACTTATCTTTTTTGGTAGATATCCCTTTTTATGGATATTCCCCTTTCCTTGATACTATCCTCCTCGGGCTGTAAGCCCCATCCACATCTCAACTGAACAACATATAATTGCATATATCCACATCCTAGTCATGCAATTTTATTCTGCATGAAAAAAATACACAACACATGAAATATAACTATAATCCTAACCTGTGTGATGAAAAAAGGATTCTACTTGTAATATCATCTTTGGAATCCACCTCATATCCAACCATGGGATGAAAATCCTACACCGAGAAGCCCATACGTGAAAGCCCCACACCATCCATCATTTATGCCCCTTACAAGACATGAGATTCATTAAGGAATTATGTTAAAATACATGTACTGGTCTGATCATATAACCTTAAACTACATCATTAAACTATGTGGGGTTTGATCCCAATTTTACGACATGGTACGTAGGATTCCATAATGAGGCTCAATCCCAAAAAAATAAACAAACACGGGGTACCTATTTAATGTTTTACCCAAGAACCCAAAAATCCCAACCAAAATCAAGTTTTAAATAATCCCCCTAGTGGGGTAATTAACCAAATCTTAAGTTTTATTTCTCCTCCATAAAGGATACACGTAACCTAATCCTTTGTGTGAAATCTTCCCCCTTGGGAACACACTCCACCAAATCCAAAGTGTGAAATAATACCCCCAAGGGACACACTAAACTGAATACTATGAGTGAAATATTCCCCCTTTTTACACACTCTACCACATCCCAAGTGTGAAATATTACCCCTAGTAAAACACTAAACCAAATCATAATTCTGAAATCTTCCCTCTAGGGGGGCCCACCTAACTAAATCCAAAGTGGGAAATCATCCTCCCTAGGGACACACCTATAAAAATCATTAATTTTGAATATAATTTCCTTAGGAAACACTTAACCAAATCCTAATTGTGAAATTTCCCACTTTTGGAAACACTATGCCAAATCCAAAATGTGAAATCTTACCCCGTTTGGGAAATAATCTTTCAAACCCAAATTGTGAAAACTTCCCACATAGGTGAACAATTAACCAAATCAAAATTGTGAAATATTTCACCCTGAGGAAAAAACATATACCACCCATATTTCCCTACATGATCCAAAATCTACAACCCATCATTCCCCACAAGACATAAAACATATGACCCACAATTTATTCATAACCCATACAACAAAAAAATTGGAATTTTCTGTAAAAATCCCCAGAATCTTGTTCCCCTAGCATCAACTACCATGTGGATAACAATGGATGCTTTAGATTACATGTCTAGGATTACTTATATGATATGATTTTGAATTCAAATGGATAATACTTGATAGGTTCCCTACAAAACCAATGTCCAAAAATGCCCATACATACCCAAAATTACTATATATTCTGACTAAAGTTTTCTCCCCTATCGAGATAAAAGATGTTTAATTAATCGAAATCCACATATATATGTAATTGGAACCATGTTTTAAGAACATTAATTAAATATATTATGGAGACCCATACTATGATATGATCTCTAGGTAGGAATACATAGACAAAAGAAATGACATCCCATTATCTGGTTTCATTCAAGGAGCTAACATCAGGAAAAAAAATTGATAGAAGTCAACCACCTTTGGAAAGTAAGAATGTGTGTTGAAAAAGTAAAGCACGTACCTTCTAGGTAGAAGGATGATGCACAACAATGGAGAAAACTGTCAATGTCACGAAACTTTATTGTGGAGCATAATAGAGATTTCTACTTCACATACCTTTTTCGATGGGGATTGACAACACAACATATTGGATAAGATGTATCCTTTCTTACACCATTATAAGGTTGTTCATATGATGTTTTGTGGTCAAAACTCTCATTTTTTGTTCATATTATTTGGAAATAATTTTAGGATTTTGGGATACCTGCATAAATTTTATCTCTAGCATCTCCATTGGAATGTAATTATTTTTCATGTGGATCTGATTATTTGCATGCATCACTCATTACTTGTGTGTGACATACTCCTCATCCTTGGGATGTTACTTGAGAATGTTTCACATACTCAATTTATTAAAATTGGGCCCTTTTGAGTGAGAGGCACAAGTTTTATTTCCAAAAAACACACCCCATAGAACTGAAGATGAAGGGGACAAGAAGTTCGAGTTCTGAGGGAAAGGCCGAAGTGGAAGGATTATTTTTCAATGGTCATGCAACTACACTCCTAAGTCATATAGCCTAGTTTCTCACAAGAACAAACTAGTAGGCCTCTACCTATAAATAGGTTTATAGTACCTTTTTATATTAACCCAAATTTTATGAAAGATACATTGTATGTCATATGTGTGTATCACCATCATGAGTGCACTCCTAAGCTTTTGACCATGATGTTCTCACAAAAACAACTTTACAAGAAGTAATTTTTTTGCTTTAGTCATCAATTTATATAAAGACCATGTAAGTTGAAAAAAATGAAACCTATGTTGGAATGACGATCAATATTTTACAATAAAATGTGTGAATCTGTGGAATTAAAAAATGGCCAACCCTGTTGATCAAGTAATCATTGATGTTTCTTCCATGACTAGAAGGGAAGAAATGGCACATAATCTGAAAATTATGAGTGTGATAGAAGAGTTTTTTTCACATAATAGGTATCTTATAGGATTACTGACCGAATCTCATTATTAATACCTTCTATTAAATATCCTTCCCTATAGATACTTTTGACAAATAGATGATGTGGCTATCCCATCCATCTAAGTTAACATGTTGTAGTTATAGTTCACTCATAATTATGAGAGTACTCATTTGAGAATCAATAATTTTGGAAATCCTTCCAAAAACATCAACACACCACTATCTACACCATGATTGGAATGACTGATATGGTGGCTGGGTAATTTCTAGATGTCGAAGAGTTCACACCCTGCAATGTGACCATCTTCCAAACTAGTATCTAAAATAATATCATGGTCTTGTAAAAATATTGGGACATACTGGTCAGGGGAACTTTACTAATGAATGGGTGTGTTCATATTCGGTATACATTACTTTTCAAGAGTTTGAGACTAATCTACACCACATAAGGTAGTATAGAGTGGTGTTTAAATCCATTTTCTATGTTTACCAGCAATAGGACCTGCTACCAAAGCTTCCCATCCCGTGGTCCCTGGACACCAACATCTTCTACCTACATTGTGGGGGTGGGGATCAGCCTATGGTAACTCCATTACAATAGATTCATCTTGCTATTTTGATTCTAATATAATGAATTCATTTCATCTCAAAATTCCTAGGGTGATGGGAATAATACCCTTGTTGTAGCAGAGATTCTCATGGATGGGTTGTCCCAAGTATTAAAGAATTATCCATCCTTTCATTAAGGAATTTCCTTCATGACCTGGCTAGGTATGTTTCAGAATGATTCAATAGGGAATATTCCAGGGTAGCCAAAAAAATGATCCATAGAATAAAAGAGTGGAAAATTGTGAACCTATTGGTTGATCCTAGAGGAAGGGCACTATGAGGAGTGTGGATATAGAAATAAGGGTTGATTGTGGCCTATGGTTTGTTCTACATCATTTCTGGACACATTCCATTGTAGTTGGTTTCTTCTAGTGAGGGATGCATGCATGGGATTGCATCCTATAATGAATGTAATGGCAATGATTATATAATCTAGAAACCGGATGAACCTCAGAGTACTATTTTTGGACTATCACTACGGTCGGTTAGTCTATGTTGTGAGAAGAATCAAGATCGTGAAGATCTATGGTCTGTTTCAGTTTTTTCATGGGTGGATTGAAGTGATTTCGATGGGGTATAAATTTCCAAATGTCATTTCCTCTCCAAATTTAGGCATGCGGCCCTTTATAAAAAACCTCACGTTGGTTCAAATGGCATCTCTAAATGAATTTTGGGATATATACATTATGTTAAATAATAAAAATATCAACATTCACCTATTATAGACTCCTTAGGGTTAGGTGTTTTATAATTTGGAGGGGATTCTGGAGTAGTGGAAGTATCTTTAGACCTCGATAGTGAGATTATTGGTCTCTATGATAAGTAGTAATACTTAATGTGATCCTAAAACACTACCTAAGTTCTCTTTATAGTTCAAATAAATCTATTAGTCAATGAAAAAAAGTATACATATGGATCTATGTGGAAGTAAATATTCATATCCTTCATTATTTGTGGTGTATTTCTGTCACTAAAGGCATGAGGGAGTTCATTATGTCCCCCCCCCACCAATATCAGTTCTGGCCTCTCCCAAAATTATGTCAAAAACTAGATGTGTGCTTATCCATATGAAATCATACATTGATTGGTTGGGAGAGTTTAACTGTCAGATAAGGAGATGGAGAAGCATTGCAACAGAAGGGATACTTTTTAATATACTCGTCATGTGTGGAGGACCCTTGTTGGGGTTCAGTGGGGGGTATCTCAAGGTTCTATTTCACCTCCATCTTGAAAAGACTCAAACCTCCGTCAGAAGCATCTGTGAGAGTGTGAATAGAGATATTGGGATGCGATATTATAACCTAGGATGCCCCATGAAGCAAGATGGGGTATTTGTTGTATCCCTCTATGAATTTAATCATTCCCATGATCTTCGAAGCATATGGAATACTAAGGATGACTCTAATAGTGGAAATAGTTAGATATAGGTTGACTTGGGAGGTGTTCGAGCTGTCAGAGGTTTTGATTTCTAAATTCACTACCATGGTGAACTTTCATGACATATTTTAATACCTAGTGGACATGGATGCCTTTACATGCCAACATATGGGATGGGATATTTCCATTATCTGGTTATGTGTGATTTTTGGAGGTGGTTCTATGGAGACAACATCTATTGAAGAATCAACCCATGACACATCAACCCTTACTGCTGATATGTAGGGAACTAGTGAGGAAAAATCATGGGGATTGACAGCTGATCCAGAAACACACTATGATAGTGGAGAAGTCACCCTTGATGGTGATTACTTGATTGAGATTCTATTTTGTGATCCAAGCTTAGTCTGTTAGCATTCCAGTCTATTTTTTCCCTTCCTATCTCTTTTTTAAGGGCTCTAAACTATAATTTCTTTTGAAAGAGGTAAACAAGGATATAAAAAAGGTCCTATTTTATGGTTACAAGTGTGACTCAATGGGTACCAGTGGGAAGTCCTAGACATTTGTTCCCTCCTCTACCATAAATGGGGGTCTTACAATGAGGTATGATGGGTGTTTCTGGAGACCCTTATCCTCCCATTAATCCATAGGGGACTATTTTCAAAAATACCAATTATGACTCCTGCCTCCATTGAGTAAAAACCCTCGGCTGAATCATCATTTATATCAAATTTCATTAGTGTTAGACTAAAACTTAATTAGCTTATTTTATTCATACTTCCATGGAGCGGTTAGAGTCTATTCCATCAACGTGCTTCTTTTATCTATCACTCATACATCCATTAATGATTGGTTTAGTCACATATATTTAGATAAAAACTGATTTCAAGGGATATCCAATGGTTTAATTTACTTTCAAAACCTTGGGATAGGACTTTTGCGATAATCTTGACTTTTGTAAGTCTTTCTCTCTTATGTGAGTCATGTCTTCCCTATCTATCATCACCGAGAAAACTAATTATTATAATTTTGTTTAAAATAGTGCTAGGGATAGTGTATTCTTAGAAAATGGATATGGTTGGAGAAGGCAGGGCAGACCCTCCCCCCAATGGTTGAGACAACACTTAGGGAGGTCATTATTCAGGATGATCCAACATTAATCCTATAAGGGAAACCATTCAATGATGTGATTGATATCTCTAAGGAGGCATATATCACAATTAGAAGGAATAGTGTTTCCAACAATGATTTGGATTAAGAGGACCTCCCTATTGACCTGGATCCTAACACATTTAATAGGACCCTGAAGGAATACTTAGCTGCCATTGTTTTTATGGCCTTCCTGGATTATGAACCTACACAACCTGAGAAATTGGAATATTTTGGTCTGATGTCATTGAGGATAAAATCATCATCTGGTGCAAAGCATAGAGACGCAAGAATAACATTATTTCCCACACTCCGGATCCATATCTAGTGTTTTTTATGGTTTCCCTCCACCACTAGATGAAAAAATTGGCACATTAAGGTAGGATACGTGTCCTCTCCATGAAATGGTCCATGATTATAACATATAGAAATTTTATGAAAAAATCTAAGAGATTCACATCACCAAGAACTAGGATAAATATAATTAAAATAAGAACCTCTAGGAACCCAATCAGAAATATATAAAACTAGAAGAGAAAGTAAATGAAAAAGAAGTTTTCATTAATATCCATGTAGAGATCATCATCCAATAAAGGGTCCAATTGGTGTTGACCAAAGATCAAGAAAAAAATACAGAATCTTGTATAGCTAAGTGTCATGATGAGAAGGACCATGTGATAATTAATACCAAAGAGATTTTTCTCATTGTCGGGTTAGAAAATATATAGATAATTAGGATGAAACATGTTGTAGAGGACACAATCCAGACACTTGATGGGTTGTATGGACAAATTGTCGATGTGGATCCCTAGGAAGAGTTATTTTTACTTGAACAGAATAGAGGATTTGGTGTGTGGATGACCCTCTCAAACTCTTAAAGTTTGTTTGTTTTAGACCCTTAGTATTCAAAACTATGTTTTTTTAATCACATCACATCCACACCTTATTCATTAATGATAAAAATAAAAAACAATCCCTAATACAAGGTGAGTCTTTCTCGGTGTAACAAAAAACTGATGATCATGATTTTTAACACTTATAGGAGAGTACCAAACATTGGATGCTCACTCGGGGTATGAATTGCTCATTTACTTCCAAGAGTTTCCTCACTAAGAAAAATTTTACTAGAGAATGGTAATATTTACATAGAAATTTCTTTTATTAAAGCGGATAGGTGTACGAATGGGGTAAAGTCTGGGTTATTGAAGTCAACCCAAAAAAAGGGGAGTGATGAAGAGTGTGAATCCAAATGCCTAATATTTTGAACACAAGGGGGGATATGGTAATGGAAGATGACTGTTGTACATGTTCAAAACAAATCAAATATTATAATTTTTTCAAGGATTAAGAAAAAATTGGATTAACCACTAACTGTGTTCGATACACAAGGTTTATCTCAAAATCCCTACATACATCTTTCAATGAGTGTTCCCTAGATGGTATGTGAGCCAGTGTGTCCAGTCACCATTTATTTTCAGTTCATATTCAAACATGTAATATGATGTTATGTCATAATGGGAAATAGAATATGTTCTATATAGGGTGAATATACCCGATTAAAACTTTCAAATAATTGATTAATTTTAAAATATAATTCGTAGAGTTAGTTAAAAGAGGAAATAAAAATGGAATATATTTATTTTTTATACTGGTTTAGTCCAAAATGGACCTAGTCTACTCTTATACTTATCCACTCAATGAGATATATGTGGTGAACTACCATATTTTTAAGGGGATCAGATCCCAATTACAAACTAATTTTTTTGTGTAATAATAACTAGACACCTGACTTTTGTATGGGAAGTCACAAACCAATTAAAACCCTGACTTTATCTACCATTAGTCACAATATGAATGGTTATAACTTTAAAATTTGAGATCCACGACCCAAAATACTAGAATTTAGATATCAAGATTCACAAAACTTAGATCCTAAATATTAAATCCATGAGTCACAACACGAACATATAAAATGATTTTTTATTTAAAATCATAAACCAAAAAAACCAAATTTATGTGAAAAATGGGAATAATTTTTACAGACTCATGAAACTAGATGAAGTAGATAGAATAAGAATAAAAAATTACTTATTTTTGAGAATTTTATCAGGATGTCTTTTCAAAGTAGTATTAGTCATTGAAGATTTTATTTATCCCATTAAAAAACATATAGTAGTATTAAAATGCTTTGTACATGCAGAATGTTCAAAACTTTTCTCTTCTCATTGTATAACATGAAATTTTAAATCTCTCATTGAAAAATATCATATTTGAATTCTTCCACATGCGTATATATTTTTAGTAGAAAATATTGATGCCCTTTAAATAAAATAATCTCAACATATTTGATTAGTCATTAGAATGTTTAAAATCCAAATAGAATAAAACTAGATTATTAGAGGGATAGGGAGAGGGAGATAAAAATAAATTATCATTACAAAATATTTGATCAAATCATAACTAGTTCTTAATACAATAAAGAATATGTCAAAAAAGTTTGTAATTATTTGATAAATATTTTAAAATGCCTCCATAATAATAGGTCAATAAACTATCTTATGAAAATAGAAAGTTTGAATATGAAAATATGATATTCAGAAACATTATGTTTAATAAAAGAAGAAAATATGTAGAGACATTAAAAATTTAATATAACCACACTAAAAAAATTAAAATATTTTTAATGAATTTAATTTCTTCTAATATAATTATAAAATCAATATAACTATGAAAAAAACATAAAATAATTATAATGAATTTTGATATTTCAAGTTGTACATTTCAAGAATGAATATAGAAGAACCTATCATCTTCACAAAAACATTTTTAAAAAATAAAAAAAATTGTTTTTATGGGTTATATATAATTAATGTAGATTTATAAACCTATTGGAATAATTTATATATTTAAACTAAACATATTGTAAATTGATATGTGAAATAAAATGTAAAACCAAGAATAAATTTCTATAGGATTTTTCTTAATCTACCTAGGAAAAAATTGTATGAGTTTTTCACATAATCATTTTCCTCTACATAATAAAATTGACTAAGTACAATAATCATGTAAGGTATTCACTACCTATAAATTTCATGTATTATAATTATGTAATTTATTCACTATATAAGATATTCACATACCCAAATTCCACACATAAAAGTTATTCTCTATGTAATAGAATTAACCACATAAGGGAATCAACACAGTCAATTCATGCATGGGATTTACAAAAGAAATTCTATGTCACATAAGAAATTATATGCAGTTTATTTACATAAGTTATTTATCACAAAATATATCTTCTCACATATCCGAATTTCTAATTTAATATATTTTCCCATATAAGGAAATTATTGAAAACTGAAAACTGATTTCCTTTCTAAATTTCATAGCTAAAAAGGACCATGATAATGGATGAATTAGTTTGGGTCCTTTTGATAAATATTTCTAAAATTTTATTACCATTATAAATAAATATTACTCACATTAATTATAAAAATATATATGTGTGTGTTTATGTGTATAATGTTATCAATGAATAATTTAAGAAATCCCATTCTAAACAATAACAAAAATCTGATAGAAAACATGTAGTGAATCCATACCTAATTTCATACATGACAGAATTTAATTCAGAAATTTATGTATTCTAATGAAATGTTACAAATCATGTTATATTTCTTAAATAATTATCACTAAATTTTTATTTTTGGTTCTAAATATATGATCTAAAAATAGAAATTGTTTAATTGTGGAAATCTGGTACATATATTTCATTATAATCTCTATGATTCATAAATTACCAATGTTGTGTACAATAATTTTACTATATAGAAAAATATAACACATATATAAATTATATTTAAATGCCCCAAAAAAATTAGACTATGAACATAAAATAAAACTAGTATAACATTTTATAATCTATTAAAAGATGAAATCTATATAAATTTTAAGTATAAAAATATTAATATATAATTAAGGTTAACTGTACTTTAAGTAAGACAAAATTAAAAGATATGAGATTTATAATAAAATTATAACATGTATTTGAACATAATTATACATTTAAAATTATAATGATTTTAAAAAATCTTGATAGGATTTATAATCAATTAAGAAACATGAAACAACATGAAAAAACAATCTCCCCCTTTTTATTTGATGACAACACTAACCATCAGTAAAAAAAAATTCCTCCCATTCTATAAATAAAAAAAAATATAATAATAAAATATTTATCCTATATTTTTAAGACATTTAGTTATCCCATTTTCAATTCAAATTATATAAAACATTGAATTAAATAAAATGGAAATAATTCTTTTAAATGTTTTAAAAATTTTTTGAGAAAAAAATGATATGTTTTTAAAAAATAAAAAAGATTTTATGAAAAAATTAGTCTCAAATAGAAATTTAACATCATATAGGATGTATGAAAAGTTTTAAAATATATACATAATGATATAATAATAACAAAAATTAAATATTAGTAATCTAAAAAATATTTTAGATTTAAAATATTTCGTGTAAATATAAAAACTTCAACATATTATCACACTCAAACTAACCCTAAATTTATTCTTTGATAGAATTGTAAATCAAATAATATAATAAAAAAATTTAAATCTCCACCTAAAAAGAATAAATAATTATCTAAATAAATAGATCCACTTGAAAAAATTTATAGATCAGAGATTTTTTTAAAAAAATACTCTTTATATCTCAATTAAATGAATCATTATTTCGAGAGTAGACACTATTGGATTAAATAGTTATGTAAATGAATTCATGTACTACAACTATGAAAAACACATACCTTTTGTAACATATTATAATTTGGTTCCAATTGGGTTAGTAACATAATTTTTTAGTACCTAGATAGATTTAAAACATTTACTGTAATGAATTTTAGTTGAAAAATTTATATAAAACGAAATTATAATGAAACAAATAGATTAAGAGAACTTGAGAGAACATTCATAAATATAATGTCCATGAAAACTAAATTTGAAACAATTTAATATAAAAACATTTCTTGTATAACTCATATTGAAATTTTCTTTCTTAAAAATTTCAATATCGTCACAATCATTTTATCTTGTAGTTAAAGAAGAATTTATTAATCTATGATTATCTGTTTAAATATTTGATAAATTATTCTCCATAATATATATTTTCTCTTTTTCCCTTATCAAACACAGGAATAGTGTTCTTAAAATATTATTTTTTTAAAAATAAATATTTATTTTCTTCTTTGAGAATATCATTCTCTTTATTAACATTATTAATTTACTTGATTTTTCTTTTATTCTCATCATTCAAAATATTATATAATTCATTTACTAATAAAATATATTTCTGAAGTTATTCATTTTCATCATATAAATCATCAATGTAATAACCATAACTATAAGTATAATTACTAGAATTATAATTAATACTAAAATAATTTATATTTTTCTCCATTAAGAAGATGTTAGCTATCTCAATTTAACTTTCAGATTCATAAATTGTGTCTGATACTTCGGTGAAGATCCATCCATCGTGATAAGAGTTTTTCAAACAATTATTGTATTTTTTATCCTTACCTTATTTCTTTAGCTTAAGACATTCAGGTTTATGTGTCCTTTCTTTCTAAATTTATAACAAGTTAAATCTGGTTCATATGTGTTACTCTTATTTTCCTTTTGATCATTAATATTATCATTACTTGAACATTTATTAAAAATATTATTTCTCTTCATAAAATTATAAATACCTTTGATTATATTTTATATATAATAGTTTTCAATTTCTTATTCCAAAAATTTAGAAGGGATAGAATTAATATTTATATGATTTTTAAAAGCAATACATGTTTTTGTATCTTCTTTAAAAATACTCTTTAACTCATGTTCATATTGAAGTACAGGTCCCATGAGTTCATCAAAAAAAAATTCTTTGGAATTATTACTTCCATATATCGGAAATTTATTTGTGTCCCACATAATTAGTGGGGATATTTATAATATTTATACTTTTATGTGGTTCTATAATTCTTCTCCAAGGAAATTCATCTAATTTGAAATTCCTATTAATCAATGTAACATCGGATTTGTTTTTTTATTCACCCATTTTTAATTCTAGGTACATAGCTTGAAGTATTCCATGCTTGGTTTGAATTAATTGGTCTTAGAAAAAGTTAGTAACTTATATAATTTTCCAAATATCATGAGTTGTATTACAAGCCCTTACCTGACTAAAAAAATTCTGTTAATAGAACCACATAAAATATTAACAAAATTTTAATTTAACACATTTCTTGTAGCATCATTTACGGTAACTAAATTTGGGTCATATTCTAGTAGTGTTTTCAATTTTTCCATGATCAACAATTTTTTTATGATTAACTATTTTAAAAATTTATCCATTCAGGATCTCTAGTATCCATAATCATTACAATCAATTTGTGGTGGATTTTGAAGAATCCCAAAATCATTTAGGTTCACTCCTTCCATCATAACGATATTTTCCTCATAGTGTGAGTTATAATAATTATTTGGCACAATAAAATATATATTGAAGTTAGACAAGAATTGTATAATTACAAAAGAAAAAAAATTTTATACCAATTGTTTTGTATAAAGTTACAATAAACAGATAATCTATGTATCCTTTTACTGATGACCCTATGATAGCAATTTTTAGGTCAGAATGGGTAATGGAAGATGGTCTGGGGGTTAGTGAAAATAGAAGATTAAAATTTTAAATGTATGGATTAATTATCAATTTAAATTGAAAGAGTTAATTATAAGAGTTAGTTAGTAGTGGAAATAAATAAATGAACATATGTATTTCTATACTGGTTTAGTTCAATGTGGAACATTCCCAGTATTATGTCTCTCTACTTGATGATACGTACATAGTGAACTATATGATTCTTAAAAAAATTATAACCCAATTAAAAAACTACTTTTTATTGTGGAATAATAACAAAACATATGACTTTTATATGGGGATTCATTACTCAATTACATCCCATACAATAGATATCAGGAGTCACAACCTGAATTGTTATAACTTTATAATTTGGGAGTCACCACCTGAAAGACTTGAATTTAGATATGGACAGCCACAACTCTCAAGTCCTGAATATAGAATCCAGGAGTCACAACCCAGATATAGAAAATACTTTTTAATATAAAATAATAAACATAAAAACTGAGCATGGGTGAAAGATGAGAATAAGTGTTATTGAATCATGAAATCAGATAAAATAAATATAAGAATAAAACTTAGCTACCAGTTCTAATGTGTTTTATCAGTACATCTCATCCAGGAAGTAGTAGTCGTATAAGATTTTGTTTACCCTTTGAGAGATTTCACGATAGTAGTAAAATGTTTAGCATAGTAAGAATGTAAAACATGTTTCACTTCACACTGTATCACTTGAAATATTAAATCTCTTAAAGAAAATTATCATATATGAATTATTTAATCTGTGTACACATTGTTAGTAAAAAATATTGATTCCCACTTTTAGTAAAATAAACTCATCACTCTTGAGAATTAATTACATAATTTAAAATTAAAACAAAATAAAACTGGATTATGATATATATATATATATATATATATATATATATATATATATGTTATCCTTATATTATAATCCCTCAACTCATGACCAATCATTAAAAAAAGGAATATGAAAAACCAGTTTGAAATAATATAATAAATATTTGAAATGGTATCCATAAAAATTAGTCAATAAAATATCCCCGGAAAATAAAATTTTTGAATAAGAAAATACAAAATTACAAAAAATTATATTTAATGTAATTAGTAAATATGTTAAAAAAATATAATAAAAAAATTAAATATTAAAATAAGTATTAATGATTTTTATATCATCTAATATGAATTTAAAAAAAATACCATAAAAAACAATATAAAACAATAAAAATGGTTTATGAGTTTTCAATATGTATGTTTCATGTGTGAATGTTGAAAAACCTATGATCATCACAAAAACATTTTTAAAATAGTGAAATATAATTTTCATGGGTCATAAATAATTAATATGTATTTATAAATCCATTATAACAATTTATATATATTAACTAAAATTGATGTAAATTGATATATGAAATAAAATGTAAAATATAGTATATCTTTCTGTATGATTTTACTTAAGTTTTATAGACAAAAACCACGAATAAACTTTTCACATAAGAATTTTTCTCTTCATTGGAAAATTTACCACATATGTGAATCATGTAATGTATCCACTACATATACATTTCACATGTCATAATTATGTATGTGATTCAATACATATGTGATTCAAGTCTCCAATTTTCTCATTTATGTGTTTTTCTCTACCTAAGTGACTTATCCACCTAAGGGAATAAATGTTGGTAATTTATGTATAGAATTAACATTATAAATTCTATATAGTTTATTTACATAAGATATTCTTCACATAATCAATTTTATCATGTATTCCAATTTCTCACACAAGTACATTTCTCAGGTAAGGGAATTCTAGAAAACCAAAAACTAAGTTCCTTTTTAAATTTTTTATCTAAAAATGACTTTCTAAATAATTAATTATATTTTGGAAAATATTACTAATATTTATAAAATTTCATTGTATTTATAAACAAAAAAAATCACCATAATTAGATTTATATAACTCATGCTATCAATAACAAAACGTAACAAAAATAGTTCTGAAAAATAGAAAAAATCAGAATGAAAACATATTGTGATTTCAAACATAATTTCAAACATGATATACAGTTATTTAGAAGTTGATTTCATCTAATGATATTAATTAAATATTCATATATTTATAAAAAAATATTTACCCGATTTAGATTTTTTAACATGATATATTGTCAAAAGATAATGGGAACATGATTCAAGAAATTGGATGCATAGATTTCAAAATTGGTTACATGAATCTTAAATTGGATACATGAATATCCATTTATAAATGTATTTTACTATAATTTTACTATATAGAAACATTATAAAACATATATAAATGATATTTAAAAAACCAAAATGAATTTTTTACAATAGGAACTCAATATAAAACTTGTACAACATGTTATGAGCTATCAAAACAAGAAATACAAATAATATTACAGTATAGAAATATTAAGATATAAACAATATTATTTTTTCATTAAATAAAACACAATTAAAATATATAATATATATAACAAGTTTAAAACATTTTTTGAACATAATTAAATACTTAAAAGTATGATAACCTTAAAAAATAATGGGTAGAGTTGTAATCAATGAAAACAAAAAACATGCAAGCAGAGGAGCAAATATATGATAGGGATCCAAATCAAGGGAGGCATGAAGCATGAGGTTTAATTTAGGTAATAATTGCATTGAGATCAACACTCTTAAAATTAAACAACTATGGATTTGAGAATAATTTGTAGGCATGTCAGTTTGTAAAATGGTTGCACTCATCTACCACGGTGAGTGTCTTATTCAATTAAAACCGAATTAAGAACTAGAATGGTGAGGTAGGTGACTGAAACTAAAGGGGGAAAGGGGATTCTCAGGTGAGGACCTATGATTTTTCATAGTTTTATGACATGTAATGAGAGTGATGGACATTCGTTTTAATTTTATATTGGGAGGATCATGTTTACATAGTTTAACTTCATACTGTGTGGATGATGTGTCCTATAATTATGTTTCATATAGTTTTTCATCGTGTGATTGGGACATTCATATCACAATTTATCACCTTGTGTCTAGGACATTTGAAACAATGTTAATAAAACCCACTAATACACGGTGAAGGGAGAATAAGTGGTTAGAAAAATGGAGGTCCCCCATAGAAGAGATAGTGAGGAAAAGGGAGCTAAAGATTTTACTCGAAATATTTTATAAATTGATGGGTTCTACAATCTATGTTAGGTTTCTATCAGAGTCCATAATGGGTCCCTTCTAGATTTATACCTCTTCCTTTTTATCCCGTTATTTTTTCCCAAGTAATAGGAGTAACCTATTGGTGGGATTCTTACTCTTTATCATGTTTCCCCAATAATGTTTCAACCTGACAGACATTTTTTCCTCTTACCTTTGGTATTTTAAGGTCATATTAGTTGGAAAAAGAAGATTCAAGTTGTTTAAGGTCATAATTTATGGACCATGGGGATGAAAATAATTAATGTCATAATTCCATGTCCAAGAGTCCTAGTTTAATGTCAGAGATTTTTCACCATTGTGATGTAAATAGTTTAGGTTTGTAATATTTGAACTTGAGGGAGATCATTCAAGAAAGGATCTTATGATACTTGAGGGTTCAAAACCAATATGTATGGTGTTTATATGAGTTCATGAACCCGGAAAAGGAGTATGGGGTGATAATCACATATTTTATGGTGATGACTCTTAGGCCATGATTTTTGTGTCTCAAATGAATGTGTATAGAATTGGAGAGAGTTAACCTATCATGAATGAGGGGCCTACGAGGCCCTACCACAAAAAAAACATCTTCGAGCTAATTTTCACAAAATTTAAGGTCAGGTTTCTTGGACTTGAAAGGGTACATTTACTTCAAGGATCCTTGAGTGTTTCATAAGAATTAAAACCTGAGGCAAAGGATCCAAGGATGCTCTGCACAAAAAAAAAAAGCACTCCTGAATCCATATTTACATAGTTTATAGTCATTAGGATTGAACTAGTGGTTTCCCTTAAAATAGTTTGGTTCTAAGGTTGGGCATGAGATGATAAACATGGGAATCCATATGTATCCCATCAAACATGGTAATCAAGAAATACATTGTTCTAAAACATAGAATAGAGGGAGATTAATGTTGTGAGTGGGATGTTCTCTTTATTGAGAAGATTAAATCAAAAAATATTCAAAATATGACACATACTATGTTCGTTGAATAAGGTAAGTCAACAATTTAATGTCATGTGTTTAGGACATTGGTTTTTTCTAATCCAATATTTATAATATGAGGCATCATAGTTTCACAGGAGGTAAGGATATAGTTTAACAACATTTGATGAGGATGTTGTTTTGTGTTCATCCCATATTTTTTATATAAGGATTCCCAGTTCCATATGATGTAAGTATTCAATTTAACATCATGGTATGAGAATTTTTTTTCATACACAAATTTTCATATGGGGAATCTTGATTTATATTGTGTAATACTACTATTTAATGTTATGTGTTGATGATGTTGGTTCTTATTCTACAAAAAAATTTCATCTAAGGAATCCTGGTTTCATATTGGTTAAATTTATAGTTTACAATCATGTGATGATGAAATTGGTTTTTTTCATCCCATAATTATCATATGAGGCATCATAATTCAATATAGTGTAACGCTATATTTTAAGTCCATGTTCTTAGGACGTTAGTTTTTGTTAATGCCATATTTTTAAAGTGAGGCATCCCGATTTCATATGGGTTAAGGAAGAAATTTGATGTCATTTATTAAAAAAGTTTGTTATGCTTCATCCAATATTTTTCATATTAGGAATCATAATTTCATACAGGGTAAGATTATAGTTTAACGTCATTGGATGAGGATGTTCGTAGTTCTTACGCATTGAGCTTCCCATTTAATTCTTTCTTATATCGGGGCATCGGGTCATCCTATTTTATTAGCGAGGAAAGAGATATGATAGGGACTTATACCTGAAGAAGAGGCCCATGTGTACATTTGGTGGGATAATGTATTAGTTAGTGGGTGGTTTTTGATGAATTTGTGGCTATGAATGAAGACATAGGTCTAGTATTCACTATGTATCCCCTGATAATTGGAATAGAGGCACATGTATTTCTATAATGTGGCATGGTGTATGAAAAAAAACTAAAAGTAGGGTAGGTTATCCTCTATGATGGGGATGGGGAATTTTTTCTATAGTTTAGTTTATGATCATGTATCTAGGAACAAGGGTGATTTGGAAAGAATTTTAAAATCATGATGTTGATTCTAGGGAATCATTTTTTAAGGATGTTTGTGTGGCATGAAATTGGTAAAACCAAACATTAAATGATGGTGTTGGAAGTGCATGTGAAAATAAATATATTGAAACAAACTACACATGGTTTAAGTTCATAATTCCAAAATCATAATAGGGGAAAAGTTTAAAATGTTGGTGAACATAATTTTCCCTCCCTCAGGTAAGAGTTAATGATGAATTAGAAGAATAGACCCATTTATGGGGGGTCTAAGAATCACTATATATCCCATGGGATTGATAATCAAGACACATGTTTTTCTAGAACATCGAATGGTAGAATATCGATGGTGGAAGTAGAGGGTTTCTCTCTTTGAGGGGGGTATTGTGGCATCCGATGGTCAATAAGGGGAATATCATGTTTATAACATGGGGTAGGGCTACAATTTATCATCATGTGATGAGGATGTTTTTTGGTAATCTCACACTCAATATATGAGGAATCCTGGTTTCATATGGGGTATGATTACAACATAATGTCATGTGATAAGGATGGTAGCTTTATAGTTTGGATTCATATAACATGGACTATATCTACTACATGTTTAAGTTCATGGAGGTCAGAACACAAAACAAATAGTTTAAGGCCTTAATTCTTGGACCACTAGGTCACTATTAGTTTATGGTTATAGAGATCAGACCCTAGTTTCTGCAGTTTAATGTCACATAGAATTGATCATAATATTTAAACAAAGTACTTCTTGAGGAAATTGGCCAAGGTTGGATGTGATGTACACTCTCCAAACAAAAGTATTAATATATGTCTCTATTTAAATAGACCTTTTGGATAAATAGAGGTCCTTCTCGTTTGGGATCTAATTTTAGAGAATTTTTTCTGGGAATCATTAGTGTTTTGAGAGCTAGAACGATGTCATTCTCGAGGAAGGAGTAGACATGAGCCATCTTATTCAATTCTCTCCTTATTCTATTTTGGTTCCTCTCAATGTTATGTAATTCTTAAAGCCTGTTTTTCATATGGGATTATAACTTATCTAGATGGCCTTTTCAATTCATTATGACATTTTCAAGTCATAAATAGTCATTCTGAGTGATAAAAACTAAATCTTAATGGGTTATAATGCCTTTGTTCTATACCCTAGGGAGTATGGGGTCCCCTGGTTAGAATTTAAGGTCTTCATATGATAGGACCAAGGGAATTAAGGATCCTTTCAGGCCAAATATTTTTGTTATAGAAATAATTTTTTAAAATTTGTTATGGAGTGTCTTGTTGAATGCCCTAATTTTACCATTTGTCAGAGGGAAATGGGTTGCATTTCCTCAAGCTAAGTGAGATTGGGGAGGGTTTTGGGTGGGGTGGGTTTATTAAAGAAACCCACATCTAAAACCAGTTTTATATAGACACACCTCATGAGAAGACGACCATGGTTTACCTATATAGATACCACTTGGTTTTCTGGTTTTTTTATTTTATTTTTAAAAAATCATGAACATGTTTTTCAAAAGTCGTTTATAATTATTGATTCACCCACATGTAACCCACCTATCTCATTCACCTCATTCCTGGTAACAAATATCTTAATGTCTCTAGAATTCCCAATTTCTCATTTGTTTTTATTTTCATTAACCAACTGTGTTTGTTGGATCATCCCTATGAGTCACATCTTTCATCCTTTCCCTTTGGACCTTCATCACCTTGTCTTTCTATCCACCACACACCATAAAAAGGGAAACCACCCTCCA
Organism: Viscum album; assembly: GCA_963277665.1. Lineage (NCBI taxonomy): Eukaryota > Viridiplantae > Streptophyta > Magnoliopsida > Santalales > Viscaceae > Viscum > Viscum album. The sequence continues at coordinate 1,440,592,249 of OY728133.1, read as the reverse complement.
TCCCTCCAACCTACTCTCCTCCGCATACTTGTCACATACACTCTCTATGTTATATGCCTATATCCCCCCAAAAATTCCCCGCTAACACCATTCTCCATTGGCCCCACCTCCTTCCATACCAACTCCCTACAAAGACTCTCTGACATAATCCCATGTCCCACAACCTTCTTCCAGGCCTGCCCTCCATATCATCATTGATGTTATCCTCCAACCTCCATCCCTTTCTTTCCTCCACATTTTCATCCTCCCACCCCGTCCCCTATCATTGATTAACCATCTTTCAAACCTCACCCTATGTTCCCCCTACCTCCTCTACTTATCCCACCCCTTTATAGTTGACTAACATCCTATGGCCCTCACCCATCATCCACCTACACCTACCTCTCCCCACCCCCTCTACTGCTTATCCCCCCTCCTCCTCCACCACCACAATCATTTTTAGTCCACCCCCAGCTCCACATTATTTCCCCCACCCACTCATACCATCATCCTCCGGCCCCACCCTGTGCATGTATCCTTCCACTGGCCTACGCCTATTTTTAGTGTCGGCTTCAAACCCCATCTCATGCCCTCCACCTCCGCCTTCCCCCCACTTGTGGACATCCTCCATTAGTCCCCAACCAGTGTCTTCCGCCTCCTTTGACATGTAATATAATGTTATTTTAAATTTTTAATATTTTTTGTTATTTCATGAATTTTTATTAAAATATTAATTTTTATTATTAATATTTTTCATTACTATGATTTTATATCATAAAATTTAATTTTAAGATAAATAATATTATTACATCATTCAATATTATATAAAACCATTATTTGATAATTTAAAATGTAATTATTTTTGTAACATATCTATATCATTTTTCAATTTATATGGTTATTAAGAATTAAGTTTTTTTTTAAACAATGAATTTTTAATTTAATTAAATAATAAATTTATATAATTAGAAGAAAAAATATTATGAAACATTCAAAATTTTTAATTTAATCTTATTAATTCTATCAATTAAAAATATTTTAATATTTATAATTTCTTATTATTATCCAAAGAATTGATTATTTCAAATTTGATAAATGATATTATTCAAATTATTAATAATTATATTTGATTCATTGTTATTAGTTTTCAAAATCACATTATATTTGAAACATGATTTCAAATTAATTTAAAGAAATTTTAAATAATTAATAAATTCAAAATTGTCTAATTTTATTATCCAAAAAATAATTATATATTATACGATTTTTCTAAAGAAAATTTTTTCTTTAAAATATTTTATTTTTTATAATAATATGAGATAATTATTTAATTATTTAACTATATTCATTGAACTTATTATTTTTTTAATTATTTAATTAACAATTAATGAATTCATTTTTTTATTTCTATTTATAAAATATCTTTAGATTATCAAATTCTACCATTTATTTATTTTTATTTGAATTGAGGTTCTTAAATTTTTATTGATAATCATTTATGATTGTAAAAAACATATATATTTTTTAATATTTAGTATATTTTTTTAACTCAACCTTAATTTTATTAAAAAAACATTATATAAATCATTTTTTTTAAATTTTGTATAGTATTTTGTTATTATAGGTTATCTTAAACATGTCTCAACATGAAGATGATGTTTAATAAGAATAAATTCATGGTAATAATTATAGTAACTCAGTGATACATGGTGTAGACCATGCTTTTGAATCTAGCCAAGGATATAAATGATAATAAAAATTATGATGTTCAAGCTGATGAAAAAACATCAAGAAAGACTATATCAGATGTTTGGAGTTATTTTTATCAATTGGGCATAATTGATGAAAAATCAAGGGTTATGTGTAAATCATGAATATTAGTATTAGTGAGAGGTGGATGAATATATGTAACATCAACATTCTCTCAAAATATTAAAAAAATAAATGAAATCAATGTATTAAAATATTGAAATGTTTTTTGATGATCATGGACCATTTAGAAAATCTGTGAAATAAAAAGTTGTTTTCAATGGTATTTTGAGAAAATATGGCACTAACCATTACAATACATTTCCTCCCATTTAAATTTTTTCAATATAAATGACTTAGAGAAATATTCAATTACATGAATCCAAAAGTGAAGTTTTTTTTCAAGAAGTTCTACAAGATGAGATGTGATGGAAGTATATGATCAACATAACAAAAATTGAAAGATATTTTAAAAATTATTTGTGGTTGGATATGCCTTATTTCTCATTTGTTGGAGTCTTGTACTAGTAAAGGGAATTTTGTTTTGACTGTGAATTATGTTGATTTAAAATTGCAGTAAAAAATTAGAATTATTTCATTTATTGATATGAGACCGCCACAATATCTATTTAATTGGAAAAAAGTAAAAGAAATATTTTTTGATTGGATTATAAAAAATATTTTTTTTCTCTTACACTCAACAATTCTTCTATCGAGGATACCATCCAAGAATGGTTGAATGATCATTTGAATTTGGAAAAGAATTTTCTTTTCAAGTGATATTTTTCTCACATTTGGTGTTGTTATCATGTTTTAAGTATTATTTTTAAATAATGATTTAAGGTCATTACTTATATATGTAAAAAATTATAGAAATCATTTATCATGTTAAAATCTATATGGGTAGAATAAAATTAATTCAAGATTGTAAAAAAAAGGTATTCATTGGATACTAGTGTGATTTTGAGAATAGATGTTTCAACCATGTGGAATTCAACATATACATTGATTGAAACTACATTGAATTATAAGCATATTTTTGAAAAATATATTATTTATGATCCAAATTATAATAATTATCCTTCAAACTATGAATGCAAAATAGGTAGTTGATTTATAATTTTTAGAATCCCTTTTTTGATAGAAAATTTTGATTTTAGGATCCACATATCAAATATAAAATTTATATTTTAGACATTTTTTGAGAATTGATAGGTTTTTATATCATAAATTCAACAGTGAGTTTGATGTCATTAGAATAATTTCTTAAAATATGAAGAATAAATTTGATAAATGTTAGAGCTATTATATAATTCTACTTTCAATGGTTATTGCATTTGATCCCTGGATAAAGTTTACACTGTTAGAATTTATCTATCAATGTCATGGTTCATTTCATTTACATGAAATTATGTCTATTGTGAAATACAAGTTCTATAATATTTATAAAGCGTATAAAAATTATTTCCCTTCGATTTAATTAATGGTAACTAATCAAATGGAATCATCTTATGCTTCTCTTAATTCGTCTACCATATAAAATGATGATATAATTGATGTAAGTTTAATTTATTAATATATAGATCATTTTTTGTATTCAATTTTATTTACTTATATTTATTGTTAATATATATTTTTATATATTATGGATTGATCTAAAAATAATGTATTTGGTCTAAATGATTCAAAATCCCAAATGATGATTTATTTGGAGATGTCATTGGTTGAGGTGTCAATTTATAGAAATCTAAATGTGATCAATTGGTATAATAATTAAAGTAAAATATTTTTTATTTTATCACTCATTTCATGAGATTTGATAAGAATTATCCATACTATGGTATCCTCAGAGTCTACCTTTATAATTGGAGGGATGGTGTACAATAAATAAAGTATTCGTCTTCTTCGAGAAAATATTCAATCATTAATATGTGCCCATATTTGGGTTCATGGTGTTGAACCAATTTTTATCCTTATAATTTTTATATTTTACCATCTTACATACATAATAATTATATTAAATCTGATTTTCTTTTAGGATTTAATGATGAAAAGGAATAATTTGCTTGGAGGAATATGTTAATTCTAGAACTATATATATGGATAGCACAATAACTCCTTAGATTTATTTAATGTTTTCTTTCCTAATAATTAATGGGGATCCATTACTTTTATAGACATATTTCCAGAATATTTTTAATCAAAATTATGTGAATCTATTTTTTTTACCAAATTTCATATTTTATATTTTATTTTAAATTTAACTTTAATTGTATCTTGATATAAGATTTGGATAAAACATTAAAGAAGATAACGATGTATATATTATTGGAAAATAATGTAAAAGGGATCTATCTCAATATTTATTTATTATTTATTATTTTATCATTTATATTTTTTATTTTCATTTATAAAATTTGATCTTGTATACTAATAATAACAAATTTATAATTTAGTTGAATTTTGAGTTGGCATTACAATCATTTTTTATTTTTTATTTTTAATTTTTATTCTTAATTTCCTATTATCATACTTTGTAACTATAATTCACTAAATTTTTTCTTGTTGACCTTTATTAGCATAATAATAATTAAAATTTTATAAAAACAATAATGAATGTGGCTTACCTATGTGATTTCACACATCCATTAGGGGGTGTACTACGATTGAAAAATCAACCCATTTCTTTTGTGGTCTTGTGTAGTTTTAGACATTATAGGTTGTAACCCATGTTTCCTTGAACCACCCCACCCTACCCACACCCATTTCGCATTGATACCCATTTTCATGTTTAGGGTATCAAGAATTATGGTTGGACCAGATGTTGAACTTCAAATTAAATTTCTTTATCTCAAAAACCTGGAAGATGGTTCATTTTTCTGTGAGAATAGTGTGAGGAACCCTGAACTGATGGATGATGTGGGAGCTCATGAACTCAATCATGGACTAGATTTTGACATTATTGAGGGAAAACACTTCTTCTTATTTGGTAAAGAGGTCTGTTGTAGTGAAAATATCCATGCATTGTCGAGTTTTTTGTTCCAGGTATGGCCCTGAAACATCGAGCCCCCATAATGAAAAAGGGAAAAGAATACATGGTGGTATGGAGAAGATTTGGAAGTTGATAAAAAAGTTTAATGTGGATCTAACATGCACATAACCTATTAGAGAACACCATTTAGTTATGAAACATGGTGGTCTATAAGTATCCTATCCTATGAATTTGGTAGGAGTTATTTCATCTTTCTTGATGGGCACCATATGATCTCGTATGGACCTCCTGGAGGACCTGAGGTATCTCCTCTCATTGATTTAATATAGGATAATCCTATCCATCCCAGGCCAATTGAGCGTTTTATTAAGGTTAAGACCACTATGGAGAGAAAAAAAACACTACAGGCTGCCATATTCACTAACACTCATCTCGATCTAGAAGGAGAATGTCATGTTGGAGATACATGACAAACGAATTCGTTCAATTGAGAGTTTTATCGTCTTTGAAAAGATTCATGTATCCTATAATAGGAGTACTAAGATATAGCAGAAATACTTTTTTTGTATGATCCTTGTATTTTCTTGAGGTATGGGTCATTTCTTTTCGGTTTAAAGGCTTGCTAACATTATTTTTCTACTTAAAACCCAAGATGAGTCATGGTCCGGTTGGGTTGTTTTTGGAAAATAATAGGTTGGAGGGTTATGTAATTTTTGTAGGCCAATTACATGATGTATAATTCGGATACATGTTGTGTAATCCCATTTTACAATGTGTAATGGTCTGGACAGAACATTTCATAGTGTGTTGGTTTTGTTTTCTAGAAAGGAAAAACATAGAATTACATGATATCTAAGTCAATTATACGTCATGTAATGGCCTGACTATGTTTTTTATATATAGTAGAATGGGCCTCTATTTTTCAAACAGAAGCCTCAGCTCCTCTCTTTCTTTCTCAAGAAGACCCTTTTAGGCCTATAGGTAGGGTTTTCTCCCTATTTCATATCGAGACCCCATTTATTTCACCTTCTATCTTGTTGGAACCGCATCAGTAAGTACTCGATTCATTTTTAGCCATTCTAGATTCTTCGAAACAACAATTGTGCTATTTGGATTTAGGTCTATATTCCATAATTATTCATTCTTTATCCATTCTTAGTATTTCTTCTAAACTAGGGATAATAAATACTTGATAGTGGATGAGCACTCTACTACCAAGCTGATTTAGGTAGTCAATACTTTTCTTTTGACTTTGGAAGATTTAAAGATTTATCATCATTTTTGGTGCCTGCCAAAATATTCAGCATTGGCCCAATTTTGACATGTTAATATGAAATATATGTAGTAGTAAATGTTAGGGTTTTCCTTAGGTTACTTGATATATATTGGTGGTTTTCCCCAACCATAGGCCACCCATGTGGTGCCCCATGCCTTAGACATTGTTTTTTTACCTTTGATGAACTACCCATGGGGTGTATTCTCATGATTTCCTAGTTTAAGGAAGCCCAGTTTAATTAATCAGGTTATTTTACATGATTAAGAGATTTTTTACTTCTTTTCCTTGTGTTATCATATTATTCCATGCCTATCTTAATTAAATTATTAAATGGTTTGTGTTAAAATTGTGGGTATACTCGTTGTTTGTTTTTAAATTACAGAAGCAGGTTGTAAAAAATTATGATAGATGGGTGGGTATGCACATGTGATGTGTTTAATGGCTAATAGTGATTAATGGGTGGGTATACCCATGTGACATGATTTAAATGAAATGTATTATATGAGTTGGTAGAATCTTATGGTTTTGATATGTTTATGTTATAAAATGGATGTGTGTATGTATAGATTCCATAGAAGACTCTCCATACATCTAGAACGTGGTATTGCTTTCCTTAGATAACGTATTCTATTATGGTCTTGATTCCCTAGGATGCCTTTGGATTTGTTACCCCTTGGATCTATCTTGATTGTACTCGCATAGGACATGTTCGTACACATGCTCCAAGGACTCCGACAAGTTCCTATATAGAGTTTCCATTGAGAATCTCCTAGGACTCAACGAGGATTCCTTGGTCTTAAATGCCTTAGATATGTCCCTTAGTGTTATACAATTCAATTTATGGCATGGTAAAGGGATATATGACTATGGTTGTAGGACAAGAATGTGGGTTTTTTATATGGATTCAATATATGGTGAGGTTGTGTGAATAATATATGGATTGTTGTATGGTGAGGTTGTCTTGTTTGTTTATATTTCTTGTATTTTCCTGGTTAAGAGTTGAAACTTGTTTCATGGAGCCATGAGAGGTTCGTTTGGATTTACTTATTGCAGTAGACATATGTCATGGGCTTTCACACTTATGTTACTACCTACTCACCCTAGTTTAGTATTCCAGTTTGATCTTCTTAGAACTGCATAGACATATAAGAGGTTACCTACATGGTTATTTATCACAAACCCTATCTGGGCCTTCTTGGGGAACCAAACGTATTATATGGTTGTAAGTGATAAAAGGGTAAATCTCACTAATGTAGGTTTTTGATTATTTATTTGGAGTTAGAGAACGTGGGACCAAGATGAGGCTTGCGATGCTACTGGGACACTTTTTGGGTATTTTTTTCATTTTGGATACATATATTGTATTATATTTCCATTTACCTACTCTGGATGTTTTCTCGATGCATGTATCATCTTTATTATTCAACATGTGACTTTTTTGGGCTTGTTATATCTTTTTTTCTTTCTTGTATATTATATCTGCTATCTGTTTATTGTATTTGCTTTGTCTATTGAATTTATTTGAATTTCTCTACGATATAATCTAATAATGAGGTCATATTATCCCCAATTAATCACCCAGTCCCTACCTGCTAGTGGGAAGCCTCTAGAATTTGTGGAGATGCGCTTGAGGCCATGTATCCAACTGGGATCAAGGACTTTTGAGTAGCATCCGGGTATGAGGGCAATACAAAGTGGTATCAGAGGAGGTTCATTTCTAGTTTAATTTAATGTTTGAAGACAATAGACATGTATAAGAGTGAAATGGAATTTGGTACTGATCTGTGCTTAGGTGTAGCTAACCCATGTATAGGGAAAATCAAAATTAACCGAATGAAATTTCTATTTCTGGTTTTGATACTTATAGTTGATTTGATTTTCCAATTAGGTGATGCACTTGATTTACATTGTTACTATTGATATGATTGGATACTATTTCATTTTAAACCTGCTGATATGAGGTTATTACATCCCATTCATCATATGTGAACTTATTAGAAATCACATGTCATGTATTATTCCATGCCTTTTGGGATGCATTACATGACTCATGCTGTTATGATAGGTTCTATGATTATTATGCCTTATTTTGTGATATACATTGTGAAGAGGATAGAGGAGTGACGACATCCTTCAATTCATCTAGTGTATGGGTCCTTACAAATTTTAAAATGACATACCTTCTAGATTCAATTGTTGAAAAGAATTGTTTGTGTATGGATTATATGGGCACAAAATTTTGAGTCATGAGGTGTTATGGTCCCTCATGGATCGGAACTTTTTGGACCATCAGTTAAATCATTAGAACAAGTTAATGTTAAATGAAATTTAATGTAATGGAAAATAAGTAATTTACCTAGACCCAACTTTTTAGTGGGAATATGTATTATTTCTAGTTGCCTTATTGTTGCTAATTATACAATCCTATATTTAGAAGAATTGTGTGTGTTATGACCTGGTTTTAGGAGGGTTTTGACATGTCATATGCTTTTGATCTGTGAATTTGATATTGTTATTTATTAAGGTGTGTGTTTTTTATTGTAGAGACATACCACCACGATGACCTGCAGTTGTACTCCGAGATGGAGGCTATGACCATGCTCCTGAGGCAGTAGGCCATGGGATACTGGTTGATCCTCCATTTTTTCTAGATGTAGTACTAGAGGATGTTTTGGACATAGGGAATGAGGCATAGTTTTGGGAGGGGTTCTATTGATTTATGAATACTTTTTAGGAAGCACCGTAGCATGCCTTTACTATGGATGAGCAGTCATGGGTGTTCAAACAACAGTATCCTCTCGTGTTTTCTTGGTATGTCGGTCCATGTTTTTCTATGTTGTGTCTTGAGACCACGCTATCTATCTTCTAGAATCTTGATATACCTCTTAATATGTGGGAAAAGCTCGTGAATTACATGCTACATGGAGAAACAAAGCGTAGTTTGGATGTTCTGAACCAGGATGATGGGTTGTGAGATATGGGTTGGACTGATTTCTAGATCTGCATCTATGACTACATTTACCCTAATACTCTGAGGGTATATTAGTCTAGTGAGCTCATTATTTTGTAGTAGGGCTCCATGATGGTTATGGAGTACTCGCCAGGCTTTACATAGTTGCATCATTTTTCACTGATGTTCCTTTCATATGAGTTGTCTAGAGTGATGCATGTTGAGGAAGGTCTCTAACATGCTATCAAATCATAGTTCAACATGTTTATATTGGCTTCAATCACTAATATAGGGAACCAATCATTGATTACATATCTAAACCTGGTGGAATACGGGGCCATTGAGCAAGGAAGTTTTTCTTCTTGACCCAATGCTTCTATGTATTTGGGAAGGATGTTCTATTTTGAGGCTTCCCATGAGTTGATCTCTAGTTAGGATGTGAGTGTTGGTATCTTGGTGTTCTATCACATGTGTGATAGGTGAGGTCATATGAAGAGTCAGTGTGGCCTTGACCCTGTTGAGTGTTGAGCTTGCGGAACAACAGACCACGTGTAGCGATTTTGAAAGACCATACCTCCAAGTGTGAATGGTAAGTGGTCAGCTCCGATGACAGGTTTAGGAGTAGGTTCCTCATCTCTATGCCTATCAGGGAACTATAGAAGTGTAGGATGATCAGGTTGAGGAACTAGTGGCTGTGGAAGATGTATCCATATGCCAATTATACCTAGAAATCATAGTGGACCTACACTGAGTAGTGAGTTTATGTCTCAAGGTTGTGGTAAATGCTAGATTCATTATGTACAACCTACCCCAGGAATGTAGGGTATCATATCATCTATGGTAAGAGGTATGATGATAGTATCATCTACTATTATATCTGCTCTTTTTGATACATTTTTATCTCATAGTTAAATATCAATGCCTTTAGTGAAAATCCTTGGGCTTGTTGTGTGGTATTTTGAGGGATTTTTTATGCAAGACTCACCAATGGGAATCAGATCAGATGATGTGTGCTACTGCATGTATTTCCACCTTGAGGATGGTGGGTTTCACTTCATTTGGGAGCATTATTTCCTTGAGATGACATGGTTTGACGTCATTCTCGAGATGGATTGTCTAGTAGCTTATCAAGCTTACAAAGACTACTTTCTCCAGAATGTGACTTTCACATCACCAGAGGGTGATGTTTTTAATTACAAGGGTGAATGTGATGTCCAGGTGAGTTGAGATACACCGGAACATCATGGTCTATGGGGGATTATAGCCCATATTACACGTTTGTTTCTAGATGATCAGGATGTGAGTCATCTAGATATTCCCCCAATGTTTGAGCATTTTAGGGATATGTTCTTGGATGACTTCTTTTGTTTTCATCCTTAAGTGAGTGGTTGATTTCTCCATCGAACTAGTTCTAGGAGCTAAACTAGTATATGTTCTTCCATAAAAGATGGCAATGATGGAGTGGTAAGAGATTAAACGATAGCTATATTATTTTGAAGCGAATGGTTTTATTTGTCCCAGAACTTCTTCATGGGGTTTGTTGATCCTTTTTTCAAAAAAGGCAGATGTAACTCTAAGGCTATTCATGGATTATCAAAAGTTAAAATTGATAATGGTTAAAAACCAATAGAACGTTTTTTAGATAGATTAATTGTTTGATAATCTTTGACGTGCCCATGTTTTCTAGAAGATCATCCTGATGCCACGATATCACCACATGTGTCATTGACCTGCAAACATACCTCATATATCCTTTTTGATCTAGTATAGTCTTTACGTGTATTTGGTTATGCTATTTGCTCTCAAAAATGTGCCTACAATTTTCATGGTGTTGATGAACTGAGTGTTCCATCCTTTCTTGGAATCTTTTTTGGTGGTTTTCAGGGATGATATCTTGGTGTTTTCTCACAATCGACATGATCATGCCAATTATCTAGATATTTTTTTGAATACACTAAGAGAGAATCAATTATGTTATAATCTCATAAATTTCCACTTTTGGATGGATTTGATTCACTTCCTTGGTTACATCGTCTCGGAGACTAGAGTATTGGAAGACCTAGAGAAGGTGAGAGCTATAGTTTCATGTGAACATCCAAAAAAATTATTCGATATACAGAGTATCTTGAGACTATCTTGTTACTACAGTCATTTCATACAATAATTATCATAGTTAGAAGCATTGTTTAAGGGATTGACTAAAAATGTGTGAAGGTTTTATGGTAAGATTCTTATAAAACATCCTTTCAGTAGCTAAAATGAAAGTTGACATCTGCACCAATCCTAATATTTTCAGAGCTGGACTGGAGTTACACTATGTATTGTGACACAACATATATCGAGAAGGGGGTAGTGTTGATTCTATTGGATAGATTTGTGGCATATGGGACTTGGAAGTTGAGGCCTCATTAAGAGAATTAACCAATACATGATCTCTTGCTAGATTTTTCTTTCTTTCATTACACTTTTGGAGACACTATTTATTGGGAGAGAATTTTTTGGTATACATGGAGAACAAATGTCTCAAGTATATTTTTACTCACCGTGATCTAAATTTGAGGAAACGGAGGTGGGTGGAGTACCTATATTCCTTTAACATTGAGCTGGCCTATATTCTTGGTAATGGAAACCCAATGGATGATGAGCTTAACATGAGGACTCAGATCCTGGTATTAAAGTAAACAAGTAGAAATTGGTGGCTTATGGAATTGTTCTATGATATCCATCTATAGGATCATGATTTTTAGGGACATACTTATCTATCATCCTTATCTATGACCTCTACCCTGCTGGATGGTGTCAAGATGAGAAAGCTATCAGATTCTGAGAGCCTAATCCTACGAGAGAGTGTGGAAGGAGAGGACCCTCTTCCTAGTTGGATGGTAGGTGAGGATGATATCATGGGTATCAATGGATGCATTTTGGATCTACTATATATACATGATGATCTGATACGAGAGTTTCATGACTCAACTTGGGTAGTGCATCCCATAGTAACCAAGATATACCATGACATGTGTTGTGAATACTAGTGGTCGGGTATGAAGAGAGAGGTAGAATGTTTTGTTATAAGTTATTACAACTATCAGCAAGTGAAGGGGGAGCATCTGCAACCAGCTGGGCTTTTATAGTATTTATCTATTCTAGAGTGGAAATAGGATGATTTCATGTTGGATTTCATGAATAGTTTTCCAAGGTCTCCTTGATTTAATGATGTTGTGTGGGTTGTTGTTGATAGGCTCATGAAGGATGCACATTTATTGATAATAAAAGAGATATTCAGTGTTGATTAGGTTGAAATGTTGTATATTTTTTAGATAATACTACATCACAGGGTCCCACATACTATCATTTTAGATAGGGACACCTGCTTTGGGTTTTGTTTCTAGAAGATTTTTTAGAGTTCGCTGGGTATATAGGTTTTTTTAGCACAACAGCCCACCCTTATACTGATGTCCCATCAGAGTGTATTATATTCGTGCTAGAGGACATGCTATGAGAATGCGTACTAGTTTTTGGGGGCTCTTGGGAGAGGCACATTCCACTAGTTCATTTCACCTACAATAACAGTTATCAGGTGACGAAATAGATGGCTCCTTAGGAGGGTTTGTCGGTATGACATGCTGATCACACCTGTGCAGGTTAAAGGTACATAAGGCACCTTAATTGGGACTACGTCTTGTAAAGGATACTTCTATGAAGGTCTCGTTGATTTAGAAGTGGATGGCTATTGCATATTATCATCATAAATTTGACAATGATCAATGCAAATGACCTTTAGATTTTGAGGATTGGGATTATGTTTTCTTGCCTATTTCATTGAGGTTGGGACATAGACAGATCAGTAGATAGGGTAAGATTCCATAGTGATGTGTTAGGTCATTTGATATTTTAGAGAGAGTAATGTTGGTAGCCTATCAAATGCAGTTACCTGAGAGGTATCAATCCATGCACAATATCTCCCACATATCTCAGCTACAATACTATCAATCATACCAGTATCTTACTTTTTATCCATAGGAGGTTGAGTTACATGTTGATGAATCCTTTGAGGATAATCTGATTCGTATTTTTTTTAAGAGTATGAAGGTTCTACGAGGCTGTTCAGTCCTCTAGTATGGTTGTTATGGAAGCACGTCTATTTGTAGGATGGGACTTGGGATTGATAGGCCGACGTACATGCTCAGTGGTCAGAATTTTTTTCAACTGTATCATGACCACCCGTGAGAGGGAAATATGGGGAAAATTGATTTAAATGGAATGATTGAAAGATCCTATGTTTTTATTAAGTTACAACTATTTTATTTTGCAGTTAAATAGTTGTTATATATACGTTTTCCCTTATACCCTATGTTAGGTCATGGGACGATTTGTGATTTTTAGGAAAGAATATGTTGGAGGGATGTGTACTAGATGGAGGCTAGTTAAATTTGTTACAATTGATATACACGTCATGTGATCTAATTTCAAGACGTGTAATGATTTGACCAGAACCATTCATGCCCTGTAGGATTTATTTTCCATAAAGGAAAAATGGGGTATTACACACCGTGTAAGGAAATAACACGTCATGTAATTTCCCTACTAATTTTTTTTAAAATAGAGGTAGGGGCCTCTATTTTTCAAATTGAAACCTCATATCTACTCCTTCACATGCCAGAATCCACTTTGATGCATAAAGGTAAGATTTCCTCTGAGTTGCAGATACAGAATCTATTTATTTCACTGTCAGTCACATTGAAACCAGATCGGTAAGTACTCTGTTACTTTTTAGACATTATTTATTCTTCTAAACATCGGCCGCACTACATGGATTTAGGATCATATTCCCTAATTTCTCATTCATCATATGTTCTTCATATTTACCCAAACACATGGTGAATTATGACTTGATACTAGATAAGAACTCTAAAAATGCTAAGGTAGGCGGTCTATACTTTTCTTTCATCTTTTGATGCTTTATAGAGCTATCAGCCTTTTTGTCACTCGTCAGACTTTTCAGCACTGGATCAATATTGAAATTTTAATCTGAAATAGATGAAGTAGGACTTGTTAGAGATTCATGTAGGTTCCTTGAGATATGTTGGTTGTTTTATCCCCAACTGAATGCCACCCATGGGATGTTTCATGTTTTTCCTTGGTTTTGACCATTGATGAACTACACATGGGGTGTGTTCTTAGGCCTTGATAGTTGAAGGAATCAGATCTAAAATTAATGAGGTTGTTTTAAATTTCTTTGAGATGTTTTTCATTTTTTAAATATGTTATCATATTATGTTATCATATTATTCCATACCTAACTCGATTAAATTAGTAAATGGTTTTTGTTAAATGGTTGGGTATACTCATTGGTTGTTTTTAGATTTCTTATGATGGTTTTCAGAAATTGTGATAAATGGGTGGGTATACCCATGTGATGTGTTTAATGTAAAATGGTGATGAAGGGGTGGGTATATCCATGTATATTGATTTAAATTAAATGTATTATATGAGTGGGTAGAATCGTATGGTTTTGATTTGATTATGGTATGAAATGGATGTATGTTTGTATATGTTCCATGGATGGATATCCATTAATAAGGAATGCGGTATTGGACAACTTATATTGAGTACGATCATATGGTCTTGATTTCGTGGGATTCCACAGGCTTTTCGACACCTTGGATCTGGATTTCATGGACTCATGTTGGACATATTGGTAAACATTCTCCTAGGACTCCAACCAGTGCCTATACAGAGTTTCCATTGATATTCTCCTAGGACTCAATTAGGATTCCATGGTATTCGAAACTTTGGATCCATCCCTTCATGGTCTATATTTCGTTCTATATCACAGCTATGGTGTTTATGATTTTGGTTGTACGGAAAGGTCATGGCTTTTGTATATGGCTTATTTATATGGATATTTCATGTGGACAGGATATGGATGGTTGAATGGAAATGTCATATTGTTTGTTTATATTGCTTGTAGTTACCTTATTATGAGATGACACTTCTTACACAGATCCACGATTGGCTTTTGGGTTTTACTTATTGTAGTAGACATATACTATGGTTTTTCACACTTATGTTACTTCTTACTCACACCTTTTTAGTATTCTTCTTTATGCTACTTAGAACTGTATATAATTCTATGTCGTTACCTACTAGGATGTTTATATCACACCCTATTTGGGCCTCCTTATGGTCCCAAATAGATTATATAGTTGTAGGTGATAATAGGGGAAATTAACCTTGTATAGGTTGTTTATTATTGATTTGGAACAGGATAGTATGAGACCATGATGAGGCTTTTGATGCTACTAGGACACTGTTTGGTTATTTTTTCATTTTAGATAGTTGTATTATATTATATTTCCATTTAACTATTTTGGATGATTTCTAGATACATGTATCATCTTCATCATTGAATATGTGGCTTTTCTAGGATCGTTATATCACAACTAAAAAATCACCCTATTGCCACACATTAATTTTCATAGTTTATTATAACCATGGAAATATTATATCTTTTTCCACGATAAATTTGAAACAGTGGAGATAATCATACATTTGGTCGACCCCTCCTCCATATCTCTAAAGATCGATCCCACATCCTTTTCAACGGATTCTCCCAACAATCCTCCTCCTACGTTGATGATCCTGACAATTCTCATCCTCCACAGATGCTCCCAACCCCCACTTCTCAGCCTCCTCAATACTCTCCTAATGATCCTCCTCTAATGCGGTTCAAGAATATATATTCCACCTCACTACTAATGCAGCTTCAACACGGCCTCCCCACCTCCCTAGTGATGTAGCTCCAACATGGCCTCTACACCTCTCCACGATCCTCCTCCTCCAACACCGCTCCAACACAGCTCTGACGTGACCACCCTACCTCCCCCAAATCTCTACCTCCCCTAAATCATGATTCTGCTCCCAAATTCAACTAAGGATCTATGTACCTCTCATCTCTTTTGTCTCTCTATAATTGCGCTTCCCAATTTCTGATTCCACAACCTTCTCACAGCATCATGATTTCTGAAAGAACTTTAACTCATGGTATGTATTGAATTGGTTGCCTAGTCCCTTTATTTTTTCTTACTAATTTTACATTCCTCTTTTGTAGGAACACTCTATTGTTAGAAAATACCTTCTTCCTAGTACCTTAATATATTGGTAGAACAAATTCCAAAATCAAGATTTTTCTTTTCTATCAATTCCGTATTTTCCTCACCCAGATAGCTTCAATTACTTCATTTTTTTATCTTTTACTAAAAAGTCAAATTACCCAAACCCTCATGGGTCTTTTTCTTTCCTCAGTCCTCATTGTGGCTGGTTTTTTCTTCCACGTTAATAAATATTTAGTCCAATACAGGTATAATTCAGTTTAAATTAAATAATTTTTTACATTAATATACTAATTGTTCTTCCTTTATATCTAACATTATGTTATGTAGCTACATATTTCTCATTTCATATCGTTCCTTCCTTAAAGTATAGTAATTTTCTATAAATATTCAAGGAACATTCAATTAGAATCACTTTTATGATTCTGTACATGTGTAATTCATTTTAAATTTTATAAATTTGTAAATTAATATGTTTTTTGTCTTAAATTGAATATGCTTTTAGTTAAATATATTTAATATACATGGAGTCTCAACTTCTGCTTATACATGAAATGTTTTCCTGAATTAACCATTTATAATAATTATGCATGAAATTTCAATCACGTAATATACATGATGTTTCTACATTATCAATAACTACACTATGCACATGTAATTTATATTGTAGATTATATTAATACACATGTTGTTTCATGGTGCAGAAAAAATATCATTTTTCATGTTTTTTTATGATTTGAAACTACTATTTATATTGTTATTTATATTTCATTTTATATTACAATTTATATCACAATTTATATCAAAATTTAAATTAAATTTTATATTTTGGTGAAATTTCATGTTTCTTTTCTTATTTATACCACTGTCTAAATAATACTTTTTGATGTTGTTTATATTAAATCTTAAATTGAATTATCATGTACTGACATTGCAATTACTTTTTTATTTATATAGTAGTATATATTGCAGTTTATATTAATATATTTGTGGTTTTCTGGTGTTGAATCCATATTCCTTTATGTATTATCATATACCAAAAGTGTAGTTTACATTCAATATGAATGCAGTTACATTTATGTAATATACATATTGTTTTTGCAGATACATGAAGCATCCTTTACTAAATATATAAGAAATATCAGTAAATATGTAAATTTTAAACACACAATATAAAATTAATTTGAAATTTTGTAATCATGTACAAGTCATGAAGGTATGTCCATGGAGTTCTAGAAATATTTTAACTATTTCCAGGTAGTTTTTTTATTTATAATCATATTTACTTATATATTTTTCATAGTTTTAATCATACTAATTTGTTTTCTTGTATATTTTAATTCTTACCAGGTGAATTATGTTATTGGAACATCTTGTTACAATAGTAGAGTTATAGAATTCAGGAGTTTAGTTATCGATACTTAATGAAACCCCAGTGGTATGCACCTAGGCTTTATTGT
Organism: Viscum album; assembly: GCA_963277665.1. Classification (NCBI taxonomy): domain Eukaryota; kingdom Viridiplantae; phylum Streptophyta; class Magnoliopsida; order Santalales; family Viscaceae; genus Viscum; species Viscum album. The sequence continues at coordinate 1,440,574,731 of OY728133.1, read as the reverse complement.
TTATTCATTTATTACAAAAAAATCATAACATGTTTACAACAATGTATACAATGTTTTTTTCAATAATATTACATATTTTGTATTATTTAGCTCTCATTTATTTTTATTCCTATCTCTGTAAGCTCCAATAATCCAAGGACACATCATCCCACAATGTTGTCTTAATTAAAAAAACATCCTTATTCAATCATAATTTAACCTGAACTAAAAAACCATAGTTGATAGTCTAATTGGAATATCCACCATTCTACCTGAGTACAAACCCATCTCACTTCATAAATGGGCACATCAAAACATATCTAAAAATTAATACTCGGAATACCAATCCATTTTAAGGTCTCCCATTAATGAAAACATATTATAGAGGCACAAATTCAAACTCATTACTCATCCCTAAGACAAACACAAGGAATATCATACCTAGAATTATCCACTATAGTTATTTCATCTACCTTGATAATGTTGGGAATAGTTTGAAAAGGTATTTAGTATCTATGTATTGATGCCTTTGGAAAGAATTATCTTTCATAACATTATTCTTCGACTAAATTCCAAGAGTCTAAACCCAGATTCTAGAACTAGGAGTAGTGGTGTTGGTGAATCTGGTTGATATAAATATTAAAGATATATGATTTGTTCTATAAATTGGAACTATATAGGTGTCTGTACATGAATATAACATTATAAAAAGTTTGACTATTTAGTTATATAAAGGTAATTTTTATTGTATGTTTTAGTAACATTTCAATGTTTCTAATGGCATGAAATTTTTACTTTTGTTAAAAGATGAGGTGGTGGCTATTTTTCAATAGTCGAGATTAAGTGGATCATTTTACCCAAATATCAATTGTAAGTAGAATTGGATTTAGAAAATGATAGTTGCTAAAAAATGGGGCATAGTTCATTTTTATTAGGTGTGTGTAAGAAAATATTAAGCATATATTTATATTAGATTGTAATTTGGAGTTAATTGTTCCATTGTAATATGTTTTTCCCCTTTTAGTGACGTTTTTTAAATGGATTAGGAATTTTTCATGAAAATGAAAGTCCTTTTGTTCCTTTGTTATTTTTTACTTCTATTAGTTTCTTAATTTTCTTTTTTAGTGTCTTACATGAGCATTAATCGGAGACTCGTATGATTCGTCATTAAGGTATGTTGCTTCTTGGTTCTAGATTTACTAATAAAAAAAATTAACTTCATCATAATCATTAAGAATTTTTTCATAGTTTGAGGTTCCATATATTTTAAATTTATAGATAATTGATTTTAATGCAAAAAGTGGAATTGGATCCTAGTACATAGTTCTAAGGGATATCATAGAGAGTTTCTTCTATAAAACATAACATACTTATCCTTAAACCTATTCTAATTCAGTTAGAGTTCATTCTTCATTCACCACTTTTGGAATCCTGGGATGCGATGGTGACTATGGTTAGTAATTCTAATGGATGGTATGACTATTACTCCAATGAGAACAATGATGTTATCTTAATTTAAGAGATCATGAATAAGTTAAATTTACATTCTATTGGTAGTGATTTTAATACAAAAATTATGGGGCACTCTAACCAAATAATTCAAAGGAGATGATAAAAAAAATATAACAGGTAAGATCCACTGGATAGTAGCTGGTCATGATGACTCTAAATGTTAATATTGCTGAAAGAGTTGACTTTTAGGAAAGGATTTCCATGACAGGTGTGTTAATTATGAAAATAATGATTTAGTTTCATCAGAAAACACTATACATAATCATGATAGTGTCTCTTTGGTTCTAAATGTAATAACCCATGCTTTTTTTAATGAAAAATCCTCTTGATATAATTAAATGTCTTATTATGTAGAATGATTGTACAAAATGTATGCACTTTTGTGGTTTAATATTTTTTGGATTTTAAAATACCGTTAAGAATTGTGACCATTGATAATATAGCCATTGATAATTGATCACATGATTAGTATAAATATAGGTCATTAACAAATAAAATTTAGTCAGAAAAAGGAAGTGACAGTCTCATCCAGTAGAATTTCTCGATACAAAGCCCATTTTGCAGAGCTCAGAAAGGATGTCGCATCATTGGGATTCACTCTTGACCAATCACAAGATAATGTTGAACACATTAATCTTGAGCAGAACCACCTACAGGAGAAGTGGAAGTTGATAAAGATTACCACCTGAGTGATGTTATCTAAGCCATCCGAAGAGTCTATCACCATCATACACCTTAGAATTCAGTCTTATTTAGATGTTATAATAGGTTATGTAATGATACCCTATTACTATGATTATGAACATTATTTTTTATAATTAATATACATTCATTTTATCATTGTTACTTTGCAAACAGTTTTAAAAACACAAATAGTATTTTTTGATAATATTCAATTAAGAAATCTATTTTGATGAATTAATGGATTTTTTAATTAAATAATATTTTAATAAAATATTATTATTAAATTTCATTTTATTAAATATAAATTATCTTAATATTTTTATGTATACAATTAACATTTTTATTAAGGCTTGAAAGTTGTTTTTGTCCAAACCCCTAAATTTGAGATAAATGTCAGTTTTTTATTTTTAAAAGAAACAATTCACATATTTAAAAAATTATTTAGATAAAATGAATATTATTTTTTGAATCAGGATGTCAAAATTATCCAATGGTGAATTTTTCATAATTTTCTAAGACATTCTAATTTTGGGGTAAAAATTAAATACTATTTAAATATATAATGTATTTTATGACATCATAATGACCAAATAGTGATGTAATAAAATACTATAAATGATTATTTTGGTAAATATCTTTTTTATATTTAAAATAATGTCATTTTAGATTTATTTTATATATTATAAAAATAATTTTTGGACCCTCCATGATTTATAAAACATTTTATATTTTTAAAATGATTTCCTTGAGAGTGTGACTCATCTCCATATAAGAATGCCTAATATTATAAGGTTTTATGACATTGGCATTATAATATATTTTTTGACACATCCCTTTGGAAAAAACTATGGTCCAAAACCATGGTATGGTTTGTGGTTTTGATTAGATTAATGTGTATGGACCAAAACCTAGATAACATAGAATTCCCTCTTTGTTCCTATATAAAGCCACCCAAGCTCCCACTTCCTCTTCACTAAAATCATTTGATGCATGAACAACCTATTTCATCCTCTCTCATGAATCCTCCCAGGTCACCGCAAGATCCCAAGAGGACTCGCTAAAGCCTCTACCAAGCCTCTGGGATCACATTTCCAAGTAAGACATTTCCTCCTTCCTCATTGTATCTAAGTTTCTTAATATTGTTATGCCCTTTTATTTGCAATTATAATAAATGGGTATGATTTTTCACCTCCCCAATATTTTCCTATTTATTTTTTAATTATGAGATACCCATTTTCCTCTCATTGATTCCCTCCATGTATACCTGTTACCAAACCAAAATTCCATAAGGGGTTTCTCTCTTCTCATTTACATTAAAGCAATTATCTTTTATTATCAATCTGAATTCCATTACATATATTGGGAAACTTATCTATATGACCCCCTTAATCTAAATTTCATGTACATATTATGACACAAACTTTTCTCTCTCATCAACCATTTTTATGAATTCTTATGTCACGTCATTATGCTGCCGAAATTGCACCACGATTTTCCTAGCCAAAGTCATTGTGTATTGAATACCATTCCCATTTCTCTATCAAGGGTATTCACATTAATGTGCATTTACTTATTTATTATAGAGTATCATGTATGAATATCACATTACATTATCATGAAATAGATTATGATGTTTAATTAATCCATGTTTTATGATCTATGTGGCACACTTATGCATTAAAATGAAATGATTAAGAAGGGTGCACCCTCATAGCGCTCCATTGAATTGGGTAAAGATTATTATCATAATACATCAAGTGAAATGAGGGTTTAATAATGATAATTAAAATTAAATATGGGTTTACTCATGCTAATTCAAGTGCAGTGAGGGTTTACTCATGCTTCGTGTGCAATGAGCCTTGGCTCATGCTAAAACCATGTTAAGTGTGGTTTCCACACTTCCATGTTATGATTATCCTGTTATATCATTCTATTATGTTCATGTTTCTCTTATGCTTCATTGATATGAATATATCCTAACAAGTGATGTATTCTTCATTTTACGGATTTTTTACTCCCTTACTAGGCCTTATAGCTCACCCTTTTTATGCATGTCCTCGGGTTATCCCATACAATGCTAAGTACAAAAGAACGTGTGTGGCCATGTGAAAGTTGTTTTCAACAACGATATTGTATTTTTATGTCATAATTTTCCATGTAATGGTCCTAATATCCAAGTACACTATACCTCTTGATCTACTATGTTTTATAATGTGAATATTTAATGTAATAAATAATGTTTATGTGTGTAATAAAAATCAGGGTTGTTATAGTTGGTATTAGAGGAAGGTTTAGTTATTTTTGGGATTAAGATCCAAAAACCCTAGAAAAATATTTAGTGATAAGAATAAGTAAAATAAATACATCCCTATGTTTTGGTGATTATTGAGTAATTTTTTTATCAAGAAAATACGTCCCTGAATGGATACGAGCATGTAGTGGCGGCTCCAGTACTGATGTAACTAGCAGTGAAAACCTTGACAATGAGTTTTGGGCTTGACCTGGGGTATCCTGGTACAAAATAATGGGCCTCGATGCACTCTTGGTTATGAAACTCATGAGGGATATGATTCGGTAAATTCATAAGCCCAGTATGAACCATTATTATGGGAATTAAAAATATTCATATAAGAATATATGTTGGTATGTAGATCATGGATAACATAGATTGAAGCCTATAAAATCATAAGTTAATGAAAAAAAGTAATTTATAAGTCATCCATTTTTTTATTTGGATTACCCTTTATGTGTTACCCCTAAACATACTTTTATTCCAGCTAATGGCCAATAATAGGAGAATTCTGGCAAACAACCGATGCGAAGATCAATGTGATGACTTTTCCAATGAGATTCCCAATCAAATAGAAGCGGAAATCACGAACTATGTCATGATACTCTCTCTGTTAAATCAAGCCTTGAATAAAAACATGGGTTAAGAGGAAAATTCAACCCCCCCTAGAATGAACAAGTCATAATAGAGAGATTCATGAGACACATGCCTCCTTCTTTTAATGGATCATCTGATCCATCAATCTCGGAACAATGGATCAACTCCGTTGAAAATATCTTCTCCATCTTTCAATGCTCCGATGAAGAGAAGGTTCTTATTGATTCATATCATTTTAGAGTGAATTTGATCAATGGTATACATTAATAAAAATATATGAAGCCTAAGGATGAGATCGAGGTGTTGGAATAGAAGGATTTCTGGAAAATGTTTTTTGATAAATATTTTTGGTGCACCCTCTAAATTAAAATGGAAATGGAAATTAACTAAAGATAAAAGACAAATAATTTATCGGATCACACAAGGAAAACTTCACAACTTTGTAAAAATATTCCCCTTTATTTTTCGTTACAATTGAATGCAAGTTTGACCACTTCTTTGGTGGGTTAAAGCCTAGCCTACAAATATCCCTAGTGATCTGTGACTTTGAGAGCTATGAGGAAATTGTCTGATGTGCCCTCAAAGTCAAAATAAGTATTATAGAATCTCAAGAGGATCGTGGGGATAATAAGAATAAGTATTAATTTTATTCTAGGGATCCGATGGATAAATCCAATGGTACTATGAAAATATATCACCACACATTCCAAAGGTGTAGAAAGAATATCCCTAAAAATTTCCTAAAGGGGATGAGGAAATGCTGTTAGTGTGGAAGAGAAGGGAACCTCGCCATTAACTACTGATAAGAAAAACTGTCCACTGCGATAGAAGAGAGGAAAGCTCTATTCAAACCTCAACGTATTGTTCATTTCATCAACTGCAATGAATCAGGGCACCATGCAATTCAGTTCCCTAATCTAAGGACTTTTTGGGCAACAAACAACCTCCATGGCACCAAGGGAGATCTTTTTCCATCACTACTCCCAAAGTGAACCCCAAAAATTAAGTGGTGATAGTTACGCTAGTTATTAATACCAGAATAGAAAACATGCCTTTTTATTATGGTTTTACGCATTCTTTTATATCCCAAAATTTTAGTAGAACAATCCCAACAACACCACAAATCATGGAAGTAAAGATGTCGATGAGTACGAAAAATGGGGAAAACATTGTATCCCATTAATATAGGTTCTCCCCTATCATAATTTGAGGATTGAAATTTTGTTGAACAATGTCATACTTTCTCTGGTATAATTTGATAAAATTATTGGCATGGATTAGCTTTCCTTATATATATCCAACAAAAATTGTCGTGATAGGGGAATCACTTTTTATTTGGTGAATCAACCCCCGATTCTGTACAAGTTCAAGAAGGAGGATGAATCTTCTTTAGCACCATCATCACAAGTGTGGATATTAATTCCCTATGAGCACATGTATCTTAATCAGATGATTGATTCCAAGGAATCAACCAACCTTGAAGACATTCTTGTTGTGAGGGAATTAACTGAAGTGTTTCCTGAGAAATTTTATGGTCTTCCTCCTAGAAGAGATGTTGAATTATCAATTAATCTTATACCTATGACATTTCCAATATCAAATATTCCATATATAATGGATGTTTTGGAGCTTTAGGAGCTTAAAAAAACTACAGGAGAATCTGGATAAAGGGTTTATATGCCCAAGTGCTTCACCAGGGGGTGCACCATTCCTCTTCATCATAAAGGATAGGTCAATGCACCTTTGAATTGATAATCATGAGCTCAAAAAAAACACAATAAATAACAAGTATATTCTTCCCCGAATTGACGACTTGTTTGATCAGATATATGGAGAAAATTACTTCACTATGGTGGATCAATGGTGGGGATATTATCTTGTAAGGGTGAATAAGGAAGATATCCCCAAGACTACTTTTTATACATGATACGAGCACTATAAATTCATAGTAATTCCTTTCAGACTCACTAATGCTCTAGAAATCATTATGTACTTTATGAATATTGTCTCTAGAGATTACCTAGACAAATTTTTGGAAGTCTTTATAGACGATATTATAATATACTCCAAAACCAAGGAGGATCATGAGGAGAATATAGACACTATACTGGAGACCTTGCAGAAGGAGAAGCTCTATTAAAATTATAGAATGTGTGAGTAATGGTTGAATTAATTCTCATTAATGGGCCATATAATCACAAGTAATGGGATATATGTGGATCCATCTATGATAGATACAATTGTGGGATGGATAAGGCCCACATAGAAAATGAATATTTGTAGCTTCTTGGGGTTAGCTGGATATTATCATTGATTAGTGAGAAATTTCTCACGATAGTCAAACCATCTTACCAAGATAACTTAGAAAAGAGTAAATATTTCTTGGAGTGATGAATGCAAAGAATGATTCAAGGAGTTGAAAAAGACGCTTATCACTATGCATGTGCTCACATTACCCACAAGTGTTGAATTTTTTGTGGTATTTAGTGATGCTTCGAAGAAGGGATTGGGTTGTGTGTTGATGAAAAATTTTAAATTAATTGCTTATGCATCAATGAAATTGAAAGTTCATGAGAGGAAAAATCCAACACATGATCTTTAGTTGGTTGCGGGGATCTTCGCTTTAAAAAATTGTTAGGATTACCTATTTGGGGAGAAGGGTGAAATATATACGGATCAAGAAATCCACAGCTACATATTCACACAGAATGAGTTGAATATGTGTCAAAAAATAAGGTTATAGCTGATCAATTCATATGATTTCTCAATCCATTACCACCATAGGAAAGAGAATAAGGTGGAAAATTCTACAAGTAGAAAAGACAAAGAAATTTTATAATTAATGAGAATTGAAAAGGATCCAATCTTCTTAGATTTGATGAAGATGGACACGGGACTCATAATGAAGGGAAAATCATAAATCCTTTCAGAAATTGTAGCTCAACTACCTCTTTTGGAAAGGTTAAAATATTCTCAAAAGGATGACTTGGGAATTCATAAGAAATTAGAAATTATAAAAAAATGTAAATCCTCAGATTTTAATGTTAATAAATAAAGAATTGTGTTATTTGGGTAAAGACTATGTGTTCCATCAAATCCATAGTTAAAGAAAGATCTTTTGGATGATGTACATAGATAGAATTTCTTCATCCACCCAAGACAAACAAATATGTACCATGATCTCCAAGAGAATTATGGTTGGGATAACATGAATAAAGAGATCATTGAGTATACATAAAAGTGCCTGGTATGTCAGCAAGTGAAGGATAATAGGCAGAAGTCTAAGGGGATGATGAAACCATTACAAATAGTATCATGGAAATGGGAGAATATCACCATGAAATTTTTCACCTAACTTCATGAAGAAATCCAAAGGAAAAAATGCTATATGTTTTGTTTAGGATAATCTTACAAAGACTATAGACTTTATTTTAATGCATGACAATTTATCATTGAATCAACTGGAAATGATATATATCATTGAAGTTGTAAGGCTACATGGAGTACCACTATCGATTGTATCTGATAGAGATCCAATATTTACTGCTATGTTTTGGAAGAGTATTCAACATGATCTGAATACTGAGATGAACATCAGTATGAATTATCATCCTTAAACTAATGGACAATCAGAGCAGACTATCCAAACTATTGAGGACATGTTGATAGCATTCTCAATGTACTTTAAAGGAGGATGGGATCAACATCTTCCTCTAGTTGAGTGCTCCTACTACAAAATTTTACACTCAATCATCCAAATGGCTCCTTATTAAGCCCCATATGGGAAGATGTGAAGAACATTGGCTTGTTGGGGTGAAGATGGGGAACAAAAAGTACTAGGTCTAGAGATGGTCAAAAAATGGTGGAGAAGGTTGAGATCATCCAACAACACATCAAAGCTACTCAGATTTGACATAAAATCTATGTTGAAAATCATCAACATTACCTAGAGTTTGATATTGGAGACAAGGTATTTCTCCACATATCTCAGTGGAATATAGTTATTAGATTTGGTAATAATGGAAAGCTTAGTCAAAGGTACATCAGCCCTTTTGAGATCTTTATTCACATTGGAGTAGTGTCCTATCTACTTGAACTCCCACAAAACATATCTCAAGTATATGATGTATTCCATGTATCACTCTTGAGGAAGTACATACCTAACCCATCACATGAACTCAATCCAGAGGTGGTATCATTAGAGATTGACCTCTTATATGAAGAGAATCTGGTAAATATTTTAGATCATAGGGAAATAGTTCTACAAAATAATACAATTCCCCTCATTAATCTCTATGGAATGACCACAAATGTTAAGAAGCAATGTGGGAATCAAGGTAAGGGATAAATCAGGGTTACCATCATATTTTTTAGTGTGGGAAAATATAATTTTAATGGTGAAATTTCTAAAGGGGGGAATATTGTAACGACCCAAACATGTGTTAATGAAAAATACTATTGATCTAATTGAATGTCTTATTATATAGAATGATCATACAAATGGTATTCAATTCCTTTGATTTATATTTTTGGACTTTAAAATAATATTAATAATTTTTACCGTTTCTAATATAGTTGTTGATCAGTGATCACATGATTAGTATAAATATAGGGCTTTAACAAAACCAATTTACTCGGACAAAGGAAGAGATATATTCATCTAGTAGAATTTATACCTATGAATCCCAATTATCAAAGCTCAGAAAGGATGCAGCATCATTGTAATTCTCTCTTGACCAACCCATGATGATCTTGAACACATTATGCATGAGCGGAACTACCTATTTGAGAAGTAGAAGTTGATTGAGATTACCACTCGAGCGATGTTATCTGATCCACACAAAGTGTCTTTCACCATCGCACACCTTACCCTTCAGTATTATGTAGGTGTTATAAGGGTTTATGTAACAATAACATAGTACTATGATTTTTTACATTATTTTTTATAAATAATATACATTCATTTTATCATTGTTACTTTTTATATAGTTTTAAAATTACAAATAGTATTTTTAGTTAATATTCAATTATGAAATCTATTTTAATGAATTAAAGTTATTTTAATTAAATAATATTTAAATAAAATATTATTACTTAATTAATTTCCATTAAATATATATTATCGTATAATTGTTTTGTATAAAATTGTAATTTTTATTAAGTATTGAAAGTTGTTTTTGTCAAACCCCATGAATTTTCGATAAATGTCAGTTTTTAATTTTTAAATCTAATAATTCAAATATTTAGAAAATTATTTAGATAAAATTAATATTATATTTGGAATTAGGACATCACAATTATCCAACGGTGATTTTTTCATAATTTTCTGAGACAGTCAGATTTTTGGGTAAAAATTAAATATTGTTTAAATATATAACGTATTTTATGATATAATAATGACCCAATAGTGATGTAATAAAATACTATAAATGAATTTTTATGCCAATATATATTTTATATTAAAAATACTTTTATTTTTTGTTAATTTTATTTATTTTAAAAAGTCTTAGTGGACCCTCCAAGACTTATAAAACATTTTATCTTTTTAAAATTATTTCTTGAGTGTGTGAATCACCTCAAAATAATAAATCCTAATATTATAAGAAGTTAAGATATTGGTCTTATAAATTATTTTTTTTCCTCATCCCTTTGGAAAAAACTATTGCAAAAACCATGGGACGGTTTGTTTTTTTATTAGTTTAATGCGGAGGGACCAAAACCAAAATAATAGCGAATTGCCTCTCTTTTCCTATATAAACCCACTCAAGCTTCCACTTCCTCTTTAGTAAAAGCCTTTTTAGCATGACCAACCTATCCATTCCTATCACTTAAATCCTTTCATGGTGCCCCAAGATCCCAATAATCCTCTCTCAAGCCTCTCCCACACCTTTGGAATCACACTTGAAAGTAAGGGATTCTTTTCTTTCTCATTTTATCCAAGTTTCATAAGATTGTAATGCCCATTTATATTCAATTATAAATATTGGGGTATGATATCTAACCTCCCCAATACTATACTATTTATGTTTTAATGATTATATACCCCTTTCCCTCTCATATATTCCCTCCATTTATACCTATTTCCATGCTGAATGTTCGCACGTGATTTCTCTCTTATCATTTACATGTAAGAAATTATTTTGTATTGTAAATCTAAATTACATTACTTATGTTGGGAAATATATCTATATGAACCCCTTTATATCAATTTAATTTAAATATTATTATATGCTCTTTTTTATCTGATTAACCATTTTTATGAATTCTATATCATGTTGTCATGCTACTGAAGTTGAACTGAAATTTTCCCAGCCATTGTCATTGTGTAGTGAATACCATTCCCATTTTACTATCAAGGGTATTAAACTTTATTAATATTTAATTATTGATTATATAATTTCATGTATTAATTCCACATTTCTTTATTGTGGAATAAATTATAATGTTTAATGAATCCATGTTTTATGATCTATGTGGCACACTTATGCATGAAATGAAATGATTAAGAAGTGTGTCCCCTGATATCATTCCAATGCATTGGGTAAAGATTAGTATCATGATAAGCCATGTGAAATGAGGGTTTAATCATGATAATTGAAGTGAAATTAGGGTTTACTCGTGCTAAATCAAGTGCAATGACGGTTTACTCATGCTCTATATGCTATGAGCCTTGGATCATGGTAATATCATGCTAAGTGTTGTCGCCAGATTTCTATGTTATGATAATAATTATTCATCATTCCTTTATGTTCATGTTTCTCTTATGCTCCATTGATATGACTATTTCCTAACATGTATTATATTCTTTATGTTATTCCTTGTTTAATCCCTTACTGGGATTTATGGTTTGTCCTTTTCTTATGCATGTACTCATGTCATCTCATGCAATGCTAAGTATGAAGGAATGTGTTTGGTCATGTGAGAGTAGTTTTCAATAAATATGATGTATTTTTATGTCTTAAGTTTTCATTAATTTATCCTCATACTCAAATATACTAGACCTCTTGGTCTACTATATTGTATCAAATGAATATTTAATGTAATAAATCATGTTTAAGTGTGTAATAAAACACAGGGTTGTTATACTAAATGTGTCATGTTTTATAGAGTAATGGATTTTTGATATTTGAGAGTTATTTTATTCATATTTTGGAAGTGGATTCATGAATAATTATGGGTCTGTAATTTATGAAAATATTTATCTTATAAATTTATAAGATTATTGGGGTCTTGGAAAATGATATGTAAGAATTTGAATGAGTAATGAGTATTTATTGTATTTTAAAGGCATCTGTAATATCACTGGTTTATTTAAGAAAATAATTTTCATTGTTCAATTTTATGATGCATTTCTTTTAATTTCTTTTTTTAGGTGTGTGTAAAATCACATAAGGTTACATTGTTGTGGAAAATGGTGGAAATATGGAACTTTGTACCTAACTGGTGTTCCAAAATTTATTAAGCATGCTGAAGAAAAAACATCTAGAATGAAGAAGATATGGAATGATTATTTTGATCACATTGGAAAGAAAAGTATGTGGACCTTGGGTACTAAATAGTTTTTAGAGCCTTATAACATGGAGTACTTAACATTCAAGGGATACATGCAAGGCTATAAATTTAAGGTGTCATTCAACATTTATGGAAATACACCAATGAATCTAAATCTCATGATGATTCATATGGATCTATGAAGATTAAAGCTGATTTAATCTCATAGGGGACACTATATTACATTTTCTACAATGATGAGTCTATAAATTATATGTAGTTTTATTTCCCAATTAGAAGTCAGATGAATTTCATACATTCATTGGATAGATATCCTTGGAGGCTAGTGAGATATGAATAAATATGGAATTACTTTGGTCTAAAAATAGATTTCAACTAATGTTATGAGAGTGTATTAACCATTCATATTCCATTTATTGATAAAATATAAATCGATGAAAACTAATTGCACCCGAAGAATCTGAATCCCAACATCTACATACGAATTTTGGTCTTCCTCCATCAAACCCACTACCAAACTCAAAATCACACCTTCCTAGCCAAACACTATGAAATCTTGTTGTTCCTATATGTACTTGAATAGTGGACCACCACATCTTCTACATCAGAAACTCAGGGTAAGATGACCTTGACGATCCATGAGTATCAAAAATCAGACCACAATTTAGATAATATACCTTACTTGTATTAACACTCTGCCTCAATATTTGTAACACCGGAGAATGTTATGTTATATTAATCATCAAAGGAATCTTTTTCTACACAACACTTGCTTGGCTTGCTTTACACGCAATCGTGACATTCCTCGATAGCTTGCGTCGTACGCAATACCGAGTTTCACTAAACAACAATATGCTATTAAAACTAGCCGTTATGAATAGTAATAACCACTTTTTGAAATTTTATAAATTTTATTTTTCAAAATGGACTTCATTTTTGGACTCAGAATATCGAAATTAGCCTAGGGTGAAATTTTGGTATTTTTCTGAAACCTTTCAATTTTTGATGAATAGTGAAACCACTAAGTGGTAGGTTAAAAAACTGAATTTTGCATAAAACTTAATTTTACCGCTTCTGTGAATGGAATTTCGAAAATCCGACAGACACGGTTGATATCAGTAAGTAAAATGTGGTTCAATGAGATAAAAATAATTTTTTGGTGAATAGTAACTTTTTACTTTTTTTACCGCGGTTAATAGTAAATAGGGTAACTAAGGGTAAATATGATATTAATATTACCCTAACACATGTCCTAATTCTATTAGACAAGTGTAATTCGACCAAAAACAAACTTAGGAATAAAATATGACCATTTAGGCCCACATGGATTAGATTAGGACATTTATTATTAATTTATTTAATGAAGGGTTAAAATAGTTAAAATCAAAGTTTAATAAGTAAATCATTTTTAATATGGGGTTATATATAAGATAAATTCGATTGTAAATATTCATTAGAAAGATAAAACGATTTACCACATGACGGTATTTTATTTGTAATTTTTAGACATCAAATAATTTAATTTATTTATGACACAAAGATGATGCAGTAATTATCTTGTTAATGAAATATTGACATAATTGATGTTATAAACACCAAAATAAATGTAATTTGAGACTTTTTATGAATTAAACTAATTTTATAGGTTACTATGATATATTAGTGTTGATTTAATCAACTTGGTTCGAACATATAATTCTGTTATGACTTTCACAAAAATCATATATCAAATAGTGTCAACATTGACACAAAATAGTTGTTAAATCAAATATTATATTATTAATAGTTATTTTATTTCTAAAAATCTAAGGTTCGGCCAAATGACTTATATAAGGATATTTATGTTAATAATAAACAATTTGGGGTTCGTTTGGCATGTTATAGTAAGTGTATTAACCATATAGTGAAAGAAAACAAAAAGACACGGTAAAAGTTAAATTATTTAACTTAGAGTTAAATCTAATTGATAAGGTTAAAATAATACCCTAAACTTGTCTAAATCCTACTGGTTGATAGGATTTCGACCCATCCCCACTTTAGCTTCGAAATAAGACCCTTTGGAACCATTATAAACTGATTTTGACTTTAATATAAAATAATATTTTGAGATATTCCTAAGGTACCCCTCTCCTCCCTTATAAAAGGGCACCTCCTCCCCCTCCTCCTCACACCAAATTGAGCACTCAAGCTCGGCCAACCCCTGCCATATTCTCCTCTCCACTTCCCTAGAATAATCCTAGAGGTCCTGGTCTTCTTAAAAGAGCAATCTTAGTTCCCTAAGTGAAGGATTCAGAGAAGCGTTCCAAAGAAGAGGTAATATCCATTACCGATCTTTTCAATTTCTTTCTTCTTCAACTTCTTATTCTTTAGTTGTTTCATGATAAAGTAATAACATCAGTATTACTTACATACTGATATGTTATTATAAATATGAAACAACCCTAATTCACCTTCTATCCATCCTACGGAAAAATGAAATCACCGCGCGTGCGTACGTACGGAATACCGTTTCCACGCCGTGGTGTAATCTATTTTTCCACCATCACCTCACAAGGATGTGTATAATGGTGTAATGAGTAACTATATATGATTATTATGAATTAATATTGATACTGAAATAATATATATATATATATATACTCCAATACAATTCCATGATCATAGGAACGATATCATCACTCGTGCGTACGTACGGAATACCGTCTCCACGATGTGATGCGACTCGTTCTACATGATCTTCATTTCATAATGATTATATAAATGAATTGAATGAATAAATATGATATATGTTACACTAATACCATTCTGGATATAAGGTATCTATAACCTTAAAATAAGAATAAGAATTTATTCGGCAAAACACGCATAAGAACAAAAGGCAATAAAGACCCGAGTAACAAGTAACAATGAAATATTTCTAACAAGAAGCTAAGAATATGACCATATATGATATCATATCAATATGTATGATTCTGGAATAAGTCAATAACACTATTTAAACCATTATACAGGAGCTTCGGACACGTACAAAGCAGATCGGACCTAAGGTAAGGGAAATATCACAATCTCATTTTTATCCGAGATTGTTTATTTGTAAGTATTTACTGGGGTGTATTTTATCATCCAAATCCATGTTCCCTCAATATGTAATATTGTTTCCATCCACTTGAAATAGTTTAGATCCAATTTTACCCTTCGGTGAGTTTTTAGTAAAGAATATAAAAGGAATCTTTTGTCGTTTTTCCGTACGAGGTACTTTTTGACTTTTCCGACAAAAGTACGAAGAATGTTTTTTTAACTTATACGGCATGAATGGATTTTTAAAACATTGTTTCCAAGAAGCTTCCTTTACAGGTTTTCAAGTTTATTTTTAATCAACTTCTTTTATTTTAAAGTCTTATGACATGTTATGAAAGGAAAAATGTTTTTGAAGAAGAAAGGATATTTTCCTCAAGAATGGAGTTCAAGTGTTTTATCAAAATTATTTTCCATCTAAGATAATAAAGGGTTATGTTTTTATCCCTATTATTACATTGATTTGATCATGTTGTGATGGAATTATTTTTATGAATTCCTTTATCTTATATGAATTGATTTATGATGTCATGATGTTTCAAGAATCCCATTTTTATTACATGGTTTATGCAATGATGTATGGTTTATGAATATGTGGCACACATAAGAAAGGATTCATTATAAGATGGGTGGGACCTATATCTCCCTCCAATGCATTGGGTAAAGATTTTATATCTCATGAGATAGACATGGCTGGAACGGAAGGTTATTTCGGTTCAGTGATACAGGACTGAAACGAGGAGTGAACTCGGTTCAGAAACGGACTTTGTCCACTAAGATAGTCTTGGCAATGAGTCATGACTAACAAGAAATGATTTTCCATGATTATGTGTGCATGCCACAAAGTTTCAAGTTTTATGTTATGATTATGTGGATCTCATTTTCACTTCTATGATTTGTTCCATGTTAAGATATTATGATCTCTTTTGCAGGTTATAATTTTCAAAAAGATATGATATGATTTTTATTTCCTTTATTTGCCCTTGATGAGCATTTGAGCTCACCCTTTTATGTTTTCTTTTCCCCAGGTCAGGAAGATGGATATTAAGTAGAATATGCTAAAAGGGACCCTAGATATGATAAAATAAATGGGAGACACTGTAGAAGATTTATGAACCAGTTGTTTATTTTTCCCAGTTTCTAAAGACACTATACCTATACGGTCCTTTTTGGTTTTGTCATATGTTGTAATAAGTGTACTTCAATTTTGAAGTATTAACAATGTATGTAAAGTATGGGTCGTTATAGTTGGTATCAGAGGAAAGGTATAGTCAACCTTTGGAAACTAGGATGTGAAATCCTTAGTAAGAACCCTAAGGATAAGTCTAAGCATAGAACACAATCTTAGTGTTTTAGAAATGGCCTTGAATAACCTAGGATAAGACCATAAGCATGAAAATTTTATTCTTGAATGATGTGGTTTACTATTATAATTAGTGTTGCTCACACTATTCTTCTTGGTTTTAGTCAATGGCTGGAACCCGAAGGAACCGTGTTAATGCGGAATGCGATGGGCAATGCAATGATTGTCTCCCTGAGCAACCAAACGATATGGGAGCTGGAATGCAAAATCTTGTAGCCATGCTCACACAACTTTCTCAAGCTATGAATCATGCAGGACTTCCAAACGAGCAAAGGAAGGATCAGCATTCTGTTGAATCCTTCATGAGGCAGCATCCACCTTCTTTCAGTGGGTCTACTGATCCATTAGTTGCTGAACAATGGATTAGTACTACTAAAAAGATATTTTCAGTTCTTCAATGTTCTGAACATGATAAATTCATCCTAGCAGTGTATCGTTTGGAAGGAGATTCTGATCAATGGTGGAATCTTATTAAGAATACGAGGCAAAGGGATGAAATTGAGTCTATGGAATGGGACGAGTTCAAGAACTTATTTTTCAATAAGTACTTCCCTCGTATTCTCCGAACAAAGATGGATAAAGAGTTCCTTGAACTGAAGCAAAGGGATGATGAATCTGTTAGTACCTATGAAGCAAATTTTACAAGACTTGCAAGGTACGCTTCTGGTATTATTATCCAACCTGAGAGTAAGATCGATCGATTCTTTAGTGGCTTAAAACCAAGTCTTCGAAGGGCGTTAGCCATAAGGGACTTCAATAGCTACGAGGAAATCATTCGATGTGCTCTCAAAGTCGAGATGGAGATTGGAGTAACCCATCAGTCACATGGGTTTGATAAGAAGAGGAAAATGGAATTCAAAGAAAAATCTAAAGAGCACACGGAAAAGAAGATGAGATTTTCCTTATGCTCAAAGTGTGGAAAGAAACATGGAGGGAGTTGTCTTAAAGGGACAAGTAAATGTTTGAAATGTGGAAAGGAAGGTCATCGGGCATTTGAATGCCGTGATAATGGGAAGAAGATGTCTAATGATGCAAACAAAGGAAGGGATACACAAAATGAACCTACTACACTTCAATGTTTCAAGTGCAAGGAGATGGGGCATTATGCCAATCAATGCCCAAATCCAAGGGTTGATGATGATGGTCGACGTCAACAAAATCTTAAGGCTAAAGACAAAGGAAAGTCACATGCAATTTCTATCAGCGATGTGGAGTACGATAACGATGTGGTGAAAGGTACACTTACCATCCACTCTAAAGTAGAAAATGTTTTATTTGATTCTGGATCCACCCACTCTTTTATTTCTGAAGAATTTTCTAAGGGTATCACCGTATTACCTCAACAATTAGATGTTGAGTTAGCTGTGACAACTCCTAATGGCACATCAATCACATCAAAAGTTTATAATTCTTCTCCAATCGAAGTTTGTGGGAAAGTGCTTCCTGCAAATCTTGTGATCCTTCCTATAGTGGAATTTGATGTGATTCTTGGCATGGATTGGCTTTCATTATACGGAGCTCATATCAATTGCCAAAGAAGGGAAGTCACATTTCATATTCCAGCTCAATCTATGATCGTCTATCAATGCAAGGATGAACATAACCTTCCAGTGGAAATTTCTTCCATTTTATGGGTATTGATTCAACTAAATGAAGGTTATTTATCTCAAATGGTTGGTGGGAAACTCACGATTAAGAATATGCCCATTGTACGGGAGTTTGATGATGTCTTTACAGATGAATTATTGGGTCTTCCACCAAATCGTGAAGTTGAGTTTTCAATAGAACTCGTACCGGGTGCTTTGCCTATTTCAAAGACACCATATAGAATGGCCCCAATTGAGTTGCAGGAATTGAAGAAGAAAATCCAAGAGAATCTTGATAAGGGATTCATACGCCCTAGTGCGTCACCTTGGGGAGCACCTCTTCTATTTGTTAAGAAGAAATATGGATCAATGAGACTTTGCATTGATTATCGAGAACTTAACAAGATCACTATCAAGAACAAATATCCTCTCCCACGCATTGATGACTTATTTGACCAACTACGCGGAGCTCAATACTTTTCCAAGATTGATCTTCGTTCAGGGTATCATCAATTAAGGTTCAAAAGGGAGGATATACCAAAGACGGCTTTCCGTACAAGGTATGGACACTATGAATTTATAGTGATGCCATCTGGTCTTACTAATTCCCCTGCTATCTTCATGGATCTAATGAATAGAGTCTTTAGAGACTATCTTGATCAATTTGTGGTAGTCTTTATAGACGATATTCTTGTCTATTCAAAGAGCAAGGAAGAGCATGAAGATCACTTGAGAATTTTATTAAAGACCCTGAGAAAGGAGAAGCTTTATGCCAAATTTACCAAGTATGAATTTTGGCTTCAAAAAGTTTCATTTTTGGGTCACATAATCTCAAAAGAGGGGATATCTGTAGATCCAGCAAAAACAGAGGTTATCGAAAGATGGTCGAGACCAACAACAGTAACTGAGATCCGAAGTTTTCTTGGTTTGGCTGGATATTATCGACGTTTTGTAAAAGATTTTTCACGATTATCTAATCCACTCACCAAGTTGACTCGGAAAGGAGTTAAGTTTGTTTGGACAGAGGAATGTGAAGAGAATTTCAAGGAGTTGAAAAGAAGGTTATCCAGTGCACCTGTGCTCACACTTCCTTGTAGTGGAGAAAGGTTTGTGATCTACAGTGATGCATCCAAGAAGGGATTGGGGTGTGTTCTTATGCAAAATGATATGGTGATAGCTTATGCCTCATGACAGTTGAAAATCCATGAGCAAAATTACCCAACACATGATTTGGAGTTGGCTGCGGTAATCTTTGCATTAAAGATTTGGAGGCATTACCTTTATGGTGAAAGGTGTGATATTTATACTGATCATAAAAGTTTAAAGTATATTTTCACACAAAAGGAGTTGAATATGCGTCAAAGAAGATGGTTGGATCTGATTAAGGATTATGACTGCTCAATCCATTACCATCCTGGGAAAGCAAACAAGGTGGCAGATGCATTAAGTCGACAAGACCATGCTAGTTTATCCATGATGAGGATCACAAAAGATCCAATATTTATGGATTTACAAAGGATGGATCTTGGAATTATAATGGAAGGGGAAAAATCTTATCTTTCTCAAATGAATGTTCAACCATCTATACATGTGAAGATTAAAGAGGCACAGAAAGAAGATGTCGAGTTACAAAAGAAGGTGAGAAATGTTCCTGAATTCAACCTTGATTGTGATGGGATAATAAAGTTCAGGAATCGGGTTTGTGTTCCTCCCATCCCCGAATTAAAGAAGGAGCTGCTGGATGAGGCTCATAGTTCATCATTCTCTATTCATCCTGGAAGCACGAAGATGTAAAGGGACCTGAAAGAGTACTTCTGGTGGGATGGCATGAAAAGAGATGTTGCTGAATATGTCTCTCGATGCTTGGTTTGTCAACAAGTTAAAGCTGAGAGACAGAAGTCTAAGGGGATGTTACAACCATTACCCATACCCGAATGGAAATGGAAAAACATCACTATGGACTTTGTCACAGGACTTCCTAAAACATCCATAGCAATAATGCTATCTGGGTCATAGTTGATCGTCTTACAAAGTCCGCACACTTCATTGCTATTAGAGAGGATTTCTCTCTAGATCAGCTTGCCAGGATATATGTAAAGGAAGTGGTAAGATTGCATAGAGTACCACTTTCTATTATATCTGATCGGGATCCGAGATTTACCTCGAAGTTCTGGCGAAGTCTTCAGCATACTCTGGATACAGAGTTGAGTTTCAGCACTGCTTATCATCCCCAGACAGACGGTCAGTCTGAGAGAACAATTCAAACCCTAGAAGATATGTTGAGAGCTTGCTCTATGGATTTCAAAGGAGGTTGGGATCAACACCTACCTTTGGTGGAATTTTCTTATAATAATAGCTTTCACTCTAGTATTCAGATGGCTCCTTATGAAGCTCTCTATGGAAAGAAATGCAGGACTCCAACTTGCTGGGATGAAGCTGGGGAAAGAAAGCTGTTAGGACCTGATCTCGTTGATGAAATGGCAGAAAAGGTCAGATCTATTCAACAACACATAAGAGCAGCTCAGAGTCGACAGAAAAGTTATGCCGACAACCGAAGAAAAGATCTAGAGTTTGAAGTGGGTGATAAAGTGTTCTTACGAATATCTCCCTGGAAGAGGGTTATGAGATTTGGAAAGAAGGGGAAGTTGAGCCCTAGATATATCGGTCCTTTCGAAATACTGGATCGTGTTGGGAAGGTAGCTTACCGATTGGAGCTTCCACCGAATCTCTCTCAAGTTCACGATGTGTTCCATGTATCTCTCCTGAGAAAGTACATACCAGATCCTTCACATGTACTCAGCTCAGAAGTTGTACCGCTGGAGCGAGATCTTTCTTATGAAGAACAGCCGATAGAGATTCTGGATCGTAGCGAAAAAGTCCTAAGAAATAAGACCACTCGCTTGGTGAATGTTTTATGGAGGAACCACCAACTTGAAGAAGCTACATGGGAGCTTGAGGATATGATGAGGGAGAAGTATCCTCATCTGTTTGTTGCAAAGTGACGAATTTCGAGGGCGAAATTCTTTTTAAGGGGGGTAGAATGTAACACCCGAGAATTTTATGTTATATAAATCATCAAAGGAATCTTTTTCTACACAACACTTGCTTGGCTTTATTTACACGCAATCGCGACATTCCTCGATAGCTTGCGTCGTACGCAATACCGAGTTTCACTAAACAACAATATGCTATTAAAACTAGCTGTTATGAATAGTAATAACCACTTTTTGAAATTTTATAAATTTTATTATTCAAAATGGACTTCATTTTTGGACTCAGAATATCGAAATTAGCCTAGGGTGAAATTTTGGTATTTTTCTGAAAACTTTCAATTTTTGATGAATAGTGAAACCACTAAGTGGTAGGTTAAAAAACTGAATTTTGAATAAAACATAATTTTACCGCTTCTGTGAATGGAATTTCGAAAATCCGACAGACACGGTTGATATCAGTAAGTAAAATGTGGTTCAATGAGATAAAAATAATTTTTTGGTGAATAGTAACTTTTTACTTTTTTTGCCGCGGTTAATAGTAAATAGGGTAACTAAGGGTAAATATAATATTAATATTACCCTAAAACATGTCCTAATTCTATTGGACAAGGGTAATTCGACCAAAAACAAACTTAGGAATAAAATATGAACATTTAGGCCCACATGGATTAGATTAGGACATCTATTATTAATTTATTTAAAGAAGGGTTAAAATAGTTAAAATCAAAGTTTAATAAGTAAATCATTTTTAATATGGGGTTATATATAAGATAAATTCGATTGTAAATATTCATTATAAAGCTAAAAAGATTTACCACATGATGGTATTTTATTTGTAATTTTTAGACATCAAATAATTTAATTTATTTATGACAGAAAGATGATGGAGTAATTATCTTGTTAATGAAATATTGACATAATTGATGTTATAAACACCAAAATAAATGTAATTTGAGACTTTTTATGAATTAAACTAATTTTCTAGGTTACTATGATATATTAGGTTTGATTTAATCAACTTTTTTCGAACATATAATTCTGTTATGACTTTCACAAAAATCATATATCAAATAGTGTCAAAATTGACACAAAATAGTTGTTAAATCAAATATTATATTATTAATTGTTATTTTATTTCTAAAAATCTAAGGTTCGGCCAAATGACGTAGATAAGGATATATATGTTAATAATAAACAATTTGGGGTTCGTTTGGCATGTTATAGTAAGTGTATTAACCATATAGTGAAAGAAAACAAAAAGACACGGTAAAAGTTAAATTAATTAACTTAGAGTTAAATCTAATTGATAAGGTTAAAATAATACCCTAAACTTGTCTAAATCCTACTGGTTGATAGTATTTCGACCCATCCCCACTTTAGCTTCGAAATAAGACCCTTTGTAACCATTATAAACCGATTTTGACTTTAATATAAAATAATATTTTGAGATATTCCTAAGGTGCCCCTCTCCTCCCTTATAAAAGGGCACCTTCTCCCCCTCCTCCTCACACCAAATTGAGCACTCAAACTCGGCCAACCCCTGCCATTTTCTCCTCTCCACTTCCCTAGAATAATCCTAGAGGTCCTGGTCTTCTTCAAAGACCAATCTTAGTTCCCTAAGTGAAGGATTCAAAGAAGCGTTCCAAAGAAGAGGTAATATCCATTACCGATCTTTTCAATTTCTTTCTTCTTCAACTTCTTATTCTTTAGTTGTTTCATGATAAAGTAATAACATCAGTATTACTTACATACTGATATGTTATTATAAATATGAAACAACCCTAATTCACCTTCTATCCATCCTACGGAAAAATGAAATCACCGCGCGTGCGTACGTACGGAATACCGTCTCCACGCCGTGGTGTAATCTATTTTTCCACCATCACCTCACAAGGATGGGTATAATGGTGTAATGAGTAACTATATATGATTATTATGAAGTAATATTGATACTGAAATAATATATATATATATATACTCCAATACAATTCCACGATCATAGGAACGATATCATCACTCGTGCGTACGTACGGAATACCGTCTCCACGATGTGATGCGACTCATTCTACATGATCTTCATTTCATAATGATTATATAAATGAATTGAATGAATAAATATGATATATGTTACACTAATACCATTCTGGATATAAGGTATCTATAACCTTAAAAGAAGAATAAGAATTTATTCGGCAAAACACGCATAAGAACAAAAGGCAATAAAGACCGGAGTAACAAGTAACAATGAAATATTTCTAACAAGAAGCTAAGAATATGACCATATATGATATCATATCAATATGTATGATTCTGTAATAAGTCAATAACACTATTTAAACCATTATACAGGAGCTTCGGACACGTACAAAGCAGATCGGACCTAAGGTAAGGGAAATATCACAATCTCATTTTTATCCGAGATTGTTTATTCGTAAGTATTTACTGGGGTGTATTTTATCATCCACATCCATGTTCCCTCAATATGTAATATTGTTTCCATCCACTTGAAATAGTTTAGATCCAATTTTACCCTTCGGTGAGTTTTTAGTAAAGAATATAAAAGGAATCTTTTGTCGTTTTTCCGTACGAGGTACTTTTTGACTTTTCCGACAAAAGTACGAAGAATGTTTTTTTTAACTTATACGGCATGAATGGATTTTTAAAACATTGTTTCCAAGAAGCTTCCTTTACAAGTTTTCAAGTTTATTTTTCATCAACTTCTTTTATTTTAAAGTCGTATGACATGTTATGAAAGGAAAAAAATTTTTGAAGAAGAAAGGATATTTTCCTCAAGAATGGAGTTCAAGTGTTTTATCCAAATTATTTTCCATCTAAG
This sequence comes from Viscum album, assembly GCA_963277665.1. Lineage (NCBI taxonomy): Eukaryota > Viridiplantae > Streptophyta > Magnoliopsida > Santalales > Viscaceae > Viscum > Viscum album. The sequence continues at coordinate 1,440,550,304 of OY728133.1, read as the reverse complement.
ATAATAAAGGGTTATGTTTTTGTCCCTATTATTACATTGATTTGATCATGTTGTGATGGAATTATTTTTATGAATTCCTTTATCTTATATGAATTGATTTATGATGTCATGATGTTTCATGAATCCCATTTTTATTTCATGGTTTATGCAATGATGTATGGTTTATGATTTTGTGGCACACATAATAAAGGATTCATTATAAGATGGGTGGGACCTATATCTCCCTCCAATGCATTGGGTAAAGATTTTATATCTCATGAGATAGACATGGCTGGAACGGAAGGTTATTTCGGTTCAGTGATACAGGACTGAAACGAGGAGTGAACTCGGTTCAGAAACGGACTTTGTCCACTAAGATAGTCTTGGCAATGAGTCATGACTAACAAGAAATGATTTTCCATGATTATGTGTGCATGCCACAAAGTTTCAAGTTTTATGTTATGATTATGGGGATCTCATTTTCACTTCTATGATTTGTTCCATGTTAAGATATTATGATCTCTTTTGCAGGTTATAATTTTCAAAAAGATATGATATGATTTTTATTTCCTTTATTTGCCCTTGCTGAGCATTTGAGCTCAACCTTTTATGTTTTCTTTTCCCCAGGTCAGGAAGATGGATATTAAGTAGAATATGCTAAAAGGGACCCTAGATATGATGAAATAAATGGGAGACACTGTAGAAGATTTATGAACCAGTTGTTTATGTTTCCCAGTTTCTAAATACACTATACCTATACGGTCCTTTGTGGTTTTGTCATATATTGTAATAAGTGTACTTCAATTTTGAAGTATTAACAATGTATGTAAAGAATGGGTCGTTATAATATTAATCTATAAGAAATTAAATATGGATTTGGAAATGACTACCAAGACTCACATCAATGGTTTGATGGGATGTTGGGGGAAATTGGTCCTATGATTTGAGTAAAGATACTAAACTTCAATATATTCAATCATATGATATAACTTTTGAATTTTGTAATCATGTATTAGTCATCGATGTATATTATTGTGTAGGTGATTAGTTCAATATCTTTTCCTTAATTAGGCATAACATGATTGGTATATATTAGTTCAGTTCATCAAAGACTATACATAGTTAACAATTTGCATAGATTAGTGAAAAATTTATCATAGTGAATGTTTCTACATTTAGTTTTAAAATGTTGTTATGAACTTTTAATTTGAATAGATTTGATGTACATATTCATAAAATTTTAAATTGTATAAGTTTATAAATATACATATCCATACATTTTCTCATAGTTTTTTAATCATTTTTTACATATATATTTTTAAAATTCATCACAGCATGTACATATTTAACTATTTTAATAGTTTAGTACATGTATAATGATTATCATGATTCTTAATTTTATTTTTGAAATTAGGTTCTGATTTTTTTGTTATTAACATTATCATCATCTTATAATGTCTAAAATCACACTTATGGTTGTGAATATTAAATATAAAAAAATTTCATATCCTCTTCATTATTTATGCACACTATAATCATACAGATATAAAACATGATATATTTTACCACTGGAGATATACTAATCCATTTAATATATTTTCAATTGTAATCACGTTTTCCTAATTATTGCATATTACTTTGATAGTATTTCATATTCCCTACCAAAAAATTCATAATCATTTCATACTATTCAACCATGGAAGTGTGTTTTGAGTTTTTTGTGCACTGTATCATAATTCATTTCATTACTCATCCCTATGCATTGTATTGATTGACACAAACTACACATAGGTATGTTACTGGATAAGTTTAAATGCCAAGATTTTATATTTTTCACATATTTTTTTGATGCTGATAAACAAAGGAGAGTGATTTATTTATTTTGGTAGTAATTTATTTGTTTATTTTGGTTGTCATGGTTGGGAAATTTTGGCATTCACACTCATTCAATTAGGAGCACAGGAACCTGGAAACAATGAACGTATTGTGTAATTTTCTATCATTTCCCATCTTTGATCCCCTCTTTGAAAAGTTACAAGTAGCAATAAACCTCATTCAATCATATCTGATTTTAGTTATTTTAGAGTTATCTAATTTTTGTATTGCTGACTGGTGACTAAATGATCTGAGATGATCCCGATTGACATGAATTTCCAAACAGCTTCTCCATTGTACAAGTTCATAATGTTGTGCAGATGGGAGGTTGTTTGGGGATGACCTAAAATGGAATTTCTCTATTTTTCTTTCATTATACATTTACACATTCATTTAAAAGTGGTATAAACCTTTTAATTCATTTTGTGTTGATTTGTTTCTATTCACAGACCCGAATCTATGTGTATGTTCCACCAGTTTCATGTGATGATTGCTACTAAAGTGGTGTCAGTGAGTTCATGAAGACGATAAATGTCCTCTCAAATTGATGCTTTCTTCCCATATTACATTACTATTTTTGTAATCAACACTCATCCACCATCCCACCATGTCAATTTCTATGTTTAAATTTCGATGTAAATAGGTCAAAAACACTAAATAATACAGTTCTTGAGTGCTCAAAATTTTTTATGATAACAACAGTTATATATATATTCTTGGTGTTCTTTTACATGGTTAAAGATGGTTAAAGGTGGATTCTGCTTCCTTCATCTTCATGATATCCATTTCAGGTTTAGTAATATCATATTAAATATACTAGATATGATTTCCTTTTAAAAAATTGTCTGTTTCCATATAGTTTTCATGGGTTATTATAATTCTTTACCATAAGAAGGGGGATCTCCGTGTTTCAATAGATTCTACATTTCAATGGTTTCTTGGCTAGGCAAGAACCTGGGCATGGGGAAGTAACATGACTTCATGGAATCCATTCCTAGAGAAGACCTAGACAGAAAAATGGATGGAGTTATACTTGTTGAGGATGAAGAAGATATCTTGACCTCCTCTCTCGTTTCTGGGGTAGAAGAAGACGTTGTTGTGGGAGGGTTGGTCTTGGTCTTGGTCTTGGTGGTGATGCATATTTAGTATGCATCTATCAATTATAATGGATTTTTGTTGATAATGGGTTATGTCGCCCTTATTTTTGTATTAAGATGGATGTTTATATACTTTATCTTAAATAAATAAATTTTTACTATGTATTTAAGCATTTCCAAGTAAAAATAATAATTTTTTATAGCATATAAAAGATATGGACACAATTTTAACCATGAAAGTAGGAACCCTATAGCCTTGGTTTTGACCATGGTAGTATGAACCATGTTTCCATGGTTAAACCATGGAGGTAGGCATTCTATATCCATGGTTTTAACCATGGAAATAGGTTTCATAATTCCACAGTTAAAATTGTGGCTATAGGGCCTACCATAACTCGTTAACCATGGCAATATGGTTTTTACCACCACAGTTAGAACCATGGATATAGAAGGCCTACTATCACTATTTCAACCATAGAAATAGGTAATACATATTTCCACAGTGATAGTGGCCATGGTTTTAGAAAGCTGTGGTCATAGGTGAATTTTCTAGTTGTATATCATCATGACTTTCTTGTATATTTTATCTACTGTCTTCTTATTGCATCTTCTTTTTCTATTGAATGTATTTAACTTATTGTCACTACCCCTCCCCACAAAGTGTACCCCTCCTGGGCCGGCAATGTGAGAAGGGAGATAATGACCCCCCGAGTCCCGCCTCCAGTAGGCCCCGGGTTGGCGACTAGCACCGAGGGTATAATACACACACAAATGGGAGGAATTACCCTCTAAGAGAACACATGCAGAAGAGAGAGATAGAATAGACTCCAATCAACTCCAACATAGAACTGAGATATAAAAGGAAACCAAGTACATATATGAAATGTCATGAAAAAGTACTACAACTAAAAGGGGAAACTAAAAGTACCCAAAAGAAAGTAAAACGACAGCGACCACAAGCCCGAACATCTCCTCCTCCAACCACACGCTAGAAGTAACCAGCTTGACCTCCAACCTGCTCAAAGTGACCTGAAAAACAGTTTATATATACATAGGGTTAGTATAACATTATACTCAGTAGGATCCTCCCCAAGCCTCTCGTTCAAAAGTAAAGAAAGCATGCTAAAGCCCAGTGAACAACAAGTGAAACTAACTCGTTACCTAAACAGGTATACTAAGTTCCCAACCTCACCATGGCTACTCTCACCAAGTAATGCATACAAGAATATAGCATGTAGTAAAGAATATCAAGGGTACCCCTCTATTACTTTCCCACTGGATTTCTGCTTTTCCCCAACGACATACGTCCTGTGCATCTCTCTCTAAAGGCTTTTCCGCAGACACCTGGTCTAAGCTCTACAACCTGCACCACATGCACCACAAAGTCTTTCCCGTAGACACCTGGGCGAAGCACCACACCATCCTCACAACCAATAGTAACCAAGTGTGGTCTGTGAGCCACCACAGCTCGTATAACGTGTATCATGCGTCGGGTATAATAACTCAAGCCATTATAGCCCATACTCTGAGTAAGGATCCTCAAGCCATCATAGCCTATACACGTTACACCTATAGTAGTCCATAGGATAGTATATCCAGAATATACGTGTGTGAAATAACCGCAATCCATTACAGACCTCTACACACATATATGGGTAAAACTAACCACTGTTCCTACCAGCACAAAGATCTACCAAGAGAAGAGAGCGGGGCCAAAGGGGGTAGTCAGCCATTCAACCTCCCAACAGAATGTTGGGGAAAACACCCCCCAGGGCTCAGAATCCTAGGGGTGTCAGTTTCCCTTACCGACAGGGTGGAGTAGCGTATAGAAACACCAAAATTACAGAATATATATAACTCACAACCACACCAGGGGCATTACCTAGTCATAGGCACAACTGCAGCTAACGTCTCTCAGACTCCAGGCTGCTACTTCTATGACTAGGTATCATATAAGCACAGAACCATTCGAAGAGCATTATTAGATTACTCCATTCTCATTTTATCAGTTCCACTGTATGTTAATTAATTCTTTAAACATTAATTAACCATGAACAATTTACCACATTAAACTAAATTGGCATCACATTCAAAACTGCTCCTTTTTGGGATTCACATCACTATTAAATTCCAGTTTCTCCATCCCCGTGGATTATCCCCATTTAAACAAACTTTCATTTCAGAATTAATTTTCCATAATCCCAGGCATTCTAGAAAAACATCCTATGCTACTAAACACAAAGGGGCTCAACACGGAGAGTAGATATACTACCCGTCGAGTCTTTTCCGCCTATAACAAGAGCATAGACCCATCCTCCATCGAGAGGCTAAACACGGAAAGCATGTGGCATACCCCACGTGTCTTCGCCTCCTTCGGAAAGTGGGTAAGAAAGACCGGATGCCTTGAGCAGTGGGGAAAAGTAATGCAGATAAACAACCAAACCAAACCACAAACATCAAACCATCACATTCATCTCATACCATCATCCTTGGTGTCCTCCCTGACACCCACATGCATAAACCGATGCATCTTTCCACACTAGGCGTCATCCGCTGCCACAACCACAAGTCCCCATGCCTCCACATATCACAACAGCCATCCAGGCTCACATCAAATCACAATCAGCAGGAAATCAAAGATCTCAAAATGGGCTCTCGACCCTTTAACAAGGCATTCAGCCTTCATACAAGATGAGCACTCAGAGCTCCAAACCACAAGGCATTCAGCCTTACAAGCAAGCTGGTAACTCAGAACCCTTTTGAAATTATCGAACTAATAGTTCTTTAATCCATCATGAATTAACAGATTCATTAACATGCCTCTTTATATTTAGACAATTATTTAACAAATAATTCAGGCTTTACATTCTTTATCAATTTCCATCATGAACGAGCAACTAATTAAAGAAAATCATAGATATCACTATATCTAGGAAAACATGAGGCAAACCGTTATCATGGTACAAAGCAACAACATGCGATCAACCAATTCTTTTAATCCGGTTCAAGTATTTAATTAGGTCAATTTCATTGTGATCCAAAGGGTGAAATCATTCTAATTCTACAGTTTCACATAAACAATTAGAGAAGCCATGAATCCCCTACCTCGAAGAGTTCTTGACATCCTCCATCCACACAATGGGCCACAATCCTTCTCTCACGACAACTACATCCACCCAAGGATGCTGCGGTACGACACTACCAACCAACCAAAACCCATTAGAACCATAGAGATTACATTCTAATAAGGAAGGGAGAACAAGAGAAGGTAATCCCCGAAGGAATGATGATAAAACATACCTTATATCGAAGATTGATCGACACGGCTTGGTTGCATCCAAAACATATCAAAACCAATCCTAGGAGTAAAGATTGATTGTGAAACTCCTACGGAAAGGATTGAAAGGTTCTAGCGTCTTGCAGATGATAACCAGGAGGATGAACAACGAAGAATGATATCTTGTTCCTTTTAAAAAAAATTAGAGAGGCGATGGTTTAAGATCCGATTTATTCTCCATTAAAAACGGATCGCATTAACCCACGCGGTTTGACCAAGTAAAGAAAACATCCTGGCCTTAGGAATAATTAATATAGAATTTATGGCCTTTGAATCAGTCTTAAAGTCCTTAAAATAAGATTTTAAAGTATTTTACGTCAAAGAAAATGTCAAATTTACGAAGCTGGAAACACTGTTCACATACTCAAAATTTGGAAAAGTATAGAATCGGTAGCTCTCATGAAGTATGGAAACACTGTTCATTCGTGAAATTTGGAAATGGAATCTGTAGCTCTTAGGATTCTGGAAACACTGTACAAGTCTACCGATAGAAGGTCACCGATAGAACCTCATCGATAGAAACACTGTTCAAGTCTACCGATAGAGGTCCACCGATAGAATCTCACCGATAAAAACACTGTTCAAGTCTACCGATAGAAGTCCAGCGATAGAACCTCACGGATAGAAACACTGTTCAAGTTTACCGATAGAAGTCCACCGATAGAACCTCACCGATAGAAATACTGTTCATGTCTACCGATAGAAGTCCACTGATAGAACCTCACTGATAGAAACACTGTTCAAGTCTACTGATAGAAGTCCACCAATAGAACCTCACCGATAGAAATACTGTTCAAGTCTACCGATAGAAGTCCACCGATAGAACCTCACCGATAAAAACATTGTTCAAGTCTACCGATAGAATTCCACCGATAGAACCTCACCGATATAAACACTGTTCACCGATCCTCACCGATAGAAACACTATTCACTGAACCTCACCGATATAAACACTGTTCACCTACCGATACTGTTCATAAAACTGGAAACACTGTTCCCAGAACTAGAAATTTGGCAAAGTGTTAACCGAGCTACTGCTAGACTGCGGCTACCAGTACACCGAGCTATCAGTACGCCACGGCTACTGGTAAACCCAGCTACCGGTAGGAGGCGGCTACCGGTAGACCGAGCTACGGGTAAGCGGCGGCTACCGGTAGGCAGCAGCTACCGGTAGACCGAGCAACTAGTAAGCGGTGGCTACCGGTAGGCAGCAGCTACCGGTAGACCGGCTACCGGTAGACAGCAGCTACCGGCAGACCGTTCTACTGGTAGGCATCAGCTACCGGTAGACCGAGCTACCGATAGGGAGAAGCTACCGGTAGACCGAGCTCCCGGTAGGCAGCAGCTACCATTAGACCGAGCTACCGGTAGGCAGCGGCTGGGGGATAAGTCACCTTGACCTCCCAGAACACCTCCAACACCACATTTTCACAAAGTAATGGACCAGGGAGGTCCGGGCCATTACACTTATATTGTGATATAATCTGGTAATGATGGTATAGTCGCCCGAATGAATCACCTTGGTCCCCGCTACTAGTCAGTAGCCTCTGGCATTTGGGGAGATATGATTGAGGCCATGTAGCCAACCAGGTTCCGAGAACTGTAGAGTAGTATCTGATTCTACGACGTTACATGTTGGTTTACATAATCTAAGGAGGTAGGATAAATGACCCTCCGATGTTCTACATGAATGATTGGGTCTTCCTGGTTGAGTTTAGAATGACATGTAGCCAGGACTACCAACACATCATCTCAACTGATCCATGATTGAGGAACATCGGTTACCATCATCTAGGAAGTGAACTGAGTCATAAACTAATGGGTATATTCTATCAGGACATAATATCCTACTTTTTCCTGACATGGTCACTTTTTATATATTTTATGACTATTTCATAGTCTCCCTTTATATGTAAATATGGGACATCAGTTTTTAGGGAAACTCAAGACCAGTAATGAGAGCCTAATACACTACCTCAGTGTTGGTGTAGTATTTTAAAAATAGAAATTAGTATTCCTTGATGTCCTATGTTTGAGGGATGAAAATGTTCCCTTGACCTAACTTGTTTTTCATGGGGTTTTTGAGGCTTCTATTAGTCAGTCTTCGAGAGGCTCCATCAAAGTGCATGTACTAACATGCTACAACCCAATCCACTATGAGAATAGATTATTCCATATCATCAATATCTATGGGAAGTTGTTTAGGGGTGGATGTGCATCCAGGAAATATCCAGTGTTTTGACTTTAGTGTCCTTCTAGGTGAAAAAATTGTTGTTGAACTACTTTTGGATTTTCTTCAAGAATGTAAATCATCCCATTATGATGGGGAGATTGAGGATGTAATTTGTGGGTCTAGTCAATACACTATTTGTATCTCATGGTTCTGCAAATAATGTCACAAATTATATATTTGAAACACCAGCATGAGTAAACTCTTCTCGATGAGGGATAATATTGTATCTTTATTGAGTAGCATGAAACTATGATAATGTAGACTCTCTTCCCTACCCTCATTTTTTGGGCTAGTTGTGCATCATGGGACCATTCTAGAGAATTCACATAATGGACTAAAGGATTTACTCAGATGCATGGCATCATAACTATAGGATGTAGAACAAAATTATTGATATAGTCAAAGGTAATCTGGTACGTCTCATCCCACAGGTAAATTACCCCTTTTTCATGAGTTTTTAAAAGGGATTTCACTTTATGAACTGGTTTTCAATAAATCAGTGTATGCAGTCTAAGTTACATTAGAGACCTCATAAATCATTGAGATTTATTATGGGTGACATTTTTTTAATAGCCTTTATTTTCTCTAGTTCAATATCAATGCCACAATATCTTATGACAAATCTGATAAATTTTACAAAAGTAGCCTTGAATGTGAACCTCAGGGGGTTTATCCTTAAATGTTTGTAGCAATGGAAGGTGAACACTTTATCAAGATACAAGATATGGTCATGATGCTGGCAGTGTTTGATTGATATATTGTGCACATAACATTCCACCAACATCCCAATAATTGGCATAAATATCTCATGCATGTACCACTAAAAAGTGGCACTAACATTATTTAATAAAAAAGACATCAACTAGAAGCAGAAACATCCTAGGGTTTTCAGAAGGTGGTGGACTCTTCATCCTTGGGGTTCAATCCAAATATGAATATACCCAAAATATCCATCCATGAAAAAGATCTTATGGAACCCAGTTTTAGCTTCAATCAATAGCCATGTCAACATAATTTGAAAATCCTCATTCTTACAATGGTGGTTGAGGTCTCAAAAGTCAATCTAGACTTTGATATTAGCATTATTCCTCTTGATTGGGAAAATATTGGCTAGACACCTAGGGTACTGGACCACCTGGAGAAAATATTTTTTTAATGATCTTGTCAACATCAGCCTTAACATTGAACCATGATAGGGGTGAATCTTTCTAGGCGTTTATTTTAACCCACAAAGACTCACTAGGAGACCAAGGTGATGAATCAAAATATAGATTTCTATCCTCAGATTGTATTCATATAACTAATAGAATACATCATGGTGATATTTTAGGAAGGCCACATAATGATGCTACTCCTTTGATGACCTTGATGCACTGATCAGCACCAGCCTCTGATTTTCCCAAATACCAAGGTTCCACTGGTCTAACCCATTAACAGTTGTAGAGACACATTTTAAAATACTGAAGGAGAATCTCCTAAATCATCTTTATAATATGAGACAAGGTGGTCAAAGGGAGGTGATGACTCTTATGATCTAGACATACTAGCAGGAGTACTACTGTATACTTTAGAAAATATAGAATCCTTGACTGGGGTTTCCCATTCTATAGAGACTATAGTGAAAAAAATATATTTATCTAATTTCATTCGTCTTCTATATAGAGGGTATACTCTTGATAAAGAATCAATATTGATGGGTTAACCTTCGTTAAGTTATCAATGATTTTTGGAGGAAGAGATGATGTCTTGGATCGATGGACATGGGATGAAATTCTTATTACTTCATAGGAGTAGGTTCATTAGGTACCATCCAGGCCTATCCTTTGTAGAAGTGTGAGGTAATTTATGAGCACTCCATTTTCTTGGAGATGATGAAACAAAACCCCGAGTATATAATCATGGGAGAAAATTGGTTAATTAAGAGAACAAATATGTATTTCATGTATAGCCATGGATTAGTTTCAATGATTGTTATAACATTAAGAGAGTCGATTCACTCAACCTTGAAGATATGGAACTTGTTTCCTTCATATTTATAGTAAAAAACCAAATAGAAGGCCTCACAAGTGTCATAGCAGGTGTATCACCATGGATTACCCCTACTTGATTGTATAGGGAGTATTTGATGAATCAGTGGTATAAATAGAGGATTGTTTCACGAAAATAAAGCCAGGTCCTTCCATCAATGTGTTGTATGTATTATCCTATGATACTATCATAAATTTGGTGCTTGATATGAGACAACCAAATTGAGTCTTCATCTGTATTTTTTCACATGACTTATTCTCAATCTAATTATACCCTTGAATTTTCATGTCGGAGGGAGTTAGATTTTCTTCTATAAGTCCTAGCTTATGGAGTGTTTGAGTTGTGATGAGGTTGATCACAGAGCTAGTATACACTAGGAAGTAGTATATTTCTATACTGTTGAAATAGCTTATGATATACATCAAATGTATGTTCCCATGAATAGTGTATTCTCCATAAAATGAGATAATCACTTGACATTCTTCTCATTCAGTGACTTTTGTGTAGTAGGCCTCAGTGAAAGATACCTCATTATCAAACTAAAGGGGGATTTTCAAGGTTTCTTCATGGTCCTTACACATTTACATTCATAGGTAGAGTTCCTCGAAAAGCTAAACCCACATGGATATGATAGTGAGGTGCTTTAGAATATCATGATTTTATGCTAGGGGAATAGTTTTTCATACATAGGGTCATTATTTGGCAAGGGATGAAATGGATGTGATTGATTGAACCACTAGGACCTAGATTGTAATGGATATATTTTCCTATTGACTAGCTGGTATTCTCCGAAAACCTGATGTATGATTGTTTTTCGGTTGAGGTCAGACCCTTGATGAACGCAGCTAATCGTAGTTCGCTGATGGATGAGCTGCACGGTTAAGCAATACTCTCAATTATGGGGGTATTCGGGAGAGAGTGAGACAATATTACTATGATTTTTTATCTCTCATCAAGCATTAATGTATAGTTTTAGTAGCATGAACATCCTAGTTTGAAGTGCTAGCCTGATCATTCTGACGGTTTGTATATCCCATGCCTCTCATTATTTTATGTTTTCTGCAGATAACTGAGGGGTTATCATGGAATTATTCATTTTTTGGTGTTTCAAAGTAGTCCACTAGTTCCACAAGAATCATATAGGTTTATTATTTCTAATCATCAATGGAATAGTCTAGGGATGGGAAGACCCTGGGCATATCTCTGAACTCATGATTCATAAAGTCACCAAAGATGATGACTAGTATTTGAACTAGTGGGGGTGTCTGATTTCCCTTATGTTATCTATGTCTTTTCTTTTGATGCTTTGGAAGTTTTGGAGGATATGTAGAAGTAGAAATTAGAGGATGTGTAGAAACCACAGTATGTTCTAGCTTACTCAAGTGGTAATAAATTATACCATGGGTGTGAGTGACTATCATAATATCCAACCGGTCATTGTACTTTTATATCCCATGGGTGGGAGCTAGTTCCCCTTCACCAGAGTCTTCACTATCACTATTGATGTTATTGGAGACATGTCTCACTTATGTTCAAACATCTCCAAATTTCAATAGACCATGATCTACTTGGTCATTTATCCATTACTTGAATAAAAAACATTTTTTACAAGTTCTATTGATTCTATGATACATACAGTGATCAGTGTAACCAGTGAGTTCAACATCTTGGGGTCTCTTTCATTCTAGAATCTTAAGGATTCCCTTTTCTAGGGAGAATATTAAATACTGTGGAACTGTTTTATCTTTAATGGAATAGATCTTATTGTTTCATTCTATGAAATGATACTTGGGATCTTGGCCTTGATAGAGTTTGGATCCACATTCTCTCTACAAGGTTGTTCTAGTTTATATTATGGTTGCAATGGGTGTGGCTACACATAAAGGGGCTCATCTAGTAGAAGGGAAAATAAATGTACTAGATTAGGACAATGTACATGCATAGTGGAAATTATCATTGCATTCACAGTTCTTCTTGTAGGATCCACAAGGTGCAATGAAAACGATCGTTGTTTGGTCCACTGTAGGGATTCTTCCAGATGATGATATTTTTCAAGGAACACCCTAATTTACTTGGGTAGTTCAAGGATATAAGGGTAGTGACTAGCTCATCTCTGAAGATCACTACAAACATTTTGAGTAGATGTTCCTAGGAAATAAGCATGTTGAACTAATATGTGATTCCCTTCCATTATGTGATAAAGTTAGTAACCCACTAATGTGGACATTTTTTGCATTTAAAGAGGTTAGGGATTCATTTATTGCATGAGGTGGAGATGAAATTCTAGAGTAACTATCTATATTGGTCCTTCAAACTAGAAACAGTCTATGAGGGATATTGAATTTACCATAAGAACATAGGTCCTTATATCATTTTGAAAAAGAATATGATCTTGGAATCTTCATGTTATTCTCATGTCCCAGTCATTAGACTAGACCTTGAGGTGAAGTGGGGAATATTCAGTAGTATATCACCAATCTTTTTAAATTGGGTAATGTTGGGATTACCATATTCTTGTAATTCTCTAACATGGTCCACCCTTGCTTGGTACAACTTTAATTTAAGAGTAATAACCATCTGTTGTGTTTCCAAACCCTCAGGATGGGATGTAAAAATGGGTATCACATCATCTTGAAAAGGATTTTTGGCCACCAATATTTTCAAAGGATAATTGACTTGGATAGAAACATGGCCTTGATCTCTAGTTGGATAATCATGTTATTCGGGTTGTATTGGTGACTCGGACATTGGTCATTTACCATATCCTCTAGCCTCTACCCTGATCTGGTGAATAGGGCTACAAAGTTCAAATCGAAGTGCTTGGTTGAGGAGGATTGGGTTCCATACTAGAGGATATAAATGGTCCACTATAACATTGTTATGGTTTAGGTGATTCTCAACAACAAGCTCTGTAGTGAGCCTTGTATACTCCTCAAGATCCTAGAGTAAAGTGGTTATATTGGGGTCCAACTTAGCTTTTGGGGCAACCTCATATGTGCTTATGTGCTCGGTGGGCCCCATGACATTTTGGATGTATTGGTGAGAAGGTAGTAATGTTCCATTAGGTGTACTCCTAAGATTTATCTATAGTATATTATGTTGATTAGAGGCGCTTGTTGGGGGTTTTTATTGGTACTGTGTTTCCCATTAGGGAAAATTTTCCTTATTGTGACCAATGTCATGGTCATGTTTCTCCAATAATCTATCAATTTAACAGTCAAAAAATTAAACCCGATGGTATTCAAAGAGGTTCCTTCATTATCAGTGTATAGGATGGAACAACGGTCTCATTATTGTCATAATATATGACTGAAATAAATGGATTCATACTACCCCCATCCTTTGATCTGAACATGTTGAGGAACCTCTTTTATAATCCAACAAATCAGGGTGAGGCTCTTAATACATATTTACCATAGATTCTTCTTATATCCCTATGATTCAGGATCTTGGGATACTTGGATCAATGCAATCTAAACCCTAATTCACTATTGATGAATGGAATTGAGGGGATCATTGGTCACTAGTTAGGCTAGTTTCTAGTACTTAATATGGTGGAATGTTGCCCAAAAATTCTGGAAAAAAATATTATGCTCCTCCGAGGGAGACTCTGATATGGAAAATTTTGGAGTCATAGGTGGTCGATACATGACTAATTAATTATTGTTAGTCAAGAGTTTCAAAAAATCCTCTTATTCGCTACCAAGGATTAGTCATATTCTTATGCCAAATAAACCCCAATTATTGTAGGCCGATATAGGGGTGGTGACAATGACACATGCCTGCTTTAATGTTGATTTCCTAAGAGAGGGAGCACCACCTAGGTCAAAAATCCACCATATTCCAAAATGACTCTAAGATGTAGACCTAGATTCAATATCTTATCCATATAGGATGGGTTTTTTACCACCACCTCATTCATAATGGGGAAGATATCCCTTTTAGTCTCCCTAGAGTTATCATGATGATTTGAGGGTGTTAAAATAGACTATTTAATTTCTCCAACTTCGTATGTAGAGGTAGAGAAAAGGAAAACTGATTGAAATGGAGAAGATTTCACTAAAAATCCAAGGAAGGAGGCCAGAAAATCCTCCACTTATAGGTAAATGTGGAGGGATCTGGGATTCCTCTGAACTGTAACTTGTGGTATTTTGATCCTTAGTCGAAGGGCTTATACTCCAATCCCTAGTAGTGGGGGTGAAATTTCCCACATCAATTCATTTTTCACGTCAGAGTCTAAGACGTCGATGGTGAAATGAATCTTCCGAGGTTTTGTTCTCTTATAGATTGGTAAATATCCAATTTTGAGTCACAATGAGTCATTTAAGTTCTTCCATTCATGTCATATCCTTCCCCGATGTAACGTCCCTTAGGACATGTGTTTTCCCTCCTACCTCGAGATAGTTCTTCAGTTCAGAGTATGTTTTCAATATATTGAGTACCTCTTTGCTAGTTTATGGTAGTGCAAGGAGGAAATCTACACAGGTACTCCTCACCACAATGTTCCCAGTAATGGATGTCAGATGCACTAATTACAGATAGAATCAATATGATATGCCTAAGAGGTGGTAGAGTTCTAGATCCTATGTGGTGGAAGACATATCCCTATAGAGTAGTTTTTTGGATTTTATTGAATATGATAGAGGTGGAATTGGAAAATGGATCTTCCTAAGACATCCCTTATAATTTTATGTTTTGTGCCTACCACCATCACTGATATCAGGTATCCTAGACTAGGGCCAGTGGACCATGGATGGAGTCAACTTGCTTGTTGACCAATGGGGTCGGTCGGTGTTGGCGCTGATGCAGCCTAGAAGGATCCCTCCTTGGTGTCTCCCAAGGGATTTCCATGATGTTTATGGCTCAAACATCCCATGCATCCCCCAAAAAGGTATGTGATCTTTCATTACACTCTGATGAGATACTCCACAATTGGTTTTCTATTAGAATGGGGGGTGGTTTCCCCCTGCGTGGCCCATGAGGGTAGCGGTGTTATTAAGGTATCGATGCCTCAGGATTTTGGTGGGTCCTATCTTTGATGGGTATAATCCCATTCTATTAGTGTCAATGAACAAGTGTGTCGATCACCCTCCTTTGGATGAGATCGGAGGGTGAAACCTAGTGTGGGTGCCTGGTTGCTGAAGGTGCATTGTCTATCATTGAAGGAATATAACTGTATTAGATTAACACACCAACACTTCTCATACCCTTGTTCCTGTTAGTTTTTGAACCCAATTTCATCTATCACGAGTCCTATAAAGTATGTTTAATCATCCATATATACAAATATTGTAAATGTGATACCCAATTCCCCAACATTTTCCATTCCTCTTAAAATATAAGAGGGATGCACGCTGATGATGTCATAGACTGAGGATTCTCAATGTTGTCTTCCTCATGTTTCAGTGGAGTTTCGTGCTTGGAAAATCACCGGTGTAGTAAGATCTAGTGTAGAAGATATTGATCCAATGACATGAAAATATGGAAATTCTCCAATGCCTCTAGTCCTTATATTTGTAGAATAATAGATTTACATTGGGTATAAAAATAAATTGTTGAAGCATGATGACATAAATTTCAAGGCCTGGTGATTCCCATGTCTGATGGTTCCCAACATTACTTATGTACTCACTATCATAGGTTAAGAGATTTCATGTTGGGTTCACCATTTTTTTATGAATCGTTCTTTTAGGTAATTCTGTGGTCCATCTATCTGGTAGTGATACAATTTTCTTCTTCACCCATCATTCTCACATTCGAATGGATGGTGGATTCCATCACCATTATTGACGATGCTTTATCCTTGATCATAATGGGATGATGGAATGTTGTTTCCTCCTTGGATATCATCTCATAGTATAGTTCTCCATTATATATTTAATTTATGATCATGAAACTCATTCATGGTTCCATATTTAGATGGATTTTATTTAATTACACTCCATCAATATCGGAGTGGTAGAAAACATATGTTAGAGTTGAAAATAATGTTAGGCATGTCTAAATTTTTTTTGATGTTGGATTGGTTGGGAACATACAAAGAATTCAATATTTGAATTCAGATGCATCTCATATGAGGAATCTTATATACGGAACCTAAGGAATCTCATGTTGGCCACATGGTAGTTTCCACTATGAGAACATGAATCTAATGATTTTCTACCATATGTATCCCATGATTACTATATGTGGTATAAATATCATGTGGTAAATAGGTTTTATGTCATGTGAGGACATGTTAGGCATAGATTTAATGCCGAATAGGGAAATATGTGTGGCCAAGTGATATATGTATTTCATGAAACTATATTATGGTGTTTTAATGAACTGGTTTTTATATTTCAATGATAAATCATGCAAAACATAGAATGGATTGACTTGTTTTGTGTTTTATGTTAGGACACCATATAAATTTGAAAAACGAGCAAAAATATATTAATAAAAGAGATAAAATAAACTGTTCACCATGAGGGAAGTGATGCGGCACAACACTAGATTTTTTAGGCCAAAGAAAAAACACATGTAGTAAGAGTGGGTTAGAAAACATGAGCAAAACATTTACACGTTGTAATTTAAATTGGAGAAGCAGTATCATGAGTACAAGATGTGAAGTCATTACACGCATTGAAAAGTATATACATGTTGTGATCCCATTTACACACTGTGAATTTTTGGTAAAGGTAATATAGGAAAAATCATTTACTGGTAGGGATTACACATTGGGTAAATGATTACATATGGTGCATGTTTTAATAGATAGAAAAATAAAAATGTGTGAATCCGAGGATTGATTTAAATACTTATAAAAATGAACATCAGATTTATAGCAGAGGGGATCCCAGATGATAGGAGGGGGCTTCACAGATGAGATGTTTGGATAGAGGTATGATCCATAGCCCTTTCATTGTCATTAATCTCATCCATTATTCATCAGAAATCCATGCTACTCATTCTCATCATTCCTAGCATGAGCACGTAGTTTTCATTATGACAGGTGATGTGATTGTTGGGGGATTGATTCTAGGAGCTATTTTTAATTCTTATTCATGTTTTTGATTGTTTCAACACCATTTATAAATTCCAAATAATATTATTTTCATATTGTAAAACCATTATTTTATTTTGAGGATTATCATTTCATTGCATCAATTAATCATCCTATTTTTGTTAAACAATTATGCAATATAGGTTTTTTGTGTTTAAATAGGTTTCTGGGTTGCCTATGTTTTTTTCTTAGATTTATTAGATGACCATTATAATAGTGAAGTCATATGATTAGTATAGGGTACCAATACCAAGGAACCATGTTGACCTAACTCTGACACCAAATGTGAATAAATCCATTATGAATTGAATCCCTAGTGCACAATCCTAAAAATAACTAAACATGGATTGTCTTCTCTCTTGATATCAAACCCAGTCCTTGTGGCTTCAACACTCATACATTCTAAGTATTACATTTTTTGATATGTTGTCATAGTTTTTTAAATTATTAAATTCTTGTAGCACAGGTATGTAATTAATTCTTACATTTCGGATTTCACCAAGTGAGTTATTAGGGGGAAAATATTTCACACTTGGGATTTGATTATGTTTTTTCCCAAGGGGGAATATTTCATACATTAAATTTGGTGGATGATGTATTTATATGGGAATTTTCACACATGGGAATTGGTGTAGTCTGTACACAGGGAGGATATTTAATATTTAGGATTTGGTTAAGTGTGTCACTAGGGAAGATAATTTCACACTTAGGATTTTGTTATGGGTGTCTCCAGGGGGAGATTTCACACTTGATATTTGGTGGAGGGTGTCCCTAGGGGAGAGATTTCACACATAGTATTTGGTTAAGTTTGTCCTTGGGGGATCACACATAGTATTTGGTTAAGTGTGTCCCCAATGGGAAAAAATTTCACACTTAGTATTTACTAGAGTCTTTCCCAATGGGGGGGATTTCACACTTAGGATTTTATCAAGTGTGTTCTCTAGGGGGGTTTCAAACATAGTATTTTTTTTGTGTATCCCAAGGGGGAGATTTCACACTTGAGATTTTGGTGGTGATGTTGGGGTTATATAGTTTAACCACATAGAGGTACCCCATGTTTGTTTATTTTTTTAATATTGAACCTTATAGAGGATTCCTAGGTACCCTATTGATAAATAGGGATAAAAACCCACATAGTTCATTGTTGTAGTTTAAGTTCATATAAAAAAATAGTCCATTCAGTTTGACATCATGTTTTGTAACATCCCAGGTAAATAAAGAATAATACATTTTCATATTTATTAATATTTATGAATTAAATATTAATTTTACTTTAAAGGGGTTGCTATGTTCGATAGCGTTCCTGATACGCAACAACGAGTTTCTTTGAAATCTTACGTTGCACACTAGTAAAAAAATAATATTATATTAAATGGTAGTTAACACGTAGCCATTGTATTGGCGGGAATGAATATAAATAACTAAAATATGGTTATATATATTTGTTAAATGTTTTTAAATTTATCCAATAAAGGATAAAGGCTTAAAATATGAAAAGAATTCAATTTTTGGCATAGATACTCTAATATTCACTAAATGGTCGAACTGTCACCTTTTAATGGAAAACCATCTTTAAATATAGTTTTGGTCACTCTTATACATTCTATTGGACCAAATAAAACTCTTCTTTAGAATCGGGACATCCAAATTTACTTTGTGTAAATTTTTTGTATCTTTCCGATAAAGTTCATTTTTTTAATGAATAGTGAAAAATTTTGTATTTTAATTTATAAAATCTTTTTAATATAATTTATTTACATGATTAGATTATATTTTTATTTGGTTTAAAAGTGAAATTATAATATATTTTTACCATTTAATCTAGTAGTGGTCATTGTAATTAATTTCACTTTGAAATTGGACTTAAACTAGTGTCGATCTTTTGATATATATCGTTTCATAAAAACACACTATTTGTCCTAACATCGGGAATTAATTATTATATTAATTAATTTAACTTATAGGTTTTGAATTTTGTAAAATAGACATAATTTTTGAATTCATAATATCAAATATATCTGAGGGTGTTGTTTCGGTATTTTTTTGAGAAATGTCAATTTTTTATGAATAGTGAAACCACTAAGTGGTACTTAAAAAAACTGATTTTTCATTTAAATAGAATTTTACCACCTCTGTGTTTTGAATTTCAAAAAAATCCAACATAAATGGTTGTCATTAGGATGTAAAATGTGGTTCAATGGGATTAAAATTATTGTTTTTGGTGAATAGTAACTTTTAAGTTTTTAATCACGATTAGAGGTAATTAATGTAAATTAAGGTAAAAATAAAGTTTTAATAATATGAAATGACCTAGAAACATGTCCTACCCATATTGGATGTGTCATGGCCGACCATTAAAACCCATGGGTAGATTTTTGGGACCCCATGGAGCCACTTGGGTAAGATAATGACATTAATGTCTTTTATTTAATGTAAAAGTAAAAAATGAAACAAACTTGTATTGTTTTAATAAAACAATTTTTACATGGGGATATACAAGATATAATTTTGAATATAAATAGTCATTAGAAAGGTAAAACTATTTCCTACATCATGAGGTTTTTTTTATAATTTTCAGACATTAAATAAATTAAATTATTTATGACACCATGATGATGCAGTGATTACCTCATTATTTACAATTTAAAAAAAATTAAAAGGTAATGTAAAATCTAAGACCTACACATGTAAAAAACCCATTATATGGGTTTATTTAGAACTCTTATCACCTTATCCTAGAAATATATAATTTTGGGACCTTTTAAATCTGAAAATCATTTTATAATAAAGTAACTTTTTATAACTTTTCAAGAGTGCCCCTCCTCTCCTCTTATAAAAGGCCCCCACATCTACCACCTTACCCACACCTCTAAAGCCTTTGGATCGGCCAAACCCTATCCATTTTTTCTCTCCAAATCCCTCTCTTACTAATTGAAGCCTCACTTTGGGAAGAAGTATTCCCAAGGAAGCCTTTGAGCTCAAATAAAAAAGAGTTACTCGTTTTAAAGGTAGTGTTTTCTCTTGTGTTCTTCTGTTTTATATTGCTTCTCCAACCCTCTAAACTGTTTTTATTTTTTTTTATTTTGTAACAACCCCAACATATTCAATATACTAGGATGTTTTTATAAGAATGATTCGAGCTACACTTACACACACCTACATATAATGGTTAAAGAACATACTGTTTCTGTTGATGGTGAATTTCTGCCTCACGAAACGATGATTGTTCAACACTCATATAACACCTTAAAAGTTGGCCATTAAGATGTCACTATATTTATATATGATATATTATATGTTTATTTTTTACTTAAGATTATGTATTTTTCATTTATGGCATACCTTTATGGTTTCCATTATGAGTAAACGTGATATCATCATTTTAGGAAATGCGGACTATCGCCCCCTCAAAGTGATTTGATTCGTTAATACTATATGTGGTATGTATAAATGATAGATTTAATGATATTATATATGATAAAATACTAGAATTATAATATTATTATGTATCATTATGTTTTAATTCCATTAAATATGAAATAGAAATGGAAGTAGCGTTCATGCGTACGTACGACTTACTGTCTCCATGAACGGTGCATTTCATTTCATACCTCTAAATGTTATGTAATATTATAAATGCATGTATATACAGGATATATATGACATATATGATATCTAAATCTTGAATATAAATCTGGATATAATGGATATTTTACCCCATGAAAAACTTTTAATTATAAAGAGTTTATTTTTGACTCAAGTAACAATGATCGACAAAACGACCATTATTAACTTAAATAATTACATAGTGTTAATAACATGGTAATGAGTGATATAAAAGGAATAATGAATTTGAAAAATGTTCTTATGTAAGTATAAATTAACTCAAGTTTATTATTCAGGATGTTAAAGAATAATCGAGTCAAGTCAGACCCGAGGTATGGGACTTCGTTTCAATCTCCTTTCATTGAGGCATATTTTGTTTTATACACAACATTATTTTATATGGTGTGTAAAACCCTTTGACTTTTACATTTATTAAAAAGGAATCTTTTCTATATGAGTCATTTGACTAAACGACAAAAGGAATGTTTTTTTTGTCGTACGTATGTGGCGACAACGACTTCTCTGCTGCCGTGACAATTATCTGAGTTTCGGCTTCCTCTACAAGCCATAATTTTTATAAAATGGAAAATAAATACCATGTTTTACTTTTATTTTATTTTGGTATTGAAAATGGTTTTCATAAATTTTTTATTATATCAATGTTTTTTCTTTATGTAACTCACGATTTAGTAAGGTTTAAGGCTGGGGCCATATAGTGGCTATCAGAGGTCAGTTTAGATAACTTTAGGAGTTAGAATTATATTAAATGATTATCCGAAAATATTTTTTTATGGTCAAATTTAAATGATATATCATTTGAAGATTACCATTTTTCTTCATCTAAGACATGTTTGTTCAGAATGGTTTTCTATAGAGGAAATAGGGAAGCAGTGCTAGGAAGGCATACAGAAGGAAATAACCTTCCGAATTAGCATCCCGAGATGGTCGGAATTGGAACTAACCAGTTTGATGCAGTAATGGCGCAGTTGACTCAAGAGATAAATGGTGGTGGTATCCATGCACGAGATCAGCTAGATCAACCCCAGAGGAACATTTCAATGGTGGAACATTTCACGAGGCAACATCCTGCATCATTCAAAGGATCATCTGACCCTGTGCTAGCTGAAGGGTGGATTAAAGCACTGGAACAGATTTTTGATGTCATGGGGTGTTCAGACAATCAAAAGGTTAGTCTGGATATTTACCGTTTGGAGGGTGAAGCAGATCAGTGGTAGTCGATGGATAAAAATATCAGGGACACTGATGAGATTGATGCTCTCGATTGGGATGAATTTTAAGGTATATTTCTTGAGAAATAATTTCCTAAAGCTGTTCGAATTAGGAGGGAAAAACAATTTTTGGAATTCAGAGAAGAGGAAGACTCGATGGATGCTTATGAAGAAAGGTTCACTCGATTGGAAAGGTATGCTCCAAATTTTATACGAGACCCTGATATTAAAATAAATCGTTTTTACTCAGGATTAAAGCCAAAATATCGAAGGGCATTGGTTCTCATGAGTTCAAAAGTTATGAAAATCTTGTTCGATGTGCTGAGAAGCTGGAAATAGAGTTTTCTGATGAAAATTGTTCTATAACAACCAACATAAGAAGAGACCGAGGTGGTAGGATAAAGGAATGAATACTTCAAAAAGGTCGGACAGTAAGAAAACTAAGTTTCCAATTTGTGATAAATGTGGTAAAAGGAAATCTGGGGAATGTCTTATGAATTCTGGAAAGTGCTACCGAAGTGGTAAGATGGGACATAAGGCTTGTGATTACACTGAAAAGGAAAAGGGTGATGGTAAGGCCAAATTTTATTTACAGTTAGTGAACTTTTTTAAGTTTAATGAGATGGGTCATTATAAAAACGTGTGTCCGACAAAGAGCTCGAGTGATGGGAAGTAGTTAGACTACAAGCAGAAAGGGGTGGTGAAATCCTTTGCAACTACTTCAGTAGATGTCAAGCCATCAAATAAAGTTGTATCATGTACTTTTTTTGTTTTTTCAGATTTTTCCAGTGTGTTTTTTATTCGGGGTCTACACATTCTTTCATCTCTGAAAACTTTTCTAGTAAAATTGGAATACCATCTCAAGAAATGAATCTTGAATTTGTGGTAAAAACACCTGGGGGAAATTTTGAGGCAAAAAGAATTTTGAGAATCTTACTATCCTTATCTGTGGAATGAACCTACTTGAAACCCTTATTGTTTTACCTCTATTAGAGTTTGATGTTATCCTGGGTATGGATTGGATCTCTATTTACCATGCTAATATTGACTGTAGAGATAAAGAAGTTTTTTTTCAGAAAGACTTTCAGTTTGTGTAAAAGAATGAACCCTTACTGTTGATAACGTATCAAGAGGCCATGAAACTTGTAAAATATGGAAATGAATGTTACCTTGCACATATTGTTTAAAACAAAGGAACTGTCCAGATTAATGATGTCCCAGTGGTAAATGAGTATCCTGATGTTTTTTCTGATGAGTTTCCTGGAATAATACCTGATCTGGAAGTTGATTTTACTGTAGACGTAGTTCCTGATGCTATGCCAATTTCAAAACCCCCTTATCGAATGGCTCAAACTGAACTTTTAGAGTTGAAGGAGAATTTGCAAGATTTATTAGAGAAAGGTTGCATTCGACCTATCACATCACCATTGGGTGCTCTTGTACTATTTGTTAAAAAGAATGATGGTTCTATGAGACTTTGAATTGATTATAGAGCCTTTAATTACATCACGGTTAAGAACAAATATCCTTTGCCTCATATCGATTATTGGTTTGATCTGCTCCAGGGAGCTCAGTTTTTTTCAAAGATTGACCTGAGATTGGGGTTCCATCAGTTGAAGGTAAAGGAAAAAGATATTCTGAAGACCGCATTTTTTACAAGATATGGCCATTATGAATTTGTATTAATGCCTTTTGAGATAACCAATGCACCTGCTGTATTCATGGACCTTATGAATAGAATTTTCCATGAGTTCTTGGATAAGTTTGTGGTTGTTTTCATTGATGATATTTTGGTGTTTTCTAAAAGTAAAGAGGATCATGAATGAAATATAAGGGTTATTTTGAAAATCATAAAAGAAATTAAATTTTATGGGATATTCATCAAGTGTGAGTTTTGGCTACAAAAAATTTCTTTCTTTGGTCATATTGTTTCTAAATATGGGATAACTATTGATCCTGCCAAAACAATGGTTGTTGAAGAATGACGAAGACCAACAAATGTAACTGAGATTCGTAGCTTCTCTTGTTTGGTAGGATATTACCGAAGGTTTTTTAGAAATTTCTCTTGGTTATCTAATCCAATGACAAAGCTAACTCGGAAGGTTGTTAAGTTTATCTGGACAAAATAATGTGATGATTGTTTTCAGGAACTGAAATGAAGATTGGTGAATGCTCCAGTTTTGGCACTACTTTCTAGGAATGGTGAGTTTGTTATATATAGTGATGCTTCATTGAAAGGACTTGGTTGCATCCTAATGCAGAATGATCAGGTAATTTTGTATTCTTCACGTCAGTTGAAAACTAATGATGTAAATTACCCTACACATGATTTGAATTATCTGCTATTGTTTTCACTTAAAAAATTTGGAGGCATCATTTTAGGGAGTAAAGTGTGAAATATATACCGATCACAACATTTTAAAGTATATATTCACTCAGAAATAATTGAACATGATACAGAGGAGATGGATAGAATTAATCAAGGATTATGATTATACAATTCATTACCATCTGGGAAAAGCAAAGACAGTGGCTGATGCTTTGAGTAAAAAAAGTAATACTTCATTAGAAATGTTGCATTTGGAGCGTGATCCTTTGGTTAAGGATTTGATGAAATTTGGCATAGAAGTTGTTGGTGTAATATGTCCTTCTATTTTTTTCTGGTATCAGTGAAATATTCTCTATTAGATAGAATTAAGCAAGAACAGAAGCAAGACAGCAGGTTGCAGATAAAGGTAGATCTGGTTCAGAAGGGTAAGTTGCCTGAATTCAATATTGATAATGATTTTGTTTTGAGATTTGGGAATAGATTTTTTGTGTCGTGTGATTCACATTTGAAAAGAGATTTGTTATGTGAAGCTCATAGTTCTCCATTTTCAGTTCATCCTGGAAGTACTATGATGTATAGAGATCTTCGGGAGTATTACTGGTGGGACTGAATGAATAGGGATATTGCTGATTTTACTGTGAAGTGTTTGACTTTTCAACAGGTTAAAGTAGAGAGGCTATTACCAAAAGGGATGCTTCAGCCTTTACCAGTGCCAGAGTGGAAATGGGAGAATATATCCATGGACTTCGTTGTGGGATTTCCGAAGACACCTCGAGGTAATAATTCAATCTCGGTTATTGTAGATCTCTTGACTAAATATGCTCATTTCCTTGCTATACAAGATACTTATTCCCCAGATCAACTTTCCCATTTGTATCATAAAGATATATTCAGGTTACATGGAGTTCCTCTCTCCATTGTATCTGACTGTGATCCCGGGTTTACTTCTAACTTTTGGAAGGGCCTTCAGTTTTCGTTGGGTACTGAATTAAATTTTAGTACAACTTTTCATCCTTAGTCAGATAGGCATTCGGAACGAACAATTCAGACTTTGGAGGATATGATATGTGCTTGTTCGATGGATTATCATGGAAGTTGGGACCAACATCTTTCTTTGGTTGAGTTTTCTTATAATAACAGTTTTCATTCCACTATAGAGATGGCACCATTTGAGGAATTATATGGGAAGTGGTGTCGAACTCCAGTTTTTTGGGATGAAGTGCGTGAAAGGAAGTTGATGGGACCAGAATTGGTAGAAGAGTTGGCAGAAAAAGATCAGCTGATACAGAAACACAAGAGAACAGCTCAGAGAAAGAAGAAGATTTATGCGGATAACCGGAGGAAGGATCTATCTTTCGAGGAATGTGATCATGTTTTTCTCAAAGTTTCACCGTGGAAAAGTGTGATTCGAATTGGTAAGAAAGGAAAGCTGAGTCCAAGTATCATTAGACCATATGAAATTCTGGAGAGTGTTGGATCAGTTTCTTACCGAGTGGCTTTACCTCCGAGTTTATCTCAGGCAATGTTTTTCATGTTTTAAAGTTATGGAAGTACATGCAAGATTCATCTCATGTTTTGAGTCCAGAGGTGGTTCAGCTAGAAGAGAATCTATCTTATGAAGAACCACAAGTCTAGATTATTGACCATAGAGAGAAAGTGTTGCAGAAAAAGGTAATTCACTAGGTAAAGGTTTTGTGGAAAAACCATATGGTTGAGGAGGAGCATGGAAATCTGAAAATGCTATGAGGGATAAATACCCCCACTTATTTTGATAAGTGAATAAAATTACAAGGATGCAATTCCCAAAAGGGGGGAAGGATATAACATCCTAGGTAAATAATGAATAATACATTTTCATATTTATTAATATTTATGAATTAAATATTAATTTTACTTTAAAGGGGTTTCTATGTTCGATAGTGTGCCTGATACGCAACAACGAGTTTCTTTTAAATCATACGTTGCACACTAGTAATAAAATAATATTATATTAAATGGTAGTTAACACGTAGTCATATTATTGGTGGGAATGAATAGAAATAACTACAATATGATTATATATGTTTGTAAAACGTTTTTACATTTATCCAATAAAGGATAAAGGCTTAATATATGAAAAGAATTCAATTTTTGGCATAGATAATCTAATATTCACTAAAAGGTCGAACTATCGCCTTTTAATGGAGAAGCCTCTTTAAATATAGTTTTAGTCACTCTTATTCATTTTATTGGACCAAATAAAACTCTTCTTTAGAATCGGTACATCAAAATATACTTTTTGTAAATTTATGGTATTTTTCCGATAAAGTTCATTTTTTTAATGAACAGTGAAAAATGTTGTATTTTAATTTAAAACCACTTTTTAATATAATTTATTTACATGATTATATTATCTTTTAATTTGGTTTTAAAGTTAAATTATAATATATTTTTACCATTTAATCCAATAGTGGTCATTGGAATTAATTTCACATTGAAATTGGACTTAAACTAGTGTTAATCTTTTGATATATATCGTTTCATAAAAACACGCTATTTGTCATGACAACAGGAATTAATTATTAAATTAATTAATGTAACTTATTTGTTTTTAATTTTATAAAATATACATCATTTTTGAATTCTGAATATAAAATATAGCTTAGGGTGAAGTTTTGGTATTTTTCTGAAAAACTTAAATTTTTGATGAATAGTGAAACCACTAAGTGGTACTTAAAAAAACGGATTTTTCATTTAAATGTAATTTTACCACCTCTGTGTTTTGAATTTCGAAAAAATCCAACATAAATGGTTGTCATTATGATGTAAAATGTGGTTCAATGGGATTAAAATAATTTTTTTGATGAATAGTAACTTTTATGTTTTTAATCGCGATTAGAGGTAATTAGTGTAATTTAAGGTAAAAATAATGTTTTCATAATATGAACTAACCTAGACACATGTCCTACACTTATTGGATGTGTCATGGCCGACCAAGACAACCCATGGGTCGATTTTTGGGACCATATATTGCATCATGGGTAAGATAATGACATTAATTCCTTTTAGTTAAATTAAAAGTAAAAAATGACGCATACATGTATTGTTTTAAAAAACAATTTTCACATGGGGTTATACAAGTACGAATTTTGACTATAAATAGTCATTAGAAAGATCAAAAGATTTCCTACATCATGATATTTGTTTTATAATTTTTAGACATTAAATAAATTAAATTATTTATGACACCATGATGATGTATCTATTACCTCATTATTTAATGATTTAAAAAAATGAAAATATAATATAACATATAATCCCTAAACATGTCAAAAACCTATTGGATGGGTGTATTTATAACTATTATCACCTTATCCTCGAAATATATAATTTTGGGACCTTTTAAATCAGAAAAGCATTTTATAATAAAGTAACCTTTTCTGACTTTCCAAGAGTGCCCCTCCTCTCCTCTTATAAAAGGCCCCCACCTATACCACCTTACCCACACCTCTAAAGCCTTTGGCTCAGCCAAACCCTATCCATTTTGTCTCTCCACATCCCTATATTATTCCTTGAAGCCTCACTTTTGGATTAAGTCTTCCCAAGGAAGCCTTTTAGCTGAAATCAAAAAGAGTTACCTGTTTTAAAGGTAGTGTTTTCTCTTGTGTTCTTATGTTATATTTTCCCTCTCCAACAATCTAAACTCTTCTTATTCATTTATATTGTAACAAAACCAGTATATCCAATATACTTGGATTTTGTTATAAGAAGGATTCTAGCTACACTTACACACACCTACATCTAATGGTTAAAGAACATACTGTTTCTGTGGATGGAGAATTTCTGCCTCACGAAACGATGATTGTTCAACACTGATATAACACCTTAAAAGGTATCCATTAAGATGTAACTATATTTATATATGATATATAATTTGTTTATTTTTTACTTAAGCTTCTGTATATTTCATTTATGTCATACCATTATGGTTTCCATTATGGGTAAACGCAATATCTTCATTTTAGGAAGTGCGGACTACCGCCCCCTCAAAGTGATTTGATTCATTAATACTATATGTGGTACGTATAAAGGATATATTTAATGATATTATATATGATAAAATACTGTAATTATAATACTATTATGTATCATTATGTTTTAATTCCATTAAATATGAAATAGAAATGGAAGTAGCATTCATGTGTACGTACGACTTACCGTCTCCATGAACGGTGTATTTCATTTCTTACCTCTAAATGTTATGTAATATTATAAATTCATGTATATACTGGATATATATGACATATATGATATCTAAATCTTGAATATAATTCTGGATATAATGGATAATTTACCCCATGAACACCTTGTAATTACAAAGAGTTAATTTTTGACTCAAGTACCAATGATCGACAAAACGACCATTATGAACATAAATAATTACATAGTGTTTATAACATGGTAATAAGTGATATAAAATGAATAATTAACTTGAAAAAGGTTCTTAAGAAAGTATAAATTAACTCAAGTTTATTATTCAGAATGTTAAATAATGATCGCGTTAATTCGAACCCGAGGTATGGGACTTCGTCTCAATCTCCTTTCATTGAGGCATATTTTGTTTTATACACAAATTTATTTTATATGGTGTATAAAACCCTTTGAATTTTATGTTTATTTAAAAGGAATATTTTCTATACGAAGCATTTTACTAAATGACAAAAGGAATGTTTTTTTTGTCGTACGTATGCGGAGACAACGACTTCTCCACCGCAGTGACCATTATTTGAGTTTCTACTTCCTCTACAAGACATACTTTTTATTAAATGAAAAATAAATACCATTTTTTACTTTTCTTTTATTTTGTTATTGAAAATTGTTTTCATAATGTTTTTATTATATCAATGTGTTGTATTGATATCTTGTGATTGAAATATGAAAATGTTATGTTTCTTTTATGTATGATTTTTCTGATACGATTATGTTATGGTTCTTGGGCATTGTTATGAAGATGGGAGGTTACATGATAAACTAAGGGCGGGTGAGCCTAATATAGCTCTTTAATTAATTTCGAAATGTGAAGGAGTTAAATGATAAGGTTTCTCCGAAGTGATTTAGGGAATATACTTTGATGGGTATTCCAAACGTAACTAAGACGGTTACTCCCTATGTAAGAATGTTATGAATGCCTCAAGTTACTTTTATGTCTTATGATTTCTATGTTTTATTCATGATTTGATGAGGTATGTTAATGTTCCTATGTTTTATGAGTAAAGTATGATTTCACTGATTCTTATGTACACATGTACTCATGTTTCCTTTCCATATTTTTATATCCCTTATTGAGCTTTTTATGCTCATCCCAAGTTTTTGAAATGTTTTTCACAGGTCAAGTGAAAGGTACATGATGTGATGATAGTGTCAATGAATTGTCAAGAAAGAATCCATATTTTATTTAAAATATGTTTCCGTTGATGGGAAAAATGAGTAATATCTTTTATGTAACCACATTGTTTAAGTGTGGAATGTGATTCATGTTTTATGGTATAATTATCTAAAACTCTAAACCTGAAAATATATTCAATGTGAATTATTCATTTAATTCAATATTAAGTAAGGTGTAAGGACGGTGCCTTATATTCTATAAGGCCCCATCCTTAAAACTTATAAATCTTGAGTTACGTCAAGACTACACATTGAGTATCTTTTAAGGTTTAGAGTTTTAGGGAATTAGATAATAAAACATGTGTTACATTATACATTTAAACAAAGTGGTTACATAAAAGATAGTACTATTTTTCCCATCAACGGAATCATATTTAAAATAAAACATGGATTCTTTATTTTCACTTCCTTGACACTATCATCATATCATGTACCTTTCCCTTCACTTGTGAAAAACATTTCAAAAACATGGGATGAGCATAAAAAGCTTAGTGAGGGATATAAAAATATGAAAAAGCATGAGTACATGTATACATAAGAATAAATGAAATCATACTTTACTCATAAAACATAAGCACTTTAACATACCTCATCAAATAATGAACAAAACATGGGAATCAAAAGACATAATGGTAACTTGAGGCATTCGTAACATTCTTACGTAGGGAGCAACCCTCTTGGTTACGTTTGGAATACCCATCACAGTATATTCCCTAAATCTTTTTGGAGAAACATTAACGTTTAACTCCTTCGCTTTACCCAATGCATTGGAGTGCTATATCGGGCTCACCCGCCCTTAGTTTATCACGGAACCACCCATCTTCATAACAATGCCCAAGAACCATAACATAATCGTATCACATAAATCATACATAAAGGAAAGATAACATTTTCACATTTCAATTACAAGATATCAATACAACACATTGATTGAATAAAAAAATTATGAAAACCATTTTCAATACCAAAATAAATGAAAAGTAAAATATTCTATTTATTTTTCATTTTAAAAAATTATGGCTTGTAGAAGATGCCGAAAATCAAATAATGGTCACGGCGGCGAAGAAGTCGTTGTCGCCGCATACGTACGACAAAAAAATCATTCCTTTTATCGTTTAGTAAAACGCTTTTTATAGAAAAGATTCCTTTTTAATAAACATAAAAGTCAAAGGGTTTTATACACTGTATAAAAGAAATTTGTGTATAAAACAAAATATGCCTCAATGAAAGGAGATAGAGACAAAGTCTCATTCCTTAGGTCCGACTGGACTCGATTGTTCATTAACGTCCTGAATAATAAACTTGAGTTAATTTATACTTGATTAAGAACCTTTTTTCAAGTTCATTATTCATTTTATATCACTTATTACCATGTTATTAACATATGTAATTATTTAAGTTAATAATGGTCATTTTGTCGATCATTGGTACTTGAGTCCAAAATAATCTCTTTATAATTACAAGTTGTTCATGTGGTAGAGTATTAATTATATACAGAATTATATTCAATATTTAGATATCATATATTTCATATATATCCAGTATATACATGAATTTACAATATTAGATAACATTTAGAGGTAAGAAATGAAATTCACCGTTCCTGGAGACGGTAAGTTGTACGTCCTCATGAACGCTACTTCAATTTCTATTTCATATTTAATGGAATTAAAACATAATGATACATAATAGTATTATAATTCCAGTATTTTATCATATATTAAATCATTAAGTCTATCTGTTATACATACCACATATGGTATTAACTAATCAAATCAATTGGAGGGGGCGATAGTCCGCACTTCCTAAAATGAAATTATCGTGATTACCCATAATGGAAACCATAAAGGTATGCCACAGATTAAAAATACAGAAGCATAAGGAAAACATAAACAAAATATATTTCATATATAAATATAGTGACATCTTAATGGACACCTTTGAAGGTGTCATATGAGTTTTGAATAATCATCATTTCGTGAGGCAGAAATTTTCCATCCACGGAAACAGAATGTTCTTTAACCATTAGATGTAGGTGTGTCTAAGTGTAGCCTGAATACTTCTTATTACAACATCCTGGTATATTGAGGATTCTATTGTTGTTACAAAATAAATGAATAAAAAGATTTTAGGGGGTTGGAGAAGAAAAATAAAACATAAGAACACAAGAGAAGACACTACCTTTAAAACAGGAAACTCTTTTTTATTTGTGCTCAAAGGCTTACTTGGGAAGACTTCTGCCCAATGTGAGGCTTCATGGAGTAATATAGGGATGTGGATAGACAAAATGGGTAGGTTGTGGCCCAGCCAAAGTCTTGAGAGATCTGGGTATGGTGGTCGAGGTGGGGGCCTTTTATAAGAGGAGAGCAGGGGCACTCTTGGAATGTTATAAAAGGTTACTTTATTATAAGATGCTTCTCAGATTTAAAAGGTCCCAAATTTATTTATTTCTAGTATAAGGAGATAAAATTTCGAAATCCACCCATAAAATAGGTTTTTGACAAGTGTATGTCTTATATTTGACATTATCTTTTCATTTTATTTAAATCGTTAAATAATGAGGTAATCGCTGCATCATCATGGTGTCATAAATAATTACTTTATTTAATGTCTAAAAATTATAAAAAAATATCATGATGTAGGAAATATTTTTATCTTTCTAATTAATATTTATAACAAAAATTATGACTTGTATAACCCCATTTAAAAATTCTTTTATTAAAACAATACATGTTTGTGTCATGTTTTACTTTTACGTTAAATAAAAGGCATTAATGTCATTATCTTACCCAAGTGGCTCCATGGGGTCCCAAAAATAGACCCACGGGTTGTGTTGGTCGTCCATGACACATCCAATAAGGGTTGGACATGTGTCTAAGTCATTTCATATTATTAGAACATTATTTTTACCTCAAATTACACTAATTACATCAAATCGCAATTAAAAACATAAAAGATACTATTCACAAAAAATTATTTTAATCCCATTGAACCAAATTTTACTTCCTAATGACAACCATGTATGTCGGATTTTTGAAATTCAAAACACAGAGGTGATAAAATTTCATTTAAATGAAAAATCAGTTTTTTTAAGTACCACATAGTGGTTTCACTATTCATCAAAAATTAATGTTTTTCAGAAAAATACCAAAACTTCACCCTAAGATATATTTGATATTCCGAATTCAAAAATTATGTATATTTTACCGAATTAAAAACATATAAGTTGCATTAATTAATTTAAAAATTAATTCCTGCTCTCAAAACAAATAGCGTTTTTTATGAAACAATATGTATCAAAAGATTGACAGTAGTTTAAGTCCAATTTCAAGGTGAAATTAATTCCAATGACCACCAATGGATTTAATGGTAAAAATATATTCTAATTTCACATTAAAACCAATTCATAATATAATCTAATCATATAAATAAATTAGATAAAAAAGATGTTTTGAATTAAAATACAACAGCTTTCACTATTCATTAAAAATGAACTTTATCGAAAAAATACCAAAAATTTAAACAAAGTAAAATTTGAAGTCCTGATTCTAAAGAAGAATTTTATTTGGTCCAATATAATTTATAATAGTGACAAAAACTATATTTATGGATGGTTCGCCATCCAAATTTGATAATTCGACCTTTAGTGAATGTTAGAGTATATATGCCTAAAATTGAATTCTTTTCTTATTTTAAGACTTTATCTTTTATTAGATAAATGTAAAAACATTTAAAAAAACATATATAATCATATTTTATTTATTTCTATTCATTCCCGCCAATAAAATGGCTATGTATTAACTACCATTTAAAATAATATTATTTTACTACTAGTGTGCAACGTAAGATTTCAAAAAAACTCTTTGTTGCGTATCAGGTACGCTATCGAACATAGAAACCCCTTTAAAGTGAAATTAATATTTAATTTGTAAATATTAATAAATATAAAAATTCTTTATTGTTTATTTACCTGGGATGTTACATCCTTCCCCCCTTTTGGGAATTGCGTCCTCGTAATTTTATTCACTTATCAAAATAAGTGGGGGTATTTATCCATCATAGCATTTTCAGATTCCCATGATGCCTCTTCAACCATATGGGTTTTCCATAAAACCTTTACCTGGTGAATTACCTTATTCCACAAAACTTGCTCTCTACGGTCATGAATCTGGACTGGTTATTCTTCATAAGATATATTCTCTTCCAACTGAACTACCTCTGGACTCAAAACATGAGATGGATCTGGCATATACTTTCTCAACATCGAAACATGAAAAACATTGTGTACCTGAGATAAACTCGGAGGTAAAGCCACTCGGTAAGCAACTGATCCAACACTCTCAAGAATTTTATATGGTCCAATTTTCCTTGGACTCAGCTTTCCTTTCTTACCAAATCGCATCACACTTT
The DNA here is from genome assembly GCA_963277665.1 of Viscum album. Classification (NCBI taxonomy): domain Eukaryota; kingdom Viridiplantae; phylum Streptophyta; class Magnoliopsida; order Santalales; family Viscaceae; genus Viscum; species Viscum album. The sequence goes on along the minus strand of OY728133.1, from coordinate 1,440,515,712 downwards.
TCCATGGTGAAACTTTGAGAAAAACATGATCACCTACCTCAAAAGATAGATTCTTCCTCCGGTTATCCGCACAACTCTTCTGCCCGCTCTGTGCTGTTCTCATGTGTTTCTGAATCAACTGAACTTTTTCTTCCATCTCTTCTACCAATTCTGGTCCTATCAACTTCCTTTCACCTACTTCATCCTAGAAAGCTGGAGTTCGACACCGCTTCCCATATAATGCCTTAAATGGTTCAATCTGTATACTGGAATGAAAACAGTTATTATATGAAAATTCAACCAAAGATAGATGTTGGTACCAACTTCCCTGATAATCTTTCGAACAAGCACGTAGCATATCCTCCAAAGTCTGAATTAGTCATTCTGACTGCCCATCTGATTGAGGATGAAAAGTTGTACTAAAATTTAATTCAGTACCCAACGACTTATGAAGGCCTTTCCAAAAGTTAGAAGAGAACCTGTGATCACGGTCAGATACATTGGGGAGAAGAACTCCATGTAACCTGACTATCTCTGTATGATACAAACGGGAAAGTTGGTCTAGGGAAAAAGTATCTCATATACAACAAAATGAGCAGATTTAGTCAAGCGATCAATAATAACCCATATTTCATTATTACCTCGAGGTGTCTTTGGAAATTCCACAACGAAGACCATTGAAATATTCTCCCATTTCCACTATGAAACTGGTAAAGGCTGAAGCATCCCTTTCGGTTACTGCCTCTCTTCTTTAACCTGTCGACAAGTCAAAAACTTCACAGAAAAATCAACAATATCCCTTTTCATTCCGTCCAACCAGTAATACTCCCGAAGATATCTATACATCGTAGTACTGCCAGGATAGACTAAAAATGGAGAACTATGAGCCTCACATAACAAATATCCTTTCAACTATGAATCACATGGTACACATAATCTCTTCCCAAATCTCAAAACAAAATCATTGTCAATATTGAATTCAAGAAAACTTACACTTCTGAACCAGCTCTACCTTTTTCTACAACTCGTTGTCTTGCTTCTGTGCTTGCTTAATTCTGTCTAATAGGGAATATTTCACTGATACCTGAAACAAAACAAAAGTACATCCTGCAACAACATCTTCTATGACAATGTTCATCAAATCCTTAACCAAAGAATCACGTTCCAAATGCAACATTGCTAATGAATCATTACTTTTTTGACTCAAAGCATCATCCACTTTATTTGCTTTTCCCATATGACAATGAATTGGAAAATCATAATACTTGATTAATTCTATCCATATCCTCTGTCTCATGTTCAATTATTTGTGAGTGAATATATACTTTAAACTTTTGTGATCGGTATATATTTCACACATTTCTACATACAAATGATGCCTCCAAATTTTTAAAGAAAAAACAACAACAGCTAATTCCAAATCATGTGTAGGGTAATTTATCTCATGAGTTTTCAACTGACGTGAAGCATAAGCAATTACCCGATCATTCTGCATTAGGACGCAACCAAGTCCTTTGAGTGAAGCATCACTGTATATAAAAAACTCACCATTCTTGGAATGTAGTGCCAAAACTGGATCATTCACCAATCTTCTTTTCAGTTCCTAAAAACAATCATCACATCTTTTGTGTAGATAAACTTAACACCCTTTCGAGTTATCTTAGTCATTGGATTAGATAACTGGATGAAAATTCTAACAAACCTTCAGTAATAGACTGCCAAACCAAGTAAGATACGAATATTAGTTACATGTGTGGGTCCTGGCAATTCATTAACAACCTTTGTTTTTCCCAGATCAATAGTTATCCCATCTTTAGAAACAATATGACCAAGGAATGAAATTTGTTGCAACCAAAACTCACACTTTCTGAATTTCCCATACAATTTCTTTTCTTTTCAGATTTTCAAATTAACCCTTAAATTTCATTCATGCTCCTCTTTAATTTTACAAAACACCAAAATATCATCAATGAAAACAACCACAAACATATCCAAGAACTCATGGAAAATTCTATTCATAAGGTCCACGAATACAGTAGGTGCATTGGTTATCCCAAAAGGCATTACTACAAATTTATAATGGCCATATCTTTTTCAAAACGCAGTCTTCGGAATATATTCTTCCTTTACCTTCAACTGAGGGTACCCCGATCTCAGGTCAATCATTGAAAAATGTTGAGCTCCCTGGAGCTGATCAAACAAATCATCGATATGAGGAAAAGGATATTTTTTCTTAACAGTGATGTTATTCAAGGCTCTATAATCAATGAAAAGTCTCATAGAACTATCTTTCTTTAAAAAAAAAAAAACAGGAGAACCCCATGGTTATGTGCTAGGTCGAATGAAACCTTTCTCTAATAAATTGTGAAATTTCTCCTTCAACTCTAAAACTTCAGTTTGAGCCATTCGATAAGGGGGTTTTGAAATTGGCTTAGCATTAGGAACTAAGTCTACATTAAACTAAACTTCCCGATCTACTATTATTCCAGGAAACTGATCAAGAAAAACATCAGGATACTCATTTACCACTGGCACATCATTAACTTGAATAGTTCCCTTCTTTTCAACAATATGTGCAAGGTAACATTCATTTCCATCTTTTACAAGTTTCTCAGCCTTTTGATATGTTATAAACAGTAAGGGTTCATTCTTGTACACAAACTGAAAGTCTTTCTGATAAAAAACATCTTTACATCTACAGTCAATCTTAGCATGGTAAATAGAGATCCAATCCATACCTAGGTTAACATCAAAATCTACTAGAGTTAAAACAATAAGGTTTTCAAGTAGGTTATTTCCACAAATAAGGATAGGAAGATTCTTATAAATTCTATTTGCCTCAACATTTCCCCTAGGTGGTCTTACCAAAAGTTTAGGAGTCATTTCTTGAGATGGTATTCTCATTTTAATAGAAAAGTTATCAGAGATGAAAGAATGTGTATACCCCAAATCAAACAACACACTGGCATAATCTGAAAAAACAAACAAAGTACCTGATACAACTTCATTTGATGGCCCGACATCTACTGAAGTAGCTACAAAGGATTTCACCACCTCTTTCTGCTTGTAGTCTAACTGCTTCCCATCACTCGAGCTCTTTTTTGGACACTCATTTGCATAATGACCCATCTCATTGCACTTAAAACATTTCACTAACTGTAAATAAAATTTGTTCTTACCATCACCCTGATCCTTTTCAGTGCAATCACGAACCTTATGTCCCATCTTACCACATCGGTAGCACTTACAAGAATTCAGAAGACATTCCCCATCATTCCTTTTACCACATTTATCACAAACTGGAATCTTAGTTTTCTTACCGTCAGACCTTTTTGAAGAATCCTTTCCTTTCTGCTGCCACCTCGGTCTCTTATTTTGTTGGTTGTTATAGAACACTTGATCATTGGAAAACTCAATTTCCACCTTCTCAGCACATTGAACAAGCATTTATTAATTTTTGAACTCACTAGATTCCAATGCCCTCTGATATTTTGGCTTTTATCCTGAGTAAAAAACGATTGATTTTACTATCAAGGTATCAGATAAAATTTGGAGCATACCTTGCCAATCGAGTGAACCTTTCTTCATAAGCAGCCACTGAGTCTTCCTCTTGCCTCAATTCCAAGAATTGTTTTTCCATACTAATTCGAATAGCCTTAGGAAAATATTTCTAAAGAAACATTCTTTTGAATTCATCCCAGTCGAGAGAATCAATATTATTAGCATCCCTGACATTTTTAAACATCGACCACCACTGATCTGCTTCACCCTCTAAATGGTAAATAGAAAGACTAACCTTTTGATTGTCTGAAAACCCCACGACATCGAAAATCTTTTCCAGTGCTTTAATACACCCTTCAGCTAGCACATGGTTAGATGATCCTCTGAATGATGGGGGATGTTGCCTCATGAAATGTTCCTCCACTAACATGTTCCTCTAGGGTTGATCTGGCCAATCTCGTGCATGGATACCACCACCATTTATCGCTTGATTCAATTGCTCCATTTCTGCAACAAACTGTTCAGTTCCAATTATGAACATCTCAGGATGCTGATTCAGAAGGTTATTTCCTTTTGTATTACTTCCAAACACTACTTCCCTGTTTCCTCTACGGAAAACCATTCTGAACAAACATGTCTTAGATGATGCAACATGGTAATCTTCAAATGCTATATCATTTCAATTTTACCATAAAAAAAATATTTTTGGATAATAATTTAAATGAATTCTAACTCCTAAAGTTATCTAAACCGACCTCTGATACCATATATAAGGCCCCGACCTTAAACCTTAATAAATCTTGAGTTACTTCAAGACTACACATTAAGGATCTTTTCAGGATTAGAGTTTTATAGAATTAGATCATAAAACCTGCGTTACATTCCACATTTAAAAAAAGTGGTTACATAAAAGACAGTAATCATTTTTCTCATCAATAGAAGCATATTTAAAATAAAACATGGATTCTTTCTAGACACTTCCTTGACACTATCATCATATCATGTACCATTCCCTTGACCTGTGAAAAACATTTCAAAAACTTGGGATGAGCATAAAAAGCTCAGTAAGGGATGTAAAAATATGAAAAAACATGAGTACATGTATACATAAGAATCAATGAAATCATATTTTACTCATAAAACATAAGCCCTTTATCATACCTCATCAAATCATGAATAAAACATAGGAATCATAACACATAAAGGTAACTTGATGCATTCATAACATTCTTACGTATGTAGTAACCCTCTTGGTTATATTTGGAATACCCATCATAGTATATTCCTTAAATCTCTTCGGAGAAACCTTAATGTTTAACTCCTTTGAGTTACCCAATTCATTGGAGATCTATATCGGGCTCACCCACCCTTAGTTTATCACGGAACGACCCGTCTTCATAACACTTCCCAAGAACAATAACATAATCGTATCACATTAATCATACATAAAGGAAACATAACATTTTCACATTTCAATCACAAGATACCAATAAATCACATTGATATAATAAAAACATTATGAAAACCATTTTCAATACCAAAATAAAAGAAAAGTAAGACATGGTATTTATTTTTCATTTAAAAAAAAGTATGGCTTGTAGAGGAAGACGAAACTCAAATAATGGTCACGGTGGTGGAGAAGTCGTTGTCGCCGCATAAAGACGACAAAAAAACATTCATTTTTTCATTTAGTAAAACGAATCATATAGAAAATGATATTTTTGAATAATAGTAAATTTAAAAGGGGTTTATACACCGTATAAAAGAAATTTGTGTATAAAACAAAATTTTCCTCAATGAAAGGAGATTGAGACGAAGTCTCATACCTCGTGTCCAACTTCACTTGATCGTTCTTTAACGTCCTGAATAATAAACTTGAGTTAATTTCTACTTACATAAGAACCTTTTTTCAAGTTCATTATTTCTTTTATATCACTTATTACCATGTTATGAACACTATGTAATTATTTAAGTTAATAATGGTCGTTTTGTCGATCATTGGTACTTCAGTCCAAAATAAACTCTTTATAATTAAAAGTTGTGCATGTGGTAGAATATCCATCATATCCATAATTATATTCAAGATTTAGATATCATATATGTTATATATATATCCAGTATATACATGCATTTACAATATTACATATCATTTAGAGGTAAGAAATGAAATGCACCGTTCATGGAGACGGTAAGTCGTACGTACGCATGACCGCTACTTCCATTTATATTTCATATTTAATGGAATTAAAACATAATGATACATAATAGTATTATCATTAAACTATTGTATCATATATAATATCATTAAATATATAATTTATATGTACAACATATGGTATTAACGAATCAAATCACTTTGAGGGGGCAGTAGTCCGCACTTCCTAAAATGAAATTATCGTGTTTACCCATAATGGAAACCATAAAGGTATGCCACAAATTAAAAATACAGAAGCATAGGGAAAACATAAAAATAATATAATCATATATAAATATAGTGACATATTAATGGCCACCTTTGAAGTTGTTATATGAGTGTTGAACAAACATCGTTTCGTGACGCAAAAATTTACCATCCACGGAAACAGAATGTTCTTTATCCATTAGATGTAGGTCTGTGTAAGGGTAGCTGTAATACTTCTTATAAAAACATCCTAATATATTTAGGATTCTGGTTTTGTTACAAAATAAATGAATAAAAAGAGTTTAGGGGGTTGGAGAAGAAAAATAAAACATAGGAACACAAGAGAAGAAACTACCATTAAAACGAGAAACAATTTTTTATTTGAGCTCAAAGGCTTACATGGGAAGACTTATGCCCAGTGTGAGGCTTCATGGAGTAATATAGGGATGTGGAGAGACAAAATGGGTAGGTTATGGCCAAGCCAAAGGCTTGAGAGGTGTGGTTAAGGTGGTAGAGGTGGAGTCCTTTTATAAGAGGAGATGAGGGGAACTCTTGGAAAGTTATAAAAGGTTACTTTATTATAAAATGTTTTTCAGATTTAAAAGGTCCCATAATTAATTATTTCAAGGATAAGGTGATAAGAGTTCTAAATCCACCCATACAATAGGGTTTTTACAAGTGTAGGTCTTAGATTTTACATTATCATTTCATTTTATTTAAATCATTTAATAATGAGGTAATTGCAGCATCATCATGGTGTCATAAATAATTTAATTTATTTAATGCCTAAAAATTATAAAAAAAATATCATGATGTATGAAATATTTGTATCTTTATAATTACTATTTATAGTCAAAATTATGACTTGTATAACCCCATGTAAATATTGTTTTATTAAAACAATACATGTTTGTGTCATTTTTTACTTTTACTTTAAATAAAAGGCATTAATGTCATTATCTTACCCAAGTGGGTCCATGGGGTCCCAAAAATAAACCCATGGGTTGTCTGGGTCGGCCATGACACATACAATAAGGGTAGAACATCTGTCTAGGTCATTTCATATTATTAAAACATTATTTTTACCTTAAATTACACTAATTACCTTTAATCGCGATTAAAAACCTAAAAGTTACTATTCACCAAAAAATTATTTTAATCCCATTGAGACACATTTTACTTCCTAATGACAACCATGTATGTTAGATTTTTGAAATTAAAAACACAGAGGTGGTAAAATTTCATTTAAATGAAAAATCAGTTTTTTTATGTACCACTTAGTGGATTCGCTATTCATCAAAAATTGAAGTTTTTCAGAAAAATACCAAAACTTCACCCTAAGCTATATTTGATATTCCAAATTCAAAGATGATGTATATTTTACAAAATTCAAAACATATAATTTTCATTAATTAATTTAATAATTAATTCCCGCTGTCAAAACAAATAGTGTGTTTTTATAAAACAATATGTATCAAATGATTGACACTAGTTTAAGTCCAATTTCAAGGAGAAATTAATTCCAATGAACACCATAAGATTAAATGGTAAAAAATATATTCTAATTGAACTTTAAAACCAATTCAAAAGATAATCTAATCATATAAATAAATTATATTAAAAAGAGGTTTTGAATTAAAATACAACATTTTTCATTATTCATTAAAAAATGAACTTTATCGAAAAATACCAAAAATTTGCACAAAGTAAAATTTGATGTCCTGATTATAAAGAGGAATTTTATTTGGTCCAATAGAATTTATAAGAGTGAACAAAACTATATTTATGGATGGCTCGCCATCAAAAGGTGATAAGTCGACCTTCAGTGAATATTATAGTATATATGCCTAAAATTGAATTCGTTTCTTATTTGAAGCCTTTATCTTTTATTGGATAAATGTAAAAACATTTAAAAAACATATATAATCATATTTTAGTTATTTATATTAATTTTTACCAATACAATGGCTACGTGTTAACTACCATTTATAATAATATTATTTTACTACTAGTGTGCAACGTAAGATTTAAAAGAAATAATGTTATTATAATTTTATAATTATTTAAATAAATATATATAGATTTATAGTTATAAATATAAATAAATATATGTTTATAATTATTTATAATAAATATATTTATTATATTTATTTATTATATATAATTATAAATATAAAAAATATATTTAATATAATTTTAATATTATAAATAAATATTAATATATTTATAATATTTATAATTTTATAAATATATATAATTATATAAATATATTAAAATATATATTAATTTATAGTTATAGTTATAAAAATATATATATTATATAATTTTATAAATATATATAATAATATAAATAAATTATTAACATTATATCTTTATCAGTTCTTTTTCGCACTGATAAATTATGTCATTATGGGCACTATAATTTTAGAGATAATAAAAACACCATTAATTAGTTTTTTTAGCACTGATAAATGTGAACATTTATTGGTGCTAAATAGTGCTGATAGAGGTAGGTTTTATCGTGACTATTTATTTTAGCCCTGATAAAACATACCTTTATCAGAACTTTTTAAAAAGCGCTCATAAAATTCTTCCCTCGATGATATAAAAGTAACAATAACAGTCTCCTTCCACCATGTCTTCAAAGCTTTCACGGAACTCTCTCCCTACATCACCATCGTCTCTCCCTATCGCGCCACCCTCTCTCCCAACCTTAGCTTCTCATTCTCTTTCATTTTCGTCTCCGTCATTGCTCCTTGCCTTATCGTCGTCTCCCCAATCGTTGTTGATCCCTACACTGTTGTTGTCCATCCCTATTAGCAACGCTCCCTTCTGGTGTCATTCCCTATCATCATCGCTCCCTGCCATCATTGTTCCTTAAAAGATAACCCCCTTTGTGATCTTATCACTCACTATCACCATAATTTTATGTAGTTTTCGTCATATTGTGGTTAAGTTTTCTTGATTATTTCCACCAAATCATGGAGGAAATCATCCCAGTCAATACAGATTTTTCTCATCTTGTGTAAAGGAGGACCTTAGATGATGTATGCAAGTTTTTTTATTTTTTTTAATAAGCTATGTTGTTTTTTTCTTATTTTCAAGTCTTTTATTGTAAAGTAAATTAAATTTATTATCAATCCATTGATGTTTGTTAGGTATTCTATGTAGAATGGTGTTGGGAGTGAGTCTTAGAACTACTATAGGTGTTTGGTTGTGGTTTTGATGTTCTAGGAGTGCCGATGAGTTTTCAAAATTAAATTTTTTGGACTAATTGTGAAATTATATGATGTTGAAATTACAAAATAATGGGATTATATGGTTTATGCGGGTGAAGTGACACACACATTCGCATCCGCATAATTTCTAGAATGATAACATCAATGGGATAAAAAAATCTATTGTATTTGGATCACTATTCATGAAAATATTTTGAATCATAATCCGGATAGCCCCCCATAAATCAAAAATGTCATTCTAGAATGTTCAATAATGTATATAACATTGAATAGAAAAGATACATGGATCTTTAAGTTTATGTGGAAGATATTATTGAACAAAAACAAGAAATACTCTCTTATAAAAATCACTCTTATATCTTCTAATTTATTTTTATTATAAATGAGTTCCTTAAGGAACATTGAAGATGATGAAATTTGTGAGATTGTGATGGATAATGGGATGTTGATGTACTATTTTTTGAACATTACCATTATCTTTTTATATTACTCTTAATCAATTCCATGGATCATACTCTTTATAAAGGGGTTATGTGTCATTTATAGATATACTTTGGATAGATTTGATGTGTCCTTCTTAGTCCTTGCCACATCATCTTATTTTTACTCTATTTATTATATACCATGTCCGTGAGGGATAAAGGGATTTTCTTTCAATTTGATTTATCCCTTTTTATGGAATCATATTTGATGAAAAGTTTTTGGAAAAATTCATAAATGGATATTTTTTTAAACAATGATTTTGGTTTTAAAATCAATTTTATTCATCAACATGATGTTTTAAAAATTATTCTAATGTTAATTGAATTTCAAAACATGATTTTGGGATATTTTATGGTGTTAATTTTTTTGTAAAAGGTTGTTTAATTTTTAAATTGTTGAGTTAAGGATTTTTATCTATATCTAAGACCATTTTTTATCCTTGGATAATTTTTATATCAATGTTTTTGTGTTTTTTCGATTTAAAAATTTCTAAATGAGATAGATTATTAAAAAAGGGTTTGTTTTCCCTTATAGATTATATTTTTAAACATACTGTGTCTTTTAATGTTTTTAAATGGCCATTTAAATGGTAGTGTAAATTCTCATTTGAGTTTCAAAGGTGATTTGATAAAATTGATCCAAATAGTAGATTGGGATGGCTTTTATAAATGATTAAATGGCTTATAATTCGAACCATGTTTAGAAAAGTGAATTCCCATTTGAAATTTAATAATAATTAGTTTTCATAAAAGGTATGATACCCTCTTATTCCCCTTTGATTCTTATATGACCATTGTAGCTTGTGGTCCCATGTGGGGATGTTTTTTATTGATGACCTTATTTTATAGAACATTTGGTGGTGTTTATAGGTTTAATAGTGATGACCTAGATTCCTTATTTCCAATTCAAGTACTTTTCTTAATACATCCTAGTGATGATTCTCGTGAAACTAGAATCTATTTTTGGATCATTTAGGTGTTTTATCTCTTGGATTATATTGTATATCATTATATTTATATTATTGTTTGGAACCAATTTTCTTGTCATTTTACCCATTTTGTGTGACTTGACATAGGGGTGCTTGAATGTTTTCATTCTTCCTTCTCTGTATTTTTTTCTTTTCAGCTTTTCTGAATAGATATTGTGAATGGTTTTTTATGAATTAAAAAGGGAATGTGTGATTTTGATTTGATTTCAAACTATTTTGTTAATGAGTTTTAAAATTCATCTCAAATTAGAAAATATATATTTGTTTATATTTAAAACTCCAAGAATCTGTGAGTTTTGAAAATTTGGTCTTAGGATATCGTGCCTAGTTTTATGGAAATGGTTGGTTTTCAAACATGTTTTAGAAAGCTGTATGGTAGTTGGAAACCTATTTGAATTTTGAAATTTGAATTTAAAAAATTGGTGTTTTTGAGATAGTTTCCAGGTCCTATTTTAAAATGGTGATTTGACCAAGAGGTATTGGTCGAGGAATTTGTTTTTCCAAGTGATTGTTTTCATTTAAGTTAAATCATATATATGGGTTTTAAAAAAAATTATTTATTACTACTTATTTCAAAAAACATTTTATAAAATTTATATTTTTCTAATGTATTTCAAACTACATTTATAGTGTTTAATATGAAAGTGATATCTTATAACTATTAGGTAGTGTTTCCCTATTGGAATTTTAGATCACGCATAAATTTTATTGGTTCGGTTTTGTTATGGAATGTTTTTCATCCTTTGGATCTTATAAGAGGGATATAAAATTTTATGGTGACCCTAGTTGAACAAATTTTGTGAATTTGTTTGGTTACATTTTAATATTTTTTAATCAAATATGATGGATATAAATAAATAATGGATGTACGCAAATCATCTCACAAAAGAGGATGAATATGTAGTGAAAGAGTTCATCATGTTTACAAAATATCATGCATATAACCCTTCTCAAATCGTTTGTATTTGTTTACGTTGTTGTTATTCAAGAAAAATTAGTTTAAAGGAGTTGTAGAAATACTTGATCTGTCATAAAATAGATCTACATTATAAATATTGATATAAACATGGGGAATAAGTTAATGTATCTAGTGGTTGGGACAACACTATGTTTTATGGATCGTCAAGTATGATTATAAGTGTTGAAAATGAAAAAGATTTTATCAAGTTTGTGCAGGTATAAATGATAATGAATGTAGTATTGATTAAATGATACAGGTGGTTAAATATGAACTTCATGATTGACATAGATTGTATGAAAAGATAAATAGTTGTGAAAATACACCATTGTATACTAGTTTAACTAAATATACAACATAGTTAGCTTTACTGAAGCTATATAATATTAAATAAATCAACATATGGAGTGAAACTAGTTTTATTGAACTATTTTATCTCTTTCATGATATGATTCTATATGATAATGAGTTCCATAGATAAAAATATGATGCCAAAAAAATTCTATACTCGATGAGTATGATCTTTGATAGAATACAAACCTTCCCAAATCACTATATACTATTACCCAAGGACCATAAACCCCTTACAGAATTCCCAAAAGTGTGGTTCTTCTTGATAGAAGAAAGATAAATCTAGTCCTATGAATGTTTTATCGTACATTCCAATCATTTCAAGGTTTAGGCACCTATATGGAAGTGAAGATACTGCATAGAAATTGACATGGCAAACATATACAAGGAATATAGATAGTAAACTACATCACCCGGTAGACTCTACTCAGAGGAAGATAATTGATCATGAGTATCATGAATTTGTAAATGATCCAAGAATCCTTTTTCATTTATTATCTAAATAAGGTGTTAATCCTTTTGGTTTTGAAAGCAGCACTCACGGAACATGGTCAGTTATGTTGGTAAATTATAACTTTCCATAGTGGTTATGCATGAAATGAAAAAATGTCAGGTTATGTATGATTATATCAATACCAAAACAACAAGTTAATGACATTGATGTTTATTTTGATCCATTGATCAAGGATTTGAATGTATTATTGGATTCAAGTGTTACGTTTTAAGATTCTTATAGAAATAAAGATTTCACGTTGAGATACATGTTTTACAAGATTATAAATTACATTATCGCTTATTAATATTTTTTAGGATGTATAATAAAATGAACTCAAATGTGTCTCATATTTGAACAAGGTACATAGTCAATTTGGTTGAAAATTTATTGAAAATTGTGTTTTAGGACTTCATATATTTCTACCCCAATGATATATGTACTGATCTTTGATGATATCTTTCATTGTATGTTCAGAGGAATGTACAACATCATCTCTACTAATAGGTTATAAACATTTTCAGAAAGTAAAAGATATGGACACTAATTCTAGTAAACAATTTTCGAAAAAGCGTATGAAAACCATTTGAAAAAAGTTATCTATTTTTTTTGAATTACCATATTCTAATCTCCTATATATCAGGCATTTTCATGATGTTATGCATGTTGAAAAAAATGTATTTGGTGGTGTCATCAACACATTTCTGAATACACCTAGAAAAACAAAGGATTAAATTAATTCTAAACTGGGCATGGTTGACATGGGAATATGAGATATAGTTTTCACCAGTGCAAGGTGAAAAACAATCATTACATCATCTACGTTCTTACACTCTTTCTAGGAAGAACATATATCAGTTTTTTTACTTCTTGAATGATGTAATGTTTCCATAATGGTATTAATGAATATCAATAATATCAGTTCAATGATATATTTAACGTTAAATGGCCTAAAATCACATGAATTCCATGTTTTGATGAAATATATAATTATTATATATTCACATTGAATTTTTCCTAAGAATGTCTATCATACATTAACCATCCTCTCTTTCGTAATCAAAATGATATGCAATAAGGTTATAGACCCGATGAAATTTCAGACTATGGAAAGATAAATTACTGTCATATGACGTGAATTGGAAATGTTCTTCCCACCAACATTCGTCAATATGATGGTTCATTTGATGGTTCACTTGGTGAGAAAGATTAAATTTTTTGGACATGTACACTATAGATGGACATACTCCATTAAACTGTATATAATAATTTTGAATTGGTATTCCAAAAAATGAATCCAGCTAGTGGGTAGTATTGTTGAGCGATATATTATTGAGGAATCTGTTGAATTCTGTACCTAATATCTGTCAAGTGTAAATATCATTAGTCTATAACAATATCATCACATTTCCATCAAATATTTAAAAAAAAATGTCGACAAGGAGGTATTCATTTAAAATTTATTTTTCATGCAAAATCATTAATAATTAATGAAAAAATTTATGAACTGATGAATATTATTATATATATTCAAATGGAAGGGGTGAAATGGAAGACCGAATCAAAACCATCTAAAGGATCAACCAATTGATCAAAAATATATTCTAAAATAACCTTTACCCCTCTCGTTATATATCTTCATTTACTAGCATGGATGGTTTAGGTGGATACAAAGTTAAAAAATGGTAGTATTAACATAGTTGATTTTTAAGAATATATGTAAATAGTGGAAGGTAAAGACTGAATTAGAGTTGAGAATATAAATGAAATACTCATTTATGATTGGCTAGGCGCTACAGTTGTAAATTTATACCTGGGGTATGTTTTCAGGATTGGGTTTTTTAAAAGATGATATATGATGTAAATTATGACTAAATACACTTCATATTTTTTGGAGGAATATATATAAAAAACAATTGAATTTATTTCCCCATGAAAATAAATTTGGACTCATTAGTCCTCACACCGTCTCTACAGAACAAAAAAATAGAATCCAAAAAAAGAATCAAATATTGGTGGGCCTAGTCAAATCATTTGACATAAATCATTCGAATGACCAGATCTTCTTAATACCAATATTCTAGGGGAAAAACTCTATAATTTAATAATATCAAATATATTTTCATATCTTTTATTTTATATTCTTTTTCCTATTTTTAGGAATGATTGGGTTCTATTTGTAGTCAATTTGGATTCACTAAAGATTTATTTCATGGATTTAATACAAGGATAACCAACAAATTGACCATACCTGATGGTGTTTTTCAATTTTTAATATAAGACATCCAACATTTTTGAATTAAATTCAAGTTATATATTTTATATTACCTTTTAATGAGGATTATATTATGAAGGGTTAGTGCATCAATATCTTGAAAAAATAAGGAATGAGTCTAGGGGCTATGCACAAGGACCCTCACACGTATTATAACTAGAAAAGTGTCAAGGTATATATAATATAATTTCACTATCCAAATAGATAAAAAATCAAATTACCTATTCTAATCAATATTTATATAGTGTTATAAAAAAATGGAAATTATAGTTATTAGTATGTTTATAAATTTATGAGATAGATCAAATTTCATGAACAAACTAGCGTCCCTGAATGGTATTTTCAAAGATAATTACTATTTCCTTTAAAATATTTATTAATCCTTTGTTTATTTTTATTTTTCTTGTACTACTATGATTGTCATAAAGAATCATATTCATAAGATGATATTTATTTTGTTAAAAATTAATGGAAAGCACAAATAATGGAATAATGCACACAAATAGCATGAAGATGTGAAGTCTAAATAATTAATGGATTGTATCATATATATGTTTAATTTATTTGTTTTTATTATTACTCACATAAAAAATTTCTTATACAGGTGGATTAAATTGTTCAATTTGGTGTGGTTTGTTCGAAGATTCGCATATTCATGAGAGATTGGGCTTTAAGGTTGTAACTGAGATACTAAAAATAATGAACTAAATATATACAGCCATCATGAAAAGGTGAATTCCTACTATTTATTTAATATTGACATTAATTTTAGTAAGAAGAACAAGTGACTGATTAAAAAACAAGACAACAAATTTTGATTGTCTTGATACATTTGGAAAATGATCTATCAGTCATTTTGACGTGTAGGAGTAAACTACACCTTGATTGGGATCATGGTGTGATAGAAATAACTCTAATTGTGTCTATTTATTTTGAATTTAGATTAATTTTTGTAAAAGTAACAATTGACATAATTAAAACCAAAAAAACACATTAAGACTATTTTGATAAATTAGGAAATGATTCCTAAGTCATTTGTGATGTTTAAAAATCAACCAAACCTTAATATGATGTACGGTGTGACCGGTATAATTCAATGTTTCTCTATTTATTTCAAATTGACATTAATTTTATTAAAAAGAAAAGTTGACATACTAAAAACTGGGAAAATGCATTCGGATTGTTTTGATACTACAGGATATCGATCTAAAAGTCATTTTTACGTTGGGAAATAAACCTCACCTCCATAAAATTCACGGTGTGACTGCTATAACTTTAATTGTTTCTTTTTATTTAAAATTAACACTAATTTTAGTAAAAAGAACCAGTGATGTACTGAAAGTAAAAAAAATGCATTCGTATTTTTTTGATATTTTGGGAAAATGATCTTTATGTCATTTTTTACATGTTTAAATAAACTAAACCTCAATATGATTTATGGTGTGGATGGTATAACTTAAATTGTCTCTTTTTATTTAAAATTAACATTAATTTTAGTAAAAAGAAAACGTGACATAATGAAAAATGTGAAAACATATTAAGAATTATTGATAACTTAGGAAAATGATACAAGATTTATTTTTAATATACATGAGTCAACTTCACCTAAATAAGAATCATGGTGTGAATGTTATGACTCAATGTGTGTCTATTTCGTTAAAATTGACATTAATTTAAGTAAAAAAGAACACGAGACATACTAAAAACTGACTAAACTCTTTCAAATTGTTTTTATTCTTTAGTAAAACTATCCATGAGTCATTTTTGAAATGTATGAATCAACTAAACCTCTATATGAAACACAGTGTGATTGGTATGACTTAAGTATCCGCAATCTAGTTAAAACTTACATTTTATTTCAAAACCTGTCACTCATTAAAAACTATGAAAAAAAACTTTGATCATTATGATACTTTAGAAAAATTATTGATAAGTCATTTTTTATTTTTATAATGTAAACTCACATAAAACTGATGCACTATTTGATTAGTATAACAAAAAATTCATCATTCTAGTTTGAAATGGTGTTTTAGTAAAAAGATGGCATACTGAAAACTAAGAAAAAAACATTCATATTATTTTTATACTTTTAGAAAATTATATATATGTCATTTGAGACATATAGTATTCAAATTCAACTCAATATGATTAATGGTGTGACTATTATAACTCAAAGTGTCTCTTTTTTAAATGATATTAAATTTTGTAAAAAAGAATGTAGCATACTGAAAACCAAGAAAATGAATTTGAATTGTTTTTTTAATTCATAAAAATGATCCACATGAAATTTTTCATGTGTATTAGTAAACCTAACCTCAATTAGATGCATGTTGTTACCTCTATGAATTCAAGAGTGTATTTTTATTTAAAATTGCAATAATTTAAGTAAAAAAGAACAAGTGGCATAATGAAAACTGACCAAATACATTATGATTGTTTTGATGCTTTAGTAAAATTATCCATGATTCATATTTGATGTGTAGGAATCAACCACATCTCAATATGATGCACGTTATGACCGGTATGATTAAAATTGTTCGTTATCAGTTTAAAATTGTCATTTTGGTTCAAAAAGTGTCACTCACAGAAAACCATGAAAACACTCTCTGGAAGTCTTGATAATACAGTAAAGAAATTAATAAGTTATTTTTTATGTGTATGAATTAGTATCACATAAAATTGATGCACGATGTGACCAGTATGACTCAAAATATGTGATTCTAGTTTGAAATTTTTTTTTTAAAAAAACAACTTGCATTCTGAAAACTAAGAATTCACATTCATATTGTTTTGATACTTTAAGAAAATGATCTATAAGTCATTTTTGACATTTATGAATCAACCACACCTCAATATGATGCATTGGTGTGACCATTATAACTCAAAGCGTCACTTTTAATTTAAAAATTACATTAATTTTAATATAAAATGGCATACTAAAAACATAGTAAATGAATTCATATTGTTTGGTTAAATTTTAAAAATGATGTATGAGTTATTTTTGACATGTAAGAGTCAACCACACATCAATACAATGCATGTAGTTACCACTATGACTCCAAGTGTACCTTTTTTATTTAAAATTGAGAGTAATTTATGTAAAAAAGAACATGTGAAATTCAGAAAACTGAGAAGATGAATTAGGATTGTTTTGATACCTTAGGAAAATGATCCATGATCAATTTTTGACATATAATAATCAACCAAAATTCAATCTAATGAACAATCTAAACAATATGACAAAAATATTTTGTTATCAGTTTGGAACTGATATTTTAGTTCAAAATTTTTCGCTCACTGAAAATTAGACAAATGTGCTCCAATTATTTTGATAATTTAGGAAAGTGATTAATAAGACATTTTTGACATATATGAAGTATTATAACATAAAACCAAAGCATGATACAAGTAGTACGACTCATAATGAATTTTTCTAGTTTTAAATGACATTTTACAAAAAAAAACAAAATTGGCATACACAAAACATAGCAGAAGAAATTATATTGTTTTGATACTTAATAAAAATTATCTATATATCATTTATGACATCTAATAATCAATTGAACCTCAATATGATGCACAATGTGACTAGTATAACTCCAAATGTTTCATTATTTAAAATTGATATTAATTTTAGTAAAAGAACACGTGGAATACTAAAAAATGAGTAAACACATTAAGTTTTTTTATTTTACGAAAACAATCTAAAATGAATTTGTGATGTATAGTAATCAACCCCACCTCAATAAGATGCACAATTTGACCGATATAACTAAAAATGTATCATTTTTATTAAAAATTGTCATTTTGTTAATGTATTCTTCCATGTTAATGTTTAATTATTTTTCTTATATTATTAATTACATATTATTTGTTTTATTATATATAAGGAATCATTCTATTAGGTTGAGATTAATTTTTCAGCAACTGATACCATGGGTGGAAATTTTTGATAGGGGATCATGGGTGTTAAAAGATAAAACATTAATATTTTTAAATGTTTGTTGGATAATTTTAAATGTAATTATATAAAAGATTTTTTGTAATGTATATAGTATTTATTTTTGTATTTAATATGAAAAATGTATTTTAATTAAATTATATATTTTTCTTTAATAGGTTATTGTTTTTTGGAGGGTGTGTTTTTATATTAACAACACATTGTAATAATATAGGCCTTCATCAGTACTAAAAATAACACTGATAAATGGTGGACATTATCAACAATTTTTAGCATGAATAAAAGACCCCATTATAAAAAACATAACATGGATAAACGGGACCCCTATCAAAACTAGAATTAAAAATACTTTTTTACCACTTTTAAAATCCCTTTTTCCTGCTGTAAAATGGAATATTTATATTAGTGAGGTATAGTTGGTAAGAAGTCTGTGGGTTCAAAACACATAATATGAATGATTATTATAGTCAAAAATACGTTTTGAAAACATATTATTCCTATAGTCAAAGATTTTTTAAACTAAAATGTCAAAAATAAGGAAAATTTAATGTCTGATGTGTTGGTATCTTTATGATCAATTTTTTTTCAAGTTTTAGATTTTCCTCATGTGGATAAAAAATACATTAATTTACATAAGGGTCAATTGGTAAGTCATGTATCCAATTTTAACTCCTTTTCTAGGATGTAATTATATATTAATTTTACATTATGGATAGTCCTCAAGATTCGGGTACCGGTAATTGGGCTGGTCAGGAACAAATGTATACTAAAATTAATGTTGTGATTTCTTCAAATGGAAATGTTTTTTTTGTTTAGGACTCTAATGATCAATGTAAAACTATAAAAACATATATAAGGGGAATTAAAAAGTGTGGTAAGGGTAGTAGAGGATCTATTCATAACATTTGTAACTGAGCGCAATCCTACGATGGATGTCTTTTTCTTAGTTATAGTTTGTTTCTTAGAATCGATTATATCATAAAGTGTTCATCGATGATGAGATGCCATCTTGGGGATAATTTGTTTCCTGCTTAAGTATAGTTTGTATTACTATTGTATTCTATCTCTCAAATGTAAGATAATACTTTAATTTAATTATTCAAATTGTTTGAAGTTACAGCATGGTGGTTCATTTTGTGTTTCATGGAATCTTTTTCAGGTTGGGTTATTCATTTTTTATCCTTGATGTTTGTCTTCATGTTTTACTCTTAAATGGTTGATAATTTCTTTGTAAATCACCCAGACCATGCATCCTTGATTTGAATTTCTTAATTAAAGGGTGTGTGTGTGTTTATATATATATTCATATATATTTATATTTATATTTATATTTATTTACATTTATTATATATAAATATTTGTATTATATAATTTTGTATGTATATTTATTCAAAATTATATATAAATATACATCTATGTGTGTGTGTTTCTATATATATTAATGTATATTTATTTATAATTATAAATATGTATATATATTTGTAGATATTTATATGTATTAAATATAATTATGTTTATTTATGTATATTTATATGTATTTATATAAATATAAATATATATATATATATTTATATATATAATTTTCTTATATATATATTTATATCTATGTTTTTATATATATATATGGATAAAGATATTTATATGTATTCATGTATATTTATATTTAGTTATATATGTGTGTGTGTGTGTATTCATATAAATTTATATTTATTTATTTGTATTACGTGGGTATATATGTGTCTTTATGTGTGTCTGTTTATATATATATATATACATTTGAATATATTTATATTTATATATATTATGTTAGTACACACACACACACACACACGTATACATTCATGTGTTTATATATATATATATATATATATATTTGTATATAATTATATTTAATTATATATATGTATTTATTTACTTTTTTTGTAAATTTATTTATATTTATTTATATTTAAAACATATTTATATATTTTTTCAAATATTTATAAATTTATATATAACTATATTTATATAAATTTATATGTAGATATATTTTTATATGTAAGTACTTATAAATTATTAATGAATACATGCATGTCTATATCCGTGTGTTTGTGTGTCTGTTTACATGTATATGTCATCATATATATAAGTATACCAATGTCTCCTTAATCAACACACGAAGTTCTTGGTTGATTTGTAAAAATGTTATAGAATAACCAAAATGTATGAGTTTAAAGTCTCACGTGCACATATATATTTCCTTAATTATCTAGTAGTGTTAATAAATAAATTATTTTAAAAAATAAAATAAAATATCACCACTAAATATTTAGTAGCAACAAGTTGTTATATATATATATATATTTCTTAACAAATTAAATATAGACAAACACAACTAAACATGTAAAAATGTCAGTAAAAACCTGTGACAAAATGACTCTCAATGGTATTTTTTAAAAAATGATTCGAAATAATTATTGACTTAGGAATTCTTGGAGGTTTTGAAAAAGAGCCATGAATCATTTGTGCGATAGTCTAAACCACTGTTAAATAAATTTTTCCATTTGGAGAAAATCATAGTATAAATGAACAATACTACAACATTCTAAACAAATTAATATGATGAAATATGTTCATATAATCCTATAGATCACCCAATGGGTTGATCGCACACAAAAAATGAAAAATAGAAACAAAAATTTTAGGTGGCCCAATATATCCATGACCCTAACCTCAAACCCATCTCCAATTCCACTCTAGTTTCTCCAGCCCAATCTAGTATACAACCAAGAAATCAAACATAATATTTGTACACAAACTAGGGTGTCCGTGCATGGTGTGATAAATATCTCAGAAGGGTTTCACCAAGTGCCCCTATTATATTAAATCATAGGAATTTTTCATGATAAAAAAGGTAAATAAATAGAATAAATTTTATACAAGCATGCACATATGGTCATCATGTGTTAACCATACCACCATTACACCCAAACCTACTTGGATTGGCCCATGTTAAAATATGTCATCTTATTCCATAATTTGGACCCATACCAAATGATTTAGGGTTTGGTGTCATTCTATTTCACATTCACTACCCTCTTGATCAGGGTAAGGCCCATACTGATCCTTAGTCACATCATACCACACATCATCCTTTATCCCATCACCCATGGTGGGTCCGATGATCACTTCCAGGATCAATACCCTCTCATTTAGGTTGGTCTATATTAGAACCCTCTCACTAAGGTTGAGTCCAATCATCAAGTATCATGCCACATCATATCGACAGCTCCCATCTCCTAGGGTTAGTAAAAAGACCCAAGATAAACATTACTTAAATAATACATTAATCTTATGATTGAAGTAATAAATCCCAAAAATAGTCTCACAACTTGTGGACTAAATGGTTTACTATCTTAATGATTTTATAAAAAAATAAATTATTTTAAAACAGTTGTAAACTATACTTATTAATCGCACTCCTAAAGATCCCTATTAAACATATCACATGATTTTATCGTGTTCATTACATAGGGGATGAAAAAAATAAGAATTGGATGAAATAAGATCCTAAATAAGGGAAAATATATCATAATGAGGAATATCATAAAAAAAGGTGAACAAAAGTAATTCATCAATATCTTAATAAAAGAACATAATATCATAGTTGATATTCATAAACATTGATAGAGAAACCAAAAATCATAAAAACATAGTTAAGGAATCATAAAAGTTATAATGTTCCTAAAATACATATCAATACTAAATAACATGTGACCATGATATAAAAGTGAAAAATACTTTAAAAATAAGTTTTAAACTAGAAAACATGTCATATCATGAAAAGTATCATGGAAATGTGGCGTAAATTGAGAAAATTGGAAATGTTATATAACCACAAGAAAATAAAAACCATTTAGATGAAACCCAGTATGGACACACTTATGTGATCAAAATCGTTATCTTTATACCTGAAAAAGTGAGAAAACCCATTATGCCCATTCCTATGTGAACAAACACATCTTGTACACACCTAAAAATGTGAGAAAACCCATTATACCCATGAATCAATGAAGAAACTAATTATTTTCATTCCTGAGTATCTCATGAGATATAAACATAGACCAATTTATAGGATGGTGATATAATAGCTCACCTTTCATCATCTATTAAGATGTGTTCTACTTAAAACCAATCATCGTCATATATTAAATAACATATGCAGAAAGAATGAGTTTCATAAAATTCTAAAAAACATCACATAACATGAACTTAGAAAATCATAAATATATAAAAGAAATAGAATTTTATTAAATTAATAATTTCATAATAAAATATAAAGGGTGATCAAAACATCACTTTATTATAGATATACATTGGAGGGAAAATAGAAGTAAAAATGCAAAAGATTTCACCAAGACTTTTAAGCATTATTATAAAATATAACGTATAAATTACATTAAAAAACATTTTTTTGAAGAGAAAAAGAATAATTTTGAAAAAAATATTATAAATAGTTCCTAATAAAGGTTATTTTAAAATAAATAATGGTTGTAAATAATGTATTTAAGATAAAACATTTGATTTTGAATGGATGAAAACCCCCTTTATAAATATTTTTAAATTCCTTTGTTTGAAGACCAACATTACGAAGATAGTATTAAAATTTCATTTTAGAAATTGGTAAATATAATTATGATATTAATACAAAATAATCCATATTATATTTCCCATAAATAGAGGAGAACATTTGTAGTATTGAAAACATAAACATGGAAGGCAAGATTCATAAGTAAGAATGAGAGTTATTCTAACAAATGATACACTTATGTATCCGAAAAAAATTATCAATAATGTATTTATTGATTTTGAGAAGTAATTTATCCAGATAAAAAAATTAAATACCATATAAAATATGGAAAATGTAATATAAAATTAATATTGAAAAGTGTATTCATGTAAGAAAGACTATTACTGTTGAATTTTAAATTGAGTTGATGAAGCTATTATGAAATTATTAATAATAGAATCAAGTGAGGTTGAGAGGAATATCTTGAGTTGGATTATTTTTTCATATGTGAACAAAATTGTGTATTTAATACACCATATAAAAGAAATCATGGTTCCCATTATCAAACATGTCCCATGGTGTTGAAAATGAGACAAAGAAACCCATACCTTGAATTTTCTCTAAGTTGATCCCACTCTAACCTCCTCTAAAAAATCATAAATATCTTAATAGATAATTTCATAACCATATTCAAACCTAAAAATATTTATAATTTTAATTTTTAACCATTATCTAAATGTATATTAGTTATTTTTTACATACTTTTCCACATCATGTGTTTATAGTTTTACAAGATTCATAGGAGTGCTGTCCATATTCATTATTCATATAAACATTATATTTATCGAATAATTAATGTTAATGTTAGTTATAATTTATAATAAATTATGAGGTTTTAAATTAAATTCATGATTATTTTATTCTTTATCCAAGAAAATGAAATTGATAACAATCATGTCATGGTGATTCTTAATTAAAAGGGTATTTTTTAATTAGTGAAGTTAGAAGAATGTTTCCATTATAAAAAAATTATATTAATAATTTTTTACACATTTATATCATATTATAACAATAATTAAGTTCACATACTCATCCATGATAAAAATTCATATCAATGTTCAAGTATGTGGTTAAATAGATGAAAACATGAATATTACATGATTAATGGATGATTATGTGGTAGATTAGTTGTAATGTCATTATACTAGAAGAATAATAATCATTTTTATTTTTTATTATATTTAAATTATATAATTGTTATTAATTGTAAGAATATTTATTATATATGAAAATATTACATAATATGAACAAACTGTTTTTTTTCTTCATTGTTCGCTAGTTAAAATTGTTATCTTTATAGAAATTATTTATTATTAATTTCATAAATATGTTATTAAATTTTTCATAAAATTAAATTAATAATTATATAAAAATAATATTTTTCCTTTTAACCCATTCATAAATCCATCAATGAAGGGTGGTAATGAAATACTAAACTTGTTTATTTGGGCAGGTAGTAGTCCACACACACACATGATTCACGTTTTCTCTTTTTCTCAATTGAAAAAGGGAAGGTTGGATAATTCAGGTAACACCATTAAAATGACGTAAAAATATAATAATGACATTGATGTTATAATTTTAATATTTTTTAAATGAATTTTAAGAAGAATAAGTACACATAAAAAAATTGAAACAATGAATGAGCGGTGAGAAGTTTATGTCTCAATTCATAGATGATCTCCTTTGAAAAGGGATTGATATCTTGAGGGATAGTAGTTTGAGTACACAAAATCATCTTAAATATTTATATTAATTTTTAGGAGAGTTTTGGGTTGATTTTGGGTAGAAATAAATGTGTTTTTGTGTGAGGGGATGTGAGGAGAGAAGATCCACTTTTATAAGCCAAAAGAGATGACATTTTTATAAATACCCAATGAATATCAATAATGGAAATTAATTATCAAGAAACATGATTTAAAAATTGATAAATAATATATATGAAAATATAAAAGGTCTATACATACCTAAAAACTCAATTAAAATATGGTTTTAACATGTTCATCTCTTTACCTCCTTTGTTTCCCATTTTTACCATTTTGGTTTTCTCCATGGAAAAGAGTTATTACCTAAGAAAATTATCCTTTATTTGAAGAAATAAAATTCTCCTTATTATATAATTTATAATAAATAATTTTAAATTTTAAATACATTTTATTTGATTCATTTTTTAAGGGATAGAATAAATTTTATAATACTAAATATATAATGTGCTAAATTTTTTGTTTGAAAAATATAATTTTAATTCAAAACTGTCAAATTTTGATTTATAAATTTGAACCAAAATTTTAGAAAGTATAAATATTAATTAAAAATAAATATTTTCTATTAAAAATGGTTTTATTAATTTTTAATTCATACTTCTGTACTGATAATTTCATTAAATTCTTGATATTTCTAAAAATAATATTTTAATTGTTTACATAAAATAAATATTGTTAGAAAAATATAAAAATTTCTTATAAAATTAATAATTCTATGATAAATACAAAAATGAAGATAATTTTATCAAATTCACTTTCTCAAATTTATATATTATGTATTTAATTAAAAATATAAAATATATCGAAAATTTGTGTTTATTGGAAAGTGACTTTGGATATATTAAATATTGATTTTTAGTATAAATTATTAATTAATATATTGTTAACATATTATTAACAAATTAAATATATATATTTATATTATTCAATTATAATAAATTTAACACCTTGGAATAAAATTCAAATTTTTTTAAAAAAATACATTTTTATGCTTAATGTTAATTGATAAAAAATGGAATATCAAAAAGTATAAAACTTAATGATAAATGTATACATATAAATATTTTATTACATGTTTATAAATTTTTAATTTATACTTACATAACCCCTTGTGATCTATGTGTAAGACCAAAGAATAAGAAAAGCACTAGTTTCAGTTTCAAGTAGTGGTTCAACTATCATGGATCTTTTGGAAATCTCCACGATCATAGACTTCTCCCATATATGGTTTTTCTCAAACTTTAGTTTCTTGAGTTTGGATAGGTCCGGATCTCAAAAAAACCCCAGTGAATCTACCGCATGTCTGATTTTAGAAAAATATGTTCCATAAGAAAGACTTCCTCTTTCGGATGTCATTTCTTCTTACTTTTTTTATTGATTTTATAGTAAGGTTAATTCAAATTGTACCAGCTAATTCAATGGATATGTTTTATTGATCAAGTTTAATATTTAAAACATATTAATTTTTCCATTTTAGTTTAGTATATAATTTGAAACACTCTATTTAATATATTATTTATTTTAGTAGAATATATAGTGAAATCTTGTGTTCTTACATTATCTCCCTTAAATAAATTAAGTCATTGAAATTTTAATTATTACTTACTAATAATTGGTTTCTAATGATATCTATTTTATTACTAATGATTTAACGTTATAATGATGTATCAATCACATATATACAATTATAATAACCATAATTATAACATTTTTTCTCTTCTAAACCATTTGATTCAAATACCTATCATGGTTTGGTATTTAAATCGATTTTTTTCATTAATTCATAGTCTTTATTACAATTTAAAATTATCAAAAATTTGTTTGAGGTATTGAAATATTATTACATATTTTCATAATCGGTATGGCATGCCCACCTATCTATCATCCCCAGTGGTTCTTCAAATTGGAGTTTATGGTTTAAAGTTTACGTCGATCAATGTAGTTGATAAAGCAGTATTATCCCCCTCATAAGGCCAATGGAGATCCATGTTCAGACCCCTCCAAGTATTTTTTTGTGTATCCACCTCCCCCGCACTACCCTATAACCTCTTTAGATTTTCTCTTTCTCATGTATCTAGCCTCAATTGATAACCACTAATCTCCTCACCCTCTTGTTGCATCGGTCCTTGCACTTCCTACATCATAAATGCCTCCTGGAAAATGGTTGGTGGTGGATGAAAACCCTAGAACATTCACTTTGGGTGGCTCTTTGTGTTCCAAAACAAGGAATTCCAATGCATGATCTATTTCCCACATATCATGCATGGGATTATATGATCTAGGGTATCAAAACTTTTTCTTGACCTACTCCCAGCCTCGAGGTCACTTGGTGGACTACCATTTAACTGATACATTATGTCATATTTTACTAGTAGTGGTCAAGGGGGTTGTATTTGATATATACCATTTGTATGGTGCTTTCATATTATTTGTAAAAATCAATGCCTATATATGGTGGCAATGCATTTATAGATGATTCTAAAGATAACCTCTAACTATTATATATTATTTAAATTACATTAAGATCCTTCTATGGATGCTATTATTTTTTCTATTCATAACCATCCTTTTTTTCAATAATGATGAGTTAGTGGGTAAGATAACCATAATATGTGAATATAGAGTCTATGTTAAAATAGTTAATCCATTAAAAAATCACATCAAATTCACTTAAATGACCTATAATAAGATTTATATTCCCATAAAAATAAATTTTAAATGAAACCATCAGAAAAATATATGTTGTATTTGATAAAAACATTGGGGTGGTACACTTATAAAAAAGTATAGGAAACTTATAATTTCTAGAATAAATATCCTATATTACCAATTCTGAAGTGAATGATTTATTTATCACAATCCCCATCTCATCAGTAGCCATTGAAAATTAATTATTATCCACTGATAGTGGATAATATTAATTTATTGTATTTTAATATTCATGTGTTTAAAAAATTCATAATCATCAATTTTAATTCAATTTAGGAATTCAAAATAATATCTCATCACAAGATAAATTCAAGATTACAGTGAAAATTTGGCTAATAAATAAAATATTTGTGGAAAACATTATCATCATTATTTGAATAAGATATTATGGGATTTTATTTATCACTATTATTAGAACATATTTTATTTTAGTTTCATTGGATGAAACCCAAGGGAAGATGGATGATTTTTGAAAGGACCAAAGAAATCTGTAGACAAAGTATAATGGGCCTTAGGCCAAACAAATAAAAGTGGAGCCCAAAATTCAATCCCAATGAAGTTCAATGTATAACTGTAGAAATGGAATATTATGAGGATCTTTTAATTTAACTATATCCAAATCCAATTCATATCTTTTAAAGGAGATCTATGGAGCCCAAGTTCACATTTAATTTGTAGGCCAGATTTTAAGGCTCATAAAATCATCCCACCATTTCAAGAATAACATTAAACAGGTAGATCCAATTGGAATAAAACATTGAAAAATAATATAAGACACATTAAATATCATATTTATCCCTAGCTAACCATTAAAATTCTTCCATCATAAATGTCATATTCTAATTCCCAAAATGTAGATTCATCTGGTCCTATTTTGTAGTCAATGTTGAAAATTCCAATTTCCTTTGATTTCACTCCCATCATTTATTATCCTAATTAAATAAGAAAGAATTCATTTTTTTGGGGTTGATATAATTCTTCTAATATTACTATATAAGGAGATGGTAGTGAAGGGTTTTTTGATTCATGTTATTCTTTCAATTATAATGTTTTGTTCTCATTTTGTAATTGATTTTTTGTTTTTCACCATGTAAATTCTTTCAATCACAATAGTTTATTAATAAAATTATTCTTATTAATCATATAATTAACTTTTTCTATACTTTTTATTGACATTATGATACCATTGAATCAAGTTGTAAAATTATTCACACCAAACATTGTGAAATTCATCACATAACAGTGGAGTGTTTTTTATTTCAATGTTTTTCTTCATTAATTATGCCCTCATAATTCTAGTTTCTTCTTCTATTGGTAAAATAGAATCAATGGATGGATAATACTAATATGGATTGATCCAAGGGATTATAAATGATATGGATTAGATGATATTTTTTGTTCTTTAATTATTTAATTCATTCTATGGTTTAATAGTTTCATTTATGACTTATTTCTTCTTCATCTTCACCCACTTTAGCGACTAAAAATTCTAAATTCCAGTACGATCAAATTATTTGAAGTGACAATAAAAGTGATCCTATAATTGAATTTTTTAATTTACTTTTAATTGTTTATGAATTATATCATAGAATGTTATTTTTGACTTATCTTAGTGATTGAATATCTATTTAACTAGTTAATGAAAAAAATCAAATGAAAATAATTAGACCACTCCTTTCCCAAATATCAAGCTTGGATCAACATATAATCTTTTATTTTTTAAATTCAAGTAATTCTGTCTATTTTAAAGTTTTTTAAATTAACTCATTAGTTCTAAAAATCAAATCAATACAAACAAGTTGGCCACTTCCAATGAAATCATTCCATAAAATCTGAGTATCTGTTGTTCACTTATTTTATCCCTATAGTTTCAATCCCAACCATTAATACAACACCCACTTCTACATGTAGGGTGAATCTTAGAGTAAGCATATTTTGAAACCATTTTCAGGGACCCAAGTAAGTTTTCATAGACACTACCAATCTTTTATCACCCCAAAATCTCTTTTCTCACACCAATTTATCTCATCATTTCCCCTTTATAATTTTCTATGTATAATTAATCTTGAATCCAATATTAAATATACTCATGTGGAGTATCATCAACCTTAACCCATTATAATCTTGGGTTGGAATCAAATGGTAAATACACATTTATAAGCCCATCATATAAGTTATTTCATTGATAAATCCTTGAATAAATACCTCACACCCAATGAGATGTACAATCAACGGTATGATGAATATTTAAATGATAAATTCCTAGAACTTTTATGGATTCTTAATGATATCAATCCTATGGAAGTAAATGATTTATATCATACTATACAAACTAGTACCCAACAATATCTTGAAAAATTGTGTGAAATAATGGAATAAATGAATTCAGAAGTTTCATCACTAACATTAGAACTAGAATGTATTTAAACGGCTATGGAACCCAATCACACATAGAATATAAATTCCTCATAACTAATAGAAGAATATTTTAAAAAAAAACTCTAATTAATTAACTAAACAAATAACCTTTGGATATGTTATTTCTAACAAAGATCAAGGAATTTTATAATGGTGACTAAATCCTAATGAAATTGATTTTCTATACTCACATTAGGGAAACATGTATCCCTATATTGTTTCTCTTTTAGTTGGATCCAATGGTGTTATTTTAAGATCCCCACCAATCACTGAACCATTACGGGAATCAAAAATTTAGAGTCTATACCCATTACTGAAACTAATATGTTTAATTTTTTGGTAGAGTATTTTGATCAAAAGAACCCCATTATTTTAAAATACATTGAAAATGAAACTGAGTTTGACTCAAAATCCCAATATCTGCTTGAAATTGTTATCTAAAATGAGCTCAAAATTACTTTCCTTTCTTCCCCACTCAATAATCCCTTCATAGTTGATAAAAAATTCCAAGTAGATTAATCCATTATTATCTTGAAAACAATAATGTTATAAGTATAATTTATTTCATAGGCATGGCTAAAAATGAAATAGAACCAACTATTTCTGATATTACATGGATTTTTCACTCAATTTTGAAAATTTTATTTTACATGAAACAAATTTTAAATTTATAAAAAATCTCAATCTAGAATAGGTGGTAAAAAATGGGGTCCCAAAAATATTGAAAGTAGATATTTTTTAAGGTAAGGGATCCAAGTCGAGAAAAATACATTAAACTAATCCATTTTAGGGATGAAACCCAACATCTTCATTTTTTTTACTATTTTGTATTTTTTTTGTTTTTATGTTAAGGGAACCCTTTAGTGTTTCAAATGTGATCTAATTTCTCTTGTGTGTGAGATTTATCATCTGAATAATTATAAATTTTTTCAAATAAAACCAATGCATTCTAATGTTCAAACTAATCAATCAGTTATCCATTATGAGTCAACATGTGACGTGAAACCAAAGTGATCATATTCTTATTTATTCCCCATAAACTTCAAAACAGGTGGTTTTATTCCATGTTTTCTTTTCAAATCACATATCCCCGTCTTTTTTCCCAATTCAAAAATCTCTCCTCTATTCTATTTCAACACTAAGGGCAGTGTCATTCTGAGTTGGAGGAGTAAAAATATGGAATTTAAAAAATAATCATCTTTTATGATAAAATTTTAATTTTATGGAAAAACAATTCATTATCCTCACACATGTTAATATACATTTTGAAACATGAATATTGAATTTAAATTTATTTTCAATTCCTTGATTATGAATTTAACTCACGTTTATGTTCATGAGAATTATTTTTGGAATGTTTAGTTGTCCGATGTGATTTTACAATGTTTGCATTTTTATACTCTTGATTAATATTCAACAATTAATTTATATTGTATTTTGGGTGTATGTTTGATTTCTAGGGTCCGTTTCATCGTATCCTTGTGTCTGGGTCAATTTTATTTTAATTTGAATATACAACATAACAAATTGATAAAAATACCACATATTTAAATGGGTTTTCCATATATGTGGCATCTGACACTTAGATATCATGACTCCATAGATTTATTGACCAAATTATGGCTTTAAATATCTATTTTAGTGCATGGAATTAACCATATGTGTGGATTTAATCACAAGGGGATCGTGACTCCATATTAGTATTTCATAGAGTTAAGGTTTTCATATCTATTGTGGTTAAAAAACATAAAAAAACAAAAAACAAAAAGCAAATGATCAAAAAAAAGAATGAAAAAAATATAATTTGATACATATCTTAAGGATTATTTTTAATCCCACCTAGTTCTTTCATTTTTTCCCCCTTGAATAAGAAATTTTTTCTCATGTCTTTTGATATACATAACACATTATCATACTTAATTAAAATTGGATGAAAT
This sequence comes from Viscum album, assembly GCA_963277665.1. Classification (NCBI taxonomy): domain Eukaryota; kingdom Viridiplantae; phylum Streptophyta; class Magnoliopsida; order Santalales; family Viscaceae; genus Viscum; species Viscum album. The sequence continues at coordinate 1,440,483,647 of OY728133.1, read as the reverse complement.
GTGGAAATGGATATGAAAAAAAGAATGATATTGGTATTAGGATATGATTTTGAACATAGTGTATGTGGAATTATTTTGATAGTTTTTCTTTATTTTTTAGAATGTTGCCTTTTGATGATCATTTTATTTTAAAATGTTATCAAAAAGTGAATTAATCTTCATATTTTTTTATACTTTTTTCGTGGTACGTGAAAAAATAAATTTGGGGTGAGATTATCCATTGAAAGCGACTAATATTAATTGATTATATATTAATATTCATGTGTTCCAAAGTCCATAAAAACTGATATAATAATTTTTATAAATTGGAATTTATTTTTTATCACAAGTGCAATTCATGTTTAAAGTGAAAATTTGGGACTAAAAATGATGTATTTGTGGAAAAAATTATATTCATTATATTATTTCTATATTCTGGAATATGATTTATCACTCTTATTGTAACATTTTTTTCTTTTAGGATCTGTGGATTAATTCCAATGGAATATGGATGTTTTTGGTAACAAACACAGAAATATATGAAAAAATCATAAAGGGCCTAATGTCTATATAATAAATGATGATCCCAAAATTCAATCCCAAGGACGTTCAAATTTTAACTATAGAAATATAAAACTATAGTGATAATTTCATTCAACTATGGATAGATATAATTCTTAATTTTTCAAGGAGATATAGGGATCCCAATTTAACATTTAATTTGTGGGCCAAATTTGATGGACCCTGAAATCATCCCACCATTTCAAGAGTGACATCCGAACAGATGATCTAATTGGAATGAATTTTTTTAAGATATTATAGGAAATATTTAACATTGTATTTATTTTCTATGACTAATTCATATTATTCCATATTCAATGTAAAATTCAAATGTAAAAGGGGGGGGGGAATCTGGTCCTATTTTTGTTGTTAAAGTTGAAAATTCCAATTTCCATTTATTTCCCTCCCACCTTTTTCTATCCAAATTAAATAAGAGTGAATTGATTATTGGATGGTTATCCTAAGGCTACTAATTTTCATATATATGGATCTACTGATGAAGGGATTTAAAATGCAAGTAATTCTTTCAATTGTAACATTTTGTTGTCATTTTATAATTTCATGATTATTTTTCCATGTAAGTTCTTTCAATAACATTAGTTTCATAATAAAATTTATTCATATTCACATTTTTCTTCACTTTTTCTATCATTTCTCTTATATAATTTATATCACTAAATCATGGTGTGAATTTATTCATAATAAAATATTCGTACATTTTTTCACACAATGGATGAGTGTTCGTTGTTTCAATGTTTTTCATCTTCAATTACACCCTCATAAGTCTACTCTATTCTTACATTGGTAGAATAAAATAAATATAGTGATGACCCTGTTATAGGTTGATATATGGGATTAGTAATGGTATGGATTGGTTGCTATTTTTTGTTCTTAAATTCTTTAATTCATTCAATGGTTTGAGAGTTTCATCCTTTGAATTATTTCTTCTTCACCTTCACCGACATAAACAAATACACATTTTTATTGCTATTATGATCCAATTACATATAGTGATAATGAAATTTATCCTCCAATTTCAGTGGTGATTACCCTTGATGTTGTGTGTGTATTAAATCATATGAAGATATTTTGGACTTATCTCATTCATTGAATATCTCATGAACTAGTGAAAGGAAAATTCATAAGAAAACAATTACATCTATTTATTTACTAACAAGAACCTTGGATCAAACCATCATCTTTAATTGATTTAATAAAATTCATTGTGTTTTTATTTTATTTTTTTATAAACTCATTTGTTATTTAAATCAAATTAGTCTAAAAAGTTGGCCACATCATAGACAATTATTCCATTAAACCTTAGTGTCTCAAGTTCACTTATTGTGTCCCTATGGAATCATTCCCTATATGCACTACAACAATAGCTTCAATATGTTGGTTAAATTTTGGAAAACCCAATGATCCATTTTGTTACCTTGTTTTTTGTGGTTGTTCATTACTATCATCCTTATCATCCTAATGATTATGATACAAACTTGGATAATTCTCATCTTTTACACACCTAGGAAAATGGATTGTTAGAGTTTCTTTTGAATTTATGTTCTCCAATCCTATCATTAAAACCATTCTATACATTTTTTAAAATAAATTTTATGCTTACATAACCCCTCTTCCATAATTAAAGCATCTTCTGGTCCACTTGAGGTAATTTCCAATGCGATTTTTTGAAATTTTTTAACATATATGTGGTTGAATATTCCTTCTTTAATCATATTCATTTCTTGAATTATCATGATTCTAAATCACCCTCTTCTTTAGTGAACTCAATATTCCAATAATTGTTATATTATTAATCATATTTTGTGATAGTTGGTTTGTAATAATCACTAGGTTCCTCGGTCAATTTCTCATTCTAAGGGGTTGATCATTAAGGTAGTCACTACATTGTCCCTCACAACCATTTTTAACACAATTAATTATAGTTAAATATATCACTATAACAAAAATAGTTAACATGAGTGGAAACTATTTAACATTATATGGGGGTTATCATAATTAATAACATAAAATAAAATCAAACGTTAACCCTTTTATCCTTTTAAATCATCACATAAGCGTATAATTACATTAGTTAAATTTATATTAATCTTAATCATACATATTTTAATCTATGTTTTTATATATTAGACTCCTCAACCTAATACCTCGATGTAAATTGGAATTAAATCCTTTATAGCAGTTCATAAAAATTATATGATCAACCAAATCATATCTATCGGGGGTGACCAATCAGATGTGTTGTATTGGGTCCACACATTGTGCATTAAGGTGATGATCGAGTCAATTCTAAACCAAACCTTTTTTTGGGGTGATTACCCCTAGTTTCTGATGTGTAACAACTGTATCCACTTACCTATAGAGACATGTATGTTTTTCTAATAAAACCGCCTAATAAAAATATTACCAATATTATAGGATTCCATCCTATACATAGGCTCACCTCTACGGTTTTCACTAAGATTATTTAACCCGAAAAAATATATCTAAATTAGTCCCAAAAATTAACTAAACCCTCCTACACTACCAACTAATTTGACCAAACCTAAACATAACTTAAATTACACATTAATATCATGATTTAAATAATATATATCACAAATAGTCGCACAACCTGGGGAATTAAACATCTAGTGTCCTATATATTATCTACATAAAGAAATTATTTTTAAAAACATGAAAACTCTACTCTATAATCATACTCCTATAGACCCCTTTTATAAAACTCACATGATATAATAATCTTTATAACTCAGGGGGATGTAAACATAAGAAATAGGTGACCTTAGACACATAGTAAGAGAAGACATATCATAATGTTTTAGATCATTAACATGAAGTATAACATGAAGAAGAAATCGATATCTTAATAAAAGACCATAAGATCGTAGATTATAATCATAAAACATTATAGAAAGACATACTACTATATTATTATAGTTAATGAAGTGTAGAAGTTAAGATGTGTCTCAAAATACATATTAAGAATCATATAATATGTGACCATGATATAAATCTTTTGAATACATTAAAAATAATAATTAATCATAAAAACATGTAATATCATGATAAGTATCTTGGAAATGTGGTATAACTTGACAAAAAACATGGAAATGAAGCACAACCATAAGAATAAGAAAACTATCCTGATAAAACCCATTGTTCTTAAACCTATTTGAACAAACTCATTATGTCCATGCCTAAGAATTTTAGTGGAATTCACATCACAAGGAATCCAATTTTCCAAATTGATTAACGTACTAGATACTGTATAAATGGTGTATAGGGTAGAGTTATAGAGAGAATGTACATAGACACTAAGAATACCTTCTTGAAGTAATTTTCAGATAGATGGGTTTCAAAAGTGAATAAAAAATAAAACTTCAATTAACTAAAAAATTGTATAAAAAAAATTAACTAAAACTATCTAAGTTAACAGAATTAATCTATGGAAGAAAAGGGAATATTAGGAAATGTCAGAGGTATGGAATTTGTTTACGTGCATACAATATTGTCTATTTAAATCTCACATATGAATATTTCATTATTCAATTATTTATGACTCCAAATTTAATCAGAAAATTATTGGCTATTTATATGATGTTATACAGTATTCTAGTTTTCACACCTACAATCCATCATTCCATTCTTTGAATTTATTTATAATTTGTGTGCCATATTAGCATCTAATCACCTAGTGAAATGCAATGATCCATTTCTGAAAAATTCAAAGTATCTATTTGTAATGGGTTTGATAAAATGAAATCACTTATTAGGTATCACTCATGCATGTTCCAAAGAGAAAGAACAAAAAATATTAATTTTTAAATTAATATATTAATTTATTCATAATTAGCTCACATGCAATTTACGATCCTCTGAAATGCGTGATTGACTTACAGATAATAAAATTCTATGATGATATCCCACCGATGATCACTTATTAGGTATCATGTGAATACACCCAATGATTTTGTTTATATCCCAAATGAAAATTGATTCAATCATATACATAATTTTATAGATATAAATTAAATAAAAAATAATTATCCAGTAACCAAATAATGAAAAAATTAGAGGCATGAAAATATTTTCACATTTATCGTAACTCCAACACCAAAAAAAATTTCCTACATCATAAAAACATGACAATAAAATAATAAAAATTAAATATCAGCATGTTTAAATTGTTTTACTTTTTACTATAACCATCTTTGAATGATATCTTAGTAATACTGTAATGTTGATATGGACCACATAGTGTGTTATTCAATATGAAAAAATGACCAGATCCATGTTTTCTCTCACTGTGTAGCATCAATTTCTTGATGTGAAGAAAATACACCATGTGTGTCAATAGTTCACACAACCCAAAAATCATGGACTGCAAAAAAGTTATAGAAGATAGATAAAATGAATCTTCTCGTAGATGAGATCTTTGAAACGTGAGTTTTCTACTATCGGATGTTATTGGTCATGGGTTTCCTGGTGAATTGCAGAGTAGGGTGGTGACCTGGTATTGGTGGTGCATAAAAAGGTGTGGTAGTGTGTCATGTTACAGCGATTGAAGGAGGATTGGCCAGTATCGTGTGTTGCTACTTGAGGGAGGATGCCTTAGGTGGTCCAGCTATAGGGAGAGGTAGATTATGGTAATGACTGGATTGGTGATGGAGGAGGCCATCAGTGGTTAAGCATGCTTTTGGTGCTGTGATGATTTCATGGAGGTGGAATCTTGGTGGTCATGTCTGGAGAGGAGGATCTCGACCCCATTGTGGATGATGTGCATCCCAGCCGATATGCAAGATGAAAAGAGGGTCCTCCCATGATTTCTAGATAACAGATGATAGCTCACTATCCAATCTCAAAGCCAATAAATAACAAAAAAAAACAAAATTATTATTTTACTATGGTGATAATGATATAAAAATAATAAATAATAAATAATAAGTGTTATATAAAAATAATGATAATGATAATAATATGTAAGATAATAATAATTTGGAAAGAAAATGTAATTTCTAGATTAAAAATAATTATTAGATATAAATATATATATATATATACATATTACTAAAAATTCTAAGAATAATACATAAGATATAATAATAATTACATAAAATAATATTTTATACACATTGTAATGTCCTAACCCGGGTACCACACACTAGTTACTTGAGCCAGTTTATCACATGACTTCAGGAACACCTTCCTATATATCATAGGTTTACGACTAGCAGCAATGGTATAGTATCGATCATGGGGATAATATGCCCTCTTTATCAGAGAAATAAAATAACATAAATAATAAACAATATCCAAAAGATATAACCATAGACAGAATAAGACCAATATCACAAGATGAATAAAATATGAATAAAATATCCAAACTAAAACAATAGATATGTCATGTCATGCATGTGTAAAATTACAATTTAAAAAAACCCAAAGTAGATACACACTAACAATCACAAATGTGTCCTAACACCATGTCTTGTTTCCTCATCCATGCTTCATAACAATTGTCCATCTAACAGATGGATCTTGATCTTATCCTATCATGCAAACATAGAGTTTATTTAGGTACCTATCAGACATCCCAAATAGGGTAAGAGTACAACATATTAGGCCACCACCAACAGCTTCTAAAATAATATCCACTCAATAATTTTGTATGCAGTTGTACAAAGAATAATGTTCAATACATAATTAAATAGTTATCACATTTTCAATTGTTCTTTAATGAACCACACAAACCTTCAGGTTCCCAACAACACATGAACCCTCAATACCTACTTCAGCCCATGTTAGGGTTTGAACTATATCAAAAAACAATAGTCAACATTTATCAATTCATTTAAAATCATACCATGACCAAGTGGAAGCATAGTCCAATTCCAACCCATGGTTGTACAACATCATGTCTACCCCCCCCCCATGGGTTTTTGGAGCCTCTGTCTCTATCCAACACCATAATATCACATATAGTTATTGGGATCCTCATTCTATGCCTGACACCATCAATCTCATAGGTGTATTTGGATCCTCAATCCATATCCCAAACTCGCTATCTCATATGGTTATTTGGATCCATAGTCACTATACCACACCTCAGTATTACATATGTGTATTTGGAACCACAATTTATGTCCTAGACTTGAATATCAATCAATCACACATATATCACACACATCGCATCAAGAAAGTTTAATAAACATTAACCCTCTTATAACATTTCACATAATTTTATACCATTACAATTTATCCCATCATACATGATTCCTCAATTTATTCTTTTAAGGTTAAGTCAAACATGTTATAATTCTCATTATCAATTAATTTATACTCACATTAATTGACCAATTACAATATTCTAATTTCTAATAAATTCCATAATCTCAATGATTAATTAATTAATTAACTAATTAATTAATCCAATTTCATTATTCTAATATCCCATTAATTAATTTAAAAATTAATTAATCCAGTTTTAAAATCACAATATCCCTTTAATTAATTTATCAATTAATTAATCCAATTCCTCAATCCCAATATCTTAATAATTAATTCACCAATTAGTTAATCCAATTTCATTATCCCAATATCCATTTAATTAATTCACTAATTATTTAATCCAATTAATTTACTCAATTCAAGATTCAATTGTTAAAAACCAAATGAAAACTCACAATAAATATAGGAAAATTTAATTCAATACTTTGGGAATTTAATTTAGACCACAACCTCAAACTTAATGAAAAAACATGCCAACGGAAAACCCCAATTGAAGCTGAACATCCACAAACAAGACAAAGAACAATATCTAAATATGAAATCTAGAACTTGATCAATCGTAATAGAGGAAAAACCCGAACAATTAATTAGAAAAATATGGGAGATATGGAGGAAGTCATGTGGGGTGAGAATCTCTTACTAGTAGAGGTGTAGTTCTTTAATCTGAGCTTAGATTACCAAAGAACAGATGTTGTAAGGCCTCAAAATCTATCTGATAACCTCCAAAAACAATATAAATCATTTAATATCAATTTGGGTTGAGTTATGGTGATTTTTTGGGGTTTGGTATTTTAAAAATAAATTTCTATATTAATTGAAACTGCTAACATGGTTGTATGGATAGAGGAGAACGGTTTCCCAAACTATTATCCATAACCATGAACCTCTTCTAAGGGTGGGAATGAATGATTAACCTTAAGAGAGTTCATGGTGTGTGAAATCGTGTGTTATCCATGTAAATCCTCTTGGTATGGTTTTACACGGTTTGCTGGTTTGGGTGTGTGGTTTGGGAAAATTGTGCATTACCCCTCTTTCTTCCAAAATTCACCAATTTCACCCAAAACATCCAAAGGTAAAACACAAAAAAGGAAAACTCAAAATAATGAATAAGGTCACCTGAAACAAGTTTGAGACATCTCCAAAAATATCTGTAATCTTACAATATTCCGACCTTATAGTATCTAATCCTTAAGCTATACAACCAAGAATCTCTAAGATTCAGAGGTAAAAATATTGGGCCATTGAGCCTACATATCTTCTTCTATCTCCCATTTTTTTTCCTGAACACAGCCAAGTTTCCACAATAAATGAAAAATCATAATGGTATTTCCTTGTAACACATTATAACTATGACCCCCCATATGTATCAGATGATCCTCAATGGATGCATCTGTCTCAAGATCAACTTCACTCGCATCGATCACACAAGAAGGTTCATGGTGATAACACAGAAGTTGTGACACCTGAAAAATATAATGCATAGCCCTATACCTATGCAGGACATCCAGTTGGTATTTTATAATCCTAATTCTCTGCCAAACCTTAAAGAGTCTAATGAACATGGGAACCAACTTTCCATGTCTCTGAATCATATGTTTCTCCATTCTAGGTGACACCCGAAGGAAAACAAGATCACCATATATTAACTCTAGGGGTCTTCAATATCGATAGGCTAAAAATTATACCTAATATAAGCCATAGCCATTAAATTTTAAATCATATGAACCTTCTCAGATATCATTTATATGATACTCATCCCCAACATCTTATACTCACATACCTCTATCCAAAATAGACGTGATATATAAGGCATGCCATAAAGAGATTCATATGGGGTAATCTATATAGTCTCTTGATAACTATTGTTATAGGTGAACTCAATGATATCTAAGTGATTATCCAATGTCCCACTGAATCCAAGAACATGTGATCATATCATATCCCTAAGAACCTATATAGTAATATTTAACTACATGTCTCTATGTGGGTGAAAAGACACCCTCAGTAAAACCTGTGCACTAGCACCTTCTACAAGCACTCCTAGAAGTGTGAACTGAATCTTGAGTCATGGTTTGAAACAATACTACATTGAACCTTGTATATATGGAATGTCTCTAGAATATACACATCTCTTAATTATTCCATTGATAAATTCATTCATATTGGAAATAAATGCACTTCATCAGCCAATCCTCAATCCCCAAAATAGTGTCATTATTCTGAGGAATGCTTGGGAAACACACCATAATGTCCACAGTAACATCATACCAACTCCATTCCAGAATGGGAAATTAATATATTAAACCACTAGGTTTTTGATTCTGAGCTTTTATCAGTTGATAGGTGCATCATCATTTCACAACCCCAGCTACCTTCTTTTTAATGATCAACCACCAAAAATGTCATCCTAGGTAACATTGCATTTTGGTCACACCAAGGTTCACTTCCCACTTGGAGGCATGAAATTAATTCATGAAATCCTACCATGTGCTCGTAGGAATAACAAAATGATTCCTAAAATATATGATATCATCTTTATTAACAATCTAATATGAGTGTGACTCCACAACGTCAAAGATTTCCCCCAAGGATAAACATTCTGGATACTCATAATGCTTTTCCCTAATTTGGCTCAAAAGTGTAGACTCCATTAAAACTGGTATGAGAGTCATATTTTTATGACCCTTGTGAACCACAAAATTCATCTCAGTTAGTAAATTAATTATCTTACACTCAAAAATAGACTCATGAAAAAGCTAAGTCTGAGTTTTCCTGCTTAAATAATCACCAAGATTGTTTCCCATCCTGGGAATATATTCTTGCTTAAAATAAAACAATTTCATATAATCAACCCACCACAGCTACCAAAGATTCATATATAATTGGGAAACGATATACTTTAATATATTGTGACCAATATAAAAAGTAAATGTTTTATCAAATAAATAATGATGCACACACTTCAAATAATAGACTACTATAGATAATTTGAGGTCATGAATAGGGTAGTTCTATTCTGGTACCCTCAACTACTGAGACCCATATTCCAAAACATGATCTACCTACCTCAACACTTCTCCAAGACTAATCCTAGATGCATCAAAAAATTTGTGTACTCCTCACCTGGCTCTGGTAGGGTCATGTTTGGTGTCGTGGTCAAGCACTCCTTAATTATTAAAAGGAGTTATAACTTTCTCAAGACCATTCAAATATTACTCCCATCTTGTTCAATAATAAATGTGGTTATGATATGATAAAAAATACCTAGATAAACTTTTTATAATATCTTGATAAACCTATAAAGTTATAGATATTAAAATAATTTTTGAGATAATCCCAAGAAACTAAAGTCTAAACTTTCTCTGAGTCCACTGACACACCTTCCTCTAAGATGATGTGACCCAAGAATTATACACCGATGAATCCATAATTGACACTTAGATAGTTTGGAATATAGATGATTCTATATCACTATAAATGGGAACATGTCAAGATGTTTGGAATGATATTAATTCATTTTTATTACACCAAAATGACATCCAAAAACACTACAACAAACTAATCTAGGTATGGCTGGAAGATTATATTCATCAAGGCCATAAATGTTTTTTATATGATTTTCAGCTTGAACTAAATAATGATGAACTCATATAGGAAATTCCATCTTTGTAAATTATTCTTCATAATATCAAAAGTTAGAACTCTCAACTTATGATTACTTGATATCGGGTAAATCCTTGAGAAGACACACGCTCCCATCAACTGGTCCAAATGATCATCGTTATGTAGAAGAGGATACATGTTCTTCACTCTCATCTGGTTTAACTTCTAATAATAAAAAATAAGCACAAACTCCCATAATCCTTATTAGAAAAAAAAAACAAGATAACCCCAAGGTGACTTACTCAGATGGATGAACCCATTTTCCATCAAATCTTCCAATTGAGTCTTAATCTCTTGAAGCTCTATAGGTGTCATTCAGTATGGTGGAATAGAAACTGGATCATCTCTATGAATGCGATTAATTATAAATTACACATATCTTTTAGGTGGAATCATGGATAATTCATCCAGAAACACATCGTAAAACTTGTCCACTATGGTTAGAAATACTCTATGACTTACACCTTCATTATACATCAACAAACTAGCGACCTGGGTGGTGAGTTCTCTGGTTGTTGAAAAAATGACCCTGTGTAGCCTTGCTAGATATCCTAGACTCCATGATGAATATAATTATCACCCTCATAACATTTAAATTCCACTCACTAGTGGTAAAAATCTATTTTGTCTTGATCTTATAATAACCAGTCCACACCCATAATTAGGTAGAATATTGACATATCCCAAATGTAAATATTCCATAGAAAATGATACTACCCAACCTCAATAGAACACTATTTTCATAAATAGATGTCCCTAAACCATATCGATAATGGTGTATCAATCGCCATAACCCTACATATGAAATCCACCACCAGGCTCAAAACATTCAAACTTTTTGATGATAAACAACAATGAGAGGAACCATTTTCAAATAAGGCACTATATAGCATAGACGTTACAAGAATAGTACCTCAAACTATCAATGGTTAGGCCTCTCTATGTAGCATTGTAGGTTTAATGACATGAAACTATACTGATGTGCTTCCTTGTGATGTAGTCTGAGTCCTTAGAACTACACCACCCTATTGATACAAGCCCTCTTTCCCAGAAGCACCATGTCCATCACCTCTACCACCATGACCGATTGTACTCCAAATTCCAGTATGATATATTTTATAATATCCCCTTCCTACACTCTAATATTTCCTAAATATTCCATTATTTCCCACCTTCTATGGTTTCCTACTGAACATATGTAGATTTTCCTTCCATCTACATGCTCGTCACTCTACTAGTGGTCGGGTACAATTCCTTTGAAAGTGGACCAGCCTAACACACTAGATGAAAAACACTCAGGTAAGATACTAAGTAATTGATCCTTATCCATGGCCACCCTTCCCACCGAAACTCTATTAAACATTCTCAAAACTGTGATTCCTACCCCTAGAATATGTACCTTTTTAATAATCAAGTAAAAACCACTTTCCCTCCAATGGAATCCTCTTTCTAGTACACCTCAGATATGATGGCCAGATCCACCTCTTTACAAAAAAAATCAACTAAATGATATTAACTTGATACTTAATCTCACATTTAAAATTTCCTCGAAACACCTTTTTATAGTTGTATCGTCCCTTGTAGAAGTTGAAGAAAATAATTGAAAGATAATAATGTGATCCTCATAGTATATTATAAACATACTCCCCTAATTCAACCATATATACATAGATTCCCTCTCCTATCACATAGTATCTAGATTAATGTGCTCTAGGAGCTTCTCTAAAAAATCCATACATACCATACCCTCTTCCTTCCCTATCTATGCCTAAAAATCCCATAAGATCTTCACTAATCGAAATAGAATGTATGAATCTAACTTGATCCTCCTCTCAGAAAGAGTCTATAAATATTCAAATATAGTCATGATGGACTCAATCAAGAACTCTGATACCTCAGGTCCACACTATCCAATGAAATTCAGAGGGTGCTGCAACTAAAACTCCCTTGTTAGTTTAGTCATACTTTTCACACCCCACCTATTTTCATGTTCCGTAAAAAGAATGTAGTAAGCGATGTTCTCATGAAATTTATCTCATACATCTTCACCTAGCACTATTGGTTCCTCAAAATCCATCACGAGAGGCACATTATCAACCATGTCCTTATGTAATTCTATCAATAAGAAGCATCATGTAGTCATATCTCTACAATGATAAACACACTTATTAGGACAAATTTCAAACCATTAACATGCTTAGGAAATAGAGACTCAAAGTAATACATAAGAAGTCATTCCTCCAAACCCCACCCCATGGTCATAACGGTGGTGCTACCACCACCCATAACCATCATACATCTAGGTCATGGTTATCAAGAGAAAACTCATTTTAATTGTTCAAGATTCTCATTAAATAACCATTTTACATATTTTTCATCATTTTATACCTTTCATGCTCATATAAGGCACCATTGCTAGATCTATTTCACAAGAAAGGAATAACACATTAATTTTAATAACTTATTCGAAACCTGATTTTTTGTGTGTTACTTAAAATGATGCATGTCACAAAAATCCACGAGTTCTAAGAGTTATGCATGCATACTCAACTCTCATTCCATACAGGTCCAAGAGTAAAAACCTAGAGAAAACCCAGAATCGATAATCAAATCACACAACATGTGCATAACATGAGGTGATACAGTACACAATAGTAACTACACAATCAATAACAACAATCCCAGATAGGGTACTTGGATTTTACCTTCATACATGGGTTAAATACTCCAATGAATAAGATCTTATCCATGGAATGACTCATCATATTATTTTATATACCATTACAAAAGAGTAATATAAAATAAATAAAGAAAACATGCCTTTGATAAAACATTGTAACATCATGACCCAGGTGACACACACTTATGCCCTGAGTCGGTCAGCCATAAGACCATGGGTACACCTTCACATATTCGAGAAGTTTCCAACTAGCATCAAGGGTCTAATTTCGGTCGTAGAGACACTATAAACTCTTTATAAAATTATAAAAAACTATAAATGATAAAAAAATATCGAAAATATATAACCATAAAAAAATAAGACTAATATCACATGATGACTAAAACATGAATACAATATCCAAAACAAAACAGTAGATATTTCAAGAAAAGTATGTATCAAGTGTTAAATGAAAAAACCAAAATAAATACACACTGATGATCCTAAGATAGTATCAAAAACATTTCAAGTTCCCTTATCTATGATCTATCCAAACTCGACCATCTATAATTGGGCTCTTTCTCTTATCCTATCCTAAAAACAATAAATCTATTCACATATTGATCAAGTTGCCCAAATAGGGTGTGATTATAACTCAACAATCCACCACCAATGGCATCTAAAATAATAAATATTCAATAACAATGTATGCAATTTTATAAAGAAAAACATTCAATTGTTAAGTAAATAGATATCAGATTTTCAATTATTCTTTAATTAACCACAAAACACCCAGGGTTCCCAAGGACAACTGAACCCTCAAAACAACTTTATCCAGTGATTAAGTATGAAATATATCAAAAATACATTGGGAAAAATTTATCATTTCATTTCAAATCATATCATGGCCAAGTGGAACCATATTCCAAAGCCGACTCATGGGTGTAGAACGTCGTTTCTAACACCCTATGGGTTATTGGAGGCTATATCACTATCCCACACCCTAATATCACATATGGGTATTTGGAGCCTCAGTCCTTATCTCACACCTGGAATTCATATTAGTATTTGGGGCCTGAGTCCCTATCTCACACTCACTATCTCATATGGGTAATTGGAGCCTCATCCCCTTTCCCACACCTCAGTATCACATATGGGTATTTGGAACCTCAATTTATGTTCTATACTCTTATATCAATAATTCACATATATATCACATCAATCATGGTTATTGAACTCTATACCTCTTATCACACTTCACAAATTAATATACCAAAACAATTTATCACAATAAATGTCGTTACTTAATTACATCACATGGAATAATATGAATAATTCACCATTAAATAATTTACATTATTTAAAACATAAACCCATTAACCATTTATGGTTAAGTAAAAAATCACATAATTCATATTTCCAATTATATTATAGTCTCATTAATAGACCAATTAAACAATTTTAATTTCTCATCAATTCCACAATCACAATTTTCCAATAATTAACTAACCAATTAATTAGTCCAATTTCATTAATCTAATATCCAATTAATTAATTCACAAGTTAATTAATCCAATTCCAAAATCCCACAATTTAATTCATAAATTAATTAATACATTTCCACAATCCAAATATCTAATTAATTAATCCAATTCCATTATCCCAATATCTCACTAATTAATTCACCAAATAATTAATCTAATTAATTTTCTCAATTCAAGATTCAATTGTTAAACATAATAATTTCAATATCACAACATGTACTAAAAAATGGAATTAAATATTCCGAGAATTGAATTTAGACCACCCACCTCAAAATTTATGACAAACACTCACCAACAAAAAACACCAATTGAAGCAGAACAACCATGATCATAACGAAGAATAAGATCATGATCTAAAACCTAGATCCAAGATCAAACAAATAATGATTAAAAACCTAGATCTAGATCCATAACTACATATGAAAATATCCCATTATAGGATGATATAAATATGGAATAGAGAGAGAAGAATCCATGATGGACGTGAAACTCTTAGCAAGAGAGGTGTAGATCTTCAATCTAGGATTAAATTCACCAAGAACAATGGTCGGAAGGCATAAAGATTCGTCTGGGAGCCTAAAAAATGAGAAAAATCATTTAGTGTTGAATTGGGTCGATTTAGGTTAATTTCAATGGGTTCAACATTTTGAAAAACAACTGTAATATTAATTAAAGTCATGCACATGGTTTCTTGGGAAGGGTGTAAGGTTTTCCAAACCGTACACCATAACTGTGTGCCTCTTCGGGGGGGGGGGATAGTTATTCCTAACACAAATCAAGGTGTGAAAAACCATGTTACATCCATGATAATAACCTCTATCTAGATTTTCATTGTTTTCAGGGATGGCTGTACAGTTTGTGAAAATCATGCACCAACTGTGCAATTCCCCTTTTCCTTCCAAAAATATTTAATTTCCCTAAAACTCCCAAAGATGTAACTGAGACAAGATAAACTCAAAATAAAAATTTTGTGATAGTTGGTTTGTAATAATCACTAGGTTCCTCGGTCAATTTCTCATTCTAAGGGGTTGATCATTAAGGTAGTCACTACATTGTCCCTCACAACCATTTTTAACACAATTAATTATAGTTAAATATATCACTATAACAAAAATAGTTAACATGAGTGGAAACTATTTAACATTATATGGGGGTTATCATAATTAATAACATAAAATAAAATCAAACGTTAACCCTTTTATCCTTTTAAATCATCACATAAGCGTATAATTACATTAGTTAAATTTATATTAATCTTAATCATACATATTTTAATCTATGTTTTTATATATTAGACTCCTCAACCTAATACCTCGATGTAAATTGGAATTAAATCCTTTATAGCAGTTCATAAAAATTATATGATCAACCAAATCATATCTATCGGGGGTGACCAATCAGATGTGTTGTATTGGGTCCACACATTGTGCATTAAGGTGATGATCGAGTCAATTCTAAACCAAACCTTTTTTTGGGGTGATTACCCCTAGTTTCTGATGTGTAACAACTGTATCCACTTACCTATAGAGACATGTATGTTTTTATAATAAAACCGCCTA
Source organism: Viscum album (assembly GCA_963277665.1). NCBI lineage: Eukaryota > Viridiplantae > Streptophyta > Magnoliopsida > Santalales > Viscaceae > Viscum > Viscum album. Next base: position 1,440,467,373 of record OY728133.1, on the reverse strand, counting down.
ATAAAAATATTACCAATATTATAGGTTTCCATCCTATACATAGGCTCACCTCTACGGTTTTCACTAAGATTATTTAACCCGAAAAAATATATCTAAATTAGTCCCAAAAATTAACTAAACCCTCCTACACTACCAACTAATTTGACCAAACCTAAACATAACTTAAATTATACATTAATATCATGATTTAAATAATATATATCACAAATAGTCGCACAACCTGGGGAATTAAACATCTAGTGTCTTATATATTATCTACATAAAGAAATTATTTTTGAAAACATGAAAACTCTACTCTATAATCATACTCCTATAGACCCCTTTTATAAAACTCACATGATATAATAATCTTTATAACTCAGGGGGATGTAAACATAAGAAATAGGTGACCTTAGACACATAGTAAGAGAAGACATATCATAATGTTTTAGATCATTAACATGAAGTATAACATGAAGAAGAAATCGATATCTTAATAAAAGACCATAAGATCGTAGATTATAATCATAAAACATTATAGAAAGACATACTACTATATTATTATAGTTAATGAAGTGTAGAAGTTAAGATGTGTCTCAAAATACATATTAAGAATCATATAATATGTGACCATGATATAAAACTTTTGAATACATTAAAAATAATAATTAATCATAAAAACATGTAATATCATGATAAGTATCTTGGAAATGTGGTATAACTTGACAAAAAACATGGAAATGAAGAACAACCATAAGAATAAGAAAACTATCCTGATAAAACCCATTGTTCTTAAACCTATTTGAACAAACTCATTATGTCCATGCCTAAGAATTTTAGTGGAATTCACATCACAAGGAATCCAATTTTCCAAATTGATTAACGTACTAGATACTGTATAAATGGTGTATAGGGTAGAGCTATAGAGAGAATGTACATAGACACTAAGAATACCTTCTTGAAGTAATTTTCAGATAGATGGGTTTCAAAAGTGAATAAAAAATAAAACTTCAATTAACTAAAAAATTGTATAAAAAAAATTAACTAAAACTATCTAAGTTAACAGAATTAATCTATGGAAGAAAAGGGAATATTAGGAAATGTCAGAGGTATGGAATTTGTTTACGTGCATACAATATTGTCTATTTAAATCTCACATATGAATATTTCATTATTCAATTATTTATGACTCCAAATTTAATCAGAAAATTATTGGCTATTTATATGATGTTATACAGTATTCTAGTTTTCACACCTACAATCCATCATTCCATTCTTTGAATTTATTTATAATTTGTGTGCCATATTAGCATCTAATCACCTAGTGAAATGCAATGATCCATTTCTGAAAAATTCAAAGTATCTATTTGTAATGGGTTTGATAAAATGAAATCACTTATTAGGTATCACTCATGCATGTTCCAAAGAGAAAGAACAAAAAATATTAATTTTTAAATTAATATATTAATTTATTCATAATTAGCTCACATGCAATTTACGATCCTCTGAAATGCGTGATTGACTTACAGATAATAAAATTCTATGATGATATCCCACCGATGATCACTTATTAGGTATCATGTGAATACACCCAATGATTTTGTTTATATCCCAAATGAAAATTGATTCAATCATATACATAATTTTATAGATATAAATTAAATAAAAAATAATTATCCAGTAACCAATTATTGAAAAAATTAGAGGCATGAAAATATTTTCACATTTATCGTAACTCCAACACCAAAAAAAATTTCCTACATCATAAAAACATGACAATAAAATAATAAAAATTAAATATCAGCATGTTTAAATTGTTTTACTTTTTACTATAACCATCTTTGAATGATATCTTAGTAATACTGTAATGTTGATATGGACCACATAGTGTGTTATTCAATATGAAAAAATGACCAGATCCATGTTTTCTCTCACTGTGTAGCATCAATTTCTTGATGTGAAGAAAATACACCATGTGTGTCAATAGTTCACACAACCCAAAAATCATGGACTGCAAAAAAGTTATAGAAGATAGATAAAATGAATCTTCTCGTAGATGAGATCTTAGAAACGTGAGTTTTCTACTATCGGATGTTATTGGTCATGGGTTTCCTGGTGAATTGCAGAGTAGGGTGGTGACCTGGTATTGGTGGTGCATAAAAAGGTGTGGTAGTGTGTCATGTTACAGCGATTGAAGGAGGATTGGCCAGTATCGTGTGTTGCTACTTGAGGGAGGATGCCTTAGGTGGTCCAGCTATAGGGAGAGGTAGATTATGGTAATGACTGGATTGGTGATGGAGGAGGCCATCAGTGGTTAAGCATGCTTTTGGTGCTGTGATGATTTCATGGAGGTGGAATCTTGGTGGTCATGTCTGGAGAGGAGGATCTTGACCCCATTGTGGATGATGTGCATCCCAGCCGATATGCAAGATGAAAAGAGGGTCCTCCCATGATTTCTAGATAACAGATGATAGCTCACTATCCAATCTCAAAGCCAATAAATAACAAAAAAAACAAAATTATTATTTTACTATGGTGATAATGATATAAAAATAATAAATAATAAATAATAAGTGTTATATAAAAATAATGATAATGATAATAATATATAAGATAATAATAATTTGGAAAGAAAATGTAATTTCTAGATTAAAAATAATTATTAGATATAAATATATATATATATATACATATTACTAAAAATTCTAAGAATAATACATAAGATATAATAATAATTACATAAAATAATATTTTATACACATTGTAATGTCCTAACCCGGGTACCACACACTAGTTACTTGAGCCAGTTTATCACATGACTTCAGGAACACCTTCCTATATATCATAGGTTTACGACTAGCAGCAATGGTATAGTATCGATCATGGGGATAATATGCCCTCTTTATCAGAGAAATAAAATAACATAAATAATAAACAATATCCAAAAGATATAACCATAGACAGAATAAGACCAATATCACAAGATGAATAAAATATGAATAAAATATCCAAACTAAAACAATAGATATGTCATGTCATGCATGTGTAAAATTACAATTTAAAAAAACCCAAAGTAGATACACACTAACAATCCCAAATGTGTCCTAACACCATGTCTTGTTTCCTCATCCATGCTTCATAACAATTGTCCATCTAACAGATGGATCTTGATCTTATCCTATCATGCAAACATAGAGTTTATTTAGGTACCTATCAGACATCCCAAATAGGGTAAGAGTACAACATATTAGGCCACCACCAACAGCTTCTAAAATAATATCCACTCAATAATTTTGTATGCAGTTGTACAAAGAATAATGTTCAATACATAATTAAATAGTTATCACATTTTCAATTGTTCTTTAATGAACCACACAAACCTTCAGGTTCCCAACAACACATGAACCCTCAATACCTACTTCAGCCCATGTTAGGGTTTGAACTATATCAAAAAACAATAGTCAACATTTATCAATTCATTTAAAATCATACCATGACCAAGTGGAAGCATAGTCCAATTCCAACCCATGGTTGTACAACATCATGTCTAACCCCCCCCCCCCCATGGGTTTTTGGAGCCTCTGTCTCTATCCAACACCATAATATCACATATAGTTATTGGGATCCTCATTCTATGCCTAACACCATCAATCTCATAGGTGTATTTGGATCCTCAATCCATATCCCAAACTCGCTATCTCATATGGTTATTTGGATCCATAGTCACTATACCACACCTCAGTATTACATATGTGTATTTGGAACCACAATTTATGTCCTAGACTTGAATATCAATCAATCACACATATATCACACACATCGCATCAAGAAAGTTTAATAAACATTAACCCTCTTATAACATTTCACATAATTTTATACCATTACAATTTATCCCATCATACATGATTCCTCAATTTATTCTTTTAAGGTTAAGTCAAACATGTTATAATTCTCATTATCAATTAATTTATACTCACATTAATTGACCAATTACAATATTCTAATTTCTAATAAATTCCATAATCTCAATGATTAATTAATTAATTAACTAATTAATTAATCCAATTTCATTATTCTAATATCCCATTAATTAATTTAAAAATTAATTAATCCAGTTTTAAAATCACAATATCCCTTTAATTAATTTATCAATTAATTAATCCAATTCCTCAATCCCAATATCTTAATAATTAATTCACCAATTAGTTAATCCAATTTCATTATCCCAATATCCATTTAATTAATTCACTAATTATTTAATCCAATTAATTTACTCAATTCAAGATTCAATTGTTAAAAACCAAATGAAAACTCACAATAAATATAGGAAAATTTAATTCAATACTTTGGGAATTTAATTTAGACCACAACCTCAAACTTAATGACAAAACATGCCAACGGAAAACCCCAATTGAAGCTGAACATCCACAAACAAGACAAAGAACAATATCTAAATATGAAATCTAGAACTTGATCAATCGTAATAGAGGAAAAACCCGAACAATTAATTAGAAAAATATGGGAGATATGGAGGAAGTCATGTGGGGTGAGAATCTCTTACTAGTAGAGGTGTAGTTCTTTAATCTGAGCTTAGATTACCAAAGAACAGATGTTGTAAGGCCTCAAAATCTATCTGATAACCTCCAAAAACAATATAAATCATTTAATATCAATTTGGGTTGAGTTATGGTGATTTTTTGGGGTTTGGTATTTTAAAAATAAATTTCTATATTAATTGAAACTGCTAACATGGTTGTATGGATAGAGGAGAACGGTTTCCCAAACTATTATCCATAACCATGAACCTCTTCTAAGGGTGGGAATGAATGATTAACATTAAGAGAGTTCATGGTGTGTGAAATCGTGTGTTATCCACGTAAATCCTCTTGGTATGGTTTTACACGGTTTGCTGGTTTGGGTGTGTGGTTTGGGAAAATTGTGCATTACCCCTCTTTCTTCCAAAATTCACCAATTTCACCCAAAACATCCAAAGGTAAAACACAAAAAAGGAAAACTCAAAATAATGAATAAGGTCACCTGAAACAAGTTTGAGACATCTCCAAAAATATCTGTAATCTTACAATATTCCGACCTTATAGTATCTAATCCTTAAGCTATACAACCAAGAATCTCTAAGATTCAGAGGTAAAAATATTGGGCCATTGAGCCTACATATCTTCTTCTATCTCCCATTTTTTTTCCTGAACACAGCCATGTTTCCACAATAAATGAAAAATCATAATGGTATTTCCTTGTAACACATTATAACTATGACCCCCCATATGTATCAGATGATCCTCAATGGATGCATCTGTCTCAAGATCAACTTCACTCGCATCGATCACACAAGAAGGTTCATGGTGATAACACAGAAGTTGTGACACCTGAAAAATATAATGCATAGCCCTATACCTATGCAGGACATCCAGTTGGTATTCTATAATCCTAATTCTCTGCAAAACCTTAAAGAGTCTAATGAACATGGGAACCAACTTTCCATGTCTCTGATTCATATGTTTCTCCATTCTAGGTGACACCCGAAGGAAAACCAGATCACCATATATTAACTCTAGGGGTCTTCAATATCGATAGGCTAAAAATTATACCTAATATAAGCCATAGCCATTAAATTTTAAATCATATGAACCTTCTCAGATATCTTTTATATGATACTCATCCCCAAAATCTTATACTCACATACCTCTATCCAAAATAGACGTGATATATAAGGCCTGCCATAAAGAGATTCATATGGGGTAATCTATATAGTCTCTTGATAACTATTATTATAGGTGAACTCAATGAGATCTAAGTGATTATCCAATGTCCCACTGAATCCAAGAACATGTGATCATATCATATCCCTAAGAACCTATATAGTAATATTTAACTACATGTCTCTATGTGGGTGAAAAGACACCCTCAGTAAAACCAGTGCACTAGCACCTTCTACAAGCACTCCTAGAAGTGTGAACTGAATCTTGAGTCATGGTTTGAAACAATACTACATTGAACCTTGTATATATGGAATGTCTCTAGAATATACACATCTCTTAATTATTCCATTGATAAATTCATTCATATTGGAAATAAATGCACTTCATCAGCCAATCCTCAATCCCCAAAATAGTGTCATTATTCTGAGGAATGCTTGGGAAACACACCATAATGTCCACAGTAACATCATACCAACTCCATTCCAGAATGGGATATTAATATATTAAACCACTAGGTTTTTGATTCTGAGCTTTTATCAGTTGATAGGTGCATCATCATTTCACAACCCCAGCTACCTTCTTTTTAATGATCAACCACCAAAAATGTCATCCTAGGTAACATTGCATTTTGGTCACACCAAGGTTCACTTCCCACTTGGAGGCATGAAATTAATTCATGAAATCCTACCACGTGCTCGTAGGAATAACAAAATGATTCCTAAAATATATGATATCATCTTTATTAACAATCTAATATGAGTGTGACTCCACAACGTCAAAGATTTCCCCCAAGGATAAACATTCTTGATACTCATAATGCTTTTCCCTAATTTGGCTCAAAAGTGTAGACTCCATTAAAACTGGTATGAGAGTCATATTTTTATGACCCTTGTGAACCACAAAATTCATCTCAGTTAGTAAATTAATTATCTTACACTCAAAAATAGACTCATGAAAAAGCTAAGTCTGAGTTTTCCTGCTTAAATAATCACCAAGATTGTTTCCCATCCTGGGAATATATTCTTGCTTAAAATAAAACAATTTCATATAATCAACCCACCACAGCTACCAAAGATTCATATATAATTGGGAAACGATATACTTTAATATATTGTGACCAATATAAAAAGTAAATGTTTTATCAAATAAATAATGATGCACACACTTCAAATAATAGACTACTATAGATAATTTGAGGTCATGAATAGGGTAGTTCTATTCTGGTACCCTCAACTACTGAGACCCATATTCCAAAACATGATCTACCTACCTCAACACTTCTCCAAGACTAATCCTAGATGCATCAAAAAATTTGTGTACTCCTCACCTGGCTCTGGTAGGGTCATGTTTGGTGTCGTGGTCAAGCACTCCTTAATTATTAAAAGGAGTTATAACTTTCTCAAGACCATTCAAATATTACTCCCATCTTGTTCAATAATAAATGTGGTTATGATATGATAAAAAATACCTAGATAAACTTTTTATAATATCTTGATAAACCTATAAAGTTATAGATATTAAAATAATTTTTGAGATAATCCCAAGAAACTAAAGTCTAAACTTTCTCTGAGTCCACTGACACACCTTCCTCTAAGATGATGTGACCCAAGAATTATACACCGATGAATCCATAATTGACACTTAGATAGTTTGGAATATAGATGATTCTATATCACTATAAATGGGAACACGTCAAGATGTTTGGAATGATATTAATTCATTTTTAGTACACCAAAATGACATCCAAAAACACTACAACAAACTAATCTAGGTATGGCTGGAAGATTATATTCATAAAGGCCAAAAATGTTTTTTATATGATTTTCAGCCTGAACTAAATAATGATGAACTCATATAGGAAATTCCATCTTTGTAAATTATTCGTCATAATATCAAAAGTTAGAACTCTCAACTTATGATTACTTGATATCGGGTAAATCCTTGAGAAGACACACGCTCCCATCAACTGGTCCAAATGATCATCGTTATGTAGAAGAGGATACATGTTCTTCACTCTCATCTGGTTTAACTGCTAATAATAAAAAATAAGCACAAACTCCCATAATCCTTATTAGAAAAAAAAAACAAGATAACCCAAGGTGACTTGCTCAGATGGATGAACCCATTTTCCATCAAATCTTCCAATTGAGTCTTAATCTCTTGAAGCTCTATAGGTTTCATTCAGTATGGTGGAATAGAAACTGGATCATCTCTATGAATGCGATTAATTATAAATTACACATATCTTTTAGGTGGAATCATGGATAATTCATCCAGAAACACATCGTAAAACTTGTCCACTATGGTTAGAAATACTCTATGACTTACACCTTCATTATACATCAACAAACTAGCGACCTGGGTGGTGAGTTCTCTGGTTGTTGAAAAAATGACCCTGTGTAGCCTTGCTAGATATCCTAGACTCCATGATGAATATAATTATCACCCTCATAACATTTAAATTCCACTCACTAGTGGTAAAAATCTATTTTGTCTTGATCTTATAATAACCAGTCCACACCCATAATTAGGTAGAATATTGACATATCCCAAATGTAAATATTCCATAGAAAATGATACTACCCAACCTCAATAGAACACTATTTTCATAAATAGATGTCCCTAAACCATATCGATAATGGTGTATCAATCGCCATAACCCTACATATGAAATCCACCACCAGGCTCAAAACATTCAAACTTTTTGATGATAAACAACAATGAGAGGAACCATTTTCAAATAAGGCACTATATAGCATAGACGTTACAAGAATAGTACCTCAAACTATCAATGGTTAGGCCTCTCTATGTAGCATTGTAGGTTTAATGACATGAAACTATACTGATGTGCTTCCTTGTGATGTAGTCTGAGTCCTTAGAACTACACCACCCTATTGATACAAGCCCTCTTTCCCAGAAGCACCATGTCCATCACCTCTACCACCATGACCGATTGTACTCCAAATTCCAGTATGATATATTTTATAATATCCCCTTCCTACACTCTAATATTTCCTAAATATTCCATTATTTCCCACCTTCTATGGTTTCCTACTGAACATATGTAGATTTTCCTTCCATCTACATGCTCGTCACTCTACTAGTGGTCGGGTACAATTCCTTTGAAAGTGGACCAGCCTAACACACTAGATGAAAAACACTCAGGTAAGATACTAAGTAATTGATCCTTATCCATGGCCACCCTTCCCACCGAAACTCTATTAAACATTCTCAAAACTGTGATTCCTACCCCTAGAATATGTACCTTTTTAATAATCAAGTAAAAACCACTTTCCCTCCAATGGAATCCTCTTTCTAGTACACCTCAGATATGATGGCCAGATCCACCGCTTTACAAAAAAAATCAACTAAATGATATTAACTTGATACTTAATCTCACATTTAAAATTTCCTCGAAACACCTTTTTATAGTTGTATCGTCCCTTGTAGAAGTTGAAGAAAATAATTGAAAGATAATAATGTGATCCTCATAGTATATTATAAACATACTCCCCTAATTCAACCATATATACATAGATTCCCTCTCCTATCACGTAGTATCTAGATTAATGTGCTCTAGGAGCTTCTCTAAAAAATCCATACATACCATACCCTCTTCCTTCCCTATCTATGCCTAAAAATCCCATAAGATCTTCACTAATCGAAATAGAATGTATGAATCTAACTTGATCCTCCTCTCAGAAAGAGTCTATAAATATTCAAATATAGTCATGATGGACTCAATCAAGAACTCTGATACCTCAGGTCCACACTATCCAATGAAATTCAGAGGGTGCTGCAACTAAAACTCCCTTGTTAGTTTAGTCATACTTTTCACACCCCACCTATTTTCATGTTCCGTAAAAAGAATGTAGTAAGCGATGTTCTCATGAAATTTATCTCATACATCTTCACCTAGCACTATTGGTTCCTCAAAATCCATCACGAGAGGCACATTATCAACCATGTCCTTATGTAATTCTATCAATAAGAAGCATCATGTAGTCATATCTCTACAATGATAAACACACTTATTAGGACAAATTTCAAACCATTAACATGCTTAGGAAATAGAGACTCAAAGTAATACATAAGAAGTCATTCCTCCAAACCCCACCCCATGGTCATAACGGTGGTGCTACCACCACCCATAACCATCATACATCTAGGTCATGGTTATCAAGAGAAAACTCATTTTAATTGTTCAAGATTCTCATTAAATAACCATTTTACATATTTTTCATCATTTTATACCTTTCATGCTCATATAAGGCACCATTGCTAGATATATTTCACAAGAAAGGAATAACACATTAATTTTAATAACTTATTCGAAACCTGATTTTTTGTGTGTTACTTAAAATGATGCATGTCACAAAAATCCACGAGTTCTAAGAGTTATGAATGCATACTCAACTCTCATTCCATACAGGTCCAAGAGTAAAAACCTAGAGAAAACCCAGAATCGATAATCAAATCACACAACATGTGCATAACATGAGGTGATACAGTACACAATAGTAATTACACAATCAATAACAACAATCCCAGATAGGGTACTTGGATTTTACCTTCATACATGGGTTAAATACTCCAATGAATAAGATCTTATCCATGGAATGACTCATCATATTATTTTATATACCATTACAAAAGAGTAATATAAAATAAATAAGGAAAACATGCATTTGATAAAACATTGTAACATCATGACCCAGGTGACACACACTTATGCCCTGAGTCGGTCAGCCATAAGACCATGGGTACACCTTCACATATTCGAGAAGTTTCCAACTAGCATCAAGGGTCTAATTTCGGTCGTAGAGACACTATAAACTCTTTATAAAATTATAAAAAACTATAAATGATAAAAAAATATCGAAAATATATAACCATAAAAAAATAAGACTAATATCACATGATGACTAAAACATGAATACAATATCCAAAACAAAACAGTAGATATTTCAAGAAAAGTATGTATCAAGTGTTAAATGAAAAAACCAAAATAAATACACACTGATGATCCTAAGATAGTATCAAAAACATTTCAAGTTCCCTTATCTATGATCTATCCAAACTCGACCATCTATAATTGGGCTCTTTCTCTTATCCTATCCTAAAAACAATAAATCTATTCACATATTGATCAAGTTGCCCAAATAGGGTGTGATTATAACTCAACAATCCACCACCAATGGCATCTAAAATAATAAATATTCAATAACAATGTATGCAATTTTATAAAGAAAAACATTCAATTGTTAAGTAAATAGATATCAGATTTTCAATTATTCTTTAATTAACCACAAAACACCCAGGGTTCCCAAGGACAACTGAACCCTCAAAACAACTTTATCCAGTGATTAAGTATGAAATATATCAAAAATACATTGGGAAAAATTTATCATTTCATTTCAAATCATATCATGGCCAAGTGGAACCATATTCCAAAGCCGACTCATGGGTGTAGAACGTCGTTTCTAACACCCTATGGGTTATTGGAGGCTATATCACTATCCCACACCCTAATATCACATATGGGTATTTGGAGCCTCAGTCCTTATCTCACACCTGGAATTCATATTAGTATTTGGGGCCTGAGTCCCTATCTCACACTCACTATCTCATATGGGTAATTGGAGCCTCATCCCCTTTCCCACACCTCAGTATCACATATGGGTATTTGGAACCTCAATTTATGTTCTATACTCTTATATCAATAATTCACATATATATCACATCAATCATGGTTATTGAACTCTATACCTCTTATCACACTTCACAAATTAATATACCAAAACAATTTATCATAATAAATGTCGTTACTTAATTACATCACATGGAATAATATGAATAATTCACCATTAAATAATTTACATTATTTAAAACATAAACCCATTAACCATTTATGGTTAAGTAAAAAATCACATAATTCATATTTCCAATTATATTATAGTCTCATTAATAGACCAATTAAACAATTTTAATTTCTCATCAATTCCACAATCACAATTTTCCAATAATTAACTAACCAATTAATTAGTCCAATTTCATTAATCTAATATCCAATTATTTAATTCACAAGTTAATTAATCCAATTCCAAAATCCCACAATTTAATTCATAAATTAATTAATACATTTCAACAATCCAAATATCTAATTAATTAATTCACTAATTAATTAATCCAATTCCATTATCCCAATATCTCACTAATTAATTCACCAAATAATTAATCTAATTAATTTTCTCAATTCAAGATTCAATTGTTAAACATAATAATTTCAATATCACAACATGTACTAAAAAATGGAATTAAATATTCCGAGAATTGAATTTAGACCACCCACCTCAAAATTTATGACAAACACTCACCAACAAAAAACACCAATTGAAGCAGAACAACCATGATCATAACGAAGAATAAGATCATGATCTAAAACCTAGATCCAAGATCAAACAAATAATGATTAAAAACCTAGATCTAGATCCATAACTACATATGAAAATATCCCATTATAGGATGATATAAATATGGAATAGAGAGAGAAGAATCCATGATGGACGTGAAACTCTTAGCAAGAGAGGTGTAGATCTTCAATCTAGGATTAAATTCACCAAGAACAATGGTCGGAAGGCATAAAGATTCGTCTGGGAGCCTAAAAAATGAGAAAAATCATTTAGTGTTGAATTGGGTCGATTTAGGTTAATTTCAATGGGTTCAACATTTTGAAAAACAACTGTAATATTAATTAAAGTCATGCACATGGTTTCTTGGGAAGGGTGTAAGGTTTTCCAAACCGTACACCATAACTGTGTGCCTCTTCGGGGGGGGATAGTTATTCCTAACACAAATCAAGGTGTGAAAAACCATGTTACATCCATGATAATAACCTCTATCTAGATTTTCATTGTTTTCAGGGATGGCTGTACAGTTTGTGAAAATCATGCACCAACTGTGCAATTCCCCTTTTCCTTCCAAAAATATTTAATTTCCCTAAAACTCCCAAAGATGTAACTGAGAAAAGATAAACTCAAAATAAAAATTTTATTACGTAAAATGAGTTCAATAAATATTTATAAAAGGTTGAGATCTTACACACATAATAATGATACTACTTTTATTTACAAATATAAATATAATTTAAAATAATAACAAACTAAAAAAATTCGAATATAAGTAAAATAATTAATAAAAATATAAATTTAAATAAAATATATAAAAAAATATAAACAATTAATACTACTAAATTTCTAATATTTTTACAAAAATTAAGATTTTTTTTTCAAAATATAAAAAATACTAAAAAACTACAAAAAGAACCTTAAAATACAAAAATCTCAAAGTCAAGTCAAAATATCAAAATTACATGTTCATAAAATTAATAATCAATAGGACCCAAAGTCAAGTCAAAATATCAAAATTAAATGTTCATAAAATTTCAATTCCTTTTACCCACAAAATATCATGCTTAGTTTAACATTTAAATTTTCGAAAAAATTTCCCTTACACTCATATTATTTCCCAAAAAAGAATTATCCCTCATACATAATGTTACATACCCCACCATCACTCTCATCACTCAAAATAAGTTGAACTAAACTATGCTCAATTCTCTAACCCATGCATGCTTACCATAATCTTACCATGAGTTTCACATCTTCACTAGTATAAATCATAATAATCCATAAATCTCAAAGTCTTAATATGAGGTTCAAATGTATATGAGGTTGCAATATGGTGGTTTAGAAAACAATTTCACCGATATGGGGAAGTGACGGTTTCATATTAATATAAATTCATGATAAGTATCAATAAAAATGTCTCCCTCAAAATATTTCTCCCCCAAACATTTCTCAGCCTCTAGAATATAAAATCCCAATTGTCACAATGATTTTTTTTTAATTTTTTTCTTCTTATTTTTTTATGACACAACTCATGAAAACATAACAAATAAGTATATAGGTGAGTATGATCTTTCAAACCCCATGTAATATAGATAATTAAATATCCTAAGAAAAGTTATACAAGTGGATTATACCTAGTATAATCTCAGTGAAAGTGGGTAATAGATAAAACTCCAACTCTTGGAGTAATTGATAATTAATTATATAGGTATCACAAAAGGAGATGTCTACCATGTGATGACCATATATTCACTCAATTTTGGAACAAACAAGAATCAACATTCACATATTTAAATACATGTAATTCAAGTGTTTTTTATGAAATATAAATCATAAAATCCTGATAGGATAATGTCAATCCATGTGAATAAAATGTATCACTAGACTTTGAAAAAATTTATCACTGATGAAATATCTCCCCCAAACATGGATTAAAAATCATTATGATAATATTCAAGAGATGGTCAGGTAAGCATATCGACTACGGGTTCATCCTAGAAAAGAGTACTCATGTATTTTAAGTTCCTCAAGATGGAGAAAATGATTAGGTGGCTCAAGGGGTAATAAAGGATAAATGAATAAAATAAACACCTTGATCATTTTTGTGAAACTTTAAAAATTCCTATCACTTTTAAGGTAAAACATGTAATGTTCTATAATATCTAACATATTCAAGATTATCTTAATAAAAAAATAAATGGGATATGATGTAAAAATTGTCCAGGATCCTCATGGGTATAGAAATATAATGTCGGATAATATAGATGATATTGAGTGAAAATTGTGTCTCAAAAATATACATGTTTCTAAGAAAAAAATTATGAATCTTTAAATAATATCAAAAATCTTCTAAGTCAGAGTTTCAATAATCAAAGTGTTCCATACGTGAATCATGTGCTTAGACTGTGCAGAGATACAAGTAGTGTCCTTTGATTTTTTTTACTACAGAAATGAAGTCATTTTTATGTCAGTTCACTGATGAAAGTAATATTATTTAATTATCTAATTTAGTAAAAATTTTGTTTTTAAATCCAAAAATATACAAAAAATAAAAAACTTCCCTGAGTAAGTGAAGATAGACTCAAAAATGTTTCATGTATCCAATGAAGCTCCAAAAATGTTTTAGCTATAAAATCTACACATGTACAACACATTCCAACATAATATTAAAGATATTACACAAAAATAAAATTAAAATTTGGCTTGTAAAAATATATATAATGGACATAACTCCACTATATTGAAAAATTAAAATAGATTGTGGTAAATTCATTCCATTTTATTTAAAAAACTAAATTAAATAAAACCTAATGTAGTGTAAGGAAAATAAAATAATTATGGTTTCCCTTCAATTGGGGGATATGTTTACATTGTCTCCATTCATATGTTTATGATACTCAACTGGTATCGAATGGAAATGTGTACAATGCATCTACTAAATTATCAGTGGGAGTGTGAAATCTCCTCATTGAAAATGAAATTATCCTATAAGTGACATAATATCTCAACATAATCTTATTAGTTAAATGGATGTGTGGAATTAAATGAAAATATAATGGATAAAAAACGATTGAATATGCTTTAGATGATGAAAGAATCACAAAATAAGTGATTTTTTTGAAAAGGGAATCATCATGATGATCAAGATAATTACCTTGTTGATTTTTCACAAGAGGTGAAATTTCATTACAAGACTATTTAATTGCTTGTCATATATCCGTAAAACCCATGAATGTAGTATTTGGGTTGATAGTGTATCCTATTTTTTTTCACCAACAACCACTATTAAAATTAAATCTAATGGTTTCAAACTCAATTCATGCCACATGGTTTAATTTATTTCATCAAGGCCAAGAGTATTACTACCATCAATGGGTATTTTAGGTGAAGTGTTTTAACCTTGATGCATGGAGAAAGTGGGTAGGGTTCAATTGGAGTTTGTGACTCCATTTTTTAATGAAGGAAATTATTTTCAAAAGTTTCTTTTATACCTCCCTCATCATATTTATCCATTGTCACTTGTGTCACTATAAACTTAGGATCCTCCTAGAAATCCAATTATTCCATTGTTTCGGGAAAAATATAATTGTTCTCCACCACCATCACTAATTTATGTTATAATAAGTGAAATTTTTAAAATGAATTAATTTTGGAATAAATTTTGAACTTGCATATATTTTTATAAATAGTTGATTTAATTTCATTTGAAGTGATTTTCACTTACACGTGGAAATCCATGGAGTCTTGGTTCAATTCTGACTCAATCACACTAAATAGGGGTCCTAGATAAATTTTCTCTTTATATTTAAAATGTATAATTTCATTGAAATTGAATGAATCATTTTTCACTTTTGTATGGATGGGTTGTGAATGCACATAATAAGAACATGAAATCATATTTTCTAAGTACCTTTATATTTTACAGGGTGGAAGAATAAGCTCTAATATTCTTGAAATGTGATTATATTGAATAAATCTAATTTTTATAGAGATGATTCATTAAATGTATAATAAGAATAAGGAACAATAAAAATATTCTCATTATTATAATCAAGAACCAAATGCTGTCCAAATAGAACGTCTACTGCTTTTTCTTCAACATTATTGTTTTCAATTGTATTTTAAAGTGGTAGTGAGGTGGATAGTTAAACAATATGAGTTTTTTGATATTTTATATTCTTAAATTTATTTTATAGAACATTCTTTGAGGGAATAAAATTTTCATTATGTTTATCTTGAAGAGATAAAACCTAATATTTTTACTACTGATAACACAAAACCAAATGTTCCCAATTACTGAATCATTTTTTTAATATGAATTATCAAATATTAAATTTTCAGGAATCCATTAAATTTAGAAATGATTAAAAATGTAAAAATACTTATATTAAAACATGGATGATCATTTTAATGTTGATATTAACACATACTTGAATAGATATCTTTAAAATAAATAGGATTACCTTGAGAGATCATGTACAATGAATAAATATACTTTGTATTATGAGTTATGGGCATATAGGGAGGGTGTTGATTATAGTTGTATGGTGAGGCAATATCCATTGAAAACTTATGGGTTTCTTGAAATTCCCTATAATAAAAAATTCCAAGAGTAATAAATTGATCTTTTTTTGTTTGTTTGTTTGTTTTTTTAATTTTGAACCAAAATTAATCTCTTTTAGGACTTCATAATGCTATTATTATCCCCTAAAAATGGTTCCATAATATTGGAATTCCCATCACAGTGTGTCCAATTTTACAAATTTATTAAACTACTCACAACTATAAAAGCGGTGAGCAGGGTTGAACTATATAGATAATGTATTTTGAAACTAGAAATATCCTATTTAAGTAATGTTTGCATATATGAGTTTCAAAGGTTACTAAAAACTAAAAATTCTAAAAACAAAAAAATAATTATAAAAAACCTAAATAAACTAAAACTCGATAAGTGAAATAAATTAATCTATGTAATAAAAAAGAGGAGAAGGAAATGTTAGAGTTGTGTCCTTTATTCAGGTGCATGAAAATATAATTATTTAATTCCCACATCAAAATATTTATTTATTATATTATCACCGAATCAAAATTTATTGAAATAATTATTAGGTCCCATTACAAGAAGTTAGAAAATATTCTAATATTCACACAAATAATATTACATTTCATTATCTAATTTGATGAATACTTTTTCACATCACATTATCATCTAATAACTGGAGGGAAATGCAATGACCTATTTCTTACAAAGTCGATGAATATACCTATGTCGGGTTCACTCACGTGAGATTATTTATTAAGTATCACTCATGAAAGTACGATGGGGAACATATATAAAATAATATTTTGAATTAAAATATATATTTATATATAATTAACTCACATACGATTTATTAATCTCTATCGCGCATGACTGAATTCTAGTTAAATAAATTCCTTGATAATCTCCCACATGTGATCACTTATTAGGTGTCACAAGAAGGGGAACCAGAACATGTGTTCAAAGCCAAAATTAAAATTATTTCAATAACATATATAATTTTTGAGATATTAACATAATAAAAATAGTTAACTGGTATTCAAAAATGAAAAAATAAATGACTGAAAATATCATCATGTTCATCACAAACTCTGACACTAAAAAAAATAGCTTGATATCATGACAACATGACACATAAAATAATTAAATTATTACATCGCGATGTTCATATTATCATAATTTTCACCACATCCTACAACTGGTGATCACCTACTAATAACCATCGCCCGTTGATCACCGTAATGCTAATGTGAACTGATGACCAATTCGTCAAAACAAAAAATGATTAGATCTATATTTTTTTCAATGCGAATCATTGATTTAAAAAATAGAATAGAATATGTTGTGATCATAGACAATGCATGTAATACTCAAATCATGAACCACAAACAATTACTTGTGGATAGATAAAATGTTACTTCACATAGCTGAGATCATGATGACTTGGGTTATCTACTACTGTAGGATGTTCTTTGTAATGGGCATACTGTTTCACTATATAGGAGGGTAGCTACCTATTGTTTTTTTTCTAATTAAGGAGTGGTAGTGGGTATGGTTGTAGTTGATGAGGAAGGAGAGGCTAGTGTCATAATTTGATGCTTGAGGGAGTATTCCAATGGTGGTTTTGCTCTAGGGAGAGGCGGATCACGATGGAGGCAATATTAGTGATGGAGGAGGCTACCATTGGTTAGGCATGTTGTTAGTGATGTGATGATGCTTCAAAGGATATGTCCTGGTGTTCATTCCGATGGAGGAGGAGGTCAAACCCCTTGTAGATGAAGCGCAACCCAGATGACGTGTGAGAACAGGAAAGGGTTGGACCCTATGGTTTCCATCCAGTAGATGAAATCTCATCCTCACATCTACAATCCAATAAATAACCAAAAAATGAATTATGACATTGAGATAATAATAATAATAATAATAATAATAATAATAACAACACTAATAATTATTATTATTATAATTGTTAGACTCAAATTATGATTATGATGATGATGTGTAGGATAATAATAATGAGAAAAAGAAAATGTAATTATTAAATTAAAAATAATTAGTAGATATAAATAGAAATATATATATATATACATATAACTAGATAATTTAAGAATAATACATAAATATAGTAGTAGTTTTGTAAAATAATAACCGGCACACTTAATAATCATACTAATACTATTTTCTAAAATTAATATAATTTATAAATAATATTAAAAAAAATACTAATATAACTAAAAAACTATTACTAATAATATAGTGTCAAATTAAATATATATGAACTTAACATAAACTAATAAAACTAAAAAATTACTAATATTAGTATATAAATTATCTATAAATTAAAAAAACAAATATTAAAAATATTAAAAACTATAGAAAGAACCTAAAATAGAAGAAAATTATAAAAATTAATTAAATATAAGTTAAAAAAAATTATGAAAAAATCAATGATTTCCAAGTGAATTAGTGATAAAACTCATTATGCTCATTCCTATGTGAACATACTCATTATGTCCAAGCTCAAAAATCTGAGCAAACCTATAATTCCTATGCCTATGTGAACAATCTAATTATGCCCACACTCTACTATATCATGAGATATTAACATAAACCAATGAATTAAAGAGTGGTATAGGACCCCAACCATCATCATATGTAGATATATGTACCACTTAAAACCAATCATCACCATTTATTATTTTACCCCTGGAAAAAAGAATGACTTTCGAAAATGTTTTGAAAACATCACCTAACATTAACTTAAAAAATCATAGGATATCAAAAATTTCATTTTCTAAAAAGAATAATATTAAAATATATATATATATATATATATATGGTAATTAAAACATAAATTGATGAGGGATAAATTTTGGGGTGGGGAATATAAGTGAAAATACAAAAGTTTCCATAAAACCTTTTAAACATTGTTATAAAAGATGAAGAACAAGATAATTTTAAAACATTTTTTGAAGGGAACTATATGACCTTGGAAATCATTATTATTAATATTAATAAATAAAATATCTATGAAATGAAATAATTGTTATTGGAAAAAAATTATTCGAAGATAAAACATTTTTATTTTCAAGGATAGAAACCCAGGTTTAAAAATATTTTCAAAAAACCTTTATTGAAAACCCACATCATAAAAAGGGTATTAATGTTTCCTTTCAAAAATGGTAAAATAGAATTGTGAGAATGATATAAAATTATCTATATTATATTTAAAAAATAGAGGATAATATTTGTAGGAATGAAAAAATATACATAGAAGGAAATATGTTTTGGTAAGAATGAGAGTGTCGCCGAGTGGGTGACCTTGAAAGAGGGATGGGTGTAATGACATTCATCATTAATACATCTATCTTGTAGGATGGATGAGAACCCAACCAAATTAATTTATTTATAATGTTTTAGTTAGTAATTTTGGATTATTGGGTTGATGAAGCAGTGAGCACACAAGCTTCATTAGGGGTGATTCGAAAGAGTGATAGGTGTGCCAAAACACATCGACCAGTCCACCCCCACATGTCAATGTGCAATGGAGGGGTACCCTGACACATTATTTTTTACTTTAATGGCACAACTTTTTGTGAGTGGGGTATTATCAAATTAATTCATTCATGAAATTTTTCTAGAGGGGGGAAATACATCAAGCTGATTCATTTTATTGGCCTACATATCGTGGGTATTTGAGGAAACTCCTTTTTGAGAATTTTTTTCAAGGCCTATAAGTCACTAGTTAATTTAGAAAATGTTCAGGCCTTAGATACATTATTCTCATGGGAATTATCCTAAGATAAAATGATCCCTGTATTGGGTCCCCCCTCAAAAATTTGAAAAGTTATTTTCTTTCTCCCGTAACAAAATTGTTCTAAACCCTTATCTTGTATACAAAAGAATATTAACAACATTACACTTTTATTTTAGAAAACAAATTATTAAAGATTTCATTATTGTGGATTAGAATAAATTTTCCCACAGAACAAAAGGAAATACTATATAAAATCAGGAAATTTTATGATCAAATAATGCATTAAATCTATATTCAAGTAAGAAATATTATGACCCAATGAATCATAAATTGAGTCAATGAAACTCTTATTTAATTGGTAACGAAATAATAATAGGATATTTGAGAGAAAAAAACAATAAATGGATATTAAAATATAATTAAAGGGAATATATTTTCATATTTGTGATCAATTGGGTTGTGAATACACTATATAAAGTAGATTATGGTGTATAGTATCAAACAGGTGCCTTGTAGTTGACAATGTGGAAAAGAAACCCTTACATTGAATTATATCATAGTCTATTATATTCTAACCTCATGTATAAAAAACATAATTATATAAATAACTAATTTTAGAACCATATTCATACCAATAATTATTTATAATTTAATTTACAATAATTATCTACATGTATATTAGTTAGTTTTTACCTTCTTTCCAACACTAGGTATTTATGGTTTTACTATTTATTTAAAATCATTATCAATAATCATTATTATTACCAATTTAATCTCAAAAAAGTCATTAAATTTATTATTAGAGATTATTAATAATAATGTACAATGTTTTAAATTCAGATTATGTATGTTTCAATCTTTATATTTGAAGATGAAAAAGATGGCAGTCGTGATTTGGTGATTCTTGAGGAAAAATGTATTTTCTTGATTAATGAATTTTATAAATATGTTATCATTAAATTAAACAAAATTATATGAAAAATTATATTATATTATACCAATAATTATTTTTTCATATCCATCCATGATATAAATTCATATAACTGTTCAAGTAAGTGGTTAAAATGGCTAAAACATGACCATACCATGTTTAATAGATGATTATGTAGTGGTTTAGTTGTAATATCATTATACCATAAGAATGATGATCATATTTAGTTTTTATTGATTTAATATATTATAATTGCAAGTAATTTTAAGAATTAAGGGATATGAAAATATTATACAATATGAATTTTCTTTTCTTCTTAGTTCGCTTGTAAAAGACTATAAATTTTATAAAGATTGTTTATAGTTGAAATAATTAATAGGTTATTCAATTTTTATTCAAAAAAACTTAATCATTACATTAGAATAATATTTATCCTTTAAATACATTCTTAAATATATCTTTAAAAGGTGGTAATGAAAAACCAGACACATTTTTTTCTGGAGGTAGTGTCCTGCAAAAACATATGATTCACATTTTGATTTTTCTTAACGGATATAGGAAGAGGTTAATGCATGTAACATTATTAAATTAATATAAAATTATACTAATGATACTTATTTTATTATTTTAATTTGGTTTAATGGTATTTTAGGAAGAATAAGGGCACATGGAGAAATTGAAAATGAGGAAGGAGCGATTAGAAGTTTATACCTCAATTCTTCTATTATTTCTTTTACAAAGGGATTAATCCCTTGTTTGAGGGTATTTTGAGACAATAAAAGCATCTTGAGGGTGGATATTAATATGGATTATATTTTTTGTTCTATTTTGGTATGAACTAAGGAGGAAATGGTTTGAGTGAAAGTGAGTAGAGGAGAACTCATTTTAAAAGTGAAAAAGGGGCGCCATTTTTCTAAATACCTAAAACAATTCAATAATGGAAAGTCTCTCTAATAGAAAATTAATCCAAAATTGATAAATAATATATAAGAGAAGATATATGTTCTATAAACACCTAAAAAATCAACTAAAACTTTTTTTAATATGTTTTCCCTTTACCTATTAGGTTACTAATCTTTATTATATTGTTTTTCACCACTTAAGTTTTTTTTATTAGGGAATATATTCCTTATGCCAAAAAAATAAAATATTCATTATATAATTCAAAAATAATGTATTAAAATTTTAATATAATTTTATTTTAATCAAATTTTAAAAGTGATAAAATTTAATTTTAATGTACTAAATTTTTTATCTATGAATGGTTTTTTTCTGAAAAAACATAACTTAAATGATAAAATATCAAATATGGTTTTAGAAATTAAAACCAACATTAATAAAATTTTAAGTGAAATTTTAAAATATATATTTGTTCTTTGAAAAAGGATTTTGTAATTTAAAACTTAAACATATATACTATTAATTCCATAAAGGTCATTTTATCTATAAAAATAGTTTTTTCATTATTCACATAAAAATAATTATTTTTATAAAAATATTAATCTATATCTTATGTAAATGTCACCTTCATAAATCCAAAAATGAAGTCAATTTTTTCAAATTCACATACCAAATTTTGTAAATTTTATTTTTAATTAAAAACAATAAAATATATTTTTATAGGGAAACGAGTTTTTTTATATTAACTATTATTTTCCCAAAAAATAAATAATAATTATTTTTTAAATATATTATTAATAAAATAAATATATATTTTCTCAATTAAAGCCTAATAAAATTAGTTCATTGACCTAAAACAGTAATTTCTAGAAAATACATTTTTTTATGCATAATATTAATTGAGCATAAAATTAAATTTTGACAAGTAAAAATTAATGATATATCTATAAATATTAATATTTTTTAAAAAAATTATATAATCCTAATTTATAATAACAAAATCTCTTAAGAACTCATCGTATAGAATAAACATCAAATAATCTATGGTTCCATCTTTGATTGTTGATTTTGCTAGAATGGTTCTTGTGGAAATATCTATGAGCCTAAAATTATCTTATATATAGATTTTCTCAAGCCATAATTTCTCAAGCACAATTTTTGATTTGTTTGAGGAACACTATTTTGAAGATAAATCCCTTAAAATTTTAATAAAATGGAATTTATATAGATGAATTCCACTTCCATATTTAATTTCTTATTACTTTATTTACTGATTTTATGATATGGTAACTTTGATTTAATCCATAAAATTTAAGGACTATGTTTAAATTTTCATATTTAGTATTTAAAATAAAGCATGTTATTTTTCATTTCAGTTTGTTATAGTGTGTGAAATATTCGGTTTAATATATTATCTATTTGAGGAGAATATGAAATTAAATCTTAGGTCATTACAGTGGGTCTCCTATGTACCACCTAAACCAATACCCTCTCACCCAAGGAGGCTGTTGGAACCTTATCACTATTGAAGATGCTAAAATGTGAGTTTCATCATCTATTACATTAGATAAACCAATCCCATATCACTCAGAGTGTGTTATAATCACAAACTAGACTAATACACTCCAACTAAGGGTGATCCCTTCAAGTACCCTCTCACCTAGAGAAATTACAAGCATCAGGTTTCATCACCAACCATAGGGAGAGGTCAAGCATCAAGTATCACCATCAACCACATGGTCATATTCAGGACACACACCTAACAACATGAATGAAATTATACCTAACTTTCATGCACCGCACTAGTTCACCTGTTTAGGATATAGCCATTGTCTAGCCTCTCATACAATCAAGACATCATTTTCCAAGCTCGAAACCAGGAACTAGTTACTCATAACCTATCACAATATCTCAAAGCATAACTCATCACCCGTATATCTTTTGATAATAGTCTTACTAATATAATAATTCTTACAAATGTATAGCATTCCAAACACCCTAGTTTCTATTTCCAAAGTAAAAGAGAATTTATTAAATCCATCGGACCTTTCCAGTCTCTACAATTATATAAAAACTCGTAAATCATCACCCACATTAACCCCACAACACAAAATCCCAACATATCCTAGCCTAAAAGTCCATGTACAATTACTCTTCCAATTCTTATATCAAATACCCAATTCTAATCCATATATACAATTCTATGTAAACTCCATCAAGTTCTCTCAATAACTCATTGTCTATATGTTATGAAAATTATCATAAACCATACATGGGTCACATCTCAAAAATTTCCTTTAGAAGAACCCACAATTGCATCATCTAGAGTAAACCATAAACATTACACTTCATCTATCTCTAAAGTACTTATCTCTTTCATAAAACATACCATGAAACCAAACCACCTTCAAGGTGGTATTCCCAACCAAGCACGAGATGTACTACCTCTCACCCACCATCCATAGACTTAAGCCCCCCATACCGATGATACTATAGATAGAAACACAACCTAAGTGATTCAAAACTCCTCTTAAACACCAAGACATATTCTGGTTCTCTCTTAAACCAAAATGACATACACACCCCTTAGAGGTGAGCCATTGAGTGCTTCTAAAGTACTAAACCTACAAAATTGAACTTTATCTATATCTAGGAGTAACTAAGCCATCTATATTCTATATTTGAAAAAATTTAGGTTGCTATTCATTTTATTTAAACGCAAATTCTCTAACAATAATTCAAAATCATGCATAAACATCAATATTGTTATGTATTTTAGGAATCACCTACTTCATAGAAGGTGTTTCACTGCATAATGAAATTCTATGCTTATCCTCAAAAAAATACTTTTCCTAGTCACAAAAACTCCTAAGATCCTATATCAAACCATTTGGTCTAAAAAGTTAATTATAAAATTTTATAATTAAATCAAAAATTTAATCACAAGTTGAATATTGGATGAAAAAACACAGAGACGATTCTCAACATTGAGTCCATGAGTAATGAGAAAGATCAATAGAACACCCATAGCACTACTATGAGAAAAATTCCTATTGTCTAAGACTAATCAATCAATTTAATCAAATTAAATTAGACAACTGGAATGAACTCATTGGATGATATTCGACATCCAAAAAGAAAAATCCAAACATGTGTTAATAATTATAAAACACCATTTATCAACTGTATGATAAATCACCATCATTTGGGATGAATTTCAGAATAATTTGATGGAATTCATCACAAAAACTAACACAAAATTATAGTAAATCAATGGAAAACAAAAAACATGGAATAATGGAGACATAATTGGGGATATCGTACATAAAAATTTTAAGTAAACACCACCTTGATCACCTTCATCCAAAGGTACATCAAGGGGGGAGATATGTAGTAGAATGGGGGGATGTACAGCTAAAAATTTCTTTTCCCAAGACCTCCATCACTGAATAACTGTGGGGGGTTGCTAGGGAAATTATCAAAATTACCCAATTTATAAAATTACTCATGATCCAACTTAGTACCCATTAAAAACAAATAAGGTACTCTATACCATACCAATTGGATAGAGAACCCCACTAGACACCTCATATTACTCCATAGACTAAAATCCCTCTACCTCAGCTACTAGGCACTCGTTGGAACTCTAACCTATATCTAGTGTAAACTCCAATAACGGAATAGTTATCCACATGGTATGTCCCTCCCCAAAACACTAAATAAACCACTTGAGAATCCCAAAAACATTCAAAAACATCTAAAAACTTCCCCTAGGGTGTACCAATCAATCAAATTCCCAATTTCAGTCCAATTATTTAAATAACCCATACTATAGGACCAAGAAATCAAATTCATACATAATACAACAACTCATAGCAATAAGTATCATTATAATTGATAAATGTATTTTTATATTATTTCCAAAACAATCACTTATAAAGAATTATTTTTATCATTACCTATCATTGATCAAATTGTTATATATCAGATCCTACTAAAAGCACGGATAAAATCCAATATTATTTAGTCTCGATCTATACTGTGAAATATTAAAACATATGAAAAGAACATAATGAATGAGGACTATGATTTTGGGGAATATATATAAGGATAGGAGAAAATGTGATCATTATGTGAGAATAGTAAATTGGTAAATTTCTTGTTTTGGGAAACATATATATTAAAGGTAATAAGACCGATAAATATAACCCCATGGAATATCCATTGGTGTAAATATATAATAAAATTTATAAAATAGATATAATTATAAAACCCAAAATTTAAAATAATATAAATATGTGTTGTATAGAACTCTAAACAATCAATATGTTATACATTTTCTTGTATATGTGTTTTACCTTGTATCATGAAATCCAATTTTCTAAAATTAATATAAATAATGGATTTATCTCAAACATAAATTATTTTTATAAAATTATTAAAAAAATTTAATTATAATTTTAATAATATGTATGTGATAATGTAGGTATTTTTTAATGAGTGTTTAATTGTGACACCAAGAAGTTAAGTACTGTATAAATACGATATTCTGTAATAATAGTTTATTAATGGAGATTCCAAAAATTCTATAAATTTAAATATACCCCACCTATTATTTAATCATAATCTTCATACAATTGAAATGAAAAATTAATTACTATTGATAGTCTTGGGTCAAAAAAATCAATTGATTGTTCAAATATTCCAATATCCATCACATATAAATAATTACCCTTACAAAAAAATTTCCCATACATAAAAATTCATAATATTTCCAAAACATATAGGAAAATTAGTCATCATAATTCTTTTTTACATCTTGGGGAGGTTTTAGTCATATAAAACCTTAATAATTTAAAGCATTATCAGTATAGAAAAGGATTTCTCTCAGATAAGTGGTAATAAAACCTCACTCTAACTATTTAATTTTCATTTGAATCATTTCTCTTATAGAAGTAATTAATCATTAAATTGATATAAAACATATTTGATAACAGTTATTTAATAGTTATATAAGCTTAAAATACTAATTCTTTCTTACTCTTTATTTCTTTTCATACATCAACTCCATGGTCTATTTAACTATTTATATGGATTGTATTGTTCGATATTAATCACTATCCTTAATGGTGGTTAATAAAACTAAATTAATGGTAAAATATTAAAGTGATGATTTATTTAAGTTATTATTAAGAATATTTAATAGTGTTAATTCATATGAAGATAATTAAATTAAAAAAAATATTTATATTCAGTAAAACATTCAAAAATGAATAAATCATATAATATCTTTTTTTAAACAAGAACCATGCATATTATGGAATAAGAATATAAATTAAAAACTTTTTTAAAAATTAAGAAAATAACACCCTAACAAATTTATTGTCAAGAAAATAATGGAAAATGAATAATGTTTGAGTCTGTGATATTGAAATAATTATGGAATAATTTTTTGAGAAGATTAAATGTTTAATAAAAGAATAATAGTTAACATAAATGACAAGTGAGTTAATTATGGATTTAAAAAATACATAAAATATGATATGGATTTAATAGTTGTGGTTATTCCATTGACGACTTAGAGACATTACCTATATATATATATAAGTGTTATATAAATAACTATCACAAAATATTAATGTACATTTCCACATTAATGTATATAAACATGAATCAATGAGCATGTTTGTAGTTAATTAAGTACTATGATTAATCAATACATTACATTATTGGAAATTCGAATAAGGTGGTTGATGCACTTTGTTAAAAAGAACCTGATACCCTATCTATGATGAGGATTAAAAAATCCAAATAAACATGTATATAAAATGGATGTATATGAAAATTTAAATTGAAGGACACCATACTTAATTTATTATAATATTTCTCAACCATCTATCTAATATAAAATCTAGGAGTTGAAAAAAAGGATTTGGAGATATAGAACAAGTTAAATGAAATTTAGGGACGATTCATGAATTTAGTAACTCTAAAGATAGTGTTATTTTATTTAGAACATGATCACACATACTATAGTCATTTTATTTAATTATGGATATATTAGATGATTCAGGTAACTCATCTTTCATAATGCAATAAGTAAGTGCCATGTTGTGAGCCTCTTTTTTAGGATGATGTTTTAATTTAATATTTATTTTTTTTATTACAAAAGAGTGGTTTTGGAAGGTGCATGGTGTTTTGAAATGATGTGATGGAATATTATTATAATAGAGTTATGGAATAGAGGATGTGTTTTGGAATATAGATGGAACCGAAACTCCAATTATTAACCATCATAACTCTAATATACCAAATGAAATAATCAGAATTTTAGTGGTAACTCACCAATGTTTTGATGGGTTACATATGATTTTTAAGAGGATAAAATATGTCAATTATATTTTTATATTATTTAAATAATAATTACTCAATCCTTTAGGATTTTATCATATCCATCTATCTAATATCATCTCATAGAGTTCCCTCTCACTTATTTATTCCCAAAGTGAATTCTTATTCTTGATGTTTTTTATTTTTCCTCTATATTATGTAAAACCCTTCTATTTGAGAATATAATGTAGTATAATCACTAATATCAAGTTTTTTATTGGTGTATATTGAACCAAAATTGTTTATTTTTTATTTTTTGTTAATAAATTTCAATAAATTGTGAATTTGGCTTGGAATTTTGGTCAAGAGAACCCAAAAATGATGTCAGGTGGTCCTCAGAACTATGTTACATTGAATTAAGTATTTAAGGATTGAATAAGACATTTCATGGAATCCTATTTTTGAGGATTACTTTGGATTTAATTCCATAATTATTTTTTGGATAATATATTTTAAGAAAAATTTATATTTAAGAGTAGATAAACCATTCTTATTTGTTTATGATAATTTAAAAATATGGATAATGTTTAAAGAGGATGGTCGGAATTGCTTATTTTATTTATAATTCATATTAGAAAAAGGATATGATGGATTTGGTAATTTCTTTCAAACTCCTAGATGGATCAACACCCGAGTATCCAAGTCTCCATAAGGGAAACCCATCGATGATCACATAGGTGGACGAAGCCTATGGTGGATATGAAGGGAGTAAACACATGCACAAGGTCATGTGTAAATGAACATAGTACCATGGTTTGAAAAATGGAGGGAATATATGCTTATTCTATCATGTGTCGGGTGATACGAGAGGCATTAGGTTGATCACTGACACCCAGTTGGACTAGTTTAGGTTGAATAAAATACAATTGTGTAATATTAAGAAGCATCAGTTCAAAATGAGTTTTGATATAGTATATAAATTGTAGAATACTCATTAAACATAAAAAAATAAAAAAAGGATATTAAGTTAAATTAATCTGTTTGTCATTATCTTCAAACTCTAATGTTGTCTTTTGGATTGACCTTACTAAAATTGATAGCTTATGTGAAGTGTAAGATGATTGATTATGGGAACACATAGTAGGTTGAGTTAACGAGGTATTTTCATGGTAGTTTGAGTGATCAAGAGATTTTCATGGAATAATTATTTACCATTTACTTCATGGTGGGTTGATTAAAATTAGGATTAACCTCATGGAAGATCGATCAAATGACCAAAGAGAAGAAATTTTGTGAATTTTGGGAGAAATTGGTTATCAATGCATGTAAATCTAACACCTATTTTATTCAAGATGTATAATGGTGATTTAATGTTATGTAAGGGTTGATAACCCTATGCAGGATTATTTGGGAGGATCGAAACCAGGTCCATCTGGGCACAAAACAATCCCTGTTGTTTCTACAGGTGCGTCTCAGGTCTCTCATTGTTGAACTCGCTTTACTCATCAAAGATGGAGCCATGTCGGCTTCGCTGACCAACCTCCTCAATCGTCCTTGCTTGATGAAAAGGTGAATCGGCTATTGGGTGAGATGGCAACATCTAAAGATGGATTGAAATTGAATATTGATGGTTCTTATATGGATGGGGTTATGAGGGGAGGTGGTGTGATTCAGATATGGTGGGGCTCTGTACATATTTCCTTCAGCGCTTACTATGGTCCATGGAGTTCCCTGGGTGCAGAGGTTCGGGCCCTCGACTCTAGTTTCATGGTTTATAGCAGAAGAGGTTTGGAGGTGGCCAAGATTGAATCTGATTCTAAGGTCCTTGTGAAGGCCTTAAAGGGACGTCAAGGGGTTCCGTGGGAGATGATTTATCTTATACAAATATGTAAGATGATCAAACATCAGGGAAGGCTAATCCACCATAGTAGGAGGGACACTAATTTTGTGGCTGATTCTCTTTCTTGTTTGGGTATGCAGGGCGAGTCTTTGAGGATCTTTGATAGTCTCCATTCTCTTCCTCTGGAGTGTGCTGGTATTTTTCAAGGGGATGCTCTTGGATCACACCACTTTCATCCTCCTTTATGGGTTGTCTTTGTTTTCTGATCCCTTATTTTGAAATAAAAAATATATGTCATCATCAAGGGTTGATAACTCTTAAGTAAAGGTTTGAAAACATATTCAAGATATATATAAAGGTTCCTCTATATATTTCATTATATACAAAATGATACTTCTATAAAGGCCATCTTAAGTTAACACTACCTAAGTAAGGGTTGTTTTAGGACCATGTAAAGCTAATTTTTTGAAAATATATGTAAGGATAACTAAAATTGTGGAATAAAGGAGTGGATAATCCAGATGATACTAGGTGAAATGTTCTTCAATGAAAAATAATTATCATGATACTATGTTATATCATGTTTTCAGGTTGTAATTAAATAAAATTCATTTGAAAGTTATTTTGATCCCAAAAGGAGGAATCAACTGCACAATATTTCATATATTAATATATATTCTATAAATCCATGAGTGGGGAATTATGATATAGTTACTTCATGTTCATGTATTTATAGATAGTCTTAATGAATAACAAAGAAGATAATTCAGGAGATTATTCTTTGTAACAAATTAAGTCTACATGGATGAAGTGAAATCATGAATTCATGATTGTAATCTCAGGTGGAAAATATTTAGTGATTATCATGGAGATAAGAAGGATTAGTTTAGAATAAAGGAATAAGGACACAACATTTAAATACATGGTTTTATGTATACATGTTGACTTAAATGTAAAGTATATTTTTTGGATGAATATAGATGAAGTGTAGGTTTAAAGAAGGGTTATGAGGACATAATAATTTTTCATCTTTTCATGAAGATTTAAATAGTTATGGAATTATTTTATTATATAATTTATTGTGAATAATATTTATGATATTATATGAGTTGTTAAATTATTGGGAAATATGTAGGGTTGAATTCATAAAAAAACAAATTTTTAAATAATTTAATAAAAAATAAAGTGAACATGATAGAAAAATGGAAATTATTATTATATATGTTCTTTCTATTCAATGAAAAAAGTATGTGGGATATTTGTAACTGTTATTTAAATATTCATTTTTTGTATGAAAATTTAATGAGAGTGATTCCAAACACTAATATTATTATGAATAATTTTTGTGAGTCAAAGTAAAATAGATGTAATAGATCCAATACATTTCTATTTATGTATTTCAGTAACAAAATAAAGAGGAATAAAAGGGGTGAAAATGAATAAAAATAATTAATATTTTTGGAAATAAAGTTCATTATAATAAGAAGATATCTATAAACACTTTTTTCCATAAAAAATAGAAATAGAAGAGTAAATCAAAAGAACAAGTTATAGGATATCATTTTTTTAAAATAAATAATAAGAATATATTTTAAATAGTTGTAAAGATAGATAAATGTCAAGGAAAATTTTTTCTTAAATACTTTGGAATTTTATGAGTCTGTGGTTTCTGACGACACTTGATTCTGAGGCCCGGTGCGCCCGAAATCAATTTCTGAAGTTTTGTTCGGGTACGTTCAGTAAACGTATGTGCGGGTTTTTCTATATTTTGAACCTCTGATCGGAATCGAAATTTGAGGGAACCGATGAACTCACAGTGCCAGTATTCGCTTAAGGGGACCTTTACCGTAGTTGCGTTTTATGCTGGTTGAGAGTTAATTTTAGGTGATTTAGAATAAAATAAATAAAATTGTAGCACACAATTTTATATAATGATGTTGGTTAATTCCTAAAATGGGGAGTTATCGGTGGGGCCCACACCCACATAACCTCCCATTAAAGGAATCAGTGTGTTGGGGCCCACATGATCCCTATTCCTTTCATCTTCCTTTAACTCCCCATTAACACTCCCCTTTATTTAATTTTTGACAACTCACTTTAAACCTTTGGAATTCCACTTAAATGGGGATCCTCTCCATCTCCCATTTAATAATGTTTCCAACTCTAATGCCTTAATTATTTCAATTTACATTTTGAATTAATATGAAAATACATGGAAATGTTATATTATGGGAGGGCCTTATTATTATTTTGGTAGGAAAATATTATTGGGGAGAGATTTTAAGAATTTAAAGAAGGAGTTCCTTTCTTCAATGAAAAACACCGTCCTTCCAACGAAGAACCATCAAAGAATAACGATCATCTCTTTCGATGTTCGGCAAAGAAAAAGGATGAGGATCCACCCACAAGGAAAGCCGATGATGTGCCATCCTCGGCTCCTTTTTTCCCGACATCAAAGAGTTGATGTCGTCTCCCCACGACGTCGTCTTCCGGGATGCCCGACTATCGTGAAACTTATTTTCAGGTAGGGGTTTCTTATAATTTATATGTGAATAAATTATCCCAGTTGTGTTGATTTCTTTTGAATAACTTCGGCCAATTGTTACCACCTAACGTGGAGGGAGAGGGCCGAACAAACAAAGACTGATGACCCTCCGATGTTTTCCTGAATTTATTCGAGATAGAGGCGGTGACAAGCGAAGGTGGCGGCTGCGTACCAGCCGCGTGCAGATGAACCGGGGCCCGTAATCACGGGCCGCTCGCTCCAGGAAGACTAGCCGGCTTCGGCTGACCGGATAAGAAGGCGGTGTTGCAGGTTGGGGAGACTAGGTTGGGCCGCGCTTCCTCGGCCCGGGCCGCGCCCCACCGGGCCGGACCACGCACTTAACCGGGCCGGTCCGACCCTCTGCCGAGTCAGGCCCATTTCACTTAAATGTGAATAACTTCACGACCATGGGTCCGATCGATGCTTCGTCTATGGAATTGGGAACCTCACGACGAAATGGTCCTTTAGTGATACTCTAAGTGAGTTTTTTACATCTTCAGAAAATGTCTGGGTTTGGAATCAGCGTATTTCCAACTGGGCCCCTAGAACAGAAATGCCAATATCTCTTAGCCCAGGCGTCTGATTGACGCACTGTCTATCGCGTCAGGTTCCTTTTGATGAGACAAAACTATGGGATACATCAACTCTGGACTTTGTGATAGTTGATGTATTGACCAATTGGCTCGAGGAGCGGACCCTCCCAGAATCGAGCGAGTTGTGTGCGGGAACCCTAGAGCTGGCAGTGACTGCGACGACTACCATAACGGGATCCTCCATGGGTTCGACGACAATGACTACTGTACTTGGATCCTCCGTGGGTTCGGCATTTATGACTACTATACTTGGATCCTCTATCGGTTCGGCAGTGATGACTACTGTATGTGGATCCTTCGTGGGTTCGGCAGCAATGACTATTGTACTTGGATCCTCCATGGGTTCGGCAGGGATGACTTTTGTACTAGGATCCTACATGGGTTCGGTAGAGTAGATGATTCAAAGGATGCATCTAATCATCTCCACCCCTCATCGTGAGTTATATACCTGTGTGAGTTGAGTCTTGACTTTCAATCTTTACCATCGGTGTGATTGACATCTTTCCTTTGTGGACTGGGCTGTGCTTGGGCTCAAGAGTTGGAGCCGAATTGGAATTAATGACTTTGGAATATGTATGGGCTTATACCTAAGTAGAGATGGTTGATACATCATGATTGTATCTTTTCATTTTGGTTTATCCTTCATGGATTATAGGATACCTTCAGGGGTCTCGGGGTCCCTAGTGAGTATGGTTATACTCAACCCTGCATGAGCAATGCCTGAACTACATTTTGTTGGATGCAGACGACATACAATATTGATCATGGTAGATACTTGTAGAGATAGATGGTACTCGGAGGTGGAACACTTGGCAGGACATACAGGGAGCGGATGGGCAGACTCGAGGTGCCGAGGAGACCATATGTACCCACCCTTCAGGTGAGATTCCCGGAGGACGACTCAGTGGTTGCTGATTTACTTTACTGCTGTTGTACTAGACTTCCAGTTGTACAGTACTTACTATTGGGCTTGTATTTCTAGCCCCATTCTTTTCAGCACTTAATTTTGTATACAGTTTTACTTTGTGCTTACTTCTATTGCATACTCTGTTGTGTTTGTTTACAATATAAAGGCAATTCCATTCCTTTTTATGAGGATTTACGCCTTTGGTGCATGTCGCCAGCCCCTGGCCTATAGAAGGCGGTCTTGGGGTAGTCACGGAACGGGCCCCGAGGATGGGTCGTGACAAATTGGTATCAGAGGAGTTAGTTCTACCGCATAACTTAGGACTCTGATCTATCTTACTGTGAAGCAATAGTGTTAAGTGTATTGAGTGTGGTTATCAATCAAGGGAGTCCAGTGTTGGTGCAGCAACCGACGTATCCACACACCAGGACCCTGACCCTTGATTTCCGACTCGGTGCATGAAAACATTGATTTCTTGTGTGTTTCAAAAGTTTTCGTTGTGATTACTTTGTGTCAGCTCACCAGGTATATTGTATGACTGTGGAACACCTGTTTCTTTTCATGATGGCCCCATGAAGGTAGCCATCTAGGGTTCCGAGTCATGTAAGAGATGGCAGCCCATCGAGTGATGAGGCCTCACTGCAGGGCCCCATCACAGTGGAGGCACCAGCGGTACCACTACCCGCTAAGCCACCAATACCACTGCCCCAGCAGTAGAGAGTGCAAGCCACCTGAGTGTGCTACACGAGTTCTAGCGACTGAGGCTACCCAGGTTCCGTGGAGAGGCAGACCCTCAAGAAGATGAGGATTGGCTGGAGGCTATCGTCAGAGTCTTCAGATTGGTAGGGACACCAGCTGACCTTATTGTGATCCTTGTCGCAATTCTATTGCGTGCAACAGTAGGTAGATGGTGGAACCTGCTGCTCCAGTTGCATGACGAGGCATCTTTACTCTGGACGGACTTCGAGATTATCTTCCTCTCAGAGTTTTTCCCAGCCACCCTTCGTGCAGTGCGGATTCAGGAGTTACTTCATCTGCGGTAGGACAGCATGAAAGTAGCTCAGTACTCAGCAACTTTTACCAACCTCTCGTGGTACTCCACGGATATAGTACAAGACCAATTCATAAGGGCCCTGACTTTCGAGCAGGGACTCAAGCACAAGATCAGAGCTTCAACAATTCCCCTCATCCTCGCAACATAGGAGGGGGTGCTGGAGCGAGCTCTTCTAGTGGAGAGCTTTCTCGCTTAGAAGACACCAGCGGCGAGACCCACCACATGGAAACACATAGCAGAGTCTTCTGTATCTAGAAATAGATAGGTGTCGTAGAAATCCAAGTGGACCAGGACATCAGGTGGGTGACCTCAGGATACCAGTTTGGATGTGCGGGGCACATGAAATAGATCCATCCATACGAGGGGCAGGCAGTGCTATGCATGCGGCGGGCAGGGCCTCATGGCCTATGACTGCTGACCCGCCATGCCGACGAGTAGCAGACAGTAGAGGGGCCTCCCAAGTAGAGGCAGAGGTTTAAACGTGGTGGTCCGTCGGGAGCAGGCGGACGAGGAAGAGGAGATGGACGAGCATCGGGTGGTGGACGACATTTCGAGGATCTACCACCAACACCTCTAGGAGGTCCACCCCGACCACAGGGAGATGGAGGACAGAGGGAGGCTCAGCTCCAGGCAGTTGAGGCCTACGACCACGGCGCACCTAAGATGATTCGAGGTACTATCTATGTCTACTCCACCCTTGTTGTGGTACTTATAGACATAGGTGCGAGTCATTATTTTATTTCCACTTCCCTTGTTCAGAGCTCAGAGATTCCGACGGAGCCGTTGGCTCGATCGTTATGGCTAGAGACACATACAGGAGTAGACTCAATGATTACACACTGGTGCTAGTAGTGTGAGCTTACTCTAGGAGGCAAGAGCTTCGGCTGGGATCTTCATGTAGCGGCGTCGAGGCCATATGACGTCTTCTTGGGTATAGAATGGTTATCTAAAGTTCATTCTCGGATAAACTATATTAGGCGCAAAGTGCGGTGTGTCCACATGGATGGGAGTAGGTTCAACTTCACCGGAGAGAAGGGAGCGTTTGTATCGCAGGATGGACTTACACAGAGGAGAGGGCATACGATCACTCATCAGTTGGATAGTCTCTTCCTCAGAGCTGTTGATGTGTGGAGTCCAAGTTTTCCTTTTTTGGTGGATCAGTATGCGGACGTTTTTCTTGACGACGTTTCAGGACTACCTCCTCTCCGAGAGTTAGACCTCTACATTGACTTGTACATTAGGACATCACCGATATCTACTCTAGAATAGCAGATTGCTCCCATCGTGATTCATGAGCTACGGGTACTACTGGTGGAATTTCAGGGGAAGGGATTCATCTGACCCAGTGATTCACCCCAGGCTTCTCTGATTTTGTTCGACAAAATGGTGGATAGGAGCTTGTGACTGTGTATCAACTACCGTCGCCAAAATTAGGTGACCGTAAAGAACAAGTACCCACTCCCGAGGATTTACGACCTCTATGATCAGCTCAAGGGAGAATGATGGTTCTCAAAGATAGACCTCAGGTCTGGCTATCACCAGCTCATAGTTCGAGATGAGGATGTGCAGAAGATGACCTTCAGATTTAGATATGACCACTACGAGTTCTTAGTTATGCCCTTTGGCATATCCAAAACTCCAGCAGTGTTCATCAGTCTCATGAACAGGATCATCCATCCTTACCTCGATTATTTTGTCGTAGTCTTCTTCGACGATATACTGATTTACTCGACTACGGAGGAGGAGCACGCCTAACTCTTGCGGGTTGTATTGGATACACTCCGAGAGCACCAGCATTATGGTAAGCTCTCGAAGTGCCAGTTCTGGATTCAAGGGGTTCACTATCTCAGAAAAGTCATATTGTAGGTGAGAGTTTTAGTGGATCCAACGAAGATCGAGTCAATACTTTCATGGGAGCCAGCCAAGAACATGACGTAGGTGCAGAGTTCCCTAGGTCTGGCTGGTTACTATCAGAGATTTGTGCCAATTTTCTCAAAAGTTGCATTGCCACTTTCATCTGTGACGAAGATGGGGAAACCCTTCATATGGTCAGAGAAATGTCAATAGATCTTTCAGGAGCTGAGGCAGAGACTGACTAGTGCACCCATCTTGAGGCTACTAGAGGAGGATGTTGGGTACATAGTGTACTGCGACGCATTAGGGACTGGAATTGGGTGTGTCCTAATGTAGGAGCGAGCGGTGATCACTTATGGTTCGCGTCAGTTGAGACAGAATGAGCAGAACTACCCTACTCCTGACCTGGAGTTAGCAGTAGTGGTCTTCTCCTTGAATATGTGGCGGCATAATCTGATGGGCGAGCGCTTTACAGTCTATTCTGACCACCAGATTCTTACGTATATCTTCTTCCAGAAATACTTGAACTTGAGATAGTGATGATGGCTTGATTTCCTCTAGGACTATGAATTTGAGATAGTCTATACTCCTTATAAGGGGAATGTTGTAGGTTATTCTCTCAGCAGGTGATCGGGGATTCAGCTACTAGGAGAGGCGACAGAGCAGCTAGTCGCATTACAGATATCTGTTGTGTATAGAGATGGAGCAGCCTTTATACAATCACTCACATTCACTCCTCCACTCCTTCAGCGATTCCGAGAGGCATGGTGTGGGGATGTTGACTCTGAGACGTGACCTGCTCAGATATCCACATGGCAGGCGCCTGATGGATTTTCTAAAGGAGGGGTGCACGTCATCCTATTCAGGGGACGTAATGTGGTACCTGTTTCACTATAGGAGGAAGTGCTGAGGGAATTTCACACTTCCCCTCTAGCGGTACACCAAGTAGTGGGCAAGATGTACTAGTACTTCAGATGAAAGCACTAGTGGACGGGTATGAAAAAGGTTGTAGCAGAGTTCATTTCACAATGCCTCACTTGTCAGCAACTAAAGGAGGAGCACCAGGTACCAGGAGGCTTGGTTCAGCACATAGAGGTTCCAAAGTGGAAGTGGGATAGGATATCCATAAATTTCATGATGGGGCTTCCATGTACATCTAGAGGACACAACTCTATTTGGGTGATCATAGACCGACTCTCCAAGTTATCCAACTTCCTACCGATCAGAGCGTAGGGCTCAATAGAGAGATTGGGACGCCTCTATATTCAGGATATCCTAAGAATTCATGGTGTGAAATAATCTATCATTTCCGATCGATATGTTCGATTCAATTCCCAGCTTTGGAAGGTGTTATAGGAGGATTTTGGGACACAACCTTTCTTGAGCACTGCCTTCCAGCCTCAAACGGACGGTCAGACTGAGAAGACCATTCAAACTCTTGAGGACATGCTCTGTGCATGTGTCCTTGACTTTGATCGCAGCTGGTATTATCACTTACACTTGGTGGAGTTTTCGTACAACAACAGCTATCACTCCACCATCAGGATGACACCTTATGAGGCATTGTAAGACCAACCTTGCAGATCACCTCTGTGCTGGACTGACCATGGGTAGTCAGAACTTTTAGGACTAGAGATGGTTCAGGCAACGACGAAGAAGGTGCAAATCATCTAGGAGCAGATGAAGACTACACAGAGCAGACAGAATTCCTATGCTGATAAGATACGGAGATCAATGGATTTCAAGGATGGCAACCACATCTTTATATGGGTCTTACCTTGACGAGGTCTATAGAGATTTGGCCAGGGTGGAAATTTATCTCCTCATTTCATCACACCATTCCAGGTCCTCAGTAGAGTAGGCGATGTGGCTTACCGCCTGGCCCTTCCACCTCAATTGCACAGAGTGCATGACGTCTTACACGTATATTAGCCGAGGAGATACATTTACGACCCATACCACCTCATTGATCACGGAGAGCTGGATATCGATGACGGGGCGACATTCTCGGCGGTCCCAGTGGAGATCGAGGATCGACAGGAGAAGGTCCTATGTGGATAG
The DNA here is from genome assembly GCA_963277665.1 of Viscum album. Lineage (NCBI taxonomy): Eukaryota > Viridiplantae > Streptophyta > Magnoliopsida > Santalales > Viscaceae > Viscum > Viscum album. The sequence goes on along the minus strand of OY728133.1, from coordinate 1,440,427,955 downwards.
TCATTTCCTATAGTGCGCATTCGCTGGCAGCACGAGAACCTCCAGGAGAGCACTTGAGAGTTGGAGGCTTAGATGTGTGTACAATACCACCATTTTTTCCCTAGTGTGTGATGTTGCATTACAAGGAAGTAAATCCCTTAAGTGGGAGTAATGTAAAGACTCTAAAATTTCAAGGAAATTTTTTTCTTAAATACTTTGAAATTTTTCGAGTCTACGGTTTCTGACGGCACTTGATTCTGAGGCCCGGTGTGCTCGGAATCAATTTATGATATTTTGTTCAGGTACATTCAGTAAACATACATGCAGGTTTTCCTATCTTTTGACCGGGTGCTCGGAATCGAAATCTGAGGGCACCGATGAACTCGTAGTTCCAGTATTCACTTAAGGGGACCTTTAGCGCAGTTGCGTTTTATGTAGGTTGATAGTTAATTTTAGGGGATTTAGAATAAAATAAATAAAATTGAATCACACAATTTTATTTATAGATGTTGGTTAATTCCTTAAATGCGGAGTTGGGGGTGGGTCCAACACCCACATAACCTCCCATGAGAGGAATTAGTGTTGTTGGGCCCACACGATCCATAATCCTTTCATCTTCCATTAACTCCCCATTAACACTCCCCTTTATTTAATTTTTGACAACCCACTTTAAACCTTTGGTCTTCCACATAAATGTGGATCCACTCCATCTCCCTTTCATTAATGTTGCCAACTCTAATGCCTTAATTAATTTAATTTACATTTTGAAATAATTTGAAAATACCAGGGAATGTTATATTATGGGAGAGCCTTATTATTATTTTGGTGGGAAAATATTTTTGTGGAGAGCTCTTGAGAATCTGAAGAAGGAGTTCCTCTCTTCAACGAAGAACACTGACCTTACAATGAAGAACCACCAAAGAACGAGGATTGTCTCTTTCGATCATTGACCAAACAAAAGGATAAGGAGCCATCCGCACGGAATGCCGATGATGGTCCATCCTCGGATCCTTCATTCTCGACGTCAACGAGTTGATGCCATCTCCCCGCGACGCCATCTTCCGCGACACCCGACTACCGCGAACCTTATTTTGAGGTAGGGGTTTTGGATAATTTATAAGTGAATAAATTATCTCATTTGTGTTGATTTCTTTTTAATAACTTCGGTTAATTGTTACCGCCTAACGCGGAGGGAACGGGCCGAACAAACATGGCCTGACGACCATCCAATTTTTTCTTGAGTTTATTCACGATAGAGGCGCATTGGAAGAGGCGACGACGAGCGAAGGCAGCGGACGCATGCCAACCACATGCGGAAGAACCACATCTTGCAACCGCGGGCTGCTCGGCTGACGAAAAACCAGCTTGCTAAGCCAGCCGGACCGAAGAGACCACGACGCCACGAGGGCGCCGCGTTGTGGAGGACTGCAGCCCATGTTCCTCGGGCCACTCTGTGGACAAACCTGCTGGCAGCTGGCCGGCTGGGCCAGGAAGACCCGCGACGCCAGGAGGGAATCGCGCTGAGGGAACCGGGGCCCACCCTTGTGGGCCGCTTGTGCAAGGAATACCATCCAGATTCGGCCGGCTGGACAAAAGGGTGGTGCCACTTAGCGCCTCCGGTTCGGGAGACCGGGGGGCCGCACAACCCACAGCGCTCGGCCCCCCGGACCGAGCCGTGGCCAGCTAGGCCGCGTCGTGCCGCGCCAGGCTGGTCCCCGCCGGGCTGGGCCGTACGACACCGCGCTGCGCTTCGCCGGGCCATGGTGTGCCCCACCAGGTCAGACCGCGCGCTTCACCGGGTCGGTCTGACCCTCGGACGGGTCGGACCCGCCGAAGTAGGTCGAGCCGACCCGCCAACCCACTGGGCTTGACGAGTCAGGCCCATTTCACTTAAATGTGAATAACATCCCGAACACGCGTCTGATCGACGGGCCATCTGGTAAATTGGGACCCTCACGATGAAGCGGTCCTTTAGCGATACTCTAAGTGAGTTTTGGAAGAATTTGAAAAATGGTCGGCTTTGGAACGAGCGTATTTCCAACCGAACCCCTGGAACAGAAAAGCCAATATCTCTCAGACCGGGCATCTGATTAACGCGTCATCTAACACGTCAAGTTCATCTTGACTAGATGTAACTTCGGTATACATCAACTCTGGGGCTCGTGATAGTTGATGTAACGATCCCTTGGCTCGAGGACCAGACCCTCTCCAAATCAAGCGTGTTGTGTTCAGGAACCCTAGAGCTTTCTAAGACTACGATGACTATCGTATCAGGATCCTCCATGGTTTCGATGACGATAACTAATCTACATGCATCCTCTGTGGGTTCAGTAGAGATGACTATTGTACTTGGATCCTCCGTGGGTTCGGCAGTGATGACTACTCTATTTGGATCCTCCGTGGGTTCGGCAGTGATGACTATAGTACTAAGATCCTCCATGGGTTCGGCAGTGATGACTTCTGTTCTAGGATCCTACGTGGGTTCAGTAGAGGAGATGTATGGGAATATACCTAAGTTGATTTGGTTTATACTTCATGATTGTATTCTTTGGGGTTTATCATTCGTGGATTCTAGGAGACCTTCGGGGGTATCGGGGTCGCTATTGAGTATCGTTATATGCACCCCTGCACGGGCAATGCCCGTACTACATTGTGTTGTATGCAGATGATGGATAACACTAATCATGGTAGAGACTTTTAGAGCTAGACGGTACCCGGAGGTGGACCACTTGGCGGGATGTACACGGAGTGGATGGACAGACCCAAGGTGCCGAGGATACCATCTGTACCCACCTTTCAGGTGGGATTCCTAGAGGACGACTCAGTGGTTGCTGCATTACTTTATTGCTGTTGTACTAGACTTTCAGTTGTACTGTACTTACTATTGGGCTTGTATTTCCGGCACCTTTCATTTCAGCACCTACTTTTGTATACAGTTTTACTTTGTGTTTACTTCTTTTGAGTACTATGTTGTGTTTGATTACTATATAAAGGTAATGTCTTCCCTTTTTATTTGGATTTACGCCTTTGGTGCTAGTCGTCATCCCCTGGCCTATGGAAGATGGGCTTGGGGTAGTCACGGCATGGGCCCCAAGTATAGGTCGTGACAACAGTGATGTGTACACATATAGACGAATTAACATTATATTGTGAAAGAGAATAAGAAGAATAAAGGGTTATCACATAAACAATAAGTTAATATTATTAATTAGTTTCAAGATATATTATTGTTACCCCTACTTATCATTGTTATGGTATCATATGTACCTGAGTACGGGATGCACTAAAAAAGGTGAGTGAGATGCACACTCTACACTATAGTGAGACAATAGTGTAACAATCACATTTTTTACTAGTTGGTTGTTTAACCATAAGTTTTACTGGATCGTAACAAGGACCATCCTTCTCATATTGAGAGGTTAACCTTTAAAATTTTTGTGAACTTTGTGTTTGTGTGTTTGATTATTTTTCATGCAAACATCAAGGTTAAATAAGAAAACTACGAAACCCATTCACTTAAAATATTGATAAAGGTAAAAAAATATAGATAAAAGTTTATAGATAAAAAAATTAAAATGTTTAAACACTAACTCACCCACATCGTGTGGGTTATATTCCAACGAGTACCTTTAATTGGTATTACATGCTAGTTTAAATATGATTAGATTATCTAGATTGAATGTTTTTCTCTATTAAGATTTGAATTTTTATTTCCTTATTAAAAATTGAAAGCATTTTTTTGAGAAGGGTTTCTTATTTTTTATCATAATTCAGTTTCTATCAATACTATGATGAATATCAAAAATAAAGAGAAGCGTTGATTGAATAAGTTATCCCACTTATCAAAGGGAGAAGGAATTTTATGTTCTCTAATCAGGGAAGATATATCTATCCTTTGAGGATAATAATTGGTTGTTCAATAAAACAAAGTTATTGTTAATTTTTCAACCTCAAAAGGATATGTGAATATAAGTGAATTTTATGTATGTAATGATTATTGCGAAAACTATCAACAAGAAGAACTGAGTGAATGTGATCATATTCCAAAATATTTTTTTAATGATACCATAATTGATATAATGCATAGATTACCCAGTAAATTAGTTTTCAGAATTTTTTGGATCCTAGAAATCATATAAGATATAATTACCCAACTTGAAGATAAATCAATGAATTTGGAGAATGGTTTATAAGAATGTGATTTAAATTGTATAAGTCTATCAAAATAGGATAATGGTATAAATGCTCTATATGTGGAGCTTATGGAGACATCCCCGAAATTTAAATAGAATTTTCTTAGTATAATCTAAGATAAGGGTCAATCCAATGAATAATGTGATAATAAGATCTATGTATTTGATGCTAACCTAAAAAATATATTGGGTGTTAAGAATTTAGAATTAGTGGTTAAAAATTGATCAATGAGGTTGACACATGTCATAAATAAAATAATAAAATTAATGATAAAGAATTTGGAAATATGATAAATTATTGTGATGAGAGGGTTATATTTATTGATCATAAAAATATTTCTCACAAAATGAAGTTTCTATAATTGTAAGGAAAGTTATCCCTCCTTGAAATAACAAATATTGAGTTTTCACGATGAAAAAATAGAGTTGTCTTCATAGGATTTTCCAAGTATGGTTTTGATGATAAAATAACTGTATTGAGTGGAAATACGATCATTACATCATAAAATGATCATTCTCAAGATGACTAAAAGAATAAGGTATCACCAATCTCTTCTTTTTTTGATTTCTCTAATTTTTTTCTATAAATGGTGAATGTATAAAATTAAATTATTTATAAATATGGTTGAGTAAAGATGAATAAATTCATTCCCAATTATATATGTGGGATAGAATAATATGTGTGGAAGATGGTTTTCCAAGAAGATCCCAACCAATGATAAAATACGACAAAAAATAGCTTGTAAAAAATCTAGAATTTATAGAGATCATGTTTTAAAGAATAAAAGATCATGGTTTCTTGAGAATATAATGTAGTGTCATTGTTTTGGACACTACTCATTATATTATTAGTACAGTCCATCGATACCTAAAAAATAAATGAATCACATTTCAAGGTGATAAATATATAGAAAAAGAAACATGCATAAATTAAAATAAATAATTATATTTAAAATAGGTTTGGAAATGGTAAATACAATTGTGATATTTGTGGTGTTGTGTTTTATAATAGTTGTACATTATCATCCAATCATGTATTAAATTTAAATAGATAGAGAATACCGTAAGAGATAAAGGAATTTCCAACCATGAAAAATAAGTTTAAGGGACCTATATATATACACAAAACTAGATTACAAATTAGGCTCCTGGATTATCCTTGGGTAATAAACCCAATATTTATTAGAAGAGTTCATCATCTAAAATATATTATGAGAATATAGGCACTAACAATATGAAATGTGAAGAACACAAGAATGTTTTAATGTACCAAAATATATTTTATTATTTTTTCCAAAAAAAGTTGAAAGATAAAGTAAGATGGATGAAGCATAAGTAAATGATAGTGGAAAAGGATAATAATAATTTCTATATGGAGAATTCAAATTTAATGAGATTATTTCATTAAATGAAAAATATTGTTTCAAATAGGAACTGTGAGAAATATGAAAATAAGATGGTCATAATTCTAGAAGTTTTCTAACCATTTTTTTAGTATAAGAAGAATCATTTAAGATAATCAATAATATATCATTCAATTACTCAATTAAAAATAAATTATCACCATATAAAGAAGATGGATATTTGAGGTGTTCTATACTACCTAAAGTAAAAACATGTTTAAAATACCTATGTGGAATCATGAAAAGTGAAGAAACTTGGATGAGAAAAATTTTTCAACCATGTTTTTCGCATTTAAGAGAAATAATATCTAAATTATTCCATTAAAAATTGAGTGTTGTATTTTTTATTTTAATACAGGTAATGGAAGTTGATTTACGTTCTTAGGGGAGAACCTAATAAAATAAGAAGTCTATCGAAAAATTGATATAAAATATAAATAAGAAAAAATCTTGAAATTATTTAAAATTGGTATCATAAAAGGAAATGTAATAAACGAATCATTAATGATGAATATATATAATTTTACAAGTCTCTATTTCCAAATAAATCTGATTTCAGTGTCTCCTTGAAGGTGAGACAAAAGAAAAATTATTAAGAGATTTCCGGATTTTTTTATTTCATAGAAACTTGATTATTCAAAAATAATATTAAAGGAATTAAATTGACAAATAATGTTTTATTAACTCTCTCATACCTGGTAATAAGAATAAAATCCATAAATTAAGGGATATATATTAATATATATCAATAAAATAAAAGTTGATGTTATTAAGAGGTCTCATGGATATCATAAATATTGTTATTTGTGATTGAATTATTTAAATTCGTTTGTTTAAGTGAATCCATAAAATTATGGTTGATATATGACATGATAAATTTAAATCTACAGTTTTATCATTAATTTTATAAATTTGAATTTGTTGGAATGTTTCTAAGAATTTAGGTATAGAGTTTCTTATTTCATTTAGTTTCATTTTTAAGGGATAAATTTTTTTTTCTTAATCAAAACCTCTTATTTAATACACTGAGTATGGATTATGTAGAATTATATTGGAATGATTATTGGAAATTTTCGTAGGTATAAATTAATACCACATTCACATGTACTTTTTATTTATTCTCATTAAGGGGGGAGAAGGTGAAATGAATTTTTGATAAGAAAGGGGGAGAGATAGAGTAAATAGAATACAAAATACTGAAATAACAATTAAAAAATATTATTAAAAAATATAAATGAGGGGTTTGTGATCCCACATTGTTTGATTTTTATTTTTTATAAGAATTTTAATAATTTGAATTCATGTCTTGGATGGTTGGTCAATAGGACCCAAGCTTGATGTAATGGGATCCCAATAAACGTGTTAATTTGTATTATTTATATAAAAATTGGATGATATGTATCATGGAATATTGGTTTTCAAGTATACATTATGGTCCTTTATATAATTATTATGTGTAATATTTATTTTAAGGAAAGTTATTTTTAATATTTGATGACAAATCCTTATTTGTTTATAATAATTATAAAATGGATGATGTTTAAAGAGTAATGCTGGAATTGGTCATGTGTTTGCCATTAATATTTTACAAATAAAATAAATGAGTTAGAAACAAATTTCAAATTTCTGGACATATCATCATTTGAGTATCCCTACCATAATAGGGTAATCTCATAAAAATGACATAGGTGGAGCCATCCTAGAGTGGTTTTGAAGAGATTTGGCACATATGTAGGGTTAAAAACACATGCATGTAGGAGCACCAATCAGTGCATAGAGGAAAGAGGTGCTTAGTCTCCCACATAAAGAGTGGAATGGGAGGTTACACGACGAGGACTGACATCCATTTAGACTTGTTCTGGATGAATGATAGGGAAAAATGTAATATTAATAAATGGTAAGTTGAGATGAGTTTTGATGTGGGATAGAGAATAAGGGATATTACACTACCATTTAAAAAATATAAGAACACATAGGATAAAAAGTGATATGAAAACAAGTATCATTATATTCAACCTCTTTGGGTTTTATTTCAATTGACCACACTTCAAATGATCGATCACACGAAGGGTATGTTTATTGACCACGAGAACACATGGTAAGTTGAGTAATTGTGGGATTCACAAGGTAGGTTGAGTGAACATGAGCTTCACATGGGAGAACGGTATATAAAGGACATATTAGTAGTTTGATCAATAATATGATTAACCACATAGAATATTATTATGAAAATAAAGGTGAAGAATTTTTAAGATGTTTGGGAGAATTTTAGGATCAATTAATGAAATGGTAACTCCTACTTTTTACTAGATGAATAAGGGTGATTCAATGTTATGTACGGGTTCATACCTCTTGCATAAAGTTACTTAAAATTATTTAATATCTATGTAAATATCCATTTTTATATTTCAACCCATTTTTAAGGGAAATTTCATAAAATTCATTAGAATTTAACATAATTTTCATAAGGGTTTTTCGTGGCACATGTAATGGTAATTATTTATCGGTTATCTAGGTAATGATAACTGAATATTTATAATAAAGAAGAGAATAATGCATGTTATTAAAGGTGAAATGTTCATCAATTAAAAATAATTATCACTATAACATCCAAAATATTTCAAATAATATGATCGATAGCTTTCTTAACATGCAATATTGAGGATTAACTAAATCGTGATTTACTAATAAAATAATATTATTTAATGTGACAATTATCACCTAGTCGTTGGATTGGATAGAATGATTAAGGTTAATAAAATTATGAAAAATATATTTAAAATTTTTATATAATTTAATGATTAATAAAAATTAGTACTAAATTCTTATTTAAATCATTTTATACTCCATAATATTGTTTTCTTCAAAAATTATTTTTATTGTATTTTGTGTCTGGAAATTATAATTAATTTATTAAAATTTTAGAAATTTTATTTTCAAAAATGAAATTAACTTTTGAAACCATAATTTCAAAATTATCATAGGGTGAATTTTGGGTATTTTCTGAAAATATTTATTTTTTAGAAAATACTGAAAAAATACTTATTTTTTATTGGAAACCATATTTTTGTTCAAATATTTAATAATGATATGTTTTTTAATATGATTTAAAATTAAATAAATTATATTATCTTATTAATAATATAATAATGTTCTTTTTAATTAATTTTTTGTCAAATTTGGTATAAAAACATTATTCTACTTAAAAAGGCATTTTTTGAAGAAAAAAACTATTTTCCTAATGTTTTGTGTTTTAATCCTAAATTAACATCTACCACATATGTTGATTTAATATTAAAAAATGGATAACATATTTGTAATTTGTAGTATTAAATTTGGTAAATAGTTTCCTTTTATTTTTTCCCTAATTAATAGTTACCTTGTTAAATTTTTTATCACCCCAATAAGCGTAAAATAGTAAAAATAGGGTTAAAACATTAGGATAATGATTATAAATTTATATAATATTTAAATTTATCTGATTGAATGAGTTTAAATAGTTACTTTTTATCAATATAATGAATATATGACCACTTGGTGTCATTTTTATTTTATATTGACCTTTATTTTATTTTAACTAAAAAAAATATAAAATGTCACTCTCTAGACATTAAAATTATTTTTTATATTAACATAAAGATAAAAATAAGTTGTGAATTATTATTAAAAATTATTTTCTGCATAATGAAATTATTTTTATGATGGTAATTTATTTATTATTTTTATTAATTATCTAATTAACTAAAAGTCTTCCACAATGTCGATATATTATTTATTCTATTAGTAGAAAAATAAATTAAGTGATTATAAAAATATTAAAAGTAATAAAATTTGAAATAATTATTTAGTTACATGAATATAATAAATGAATGTATAATATTAAGAATGTTTTATAGTATTATATAATAATTAATTCTTTTTCTTGATGTATTCAAATTCAAATTAAATGAATAGTTCCCAAAATGACAATAATGATATTTTATGAAAAAATTATATTATTAATTTATTTAAAAATAATAAAAAACATGAATTGGTTAAACGGGATAGTATATTGTATAAAATTTCATCACTTTTCCATTTAATAGAAATTTTTTCCTTATAATTAAAATTATAACCCACAATCATTGATAATGAATTTGTCTTGGTTGAGGTTTAAATTGGTTAACCAGAGGGTTAATGAAAACAATAAGGTTTTAATTGACCCAAATATGTATCTAATTGTAATTGGATGGTTATATTTCAACATTATATTATTATAGTTCAAATACATGACCATTTGGAATCATTTTTCTTAAAAATTACTTAGTTATATTTTAATCATTTTTTTAAATTCTAAATGTGTCATTTACCACCATTATGAAAGGAGATCCATTCCCTCTATCATTGACATCACAATGAGAATAAATTCTTAACCATAAACTAAATATTTATCTTATAAACACACATAGAAATTTTTTTCATGTTCTGTTCTTCTAAAAATAATATCCCTTGGTTCATTAATAAATAATTCAACTGAGATCTCTCGAAGAATAGGTAATTGTCTTACTCGGCCTATTTAAATTTATTTCTTCTTATACTACCTCAAAATAAGTTTTATTTTCCATAAAATAATAATGTAAATATTTTAAAATTATGAATTATTATTATTATTATTATACAATAATTATCCTCCCTCTTTTCCATCAAATGGGAAGTAAAATTATTTCTCATTCATACATACGACTTACCCTCTCCATATAGTGATACAATTAATTTTTCAGCACCATTATTTATGAATGGGTATTAGTATTTTTTTAATGTTTATATGTGATATTTATGAAATAATTATTGTTCTATAAATATAATATCTTATCTATTTTTTAACCTTCCAATCTATTGTGAAATGATAACATCATTCATGTGTACGTGTGGACTACCACCTCCATGAAGTGATGTGGTTTCTTGTTCATTTCTACATTATATAGATTCTAATAAGAATGGATTTAATAAAAATATTAGTCTTATATGATATAAAAATGATCCAATATATCTGAATTATTGTTTAAAATTCATTAATTCTATAGAGACCCATACATTTCATTCATAGATATTACATCTTATTAGATTAATATTAATTACATAATATAAAAATCCATGACAGAATCATATAGGTCCAACATCTTTGAAAAATGGGATACATAAACAACTATTTAATCAATGAACTACATAATCCCCAACAATGTTATGCATAACTATATCCCTTATTATACATATCATAGTTAATACATTTCTTTATAACCTTGTTAAAGGAATCGTAACAAATTGTGATCTTAGATGCCCAAATATAGTAAACAAGGGAGATATCAATGATCACTATAATATAACATGTGAATAAAATAATGAGAACATGGGAATAACATTTTAATACTAAACTCATCATATCATAAATCATAATCTCAATTCATTTAATAAATCTTAACAGTTTATAATATTTAAATCATAATGGATTTAAATATCATAATCCATGTGAGTATAAGATTTCCATAAGACATAGATTCATGGAATACACAGAATAATATAAAAATCTTTTCCTCATCATTCATGGATTACATACAATACTATAATAGTGGATTGATTCCACTCCCCAAAGCATCATAGCAGTCACGGATCACTCCCAATACAATCATAGTAGACAGAGTCCCTTATTGAACTAGGTTCTCTCTCCATTCTTGTACTTTTTATCTAATTATATATCCATATTTACCCAATTCATTGGAAGGATATAAAATTACGGTTCCACCCAAAATATAATTAAATCATACAGATGTGTACCCCAATTTCAAAAAATATTCATCACATCATAACCTATGAAAAATTAACGGGTTTCATAAAAATTTCATTATGAAATAATCTCTCGAAAACAAACAAGTTTTATAAATAATGTGTCATCGTTTTCATTGTAACACCCTAATATTTCAAAAGAGAGACATCATATTTTATAATTTATATGACACACAAAACCATGATTATAATATAATGTAACACCCCAATACATTATGATATATTTAATTTTAAATAAATTAAATCTCTTCTACAGCTTGCAATGATCACAACACCGAGTTTGAACGAAACACAATACACTATTAAAGTATTATTATTTAAACATGACCATTGTAACCTAGCCATTAAATCGGTGGTTATGAAATTAATAATTATGTTTTGAATATTATATTCTTTAAACATGTAAAAAATTAAATGGAAATATATTTATTAAAAATAAATTAAGAATCATTTGAATGAAAAACAAATGTTTTTTAAAAACTGTATTTTCAAAAAGGTGGTTTAGTCACAATTTGTGCGCACAATTTAAAATTAATTTTATCCAATTTAAGAAAATTTAATTGAAAAAAATAAACTTAATTTTTTAAATCAATGTGTAAAAATTATATTTGGGTGAATTTTTGTAAATTTTCTAAAAATATTAATTTGTTGATGAACAGTGAAAATACCGATTTATATCAAAAACTTATTTTTCATTTACATTATTTAAAATTTTAAATTATATTTTAAATTATTTATATAGTGAAATTAGTTATTTATATTAAATATTACCTAATTATGTCATTTTAATAAATTTCATGTTATGTTCTAATATTAAACCATTTTATACTGATGAATTTTTTATTATGAAAACTTGATTTTACGACATGCTTGCAGGTTTAATTTTCAATTGAATTATAAAAATTATGTTAATTTAATTTGAACAATTTCAATCCAAATTTATAATTAGAATAATTAATATTATATAAAAATGTAAAATTATTTTTTAAATATAACAAATATTAAGAATAGTAACTATTAATTACCATGATTAAGGTAAAAATGTGTTTATCGGGGGATTAAACTAAAAAGATAATGGTTAAAAATGACCTAGAAATTTCCAAAAAACCATTTTTGGATATCTTTTGACCTCATCCATAGTAATTTTATATAATTACCCTTTTTCATAATTTTTTCATGAGAAATTTGTAGGTAGAATGTTTTCTTTTTAAAAATAGAAATTGTTTTCTCTCCCCCGCTTATAAAAGTAAACCACTCTTCACTCCTCTTAAAACATAAAAACCCATTTCATTATGAAAATTTCTAAAACATTACTTTATTAATACACTAATAATATCCTAAATTCCTTATCATTATTTTTAATCAAATCTATGATGGCTTTAGGTATAAACCTAATATAGTTCTTCAATGAAGAGGTAAAATTCATAACTTGTGTATTTGTTTTATTTATTCTTCCACAAACTCCAAATCATATTCAATAATGATAATATAAAAAAAATTATAACCCATATATTAATGTTTTATTATATTAGTATCATAATATATATCTATCTCCTCTTCCATCAAATGGAAACTGAAACCATCGATCGTGTGTTTGATAGACTAGTGTCTCACGAACCATTATAATTCATTTTACATAAACATGTTTCAAAGATGGATGTATGATGGATTTAAAATATTCATATTCAAAATATGAAATTATTATACTTATTTAATTATTATAATAAATATACCTCCTTACTTTTTGTTTCGTAGGGGGATACGATAACTTCGCTTCTGTGTGTGATAGACTACCGCCTTGCGAAGCGATGTGCTTTATTTTAAAATTATTATTTAAATGGAGGTTAGTAAGGATAAAGTTAATGAAATATAAGTTATATTTATGAACTAACCACAATTATGGAAATATAATATCACATAAAACTTCTTAACTTCCAATTCATTGGAAAACAATAATGTTTATCGTGTGTATGTGTAGTATATCGTCTCCATGTTGCAATGTGAAATGATTTTCATTTTATTTTTAAATGGATGGTAATAAGGATGGATTTGATTAATATTATGATATTTATAATATTATAATGAATATGTAAAGGTGAAATATTTTTTATTTTGATTTCATTCATTTTGTTGAGAAAAATGGAAACAATATTCATGCATACGTACGACCTACCGTATCTATAAATGGTGCAATCAAATTTTTATCTATAACTTATATATATTAAACTAAATACATATATAATGAATATATATGATATATTTATAATTATTAACATTTTTTATATTATTTGACCATGATAAATTTAAAATCATTGAAATTACCAAACCAAAACATACATGAAAAATGAAGCAATTACCATCCAAAACAGTGATTTTAACAATAAAATTTCATTAAACAGGTGATAATAGACAATAAGTAAATAATATATGGTATGAGATATATGATCCAGGTTCCTTAATAGATTTATAATAAACATATATTTATTATACACGAGTTTTAGACACATACAATTGATGTCGAACCTGAGGTAAGAGTTTCTCATATCACTTTTACTTCCGAGAGACATATGCCATATTCAACACTTATTCTATTCAGTGGTGTATAAACTGCCCATTTTGATATGTTATATCATGAATATAGTTATATTTATGGGTTTTTACATTTAATTTTATGTTATTTTCTTTGGGTCTTCTGATTTATATGTTACCAAAGTGTTGAGGATTTATTTTACGATCTAATCATTATTCAATATTATTTATTATTAAGTCTCCCATGTGAGGAATTGTTTTTTATTTCTGTCTTAAAACCTATAAATTTTCTCATACTAGGGTTATTCATGAAAATTTCAAGTGATATAACCATTTTCCCCTATTTTCAATTTAAAATTATTAGGAAATTTTTTTTAATAAAATCATACATTATTTATCTCTTCTTTTAAAAATTATATTACTTCCAAAGCCCCATTTTCGAAATAAAATATGAAATTTTTTCAAATTGTCCAAAATATTTATTAAATAAAATTTTACACTTGTTTTAATTAAAAAAACAGCTTAAACGGAATATTCATATCACTTTCCAAACAAGGCCCATATGGGTTTTATAAAAATCTAAAAACTAGTCTTTGTTTTAACATGTACAACATGAATAGAATTCCCTACTATTAAGATCACTTAATGTTTTGAATATTAATTTATAATTTTAAATGTTTATTTTTAAATATATTTTTTTTCAAAATATTTTAATAACATTTATTAAAAATAGGTTGTTTTCAATATGAAAAGGTTAATTTTCACAAGAATATTTTAAGGATATTTTTATTGTATTTCTATTCATCAATGACATGAAAACATTATTTTATATATGATCCATTGGGGATATATTGTTTTTATATTAGCTTTATTTTTTATTTGTATGGTTTATGATAATTTTTACTGAGGATGTACAAGTTTATTACCATTTACCATATTAATTTGGATGGTTTATGATCATGTTTATTTTATTGGGTTAAGTATTAAAATTTTTTATGTTAGTTTTTCAATATGAATTTTTATGTTGATGATATATTTCCCCTTTAATATTATTAATGCATTGAAATTAGTAAGTTATGGGTGATAATCGATTATATCTATCCCCTTTATGAATCAAAAGGTCTCTGAGACAAATTAGTTGGCTAAATTAGTCATAATTTTACTAAAAAAATTAAACTACCTTGTAAACGGTCTTTAAAGTATGTTTCAGATGTCTGGAATCATGCAGTCCTTCATTACATGATAAGTTATTGATGTCAATTTTAGTATTATATTTGTTATAATATACATGTATAATTTTCAAGCTCATGGGATTATGTATATAGATTTATTTTATTATTATTTATTCATGTCATATCATTCTCAAGTTATTGTTTAAATGGAATGTGTATAAGTTATTTACTTTTCCAAATTTATTATTCTTATTTATTCACGATACATTCAACTATACACTTACCCTTACTGAGAATCTAATCACACCACTTTCTTATATTTTATTTCCCTGGGATAAAAAGAAGTGTTTCCTATTTATATTCATGTATATTATAAGGGAAAATATGGTTTTTTAAGAAAACACTTTGTGTATTTAGTTTTTTTAATTGTAATGCGAATTTCATGTTTATATCTAGTTTACCAAGACCACTACACTATTATCTCATTTAGGATTTTATTTCTTGTATCTAGTGCCAATGTAATAAATAATACATGGTCTCTAGTCTAATAGGGTTGAGATTTTTATATTCGGTATTAGATTTTATGTAGTAGAAACATTGGTAATTATAGATTACATGTATTTCATATAAATACATCTATTCTTGGATACTAAAAGTGGAATTGGTTTTGACATAAATTTATCAAGGGTTTATCACTCTCAAAAAGGCATATAATACATTAATTAAGAATTACCTAGTACACAACAACAAGCCTTACTGCACATATGGTTCGACACTCCTATGGGATATGCTTAGGTTAATTCAAATTTTCTTTATAAACTATAATGAGGGATTTTAATAGATGATGGCCATGAATGACCTAGTAAAATATAAGGTATCGTAGATTTAAAATAAGGTAGTCATGATAGTTTATTTTCTCAAAATATATATGGATCAATGTTGATCATTGATTCAAAATACTATGGATGAAAAGGAATTAGCGATCATGTAATGGAATGATTTTAAGGTGTTCTTCATGAAAAATTATTTTCCTCCAGAGTAATGATGAGAAATGGAGTAAAAATTTCTGAGTCTAAGAAAAAAATATGAAAATATGTATAAGTATGAATCCATATTTACAATGTTATCAAGGCATGTTATATAATATATGCACATTCTACAAAAAATATTGATTATTTATTTTATGGACTTAAGGCAATTATTCAAAGGGAACTAGTCTCCAAAACATTCTCATTATATGAGTACATATTATCTTTTGTTATCAATATAGAGAAATAATTTTCCAATTATTATGGATTTTAAGGGAAACAGGGTAATAAGTGTATTATATAGTAAAGGATATATAAAGGTAAGAATGAAAAAATAATAATTTCCCCATTGGATAATTTTGGAAAGAAACACCCTGGTATTAGTTTGAAGGGAATAGGAATTTTTATAAAAGTGAGTTGAGAAACTCTAACATTATCATGAATTAATGTCTAATAATGAAACGTTTTATATTTAACTATTCAAATATAATAATATGTTGAACTACAAAATTTAATTCCATAATCATCAATGTAACACCCCATTCTTCCACGATACGTTTCCCTTTAAATAATGTAATAGCTTACATTGTACGCAACTTCAAGATTCTAACACATCGTGACAAATCAATCTAGCTGTTATGAATAGTAATGCCCACTTTTTTAAATTTAATAAATTTTATCTTTCAAAATGGAATTCATTTTTGGATTCGGAATATTGAAATTAGCTTAGGGTGAATTTTTGGTATTTTTCTGAAAACTTTCAATTCTTGATGAATAGTAAAAAAACATTGACTTATAGTTTAAAACCAAATTTTTTTTAATAATTAATTATATTATTTAAATTTATTTCAGGTTGAAATAGATACATAATTCCTATTTTTTTTCAATTTAATTCATTAGAGCCATTTTGTAATAATATTATATATATAAAATTTTATTTAACTTTTCACCGTCTTTTACTAACCTCCTAAGAGGGTTTGAAAATTTACATAAAACATAATTTTACTGATTCAATGAGTTGAATTTAAAAAATCCAAGAGACACGGTTAATATCAATGATTAAAATGTGGTTCAATAAGATAAAAATAATATTTGGTGGATTGCAACTTTTAACTTTTATTAGCCACAGTTATAAGTAAATAGGCTAATTAAATGTAAAAATGATATTATTATTACCTTAACACGTACTATAATTCTATTGGATAAGTATAATTCAAAAAAAACAACCTTATTAATAAAATATGATCCTATTTGGTCCACTTGAATTAGATTAGGACATTTATTTATGTATTTTTCAAAGAAGAGTTAAAAGAGTTAAAATCAAAGTTTAATAACAATTTTTTTATTATAAGGATAAAAATAAGATAATTAGACTATAAATATTCATTATAAAGCTAAAAATATTTCAAACATAATTTTATTTCATTTATATGTTTTATACTTTAAATATTTTAATTTATTTATGACACAATGATGATGCAGTAATTACAAAATTAATGAAATATTAAAATAATTGATATTATAAATATCCAAATAACTATAATTTTAAACTTTTTATGAATTAAACTAATTTTCTAGGTAAATATTAAATATTAGGGTTGTTTAGATGAATTTTTTTTGAAGTAATTATTCTGTTATAAATTTAACAAAAACAAAATACCAAATAGTGACAAAATTGACATAAAAGAGTTTTTAAAACAAATATTATATTATTAAATGATATTTTATTCCAAAAAAACTAAGGTTCGGTAAAAATACTTATATAATGATATTTGTATCATTAATGAACCACTTGGGGTTTTATTGAATGTATATAGTATGTTTATTAACCATATAATATAAAAATACAAAGTGACATGGTAAATGTCAAACTATTTAACTAAGAGTTAAATCTAAAAGATAAGGTTAATATAATAATCAAAACCTATCTAAAACCTATTGGTTGAGTGTTTTTAGACCCATAACCACCTTATATGTTAAATAATTCACTTTAGAACCATTAGAATTGGAAAATGAGTTTATTATAAAATAATATTTCTAGTCATTCCAACGGGGCCCATCACCCCTCTTATAAAAGGGCACTCCACCTTCCCAAAAATTCACACCATAAAAGAATTTTTCTCAGACAAACTCTGCCCAAATACCCTGTAAAATGTCCTCCCTTCATCAAAGAGGCCTTAATTTAGTCATAAAGATAACCTAAGGAGCCCTTTTGATCAAATCAAAAGGAAGAACCCAAAGAAGAGGTAAATATTTCATCACCTCTTTCATGTTCCTTTATTCTTCCACTTCCTATTTCTTTGTTGCTTCCTTTCTAAAATAATAACTCCAGTATCTTCTACACAGTTTGATGTTTTTATAATTATGGTATAATCATATTCATTAATCTATCAATCCTTTGAATTACATGTCA
The DNA here is from genome assembly GCA_963277665.1 of Viscum album. Lineage (NCBI taxonomy): Eukaryota > Viridiplantae > Streptophyta > Magnoliopsida > Santalales > Viscaceae > Viscum > Viscum album. The sequence goes on along the minus strand of OY728133.1, from coordinate 1,440,409,418 downwards.
CCATACATGCGTACGTAGGGCTTACCATTTCCACGTCGTGGTGTAATAGTTATTCAATACATTATTATTTGGATGGGTATAATAATGATGTTTAATTGATGTAAATAATAAATATAAAAATATAATGATCATGTATATGTGATATTACATCCAATTATATATTATTTTAATATCAAAAGAAGGATATTTTCACTCATGCGTACATACGGATTACCGTCTCCAAGAACGCGATGAGATTCATTCCCCATCGTAATCCATTAAAGAATAATTTTAATTAGATGATTAAAAATAATTTTTAAAGAATTATTATAATTCTGAATATTAATATGATACATCATATTCATAACAAACACTACTTATGAAACAAAGCATATAAAGGAAAATGAATTAGTTAACACTCGAAACAACGATAATACTAAAATATTACCAACAAAGCAATATTAAAAGATCATATATGATATAATGTTAATGTATATGATTTTTTATATTTTAATAATTATTATTTCACCATTATATAGGAGATTAACCTACCATTGACCAAGGAAAAGTAAAAAGTAAGGGGTTTCTTGTCTCACATTTAATTCCGTGAGATTTCCACTGTTCACCACTTATTTATTGCTTGTAGTGTATTGTGTTCTTCCATTTAATATATATTATCATGATTCTATTTATATTAATGATATTCTGTGATTAATTTTTTGGTTATTAACGTTTGGTAATATGACTCGATTGATTACAACAATGTTAGGGTTTTTCATCTCACTTTTTATTCTCGTGAGATTCATGCTATATTGGCCACTATTTCTTTCTGTGTGGTGTATGTAATGTCCATGATTGTATTATTGGTGTAATATAATTTAATTTATAATTATTTAAATATTAATTTTATGATCCTTCATTCATGGGTTGTATGTTTCATAAGTGACCAAACTGGTAAGGGAATTTCAAATTTCAACTTCCACATAGTGGGCTTTATGCATACTTCATTGATTATTTTTACTCTAAGATTATGTGTGGAATCACTATTTATTATTTATGAAGTAATTTACACTCTCCTTTGTGTGTATATACTTTTGATACACATAATCACTCAATTGATAATTTCTGAAGACATTGATATAAACTTGATCTTAATTCAATTTCCCTTCTTTGAGTTAAACATCCAAGTCATTGGTGTTGTTTTTACTCGAATATTTGTTAATATCTTCTGAATGATTAACACTAAATATTCAATCATATTGAGTGTATTTATATTTTTCACACATAATTATGTCACTAATTTATCCTTTACCGAAGTATACTGTCTTTATAAGGTATTTCATCACAATATACATTCCATTGAGTCTTGTTTGTTGTTATGCACCAATTCACTTTTATATGGTGTATATATTGTCCTTTGACATAGTATATAATGAAATACATTATTCACATGGTATTATAATGTTTTGATTACCTAATTTATTTGTATTCAAGAATCTCTCATTTGGATAGTAACTCTAACTAAAATACTATTTTAAATGTTTTAAAAATTTATTCTTCTAAATATTTCTCATTAATGTCCATGTTCTAAAAATGGTTTTAAGGTTTTACTTATATGGAAATCAATTATTTAAAATTAAAATTCTGTTTAAATGTTTCAATGTGGTATGGGACAATTGGATTCGAAAATCTATTTTTAAATGGCTTCTTGAAAAATAGTGTGACTTTTAAATGTTTTCAAGAAAAAGGAGGATATTTCTCTCAAATAGTTTTGATGATTATTTTCATCTATGTCAATATCCTTCATTATTCTTGATTGATGTAAATCTATTACAATAAAATATTCTATATTGTATTGAATGAGTTATGTATGACTGTGGATGTGCTATTTTTATACCATTCATGGTTTGTGGATAAATTGTTGACATTTCGTTTGCTAGTTTTAATACGAATGATTATGTTATGTTTCAAAATTTTCAAATGAGGAACGCATTGGACATAGTAAGTGATGGGTGGAGCCCACTATAGCTCCTCAATGCATCGGTAGGTCTCATGAGACAAAATAGTGTCTTGGCACAAGGCCTTGACAAAATCTTAATTTTAGTCTTGGCACACGGCCTTGACTATGTGGTTATGAAAGACTGGCATTATGAATTCCATCATTATAAAAGTGTCTATTTATATTTCATGTGATTATTCTACTAGGAAAATATCCATGCGAGTATGTAAATAGAATTATTTTGATTTATATTTTCCATATTATAATGATGATTATGTTTAAAAATCTTTTTTTATTTCTATATATTGCCTTAAATGATTATGATTATTTATGAATTTTTTTTTATTTTGTTATCTTTTATGAGCATCTGAGCTCACCCCTTTCTATGTTTTATTTTTTCAAAGATGCGATGAATTATATTGTGACTGACCTGCAGGGATAGACTATGGGATCTTAGTGTTGTGTTTGGAAACAATTTTTTTAGTTTTGCATTTTATGATGTAATGTAATCCTTATGAATGTTTCTAGTACTTCCAAGGCTACTAAACTAATTGTTCTTTCTAGACATGATCTTTTGTGATCATGTCAATGATACATAATAATTCTCTGACTCTGGGCTTCTGGGGTCGGGGATTTACAGTTGGTATTATAGGAAGATTATTACAAACCATGGAAACTAGATTTAGATAATCTCTGATTAGAGCACATAGCCCTAAGATAGACTTTCAGGATTAGTATAGAATAACTTCCTAAAATTTTAGTATTTTATAGATTTTGTGATTATTATAGGAAATACAACCCTGTCTAGATATGAGCAGGTAGATTTGTCTCTGGCACAGATGTACCTAGGGGTAAAACACGAAAACACCGCTCTGAACTAGACTCGAATGTGAACTGGTCCACGAAAACGTGCCTTCCTGCACTCTTGGTTATGACACTCCCATGATATATTCTTAGAATAATTTACATTTTCATTACAAACTGATTTGATGGATTTTAATATAAGATGAGAATAAATGACCTTGGTTAATTATAAGGTGTTTCAAATTAAATATATAGTGTCATGATATTCTCTAAATGATTTTATGACTACTTTTACTCACACAATGATTTCTAGTTTTAGTCAATGGATGGATTATAAGGAAGTCACAGTAACTTTTATCATGATGTAAAAGGTTGGAACGTTGGTGGAAATGAGTAAAAAAATGGAATGTTGATAGGAGTAAAAGATATCGTGTTCATACAAAATCTGTTTTCCAAAAATATGATCAACAACATATATATTAGCCATCTCTTGGACTCAACAAAGAAGAGAAAGGTGATAAATTACAAGAGCTCCCACAGTGGAGACCATGGAGAAAAGAATACTCAATTTCCATCATGCAGGAAATGTTGAAGGAGACACCCAGGAAAGTGTCTCAATGGAACAAATAAATGATTTATGTGTGGGAAAGAAAGACATAAAGTAAATACCTACCGAGGAAAAATGAAGAGTGTTGTGGATGAAAATAAAACTGGTCCCAAGAATCAATTTACAGTTATTTGCTGTAAATGTAGGGGACCTGGACATTACCTGAGTGAATGCCCTTTTCTATAGGATATTTTCATGGTCAAAGAAGAAGCTATGTGTAAATAAATTTTTGGAGAAATGTTTAAAAGTATTAGTGCTCATTATTGATGGGATTACATTAGAATAATATTCTTTTGTATTTATAACCCTAAAGTTTGTCATGTAAAATTATATTTGAGGAAGAATTATCTTTTCTCTTGTGGGTATAGTTATAAATAACCATTTGGTTTTATATGATCATTGGGTTTGAGGCAATTACAAGTTATTGTATTCTGGGATGATAATGCAAGGTATGAGATAACATTTGTGGTTAATTTATGTTATGGCTATTTTGAGTAATTTATCTCATTTTGGTAATGTTATAAAATATAGTTTTTGAAAAAGGACAACACGCAGAACTTGTGACAACCCTTCGCATTGGGCAAAGCTGTGCGAATCAAACCCACAACCAGAGTGTGAATTGGATTTATTGCCTACCACTGGACTACGTGAAGTCCCTGGTTAGTGTGACTAATTATTTTTATTTAAATTATTTTATTGATCAATAATAAGTTGATTTGGGGTGTTATGTCTTATCAAATGAATACCCTTAGTGTAGGAAAATGATTTGGTGATTAAGTGAAAAATATTATTTTGGAAGACGTTTGCTTTATTGGGAACAATATATGCATAAGGAAAATACAATACTATGGGACTTCAATTTAGGAGTAATGGTGTATTTTTATCTATGTTTTTATTGTGGATTTATATTGATTTGGGTAATTTGTGGAAATTATTATCCTATAATAGAGAATATGTGATTATGTTAATTACTTTTAAGTATGTGACTTGAAGAGTAGTCGATTTCATTTGGAGATACAATTTAATGTGGAAGAATACTTAACAAAATTATTCTACGTTTTGGGTTTCAATATTAGTTTGGATTATATTGACGTTTTTTAAGGACAATTGTTTATTGAATGGTATTTATTTAACTTTGGGGTATTGTTGGTTTAATTTTAGAAATTAATATTAATGTTTCTTTTTCTAAAGGAGTATCCTTTTGGGGATAATATGATCTTGTACTAACCGTTTTGGTTTTGATTAATCTCTAAAGACTAGGAAAATATATAGTTTATCCTTAGTGGATCATGTGATTCTCTTGATGTTGATTCTTGATCATCCGGTGTGACAAAGTCATCCTGAATACTCATCGTATGAAAATAATAGAGTTTGTGGTAGAAATTTATTAAAGAATGAAACTATACTTAAAAAGTAACTATATATCTTTATGTTCTTAGTAAATCTCATAAATAAATTCCTTGTCTTTATGAAAATTTACTTAAAACAATAAAACATTGTCTGTTTACTTTTCCTACTAGGAAAATAATGATCGTTTGTCCCATCACAAGTTTGTGGTTTTCTTGTTGTTAACTTTCTCCTGATTTTGTTTTATATCCCTCTCCATCAGAACTTGACACATTGTTTATCTTATATATCCATGTTTTTCGACATGGAATCCTAGTATGGGTTATCTCAGGTGACCTTTGTACTAATCTTTCCTTTTTTTAAGTGATAATTTTATTGACTCTTTTTCCGATGTGGGGATTTCAATTATGTTCCCAAGACCAATTTTAAAAATTTCAATGATGAAATTTTCAAAATGGGGGAAGGATGTAACACCCCAAGCTTCCACGGAATGTTTCTCATTAAATAATGTAATAGCTTGTATTGTACGCAACATCGAGATTCTAATACACCATGACCAATAAAACTAGTCGTTATAAATAGTAATACCCACTTTTTAAAATTTTATAAATTTTATATTTCAATTTTGACTTAATTTTTGGATTTGGAATATCAAAATGAGCATAGGGTAATTTTTTGGTATTTTTCTGAAGGCTTTTAATTTTTGATGAATAGTGAAAAACACTAAGTTATAGTTTAAAAAAATTATTTAAAAAATTATTTATTTTATTTAAATTTATTTTAGGTCAAAATAGATATATAACACCTATATATGTTCACCTTAATTCATTGGAGTAATTTTTTAATAATATTATATATATAAAATTTTATTGAACTTTTCACCGTCTTTTACCCACCTCCTAGGTACATTTGAAACTTTAAATAAAACATAATTTTACCAGTTCTGGGAGTTGAATTTAGAAAATCTAAGAGACATGGTTAATATAAAGGAGTAAAATGTGGTTCAATAAGATAAAAATAAATTTTTGGTGATTAGTAAATTTTAACTTTTATTTACCACGATTAAAATTAAATAGGGAAATTAAAGGTAAAAATGATATTATTATTACCCTAAAAAATGTCATAATTCTATTCTATAAGTATAATTTGACCAAAAACAACCTTAGGAAAAAATATGAACCACTTTGGTCCACTTGGATTATATTAAGACATTTATTATTATTTAATTCAAAGAAGAGTTAAAAGAGTTATAATAAATGTTTAATAACTAAAGAATTTTTAATATAGGGTTACACATAAGATTAATTCAACTATAATTATTAATTAGAAATATATAAATATTTCCTACATAATTGTATTTTATTATATTTTTTAGAATATAAATAATTTAATTTATTTATGACACAATGATGATGCAGTAATTACGGAATTAATGAAATATTAAAATAATTGATATTATGAATATCGAAATAAATGTAATTTGAGAATCTATAGGAATTCCACTAAATTTATAGGTTAATATGACGTATTATTATGGGTTATATGAATTTTTTTCGGAGTAATAAGGTTGTTATATATTTAGCATAAACAAAATACCAAATAGTGTCATAATTGACATAAAAGAGTTTTTTTAAACCAATATTATATTATTAATTGATATTCAATTCCTAAATATCTAATGTTTAGTCAAAAGTATTATATAATGATAGATGTATCATTAATGAACCACTTGGGGTTCTCTTAGAAGTATATAGTACGTTTATTAACCATATAATATAAAAATACAAAGAGACATTGTAAATGTCAAACTATTTAACTAAGAGTTAAATCTAAAAGATAAGGTTAATATAGTGACCCAGACCTGTCTAAAACCTATTGGTTGAGTGTTTTTCGACCCATAACTGCCTTATACTTTAAATAATCCACTTTGGATCCATTATATACCGAAAATGAGTTTATTTTAAATTACTATTTCCAGCTTTTCTTAAGGTGTCCCTCATCCCTCTTATAAAAGGGCACTCCCCCTTCCCTCAAATTCACACCTTCAAAGCCATTTTTCTCGGACAAACTCTACCTAAATACACTCTAAACTATAATCCATTCATCTTATAGGCCTTAATTTAGTCCTAAAACCAACCTAAGGATCTCTTTTGATCAAAGCAAAATGATGAACCTGAAGAAGAGGTAAATATTTCATCACCTCTTTCAAGTTCCTTTCTTCTTCCACTTCCTAATTATTTTTTGTCTCCATTATAAAATAATAACTCCAATATCTTCTATACACTATTATTTTACTATAATTATGGTACAACCATATTCATTATTCTATACATCATTTTAATGACATGTTACCATACGTGCATACATACGGCTTACTGTCTCCACGTCGTGGTGTAATTGTTATACAATACATTATAATTTGGATGGGTATAATAATGATTTTTAATTGATTTAAATAATAAATATAACATGAAAATGATTCTGTATATATGATAATACATTCTTTTGATATTATTTTAATATCAAAAGAATGATATTTTCGCTTGTGCGTACGTACGGATTACCGTCTCTACAAACGAGATGAGGTTCATTCCCCATCGTAATCCATTAAAGACGAATTTTAATTATATGATTAAAAATATTGTTTAAAAACTTAGTATAATTATGAATATGAATAAGATACATCCTATTCATAACAAACACTACTTACAAAACAAAGCATATAATAGAAAATGAATCAGTTAACACCCGAAACGACAATAATACTAAAATATTATTAACAATGAAATATTGAAAGATAATATATGATAACATATTAATTTATATTATTCTTGTATATATTTTAATAACAATTATTCAACCATTATATATGTGTTTAAACTACCATCAACCAAGGAAAATTACAAAGTAAGGGGTTTCTTATCTCACATTTAATTCCGTGATATTTCCATTGTTTGCCACTTATTTAATACATGTGCTGTATTGTGTCCTTCAATTGTTTATATATTATAATGATTCAATTTATATTAATGATATTCTCTGATTAATTTGGTGTTTATTATATTTTGGTCACATGACTTGATTGATTACAACGAATTAAGGGTTTTTCATCTCAATTTTTGTTCCACTCAGATTCATGCTATATTGGCCACTATTTCCTTTTGTGTGGTGTGTGTACTGTCCATGATTGTATTATTGGTGTAATATAATTTCATTTATGAGTATTTATATCTTCATTGTTTTATCCTTATTTTATGGGTTGTATGTTTCATTAGTTACAAAATTGGTAAGGTAATTTCAAATTTCAATTTCCACTCTGTGGGCTTTATGGATACGTCATTGATTATTTTTACTCCAAGATTATGTGTGGAATCACTATTTATTATTTATATAATAATTTCCAATCCCCTTTGTGTGGATATAATTTTGATACACATAATCACTTCCTTGATAATTTCTCAAGTCATTGATATAAACTTGATCTTAAATCAATTTACATTCATTGAGTTACACATCCAAGTCATTGGTGTTGTTTTTACAAGAATATGTGTGAATGTATTCTGAATTATTTAAACTAAATATCAAATCATATTGATTGTATTAATATTTTTCACACATAATTATGTCATTGATTTATCTTTTACCTAAGGATACTATATTTATAAGGGATTTCATCTCAATTTACATTCCATTGAGACCTTTTTGTTGTTATGCACTAATTCACTTTTATATGGTGTATATACTATCCTTTGACATAGTATATAATTAAATCCTTCATTTGCATGGTATTATAAAGTTTTTATTACCTCAATTATTTGTAATCATGCGTCTCTCATTTGGATAGTAACTCAAACTAAATTACTCTTTTAAATGTTTTAAAATTTTATTCTTCTAAATATTTCTCATTAATGTCCATGTTTTAAATATGGTTTTAAGGATTTATTTATATGGACACTAATGTTTTAAAATTAAAATTACTTTTAAAAGATTCAAAGTTTCATGGGACACTTTGATTAAAAAATTTATTTTTAAACAGATTCTTGACAAATCGTGTGACTTTTAAATATTTTCAAGAAAAAGGGGGTATTTTTCTCATATAGTTTTGATGATTATTTTCATCTATTTCAATATCCTTAATTATTCTCGATTGAGGTTAATTTATTACAAGACAATATTCCATATTGTATTGAATGAGTTATTTTTTACTGTGGATGTGCTATTTTTATACAATTCATGTTTTGTGGATAAAGTATGGACATTTCTTATGCTAGTTTTAATACGATTTTTGATGTTATGTTTCAAACTTTTCATATGAGTAATGTATTGGACTTAGTAAGTGACAAGTGGAGCCTGTTATAGCTCCTTGATGAATCTGTAGGTCTCATGAGACAAACTAGTGTTTTGGGACAAGGCCTTGACAAAATCTTATTTTTAGTCTTGGCACAAGCCCTTGACTATGTGGTTATGAAAGTATAGAATTATGCATTCCATCATTATAAATGTGGCTATTGATATTTCATGTGATTATTTGACTAGTAGAATATCCATATGAGTAAGTAAATGAAATTATTTTGATTTATATTTTCCATATTATGATGTAGTTTATGTTTAAAAATCTTTTTTTAGTTCTATATATATTTTTAAATGTTTATGATTATTTATGAAAGTGTTATCTTTATTGTTATCTTTACGGAGCATCTGAGTTCACCCCTTTCTATGTTTTATTTTTACCAAGATACAAAGAAGTATATTATGACTGACCTGTAGGAATAGACTATGGGATCTGAGTGTTGTATATAAAAACAATGTTGTTGTAGTTTTCCATTTTATGATGTAATTTATACCTTATGAATGTATCAAGTAATTCCAAGGCTACTATACTGATCTGTCATTTGAGACTTTATCTTTTTTTATCATGCCAATGCTATGTAATAACGCACCGACTCGGGGCTTCTGGGGTCGGGGCATTACAATCAAGGGAATATACCTCATAACAAGCAAAGGGAAAAACGTCAAGTTTATTCTATTACCTCAGATGAAGTTAAATCATTAATGTTATTATTTTTGGATTCAAGAATTATTTTATATGAGTATTGTATCAGTGATACTATGGATATAAGAATCATAAAATGTATAATTATTCTACTATAGTACCTTTTCTTTAGGGAATTAGAAGCATGTGATGAATAGTTCTGATAACCAGGAAAAGTGATTCTATGGAAGGATGATCCTTTAGGAAATCACATTATTGAGGTAATATTACCCTTAATATATGGATTATATTGAGTTAATAATAACATTAAATATAATTTTATGGGATAATATTATTAACCTTTAAATTGTTTAGTGATTTATTTTACCTTTATTGGGGTTTATTTCGTTTTTTAGATTTATGGAATATATTCGAAAAACTGAGATTCTATTTTTGGATGAATTCATGTTTTCATTAAGGTTTTATAGTGATAAAGGTATTCCGATATTTTAAATTTGAAATTAAATTCCACCTAAAATTTTAGGTGCAATATAATGTTTATTTTGCGACTTACCTTAAAAAAATGGAAATTGAATTTGGTCAGACATATTTTGGATGAGTCTTAAGGTTTCATATTTATGGAATGGATTAAATTGAACTTCAAGTGTTATTATATAACCTTTTCAAACCATTTTGGTCTAAAAAATATTTATAGATAGGAATAATTACTTATCATTGTTTTAATGAACTAATGATATGTTAAATGTTATTTTTAGTGATTCAGGAATAAAAATTCCAACTGGATTGTCATTTCTTAGAGTATGACATAAAGTTTGAATTGATTTAAACACTTAAAAAGGATTATCTTTTTCTTGTGAAATATAAATATACCAAGTATCTATATTTTATTTTTCTCTCAGTCTAAATAATAAATAAATTCATCAACTCTTGTAAAATGATCTTGATAAAAAAATGTTGTCCTAGTACAACATTTTCAATGAATCGAATGGACTTTTAGCTCATAATAGATTTATATATTTATGATTAATAAATTTTCAAGGTCATTCACCTTATTATGATCAGTGGTTTTAATTTCTTTCCATTAATCATTTTTCATAAGTATATTCCTTTTTGTCTATATCTTCAATTGAAACCAATGTTCTCTTATTTAGAAACCTTATATGTGTTATTGTAGATGACATCATAATTTTTATCATAACATATCAATGGGTGTTTTATAAACCAATTTTTCAATTTGTGGTTTCAATAATATTATCGTAAAATTACAAACCATTGATTACTAAGATCAAGATTAAATTTTGATGACATAATTTAATTAAGGGGGTAGAATATAACACCCCATGATTTAAAAAGATGAACATCTTAATCAATAGATTATATGACAAAATGACCAATATTCGAATAGAATTTAACACCCAAATAATTTATGAAATATTTATTTTTAAATAAATTCAATCCCTTTGATAGATTGTAATTCATGAAACACCGAGTTTGAATGAAACACAATACTCTATTAAAACATTATTATTTAAACAGGCACATTATAACCAAGTCGTTAAGTTGAAGAGTATGAATAATAATGACACAATTATGAAAATTAAATGGTTTAAAAAGTAATTTAATAAGTTCAATATATGTTTATTAATTATAAATAAAATAATCATCATTTATAAGAAAAATAAATGGTTTCTGAAAAACTGTATTTTTCAAAAAGGTGGTTCAGTCGGGTATTGCGCACATAACATAAAATTATTTTTTAAAAATTGTTGAAGCTTTATTAGAAAAAATAAACTTATTTTATGAATATCAAATTAAAAAATTATATTTTGGTTAATGTTTTTATAATTTTATGAAAATCTTTATTTTTTAAAAAATTGTGAATAATAGGGATTTTTATCGAAAACAAATTTTTCATTTAAATTTTTTACAAAATTAAATTATATTTTAAACTGGTTTGAAAGTGAAATTATTTATATTAAAAATTAACCAATTTCTTTCATTGGAATCAATTTCATATTAAATTCTGATATTAAATCATTTTCAATCTTTTTAATAATTTTCTTTGGAAAACCCATTTTTTGACGCGCCTACAGGTTTAATTATAAATTGAATTATACCATTTTTTTAATTGAATTTTAGATAAATAGATTAAATATTTGGAATATAAATTATATATATTTTTTAGTAAAGTAAATTTAATTTTTCACCATAATAAAGTAAAAATTAATTACCGCTATTAAGGTAAAATGGGTTTAACGGGGGTTAAACTAAAAATATAATGTTTAAAATGACCTTAAATTTGTTCCAAACTTATTTTATGGACATATATTGACCTTGTAACCTATAATGTTTGATAATGACCTATTTGAAGAATTTTTCTATGATACAAATGTGTATATTTATTTTTTTTCAGAAATACCATGTGTGTCCTCATCACCACTTATAAAAGGCCACCCCCTCTCCTCTAATCTTCACACTTCTAATACTATTTGGTTCGAATATTATCTAAATATACATTTATTTATCCACACTTAAAATCCTATAGGACATTTATCGATCATAAGTACAATCAGGGATGAATTTAGGCATAACCCTAAAAGATTTCATTGATGAAGAAGTAAAATTATTAACTTACGCATTTGTTTTATTTCTTATTACACGTCCACAAAATATTATTCAATAATGATAATATAATAAAAAAAATGTCAAAAATATTATAATATGTTATTATTTTAATTTAATTACTTATACCCATCTCCACTTTTATTTAATGGAAAAAAATCATTGATCGTGTGTATTGCGGACTACCACCTCACGAAATGATGTAATTCATTTTCCATCACCATCATTCAAGGATATTTATAATTATGGAATTAACATCTCTTTATGAGAATTATGAAATTATTATATCACATATACCTTCTCCCTTTACATTTGGTAGGGGGATACGATAATGTCACTCATGTGTACACCATACTATCATCTCATGAAGTGATATGATTAATTTTTTACTTGTTCTTAACAAATAATTTATTAAGGATGGATTTAATAAAATATATGTGATATTTATGATAAAAAAAAATTAATTTAACATGAAATTAGACATTTCACCTTACCTCTTTTTAGAAAAATATATTGTCGCCTATGTAAACGTGTATATTACCGCCTCCACATAGCGATATGATATGTTTTTCATTTTATATTTACATGGATGTTAAAAAGGATGTATTTTATTAATATAAAATATATTATAACATAATAATTATTCTATAAAGGTGAATTAATATTTACTTTTCCTTCATTCCATCCATTGAGAAAAATTGATTCAACAGTCGTGCGTATGTACAACCTATCATCTCCATGAATATTGCAATCCATTTTCGATCTCTAACATTTATATATTACTATTGATAAATATATATTGAATATTTATATCATATTTATATCATGTTTAACATTATATATATTATTTAACCACGATCATTATAAAATTATTGACACTATTGAACTGAAACATACTTGAAAAATGAAGTAAATATCACCTAAAACAATGATTTTACCAAAGAATTGTTATTGAAAGGGTGATAAAGGACTAAAAGTAAATAATATATGGTATGATATATATGATAGTGAATCTATAATATATTTATAATAAACTATTATTTTTTATACAAGAGGCTCGGACATATAAAAATGAATTTGATGTTAAGGTAACGGTTTCTCGTTTCACTTTTACTTTCGTGATACATATTCCATACTCACCACTTATTTATTTTTATGGTGTATATAATACACATTTTGATATTTTATATCAATAATTTATTTCTATTATTTCTATTTAAATTTTCATTTTATGTTTTTTCTTTTATGGGTCTTACAACTCAAAATTTACCAATGTGGTAATGGTTTATTTCACAATCACATCAGTATTTTGGATTGTTTATGTTTAATATCCCATATAGGGATTTGTTTTGTATTTATGTCTTAAAACCACTACCTTTGCTTATACTATGTTAATTAATGTATTTTTAATGTAATAGTCTCATTTTTACACTCTTTGGTACATAAAATGATTGAGAAAATATTTTTAATAAAATTTTACTTTATTTCTCTCTTCAGACGAAAATCATTTTTCTTCCAAATCCATGTTTTCTAAAAATCGTTTCAAGAAATGTTTTAACAATATCAAAATATCTTTTAAAGTTAATTTTTTCTCATTTTTTTCTGCTTAGAAAAATTAAAATTTATTTACAAATGACTTTCCAAACAAGGCCCATTTGGATATTTTTGAAAAAGTATAAGGAATATTTGTTTTGACGTGAATGTGAAGAACATAATTTCCTATGTTCATAAGCACTAAATGTTTTGTAGATTATTTTATTATTTTCAAAGTTTATTTTCAAATAATTTAATTTTTATCTTTTTGGTTACTTTTATTTTTAAAATAGTTTATTTTCAAAATGAATTGGTTCTTTTCTTAAAGAATAATTTTAATAATCTTTTTACATTATTTCTATTCGTCAAAAACATCAACATTTTTTGTAATTATGATACAATGGGTATATATTGTAAATATATCCTAATTATTCTTTATTTGTATGTTTTATGATTAGTTTTACTAAGTATGTACAATTTTATTATCATTTACCATATTTTGTTGGATGCTTTATGATTATACTTATTTGATTTGGGTAAGTATTAACATTTCATATGTTATTTTTTCAATATGAATATTTATATTGATTATGTTTCACCCCGTTAATATTTTTAATTAATTATAATTAGTTAGTGATGGGTGGGTAATTGTTATATATAGTCCCTCGATGTATCAATAGGTCTCACGATATAAATTAGTTGGAAAAATTAGACGATTTTCTACCAACATATTTAAAATGTATTGTGAATGTTATTGATGGTATGTTTCATATATCTGGAATTATGCATTCCCTTGTTATGAGATTAATTATTAATTTCCATGTGATTATTCGATTAGTTATAATGTCCATGGATATGTTTCAAGCAAATGTAATTTTTTATATGGATTTATTTGATCATAATCTATTCCTTCTATATTATGCTCAAGTAATTAATTAAATGACTTGTGTTTTAGTTATTTACCTTAATTTATTGACTATTCTTATTTATTCATGATATCTTCCATTATACACTTATCCTTACCATGCATTTGAACTCACCGCTTTTTTATTTTTCATTTCCCCAGGATACCCGGAAGTGTTTTGTGATTGATATGCGGGGATATGATAAGAGGAAATATAGTATTCTTAAAGAAAAAACATCATGTATTTAATGTTTTCAATTATAATTTGAATTTCATGTATATATCTATTTTACCTTGACTACTAAAATGTTTTATACTTTTGGATGTCATACCTTATATCTAGTGCAATGTAATAAAGTTTACATCGTATCCAGGCTACTAGGGTATGGTTCGTTAAATTCATAAACCATTAAAATAAATAATAAGGATTTAATCATTGGATCACATCCATAATAAATGTTAATTAACATCAAATGTTGTCATATTATATGAACAATTGAACTAAAATATCACATATAACTTTTCATGAGAAATATACACTTTTCAATTTTAAACCACTTCTTTGAAATCAAAATATTTTAAAAATATTACTGAAAAATATTATTTGGAAATAAAATTGTAAACATGTAAATGAATATTTAAATAATTTATCATTCATGATAGTGGAAAATTTATTTCATGCCATGTATGTTAAAATAAATATTCTTTTAACATTTTCAGTAAAAAGTCTGAAGTACCTTGTTCTGAAAATAAAAATAAAATTCCTATGAAACCATTATATGAAATTAAAATATTGTTAAAAATGATATTTAAAAAGAAAATTATAACAGTAATAATATTATTGAAAATATTTTTATGAAACATAGACATGGGAGAGAAAATATTCTTGATTCAAGAGAAAAATAAAGTCAAATTTCATTAAAAATAATTCGCTCTCTTGGGTTCCTAAAGGGTGAAAAATTATTGGAAAAATGTATTCATTAGAAATAACCATTTGAGAAAAATTATATGAGTTTATTTATAGTTATATCATTAAATTTATTCATCATAAACATAATAAAAAACAGTCTCGATAAATAATGAGATTGTAACATAAAATTGTTACCACAGGTCTGACTTCCTTCGTATATGTTCAAAAATCCCATACAATATATATATATATATTATAAATCTAATAAATAATGATAATAATATATATCATATCTAATTTTACTTACTTATAACCTTTTGTCACACTTTTATTAATAATTCTTTATTTAAATCATTGTTCAAAGTGATAACGTCTTCGTTTTTAATGATTGTTTTGGTTCGGTGCTTTTTATCCTTATAATTTTAAAACGGTTACATCATCTACACAATTTTAATGATGATATAAATATCATATATATTTATAAAATATATATTTGTAGTCATCCATAAAATTTAGAGATATATAAATAAAATACATCGTTCATGGAGAAGGTATGTCGTACGTACGCATGAACACAATTTTCTTTTATTAATGGATAAAGAAAAAGGATAAATTATAATTAATATTTTTGGACTTAATATTATTTATTATATCATATATATTCCCTTAATCTATAATTTTTATCATCCATATAAAAATTAAATGAAAACAAATTACACCACTTTGTGGAGAAGGTATTCCACACATACAGACATGTGAATGTCATTTTACAACAGATTGAAAGGTAAGAAGGTATATGTGATATAATATTTCTAAATTTACAATTATTTAATAAATATCAAATATATATACATTAAACCCATCATTATGTCAATTCGTGATAGGCAGTGATGAAAAATGAATTACATCAATTTGTAAGGAAATAGTCCACTATAAAAATGGTCAATAGTTTTGTTTAACATTTTATAGAAAATGAGATGGAATTATGATATTAAATTAACATAATAAAATATAAGTATATCTAAGATACTATAATTGTTATTTTATCATGGATGAATAATATTTTAAGAATGTAGAAGAAGAAATAAAACAAAAATGTATGGTTAAGAACTATACCTCTTATTCGAATAACCACTTTAGGTTTATACCTAAACATTTACTAGGATATGGTTCTGATCAAAATAGATACACTAGGTCATGTTTAGGGATATAAAAAAGGTATTTTAGTTGTTATTTTCAAAAAAAAGTCAATTGAATTTTGGATAGAAGAGGATGGACAGTGTCTTTTTATATGTGGGGGAGAGGACACAAATGGAATTTTTTCAAATATTAAAATATATTAATGTATTATTCAAAAAAAAAAATGGATCCCAAATAGACCATTAAAAGAATTATATGATATAGGGTTGATATATGGCCATAAAATAGATTCTAGAAAAGTTTTTATGTCATTTTATCATTTATATCTTTAGTTAAACTCCTCGATAAGCTCAACTTACCCTTAACCATGACAATAGCTTTTTACTATTTCACTTTTATTTTAAAGAAAAATAAATTTAAAATTGTAACATAATAATAACTATTCTGATAAAAATTATGGAATATATTTTACCAAATTTAATTCACAGAAGTGGTAGAATACAATTTAATATTTAATCGACAAACATGACGAAAGGTGATTTTCCAAGGAAAAGTTCTCTTTGCTATAAAAATTTTTTATATCAAAATTCAAAAATAATTGAATCAAACGACCTAAATTGGATTAATAATAATATAATTGATTAATTTTACATTTAAAAAAATTAAAAATTAAACTTCATAAATTATTTAATCAAAAAGGAAATTTTGAATGAAAATATAGTTTTTCAATATTCATCGAAAAATAATATTTTTAGAAAAATAGAAAAACAATAACTCAAAGGTAGTTTTGACATGTTGATTTCAATAATAAAGTTAATATTTTCAAAAAAAATCCTAAAAGTTGGAAAATTATTTATTCTATTTTCTCACATAAAATTAAAAAAACCCTTTATAATGAAAATGTATTATTTAGAAATATATAGACTTTTCTAAGAAATATATTTTCTATATCTAATAAATTTATAAATAATTTAAAAATATGAAATTTCTTATTCATACATCCAATTTAATGGTTATTCTATAATGGTATACTATATTATGTTTAATTTATAGTCGTGTCTTAATGTATTACAAGGAACCATAGATATTGAATTTATTAAAAAAAATATTTCATATAATATTGGGATGGTACACTCTAACCCCTTGAAATTAATTTTTCCCTTGAATTTTTTTCACTCTAATATATACAAATTAGAATGTATTCATTTCATCATATGCTCAGGTTCCCAATTAGATTTTTCAAATTTCGGATTCCTTCAGATAACATATAACAATTGAGTTGTCTTGTTCCATATCTCTTTATCTCTACAACACAAGATTTCTAGTGGTTTTTATTCATATAAAAGATCATGATCCAGTGGTGTTAAATGTGAGTTTAATATATTTCAAATATCATTCATGTACTTCTTAAAGAGTGATATATAGAACACATCATAAAATTATGAGTCATTTATAAGATGTTCCATGCGATAATATACCATCCCTACTCAATCAAGAATATATATGGGGATAATATTATTGGGGATAAATTTTCCTTTCTACCCAATTCTCATAAACTATTCCATTGATAAATTTTCCAAAACACATTATCACCAAAATTGAACTCTAAATCTCATTAATGATTATCAGGATAAATTTTTTTCTGAATATAAGCTACCTTGATGTTTTTTTATTTGAATGGTATTGAATTAATATGTTGTTTCCTCATATATATTTACCCCCAATAGAAATATTTTTCGAAATTAATGCCAATACATTCGAGTTCAACACTTCTTTATATAGATTGATTCACAATGAGCAATATGAATACTCGAGTTAAAGAATTTTATTATAAGAAAACTAAAATATAGGAAGGTGCTGATCCCTAACCCCTATAAAATTGAAGAAATAAGATCTCAGCATATCCTATATGGTTTGAATTGTTATCTTAGACTGAACATCTGTCAAATGATGGCAAGTTGTTCTGATACTTGACTCTGTATCTAGATCCTGCTAAATACTTCCCCAGAACATTGAGGTAAACCTTATATCCCAATCATGTTCAATATAATGTGGTACGTTCTGCACCTTAATGCATAATATGGAAATACAATCAAGAGATAAATCTTCTCTAATAGCAAATAAGTGTTCTGAATTCATAAGGTGATCAAATAAAAATCCAATATAATTATGACCCTTATACATTTTGGGGAGTCCAATGAGAAAATATTAGGTGATGTTTTCGTATTTTAATTATATTATGGGTAATGGTAGTAACATCCCCTTAGAATCATGCCTCTCATACATAACATTCTAACATACCATGAATCGAGATACATACTCAACAATATTTATCTTATGGTTATCCCACCATAAATACTCATTTTAATATCTATAAATCTCCGTACTTCTTGGATGAATAGAGAATGATGAGCTATGAACATCATCCAACAGTTCCATCTTCAAATCTAGTACAGTTGATACATATTCATAGTTCCTTATCCTTATCATTCCCCCATATTCATGGTTAAACATAGGAAAATTTATATCTTACCTCTATAGATCAAAATATTCCTTGTATGCTTCTTTAATCCCAACATGGATAGATGGTAAAAAACTCATTTGAGAAAGATAATATTTCTACTCATCATTCACAATTTCCAAATCTATCCGTTAAAAATATATAACTAATTTCTCTTTCATGATCATCATTATAGATAAGATGACATGATTATTTTGACTCATATAATCTTCCATCTTGTTTTATTTCCCAAGGTGGTAATGTATTGATCAATCATATTCTTTAATCAACTCCAAACATATTCTCTAGCACATATTCATCGCTTTTGTAGTTAATATATAATTTAGACATTCATTGTCACGACCACCTCCCACCAAAGATGCCACTCCTGTGCTGGAAATGGTGAAAGGGAGATAATGACCCATGAGTCCCACCTCCTGTAGGCCCCGGAGTGGCGACTAACACTAAGGGTATGAGTTTTCACAAATATGGGAGGCATTACCCTTTTTATTATTTAAGATCAGGAAATATGATGAATCAAACACCAAAAGAAAAAGGGACATGTATATGAAAATAAACCGAACCCAATCCCACATGCATGTTTAAACAATTCTGAAGCAAGGTACGAGTACAAGAAAGCTCAAAAGTACAATACCAAATGAAACAAGATTACAACAACTGCAACAAATCCAACTGTCCCAACTAGTAGGGTCCCACAAGGCCCTTTTAGTCTTCCTGTGAAGCTGAATGTAAATGTTGGGTGAGCATACAAGTATACTCAGTAGGGAAACCTAAAGCTCTCGTGCACAGGTGGGGAGACATCCTAATGTCTAATGAGAACAACAGAAGAAACCAACACCTAGAAAATAATTCCACCCCCCCAACCTCACCATCCATGCTCACCAAAAACACAAAACAATAGGTAGTAGTATATATGAAATAGAGTATTGGGTACCCCGCACCATCTCCCACTAGTTAGTTTCTGTTCCTAATGGCGAACATCCTGATGCTACCACACTCTTCCCGCCCGCACACACCTGGGCCTATATCCCATACCCACACACCTGGTCTTCACAACCACAATCACATCCCCTCTCGAACACACCTGGGCCTCATCCCGAAGATTCTTGGGAATAGTAAAACTACCCGAAGAGTCTTGGGCTAAAAACTACCCAATCGAAACCTACCCGAAGAGTCTTGGGTTTAAGGTCGGCGCAAGCCATCCCAACCTATAGAAGAAGGAGTCGGAAAGGGCTAGTAACTAAGGTGAAAACACCCTCTCCCATGAAATGGGAGTGTTCAGCACTATGTGCTCAACATGGGTGGGGTGCGACAAAACGCAAAAATACAGATACATATATGTATACCAATCACACGGCTGAACCTATGGCTTCTAAACAGAGAAACAGAGCACGTGCCACAGTACCCCTAATGCGAAGCATGTATACAACAAACAACCCCAACCCCATTTCGGTTTTCCTGTTTCAACAGAATTAGTTTATTAGTTCTTTAAAAACTGGTCAATTAACCACAACCAACCATATCAATATTTCGTAAATCATTCCCTACCAACCACAATTCAAGTTAGATAAAACATAAGAAACACAAAACAAAAATTTTTATCAATCAATTCCCATTTTTTGTTCCCACGTTTAATTCATTATCATTCCCCATAGTTCATTTATCAACTTTCCACTTTCTATTAACATCACAACCCATTACTGCAGCCTCGTTGCCATTATAACCACATCTCCACAGTCGTATCACAAAACAAGGCTCATGCAACATCATTTCCCCTTTAATATCATTTACCATAGCCCCACTACCCATATTATCCGTAAAAACCTAGGATTCACCCCCCCCCCCCTCACACACCATGTAACCAATCCAACCCCACATGTTCATTATTCTATTTTGTTCGATAGGGGTGATCACACAAGGGTTCCGGATTTTAATCATCCAACGTTGTGTGATTAAAGAATTTCAATATTCCACAATGTTTCTATCCACAAAACGGTCTAGAATGATAGGGAAACATTTAATTGTTCAGGAAAAGGCCCCAAATGACTGTGATTTTCAGTAGGAATAAGCCTTTTCAATTCATAACATAATAGTAGGATAAAAAAGATAAATATAACAACTTTCCCATCCCTGTTCTTTAAGCCATCTATTATCTTCATTAAAATGGTTCAACTATGTCTCATGGAAGCAAGAGGACACACATCCTGCATGATTCACAAATTATAGAGACGAAGGTAAAATCCCTACCTCAACATGTTCTGATCACAACGCTCTCCCAGATCAACTTTAGAAGACGTCTGTCGGCGTCTGTCGCATCTGTCAAAACTCTGCAAAAACACATCGGGTGGAAGCTGGGATGGAAAGGCCAAAGGAAAAGTAACAGATCCAGGCTCAGAAGTTCCGCCTCATCATTACGATCTTGTGGCCGCTGACGGATTGTAAATCAGAGCTCAAACAAAGAAGTTATGGAAGAAAAGAGCTTTGGAGTCTCTCGAGAGAGCTCTGCTCGAAGGAATGGGTAGGAGAGGAATTATTTGTAAAGGAGGAGAGGTCCCCTAATTTTATAGGAGATAAACAATAAAGTACACGGTGTGTACTTCGTAGTACACGGTGTGTACTAGGCCATTTCACACGGTCTTCATGCGGCTTCAAACATGGTATTCAATACAGCACACGGCCATTGACTGGTCAACACATGGATTGAGGGTAACGCGTATGCGAGGAGGAACTACACGGCATGTAGTATGGGATACACGGCGTGTACTCATTTGTTTCTTGCGGCAAGGACCCGACTTCAACACGGCACATGGTCGTTGACTGGTCAACACACGGTTTGAGGGTAACGCGTACGCGGGGAGGAACTACACGGTGTGTAGTATGGCCTACACAGCATGTACTCATTTATTTCATGCGGCAAGGAAACATCTTCGAAACAGGGTATACCCGGAAAGGTGGTACACGGCGTGTACTCACACTACACGGCGTGTAGTTACAAAATTCTGAAAAGTGTGGGAAAAGTCCATTCTACCCTCTAGAACACTTCATGACCTTCTTTTCGACATAGGAAAGGGCCGGAGAGGTCTGGGCCATTACATCAGATACCTCTTAAAACATTATCATCCTTAATAATTGAAAAACCAACCTAGAGGAACCCAACAAGATCCCTCTTAGGGATCTCATTTTAACAGGAACCCATCTAACAACCCTAATCATATGTGTTAGGAAATCCTTCTCCTATGTCAAGATATTATCCGCTTTAGGCGGCACTGACTCACCTGTACAGGTTTAATTTCATCCTCTTTAATGCGTCTTGATTAAGAATTAGTTCTTCCCACTTCCATACATTAGGATTTTTCAACTTGCACTGCCCCCAACACCGTACAACCAACACACTGCCCGAACATGTGGCTTGGGGAAATTCCTTCTCCCATGTCGAGATATTATCCTCTTTAGGCGGCACTGACTCGCATGCACGGGTTTAATCACATCCTCATTAATGCGTCTCAGTTAAGTATATGGTTTTTCCCTTTCCCCGCACATCTTTCATGTTACACACTTCCAAAGAACAAGGAAACAAAACATCTCACAACCGAAAATCCAAGCATTCCATATATTAAAGGTATAGAGTATAACATCCAAACAAGCTCAGAAGAACATTGAATAACACAAGTCAAAACAACTCTAGGTATTGAGCGTGCATCGGGGCCACCTGTTACCAAGTGCTCTCCTCGAGGCCGCCATGCCTCCACAACTCACGAACCAATGTGATGGTTCATCCACAGAGCACCTTCTCTTTACGATCCTAAAATCTAACTAGTTGTTCCTTGAAGGTATCGTCACCTCCCATATCTTACTCTCACTAGTAGATTACGTGAGAGTCATCGTGTAATTACCGATGAAGCTGGGAGACGTGGAAGACATCATGATCCTTCTCCAACAGAGGTGGCAGGGATAGCTGATATACCACCTCGCTGACTCACCTCAGCACCTCAAAAGGTCCAATGAACCTAAGGGAGAGATTACTCCCCTTCCCAAAAATTTGATTCCCCCGTCGAGGTGAAACCTTAAAGAACACATGATCTTACACCTCTAACACCATGGGAATCCTCCGAAAATCAGCATTAGACTTATCTCCATCCTGAGCTTCTTTCATCCTCTCATGCACAAGCTGGACTTTCTGTGTGGTGCTATGTACTACCTCTGGCCCAAGAGCAGCTGTCTAACCAACCTCTACCCAGAAAATGGGTGAACGACATGGTCTTCCATATAAATCCTCAAATTGTGCCATTCCATAGTAGAGTGGAATATTTTATTGTAGTAACATTCTACTAAAGGCAAGTGTCGCACCCATGATCGTCCGAAATCCAGAACGCATGCTCACAGCATGTCCTCCAATGTCTGGATAGACCGCTTTTCTTGTGCATCGGTCTAGGGGAGGAAAGTAGTGCTAAGGTGTAGCTGGGTGCCAAAATCATATTGTAACCCCCTCCAAACTCATGAGGTAAATCGATTATCCTGATCTGAGATGATATTCTTTGAGACTCCATGCAAACGCACCACCTCGTCTACGTACCTCTATGATAAGGTACTCACCGGGCCCGACTCCTTAACTACTAAGAAGTGAGCTGATTTCGTCAGTCGATCCACCACTACCCAAATAGCATCATAAACACCTTGTGCTCTGGGTATTCCTGTGATAAATTCCAATGAGATGTCATCCCACTTTAACTCAGGTACATCTAAAGGATGAAACAAACCACTAGGAACATGGTGTTTATCCTTTACATGCTGAAACAATAGGCACATAGCCACAAACTCTACCACTACATGCTTTATCCCGGGACACCAAAACTATTTTCTTAGGACTCTGTACATTTTTGAAACTCTCAGATGTACCACCAAGGTTGAGCTATGGAAATCATGGAGAACTCCCTCAAACATCGCCTCCGGAACAAAAAACCTTCCATGAAAAAGAATCTGATGTCGGCTATCCTCTGACCATCCTTATGGTGCGTTTCCCTTATCGATACGATCCCTCATTACTTCCGCTTCGATGTCTCCCCACTGAGACTCTTCCACCTGCTACAACAAGGAGGATTGCACCGTCATCTGAAACAAACAGCCTCTAACACCCTCTAACCTTGCATCCAAGTGAAAGGCAGCCAACTCTCCCATCACTTTCCAAGTATTGGCATATTCCCGAACCACTTCTTTATGCGACTTACTACTCCGGTAATCAGCCACAACGTTGCCCTTACCATTAGTGTAAGAGATTTTGAAGTCATAGTCTTGGAGAAACTCAACCAATCTCCACTATCCTAATTTCATGTCACGCTATGTAAGCTCTTGTGATCTGAGAAGACTAAAAAGCCCTCCCCAAAGACGTAGTGTCGTCACAAATTCAGTGCGATCACTACTACTGCAAGCTCTAGGTCATGGGTGACATAGTTACGCTCATGAGGGAGCAACTGCCTAGACCCATAACAGATCACACCCTTCTTCTGCATTAGTATGCACCCCAACCCAAGGCCAGAAGCATCACAAAACACCTCATACAACAACCCTTCCTCTAGAAACTTGAGTACTATAGCACTGAACAAATTCTCCTTCAGGTAGTTGAAATATTTCTGGCACTGATCGCTCCATAGGAAGAACTGGTACTTTCTAGTCAAAGTTTTCAATGGAGAAACTACTTGATAGAAGTCCGTAACGAACCTTCGATAATAACCTACCAACCTTAGGAAACTGTGAACAACTTCCACGCTCTTGGGTGCTTCCCAAGAAACAACTGCCTACACCTTCAACGGGTCCACTGACACTCTATGCTGAGACACCACGTGCCCAAGGAAGTGTACTTATTGCGTCAAGAACATACATTTCGACAATTTCCCATAAAGCTGGTGGTGTCGAAGGACTTCTAAGACTACACTACGATACTTAACATGTTCCTCCTCTGATATTGAGTAGATCAGGATGTCATCGATAAGCACAATCATGAACCGGTCCAGAAACTCTTGGAAGACAATGTTCATAAGTCCCATGAACACAACTGGTGCATTTGAAACTCCAAACAGCATCACTAAAAACTCGAAGTGCCCATACCTGCACCTGAAAGCTGTATTTGAGATGTCATTGTCCTTTACCATCAGCTGATGTAATCCTGATCATAGATCAATCTTAGAAAACCAACCTGCTCCCCTCAGCTGGTCGAAGATATCATCTATCCTTGGAAGGGGGTAATGGTTCTTGACCATTTCCTGATTCAACCTTCGGCAGTCTATGCATTGCCTAAGACCACCATCTTCCTTCTTCACGAAAAAAATCGAAGCACCCCATGGTGACACACTGGGTCAAACAAAACACTTTTCCATAAAATATTCAAGCTGAATCCACAACTCCCGCAACTCTGAATGTGTCATCTGATATGGGGACATCAAAATCAGACGGGCAACAGGCTGTATGTCTATTCCAAACTCAACGTCGCATCGGGGGGGGGGGGTAGAGTCACAACTTACTCAGGAAAAACATCAAGGAAGTCCCCAATAACCTCTGGGACATCCATCATCTATGTATCAGCTAAAACCACTGATAAACTACCTAACAAGGAAAGGAGAGGCTTCACATGCCGACTTCCCACATGATATCTCCTCTCGCCAACAAAAGCTACACACTTCCCATCCACGTTGGAGAACACGACTCTTATTTCAAAGTAGTTGATAACAACACTAACAGAAAACAGCTAGTCGATGCTTAGGTTGACATCGTATGGCTGCATCTGTAGAAAAAAAAGATCCCCACTAGATCGATGCGGTCCTAATGTCAGCCCACATCCATGGAAAACACAAGATACACTGGTCTGACCTCCAACTAGTGTACTCAGAACCAGGGGTTCAGAAAGTCTCTCTATGTCTAGACCCAAAGAATGGGCTTGACTGGGTGCAAAAAAAGAGTGCGATGCTCCCGAATTGGACAAAGCAGAAATGAGAGTGCTGAACAAAAAAATCATACCTCGCACCACCTCTGGTCCTGCTAGAGCTGCAAACTCTGCTGCATGCAAATGTCCACACCCAGCTCCTCTGCCTATCTGATGTCAACCACCTCCCCGACCATGCCCTGGTCGAGGTCCTTAAGGAGCAACCTGAGGTCGGCCTCCTCCTACAATGTCTGCCCTCAGAGGAGAAGGGTACTACTACTACTGGAAGGGCCTCTCTAGAAACTGGTGGTGCTGAGGCGGGCGCTGAACCTTCCCACATCCATCGTAATGAGCTTGAGTCGAGCACCAACTCTGAATGTGCCTGAAACCTCCACAAGTGAAACACTTCGGTCCTGGGCTCATGAAAATTGGACGAGGACCCGAAGATCTGAACTGGAACTGCTGGGGCCTGTTCCATATTGGCCTGAATCTGGAAGGTCATGTCGTAGGTGACCTGCTGCTGACTACCTTCCCCTTCGATGAACCCGACTAGATCCCCTCTCGTGGTGCACCTCCCTACAAGTGAATACTCTCTATAACCTCTGACTTCTTCTGTACTTCCAAATACGTCAGAAGGGTGAAGGGGGTGACAACATACTGGAGAGAAGGAAGAAGCACCTCCTCTAAACATCTCACCCAAGACTCCTCATCCGGAAAGAGATCAGGAGAAAAGCATAGGAGATCATTGAACTTGATCCCCAATTCTCATATCGACATACTCCCCTACTGAAGGGAGAGTAACTCCAACCGCTTCTTTTCCTTGATCATGGAAGAAAGTAATTCCTCTCGAAAATCCTTCTCAAAGTCATCCCACGAAACCTCTGCCTCTGACCTCTCCCAGAGGTAGACCGTCCACCCCTGACGCGCCGCACCTCTCAACTGACTGACTGCTAGGGGAACCCAGTACTCCCTCGGAGCACAGATCAAAGTAAAAGTGATCCCTATCTCCTCAAGCCACACCTATGTCTCCATATCCAAAGTACTACCCTCGTACTTCTTGTGGGTTTGTTGCTGGAAAGAACAGAGAGTCTTCTGCCACTGGCCATCTTCCTCCTCTCGGTCAATCCTCAACTAATCGACCGCCTTAATCGGCTAGGCCTCGACTGTCTAAGTCACCCAGGGATGCGTCCAGGTGCCATAGTTGTATGGTAAACAAAGATCACCTAATCCAAAGTAGCAAGGGTTTCATTTTATCACTTTATTTCAATTTCATTCCCAGAACACCCAAATCATGTAAAACACAACAATGATGATGCGTGTACCTTCCCAAGGGTCTCTACCCTGCAATCAATGTAGTCTCACTTGGTGGTTTAGTAAGATCAGAGTCCTTGCATTGGATCACGGGGGGCCCTAAAATCTCGTGTCCTAGCCAGTATTCCCTAGCCTATGTCACGCACCATGATCAGCCAACACTGTCGCCCTACCATCTCATGAAATCAACACTGTGGCCAAATCCAGACTCTATCCTATCTCTCTACCTTTCCTTTGATACCATTCTGTCCTGAACCCCTCACACTAGAGATGCCCCTCCTGAGCCGGCAATGGTGAACGAAAGATAATGACCACCGAGTCCCACCTCCAGTAGGCCCCAGAGTTGCGACTAGCACCAAGGGTATGAATTTTCAAAAATATGGGAGGTATTACCCTTTTCATTATATAATAACAGGAAATAGGATGGTTCAAACACAAAATGATAAAGGGACATGTAAATGAAAATAAACCCAAACCATTCCCACATTCATGTTTAAACAATTCTGAAATAAGGTACAAGTACACGAAATCTCAAAATTACAATACTAAAAGAAACAAGAGTACAACAACTACAACAACTCTAAATGTCCCGACTAGTAGGGTACCGCACGGCCTTGGTAGTCCTCCTAGAAAACTGAAAGTAAACATAGGTTGAGCATACAATTATACTCAGTAGGGAAACCTAAAACTCTCATGCACATGTGGGGAGAAATCTTAATGTCTCGTGAGAAAAATAGAAGAAACCAAAACCTAGAAAGGAATTCTATCCACCCAACCTCACTAGCCACGCTCACCAAAAACACAAAACAACAGGTAGTAGTATATAAGAACAAGAGTATTGGGTACCCTGAACCATCTCCCACTAGTTAGCTGCTCTTCCTAACGGCAAACGTCTTGACGCTACCACACTCTTCCCACCCGCACACACCTAGGCCTATATCCTGCCCGCACACACCTAGGCCTCACAACCACAATCACATCCTCACCCGAACACACCTTGGCCTCATCCCGAAGATTCTTCGAAATAGTAAAACTGCCCGAAGAGTCTTGGGCTAAAACCACCCCAATTGAAACCTACCTGAAGAGTCTTGTGTGTAAGGTCGCCTAAAGCCATCACAGCCTATGGAAGAAGGATCTCAAAAGAGATATTAACTAAGGGGAAAACACCATCTCCCATGAAATGGGAGTGTTCGTCACTAAGTTCTCAACATGGGTGGAGTGCAACAAAACACAAAATTACATATACATATATGTATATCAAACACACAGCCCAACCTATGGCTTCTAAACTTAGAAACTGAGCACGTTCCTCGGCAACGCTAATGCGAAGTATGCATACAACAAACAACTCCAACCCCATTTAGTTTTTCATGTTTCACCAGTATTAGTTTATTAGTTCCTTAACTACTCGGAAATTAACCACAATCAACCATATCAATTGTTCGTAAAACATATCCCTTCCAACTAGATGTCAGGTTAGATAAAACATACGCAACACAAAACCAAGATTTTTATCAATCAAACCCTATTGATTGTTCCCGCATTTAATTCATTATCGTTCCCCATAGTTCATTTATCAACATTACACTTTCTTTTAACATCACAACGCATTACTAAAGCCCTGTTTCCATTATAACCACATCTCCACAACCGTATCACAAAACAAGGCTCGTGCCACATCATTTCCCCTTTAATATCGTTTAATGTTGCCCCGCTTCCCATCTTATTGTTAAAAACACAGGATTCATCACCCACTTCCACACACCACGTAACCAATCCAACACCCACATATTCATTATTCAATTTTGTTCAACCAGGGTGATCACACAAGGGTTCCGTATTTTAATCATCCAACTTTATGTGATTAACCAATTTCCATATTACAAAAAGTTTACATATACAAAATGGTCTAGAAAGATAGTGAAACTTTTAATTGCACAATAAAAGGCCCCAAAAGACCATGATTTTCAGTATGAATAATCCTATTCAATTCATAACATAATAGTAGGAAAAACAAGATAAACATAACAACATTTCCATCCCCGTTCTTTAAGCCAGTTATAATCTTCATTAAATTGGTTCAACTATGTATCGTGGAAGCAAGAGGACACCCATCCCGAATAATGATCAAATTATAGAGACGAAGTTAAAATCCCTACCTCAATAGGTTCTGATCACAATGCTCCCCCATATCAACTTTAGAAGACGTCTGTCGGCGTCCGTCACTTCTGTCAAAACTCGGAAAAAACCCCTCGGGTGGAAGCTAGGATGGAAAGGCCGAAGGGAAAGCAATATATCTAAGATAAGAAGTTTTTCCTTTTCATTATAATCTCATGGCCACTGACGGATCATATATCAGAGCTAAGACGAAGAAGTTATGGATGAAATGAGCTTTGGAGTCTCTTGGGAGAGCTCTGCTCGAAGGAATGGGGAGGAGAGGAATGATTTCAAAAGGATGAGAGGTTGCCTCCTTTTATAGGCAAGAAAAACTAATGTACACGGTGTGTACTAGCTATTACACGGCGTGTACTAGGCCATTTCACACAGTCACCATGCGGCTTCCAACACGGCATTCAATATGGAACACGACCGTTGACTGATCAAGGTTTGAGGGTAACACGAACGCGAGGAGGAACTACACGGCGTGTAGTATGGGCTACACGGCGTGTACTCAATTATTTCACGCAGAAAGGACATGGCTTCAACATGACACACAGCCATTGACTGGTCAACACACAGTTTGAGGGTAACGCGTACGCATGGGAGGAACTACACGACATGTATTATGTGTTACATGGCATGTACTCATTTATTTCATGCAGCAAGGGCACGGCTTCGACACGGGGTACACCCGGAAAGGTGGTACACAGCGTGTACTCACACTACACGATGTGTAGTTACAAAATTCTGAAAAGTGTAGGAAAATTCCATTCTAACCTCCAGAACACTTCATGACCTTCTTTTCGACAAAGGAAAGGGTCAGAGAGGTCCGAGCCATTACATTCATGATCAGTATATATATCACATCTTTTTCTATAAAGATAATTCCTCCATATAATTAATTCAAAAATTACAAAATATAAATCCAAATATTGATTGGGAAATTTTTTTCATGAACATTCAATTTTCATGAGGTATAAGTTATCATCATGTCATTATGCATGAAAGATCATCATAGTACCTTCTTCAATACATCACTATAAATTATGAATCCTTCTCCATAGTAGGGTAGTGTAATCACATGTTAACTAACAAATATTCTCTTTGGTTCCTTGATATTTTCCTCACATTCATTTATACAAAGTAACATTGATCCATTTAGAGTTAACATGGTGAGTTGATAGAGAAGTTGTGAAAAGATTTCCACAAAGATTCGATAATATTCAGAAAATCCAATAAAATAAATAATCTCAGTAACAATGGTTGGTCTAGGCCAATGTTCAATAACTTCTATTTTTGATGGATCCACTGATATACCATATCTTCAGGTTATATGACCAAAAAATAATTAGTTTTTTTATCGAAAAATCACAATTTATAAATTTTTCATATAGATTATGCTTTCATAGAGTCATTAGTATAATCCACAAGTGATCTTTACGATCATACTTTTTCATTTAATATGTAACAATATTTTCTATAAATACATCCACCAACCGATCAAGGTAGTATCTAAGAACTCTATTTATTAAATATATTATGATATGGGTAATTAGTAAGACCAAATTGTATCAAAATAAATTCATAGTGTTAATACCTTACATGAAATGTTTTCTTGGGTATATCCTCTTTCTTGTCCCATAATTTATAGTATTTTAAATGAAGATCAATCTTAGAAAAATATTGGGCTCCACAAATTTGATCAAAAAGTCATTGATATGGGGTTAAGGACACGTATTCATGATATTGATATTATTATATACTTGATAATCAATTCATATTAACATTGATTTATCTTTAATATTCATAAAAATAATTGGTGCAACTCTAGGTGATTCACATGGCTGAATAAATCCCTTTTCATGATTTTCCTAATGTTTATTTTTCAATTACTACAACTCAATAATGACCATTATATAGGAATTCATTGAAGTAGGTTTATCCCCAGGTATGAGTTCTATTGATAAATAACCATCACGATTCAGTGGAAGACTATGAAACACTCCTAGAAAGACATAAAAAAACTCTCACACTTTGGGAATATATTTTATGATGTGTTTCTCACCAACCATATAATATAAACACCCATTTGAGTAGAAATCAAGACCCATGTAATGGATGTGATTTCCATTGGAATATCATACTTATTATCGAACTGATAGAAAATTAGAGGTTGGATCATAATATCAAACATTACATCCCTTCATTGGGAATTGATAAGGGATTTATGTATCTAAATCCATTCAATGCCTACGATATCATCAAATTCAACCAACATGAGATTCCAAATATTTTTTGGAATAAAATTCCCAAAATAATAAATTGGAGAAGAGTCATATACTTGAGATTTGATCATCCTACCATTAAAGGGTTTCACCACCAATTCAATATCTAATTTTTGGGGTTTCATTTTGATACACTTAACAAATTATTAAGATATAAAAGGGTAGGTTGATCAAAATTCCAAAAAGATATTAACAGTTCTATAATGGATGGTAAGTGTACCTTCCACCACATCACTATCTATCCCCTCATCATAAATAGTGATCACATGAGATTTACCCTTGTATCTATTCTTAAGATGGTTCTTCCAATGATTATCTTCATTAACCATCTTATTTATGTACTGGTTATCATAATTACAATTCTCCTTATATTTCAAACACTATAATGTGGGTGGGGTACTTTTCGGGGATTTCTTTCTATTCACATAATTAGTTAACTTCTTCCCATCACTTAGACATTCGATTTCCTGATGACCATATTTTCCACACTTAAAATAAATTTCCATTCCCCTTAAAAAAATTTCCTCCATGTATCATTCAACACTTCAATCATAAAAGAAATATTATCATATTTAATTTATGGTTATTATAGTTTCCTTTTAATTCCATATTTCTTTTATTATCAAACCCTTGAGACTTATGGGTAACTTCAATCCCAATTTACACCTTAATAGAATATAAAACTATTTATTCATATCTATTGAATCCCATTAAGGACAACACCCTTTGTTGACTATATTTTATGCCTCTGAAGAATAAATCAACCTTAATTTTAGGTTGGATGATAATACTAGAATCATACCTTTAACGT
Organism: Viscum album; assembly: GCA_963277665.1. Lineage (NCBI taxonomy): Eukaryota > Viridiplantae > Streptophyta > Magnoliopsida > Santalales > Viscaceae > Viscum > Viscum album. Next base: position 1,440,376,579 of record OY728133.1, on the reverse strand, counting down.
ATTTTAAAATGTTTCTAATAGATATTAATAGATTCCTCATCCTTGTGATTTAGATCAAGAAATTCCATCTCTATTTTCATATAAAGTATTTTATTAGATTACATACTATAAAAATATGTACATTAACTCATCCCACTCTAAGGATTTAATTTTTATGAGTTCTATTGATAAATAACCATCAAGAAATTCCTCACTCCTTTTCTCTTTTGGAAGATTAGTATGATTTATAACATGAGAATGTTATGTAAGCTTGGAAAAAAATATTTTTCATTCCATCCCCCATAACATTTAGTTTCTTGGGAGAAAAATAATTTTATTTTATTTTTTATTTTTCATTAACATAATTCCTTTATGTTTTTTCCATTGACAAAAACCAAAAAACATAGTGTGTGAAATAATAATCATAGTGGGAAACCATATAATTATAACAAAATGATAGGATATCTAAATTAGGACACTTTATTTTCAATATATCAAACCTTTTATTTAACAATGGCCATTGATGGTAATAATATATTTAAATCCTTCATAATGGTTCATAAATAAAATATGAATTAACCTAAATATATCCCTCGGGAGTGTCAAAATAGGTTTGCGATAAGGAAAAAATCACTATTTACCATAATGATAGTTGATATATACTCAATAAAACTCTTTTCAATGTTATTAAACCTATATGTATATGTTAAAAAATAATTTCTACTTATTGTACCATGATATGGATGTTTTTATAATAAAAAAACACATCGTTATTTACCATAACATGGGATGTTATCTTATATTTTGGATTATCCTAATGGTTCTAAGTAAAATCTTATCATCTTAATTTCCCAATGTTAACTGGAATTTTCTCTAATACTAACTATATTGAAAAATACTATTTCATACATATATTTTACATTTAATTAGATTAATATTCAATACATAACTTAATAATCCGTTCCAGAATCATATAGGTCTAATATATTTGGAAACTTCAACATATAAACAACTTGTTCATAAGTGAACTGTATCATCTACTGTTAAGTTCATTGTAAATAGAACCCATACTAGATATATCATTCTTACAACCTTTCTCAAAAACTTTTCAAAAATAAACATAAGAAATGTTTAGCTTAGATTCTTGGTAAGGGAAAACAAGGGTGATATCGATGATCACTTAAAAATAACATGAGAATAAGGGTATGAGAACATGAGAATATCATTTAAAAACTATATATAAAATATCATATATCATAATATTGAGTGATGGAATAAATCATGGAAATTTATAATATATAAATCATAAAGGAATCAAATAACATAGGCCATGTGCGCATAAATTTGGCAAAAGACATAGATTTATAGAATACACATAAGAATAGAAATTCATTTCATTAGTTATAAAGTATTACTTACATGACTATCAAAGTGGATTTAGTTCACTCCCTGAAGTATCTTAGTAGTCAAGGTTCACTCTCAAGAATATCATAGTGGAATGAGTCCCTTATGGAATTGGGTTCACTTCTAATTCCGGTCCTATTTATCTCATGAGATATATATATTTACACAATTAATTAGAGGGATATATAATATTAGTTCCACCCATAAGATAATTAAATTCATAAAAATTTGTACCATGATATCATAAAACATTCATCATATCGTAACCCATTAAAAAGAAATGGATTTCAACAAAATTTCTTCATGGAATAACCTATGGAAAAGAAATTGGTTTCATAAAAATATTTTCATTATTTTTAGAAAAAACCATAGAAATAATAGGAATGATATCATGGAATCAGATACCCATTAAATCTTAATTAACATTAGTGGATTCTATCTTAGATGAAAAATGAAATTAAAATATCACTTGGAACTTTACTTGAGGAAAGTTGTTTTTTGAATTTTAAATTACTTAATTAAAATATAAAAAGTGAAAAATAATAAGAAAAAAAATTATTTTAAAAAAATGTAAAATTTTAAATAAAACATTAAATAATTATTAAGTAATGATGGTGTAATATTTTGTTCAAGTTTTTAATTTTATAACAAATATTACTTTTATGTTATTAGTAAATTTTCAAAAGTACCTCAATATGAAAATGAAAAATTGAGATTCCTTTTAAAAGATTATTTAAAATTTTAAAATTAAATACAAATTATGTTTAGAAACATAGGATAATTTTAAAAAACACATGTGTTTTTTTAGAAAACATTTACATGGAAGGGAAAGGATTATTTACTGAAGACGGAAATAATGTTGAGTTTTCTTAAAAACATTATTTCAGTTTATTGAGTTCTTAATGAGAGAAAAATGAAATGAAAATATTACATCACTAGAAATATATATAGGATAAGAAAATTAATGAGTTTCCTAAGAGGTATATCATGAAATTACATAATCATAAATATAATCATAAATAATCCTGATAAAAAATGAGATTCTAACATAAAACCCTTTCCTCAGGATTGAATTCATTTATATTTATTATAACATACTATATAATAAATATATATTTAATATAAATATATTTTACAGACATCATAATATATATCATATCATATACTATATACTTATAACCTTTTATCACCTATTTATTACTAATTCGTTATTACAATCATTTTTTCAGGGGAAAACATATTCATTTTTATTTTACATTTTGGTTCAATTCTCTTAGTCCTTGTACATTGATCACGGTTCCATAATCTATATAATCCTAATAAAAATATAAATATCATATATATTCCCAATATACATATTCAGATTCATCTATAAAATTTAGAGATAGAAAAATTAAATACCCCATTCATGGAGATAGTAGTTTGTACGTATGCATAATCATTGCCTTCATTTTTAATGGATGGAACAAAAGAAAGGTAAGTAATAATTAAAATTTATAGAATAATTATAATATCATATATAATATACATATATATATATATATATATATATTAAATCTATCCTTATTACTATCCATGTTAAAATAAAATTAGAAATGAATCGCATCGCTACATGGAGGTGACATGTACACATGAGAGATGTTATCATTTTCCAAAAAATTGAAAGTTAAGAAGGTAGATGTGATATTATAATGAAAAATATATAATTATTTTATATATATATATATACAATAAATCCATAATCATATCCATTCATGAGACATGGTTAGGGAAAATTAATTACATCAGTTTGGGAGGTGGCAGTCTGCCATACACACGATCAATAGTTTGGATTACTATTTTATACAAAATCAGATGGATATAGTGTAATATATTTCCACTTATCATTATCTTGAGAGGGATTTGATATGTTACATGGCCTTAGGAGATAACCCCTATGTTCCAAAGGCTAGAAATAAAATCATAATGGCTTTAATAACATGGGGGTGATTTTCCATTTGAAATTAAAACAGTCAAACAAAGGAATAATAACCAAATAAGAACTAAATGATTCTTGATAAAAACGAAATAAAACTAAAAATTTTCAATATAATAAAACCTCTCAAAAATAATAACTTATAGGTAGACTGAAAACACAAAAGTAAATAGTGTAGGAAAATTTATTAAAACTCAAATACAACCACATGAATCTAAAGCCACATATACTCAATGGTCAAAATCCACTAGATATCCCATGTATCACAAAGTAGTACTAATTATGTGTGGTACATTTCATTTTCCCGTATCTTGAAACATGATATCTATAAAAGCACCAAATTACCAAAGTGGGTGTGAGTGTTAAAACTCAGTACGTTTTTCCCCAATGACTTCCCAACTCATGCCACTAGGATAGAACATGTTAACACATTTAAAATAACTTCAAAATTTATATCAAATACAATCGGTTCACATAAAAAATATACAATGAAATAACATAAATAATTCTTTAAATCATTTAACATTCCTTTTTGGCATACTAATCCATGATTCATAGCACACCCACACATTTTTTCTTATCTAACAGCACCATACTCATGAGTGGTTTCTCATCCAATTATATTGTGTCCCACTAACACTCACCTCCTTAAAGTGGTGAAGGAATAATATGTTGATGAATTTTTTAGTATAAATAAATTATAAAATTCTAAAACACATCTTTCCATATATTTATTTGAACATATGTCAAAATTTGAGCACGTAAAATCATTAATAATTTTATTTCATCTTATTATTTACACCTAGGAACAGAAATGTTGTTGTTGAGGCCATAAGTTGAATTTCCAAACCATATATGATATAAGAGGGAAAATAAGAGTCGATATTGATATGACTGATGAAAAATATTATTTTGAATTTTAGTTTGGGTTATAGTTGTATGCATATGTTTCATTTTGACTTTAATTCACCCATTACAGATCGAGTTTAGGATTCTCAGATTTCTAATCATTAATGTAACTTTATTCAAGAAGTATTCGATCATGGGGTGGATATTTAATAGTTGGTTTCAGGACTAATGTTATTTTATATAATCCTTTGGTAGTATTTTCATACCTCTTAACATAATAGTGGAAGTAATAAAGGTGATTCACTCATCAAAATGGATTATTCAACCTATAATTTTAAAAATGTAAGAGGAAATCCATCGATAGTTTTAGTGACCAAATATCACTAGAGGGAAATGAGATATCTTGGAATTTTTTTAATTTAGTCATCAAAACCACTGCTTAAAACATCATTAATTTTTTAGCAGCTATTTTTTAAAAACTATTTCTAAGTGTGTTTTATATTTATTTTTAGTAGTTATTTTTATGAAACCACATCAAAATTAATGGAAAAATAAAAAAGGTTTCAAAAATAAATATTATTATTTATTATTTATTATTTAAAATAATATATTATATTAAAATTAAATTAATTATTATGTAATAAATTTTAATTATTTATAATTATTAGTTAGATATTATTTAAAAATTAAATTAATTCTATAAAAAGTTGAAAATAAGACTTCAACATCAAATGACCATAACCTTTCATCAGGGTGTCTGTTTTAGCTTCACAACCTGTTAAATTAAAGATTATGAAATGAAATAAAAATAAATTAGATAATAATTTGGTAATTATTAATATAATAAATTTTATTACACTTTTAATAGAAGTTATAAATTAAAATATAGCTTCAAAAAACCATAAATATCGATCTGAGTGTCGTTTGGGTTCCCTGAGATGTCAAATCAAAACCCAAGAATCAATCTATTCCATTTTAATTTAGAGAGACCTTGGTCACTTTTTTATGCTTGAAAAAGGCACAAAGGCCCCCCAAAATGGGTTTTCTGTTGGAATACAATGATTTTTTAATATTAAATTTCATTTCTTCTTTAGTTAAAAAAGCCTTCATATGCTTGTTGGATCATCAATGATTTTTTTAATGGATTTAGATTCTTATTGATTTGATGGTGTTTCTATTTTTATGGATCTACCTATTTTGGTAATTTATTAATAATTATAAGTAATAAATAAATAGGAAAATAATAATAAATAATAAATAATAAATAATAAATAAATGCTAAATAAATAATAAATAAATAATAAATTTTTAAAAAATATATACTACATAATTAATAAATAATAAACAAATAAAAATTAAATAAAAATAATTATTAAAAATTTATTGGTCATTTAAATAATTATTTAATTGAATAAATTAAAAATTGTTACTAAATGATTCACACCCATTTTTATAATAGCAATTAAATGATCACTGACACATGATTTTATGGTGGTTTGGGGAAACCACAGTGAAATAGTCGTTGCTAAACATTTTTTTGGTGTAGTGTATGATGTAGGAGATAATGAATTTTTTCTCTCAGTGTTTCACTTATATTTGAGTGAAAAAAAACACCAATGACCCATCAGTTTCTTAAAACAAATTCCTCTACATTATGGAAATGGGATGAGTTTATGATAGATTTTGTGCATAGATTTCCTTGATATCTAATAGGAAGAGATGTAGTATGGATGATTATTGACGGACTGAAAAAGATGCCGCATTTTCTATCCATTTAGAAGTGATCATATATAAATAAATTAGGGATGTTATATATTGGGGAGATCATAAATATTCCTTAAGAACCAGTTACATGTTTTTGATAAAGTCCAAAATTTTACATCTTTTTTATGTAATGGATTATAGTGAGATCTGGATACTCAATAAAACTTGGGTACCACTTATCACTCAGGGACTAATGTTTAGTTTAAGATCACTATTTTCATTCGTAATAACATGATCATGAATTTTATTCATAATATTTGGGTTTTAAAGTAATATCACCTATAATTGATATAGATTTTTTATAATAATAACCACTAATAATTTATACAAAACGATTCTTATAAGGATCCCTATGGTGGACCTTTTCAATCTCCCATGTATTGGATTAATGTTTTTGAATCACATATGGAGGGTCCTATAATAGTCTATGAGATAAAAAATAATTAAATATAATCTATAAAAAAGTTTAACACCACTCAAATTCGTTAAAATTATTATACTGGTCAAATGTGATTGACATTAAAATTTAAATTTAGCGATAAATTTTTCATTTCAGCCTAACCTCCTTTTGTTAAGAATGAATGATAAAATAAAGGAATTTAACTCCACAATTTTTTATAAAATTCAATATCCTAACAAGATTTAAAATAATGTCCGAATGTATTAATTTCATTTTTTAGGTTTTCATGATTCACAACCAAGGAGGTTCATACATAATCCTACTCATTTGATCTAATTTGATGATATCGAGTTAAAAGTGGATAGTTTCTGTGAGGATAAATCTATCTGTATTATTGATCAAATCTAGGTTTTGTGAGGAAATTTTATTTGTCTAGTACAGATACAATGACACTATGGAATAATTCATTTTGGGTGTTGGAAATATGAGTCAAAAATAGTGATTCAATGTTCATGTTTTTTTCTTCAAGAGGATAATTGAAGCTTCTCATGTATGAGAAGCCTGAGTAAGATTTTTTTTAGTTACTCTTATATTTTTAGATAAGTTTTTAATTTAATTTTGAGATATTTAATTATAAAATAGTTGTTTTTCAAGATTAAGTAGGTTCATAATTTTTGTGAAATTCGATCAAAGGAAGGAATAAATGAAAGAAAGATTGATTTTAGTATTAAAAAATCATAGGAACTTTGATGGTGAATAACACAAATTATATTATCCTATTTTTATGCAGTTAATGTTTTTTGATAAAGAACTAGTGATTCAGTGGGTTTTTACATGTTTTTTAAGAGGGGGAATGTAAATACCTTGACCCACACATTCAGGTACATATAATAAAAATGCGGTGTATTTTTTTATAAGACACTAAAAATATAGATATAATTTTACATACCATCAATTTTACAATTATAGGTTTTAGAGAATTAGAAACATATATTACAATTTAAAAATATTGTACAAAAGAATAAGAAAAAATGTTCTCATCTACTGCCTTGTAAATGAAATACACATCGCAACGAAATTCTATTAAACCTGTGAAAAAAATTAAACAAAGGGTAACCTTTAATTTTCCAAGTAAGGGGGATTAAAATCATTGGTATGTAATTTTAAAATATTTTTTTTAAAACAAATAATTAGAAATGTGTTTTCAAAACATTGAAATATAATAAGTTTATGTAATTTTGAAAAACCTTAATTTTATAGAATCCAAATATTTTGAAATAATTATTTAGATTTCTCCATATGAAAATAATAGTTTTGATGGATTAATTTAGATACTCAGCAGGCCATAATAAAACTATAAGGCCACATATCCATATAACATATGGGACAACTACCTCGTGAGTTCATGGGTTTCTCCATATCCAATTATAGGGAAAAAAATTAAGGGTCCTAAATTTCTCATTTATAATCCAAAAAAAATCAAACCAATACATAAATTGTTTTCATATGATAAAGTAATATTACACATTCATTACATGGAACAATCTTATTTTCCTAAATGATTTTATGAAAATAACTAGGACAAATGCATACATAGAATAAATTTCTCTTATTTGAAAGACATAAACATAAATGCTTAAAACATTAATTTAACACTTGTCTAAAAATGCATGTAATGTCAATAAAAATTTAGATGACAGCCATATATAATTCTATGAAAGACATTCATGGACATATAAAAATAATTTACACATAAAATGATTGTTTTTTATTTATAATTTGTTTCAAATGAATAGATCACATAAAATGATAACATTTAACATAAAATTATAACTTATACATAAAATAATAAATTTTCCAATCCTATTTACAAATGAAATAATATAATTATTTCAATAAAAAATAACTCATTTAAAATCATAAAGTTGTTCTTTAAATCATTATTTCTCAACAATATATATATGTTCATATATATATATATATAAATATATATATACTGAGTTCTTTAAAAATTACTAGATAATTAGATTACATTAAAGGGCAATAAATTAATTTATAGTTTGAAAAACAAAATAACCCTATTTTATAAAAACATATTCTAAATAAATTTAATGATATGCTAATAAAATTTTATTTAAAAATTATAGATATACACACACATATATATATACATATTTATAAACTTTTAAAACAAAATAGAACCCTTACCTTGGCCATAAATTAAAACATATATTTATAGATAAAAATAAAACAATCCCTTGCATGAAAATAAATTTTTAATTAAAAGATCTAAAAATACAAACATACATATATATATACACATGAATATGTCACAACCTTAAATTAATTATTACATAAATAAATAATCCCTTATAAACCATAAATTAAAACATAAAATTAGAATTAAAAACAATCTCTTATAATATAAATTCTGAAAATAAAGATATATATATATATATCTTTAAAATCAAACATAAATTGATATATTAGACATAAAATCAAATCCTTAACTGAAATGGATGAATCAAAGGGCTTATTGTCTTCGGGACACCAAGAAAAATATACGGAATGAATTTGGGGAGGATTTGTTTTGGGAATTGTGGGTGTGAAAAATCAGAGTCATACATATATATATATAATATTCTTAGCTTACAATGGAAGCCGAAACATGAATAGTATTACATATATTATATATTATATATTATATGTATATTATTTTTATCCTACTTTATATAGGTGTTATAAATTCAATACAAATGGGGCTCCCACTTTGGACTTTTCCACGCACAAGAGAGACTTCCATTTTTTATCTTGTATTTTTTAAGGTTCTCTTACATCTCATGTTTTCTATATTCTACCTCTTATAGTTTTTATTAATTAGTATATCATTTTTTCTTAAATTATATATCTTATTTTTTTTATTGAATTCCTCTTTCACTTTTTTGTCTTCTATCTCATTTCTCTTTTTTTTATTTTTTATCTCATGTCTCTCTCTTTCTCTCTTGACAAGTCATGATTGTTTTTATAATTTCTTATTTTATTATCATTCCAAGTTTCCTCACTTTATTTTTTTGTATCTCACTTTTTGGTCAAGTTAACTCTTTTATTATAATAATATATTTTTATATTATCATTGTTTTATTAAACCTTTATATCACATTTTTTTAAATCATTAGTGCATTTGAATTTTATTTTTAAACATGTAATGTTATATATATATATATATTCATTTTCTATGTTAATATAAATATATATATTTATAATTTCAAAAATTTATAAAACAAAATCATAATATAATTTTTATAATATATATTATCTTAAAAATAATAATTATATAATAAAAAATATATGGTTTACTTTTATTGTTATGTTTATTTATTATTACCTTAAATTTTTAAAAACACATTTATCCAAATTTTAAACATTTAATATTATAAATCATTATTTTATTTAAATTAAAATTTATATAATTTATTTATTAAAACAAAGGTTATAAAAGAAAAAAATAATTTAATAATTTCTGAAAATAAATTACATTAAAATATATCAAATAATAAAAATAAATAATTAAATAATTTATTTATTAAATACATAACATAATGTAATAATATTTCACTCTAATATTATTTCTAATATTATCATTTTTGAAACACAATTAAATTAATAAAATTATCTATATATACCTATAATTCCAAATAAAAGGGCATTTATATAACTTATATTAATATATACAAAACATTTAATATTAAACATAATTTTAAATAAATACTTTTGGATTATTTTAAAAATAAATTTATTTAAGGAATATATTAGTTTATTTACATTTATTATATAAAAATTCTATCTATTAATATACAAAGTAATATTTTATTTTGAGATAAAAACATATTTTAATCACACATAATTATTTATTTTCATAAGGATTTTTTATTAAAAATATTTATTTTTAATTACAAACAAAATTAAACCATAATTTAAATAAATTACTATTTTAATTTCATTGTTTGTCACATTCTTCCCCCTTAAAATAATTATTTTCTCACAATCTATTCATCAAACTCCAAAAAAATATGAATTCTCATTTTTAGAATGGGGAAAACCGAAACTGTTAAAATTATATATTTTTCCCACAACATATAATCTCAGATTTTTTCTAGACTATTGATCTGATACCAATAGTGAATCCTCATACTCGTACTTCTAGGTCCTCCTCAAAAGAAGGACGTGTATTATTTTATAAAACATGCTAAAAAATAAAAAAGTAGTTTAAATACTATGAACTTTCTCATACTATGTTTTGGAGAATTGGATACATATATTACAATTTAAAAATGTGTACAAAAAGAATAAGAAAAAATATACACGTGTGCTGCCTTCTAAAGGAAATACACATTGCAAAGGAATTCTACTTAATCTGTGAAAAAAAAATTAAAATAGAGGGTGAGAATTAATTTTCCAAGTAGGGGGGTTTAAAATCATTGGTAAGTACTTCTAAAATATTTCATTGGTTAAAAATAATACATAGAAATAATTTTTCAAAACATTGAAATATTCTATGTTCATGTTATTTTTAAAACCATTACTTTTCCAAAATCATAATATTTTGAAAAAATTCTTTGCATTTTCCAATTTGAAAATAAAACATTTGATTGATTAGTTTTGATACTTAGTAGGATATAATAAAACAATAATGTCACTTAGATGTATCAGATGTAGGATAAAGACCCCTTTATGTTCTAGGGGATGACTCCCCAGACCATAACTTAAAATATGACACTCTAGAACAAATTTTAAAAAAACATTAATCGTCATTCCTTTCTTATTCACAATCCAAAAAACGTTTCCAATATATATATATATATAATATTTTCATAATAGAAAATAATATTACATATTATTTACTTATCATGATCTTATTTAATTAAATTATTTTATAAAAATAACTATGAGATATCCATGCATAAAAGCAATTTCATTGATTTAAAAGGCATAAACATAAATGAATAACAAAATTAAATGAATACTTGTATAAAAATGCAAGTAATGTCAATGAAAACATATATAATTTCCATATCTAATTATAAGAAATTCAATCATGAACATATCAAAATATTTTACCCAAAAAGAATAGATCTTATCATTTATAATGTGTTGCAAATTAATATATCACATAAAACAATATCATTTATCATTAAATGATACACATAAAATGATATATTATACCTAAAATAATAAATTCTCTCATTATATTTATAAATGAAATAATTTAATGATTTCAATATAAAATAACACATTTAAATCATAATGTAATTCTTTAAATAATTATTTCACAACAAAATATATATATGTATATAGAGAGAGTTATTTGAAAAACAAATATGATGAGATTACGAAAAATGTTTTTAAATTAAAATATAGTATGAAAAAAAATTAGAAAAATTATTTTCTAAAAACATAGTCTAAATAAATTTAATGAGATTTTAATAAAAAATTATTTTTAAAAAAAATTGATATAAATATGTATAAAAATGTATAAATTTGTAAAACAAATTATAACCCTTACCTATACTATAAATTAAAACCTAGAATGAAGGATAAAAATAAAACAATCCCTTACTTGAATATAAATTTTAAATTAAAAGCCCAAAAACATATATACATATATATATATACATATACATAAATATATTACAATCTTAAATAAATTTGAGCATAAATAATTAATCCCTTACAAACAATAAATTAATAAATAAAATTATAATTAAAAACAATCTCTTTTATTATAAATTCTAAAATAATATATATATATATATATATATATCTTATAAATAAAACATAAATTGATAGATTAAACATAAAATAAAACACTTTCCTGTAATGGATGAATCAAAGGTCTTATTGAATTCTGGACACTAAGAAAAAGAGATGGAATAAATTTAGTGAGGATTGGTTTCAGGTATTATGGGTATGAAGAATGAGAGTTACTTATAAATATATAGATTATACTCTTAGCAGAAAATGGAAGTTCAAACATGAATTTTATGAAACATATTATATGTATATTATTTTTATGCATCTTTTTATAGGTGTATGAAATTAAAAACAAATGGGGCTCCCACTTTGGACTTCTTCATGCACAAGTGAGATTTCCATTTTTTATCTTATCACTTTTTTATGGTTTTTCATTTCTCACTATTGATGCTAATAATTATTCATGAATTTTTTTTTCATAAATAGATACATGAGACGAGCAATTAGCTGCTCATAATAGTGATTATTGGGGTGTGCCCAATGTTTGTACCATTGAATATGTTTTATTATTATTATTATTATTATTATTATATGTTAGAAATAATAATAATGATAATGAATAAAAAAAATTAACAAAATGGAAATTATTATTTACTTCAAAAAGGTTCATATCGCATGAAGGTTAGGCGATTTCGCACAACGTTATATTCATCCTCGTGGTGCTGGGGTTATTTTTTTCCTATTTCAGATGGAATGGATATCACACATCATCTTGAGTGGATGATCATGCTTGCGCTAAAACTCCTCCTGCTCGGAGTGCCATAGGAGGCGCTGTAATATAGAGATTGTGCACCAGATATGGTATCAAATTAAGACATGGAGACCCTGTGCAAGATCATGTGAAGAACGACGGAAGCATGCTTTCATACTAGTTCATTACATGGACTGCATCATGGCTCTTGGGTTCATGCAAAAAACAACCATCGTAGTATGACATGACACAGGATATGCTGGAAACCTGTAGTGTCGACTGTGGGATTACGTGTATCCTCTTTATAGACACGTGATACTGTAATCATGGTCCAGGGATATGATTATAATGAGATGAATGCAACCTACACCACTCAGCTTGGATGGCTCATGTTATATATTTTATATATTTTATTCAAAATATTTTTTAAAATAAATAGTGTGTTTTTTAAAAATTGAAACAATGTGTCCCTCACAAAGATTTCTGTAGTTTCAGTTGAACCAATGTGTTCTTTAAGAGAAATGGTGAGATCGAACCGGTGTATCCCTCACCAATATTTGTCTTGTTTCGGTTGAACCAATGTGTTCTTTGAAAAAATCAGTGCAATTCGCACCGCTGCATGTTTATAAATTAGTGTTGATGAGATCGCTTATGAGTCAATTAATTTTTCAATCCTAGAAATTACCCAGAGTTCTCCCAACATCGGTGCAGCGGGGTAATCACAAAATGGTTTTCGATTTTCCCCAAAACGTGGTGAAATACTCCAGGGATACTTGTCACGAACCAGCCCGGGTACTATGGTAACCCTTTAATCAAGACAGACCTGACATAGCTCGAAGGGCGTTCCCGATCCCCATGAGTCGGTGACTAGCACCCAACATCATACAACATTCAAGTGGGAACAATTTTTTCCACAAGAATGCAGAAGAAAAAGATACAGGACTGTATGCATAACAAAAAGAAACTCCACTGGTAGTAATGTAACAGAAATAAAAGAGGCATAAAACACCCAAAGTACTACAAACCGGGTACTAAAAAATCAGAAAAATAGCCCCAAGGTCCCTAAGGACACAACTCACAATGACCAAAGATCAATAGATGGATCCACCTCCAAGAGGTCCCTTCCGTTTTCTCGATCCTGGAAGGAGAAATTCTACAGACACCTAAAGGAAAAATTAGGGTGTGAGCCTTTTCCCAGTAGGATAAACCCAAATATTCCCTAACAGATTCCAAATATAGATTATCCAAAGAAAATATTTCAATTTTCAAATAAACAGGTTTGGAAACTCAAAAGTATATTTTAACAAAACATGTTATACATTTTCAAATGATGGAAAAATTAATTTTAGAAAAGAATTTACAATGATTGAATTTTTCTAAAACAATGGCTTAAGAAAAACATTTATATAAAATAGTTTATATATATTCATCTGGCATGTAAAGCAGTTCAAAAGCATTGGTATACATTTATATCTCAAATATAAATAAACAAGCGAGCAGCATGGTCATCTTCCAAATGGTACGATAGTATTAACCAATGATAGGATTCCACACTCTCTATGTGACCTTAGAAAAATGTGTATACACACATCCCTATAACACTGGCCAAAGGAGACTCGTCACCAACCCATTGGGGATGTGACCTGCCTTAAGTATCTTTTAGAACGTTGTTGTCGAGTAGACTGTATCCAAATAACTCACTAACTAACAAAGGCTTTCATGCTCTCTTACATGATGGGCAAATTATTTTAACAATTCTTAAAATACGATCAATCCCATTCTTCCATTTCCAAAGTTCCAATTTCATTCCATTTAAAACCAATATAGGTTTTATTCAAAACATGCCTTTTTAAAGAAGATAATACCAATGGGTTTCTTTCAAATCATTTTATGCCAATTTCACAAGTTTGAAATCCATTCAAAACCAAATTCCATAATCACACAATTTATTTACAAAATTAAATTAAAAAATTTAATTCAAATCATTTCCATCAAATCCATAATATAAATTTAACAATTTAAATCAAAAAATTTCCATAAACACACCCAATTCAATGGAATTGGTGTTTTCCAAATTTCCATGACAAAACCATTTCAAATATCTCGATTCACTGTAATTGATTTTTTATCAATTTAATTGAAAGAAAATTTGAGCAATTGAATTTAAATCAAAAATTGAAATAAATAAATCAAATACAATGATAATAAATTTTGTAAGTCAGGATAGAACCACCTACCACAAATATTTTGATGAAAACCACAATGGTCGAGAACGCTCAAGAAAACCTGGTAGCTTCTTCGAGAAGCCGCCTTAGATCTCTTATCCTAAAAAGATCAAGACCAAATATCATAATATTTGGCATCTAAACACATAGATCTACCCATAACGGGCATATATCTAATAAAACGAGAGAAGAGTAGAAGTAGATCTAAGTAGATCTAAGAAACTGATCAAGAATGGTGATGAACGATCACATACCTCATGAATATGGCTTCGATTCACCAAGAGGAGCCTTTGGATTGCCTCTAGAATGATGGAAAAACCTTCTCTAACCTTAGGAAAAGAAAAATCCCAAGTTATGGCTGCTTAGAAGGAAAAATGAGGCACTTAGAGGCAAAAAAAGTGAGATCCACAATTTAAGGATCTCAATTAAGTGTCTTCATGGTTAGTTCGCACTGTTTGACAAAACATGCGCTATCTGTGCGTTAGCTACTGTCTTGGCCACCCTTCACGCATGGTTTGGCCGCACGGTTAGACAAACCATGCGCTTTCCGTGTAGAAGCTACTACCTCCAAGACCAACTATGCACGGTTTGGCCGCATAATATAGACAACTCGTGTGCCGCCAGTGCGACTTCCCCTTTGCCCCAAAACAACATTTAAAGTTCTCCCGACTCTCCCATTCGTCACTACTCCAAAATAGAGGTACTTAGAAACATCAAAAGTACCAGAAAACATAACGTGATGTTACAACCTCCCCACCATAAGATCTTTCTTCCCCCAGAAAGCCTACGAAGAAACCTCCATGTCATAGATATGAGGCCACTGATCTCTCATTAGTTCCTCCCTTTCCAATGTCTTATGGGAATCAGAACAATGCTTCCATAGTACACGGACCAGAGGTATCATTTTCCCACGAAGTACCTTGGTCTCAGAATCAACAACCATGACTGGTCGTTCAATCACAAATAAATCTGGTTCAATCTCAAGATCACTCCAGCTCAAAACATGAGATAGATCATTGGGATACTTTCACAGCTGCGATACATGGAACATGTTATGTATCGATGTCAGCTGTGGTGGTAGAGCTAGACGGTAAGCAACCTTCCCTACATGACCAACAACCTCAAAAGGTCCCACAAAACAACGAGAAAGCTTCTTTTCCTCCCAAGTGGTCGATGACCAAATTGGTGTGAAATTTTCAAGAACACCCAGTCACCAACAGAGAACTCTAAAGGTCTATGATGATGATCATCATAAGACTTGTACTGACTTTGTGTAGTCAACATTCACTGACGAATCAATAGGATATTAGATGTCATCTCTTGGACCAAACTCGGTCCTACCAAAGAACTTTCACCAATCTCCGACCAACACAGAGGATATTTACAAGGACATCCAAACAATGCCTGAAAAGGATCCATTTTGATCATAGACTGAAACTGTTATAAGAAAAATCAACTATCCCTAGTGGATCATCCCAAAACCCACCAAAGTTCAGAACACATGTACGGAGCATATCCTCAAGTATATGAATAGCTCTCTCTATCTGGCCATCTAACTATGGATGGTAGGTCATGCACAAACGAACTAGATATCCTAGTGCCTCCTGAAGGCCTCTCCAAAATAGATAAGTAAACTGATGATCTCTATCAAATACTATAGAAGAAGGAACTCCATGCAAACGAACTATTTCTTTCACATCGATATTTCCCAACTCCTCAACTTTGGTTGTATCCCGAATAGGTATAAAGTGAGCCAACTTGGTTAGTCTTCTAATCACAAACCATATAACGTTCTTCTTCCTCTTGGTTTGAGGTAACCCAACCAAAATGTTCATAGAGATTTCATCCAACTTCCATGTAGGGACTGGAAGTTGTTGAATCAAAACCGAAGGTTTCTGGTGCTGGGTTTTCACCTTCTGGAATGTATAGAAACAAGATACAAACTCAGCAATGTCTCGTCTCATACCAAGCCAACAGATCTATCATCGCATGTCATAGAACATCATTGTGGTTCCTGGGTGTACAGCCCACTTAAGGTTATAGAAATCCCCCATCACATCCTTCCTTGCAGATAATGGCACAATGTAACGGTTTCGACAACACAGTGCACCCTCTTTGGAGAATGACCACGGAGTGTCATTATCTCCACTATAAAGAGAGTCCCTAATGCTATGGAATTCATCATATAGTTGTTGTTCCTAAATAATTAACTCGAGAAGAGCAGATGTCAACTGGACACCGGATAAAGAAACTTCCTTCCCCTTCCTCAAAATTCCAATATGCAACTGAGTAAAAAGTGCCATCAAACGCCACTCTTCTGACGATTCTTTCGCATCCTGTGATGTATGTTTCCTGCTTAATGAATCTTCAACTACATTCCAATTTTCCACGGTATAGGCAATTTCAAAGTCGAAAGATTGCAGGTACTCCACCCAACGCCTTTTGTAGAGATTCAAATCATTTAGAGAGAAGATATAACTCATGTTCTTGTGGTCAGAATACACAGTAAACCATTCTCTATAAAAGAAATGTCTCCAACACTTAAGTGCAAGAATTAAAGCTGCAAGTTCAATGTCATGGGTAGGATATTTCTTCTCATGAGGAGTAAGCTGATTAGACCCATAGGAAAAAAACATTATTACCCTACATGAGAAAAAATCCCAAACCTGAACCCGATGAATCACAAAAGACCACATAATCTATCCCAGCCTCAGGAAGGGTTAACACTGGTATAGTAGTCCAAAGATGATTTATCTCAACAGAAGAACTCTAGAATTTATCATTCTAGGAAAACATCACTCCCTTTTGAGTCAGAGCTGTAACACCCCGAGCTTCCATGATACGCTTCTCATTAAATAATGAAATAGCTTGCATTGTACGCAACTTCGAGTTCTAAAACACCGCGACTAATCAAAGTAGTCGTTATGAATAGTAATGACCACTTATTAAAATTATAGAAATTTTATATTTCAAAATGGACATCATTTTTGGATTTAGAATATCAAAATTAGCCAATGATGAATTTTTGGTATTTTTCTGAGAACTTCTAATTTTTTATGAATAGTGAAAAATACATAGAAACAAATTTTTTAATGAAAATAATTCATAGTGAAAAATTATACTATTTAGTGGTTTTAAAGTATAATTAGAATATATTTTTACCATGTTATCCAACGGTGGTCCTTATAATTAATTTAACATTGAAATTGGACATAAACAATTGCCAATCTTTTGATATAAATTGTTTCTTAAAAAAACGCTATTTGTTGGGACAGCGGAAATTAATTATAAAATAAATTAATGAAACTTATATGTTTGGAATTTTGTAAAATAGATATCATTTTTTAATTCGTAATATCAATTATATCTTAGGGTGAAATTTTTGCATTGTTCTGAAAAACTTCAATTTTTGATGAATAGTGAAACCACTAAGTGGTAGTTAAATAACTGTGTTTTCGTTTAAATGAAATATTACCACTTCTGTGATTTGATTTTCAAA
This sequence comes from Viscum album, assembly GCA_963277665.1. Taxonomy (NCBI): domain Eukaryota; kingdom Viridiplantae; phylum Streptophyta; class Magnoliopsida; order Santalales; family Viscaceae; genus Viscum; species Viscum album. Next base: position 1,440,357,982 of record OY728133.1, on the reverse strand, counting down.
AATCCAACATACATGGTTGTCATTAAGAAGTAAAATGTGGTTCAATGATATTAAAATAATTTTTTGTGAATAGTAACTTTTAAGTTCTTAATCGCGATTAGAGGTAATTAGTGTAGTTTAAGGTAAAAATAATATTTTAATAATATGAGATGAGCTTGACACATGTCCTACCCTCATTGTATGTTCCATGGCCTACCAAGACAATCCATGGGTCAACTTGGGGACCCCATGGAGCCACTTTAGTTGGATAATGACATAAATATCTTTTATTTGATGTTAAAGTAAAAAATGACACAAACATGAAATGTTTTACTAAAACAATTTTAACATGGGGTTATACAAGTCATATTTTTTACTATAAATAGTCATTGGAAATTTAAAAATATTTCCTATATCATTGTAATTGTTTTTAAATTTTTAGACATTAAATAAATTAAATTATTTATGACATCATTATGATGCAACGATGACCTCATTATTTAACGATTTTAATAAAATGAAAAGATAATGTACAATCCAAGGCATAAACTTGTCAAAAACCTATTGGATGAGTATATTTATAACCCTTATCACCTTACCCTCGAATTATATATGTGTGGGACCTCTACAATCCGAAACTCATTTTATAATAAAGTGACTTTTCTTTACTTTCCAAGAGTGCCCCTCCTCTCCACTTATAAAAGGCCCCCACCCCTACCACCTTATTCACACTTTCAAGCCATTTGGCTCAGCCAACCTCTGCCCAAATACTCTCCCAACGTCCCCATCTTACTCTTAGAAGCCTCACTTTGGGCATAACTCTTCTCAAGGAAGCCTTTGGCTCAAATCAAAAAGAGTTACCCGATTTTGACGTAATGTCTTCTCTAATGTTGTTTTGTTTTATTTTTATTCTCCAACCCCCTAAACTCTTTTTTATTCATTTTTTTGTGACAAAACCAGTATCCTCAATATACTAGGATGTTTTTATAAGAAGTATTCGAGCTACAATTACACACACCTATATCTAATGGTTAAAGAACATACAGTTTCTGTGGATGGAGAATTTCTGCCTCACGAAACGATGATTGTTCAACACTCATATAACACCTTCAAAGGTGGCCATTAAGATGTAAATATATTTATATATGATATATAATATGTTTATGTTTTACTTATTCTTCTGTATTTCTCATTTATGGCATACTTTATGATTTCTATTATGGGCAAACGCGATAATTTCATTTTAGGAAGTGCGGACTACCGCCCCCTCAAAGTGATGTGAATCGTTAATGCCACATGTGGGATGTATAAAGGATGTAGTAAATAATATTATATATAATATTATACTGGAATTATATTATACATTTATATCATTATGATTTCATTCCATTAAATACTAAATAGAAATGAAATTAGCGTTCATGCGTAAGTACGGCTTACCGTCTCCATGAATGGTGCATTTCATTTCTTACCTCTAAATGTTATGTAATATTATAAATGAATGTATATACTGTATAAATATGATATATATGATATCTACATCATTAATATAATTCTGGATATAATGGATATTTCACCACATGAACAACTTGTAATTATAAGAAGTTTATTTTTGACTCAAGTACCAAAGATCGACAAAACGACCGTTATTAACTTAAATAATTACATAATATTCATAACATGGTAATAAGTTATATAAAAGGAATAATGAACATGAAAAAGTTTCTTAAGTAAATAGAAATTAACTCTAGTTTATTATTCAGGAGGTTAAAGAACGGTCGACTCAGGACAGGACGCAAGGTAAGGGAACTTCTTAACCCAATTTCCATTCTTTGGGTTAATCTCCTACTTTCAAATTATGTCATGATATTATTATGTCCTATTTTGTATTTTTACTTCCTTTATGTGTACCTATAGTGAATACACATAATAGAACTATTTTATTTTAAAAATGATCTTTTTAATGACTTCCTCTCAATCTCCTTTCATTGAGGCATATTTGGTTTTATACACACCTTTCTTTTATACGGTGTATAAACCCCTTTAAATTTTACGTTTATTCAAAAAGGAATATTTTTTTACAAAGAGTTTTACTAAACGACAAAAGGAATGTCTTTGTCGTACGTATGCGGCGATAACGACTTCTCCGCCGCCGTGACCATTATTTGAGTTTTAGCTTCCTCTACAAGCCATACTTTTTTTAAAAGAAAAATAAATACAAAGTTTTAACTTTCTTTTATTTTGGTATTGAGAATGGTTTTGAAATTTTTTTTATTATATCAATGTGTTGTATTGATATCTTGTGATTGAAATGTGGAAATGTTATGTTTCCTTATGCATGTTTTATGTGATACGATTATGTTATGGTTTATGATATGTTTAAACCTATTCATATGAGGAATGCATTGGACTTAATAAGTGACAGGTGGAGCCCACTACAGCTCCTTGATGCATCGGTAGGTCTCATGAGACAAAATAGTGTCTTGGCACGAGGCCTTGACAAAATCTTATTTGTGGTCTTGGCACGAGTCCTTGAATACGTGGTTATGATAGTCTGGAATTATGCATTCCATCATTATGAAAGTGGTTATTAATATTGCATATGATTATTCGACCAGTAGAATATCCATGTGAAGAAGTAAATGGCATTATCTCATTTTACTTTTTCCATATTATGTTGATGTTCAAGTTTAAAAGGCATTTGTTTTAGTTATACATTTCCTTAAATGTTTATGTTTATTTATGAAAGCTTCCGCAATATTGTTATCCTTACTGAGCATCTGAGCTCACCCCTTTCAATGTTTTAATATTTTCCAGGATGTGAAGAAGTATTTTATGAATGACCTGTAGGGATAGTCAGAAGAGGATATGAGTGTGGACTATGGAGACTTTATTATTGTATTTTTTCACCTTCTAATGTAATGTAACATTTATTAATGTATCTAGTGTTTCCAAGGCTACTAAACTAATCAGTATTTCGAGACATGATCTTTTGTGATCATGCCAATGTTACGAAGTAGTGCACCGACTCTGGGTAGCTGGGGTCGGGGTGTTACAGTTGGTATCTGAGGCAGTTTAGTACTAAACTTGGAAGATATATTTAGACAAACTTTGATTACAGCACATAGACCAAAGATAGACATGAAGGATTAGTATAGAAGAACTTCCTAGAATTTTGGTTTTATAGAGATTTTGTGAGTTTTCCGAGCAATACATCCATGTCTGGATACGAGCAGGTAGAGGCGGCTCTGGCACAGATGTACCTAGGGGTAAAACCCGAAAACACCGCTTTGGTCTAGACTCGAACGGGAACTGGTGCACGACAACGGGCCTTGTTGCACTCTTGGTTACGACACTCTCGGGGGATACGATTAGGATAATTCTCTTTTTCTTTACAAACCACTATGAAGGGTTATGAGTATATACTTTCTCAAAGAAAACATTTCTTTTTATGATTATGGATTATATCCATAATTAGTTCAATTTATGTAAAGTGTTTTACAAGTATGGAATTATGTATTTTGATTCATAAACTAATATAGTTTATTCCATTGTTTAGAAATGGTGCCTAGTGGAAGGAATGGAAACCATATCAATGCACGCACTCCGTGTAGGGATTTCCCTCATGCTCAAGATAATTATTGTGGAGCTGGAGAAACAACTGGTGCTGATCAACTTATTACCATACTGGGAAAACTCACTCAGGTTATGAATAATAACCTTACTCGTATGTAGCACCCTGATCTGCAACATGGAGGATCAATGTTATACCGCTTCATGAGGCAACAACCACCAACATTTAATGGGGGTACAAATCCATTTGTAGCTGAGCAATGGATAAACACCTTAGAGAAAATATTCCACGCCTTGGGGAGTAGCGAAAGGGAGAAGATTATCATGGCAGTTTACCGCCTCACTGGAGATTCTGATCAATGGTGGTCTTTGATTCAAAATACAAAGGAAGATGAAGAAGTATCAAGTATGGAATGGAGAGAGTTCAAAGAGATTTTCTTAGAAAAATACTTTCCACCTGACCATCGAGCATATATGGAAAAGCAATTTCTATGTCTGAGGCAGAAGGAGGATGATAATGTCGCAAAGTATGAGGATAACTTTACAAGGTTAGCGAGGTATGATGCAGATTATATACGAAACCCGAGAAGTAATATTGATCATTTATTTGATGGGTTAAACCCATTTCTCCGTAGAGCTTTAGTATCACAATCTTTCTCAACATACGAAGATATTGTCTCATGTGCTATCAAGACAGAAAAGGAATTCTCTATGTCTTATGGCAACAAAGTAAAGCAAGAGAAGAAGAGAACGGTGGAACAAGAGACAGATAAATAGAAAAAGGGAAAGAAGGATTTTACATTATGTGATAATTGTGGGAAGAATCACCCTGGTACTTGCCTAAAATGAATGGGAGTTTGTTATAAATGTGGAGAAAAAGGTCACCAGGCATGTGATTGCAATGGAAAGAAAGAGGCTATCAATGTCGAATGCTACAATTGTAGGGAAATGGGGCATACTGAAAATTAATGTCCTAAGCGTCAGGGAAACTTACCTCAGAAAAGGCCAAGGGATCAAGGGAAATCTTATGCTGTTACTACAGTTGAAGCAGAATAACTAATGTATTGGTGCTTTTGGACTCATGGATTATATTCTGGTTATTAGAATAATGTAATATATATAGAAGGATTATACTGCAGTACTTGTTGATTTTAGTAAGGTTTTAATATGATGAAGGTAATTATATTTTTAGTATGTGACAATAAGAGAAACTTTACTTTTTTTGGGGAATCTGATAAATTGATTTTGGAATTAAGATACCTTTTAGAGAAAGTCTGGACATAGGTATTTTAGATAACTATAAAGGTTAGAGTGGATTAATTTGATATTTGGATAGTATTTTTTAAGGTTAAAAAATTTATGAAGATTATTTTTGGAATATTATAATACTATAGTTTTAGGAAAAGGACAACCTGCAGGGTGGGGCATAACTCGTCACGTCGGACAAAGCTGCAGGAATCGAACCCACAACCATAGTGTGACAGGCCTTTATTTCCTACCACTAACCTACTGGAAGTCCCTGGTTATTACAAAATAATTTTAGTAATCTAAATGGTATGTGTTAACATTTTGAACCTTATACAATTAGAATAAGTATAATATTTTTGAGTTATATTATCTTTTTGAGTGAAAGATGAGTTGAAGGTTGAAACTCTAATTGTCAAGCATAAATATATATATACCTATCTCTTATTCAATGAATAAATTAATTCTTAAACTTTAGTGAAGGGATATTAAAAAAAAATGTGTTATCCTAATACCATATGTTTTTTTGAACTGATGATATTTTAAATCAACATAGATTGAAGGCTTTGAGGCCCTCAATTTGACAGTTGATTGTGATTGATGACCTCAATCACTCCCTACAAATATTTACGTTTTCCTCCAATTATATGTCTCTAATTTCCACCAATGTTCTCCTAATCGAGATCATAATTGGGTAGTGACTTTTTCATTTCCCTTTCCCTCTTATTAAGGCTAAATGTTATTAATCTCATTTCCGATGTGGGATTTCCACTAAAGTATTTTCTCTTTTCAACCTTTTATTTTTCAAATAAAAAAATTTCAAATTGCAAGGACGTAATTTATTGAAGGAGGGGAGAATGTAACACCCCGAGCTTCCACGATACGCTTCTCATTCAATAATGCAATAGCTTGCATTGTACGCAACTTTGAGTTCTAAAACACCGCGACTAATCAAAGTAGCCGTTATGAATAGTAATAACCACTTTTTAAAATTATGGAAATTTTATATTTCAAAATGGAGTTCATTTTTGGATTCGGAATATCGAAATTATCCTATGTTGAATTTTTGGTATTTTTCTGAGAACTTCTAATTTTTTATGAATAGTGAAAAATACTTAGAAACAAATTTTTTTATAAAAATAATTTATAGTGATAAATTATACTATTTAGTGGTTTTAAAGTATAATTATAATATATTTGTACCATTTTATCCAATGGTGGTCATTAAAATTAATTTAACATTGAAATTGGACATAAATAATTGCCAATCTTTTGATATAAATTGTTTCTTAAAAACACGTTATTTGTTGGGACAACCGGAATTAATTATAAAATTAATTAATGAAACCTATATGTTTGGAATTTTTTAAAATAGACATCATTTTTGAATTCGGAATATCAATTATAGCTTAGGGTGAAATGTTGGCATTGTTCTGAAAAACTTCAATTTTTGATGAATAGTGAAACCACTAAGTGGTAGTTAAATAACTGATTTTTCGTTTAAATGAAATATTACCAATTCTGTGATTTTATTTTCAAAAATCCGACATACATGGTTGTCATTAAGAAGAAAAATTTGGTTCAATGAGATTAAAATAATTTTTGGTTAATAGTAACTTTTAAGTTCTTAATCGCGATTAGAGGTAATTAGTGTAGATTAAGGTAAAAATAATGTTTTAATAATATTAGATGAGCTTGACACATGTACTACCCTCATTGGATGTTCCATGGCCGACCAAGACAATCCATGGGTCAACTTGGGGACCCCATGGAGCCACTTTAGTTGGAAATTGACATAAATACCTTTTATTTAATGTCAAAGTAAAAAATGACACAAACATGAAATGTTTTTCTAAAACAATTTTTACATGGGGTTATACAAGTCATATTTTTGACTATAAATAGTCATTGGAAAGCTAAAAATATTTCATATATCATAGTATTTTTTTATAATTTTTAGACATTAAATAAATTAAATTATTTATGACATCATTATGATGCAGTGATGACCTCATTATTTAACGATTTTAATAAAATGAAAAGATAATGTACAATCCAAGGATTACACTTGTCAAAAACCTATTGGATGGGTAGATTTCGAACCATTGTCACCTTAACCTAGAATTATATAAGTGTGGGACCTCTAAAATCCGAAACTCATTTTATAATAAAGTGACTTTTCCTTACTTTCCAAGAGTGCCCCTCCTCTCCACATATAAAAGCCCCCCCACCCCTACCACCTTATTCACACTTTCAAGCCATTTGGCTCGGCCAACCTCTACCCAAACAATCTCCCAACGTCCCCCTCTTACTCCTAGAAGCCTCACTTTGGGCAGAAATCATCCCAAGGAATCCTTTGGCTCAAATCAAAAAGAGTTACCCGATTTTGAGGTAATGTCTTCTCTAATGTTGTTTTGTTTTATTTTTCTTCACCAACCCCCTAAACTCTTTTTATTCATTTCTTTTGTAACAACACCAGTATCCTCAATATACTAGGATTTTTTTATAATAAGGATTAGATCTACAATTACACACACCTACATCTAATGGTTAAAGAACATACGGTTTCTGTGGGTGGCGAATTTCTGCCTCACGAAATGATGATTGTTCAACACTCATATAACACCTTCAAAGGTGGCCATTAAGATGTCACTATATTTATATATGATATATAATATGTTTATGTTTTACTTAGGCTTCTGTATTTCTCATTTATGGCATACTTTATGATTTCCATTATGGGTAAACGCGATAAATTCATTTTAGGAAGTGCGGACTACCGCCCCCTCAATGTGATGTGAATCGTTAATGCCACATGTGGGATGTATAAAGGATGGAGTAAATGATATTATATATGATATTATACTGGAATTATATTATACATTTATATCATTATGATTTCATTCCATTAAATACTAAATAGAAATGAAAGTAGCGTTCATGCGTACGTACGGCTTACCGTCTCCATGAACGGTGCATTTTATTTCTTACCTCTAAATGTTACGTAATATTATAAATGAATGTATATACTGTATATATATGATATATATGATATCTAAATCATTAATATAATTCTGGATGTAATGGATATTTCACCACATGAACAACTTGTAATTATAAGAAGATTATTTTTGAATCAAGTATCAATGATCGACAAAATGACCGTTATTAACTTAAATAATTACATAATGTTCATAACATGGTAATAAGTGATATAAAAGAAATAATGAACATGAAAAAGGTTCTTAAGTAAATAGAAATTTACTCTAGTTTATTATTCAGGAGGTTAAAGAATGGTCGAGTCAGGACAGGACGCAAGGTAAGGGAACTTCTTAACCCAATTTCTATTCTTTGGGTTAATCTCCTACATTCAAATTATGTCATGATATTATTATGTCCTATTTTTTATTTTTACTTCCTTTATGTGTACCTATAGTTAATACACATAATAGATCTATTTTAATTTAAAAATGATCTTTTTATGGACTTCGTCTCAATCTCCTTTCATTGAGGCATATTTGGTTTTATACACGACATTCTTTTATACGGTGTATAAACCCCTTTGACTTTTAAGTTTATTAAAAATGAATCTTTTTTTACAAAGCGTTTTACTAAATGAAAAAAGGAATGTCTTTGTCATACGTATGCGGTGACAACGACTTCTCTACCGCCGTGACCATTATTTGAGTTTCGGCTTCCTCTACAAGCCATAATTTTTTTAAAAGAAAAATAAATACAAAGTTTTAACTTTCTTTTATTTTGGTATTGAGAATGGTTTTGAAAGTGTTTTTATTATATCAATGTGTTGTATTGATATCTTGTGATTGAAATGTGGAAATTTTATGTTTCGTTTATGCATGTTTTATGTGATACGATTATGTTATGGTTTATGATATGTTTAAACATATTCATATGAGGAATGCATTGGACTTAATAAGTGATGGGAGGAGCCCGCTATAGCTCCTCGATGCATCGGTAGGTCTCATGAGACAAACTAGTGTCTTGGCACGAGTCCTTGACAAAATCTTATTTGTGGTCTTGGCACGAGGCCTTGACTACGTGGTTATGATAGTCTGGCATTATGCATTCCATCATTATGAAAGTGGTTATTGATATTGCATGTGATTATTCGACCAGTAGAATATCCATGTAAAGAAGTAAATGGCATTATATCATTTTACTTTTTCCATATTATGTTGATGTTCAAGTTTAAAAGGATTTTGTTTTAGTTATACATTTCCTTAAATGTTTATGTTTATTTATGAAAGCTTCCGCAATATTGTTATCCTTACTGAGCATATGAGCCCACCCCTTTCAATGTTTTAATATTTTCCAGGATGTGAAGAAGTATTTTATGAATGACCTGCAGGGATAGTCAAAAGAGGATATGAGTGTGGACTATGGAGACATTGTTATTGTAGTTTTTCACCTTCTTATGTAATGTAACATTTATGAATGTATCTAGTGTTTCCAAGGCTACTAAATTAATCGGTCATTCGAGACTTGATCTTTTGTGATCATGCCAATGTTACGAAGTAATGCACCGACTCTGGGTAGGTGGGGTCGGGGCGTTACAAGAGCTGTCATTGGAGAAGCTATCTTTGAGAAATCTTTAACAAACCAGTGATAATATCCTACTAATCCCAAGAAGCTTTGAATCTCGAAAACATTTCATGGTTGTTCCCAATTCATAATAGCCCTAACCTTCTAAGGATAAACTGATATTCCTTGTTCTGACACCCCATTTCCCAATAATTTCACTTCCTGAATCCATAAATCGCACTTTGAAAGCTTGGTATTATGTCAGTGATTCCATAGGAGACTTAGAATAGTTCTCAGATGATGTACATGACCCTCCTCAGATTTGTAGTAGACAAGAATGTCATCCACAAAGACTAACATGAAAGTATCTAGATACTCACAGAAAACCTTGTTAATCAAATCCATAAAAACTACAGGAGCATCTGTTAAGATGAAGGGAATAACAAGGTACTCATAATGGCCATACCTACTCTGAAAAGTGGTCTAATGAATGTCATATTCTCTTATCCTCAACTGATGGTAACCCGATCAAAGATCAATTTTTGAAAACCACTTTTCCCCTTTCAATTGTTCAAAAAACATCAATTTTTGGTAATATATATTCATTCTTTACCGTAGCTCGGTTGAGATTTTGATAATCAACACATAAGTGAAGAGAACTATCATCCTTATTGGCGAAGAGAACTGGTGTATCCAAAGGTGACACACTCGGTCATATAAAACCATTCTCAAGATGACCGTCTAACTGAAACATCAGTTCTTCTAGTTCTGATGGAGCCATTCGGTAAGAGGGAATAGAAACCGGTTGAGTAGCTAGCATTAAGTCAATTGAAAAATAAACCACCCTTACTAGTGTAAAACCAGATAAGTCAGAAGGAAACACATCAAGAAACTCAACGACGAATGGAGGAAGATCACCACACATTGAATCTCTCTCTAGATCAGAAGAAAACACTGATATAACTTTCCCCAACTCTGGATAAGAGCGTCCAGCTCTACATGACCTTGGGTCCCATTATCCTTAAAAAACAGGAGGCACACCACTGGGTGTATTAAGGTAGACCCGTTAAAGATAACAATCGATCTGGGAAATATCGTCAATGAGTCAATCCATCCCAAAAATGACGTCAAAAGATTTCATGTCGAGAAACAATAAACTCCAAGCATGATCAACATCTGAAAGAGAGAAGACAAAAGCAGGACTACAAAGACCCTTCTCTCTCATTGTACCAAGGGGTGTAGTAATGACCATCGAACAAGATAAAATTTCCATAGGTAAATTAAGAAAATTCACAATATGGGTTGAAATAAATGAGTGAGATGCACCAGTATCAAAAAGATCTGTCACTAAATATAAAGCTATAGTAATGGTACCTCACACAGTTGCAGGACCTATATCAGCTACCTATAGAGACACTTCCACTGCATGAATGAGCTTCATTCTGAATGCATGTGGCTGGAACCCTTTTTCACATGAAGCATTTTATTTCCCTGGAGTTTCTGGAGGTGCTGATGATCCCATTCTACTACTTGGAGTAGAGAAGTGATGGAAGAATCTATATAAGTTCCCTAAATGTATGTAGGAGCTATAGTTCTAGGGTACCTCAGTTCAAACCCTCTTAGAATTTCCTGGCTTTCCACCCTGATAGAAAGTCAAATAAGCCCATCATGTTGCTACCGGAGGTCTAGAATGACTCTATTGTTGATAAACACCGTGAGAAATGTCATGGTTTTTTTCCTTTAAAGGAACAAAAACTGCCACTAGGAGGGAAAAGAACCTCCTTCAACCCTGACATCCCTGCCAGGTCCATCTCAACCATCATGGACCTATCCATCACATCAACATAAGTGGGTTGCTTTAGTATGAAAACCTGAGAATGGATATCTGATCTAAGTCCCTACTCGATTCTTTGTGCCTTCATCTTATCATTAGATACAATCTCAGGAGAAAACTATACCAACTTAGAATAGTGATTTGAGTACTAAGTTACGGTCTTGTTGGCCTGCTCAAGCTTTAAAATCTCAACATCCATGGCCAAAAACATTGATTCTAGATAGAAATGGTTAGTGAAAAGAACCCTATCTTTACACTCCAAATCCTCATGTTTTCCAGTCGTCACTATCGTGTCCCACCATCCCTTACTTGGTCTTTCCAGCATGATGGTGGAACACTTCACCTTGATCACATCAGGTGTCTCCAAGAACCCAAACATACGTTCAATATTACTCAACCATTCCTCAGCATGTTGAGGGTCAATGGAGCCATTGAAAACTGGTGGCTTCTGGCATAGGAACTCTTGAGAACGACTTCCGAGAATATCACTATGAGGATCTATAGCTAGATTCTGAAAAGGAATTGGTGGTGGTGCCTGTCCTAGAGCTTGGACAGTGTGAACAATAACCTCAACCAGACTCTGATCCACAATAGTACTCACTTGGTGAGATTCAGCAGTAGCCTCTCTTTGGATCATATTCTCCCTTCTTCTCAGAGGAATGATGCTTCACAATATAAAAAGACATAGATTAACACTTAAACCGAGTTACAAGGAAAAATATTCTTAATATAAGGGATAACAAGATTTGGATTCTACTCTATCCAAATCAAAATAGAGAAAATACTAGAACTAATCCACAAGTCGTATTTCCCTAACCAACCCTGGTGACTTAAGGTTCATTGTGGTGTGAGCTGGCCAGTCACTCAGTCACAACTAACTCCTAAGTCCCAACAAGAATAGTCAAATGCATACTGCCATCAAGGTAAGATGCATAACCATCCCTTTGATACCACTTTGTCACGAACCAGCCCAAGTACCCTGTTAACCCGATAACCGAGACAAACCTGACATAGCCCGAAGGGCGTTCTTGATCTGTAACAACCTGAGATTTTATAAGATATATTCATTTTAATTTCTTTCATATCTTCTGTTGTACTCTACACCAAGATTATCTTGTGCTATATGCATCACAGTATTAGCTTATAGTATAGGCAACACTAATCTTGGATCGTGTTACACACAATTTCATGTTTGTTTGATAGTAGTTATTCTACGAAACATTGATTATATATATATATATTCAATGTATTTTTTTATACGCAACGACAAAGGAGTCATGCACTACACACAACCCTGACTTGGCTTGCATTACACGCAATCACGACCTTCCTCGATAAAGTGTCTTGTACGCAATACCGGGTTTTACTAAACAACGATATGCTATTAAAATATTATTAAAACTAGCCATTATGAATAGTAATACCAACTTTTTGAAATTTTGTAAATTTTATTTTTCAAAATAGACTTCATTTTTGGATTCGGAATATTGAAATTATCTTAGGGTGAAATTATGGTACTTTTCGGATAACTTTCATATTCTGATGAATAGTGAAAATTACTAAATTTTAATTAAAAACAAAATTTTTAATCGAAATAATTAAGAGTGATAAATTATTAATTTTAGTGGTTTTAAAGAATATTTAGAATATATTTTTACAATTTAATACAATATTGGTTATTGGATGTAATTTCACATTTAAACCAGACATCAACAAGTGTCAATCTTTTGATAGTTATCATCTCTGAAAAACACGCTATTTTTTTGACGACGGGAATTAATTTTTAAATTAGTTAATGTAACTGATATTTTTTGAATTTGGTAAAATAGACATCATTTTTGAATTCATATTATCTAATATAGATTAGGCCTATTTTTTGGTATTTTTCTAGAAACATTCATTTTTTTGATGAGTAGTGAAACCACTAAGTGGTAGTTAAAAAACTGAAGTTTTCAAAAAACGTAATTTTACCACATCTGTGAGTGGAATTCAGAAAATCCAAGAGACACGTTTAATATCAAGGACAAAAATGTGGTTCAATGAGATGAAAATAATTTTTGGTGAATAATAACTTTTTACTTATTTTACCACAGTTAAAAGTAAATTGTGTAATTAAGGGTAAAATGATATTATTATTACCCTAACACATGTCCTAATTCTATTGGACAAGTGTAATTCGACCCAAAACAACATTCGGAATAAAATATGACGATTTAGGCCCACTTGGATTAGATTAGGACATTTATTATTAATTTATTTAAAGAAGGGTTAAAATAGTTAAAATCAATGTTTATTAATTTAATCATTTTTAATATAGGGTAATACTTAAGATAAATTCGACTATAAATATTAACTATAAATATAAAATTATTTCATACATAATGGTAATTTATTTGTAATTTTTAGACTTATAATTTAATTTATTTTTGACACAACGATGATGCAGTAATTATCTTATTAATGAAATATTGACATAATTGATGTTATAAATACACAAATAAATGTAATTTGAGACTTTTTATGAATTCCAATAATTTTCTATGTTAATATGAAATTTTATTATTTATTTAATTAACTTATTTTGAAATAATAATTCTGTTATGGTTTTCAAAAAAAATCAATTACTAAATAGTGTCAAAATTGACATAAAATAGTTTTTAGAACAAATAGTATATTATTAATTGTTATTATATTCATAGAAATCTAAGATTCGGCCAAGATACTTATATCATGATAGGTGTGTCATTAATGGACCACTTGGGGGTCGCTTGGATGTATATGGTATGTTTATTAACTATAAAATATAAAAATACAAAGTGACATGGTAAATGCCAATATAATTAACTAAGAGTTAAAACTAAACGTTAAGGTTAATATAATGACCTAAACTTTTCTAAATTATATTGGATGAGTGGATTTCGACCCATACCCACCTTAGATTCGAAATAAAACAATTTGGAGCTATTAAAAACCGAATATGACTCTGTAATAAAATAATATTTTTAGTTTTTCCAAAGGTGCCCCTCTCCTCCCTTATAAAAGGGAACCTCCTCCCTCTCTTACTCACACCACATTGAGCCTTCAATCTTGGCCATCCCCTGAAAAAATTTCTTCTCCACTTATATAGAAACATCCTAGAGGTTTTGGTCTTCTTCAAAGGCCAATTTTAGTGCCCTAAGAGGAGGTCTCAAAGAGGCGCTTCAAAGAAGAAGTAATGTCCATTACGATTCATTCAACTTTATTTCTTCATCCACTACTTCTTCTTAGGTTGTTTCATTATGAAGTAATAAAATCAGTATCACTCATATACTTATATTTTATTATATGTATTAAACAACCCTATTTCACCATCTATCCATCCTATGGAAAACGAATTCACCACGCGTGCGTACGTACGGAATACCGTCTCTACGCCGTTGTGTAATCTATTTTCCACCACAAACATACTTGGATGGGTATAATGGTGTAAATAATAAATATATATGATTATTGTAATGCGATATTGATTCTGTAATAGTATACATACACTCCAATAAAGTTCCACTATCATGGGAACGATATCATCACTCGTGCATACGTACGGAATACCGTCTCCACGACTCGATGAGATTCATTCTCAATGATTAACCATTCATGAATGATTATAAAGTATATATAATAAGTAATAATTAAATATATGACATAATAATGATACTGTATTTATGTATATATATATATATATTTATTTCATCCAATTAATTCCATTCAATTCAATGAGGAAACGAAAACAACGTTCTTGGTTACGTACGACCTACCATCTCCATTAACAGTGTATTTCTTTCAATTAATAGATCTATTATATATATATGTATATTATGAATATATATTATATAAAAATATTGTTTTATATTTTGTAATTAAGTAATCATGATCTAAGTAATCATATGAACAATTACAAGTCAAAACACAGATGACAAATGGAATGATTTTACCCAAAACGCTCTTTAACATGGAATTTACAAAAGAACGGGTAATATAATGTCATAAGTGACCATATATGATATAATAAGAATTAATATGATTATGTAATAAGTCAATGATTTATTTAAATCATTATACAGGAGGCTCAGATACGTACGAAGCATATCAGACCTAAGGTAAGGGATAATTTTGCAAATGTCATTTTTATCCGAGATTTCTTATATGTAAGTATTTATTGGGATCATCCATGTACATGCTTTATAAAATTGTTTTTATGTATTTTTAATGTCCTTCTTACCCATTTTGACTTTCAGTACATGGTATGTAAGGAATCTTTTTTTATGTTACGAGGTACTTTTTGACTTTTCCGACAAAAGTACGAGGAGAATGTTTTTTAACTTATACGGCATGAAAGGATTTTTACGGTTTTATAAAGCCTTATTTTCATGAATCATACTCCAAAATATTTCATGAATATTTTCAACAAAATACTTTTCTTTTAAAAATGCATTACATTTTGTGAAAAGAAAATGATTTTAAAGAAGAAATGATATTTTCCTTAAGAATTCATTTCAAGTGTTTTATCAAAACCATTTTCCATCTAAAATGACATTATTTCATATGTGTATGTTTCAAGAATAATGTCATTATGATTTACATGGTTTAACTTTTTTTTATTAAGAAATGATATCCATTTCTTTTATATGGAATATGTGATGATGGGATGATGTTCATGAAACCCATTCAATTCGTTGGGTTATTATGAATGATGTATGTTTATTTTGTGGCACAAGTAATAATGATTTAATTATGAGATGGTTGGGAACTATATCTCCCTCTAATGCATTAGGTAAAGATTTATATATAATGAGATAGACATGGCTGGAAAGGTAGGTTAATCCGGTTCAGTATTACAGGACTGGAACGAGGAGTGAACTCGATTCAAAAAGGGACTTTGTCCACTAAGATGGTCTTGGCAGCAATGGCTTGGATACTATGGAAATCATTACATGCTCTTAATGGATTCCACAATTACATGTTTATTTCCCATGCTATTTTATCGTGATTAATGTTTCTTTATGATTTATTCCTTAAGTACTACCACGATTTATGTCATTTCTCAAGATTCTGATGTTTAAATATTATGTTCATGTTTTGAAGTTCAAATGTATATGATTTGTATTATTTTATCCATGCTTACCCTTACTGAGAATTTGAGCTCACCCTTTATATGATTTCTTTTCCCCAGGATTTAAAGAAAATGTTTTAGGTAAGAAAACAAAAAGGGGAAGATCTTATCGGAGATGTTGAAGATCTTTCAACACGATTATAAGATTATATTCCGAGTTTCCGAAGACACTATAGTATTATGATCCTTGTGTGTATCGTTTTGTTATGTTTTAAGTATTCTACTAAAGTAATGTAATTTCCATGTAGGTCAAGCTTCGGGCCTCTACAGTTGGGATCAGAGGAAAGGTTTAGTTATCCTTTGGAAACTAGGATGTGAAAAATTTAGTGAGATCCCTAGAGATATTTCTAAGGTATGTCTAGGGATGTTCCCAAGGATAAGTATACGTATAGGTTATAGTCCTAGAATTTCTCTAACGATCTTATAATTTAACCTAAGATGTTAGATATTGAGGGTAATCCCCCTTTACTATGATGTTTTCTGTAGCATGATTTTTACCTCTCACACTATTATTTTTGGGTTTTAGATGATGGCTAGAACCCGAAGGAGCCGTGTTGATCAATGAAATGCACAATGCAATGATTTTACTCCTGAACAAAAATATGTTATGGGAGATGGAGTGAAAAATATTATTTCTATACTTGCACAAGCTATGAATCATTCTGGACTTCCAAATGAGCATAGAAGGGAACAATATTCTATTGATTCATTTATGAGGCAACATCCACCTTCTATTAGTGGGTCTTCTGATCCACTTGTTGCTGAACAATTGATCAGTACCATTGAAAATATATTTTTAGTTCTTCAATGTTTTGAACATGATAATGTCATCTTAGCAGTATATTGTTTGGAAGGTGAAGCTGATCAATGGTGGAATCTTATCAAGAATACGAGGCCAAGAGATGAAATTGAGTCCATGGAATGAGATGAGTTCAAGAAATTATTTTGCAATAAGTACTTACCTCGTATTCTTCGAACAAAGATGGAGAAGGAGTTTCTTGATCTAAAGAAAAAGGATGATGAATCTGTTGGTGTATACAAAGTGAATTTTACAAGGCTTCCCAGGTATGCATCTGGCTTTATCATCCAACATGAAAGTAATGTACATCGATTCTTCAGTGTCATAAAACCAAATCTTCAAAGGGAATTGTCTATAAGATACTTCAGTAGCTATGAATAAATTGTGTGTTGTGCTATCAAGGTATAAATGGATGTTGGTGTTACTTATCCATCACATGGTTTTGACATGAAACGAAAGATGGAGTTAAAGGAGAAATCTCATAATAATGGTGAAAATAATATGAATGTTTCCTTATTCTCAAAGTGTGGAAAGAAGCATGGTGGAGATTGTCTTAAAGGGACTAGAAAATGTTTTAAGTGTGGAAAATATGGTCATCGAGTAGCTGAGTGTCGAAGTAATGGAAAAAGGGTTTCTAATGATGTGAATAAAGAAAAGACTACAAATAATGCACCAACAGAACTTT
Source organism: Viscum album (assembly GCA_963277665.1). Lineage (NCBI taxonomy): Eukaryota > Viridiplantae > Streptophyta > Magnoliopsida > Santalales > Viscaceae > Viscum > Viscum album. The sequence goes on along the minus strand of OY728133.1, from coordinate 1,440,340,176 downwards.
AATGCTTCGAGTGCAAGGAAATGGGGAATTTCCCTAATAAATTACCTAATCCAAGGGTTAGTGATGATCAACATAAGCAACCACTTAAGGAAAACGACAAAGGGAAGTCACATGCGATTACTATTGGCGATGTTGAATATGACAACAATGTCGTGGAATGATTAAGTGTTTATGTAATGGGATTCCAAAATAATGTTGTATATAGTATCGTGGAATTTTAGAATATTTATATATTGGTCTATTTTGGTTTTGAATAATTTTATGGTACCGATAACCATGGAAAGAGATTGAGATATTTTTGGAAAAATGATGATATGCGCATAAAGAAGTGATAAGGAGAAAATTAAATGTTTGACAATATTCATGAGCTCATGACTGATATAAGGAAATAGTTATATCATGGTTTAAGTATATAGAATTTTGGGGTTTTGTTATGTGGAAAGAGTAAACTTCTGACAGTACTCAAGTTTTCAGTAAGATTCACTGGGTATTCATTTTTCAATAGAATATATGATTATGGCTTTCGAATTTTTGGAATGTGACCAATAAGAAATATCTCATGATATATGGGGATCAACGATTGTATTAAAATGCTTGCTATATGAAATCTCTGGTAATCGTTTATGGATAAGCCTAAAGATTGGAATGTATTATGTTGGACATAAGTTAGTATTGTTTAAGGATAGATGTTTTTTCGATATTATGGATAGGATGTTATAGTAATGTAGTTTTAGAAAAAGGACAACCTGTAGGATGGGCGACAGTCCATCGCTTCGGACAAGGCTGTGGGAATCGAACCCACAACCGAAGTGAGACTGGCCTTTATCCCCTACCACTGGCCCATATGAAGTCCATGTTTAGTAGAAACTAGTTTTATTATATTAAACAGTATGATATATGAAGTATAAGTCCATTTTAGGAACCATATATGATTAATCTCACTGTATATGGACTTATGTATTTTTTGATAACTTTTATAACCTTTTTTTTGAGACAGATATAATGACCCATCATTCTATCACATGATCTGCTGACACTTCACGAATGACAAATTCAACTTCATATCTTTAAGATATGAAGTGGAAATTGTCCAAATAACGACCAACAGTGTGACTGTACCAAAATCACTAAAGTATTTCTTCTAATTCCAATTTCATCAACTTTAGGGAAATTATCTTGAAAACAAAAAATGTTGTCCTAGTGCCCTAATATCCGATGAATCAGATGGTACCTTAGATCATCACAAATCTATGACTTTGGGATTGATGGCTTTTTCATAGCCATGTTCTCTACCATTCTCCATCAGAACTTGATGGTTTGATTTTTCTTCCATATCCATATTTTCACCTATGTTCTCCTATATGGAAACCCAGTGATGAGTTTCTTTGGGTAATCGTTACATTTCATACTTAAGTTTTTAAAATTATGTTTTAGTATTCCTTTTTATGATGTGGGTTTCTATGACTTGTAAATGATTTATAACCCCGATGAATTTCGAGGGCGAAATTCATTTTAAGGGGGGTAGAATGTAACAACACGAGATTTTATAAGATATATTCCTTTTAATTTCTTTCATATATTCTATTTTAAGCTACACCAAGATTATCTTGCGCTATACACAACACCGTTTTAGCTTACAGTATAGGCAACACTAATCCAGGATCGTGTTACACGAAATTTCATGTTTGTTTGATAGTAGTTATTCTACGAAGCATTGAGTATATATATATATATATATTCAATGTATTTTGTTATATTCTACGTCAAAGGAGTCATGCACTACATGCAACCCTGACTTGGCTTGCATTACACGCAATCACGACCTTCCTCGATAGCGTGTGTTGTACGCAATACCGGGTTTTACTAAACAACGATATGCTATTAAAATATTATTAAAGCTAGCCGTTATGAATAGTAATACCCAATTTTTGAAATTTGGTAAATTTTATTTTTCAAAATGGACTTCATTTTTGGATTTGGAATATCGAAATTAGTTTAGGGTAAAATTTTGGTACTTTTCGGATAACTTTCATATTCTGATGAATAGTGAAAATTACTAAATTTTAATTAATATCATGTTTTTTAATCGAAATAATTAATAGTGATAAATTATTAATTAGAGTGGGTTTAAAGTATATTTATAATATATTTTTACAATTTAATACAATTTTGGTCATTGGATGTAATTTCACATTTAAACCCGACATAAACAAGTGTCAATTTTTTGATAGTTATTATCTCTTAAAAACACGCTATTTATTTTGACGACGGAAATTAATTTTTAAATTAGTTAATGTAAATGATATTTTTTGAACTTGGTAAAATAGAAATCATTTTTGAATTCATAATATCAAATATAGCTTAGGCCTAATTTTTTGTATTTTTCTTGAAACTTTCATTTTTTTGATGAATAGTGAAACCACTTAGTGGTAGTTAAAAAACTGAATTTTTCATAAAACATAATTTCACCGCTTCTGTGAGTGGAATTTCGAAAATCTGAGAGACACAGTTAATATCAAAGACTAAAATGTGGTTCAATGAGACGAAAATAATTTTTGGTGAATAGTAACTTTTTACTTTTTTTACCACTGTTAAAAGTAAATAGGGTAATTAAGGGTAAGAATGATATTATTATTACCCTAACACATGTCTTAATTCTATTGGAAAAGTGTAATTCGACCCAAAACAACTTTAAGAATAAAATATGACCATTTAGGCCCACTTTTATAAGATTATTACATTTATTATTAATTTATTTAAAGAAGGGTTAAAATAGTTAAAATCAATGTTTAATAACTAAATAATTTTTAATATAGGGTTATACATAGGATTAATTCGACTATAAATATTAATTAGAAAGATTAAAAGATTTCCTACATAATGGTATTTTATTTTTAATTTTTAGAATTAAAATAATTTAATTTATTTATGACACAATGATGATGCAGTAATTATCTTATTAATGAAATATTGACATAATTGATGTTATAAATAACCAAATAAATGAAATTTGAAAATTTTTCTGAATTCTAATACATTTCTATGTTAATATTACATGTTAGTATTGATTTAATTAACTTTGTTCGAACTAATAATTCTGTTATGATTTTCACAAAAATCAATTACCAAATAGTTTCAAAATTGACATAAAATAGTTTTTAAAACAAATATTATATTATTAATTGTTATTACAATCCTAAAAATCTATGTTTCGGCCAAGATACTTATATAATGATAGGGGTATCATTAATGGACCACTTGGGGGGTCACTTGGATGTATATGGTAAGTTTATTTACTATATAATATAAAAATACAAAGTTACATGGTAAATGTCCATCTAATTAACTACGAGTTAAAACTAAACGTTCAGGTTAATATAATGACCTAAACTTGTCTAAATTATATTGGATGAGATTATTTCGACCCATACCCACCTTATATTTTAAAAAAACAAATTCATAGCTATTAAAAACCGAATATTACTTTATAATAAAATAATTTTTTTAGTTTTTCCAAAGGTTCCCCTCTCCTCCATTCTAAAAGGGCATCTCCTCCCACTCTTCCTCACACCACTTTGAGCCTTCAAGCTCAGAAAAACCCTGCCAAATTAACTTCTCCACTTCCATAGAAACATCCTATAGGTTCTGGTCTTCTTCAAAGTCTAATTTTAGTTCCCTAAGAGGAGGTCTCAAAGAGGCGCTTCAAAGAAGAAATAATGTCTGTTAACGATTCTTTCAACTTTATTTCTTCTTCCACTTCTTATTATTATGTTGTTTTATTATGAAGTAATAACATCAGTATCACTCATACACTGATATGTTATTATAAGTATTAAAGTACCCTATTTCACCATCTATCCATCCTATGGAAAATAAAATCACCAAGCGTACGTACTTACGGAATACCGTCTCCACACCGTGGTGTAATCTATTTTCCACCACCACCGTACTTGGAAGGGTATAATGGTGTAAATAATTACTATATATGAATATTTTAAATTTATATTGATTCTGTAATAGTATACATACACTCCAATAAAATTCCACGATCATGGGAACTATATCATCGCTCGTGCGTGCGTACGGAATACCGTCTCCACGACGTGATGAGATTCATTCTCAATGATTAATCATTCATGGATGATTATAAAGTATATATAATAAGTAATCATTAAATATATGACATAATAATGATACTGGATTTATGTATATATATATTTATTTCATCCAATTAATTCCATTCAATTCAATGAGGAACCGAAAACAACGTTCATGCGTACGTACGACCAACCGTCTCCATGAACGGTGTATTTCTTTCTATTAATAGATCTATTATATATATTTATATTCTTAATATATATTATATATAAATCATGTTTTATATTCTGGAATTAAGTAATCATGATCTAAGTAATCATATGAATAATTACAAGTCAAAACACGGAGGACAAATAAAACGATTTTACCCAAAACCCTCTTTAACATGGAATTTACAAAAGAATGGGTACTATAAAGTCATAAGTGAACCATATATGGTATAATAACAATGAATATGATTCCTTAATAAGTCAATGACATTATTTAAATCATTATACAGGAGGTTCAGATACGTACGAAGCATATCATACCTAAGGTAAGTGAAAATTTTGCAAATCTCATTTTTATCCGAGATTTCTTATACGTAATTATTTACAAGGAACATCCATGTACATGTATTGTAAAAGTGTTTTTATGTATTTCTAATGTTATTCTTACCCATTTTTACTATTACTACATGGTATGTAAGGAATCTTTCTTTTGTTTACGTTATGAGGTACTTTTTGACTTTTCCGACAACAGTAAGAGGAGAATGTTTTTTTAACTTATACGGCATGAAAGACATTTTACATTTTTATAAAGCCTTATTTTCATGAATCTTCCTCAAAAATATTTCATGACTATTTTCAAAAAAAATACTTTTCTTTTAAAAATTCATGACATTTTGTAAAAAGAAAATGATTTTAAAGAAGAAAGGATATTTTCCTCAAGAATTAATTTCAAGTGTTTTATCAAAACCATTTTCCATCTAAAATGACATTATTTCATATGTGTATGTTTCAATTATAATGTCACAATGATTTACATGGTTTCACTTTAGTTATTATGAAATGATATCCATTTATTTTATACGGATTATGTGATGATGGGATGATGTTTATGAAACCCATTCTATTCGTTCTATTATTAAAAATGATGTATGCTTATTTTGTGGAACATGTAAGAATGATTTCATTATGAGAGGGGTGGGAACTATATCTCCCTCCAATGCATTGGGTAAAGATTTATATCTCATGATATAGACATGGCCGGAACGGTAAGTTAATCTGGTTTAGTATTACAGTACTGGAACGAGGAGTGAACTCGATTCAGAAAGGGACTTTGACCACTATGATGGTCAGGGCAGCAATGCCTTGGCTACTATGTAAATCATTACATGTGCGTAATAGATGTCACAATTACATTTTTAATTACCATGATTTTTTATCATGATTAATTATTCTTTATGATCTATGCCTTACATACTTCCATGATTTATGTCATTTCTCAAGATTCTGATTTTAAATATTATGTTCATGTTTTGAAGTTTAAATGTATATGATTTGTTTTATTTTATCCATGCTTACCATTACTGAGAATTTGAGATCACCCTTTATATGTTTTCTTTTCCCCAGTATTTAAATAGTGGTTTTAGGTAAGAAAACAAAAAGGGGAAGATCTTATGGGAGATGTTGAAGATCTTTCACCGCGATTAGATGATTATATTCAGAGTTTCCAAAGACACTAAACTATTACGATCCTTGTGTGTCTGTTTTTGTTATGTTTTAAGTATTCCGCTAAAGAAATGTAATTTTCATGTACGTCATGTTTCGGGGCTCTACAGTTGGTATCAGAGGAAAGGTTTAGTTAACCTTTGGAAACTAGGATGCGAAAACATTAGTGAGATCCCTAGAGATATTTCTAAGGTATGTCTAGGGATGTCCCTAAGGTTAAGTATACGTATAGGTTATAGTACTAGAATTTCTCTTACTATCATCTAATTTAACCTAAGATGTTAGATATTGAGGGTACTCCCCCTTTACTATGTTGTTTTCCGTAGCATGATTTTTACCTCTCACACTATTCTTTTTGGGTTTTAGACGATGGCTGGAACCCGAAGGAACCGTGTTGATCAATGCAATGGAAAATGAAATGATTGTCCTCCTGAACAAACAAATGTTATGGGAGATGGAGTGAAAAATATTATTTCTATACTTGCACAAGCTATGAATCAGTCTGGACTTCCAAATGAACATAAAAGGGAACAATATTCTATTGAGTCCTTCATGAGGCAAAATCTACCTTCTTTCAGTGGGTCTTCTGATCCACTTGTTTCTAAACAATGGATCAGTACCACTAAAAAGATATTTTCAGTTCTTCAATGTTTTGAACAATATAAAGTCATCTTAGAAGTATATCATTTTGAAGGTGAAGGTGATCAATGGTGGAATCTTATCAAGAATACGAGTCCAAGAGATGAAATTGAGTCCATGGAATGAGACGAGTTCAAGAACTTATTTTTCAATAACTACTTCCCTCGTATTCTTCAAACAATGATGGAGAAGGAGTTTATTGAACTAAAGAAAAAGGATGATGAATCTGTTGGTGTATACAAAGTGAATTTTATAAGGCTTTCCAGGTATGCATCTGGCTTTATCATCCAACATGAAAGTAAAGTTGATCGATTCTTCAGTGGCATAAAACCAAATCTTTGAAGGGCATTATCAATAAGAGACTTCAGTAGCTATTAAGAAATTGTGCATTGTGCTATCAAGGTAGAAATGGAATTTGGTGTTACTTATCCATCACATGGTTTTGCCAAGAAACGAAAGATGGAGATCAAGGATAAATCTCAGAATAATGGTGAAAAGAATATGAATGTTTCGTTATGCTCAATGTGTGGAAAGAAGCATGGTGGATGTTGTATTAAAAGGACTAGAAAATGTTTTAAGTGTGGAAAAGAAAGTCATCGAGCAGCTGAGTGTCGAAGTAATGGAAAAAGGGTTTCTAATGATGTGAATAAAGAAAAGACTGCAGAGAACACACCACCAACACTTCAATGCTTCATGTGCAAGGAAATTGGGCTTTATGCTAATAAATTCCATAATCCAAGGGTTAGTGATGATCGACATGAGAAACCACTTAAGGAAAAGGACAAAGGGAAGTCACATGCGATCACAATTGGCATTGTTGAATATGACAACGATGTGGTGTAATGATTAAGTTTTTATGTAATGGGATTCCAAAATAATGTTCCATATAGTATCGTGGAATATTGGAATATTTATGTATTGGTATATTGTGGTTTTCAATAATTTTATGGTACCAGTAACCATGGAACGTGATTGAGATATTTTTGGAAAAAAGATGATATACGCATAATGAAGGGATAAAGAGAAAATGAAATGTTTGAAAGTATTCATGAGCTCATGACTGATATAATGAAATTGTTATATCATGGATTGAGTATATAGAATTTTGGGGTTTTGGTATGTGGAAAGAGTTAACATTTGAACAGAACTCATGTTTTCACTAAGATTCAATGGGTATTCATTTTTCTAGAGAATAAATGATTAGGGCCTTCGAATGTTTGTAATGTGACCAACAATACATATCTCATGATATATGGGGATCAACAATGGTATTAACATGCTTGCTATATGAAATCACTGGTAATCATTTATGCATAAGCCTAAAGATTGGAATGGATTATGTTAGACATAATTTAGTATTGTTTAAGGATAGAATTTTTTTCGATATTATTGGTGAGATGTTATAGTAATGTAGTTTTAGAAAGAGGACAACCTGTAGGATGGGCGACAGTCCATCGCGTCGGACAAGGATGTGGGAATCGAACCCACAACCGAAGTGCGACTGGCCTTTATCGCCTACCACTGGCCTACAAGAAGTCCCTTTTTAGTAGAAACTAGTTATATTATATTAAGAAGTATGATATATGAAGTATAAGTCCATTTTAGGAACCATATATGATTAATCTCATTGTTGATGGTTTTATGTATTTTTTGATAACTTTTATAACCTTTTGTTTGAGACTGATGGAATGACCCATCATTCTATCACATGATCTGCTAACACTTCACGAATGACAAATTCAACTTCATTTCTTTAAGAGATGAAGTGGAAATTGTCCAAAGAACGACCAACGGTGAGACTGTACCAAAATCACGAATGTATTTCTTCTAATTACAATTTCATCAACTTTAGTGAAATGATTTTGAAAAAAAAACGTTGTCCTAGTGTCCTTATATCCGATGAATCAAATGGTACCTTAGATCATCACAAATCTATGGCTTGGTGATTGATGGATTTTTCATAGCCATGTTCTATACCACTCTCCATCAGAACATGATGGTTACATTTTTTTCCATATCCATATTTTCACCTATGTTCTCCTATATAGAAACCCAGTGATGAGTTTCTTTGGGTAATCGTTACATTTCATGCATTAGTTTTTAAAATTATGTTTTAGTATTCCTTTTTACGATGTGGGTTTCTATGAATAGTAAACGATTTATAACCCCGACGAAATTTGAGGGCGATATTCATTTTATGGGGGGTAGGATGTAACAACCCAAGATTTTATAAGATATATTCATTTTATTTTCTTTCATATCTTATGTTTTACTCTACACAAAGATTATCTTGCACTATACACAACACCGTATTATCTTACATTATACGCAACACTAATCTTTGATCGTGTTACACACAATTTCATGTTTGTTTGATAGTAGTTATTCTACGAAACATTGAGTATATATATATATATTCGATGTAATTTGTCATACGCAACGACAAAGGAGTCATGCACTACACGCAACCATGACTTGGCTTGCATTACACACAATCTTGACCTTCCTTAATAGCGTGTGTTTTACGCAATATCGGGTTTTACTAAACAACGATATGCTATTAAAATATAATTAAAACTACCCGTTATGAATAGTAATACCCACCTTTTGAACTTTTGTAAATTTTATTTTTTAAGATGGACATCATTTTTGGATTTAGAATATCAAAATTATCTTAGGGTGAAATTTTGGTACTTTTCAGATAACTTTCATATTCTGATGAATAGTGAAAATTACTAAATTTTAATTAAAATAAACTTTTTAATCAAAATAACTAATAGTTAATAATTAATAATTTGAGTGGTTTTAAAGTATATTTATAATATATTTTTACAATTTAATACAATGTTTTTCATTGGATTTAATTTCACATTTAAACCAGACATAAACAAGTGTCAATCTTTTGATAGTTATTATCTCATAAAAACATGCTATTTATTTTGACGACGTGAATTAATTTTTAAATTATTTAATTTAACAGATATGTTTTGAATTTTTTAAAATTGAAATCATTTTTGAATTCATAATATCAAATATCTCTATGTCCTAATTTTTGGTATTTTTCTGGAAACTTTCATTTTTTTGATGAATAGTGAAACCACTAAGTGGTAGTTAAAAAACTAAATTTTTCATAAAACATAATTTTACCGCTTCTGTGAGTGGAATTTCAAAAATCTGAGAGGCGCGGTTAATATCAAGGACTAAAATGTGGTTCAATGAGATGAAAATAATTTTTGGGGAATAGTAACTTTTTAACTTTTTACCACGGTTAAAAGTAAATAGGGTAATTAAGGGTAAAAATGATATTATTATTACCCTAACACATGTACTAATTCAATTGGACAAGTTTAATTTGACCCAAAAAAACCTTATAAATAAAATATTACCATTTAGTCCCACATGGATTAGATTTAGACGTTTATTATTAATTTATTTAAAGAAGGGTTAAAATAGTTAAAATCATTGTTTAATAACTAAATCATTTTTAATATAGGGTTATAAATAAGATAAATTCTACTATAAATATTCATTAGAAAGATAAAAATATTTCCTACATAATGGTATTTTATTTGGAATTTTTAGAATTAATATAATTTAATTTATTTATGACACAATGATGATGCAGTAATTATCTTATTAATGAAATATTGACATAATTGATGTTATAAATACCCAAATAAATGTAATTTGAGACTTTTTATAAATTCCAACAATTTTCTATATTAATATGAAATATTAGTATTTATTTAATTAAATTTTTTCGAACTAATCATTCTGTTATGATTTTTACAAAAATCAATTAAAAAATAGTGTCAAAATTGACAAAAAATAGTTTTTAAAAAACTATTATATTATTAATTGTTATTATATTCCTAAAAATCTACGGTTAGGCCATGATACTTTTATCATGATATGTGTATCATTAATGGACCACTTGGGGTCGCTTGGATGTATATGGTATGTTTATTAACTATATAATATAAAAATACAAAGTGACATGGTAAATGTCAATCTAATTAACTAAGAGTTAAAAATAAATGTTCAGGTTAATATAATGACCTAAACTTGTTTAAATTCTATTGTATGAGAGTATTTCGACCCATACCCACCTTATCTTTGAAATAAATCAATTTTTAGCTATTAAAAACCGAATATGACTTTTAAATAAATTAATACATTTAGTTTTTCGAAAGCTGCCCCTCTCCTCCCTTATAAATGGGCACCTCCTCCCTCTCTTCCTCACACCACTTTGAGCCTTCAAGATCGGCCAGACCCTCCCAAATTATCTTCTCCACATCCATAGAAACATCTTAGAAGTTCTGGCCATCTTTAAAGACCAATTTTATTGCCCTAAGAGGAGGTCTCAAAGAGGCGCTTCAAAGAAGAGGTAATGTCCGTTACCGATTCTTTTAACTTTATTTCTTCATCCACTTATTCGTCTTAGGTTGTTTCATTATGAAGTAATAACATTAGTATCAATAATATAATGATATTTTATTATAATTACGAAACAACTCTATTGCACCATCTATCCATCCTATGGAAAACGAAATCACCACGCGTGCGTACGTACAGAATACCGTCTCCACGCTGTGGTGTAATCTATTTTCCACCACCACCTTACTTGGATGGGAATAGTGGTATAAATAATAACTATATATGATAATTTTAAATTTATATTGATTCTGAAATAGTATACATAAACTCCAATAAAATTCCACGATCATGGGAATGATATCATCACTCGTGCGTACATACAGAATACAGTCTCCACGAGGCGATGAGATTCATTCTCAATGATTAACCATTCATCAATGATTATAATGTATATATAATAAGTAATAATTAAATATATGAAATAATAATGATACTGGATTTATGTATATATATATATATATGTATGTATATTATCCAATTAATTCCATTCAATTCAATGAGGAAACGAAAACAACGTTCATGCGTACGTACGGACAACTGTCTCCACGAACGGTGTATTTATTTCCATTTATCGATCTATTATATATATTTATATTCCGAATATATATTATATATATATCGTGTTCTATATTCTGTAATTATTTAATCATGATCTAAGTAATCATATGAATAATTACAAGTCAAACACGGACGACAAATGAAACGATTTTACCCAAAACGCTCTTTAACATGGAATTTACAATAGAACGGGTAATATAAAGTCATAAGTGAACCATATATGATATAATAACAATAATTATGTTTCTGTAATAAGTCAATGATATTATTTAAATCATTATACAGAAGGTTCGGATATGTACGAAGCATATCAGACCTAAGATAAGGGATAATTTTGCAAATCTCATTTTTATCTGAGATTGCTTATACGTAAGTATTTACTGGGATCATCCATGTACATGTTTTCTAAAAGTGTATTTATGTATGTTTAATGTCCTTCTTACCCATTTTGACTTTTACTACATGGTATCTAAGTAATCTTTCTTTTGTTTACTTTATGAGGTACTTTTTCACTTTTCTGACAAAAGTACTGGAAGACTGTTTTTTTAACTTATACGGAATGAAAGGATTTTTACGGTTTTATAAAGCCTTATTTTTATGAAGCTTCCTCCAAAAGATTTCATGAATATTTTCAACAAAATAATTTTCTTTAAAAAATGCATGAAATTTTATGAAAATATAATTATTTTAAAGAAGAAAGGATATTTTCCTCAAGAATTCATTTCAATTGTTTTATCAAAACCATTTTCCATCTAAAATGACATTATTTCATATGTGTATGTTTCATCTATAATGTCACTATGATTTACATGGTATCACTTTTCTTATTATGAAATGATATCCATTTCTTTTACATGGATTATGTGATGATGGGATGATGTTTATGAAACCCATTCTATTCGTTGGGTTATTATTAATGATGTACGTTTATTTTGTGGCACAAGTAAGAATGATTTCATTATGAGAAGGGTGGGACATATATCTCCCTCCAATGCATTGGGTAAAGATTTATATCTCATGAGATAGACATGTATGGAATGGTAAGTTAATCTCGTTCAGTATTACAGGACTGGAATGAGGAGTGAACTCGATTCAGAAAGGTAATTTGTCCACTAAGATGGTCTGGGCAACAATGCCTTTGCTACTATGGAAACCATTACATGTGCATAATGGATGCCACAATTACATGTTTAATCCCATGCTATTTTATCATGATTAGTGTTTTTTATGATCTATTCCTTACGTGCTGCCATGATTTATGTCATTGCTCAAGATTCTGATGTTTAAATATTATGTTCATGTTTTGAAGTTCAAATGTATATGATTTGTTTTATTTTATCCATGCTTACCCTTACTGAGCATTTGAGCTCACCCTTTATATGTTTTCTTTTCCCCAGGATTTAAAGAAATGTTTTAGGTAAGAAAACAAAGGGGGAAGATCTTATGGGAGATGTTGATGATCTTTCACCGCGATTAGACGATTATATTCCAAGTTTCCAAAGACACAAAACTATTACGATCCTTTTGTGTCTGTTTTTGTTATGTACTAAGTATTACACTATAGTAATGTAATTTTCATGTACGTCAAGCTTCGGGCCTCTATAGTTGGTATGAGAGGAAAGGTTTAGTTAACCTTTGGAAAGTAGGATGCGAAAACTTTATTGAGATCCCTAGAGATATTTCTACAGTATGTCTAGGGATGTCCCTAAGGTTATGTATACGTAAAGATTATAGTCCTATAATTGCGCTAACGATCTTATAATTTATCCTAATATGTTAGATATTGAGGGTACTCTTACTTTACTATGTTTTTTTCCATAACATGATTTTTACCTCTCACACTATTATTTTTGGGTTTTAGACGATGGCTGGAACCCGAAGGAACCGTGTTGATCAATGCAATGGACAATGCAATGATTGTCCTCCTGAACAAAAAAATGTTATGAGAGATGGAGTGAAAAATCTTATTGCTATAATTGCACTAGCTTGGAATCATTCTAGACTTCTAAATGAGCATAGAAGGGAACAAAATTCTATTGAGTCCTTCATGAGGCAACGTCCACTTCTTTCAGTGGATCTTCTGATCCACTTGTTGCTGAACAATGGATCAGTACCACTGAAAAGATATTTTCAGTTCTTCAATGTTCTGAACCTGATAAAGTCATCTTAGCAGTATATCGTTTGAAGGTGAATCTGATAAATGGTGTAATCTTATCAATAATACGAGGCCAAGAGTTGAAATTGAGTCCATGGAATGAGGCGAGTTCAAGAACTTATTTTTCAATAAGTACTTCCCTCGTATTATTCAAAAAAAGATGGGGAAGGAGTTTCTTGAACTAAAGAAAAAGGATGATGAATCTGTTGGTGTATACCAAGTGAATTTTACAAGGATTTCAAGGTATGCATCTGGCTTTATCATCAAACATGATTGTAAAGTTGATCGATTCTTTAGTGGCTTAAAACCAAATCTTCTAAGGGCATTATCTATAAGAGAATTTAGTATCTATGAAGAAATTGTGCGTTGTGCTATCAATGCATAAATGGATGTTGGTGTTACATATCCATCACATGGTTTTGACTAGAAACGAAATACAGAGTTCAAGGAGAAATCTCAGAATAATGGTGAAAATAATATGAATGTTTCCTGATGCTCAATGTGTGGAAAGAAGCATGGTGGAGATTGTTTTAAAGGGACTAGAAAATTTTTTAAGTGTGTAAAAGAAGGTCTTCGAGTAGTTTAGTGTCGAAGTAATGGAAAAAGGGTTTCTAATGATGTGAATAAAGAAAAGACTGTAGAGAACGCACCACCAACACTTCAATGCTTCATGTTCACGGAAATGAAGCATTATCCTAATAAATGCCATAATCCAAGGGTTAGTGATGATCGACATGAACAACCACTTAAGGAAAAAGAAAAATGGAAGTCACATGCGATCACTATTGGTGATGTTGAATATGACAACGATGTGGTGGAATGATTATGTGTTTATGTAATGGGATTCCAAAATAATGTTGTATATAGTATCGTGGAATATTGGAATATTTATGTATTGGTCTATTGTGGTTTTCAATAATTTTATGGTACCGGTAACCATGGAAAGTGATTGAGATATTTTTGGAAAAAGATGATATGCGCATAATGAATGGATAAGGAGAAAATGAAATGTTTAACAGTATTCATGAGATCATGACTGATATAAGGAAATAGTTATATCATGGTTTGAGTATATATAATTTTGGGGTTTTGGTATGTGGAAAGAGTTAACATTTGACAACACTCATGTTTTCAATAAAATTCAATGGGTATTCATTTTTCATGAGAATACATGATTAAGGCCTTCGAATGTTTGGAATGTGACCAACAAGACATAACTCATGATATATGGGGATTAACGATGGTATTAACATGCTTGATATATGAAATCTCTGGTAATCATTTATGGATAATCCTAAAGATTGTAATGGATTATGTTGGACATAAGTTAGTATTGTTTAAGGATATAAGTTTTTTTGATATTATTAATGGGATGTTATAGTAATATAGTTTTAGAAAAAGGACAACCTGTAGGATGGGCGATAGTCCATCACGTCGGACAAGGCTGTGGGAATCGAACCCACAACCGATGTGTGACTGGCCTTTATCTCCTACCACTGGCCTACAGGAAGTCCCTATTTAGTATAAACTAGTTTTATTATATTAAGCAGTATGGTATATGATGTATAAGTACATTTTATGAACCATATATGATTAATATCACTATAGATAGACTTATGTATTTTTTGATAATGTTTATAACATTTTGTCTGAGACAGATGGAATGACCCATCATTCTATCACATGATCTGCTAACACTTCACGAATGACAAAATCAACTTCATTTCTTTAATAGATGAAGTGGAAATTGTCCAATGAATGACTAACGGTGAGACTGTACCAAAATCACGAAAGTATTTCCTCTAATTCCATTTTCATCAACTTTAGGGAAATGATCTTGAAAACCAAAAATGTTGTCCTAGTGCCCTTATATCTGATGAATCAGATGGTACCTTAGATCATCACAAATCTATGGCTATGTGATTGATGGATTTTTCATAGCCATGTTCTCTACCACTATCCATCAGAACATTATGGATAGATTTTTCTTCTGTATCCATATTTTCACCTATGTTCTCCTATATGGAAACCCAGTGATGAGTTTCTTTGGGTAATAGTTACATTTCATACTTTAGTTTTTAAAATTATGTTTTAGTATTCCTTTTTTACGATGTGGGTTTCTATGAATAGTAAACGACTTATAACCCCGACGAATTTCGAGGGAGAAATTAATTTTAAGGGGGGTAGAATGTAACAACCCAAGATTTTATAAGATATATTCATTTTAATTTCTTTCATATCTTTTGTTTTATGCTACACCATGATTATCTTGCACTATACGCTACACCATATTAGCTTACAGTATACGCAAAACTAATCTTGTATCATGTTACACACAATTTCATGTTTGTTTGATAGTAGTAATTCTACGAAACATTGAGTATATATATATATTCAATGTATTTTGTTATACACAACGACAAAGGAGTCTTCCACTACACGCAACCCTGACTTGGCTTGATTTACATGCAATCACAACCTTCATCGATAGCGTCTGTTGTACGTAATACCGGGTTTTTCTAAGCAACGATATGCTATTAAAATATTATTAAAACTAGCCGTTAGGAATAGTAATACCCACTTTTTGAAATTTTTTAAATTTTATTTTTCAAAATGGAATTCATTTTTGGATTCTGAATATTGAAATTAGCTTAGGGTTAAATTCTGGTACTTTTCGGATAACTTTCATATTCTGATGAATAGTGAAAATTACTAAATTTTAATTAAAATCAACTTTTTTAATCGAAATAAATAATAGTGATAAATTATTTATTTGAGTGGTTTTAAAGTATATTTAGAATATATTTTTACAATTTAATACAATGTTGGTCATTGGATGTAATTTCACATTTAAACCAGACATAAGCAAGTGTCAATCTTTGAATAGTTATTATCTCTTAAAAACATGTTATTTGTTTTGACGACGACAATTAATTTTTTAAATCAGTTAATGTAACTAATATATTTTGAATTTGGTAAAATAGACATAATTTTTGAATTCATATTAACAAATATAGCTTACGCCTAATTTAAGTATTTTTTTGGAAACTTTCATTTCTTTGATGAATATTGAAACCACTAAGTGGTAGTTAAAAAACTGAATTTTTCATAAAACTTAATTTTACCGCTTCTGTGAGTGGAATTTTGAAAATCCGAGAGACACGGTTAATATCAAGGACTAAAATGTGGTTCAATGAGATGAAAATAATTTTTTGTGAATAGTAACTTTTTACTTTTTTTTACCACGGTTAAAAGTAAATATGGTAATTAAGGGTACAAATGATATTATTATTACCCTAACACATGTCCTAATTCTATTGGAAAAATGTAATTCGACCCAAAAAAACCTTAGGAAAAAAATATGACCATTTAGGCCCACTTGGATTAGATTAGGACATTTATTATTAATTTATTTAAAGAAGGGTTAAAATAGTTAAAATCAAAGGTTAATAACTAAATCATTTTTATATAGGGTTATACATAAGATAAATTCGACTATAAATATTCATTAGAAAGATAAAAAGATTTACTACATAATGTTATTTTATTTGTAATTTTTAAACTTAAAATAATTAAATTTATTTATGACACAATGATGATGCAGTAATTATCATATTAATGAATGATTGACAAAATGGATGTTATAAATACCCAAATAAATGTAATTTGAGACTTTTTATGAATTCCAATAATTTTATATGTTAATATGACATGTTAGTATTGATATAAATAAATTTTTTCGAACTAATAATTCTGTTATGATTTTCACAAAAATCAATTACAAAATAGTGTCAAAATTGACATAAAATAGTTTTTAAAACAAATATTATATTAATAATTGTTATTATATTCTTAAAAATCTAAGGTTCGGCAAAGATAATTATATCAGTATAGGTGTATTTTTAATGGACTAATTGGGGGTATCTTGGATGTATATGGTATGTTTAGTAACTATATAATATAAAAATACAAAGTGACATCGTAAATGTCAATCTAATTAACTAAGAGTTAAAACTAAAGGTTAAGGTTAATATAATGACCTAAACTTGCCTAAGTTCTATTTTATGATAGGATTTAGTCCCATCCCCACATTATCTTCGAAATAAATCAATTTGGAGCTATTAAAAACCTCATATGACTTTATAATAAAATACTATTTTTAGTTTTTCCAAAGGTGCCCATCTCCTCCCTTATAAAAGGGCAGCTCCTCCCTCTCTTCCTCACACCACATTGATCCTTCATGATCGGCCAAAACATTCCAAATTGTCTTCTACACTTCCATAGAAACATCCTAGAGGTTCTGGTATTTTTAAAAGAACAATTTTAGTGCCCCAATAGGAGGTCTCAAAGAGGCGCTTCAATGAAAAGGTAATGTCTGTTACCGATTCTTTCAACTTTATTTCTTCTTCCATTTATTCTTCTTAGGTTGTTTAATTATGAAGTAATAACATAAGTATCACTCATGTACTGATATGTTTATATATTTATGAAACATCCCTATTTCACCATCTATCCATCCTATGGAAAACGAAATCACCACGCGTGCGTACGTACGGAATAACGTCTCCACGTCGTGGTGTAATCTATTTTCCACCACCACCTTACTTGGATGGGTATAATGGTGTAAATAATAAATATATATGATTATTGTAAAGTTATATTGATTATGTAATAGTTTACATACACACCAATAAAATTCCACTATCATGGGAATGATATCATCGCGTGTGCGTGTGTACGGAATGCCATCTCCATGACGCGATGAGATTCATTCTCAATGATTAACCATTCATGAATGATTATAAAGTATATATAATAAGTTATAATAAAATATATGACATAAAAATAATACTGGATTTATTCATATATATATGTATTTCATCCAATTAATTCCACTCAATTCAATGAGGAAACGAAAACAACGTTCTTGCGTACGTACGACCTACCGTCTCCATGAACGGTGTATTTATTTCCATTTATCGATCTACTATATATATGTATATTCTGAATATATATTATATATTAATGATGTTTTATATTCTGGAATTAATTAATCATGATCTATGTAATCATATGAATAATTACAAGTCAAAACACGGATGACAAATGAAACGATTTTACCCAAAATGCTATTTAACATGGAATTTACAAAATAACGGTTAATATAAAGTCATAAGTGAACCATATATGATCTAATAACAAGTAATATGATTCTTTAAAAAGTCAATGACATTATTTAAATCATTATACAGGAGGTTTAGATAAGTACAAATCATATCACACCTAAGGTAGGGGATAATTTTGCAAATCTCATTTTTATCCGAGATTGATTATACGTAAGTATTTACTGGGATCATCCATGTACATGTTTTCTAAAAGTGATTTTGTGAATGTTTAATGTCCTTATTACCCATTTCTACTTTTAGTGCATCGTATGTAACGAATCTTTCTTTTTTTTGCATTACGAGGCACTTTTTGACTTTTCCGACAAAAGTACGAGGAAAATGTTTTTTTATCTTATACGACATGAAAGGATTTTTACGGTTTTATAACGACTTATTTTCATGAAGATTCCTACAAAATAATTCATGACTATTTTCAACAAAATAGTTTTCTTTTCAAAATGAATGACATTTTGTGAAAAGAAAATGATTTTAAAGAAGAAAGAATATTTTCCTCAAGAATTCATTTCATGTGTTTTATGAAAACCATTTTCCATCTAAAATGAAATTATTTCATATGTGTATGTTTCAATTATAATGTCAATATGATTTACATGTTTTCACTTTTCTTATTATGAAATGATATCCATTTCATTTATATGGATTATGTGATTATGGGATGATGTTTATCAGACCCATTCTATTCGTTGGGTTATTATGAATGATTTATGTTTATTTTGTGGCACAAGTAAGAAAGATTTCATTATGAGATGGGTAGGACCTATATCTCCCTCCAATGCATTGGGTAAAGATTTATATCTTATGAGATAGACATAGATGGAATGGTAAGATAATCCGGTTTAGTATTACAGGACTGGAACGAGGAGTCAACTCGATTCAGAAAGGGACTTTGTCCACTAAGATGGTCTTTGCGGTAATGCCTTGGCTACTATGGAAATCATTACATGTGCTTAATGGATGCCACAATTACATGTTTAATTCCCATGCTATTTTATAGTGATTAATGTTTCTTTATGATCTATGCCTTATGTACCGCCATGATTTATGTCATTTCTCAAGATTCTGATGTTTAAATATTATGTTCATGTTTTGAAGTTCACATGTATATGATTTGTTTTATTTTATCCATGCTTAACCTTACTGAGAATTTGAGCTCACCCTTTATTTTTTTTCTTTTCCCCAGGATTTAATGAAAGGTTTAAGGTAAGAAAACAAAAAGGGAAAGATCTTATGGGAGATGTTGAAGATCTTTCACCATGATTAGAAGAATATATTTCGAGTATCCAAAGACACTAAACTATTACCATCCTTGTGTGTCTTCTTTTTTTATGTATTAAGTATTCCGCTAAAGTAATGTAATTTCCATGTACGTCAAGTTTCAGGCCTCTACTTGATCCCCATGATTCGGCGACTAGCACCTGGCATCATACAACAAACAAGTGGGAATGATTTTTGCCACAAGAATTCAGAAGGAAAAGAAACAAGACAGTATGCATAAAAAAAACTCCACTTGGAGTAATGTACCAGAATGCAAAGAGGCATAAAAAATCCCAAATTACTACAACACAAGTACTAAAAAAGGGAAAAAACTGCCCCAATGTCTCTAAGGAGACAACTCACCAAGACCACAGATCAACAGTTGGATCCACCTCCAAGAGGTCCCTTTTCATTGCTCGTTCCTTGAAGAAGAAAGTCTACAAACATCGGATGGCAATAGTAGGGTGTGAGCCAAAGCCTAGTAGAATACCAGAAAAGATTCCATAACAGATTCCAAATATATATTATCCAGAGAAAAGCTTCCAATTTTCAAATAAACAGGTTTGAGAACTCAAAAGCATTTTTTAACAAAACATGCTATACATTTTCAAATGATGGAAAAATTACTTTAAGAAAAGGCTTTACATTTATTGAATATTTATAAAACAATGGATTAAGCAAAAAATGTATATAAAACAATTTATATAAATTCAAAAGGCATGTAAATAAGTTCAAAAGCATTTCCATACATTTATATCTCAAATATAAATAAACAAGTGAGCAACATGGTCATCTGCCAAAAGGTACTATTGTATTAACCAATTATAGGATTCTGCACTCTCTACGTGAACTCATCAAAATGTGTATACACACTTCCCTATGAAACTGGCCAAAGGAGACTCATCACCAACCCATCAGGGATGTGACCCACCGCAAGTATGTTTTAGAATGTTTTCATAGTGTAGAGTGTATCCTAATAACTCACTAACTACCTAAGTCTTGCATACGCTCTTACATGATGGGCGAACAATTTTATGAATGCTTAAAATACGATCAATCCCATTCTTCCATTTCAAAAGTTCCAATTTCATTCCCCTTAAAACCAAAATAGGTTTTATTCAAAACATGCCTTTTAACAATATAAAACCAATGGGTTTCTATCAAATCATTTTAAATCGTTTTCACCAGTTTGAAATCCATTCAAAACCAAATTCTATCATCACAAATTTTATTTCCACAATTTAATTCAACAATTTAATTTAAATAATTTCCATCAAATCCAAAATTTAAATTAATCAATTTAAATCAAAAAAAATTCCATAAACACACCCAATTCAATGGAATTGGGGTTTTCCAAATTTCCATGCCAAACCCATTTCAAATATCTCCATTAAATAGAATTGAGTTTTTAACAATTTATTTGAATGAAAATTTGAGAAATTGAATTTTAATCAACAATTGAAATAAATCAAGCAAATACAATGATAATAAATTTGGTACATCGGGACGGAACCACCTACCTCAATGGTTTTGAAGAAAACCACAACAGTCGAGAACACTCGATAAAAACAGGTTGCTTCTTCAAGAACCCGCCTTAGATCTCTTCTCCTAGAAAGATCAAGACCAAATATCATCATATTTGGCATCCACACACTTTGATCTACCCATAACAGGACTATATCTATGAAGCTGAGAGATGAATATAATTAGATCTAAGTTGATCTAAGAAACCGATCAAGAAGGATGAAGAACGATCACATACCTCAAGAATCCAGCTTCGATTCCCCAAAAGGATCTTTTGGATTGACTTTGGAACAATGGGAGAACCTTCTATGACCTTATGAGAAGAAAAATACCATGTTTTGGCCGCTTATGAGGAAAAACGAGGCACTTAGAGCCAAAACGAGTGAGATCCACAATTTAAGGATATCATTTAAGTGCATGCACGGTTAGTTCGCACAGTTTAACAAAATGTGCACTAGACGTGTGTTAGCTACTGTCTCGGCCACCTTCATTCACAGTTTGTCCGCACGGTTAGACAAACCATGTGCTTCCCTTGCAAGAATCTACGGCCTCCAAGACCAACTATGCACGGTTTGGCCGCACGGTTTAGACAACTCGTGTGTCAACCATGCGACTTCCCCTTTTCCCCAAAACAACATTTAAAGTTCTCCCGACTCTCACATTCGTCACTACTCCAAAACAGAGTTACTTAGAAACCTCAAAAAGTACCTGAATATGTAAAGTGATATTACAAAAAATGTAACACCCCTGGAAAAGTGACCCTTAAAAGGCTAAATGTTACTACCCATGTCAACAAGGTACACATTTCTTTTCAGGAGCCAACTTGATTAGAAATCCACAGTTAAGCATGCTTGGCTAGGAAGAGTAATCAGAAAGGGTGACCATTGGGGATGTTTCCCAGGGTGTGTGTGAGTGAGGAAAAAACACACTGAAAGAACAAGTGTTAGCCTCTGGGGATAGTCATTAGTCAGATAAGATACCCTAGTGAGTAAATGCCTATAGTGTGCTGGGAAGGCAACCATGGTATTACAGGAGACCCATGGGGTCAGATGAAAAGGATCATGGCTCGGGGAGGCGGGTCCTGACAAATGGTATTAGAGCGAATACCATACAGAAAGTTCTTAGGCACTTCATAGGTTTGAGGCTTGGGGTCCACAATGAGGGTGTTGTGCATTAAAGGGGTGGATAATGTAAAACCCCTAGAAACGTGAGACGTAAAAGGTTAAATTTTACTACCCATGTCAACAAGGTGCACCTTTCTCTTTAGAAGACTACTTGATTAGAACTCCACAGTTAAGAATGATTGTCCTAGAGTAGTAATCAGGATGGGTGACCTTCTAGGAAGTTTCCTAGGGTATGTGTGAGTGAGGACAAAATACACTGAAAGAACGTGTGTTGGCCTGTGGGGATAGTCATTAGTCTGATATGAAATCCTAGTGAGTAATAGCCTATGGTGTGTTGGGAAGGAAACCAAGGTATTACAGGAGACCCATGGGGTCAGATGACAAGGTTCATGGCTCGGGGGGGCAAGTCCTGACAATACTTTCTCTGGGAACCCCACTCCATCAATGTGGGGGTGGATCAACCCCTTTTGAACAATGAACCTAATTCACGCATCAAGGTTATATCCGTCTTCTCTTTCTACCGACCAATTTTTCTACCAATCAGAAGGGTTTGAAAATGAAGAACCTAGAAGATAGATTCTCAGTATCTCAATGTCATGAACCAAGATAAGCTCATACTTGACTGTTTCGATAGAAGAAACTTCCCCGAGTGGTAAGACGAGATGAATTTTCTTCTGACAGAGTGCTGGGAAGGCAACCAAGGTATTACAGCAGACCCATGGGGTCAGATGAAAAGGTTCATGGCTCGGGGAGGCAAGTCCTGACAATACGTTCCTTGAGAACCCCACACCATCAATGTGGGGGTGGAACAACCCCTTTTGAACAATTAACCTAATTCACGCATCAAGGTTCTATCCGTCTTCTCTTTCTACCAACCAATTTTTCTAACAATCAAAAGGGTTTGAAAAGGAAGAACCTAGAAGATATATTCTCAGTATCACAAACTCATGAACCAAGATATTCTCAAACCTGGCTGCTTTGATGGAAAAAACTTCTCTGGGTGGTAAGAAAAGACAAAGTTTCTTCTGAAAGTGTTGATTATTTCATACATTTTGGAATAGAATCTTCCTTTCATAGCCGATGATCCGGTTTCAAATACTGACGGCACAACCATTGACATGACTCAAGCCGAGCACATTCGGGAAATGAGGAAGAAACATGAAGATGATGAAGTCTTATGTCGAGGACATATTCTCAATTCATTATCAAATCATCTCTACACCTACTTCCATCAAATGAAGACCACTCAATAGATTTGGGAAGCACTTGAATTCAAGTATAAAGGAGATGAAGAAGGTACCAATAAATTTATTATTACAAAGTATCTAAATTACAAGATGGTTGATAACATGTATGTGTTAGAGAAAATTCATGAGATTCAAGTTATAGAGAATAAAATTCTTTCCATTAAGTTTAATATACCATAAAATTTTCATGTGGGTAAAATTATTGATAAATTTCCACCTATGTGGAATGATATCAGTAGGACACTTATTAAAACAACGTGATGATATTTCCTTGGAGAAATTGTAAAAGCTTCATTGAATTGAAGACGAATACATATTGAGTGATGTGGGTATCGATTCACAATTTCATACCAAGGTTAATATTATTGAGGGAAATCCACAACCAAGTTATTTCTTACATGTCAAGAAGAAGATTAAACAATTTAGAAAGAAAGGAAATCCTTCCAAGAAGAAAGGATATAGCTTTTCCTGTGGAAAACCAGGGCATTTTGAAGGGGAATGTTTCTATCGAAAGGATGTTGACAAACCCGCTGCAAATATACTAACTGAAGAAAATCTAGACACAATGTTATCCAAAGTTAATATGACTTCTATGAAGAAGGGATTGTTGTTAGATTCTAGAGCAACAGTTCATGTGTGCAAGGATTGTTCAATGTTCAAAACATTTGACGATTGTACTATCGTGAAGGAAGTACATCTTGTAAACAATGAATGAATTATCGTTAGCAGAAAAAGAAGAATGGATATTGACTTTACTTCTACGAATATGTTAACCCTTCTTAATGTTTTTTATGTTTCCGAAATTAAAATGAACATAGTTTCTGTTGATATTTTGTGTAAGAAGGGATTTTGGGAGTCATTAGAATCTAACAAGGTTATCTTATTGATGGGAGTAATGTTTGTGGGGAAAGGGTATTTAAACGATGGGATTTATGAAGTATCTATTAATAATTTGATTTAATCTTCTGCTAATTTGATTGAATCATCAAATTTGTGGCATGATAATTGTACACATGTTAATTATAATTCATTAAAAGTAATGATGTGGTTAAACTAGATTAATTTTGAAAATGTTTTAAATAAATGTGAAACATTTGTAGAATCTAAAATAGTTAATAATCCTTTTTATATTGTTGAAAGAAATTATTATATATTATATTTAGTGCATTCTGGTATTTGTGAATTAAATGGATTGTTAACTCATGGAGGGAAAAGATATTTTATTACTTTTGTTGATGACTATGGAAGATATTTACATATATATCTTCTTAAAACAAATTATGAAGCCTTTAATATGTTCAATAAGTATAAAGAAGAAGTTGAAATCCAATTATACAAAAAGATTAATATATTATGCTCAGATAGTGGTGGTGAATATTTTATGAATGAGTTAAATGAGTTCTGCAAAGAAAATGGTATAATTTACCAAAGAACATTTACTTACACACCTCAATAAAATGGCTTATCTAAATGGAAAAAATTTCACTTTAGTAGAAATGGTAAGTTACATGATTAATAAATCTATGTTACCGATAACTTTATGGGGAGAATCCTTATTGGATTCGTGTCATATTCATAATAGGATTGCATCTAGAAAAAATAAGTTATCCCCTAATAAATTTTTTGAGAGGAATAAGACCTAATATTTATTATTTCAAAGTGTGGGGGTTTTAGAGTATTATAGAGTTCATATTCCTAAAAAAACTAAAATTGTTCCTATAGTAATTAAAGGTGTTTTTGTTGGATATGCTTAAAATAGAAAAGCATATAGAATTATGGATTTATAAGATAATGTAATTGTTTAACCGAGGGATGTCGAGTTTTTTAAAAATAAGTTTTATAAAGATGTTGTGGAGGAAGTGATTCCTCATATCCTTATATCATGTACTCCATATAGTTTAAATACAATAGTAGAGTATTATGATGATTCCATAGTTGAACCTAAATGGAGTATAAGAATTAGGAAGGAGAAACATCTACATCTATATTTTATTTCTCCTAACTCCATAATTTTTCTGGTTGAAAGAGATCAAAATAATCATCATTTGAATAAGTATCCTATGTTATTGTTGATAGAAGATGACCCAAATACTTATAAAGAGGCCATTTCTTCTAGAGATGTTTCTTTTTGGAAGGATGCAGTTAATGATGAAATGGATTCTATTATTGGGAATAATACTTGGGTTATTATGGATTTACCAAAAGATTAAAAACCTATTGGTAGTAAATGGGAATTCAAAAAGAAATATGATTCCAATGGTAACATTCAATATTTTAAAGCTATGTTGGTTGTCTATGGTTTTGGAAAATAAATTAGAAATTGATTATTTTTATATATATGCCTCTTTTTCTCGAATTACTTCAATAATGATATTATTTTCTTTATCTTCAATTAATCATTTGTATGTTCATCAAATGGATGTCAAAACTACCTTCTAAAATGGATAATTAAATGATGATATTTACATGGAACAACCAAAGGGTTTTGTTTTACAAGGTAATAAAAACAAGGTATTTAAACTAGTTAAATATTTTTATAGTTGTAAATAAGATATGAGGCATTGGCATGTGAAATTTGATTCTATTTTTTTATAAAATGGTATTTATCATAATAACGTGGATAAATGTGTTTATTAAAATTTTACAAAAGAATGTGGAGTTATTGTGTGTTTATATGTAGATGATATGTTAATTTTTGGAACCAATATGATTGGTATAGTCGAGACAAAGAATTACATATCTTCTATGTTTAAAATGATGGATCATGGAATTGTTGATACTATTCTAGTTATTAATGTTAGAAAAAATAGTAGGGGTTATTATTTAAGTCAGTCTCATTACACAGAAAAAATTTTAAATAAATTTTATCATCTTGGTTTCATGGTTGTCAATACTCCCTTTGATTCTAGTGTTAAACTTTTTATAAATACGGGTAAAGCTGTATCACAACTTGAATATTCTAGTGTAATTGGTTCTCTAATGTATGTGATGCATCCCACTATAGCTTATATTGCTTTTGCGGTATGTAAAATGAGTAGATATACTATTAATCCTAGTGTGGATCATTGGAGATGTATAACGAGTGTTTTTTGATACTAAAAAAGACCATTGATTTATGTTTATACTATAATGATTATCCAGCTATATTAGAAAGATACACTGATGCAAGTTTGATTACCAGTATTGGTGATAACCACTCCACTTTTGGATGGTTGTTTACTCTTAGAGGATGTTTTGTTTCTTGGGTGAGAAAAAAAACAAACATGTATTTCAAATTCGACCATGGAGTCGGAGTTTATTGCCTTAGCAGCATGAGGAAAAGAAGCTGAATGTATTAGGAATCTATTATTGGATATTATATTGTGGAATAGTATGATGCCTCCTACCTATTTCAGTTTTGATAGTGAAGTAACATTATCAAGGGAATATATTTAATTTAAAATGAATATTATATACATATATGTTTGGGACATGATTATGTGAGACAATTGATATAAGATGGTACCATAACAATTGTTTATGTGAGATCGTGTAAAAACCTTGTAGACCCGTTTACAAAATCTCTGCTGAGAGAGGTTATTCATGCAACTAATAAATAGATGGAGTTAAATCTCATAGAATAAATAATTTTAGTAACATAAACCCTATGTAAAAAACCCACGTTTTTATAATGGGTCAAAATCCCGACCCTGTTTGAATTTTTGACTTGTTCTGGAGAGAACTGGGAAAATATTGGAAGTTTTGGAAATTTTCAAATTACATGCCTTGTACACTAAAGTACATGTCGTGTTTTGGTTGGTCGAGTACCGATCGTGTGCTCATTGAGTACATTTTGTGTGATGAGCATATCAGAATTTCATAGTACATGATGTGTGGTGTTATTCGACAGGTCGTTTAAACAATTTCTATGTATTGGCAGGGTTCAAGCCATGGGTCATCCTATGTGGAGTGCCCATGTCGTGTGGCTATCTCCGCTTAATTCGGATGACGGAAAAGGCCACTACATGGTGTTTAGTCCTTAAATACACACTGTGTACTTTTTTTATCCTCTTAAATGAAAGAGTGTCGCGTCTCTTTTCTAGAAAAACCATCTTCTTCACCTTTTTCAGACCTTGGCACTCTAGGAGTCCGAAAATGTTTCCATCCCTAGATTCTTCATCTGGCATTCGTTCTTCAATCCGTCGGTGGCTACGAGATCACAACAGCGAGGCTGAACCCACACAACCTGTTCCATTCTTGATCCCTTCCCTCACGCGTTGTAGTTTCCATCCGAGTGTAATTGTCGGGATTTGACAGAAACATAGATCTACGAAGATCGGCTTCAAATTGGAGCTCGATATCGTAAGTTCCTACGTCTACAATTCTCATGTAGGTTTTGCATTCCTCTTTTTGTGTTTATGCATACTTTTGTGTGGCGCGACCTAGGGCGCGTTTTCTGGTATTCTGAGCAAGACACTAATTTACCTTATATTGCCTATTTAATTGTTTATTTGACCTATGAGATGCCTTTGGGTAGTCCTTGTCACCTATTTTCCTTGAGCGAGGTCGGACGAGTGGCCATTGCTCATCAGGGCATTTTGGTCGGGGGATTCCAAAATTGTTATAATTGTTTTGTATTGTTTTAAACTATTGAGTTTAGTGTATTGAACAATGATATAAATTATTGAAGGCCTTAAATACCCTAGTTCCGGTCTGGGACAACACTTGGTTATCACATAAAACTATTTAGATTGTTTTTCCTCTTTATGTGTTTTGTTTAAATTTTTTATATATGTAATTGTTGAATTGCATTTGCTAAAACCCTTTGGGTTTTTTGGGCATGGCCTGGATATTCTAGAGTGATGTTGATCATAGGATGGGCTTGACCAGGTATATTTGGGTGGTTTTGACCACAAGATTGGGCGTAATGGGCATCGGGTTGAGGCAGGATGACTATCAGGTTGGGCATGACCCAGGTTACTAGCATGACAAAGCCATCAGACTTGAGCGGCATGGTCAAAGGGACATGAGGTGTCAGAGGTATTGTAGCTTGGGTACTATTTTGTTGATTACCGCTCACCCAAAACTATGAGTAGTGTACACACAGAGAGACTCCAATATGAGGTGTTTTTGACCACTCGTGGGGGTAGAGACCCCCGTTAGTTGCGTTTTAGGCACTATTGGTTTGGGGTATTTACCGTAGGAAGCCACGTGGGAGGTGAGGAACCTTCTGGGAATAGAGTTGAGGCTATTAGGTTGGGGGCATAGGCTCACCATTATTTTGAGGGCAGACATCGGTGTCCCTCTAGTGACATTATTTTTAGGGATGACATCGTTGTCCCTCTGGTTACTATAATTTGAGGGCAAACATTGATGTCCCTTTGGTTACATTATTTGAGGGAACACATCGTTGTCCCTATGGTTACCTATTTGAGAACATGTATTGTTGTTCCTCCATTTTACTATTTCTTGGGCATGCCTTTGGGACGTCGGTACTTGAGATGCGGTGTTAATGGAACATGGTGTCGGGTTACATGACAGAGATTCCGGTGATGGTTGAAGTAGGTGGCACTCCATGGTGGCTGCTAAGCACTAGTGGGTTTGTGTTTATTTGTGTATCATACTATTTACTATTTTCCTCATAACTGCATGCATGATTAAACACTTATATTAGGTGTGCACCTTTGGGTGGTTTCCTACTGAGATTCAACTCACACCCTGCACAGGTCCTTCGGGACGCGTATAGACTTTATGGATTTATGTGAAGAAAAGATATCAGCTTCAGGAGTTGGACTGTATTAGCTATCTCGTGGGGATGGTAGGGAACTTGAGGTCTTGCCTAGATAGAGTTTTATTTGTTTTTCTTTCTTTCCTATATCAGTATTCTTATTTGTTTTGTAGCTACAATTGTTAAGCCATTGGAACCCTTTTACATATGGATATGTATGACCTACTTTGGATGCATGTTTGTTGTTTAGTAGTATTTATATTTGATCAGCAAGCTATTGTGTTTACTTTCTGCTGTTGTGGTTTATATCTATTGCTTCCACTATTTATTGATGATGAATGTGCTTCCGCTCTGCGAGTCTGGTTTGAGTCGGCTAAGTCATTTATTACACTACATTTTTATTATTATAGTCGGAACAGTACCATTATTATCCTCCAAGAGGGTATAGCCTCCCCAATATACCTATAAGACCCTTACTGCTAGTTGGAATCTTTTGGTGTTCAGGGAGGTGCGCCTAAGGTAGTAACACCCGACCAATTTAGCACTATTTGGGTGGTTGTTTGGGTCCATTTCATTACAATGTGGTATCAGAGGATTTCTTGATAGGGATTTAGTATCATTGTTTTGATGGATACTAAGGATATTGAGACTTATCTTTTATATTTTGCTGGTTATACTATTTGGGATATGGTAGACTGGAGATAGGATGTTACTATAACCGGGTTTTTAGATTGCGATTAGGTGCCTGCCGCCCCAGGTACGAGGGACTAACCACGTTTTCATGGGTGGGAATTTCTTTTTTCTTTTTGTCAGATTGCAGTTTATATGATTTCCACCTTGGTGGCTCACATAGTGTATCATGTTATTGATTTTGATGTGTAACCCTTAACCCGGTATGGTAGGGGAGTATTGGACCATGGACCAGTATGGAAATAGTTGTTTTCTTGTCTTTTGATAGGAACATTTTAGAGTATTTCAATTTCATAATTGCATGTATGCTTTGTGATTTGATAATACAATGTGAATAATGTCAAATTCCATGATTTTTATGCTTTGGAATTGGAATAGGTGAAATTCCTGATAGAATTTCTTATTTATTGAAATGTGTTATGCCATGCTTTGTATGTTTGTATAATTTCATGTTGTAGGGTATTTCAGTATGTCTCTTATGGGAGTAGGCAGGTACTATGGTTGAGGTGATTTTGGTCACCAAGATTGGATAACTTGGTCGTCGGTTGGAGGAAACAGTAGTTGTCAGGACATGCATGGCCTGATGTACTTTTGATACATGGCTCTATTAAGGGTGGGTAACGAGGCCACGAGGCATGGATGTCATGGGGCCTGGTTGCGGTGGGAAGAGTAAGGGTAGTAGTTTTGCACCGCCTTTTACCACTTTTCTTATCTATGTTATATGAGTATAAATTGTTATGTATGTGTGTTTTCTGACCATTTATGGTATTCAACGGGTTCGTTTTTGGGTGAATCAGATGGAGCGTCAGGCGGGAGATAGTATAGTGCTGCAGGAGAAGGATCAATTTCAAGATCCAGTGCAGGCAGAGCATAAGCTGTAGGTACGGGCTCATGGACAGAATCAGGATCAGGATCTAGTGAAGGTAGGAAAACATATGGGTTGGGTAGCATTTGGACCATGGATCGATGAGCAGCTCTGAGCTATCCTGGTACGTGTCTTGCAAGGGATCGACAGAGGTGCGCAGGGTACAGAGCCATCTATGGCATATCTGATGTGGGAGTTCCAGTCATAGCACCCTCCTCTTTTTCTGGGTGAGGGTGGTCCTCAGGTAGCTGAGAACAGGATAGAGGGAATGTAGATGATCTTCGAGCATGTCGAGATGCCTCTAGGGCGGAGGTTCAAGCTTGTGACGTACATACTGAGAGGACCGACAATGAATTGGTGGGATGTACAGGTTCTGGCTTGCAGGCACAAGGGAATAGCATGGAAGGAATTCGAGGATAGGTTTTTTGAGCACTTTTACCCAGAGAAACTGAGGGCCGATTGAGCTTTGGATTTATTGAGTCTCCAATAGGGAGACATGTTCGTCATAGACTATGCAGCTACTCTCACGGAGATGTTGTGCTTTACACCTGGTATGGTAAGCGATGACATGGAAAGGGTGAGGCACTTCGAATATGGCTTGTGACATGCCATTCGAATTTAGGTTAATATCGTCAAGCTAAGATTATTCTCAGAGGCAGTGAATCAGGTGCTGATAGCAGAGGGAAACCAGAAGGATAAGCCCCATGTTGGTTGGGGAACAGTTTCAGGTGACGATTCCTATAGAAGGAAGTGAGGATGGGATGAATTCCCGCAGGTCAGTCATGCTAGGGAATCCGCTAGACCACCTCATATCAGCTATTTAGTGGTTTTATTTCAGTGTGGAAAACCTGGACATGTGCAGACATAGTGCGATAGGCCTTCGAAATAGCGACGACCTTGTGGAAGGGTCAGGCATTTGGAGAGGTTCTGTAGGCAGGCTT
The DNA here is from genome assembly GCA_963277665.1 of Viscum album. Lineage (NCBI taxonomy): Eukaryota > Viridiplantae > Streptophyta > Magnoliopsida > Santalales > Viscaceae > Viscum > Viscum album. Next base: position 1,440,308,039 of record OY728133.1, on the reverse strand, counting down.
CGCTGACAGCCCGCAGGCAGGGACCAGGACAGACGGTGGCATCTAGAGTTGGTTCAGGTTCAGTACAAGGAGAGGGTAGCCGAGGTTTAGCTGCACGTGGAGGACGTGACAGAGACAGCGAGACCCAGCTGAGGGGTCAGTGGTCAGTGGCTGGAGCTACACCACTGGGAGTTCAGGCATCAGGAAGCCGTACATCAGGCCAGGTGCACGCCGTGTAGTTTCTAGAGGATGAGAAGGCTAGTGAGCCGATGACAGTTAGAGGTACACCCCGAGTGTGGACGTGATTTCCATGTTTTTCCTTCCTTGCATGACCTGTAGAGGCATTTCCGTTTTGAGTACATGTGATACACAAGATCTATGTGGACTGACTAGACGTTGGTTAGTGGGATTGGAACCATATCGGGCAAGTGATATATTTATATATATGTATGAGATGTGTAGCATCCAGGGCATCGAGGATGCAGGTTACTTGAGGTGCAAGGCATCATGTTTTATTTGATCGTCCATGGGATGCATGACCTCGTGAAGGAAAACCCTGATGCGGTGTAGGATACATTGAGTGTCAGGAACGACGCGAGAGCACTAATGAAGCGCAGGGGTGACTATACATCACGATAGGACCATGTGTCCAGAAAAAAGGTTAGTGAACCTTTGCTTGTTTTGAGTTTTTTCGGGTTGAGACCGAGCTAATAAATTATTAAGGTGGAGATCCTCTTTATGAATTTAGTCAGAACCTTTGAAACTAGGGAAGTTTAGGTTACTTGATTGGAGTGGTATGTTCGGTCCCATCTTCAGGTATCGTTTGATAGCTTGGGGGTGATCTATGTTAAGGTGGGGAGATTGTAAGAACCCGGGTTTTTAGAAGGGTCAAAATCTCGACCGTGAATGAATTTTTGACTTGTTCCTGAGAAAACTGGGAAAATATGGGAAGTTCTGGAAATTTCAAGACTACACACTTTATACTGTAAAGTACACACCATGAATGAGTTAGGTGAGTACCGGTTGTGTGCTCACCAAGAACATGTCGTGTGATGACTGTGTAGTAATTTCCTACTACATGTCGTGTAGTGTTATTTGACAATCTGTGTATACCCTTTCTGCGTACCAGATGGGTTCAAGTCATGTGTCAACCCGTGTGGAGCACCCAAGCCGTGTGGCTATCTCCGCTTAAGTCGGAGTACTGAAAAGGCCACTACATGGCGTGTAGTCCTTAAATACACGTCCTGTAGTTTTTTATTCGCTTAAATGAAAGAGTGTCGTGTCTCTTTTCTGGAAAAACCTTCTTCTTCCCCTTTTTCATAACATGGAACTCTTGGAGGCCGAAAACATTTCCTTTATTAGACTCTTCATCTGATATCCGTTCTTCAATCTGTCAGTGGATGTGGGATCACAACAGTGAGGCTACACCCACACACATTGTTCTATTCTTGATCTGTTGCCTCATGCATCACAGTTTCCATCTGAGTGGAATTGCTGGTATTTGATGGAAACATAGATCTATGATGATCAACTTCGAATTAGAGCTCGCTATCGGACATGAATACGTCTACAAATCTCAGGTAGGTGGTGCATACCTCTATTTGTGTTTTCACAGACTTTTGGGTAGCATGACCTATGGTGCTTTTTCGGGTATTTTGAGTGAGACCCTAATTTACCATCTATTTCTTGTTTAATTGTTTATTTGACCTATGAGATGGTTTTGGGTATGCCCTGTTACAGGTTTTTCTTGTGCGAGGCCGGGTGATGGGTTTTTTCTCAATGGGGCATTTTGGATGGGGGATACCAAAATGGTTATAATTGTTTTGTATTGTTTTAAACTATTGAGTTCATTGTATTGAACCTTGATATGAATTATCGAAGACCTTAAAGACCCCAATGCGAGTATGGGACAACACTTGGTTATCAAATACAACTGTCCAGATTGTTTTACATATTTATGTGTTTTGTTTAAATGTTTTATATAGGTAATTGTTGGATTGCATATGCTGAAACCTTTGGGTTGTGTTGGGCATGGACAAGATATTCTTGAGTGATGCTGATCACAGGATGTGGTTGGACAGGTAACATTGGGTTGTTTTGACCATGAGATTGGGCATCATGGGCGTCGGGTTGAGGCAGGATGACTTTCAATTTGGGCATTACCGGGGTTACTCGGATGGAAAGGTCATCAGACTAGAGCGACATGGTCTCAAGGACACGAGTTATCATAGGTGTTGTGGCTTGGGTACTATTTTGGTGATTACTGCTCACCCAGAACTATGAGTAGTGTGTAAACGGAGAGACTCTGTGATGAGGTAGTTTTGACAAATCGTGTGGCTAGAGGCCCCCATTAGTTTCGGTTGAGGTACTATTGGTTTGGGGTGTTTGTCGTATGAAGCCATGTGGAAGGTGAGAGCCTTTAGAGAATAGTGTTTTAGGCTATCAGGTTGGGGGCATATGCTCACCGTTATTTTGAGGGTAGACATCGTTGTCCCACCAAATACTTTATTTTGAGTATAGACATCATTGTCCCTCTGGTTACTTTATTTTGAGGGTAGACATAAGTGTCCCTCTGGTTACTTTATTTGAGGGAAGACATCGCTGTCCCTCCGGTTACTTATTTGAGGACAGGTATTTTTGTTCCTACGGGTTACTATTTCTTGGGCGTGCCTTTGAGATGTCGGTTCTTGAGACGTGGTGTCAGGGGGCACATGGTGTCAGGTTACATGACAGAGATTTCAGCGTTGGGCGAAGTAGGTGACACTCCATGGTGGCTACTGAGCACCGGTGGGTTTGTGTTTATTTCTGCACTATATTGTTTACTTTTTTCCTAATAACTGTATGCATGTTTAGACACTTATATTAGGTACGCACCTTTGGGTGGTATCCTATAGGGATTCGTCTGACACCTTGCACTGGCCCTTCAGGATGCGTGCAGACATTAATGATTTACGTGCAGGAAAGAGATTTGATTCAGGAGCTGGACTATATTAGTTGTTGCATGGGGATGGTAGGGACCATGAGGTCTTTCCTAGCTAGAGTTTACTTTATTTTTCTTTCTGTCTTGTATTAGCATGCTTAATTGTTTTTTAGCTATAGTTGGTTATCCATTGGTGCCCGTTTACATATGGATATGTATGACCTATTTTGGATACATTTTTGTTATTCAGTAGTATTTATATGTGATCAACATTTTGTTGTATTTACTTTCAACTACTGTTGTTTATATCTATTGTTTCCGATGTTTATCGATATTGAATGTGCTTCCGCTCTGCGGGTCTGGTTCAAGTCTTCTGAGTCGTTTATTCTATTGCATTTTTATTATTATACTCGGACCAGTACCATTATTATACTCTGAGAGGGTATAGCCTCCCCACTATACCTATAAGACCCTCACTGCTAGTCAGCAGCCTTTGGTGTTCTGAGAGGTGCACCTAAGGTAGTAACACCCGACCTGTTTAGAACTGTTCGGGTGGCTATTCAGGTTCGGTTCGTTACACCCAAAACATTCTCTAGGTAGATCGTAATCAAAGAGTTTAATGGGTAAAAACAAGTTACGAAGATGATTGTTGATATTGACAATTATAACCCAAATTTTTTGTGTCAATGACATCCGTTATGACAAGAGGTTGAGTTTTAAACTCTTAAAAAAAATATTGAGACTCAATGATTTATGTGCTCTAATAAGGGAAACACATTGTAATATTTTGCCTCTGTGAACTTGGAAATGGTGCCTCTTCTTACAGGAGTTAATGGGATCACTTCTTAGAGAGTTCATGAAAAGGATATAAGCACATGGCCATAAAAGTGATACAAAATGAGATGTTGGATGAATGTTCATTATATATATGATATCTATGGTTTTTCTTATAGGTTAATAAGTTTAATGTTTCAACAACTTATAAATCTGATAAAATTTGATATATTGATACTATGTAAAAGTTTGAATCGAAAGATACCATTATTATGTATAATGGAACACTTGTGGTCTGAAAAATTAATATTTATGAGTTAAAGTGGGGGAATGTTATATATTTTATATATTTTATTCAAAATATATATTAAAATAAATAGAGTGTTTTTTCGAAATTGAATTGGTGTGTCCCTCACCAAGAGTTGTATCGTTTTGGTTGAACCAATGTGTTCTTTGACCGAAATGGTGAGATCGAACTGGTGAATCCCTCATCAAGAGTTGTCTTGTTATGGTCGAACCAATGTGTTCTTTGACCGAATCTGTGCAATTCTCACCGCTTCATATTTATAAATAAGTGATGATGAGATCGCTTACGAGTCAATTAATTTTTTAATTCTAGAAATTTTCCAGAGTTCTCCAAGCATCGGTGCAGTGGGGTAATCGGAAAATAGTGTTCGATTTTGCTCAAACCTTGCTGAAATATCTGAGGGATACTTCCACAGATAACCATACAACATCAATATAGTGGTGAATCAAACCCTTTTGATCAATAAACCTAATTCGCGCATCAAGATTCTATCCTTATTTTCTTTCTGCCAACCTATTTTGTAACATCCCATTCATGTGGTGACTACACCACATGATGCAAGCTCCATGACTATATACGATTTTCAGTGCATGCACAAAGCTCCTATTATGGTATACACTTTTGCAAGCTCTGTTCGTGGACGAAAGTTGAGCCATATGATCATGAAGGATTTGACTATTCCATACAAATACTACTGTGACATTGCAAGAATGTTGATATCAAGACCACACCATGAGTATCCCCTACATAGGAGGAGGATGGTACACAATCCTACCGCTTCTAGGATCATCTTCTGCTTCATCATCAGTTATAAAGTTCCCATTGACTAGTTTGGGAGGTCGCTTCATTTAAGAATCTGTAGCTGATGACAAATAAATATGCGGTCTGGCATTCGGGTTATTCTACATGAGAAGAAGAGTCTATGATTGATCAGATGAAGCAGATATACAGTCCGCACTAAGAACAGAGCACCAATCAAAGCAGTTTTATGAGGTTATCACCACCCTCATATACAAGAGATGAGCATAATCCACTGTTCAAATATTGAGTTTCAATGAGAACCCGTACGTGAAAAATAACCATAGCGCATGAATGAATCTCCAAATGTGTATCAACCAACTACTCGAATCCTTAGTCAGGTCATGCGATTGCTCAATGTCATGTGAAAACAATGGAAGTTTGGATGCATTGGATATATCTCTTGAAGTAGTAATATTTTCGGTTGAGAGGAAGGTAAATCTGCTCCAATGTATGGAAGATGATGTTTATCGGACATGCCAACCATCTTGGATGCGCAATCACGGTGCAATGCTCCATTTATAAATATACGAGTATCATGATTTAGAGAGAGGCATATTTCATTCGGAAAAGGATAGCTCCTGCTTTCCAAGTAAAGAAGAGTGTCGTGAACCCGCATAGGGGTTATGCAGTTGATTTTTTTTCTGGTTTTTTTGAAAAAAACTTCCTAAAAGGGATAGGGCATACGGTATTTTAAAAAACGGGTTAGGGCCATGCGGTACTTTTAAAAAATGGGTCTGAGATGCGTGAACCCCATTCACGCATCCCTGCCTCCTCGAAGATGTGTGAACCCCATTCACACATCCTACAGAAAGATTTTTTTTTGTATTTTTAAATTTTTTTTATTTTGTTTCGTTTTGTTTATATATCTATATAAATAAAATAAAAATATTCACCAGATTTTATTTTCTATTTAATATCCAGCAGTTATGCCGTTACAGAAATCTGGATTCTGAAAGACACCCTCACCCCTGACTCTCTTTTATAAGAGGGCTAGCCCTGAAAATCCTTCTGCATTTTCGATGTGGGACTCAACTGTTATCTTCCCTGCGGAGAACATTCTGCATTTCGGATTTGAGATTCTGTTTGAAGTACATCACTTTGAAAGACTATAAAATACAAACTATACGACCAATATAAAAGAAACATACAACATGGATTATTCATATAAGAAGTTTTTTAAAATAAAAAGAATTTTGTAAAAGATGTTGATGATTAATAATTTATAAGCTTTCAAAAATACCAACTTGAAACTTAAAAATGTTTCAAATACGTGTCTTTGAAAGACTATAAAATAAAAACTATAAGACCAATTTGAATGAAACTTAATACATGAATTAAATATATAATAAATAGATGAAAATAAAAAGAATTTCGTTGAAAATGTAGATGAAAAATAATTTATAATCTTTCAAAACCACCAACATGAAACATAAAAACGATTCAAGTACATGGATTTGAAAACCTATAAAATAAAAACTATAAGACCAATATAAATGAAGATTAAAACATGGATTTAACATATAAGAAATTATTATTTATTAATTAGTTAATTAGTAATATAATTATTAATTAGTTATTAATTAGTTAATTTCTAATTATGAATTAGTTAATAATTAGTTAATTAGTTATTTATTAATTAGTAAATTAGTAATTTAATTTATTAAATGATAATAAATTAGTTATTCTGTAATGTAATTATTAATTTAATATAAATAAATAATTAATTAATTAATTTTTAATATATTAGTAATTATAATTAATTATTATAATTATTCATTATAATTATTAGTTATTAATTATTAATTATTAATTATTAATTAACTAATTATTAATCAGTTAATTAGTAATATAAGTATTAACTATACAATAATTATTTAAAAATATAATTATGAATTATAATTAATAATTATAATATAAATTATTAATTATATACTAATTTATTAGTTAATTAATAATATAATTATTAATTATAATTAGTAATATAATTACTAATTATAATTTTTAATTATTAATAATATAATAATTAATTAGTTAATTTGTAATCTAATTATTCATTAAAATTTTTAATTTTTAATTTTTAAATTTTAATTATATAATAATTAATTTTTTAATTAGCAATGTAATTATTAATTAAATAATAAAGACCTATTTAATTAGTAATATTATTATTAATTATAATTAGTAATTTAATTATTAATTATAATTACTAATATAATTATTAATTATAATTATTAATTATTAATTATATAATAATTAATTAGTTAATTTGTTATATAAGTTTTAATTATACAATAATTATTTAATAATATATTTATTAATTATAATTATTACTTATAATTATTAATTATATTTATTAATTATTAATTATATACTAATTATTAATTATATACTAATTAATAATTACATTATTAATTAATTATTGTATAATTAATACTTATATAACTAATTAAATAATTAATTATTATATAATTAATAATTACTAATTATAATTAATAATTATATTAGTAATTATAATTCATAATTATATTCGTAATTATAATTAATAATTATATTACTAATTAACTAATTCTTTATTATATAATTAATAATTATATTACTAATTGAAAAATTAATTATTATATAATTAACAATTAATAATTTAAAACTAATAATTGTAATGAATAATTATAATTATTTATTATATTACTAATTTACTAGTTAACTAATGAACTATTATATAATTAATAATTATATTACTTAATAAATACTTAATTATTGTCTAATTAATAATTATATTACTAATTGACTAATTAATTATTATGTAATTAATAATTATATAAAAAATTAACTAATTAATTATTATATAATTAATAATGATATTACTAATTAACTAATTACTAATTAATTAATAATTATATTTCTAATTAACTAATTATTCATTAATTATTTTATTAATTACTAAAAATTAATTATATAATAATTAATTAGTTAATTATTAAATAATTAATAATTATATTACTAATTTACTAATTTATTATTATATTTACTAATTTTTAATAATTAATAAATAATAATTGTAATAAATATTTATATTTATTTATTTTATTACTAATTTACTAATTAACTAATGATTTATTATATAATTAATAATTATTTTAATTACTAAATACTTAATTATTATATAAATAATAATTATATTACTAACTAACTATTTAATTATTGTGTAATTAATAATTATATTACAAATTTACTACCTAATTGTTCTCTAATTAATAATGATATTACTAATTATCTAATTATTGACTAATTAATAATTATATTTCTAATTAACTAATTAATCATTAACTATTTATTATATTTTTAATCCATGTTTTAATTTTCATTTATATTGGTCTTATAGTTTTTATTTTATAGGTTTTCAAATCCACGTATTTGAAATGTTTTTAAGATTCATGTTTGTGGTTTTGAAAGCTCATAAATTATGTTTCATCATCATTTTTTAAAAAATTCTTTTTATTTTCAACTATTTCTTATATATTTAATCCATGTTTTATGTTTCATTCATATTTTTCTTATAGTTTTTATTTTATAGTCTTTCAAAGACATGTATTTGAAACCTTTTTATGTTTCATGTTGGTGACTTTGAATGCTTATAAATTATTATTTATCAACATTTTTTTATGAAATTATTTATATTTTCCACTATTTTGTATATGTTTAATCACTGTTTAAAATTTCATTTATATTAGTGTCATAGTTTATATTTTATAGTCTTTCAAATTCAGGTACTTGAAATAAGTAAAACATTTTTATGTTTCAATTTGATTGTTTTGAATGGTTATAATTTATTTTTGATCAACATTTTTTTATGAAATTCTTTTTGTTTTCAACTATTTCTTATATGTTTAATAAATGTTTAAAATTTCATTTATATTAGCCTTATATTTTTTATTTTATACTCTTTCAAATTCACATACTTGAAACAGAATCCCACATCGGAAATGCAGAATGTACTGTGCAGGTTTGTAAGAACCTGTATCCCACATCAAAAATGAAAAATAATTTTCAGGGCAAGCCCTCTTATAAAAGGGAGTCATGGGTTAGAGTTTCTGTTAGATTCTAGACTACTGTAATGGAAGTGCTGTTGTATTTTAAATAGCGGATAAATTCTGCAAAAAATTTTGTTTTATATATATATATAAACAAAACAAAAAATTATTTTTTTAAAAACTATTAAAAAACATCCAACACGATGCGTGAAAGGGGTTCACGCATCTCGCTCGGATTGAAGATTTGTGAGCCTAATTCACGCATCTTTCCGGGTTCGAGGATGCGTGAATGGGGTTCACGCATCTCAAACCCATTTTTAAAAATACCGCAAGCCCTATCCCTTTTAGGCAATTTTTTTTTCAAAAAAACCAGAAAAAAAAATCTGTCGGGTTATGCGAAGAAGCTCACGCAGGACTGCATTCTTGTGATCTTGTGTTCTTGCGATCACGCTACCTAATATTTCACAAGGATGGTTGGGCATCGCGTGATCTATCGTGTGAAAGCCACTACCATTTTGAAGTAATATCTCTCGTTTTCTATACAAAACAGAGCATCAAGAGCCCTCAAAAGGTTACACGAATGAGCTTGAGCAACCCCACATAATTCTTTCACGAAGCAGCTCAAATGCACGTTAGACTACATGCTCTTCTTCACAGGAAGCACCCAAGCCAGCGTATAACCTGTCTTCCCCCTGACATGCGGAGAACAAATGCACCTTGTGTATAAGTTCCATCATGCAAGCATGGAACCAGGCACATAACACTTCCCTACCTACACATAAAAGGAGATTAAATTACCGTATACTCAGTAATTTGAAGAATTGTGGAATGCAACATGACTTTTGTTTATAACAAAGTACTAAAGAATTTATTTGATGTTCCATGGGAGAAGAACATGAAAAAAATTCAAGGCCTGATAGAGGGTACTGATCCAATGGAAGTCCACACCACACACATGCAATATTCATGTGTGAATAAGAATCTACATGTCGCCCTTGATATCTTCATATGAAGAGGATAAATATCCCATCCACAGACATGCGCCATATTAAAGGTGATCAAAGAGACTATCCTTGAAAATGTATGTACGTCATCGCCAAATCCTTCAATAAACATGTGGTGCATCAAAGTCAACCAAAGAGACTGTCCCTAACAACATCTGCATGTCATCGTGAGATCCAGAACTAATCGTGTGACGCGTTATAGGAATATAGGTTGGCTGACCAAGAAAAGTCTCGCGCAGCATCGCAAGATCTCATATTGATCATATGACGCACTCACAGACAATCAGTTGGTGAAGGCTGCAAAACTATTTGGAAAATAAGAGGGAATGATATCCAAAGGGAGAGACCCTCACTGGTCGTAAAGATCATGAGACATGGCATCATCTGAAAGGATAAATTTCCTCAATGATACTCATGTAAAATCACAAGATCCCCGAACCTTTGTAAAATAAAATAATGGAGATAAAGGGAAGGATATGATAAGTGCTTGTAGTGGCTAAAGGACTTGTGCCACGCCCCTGGTGATCCTCAAGACACTGCAAAACTTCTCCGACACATCTGCCTCATCTCGCGAAGGCCTTTTGGCTTGTCTGCCTTGCCACATGGGAGTCCTCGAGTATGTCCAGATGAATCTGTTCTTTCCCATTGGCGCTCTAAGAAAAAACGAATAGATTTTCCTACACACATGCTCGTGCACCCCCATCTGACCCGTACTGGTCACATCTGGCATCATCAAAAAATTGAGTAAATGTCCTTGAAATTACTCATGAAAATTCTCATAACTCTCAAACCATTGTAAAATAAAACAAAGGGGATAACATGGAGGAGTCAAGAAGTTCTCACGGTCGCTGAAGGACATGTGTCGTGCCCCAAAAAAACTGAATGAAATCGTAATACCTCGACGACATGTCTGCCTCATCCCGTAAAAGCCTTTTTCCCTGTTAGTTGTGCTGCAAGGAGGTCCTCGGGTATTTTCAGAAAAATTCGTGCTTCACCTTCGGTGCTCTAAAGACAAAGATATGGATTTTTTCATGACATCCCCGTGTACTCTCATATGGCATGTATTGTTCACGTGATGCATCAACAAAAAATAGAGTAATTTTCTTTCACATTACTTATGAAATGTTGCATGACTCCCAACCTTTGTCACCTAAAAAATGGAAATAAATGAGGAAGGTGGAGGAAGGTACTCACAGTTTTAAAATACTTGTGACGTGCTAAGGACGTGCACACCATGGTACAACAAGACCCCGGGACAATCCATACTTGTCTCACAGAAAGTCCAAGACAAGTCATCAAGCATAACACAAATGTCTTTAAACAGTCACCTTGGATCTCACGAAGGTCCTTGGGAATTTCCATATGTAATGTTGAAAAGTATTTAGATATGTATGCATGATTAGAAAAATCTACATTAATTAGAGATAATATGATAAAACAAGTGCTGACGGAAGAGACTGAAGACCACTAAAAATAAGGCAATGTACTCAAAACGAACCACGGCAAAGACTCATGATACAACATGGTTCCATCCCACTTCACCGATGCTATCCTGGATACTTGCCATATACATTGTAAAAATTGGAGATCATTCGGGGTGGAGAGACCTATAAATTCCCCACCCCTACAAGAAAAATTAAACGGATACTACGCAAAATAAAATGTTGACCGTAAAAGTCCCATGTATCGAAAAGAACTTCTCAGAGAAACTAATCAGATGATTGGCCATCCTTCCATCAGGTAATATACAGGTGGAAAGACAAATTAGTCATGCGACAGGCATAAGTCACTCCATATGAATATTCATTGATCACACGAAGGATCTCTGGTACTCTATGTGAAGAACAACCCGCCGGCCCACTAGATATGGTGAGACATAAAATAAAAAGATACTAAAAAACCTAAGGAATTTGAAATACAAGGGATAAAACCAAGATCAATATTGGATGAATTAAACAAAATACATTCTTTTTGGCCCTCATGCGCTTCACGTGGGTCATAAAAAGGCATGAAACAACACCGGAACTGTCACCCTGAGCTCTTGAAATTCCTTCAGCATGTTATTTAGGACACATGAAATCCCTTGAGCATGTAAAAACAAGTCATATGGTTCCCCATGCACACCACCTTGGTCTCACAAAACCCCCTGGGTCTATCACCCAAGCCTTGATACATCCTCCCGATACGTCACCTAAATAATATAATGGTATCCCCTCATATCAATCAAGTCTTATTGTTGCATCTGGGCATGACAACCAAGCTCACACAACACACCCAATTCATGTCAATAGAGACCCACAACACCCCTTCGGTAAGTCACCTGAGATTCATGACGCCCTCCTGATGTGAAAGAAAGGTCTCATGATGACCTCCAAGGATGTTATCCAAGATACGTGACATCCTTCAAACCATATCGCGCTGAATCTTGCGACACACCCCACCAATATGTGTCCATATAGGTCATGCGATGTCCCCCAGACAAGTCAACTGAGTCATATAGCACCCTCTAGAAAAGCAGGTCAATACATAAGGGAATCCAGAGATTTGACGCTTCTATCCATTCGTGGTGTGTAATCCCTGAATACAAGGTCATCCTAAATGTGTAAGCCTTGATAAAGTGAGATATGATCACTCTGATTCCTTACATATATAGGATATGTAGGCCACCTCTTTATGGATAGAGTTCTATATTGATCAACTAGGGTGATCCTTCTATCTAAGTCCCTTATCCAAAGCAATGACATTGATCACTTATTAACCGTTGTTTCTCACAACGAGCATAGTTCATGTGGGATTAGGGAGTTGAACTAATCATGTCATATGCACTATACACCCCAGGGTTATAAGGGTAGCCTTAGTGAAAAATCCCCAATTACCAACATTATATAGTACACCCCCACTCAATAGGTCATCCATCTTGGTATAAACCCCTAGGATTCATGAAACATCAAATACGTTCATAATGTTTCCGAGTGTGATTATCCACCTTAGTATATCTGTAGGTTATTGGATAAATGAACTATGAGAACTCTAATTCATCTCATAATCAGGATATGTTGGATGCCTTTCCAAGGACTAATCTCTATACCATGCATCCCAAGGACTGTCCCAACATACACGTCCCATGTATATATATTCCATGAGATTGATCATATGTTCCCCCATGTTCTCACATAAATCATATATTATATGGGCTTAGGGAGATCCAATAAACATCCCATTGGACATCATTAATCTCCACTCACGAGGGAGATCCCAAATGTAAGCCTCGATTAGTGGTATGGTATGAACACCCCTCATATAAGGATATATATCGTGAGGCCAACCTTAAGGGTGTAATTGAACTATGATGACTCTGATTCCTACCATAACCAAGATACGTAGGACTTTTCCCTTAGAACTAGGCTCACAAATTTGGTGTCTCAGTACCCGAACATATGTACTCTCTACATGATGCTAAATTTCACAGGATCAACAAACTATATGGGTTTTTATTCCTACCTAATTCAGGATATATAGGATTCCTCATAATGGAGTAATCCCCTCCTTGTAATATTAACCACCTCCTCACATGGCAGTACATTGCGAAGCATTTGGTCATACAGCTTCAGCACATAAAGCGGGCATTCATCGTTAAGGGGATGGATGAAGAACCTATGATACATATAGATGGATTCACCCATGAGACCCCACACCCCTAAGTTCATCAATGATACACCCATTCTTTGTTTAATGAGAGAACTAACCAGTAAAATGTTTTTAGGGTAAATGGTCCCGTATCAGTATTAGGAAGAGATACAGGAATATATCTTAAATATATAAGAGAGTCCCATAGTAGGCAATAGTTCCCCCCAAATGGATGATATGAGCCCGACCTCCCATCATCATGAACAATTCGATTATCCAAGAGTCACTGGGCCTGAAAACCCTGATTATTACTAGCCTTTTGAATGTAGGTCTATACATACCAATAGATAGGGGAACCATTGGGGGTTTCTAGGAAAAGTAACAATTATATTCCAATTAGTGGAACCCATTTCATGCGTCAAAAACCCGATGAAACAAAAATGGTGAACCCGATGTGATACTCTCTATGGAATCCCACCGTTTTATTACATAACTTATCCTTACATTTTACAAATAGAGGAGCTTTAAAGTCTAGTTTCTTGGAAATTAGGAACATAAAACATGAAAACATAAAACATTCTTCTAATCCACTTGTAGGGATTAATCATAAGTTCTTCCTAAGTATCATTTTGGAATCTCATAACTTGGAGACATACATCAAATGAAAGGGTGAGCAGAAGGCCCAGTAAGAAAAGCAAGTGAATCAGTTTACTTGTGAAATCAATAAGAACTTCATAAAAACATAAAGACATGAGCAATGGAAGTATAAGAATATCATAATAAAAATAAATTGAAAAAAATGAATATTTTTCTACAAAATTTAATTTATAAATTCATGAACATATCACTAAGGTTCATTCTCAAGGTGTCATAAAAACATACCATGATTTTTCACCAAGGTATCGTCTAACCTGTCATCTCTAGAGATTAATTCTTTACCCAATGCATTGGAGATCTATCTGGGTGAACCCTTAATATGTATTTATATTCATGTGATAAACATAGATCATAATAAAACATTTCATAAATAAACCAAATAGAATCAAATAAATGAGTTTCATGTCAAAATTGTGACGTTTAGAAAGTACATAAAAATAAGATTATTATGTCATTTATAACCCACGGAAAGGGAGTGAGGGTTATATATATGTCAATTAAAGAACCAAATAGATAAATTTTATGTATTGATGAATAAATATGGAAATTAAAATAGATTTGGTTATCCACATAAATAATATAAGATAATTTCTTGAGAAAAAGAGAGAGATTTTGGGACAAAAATTCTGCAGCATAACAACTACATAACATCATTTTAGAAAACAATAAAAAGAGACAGGACAAGGGTATCCCATACACATATGAATCATTATACAGTATAGTGCTAGAATAAAATTGAAATAAGATCATGGTGTGGATATTTGAATAAAATAACACATGAAAAGGAAACTTGAAAGAATAGAGGAGATGTGATTTCTTTTACAAAAATTCGGCAGCCTAACAACGTCACTTAAAAATTCAAAAAATAAAGTGATGAGAGTGGAGAGGGTATATCGTCATTTGGAAATGAAATTAAGAGTAATAATTATAGATAAGAACATACCCCAACATAATAATATGGAAACTAGAAGACATAACATAAAGGAAGTCATGACTTAAAAGAGGAGGGTGAAAAAATCCCTTACCTTGAAGAGTATATTCGTAAGATCTAAGGATGGGACCTTGGGGGGATTGAGGGCACCTTGGGAGGACTCCATGGGAGGTAGAAATACCAGAGCTTCATTGAGGAGTATTTAGGAATGAAAATAATGAGGTAATGACTTGCTATTATAGGAAAAGTGAGGTAATATTTAATTAATTTTCAAGGGACACCTCATCGGTGGTATTTGCAAAATGATGGGCTTGCCCATTGTATTTTCCCATGGTATTGTCCACTTGGGACGCCTCATAGAATATCTTACTATTCACATGTTGACCAGATTTATTACATCATGATTGCATCATCAATGATGTCATTAAACACCGAAAACTCAAAAACTGTATTTTTACTATTCGCCAAAAATTCAGCTGTCTCAGAAAACTCCAATAAATTTACCCAAAACTAATATCAGTGCCCTGAATTCAAAAATGAACTCCATTTTGTAAAAATCGTTTTTTTAATATATTTAATTTAATTTTTAAATAAAATCATTATTTATTCAAAAAAAAAACAACCCTAAAACTATAACTTATTTTGTAACACCGTGAAAAAGTAATCAAGGTCCCATAAAATTATCATATAACCATAAGACAATAAAGTAACAATTTATGATTAAATTTTTTGAAAATACATTTTCATTTTAAATATTAAAATGAATTATAAAATTGTAAATAAAATATTTATGACCTACAAAAATAACAAAATATATACTATGATCGGTTTTTGTCACTTTTAAGATGTCTAAATTGTATTTATACATTCATGGGTGATGTGTCTATTTTTTGGCCGATTTACTATTCATTACTATTGATTACTATTCATAAGAGTATGTTATTATTCATAATTTATTATTCATTAAAAAACAATTTGATATTATTAGACTCTAAATTTCTTACCGATCACAACTATAGAAGAACATTTTTTGAAAATCATTTCACATTATTAATTATTTAATGATTACATGAATATTTTAAAATACATCATTTCCAAAATTAATCAATAATATTTATCCAATATTTATCTGGACATTTGAAAATCACAAATGTTACTATAATAAGAAATAAAAATTTTATTTATAACAATGTATTACAAAATTATATAAGGCCTCGTTACATAGCCCCTTATAACACCTACATTGGACCTATGTGTATGGTGTGCTGTGGTGATAGAATCTTGGGGCCGCTCGAACAAAATTACCTGAGTGGTGATTTCTATCAGCTTGAACTTTTTCCTTATGCGATTTTGTTCAAGCTTCACATGCTGAATCTCGTCTTGGGATTGGTCTAGTGCAAAGCTCAAAGATGCTACCTCATTCCCAAGCTCTGACAGATGGGCTTCGTATGGCCCGATTCTACTAGAGGAGATCATCAACTCTTCTTTGGGTATTAACCAAGATCACATGTATTTATGAACGATAATTGTAACGTTAAGAGTTTAGTTTCCAATTGTCTTATAGACAAATGGTCATATAACTATCAAAACCCAATGGTATCACTTCATTAATTAAAGGATATAGTTTTGTGGAGTATAAAATGAAATAACACACAATCTTAGGAATCAAATATTATTCAGAAGTTTGGGTTGTTACACTCTCCAATGAAAAAATGATCAATTATTGTCTTTCGGGGTATTTTATTTTCCCCTATATTCAAACAAATTTATAAAACCAATGGGAATATATGTAATAATAGAATGATGGGGTTGTAATTCATCAGGACACTTTATTTTTAAAACCCTATAAAAACAAATATTTAAGACTAGAATGATCTTATAGATGGTCCTTTGTAACCATGGTTCTCATTAGATAAGTCCTTTCTCAATTTGACAAGTCCAAACGAGCAGAATGGCCGAATCAGGGAATATCAGGACAATAGTGTCGACCATGCATATGCGATTCAGAAAATTATGCCTATGATATTGCACTAATAAGTATCCTTGTTTCTTGTTGTATATATGAATAAAGATATTTACAACATCCCAGTTCAAGACAATGTCTTCATCATCCAACATTAACTCTAAAAATCATTCATGAATACAACCTTTGCAGGTCATAAGATAAATTCACATACTCAAAAAATCCAAAGATAGGTGGAGAATATGATGGTTCAAGAGTACCATCGACATAGTACAATCATGAAAATGGATGTTTCTCATGAGGTTCTACAGGCACAACAAACTGTGAGTCCGCCTCACCCAGGAATGGTTATTGCTAAGCCATTGGATCTCATCGCCACAACCAACAACTTCGTGAACATATCCCCATAGCATGATAATCTCCATATTCCATATCTAATGAAGGTGTACTAGGATGAAAAATATGGCTTCATTTTTATTAAAGTTACACTGAGGAGGGAACCTGTTAACTGCTATCACCAACACCATCCCACTGGTACCCATAAGTCGCCTGCTGAGGGTACCATTTGATAAACAACCACCTATGATTCCCATGCACATGATACAAGGAAGAATCATTATAGGAGAAAGGAATTGGATATCTTTGATAGGGCTCATACTCCCACTCCTACCTAAGATGATTTTCATCATATTTAAGTAGGAACTAGAAAACATGATCATATCCCTACTCTTTTCAGAACAAGACTGAAGGAATATCCCTATAGTAGGAGTGGGGGAGGCTTATGCTCATACCCCTATCCATGAAGCCCATAAACATATTATGGTGGAACAATGTGGATTGAAGTGTGCATATATACCCGCTTCAATTGAAGGCATCATCCAGTTTATCATAGAGATAAAAAATGATCAGGCTCATATCACTGCACACACTTTTCTAAAATGCCAATATATTTTTGAAATATCTAAAGGACTGTTCTTGCATATTATGAAACTATTTTAGATGAAGGGATAGTTGTATACTTCTATCTCTACAGTAATTATATCTCAACACTCTAATCATCATGAATGAGTGGTTGTACCAGATCAAGTGAACATTCTTTCTCCTGTCCGGGAGGATTATCAAAATATTTTGATGAAAGGAGAGGCATCATACTAGGCTCACAGTCCTATTCCAATTGGGTCTCTCTAGGTAAGATAGGGACATTCCTCGAGATAGGAAATCATGCTTGTTGAAGATGTCTGGTAACATATTCTAAAGGACCAGGATCGAGGTCATATCCCTATTATAGTCGGGGCTCACCATGTGGGTGGGGCACATGCCTTGAGGCAGGCTCCTATTTCTATAGAATAAGTATAGTGGAATAATACAAAGGCCTAGGATCGGGCACATATTCCCATTATGGATAGTGCTTACCATGTAAGAGTGTCACAAGTCTTGTGATAGGCTTACATTCCTATCAGGGAATCTGTATGACATATTCTAGGAGATCAAAACATTTAGGGGTGTATTCCTACAAATTCCAATGAACGATTGTACCATCATAATTACAGGGAAAAACATGGGGAGGATCATACTCATTCTCTCATTCTGTGGGTCTTTCATTATATTCCTATTGTGAATGATTATTTTTACCAAAATCATATTCCTGATCCAACCAGGGCCCACCAACTGAGAGCGGCACATGCCTCAGGGCAGGATCACATTCCTACCAAGAAAGACCTATGTAATATTCTGAAGGCTCGTGATTAGGCGCATATTCTTGTCCTAAATGAGGAAAACCAAGTGATAATAGAACATTACTTGGGATAGGATCACATTCCTATCAAAAATAAAACAACTCATCAGAATATTCCGGATGCTTCTCAGCAACAGGCTCATACTTATGAAGCACAAGATAGTTATATTCAAGTTTTGAAAATAGTCATACAACAAGCTCGTACCCCTACACAATTCCAGAAGGCATCTAGAATATCCTGACCATGATGCAGAATATGGTACATGTTCTAATATGCTCAATTCTAGTTTCCTTCAGGTGGTTTGAGACACATTCTCAACACCAAAAAGATCCATTGACTCTTCTATCAAAGTGGAAATAGAATATGTTCATTACCATGATATTCCTCCTTATGGAAGTGTGGAGATAAATCATATAGACTTTACTCCTAACATCCACCATGGCCAACCTACCCCCAATGATATCTCCCATGGAAAAGGAAATCCTTACATTGTCAAGACACATTTGAAGAGAGATGTGAACGAAACTCCAAGACCTTCGTATCGAGAGGTTATCAAATCATCAGGGTCAATTTTATATGGTGCCCCCATCAACATCTAGTAACACCCCACTCCTATCAATAGATGACCATAAAATCCATTTTCTATGGTCTGATCAGATAGAGTCACATAAGTTTGATGTGGAGGAGGCCAACATTGAAATATGGATAGATTTATCGGGAAACAACCATGCCATCATATTCTATCCCCTCTCTATTACTAATCTAAAGAACCTAGATGATATTGAAAAGGAGTGCATTCCTTATCTATGCCAGAATATGTTGGATAATCATTGATTCTTAAAGTCACAACATCTCCCTTATCTATGATAAGAGTGTAAACTTCATTAAATTAATATACTCTATTGTTAGCTAGACCAGGCTACTATCTTCGTGGCCTGAGATCCGAAACTAGAAAATCACAGTGAAAATATGCAACACACTCGCCTCTATTGCATTACAACTCTTCAGTAGCTGATCTATGAAGACACATCATGCATCTGTATTCAGGGATGGGGAAATTACGTATAATTACAGTTTTTATTTTCTTTGGAATAATATAACCCCTTAGATACAACATATTGCAATGTTATAGCCTCTGGTGAAATCAGGGGACAAAGTAACACTTTGTCTAGTTGGTCACTTAAATAGAATTCCCCCACTTCAACTGTTCCCCAGACATCATAGACGGGGAGAGAGGATACCCAATAGGATTTTCAACTGCGCCCCTAAGGACAATAAGAGAACATTCCAAACCGAGTGGCCAATGTTGTGATCACCTAGACAACTTCCCATAATGAATGGTTCTCACCATGGGCTGTCATCACACCCAACTCCCACATGATCACAACTACACTACATCACGTTGACCAGAATAGTCGATACCAGAATTGCCATCCATGATCGAACACAGCCTCCTAGGACAGGGGAATATTTACCAATGCCTCCACCTCTGGGATCATCAATTCCCAAGATAATTCAAGACATACCTTGACAGCCGTAGGAGAACCCCAGACCGCTAAGCTAGATGGATTTATATATCAATCAGCATCTATAGGTTCATTTTCCCCTTAGAGAACCTCGAAGACATCAACTGTGATTCCAGAT
Organism: Viscum album; assembly: GCA_963277665.1. NCBI lineage: Eukaryota > Viridiplantae > Streptophyta > Magnoliopsida > Santalales > Viscaceae > Viscum > Viscum album. Next base: position 1,440,287,668 of record OY728133.1, on the reverse strand, counting down.
CACCCCAACCCCACTGGGATGGGGGAATTTATATCTTCATGTCTATCTGGGGAATCATCAAATCCCTGACTAGATTCATTGGATCCTCCACAACTTGATCAATCCATGCCAATTATGGCCCCAAATGACCCCCACCCCATAGGGACAGGGGTATTTTCATCATTTTCACCACCACAGAGGGAATCAGTCCTATATAGTTTGGGAGGAAGAAATAAATAGTCAGCGTCCCACTAGCTCCTCCCACCACAAGATAAACCTCTTTTTGTTGGGGCCCATTCAATAATCATGACCAGAAACTCCATCAAAGTCTCAATTCATAGACTAAAGTGGGAGGAAAATATGGAAAAGGCAACAAGACCCTATTGGGGTTTCAATCCAAAACAAAACAACATGTCTAATGGTTCTAATAACAACCCTAGAGAATACAGTACAGAATCATCATGTTGCATCGAAAGTAATGGCATAACCACCATTTCCCAATATACTTATATGAATGTCATCATTGTAAACATGGAAGATATTGATCTAGATGAAAATATAGAAGGTTGTAATACAGACAAGATACCTCAAGAGGAGGTTGAATTGGATTCCCTAAATTAATCTTCACGTAGCAGGAACAAAATATGGATCCAAAATGTGGAACCCTCGAATATCAAGCTCTCAACTCCATGATGGAATATATTCAAGGGGAACAATAAAACCACATCGTGATCACCTCCTAGAATAAATGAGGTTCCTTCCTTTGAGTAATGGTTGTCACCATGTGAGATTGAAATAAAATCTCTCTGACAACTCAATGAGGAGCTACTCAGAGGCAATATTTGCATTGGGTATTGCCTTCAGGTAGAGACTAATTTTTTCCCTCCCATGGTTTTTATGATAGTAAAATAATTATATAAGAATAATTTTGGATATGTATATAGAAATATAGTCCTCAAAAATGAGGAATTAAAAAATTATCTTGACTTCCCTCTATTGCAGCAACAAACTCTCCCTCACTAGAAAAACCATTCAATATTGGTAAAAATAGAAAATTGGGAGGAGATAAAATATGGCCACCTCGTCGGCCCCCACTGACTCTATATGGATAATAGATATCCTAGGAAATGGTGTCACTAATGATTCTTAGCGTAATCGAGTCCATGGCTACTCGAATGGAAGCCATGGAAGGGCAATGTGAACATGGGATGTCCGAGAGGAATCCATATCCTGATTTTGTTGACAACACTTTTCCTCCAACTAATTTCTTAAATCAATCCTTCTCTAAATTTGATGGTGTAGGTGATCCTAAATGAAATATCACACACTTCATATCCCGATGTGGGTCGTTGATGGTCCATTGAGATCAACAGGAGGCAACAAAGTTGTGATGTTTTGATTATACTTTGGTAGGGCTATCCTTTGTTTGGTATAACAGTCTTCCAGAAATATCTGTGTCAGGATAGGAAGACCTCCATCATCAATTCCTTTATCAATTCAATTCTACACTATGGAATATAATGTTCGTAGACCTAAAAAACTATAAACAACAAGAGAATGATGAGGAATCTGACTTCATAACAAGGTGGGACGGTTTGACCTACTCACTTAGCATCCCTCTCTCACAAGAGAAAATGTTTGAACTTTATAATGAAAATTTTAGGGATGAGTTGAAAATGCTTATTATTCCAATGAAATATCAATGTGGATTATGTGAGTTTTCCTAAATGGATCAATGTTTATAAGAAGTCATCTAGAAGACTTCACCCAAAAGTCAACTCATGACCGCATCAAAGGGAAAAATTCTCGTTAGAGTAGATGCTACAATTGTAACTATCAAGCTAGTACTAGTACCTATCCAAATACCTTGTTAGGACCCGAATTTCCTAACACCTCCTATCGAGCAATGAAAAAAACATAATCACCGTCATCCAGAGGCACAGAGAAATCGGGGTCACCCAGGATTGGAGGAATGAATGGAAAAAGGTATACTTATTCTGAACTAAAAAAGTCCCCAGTTATTTCCTGGTAGCCATTGATAATAAAGTTATCACACTCCTATAACCTAGGAGTCCTGAGAAATTCAACATCATTGACCATCCCAATTACCAACATTTCCATAGAATGTTGGGTCGTAATATCCCAAAGTTCTTCATCTTGAAGGAAATCCTTCAAGACATTGTTGAATTTAGATAGGTGATGCTAGATAAATCCCTAGAGAAAGTGTATTACATAACCACAATCCAATAAAAAAATAAGGTTATTGGAAAAATATACAAGCTAGATGTGAAAAAAATAAACTATATGGATCGAAAGGCAGTTGATCAAGCCCACACTACTCTAAAAGCACAGTTTCATAGAACACGATTGCTCCACCACCTATGGGGGGAATGTCAAATGTGACTCCTAACGGTGGGTGTGACAACTAAAAGTAGGATAAAACAGAAGATGAAGAGTCATATTCTCCTCCACAAAATCCTTAACTCTCAGCAATTTCTTCCCTGAATCATTCGAGGAATGGGAACCACCCCACCAAACAAAACCCTCATCAGTTGAAGAACTCGTATTTGGTTCTATCAACACAATAAAATTTTCAGACCCCTTCTTTGATGACGAGTGTTCACAAAATCAAAAGTTTTCCATACATAACTATGAAATTCGAGGTTGGATGTGTCGGAGATGAGGATACAATGGACAACGTGAACGTGGTTGAACTCAATATTATGATCATATCCCCATGTAGGGAATATATATAGCTGAGACTCATGGTTAGTCACTCCAAAAGGCTCAAAGGAGGCAATGAGGTTCCCCATATACCTCCAACATTCACCCACATCTGATTGTACTACATGACCACTAGAGGGGCTCAAATTTGATCTACCCAGACAAGGGGGAAGGCTGGAATGACCTATGATACTGGTAGCATATACCCTCTCAACTACTACATCTCTGCATTCGTATGTCCAATAGAAACCATATATCGGGAAGCGCTAACCACTGGAACAGAAATATTATGTTCTAAAATAGCTAGTGATTTTCCCAACCACGCTCTCAATCATTGATGTAATTTACCTGTAAAAATAACATAGGAAGGTACTTGTTGAAGCCCTCTAGATCCCACAAGAGTTTGAGATAGAAGTTACTACAACCGACGACTATCGAGTGGACACCATAAGAATTTCAAGTAACCATATAATTCACAGTTCATGATTAAGAAGAATCCCTTCAAGGAAACATCATACCCCTATATGTCTTGGGAAGATTCAATAATTTATTCATTTAATGGGCTTTGATTGATAATGGTTCTGGGATCAATATTACCTCAGTGTGAAACCTATAACATTTGGGAAATGGAGAAGTGTATTTTTTCCCCAATAAGCTAACCATCCTAGGGTATGATAAGCGTGAGAAAATACCTCGCGAGAAAATAAATCTTGAAGCCCCGCTTGGGGATCTCACATCATACAACAAGTTTGTGGTAATTCAGAAAGACATCATGTATAATGTCCTACTCGGAAGGCCCTAGATATATGGAAACCCCACGATACCTTCAACATTCCACGAAGGGATGAATTATCCTATTAATGGAAAAGTCTACATACTACAGGGTGATACTGCTCCCTTTGAGACTCGTGAGGCCACATATGTTAAACTATATTTATATAAAAATGTAGGAAAATGACCAAGGGAATATGATGATGTACAGGTCACCACTCTCAATGGATTGGGAACCACCATTGTGAATACCTTGAGTATACTCAATGATGTCTATCTCCTCCCCATAAACTCGGGCGTGGTCACAGATATACCCCCATAGGTCAAAGCCCCTCCTACCCCTAATGAAAATATCGAATAATATCAGCTCTAATATCTCTCTAAAACAGTTCAGTTAACAAGGGATGGAAATGTCTCTTCTCATGGCCTCTCCCAGCCTGATAATGACATCAGGGCCCCCATATTTCTCTCTTCATTGGAAAATATCTCCACATATTTTGAGATATAAGAATATGAAGATCATATTAGGAATGCCCCTCTAGTATTCGAGGAAGGTATCTCCACCACCATCAATGAACATAGGCAGAAAATTCTAGGAATATAAGAAGACCTGTAGATTACACTTATTAGTTCTTCAATGACCCTCGAAGAGAAATAGATTTATATCACATTTCTAAAGAAGCACTGATATGTGTTTGTGTGGAACTATACCAAAATTCCCGAACAAAATCCAGATGCGACTACGCACCATCTTGGGCTACCAAATGAGAATTGATGCATTAAACAAGCAACTTAGAGGATGCACCCCTCTCATGAAACCAATATTGAAGCAATGTTCGATAAGTTGATTGAATCCAAATTTGTATGAGAGGTGAAGTACCCACAGTGGCTTGACAACATCATCCCTATCAAGAAGAAGAATGGTCATATTAGGGTCTGTATTGATTTCATAGACCTTAATCATCATTTCCAAAAAAATGATTTCACATTATTGACCAGATAACTCTTGATCGATGAAACTACTAGTTTCTAAGCCCTTTATTTCATGGATGGGTACTCGAGGTACAATCAGGTAAATATATCGTTCAGGGATAAGAAGCCACTAACTTTAGAGCACCTCAAGGAATATTTTCTATCAGGTCATGCCCTTTTGATTTATGAATTTTTTCACCACATATCAATGCTCCACATACCATATCTTTAAAACATTTTTGGGAAAGATAGTAGAATGTTATATCAATGAACCGATGGTTAAATCCCAATAGTTGTGTGATCAATTCACAGACCTTAATTTTTTTAGAAGATGAGATAACACAGTCTGAATATTAATCCACTAAAATTAACTTTCAGGGTAACTTGAGGTAAATTCTGTGGTTTTTTGGTACGCCATCGCAGAATTGAGCTCAAACTAGAGAATACTAGTGTTATCTTAGAAATTTCACCCCCAAAAAATCTCAGATAATTGAGGGTACTCCAAGGGAACCATTCTTAAATTCAATAGTTCATTTCCTAACATGATGGAAAAGTTCCCCCTTCACTAGGCTGATGGAGAAGGGAATGATATATCAATGGGATCATGATTTCCAAAAGGCCATTGAAATTATAAAGAAGTACCTACTTCATCCATTGCTTATAATTCCTCTAGTGTATGAGAGGAAACTAATATTATATGTGGCCACCATGGAATGCTCATTGAGTACCCTACCTACAAAAAAATAATGATGTGTTGGGTGAGAATAATCTATATTACCATAACTAAACTATTCTCGGTACTGAGACCATATACGCTAATGTCGATAAGAACTACCACATGTTCATATTCATAGTAAAAAATCTAAGGCATTATATGTATCACCATGAAGTCCAATTGGTCCCTCATATCGATCCTCTTAATTACATCCTTTGTTTTCCAATTCCGACAGAGTGCTTGGCCTGATGGGTGGTCACTCTTCAGCAATATGACATTCGGTTTGTGTCACAAAAGTTAGTGAACGGAAAAGCCCTATATGATTTACTCGTATCAAATCCCACCCCAGTGAATATATCGTATGACATCGAGCTTCTATATGAAGTGGTCATCTATGCCCATGACACTCCCCGAACAAGGTAGATGTATTTTGATGGAGCCTTATGAAGTCCTATCAGAACTGAGATAGAAAACATAAATCACAACCAATATTGCTTGGGGATTTTATTTGTATCTCCTAAAAAAGTGGGGTTTTCCTGCTCTTTCTCACTATCTAAAGGCTTCACAAAAAACAACGCAGAAAACCAAGCCCTCATCACTGGCATGGAATTGTCCCTATAACTTAAAATATCATAGCTAAACATTGTTGACGCTCCTTTTCGTCACAGAGTCTAACCACTGAAAAAGAGAAATACCTTAATCCAAAGTGATTCATCCTTTGAAGAAACATCAAAAAATTGATAAAGTCATGAAGAAGCATTCCTTCCCACTTGGGTCGCGCAAGTTTCTTCAAGGTCGCACAAGTATACTTACACGCCACATTTTGGGCACGTAGGTGACTTGCGCACCCTATTTGATTTCTGCCCAGGGTCTTCAGCATCCTATAAATACCCCCGGTGGGCCCCCATTTGAGGACGAAAAATTCCAGAAACTCAGATTTGAGCTCCTGGTTCCCCAGTCTCTTCTCAATGCTTCTGAACACTTCAAATGTAATTTATTACCTTGAACGGAAGATATAAAGAGGGGGAGTAAGGCCTAATTGTTGAAACTCATCAACACTTGCGTGCCTAGGTGGCCATCCCTTAAGGGAAATGGCCACACTTGCGTGCTGCCTTACCACTTTGCTAGAACTTGCGAGCCACCCTCCTGGAATCCCTTAGGGATAATACTAAGGGATTGAGCCAAGTCTCTCAAAAGTATTAACTTAAGGGTTGACCTTCGTGCATGTACCCATGTGTCGCGCAGGTACAGCTGCACGACCAGTACTTGCGCGCCCACGCAGTACCTGAGCGCCCTCACAGGACTTGCACACCCACTTTTTTTGGGTGCTTCTACTACCTATTTCACCACTCTTATGCCTATAAACCTTTCCTCTTCAAGATCCAGCCTTCAAAACCCTCTTTAAAGACATTTTTTTGGCATGGATCCCTTGTTGGATTCCTTATCTGAAAGGAATTCTGTGGAACATCTCTCAAAACCAAGTGATTTACATATCTTTATGTCCATATGGTTAGAGATTTCATTCATTCAACCTCATACTTCAAGATGAGAGAATCCTTAATCTGGGCCTCCTTTTCAAGAGTAATTCCCAGTCCATGTTCTCTTAATTTGGACCTCCTTTTCAGGATTAAGCCCCAATCCAAGTCCCATAACATGGGCATCCTTCTTTAGAGTAAGCCCCAGTCATAATTTCCCAAAATTGGGCATCCTCCTTAAGAGTAAGCCCCATCCATAATTTCCTGAAACTGGGCCTCCTTTTTAGGAGTAAGCCCCTGTCTTCAAGTTCACAAATATGGGCCTCCTCATTAGGAGTAAGCCTAAAATTCCAAATTCCTTTAACCTGGGGCTCCTTCTCAAGAATAAGCCCCAGTCATAATATCTTCTAACCAGTCTTCATTTCCCTTTTGATTTGGGATTCCTTATCAGGAGTAAAACCCAATCATAAGCCACTTCCTAATTTGGGCATATTCCTCCGGAGTAAGCCCTATGTTAGAGTATAAAAATATCCATAATGTACATATACCTTTATGGACCTTGTTCATGGGTTTCTTCCCTGAAGTGAAAACTAATCTTCATCTATTTGGGAGGTCATATATACCTAATTCCTATATCATTTCTTATGATGGCACAATTGTCTAGTTTTACCAATACCTCTTATTTCTCACTCCGAGTATGACTCATGTGAGCTTAGAGTGTAAAAGTTATTACGACATATTTTTTTGAGCCATCAATCATACATAAACCTCATACTTATTTACGTGAACCATGTGGGATTTGATTCCTTTTCTAAAACAAAGGATATGTAGGTAGCCCATCTATGGGTACGATCCCAACTCTGAAATAATCCATGTCCTTCTGAATGAAAATAAACATCAACTGCCCCACTGAGTGGCTTTAAAACGAGTATGGTCATCATTATGACAAAGAGACTTTTATATAATGTATTGAAGGATACCTTTGACTAAGAATCTCTAAAGAAATACAGACGATTCTCTATCGATGAAGAACCTGGAATACATATAAAAGTTTCTCTAAATCTCATACATATTTGATTATCAGATCTAATGAAAAGAACATTTTATAATTGGTAATGTAATAAGGATTCACGAAGTTAACTTAGATCTATAAAGAGAGTCCCGGAGTAGACAATAATTCACCTCAAAAAGGTGTGATGAGTCTAATCTTTCATCCTCTCAACCAATAAAAATTATTAAGTTACATCATTTCACAACTAATGAGAACCTACCTTTGGAAAATCGTTATGAATGGATATAGAATCATTGGATGTTTCCGGTTCTATGAATAAACCTGTTAGAAACCTCTTGGAATGTTTGAATCTTAAATCAATGAGGTCATCCCCAATTCTAGAGGTAAAAAAATATGGTGAACCCGATTTGAGTCCTTAACAAAGTTAAAATGATGTTTGACTTTTTTGTTAGGCCCCTATTGAAACTCAATGAGAGGGCCAATAAAGAAATCAATAACATATGTGCTCATCCGAAAGATGCAGTGGACGAACATATCTTGATTATGTCTGTTATATCAATTAGGCACTATTTTCCAAGATCTTATATATAATGAGAATGTATTTTCTTAAGTTCACATATGTGAATGCTTATGCTGTAAAAAGATCTGCTGTGAATGCATATGATCCTAATCTTGCTGGATCATCGTCCACTCTGAGGATGACATCACATTCTTAGCATTTTCAATGATGGGTATCGAATGCACTGGTTAAGTAGTACTATCAACATGGTACCATTCCAACTCTAGAGGCTGGTCGACAATACCTCCAAGTGAACAATTCACCCTGGTCGTCCAGACAGCGATGACCAGTGATTAAGAAGCAGGTGGTGCCAACCACCGTCTCCAACCATTTTGGGTCGTTATCCCTGGAAAGCAATCACAATTCACTCCCATATTCTGGGGAGGTGAATGAGCAAGTCCCTAAGGGACTTAATTAAAGGAGACAAGTTTCCTTCCTGTGGTATCCCATAAACAATCGCCACCAGATTCGTGTGGCAGTGCACCCTCAACATGATGAGGGTATCGTCTCCAGGCGTTCGGCTCAGGTTCCTTGAACCCGAGCAGGAAAGACGAACCACCAGAGGAGAAATCCGGTCAACAGTGAGCAGTTTCTCATCTCTGCCATCTCTAGAGAAGTCCACCAACCTATCATGGTGGAAAGCAACAAGCGCGCACACACACCCATCCATTATAATTCCGCTGTCTAGCAGACTCTTCTGGCAGCAACACGCCAATCCCTCCAGGCAATTATGGTGGAGTACTATAGACAGGAACATACAACTATTTATAAATCATCAGCTAGTCAGAAGGTTCGTCTGACTACATGTGATGGAGCCTTCCAACCCAATGTATTGACCACTGGTAAACAGGAACATACACCTGCTTACACTCATCAATCCTTCCATAAACCTCGTCAGTCAGTATTGAAGGAAGTTCATCAACCATGTTTGTAAGAGTGAAATCAGTTGCCACATACACCTGCTAGTATTGATCAAGGCTACCAACAGTCTCGTTTGGAAGCATTCTGAGAAATCATTCGGAAATCTCTAGCAACAAAGATAACGCAGACTCAACTCTCTACCCCCACATATGAGTACTGTCAAATTCACTGGCAGGAAAAGGAGGACAGGAGCAGGAACACACACCTAATCCACGAATGGAATGGACGTATATCTCCATTCCGACAACTGAAGTCACAAAGAATATTCTATAAATGGTGAAAGAGCAGAAGAAAATCCCTACTCATATTCTGGATACCTGTGATGATATTATAACAGCTTCAGTAGTATCTCAGGGAAAGACACATAAATATATCCCTATCAGTGGAGTGAAACATCAACAGTTCACTTCAGAACAGACACACACCTATGTTCCAGTCCAAGAGGGTTGTGGGGAATACTCTCCCATATCATACGGACAACCATGTCAGGCACATACACCTGATTTGATTGGAGATAATCATCCTACCTTGATAATTTCTCTTGAGGAGGCACATACACCTACCCATAATGACCAATTTCTTCATCAAGTGGTTACCAATGTGAGTAATAAGGAGTCTAAAAAGAAGACCCACCCAACACAGTCAAGAAATCAAGGGCCAACTTGTAACAAGGCCCTGCTTGAAGCTGCAGTTCTTGATGCACTCAGACAATTATCTATTGCAACTCAAGATTCTACTCTCTCAGTTCCCAATAGTGGGAACATTAATTCCAAAGGTCTTCATCATATAATTCCTCATAAAGGGTTTCTTCATGACAATGTGGTCGATCACAAAGTTTCATCTTCATTTGAGAGCCACATCAACCCTCTGTGTGGTCAGAAGACCAAGGAGAAAAATGTTTCATCTTTTACTGTAACCGAACATGGTGGTATTCCCCATGATGATGATTTTAGCTGTGAAATTACTCTCCACAGTAATAATGCATGTTTCCTGGAAAATTTTCTAATGGGAAATGTAGTGGAAAGAAAGCCCTCTTATCCTAAGGCACTTGAAAATGTGATGCCAATCATGTCTGATGCTTTACCAATAAAAGGTGAAATACATTCTCAATAAGAAGATATCCAGGGGTGTAGGTCATTATCTGAACCACCCCTGGGTCGTTCATCTTGTAGTTTGATCAGTGAATCCTCAACCGATCTGGTTGAATCTGATGAAGCAACAAGGAAGAACCAGATTGGGTCTAATAAGGTAGATGAATATTCATTGAATGATAATGAGGAATTAATTAATATGAGAAAACAACTGGCGAACGGTGAAGTGGCAGTCATGTTTTGGCCTCTGGCTGACTCTCAGTATGACAATCCAGAGATGTTGATGGAAGATGGTATTCATGATATTGGTCTCAACATATGTACAACTCTTTGTCAGTTGAAGAAGAAAATATTATCTTATGATGAATATGATAATCTTATCAAGATAATAGAAGGGTTATAACACAAAATTGACTTGGAATCTCTCTTAGTTTCTCGATATCCGAAGACTGATAAACAGCAGAGAGCCCTTCAGCGTTCATGCCTTGGCGCACTAAGAAGATTGCGCCAGTTAATTGCCAATGCCCCATATGGTATTCATATCTGGGGATGGGGTGTTCATGGAGCACTACATTTCACTATGCTCTCCAGTCAGCAAAGCCCGCCAAAAATGGTCTCATGCAATGTTATTTCCCATGGCCGACCACGGATAATGGGTTTTGTTTGTAATCAAAAGTTTTCCCAAGAACAGGAATCAAATAGTTCCTCTCAAAATTAATCATACAGAGAAAATGTTTTTGAATTAATCCTACATCAAGAAAACAAGAATATTGAAATGGCCTCCCATTTGGAAGAAGCACATCACCAAGTGACAGAAGATTCATAAATCATCCAACGGTCTTTTGAGCCGGGTGATTAAAGTGGATGCAGGTTGATGCATGCAGCTAATTTTGGGACTAAGGTCTAAAAGATCATGAGAGATTTCAAGAAAGTATCAGATATAGAAACTCAAGAACCACCCCAGCATTCCAGACTGGGGACTCTTTTAACCCAACCCTCAGAATCAACAAATAAGATTTGAGGAGTTGAGAAGGAACAGCCCTAGTCTATCGGACTGGGGAATTTTTCAAATCATCAATCTCTTCCTCAGAGAAAGTCATTTTTCTATCGATTAGGGAAGAAGTCTCAAGAGGAACAAAGAGAAAAATTATCCGGATATTCCCTCCAAATTACGGTTCTTCAAGAAGTTCCTTAGGGATCAAATCGACAAAAGTAAATGTCTCATCAGAGACATAGAAGAAGACAATATCACAGAAATTCTGATAGAAGGGATGCAATGAATTATGGATCAATTAATGTCATCAATTTCATTGTTGTTGATCCACCAGATGAGGCTCACTAAGAGAGATCAGATGAAGAGGTTCCTACTCATGAAGTTGTACGTACAGACAGAAATGAAGAAGGTGTGTGTACACGAAGTGAAAGGATTACTAATAATCTAGGTAATTCTTCATGTAACCCACTTCCCCCTCTCCGAAAGGTGTCCTACAATGGGAAAAGAAAGAATCAGGTTACATACCCTTCCTCTGGAGAAGGCCAATTGCTCTCACAAGAGAAAATATTTTCACAACAAGAGGAATAAATGAACGAATTGAGGAGATTGAACGCCGAACTACATCAAGGTAGTCTTACTGCTAAGAATGCTAGAGTCAGTCAGCTAAGGGATTTTATTGCGGCTACTAAGATGGATCATTAATATCCTCCCCTATCAGTACACCCTCCCAGGTCTAGTCATATGGGTCAAGTGCAACAACAATTTGCAGAGCTACCATCAGTTGCAGCACCATCCACCACATCTATCCAAGCTCTAGTCATTGCACTTGTTCAGGTCCAAGCTCAATCAGATGATTCTCAAACGTTAATAACTACTATAGAGTCATTAATAGCTCGGTTGGAATATATGTAAGGAAAGCGTGCACCAGTTCAACTTGAGAAGAGAGCTTACCCTGAATGGGTAGACGCAATTCCTCCCCCATCAAATTATTCATGAACCACATTCTCGATCTTTAATGGTTTCGGAGACCCAGAGCAACACATAAAACATTTTGTTTCTCGTTGCGATCCTATGATGGGAACCCCTCAGCAACAAGAAGCAGTTAATCTCAGGTGTTTTGTTCATTCATTACAAGGACCTGCCTTTGTCTGGTACACAAGCTTCCAATCTTGGTCAATTACCAGGTGGGAGGATCTTCGTCAATAATTCCTTCTTCAATTCAGCTCAACATTGCCAAATACAACAGTTATTGATCTTACAAACTGTAAGCAAACAGATAATGAAAGGGTTTTAGAGTGATTTTTGTTAGGTTCTCACTCAGCCATAAGTTGATTAATTTAAAAATAAAAAATAATATTTTTTGGAAAAGGGTTTCATATTTCATTGCTCATTGGAAGGGATTAACATATTCCCTGAGCATAGCACTCCCTCAAGAGGAATTTTTGCCAATTTGTATGGAAAATATACATGATGAGATGAGCACACCGTTGATCCCTGTGAAATACATAGGAGGGATTAGAGACCATACTTCAATCACTCAACATAATGAAGACTCTCTTATAAAGACTAAAGATAAACCTCGTGTAATTCCTTCAGCTCCAGGAAGGAGAATGGGTAAAGCAGAGACCACTACAGTTAATCTTAAACAAGCACATGTACCTGCTTCTACTTTAAAACCTTCATCTTCTCGAAGGTCTCCACCTCCTGAGCGCCAACAACAGAGGTCGTTTCGTCAAGATGATCAAAGAGATCAAAGAAGAAAACAATTTGAGGATTTGAAGTACAAAGTTTACTCTTTCCGAAATGAAAAATTTCCTGGTTTTTTCATTTTGGCTTGGGAAAATAATTTGGTTCAATTGCCAAGGCCCAAGAGTCCAAATAAGGAAGGAGATGTAGACCGTCCTGATTATTGCCCATTTCATCAAATGTGGGGCAAGCCATTCAGGAGTGTTTTGTCTTCAAGGACCTCCTGCAAAAAATGTTCGACTTGGGACAAGCCAAACTAAAAGGTTCTTCAGTTCAGGTATCATGTGTTACAGATACAGATCTATAAGAAGAAGGCAAGTTCCAAGAAGTCAAGAACAGAAATGCCCAATAATATGATGATCGGATGGTCAAGAAAAATGATCAACCGAAATCATGCTATTTTTCGAACACAATTAAATAAACCAATTGTATCTTCTTCCATGAATGCCATAGAAAATCCCTCTTCATCAGATGGAATATCCTCAATTAAACGAAATAATTAAAAGAAAGAAGAAGAATCAGAAGAAAATGAGTTTGTGTCAATTCCCATGTTGTCTTGCAATCTGGCAGATTTTATGTCATCTAATTCGAAGCCAGGGGTACCACCCCATCAAATGGCACAACCTAAATTGGCTAGTCAGGCAGAGTCTTCATCGGATGAAGAGTTAATCTTGAGTTCTGTTAATATGATTCACTTAACAGATCCTTATGCCAACCACAGTTTTGAACTCGATGAACCTGGGTTCCCCGTATCAAATAGTGGAATCAGAGGAAGTTCCAGAGGCTCAGGGTATCGGGGAAGACTTGGATCATTCAGAGGCCCCTATTCTAATTCTACCTCTACTAGAACTGTTTATGCCGCAGAAACTTGTGGCAGAGCCCTTCAACGAGCTCAACAAGAACAAGCATGTTCTTCTACACAAGGAAGATTCAGTCCTTGCATAGTTATTCTGGAAGATCGGTTGGAGTTTCTAACTTCTTCTTCTCAGCAAGTATATAGACCAAATCGTTCTAATCTTCCAAAGATAGGAGAATTACCAACTCCTATCCCGATACAAGCTGTATCAACTTCTAAAGCATCAACTTCTAAGGCACTTGTGAAACCAAATGTTCGTATTGGAAAACACAGACCTTTGGATCAAATGTATGATGTATTGAAACACTTGGCCAAAATACCAGCCATGTTATCAATTCTGGATGCTTTGAATTTATCAAAGGATCTTCTGGAGGCACTCATAGTGGCTTTGTCGAGTCCTCAGGAGTTTGAAACTGAAATCGCTACAGCTGAAGTCTACCATGTAGAGAATAATCCTGCAGAATGCCATGCAGGGATATCTTTATTGGATGAAGATGAAGATGATGTCGTGCATGGACATATTAGACCATTTTACTTATCTGGAAAGGTCAATGGTGTAGATGTCGGATGAGTTTTAATTGATAATAGTTCAGGAGTCAATCTCATCCCCATTCGTACACATCATTGATTGGGCCTCACAAAATCTGATTTATCTCCTTCTACTTTAATGTTACAAGGATATGATAAAAATGAACAAGAACCACCAGGCGAGATTACACTCTGAACTTAGTTTGGAGATCTTGTATCCATTTCAAGTTTTATGTTCGTTAATCAAGCTTCATCCTTCAACATCTTGCTTGGAAGACCCCGGCTACATCAACATGTTGTTATCCCTTTATCATACCATGAATGTCTCAAGTATTGTTTCGATGGTAAAATTAGGACATTGTATGGTGATAAGGCCACATTCAAGACATGTGAATCTCAATACATTGAGGCGGAATTCTATCACATGAAGGGAAATGAGAAATCCACAAAAAAGGGAGATTACCAAAGATAATGCTCCATATGGTTTGGAAAAGATTCCAGTAAACCCATTAACACATATGAGTACAGATTATGTATTGCCTATCAGTAAAATTGACATAATAGACCCAAATTAAAATACTCTTATCGAAACCTCCATAATTTCAATTACGTCAATCAAGCGTGACAACATGGGAGAATGTGTTGATCCACTAAGCAATGATAAAAGCTAAAATGGAGATGTCTTCATTTCATCTGCTAAAATAAAACAAGTATATACTTCGCCAACCAGGCTAGAAGAAGTTATAGCAATGTTAGAGGTGAACGATGATGTCAATTCTCAATCCATCATATCCTATTTATTAACCAAGGAAGACCTTTAATCATCAATAGGGTCAGAAATGGAAGCTTCTTCTTCATGATGTTCAAATTTTAAAATCTCTTCAGATCATGGAAATTCTACTTCACCATCTAATATGCATGTAGAAACAGAGGAAATAAAACAAGTTGAAAAAGAAGAGGAAGATCTCAGGGATTATCCTCCAGCATTTTAAGAGAGTATCTCTACAACTATGGATGAACAAAGAGAAATAAATATGGGTACAAAAGAAGATCCACACCCCACTTAAATTAGTGTTGCCATGAATCTTGAAGAGAAAGAGATGTATATTTCTTTTTTAACGAAAAATCGAGATATATTTGTTTGGAACTATAAAGAGATGGTAGGGATTAATCCTGATGTTTCCACTCATCATTTGGGGTTTCCAGAAGAACATCGAGGAATCAAACAAGCCGCTAGAAGAACAAACTCAACCTATGCTTCCAAAATTGAAGCTGATGTGGATAATCTCATCAAAGCTAACTTTGTCAGAGAAGTTCAATATCCAAAGTGGTGGGATAATATTGTCCCAGTGAAAATAAAGAATGGGAAAATTATAGTTTTCATTGATTTCAGAGATCTTAATCAGCATTTTCCTAAGGATGATTTTCCAGTACCAATTACAAAACTCATAATTGATGAAATAGATGGCTATGAAGCACTTTCCATCATGGATGGATATTTTGGATATAATCAAATCTGAGTGGCTCCATAAGATGAATAATCTACAGCCTTTAGAGCCCCTTAGGGTGTGTTTTGCTATCGGGTAATGCCCTTTGGCCTGAAGAATGTAGGCGCAACAAATCTGCGAGCCATGAATCATCTTTTCAAACCCTTTTTAAGGAAGTTTGTTGAATTTTATATGGAAGATTTGGTGGTTAATTCCAAACAACGTTCTAATCATTTGGATAATTTTTAAATAATATTCCATAAACTTCAACAACATAATTTTAAGATGAACCCCTTAAAATGTGATTTTGGGGTAACCTCAGGAAAATTTCTCAGCTTTGTCGTACGCCATAGTGGTATCGAAGTTGATCCTGAGAATAAAAATTCAATCCTTGGTATGTGACCTCCTAAAAATTTAAAAGAATTGAGAGGAATTCAAGGAAACTTTGCCTATATTTGGTGTTTCATCTTCAATTTGGTTGGAAAAATTTTACCCTTCACCAAATTGATGAAGAAGGGAGTCACTTACAAGTGGGCTTAAGAATGTTCAGAAGCATTTGATATTCTTAAGAAGTATCTATTGAGTACATCAGTGTTAATGCCTCCTGTTGAAGGAATACCACTTATCCTCTATGTGACAGCTTTAGAGTGATCATTGGGTATCTTTCTTGCTCAGAATAATGATTTTGGGAAAGAAAACAACCTCTACTATCTCAGTCGGACTATGCTTGAAGTAGAAAACTGATATTCAAATATTTAGAAGTGCTTCCTAGCATTAATCTTTGTAGGTCAGAAGTTGAGACACTACCTGCAACATCAAGTGGTCTAATTGGTATCTCACAATAACCCTCTCAAATTCATCCTTAGTCTTACAACGCTTACATGAAGTCTGGAAAGGTGGGTAGTTATTTTGAATCAATTTGATATTCAATATGTCTCTCAAAAGCCAATAAAGGGCCAAGCTCTGACTAATTTCCTTACTGAAGATCCTTCAGTAGAAGATACATCTTCAGAGATTGATCTTCCTGATGAGGAAGTATTCATTATTCAAGATAGTCTTCAAACATGGGAAATGTACATTGATGGTGCATCCAGAAGTCCAATAGGGTGGAAAATGCAAAACAATAAATTCAGAAAAGTTGGGATAGGAATTGTACTCATTTCCCCAGAAAAGGAAGTGCTACCTTATTCCTTCTCATTATTGGGAGGCGGTACAAATAATAATGCAGAATACCAAGCTCTTATCGCATGATTGAAATTGGCGCTTCAAGCACAAGTGTGTCACTTAAAGGTGAAAGGTGATTCAAACTGGGTAATCAAACAAGTCAATGGGGATTATGCCATCAGAAAAGAAGAGATAATCCATTTGTATGATTACATCAGAGAGTTAATGGAAGAATTTCCTACGAAACCGACATTTTCCTATGTCCCTAGATCCCAAAATGCCCATGCTGATGCACTAGCTAATATTTCCATAGCTCTGGAAGATCCAAATCGGGATGAAAAAAGTATCAGTATTTCCCACCATCATACAATTTCACCTTATGATCAAACTAGAATAGAGGAAATCAATGAAATTAGTCCCATATCTAAACCATATGGTAATATTACAGGATGGATGAGACCTATCAGGGAATACCTTCAAAATGGAACACATCCACCTGATAGAGTCGGGAAAGAACAAGTCTGGAGATGTGTGGTCAATTTCACTCTTTATGATAGCACATATCACTAAGAGAAAGTTCTCTACAAAAGAGGTTTTGATGGATTTATCTTCAGATGGATTGATAATGAAGAGACAATGGTTGTCATGAAATAAGTACATGCAAGAGTCTGTGGTGACCATCAGTCAGGACATAGACTATCTGATCAAATTCAAAGGCTTGGATACTTTTGGCCATCAATGATACAAGATTGTGTTGATTTTACAAAGAAGTGTCATTCTTGCCAAGTACATGCCAACTTCATTCATCAACCCCCATAGTTTCTTTATACAACTAAATACTTGTGTCCATTTTCCACATGGTGAATGGATGTAGTGGGACCTTATCCTTCAGCAACAACCGAGCAATTGAAGTATATATTTACTGCAACTTACTTCTTTTCCAAATGGGAAGAGTCAATACCCCTCAAAGAAGTCAGTTCTAAATGAATTGTTAGCTTCATCAAGTCTAACATAATTACTAGATTTGGTGTCCCTCATACCATATTGATGGACAATGGAACCAACATCTGTTCATCCGAGGTGAGGAAGTTGTATCAAGAATACAACATCAAATAAAATCATTAATCTCAGTATCATGCAATGGAAAATGGCCAGATAGAAGCTTTCAACAAGACTCTTTCAAGCATACTGCAATAGATGGTGGATAAAGATAAGAAATCATGGCCTGATAAACTTTTTCATGCTTTATGGGCTTATCAAACCACCACCTGCATTGAAACGCAATCAACTCCATATTCATTGGAATATGGAACGGAAGCAGTCTTTCCCATTGAGGTTCAATTACCCTCGCTCAGAGTAGCCATTTGTGATCAGTCATCTATAGATGAACAATCTCAAAAGCAATTGGATGAATTGGAACTGTTAGATGAGAATAGATTGTGCACCCTGCACCACTTGGAAGTCTACCAGAATCGAATTGCATGAGCTTTCAACAAAAAAGTTCATCTTCATTCATTCATTCAGGGATAATTGGTATTAGTTCTCAGAACTCCAATGATACCAGGAAAGAAACCTCCCAAGCTTGAGCCAAAATGGGATGGACCTTATTCAATACATAAGGTCTACTCTAATGGAGCTTATTCTTTAATCTCAACGGATGGAGAACTCATCACTAATCCAACCAATGATAGATTTTTGAAGAATTATTTTGTGTAACACAAATGCTTTATCATCTAGAAAGACATTAAACTATAGCATACACGGTCCATGCATATGACCGTAAACTATTTACATCCTTTCATCCAGAAAGATGTTATACTGCAGCATCCACGGTCCATGCATATGACCTTACACTATTTACATCCTTTCATCTAGATATACATTAAACTGCATCATCCACCGTCCATGCATATGACCTTAAACTATTTACAACCTTTCATCCAGCAAGACGTTAAACTTCATCATCCACAGTCCTTACATATGACCTTAAACTATTTACATCCTTTCATCCAGAAAGACTTTAAACTTCAGAATCCACGGTCCATGCATATGACCTTAAACTATTTACATTCTTTCGTCCAGAAAGACGTTAAACTGTAGCATCCACGGTCCATTCATATGACCTTAAAATATTTACATCCTCTCGTCCAGCAAGATGTTAAACTGCAGCATCCACGGTCCATGCATATGACCTTAAACTATTTACATCCTTTCATCTAGTAAGACGTTAAAATGCACCATCCATGGTCCATGAATATGACCTTAAACTATTTGCATCCCTTTCGTCCAACATTATGTTAAACTGTATTTTCCCCATCGTCTTAGCTATAGAACGCTAAACATTACATCACCCTTATTATCCAACATGACATTAAACTGTGTCCCTATATTTGTCATACAAGACGTTAAACTGTACTACTCATTCATCCTACATGACATAAAACTGGAAAATTCCCTAATAAATCTAACATGACGTTAAACTGTGTCCTCTTTTGTCCTTACTGCATGACATTAAACTGCATAGTCCCCCTTTCGTCCAACATGACATTAAACTATATTGTCCCCAACGTCCTAGCTACATGACACTAAACTGTACAGAAGTACCTTAATATTTCCTACATGACGTTAAACGGTGCATCGTTAAGTTTGTTTCTACCTCTTGTTTCTCACACCGAGTATGAATCATGTGAGCTTAGAGTAAACTGCAACCATAACACCCTCTCTGGGCCGCTAACCATGCATAAGTCCCGACACCACTTTGTCGGTCGTTGTCCCCAAAAACAACTTGATCACTAATTCATTCTTTAATGGAACTACGCATACTTTGATCCTTGCCTTCTAGGATGGGTACGTAGGCAACCTCCCGAGGTTCAATCCCAAAACCAATCTCTTCACATTGGTTCACCTTTGTCCTTTCTACATGACGTTAAAATATACATCACTTTTTTCTTGTATGACAATAAACTACAACATTCTTTGATACCCTCACCTGAGAGGGAATCATTATTTACATTGATCTCCAATCATGTTATTTTCTATAGACTACGTGCATACATGGAAATGCATGAACCTTTTATCTTGGGTCAAACCATCATTGCACTAAAGTCCCCTTTCAACCTTCACTTGTACGAACCAAATCTGTACAAAGGGTATTTCAAGAACGATGTGTGGCTTGATTCACATCCTTATGGGATACGTAGGAACGTTGGAGTGTCCCTCGAATCCAGCCTCAAGTCTTTGGGACTAACCCCAAATTCCATTTTCAGTCTCCTGGATGAAAAGTCCCCATGAAAACACACACTGTGTATTCATTATTATGGTCTGAGATCTATGACCCTAAAATAAGATCTCCAATACTTTTGTCCCACACGACGTTAAACTGTATTTCCAGAACTACATATGGCTTGATTCCCATCCTTATGGGATTCATAGTGATTTCCAACATTTCATTTCAGGACCCAGCCACAACATGATTATGGTTAGCATTGATCTGTGTAATTCTGCATACATTGGAAAATACCCATCATTATGTGTCATAATCCTAACCATAAATATTTTCACATCTTAATAACCTTTTTCTTGACTTCTGGTCACAAAATGTTCAATTTCTAAGATTTCTTTTTCCTGACTATGCATCACGTGCGCTTAGGCGGCCTTGCATAAACAGTCTACATAATAGACTTTTCAGCCAAAAGATACTATTATTTGACTATGCAGCCAACGCCCTTAGGTGGCCCTGCATAATTCAACACCCTAATGGGTTTTTCAAATAATTGTAACATCATTCATGGGATGAAATCCTCATTGGTACTTATTTGTCTTATCGACAATATGTAAGGATCCGCAAAAAATAGCCATCCTTAACATATTTGTCCCATGTTCTTTTTCATGATCTGAAAGTATTTAAGTCTATGGTTAATGTTTCTATTCCCTACGTTTGGGTCAGAACATCATAGGAGTGACATTCATCCAGTTCATAGATGATCATTCTTGGAAATATCTTCTCCATATTCAAGTAACTCTCTCTATACAACAAACTCTATGCTTTGGAAAATTTGAATTGTCATAAAGATCCACTGGATTTTTAGCAGTAGAAAAGTAAATTTCTAAGAGTTCTTTATCCTAACTATTCATCACATTCTTTTAGGCGGCCTTTCATAAATAGTCCACATAATAGACTTGTCAGCCAAAAGATAATATTATTTGACTATGCAGCCCATTCCCTTAGGTGGCCCTGCAAAATTCAACCCCCTAACGGGTTTTTTAAATAATGGTAACATCATTCTTGGGAACTACTTCTTCAAATTCCTTTTAGCCCTTTTACGTATCATTCCTTAGATTCGAAATTTCTTAAGTCATAGTTTACATGTTTTCCTTCATACTTGAGTGTGGTAATATGTTTTCAGATATGTTGTTGAGGAATTGTGTCAATTTTAATCCATTCGGTCAAAGATATTTCGACCTTAAACATATACCTTTTTGTGTCCAACGTGCATGACTTTAAACTGCCCACAAAATACAAGGGAAATCTGAACAAAAGTCATGTCCTAGCTCACTAAACATACATTTCATGTGGTTTTGGAAATATTGAGAAAATAAAAGATTCAATGTTTGTAGGGTTATTTAATAATCCTAGAAAAAAATCAAACTATGCTTACTAGGCCCTTTGGCTTAGGTAAAATTTAAAGCAGGTATCAATGAATACAATCAAAAATGATTGAAGATGAAAGTGTTTTTCATTGATGTATAAAAGTTAGAAGGACATCTACAGAATGGAGTCTCTTCTCTTTTTCAGGAATTAAAAAAGTCTTTCAACATATCTCTTCATTTGGCTTACGAAATCTTGAGCTTCATCAACAGCCACCTGGAATTCATTCATTCAACTGGATACAATAAGAGATGCAGTGATGCCAACTCTTCTTGGTACAATTGTAAAAGAATGTTCTTGAGTGCGGTTTGAGGAAATTTTCTTCTGATAAAACAGTGACTCTATTTCTGTCCAAGAGACTTGGAAGATGGATACATGGATTTGAGAACGGAGCATTGGATGTAAAGATCCATTTGGAGAGAGTAATATTTTCAGATATTGTTTCTAATGTCATGATAGTTTTCTCTCCATCAACCGGCAGCAAAAAACATATCAGCCCATGGTTTTCCATTTTCAAATAAGTAAGGAAAATGCATGAAGGAAAAATTTGAATGTTCACACAATTGTTGTTGTTATTAATGCATATCATAACTGAAATAGATGGATAGTAGTGTGGATGCATCTTGGGAGTATAGTTCTTCGGCTCTGGAACATTGACTCCTTGCAGATGACCATGACCATATAAAGGTAGATAAATGCTCTGTGGAAAATTGACATGATATTTCTTCAAGTACATGGCCAAATCTGGGGGAGTGATGTCACATATATCATAATAATCATGGTCAATGATGCTCATCATGTCATCAATTCCCTTTCTTGCTAGTTCATCAGCAGTTCCGATTCTCTTGGGATACATTTAATCTACGGAAAAGTTGAATAAATTAACTCTTAAGTAAGTTAATTTTTCATAAATGTTGTGAAGACAAGTGAAAAAAATGAAAAGGCATTAAGGCGCACAAGTCCCAAAATTGGCGGGCATGTATTAGAGTCTTGAACAAGTTTTGGCGCGCAAGTATCACTGCGTAAGTCCAAATACCTCTACAATAGCGTGACATCAATGAAACTGCAGAAAACAGAGCAACCTGCACGGCGAAGGTAACATTCACGGTGAGAGCTTGAAAATTTGAAATCCAGGTACTTTGCGCGAGAAGGAAGCATATATATATAGGCCAGGCCTCAACCCTGTGCGGCTAAAAGTCAGACCGCTCTAAAGCCAGCACGATAAACACCTGTGCGATGCCATCTGCGCACTCAACACCTACGCGCCAAAGTTTCCTTGGTTATCTTCTTTCCTCATAGTTGCATCCTCATTTCTTTCAGATCCAACTCTGAGGGGGGCCTTTTGTTGATGCTCCATTTCATCACAGATTCTAACCACTGAAAAAGAGATATACCTTAATCCAATGTGATTCATCCTTTGAAGAAACATCCAAAAATAGATAAAGGCATGAAGAAGGATTCCTTCCCACTTGGGTCACACAAGTTTCCTAAAGGTCACGCATGTATATGTGCTGGCCACATTTTGGGCGCACATGTGACTTGCGTGCCCTATTTGATTTCTGCCCGAGGTCTTCAGCAGCCTATAAATACCCTCGGTGGGCCCCCCATTTGAAGACAAAAAAATCCAGAAAATTAGATTTGATCTCCCGGCGGCCTAGTCACTTGTCAAAGCTTCTGAACACTTATAAGGTGATTTCTTACCTAGAACGGAAGATCTAAAGAGGGGGAGTAAGGCCTAAGTGTTGAAACTCATCAACACTTGTGCGTCTAGGTGGCTATCCCTTAAGTGAAATGGCCACACTTGCGCACCACCTTACCCCTTTTCCAGAACTTGTGCGCCACCCTCCAGGAAGCCCTTAAGAATAGTACTGAGGGATTGAGCCAAGTCTCTCCCAAGTATTACCTTAAGGGTTGACCTTTGCGCAAGTACCCATGTGTCGCGCAGGTACACCTGCGCGACCAGTACTTGCGCGCCCACACAGTACTTGCGCGCCCTCGTAGGACTTACGCGCCCACTTATTTTTGGGTGCTTCTCCGGCATATATCACCTCTCTTATTCCTATCCACCTCTCCAATTCATGATCCAGTAATCAAAACCCTCTTTAAAGCCATTTCATTTGGCATGGATCCATTTTTTGCTTCCTTATCTGAATGAAATTCTATGGAACATCTCTCAAAACCTGGTGATTTACATATCTTTCTGTCACTAATGTTAGAGATTTCAATCATTCAACCTCATCATTCAAGATGAGAGAATTCTTAACCCGGGCCTCCTTTTCAAGAGTATGCCCCAGTCCAAGTTCTCTTAATTTGGGCCTCCTTTTCAAGAGTAAGCCCCAATCCAAGTCCCCTAACCTAGGAATCCGCCTTAGGAGTAATCCCCAGTCATAATTTCCCTAATCTGGGCATCCTCCTCAGGAGTAAGCCCCAACAATAATTTCCTGAAACTGGGCCTCCTTTTCAAGAGTAATCCACAGTCTACAAGTTCCCAAATATGGGCATCCTCCTTAAAAGTAAGCCCCAAATTCCAAATTCCTTTAACTTGGGCCTCCTTTTTAGGAATAATCCCCAGTCATAATTTCTTCTAACCAGTATTAATTTATCTTTTTATTTGGGATTCCTTCTCAAGAGTAAAACCCAATCATAATCCCCTTTCTAATTTGCGAATATTCCTCCGGAGTAAGCCCTAAGTTATAGTATCCAAATCTCCATAAAGTACATATACCTTTATGAACCTTATTCACGGGTTTCTTCCCAAAAGTGAAACCTAATCTTCATCTATTTAGGTAGTCATATATACCTAAGTCCCATATCATTTATTATGATGGTATAATTGTCTGGTTTTACCAATACCTCTTGTTTCTCACACCGAGTATGACTCACATGGGCTTACAGTGTAAAAGTAATTAAGACATCTTTATTTGAGCCATCAATCATACATAAACCTCATACTTCATTACTTGAATTACATGGGTTTTGATTCCATTTCTAAAACAAAGGATATGTAGGTAGCCCATCTACGGGTATGATCCCAACTCTGAAATAATCCATGTCCTTCTGAATGACAATAAACTTCAAGTTCCCCAGTGTGTGGCTTTAAAACCAGTATGGTCATCATAATGACCAAGAAACATTTATATAATGTATTGAAGGATACCATTGACTAAGAATCTCTAAAAAATACAGATGATAATATATCTATGAAGAACCTTGAATACATATAAAAGATTATCTAAATCTCATACATATTTTATTATCAGATCTAAAGAAAATCTCATTTTATACTTGGTAATGTAATAAGGATTCACGAACATAAATTAAATATATAAAGAGAGTCCCGGAGTAGACAATAATTCCCCTAAAATAGGTGGTATGAGTCCGACCACCCATCCTCTCGACCAATGAAAATTATTAAGTCTCATCAGTTCACAACTAATGAGCACCTACCTTTGGAAAGTAGGTCCAAATGGATATAG
This sequence comes from Viscum album, assembly GCA_963277665.1. Classification (NCBI taxonomy): domain Eukaryota; kingdom Viridiplantae; phylum Streptophyta; class Magnoliopsida; order Santalales; family Viscaceae; genus Viscum; species Viscum album. Next base: position 1,440,262,550 of record OY728133.1, on the reverse strand, counting down.
AATCGTTGGATGTTTCTGGTTCTATGAACAAACCCATTAGAAACCGCATGGAATGTTTGAATCTTAAGTCAATGAGGTCATCCCAAATTCTAGAGGAAACAAACATAAAAAGGGATTTAGAGTTAGTGATAAGGAAAGTGAATAAAAATTGATCCATCAAGAAGGAAGAAATAGCCCCTCTCACTGGTTATTTCAGGGGACTAATGGGAGAGTTCCCTTTTGAAGACATATTGCAATCATGTTCCCCAGTCATAGAATGATCACATCGATGCATTGGACAATGTGGATACCATCTTGGCCAATCCTAATAAGGAAGAAACAATCATCCACATTACACATCAGAGAACGGTCTCAGAAATAATCATCAATGATATAGAAGAGATCAATCAGGTCAACACTGCACCAGAGCACGATACACCAATATTCACCCCTAGATGGATGGAGTCCATAATCGATTACCTAAAAAATGGGACTCTACCAATGGATAGAGTTGGAAGGGAATATATTTTGAATTGTGCAGTGAACATTACCCTGAAGGATGACCCAAATGATAAGAAAACACTCTCTAAACATGGATTCTATGGGATCATACACAGATGCATAGTATAATGAGATGTTTTTACCATCATGGAATAATTCCATGTGCTCTCTTGAAACCCTTATAAATCTGGGGCCAGGATCTCCCATCAGATCTAGAGGCCAGGATATTACTATAAGACCATGATACATGACTACATAGAAATCACCATGAAATTTCATGCATTCCAAATACATGTGAACTTCATCTATGGACCTCTAAAATTTATACATACATCTAAATATTCATGGCCATTTTCTATTTGGGGGATCGATGTCATGAGGCCATATCCCCCAACCATAGCTAAACATTTCCAGTACATCCTTACTGATACTGAATTCTTTTCCAAATTGGATGAGGCCATACACCTCAAGGAGGTCTGGATGTATAATATCATCAAATTCACAAAGTCCCATATCATCACCATGTTCAAAGTCTCTCACAGAATATTGAAGGACAACAACACCGGCTTGTGTTCCACCAAGTTGAAGAAGTTGTACCAGGAGTACAACATCAAGTCCAATCACTCATATCGCTATCATGCAACAGAAAGTTGAATGATAGATGCCTTAAATAAAAAAAAATTTCTAATATAATCCAAAATATGGTGAAAAGGGATTAGAATATTTGGTTGGAAAAACTCTTCAAAGCATTATGGTCCTACTATACCACCACACGTACTGCTGCACAAGAAACGCCATACTCACTGGTGTAAAAGACTAAGGTAGTGATACCCAAATAAGTCAAGCTAGAATCACTCCAATATTCCATTTGTGGAAAACTCTCTAATGACGAGAAATTGAAAAAAAATTAGTTGAGTTGGAACATCTAGATGATAAGAGGATGCACACACTACCAAATTTGAAAATTAATCAAAATCAGATAGCTTGGAAATTTAATAAAAAGATTCATCTCTATTCCTTCCTTCAAGGAGAACTGGTGTTGTCCATGAGAACCCTAATGATACTGGGAAAGAAGCCCCCAATATCAGATCCCGAAGTGAGAAGTAACTTATGTAATACATGAGGTTTATCATAATGAAGCATATTAGTTGGACACCATGGATGGGGATCATGTTACACCTCCCACCAATGTGAGGTTTCTCAAGAAATACTTTTCATAAGATGTAATCTTGGGCATCCACATCAGAGTAAGTCACATCATTCATCCTGACCACATGACGTTAAACTGTATAGAGTTCTTTGTTTCTGAAAGACATTAAACTGCATGGTTTTCTAAGAACTATGCATGGTTTCATTCCCGTCATCATAGGATATGCAGTGATGCTCAACCTTTATTATTGGGACCAACCATAGGATAATTCCCCATTCATGAAGGGTGATCCAATGTCCTTACCATGTGACATAAAACTACATAGACCCAAAACATCCCCCTATACAATCGGTGATCCAATGACCTTACAACATGACATAAAACTACACGAATCTGTGATATCCATATCCATTCATGTTAAGTCACCTATATCCTTTCCTCATGATGTTAAAATGCATGTTTTATATAACTACATATGGATAGATTCCCATTTTTTAAGAGATAAATAATGACGGATTGAACCCATATCTTAGTCCAACCACTACATGATTTGAAATTCCCTTGTTTCACCCCATTTGGTCTCTTCATTTTAGGGAAACCCATGGATTTGATTGTTTATCATACTGAGCATAGCTCACTTGATCTTAGGAATTTCAGCAGCGACTTACCCTCACAATCAAGGCATAAAGGTACACAACATGTCTATTATGAGTCCCCACCACACGACATCAAAATGAATAGTCGATGTCATTTCTGGCTGATGTTAATCTGAAAGGATTTGGAAGAACTATATGTGGTTTGATTCTCATTATCATGAGATGTGTAGTGACACCCAGACATCCACTCTTGGGCCCAACCACAATGGTCCCATCAATTCATATCGGTTCTCCTCCTTCCTCACCACATTATGTAAAACTTCATGGAATTTTCATAACTATGTATTGATTGATTGTCAACTTGAGATATATAGAGATGCCCGAACAGAAATTCTCAGGGCTAGATGCAAAATTTCCATTTATTCACTTCATTTCACCTTCCTCCTCAATGCATGACATTAAACTACATGGAACATAGAAAACTATTTATAGATTGTTTCCTGTCATCACAGGATTTGTACTGAAGCATAGATATTCAATCCTGAGCCTAGTTGCATTACTAAATAGAAATAATGGTTACCTATATGTACAGGTCAGACCAGTGTAAGGTATTTTCCATACAATAAATTCATGCAACTTTATTTATACCCTTACAGGATACATAGTGATGCCAAAATTTTCAACTTCGATCCCAGTCACAACAATTAAATATAAAAATTCCTTCCTTCTTGTGTATGGATCATACCTTCATAGGAGACTTCATTTAGAACTAAGAGTGGCTTGATTCTCATCCCCCTGAGATACATAGTGACACCCAAGTCTCCATATTTGGAATATTCCCTGACATTTCCACATGCTCATGTTGGTTCCCACATCCTTTCCACGTGGAGTTAAATTGAATGAAAGTACATTCGTACTTCATGATGTTGAACTTTATGGAAGTATGACCTTACTACATGATGTTAAAGTGCATGTAATTACATCCTTACCACATGATGTTAAATTTCATTGAATTACATCCTTACCACATGACATTAAACTATACAGAGGCAAGTACTTCCCCACTACATGATGTTAAACTAGGAAAAGTGTTACCCATTGATCCTTACTTGTCAAAGGATTGAAAAAGACATAACCCAACCAAATAGAGTACGTGGTACTTCCAACATCTTTTTTATCACCTAAATTCATAAGCCACACCCTATTCATCAGGTTTGTTAGATCATTGTAACCTTTCATGGCCCTTGGAAAGGATATCCAGCTTGAAGGAACCTTTTCTTGACTATTCATGTATACTTATCGTTCTTTCATATGCACCTATGTCCATCAACCAAATACGTCACTCTAAAAAAGGAAATTATGATCTTTTTGAGCCTTGATATCACTACAATAGAACTCAACACCTCAGTGTGTCTGAACTACTCCTGGTATGACTATCCCATATCATTACTTGTGACCCTAGAACCATGATCAATGATTTATGAAATTTCTATATCCCACACAGAAGGATGTAGATGTGATCATATCCATGGGTTTCCTCATTAGTCTCTTGTGTAAATTCTACCATATTAGGTCCTTGTGAGAATTGAAAACTATCTTTTTTTTTCTGAAAATTTGTACGACCTTAAACTATAGCCCATAATGGTCCAAATTTCAAGACCTTAAACTACTAATGAAATATACACAAAACTTCTCAGGGAACTATCCCACAAAGGGAGACCTGTGTAAAAGTTGAGTCTTTACCTACTAAACTCTTCACTCTCAGAGTTTTGAAAAAAAATAGGGTGAAAAAATATAAGGAATAAAGCTCCTAGGGTTTACCTTGTAAGCCTAGTAAAATCTAATCTATGATCACTGGAACCCATGGTCCAGGAAAAAGTTAAAGTAATGATTTTTCACATCTCTTTACCATAAGAATATATTCGTTATGTAGTGGCATAACTTTTAGGGTACTCACACCCTCCTGGGATTTTACACTTTCCACAGATCAAACTTCATGAGTTGGGGTGTCTTCAATCTTTATAACCTTCCACGACCCCTGGAAAGGATATCAGGAATCAAGGTCCCTTTAATTGACTATGCATACATGCATATGGATCCTACATATGTGCCTATAGCCGTCATAAAAATTATTTAATCTAAAAAAGGAAAATCCAATCCTTGTGAGCCATAACATTATTGTAGAAGCACTAACCACCTTAGTGAGTCCGAACTACTACCTGTATGACTGTCCCATATCATTATTCTAATTCAAGTTCTCTGGGTCGTGATTTACAATCCCTACACAAAACTATCCAATAGAATTAGAAATCCTCGATGTTAAATCGCCATGTTTGGTACCATTTCTCAATGATGGATTACGACACTTTATTCCTTAGCCTTCGATATCCCACTCCCCGTGGTTCAAAACCACGTGGCGTGGGGCATGAGATTTATGATTTAAGACATAATTTCCCTATATTTCTAGAACTCTTCTTGGGAAACCTTACCACCATACCCAACATCATCATCTTGGTGTGTGAGTCTCCAAAAACCGTTCATAGCCTTCAGAGAGAGGTGGAGATCATCTATCGCTTGGAATTTTATCGATGCATAAGGGCCTTGACCTGCCAACTAAAGGAATCTTCTCCTTTATATAAAAGATCCTCAAAACATGTGTGCCCTATTAACACTGCGGTGGATCCTCGCATCTCAGAATATCACAGTACATACCCATCATGTCTACTTTAACTCGTTTTAATGTAATCATACTTTCAGATTATTATTTACATCACCCATATTCCATCTATCCAGGTGAATATAACTTCCCTAATATTCCTCCCTCAACCAATATCACCTCCATAAATATTACACAACCCCTAGAAAGGATACCAAGCTTCATGGACCCATTTATTGACTATGCATGCTTTCCTATTTCTCTCTCATATGCGCCTATGGTCATCAATAAAATGTGTCACTCTAAAAAAAGAGCTCATGCATATGAACCTATGGTCATCAAAAAAATGTGTCACTCTAAAAAATGTGTTTTATGATCCTTGTTAGCCACAAGAACACCATGGAGAAAACCCAACATCCAAGTGTGTTTTAGGTCATTCCTGGAATGTATGTACCATATCTCAGAATCATATATAGGGTCTGAGCTAAAATACCTTGAACTAAATAGATAAATGGTCTGAGATAAAAGACCATAAAATAAAGTGATAGAAGGTCTCAGCTAAAAGACAAAAAACTAATGTGATTGATAGCCCGAGCTAAAATAACATAAACTAATGTAATATAAGGTTTGAGTGAAAAGGCCTTAAACTAAAGAAATATAGGTTCCATGCTAAAAGGACTTAAACTAAAGTAATAAAAGGTTTGAGTTAAAGGCATTAAAATAAAGAAATAGAGGTTCCGAGCTAAAAGACCATAAACTAAATCAATAGAAGGTCTGAACTAAATTTCCATAAAATAAAGGAGTAGAAGGTCTAAGCTAAAAGACCTTAAAATAAAGTAGTGGAAGGTCTGAGATAAAATACCTTAATCTAAATAAATAGAAGTTCGAAGATAAAATTTCTTAAACAAAAGAGATATGATGTATTTGCTAAAAGACCCTAAAATAACGAGATATTAGGTCCGAGCTAAAATAACATGAACTAAAGTGATATCAGGTGTATTCTAAAAGACCCTAAACTAAAGCGCATGCTAATAATTTATCCTATGAGATCTTATAAGCCTCACTAGACTTTAGAAAAATCAAGATATGCTCACCAATCCTATCCAATTTGGAAAATAATGGACCACTCTCTCTTTGTGACATATATTCTACCCATTTAGCCATCTACAAATTGGGTTATCTAAATATAACTAGAACATATCTTCAATAGAGAATCTCATGATAAGTGATCACTCATGAGAAATTCTCGAAAAAGAGTCCTTTGCGATCCAAATCTCTATATCACGACATTCAGGGTTTCTTGATTTTATGAAAAGGATGGGTATTGTTGGAGATTCTCATAATATTAGAGAAACAAAATATCATAGAAATCTTGGAAATAAAGAAATTGGAAGATAGTGTATAAAGTTCAGCAGATCCATCCACATATATCGTACTGATGGAGGAACCCATCATCATTAAAATATGAAGAAAATCTCTCAACATTTACCTTAGAACCAGATTACTTTCATTCTGAATGAACCTAATTCAAAGGTTGATCATTTTTTGATTCTTAATTATAATCATGCATGACACACTTTGTCGTAAATGGACACATGCAATAAGTTATTAGCTAATCATTATAATGATTATTGGGGTGTGTGCTTTGTTTATACAATTGAAGATGTTTTATTTTTAATACTAATATTATTTGTTACAAATAATTATAATGATAATGAATAATATAAAATAAATAAAATAGAAATGTTTATTTTCTTCCAAAATCCACATATCGCGTGAAGGATAGGAGATGTCACACAATGTTTTCTTCAACCTCATGGTGTTGGGGTTTTGGTTTAATTATTAGAGTTGGAATGGATATCATGCATCATCTTCAATGGATGGGATTGCTTGCACCGGAACTCCTCACACCTGAACAACCAAATGAGGCGCTATCATATAGAGACCACACACTAGATATGCCATCAAATTAATATATATAGACCTCATGCATGACCATGTTAAGAACGGTGGAATCATTCTTCCATATTAGCGCATGAAATAGCCTACATTATAGGTCTCAGGTTCACACAGAAAACTGTCATTGCAAAATGGCATGATGCAGGATGCTCTAGAAACCTATAGTACAGACTATGGGATTATGCGTATACTTCATATAGACATGTGATTCCATAATGATGGTCCTTGTATAAGATTATAATGTGATTCATACGACATGCAACACTCATCCTAGATGGACCATTTGTAAGGGTGAAATGGAGGTGTGTGGAAACACAAATCACACAAAAAACCAGAAGAAAAATGAAGAACACGCAATTTAATGTTGTCGGCTTGATTCCTACATCCATGGGAGAAATGGGACTAATATTATTTCTCTCTTTGTCTCGTAGGAGGATTAAAAACAAACCATAGATTCACAGAATAAAATAGGGGATTAAAAACATGTTTTAAAGAAGAAGTAAACATCAACTACTCTGATTGGTTTGGGTAGCTCATCTATGCATGAGAAATCCTCCCATAACCTACTACAGTCCAAGAAATTTATTGTGCGCCCATGGTCAGATGCCCACCATGGAAGACTGCTGCACTGAGTAATTGCCGACAAAACTCCCATAAATCACATCTTTTTCCAATCACTCTTCCAAATTGTGAGTGGCCCCCAAAAATCTACCTATAGCATCCCGCCTTTTTTTCACATAAACTTTCATTACATTTTACAAAACCGAGGATCTTTAAGGTTTAGTTTCTTGGAAAATAGGAACTTTAAACATGAAAACATAAAAGATTCACCTTAAATACTTGAAAGGCTTCTCCTCATGTTCATCCTAGGTTCATTATTGCATCTCATAACCTGGGGAAATACATCAAAAGAAAGGGTGAGCAGAAGGCCCAATAAGGGAAACAAGAGAAACATTTTACATGTGAACATGAGATACTTCAATAAGGTCATGAAAAGAACATTAAGGCATGAGAGAGAAATCATGAGGCATATCATAATAAAAATAACATTTTTCATAACATGAAGATATGGCTGCAACATTTAATATAAAAAATCATGAACATATCACCAAGGTCCATCCCCAATGTGTCATTTAAAAATTATCAATGTTATTCGCCAAGATATCGTGAAAATTGTAATGTCTAGTGGTTACATCATTACCCAATGCATTGGAGCGCTATCAGGGTGCACCTTTAAATTTTCCTTTATTATCATGTGAGACACATATATCATCATCCAACATTTCATAAATAACCCTTATAGCAAAAAAAAATAAATGGGTTTCATTTCATAATCATAACGTTTTAAAAACTGCTTTAAAGACATGATCTTTACGTCCCTTTAAACCCACAGAAAAGGGTAAGCGGGTTTCATGTATGTAAATACCAGAATTTAAAATAGAAAATTTTGATATATATGTGAATAACCCTATAGAAATAATATCTTTGAGTATTCAAATAATAACATAAATTAATTTTGAGATAAAGAGTGAGGCATTTTGAGACGAAAACTATGTAGCATAACGTCTACGATACATGGTTTTAGAAAACATTGAAAAGAGAGGGGAAATGGGTCACTCACTCAAAAATGATACATAAAACAGTTAAGGAACAGAATATATAGTATTTAAGAACCTGGGAATAAAATTTGAATGATATACCATATGAAACGAAGAACATTAAAGGAAGATAAAAATAATATTTCTCTTATGAGAATTCGGCATCCTAACGGCGTCACTTAATACTTCCAAAAATGGATTGATGAGATCAAATAGAATCTCTCTTAATATGAACATGAATGATCAGTATGATAGATATAGAGATCATACACCAACATAATAAAAAGGAACATGAAATACTTGACATGAAAATAGATCTTGAAAATGGGAAGGGTGAAAGAACCATATAAAAATTCGGCAGCCAAACGACGCCACTTAAAACATAAAAATACAGAATTGAAGAGATCAAATGGGGTCTCTCATCATTTGATCATAAAAGATCAGTATGATAGATATAGAGATCATACCCCAACATAAAAAAAAGGAACTTGAAAGACTTGACATGAAATTAGAACATGAAAATGAGAAGGGTGAAAGAACCACTTAAAAATTCAGCAGCCTAACGGCACCACTTAAAACTTCAAAATAATGAATTGAAGAGATAAAATGGGGTATCTCATCATATGATCATAAAATAACAGTATGATAAACATAGATATCATCCCCCAACATAATAAAAAGGAACTTGAAACACTTGACATGAAAGTAGAACTTGAGAACGAGAAGGGTGAAAGAACCATTTAACAATTATGCAGCATAACGGCACCAATTAAAACATCAAAATAATGAATTGAAGAGATAAAATGGGGTCTCTCATCATATGATCATAAAATATCAGTATGATAAATATAGATATTATACCCCAGCGTAATAAAAAGGAACATGAAAAACTTGACATGAAAGTAGAACTTGAAAACGAGAAGGGTGAAAGAACCACTTAAAAATTCAGCAGCCTAACGACAACACTTAAAACATCAAAATAATGAATTGAAGAGATAAAATGGGTTCTCTCATTATATGATCATAAAAGATAAGTATGATAAATATAGAGATCATACCCCAACATAATAAAAAGGAACATGAAATACTTGACATGAATGTAGAACTTTGAAAAATGAGAAGGGTGAAAGAATTCGTTACAAAAAATTTCGGCAGCCTAACAACGCCACTTAATCATTCATAAAATGAAATGATGAGAGTAAGAGGGGTCTCTCATTATGTGAAAATAAAAAGGAAAGTATAATTAATATAAAAGAACATACTCCAACATAAGAACATGGAGCATAAAAGAAATGACATAAGAGAGATTTCTTGAAAAGAAAGAGAGAGGTCGGATCCCTTACCTTAAAACGTAACTCTTAAAACACAAAGGTTGGGACCTTGAGGGAATGGGGGAACCTTGGGAGGACTCCTTGGGAGGTAATGAGACCAGAACTTAGTTGGGGGAGATCAGGGAGTTGAATGGATGTGAGTATGGCTTGGTATTTATAGGGAAATTGAGGGGACAGGGCATTAATGGCCAAGGGACACCTCATTAGTGGTTTTGGAAAAACCATGGGCTTTCCCATGGTATTTTCCCATGGTATTGGCCACATGGGACACCTCATATCTTATCTTACTAGTCATAAGTCTAATATATTGATTACATAGTTAATACATCATTTAATGATGTCATTTAACACCCATAACTTAAAAACTGTATTTTCACTATTCATCAAAAATTCAACTTTCTCAGAATAATCCCAAAATTTTACCTTAACCAAATATCAATGCTCTGATTTCAAAAATGAACTCCATTTTATAAAAATAATTTTCTAAATATTTTTAATTTAATTTTTAAATAAATACACTATTCACCGAAAATTTATTTTTTTCAGAAAAAACCCCAAAAATTACCATAACATAATATCAGTGCTCTGAGTTTCAAAAATGAAATCCATTTTATAAAAATAATTTTTTAATTATTTTTAATTTAATTTTTCATTAGAAAACACTATTCACTAGAAAAAACTAATACTTGAATAATAATTTATGATTTCGTTATTTAACCATTTTATTGAATCACATTACTTAATCAAGGTGCCTAGATTATATTAATACTTTCTTTATGTGAGATTACTAATCCATTTGGACACATTACTAATCCTAATCATAAAATAACTATTCTTAATTTACTATTAATAAAAAATTAAGTTGATTTTATTAGACTCAAAATTTTGTATTGACCAGAATTGTAGAAGACCATTTTTCGAATATCATTACACATTTTTTATTATTTAAGGTTTACATAAACATTTTTAAATTTTTTTTTCTAAAATTCATCATAAATATGCATACTATATTTATCCGGTCATTTGAAAATTCATAACTTCATCATAAGAAGAAATCCCAATTTTTATTTAAAACAAAGGATTAAACAAGGTAGTTACGGTCTCCTTACATAGCCCCTTATCACACCAGCATAGGACCTAAGTGTAAGGTGTGCTAAGGTGAGAGAATCTAAGGGAGGCTCGGCTAACATCGCACGAGTTGTAATTTCTATCAGTTTGAACTTCTTGCAAAGGAGATTCCGTTCTAGCTTCACACGATGAAGTCTGGCTTGGGTTTGGTCCAGAGAAAAGCTCAGTGGTTCTACCCCCTTCCCAAGTTCTGTTAGATGGGCTTCGATCAGTCCAATACTACTGGGTTAGGCCATCGAATCTTCTTTCTATAATAATTAACCAATATTACTTGTATTTAGAGACAATAATCAAAACTTTTAGTTTCCAGGGGTTATATCGACCAATGGTCATATAACAGTCAAAACCCAATGGTCTCATTTTAATTATACTCATGTTATCAAATGAAACATTTTTGTTGAGTATAAAAAACAAAATAAAATAACACATAAAATTAGGAAACAAGATTTATTAAAAATTCCGGGTCATTACAATCTTCCCCCCTTAAGAAATTACATCCTCGCAATTTTTAAAATTGGGTTTTGAAATTTCATTGAAAGTCCCACATCGGAAAAGGAGTCAGTAAAACTATTACATTAAAAGAAAAAAAGGTAAGTAGAAAGGTCACCCGAGTTAGCCCACACTAGGATTCCATGTACGAAAACATGGACATGGAGGAGAAAACAATGGTTCAAGTTCTGAGGGAGAGTGATAGAAAACATGATTATGATATTTTTAACCATAAGAAAATCCCAAACTTATGATGTGTGTAAACGGTATTTGATTACCTAGTAGGAAACATAAACCAACAACATTTTTGTTTTACGTTCCTTTTCATAATTTTGAGGAATTCATATACAACATAAAACAAAAACATAAGAAAATATACCTATCTTCATGTAGAGTTTCCTCCTTTAATAAGTTTCTACCCAAAACTAATCTTTTCTCCAAACTATGAGCATTCAAAACTACATGGTCTCATCAAAACACAAGAATCATCTTCTAGAGAATCACATAATCCACAAAAGATTAACTATCTATTTCTTCTATATTTAAACATTTTCCCAAAAACATAAAGTGTAAGGTAAAAAGACTCTTCAAAAAGAAATAATCCCATAAGAATGGAGACTACATTTAAATCTTCAAAGTTCCATGGTACTACCCAAAGTTCATCATAGTCCATTCCATAAATAACGGTCCTTAAAATTCCTCAAAATAAACCAAACTAAGATTGAAACCCAAATACAAGAAGGATTTGATAACATAGTCTTCCAAAATAAACTTCATTGTTCATCTCCAAACAACATCAACCACTCCTAACATCTTATAAAAAAAGAATCTAACCTAAACATATTTTACCCAAGATAGGTTAATCATTCCCATAAGTAACCTAAATTACTATAAGCCCACCTTAAATTCACTGATTCTTCAAAATATAAGTCAACCTTACTCCTTAATGAAAATACCGTAGTAATCTATTTACCTCGATCATATAGGGTCCCAAAAATAGTGAACATCTTCCAAAATAATAATCATATTTTAATCACCTAATAATCCCTGTCATATTAATATGACAATCGTCGCATTTCCTATGACATTGGTTTTTGGGACATTTTCTTCCATTTCCCACCATTAACTAAGAAGAGAAAGCATAATTAGGGGCTTAAGTACTTATCCAATAATCAAGAAAAGGAACTGAAAGAATATAAGGATAACTTGTAGAAGAAAAGTATACCCTAACTTGTGATCCCCTAGGTTCCCATCTAGGTTATCCATGATCATATATTCTTATGTAAATCTTTATTTTATTTTGTCTTTGTTCCTTTAACAGTGGTTCATAATAAGCTTATGAATTTACCAAAGCATATCCCCTGGGAGTGTCATAACCGAGGGTGCAAGAAGGCTCGTTGTCGTGTACCAGTTCCCGTTCGAGTCTAGCTCAAAGCGGTGTTTTCGGGTTTTACACCTATGTACATCTAAGCCAGAGCCACCTCTACCTGCTCTTATCCAGACAGGGATGTATTTGCTTGGCAACCCCTTACTCAATAATGACCAAAACACCAGGAAGATTTACTATATTTAAACTTTTCTATAGGGTTCTTCATAGTGATTTCATATCCTAATTTCCACAAATAACTAAACCGTCCATTGATACCAACTATAGCATCCCACCTTTTTATCACATAAACGTTCATTACATTTTACAAAACCGAGGATCTTTAAGGATTAGTATCATGGAAACCAAGAACTTTAAACATGAAAACAAAAAAGATTCATCTTAAACACTTGAAAGGATTCTACTCATGTTCATCCTAGTTTCATTACTGCATCTCATAACCTGGGGACATACATCAAAAGAAAGGGTGAGCAGAAGGCCCAGTAAGGGAAACAAGAGAAACATTTTACATGTGAACTTGAGATACTTCAATAAGGTCCTAAAAAGATCATTAAGGCATGAGAAAGAAATCATGAGGCATATCATAATAAAAATAACATTTTTCATAACATGAAGATGTGGATGCAACATTTAATATAGAAAATCATGAACATATCACCAAGGTCCATCCCCAAGGTGTCATTTGAAAATTATCAAGGTTATTCACCAAGATATCTTGAAAATTGTAATCTCTAATTGTTACATCATTACCCAATGCATTGGAGCGCTATCAGGGTGCACCCTTAAATTTTCCTTTATTATCATGTGATCCACATATATCATCATCAGACATTTCATAAATAACCCATATATAAAAAAATGGGTTTCATTTCATAATCATAACGTTTTAAAAACTGCTTTAAAGACATGATCTTTACGTCACTTTAAACCCACGGAAAAGGGTAAGCGGGTTTCATGTATGTAAATCCCAAAATTTAAAATATAAAATTTTAATATATAGGTGAATACCCCTGTATAAATAAGAGCTTTGAGTATTCACATAATAACATAAAATAATTTTGAGATAAAGAGGGAGGCATTTTGAGACGAAAACTATGCAGCATAACGTCTACGATACAAGGTTTTAGAAAACATTGAAAAGAGAGGTTACATGGGTCACCCACTCAAAAATGATACATAAAACAGTACGGGAACAGAATATATAGTATTTAAGAACATGGTAATGAAATTTTAATGATATACCATATGAAATGAAGAACATTAAAGTAAGAGAAAAATAATATTTCTCTTATGAGAATTCGGCAGCCTAACGACGTCACTTATAACTTCCAAAAATGGATTGACGAGATCAAATAGGGTCTCTCATAATATGAACATGAATTATCAGTATTATAGAGATATAGATAATACCCCAACATAATAAAATGGAACTTTAAAGACATGACATGAAAATAGATCTTGAAAATGAGAAGGGTGAAAGAACCACTTAAAAATTCGGCAGCCTAACGACGCCACTTAAAACATCAAAATACTGAATTGAAGAGATCAAATGGGGTCTCTCATAATATGATCATAAAATATCATTATGATAGATATAGATATCATACCCCATAATAATAAAAAGGAACATGAAAGACTTGACATGAAAGTAGAACTTGAAAACGAGAAGGGTGAAAGAACCAGTTAAAAATTCAGCAGCCTAACAGCACCACTTAAAACTTCAAAATAATGAATTGAAGAGATCAAATGGGGTCTATAATCATATGATAATAAAATATCAGTATGATAAATATAGATATCATATCCCCAACATAATAAAAAGGAACTTGAAAGACTTGACTTGAAAGTAGAACTTGAAAACGAGAAGGGTGAAAGAACCACTTAAAAATTCAGCAGCCTAACGACACCACTTAAAACATCAAAATAATGAATTTAAGAGATAAAATGGGGTATCTCATAATTTTATCATAAAATATCAGTATGATAAATATAGATATCATAACCCAACATAATAAAAAGGAACTTGAAAGACTTGAAATGAAAGTAGAACTTGAAAACGAGAACGGTAAAAGAACCACTTAAAAATTCAGCAGCCTAACGACACCACTTAAAACTACAAAATAATGAATTGAAGATATCAAATGGGGTATCTCATAATATGATAATAAAATATAAGTATGATAAATATAGATATAATACCCAAACATAATAAAAAGGAACTTTAAAGACTTGACATGAAAGTAGAACTTTGAAAAATGAGAAGGGTGAAAGAATCTGTTACAAAAACATTTAGCAGCCTAACGGCGCCACTTAAACTTTCATAAAATGAAATGATGAGAGTAAGAGGGGGTCTCTCATCATATGAACATAAAAAGTACAGTATAATTAATATAAAAGAACATCCTCCAACATAAGAACATGGAGCATAAAATAAATTACATAAGAGAGATTTCTTGAAAAGAAAAAGAGAGGTCGGATCCCTTACCTTAAAACATACCTCTTAAAACTCAAAGGTTGGGACCTTGAGGGCTTGGGGGCACCATGGGAGGACTCCATGAGAGGTAGGAATACCAGAACTTAGTTGGGGGAGTGTGGGGAGTCGAATGGATGAGAGGATGGCTTGGTATTTATAGGGAAAGTGAGGGGACAAGGCATTAATGGCCAAGGGACACCTCATTAGTGGTTTTGGAAAAACCATGGGCTTGCCCATGGTATTTGCCCATGGTATTGGACACTTGGGACACTGCATACCTTATATTACTATTCATAAGTCTAAAATATTGATTACATACTTAATATATCATTTAATGATGTCATTAAACAACCGTAACTTAAAAACTGTATTTTCACTATTCATCGAAAATTCAACTTTCTCAGAATAATCCCAAAATTTCACCTTAACCAAATATCAATGCTCTGATTTAAAAAATGAACTCCATTTTATAAAAATAATTTTCTAAATATTTTTAATTTATTTTTTAAATAAATACACTATTCAGCGAAAATTCATTTTTTTCAGAAAAAACCCCAAAACTTACCATAACATAATTTCGGTGCTCGGAGTTCAAAAATGAAATCCATTTTATAAAAATAATTTCTTAAATATTTTTAATTTAATTTTTAATTAAAAACACTATTCACTCGAAAAAACTAATACTTGAATAATAATTTATGAAATCGTTATTTAACCATTTTATTGAATCACATTACTTAATCAAGGTGCCTAGATTATATTAATACTTTCTTTAAGTGAGATTACTAATCCATTTGGAAACTTTACTAATCCTAATCATAAAATCACTATTCATAATTTACTATTCATCAAAAATAAAGTTGATCTTATTAGACTCTAAATTTCGTACTGAGAATAATTGTAGAAGACCAATTTTTGAATATCATTACACATTTTTAATTATTTAAGGTTTACATAAACATTTTTAAAATATCCGTTTTCTAAAATTCATCAAAAATATGCATACTATATTTATCCGGTCATTTGAAAATTCATAACTTCATCATCAGAAGAAATACCAATTTTTATTTAAAACAAAGGATTACACAAGGGAGTTACGGTCTCCTTACATAGCCCCTTATCACACCGGCATATGACCTAAATGTAAGATGTGATAAGGTGAGAGAATCTGAGGGAGGCTCGGCTAACATCGCACGAGTAGTAATTTCTATCAGTTTGAACTTCTTGAAAAGGCGATTCCGTTCTAGCTTCACACGATTAAGTTCGACTTAGGTTTGGTCCAATGTAAAGCCCAGTGGTGCTACCTCCTTCCCAAGTTCTGTTAGATGGGCTTCGATCAGTCCAAGACTACTGGGTGAGGCCATCGAATCTTCTTTCTATAATAATTAACCAATATTACTTGTTTTTAGAGACAATAATCAAAACGTTTAGTTTCCAGGGGTCATATTGACCAATGGTCATATAACAGTCAAAACCCAATGGTCTCATTTTAATTATAATCATGTTATCAAATGAAACATTTTTGTTGAGTATAAAATAAAATAAAATAACACATATAATTAGGAAAAAAGATTTAATCAAAATTTCGTGTCGTCACAATACCCATCACGACCAATTTGGAGTAGAAACTAGACCTGCAGTATCCTTTTAGGTGTTAAAAACATCATCAACAAATCAAACATCATTCTTCACACCAGATGACATATCACTTCCATTGTATTCAATCGAGCTCAGGCTGACTGTGGTCCCCATAAAATGATACAACCCTTGGGACTCTCTCCCAGTAATCATCATTGCATCCCCACATGATACATCCAACACTCCACCTTCTATGTAAATATTTAACCCTTTCACATCGAGTCTACATAATGATACCAAGTTTTGTCACATCCTTAGAATAAATTTAACATCACCTAGTTTTTGTACTCCTCAGTTGGATGTATTTAATTTCACCAACCCGACTCCTCAAATATCATATGTAGACCCATCACCAAGTCTCACCAAATCCTGCACCTACTAAAAAGTATCAAATTCACCTCTCGTCGTACATATGTGTACCGATCATCCCAAATCCAAAACCCATCCGTCTTACTTTCTATTTTATGACACCCATTATTCCTTTTAAAAAAATGGCATCCCCTCTTCATGTTCCCATATATTTTAAAGTAATGACAATGCACTTTTCAACATTCAATTCTCCCATATATGTGTGACCATCCCATTGTCAGGCAGATTTTATCATCTACTAATAATTCTGTGATACTCACATCCTTCTCTTCATCTTTCTCTTTCCCACCAATGTACCATTTGCGACTTCCATGGTCACTTTTATAGTGACCATTTTTATCTCACAAAAACATGTGATTTCACTAATATCACGTCTTCTCGATTTTGGCCATCATTATTTACCTCTGGAATTCCAATGTAGGCTCCTCCCACGTTGATCATATCATACCACCATGAATTTCTCATCTAAATGTGTCACATGTCTTTGAAATTCCTCTGAATCTTGATGTGATTCCATCACCTCATACAGTTTCAGTGTTTCCTTCCCCACAAGCAATTCAGTCACAAGTCCATCAAATGAACTTGGTAGAGATGCAAAAATTAAAAGATCTCTGTCTTTCTCTCCAACTTTAAAATCGAGACCCATCAATAGTGTCAGGATCTTGTTCAATTCATTGTGGGGATACAAAAAAATTTCCCCCTCGTCCATGTGCTACTAATATAATTTCTTCTTTAAGAACAGTTTTTTGGTGAATGATTTTTACATATATCACTGATCCAACTTCTTATATATCTCATTCTATGAGGTCTCATCAAATACTAAGTAATTTACCTCATTCGATAGATACAATCAAATTGTGCTGACAACCCATATCTTGATCTCTTCCTAATCATCGTTACTGGTTTTAGGCTTTTATTTAATCAATGGTCTGATCATGCCCTACTGCACAAGATTATCATTCATTGTGCTTAGCACAAGCCGAAATTATTTCAACCATATAACTTCTCGATCTCAAATTTTGGTAGTCCTCCACCACCTGCTATCATCGTTGTCGCAAAATGATATCACCACTATCGATGACACACCCTTCTGAAACAACATTATGAAGTGATAATTATGAAAATCTAACCATACAGATATGTTCAGAAAGGTTGAAATAATGGGAATTGACTCCTTGATAGCCAAAATCGAACACCGATTGACCGAGTTAACGCCAAAACAAGTTCAACTATCCCAATTTCTTGATGACATGGAACTGACGTGGAATGGAAGATAAGCTACTAGAATCTCACTGGAATTTTTTCCGGTGGTGTCACGACCCGTCCTCGGGGCCCGTGCCGTGACTACCCCAAGCCCGCCTTCCATAGGCCAGGGGCTGGCGACTAGCACCAAGGCGTAAAATCCCGGTAAACAGGGAAGGCATTGCCTTTAAAAGTAACAACCACCACAGAGTCAGCAAGCGGAAAGTAACTACAAAGTGCAGAAAAGTAAAGGGGGCCGGAAATACAAGCCCAACTGTAAAGTACAACTGAAAAAGTAAAGAACAGCAACTGAAGAAAAGACGGCGGCCTCGTGTCGTCCACTGGCAATCCCACCTGAAGGGTGGGTACAGATAGCCTCCAGGCTCCTCGGGTCCCACGTCCGCTCCGAGCACGTCCCGCCCAGTGGTCCACCTCCAGGTACCGTCCTGCTCCACGCCCCAACCGCGATCAGTGCTGTCCGTCGTCTGCATCCAACACAACAAGGTGCGGGCATAGCCCGTGCAGGGGTGAGTATAAGCTACTCAGTAAGGACCCCGAGACCCTCGAAGGTCTCCCGAAATCCACAAAGGATATAGCACAAAAGAAAGATGAAATCACGAAGTAACATCTGACTCGACTTAGGTATATGCCCATACATATACCTAAGTCCCCAATTCTAGCTCCGCTCACGAGCTCAAGAACAACTCAATCCACAAAGGAAAGCAAGACTCAAATCCACAAGGAGAGTAAACAGTAAATCCACATAGGATAGTTCAACACAATCCACAAAGGAGAGTAACATAAGATTCAGCTCAACCAGGTATACTTTTTCAGATGACGTCAAAGATGATCACTGATCCATCTAAGTCGTCGGACCCACGAAGGATCGATAGGTACTAACCCCCGCAAAAAGACCCACGTAGGATCGGGCTCACACAGAACCTGTAGGCAGTGGCTCACACAGAACCGGTAGTAAGGACCCACATAGGATCGGGCTCACACAGAACCTGTAGGCAGTGGCTCACACAGAACCGGTAGTAAGTACCCACATAGGATCAGGCTCACACAGAACCTGTAGCACTGATCCACGTAGGATCGCTGGGTGCAGTAGTCGACGCAGTCCACTGAGGATCTCTGCACAGTCGTCGCCGCAGTCCACGGAGGATCTCTGCTCTGCCGTCGTCGCAGTCCACGGAGGATCTCTGATCTGCCGTCGTCGCAGTCCACGGAGGATCTCTGCTCTGCCGTCCTCGCAGTCCACGGAGGATCTCTGCTCTGTCGTTGAAGTCACAGCCAGCGCTAGGGTTCCCGCACTTAGCGAGCTCGTTTAGGAGGGTCCGCTCCACGAGCCGAGAGGCTGATACATCAACTGACACGTAGTCCGAAGTTGATGTATCCAAAAGTTCCGTAACGACAACAGGATCTCAACGCAACAGACGGCGCGTCAATCGGACGCCCGGTATGAGAGTTATTGGAATTTTCGTCCCAGGGGCCCGGTTGGTTTTTAGGGCAAAACCAACCCGACCGTACTCCGCCTGTGTCCGATCCTCGGGCGTAGTATGCCAAAAGTTCCGTCTCACTTAGAGGAAACTACCACAGCTGACGGTACGTCGATCGGACGTCCGTAGCTCAAGTTATGAGCGTTCCCGCTCCGAGAGCCCGGTTGGTTTCGTGTACGAACCAACCCGGCCGAACCCAAAGTCTTCCGAAACCTTGAGTATAATATACCGAAACGACCGTCTCGATCCAAGGATCACGTAGCCTCTGACGGTTCGTCAATCGGAAGTCCCAGGCCCAAGATATGGGCAAAAGACCGAAGAGGGCCCGATAACGGGGGTTCTGGGCCAGGGGCGACCCGGCCCGAACCCCCCCTGGGTCGGCCGAACCGGGTTGGCCCGACCCGGCCCGACCCAGCTAGGCCGGGTCCGGTCCGGCCTGGGCGCGGCCCGGCCGACCGGACCGGCCGGCTCGGCTTCGGCCGAGCGACCGAAGGAGCTTCCGCCGCGGGTTTGACCCGCGGCTTGAAGGAAACGCGGCCCCGCGGGGGGCCGCCTGTCACGCGGACGCGGCCGGACCGCCGCCGCCGCGGCTTCAGCCGCGGCGGATCTTCTCCACGGCGGCGCGCCGGGCGCCGCCGCCTCCGGTCGCCGGCGCCGCCTTGCCGGCGACCCGCGCCGCCGCCGCCTTCCGCGGGCCGCCGGAGTTGCTCCGGTGGCCCGTTTTGCCTCCCGTCTGCGCCGTTGCTCCTCCCGGGGGCTGACCTTCACTGCGGGATCAACAGATCGCCCCTGCCGCGCGGTTCGTCGTCGACCGCCATATCCGCACAACAAAAGAGATCGGCGGAGGGTTGCCGGGTCTTGTTCGTTAGACCCGCACCCCCCTGCGTTAGTCATAAACCACGGGAGGAATAATCAACAACAATTTTAAATAAATTAAAATTGTCGGAGATCATGTTCTTCACTTTAAAAGAATAAACACGGGGAAATAAGATAAAATATTCCAACATCCCTTACCTTGTCGTCGTCGTCGGACGAGAGGTCGTCGCGGAATCGCTCGTCGCGGATGAAGGAGATCGTCGCGTCGTCACGGTATCTGGCGTCGCGTCGCCAATCTCCGGATCAAGATCAAACGGATTTAATTAATTTAAATCCGTTGATATCGAATTATAAAATGGAGAGAATTAGAAGATTCGACTCTCACCTTTGTTGCCGAACGAGGATCAGTCGCGGAAGAAGAGGCGTCGCCGAAGAACGTCGCGGGTAGCGTTCGTCGACGTCGCAGATCACGGCGTGCGTCGTCGAATTCCGGTCGCCGGTGTTCTTCGCGTTCTTCGCGTTCTTCGCGTTCTTCGCGTTCTTCGCGGGGAGGGTGGAGGCCCAGAGAATCTCGCACAACGAGTAATCCTCCAAAGGAAAGAGTTGGTCTTATTTTATTATTTTGCCAACGAACGCAAATGCGTAAGTAACGACCCATTAAATTCGTTGAATTAATTCAACGAATGAAACAGCCCATTTAATTCACGAAATAAACCGCCCAATTAAATGGTCTGTTAAGAAATTAAAGAAAACGCGTCGGTTGACTTTTCAGTTATTTTGACGGGTTTTCGCGGGTGCGTTACTTAGCGAAAGAAACGGCGGGGCTCGTGCGGGCCCCACCTCACAAATATCCAACCAAGGGGGTAGGATATTTCTGGATAGCATCCTATCCAGTTCAGCTCAGATCAAGCCGCCTTTATGTAGCTTCAAGTGGCTTCCAAGCAGCTTAAGTGAAATAAAATAAAGTTGCCGCACAAATTTTATTTTATTTCTGACTTAAAGCCCCAAAATTTAAAAACCACGTCTGAGCAAACGCAACTCCGGAAGAGGCGTTTCTAAGCAAATACCGGCGCTGCGATTTCATCGGTGCCCTCAGAATTCGATTCCGGGCACTGGTTCAAAAGATAGAAAAACCCGCTCGTCCGTTCACTGAACGTACCCGAGCCAAACTTCGGAAATTGATTCCGGGCACACCGGGCCTCGGAATCAGGTGCCGTCTGAAGATGCGCTCTTGTAAAATTCCAAAGAAAATTAAGAAAAAAATTTCCTTGAAATTTGAGGGTCTTTACATTACTCCCACCTCAGGGCTTTACGTCCCCGTAAAGATACATCAAAAACTAGGGGAACAAATGGGGGTACTGAGCACGCATCTGAGCCTCCCGCTCCCAAGTGCTCTCCTGGAGGTTCCCGTGCTGCCATCTGACGCGCACAAGAGGAATCGACCGCCCACGTAGGACCCGCTCCTGTCGATCCTCGATCTCCACTGGGACCTCCGCAAAAGTCGCCCCATCGTCCACGTCCAGCTCCCCAAAGTCGATGATGTGCGTCGGGTCGTGCACGTATCTCCTCAGCTGAGACACGTGAAAGACGTCGTGCACCCGGTGCAACTGAGGTGGTAGAGCCAGACGATAAGCCACCTCTCCTATCCTGCTGAGGACCTGGAAAGGCCCGATGAAGCGTGGAGACAACTTGCCGCCTCGGCCAAATCTCCGTAAACCACGTCGAGGTGAGACACGCAAAAAGACGTGGTCGCCATCCTCGAACTCCAGTGGCCTCCGACTCCTGTCAGCATATTACTTCTGCCGGCTCTGAGCTGTCCTCATCCTCTCCTGGATGATCTGGACCTTCTCTGTCGTGGCTCGGACCATCTCTGGTCCCACGAGTGCTGACTCCCCAGGGTCTGTCCAGCACAACGGTGATCTGCAGGGTCTGCCGTACAACGCCTCGTATGGTGCCATCCCGATGGTGGAGTGGTAGCTGTTGTTGTACGCGAACTCCACCAATGGTAGGTGGTCCTCCCAGCTGCGACCAAAGTCGAGAACACATGCACGGAGCATGTCCTCGAGTGTCTGTATTGTCCTCTCCGTCTGACCATCCGTCTGAGGGTGGAAGGCTGTGCTCAGATGGAGCCGCGTCCCGAACGCCTCCTGCAACCCCTTCCAAAGCCGGGAAGTGAAACGAGCATCTCGATCGGAGACGATAGACGATGGGACACCGTGAAGCCGTAAGATCTCCTGGACGTAAAGACGTCCCAAGCTCTCCACTGAGCCCTGCTCTCTGATGGGTAAGAAGTGTGCTGACTTGGTGAGTCGGTTGACAATCACCCAAATGGAGTCGTGACCTCTGGAAGTGCGTGGAAGTCCAGTCACGAAGTCCATAGATATGCCATCCCACTTCCACTCCGGGACCTCCAAGGGCTGTACCAAGCCTGCTGGTACCTGATGCTCTGCCTTCACCTGCTGGCAGGTGAGGCATCGTGAAACGAACTCTGCCACAGCTTTCTTCATGCCCGGCCACCAGTGCTGTCGCCTGAGATCCTGGTACATCTTCGCCACTCCGGGATGCACCGCCAAGGGAGAAGTGTGAAACTCTCTCAGCACCTCCTCTCGTAAAGCGACTGGTACGAAGGTACGTCCTCTGAAAAGGATGTCGTGCTCTGCTCCAAGGGTGAAGCCATCAGGCGCCTGACCTGAGGATATCAGTGCACGCCGGGTCTCACAGTCAGCACCCTCATGCTGAGCCTCTCTGACCCGCTGTAGAAGTGGAGGAGAGACTGTGAGAGACTGAAGAAAGGCTGCTCCGTCTCTATCCAAAAAGGATATCTGTAAGGATGCTAGCTGCTCCGTCGCCTCCTCAAGTAGCTGAATGCCCGTCCTCCTGCTGAGGGCATCGGCTACCACGTTCCCCTTCCCAGGAGTATAGACTATCTCAAAGTCATAGTCCTGGAGGAACTCAAGCCATCTCCGCTGTCTCAGGTTCAGGTCCTTCTGAGAGAAGATATACCTGAGACTCTGGTGGTCAGAAAAGACTGTGAAGCGCTCGCCCATCAGATAGTGCCGCCAAGTCTTCAGAGCGAAGACCACTGCTGCTAACTCCAGGTCATGAGTGGCGTAGTTCTGCTCATGCGGCCTCAACTGACGTGATCCGTAGGCGATCACGGCCCGCTCCTGCATCAAGACGCACCCGAGTCCAGTCCCTGATGCATCGCAGTAAACTACGTATCCAACTCCCTCCTCAGGCAACCTCAAGATAGGTGCGCTGGTCAATCTCTGTCTCAGCTCCTGGAAGCTCTGCTGACATCTATCTGACCACACAAAGGGTTTCCCCTTCTTTGTCAAGGCTGAGAGTGGTTCCGCAACTCTGGAAAAGTCCGGCACAAATCTCCGATAGTTTCCGGCTAAGCCCAAGAAGCTCCGCACCTCCGTCACGCTCTTGGGTGGCTCCCAAGCTAGCACTGCCTCGATCTTCGCGGGATCCACTGCAACTCCCGCCTCAGAGATGACGTGCCCCAAGAAATGGACCTCACGTAACCAGAACTGGCATTTTGAGAGCTTTCCATAAAGCTGGTGCTCTCGGAGTGTGTCTAGCACAACTCGCAGGTGGTAGGCATGCTCCTCCTCAGTCGTCGAGTATACCAAAATGTCGTCAATGAAGACCACGACAAATCGGTCGAGGTATGGCTGGAAGATCCTGTTCATGAGGCTCATGAACACTGCTGGAGCATTGGTTATGCCGAACGGCATAACCAAGAACTCATAATGGCCATACCGACACCTGAAGGCCGTCTTCTGCACGTCCTCGTCTCGAACTCTGAGCTGATGATAGCCTGACCGGAGGTCTATCTTCGAGAACCACCGCGCTCTCTTGAGCTGATTGAAGAGGTCATCAATCCGTGGCAGCGGATACTTGTTCCTCACTGTCACCTGGTTCAGGCGACGATAGTCGACACACAGTCGCAAGCTCCCGTCCGCCTTCTTGGCGAACAAAATCGGGGAAGCCCAGGGTGAAACACTGGGTCGGATAAACCCCTTGCTCTGCAAGTCCTCCAACTGTACCCGCGTCTTTCGAAGCTCGGAGGGGGCCATCCGATATGCTGGAGTAGATATCGGGGTTGTCCAGGGGTACAAGTCGATGTAAAAGTCTACCTCTCTACGAGGAGGTATCCCTGGAACGTCGTCGGGAAAGACGTCCATGTACTGGTCCACCACTGCAGGAAAAGCTGGACTCCGCACGTCCACTGCTCCTAGGATGAGGCTAGCCAACTGATGAGAGATGGGCTGTACTCTCCTCCGCGGAAGTCCATCCTGTGCTGCAAAGGTTCCCTTCTCACCGGTGAAGGTAAACCTGCTCCCGTCGGTGCGAACACATCGCACCTTGCGCCTAAAACAGTCGATCTGGGAATGAACCGTGGATAGCCAATCCATGCCCAAGATGACGTCGTAAGGCCTCGACGCCGCTACAAGGAGATCCCAGCCGAAGCTCTCGCCTCCTAGAGTAAGCTCACACTGCCGGCACCAGTGCGTAATCGTCGAGTCTGCTCCCGTAAGAGTCTCTAGCCGTAAGGATCGAGCCAACGGCTCAGTCGGAATCTCTGAGCTCCGAACAAGGGCAGAGGCTATGAAAGAGTGACTCGCTCCTGTGTCTATAAGTACTGCAGCAAGGGTGGAATAGACACAGATCGTACCTCGAATCATCTCTGGAAAGTCGGGGTCGTAGGCCTCCACTGCCTGGAGCTGGGCCTGTCCCTGCCCGCCAGCTCCATGTGGTCGAGGTGGCCCTCCTGGTGGTGGTGGGGGTAGAGCCTGGAAGCGTCGCCCACCACCCGCTGCTCGGCCAGCTCCTCTGCCTCGTCCGCCTCCTCCCTGCGGACCGCCACGGTCGACCCTCTGCCTCTGCCTGGGTGGCCCCTCCACCGTCTGCTGCTCCTCTGATCGGCGAGTCGGGCAGTCACGAGCCATGTGACCCTGCCCGCCGCAGGAGTAGCACAGCCTGCCTCTCGGAAGGCTGGCACTCCGCTGTGTTCCCCGCACCGCTGAGCCGGTGTCCTGAGGCCGTCTGCGTGGGGGTCTGGTCTGCCTGGACCCGAGAGTCATCCGTCGGCTACCTGCTGCCGAAGACTCAGCTACCTGCCGCCCTGCGCTAGGTCTCGCCGCTGAAGAAGGCTCTGCCAGGAAGCTCTCGATCAGGAGGGCTCGCTCCAGCACTCCCGCCTGGGTCGGAATGCTGAGGGAGATCAGCGACGCCCGAATCTCCTGCCGCAAGCCCTGCTCGAAGGTCCGGGCCCAGAAGAAGGGGTCTCGTACCATGTCGGTCGAGTAGCGAGATAGGTCCGTGAACCTCGCCGCGTACTGAGCGACCGTCATGCTGCCCTGGCTTAGCTGGAGAAGCTCCTGGATGCGCACCGCTCGGAGGGTGGCCGGGACGAACTCAGAGCGGAAGAGGCTCTCGAAGTCCGCCCAGAGCAAGGATGCCTCATCGTGAACCTGGAGCATCAAGCTCCACCATCGTCCTGCCGCCGCCTGCAGGAGGCTCGCCGCGAGGATCACCATGAGATCCGCTGGTGTCCTCACTAGCCTAAAGATCCGTACCACCGCCTCTAGCCAGTCCTCGGCGGCCTGGGGGTCTGCCTCACTGCGAAACCTGGGCGGTCGCTGGCTCTGAAACTCATGCAGTGCCCTGAGGCGACGTGCATCGTCTGCGTCTGGTACTGGTAGCATCGGTGGCTCGGCGGGTAAAGCTACCGCCGGTGCCACTGCTGGCAAAGGGCCCTGCACCGAGGCCTCGTCGCTCGGTGGGCTGCCGTCGCGCCCTACACTCAGAACCCTAGCTGGCTGTCGTCGCGGGGCCATCCTGAAAAGGATAACAAGAGCACCATAGTCAGAACAGTATACCTGGTGAGCTGACACAAGTAATCACAAGGAAAACTTGAGACTTTCATAAAGCAGATCAGTATACCCGGTGAGCTGACACAAGTAATCACAAAGAAACTTGGGACACACACGCAATCAATGTTTTCATGCATTAAGTCGGAAATCAGGAGTCAGGGTCCAGGTGTACGGATACGTCGGCCGCCGCACCAACACTGGGCTCCCTGAACTGATAACCACACTGAATACACTAAACACTATTGCTTCACATAGAAAGAAAAGACGATCAGAGTCTGCGGTAGAACCGACCACCTCTGATACCAATTTGTCACGACCCGTCCTCGGGGCCCGTGCCGTGACTACCCCAAGCCCGCCTTCCATAGGCCAGGGGCTGGCGACTAGCACCAAGGCGTAAAATCCTGGTAAACAGGGAAGGCATTGCCTTTAAAAGTAACAACCACCACAGAGTCAGCAAGCGGAAAGTAACTACAAAGTGCAGAAAAGTAAAGGGGGCCGGAAATACAAGCCCAACTGTAAAGTACAACTGAAAAAGTAAAGAACAGCAACTGAAGAAAAGACGGCGGCCTCGTGTCGTCCACTGGAAATCCCACCTAAAGGGTGGGTACAGATAGCCTCCAGGCTCCTCGGGTCCCACGTCCGCTACGAGCACGTCCCGCCCAGTGGTCCACCTCCAGGTACCGTCCTGCTCCACGCCCCAACCGCGATCAGCACTGTCCGTCGTCTGCATCCAACACAACAAGGTGCGGGCATAGCCCGTGCAGGGGTGAGTATAAGCTACTCAGTAAGGACCCCGAGACCCCCGACGGTCTCCCGAAATCCACAAAGGATATAGCACAAAATAAAGATGCAATCACGAAGTAACATCTGACTCGACTTAGGTATATGCCCATACATATACCTAAGTCCCCAATTCTAGCTCCGCTCACGAGCTCAAGAACAACTCAATCCACAAAGGAAAGCAAGACTCAAATCCACAAGGAGAGTAAACATTAAATCCACATAGGATAGTTCAACACAATCCACAAAGGAGAGTAACATAAGATTCAGTTCAACCAGGTATACTTTTTCAGATGACGTCAAAGATGATCACTGATCCATCTAAGTCGTCGGACCCACGAAGGATCGATAGGTACTAACCCCCGCAAAAGACCCACGTAGGATCGGGCTCACACAGAACCTGTAGGCAGTGGCTCACACAGAACCGGTAGTAAGGACCCACATAGGATCGGGCTCACACAGAACCTGTAGGCAGTGGCTCACACAGAACCGGTAGTAAGGACCCACATAGGATCGGGCTCACACAGAACCTGTAGCACTGATCCACGTAGCATCGCTGGGTGCAGTAGTCGACGCAGTCCACTGAGTATCTCTGCACAGTCGTCGCCGCAGTCCACGGAGGATCTCTGCTCTGCCGTCGTCGCAGTCCATGGAGGATCTCTGCTCTGCCGTCGTCGCAGTCCACGGAGGATCTCTGCTCTGCCGTCCTCGCAGTCCACGGAGGATCTCTGCTCTGTCGTTGAAGTCACAGCCAGCGCTAGGGTTCCCGCACATAGCGAGCTCGTTTAGGAGGGTCCGCTCCACGAGCCGAGAGGCTGATACATCAACTGACACGTAGTCCGAAGTTGATGTATCCAAAAGTTCCGTAACGACAACAAGATCTCAACGCAACAGACGGCGCGTCAATCGGACGCCCGGTCTGAGAGTTATTGGCATTTTCGTCCCAGGGGCCCGGTTGGTTTTTAGGGAAAAACCAACCCGACCGTACTCCGCCTGTGTCCGATCCTCGGGCGGAGTATGCCAAAATTTCCGTCTCACTTAGAGGAAACTACCACAGCTGACGGTACGTCGATCGGACGTCCGTAGCTCAAGTTATGAGCGTTCCCGCTCCGAGAGCCCGGTTGGTTTCGTGTACGAACCAACCCGGCCGAACCCAAAGTCTTCCGAAACCTTGAGTATAATATACCGAAACGACCGTCTCGATCCAAGGATCGCGTAGCCGCTGACGGTTCGTCAATCAGAGGTCCCAGGCCCAAGATATGGGCAAAAGACCGAAGAGGGCCCGATAACGGGGGTTCTGGGCCCGGGGCGACACGGCCCGAACCCCCCCCCCCCCCCCCCCTAGGTCGGCCGAACGGGGTCGGCCCGACCCGGCTAGGCCGGGTCCGGTCCGGCCTGGGCGCGGCCCGGCCGCCCGGACCGGCCGGCTCGGCTTCGGCCGAGCGGCCGAAGGAGCTGCCGCCGCGGGTTTGACCCGCGGCTTGAAGGAAACGCGGCCCCGCGGGGGGGCGCCTGTCACGCGGACGCGGCCGGGCCGCCGCGTCCCTCCCCGGTTCCGAGCGGCCGCGGAACCGGCTGCCGCCACCGCGGCTTCAGCCGCAGCGGATCTTCTCCACGGCGGCGCGCCGGGCGCCGCCGCCTCCGGTCGCTGGCGCCGCCTTGCCGGCGACCCGCGCCGCCGCCGCCTTCCGCGGGCCGCCGGAGTTGCTCCGGTGGCCCGTTTTGCCTCCCGTCTGCGCCGTTGCTCCTCCCGGGGGCCGACCTTCACTGCGGGATCAACAGATCGCCCCTGCCGCGCGGTTCGTCGTCGACCTCCATTTCCGCACAACAAAATAGATCGGCGGAGGGTTGCCGGGTCTTGTTCGTTAGACCCGCACCCCCCTGCGTTAGTCATAAACCACGGGAGGAATAATCAACAACAATTTTAAATAAATTAAAATTGTCGGAGATCATGTTCTTCACTTTAAAAGAATAAACACGGGGAAATAAGATAAAATATTCCAACATCCCTTACCTTGTCGTCGTCGTCGGACGAGAGGTCGTCGCGGAATCGCTCGTCGCGGATGAAGGAGATCGTCGCGTCGTCGCGGTATCCGGCGTCGCGTCGCCAATCTCCGGATCAAGATCAAACGGATTTAATTAATTTAAATCCGTTGATATCGAATTATAAAAAGGAGAGAATTAGAAGATTCGACTCTCACCTTTGTTGCCGAACGAGGATCGGTCGCGGAAGAAGAGGCGTCGCCAAAGAACGTCGCGGGTAGCGTTCGTCGACGTCGCAGATCACGGCGTGCGTCGTCGAATTCCGGTCGCCGGTGTTCTTAGCGTTCTTCGCGTTCTTCGCGTTCTTCGCGTTCTTCGCGGGGAGGGTGGAGGCCCAGAGAATCTCGCACAACGAGTAATCCTCCAAAGGAAAGAGTTGGTCTTATTTTATTATTTTGCCAACGAACGCAAACGCGTAAGTAACGACCCATTAAATTCGTTGAATTAATTCAACGAATGAAACAGCCCATTTAATTCACGAAATAAACCGCCCAATTAAATGGTCTGTTAAGAAATTAAAGAAAATGCGTCGGTTGACTTTTCAGTTACTTTGACGGGTTTTCGCGGGTGTGTTACTTAGCGAAAGAAACGGCGGGGCTCGTGCGGGCCCCACCTCACAAATATCCTACCAAGGGGGTAGGATATTTCTGGATAGCATCCTATCCAGTTCAGCTCAGATCAAGCCGCCTTTAAGTGGCTTCAAGTGGCTTCCAAGCAGCTTAAGTGAAATAAAATAAAGTTGTCGCACAAATTTTATTTTATTTCTGACTTAAAGCCCCAAAATTGAAAAACCACGTCTCAGCAAACGCAACTCCGGAAGAGGCGTTTCTAAGCAAATACCGGCGCTGTGATTTCATCGGTGCCCTCAGAATTCGATTCCGGGCACCGGTTCAAAAGATAGAAAAACCCGCTCGTCCGTTCACTGAACGTACCCGAGCCCGCTCGTCCGTTCACTGAACGTACCCGAGCCAAACTTCGGAAATTGCTTCTGGGCACACCGTGCCTCGGAATCAGGTGCCGTCTGAAGCTGCACTCTTGTAAAATTCCAAAGAAAATTAAGAAAAAACTTTCCTTGAAATTTGCGGGTCTTTACAGGTGGTCTTAAAAGTATTGTGTTCTCCGGCACTGGGTTACTATTCACCCACTGGTTTGACCAAACATTGACCAACATTATCTCCTTCATTTCAAATCTGTTTTCAATGCTACTTGTGTTGTCAGAATCGTCTCATTGTTCTCTTCAATGATTTGGCATCGTAAAAATTTTCTAACCACTTTCGATTTTCCAATCACTGGAAAGCTTGTCGCTGCCTCATCATTTCAAACTCTCGTTGCTCTGATGATCTCTAATACCCTTTATAAGGGCGCAACAGAGGTTTTTGGAAAAATACATCACACAAAATCTTGAATCAAAACAAATAAAACACAATTTAACGTGTGTTGGGGTGGAGCCCAATATCACAGTGGAAGGAGTATCAAAATACCACATAATTCACCCGAAGACCTTTTATCACCCTAAGGAATTTTACAAAGTACATGAAAGATTTTTCCACTCGAAGGAATTTTGACATACTCACCTGAAGGCTTTCAAACCCAAAGAAATTTTGACATACTCACCCAAAGTCTTTTCACAACACACCCAAAGACATTTTTACAATTCACCCACACCAATTAATGTACCATTTTTATGTATCATCGATCACCACAACCGGGACATGCCGCTTGATCTCTGTAACCATGAAGAATTTCAATACATGGCACCATAATGAATCTCTTTGCATGCCTTCATTGACAATTCTCATACAATCATCACATGATATTGTCTCTGTCATCTCTTCACATGAGCTACCGCAAGTGGTAGCCTCTTCTTGATTATCACTAGGAAGCTACATCATGCATGCCCCTCCTTTCACACCGGTTACTGAAAATGCAGAAACACCTTCTCAATTTTCCCTCACAATGTCTCCATCTTGCCAACTCTCTATCCTGTTCAAGAGGTCTGGTGCATACTTTTTATAAGTGACTTCCACCCCACTAAAAGATAAAAAATATCTCTTTTTTAGACCAAATCTCACATATTTCCTTTTTACATATCCAATCACACATATCTAGTTTTTCATATCAAAATATGTAATCCATTTTTGTCTCTCAACAATATTTAAATTTTAAATCAAAAAAATCCCAACAATCCCCACCTTGATTTAAAATATAAATACTCCATTGTCATCCCCACCATCAGCATCAGCGTGATTGTCGGCTCCACCATCATCGACACAACCATGATCAGATATGTCACATCAACTCCACCATTTTCAAATCTTAATTGGATTAGTGAACCTCCTCTGATACCAATTACTGGAGACCAGAGCCCGACATCCTGGTGGAAGCAGTGTCAAAATACCAAATAATTCACCCAAAGGCCTTTTATCACACGAATGAATTTTACAGAGCACCTGAAGGATTTTTCAAATCAAAGGAATTTTGAAATACTCACCTGAAGGCTTCTCACACCCAAATGAATTTTGAAATATTCACCCATAGTATTTTCACACCACACCCAAAGAACATTTTACAATGCACCCATACCCATTAATGTACCATTTTGATGTACCACTGATCACCACAACCAGGACACGCCACTTGATCTCCACAACCAATAAGACTTTCGATACATGTGATCATCATAAATCTATTTACATGCCGCCATTTAAAATTATATTTCAATATTCACACACCATTGTCTTCATCATCTCTTCACACGAGATACCAAAAGCGGTACCCTCTTCCAAGTTATCTCTAGGTAGCAACATCTTGCATTCCCCTCCTTTCACACAGGTTATCAAAAACGCAAAAACCCCTTCTCAATTCTCCCATGTAGTGGCTATATCTTACCGACTCTCTATTATGTTCAAAAGGATCAGTGAAAACTTTTTATAACTGACTTGCACACCTTTTAAAGATAAAAAAGAGCTCTTTTTTTCTTATAAAATCTCACATATTTCCTTTTTTCCCTTTCCAATCCCACATATCTCTTTTTTCATATAAAAATCATTAATCCCTTTTTCACTCTAAAAAATATTTATATTTTCTATAAAAAATTCCAACAATGTGGTTTGGCTTGATGCCTACATCTACTAGAGAAACACGCCCAATGTTGTTGATCTCTCATTCTCGTCTTATAATTACAACAGACCCCATAGATGCATATAATACACCACGGTATTGAAACAACATTTTAATGATGAATCAAAAATTATCTTCTCTGGATGGTTTTGGTAGCTCATATACCCATGAGAAATCCACCCGCCACCTACTGCAGTCCACGAAAACTACTGCGCGTCCATGTTCGGATTCCCACTATAAAAGACTATTGAATAGAGTAGTTGCTGAAAAAACTCTCATGAAGAACATCTTCAGACAATCACTCCCTCAAAATTGAAAGTGGCACCGACACCATTTGTGTGGTGACTACAGAAAATGATGTGTTGGGATTAATTACTTAAACCCTAAATAGACCAAGATCCACTATTAGGTTTTAATAGAGATCAAAATGGTAAGTTTAATTAACAGAATGGTTATATTAGAAATGGATCAAGAATGAAAAAAATTAAATGCAAGAATATAAAAAAATATATGTAACGTG
This sequence comes from Viscum album, assembly GCA_963277665.1. Taxonomy (NCBI): domain Eukaryota; kingdom Viridiplantae; phylum Streptophyta; class Magnoliopsida; order Santalales; family Viscaceae; genus Viscum; species Viscum album. The sequence continues at coordinate 1,440,229,391 of OY728133.1, read as the reverse complement.
CTTCGGCCCTATGGGGACCTGCGTTCATGATGAGAACACCACTAGGGAAACCAGTTTGTTAAGAAAGAAAGAAAGAAAAAATGTAATATTTAATGGTTCGATTGCAGAAAATAAAGGACCACATAAACTATATGAGGAGGTTGACATTCCAAACTAGGTGGCAGTGATCAATCATATCACATAGAGTTAGCCCCGTCCACTCCTGGATGGACTCACACAGACACACAAGTAGGATACAACCACATACATTTCAAAGAAAAGATAAATTATTATAGAGCCAAGATCCAAAAACTATATCATGGTCATGATTGTAAAGGAATGTAAATATTGTTTGACTCTTGAAGCGTATCCATGAAAATACCCAAAGACGAGACGATTCCCATTAAATCTCCACTAGAGAAGTACTCTGGTTGCAAGAGGTGGCACGTACAACATCTAAGGGGAGTAAAGGTGGCATAAGGATCCTAGAATGGTTATTCCTCTTCTTTGCAGAGCCGGAGTAGAGCAATGATCATCGAGAGATTCCTTGGAACTATAGAGAAAGAAACTACACAACATCACTATGCACATCAGAGAAAGGTGCAATGAATGAAGACCGTAGAGCGTCAGCTAGATCAGCGGAGGTGCGAGATGAACACCGCATGGACAACCCAAATCAAAGAGACCATTTGTATGATCGAAATAGAGATAATGCACATGAAAGATGGTAATACATGGTTTGTCGGGCGGTATAAATAGTGGATCCAGGCTTGGTGAGGAAACACACCGAAGGCTCTCCAGCACCGTTTGATCCAAGTAATCAATGGTTTAGAACAGCCCCTCTAACAGGTATGCAAAATGCATAAACCGGGTTCCATAAATTAACCGGAAAAAAGGTAAATCTAAATCAGAAACAAGAAAATATCTATGTAAGAGTGACATAAAACCATGCAGGAGAAAAAATAATAAATGAAACAATGCTATTAATTTCATTGCAAAAGGAATCATGCAGGCGTATTCAAAAAATCTCCACCTTGCAATCAAATACAATAAAATGATGAAGTTTTCAAAACCTAGATTATAGAATTGGGACTAAATTCATAATCTTAATATAATGAATGATTTTAGATAATGGAATGAACTTAGTCTAAGTATTGGTTGAGTTATCTCCATTGGGTATCTTTGTGACACTCACCTTGTAAGATTCTATAATATCTCTATCAAAGTGTAATCTAATGTCAATGTTCATGGATCTAACATAGAATACATAGTTTTTAGATAAATATAATATAGACTAGCTGTTATAGTGTACCATTATACTATCAGTAGATAATGATAATTCTGAAAGAAAACCTTTTAGCCAAATGGCTTCCTTAATTGTCTTTATTAGGGCAATGTATGCCACCTTAGTGGTGGATAGTGCAACCACTGATTGCATGTTGCATTTCTCGGAGACCAGACTTCCATATTCCAGAAATACATAACCAGTGATTGACTTATTAGTATAAATGTTTGAAGTATAATTAGAATTGACAAAGCCAACTATATCATCATTAAAACTATTGTTCAAGCCATATGTAATACATAGTTTATGAGACATTGAACCGTACCATAAAAACCATTTTAAGGCATTCCAATGATCCTTACCATGTTTCCCCATAATCCTTATCATAGTAAAAACAACCAACTCTATGTTTGGTCTATAACTGATCATGGCATACATAAGACTTCCTACAGAAGTTTCATATGGAATCTTATTCATAAAGTCTGTTTCATGTTCATTCCTTGGCGATTGATTCAAAGTATGTTAAAGTGTTTTCCCAAGGTAATATTAACAGTTTTAATGTGCTCAAACATGTATCTGGTTAATACCGTTATTATATAAGCAAATTGGGATAGATACAGGGTTCTAGCCTTCCTATCCCTAATTATGTCCTTGCTAAGGATTTGATTTTAATGGCCAAAGTCTTTCATTTCAAAAGCACATTTATGCTATTTCATAACTGAATTTATGATCTTTATGTTTTTGAAAATTAATATCATGTCATAATCATAAAATAAAATATAAACAAACTCATTATTGATAGTTTTATAATAAACACGTGCATCAAATCTGTTTCTTGAAAACTGAATCTCAATCCTAAAAGAATCAAACCTTTTACCCCATTGTCTTGACTACTGTTTAAGCCCATACAAAGACTTTTGTAAATGAAAAACATGGTTAGGCTTGAATATTTTTGAGAATCCTTCATGAAGATTCATATAAATTGTTTCATAAAGACTTCCATGTAAAAAAAGAAGTTTTTACATCATGTTTCTCAACATGAAAATCATGTTTGGAGGCAAATTCAAGTAGGAAAATTATGGATGAATATTTAATAATAGGAGAGAATATTCCACTATAATCAATGAATTCATGTTGTAGAAAACAATTTTCAACCATATGGGATTTGTATTAAATTTTAGACTCTCCTAAATTGTTTTCTTTATTCTTATAAATCCATCTTGAACCTATAATATTCTGCTTATTAGATATGGGAACAAAAACTCGGGTGCTGTTCTTAAGAAGGGAATTCATTTCCTCTTGCATTGCACTCATCCAGTTACTATATTCTTGGGACATAATAGCTTGGTTATAAGTTTGAGGCTAATCATTAAATAATTCAAGAGCTATTGAAAAGGCATAGGCAGCAATGAATTCCTAGTTGAAGTGAGATGGAGGTCTAATAACCCTTCTTTCTCTATCTATAGTATGATGATAGTTGCTCAGGTCATCATGTTCATCCCTCTTGGGTTCTGATTACAAAATGGAATCTGATTCCGACTAGGCTTGAGGAACTAAAGGACCATGAATAACACTGGAATGGGGTTGGTCTCCAAATATTAAAGAAACTACAACACCGAATGGTGTTAGGACTTCTAATGGTCTGGCAGCTTCATCAGAAGTTGCAACATGTTTTGGTTCCTTCCTGTTGGTCACACCAGATTCATAGAAGACCACATAGTTTTTAATAATGATTTTTTGATAACCTAGTTTATCTAACCATAACCAATATCCCTTAACACCTTTTGTATATTCTAATAAAATGCAAATAATATCACTTGGAGCTATCGTATCATTGCATGTATGAATATAAGATATGAATCCAAATATCCTAAGGTGAGGTAGATTCAGGGATGTTCCCTTACAAAGTTCTTCAGGTGTCTTAAAGGAGTTAGAAGAAGATGAAAAACTATTAATGAGGTACACTGCTGTTGCTGTAGCCTTTTCCCAAAAGGACCTGGGAAGTTTTGAATGGGATAACATATACCTCACCCTCTCAAGAATAGTCTTATTCATACTCTCTGATAACCCATTCTGTTGCGGGGTTTCCACAACAATCCAGAATCTTTTAATTCCTTCAGATTCACAATATTCAATCAATTCATTGGAAATGTTCTCTAAACTATTATCAGTTCTTAAGGTCTTAAGTTTTCTATTACTTTCACTCTCTACCACAGCTTTCCATTTCCTAAAATTATGAAAGGTATCAGACATGTGATTATGTATATAAATCCAAACTCTCCTAGAGAAATCATCAATAAAGGTCACAAATTACAAGCCTCCACCATGGGAGGTAACCCTAGAGGGACCCCACAAATCATAATGTACACATTCATAAGGTTCTTTAGTCTTATACATGGACCTACTAAAACCGACTCTCCTGGACTTCCCATATAACGGTCTTCACAAAACAAAAACCTGCTAGGAGTGATATTACTTAGAAGGACCTACTTCCAAATATCAATAAGAACCTTGACACTAACATTCCCTAGTCTCCTATTCCATAAGGTGGTAGAATCATCTTCTGAAGATAAAAAAGGTTTCAACTGGATTCTATATACTTTACCATCTAACACATACAAGCCATTGTGAAGGGTTCCCTTCATTACTGTGAGGGATCCGTGAGCAACTCTATGGCTTTCAGATCCAAACATGAAGCCATACCCTTTATTGTCAAGGGTTCCTAGGGTTATTAGGTTCCTTTTTAATTTGGGTAGCCACTTAACCTCTTCAAGAGTTTTAACAGACCCATCATGATGCTCTAATAAAATTGAGCCTATGACCATGATGTGACAGTTCTTGTTATCACTAGAAAGGCCTCACTAGTCATGACATCCCTTAATCCAGTAAAGAATTCCTTCTTAGGGAACATGTGGAATGAACATCCTGAATCTAGGATCTATTCATCTATGATGGCAATGTTAGTGACATTTAACAAATAAGTAGTTTCAATGTCTTGTTCAACTAAAAGGGAATGGTCATTATTTCTATCTTTATAGTCACCCTTCCAATAAGGACAATTTTTTTAATATTTCCAGGATGCTTGCATTGAAAACCATTGATTACCTTATTTCTAGACTTGCTTATATATTTATTTGACTGTCCCCTATCCTTTCTCCTACCCCTTGACTCACTTTAGCCTATAGATTCACCTCTGTCCATAATATTTAAACCATAAACGTCATTTTTCACACTACCCTTCCTTTGAAGGTCTTTAGAGGGAAAAAATTTTCATTCTTAAAGAGTTAATGTGTCTTTACCATACATCATGGAGTCTTTAATAGAGTCAAAATTATCATATAATGATGTTAATAATATGATAGATAATTCTTCACCATCCAATTTAATGTCAATGTTGGCTAGGTTTAACAGGATTTTATTAAATTCATCAATGTGTATCCTGACTATATTTCTTGGGGGCATTTTGAATGTATATAATCTCATATTTTTATATAGTCTTCCAACAAGAGATTTATTCATATAAAGTGATTCCAAGCATCCATGTACACTCATGATGCTTCTAAGGTTGTACGTGGTTGAGAACCATGTGAAACACATGTAGTTACTAGTGAATAGTTTGTGAGGAGACTTCATGTAAGAATCTGTATCTTATGACGGATACATGGTCGAGCATCGAGGTTATTCTACATGAGAGGAAGAGACTATGATTGATCCGATGAAGTAGATATACAGTCTGCACTAAAAAGAGAGCATCCCGTGAAGTAGTTTTATGATGTTATCACTACTTCTATATACAGCAGATGAGAAATAGCCACGATAAATATTGAGTTTCAATGAGAACCTAAGCATGATAAGTATCCATCGTGCTTGAATGAAAAACCAAATTTGGATCATGCGACTACATGAATCCTCAGTCAGGGCAAGCGATTGTGAAAATCCAAATGTGTGTCAGGTGAGGAATAATAGAAGTTTTGGTACATTGGATATATCTCCTGATGTGGCATTATTTTGGGATCAGAGGCTGGGAAATCTGGCGCAAACATGGTGTGATGATCCATATGTAAATATAAGAGGATCACGAGTTGAAGAGAGGTGGATGCCATTCTGAAAAGGAGAGCTCATGCATTCCATGTAAAGTAGAACGTCGCGAACCCGTATAGGGTTATGTGAAGAAGTTCATTAGGGACTTCACCACATTCTTCCACTTATTTATTTTTTTATTTGGGAATACTCTATTTGGAGGGAAAGATTATATTTACACTATGTGCTAGATTTTCGGTTGTTTCCACGTTCGTCACTTTCCTGTATTCCCCAACATCTGGTAAAAAAGGGTTTACATTTGTATTTCATATTTATTATGGAGGTCAATTACAGTCAGATGATTTTGCTGAATTGTACCTACTACCATATGTGGCGACATAAAATGAAAGATCTTCTTTTTTTCAAATGAATGCATATTCCTGTGTTTAGTACCCAGAAGTCATAGAGGATGTCAGATGAATAATGAGTGTTCGTACATGAGATGTTTCATGGCTTCATTCTCCAATCGGTCAAAGACAACATGATGAACCATATTGTCAACATCTCCCAGGCCAGAACATTATGGGAGGATCTTGAGATGACCTATCCTTTCAAGACAGGAAACAATAAACTGTTTATTCTCAAAAAAATGATGAACTTGAGGTACAAATAAGGTACGTGTATTTCTGATTATTTAAGTGAATATCAAGGATGTTTTGATCAGTTTTCTGGCATGGGTATCAATTTTTAATATGAGGTTTTAACTCTTTTTCTTATTAACACTTTACCCGATTCATGGGAGAATTTATGTGTTACTATAACTGGTTCTTCTTTTAATGGTGCTATGAAATTTAGTTTTGTAAATTCTGCTGTTTTAAATGAACAGGTCAGGAGACGCACTCAGGAGAAATTTTCTCTAGAGGATTTTATTGGACATCCACAATGCCAAGAGCAGAGCCAATTTGGTGATCACCTTTCATTGACGATCATTTTTCTTCTGCATCAAACAGTATTACTTTTGAGATCCCATAAATTTTTGGGAGTCTCTACCTTGTACAACATGATTTTAGTGGATCTCTCTTTCTAGACTAGGTCTTGTGATTTTTCCCTTTTGGGTTTTCCACCAAAAAATATCTAGTGTCAGCTTTTTATTTTGAATATATTTTTTTTGTCGCTGCACATCCACTATTTTGAGGGAAAGATTATATTTTCTCTCTGCGTTCACTTTTTTGTTGTTTACGCATTCATCACTTTCCCATATTTACTATCATCTGGTATCAAAGTGACTGGTTGCAATCCTCAGTTGCAGAACGCAGTTGGAGAGATTTGATGGAGCAATTTTTCAGGGACTTGAAGGATGTTATTCAAAGACAGTGGTGGTACCTGAGGTGTTTCTGGGATATTGAAAGTCTGATTGACTAGTAGGATTCATGAGGCATGTTCTGTTATTGATGACAGTCAATGTTCAGTTTTGTATTTATTTATTCAATGGAGGCTGATATTTATTTTATCAGAAGTGAATAAAGGTTGGCGATGATCCCCACTTGAGTCGGAGGGGGAGTTTGTTGGGCACCTTCCTGGTTGGCGCATTGCGTAATGCCTCATAAATTGGAGCACCACCCTGTTTCTCCATTGATTGGGTGTTTTAATATGGGCCAAGACCGACTGAAATAATTCATGCGGTGAAACTCTTTTGACATGGTGACATTATTTGACATGGATTATTCTTCCTATATAAGGAGGCAGGGGAACGGAATTTCAACATCACCGACACCAACAACACTGATAGAAAATCTCATTTGTTGATCACCTTTCTTCAATGATCATCTTTTATAATCTCCAATTTTTTATCCACACTTTTATTATTGAGTATTACTTTTGATATCCCTCCCATTTTTTGTGCTTCTCTACTGTGTGCCTCTTGATTTTAGTGGATATCTTTCTCTGGACTAGGTCCCGTGGTTTTTCTATTTCAGGTTTTCCATGAAAAAAATTCCGGTGTCAAATTTTTTATTTTTCACTTATTTATTGGTCACTGTGCATCCTCTATTTGGAGGGAAAGATTTTATTTTCATTGTGCACTCGCTTTTCGGTTGTTTTCTCATTCATCGCTTTCCCATATTTCCCAACATCTAGTATCAGAGAGACTGGTTACAATCCTCGATTACAGAATGCTGTGGCAGACATTTGATGGAGTAGTTTTCCAAGGACTCGAAGGACATTATCGAAAGACAACAGTGGTACTAGTGGTGTGTCTTGGATATCGAAAGTCTAATTGACTAGAAGGAGTCAGGAGGCATGTTCCGTTGTTGATGACAGGAAGATTTTAGTTCTGGATTGTTTGAACGTTCGTTTCATTCCCACATTTCCCAACATATTTCACATGGAGGGATGGGCATCATGTGATCTGTCATGAAAATATTCTATCATTTTGAAGAAAGAGATCATACTTTCTATGCAAAATAGAGTATCATGATCCCACAGAAAGGTTACGCGACTTAGCTTGCGCAACCCACATAAGGGTTATGCCAAGTAGCTCACATGGACATGAGACATCATCCTCTCTTCCACATGAATCACCCAAGGCTATTATACAAGTATGTAACCAATAACATATGTTTATAATCAAGTACAAAATAATATATTTGATTTTTCACGACAACCGAACCTCAATATAATTTAAGGCTCAATGCACCACCATGTCCATCAAATGAAAGATGACACCATACACATCAAATATTCATATATGACTAAGAATCTACTATAATAAATGGTCCATAAAATTGATTAATAATGTAATAAATTTTTGTAGAATATAACCAATGGTCTAACAATTAATATGGTACGTCATTACTAAATGGTCAATCAATAAATACAGTGTGTTATTGCTGGGGTGCAATGGAGATGCAGGGAAACTAAAACACACAAATAGAGGATAAAAATAGAGAAACACATAAATTAATGTTGTTTGGATTGAAACCTACATCCATAAAAGAAAAATGGGGGTTATTCTCTCCGTTATCACCAGAGGATCACTCAATCACATAGACACACACACATAGAATTACAACCTCAATGGAATTGATCCTGTTTTAAAGAGAAAACAAAACATTGTTTTCTCCCTCGGTTTGGGAGGTAGTTCATCTACCTATGAATTTTATCCCTTACCGTCGGCTGCTATCCACCACACTGCCCACCAAAGAAGACCTCTCTGGCAGCTATCAATTTTGATTACCACCTACAAAGACATCCTCCACTAAAAAACTCTACCCTATATTGGAAGTGTCCCCCACAAATCTTCTCCACATGATCAATTTGGCGTAGAAACCAGGCCTGCAGTCTCCTTGCAGGTGTTGAAAACTTTATCAGCAAATCGAACATGCTTCTTCATTCCATATGTCATGGAAATTCCACTTTCTTCAATCGATCTCGGGCTGACTATGGTCCACATCAAATTATTAAACCCTTGAGACTCCTTCCCTATAAGCCTCACTGCATCCCCGCGTGAGGCTTCCAACACTCCACCTGCTATGGGAATCTTGAACCCTTTCACATCAATTATACTTAATGATACCATGTTTTATATTATCCTTGGAACAAATATCACATCATTCAGTTTACGAAATGCTCCATCGGGTGTCTTCAATTTCACTTTCCCAACTCCTCAAACATTGCATGTTGACCCATCACCTAGTATCACTAAATCTCACACCTGCTAAAAAGTTTCAAATGTACCTCTCGTCATACTTATGTGTGTCGAGCTCCCTGAATCCATACCCATCCGTCATCCATTGGATTTTGAGCTTGCTCGTTCATCCTCTTTAGAAATCAGCATTTCCACTTCATGTGCCCATATCTTTTACAGTAATGACACTGAACATCTTACCATTCAACTATCTCATCTGTTTACGAGCTTCCCGTTGACATGCAGATTTCATCATATGCTGATAATTTAGTGATGTTTGAATATTTCTCTTCAAATTTCACTTTCCCATCAACAATCCATTTGAGTTTTCCACAGTCAATTTTATAGTTACCCTTTCTATCTCACCAAAAACATATGATTTTTCTAGGATTACATCCCCTCGATTTTGGCCACCATTCATTACCTTCTGAATTTCGATGTCGACCCCTCCCACGTTGATCATCTCGCATCGCCATGATTTTCTCGTCTGAATGCATAACAGGTTTTCAGAATTCCTCTAAATCTTGAAGCGATGCCATCATATTGTCCAACTTCAATTTTTCCTTCCCCATGAGCAATGTAGAATAAATTCCCTCAAATGAACTTGGTATTGATGAAAAAAAAGGTGCATTGTCTTCCTCTTCAATGTCCACACCGAGCCCCAATAATTGTGTTAGGATTTTGTTGAATTCATTGGTGTGATCTAATAAATTCATTCCCACATCCATCAGCAACTGGTACAATTTATTCTTCATAAATAATTTTTTGGTGAGTTACTTCACCATATACCGCTACTCCAACGTCGTCCAAATCTCCTTCAGTGAGGTTTCATCAAACACTAAGTATTTTACCTAATTCTCCAGACATAGTTGAATTGTGATGACGATCAACATCTCAAGTTCTTCCCAATCACCAGTACTGGTTATCTCGGGATTTTCTATGATCAACGGTATGATCATTCCCTACTGCACCTAATTATCTTTCACCGTTCTTTACCACAAGACAAAATTGTTTCGAACATCGAACTTCTCAATCTCAAATCTTGGTAGTGCTCCACCACCAACCATCGTCATTGTCACAAAACACGATCACCACTATTGATGTCACAACCTTTTGAAACCACCATTAGGAGAGAAAACTTTGAAAAAATAACAATAAAAATGCGTTTGGAATGGTCTAAATAGTTGGAATAGACTTATATATCATTGAAATCGAATGTTTATTGGTCAAGATATCACAAAAACAAGTTCAACAATCTAGATCACCTAATGATGTGGCACTGACGTGGCACACCAGAGTAGCTACTGGAATCTCATCAGAATTCTTTCCAGTAGTGTGAACAGTACTGTATTCTATGGAACGGGGTTACTGTTCACCCATGAGTTTGACCAAACTTTGACCGAGCCTATCGACTTTGTTCTAGCTCCGTTTTCAATGCCACTTGCGCCGTTGGAATCATCTCATCACCCTATTTATGAATCTGGCCTCAAAAAAAATTTCTGTCCACTTTCAATTTTTTGGTCACCAGAATATTCATTGCCGCATCACCATCTCAACTCTGCTGGCTCTGAATCCATTTCATACCATTTGTTGGGGTGCAACAGAGGTGTGTGGCCACAAAAACACACAAATAGAGGAGAAAAATGGAATATAACATGGTTTGTCTTGAAGCCTACATCCATAGGAGAAACAAGGGGTGGATTATTCTCTCTATTCTCATCAGAGGATCACTCAATCACATAGATACACACACACACACAATTACAACATCAAAGGAATTGAGCATGTTTTAAAGAGGACCCAAAACACTGTTTTCTCCCTCGGTTTGGTGGATAGTTCATCTACCTAGGAATTTATCCCTTACCATTGGTTGATATCCACCACACTGCCCACAAAAGATGACCTCTCCATCAGCCACTGGGTCTAATTGTGACCTTCAAAGACTTCCTCCACTAAAAAACTACACCCTATATTGGGAGTGGACCCCACAATTATCATAAATATGAAAATTTATAATACATGAATTTAATTTATTAAATTCTGTTTGAATAGTTTATTTATTACATTGATGGAAATAAATCTCCATTAATACTCCTTTTCGACGAAGTAAATTGTGTTGAGTTCTTGATGATAGAACCCCATATAAATATAACACCATGCACTTGGCGGATTAAGGAAACATACACCATCTGCATCCCCATATAGAGTGTAGAAGGAATTCAGGTTTTAATTCAATCGTTTCCTACTGTTACAATTGCTAGAGGAAAGTAACTTGTTTCATTTATTAAAGAAAATTTTCGGATCCTAGAATTATACATTCTTCAAAATTTCTAACATTTTTTATTAGAGTGAGTTATAACTTTATCTTTTAATAGAAATTTTTACACTCTATTTTATCAAAAACTCTTTTATATTTTCGGATTTGGAAATGATGGTTTTACTTGTCTACCATCATCCTATTCATTTTTTATTTTTTATTATTAAATATTTTTTACACATCCAGAATTCATTAGTCTTTTTTTGTGTAAATTTTATTAAAATTGGGGTTTTCCACAACATTCCAAATTAATGTTTTTTTACACATTCAGTAAAATCACATTAAAATTTACATGAACTTGTTGCAATTTCAGTAATCAAATATATTTATATATACTTATTTTCATAATATGAAATATTAAATTTAAATTTCAAAATTTTCCCACAGCTATTATGAATATTAAAAATTTAATATTTTTTCGATATGGTTTTTTTAATTATCAAATTATAATTCAATAATTTATTAATTAAACTATCAATTGTTAATTCTATGATTTTTGTAAATTTTATTAAAAATCGGGGTTTTCCACAACATTCTTAATTTAAATTAAAATTACGTATTCATTAAATCACATTAAATGTTAAATAAAAAATATAATAAGGGTCATCCCATGGGAATATTTATTATATTTTTAGATGAATTATTAAATTTAACTATCATAATTTTCCCACAGGTATTGTAAAAATTAAATTTTTAATATTTTTTCATATGGTTTTTTAGTTTAGAAAATTGTAAATAAATTAATGAAATAAAATGTTACTTGATAATTATTGATTGATTTTATGAATCTTTTAAATTAAAATTTCACCGACATGAAATTTTATATTTTTTAGACTCATATTGACATAATTTACAAAGTAAATTATGTAATTTGGACTAACAAGAAAGTATTAAATTTGTAGTTATGCCTTCATGATTTTCTGATATTCACCGTGACACTCTAGAATTAAAGGGTGACAACTATTCAATTTGAAAGGAGAGAATTATTCTTCATCTGGGATGGATGGACATTGATTATGCTATGTGAAAAGACAAACCACATGCAGTTAATAATGACAGCACACTATATGATATATCACATTATAATCCTTGGGAGTAGTCTAATCGTCTTAGTACGATGTTTATAAAGACTAAACTATGTCCTAGAATTTTTGGTTTAGTCTATGGGCATAATAATGTTCGTAACGTGCTAAAAGCTATAGATGGCTAGTTCATATCTTCAGATAAATCATTAACAAGCACATTAATCATGAAGTTCTCATCTATTAGCCTCACCACCATGAAAGGTGTGCACGAGCACATCATGCAGGTGAGGATATTGCAGCTCAACGTAAGAATCTTTAGGTTGATATATCCGAGCCATTTCTAGTGCATTATATTCCCAACATTCTGCCACATCAATATGGGCCATTTAAAATCTCTTATAACACACATAAAGATAAACAATCAATTATTGAATTAATGGCTATGTGTGTTCAGGAGAAGGAAAGGGTTGTGGTGGAAATGTGAGAAACCAATATGATGACAATCCACCATAAACACATGGGTCATAAATTTCAATCCATTAAAAATATGAAAGAGAAATTTCATCAACCTAATATTAATAATGAATTCATTTGTTTTTTCTACAAAGGAAAAGAAAACGTGAATAAAAGTTGTCCTAAATTTTAGAAATGGATTGAAAATAACGGTATTTCAATCCCATTGGTTTATTATGAATCAAATATGGTTGATACAGTTTATAACACTTGGTGGATTAATTTTAGTTCTACAATACATATTGTAAATACCATACATGGTATGAAAAACCTAAGGAAACCAGTGGACAGTGAGCTTGGCGTGTATTCCAGAAAAAAGATGCACTCACATGTGGTAGTCATGGGGACATGCACTTTAGTGTTATCCAATAGGTTTACTTTTCTTTTGGAAAAAACATTTTATATTCCAAGTTTCTCTAGAAACTTGATTTTAGTTTCAAAACTTGTACCTTTTGGTTTAACATTCTATTTTTTTGAAAATAAATTTCCTTGATATATTAAAATGACTTCGTTGGATGTGGTACATTAATGGGTGGAAATTTCTCTATTGCTTTTCAAAGCAAAATTGGTAATGATAAAATGCATGTTCATACTCACATTAAAATAAGTGTTATAAATGAAAAATTTTCTACATTATAAAACCAGAGATTAGGTCATATCTCAAAATAAAGGATTCAAAAAATAGTTAAGAATCAGTGAAACACATGGATGATTGTCGCCTATCGACCGGTCAATGTTCCGGCGCTCTGCTAATGTGTATAGCAGCACTCAGGTCGAATCCTCGGCGATGATACATTGTAATAGTCGTTTGTTTATAGTTGATTGTATTCTGATTAGGGGGTTTGTTTTCAGACATTAATTTAAATGGATAATTTATTATGATTGATTAACAAATTGATAATGATTGGGGTGAGTTCATCATTAGTTAGTTATGCTTGTGATATCCTTGATCTTTGCTTTATATTGCATTTAAATTAACATCCATGTCACAAGTTGACGTTCATTTGAATTCCCATGTGTTAAGGATTTAATCCAAGCCTTAAAATAACTTAGGGTTCTAATATTGATCATATGTTGATTATGGTAGTGTATTTATTGTTCCAATAATCCATGTAATCCACACGTTAAACAAAACAAGTCATTAATCCACGACATTCTAAGTCCGACATACACATTGTTAATTCAACGAATACTAATCGAGCAAAAGATCTCAATCGCTTAACATACCTAAATTAAAACTCAACCCAATGAGAGATTTACTCATCCATCAATACAGTTATTAATCTGGTGATATATGTTTATGGTGATGAATTATAAAGAGAATAAAAAGAAAGGGAAAAGATAAGAGTAGTGCGCCGAACACACACACACAAACGATGAAGAAAATTAAGAACAGATTTTTGATTGAATGAGGAAGAAAAATAAGGGAAGGGGATTCAACTGAATTTAAACTATTTTAATAACATAAATATTAAATTATAGATGGTGGCTGAGAATAAGAGATATTGAATAAGTAACTTACATTAAAATAGAATTACAAAGAATGAGACTTAACAGATTACAAGAACGAAGAACACAAAAGTAAGTGAAATCATAGAGAGGAGGAAAGGTCTATCAAGTAAAAACATTTGTATGGAAAGTCCTCCAAATCCTTTGGAAAGTATTTGGTCATGCCAATATGATCTCTTCCCTTCTGAAATGCCAACCCACTCAAGGAGAGAAGGGGAGAGTATTTATAGCCCATGGAGTTGACTGTTTTCATTCCCAATCTGTCCCTCCACTTTAATCGACATGTTGGCTAATAAGACAGCTGAATATAAAGAAATCTCTTTCTTAAAAGTTTTAGATAATAACTTTGTACGATAACTCTCAAAATTTGCAGTCATTTGGACTTATGGATAAATAGTTATGGCCGAATGATTAAACAGAGTAAAACTGTCCATTTCAATCAAGTCTTTTTGAAGTCCAACATTTGATAGGGTTTTTGAATTGGAAGATTACTTCAAAGATAAATGATTTATTCTACAAAGTCGGCCGCATATATATCCTATTTCACACTGAAAAATATCAGCTTTATTGGATTTATTCATCATGAGATATGTCATGAATACTATAATGATTTTATTTCTCAGACAGAATGGCGGTCCGGACTTCAAAGATTCATTTGGGCCACTTTTTCATAGAGTTGGGCCTTCACAGTTTTATCCTGGTATCCTTAAATGTTCCCACGAACTATGGTGGAGAATAATAGAATATGGACTTCTGCATTTATCCCAGTAAATCAATCTTCATGAATAGTCCAGTTTCTTCACAGATTCTTTGGTCTTGTTTATGAGGACCATGTGACCCTTCAAATGGAAGAATTGGCTCATAGTACATTCTAATGAAATATTTTATATTTAAAGGAGAATCCTAAAAAATAATAACCACAAAATTTGGATCATTATAGTGATATTTATAACTAAAACTGTAAACTGACTCAATTGGAATACGTCTAAAAATGCTCAAAAATTATACTTAATATTAAAACATTAATATTTCACACAAATTATCCAACTTTTATATAAAATAAGTAAAGGGAGTATATAATAAGACATGAAAATATTAACAACATCAACTCCCCTACACATAGTCTTCTTCATGTCCTCATGGGAAATAAATATAAAAACATGACAAAATCATTTTCACTCACCAACAAATATTAAAATTTTGTTTTCTTCAATCAGGGGAGGTTTAGATTATTTCACTCATCCATTTTGAATTCCACCACAAGTTGTTTCAGATACAATCTTCCAAAACTAATTCATTTTTTCATGCTCAAATTTAGAAATGTAAAATGAGGACACTCAAAACTCACACCTCTCAAGTTGATAAAATTCATTTGTGTAGGTTCACTCTTTCACCAACCAAAAGTGAAAATCATAGTGTTTGAAAGAGATCTCATCTTCCAATGCCTATACAAATTTAACAAAAATCAAGAGGTATTTTTAAGGGGTTTTTCTGTGGCTATGGGGTGGTAGTAATATAATTTCCAAGAGAGAGAAGAAGAGGGTTAAAACCCCCCCATAGAAAAAGCAATGCACATTTTTCTGAAATAAAACATGGAAGGAATTGGATGCACATATTTATAAGGGAATGATTGTGTGAATAAAGACACAATAGAAGAAGAAAATATAAAGTTAATGAGAAGATGGAATATTTAAAAAACACAAAACATCTCCCAATAAGAATATAATGAAAGTGTTCTTTTTTTTCTTTTCATTTGTTTCTTTGTTTTTTCGAATGTTGACCTTGAAATAGATCTCACACTCATATCCCAACACATGTTTGATCTCCTCACGACACTAATTGTAATAGTTATAACATGATCAAAGGTTGAGGAAGAGTGATTTTTGACCTACCCAAGACACAACCCATTTTTTCAATTTGTTTTTGATTTTTTTCATCATTTTTGATTTTTTTGGAACACTTGTCAATAACATTTACAAAATTACATAAATGGGAGTACATTACATTTCCCAAAAAACACTGAATGACAACCTCTCTCCCACACTGAAATGAATGCTTTCCCTCAAGTAGATGATAAATCGTTAAAAATCAATAATAGGTTACCCAAAAAATGAAATCCCTTACCTCAATAATTAAATTTCAAAAAAAATATGCAATGAAAATCAATGTTGATATTGGGTGGGAAAAGGTATTGGGCTTGTAATTTGGCTATCAAATAAAAGGTTTTCATAGGCTCTAAGGGGCATTAAATAGGAGGATTATTGTAATGGAAATGGGAGGCTATTTGGCTATTTTGATTCTCATGTGGTTCAGAAAATGCCTCTATCATGTTAATTCACACCAAAGTAGGAAATTCAGATCAAAGGCCCACAAACTCACGACTCAAAAATGGGGGTGAAAACACACATTTGGAAATTATTTCCATAGGTGACCTTGGCATGAAATCAAATTTTGTTCCTCACGGTTTAGGAAAATCAATATCCAAATCAACAATTGAGCATTCAAATTTTGTTAATTTTGACACAAAATTCTTTATCCAAAGTCCTGATGAAAATACACAATTTTTGAGATGAAAACATGTCTGTTAACTCCCCAAAATGGTTGGAAAAAATTTCAAAACTCGATGGTGAGTAAGCATGACTCATAATTTTTTGTATTTTTAAAGTGATTGTATTTTTTTGTTTTTTTGTTTTTTTGTTTTTTATTTTTGTTTTTTATAAAGATACACTCACACAAAAGAGAAAGTGAAAAACATTGGTTTTGATAAACAATGTGGTAAAAAAATGAAAGAGATAGGAAGAAGAAGAAAGAGGTATAGAGATGAAGAGATAGAGAGAGAGTCTAAGGGAATGATGTGCCCCATGGTTTGGATTTGACGGGTCGCCATCTCCATCTAGTGGTAGGTCGACTAGAGAATTTGGGGATCCAGTGGAAGTCGATGATGATTCCAGGACTGTGGGAAGTTAACTAAAAAATAAAATTCATTATTCATCAAATAAAAAACTAAAAATAAATTAAAATTTCATAAAAGTGAAAGAAAACATGGGATACATCCCAAGAAGCACTGCATTTATTTGTCTACAGCTACACAGTTGCAGTGGACTACCCATATTCTGATGATTGCCATTGTATTTTCTCAACACTAGTGTTCTTCCAGAAAAAATTTTTCTTTCGGAGGCCTAATGATTCATTGGATAATTTATTCCCATCCTTGTTGGTGTGCTTACAATTCAATGGGAGTGGAAAGAGAATATTTGTATCGTCGCTTTGGTCTTCAACCAGGGGAATGATGTTATCTAAAAATTGATGGTTTTTTATGCTTGGAAATTCAGGTATATGGCTCAATTCTGATGGTTCATTTATGTAAGGATAAGATAACAGAAAACCACAGTATGAGATCCCAATTGTATTTCACTCATTTATTTCACCACTTACCGATGTAGAGTAATGTGGATCAGTGGAGTCATAAGACTTAATACAATTTTCAATATCCTTTATTTCAATGTTGTTCACCAAAGAATGGACAATTTCAACCTCACCAATGATCACTTTATTAATTATGGAAAAAATATCAAAACATTCAGTCCCATCAGGAAAATATAAACAAATTGGTTTGGGGTTCACCTCACATATAATAGGATTTTTAGAATCATGGATAGGAAATGATGAATGATGAGTAATGAAATTTGAATCAAAAAATGAACATGCTTGTCCATTTTCCCCATTACTATCCATGTTGGAGTAGTAGATGTCAGAAGTGAGATGAGATTCCAAAGAGTTTTCAAGATCCATTATATAAATGGAGTTTTCATTTGTAATGTCAACATCAACTTCTCCATTAATGACTTGGTTAATGAGGATGTAATATTCACAAACTATTCCATTAGTATAACATGAAGAACAAGTTGGTTTGGGATTCGACACACTCTCAGAGAGACTTTTGGAAGTATGGATAGAGAATATAGATTGATTCTCTAATGGGTATCACATGGATTGAAAAATATTGAACATGACCATTTGGTCACCAAATTCCATGGATACGATTCCAACATGGACATCAATTTTGGTTTTAGATGTCATAAGGAATGGTCTTCCTAGAATTAGGGGAGATCGATAAGAATTCGTCTCACCTTCCATATCGAGGACATAGAAATCAGCAGGGAAGATAAGATCATTGACTCGAACAAAGACATCCTCAATTATTCCCTCAGAACTAGCTATGCTTCGATTGGCTAATTGAATGACAACACCCGTTGGAGGTAAGATACCTAGTCCAAGGTTAGAGAATATAGATTTGGGCATGAAATTAATTGAGGCTCCTAGGTCTATGAGTGCATCATCAAAGTTGGAACATCTAATTTGGCATGGAACTATAAAGGTCCCTGTATCGTTTCCCTTTATGGGAATAGAATAATGGGTGGAAACGATTTCAAATGTCCTAAGTTTCCTCTTGTGGGTAAAAAATTCCTTAAGAAACTTGGCATACTTAAGAATATTTTTGATGGAATCTAAGAGAGGAATGTTGACTTCAATACGTCTAAACATGTAGAGAATTTACATATCGGGTTCAAAGGACTTCTTTGTCTTAGAAACAACTTGAGGAAAAGTAATTGGGTTCCCATGTGGTATAGAAGGAGGTGATGGAATGGATTCAGGTTCCTTTTAAAGTTTATTTTTCTTTTCATTTTCTACATCAATATTCAAAGGAGTGTTGGAGGACTTATCTTGTGGCATAGAAATTTTCTTTCTCGATCTAAGTGAAATTTCACTTACATTACCCTTGAGGTTGGGTAATGGTTGAGCTGGAAGTTGGGAAGAATTAGATGGTTGCTGCTGACTATTGTGGGATGCTAGTTGACCAATTTGGGTTTCAATGTTCATGAGACTTGAACGGATGAAGGTGGAAAGATCTTCCACTGCACTTTCCAATGGTTTCTTGGAAGAAGAGGTTTGTCCCGAATTGGGATTACCATGTTTTTGGTTCTTGGGAAAGTGGTTTTATTGGTTTTTGAATTGAGAAGGCTCACTAGGAAAATGGAATCCAGGAGAAGGATTGATTCTTTGAGGTTGAGGAACAAAAGAGTAAGGTTATTTGAAGGTACCAACAACTTGACCATATGGAAACTAGTTTTGGTTTTTAGGAGGGAATTGATGGGTATGAGATGTGGGATTACCATACCTCAGGCCTTGGTAATAGGAAGAAGAGAAGTTCTCAGAGTTTGGTTGGTTGAAGTTTCTAACAAACTGACCTAATAGTTGAGGGTTGGTGTTCTGCTGAGAATATGCTGCACTGAGCTCCACTGTTCCAGATGAATTAGATTGATCCTCTTGAATTTGTGGACATGTGTCAGTTGGATGAGATGGAGAGTTGCAGATTCCACAGTTTTTTGACACGTCCAGGAAACATTGATTGCGGAGAAGACGAGGTTGGCGATTTGGATGCCATTACTAATTGTCACACAAGACCTGTAAGTTCTCTCATCCACTCGGTATTCTTATTTGGCTCAATTGATGGATTATATTGGGGTTTTTTGACATGAGCATATGCTCGAGTATGGAATTGTTGTGTGTTTGGAGCCATGTTACTTATGATAACTCTTGCTGCTGCTGGAGTTTTATCAACAAGAGCACCACCACTTGTGGCATCCATGAGAGTTCTCTCCATATACAATAACCCATCATAAAAGTATTGGATAAAGAGTTGGTCAGAGATTTGGTGGTGTGGGAAGGTTGAAAAATGCTTTTTGAACCTCTCCCAGTACTCATGGAGTGATTCACTTAGGAACTGATGGATACCACTTATTTCCTTTCGGATAGTAGCAGTATGAGAGGCAGGAAAGAATTTTTCTAAGAAAAGTCGCTTCATGTCATTCTAGGTGGTTATGTAACCAGGAGGGAGGTAATAAAGCCATGACAAGGCAATGTCAGCTAGGGAGAAAGGGAATTCATAGAGTTTGATTTGTTCCTTAGAAACCCCTTGAGGATTCATGGTAGAGCACACCACTTGGAACTCTTTAAGGTGGAGATGTGGATCCTCACCAGCTAGCCCGTGGAAATGAGGGAGAAGATGGATCAAACCCAATTTGAGTTCGAAGTCAGATTATATGTTTGGATATTGAACACCAAGAGGTTAGTAATTTATATCAGGGGCAGAATGTTCTTTAAGGGTTTTTTCCTTAGGATTGGCCATTTCAAATTCAACAGGTTGGATGAGGACTAGTTCTTGAATGAGTTGATTCTCTCTTCTATTCCTCCAATTTTGGTGAAGTGTTCGATCAATTTCAGGGACAAACAAATCTGAGGTATTTTTTGGGAGGCTACAGAGAATTTAGAGAGATTTTGGAAGAAAGGGGAAGTCAGGTTTTTCTTTGTATTTTTTTTTTCAGTTTATGATTTTTATGAGAAGGTGGGGTTTTCTTTGTGTTTTTTTTTAATTTTTTTAAACATTGTTTTTTTGGGGTTTTTTACAATAAACAGAAACTAATTACTACATAAAGAACCATCCCCAGCAACGGTGCCATTTGAAATGCATGGCCTATTTTCACCTATCGACCGGTCAATGTTCCGGTGCTCTACTAATGTGTATAGCAGCACTCTGGTCGAATCCTCGATGATGATACTTTGTAATAGTCATTTGTTTTTAGTTGATTGTATTCTGATTGGGGGGTTTGTTTGCAAGCTTAATTGAAATGACTAATTGATTATGATTGATTTAACAAATTGATAATGATTGGGTGAGTTCATCATTAGGTTAGTTAAGCTTATGATATCCTTTACCTTTTCTTTATATTGCATTTAAATTAACACCCATGTCACAAGTTGACGTTGATTTGAATTCCCAAGTGTTAAGGCTTTAATCCAAGCCTTAAATTAACTTAGGGTTCTAATATTGATCATATTTTGTTTATGGTAGTGTATTTATGGTTCCAATTATCCATAGATACCACATGTTAAACAAAACAAGTCCTTAATCCATGACATGCTAAGTCCAACATACACATTGTTAATTCAATGAATACTCATCGAGCAAAAGATCTCAATCGCTTAATATACCTAAATTAAAACTCACCCCAATGAGATATTTACTCATCTATATAGATGGTTATTAATATGGGGATATATTTTTATGGTGATGAATTATAAAGGGAATAAAAAGAAAGGGACAGGATAAGAGTAGTGCGCTGAATACACACACAAACGATGAAGAAAATTAAAAATAGATTTTTGATTGAATGAGGGAGAAAAAGAAGGTAAATAGATTCAACTGAATTTAATCTAATTTAAGAACATGAATTTTAAATAATAGAATTATGATGATAATAAGAGATATTTAACAAGTAACTTACATTAAAACAGAATTACAAAGAATGAGACTTACAAGATTATCAAAACAAAGAACACGAAAGTAAGTGAAAACAAAGAGAGGAGGAAAGGTCCTTCAAGTAAAAACATGAGTATGAAAGGTCCTCCCAATCCTTTGGAAAGGCTTTGGTCATGCTATTATGATATCATTTCTTCTGAAATGCCAACCCTTCTAAAGGAGAGAAGGGGAGAGTATTTATAGCCCAAGGAGTGGGCTGTTTGCATTCCCAATATGTCCTTCAACTTTCATCACCAAGTTGGATAAACAGACAGCCTAATATCGATAAATATCCTTTCTTTAAAATTGTATATAATAACGTTTGACTACTACTCTCAAAATTTGGAGTCATTTGGACTTAAGGATCAAAAGTTATGGCTGGTTGATTAAACAAAGTTAAACTGTCCATCTCAATCCAGTATTTTTGAAGTCCAAAATGGGAAAGGGTTTTTGAATAAGACGTTTCCTTAAAAGCCAAATTATTTATTCAACAAAGTCGGACATCTATATCTCATATTTTACACTGAAAAATCTCATCTTGATTGAATGCTTACATCATGACATATGTCATGAATACTATACTGATTGTATTTCTCGGCCAGAATGGTGGTATGGGCATCAAAGCTTCATTTGGGCCCCTTGTTCATAGATTTGGACCTTGAAAGTATTATCCTGGACTCCGTAAATTGTTCCCTGGACTATGGTGGAGAATAATGTAATTTGGACTTTTTTATTTATCCCAGTAAATCAATCTTCATTAATAGTCCAGTTTCATCACAGATTCTTTGGTCTTGATTGTGAGGACCATATGACCATGAAAATGGAAAAATTGGCTCATGGTACCTTCTAATGAAATGTTTTATATTTAATGGAGAACACTACTAAACAAGAAACACACAATTTGGATAATTATAGTGATTCTTATTTTTAAAACAGTAAACTGACTCAGTTGGACTACTTCTAAAAATGCTCAAAAATTATACTTAATATTAAAACATTAATATTTCACACAAATTATGAAATTTTTTATAAAATAAATAAAGAGAGTGTATAATAAGACATGAAAATATTAACAACATCAATGGGGTACTTAGTACTCCTTATTTCACTGATTTTGAAACTCGTGTGGATTGCATTAAGGGAAGGAAAAACCAATAAAACAACGAAATGTGAAAATATAAGTTCATCCATATTAGAAATCATACATATATACATATGTATCATAGATATGTATTTAAATAATCATAATTTATTCATTTCATTCAATGATGACTATTCATGATATATGTATCCCTATTTGCTTTATAATAAAAATGAAGCACTTGATGCCTTTAAAATTTTTAAGGTTGAAGTAGAGAAACAGTGTGGTAAACAAATTAAGATCATGAGGTCAAATCATGGTGGAGAATATTATGGGAGATACATTGAGGATGGAAAATCACCTAGCCCATTTGCAAGGCTTCTTCAAGAAAATGGAATAGTTCCAAAATACACTATTATAGATTCACTAGACCAAAATGGTGTGTCTGAAAAAAGAAAAAAAACGTTAATAGACAAGGCAAGAAGTATTCTTAGTAACTCTAAGCTACCTAAATTTATATGGATAGATTCACTTAAAGAGGAATCATACATTTTGAATTGGGTTCCAACAAATGATGTTTCAAAAACACCTTTTGAATTGTTTAAGGGTTGGAAATTGAGTTTGCGGCATATACACGTTTGGGGATGTCCTCTAGAAGTGAGTATTTATAATCCACATGAAAATAAGTAAGATCTTAGGAACATTAGTGGCTTTTTCATTTGATATTCCAAAAAGTATAAAGGATATCTTTATTATTGTCAATAATTTAACATTATAATTGTGGAATCAAGAAATGAAAAATTTCATGAAAATGACCTGATTAGTGGGACTGATTTTATCAAAAAAATTCACGATGAAGACAATTTAGAAGATCAACCCTCTAACTTAGGTCATAGATTGATAATTGTTCACAAAAAACCTCATTTTTAAACAAATATCATTCCACAAATGGTTGATGACCATCCTTTGGATCAAATAGTTTAAGAATCAGAAACCACTGAACACTCAGTTGAACTAAAAATTCCTCAAGATAATAATGGTGAAACATTGATAAGATTGACAAGGATGATAAATCCATAAATTTACAGTGATTATATAGTGCATCTACACGAATCTGACTATATTATTGGAGCTGAAAATGATCCTGAAATATATTCACATTCCATGAGTTGTGAGGAGTCAAATATGTGGTATGAGGCCCTAATGAAGTAGTTGAATTCCATTAAGTGTAACAAAGTTTGTGAACATTTTGAGTTGCATTTTGGTGTAAAACGTATTGGATATAAATTGGTTTTTAAATACAAGAAGAATTACTTAGGCAACAATTAAAGATACAAACACTGACTTGTTGCTAAAGGGTTCAAACAAAAAGAAGGGATTGATTATACTGACACTTTTTCTCCAGTATCCAAAAAGGATTCCTTACGCATCATATTGAAAGTAGTAGATTGTTTTGATTATTAATTTAAAAAAATTGATGTGAAAACTACATTTTTGAATGGTAATCTAGATGAGAAGGTTTACATGAAACAACTAAAAGGATTCCTCTCTAGTAATGGTAAGAATTTGGTGTATAAGCTCAAAATGTATATCTATGGTTTAAAATAAGAATCAAAATAATGGTATTTATGATTTCATGATGTATTTAAATCATTTGGTTATAAATAAAACATTATGAATCAATTTATATAACAGAAGGTCAGTGGGAGTAAAATATATTTTCTTGTTTTATATGTAGATGACATTTTATTTTCCACTAATGATAAGGGTTTACTATATGAGGTTAAAAATTTTCTCTCCAAAAGTTTTTAAATGAAAGATATCGGTGATGCATCATATTTAATTGGCTTAATGATTTATAGGGATAGGTTGAGAGGCAATTTAGTCCTGTCTTAAAAAACCTATTTTAATAAAGTCTTAGAGAGATTTCGTATGAAATACTGTGCACCATGTATAGAACCCATTTTTAAGGGTGATAAATTCATCATGAACCAAAGCCCTAAAAATCATTTTGAATGATATAAAATGAAATCCACCCCATTTTCTTATTCTATTGGTAGTTTAATGAATGATCAAGTTTGCATGAGGCCTGACATTGCATTTTTAGTGGGAACGTTTGGGAGATATCAGAGTGATTCAGGTATAGACCACTGAAACTCCATGACAAAGGTATTGAGATACCTTAAATGAACTAAATACGACATTCTTATATATAAACACACTCACAATTTGGAATTCATCAAAAACTCAAATGCAGACTTTTATAGTTTTGTTGATTAATGAAAATCAACTTTAGGATATGTCTTTATGATGGCTGGAGGAGCTTTGTCACAGAGAAGTGTCAAACAGACGCTAATAGCGACTTCTACTATGGAATATGCATTCATTTCATGTTTTGAGGCCACTTACCATGGTGTATGGCTAAGGAGTTTCATTTCGAGCCGTAAAGTTATGGATTCTATTTCGAGTCCATTGATTATATATTATGACAATTAGGCTTCTATTTATATGGACAAGAATAACAAAAGTGGGAGTCAAAGTAAGCATATCGACATCAAATACTCAGCCATAAAGGAACATGTTAAACATGAAAAGGCCGCCATTCAACACATCAACACTAAATTGATGATTGCAGATCCTTTGACTGAAGGCATTCCTCTATTTAAATTCAAGAATCATGTAACATATATAGGATTAAGTTATAAATTGTAAATTTGTTAAATTTTATTTGGATTTCATTATATTTAAGTATTTCATTCTTAAGTTTAAGTGTACACATTCATTATTTGAGAAATATTTTTGGTGGTATATAATAAACCATAGAGTGAAGGTTTGTTCATATGGGGAATATACCATGTGATTAAGGTTTATTCATTCAGTTCTCTAAGGTTACGTGGTATATTGTGATACATGGAAGGGAATACTCATTATCTAGAGGAATACCTCTATGATTCATATATCATGTTTATTTTTAAAGAGGTAGATTAAATTCATTCACATTAATTGGATTGGACCAAGTTGGAGAATGTAATAAATGGTCCATCAAATTAATTAATAATGTAATAAATTATTGTAGAATATAATAAATGGTCTACAAATTAATATGGTACATTATTAATAAATGGTCCATCAATAAATATGGCATGTTATCGTAAATATGATAATTTATTATACATGTATTTATTGTATTGAATTCACTTTGAATAATTTATTTATTACATTGATGCAAATCACTCTCAATTAATACTCTATGTCGATGGAGTAAATTATGGAGGGTTCTTGATGGTATAACCCATATAAATATAAGCCCCCTACACTCAGTAGATTAATGAAGCATACACCATATACATCCCCGTGAATATTATAGAAGGAATTCGGGTTTTAATTTGATCACTTCTTATCTTCACAATGGTTGGAGGTAAGTAACATGTTTCATTTATTAAACAAAATTTAAAGATCCTAGAATTATACATTCTTCGAAATTTCTAACATCTACATGTTTCCCTTGATATCATTATATGAAGAGGATAAATATTCCATCCACAAACAGTGACATATTAAAGGTGATCAAAGTGATTTTCCTTGACAATGTATGAATATCGTTGCAAGATCCTTCAATGAACATGCGGTGCATTAAAGTCAAGAAGAGAGATTTTCCTTGATAACTTGACATGTCATCCTAAGATCCAACACTAATCGCGTGACACATTATTTGAAAGAAGGATGACTGACCAAGATAAGTCATGCATTCCATCGCAAGATCCCATATTGATTATGTAACGCACTCATAGAAAATTAGTGGGTGAAGGCAATATACTATTAGGAAAATAATAAGAAATGATATCCAAAGGGATAGTCACATAGTGTTCATAGAGATCATGCGCCATGGAATCATTCAAATGGATAAATTCCCTCGATAATACTCATGAAAAATCCCCAAAACTTAGAACCTTTTTAATATAAAACAATATAGATAAAGGGGAAGAAAAAATAAGTGCTCGAGATCACTAAATGAAATGTGGAATGCCCCCGTAGACCCTTAATATGCCGTGATACTTAATCGACACATTCTCCTCATCTCAAAAAGTCCTTTTGGCTTGTTAGCCTCACCACATGGATGTTTTTGGGTATGTCTAGGTGAATCCTGACATTCCATTCCGCACTCTAAGGACAAATGGATAGATTTTCCTAAAAACGTTCTCATGCACCCCCATATGACCCATATTGGTCATGTGAGGCATCATCAAAGAAATTTAGTAAATGTCCCTGACATTACTAATGAAAATTAACATAACTTCCAAACCATTGTAAAATAAAACAAAGGGTAGAATATGGAGAAGGTGAGAGGTGCTCTCGGTCACGGAAGGACATGCGACGTGCCCTTGGTGAAACTGATAGACACTACAAGACATTGGTGACACATCCACCTCATCTCGCAAAAGATATTTGGCTTGTTAGCTACGCTGTACAGAGGTCCTCGGGTATGTCCAAGAAACAATGCACTTCCCCTTCAGTTCTATAAGGAAAAACGAATGGATTTTTCCATGACATGCTTGTGCAACAACATATGTCCCATGTTGGTCATGCAACACATCACCAAAAAATAATGTAATTATCCTTGAAATTACTTATGAAATATCTCATGACTCCCATCCTTTGTAACATAAAATAAAGAAAATAAATCTGGGGGGAGGCAGAAGGTACTTGTGGTCATAAAAAACATGCGACGCGCTAAGGAATTCAAAACCATTGTCCCACAAGACCCTCTGACAAGCCATCCTAATCTCGTGGAAAGTCCTAGACAAGTCATCAAACATCTCAATGATTCCTTTCAATAGGAACCTTAGATCTCGCAAAGGCCCTTTGGCATGTCCATAAGACAAGATGAAATGTCTTTTAACATGACTACATGATCAAACAAGTCTCCCTTAACTGAATATAATCTGATAAAGTAAGAATTGATGGAAGAGACTCCTGACCATTGAAAATTAGGTGACACACTCGAAATGAACATTGAAAAGGACTCACGAAACTCCGTGGTGCTAGACCACTTAACTAAATCCAGCCTAGATCCTCAAAAAATACACTCCAACAATGGATGCTCATCTAGGGTAGAGAACCAAGCTCTCACAACACCCTTTGGCCAAGTCAATTGAGACCCGCGAAACCCCTTGGGAAAGTCACATGAGATTCGTGATGCCCTCCTAACATGATACCCAGGTCTCACAATGACCTCCAAGGATGTTAACCCATACGCAAAACATCCATCGAACCATGTCACACTGACTCTTGTGACACCACACATATGTGTCAAGATAGGCCATGCGATGTCCCCTGAACAAGTTAACAGAGTCATGTGATACCTTCTAGACCAACAGGCCTAGACACAAGGGAATCCCATGATTTTATGGTTCTATCCATCGTTGGTGTGTAAGCACAAAATACAAGGGAATCCTCAATGTGTAGGCCATGATAAAGGGAACATATAGCACCTAAATGTGTAGGCCCTGATTCTTTTCATATTCAGGATACATATACCACCTATTCAAGGATTGAGTTTCATATTGATCATCCAGGGTGATCCCAATATCTATATACCTTATCCAAATAAATGACATTTATCAATTGCTAAACAATGTTTCTGAAAATGATAATAGTTCATGTGGGCTAATAGAGTTGCACTAATCATGTCATCTAAACTACACTCCCCAAGGTTACAAGGGTGGCCTTAGTGAATAAGCACCAATTATCGACATTATATAGTACGACCCTGATTAATAGGGCATCTGTCTTGGTATAAGTCCCTAGAATTCCCGAAACCTTGAAGATTGACATAATGTTTCTAAGTGTGATTATCCCATTTATTCTACCATTAGATTAAGGGATAAATGAACTATGAGAACTTTAATTCCCGCTATAATCAGGATACGTAGGATGCCTTTCCAAGGCCTAATATCTATACCAAAAATCCCAAGGAATGTCCCTGCATATAAGTCCCATATATATAAGCCACGAGATTGATAATATGTTCCCCCTTGTTTCTTATATCAAGCATAGATCATGTGGGCTTAGGGAGATGAAATGATCATCTCATTAGAAATCACAAATCTCCACTAAGTAGGTCAATCCTATTATGTCAGCTGTAATGAGTGGTATGGTATGAACACCCCTCATATAAGGGTATATACCTCGGGACCAGTCCCAAGGGCATAATTGAACTATGATGACTCTGATTCCTTCCACAAACAGGATACGTATGAATTCTCCCGGAGACATGAGCTCAAACATTTAGTGTCTTATTACCTATACATATGTCCTATCCACATGATTCTAGAATGCACGAGATCAACTGACTTTGTGGGTTTGGATTCAAGCAAAAACCATGATATTTAGGACACCTCATAATGGCTCAATCCCCTCCTCAGGATATTAACCACCTCCACACGTGGTAACACATTCTGAAGCATTTGGTCATATAGATTCGGAAGATAATGATGTTATTCACTATTAAGGGGATAGATGAAGGACCTCAAAAGCATATATATGGATTCACCAATGAGACCGCACTTTTCTCAGTTCATCAATGAGACTCGATTTCTTTGTTTAATGAGAGAACTGACTGTTGAGTCATTTTTTCAGGGTAACCTGTCATGTACCGGGATTATAAAGAGATACATGAACATAGATTAAATCTATAAGAGAGTCTCATAGTAGGACATAGTACCCCCCAAAAGGTTATGATGAGCCTAACCTCCCATCCTCTTAAACAATGAGAGTCCCCAAGAGTTGTTGAGCCTGAAAACCTAGATGACCACCGACCTTCGGAAAGAAGGTCTGTACACAGCTATAGATGGGGGAACCATTATGAGTTTCTTGGAATAGTGACAATGGTATCTCCTCAAGTGGAACCCATTTCATGCCTCATAACCCTAATGAAACACTCATGTTTTCTACTTTCTTCCTTTTATATTTTTTTATTAATTATTTTATCATTTTTCAATAAATCATATATTGTATTTTTTTTATTCAACATGTCTATCTTTTTTTAATAATTTCTTATTTTATTATCATTTTACAGTTTCTCACTCTGTTGTTTCTTATCTCAAAATTTAGTCAAGTCAACATAATTATTAAAATAATATAATATTATATTATCGTTGTTTTTTAACCTTCATATCAATTTTTTTAAATTCATTTTACCATAAATTTTAAAACATGTAATGTTTATATATATATATATATATTCATTTTTATATTAATAGAATTATACATATAGATATTTATAATTTCAAAAATTTATAAATCAATATCATTTTATAATATTTATAAAATATATCACTTAATAATAATAATAATTTTCTTAGAAAATATTGTTTACCATTATTATTATATTATTACCTTTAATTTCAAAAATTAATTTTATCAAATTTTTAAACATTTAAAATTAAAAATCATTATTTTATTTAAATTAAAATTCCTATAATTTATTTTTTAAATCATAGGTTATATAATCTAAATATATTCGATAATTTATAAAAAAATATATTAAATAATATCAAGTTATAAAATTATATAAATAAAATAAAATATTTATTTAAAAAATTTTAACATAAAGTAAAAATATTTCATGATAATATAATTTCTTATATTAACATTCTATAAAGACAATGAAATTAATGAAATTATCAACTTATACGCATAATTTCAAATAAAGGGGAATTTATATACTTTATATTAATTTATCCAAAACATTTAATATTAAACATAACATTGAATAAATAATTTTGACTTCTAAAAAAATAAATTTATTTATGGAATACATTAGTTTATTTTTGTTTAAGATATAAAAATAATATCTCTTAAAATAAAATGTAATATTTTATAATTGAGATAAAAACATACTTTAATTACGCAAAATACTTTTGTTTCATTAATGTTTTTTTAAAAAACATTTCTTTAAAATTATAAACAAAATAAAACCTTAACTAAAATTAAAAGTACTATATGATTTTCTTAGGATGTTACAAGAAATATAAATTTTGTTACATAAAACTTTATATCCTTAAATTACTCACCCCCATTGGGATTTTATCATCATAAACTGTCCAATCTCATCCCATAGACCTCAACCTCAACTCTCCTTTCCGTAAGGTGAATTATTGATCTAGGTGGATTGGATCCTTCCTTTAGAATGTGAAAAAACGTTCTGTTAGTTAATTTTAGTAAGGATAACCTCCAATATCATGTTTTCTATTAGTATAACAACTAAAAACAAAAATAATTAAACTCTATAATTGTATATGGTGTGATTTTGGTTAACTTATTAGTCTATACCTACTCTATGTTCCAATGAATGTTCTTTCATGTTGTTATTGAGGTTAGATGAAAAGTATGCATTCATGTTTTTTATGTTAAGGTAGTGGCATGATCAAATTTTTTTCTAGCCCATGTTTTACAATATTTTAGGCTTTGGTGACCATAGTTTCTTTATTCATTTAAAGAATTTATGATATAGATTTAAGTAGTACTTACATTCCCTCATCTCATATGAAAATTTTAGGAATGATAATTATGGAATGGGGTCAAGGGAATATAATTTAAAATTTTATTTTTTCTAAATTTAATGTTTTAAATTATTTCTATTAATATATTTAAATTTTGAACTATATTTTTCGGTTCCCTATTAACTATTATTGGGATGTTTAAGTATACACCTATTATATAATATTTTTATATAACACATTATTTTTTATAAACAATGCGTATTTAAGGAAAATGTGTCATTATACAGGTCATTTATCCCTAGATAGAGATTAATATGGAGATTCTTTTATTACTTGTGATGTGTAGTTGTGGGTATTGATATTTTTTTAAATCCTTAATGAGTAGAAAATGGATTTTCATGAGTAATCCAGCTGACCATCATATATATAACAATGTGTTTGTGTGTGTGTGTGTTAGGAGATAGATTTCATGGGCCCCATCTAAAATTATTAGGATTCCGTTTTAGGGATGCCCTAGAGCATGTTACCCTTGATTAAGGTTTCATGGACATTATATTATTATGATTGGTACTACTATATTATGAAATTAAACTTATATTGATTTTGATCATGACTAAAAGTTGGTATAGTTGGGTTTTCCTTGGTGTTTTTTCTAGAAATAGAAACCAATTTACTGAGAGCTTACTTGTTTGATTCTAGTTTTCTAATAACAAATAATTATTCATGACATATTACTAACAATATTATATATGTTTTTTAAAACATTATGCCTTATATATCCTTAACACTGCTTACTTTATGTTTCTAATGAGCATGATATACTCACACCCAACATGTGTCCTTTTTTAGGATGCATATAAACCCTATTTTGTTTGATCTTGGTAAAGGGAAAGCATTAGAGATTATTTATCCTTATGGTACAGGTCATGGAATGCAGATGGAAATTTTAATGGTTTTTAGATGACTTGGCTGAGGAAATTTGATACAGTCCAATACTTCAATTTTTATAATATCCCACACATGAGATATATCTATATTTCTATGTATTTTTTTGCTCACTTGGTCATGCATATGTTAGTTTCGAGAACTATTTGAGTAATTTGGTATATTCACATTTAATATTGTACTTGAATAGAATTTGAATACTTATAATAGTTTATTTATGTGATTATATTGTTTATCTAGTACACATATGGCATACTGGTTTTCTTCCAATGTCAATAGGTGTTAATTTATTTCTCTTATTTTTTCTATCACTTGAAATTGCCATGTTAAATTATTTATTGGACTGAGAAGAGTTTTAAAAACTAAATGAGTATAAAGTACATTACAAACATATTTCTTTTATCCCTTCTCATTTACACTAGCCTTTGGTGATTAAGAATTATGCCTTAGGTTCTATGGTGACATGGTTTGGGTGCTGTTCAAATTCGAGTGAAGGATTTGTTACATACCAATATGTTTCATCATGTTCGAAAGAGCTTATGATTGAAATACTAATTAAGAGGATTTTATATTATACTTCAACAATCATAGATTTCTAATAAGTTTAGTAAAAAACCCACATGTCAATGGGGATTATGAAAACATTTCCTATACTAATATGAGAACTAAAGAACATCTCCTTGGATTTGGTCTCTATTCTTATATGGACCAGCATAGGAAGAAACTCCATATTAGTAGTGTGAGATCAATATCTAATGTATTATCAAATAATAACTATTTAAGAATATTCATTATTTGATAAAAAAGACATGATATTATCATGAAAATACTGAGGCCGCATAGTGAACCACTTTTGATTGTAACTAATTAAGATCCAATGTTTATATAGATGTTTTAGAGGACTCTCCAATATTAATTGAACATGAATATTGAAATTAGTATGCCCTATCATCCTAAAACATATGTTAAATCTAAATGAATCATTTATACACTTGAAAAAATGCATTGAACCAATTAATATCCCTCAATTGAGATTGTGATAAAAAAATTTAATAGTTGTGTTCACATGTAAAAAATGTTTTCGCTCATGCACATAGATGATCAATTATGAATAGATTCATGAGAAGAGATCTAGAATAATGAATTAATGGGATAATGTTATTGATCAGAATATATTACGAAAGATTTGGGTATGCCTCCACTCTCTCCTAGTTCAATCTATCTCTTGAGAGCCTCTCCTCTTAGGTCATCATACTCTTGGCATTATAGCTTCCATCATTAGAAAAAGTTTCTTGTGCTCTTATTTCAATTGTTTTAGCTTACTTTGTGGATCTCTTTACTCTGACCTTACTATTGTAGGATAGTTTTGCTACTCTTTCAGTCTTCCCCATCATGCTTGACACCATTCTTATCCCATCATGATGGTAAGAAAGTCCAATTGGCAGGTGTTGGTGGATTCTTGCAATGACACTCCTTCTATCTTATCATTTATAGATTCTTTGGGTCATTATTCTTGGGTTTCATCCCTGGTCTCTTTTTTCCCATTTCTCAGTAGTTATTTAGTCATTTATAATTCAATCCCTCAATTTCTATTTCCCTTAGTGTTTTATTCCCTGTGTTCATCGTTCATGTCCCTTGATGATTATGTTTCTCCCTTTCCCATTATCTACCGCTCCTTCATGCCCTGGC
Source organism: Viscum album (assembly GCA_963277665.1). Classification (NCBI taxonomy): domain Eukaryota; kingdom Viridiplantae; phylum Streptophyta; class Magnoliopsida; order Santalales; family Viscaceae; genus Viscum; species Viscum album. The sequence goes on along the minus strand of OY728133.1, from coordinate 1,440,195,479 downwards.
CTCTCGGTCCTTTCTTCCATCTCGGTCTATAGGGTGCGATGAATTCCTTAGAGGTTTTGGATGTTTTTTGGGAGAGGTATGAGTTTACGAGCAGTGTGAATAGTGGTGGATTAATCTAGTTTCTTTTTTCCTTGTGGTTTTCTCCTATGATTATGGTTTTGGTTCTCTCTCTCTTTGCAAATGGCTTTTTTTAGTGGTGGAAATGATTATGAAAATAGGTATTGTTTCTTATTCTAAGGATTATTTTTTGTTTTTTTATTCTCAATGTTATCAACAATTTTTGGTTTATCTCTATTTTTTGGTTTTATTCATTACTTGTTATGATAGCTACTGGTCGTGTTTTTCATGATAGCAGCGTGATTTCCCATCATCTGGTGATGGTGTTGATATTAATGTTTAAATGATCTATGGTTGTGGTGTTGGATCTCGATGAAGTGGACACTGTTTAAAGTTTCATGTTATCTTATTTGGTGGTGAGGACGATGATGATGATGGCACTAATGATAGTGGAAGGCAGCAACGTGACTAGCCTCTTAGATCGAGTTATCCTTGTGATATATGATTGTTTATGGATTGAGGTGGGTAATATCAAGGTTCGAGGTGGATGATGGAAGTTCTTCTAAATTTTAGGTTTTTAAATTTGAATGTTGAAGCTATGATATTTTGAATGTGGTGTGTAGTGGTTTATGTGGATGTGGGGTATGCAGAAATAGTTGGCTATTCCCACATAATGAATATGTGTCTACTTGAAAAATAAACAAAATAGATTGTGGAGTAAGATATTTGGACTTAAACATGTATAATAAATAAAATGTTCATTTCATTTAGAAACATATTAATTAAAAATAAATTCATATTAAGAGTTACATTAATAATCATAGATGATAAACTAATTTAAATATCTGAAAAAGATTATATCATTAATAGAAAGTTATGTGGAATGAAGAAAAATGTTTTAGGGGATATACATAATGTTTCATGAGTAAATATGACCATTGCAATTGGTAGGTTAGTAGTTTAAAATAAAACCATTAGAGTAGTAACTTGACTGATGGAATAGAAAATTGACCTTTATAGGTAAAAAATTAAAATAGCATTTTCAATAAATATATATCAATGATATAATGATAATATTTTAATATACGAACAAATATTTAAATTAATTAAATATTTTTTAAATTATTTTAATTGAAATAAAGAATCATTATATTTAAAGAAATAATGAAAAATATTTTTAAATGTTAAGAAATGTCTCTTGCCGAGAAAACTTTTATTATGTCATATATTAGGTTTTTTTAAATTTTAATTTATCATATAGAGAAATTTATTTTTCATAAAACATGTTTCAAATTATGAATCAACATGTTGAAATTATGTTAGGGTGAATTTTTCCAAAAAAATTAAAAAATAAATAAATATGTAAATACAATGTAGAAATGATGCTATAATGACATCATCATAAAAATAATCATCCCAAACGTAATGAATGGTTTTATTTTGAAAAAGGACATGGAAGAATATACATTTTCAAAAATTAAATTACTATTTAATGTATTGGTCAGAAAATTATCTTATATTCATTATTATGTTCAAAAATACATCTCAACTCAACATATTTATACTCATTCACTATCCTGTATTTGAAAATCATTTATGAAACTTTTTACTATAAAAAATAACAACATAAATAAATCCCTTGAATCCTATTTCCCATGTTGGTTAGCACCTATTTATTATGAATCCAAATCATTAGAGCTTATAAAGGCCCCAAGTAAAGGGCTGCTTTATCCAAAGAGGTAAAAACACTTAGGAAAAATAAATTCCTTCAATTAATTTTCTTAATATTTATTTTCCAAATTAAATGCAATGTTTACCTCATATAAATATTATAAAATTTCTTTAAAATAAATATAATACTTAAATATTAAATATATTTTATTTTATTTCTCTTTATACAAGTCTTTTGACATAATCTGTTGTAACTCCTACATGGATGATATATTTAATTTAATTATTTTTCCATCATGAATGGTTATATTAATGAATATAACATGTATTAATTTTATTTATATTTAATAATAAATAGTTATGTGATTAATATTCATAATTTTTTTAGTGATTTCTTTCATTATCAGTTAACCTGCCAAAAACTATCAAGTCCTGAAACACACCTATTTTGAAAAACTGATGAAATACCCATGAAAGATTGATAATGGAATATTATAACACCTGTATCTATCCTAGATACATCATTTTACTATTACCTTGAAATTTATTGATATATAAAACTCATAAGAAAAAAATATTGATTGAAATCATGATACAAAAGTAATTATAGAATGTTTCAAATGAATCTCACTTCATGAATTCAATTGAATAAGAAATATTAATAAATAATAAATAATGTATATAAGTGAATAAATATAATTTAAATAAATATAAAAAATATACCTATAGAGAGGTTTTAGTAAATCCAAAACTGGTTATACATGGAGTTAGATCTTATCAATGAAACCCATTACTTGAGGTAAGAGGAATCTCTTGATTGAATAATTTTGGATTGAATTATATCTTATTACAATATATTATTTATTCATAATATATAATAATTATATTTATTTTCATTACTAAAAAAAATTATTTTATTACAGGGATATGTAATCATTTTCACAATTCCCTTTTTATTGATTATAACGTTGGAAGAAAACTTATATAATCTTATTTTGAAGTTATCTCTATTTATATATCTACTTTTAGAAGAATTGTTTTTAATTTTATATTTATAATACCATATAAATATTATATAGTAATTATATTTTGGACTAAAATTTCATATTTATATCATAAAATTATATTCATATGTAAAAAAATTATAGGATCATCACTTATTTAATATTCTCTAAATTACTATCGGATTCTCCTTTTGAGTTTTATTCATTTACTAATGATCTATGTTTTCTATATATTAACTCCAAATGTTTATTTCATTTACTTTTATCTAACTTAAATATATTCCCTCTATTTTCATATAGAACCACAAATATTTCTATAATTTAAGAATTAATTGATTCTATTTTATGTTTTATGAGACCATTATGAATGAAATTTATCCTTTACCATGGGTATCAAGGTTATTCTTATTGATTTATATACGATCATTACATACTTTTCATTATATTTATCATGTATAATTTTGAATTTATTATTACATGGATGGTGTGATAAAAACTATACAACCATTAATTGAAATGAGTAAGGCTTATATATCATGAGATAATATGTATGGGTCATATATAGAGAGTTTTCTTAACATTGTTATGTTTTATTGGATTTATGACATGAATTATTATTATTAGGTTTCTCTATTAAGTGTGTCTCACTTTTTAAAACTAAAATATGCTAAATATTATATTATTTTCATATTTATGAGGATATGGAATGATCTATCAATATTTTTTAATGATACCTCCCTTTATAATTTACTTTTTTCCCCTTTACTAGGTTTTTTTCTTACCCATTCATTGATTTATATCCTTGTGTAATTGTATACATTGATAATATTTGGATCAAATTTGTATGAGGTCTATGATGAATAATTTAAATATGTTTTGATTACATACATGTCAGGTTGTTGTTCTATGGGCTTAATTTTCAATGAAAATAAACCAAATTATTTAGGGATGTATAATATTATTTAAAATTTTTAGCCATATGACCAAACTCACCTTATTAGGGTGATAAATTTGAGTGTGAAACTTCATTCCTAAATAAACATATATTTTTCTTGCATTGGAAATAACATCTTGAATATTCAAAATTCATATTTCCAATTATAGAAACCAAAATCAAAAAGTAAATTCTAGTAGAAATTTTTTACTCGGTTCACTATGAAGTTATACTCCATAAGGAATACAAAAATGATGTATTAATGTTCTAGAGAATTAATTACTCATTGTATGTGAATATAATATTTAGGTAAAGATCATTTAGAAACCAATATCCATCGCCTCTATCTTTCTATCCATTCATGACTTCAAATAATATTAATTTTGAAATCTACGATGTATTGTTTTCCTATAATGAATATCAATAGTATTTAATATATAATCTAGATTTTATGATTCTTTATCATCTCTAAACTATAATAATATCCGTATATTCAATCATAATTAGAACCACACTAACAATCAATCATCATGATCTCCATATCAATAATAATAATTATAATATTCCAAAAAAGTGTTCTCCTTAATACTGTAACATTTCATTACTACTAATTCTAATTAGATATTAAATATATATCCACATTAAATGAAACCTGTAAGAACCATATTGAATTTAAAACCCATTATTTTAAATCAAATTAAATCACTCATAAATTAATATAATATTTGCATATTTTAATTCTCATATTATTCTATAATATTCCAAATCATGGTACATAGCCCTCCATTGATGTGCAGTCCAATTTTATTTCAATAACCTCAAAACACATGGCCTGATATAAAAATTAATCGAAAATAAGTACAAGGTTTATATCTCTAGATTATTCCTAGCTAGATAAATTTTAAAATAAATTACTTTCTTATGGAATAATATTTACATTTTTATAAAATTTGGGCCTTAAGTTATGGAATAATCATTCAACTATAATCTATTTCCTTAACCACGTTTCATTATGGCCTCCCACTGTGGTGTGATAAACATAGTATAACATCAAACCCTAAATTACCTAATGAGATTCTATTAAATCCTAGTGTAACAAAAATACGTTTCAAAGATATTTTTCCTTAGTAAAAACATCTTCTCCATTCAATTGTCTAATTATGGCATGATATCATAGACTTGAAATCTACTAATAAACACATATTATCCTTTCAACTTTTTGTGATACTAATTCTAACATGATATTATTTATTTATAGCACAGTATTTATTGAATAATTTACTAAAATACACTAAAAACTATTACAACATGAATATATATTGTAGCCTAATTTTTAATCACTTTATAAAAATACCTCAAAACAACTCTCTCGTTAAATAAATTTCTATATCTCTCTACCATAGTTATAAAGTAACCAATGAATCCAATTAATAAAATAAATCAATTTATTTTATCATTGAACAAAATTATCTTAAATTTTATTAATTAAATCTTTTTTGTATAACTTAAGTTTTAATATTCTCACCATTAGGGGGTTTTGTTGACATAAATTAAAATTCATCATATCTTATAGTATATAAAAAACAAATATTTATACAATAATTAAACTACCTATCCTTTTTTACTTTACTAATACTAATTTTTAAAATTATGACATCAAAAGAGAATTATCTTACTCAATATGTACCTTTATCCTTAAATGTTAATGGATCAATTTAAGATCATGCAATTCTAAAAAATCTCTCTAACTTCATTCAGTCCATGATTTTATTACCCAAATATTATATCTCCCCTCCATGTTAGACTAGTATCTCTCAATAAATATTATATTTCTCCTACTTTAAGTGAGGGTTATTCTCTAGATCAACTTTTTTGCTTCAATTATATTTTGATTCCCCCTTTTATGTTCTGAACATGCTATGATGTAATTCCATTTTCTATATTATTTCACTAAAACCCTTTATAATAAACCCAAAGAAAAATGACCTATTGGGAAATTAAAAACCAAGTTATTCATTAAACACATATAGTGAGAGGGTATTTTCCACCCCCACCAAGTTGCGGGCAGTGGTTCAATACCGAGATTCAAATGTTTCTTCTCAAATGCTTGTGTTGTTATTTGTTTAATATATATATATATATATATATATATCACTTATTGATGTCTAAAAATATGATATATTTTGGTAATACCTCGCTCCAATATTTATTTAATAAAATTATATTTAATTTAATATTCTTCAAATTAGAGTGTTGTACTAGGTTATTTTTTAATTCAACCAAAATTTTGAAATCACAACAAATATCCATTAGAAAATTATCATCTTTAAAATGTAACAATAATTGTTTATTAATCTATATCAATTGTGTACAATAACTTGTAACTAAAAATATCATGATTCATTGATGTTAAGATGCATGATTTCTTTTCTAATTATTATCGAACCAATAAATTTTATTCCAACAATGATATCCCCTCCTCTTATAGATTTTATGTCCAAAATATCTCAATCCCAATCCATATCTTAATATTCTAATATTTTTTGTATTTTCATACATAAAACATAAATATATGATTAGGGGTACCTTGAACATAACTTATTATTCTTTTCACATCAGTGGTATGTTATTATTTATGGTTAAATTGAGATTAAAAGCTAAAATAGTGGAATTTTTCCAAAACATGATTATATCAAATATAAAAAACTTCTAATAATTCATTGGTATACTATTTTGACAAAATTGTTTCCATATTTATGCTTCTTAATTCGAGTTCAAATTACAATTATAGTTGAAACTATTTTATAATAATGAACATTAAGATTCTTCTACATTTTACATACAAATTTTGATTGATAAATAAAAGTGCCATCATTTTTATAATTTACTTATAGCCTAAGAAAGTATGTCATCTGTCCAATCATTACAATCTCAAATTATGATCACATTAATCTATAAAATAATTATACCAATTCTGAAATTAATAAAACAAAGATAATACCATCTATATTGATGAGTACTAGGAACTAACCTTCCTTCGATGATTTCACATTGTGTTTATAATTAAAACATCATTTATGAATGCTAGACTCCTCTATTAAAATTCCTAATGAGAATATAAAATACACGGTTCCTATTTTAAACCATATTAATAATTTTTATATAAACACACATTTACTTCACCTTCAATGATTTGAAAAATCACTAGTTTCTCATGTTGGTTCTGAGCTCTTTAGAAGAATTTAACAGCGCTAATCATGGCTGAGTAATTTTTAGGTTCGATTGATAATTTCCATATTATAAAATACATAAGAATTGTGATTTTTTTCAATTAATATTGAAAAATAAGGTTTTATGAACCAAGAAAAGATCTTTTTAGGTCAAATTTATAATAATTTTAAATAGATTGAATGAATGAATTCCTTAGTCTTGAGATATTTCTTTAGTGAAGTTATTGATTATCATAAAAACGTTTTGGTAAATAGTAAATATACTTGTAGGATTTATGGGTAAAATCCCCCTAGTGATGATCAACACATGCTCATATGATCTCTAAACAAAGAAAATTATTTTTTGGGTACTAACATAGTGGATTGGTCATCTTGAGGCATTCATCTTCATCACTACAATGATTCCTTTAGTCATGAATAATAATCATTAAAATAAAGTTCTTGAGATAATGGGGGGAAATGGATAATCTCTAGAGAAATCTTGGGACATAAGAGAGATTTATATAGATTTATTTATGCACAAAAATTCTCAATTTTGTTCAGTATCTACAAAATAGAGATAATTGTATCTTTATATAAATAGATTTAGGGTTAAAATATTATTTATTTTCACAAAAACCCTTAAATTACATATTAAACTTCATAAGAACCCACAAAATTTAATAATAACAACAAATTATTTTCTCATGTCATGCACTAGTTGGTGTAATGATAAATATTATTTTACTATCTCACAAATAAATATTTATCACTATACATGATACTGGTCCATTAGTCATCCTCTAAATTTATAAAAAACGTAAATAAATATTTATTCGTCCAATTAATTAATGAATATAATATATATACATAGAAATTAAATTTATTTTCTTTCAAATAAATATTTATTTAATTTATGTGATCATTAAATATTGTATAAAATTATTCATCAATATTAAGAATAATATTTATTCAAATAATTAAATTCAAATATAATTTACTTTAAGATCAATTGAAATAATGATTGTGTAACACTCTAGGATTATTTTTCATTGGCATTAGGTGGGCTTTCCAAAAGTCTAATTTTTTTATCTAGAATTGGGTCAACGAACCTAAGAGAAGGAAGTTAATATTTTAATGTTGATTACCACACACAAGTGATCTATGTGTGGTATAATCCCTTTGTCATGATATCTCATATATTAGGTGTCACACATGTGTCATCAACCAATATTATTTATATATCTTTCATTGAATATTTGAAATAAAATCATCATTACACCATTTTCATTGAATTTAATGTGACTATTATATTTCATTTAACGAGCCAATATATCAACTTTCTTCACTTATCAATTAATATAACATCATTCATGACACACCAAACACACCCAAATTCTCTATAAACTAATTTCATCATGTTTTATGGTAGTGAATCTATGTTTTTGAGTCATGAAAAACATTAATAATAATCATAAATCCTAATAACCCTTACAAATTCCCACATACAAAAATATCAAGTGTCACATAAACAAGTGGAATTCCTACTAGTAGGTATGTTCTCATAATCTCCCATGTTAGAAACTACCACATGAAAAATTCATGAGATAAATTACCATATAATAACTAGTAATCTCTCCGTAAAATAAAAATATTGTGTTACCCATCATATAATGATTTCCAACCATCTAAAAAGGTTTTAGAATAACATCATGGCATTTTAGTGTTCTCATCATAATGATGAACTGTTATACCATTATCGCTGTGACAGATAATATGATACAATATAACAATAATGTCAGGCATAACTATGAATGATATATAATAAGATAATTTAACTAATATTATATTATATTAATATACAAACATTCTAAAAGTAAACATAGTTAGTTCATAGAAACCAACTCCAATAGACCCTCGCATAGACTAGATCCAAATATCAATGAATTTTAGTTTTCCAGATCTCACACAAGGTTAGTTTTTACTGAGTCAAGTTTTTAGTCAAGGGGTCCACTACACTGTCTTCTATAGAGGCTATTCTCACTGTTCCTTAAAATCGTTGTGAAAAATCCTTCAATAGATGATATTTATGATGTATGTACTTTATCTACTGATGTTCTCTTGTTTCCATTGTGAGAGAAACCACTATAGTGTTATCACATTAGAGTGTGATAGGATATTTATGGATATGAATCACATTAAGAACATTAATGATGTTTCATATCCAAGATACTTCTTTATCTCCCTCATAAGGCACAATATACTTGGAATCTACTGTATATTATTCAACCATGTCCTTCATTGAGATATTCCAGCTCATAGTGCCTCTATTGGGAGTGAAGATGTTGGCTGACTATGATTTCATATCTTCTTGATCTGTTTGGAGACTATAATATGAATATCCTCTGATGACTAAATATTCATATATTCTCTATACCTAGAATATATCCTTAGTTCACCTGATATACTTAAAGATAATCTTGAATTCCATCTAATAGAAGTCACCCGGGTGATATTGATATCTTCCCACCATGCTTAAGCAATAGACAGCATATTACCTTGTTCATACTATATCATACATGACTGAACAAATATATAACATCCCAATCTAGGTTCCACACACTGGTGGCCCGAGATGATTGGTCACACAATCTCAGGCAAGCCTCCACATATACCATAAGTTGTTGACTACTAGTGAGGGTCAAATATCAATCATGAGGAGACTATAGACTCTTAATCAAATTAATATAACAACATAAAAAAATAAGGATAACCAAATGAAATATAAACCTAACTAGGATGATATCAATATCACATGATGACCAAAACTGGGAATACAATATCAAAAGTGAATATTAGATATGCTATTCTAGAGTATGTGGTAAGTTCCAAATTATAGACCTTAATAAAGAAAATGACAACTCCCAAGTGGGTCTTGAACCACATCTGGTTCCCTCAACCATGCTATATCCTAAATCACCCATCTAACACATGAATTTTTCCCTCATCATATCCTTAAAACATGAAGTCTATTTGGGAACTCATCAGGAATCTCATGTAGGGTGTGGGTACAACTCAGTAGACCACCACCAATGGTGTCTAAAACAATATTCGGTGAAATAGTGTATGCAGTTTTATAAATAATAAATAAATTCAATAATGTAAATATTTTACCTTTATTAAATTAATATTTATTTAACCACATAACCCCTGGGATATCTAGGACACCAAAAACCCTCAAAAACTACTTCAACCTGTGCCACAGTCTAATCCACATCACATTTTCAGTTCATAATTCATTATAATATATGGGATTTGATTATCCATTTCATCTTAATTCATAATAAAACTAATAGAAATCATGGTATAATGAAAACATTTTCGGTCTATGTCACTATGACTAAATCCCCATGGTATTATTATGATGTAGATAGTGTCCCACAATCATTAATAAAGAAATCACACAAGTGGGATTTTGATACATTAGACCATGTCCCACACACATCAATCAATTTATCATTATGGGATTTTGATGCATTAGGCCTTATCCCACACACGAATATCAATTTATCACTATGACCTTTTTATGTAGTAGGCCAGGTCCTAAAAATTAATATCATAATAATCACATGTATCACAATTAAAAATCTATCACTTTAATCATGTTTAATTAGTATTAATCTTCTCATCACATTCCATGATCACAACATCTATTAATTAATTCAAAAATTAATTATCCCATTTCAATGAATTCCATAGTCATAAAAAATCACATTAATTAATACATTAATTAATTAATCGAATTACTTATATTCATATTCACATCATTACTTTAATTAGTTCAATAAATACATATTCACATCAATCACTTTAATTAATTCATCAATTAATTATCACTTAAATTCTATAAATTAATTCAACAATTAACTAATCACATGAAGAATTATATAATCATGAAAATATCCATTAATTAATTAATCAATTAATTAGTCAATTATAAATCCTAAAATCCTTTAGTAAATTGTATAATTAATTACTCAATTCACAATCTCAAGATACCCAATTCAACAATTACTTAATTAATTAACTCCACAAATTAATTAATTCAATGTAAGAAACTTAATTGATAATAAATAATAAAAATTATATAATTACTTAGACATAATTTAAATCAATACATTTGTATTTTAATAATAGACCACCTACCTCAATATTGATGATAAACGCACTCCAATGAATATCTCCAATTTTTGTGGAATAATGATGAAGAACAGGAGCTTGATTCAATTCATAGATCAAGGATTTATAACAATCAAAATATAACAAAAATAGATATAGATCTTGATCCAAAAATGGACGATAATCCCAATTTTATATAGAAATAAGAGTGGTAGAGAGAATGATTTGTAAATGGGAAAAACAAAATACCTAGGTGGTGCAGGCCTTCAATCCAAGATTTAAATTGCAATGAATAATGATCTTAAGCCGTTGAAATTCGTCTTAGAGCCTCCAAAATTGAGATAAAATGTTAGAGATAAAGTAGGGTCCATTGTGTATTTAATCTAGTGGTTCGAGTATTTTGAAAACTAATTTTTGGATTAATTAAAATGTCATGAATGTGTTTCCAAACTGTACACCTTAACCATGCACCTCATATAGGGCATGTGGGCACAATTTCTCCTAATATGGTGCACAATTTGACAAAACATAAAACAGCAGTGCAATTCCTCTTTGTCAAGGGTTTCATGATTTCCTAGGTTAGGGAAGAATATTTGGGAAAACTATGCACCAACCATTGAATTTCTCTCATCCTTCTTAAATATCAAAATTTCTTCCAAACAAACCCCTAGGTAAAACCCGATCAAAAAGTACTCCAAAATAGGAAAAAGGGTATATAAAAAAAGCTTGATACTTCTCTAAAAAAAGTTTAGGATCTTATAGTCTCCCAAAATTATAATATCTCATCGTTGATATGCACTCCCAAGCATCTCTATGATTTTGACTCAAAAATTTCTAACCACTGAGCCCATATATTTGCTTCTCACTCCCATGTTTCCTCTTGAACAAGCCCATGTTTCCAAAATACAATAACTATAGGCACAATCATTCCCCACATCACTTTCTCACTAAAATATAACAAATTTATTGGATGATACTCAAAGGATGCATTTATCTCAAGATAAACATCATTCACATCAATCACATGAGAAGGGTCATGGTGATACCACTGAAGTTGTGACACATGGAAAACATCAGGCATAACATTGTACCTTTGTGGATGTTCCAATCGGTATGTCTCTAGACCAATTCTCTCCACAACCTCAAATGGTCCAAAAAACATGAGAACTAACTTACTCTATATTCGTGTCCTGTGATGATCCAATCTAGGTGACACTGAAATGAAAACATGATCACCGTTTGTAAAAACATGGGGTCATCGACATCTATCAACATAATACTTATTTATACTATGATCCATATCCATATGCTTCCGAATCAATTGAACCTCCTATTATGTATCCTACATGAGACTCGATCCCAACAACTTTGACTCACTAGCCTCTATTCAAGATATCGACGATCTTCATGACCTACCATAAAGATCTTCATATGGTTCCATCTATATATTTTCCTAATAACCAGTATTATAGGAGAAACCCCACAATGATTGTTGCTTCTCCCAAGACCCACAAAAGTCTACGACACGTGAATGAATCATATAATCAAGCACCTGTATGGTACGCTTTGATTTCCCATCTATATTTATACTCAACAAAAACAATGTACCAAGAACCTTCTCTAAGACCTTCTAGAAGTGAGATGTAAAACCGGATTTATGGTATCAAAAAATCCCTATAACCCCATGGAAATGGAAAATATCTCAAAAATACAATGTTACAAACTACTCCCACTACCACAAAATTGGGTTTATTCAGTGATAAGGTTTCAACACTACTAGCTAAAAGAACTGTTAAACCCCCCTTTCTCAGTATTAGAAAATGCTCTGTTAATGGGGGTCTTTAACAGTTCTTTTTTAGTGTTGTTAAATGGGGTCTTTCACAGTGCTATAAAAATCTATGTTAAAGGGGGCACTTTATCAGTGCTTGTAAAAACTGGTGATAAAAGGAAATTTATTAGGGCTTCTAAAAAGCACTGATAAAGGGGGGAATTAATAAGTACTTATAAAAAAATTGATAGGGGGTCTTTATCTGCACTTTTTTAGAAGTGCTGATAAATACCGCCATTTATCAGCTCTTTTTTACCAGAACTGATAGAGTGTATATTTCAATAAAAAATTCATTAAAAATAATATTTTAATATATAAATATATTCATATTTATATAAATATTATATATTTATTAAAATATGTTTTAGGTAAAGTTAAATAGACATTTACACATAATATATAGAATATATAGTGAAAATGGAATATAATGTAATTAAAAAATATTTTTTATTAACAATTTGATAATTATTATCAAATAATAGTCATTTAATAACAATTTTAAGATTAAAAAAATCAAAAAATTAATAAAATATGTAAAATATGTTGAAAACGTTACTTAAACGTAAAATTGACATAACTTTTGATTCGAGTTTCTGTTTGAGCTCTACCACATATAAAATTGAAACCTATAATTATCTCTACGCCACAGAGGGATAGACTAAGATCTATGAGCTTTCTCATGTTTTTCGACCCCCAAAATGGCCCAGAACACCTCCAAAACTAATGTTTTAGTCCGGGTACCCAATTTTTTTTACATTCAATGGATTTTCAGCCTCTTTCAATGGGTTAGTTTTCCATTATTCAAGGGGGAATGAATTTATTCCCAGGTTATATATTAATATTGATATTATGGATTTTAATTTTTTCTCATTTTTCATATTGTGCTATTATTTATAATCAAATATATACCATTATATACATATTTGTTTATATATTCACACATAAAAATTAAATTTTATACATTATTAATTAAAAATATTTACATATACAATATATTTCTCAATATATAAACCTTATCTAAATAAAAACTAATAACCATTTTTAAAAAATATAAATAAATATGTATTTAAAATATATATATATATATATATAAACTCATATATAAACACATATATAAACATATATATAAATATATGGATAAAAAATATAGTGAAATATATATAAATATATTGATATATCATAAAATGTAAAAAATAATATAGGGGAGTGGAAAAGGTAATGGTTTATAAGCTGGATGTCTCATGTTCGAATCTCACTAGAGGTAGGGGATGCACTGGGGGTGGGATTATCTAAAGTACTGATAATGGGGTGGGGGAAGTGATAATAAAGGGGAGAGTGATGATAAAGGGGATGGGGTGGGGCATGAAAAAATGTCTTTATACCCTTTATCATCACTAAAGAAAGCACTAATAAAGGCCCCATTTATAAGTGTTTTTTAGCACTGTTAGAGGGTTCCTTTATCAGCACTTTTTATAAGTATTGTTAAATATAACCTATTAAAATCACTTATAATATCAGTTCTTTTATAGATATAGAAAATCCCTTTTACTATATTGGTAAAGAACCGATTTATAGTAGTTTACACTGAGAATGTCCCCAAATTTGTAAGAAATAATGTACCTTTGTCATTCTAACCACAATCACCTATATAATTTCATTCTTCTAAGGCATCCTCGAGAAACCTACCACAAATTCCCTAGTCACAAAATCCCACCTCCATTCTAAAATGGGAAATAGAAATGATAAACCTTCATTTTATTGATGCTCGACCATCACCTGTAGGTAGGTGTAGCGTCATGTTATGAACCCTTCTATCTCATTTTTCATGCTCGACCACCAAAACTATCTCCATTGTTCATGGTACATTTTGTTCACAAATGGATGTATTTCCCACTATGAGGGATGCAACTCACACATCATCTCCTCAAACATGGTCGTAGGCGGAACATCCTGATTCCTCACCTAGAAGACCATATCCTTATCTATGCTCCAATCTAAAGTTGACTCCCCACATTCAAGAATTTCCCTCAAGGTCAAACACTTGGGATCCTCATACTTTCAATCCCCAATTCTTCCTTAAATAGTAGAATCCACTGAAATTGACATGAGTTTCATCTGCTTTCAACTCTCCTGATCCACCACATATATCTATACCAGTAAAGTAATCATCTTCCACTCAATACTATAATCATAAATAGACCGAGTGTGAGTTTTCCTGCTTAAAGTGTCGTAAAAATTGTTCCTCTTTCTGGGCATATATACCATCTCAAAATCAAATGAACTCGTATACTCAAACCATCTCCAATTATGATGATTCTTATATCTCTGTGGAAATATATTATTTATGATATTATTATCAATATACACATTAAAGTTTCCACCCAACATATAACATCTCCCACCCTTCAAATAATAAACAAGTACTTAAAACATGATATCATTTGTAGGGTAGTTCCATTGATGTGACCACAAATTTCGAGACCCATATTCCAAAAATCAATCTCCCTGCATCAAAACTACTCCAAGACCTATTCCATGATATTCACAAAACACCATGTACTCCTTACCTAGATCGGATAGAACCAAGATTGGCACTGTCATAAAATTCTTATTCAGCTCATGGAATGAAATCTCACATATTTCAAACCATTCAAACATTCCTCCCTTTTTTTCATTCTCTAAAGAGGTTTAACCAATAAATATAAGTCTTGTATGAACCTCCGATAATATCCAGATAACCCCAAAAATCTATGGATATCAAAAACATTGTTGGAATTCACCCAAGACACAACTTCTTGAACCTTATCTACGTCCATGGACACACCTTCGTCTGAGATGATGTGACCCAAGAAGGGTACCTGATCAATCCAAAATTAACACTTAGATATCGTAGTGTATAGTTAATGCTCTCTTAGTGTACTTAGAACCATTTCAAATGTTTTCCATGATTTTCCCGAGTCATGGAGTACACCATGATATCATCCACAAACACTACCACAAACTGATCCAGGTATGGATGGAAGATTTTTTTCATTATGTCCATAAATACGTCATGAGCATTCATCAACCAAAATGGTATTTTGATGAACTCATAAAGTCCATACCTGTAACACCTCGAACCCAGTTTCCCAGAATCAGTGCATTATTTTAATATATTGTCATGATTAAAAGGAATCAAGTCCTGAAGGACCGATTGGTTTAGTATTATTGGAAAATAGATTACATACATGAAGTTCAACGTTAAAATCTTGAAAAGAAAAACAACATTAATTTATTCCATTATAAATGTCCAAGCCTCCATGATTATACCTTCAAGTCACTCATAACTAACTTATTCATATCCATATAAACATGCACATGGATATTCTACTAGTCAAAAAATCACATGTAATAACTAATTTCATAATGAGGGAATGCATAATGTCAGAATTTAATTTCTGTTTCCTGGCCTCGTGCTAGGACCTAGGGGCTACCTATAACCAGACTCCAACCCGAAGAGCCTCTGTAACTGAACAAAAACATAGAGTGAGTCTGTAACCAGAATCCAACCTAGATATCCTCTATAATCAGACTCCAACTCGGAGAGCCTCTATAACCGAACTCCAACCCTGAGGGTTTGCTGTAACCGAACCCCAACTCGGAGGGATTACTTTTACTGGTACCCAACCCAAAACATATTATTCATATACATTAATTTTATGTAGTGGTTGAAATATAACATAAATATTCGTATTGAAACTATCATACAAAATGTCAATACTTTAACCATAAACCATGAATGGCATAAAAATAACTCATCCACAGTCAAACACATCACAAAAACTTAAATAAAATATGGAATATTTTTTATCATAATTAATCAAATTCATACAATTCTAAAATTTATCAAAGGATATTGACAAATATGAAATCAAAACTATTTTATAGAAATATCTCTTTCTATTTTGAAATCATTAAAGAGTCACACTATTTAGAATGAAAGACATTTAAATACATTTTTGAATCAAAGTGTCCCATAAAAATTTGAAACTATTGAAAGGAATTAACATTTAAAAAACAATCGTGTCCATATAAATAACTCTTTAAAACCATTTTGAAATCATGTACATTAATGAGAATGGTTTGGAAGAATAAATCTTTAAAACATTTAAAATTATGTTTTAATAAAAGTGTCCCTTAGAAACGATATATTTGAAAACTCTTTTATGATACAAGGACATGGATAATAAATATTTCCCAATAAAAACATACCCATAAACAATCTTGAATAATAATTATATTGAGGAATTAACCCTTACCTTTCACTTTCCTTTGGTCGAGGGTACGTTTAACCTCCTCTTCTTCAAATTCATTCTTTTGATTTGATCAAAAGGGATCTTTAAGATGGATTTCTGACCAATGAAAGGCCTCTAGGATGAAGGTAGGATAGTTGGGAGGATATTTGGGTAGGGTTTGGCTGAGCCAAATGGATTTGATGGTGTGAATTTGAGATAAGGGGAATTGCCCTTTTATAAAATGGGTGAGGGGCACCTAAGGAAAAGATTGAAATACTATTTTACAATAAAATAATTTACATTTTCAAATGGCTCTAAAATTAATTATTTTAAGGCTAAGGTGGGGTTGGGTCGAAAAAAAACTCAACCAATAGGTTTTATACAGGTTTGGTTCACTATATTAACCTTATCTTTTAGATTTAACTCTTAGTTAAATAGTTTGACATTTACCATGTCTCTTGGTATTTTTATATTATATGGTTAATAAGCATACAATAAACTTCCAAGAGAACCTCAAGTGGTTAATTAATGACATATATATTATTATATAAGTCTTTTTTCCAAGACTTATATTTTTATTAATATTATATAATTTAATAATATAATACTTTTTTTAAAAACTCATTTATGTAAATTTTGAAACTATTTGGTATTTGGTTTTTGTGAAAGTCATCACAAATTGATTACTTAAAACAAGACACATTGAATAAATACTAACATATCATATTAACCTATAATATTCTTTTATGTCATAAAAACATTGATATTATATTTATTTTAATATTTATAATACCATTTATTTGATTCTTTCATTAGTAAGGTAATTAATGCATCATCATTGTGTCATGAATTAATTAAATTATTTAATGTCTAAAAATTATAAATAAAATACCATTATGTATAAAATATTTTCATATTTCTAATGAATATTTATAGTCAAATTTATATTGTGTGTAACCTTATATTAAAAATGGTCTAGTTATTAAACATTGAATTTACAGTTTTAACTCTTCTTTAAATAAAATAATAATAAATGTCATAATCTAATTCAAGTGGACCTAAAGGATCATATTTTATTTCTAAGGTTGTTTTTGGTTGAATTACACTTATCCAATTTAATTAGGACATGTTTTAGGGTTATTATAATATCATTTTTACCCTTAATTATTCTACTTACTTTTAACCGTCGTAAATAAAAGTCAAAAGTTACTATTCACAAAAAAATTATTTTCATCTTATTGAACAAAATTTTACTTATTGATGTCAACCATGACTCTCATATTTTTGATATCCAAATCACATAAGTGGTAAAATTATGTTTTATGCAAATTTTCAAATGTTCTTAAGAGGTGGGTACAATAGGTTCAAAAGTTCAATAAATTTTTATACAGTTAACATTATTATAAAATTACTCCAATGAATTAAATTGAAATTATATAGGTATTATATATATATTTTAACTTAAAATAAATTTAAATAAAATAAATAATTATTTAAATAAAAAGTCTATTTTAATTAATAACGTAGTTTTTTTCACTATTCATCAAAAATTGAAAGTTTTTAGAAAAAATCAAAAAATTCACCCTAAGATAATTTTGATATTCCGATTTATGAAATGAAGTCTATTTTACTAAATTAAAAATATATATGTTTAATTTATTAATTTAAAATTAATTCCCATTGTCAAAACCAAAAAACGAGTTTTTAAAAAGTAATTACTATCAAAAGATTGACATGTGTTTATGTCAAATTTAAATGTAAAATTCCTTATGATGACCTACATAGTATTAAATGATAAAAATATAATCTAATTATACTTAAAAACCATTAAAATTCATAATTTAACAATATAAATCATTTCGATTAAAAAAGTAGTTTTCAATTGAAATATAGTATTCTTCACTATTCATCAAAATATGAAAGTTATCAGAAAAGTAGCAAAAATTTGTCCAAACTAAATTTTTATGTCCCGATTCTAAATAATAATTTAATTTTATTAAATTGAATATATAAAAGTGTCAGATATTGGTTTTAAAAAGGCTTTTCCATTAAAAGCGGTAAAATAGCATTTGTTGAAAAATACTTCATTTATCTAAAAAATTTGAATTTATTCTTATATTATGTATAAAAAACACATAAAAATAGATGTTAGAATTATATATAGTATATAAGATTCAAAATGCAGTTAATACTATTCATAACTGCCTTTTCAATGGCTAGTTTGGTAAGTTGTGGTGCGCTCGAACTCAGTGTTGCGTGTAACACAAACTATTGAATTACTTTAATTAGATAACATACTATGAAATATTGGGGTGTTACAGTAACAGATTTTAAAATTATTCCTCATTATACAATAATATCAAAATTTCAATTGATGATACCTTAATCCAAAGTCGATCATCTAAGAAGACACTAACTCCCCTCAATTGGTCAAAAATTTTATCGATACGCGAAAGAGAATACTGGTTCTTCACAGTCATCCAGTTCAACATCAGGTAACAAAACATATGTCCAGAGACTAATCATTATTCTTAGAAAATAGAACTAGAGAACCCCAAGGTGACGTTCTCAGATAGATAAACCACTCATTCATCAACTCTTTTAGCTGAATCTTACGTTATTGAATCTCTATTGGTCCCATTTAGTATGGTGGAATAGAAACTGGATTAGCCCCCAACATGAGTTCTATTGTAAATTCAACATCTCTCTCATGTGTTAGCTATAAAAAATCCTCAGGAAATAGATCATGCAACATTTCCACTATATGTAGAAAGAAATCCTTCTTCACACCTCCTTCATCCAGAAACAGACAAGCACCCAATCCAGTGAGCTCCCCCAGTTGCTGATGAACTTGCCCTGCATGTACCACCTTTATGTCCTACCCTCCTAGATGTACATAACTTTCACCCTCATGAGATGTAAAATTTACACTCCAACAATAAATATGAATGTGAAATCAGTATCAAACTAAATAGTCCATACCCACAATTAGGTCAAAGCCTGATATATAATGGAAGTAAAGATCCCACAAGAAATGATACTCCCCAACCTCGAGAGAACACCCCTTGAAGAAATCAAGGTCTCATAGCCATACCCCAAATGGTCTACCTATCATCATGACCCCACTCAAAAACACCACCAAAAGGATCAAACAATTAAAAAGTATTCCATAAATAAGGTAATGGGATTCACCTATATTAATTATGTAACTAGTTAGAATAAAATATACAATAATAGTACATATTACTGTCGACAGTCCAACCACGATATCCACAGGTGAAGCCTAAATGACATATAACTATCTGGCCCCTATTCCATTTTAAACATTATGAACTCCCTGAGTTACACCAATCTTCTAATACAGGATGTCTTTCCCATATGTACTACAACCATTTCCTCACCCACCATGACTATTATAACTACAACTATGAGACTGATAAGCTATAGAAGAAGCCCTTCTTACACTCTGTCTCTGTCCAGATACACCATCGCTACCCATGTATCATGGGTTCTTGTAGAACCTCTATAGATGTATCATCATTTCTGTGCCTCACCACTCTACTGGTGTTCAGGGGAACTATCTCTAAAATTGATCAAACCTACCACACTAGTGATCGATCACTAGGGTAAGATCCTCAGCAATTGATCCTTCATTCTAGGTACGCTTTTTCCCACTGATCTGGATAATTTTATCATTGTAATACTTCCCACTCTCAGAATTCATACCTTCTAATCATCCACCTGGAACCAAATATCCACCACTAGAATCCTTCTTCATGTTCCCCTCAGATATGTGATCCTGATTTACCACTTTTGAAATGTTCTTCAACCTAAGGATATTTACCTTGGACTTAAATTTCACATTTAATATCATCCTAAAGCCTCTTTAACATATTAGACTCATACTACTCAAAATTTGGAACAAATCACTACAAATATGTAATGTTTCCAACATAATCTATCACATACATACTCCCTTAGGCCAGTCTCATGAACATAGAATCTCCCTCATGCTTTTGTGTCTCAGGATAAAAGTAATCCAATATCTTATCATGAAATTACATCCATTCTATATTCTCCAGCTATGCATACCATGTATAAATGTCCCACTAACTATTTTATTAACCACATAACATATAAAAATCCCATTAAAATATCTTCATAGCATGAGTCTCCAAGTGGTCGAGTATATTCTAGATAGACTCAATCCAAAAGTCAGTTGCCTCAGGTCCACTCTCTCTAGTGAATGTCGGAGGGTGTTACCATAAAAACTCCCTCGTTAGATCATACATTCTTTTTACAACCCTCCCAAGGTCACTTTCCTAGAATTTACTGAACCGAGAAATATTCTTATAGAACAACCCCCCCCCCCATTTTCTCACCCAGAACTACTGGTGCTTTAGGTTCCACTACTGGAAAATCATATCTATACATGTCCTCCTCTCATCGTACCAAAAAATGTAATCATGGGTGAATGTATCTATAATACCTAAAAAACATCTTAGGGAACAAAATACAACCTTATCATGTTTATGTAAGAGGGAACCAAAATAATCAATAATATGTTATTCTTCCGTTCCTTCCACATGGTTCAAACCAAGGCCCTATCACTACCCTTAACAATACAACATATAAGTCATCGTTAATAAGGGTAAACACATTCTCATATTTAATATTTTAATTTTATGATGTTATTAATATTTTCATGACTTATTATATACCCCATTTACTGATTTTATATGAAATCTGAATAATTTGTATGAAAAATTAATGTTTTAATATTAAGTATAATTTTTGATCTTTTTTAGAGGTAGTCCAATTGAGTCAGTTAACTATTTTATTTATAACTCTAATATACTAATTCAAATTGTGTGGTTATAATTTTTTATGATTAATTATTAAATTTCTCACATATCATTAGAAGGAATCAGGGGCCAATTCTGCCCTATGAAGGCTCATATGGTCAACACAAGAAGACCCAATGAATTTGGGATGAAATTGGACAATCAATGATGATGGAGTTACTCGTCAAAATCCTAATGCCCAAAATTTATGAAAATATTCCATATGTATTATATTATCCAAAGGAATCATCGATTAAAATTTAAAGGTACAACTACAAGAAAAATGGGCCCAACTATTTCCTCGAATTCTAACCCACCATTCTAGCAGAGAATTAAAATCTAGACACTATTCATGACATATATAATGATGTAAGCATCAAATAGAGCTGAGATTTTTCAGTGTGAAATAGGAGGTATATGTGTCCGACTTTTTTGAATATATAATTTGGCTTTGAAGGAATATTACTATTAAAAAACCCTTTCACATTTTGGACTTCAAAAAGATTGTATTGAAATGGACATATTAAAATTGATTATTCAAGTGGACATAACTTTGGCTCCATATGTACAAATGACTCCATCTTTTGCGATAGGTCAGAAAAAATTATTATCTACATCTTTTAACAAAGAGATATCTCCAGATTAGGCTTTCTGAATGTCCAAACTGTCGAGCCAATTAGAGGGAAAAATTGGGAATGAAACAGTCCACTTCCTTGGTCTATAAAAGCATCCCCCTCCTCTCCTTCAAATGGATTGAAATTTCAGAAGATAGGAGAATAAATTGTTATAAGAAAAGACTTTAAAACGGCTTGGGAGGACCTTACATACTCATGTTTTGACTTTAGAGACCTTTACTCCTCTCTTTGTTTTCATTTAGTTTTGTGTACTTTATTATTGTAATCTTGTAAGTCTCTTTCTTTGTAATTCTATTTTAATAAAAGTTTCTTCTTCAATATCTCTTGTTCGCATCCAAATTCTATAGTTTCATATTAATATTCTAAAAATAGTTTAAATATATTTGAATCCCCTTCTCTTCTTTTTCTTCCCCATTCAATTGAAAGTCTGTTTTTAATTACCATCATTGTTCGTGTGTGTGTGTGTTCGACACACCACTCTTTTCTTATCCCTTTAGTTTTGTTCTCTTCTAAATTTATCATCATAATCATTATAACTAGATTATTAAACACCCAAATGGCTGAGTAAATATATTATTAGGGTGAGTCAAAATTTTGGGATGTTATGTTATTGAGAGTATTTTCTCGATGAATATTCTTTGAATTAACATTGTGTACGTTGGACTTAACATGTCATGGATTAATGACTTGTTTTGCTTAATGTGTGGTTTCCAGGGATTATTGGAACCGTAAATACACCACCATAAACAATATTTAATTGATATTATAACTTTATGTTATGTTAAGTCTTGGATTACATCCTTAACACATAGGAATTCCAATCAATGTTATCTTGTGAAGTGGGTGTTAATTTAAATACAATATAAAGCAAAGCTTAAGGATATCACAAGATTAACTCCCTAAAAATGAACTCACCCCAATGTTTATCAATTTTTCAAATCAATCATAATAAATCAATCATTTAAATTAATCTCTGCAAATAAACCCCCCCTAATTAAAATACAATCACTTAAAAACAATCAACTATTTAAAAAGTATCATCGTCAAGGATTCGACCAAGTGATGCTATACACATTAGTAGAGCATCACACTCTGACCGGTCGATAAGAGACAATCAGCCACACATTTTAAATGGAGTTGTTGTTGGGGATGGTTCTTTTAGTATTCATTAGTTTCTGGTTATTGTAAAAAAAATTAAAAAAAATTGAAAAAACACAAAGAAAAACCCATCTTCCTTTTCCTTCCAACATCTCTCTGAATGCCTCGTGGCCTCCATAACAATCCCTTGGATTTTTTTGACCCTAAAATTGAGCGCAAACTTCGACAACATAGGAGTAACTTTAGATATAATCAACTAATTCAAGAACCAGTCCTTGGCCAACCAATTGAATTAGATATGGCCAATCCCAGAGAACAAACACTAATAAAACATTTTTCCCCTGATATTAATTACCATACTCTTGGTATTCAATATCCAAACATATATGTTGACTTCGAAATCAAATTGGGTTTGATTCATCTTATTTCTCATTTCCATGGTCTAGCCGGTGAGGATCCATATCTCCACCTTATAGAGTTCCAAGTGGTGTGCTCTACCATGAAGCCTCAAGGGGTTTCTGAGGAACAAATCAAACTTCGAGCATTCCCTTTCTCCCAAGCTGACACTGCTAAGTAATGGATTTACTACCTATCTCCTAGTTCCATAAACACATGTAATGACATGATGTGACTCTTAGTGAATCACTCCACGAGTACTAGGAGAGTTTCAAAAATCATGTTGCAACCTGTCCACACCACCAAATCCCTCACCAACTCTTGATCCAATACTTCTATGAGGGGTTATTGGCTATGGAGAGATCTCTCATTTATGCTGCAAGTGGTGGTGCTCTTGTTGATAAAACACATATAGCTGCAAGAGATCTTATAGGAAACATGGATAAAAACACACAACAATTCCATACTCAAGCACATGCTCAAATCAAACAAGCCCATGATAATCAATATATAGATCCAAACAAGATGACAGAGTGGATGAGTGAATTTATTGGTCTTGTGCGACAACTAGCTGTGGCATTAAAATCCCCAACCTCGTCTTCTCCATAATCAATGTTTTCTAGACCTGTCAAAAACTGTGGAATTTAAAACTCTCCATATCATCCAACTAACACATGTTCACAACTTCAAGAGGATCAATCCGATTCTTCTCGAACAATAGAGCTCAATACAACATATGCTCATAAGAACACCAACCCTCAACTATCAGGTCAGTTTATCAGAAACTTTAACCAACCCTGTTCTGAGCATTTCTCTTCTTTCTATTACCAAGGCCTAAGGTATGGTAATCATGTCTCTCATCCCCCTCAATTATCTCCTCAAAACCCAAACCAATTCCAATATGGTCAAGGTGTTGGTAACTTCCAACAACCTTATCCTATTATTCCTCAACCTCAAATGAACAATCCTCCACCTTGATTCCATTATCCTAGTGAGCCTTCCTAATTCCAAAACCAATACAATCACTATCCTAAGAACCCAAATCACAGAAATCCCTATCTGGGACAAGCCTATTCTTCAAAGAAACCATGGGAAATTTCTATTGAATATGTTTCCTCTTTCACCCATTCTAGTATCAAGAACATTGAAACACAAATTGGTCAACTTGCATCCCACCTTAGTCAGCAGAAGCCATCCAATTCGTCCCAACTCCCAGCTCAACCATTACCCAACCCCAAGGGTAATGAAAGTGAAATTGAACTTAGACGAGGAAGGAAAATTTCTATGCTTCAATATAAGTCCTCCAACCATCCTTTGAATGATGACCTAGAAAATGAAAATAACAAGAAACTTGAAAAGGAAACTACATCTATTCCCTCACCTCCTTCCATTCCACTTAGGATGCCTATTACTTTTCCCCAAGCTGTTTCTAAACCAAATAAGTCATTTTAACCTGATCCTTAAAGGCTCGACATGTTTAGATGCATTGAAGTCAACATTACTCTCTTATATTCCATCAAAACAATTCCTATTTATGCCATGTTTCTTAAGGAATTGTGCACCCAGAAGAGGAATCTTAGGAACTTTGAAATTTTTTCCACCTTGGAGTATATTCCCATAAAGTGCAAAGATCCATGGACCTTTACAGTTCCATTCCAAATTGGACGTTCTAACATCGATGATGCACTCATAGACTTAGGAGCCTCAATTAATTTCATGGCCAAATACATCTTCTCCAACCTTGTTCTAGGTCCCTTACATCCAACAGGTGATGTCATTCAGTTAGCCACTGGAAGAACCACTAGTCCTGAGGGTATTATTGAGGGTGTCCTTGTTCATGTAAATGATCTTATCTTCCTAGTTGATTTTTATGTCCTTGACATGGAAGGTGAGACTAACTCTTCTCGATCTCCCATAATTATAGCGATACCATTACTCATAACTTCTAGAACCAAAATTGATGTCAATTCAAGAATCTTATCCGTGGAATTTGGTGATCAACTGGTCAAATTACACATTTTCTAAGCCATGCGATACCCATATGATGATTAATCTTTATTCTCAGTCCATGCTCTGGAGGACACTTCTAAGAGTCAATAAAACTCCATTCCATCATGTTCATCATGTTTTAATGAGAAAGGATCTTGTGAAATATGCACCATGATTAACCAATTTATAAATGGGGACGTTAATGTAGACCTCTCATTCATAGACTCCATCAATCTAGTGGATCTTTAAAACACTCTTGAATCCCATATCAACTCTGATCTCTACTGATCCACCTTGGAAAATATTAAGGAAAATGAATCTGAAGCAAATGAAGTCCCTTCATCCATTACTGATATGTCTAACCCTCAAATGAGAGAAGATACTGATCTAAAACCTCTTCCTAATCACCTGAAATAT
The DNA here is from genome assembly GCA_963277665.1 of Viscum album. NCBI lineage: Eukaryota > Viridiplantae > Streptophyta > Magnoliopsida > Santalales > Viscaceae > Viscum > Viscum album. The sequence continues at coordinate 1,440,168,944 of OY728133.1, read as the reverse complement.
GAATTCCTTTTCCATGATCACTCTTATCCTGTCATTGTTTATTGTTCACATACCAAAACTGAGGAGTCCAAACTTGTTCATGTGTTAGAGGAAAAAAAGGCCTTATGGTGGATCCTAGATGATGTACTAGGAATCAACCCTCCTCTTTGCATACATCACATCCATCTTGAGGAATCATCCAAACCAATTAGACAACCACAAAGAAGACTCAATCCACTCATACTTGAGGTAGTTATTGAAGAGATCACCAAGATTATTCAATATGGTATTATCTATCCAATTTATAATAGTAAATGGGTTAGTCCAATTCAAGTTTTACATTTGATGGGTGGGATAACTATAGTCACAAATGAACAAGGGGAGGTACTCACAACTCGAGTGAAGAAAAAATTGCATGTGTACATCGACTATAGGAAATTGAGTATTGAAACAAGAAAAGATCACTACCCTCTACCATAACTTGATCAAATTATATAATTATTAGCCAGAAATTCACACTATTTCTTTCTTAATGGATACACCGGCTACTTCCAAATCCCAATCCCACATCAGGACTAAGAAAAGACTGCTTTCACTTTCCCCTTTGGAACATATTCATATAAGAGAATGCCTTTTGGAATTTTCAATGCTCTTACAACATTCCAGAGGTGTATGACGAGTATCTTTTCTAAATTCATTGAACACTGAATGGAAGTATTCATGGATGAATTTACCATTTATTGTGAGTAATTTGAATATTGCTTTAATTCACTCTCTCCAGTCCTTAAAAAGTGTGTCAAGTGTATCCTTGTGTTAAATTTTGAAAAATGTCACCTCAATGGTTGTAAATGGGATTGTTCAAGGGCCCATAGTTTCAAAATATGGTATTGAAGTTGATCCTGCCAAAATTGATGTGAACCAATCACTTCCTGAACCCACTTCTATTTGAGACATCCATTTATTTCTTGGTCATGCTGATTTCTATCGGCAATTCATCCATAACATCATTAAAATTTCACTCCTACTCACTCGGTTTCTCCAAAATTATGTCACTTTCAATTTCGATGAGGTTTTCAAGAGAGCCTTCATTGAACTCAAAACTGCTCTTATATATGCCCCGATAATCCCACCCCTAGTTTGGTCCTTACCCATTGAGTTGATATGTGATTCTTTTGATAGAGATGTTGGGGCTGTTCTTGGTCAAAGAAGTGAAAAAATTCATCATGTCATCTATTATGCCTCAAAAACATTTGATGGAACTCAATATCACTACACTGTCACTGAATAATAACTTTTAGCACATGTTTTTTCCTTTGATAGATTCTGACCCTATAACTTAGGTACCAAAATCACTATCTTCACAGAACATTCTTTTATAAAGTTATTACTCAAGAAAAGTGATTCCAACCCAAGATTAATAAGATGGATCCATATGATCCAAGAGTTCGACCTTGAAATGAAAGATAGATCAGGAAAAAAACCCTATGGCTGATCACTTGAGTAGAATTTCTAATTCTTCTCATTCTGAAATCATAGATCCAATATTTTCCACTGAGCACATTTCCTCTCTCACTCCAAAAATACCATGGTATTCCCTAATTATAAATTACTTGGTTTTTGGTGTTTTTCCTGAAATTTTTTCAAAAGAACAAAAAATGAAGTTGAAATGTGATTCGAAATACTATTTTTTGGAAGAAAATAATCTTTTGAAAACTGGGACTGGCATGGTAATAAGGAGATGTGTAGATGAAAATGAACATTATTCCATCTTATAATTCTATCACTCAATGCCTGGTGGTGGACACTATGGGATAAAAAGATCTCCTGAAAGGTTATAGTCTATGGATTCTTTTGGTCTTAACTCTTCAAGGACTCACATGCGTTCTGTCAATCATGTCCCACTTGTCTAAATATTGGCATAATTTCAAATAGAAATTAAATGACCCAAAAGCATTTAATTTTCTGTGGGATTTTTGATTTTTGGGGGATCAATTTCATGGGATCATTTCCCCCTTCCAATGGATTTTCATACATTCTTCTTACATTTGATTATGTTTCTAGAAGGGTCGAGGCCAAACCCACTAGAAAGGATGATTCAAATACTGTTAGTGAGTTCCTAAAGAGACACATATTCCACCGATTTGGAACACCACGTGCCTTGATAAGTGACTAGGAACCCATTTTTGTAATAGAACCATGGAATAAATTTTGAAAAAGAATGGGGTTGTACATAAAAATTCAACTGAATATCACCCCCAAACAAATGGCATGGCTGAACTTTCTAATAGAGAAGTGAAAAGAGTGCTTGAGAGAATTCTAAAACCCACCAGAAAAGACTGGCTTGAAAGACATGGTGAAGCACTTTGGGCTTATCTAACTACCTATAAAACACCCCTTGGGATGTCTCCTTTTGGGCTAGTTTTTGGTAAAGCATGCCATTGGCCAGTTGAAATCCAACATAAGTCATTTTGGGTAGTGAAAACTTTTAATTCTGATCTTGAAAAATCCGGTGAAGAAATATTATTGCAATTGGATGAACTGGAGGAGCTTCGACTTGATTCTTATGAGAATTCTAATCATTACAATGAAAAATCTATGGCAATCCATGATAAACAGATCCTAAGAAAGGTATTTCATGAAGGTGAAAATGTATTGCTCTTAAATTCTTGATTTCAGCTTCACCCAGGTAATATTAATTCTCATTGGGAAATTCCTTTTATTATTACTAATGGTTACCCATTTGGTGCAGTGCATGTACAAGACCCCTCTTCCAAAAAGACCATCACGGTTAATGGACATTGGTTAATGCATCACTATGAGAGGACGCACAATCCTAGATCAACATCAACTTACATTGGATCCCATAATTCTATAGTCGACCCACCACTAGATGGAGATGGAAACCCACCAAATCCAAACTAGGGGCACCTCTTTCCCTTCAAATCTCAGTCTCTCTCTTCCTCCCTCTACCTCTTTCGTCTTCATCCTATGTATTTTATTTTTTACCACTTTCTTTATCAAACCCTTTTATTATCATTCCCTTTAGTGTGGGTGAATCTTTATTCAAAACTAAAAAAACCTAAAAAAAAAAATAAGAATCAGAACAAAAAAAATCAAGAATCATTCATACTCACCATCAAGTTTTGAAAGTTTTTACAACCTTTTTAGGGAGTCAACAATCCTGTTTTCATCTCAAAATTTTTGTCTTTTCATCATGACTTTGGATAAATAATTTTGTGTCACAATTAACAAATTTTGAATACTCAATTTTTTATTTGGAAAATGCTTTTCCCAAACTGTGAGGAACAACATTTTCTTTCATGCCATGGACACCTATGGCCATATTTTCAAATTATGTGTTTTCACCCCCAATTTTGAGTCTTGAGTTTGTGGACCATTGATCTGAATTTCCTACTTTATTGTGCACTAATATGATAAACGAATTTTTTGAACCACATGAGAATCACAATAGCCAAATATCCTCCCATTTCCCTCAAATTAATCCTCCTTTTGAAAGCCACTTCGAGCCTATGAAATCCATTTCTTTGACATCCACATTACAAGCCCAATACATTTTCCCACAAAATATCAACATGGATTTTTCATTGGTTATTTTGTTTAATATTTTTGTGTGGGGGGAATGGATTTCATTTTGGGTACCTTTTCTTGATTTCACCATGTAATCATATGATTGAGGGAAAGTATCCATTTTAATGTGGGGTAGAGGATTTCATTCCATGAGTTTCGGGGAATGTAATGTACTTCCATTTATGTAATTTCTTAAATGTTATTGACAAGTGTTAAAAATTGATGAAAAAAATTAAAAAAAAATTGAAAAGAAAAAATGGGTTGTGTCTTGGGTAGGTCAAAACTCACTCTTCCTAAATATTTGATCTTGTTATAACTATTATAATTAGTGTCATGAGGATATCAAACATGGGTTGGGATATGAGTGTGAGATCTATTTCAAGGTCCACGTTCGAAAAAACAAAGAAAAAAAGAACAGTTTCATTATTTTCTTATTAGGAGAAGTTTTGTGTAGTGTAAATATTCCATACTCTCATTACCTTCTTATTTCATTCCAATTTTGTGTCTTATTTTACATTTTGATTCCCTCTTAAATATGTGTTTCCATTTACTTTAATGTTTTATTTCAAAAATACAGTGCATTATGTTTTCCATTATTGTCTTTTACCCTTTTTTTTCTCTCTTGGAAATTATATTCCTACTGTCCCATAGCCACAGAAAACCCCCTTAAAAGACCTCTTGATTATTCTGCACATTTTATAGGGATTGGAAGCTGATATCTCTTTCAAACTCTAGGATTTTCACTTTTGGTTGGTGAAAGAGTGAACCTCCACAAATTAATTTTATCATAATGAGAGGTGTGGGTTTTTAGTGTCCAAATTTTCCATTTCTATATTTGAGCATGAAAAAATGAATTTGTTTTGGAACATTGTTTCTATAACAACTTTTGGTGGAATTTAAAATGGTTTAGTGTAATAGTATAAAACTCCCCTGATTGGATATAACAAAATTTTAATATTTTTTGGTGAGTGAAAATGACTTCGTTATGTTTTTATATTTGTTGCACATGAAGAAATGCACGAGACTAATTTTGAGGGAGTTGATGTTATTAATATTTTAATTACTTATTATATACCCACTTTTCTTATTTTATTACAAAAGATCATAATTGGTGTGAAGTATTAATGTTTTAATACTAAGTATAATTTTTTATCATTTTTAGAAGTAGTCCAATTGATTCAGTTTAACATTTAATTTATAACACTCAACACAATGATTCATATTGTGTGGTTCTTGTTTTTTTGGATTCCTTATTAATTTATCACATATCATTATAAGGAATAATGGGCCAATTCTTCCATTAAAAGGCTCATATTTTATACACAAGAAGACCCAAGGAATTTGTGATGAAACTGGACCATCAATGGTGATTGAGTTACTGGTCTAAATCCCGAAGCCCAAATTTTATGAAACTCTTCTATATGTTCTAGATTATCCAAAGTAATCGTGGATAAAAATTTTAATGTCCAACTACAAGATCAAGGGGCCCATCTACTGCCTTGAAGTCCAGCCCACCATTCTGACCAGGAATAAAAATCCGAACACTATTCATGACATATCTAATGATGTAATCATCAAATAGAGATGAGAATTTTCAATGTAAAATAGAAGATATAGGTGGCCAATTTTTTTGATGAAATCATTCAGCTTTGAATGAATATTTCTATTCAAAACCCCTTTCACATTTTGGACTTCAGAAAGATTGGATTGAAATGGACAGATTAAAATTATATAGTCAACCGACTATAACTTTGGCTACATAGGTCCAAATGACTCCACATTTTTAGAGGGGCCAACCAAAATTATAATCTACAAATTTGAAAAATGAGATATCTCGACTTTCAACGTTTTGAATGTTCTAATCATCAATCCATGTAGAGGGATAGATTGAGAATGCAAACAGTCCACTTCCTTGGGCTATAAATGCATCCCCCTTCTCTCGTTCAAAGGGGTTGGCATTTCGGAATAGGGTAGAATAAATTGGCATGAACAAAGCCTTTAAAAAGGATTTTTAGGACCTTCCATATTCATGTTTTCACTTGACAGACCTTTCCTCCTATCTTTGTTTTCATTTACTTTTGCGTTCTTCATTATTGTAATCTTGTAAGTCTCGTTCTTTGTAATTCGGTTTTAATGAAAATTTATTCATTAATATCTCTTATTCTCATCAACCTTATATAGTTTCATATTAATGTTCTTAAAATAGTTTAAATATAGTTGATTCCCCTTCTCCTCTATTGTTTCCCTTTTCAACCAAAAGTCTGTTTTTAATTACCATCATTGTTCGTGTGTGTATGTTCGATGCACCACTCGTTTATTATCCCTTTATTTTTATTCTCTTCTTAATTTATCATCATAATCATCATAACCAGATTATTAAACACCCAAATGGATGAGTAAATCCATTATTTGGGTGAGTCAAAATTTTGGGATGTTAAGTTATTGAGAGTATTTTCTCGATGAATATTCTTTGAATTAACATTGTGTATGTTAGACTTAACATGTCAAGGATGAATGAATTTTTTTGGTTGACATGTGGATTCCATGGATTATTGGAACCATAAATACACCACCATCAACATGCTCCGATTTATATTAGAACCATAAGTTGTGTTAAGTATTGTATTAAAGCCTTAACACTTAGTAATTCCAATCAACATTATCTTGTGAAGTGGGTGTTAATTTAAATGCAATATAAAGCAAAGCTCAAGGATATCACAAGATTATCTCCCTAAAAATGATCTCACCCTAATCTTTATCAATTTTTAAATCAATCATAATCAGTCAATCATTTCAATTATGCTCTGAAAAATAACCCCATAATCAAAATACAATCAACTAAAAATAATTCACTATTTAAAAAGTATCATCACCGAGGATTTGACACGAGTGCTGCTATACACATTAGCTGAGCATCAGAACTTTGACTGGTCGATAGGCGACAATCAGTAGTTCATTTCACACACCCATTTTTATCATCTTTTATAATTTTATAATCCTCAATATCATATTAGGCACTATTTTCAATTCAATTAAACATGAAAGCAAAAATAGTTCATGTTCAACAACATACCCAAAAACTATTTTCCCATGCATGCCTAAAATGATGAATTTAAAAATAATAATCATGCATTCCTAGAATAATGCAAGAATAATTACTCTCATTCCTTACTGATACATGAGTCAAATCTTATAAAATTATTCACATCACACAACGGGTGAATCACCAAAGGAGTAATAATATCCAATTGTAACAACACACAACAATAATATCAATCTCATCCTAGGAACATAGGTCTTCCCCCATACATGGGTTAGCTACTCCCAGGCATGAGATCATAACTAAATCCCAAATCTTCTTAGTCTCATGTATAACTTTCCCAAATAGTATGAAAAAATAAACGAAACGAAAAATCCTTTGATACAACTTTGTAACATCCCAAATTGAGTTCATCAAACCGGTGCACTAAGTTGGTCGGTCACATGACCTCAAGGGTGCCCCATAAGCTATAGGATTTCGAATAGAAGCGAGGGTCTAATATCGATCATGGTGAGACTATACCCTCTTTATGAAAGTATCACAATAATGAAAATAAACAATGATAACCAAATTACATATAACCATGACAAGGATAATAACAATATAACAAGATGATCAAAACTGGGATACAATATAAAAACAAAATAACATATCTGTCATGCTAAAGTATGTGCCATGTGACAAAATGAAAACCCAAATGTAAACACACTAACAAATCACAAGAGGGTCATGAACCACGTCATGTCCCCTCATACATGTTCCATCCGAAATCATCCATCTAACATAGGGCCTTTTCCTTTATCCTGTCCTTAAAACATAAATATCATCAGTTATATAGTTATGGAAAATAAAAGGTTACAAACCCATTCAATAAGAACCCTGATAACCAGATTCACAAAGAAGCAAGGGTACAACCACTATGGGGGTCTAAAATAATTAATTCCATGGGAATAAATTCTAATGATATTCACTCTACATGGTATTGAATTCTCACTAATATAGCATGTTATATAAGCCTCATGTCCTACTACGGAAGAGAGATAGTATGCCGCCTTAATTCCTTCCTTCCAAGTATGTAGGATATCCATTTGGTTGTGCATTAAAAAATTTCATATTCTAACCATGTAATATATATAATAAGGGAAATCACGAGTTTTTTTAGATAATTATAAATAACTAAGAAATATGTCTCTATCGCTGCTAACCCCTTATTCTGTTGTGTGATAATAAGTATACCCTTAATCATTTTCATTGCTTCTACCTAAAGAGAGTGACTATACCCAAAGAATAAAGAATACACAAAAATTACATGGCCCCTAAGATCTCATACCACAAACCCAACCCACATAGATCCCATGATTCATGACCAGTTAGAATTCAGTTTGAGTCTCAATGTATGGGGATACCAACATACCCAATGACCATGAATAGCACAGCTAGCCAGGTCATGAGAAGGATTACCTGCTAGAATCAATAGGATGATGTGGGAATATTTCTAGTTATTAATAATACTTTTTAATTCCCGCAATAGATTCTTTGTTCTAATAAACAATTTATTCATAGATCATATACCTCCATCATTATGGGCATTATTCTGTGCTTTCCAAATACACCATCACACTGATATTAACACTATAGATCATGCCTTTATTTCGGGCCCGACCTGCTCTTCTCCTTAGAACTAACATTTGAGAAAGGTTAAACTCGATAATTATAGAGAGTGGATACCTATGAAGTCACCAAAAGAAGTCCAGACCATACAGTCCCAATCCAACTCAAAGAAAAAATGGTCAGAACTCTCCTCCTGATGCTCTTTGTTTCATATACATCTAAATACCATGATTATTCCGGTATTTTTTATGCTTTCCTCAGTGGGTATCACTTGATTTCTAATCATCCAGATCATGAAATTTAATTTTTTATTAAACTCCTCACACCATAGAAAATCCACCCTTGAGTCCCTCTACATTGAATGAGACATATTACTATGAAAATCCTTCATTAAAAATATCCCTATGGAGGACTCCATGCAACCACATTTATTCGGATCATTATTATGGTCAATGAGATTGAAAATTTCACATTGATTATAATCATGTATATTGTCAAAAAAACGACTTGTGAGCACTTTATTCCTTGAAATAGATGTTTTTTTGTAGAAACACTGGAAATTTATGCTTAGAGTTAGCATGATTTAGGTGCGAGAAACAGATGTCCCCTCTCCTCATTATCAATCATGCATGCTGTTACAAGATAGATAAATGTGGCTGAATCATTGGCCATAATGTATTCCTCCACATAGAATCCCTCAACCCATGGCCAAACACCACCATGAATTTCCCATAGATATTTCTTTATTCCACCCATCCCACACCATGTTTCGCATGCATCCCATGAAGGGTGTCTGTGATATTTCTCACACCTATGCCTCCCTCCTTCAAGGATCATTCAATTTTAATCTAAAACGACTAATGATGTTTCCTGTATAAGTTTTCATCCAAGATAAAAGAGGAAAGAACCCTATCAATGTTGGAAATGACACCTTTCAGAACTCTTATAGAAGACAGTGCATGAATCGTTGTTGATGCCAAAACACTATTTACCAGAGTTATTATTCCACCAATGAATGATATCTGTTCTTTTATTTCATGACATGGCCCATGAAACTTCCAATAATATTATCTATGTGGTGGATATGTAGCCTTATTGAAGAAATAAGAGTTCCAAGATAGTTCATGGGGAAACTCCTTTTGGGAAAGGAGGCAAAGCGATGAACATGCAAACAACTAAAAAACAAACATTTAGTGGTAATAAAATATATCCCACCAAATAAAATTGGAGGAAAACAACAAATAATGTGTACAAAAAATAAATTTGACACCAGATATTTTTACATGGAAAACCCAAAAGTGAAAAACCACAAGACCTAGTCTAGAAAGAGGGATCCACTGAAATCAAGAAGTACACTGTAGAGACTCCCCAAAAATGGAATTAATATCAAAATAAATACTCAAGAATAAAAGAAGTGATTCAATGTTGGAGAGAAAAAATATGAATGTTGAAGAAAGGAGGTCACCAAATAGGATTTTCTCTCAGTGTTGTTGGTGTGTTGAAATGCCTTGTTGCTGCCTCCTTATACAAGAAAGAGAATTCGTGTCAAATAATGCCTCCACATAAAAAACATCTAACTACGTGATTTAATTAACGTGGTATTGACCCATGTTTGTCATTATTTTATGAGACTCTGAGGTGCTCTTATTGAGGATGCATTACGCGGTGCTCCAATTAGGGAAGGTTCCCAATAAACTCCCCCTCCGACTCAAGTGGGGATCACCGCCAACCCTACAATCAGTTGGAAAGTCTCAAATTTTCCTCTAGGTAACCTCTTGGTCAACATGTCTAACCCATTATCATCAGTGTGGATCTTCTCACGCTCTAGCCATCTCAAATAAAGGATGTTGTGGATCCAATGATATCAAACATTGATTTTTTTTAACCTTCCATGAAAAGTGGAATTATTTCCCAAATAAATTGCACTCTGACTATCAAAAAATAAAACAAACCTATCTTAATTTAAATTGATCTTTGTAATAAATGTTTTTATCCACAATAATTCCTTTCACACCTCTGTAGCTGCAATAAAAATGAATTTTTGGTAGATAAAGCAACACATATCTATAATCTAGACTGCCAAGATACAACTCCCCCTATAAAAGTTATCAAATTGCCTGAAGTAGATTGACTCGAATCGATATCTCCTACCATATATGAATCTGTAAATCCACAAAGAATAGGTTCCCCTTATCCAAAGAAAAATTTCAAATTAGAAGTACCATGAAGATAACGAAATATGTACGTCACTTCTCTCCAATGCTCTCTACCTGGATTTGATTAAAAATGAAAGACCACACCTACTGTATGAGCTACATGAGGTCTAGTACATAACATAGAATACACCAAACAACCAATGGTAGAAGAATAAGTTACGTGCTAAATATCCTCTCTCTCTTCATCAGTATAAGGTGACTGACTAGTAATGAGATAAAAAAGTAAATCAAGAAGAGTACTAAACAGTTTTGCACTACCCATAGAAAATCACTGAAGAACCATCTCAATGTATCTCTCCTAAGATAAACAAAATTTATTGGCCTTAATGTCATGTGTGATCATTCTTCCAGGAACCTATCGTGAACACACCAATTATTTCATTGCAAAAGGCTGACAAAGATCCGTATTAAATATGTTAATTCTAGAGGTATCATGGAAAAAAATGAGTATATCATCAACATAAATCAATAGTATAATAAAATCATCCTCAGTAAATCTCTAAAAAAACACAATGCTCAAAATATGTCTTCCTAAAACCCTAATGAGAAATTATTGATTCAAACTTCTTATACCACTGCCTCGAAGCTTGCTTCAGACTATACAAACTCTTCTTCAACATTTAGGAAATATTTTTTTTACCTGTTTCAACAAAACCATCTGGATTCTCTATATAAATCTTATCCACTAAATCTCCATGGAGGAAAGGTGTCTTCACATCTATCTACTCAATTTGTAGTTCCGAACTAGCAGCCAAACCAAGAAAAACCTGAATGGAATACATTTTGACAACAGGTGAGAAAATCTCATCAAAATCAATACCGTTCTTCTAACAGAATCCTTTGACAACTAACCTTTCCTTGTATTGTGGAACAGAACTGGATTATTCATTTTTAATCTGATAAATCCACTGATTTGGAAAATCTCTCTTACCTATTGGTAAATTTACCATCCTAAAAGTGTGGTTGTCGTGCAATGATGTCATCTCATCATTCATTACTGCAACCCATCTGTCCTTCTATTCAATTTCCTTTACATTATAAAAATATTATGGTTCCACCCCTTCAGCAAGGAGCACATACTCATCATGTGAATATTGGGTAGAAATGGTGTGATGCCATGATGACCTTCAGAGTGGAACTGTGAGTTAATTAATAAACCATGGAATCAGATCATTAGAAACAAAAGGTGCATCAGAAACATCAACTACAACCTATTCACCATGACTATTGTCATGTATATCAATGTGATCATCATAAACAACAATATGAGGTAAATGTGAATCAGAACGTGGCTTAAGGATAAAAAACCATCAGAAGTTGTAGAAGCATATTTTTTTCCCATATCAATGTTTGTAATATTAAGATCTTCCTTAAACACTGCATCACAACCTCTAACAATTTTCTTCAAAATAGGATCATACGACCTGTACCCAAACTCATTGTGTCCATTTCAAATAAAGATATACTGGTGTGTCCTACCATCCAGCTTGGATGTCTCATATCTAGGACATGAACAAAATCCTTCCAACCAAAAACACACAGGTGATCATACATGATCTCTTTTCTATACCAAAACTTGTCAGGAGTGTCTGTATTCAAAGAAACTATAGGTGATAAATTGATAATATAAGTATCAGAAAGTAATGCCTCACCCCAAAAATGTCTGGGAAACTATTCATTAAAAAGAAAACAACGAACTCTTTCTAGTAATGTCCTATTAATCTACTCAGAAACACCTTTCAAATGAGCTGTATTAGGAGGAATCTTTTGATTCTGAATACCTTATTACCTGCAAAAATGATAAAAAAGAACTCAAAACTCTCTCCCATTTTTAGTGCAAGTACATTTCAATTTATTTCCCGATTCCCTCTCATTAGAAACCTGAAATTGATTAAAAATGATGAGAACCTAACGTTTGGAATTCAAAACATAAACCTAGAGCATACATGTGTAGTCATCAATAAATGTCACAAAATAAATACCACAACTAAAGTTCTTAGATTTCAAAGGACCAAAATTGTCAAAATAAACAAATTCATGTACCTGTGACTTCTTGTGTAGAGAATGACTACAGAAACTCAATTTGCTATATTTTCTAGCAATACAATAATCACATGTGTCCAATTTGACACTCTTAAACTCAATAATATGATTTATTTTGTCCAAACAACCAAGACATTTCTCATTGATGCAACTGGGCCTCTTATACCACAACATGGATGAAACACTGCACTCAACAACATAAGAAGTATCACTAGAAATAGAATCTCTAGTACAGTAAATCTTGATTTCATCTTCCTTTGAGCTAAAATCAAATATCTCTTGGAAATATTCTATTGGAAATCACCAAAAGTACGGATAAACCCTTCATCATCAAGAACACTGAAAGAAATAAGATTTAAGGAAACCTCCAGTGCATGTTGAGCATTATTCAATATCAGTTTACTTCCTATACTGGTCTCTAAATAAATTGTCTAGATACAAACAACGCCATCATGACCATCATTTCCCATCTTCAAAATTCCAAAATTACCTGGGATGTAAGCTCTAATGAATGCCTTCTTTGATGTCACGTGAAAACAGACACCACTGTCAGTAACCTAGTAAGAATAATCAGAAGGAATATTAATGGAGTCATAAACAATAACAAGATCGCCCCTATAGATATAGCGACATGATTATCTCAATCACTATTTTCTTCTATGACTTTTCCTAAATTAATTTATCTCTTTTTAGCAGATAAAAAAACTTATTAACATTCCCCTTGTTACCATAATTATGTCATTCAAAATATATCTACTTTGATTTGGATTTGTTTATGCCTCTTCTTTTACTTCAACTACTCTATACCTAGTTTTGGACTCTCCCCCTGTTCACAGTGACTAAATTCTATGAAGAATATTTCTCCTAACCACTTAATTTAAAACAGCTGACTTGAAAAAACCAAATGTCACAACACCATTAGGAGCCGAACCGATTACAATAACATGTACATTCTCCCATGAATTGGGTAAAGTGTTTAGCAACAAAAGATCTAAAACCTCATATTCAAAATTGAGACCCATGCCCAAAAACTGATCAAAAACATACTTGATATTCACTTAAGTATTCAAAGATATATGTACCTTCTTTGTACATCAAATTCATCATTTGTTTGAGAATAAAAAATTTATTTTTTACCGTCTTGGAAGCGTAGGTCATCTCAAGCTTCTCCCACAATGTTCTAGAATGAGATTTGTTGACAATGTGGTTCATCATGTTGTTTTCGACCCATTGGTGAATGAAGCCACAAACCATCTCATGATCTAATTCCCATTCATTATCTAACATCCTTTCTAGTTTCTGGGTAATAAACACTGTAAGATTCATTCACATGAAGAAAAAATATCCTTCATTTTATGTCACTACATATGGTAGTTGGTACCATTCAAAAAAATCGTCTGACTATAACTGGAATCTATATCAAATATGAAATAAAAAACAAAACTCTTTGATATCAGATGTTGGGAAAGGTGGAAAAGTGACGAATGTGCAAACAACCGAAAAGAGAACGCGCAAAAAAAATAAAATCATTCCATCCAAATAAAATTGGATGTGCAACAACAAAAAATGTTTGTAGAAAATAAATTTGACATTGGAAATTTTTACATTGAAAATCCAAAAGGGAAAAACCATGGGACCTAGTCTGGAAAGAAGGATCCACTAAAATCAAGAAGTATATGGTAGAGACTCCCCAAAAATATAAATAATCTCAAAAGAAATACCCAAGAATAAAAGTAGTGAATCAAAGATGGAGAGAAAGAAAGATGATCGTCGAAGAAAGGTGATCACCAAATGGGATTTTCTCTTGGTGATGTCTGTGTGTTGAAATGCCTTGTCGTTGCCTCCTTATATAGGAAAAATAGTTTGCATCAAATAATGTGTTCGTGTAAAAAAACGTCACTGCATGAATTAATTCATTCCCACTTGACCTAAATTTTTTCTTCTTTTATGAGACCGTGTGGTGATTCAATTGAGGAGGATTTATGCGGTTCCCTAATTAGGGAAGGTTCCCAATAACTCCATAATCTAATTTCCAGGCTACTACTTAGTGCACAAACTTTTTTTGGGCACATGTTTGATATATAAAGGCTAATCTTGGTGTGGTTTTTTATTTTTTTACTCTATTTGAAATAATTTTTGATAATACAGTTCATCCCCCAATTTAAAATCTTTCTTGTGTGCATGAATATGGTCGTATCATCTATAACCATTATATGTTATATATATAGGGATGGAGTTGTGAAATGATAATGGATAACACTACCCCTTGATTTACCCCTGTTAATGATCTAACATAACACATATTTGGAGAGAATAAAAATGATTGGAGAGACGGGATCCCTTTGTCTCATCCTACGTGTTGCTTTGAAAAAACAATAATTATTTCCCATGAAGGATATAGAAAACCAAGAAGAACTAACGAACCTGAATATGAGATATAAATCCAATGAGGAGAAACCCTTCCTCACCACCACATTTAAGATAAAATTACACTCTCTTATATCGAAAGCCTTATAAATTTCCAACTTAATAACCATGTTAGATCCAAGTACCATGTAGTTAATATTATTAATTAGTTCTTTCACCATAGAAATTTCCCCTTAGATCATCCTTCGTCTAACAAACCCATGTAGTTCTTAGAATATCTAGTAGGGAAGAAGAGAAAAAACCCTACAATTGATTACTCTAGAAAAAAACGTATACATAAAATTACACATACTTATTAGCATGTAGAGCTAATGGGAAGACATATCCTTGATCATTCGTATGATAACAATGGTAGTGGCCCAAGAAACATGAGGTAAACTACCACCCTGAAGAAGTCTTACATGGCCCACACCACATCATTTCTAACCACAACCCAATAAGTTATATAGAATTCTCAAATAAATCTATCTAAACTTAGAGGGCCCTCAATGTTGAGGCCCCTCATTGCTTCTAAAACATTGTCCTCAGGCACAACCTCAAAGTGTTCATTGTCTATACTAGAAATCCCGAATGGAACCATGTTAAAGAGGCCCTTGATACCCCTAGAATATTCACGTAGCATATGTGGATTTGGACAAAAAATGTGAGGTTTTAAATGGGATTCCTATATGCCCCCAAACACATAGTGGTCATCTGTATAGGATCCATCTTCCCAAAGAATATTGGGTATACATATTCGCTGCTTCTTGATGAAATCATGAAAAAAGATGAATTTTTATGACCCCCCCCCCCCGAATCCAATTTATTCTTGATTTTTCATGCACCAATATATCATGACTTAATATCATATCTTCTAGGATGTTCTTCTTGCTCAAATTCTTAGAAAATATAGATTCATTCCATTTACTCTATATTTTGAGTTCCAGTTTCTCAATATCTCTTTTAACCACATCGATGTCTTGAAAGTGAGGGGATATTTTATTATCCAGAAGAAAAGATAACTATTGAGTTGCCTAATTTCATTATGAATTATTACCCATTCGTACCACTAGATCGGTTTATTTCATGATTCACTCACCGTTTATTGATAGCCCTAACTGTCAGTCAACATATGAAAGATGTTAAAATGTGTCCCTCCCACCTACTTGTTAGGAGCCTTCATGGTTGGAACATCGTGTAACGCCTCTTCAATTGGAGAACCGTGTGGTTTCTCCTTTAAATATGTGTTTTTAATGTGGGCCAAGACTGCGTGAATTAATTCAAACAGTGACACTCTTTTGATGCGGAGAAATTATTTGACGCTGATTATATTTCTTATATAATAATGTAGCAGCAAGACATTCCAACTTCACCAGCACCAAAAACATTGAGAGAAAATATCATTTGGTGATCGACTTTCTTCAACGATCATCTTTCTTGCTCTCCGCCTTTTGATCCACACTTTTATTCTTGATAAATAATTTTGATATCCCTTCCATTTTGGGGAGTCTCTACCGTGTACCTCTTAAATTTAGTGGATTACTATTTCTAGACTAGGTCCCATGGTTTTTCCCTTTTGGGTTTTCCATCTAAAAATTTCCAGTGTCAACCTTTTATATTCTACACTTATTTTTTGTCACTACGCATCTGCCTTTTTTTAGAGGGAGAGATTTTATTTCCGCTGTGTGTTCTCCTTTTATACTGATTGCACGTTCATCACATTCCCATCTTTCCCAACATCTGGTATCAAAGGGTTTGGTTTTTTTATTCCATATTCATTATGGATTCCCATTATAGTTAGATGATTTTGCTAAATGGTACCAACTACCATATCAGGTGACTTAAAATGAAGGATTTACTTTTTGTCAAGAAAATGAATATTCTAGTGTTTAGTACCCAGAAGCTAGAAAGGATTTCATAAAAATAATGGGAATTCAAGCATGAGATGGTTTATGGATTCATTCACCAATGGTTCGAGGAAAACATGATGAACCACATTGTCAACATCTCTCACACCAGAACATTGTGGGAGAAGCATGAGATGACCTACTCTTCCAAGACGGGAACCAATATATTTTTTATTATCAATAAAATGATAAACCTGAGGTACAAACAAGGTGTGTCTATTTCTGATTATTTAAGTGAGTATCAAGGATGTTTTTATCAGTTTTCTATCATGGGTATCAACTTTGAATATGTGGATTTAGCTCTTTTTCTGCTTAACACTTTACCCGATTCATGGGAGAATTTACATGTTACTCTAACCAGTTCAGCTCTTAATGGTGCTATGACATTTAGTTTTGTAATGTCTATTGTTTTAAATAAAGAAGTCAGGATACACACTCAAGAGAAATATTCTTCAAAACTTTTAGTCACAGAGAACAAGGGAGTATCCAGGACCTGTGGCAGAGCAGTCGAGGTAAGATCATAGGGAGAAGAAAATCCAGACTGAAGTAGAGAGATTTTTAATGTAATCATTGTGGTAAGAATGAGCATGTAAATAAGTTTTGTTATCAGCTGAAATGAGAGAACCGATCAAAGAAAAATCCATAGAAGGAAAATGGTGATGGAGATGATCATGTCGTCGCCGCTATAGGGGGTTTCTTGTTATTATTTATCACTCCATTAACATTGCTTCTGATGATTCTTGCTGGGTTGTTGACAGTGGTGTTTTTTTTTCACGTGACATCGAAGAAGGAATTCTTTACATCTTATATCCCAGGAAATTTTGGGATTTTGAAGATGGGAAATGATGGTCATGCTCATGCTGTGGGTATTAGGACTGTTTATTTAGAGGCCGGTACAGAAAGTAAGCTGATTTTAAAGAATGTTCGACATGCACATGAGGTTCATTTGTATCTTATTTCTACCAGCATTCTTGATGTTGAAGGGTTTATCATCACATTTGGTGATTTCCAATGGAAGCATTCCAAGGGATCTTTTCTTGTGACTGGATGTAAGAAGCAATCAGGTTTGTACTAAACTAGAGATTCTATTTCTTGTGATACTACTTGTATTGTTGAGTGTAGTGTTTCATCCATGTTATGGCATAAGAGGCTCAATAACATCAGTGAGAAATTTCTTGGTTGTATTTCCAAGAGAAATATTCTTTTAGACTTGAAGAGTGTCAAATTGGACCGATGTGATCATTATATGGATGTGAAACAGAGCATAGTGAGTTTCAGTAGTTATCCTCAACACAGGAAGTCACAGGTACTTGAATTGGAACATTTTAAAGTTTGTGGTCCATTTATGTCTATGACCATTAGTGGAGGTCTTTATTTTGTTACATTTTGATGACTACTCAAGAAACCTCTGGGTTTATGTTTTTAATGCCAAAAAGTCAGGTGCTCAGTGTTTTTAAGAAATTTCATGTTTTTGCTGAGAGGGAATCAGGAATGAAATTGAAATGTATTCAAACTACTAATGGAGGAGATTATTGTGTTCCATTTGATCTGTATTGTAGGAAGGAAGGTATTCGACATCAGAAGACACCTCCCAAGAAACCTCAGCTAAATGGTGTAGTTGAGTGGATGTACATGACTTTGTTGGAAAGAGTTATTGTTTTATTTTAGAAGCATAGTTTCCTGGACACTTTTGGGGCGAGGCATTACATACTACTTATTATATTATCAACTTATCTCAAGCAGTTTCTTTGAAGACAGACACTCCCAACAAATTTTGGTATGATAAAGATATCAGGTGCGATCACTTGCAAGTTTCTGGTAACAAGGCTTTTGTTCATTTTCCTAGATATGAGAGATCCAAGATGGATGGTAAGACACACCAATGTATTTTTATTGGATATGGACACAATGAGTTTGGGAACAGGTTTAGTGATCCTGTTTTTGAAGAAACTTTTCAGAAGCCACGATTCAGTGTTTAAGTAGGATCATACTATTACAAACATTTATAAGGGATAAAAATTCTCTTCTACAACTTCTTATGGGTTTGTCTATCTTATGCTAGGTTCCGATTCACATTTACCTTATATTGTTGATTCTGATGATCATGTTGATGTAAAAAATGATTCTCAAGCTGAATAGGCTGGAGTTGATATTTCTGATGTACCTTTTGTTTCTGATGATCTGGTTCCAGGGGTTATTAATGAACCCAAAGTTCCACTCCAGAGGCCATCTCAACATCACATCATTTATATTCGATATTCACCTAATGAGTATGTGCTCCACATTGAAGGTGGAGAACCAAAATCTTTTTATGAGGTAATGGAAAGTTAACATAAAGACATATGGGTTGCAGATATGGATGACAAGATGATACCATTTCATGAAAACCTCACCTTTGAGATGGTGAAGGTACCGAAAGGGAAGAGATCTTTGCAAGATAGGTGGATTTATTAGATTAATAATGATGAATCTAGTTCTGTTCCATGATACAAGGCAAGGTTAGTTTTAAAAGGATTCCATTAAAGAAAGGTATTTATTTTGATGAGATTTTCACACCTGTTGTGAAAATGTCTTCAATTAGGGTTGTTCTTGGTTTGGCTTCTAGTTTGGATCTGCGGATTGAGCAGATGGATGTGAAGACATATTTCCTCCATGGATATTTTGAGTAGGAGATTTATATGGAGAATCCCGAAGGTTTTTTTGAAATAGGTAAAGAAAATCATGTCTTTAGGTTGACGAAGAGTTTGTATTGTTTAAAGAAAGCTCTGAGGCAATGGTATAAGAAGTTTGAATCTGTAATTTCAAATCAGGGTTTCAAGAAAACATCTTCTGATCATTTTATTTTTGTTCAGAGATTTACTAATGATGATTTTATTATATTGTTGCTTTATATTGATGATATTCTCATTGTAGTTCATGATACTTCTATAATTGATATATTGAAGAAGGATCTTTGTCAGTATTTTGCAATAGAGGACTTGGGGCTAGCACAACATATTCTTGGAATGAAGATCTCCCATGACGGGAAGGCCAAGAAATTGTGGTTATCATAGGAGAGATAAATTGAGAAGGTTCTTCAGATATTTTTTATGGATAGAGAGAAAGTGGTTAGTACTCCTATTGCTTTACATTTTAAGCTCAGTACCAGTCAATCACCTTTTACTGATGAAGAGAGAGAGGAGATACAACACATACCCTATTCATCTACCATTGGCTGTTTGATGTATGCCATGGTATGAAATAGGCATGATAAAGCTCATGTAGTTGGTGTGGTTATTCATTTTCTATCAAGTCTAGGTAGAGAGAATTGGAGAGCAATGAAGTACATTTTTCAATATCTTTGTGGTAATTGTGATCTTATATTTTGTTTTGGAAAAGGGTAACCTATGATTTTTGGCTTTACAGATTCTGATATGGTAGGAGATATCAATTTGAGGAAGTCTACTTCAGTCTATTTGATCACTTTTGTAGGGGGAGCTGTATCTTGGTAGTCTAGATTGCAGAGATGTGTTTCTTTATCTACCATAGAGTCAGAGTTTATTGCAGCTACTTAGGAACACAAGGAATTGTTGTGGATGAAAAAATTTATTCGAGAGCTCATTTTAAATTAGGAAATGTCTGTTTTATTTTGTGATAGTCTAAGTGCTACTTGTTTGGGAAGGAATTAAACTTTTCATGGTAGGTTGAAACATATCGGTGTTCGATATAATTAGATCCTCAACAACCATGATTAGATATAGTTAGAGCTTTAGAAGATCCACAGTAATGATAATGGGTTAGAAATGTTGACCAAGAGTTTACCCATAGGGAAATTTGGGGCCTTATAACTGATTATATGGTTGGCGGTGATCCCCACTTGAGTCGGAGGGGGAGTTTGTTTGGCACCATCCTAGTTGGCACACCACAAAACGCATCCTCAATTAGAGATCCACATAGTTTCTTCTTTAAAGAAGTGTTGTTAATGCGGGCCAAGACTGTGTGAACTAATTCACGTGGTGACATGCTTTTGACGGGGATACATTATTTGACTCTGATTCTTTTTCTTATATAAGGAGTTATCAGAAAGGCATTTCAACATCACGAACACCAACAACACTGAGATAAAATCTCATTAGGTGATCACCTTTCTTGGATGATCATCTTTCTGGATCTCCTCCTTCTGATCCAAACTTTTATTATTTAGTATTACATTTTAGATCCCTTCCATTTTGGGGAGTCTCTACCGTGTACCTCTTGAATTTAGTGGATTATTCTATATGGACTAGTTTCCTTGGTTTTCCCTTATGGGTTTTCCATGAAAAAAATTCTGGTGTCAACCTTTTAAATTCTTCAGTTATTTTTGTTGTTGTGCATCTGCCTTTATTTATATGGAAAAATTTTATCCATGCTACGCGTTCTCCTTTTCGATTGGTTACACATTCATATATTTCTCGTCTTTCCAACAATGCCTTGGGATTAATGAAACTAGGATAGGATAATAATCATAGAGGATTCGAACTAAATGGTTAACCTTCACATTTAGAAAGGATATAAGAGCGTGATCATTAGCAAGGCAAAAATCAAGACTACGCTAGGTTTGATGACCACCTATTTGGTTGTTGTGCCATTTGAGATTATCCCCTGATTAACCCATATCCATGAAACCACATTGGGCCATGAACTGCACTATATCCTCACTAGACTTTCAGGGGAACTCACACCTCCATTTTCCATTAGATCAGATACAATATTAAATATTCTACATACAATCCATGGTAGTTTTCCCAGATCAAAGGACTCCAGTTCATGCCATAAATAATTTATTAGTTGGCTATAACATCTCCCATAAACATAGGAAACATAAATAATATGATATATCAAAGAAATATCCACTGTGATCATTTGCTCCGATGCATTAACCATCTCCAATGTAATTTTTAGATTCCAAAAGATCCATATATGTCCATTTTGTTGATTTTCATGAAAACTCTCTCGCATCCGGACTCTTTGTGCATACACAATGATTTTAGAGGATCATTTATTAGGCTTCAGAATAACAACTAGGGAAGCCGAGAGATTCTGAATTTTCATATCTATGTAGTTAGTTTTAACTTGGGTCCCCAGTCCAGGAGCATTCCATATTATGAAGCTTATCATTGATCGTTGTATAGCTTAGCTTCGACCCCAAGAAATTTAGCGCCTTTTTAATGATGATAAGAGGGGACCTTTAATTTTTTAGACTGTAATTCCATACATACCCCACTAGACAATAATGATGATAGAGAGCCACCGCAGAATGTATTATTCTGATTCAAGCATTTAGACCCCCTCAGCATAGTGGGAAAGCCTTCCGGGGAAGAACCAGATGAGCTAAAATTGAAAATTTGATTAGAAGATGTACCTATTGACTCCAGAGAAAGGGAATTATTGATAGGAGAGGGGTACTCATTAGATTACTGGATTCAATATTCACTCGAGGAATACTATACCTCCATGAATTGCGGTGAGAAATGAGAAGATTAAGTGAAATGGGTCTCAACTGATTAGAAGGGACTTGTTATAGAATGGGAAGATCTCAAATAGGTAAAAGGCCAGACACACAATTTCCTCGATCAATCCGAGGGTGGGGGGGGGGGGTAAAACACATTCAAATCGAGAAACCCCACCACTATAAAACAACTGAGTCTTTTTCTTTATAAGGAACCAAGGTGTTGTGAATTCTGGGAAAGCAACGAATGCCCAAAAAATAGAAAAAGTGAACGCACAGTGAAAATAAAATCTTTTCCCATCAAATTAAAGAGGATGCGTAATGACAAAAAACAAGTGCAGAAAAATAAAGTTGACACCAGAAAATATTTCGTGGAAAACCCAAAAGGGAAAAACCACATACCTAGTCTAGAAAGAGGAATCCACTAAAATGAATATGTACATTGTATAGACTCCCCAAAAATAGAATGGATCTCAAAATTAATACTCTCTAATAAAGAGGAAAAATGATCGTCAATGAAAGGTGATCACCAAATGGGCTCTGCTCATGACATTGTAGAAATCTTATAAAAGCCTTTTTCCTTCCTCCTTTTATAGAAAAAAAATCCGCATGAAGATGTGTCACCATGTTAAAAACGCTCCTCCATGTGAATTAATTCACGCAGTCCTGACCCGCACTAAAACAACTTATTAATATAGAAACCGTGTGAGCACCATTTGAGGATGCATTACATGGTGCGCCAACAAGGAAGGCACCCAAAAAACTCCCCGGTGACTCAATTGGTGATCATTGACAACCTTTTTGAACTTATGATAAAAAAAATATCAGCTTCCCTTAAAAAAATAAATCCAAAACCAAACTCTGACAGTCATCAATAATGGAACAAGCCTCAAGACTCTTGCTAGTCAATCAGAATTTAGATATACCAGAAACACCTCTAATACCACCACTGTCATCCGATAACATCCTTCGAGTCCTTCAAAAACTATTCTTCCAGATGTCTGCCACCGAATTCTAAAAATGAGGACATCAACCAATCCCTCTATCTTCTGATAATGTTCATTGAGTTCTTGGAAGAAAAACTACTTCACCAAATGTTTTCCACCATGTTCTATAATTGAGGACTTCAACCAATCCCTTAGATACCTTGTGTTGGGAAAGATGGTAAAGTGACGAATGCACAAACTATAGAAAAAGAGAACATGAAGCGAAAATAAAATCATTCCCCCAAATAAAAGAGGATATCTACTGACAAAAAAACAAGTGTAGAAAAATAATGTTGGCACAAGAAATGTTTACGTGGAAAACCCAAAAGGGAAAAACCATGGGACCTAGTCCAGAAAGAGGAATCCACTAAAATGAATATGTACATGGTAGAGACTCCCCAAAAAAAGAAGGTATCTCAAAATTAATACCCTTATATGCAGAGGAAAAATGATCATCAATGAAAGGTGATCACCAAAAAAGATCTACTCTTAACATTGTGGATGTCATATAAAAGACTTATTGTTTCCTCCTTTTATAACAAAACAATCCGTGTGAAGATGTGTCACCATGTCATAAATGCATCTCCACGTGAATTAATTCACGCGGTCTTGACCCGCTTTAAAACAAATCATTAATAGAGAAACTGCGTGGCCACCATTGGAGGAGGTGTTACTCGGTATTCCAACCAGGAAGGCGCCCAACAAACACCACCTCCAACTCATGTGGGGATCATTTCCAGTCTTTTTTCACTTCAAATAAAAAAAATATCAGCCTCCCCTGCAAAAATAAATCCAAAACCAAACTCTGACTATTCTCAACAACAAAACACGCCTCATGACTCGTGCTAGTCTATAAGACTTTTGATACCCTAGAAAAACCTCTGGTACTGCCACTGTCTTCCGATAACATCCTGCGGTTCCTTGAAAAACTGCTTCGCCAGATGTCTGCCGACGCGTTCTATAACCGAGGACTTAAACCAATCCATATGACTTCTAATAACATTATTCAAGTCTTTGAAATAAAAACATATCAACCAAATGTCTTCCACCATATTCTGCAACTGATAACTTTAACCAATCCCTCGGATACCATATTTTGGGATAGGTGGGAAAGTGAAAAATGTGGAAACAATAGAAAAAGTGAATGCGCAATGGAGATAAAATATTTTCCCCCCAAATAAAATTGTATGTGAAGTGAAAAAAAGTGTAGAAAAATTTATTTGACATTGGAAAATTTTACATGGAAAACCCAAATGGTAAAAATCACAGGACCTAATATAGAAAGTGGAATCCACTAAAATGAAGATGTACGTTGTAGAGACTCCCCAAAAATAGAAGGGATCTCAAAAGTAATACTCTTAGATGTAGAGGAAAAAATATCATCAATGAAAGGCGGTCACCAAATTGGATCTGCTCTTGAAATTGTGGATGTCCTATAAAACCCTCATTACTTCCTCCTTTTATAGGAAAACAATCCACGTGAAGATGTGTCACCATGTCAAAAATGCATCTCTGCGTGAATTAATACACACGGTCTTGACCTGCATTAAAACACCTCATTAATCGATAAACCATGTGTGAAACATTTGAAGAGGCATTACGCAGTGCACCAGATAGGAAGGTTCCCAACACAAGGCCTCACAAGAATAAGAACCGTCACCCTGGACATTAGAGACCAAATCCTTTTCCACGAATACACCCTGTAGGGGAACATCCGAGCTGAATGAAGAAATGGTGCTTCTATCCTTATCCACCTTATTAGATTATAGAACTCTATGGGCCAATGGGTTGGGGAAGAAGAAATTGTTGATCCTTGCAACTGAACCCCACCACACCTTTATCTCATTTATTGAAGATAGGTAAGGTGTTTCCCTAGAGTCAGTATACCGAACAGAACCTTGAAGGGGATGGGTAAACTAATTCTTATCTCCAATTGAATAAATTCTAGAATCAAAGAAAAATTATAGCTGGACTAGGAATATATATGACCATCTGCACACATGTCTTGGCCAGAGAAGCCTATTCAAGCCGAAGGGTTTGATCATATTCCAAAAAACACTCCCCAAAGAGTCACCTATGGCTTTTATAAGAGAACTATTCTACAATGGATGATGAATGCCAAGAAAGGAATTCCAAATGGCGGCATGCAAGTAATCATGCCCATAATGGAATCCATCGAATACCGATTAAGATTGAATCTCCCTCAACTCATCAATCTGGGATCCTAGAACAACAATCAAAATAATCTTCTCATGGATGAAATACCATGAAAAAATATTTTGAATTCATTGTGGATACACTGGCTAGGGAATCCAACCTCTACGATCCCAAAAATCTCCTAAATAGAAGAAGTGGAGGTTTTTCGGCACCAAAATTGAACACCAAAGTCCACTTCAGACATGAAAAGGATTCCATGAAGGCACTCAAAGGATCCTCAACCACTAGACAGTCACCACCCCACACTACATTTAAAACCTTCATAGAAACCTTCAAGAAGAATGGAGAATCAAAATATTACCAAAATCGGCAAAGAGAATCCATAATGGATTTCCCCAGCCAAGGAATCGAAAGAGGATGCTATGAAGAATCTATTTGAAATGAAGAGGGAATGCCTTTCGATGAAGGGAATAGATATACCACCAGTTAAGCGGAGGATGACATTGGTGCAAACATGTTCGCTGATAAAGTAACGGTTGAAAAAATTTGAATGTGCGGCCATGTGTAAGGAACATTCAATTGAGGAAATTTTGAACCTATTACGGTAAAAATGATGTATATTCGGGTACTAATCCGACATTTAGAGTAGGATCTCAGAAAAAAATTGTAGGCCAACACCAACAAATTCTAAAACAATGTCTTCTCATATGATGTTTGCAGTTATATAAATAAAAAACAAAAGTAATAAAATAAACTGTTTACATTTATTCAATTACTAATTATTTAACCACATAACCCCTGGGTTTCTGAGAATATTTGAATGCTCAATACTAGCTTCAACCTATACCACACTCTGAACAATATCACATGTTCAATTCACAATTCATTATAACAAATGATATTTTAGTGTCCTTTTTATCTCGATTCATAATATAGAAAATTGGAAACATGGTTCAATGGAATCATTTTGGGTCTAGGATTCCATACACAGAACCTCGTGTCTTTTTGATATAGAATACCATGTCCCACACTCATTAATCATGAAATTAGACCCGTGGGATTTTGATGCACCGAACCATATCCCACACTCATTAATCAATTTATCACTATGTTATTTTGACGCAACAAGTCTTGTTCCCCACACAAATATCAATTTATCACAATGGGATTTTGATATTGTAGGTCATGTCCCACACACAAATATCAAAATAGTCACTTGTATCAATATTACAGATATATCACTTTAATCATGTTTAATAATCATTAGCCTTCTCATCACATCACACAATCACAACATCTATTAATTAATTTAAAATTAATCAACCCATTTGAATCAATTATATACTAACAAAAAAATCATATTAATTAATTCAGTAAATAATTAATCCAATGAAACAATTACACATTACCCTTATTCCTTAAATTAATTAAATAATTAATAAATCACATCAATACCTTTAATTAATTCACCAATACATTAATCACATAAATTCTATTTAATAATTAAACTTTTTATTAATCACATAAATAATTATATAATTATTACAATCTCCATTAATTATCTCAAAAAATAATTTTTCAATTATCAATCCCAATATCCTATAATCAATTCAACAATTATTTACTTAATTCATAATCTCAACTTCCCCAATTTCACAATACCTTAATTAATTAACATTCCAAATTAAATAATTCAAAGTAAGAAACAAAATTTCTTATCAAAAATAGAAACTACACAATTACATGAATGTAATTGAAATCAAGAATTTTGTATTTGAATAATAACAACCTACCTCAATATCGATGATAAACGCTCACTAATATAAATCATTTATTGTAGAGAAATTCTAATGAAGAATGATATATTGATTCAATTCCTAGATCCAATATTTAATAGAATCAATGTCTAAAAAAATTTGATATATATATATATAATCAATAGTGGATAAACATCCCTATTTTATCTGGGAAGAGTACAACAAATAGATATATTTAAATGGGACGATAACACATACTCAGGTGGTGTAGATATTCAATTCGGGCTTCAAATCATAGTGAATAGTGGTATAAATCCTTTAGAGTTCATCATGGAGCCTCCCAAATTGAGATAAAATGTTAGGGGTCGAGTGGGGTTTGATTTGGTGTTAATTTGGGGTTTTAAAAAAAACTAATTTTAGGATTAATTAAAACTCCACACACAATTTTCTTGTCATGGGTGCACGATTTTTCAAACTGTGTTATCTAACTATGTGTCTCTTCTCGGGGGGGGGGGGGGGGGGGGGTCCATGGTTTCTCATACTAGGGTGCATAGTTTGAAAAATTGTGTTCTAAACATGTAATAACCCTCTATGTAGGGTTTCATGGTTTTCGGGGCCAGGGCGCATAGTTTGGGAAACTCATGCAGCAACCGTGTACTTGTCCTCAACCTTCCAAAATTTCCAAATTTCACCCAAACACACCCCAAGGTAAAACCCAATACAAAATTACTCAAAAATAGTCAAAATAGTACCTATAAACAAGGCAGATACTTCTCTAAAAAATTGTAGATCTTACACAATCATTAATGTGTATGTAATCCTTATCATCTTCTATCTCTCCTAATGAATCTAAGGAAATTTTTTCATATAATGATGAAATTCATTTGGTATTAGAAATAATAACCACTTGGATTGTTCCATACTTAATCTTTTAATTTTATATTCAATGTAAGTACTTTTACATAGACAATTAATTCTCTTGGATATATCATAATGGTTCTCAATCTTTAGAATATATATTGTTTTACCTAAGTACTTCATGGATAATAATGTATTTATCCATTCTTTGATTGACTGTAAGACTAATAGTTTGTTCTAACAAGTAGTATGACATCGATATAAACTATTAAGAATATAACCCCACTCCCAATAAAATATTAATAATCACTAGGATCATATTAGTTCTTTATAAAACCAAATTTTGTTATGGATTAATCAAAATTCATGTTCAATTGCATGGATGAATTTTTTAATCCATTAATTCATCTCTGCAATCTCTTTACCTTGTCGGCATCTTTTAGAGTTACAAACACTTTGGGTTGTGCAATGTAGATATCTTTATAAAGGATCCTATTAATGAAGGATGTAATGAAACCCATTTTCCACATCTCATAATCATGGTAATATTATATGTAATGTAGAATTTTATTGGATTTCTATACAGAAACAGATGGAAAGGTTTCATCTTAGTCTATACCTTATTGCTTTTTGAACCCTTTTACAACCAGTCATACCTTATAATTATTTAATTTTTCATACATGTACATTTTATTCTTTAATAACCATTTAAAACCAGTGGACATTACATACACAAGATTATTTATGGAAATAAAGACATGGTTTTGATACATGGAATCCATTTTTGAATTTATAGCTTCTTGACCCTTGGAATCTTCAGTGCCCCATACTGCATCCTAGTAGGTTAAACGGTCATCATTATCTACCAATAGTCATCCACAATCCTTAGTGAAAATAAAACTATATCATTCTTGTTCTCTATCATCTCTTGTTCTCCTATTCAATACATGTGTCTCAAAAATATCTTCTTCCATAGGGTTTTGTGGAATATTTTCATGTTAAAAATCTTATATATCATGAGCCTAGACTTAGTCAAAGTCCATATTTTTTCCACAATATCTTTTATATATATGATCCCCCTCAATTAATATGGTATTTTTATCAACCACAACCCATTTATTTGATAGGTGATGTAGGTATTATCCCCATGTTTCCTTCAGATATCCAATAAAGATACACTTAGTTCCATAGGGTATTATTTTGGGGCTAGAAATAGTGATAAAAAATTATTCACATCCCACATGAATACATGTGAAAAAATAGGTTTATTTTCATAACAATGATCACAATGAATATAGTATGCTGCTTTATTTGGAACCCATTTTAGAATGAGTGTTGTTGTTTGCAATGCATATCCACAAAAGGATAATATATGACATTCACGACTTACCATTGATCTTATTTTGTATAGAAGGGTCTGGTTCCTCATTTAACTTACACAATTCCATTATTATGTATAAGGAGGAGTGATTTTGGATATAATCTCATACTCTTATCAGTAATCAATGAATACTTGATTAAGATATTATATACTATGGTCTTACTGGAGTTTCTTAATCTTTATACCATGATGGTTATCAACATTAATCTTATATACCTTAAATTTTTGAAAGGTATATTACTTATACATAATTATTTATACATATCCATATCTACCAAATTCATCAAAAAAAGTTATGATGTTTGTGTATCCACTCCTTACTTCAACTGGAAATGGTCCAAACACATTAGTATAAACAACTAAAGAATCTAAATGGTCCTTTCACCATTTCCACTAAATAGGGATTTTTTTCATTTCTACTTATAAAAATTCATGAAATAAACCATGTGGTTTTGGTTTAAAATATTCCACATATCCTTGTAGGTGTAATTTGGTCAAAGGTTTCATATTTATTTTACCTAGCTGGTGATTCCTTAGTTGAGTGAGGTATGAGTCATGTGAACTTTTTTTGTTAGTAATTTTCATTATTTGGTTCATGTAATCCAACACATATAGGATGTTATGAAAACAATAATTTCCATAAAAAGTGATTTATTTATAATATAATCGACACATACTTCTAAAATTGAAAATAATCCCTTCTATATCATGTTTGGACAAAGATATAATATTCTTGGTAACTAAAGGCACATAATAACAATCTTTTAAATCCAATATTATTACTATATGAAACATGAGGTGGTAATCCCCAATAGCCACAATAGAAAATATGGCGTAGTTGGCTACTCATATATCTTCCTCTAGATTGAAATTTTTTTATAACAAACTTGGTTTATAAATTTCAATACATTTGTGAGAACTATATAATGTATCTAGTACCTAACTGGTATAAATGAATAAATTACACCCAATGACAAACACACAATAAGTTTCCCCTTACTTCTTTATATTGGTGAATTTTTTCTTTTGGTGTCCCTTCTTTCCAAGTGAAAATAAGAGAGAATCATTTTCCTTTTCTTTTCCCTTGATATATCTCTTCTTGGAATGGAATTATGAAGAAGATTTTTGACTTGGAGTTAGTCTTGAATCTCCGTTTCGTGGACATTCCTTTTATTAAATATAGTAATGTAAGGATTTTCGTGCTTCATATCCTTGTCAAATTGGAAAGGTAGAGTGATAAGATCTGGGAAAGACTTATCTATTTTTTTCCTATTGAAATTAACAATAAGGAAGTGATGAAAAATGGATTTGGTGCGCAATTAGTTAGTTATATGAAACCCTGGAACTTTTATGAATTCAATACTTCCAATAAGATTGACTACATGAGGCCCAACTAACACACCTTATCTATGTTTTTTATAAAAGAGAACCATGGATATCTTAAACTATTATTATCTTAATCTCTCCTAATAAATACCACAGAGATACCAGAGTATGCTATAAATATCCATGTATTCAGTTGACTTCATGAGTTCATTGGACATGGATGAAAACATTAAACACTAAAAGTTAACTACATAATTTAGGTGTTTTTCATATAAAAATAAATCTTCACCATTAACCTCTTTTATAGGTGAATCAATATTTGTGTATTATATCATGTAATACTTCAATTCATGGTGAAATAAAACCCATAGATGTATATACCATCCATGTATGTTACTATTAGTTAAAAGATAGTATTTCTCCAAAATTGTTCATAGGGATAAGGTGGTTGATGAAATTTTCATTATTGTATAATAATATAAATCAAATTGATAGTAATTCTGTTGATTAAAAATTACATGAGACATAATAAAATAAATTTCAAAAAATATACTACTATTTTATCAAGTATAAATAGAAATCACCACTGAATTAAGAATTCCTCATCAATTGAAAATTATTTTTATAAGGATCCATATTTCCCATATCATAATCCAAATGGATCCCATGAAACATAAAAAAGTGTATTTAGGTAGGTGGAATTTCTAACTAAAAACTGACATCTCCATGAATCATTTAATTGAAACCCAATAAATCCTAACTAGAATTTCCTCAATACCCACCTCCAAATTTTTATTTTATATACAAAGTTCATTATAACAAATATAAATTCATTTATTTTAACCCACTATCTTAGTTAGGACTTCTTGATAATTTTAATTTTCCCCAAGTAAGGCTAAACCAGCACTGTAAAAATGGGTTCATCGTAATTTATACGATGGAATACATAATGAGTTAATATTTACTTATGAAATTTTATATACTATGAATTAATATTTACTATTTTATCCCTTTATATGTACTGTTAATATAAATTGGTTCTTAATTTTGAGATTAACCATGTACCGATAAAGTATTTACATAAAACCCTTTTATGTTAACTACAAATTTTCATATTAAACTACTTATTTATGTGGGAATTGTCTTTTAACCATAAAATAAATTATGATAAAAATGAAATAAAGTAAATATATAAATGAAATGATCATGAGAATATCTAATGATTGATTTATTGAGTGTAAAACAAATCAATCTCTATCCCTAGGGGAAAACTTCTTATTCTAGTCTTGGAATGATCTAAAACATTCCACCTTTTCACCTATGTATCACTCACGATGGTTTCATATAAGTTCCATATTAAATTTCCTCTTCTTTGGTTCCACTTTGAACTAAATTCATGTGAATTCAGATACTACTTTTATTAGATATGTTTTATAAATAACATGCAGGTGAGGGAAACTAAATGATTGATTAAGGGGAATTACACGAAAAAACCATGTACAGATAGGCCATACATAATAAAAAAGGGAGGGATGACACACATTTCCTCATGTTTAATTTAATAATAAATAATTGAAACCAATTTAATAAAATAGAATTAAATAAAACTAACACATACATAGGTCTGGTCCAATATCATGATTGGTCATACACATGAAATGATTATGTATTCAAAATAACAGGCTAAAATTCATTTCCATTTATTTTTGGATATGATAAAATACAGTAAAATAAATTTGATTAATTATCTTATTTTTTTACAATCAGTTATATATTACCATACTCTATGATTTTTTCTAGAATAAATAATTTAATTTAACTTAAAACATAATAAAATAGTACACTACTTTTTACATGAAATAAACTCAGTGAGAACCCATCTAAACTACATAGTATGGTTTTAATTGTATAAATTTTACTCACACACCATATTTTTTACACAACATTGTCATAATTTTGTGTCATGTACTTCCAAATTAATTCCACACCGAAAAAATGAATATTATGTTACCTATATAATTTAATGTGATGATTCATTATTATGAAATGAAAATATTTGATTGTAGTTTTACATATTTCATGAAATTAATTAATCATTTCATATTTTAAAAGGCCAAATAATAGACATGTACTATAAATTTAATGATTTATGGATTATATGTCCATGGGATTTAATTGGGTAATTAATTTAATTTAATATTTCTTTGTAAACAATTATAGTACAAGCCATGTGAAAGTTGGTAGAACAAAATGTACTTCGATTCATCAGATATCCACATAAAACACCAAGGGAATCAATGTGAACTACTTATGGACATTTATTTAGTACACAACATGTAATTTATGTTACCATACTTACATCATATTTTCCTCGTGTATTAAATACAAACAGTTTATTACCTATATGATACAACATGACCCTATTTTTTCCAATGGGAAAACACATGGACTATATGATGTGTAGGAAATATATATAATGTGTAGTTTGGAAAATCAATGTGCCACCCTAGATGGTTAAAACATGTTTTATTTAATGTACATGGTCTGTATTAACTACATGGTGACTTGGAATCTATGCAGGTGTGTAGGTGAAATGAATAAGGGTAAATAGTGTGTGATAAAGGAGTACCCATCGTGTAATCCTTTAACATATAAACATAATTATTAGCACCTCTAAATTCCTCATTTAGAAAGGTTATTTGTTAATTATTATCAAATCTTGGTTAAATTAGGGAGAAATGAAGTGGAGCAAGATTGGATTTGGATGATCGGTCATGATTGAATTTAAACATGAAATGAAAATTAACTTTTAAATATGCAGTGATCAAAAACGAAATAAATTATTATATATATTTAACATGACCATCTGATACAACTTATTATTTCTGTGAACATAATAAGTGCATAATTGAGCTAATACTAACTAAGAAACTTTCATATTTTATGGATCATTTTCATATTTTACAAGACATAAACATCATGTACAATGAATTTTTTCTAAGGAATATTGATAAATAAGTTCACCAATATCAAGAGAAGAAAATTTAATGAAAAATTTATAATTAATTTAAATATATAAAAAAATACCTCATAATTTAGAACATTATTTTATGATGTTTTTGATCTTATAAAACCTTTTTTAATCAATTACCATTAATATTGTAGGATACAAGGTTAGAATAATTATAACAGTGATCCATATTTGCTCCTATGATCTCTGAACAACAATGATGGATTTCTAGGTATTAGAGCAGTGGGTCAATCATCTTATGGTGTTCATATTGATCACAATAATGATTCCTTTAGGTCCGAATAGTCACCCATTTGATCTGATTCATGGTATTATGTAGGATGAATGACAATCCTTTGTGCTTTATTCAGTCTTGGAGGAGGGATCCAGAATTTATTGACCATAAAATTTCTTAATTATGATCAATCTACACATAATAGATATAATTGTATATTTATAAATAATTTGTTATTGTTATATTTTTTTTTAATTTCACAAAATCCCTTAAATAATATATTAAACCTCATATGAACCCACTTGTAGTAATAAAGATATTATTATTATTATTATTTTCTCATGGTGTTCTCTAGCTGGCACAATTATAAATACTATTTTTCTTGCTTGAAAATATATTTTAATCACAAAATATGATCTTGGTCCATTAGTCCTCCTTGACATTAATAAAATAACAAAATAAATATTTATTAATTTCATATATAATTATATTTAAATATACACACATAATTAAATTAATTACCATGTTACTATTTTTTTAATTTACATGATTAATAAAAATTAAATAAAATTATTCCTTAATCTTGAGAATAATATTTATTCCAATAAATAAATTCATGTAGAATTTATTTTGCAAAAAATAGTAATTCTTAGTGTGTGACCGTCTAGGATTCTCTCTCATTGTAATATTTAAGTATTAGATAAAGTAAAAGATTACTGTCTAGTAATGAGTCAAGGGACTAGAGAGAAAATATTAAATTTTCTAACATCAATAACCTCAAATGAGAGATCACTATGTAATATAATCCATTCATAATGATATCTCATCAAGTAGGTTTCACATCTCATCATCCTATATGATTGGTACGTATTTATTTTATTATCTAAAATATTCTCTTCATTACCCCATGTATAAGGAATTTAATATAATAACTCTATTTTAATCAATGGTGTGAGACATCAACTTCAATGAATATGTAAGGGAAAATCCTTCCTCAAATTTTATATTAATATAATGTCAATGGTGATGTACCAAATATACCTAACATCATGGTGAACTAGTTTCATCGTGGTTTATATCAATATATTAATGATTGTGTCTTTTGACATGGATTAATAAAAAATTTAATGTCTAAGAACCATTACAGATTCTCATTAACATTAATATCCATTGACACATAAATACGTTGAATTCTTTTTGGTGGTATTATTCTCATAATCTTCCAACTTATAGACTACCAAGTGAGAAATTCATGAGATAAAGTCTCATGTTATTACAAGTACTTGCATTAGATGGTCAACATACTATGTTCCCTATCAAAGAATGTTATCTGAACATAAAATATGGTTTTATAATGTTGTCCTGAAATTTTAATGTTCTCGTCAATACAAAGAGCTAATTTGATGTTTTCAGTTTTACATACACTCTAGGACATTATTACAATAATGTCACCAAGAACTATGAATGATATATACTATGCTATTTCAGTTAATAGACAATTATTTTAATATACATGGAATCCAATGTACATGAAGTTGGTTCTAGTAAACCAATTACAATAGTTAAATATAGAGTTCCTCTTTAATAACTATATTAAATAATTTAATCTTCATATTCAATTGATAAATTTTGAAGTCTCATTAAATAATAACTTCAAGGAATAATCAGATTGACTCATGTCTAGCCACCAATGAAAATATTTCTTCAACATCTATGTCTTTGATTTGACGATATCATTTATATACCAAACTTAATATTTTTGGATCAAGTTCACACTCAAATCATGTATATTTTTAAACAACAACTTTATTTTAAGGATTTTTTAATCATTTATTTTTTCTACAATCACTCATGTTTTATTTTTCTAAATTTAATTCTGAAATTCAATTATATATTTAAACTATTTTTAATCCTTTGACTCATCTTCAAAAAAAATAAAATAAAATTGGATCCTCTTTTGATAATAGAAAAATATTATCAACACTAATTTTTTCAAGTTTGTGTTATGGAAATTTTGTCACTAAAAATGTATTATTGATAAATTTCATCTCTAATAATTTTCATTTAATTCAATTATTACCTTTTTTCAAAAGAAATTTAATCCTTTAGTTCACAAATATCATCTTTATCATTGATGAATTTTAATAAACTTCCATAAGTTATGTAATTTCATTATATACTCCATGAATTCCATTTAAACATGAATTTTCATATTTTTTATATATATATCCTCAATCAACTTAACATATTTTAATTATATTTTTTATTAAATATTATATTCAATTATATTTAGTATTGAATATTGATTTAGTATCATAACAATACCCCATAATCAATTACATCATACTATTTTCCTTGACTTCCATCAATGTTTTAAATAAAAAATTTATTTTCAAAAATACTAAATCATTTCAATGTAATATTTATTAGATTAAAATTTCTTCATATAGTATTTTCACTTCCCAATGACATAAGACAACCCAATATCATGTTTACCCAGATACTACACCACCCATTTCCCATAATGACTTGAAATTACATTTTCAATATGAAATGTTTTTCCACGTTTTTCACTATCTTATTTTACCTTTCAAATACTCAATTTTTTATGGTATTATTACAAGTGAAACCAAATATCTAATTCCTTACCTAAATAATTTTACACTTGAATGAAATTATACTTCATTCCTTGTCTGATTAAAGTATTTTAATTGACCTTTTAATTTTTTTATCTCTCCTTTGAATTTTTTTGATATATTCAATCAATTATTATTTTTATTATAGATAGTTCCATAGAACCAACTAAATTTGAAAATATATTACAATAATATATGTATATTTTTAATATCACATTGTGATTGATGTTCTATATAAAATGAATGTGATAATATACTTAAAATATTTTTTCATATCAAATGGTTATATAAAACTACCCAATATAGTTATAACATAGAGATTATATGATAATTTTCTTAAATTAATATTTGGAATAGTCTAAATACTTAAATTAAACAAGAAACAAATTATTTTTTAATATCAGCTATTTTGGGCATGTAAGCATGGAGTATTCTTCGCATGAACTTTTCAATTAGTGATCTCCAAGTATAAAGGTCATGATGATAGACCCACCAATATAAATTCGATGTGTTTTTGGTGTCATTGGATACTCTTATATATGGAAGCATGTATTTTCCATCATAATTTAGGGCATTATAAGTGTGTATCATCAGTTGTATACTTTTTTGTATGTATGAAAATCATGTGGACAAAATATCAATGTGAGTTAGTATATGTTATGTAAATCCTAAGAGGTGTTATTAATTGACTAATAGACAAAGGATTTTTCACTTTCTTATTAATTGAAGAATATATCTCCATCATTTTGATTAAAATAAAACTATCTAATGAAATCCACATGTATAATAGTTTAAATAATTATTCACATAAGAAATTCAAAGAATGATAATCGAGTATATAGGGTGACTATAAAAAAATATATCTTTCTTAATGAGGTTTCAATTGACAAAGAGATTATAATAAATAGTATATTTTTTAAGAAATTTTTTGTAGTTATATAATTAAATTATTTTTCTTTGTATTTCTTGGTATGTTTCTAGATGTAGATCTTCGAATTTAGGTAAATTAAATTATTTCAAAACAGAAAGAGTACTATAGGTTCACAAATAATGTGCAAGAACCCAGATCTTCATTTCAGGTATGGATCTAGAATCCGGGTGTTTTTGGGAAAAGGAATGTTTTTTGGAAATTTATAGAGTACAAACTATGTTCTTAGGAGTACACACTGTGTACTTGGGTGCTTCGGGTATCCATGTATTGGCTGTGTAATGGCTGAGTACATGGCCGTGAGGGGTTACCTAGAGACCGCATAAAGTGAGGCCCAGTAAGGGCATATACACACCATGTATTTTTAAAGAACATTACAAGTAGTTTTATTTTTATTTGATTAAATGGACCTAGGTTGTGTCTAATAGATAGAAACATCTTCTTCTCATCTCATCTTCTCTAGGAGCGACAGAAATCACTGATTCTTCCCAGAGCCACCAATCAGTGGTCGTTCTTGAATCAACTGCCATCAATTGCATTGGAATCACCATGATGATTTCTTCCTTCTTCTAGAGCCTCACCCATTGATATCTCTTCTTTAATAAGAAATTATTGGTTTAATGTTTTTGATATTTTTCTAGATCTATTATGTTTTGGGTTGAATAAAAGGCTGGGATTCAACTATATCAATCGTACAATGTCGAGGTAGGTGGTTTGTGGCTTTCCATAGATTTCCTTTGAATTATATGTGAAAAGGGACCAATACCCCAGTTTAGGGTATTTCATGTTTAGGGAATCTTACCCTTTAATGTATATTATGCCTTGATTTCTTGTTTTAGTTATCTTTTTTGGGAATAGGGTTTAATTACCTTACTATGGATGTGTTTTCCCATGTTTGAACTGATATTGGATGATGGGCCTAGTTTTTCTGGTCAGAATTCACTTTGTTCCATGGCTAGTGTTGTTAGGATGAAGTGATATTTTCTGAATTCCTTGTTCCATGCATTGTAGCTATTTATCCAAGTAGTATTTTGTGATTTATTTGGGTATATAGACATCGTTTGTGCACGATTGACTTACACAGGGCTGTGGGAACCTGGTGTAGTTAGACCATAGGGGGAATGGATTCTGAGTGCTTCCCCAAAGTGCCTTTTATACTTTCATGTTGCAAGAACATAGAGGGGATGGACATGAGTTCTCCCTCAGTGTGTCTTTAGTTCCACATTGCTAGACCACAAGAGGAATTGGACATTGAGTGCTTCCCCACAGTGTATGTAGTTTACCGTTACGAGACCACAAGGGGAATTGATGGTGAGTAATTCCTTTCAGAGTCTTTGTTTAAGCTGAACAAGAGGGGTTAGACTGTGAGTACTCCCTAGAGGGTTTCTTGAGATTGTTTGGTTGTTTATTTTAATAAACGTGAATGAATATAGTTGAAACAATTGTATTGTTTACTTTTGAGTACTTCCTTGTTTATTACTTCATTTTTTATATTGCCTGCCATGTATAATAACTGACAGTTAGGCATTGATCATTGGGTGGTTTCCTACTCGGATTCATCTCACACATCATTTGGGTCATGATTTTCGTCCCAAACAGATTATATTATTGCAGGTATAGATAAGGGAAAGCACCCTTCTACTTCAGGTACTTGATTGTTGTGAAGCTGGAGAGCATAGGACCAAGAAGAGGCTTATGATGCTGCTTGAGTTATTTACTTGTTTTCTTTTGTGCGTTGGTTTAGTACTATATTCCAGCATTGTGTCTTGTTTGGCAGCTTCCTATACATATATGACATGCATCTTTTATATATGTGCTCTAGTTGTTTATCTACTTGCAGTTTTCCATTATTTACAGTTTCATGTTATTATTACTGTTTCTGCTACTTCTATCGGTTTATTTCCACTGTATTACTCAGCCAATGAGAGAATAGTTTCCCCCTATCATACCCAAGTCCATCGCTGCGATTCAAAAGCCTTTGGTGTTTGAGGAAATGTTCTTGAGGCCATGTGACCAACCGGTTTCAGGGCACCTCTACCCGGCACCCGAAACCAAGATGTTACAAAGTGGTGTTGGAAAAATTCTTTTATTCTTGACTTAATATTTAGAGCCTATATCTATGGATTTAAAGAAATATGTAGTTTTTAATAATCTGTGCTCGAGAATAGTTAACCTGTGTATAGGGAAAATCTAATTTACCTTTATTATTGCAATTTTTCTGGTTTTCTAATTTTACAGTTAATTTGATTTCACCATTGGGTGGTTCACATGTTTTTTTATATTATTGTTGATGTTTATAATGTTCTATTTATTTTTCAACCCCTTGAGATGAGGGTATTCCATCTCATGCATCATATAGGCATTTTCTAGAGATCGCATGTCATGTATTCATATAATTCCATTTTTGGTGCATTACCAATTTCATGTTGTTGTGATAGATATTTTTCTAGATATGCATGATTTTGTGATAGATGCTTTGATAGAATTACTTCTATTTGATAGGGTATTGAATTGTGCGAGGTTTATTTTGGATGAATACAAACTTTGGTCTCAAAGGTGTTATTTGCCATCATGGATCGGAATTTGGTGGATCATGTTATTGATTTCCCTGTTATACTATGATATACATGAAAATGATTCCAT
The DNA here is from genome assembly GCA_963277665.1 of Viscum album. NCBI lineage: Eukaryota > Viridiplantae > Streptophyta > Magnoliopsida > Santalales > Viscaceae > Viscum > Viscum album. Next base: position 1,440,128,770 of record OY728133.1, on the reverse strand, counting down.
ACATTGATTCTTTGGGGTGTATGGCCCACCCACAGATCGGAATTTGGCACTTTAATGTTTTTCTCAATGTTTTTAAGGGCTTTAGGAGTAGTTTATAAGGAATACTATCTGGTAAAACCTAGAATACATAGTGTTTAATGATGAATCCATGCCATGTATCCTTCTGTTCAGGAAGGAACAACTTTTTTTAATTACACACTGTGTAGTCCATAACTATGTGACTATCTATGTGGACAGAGACACAGGGTTGGGATAATGTTTGATGGAACACATTGTTTATTTAGAGCACATAACGTATTATAGAGGACATGTATCCAACCATGTGACTAATGACATGGGTGGATGAAAATCAGGTAGTACACACTGTGTCCATCTTGAACATGTCGTGTGGAGTCAACCATGTTACCATCCATGTGTCTTACAACATGGGTCAGTGAAATACTTCTATTACACATCGTTTTTGGTAGAAACACGCTATGTAGAATAAACTGTGTCTCTGACCATTTGGTTAACGACACGTGTGGTTGAAAATTAAGTGGTACACACTGTGTTTACGGTGAAAACTCAGTGTAGTTTTGTTTTAGAATAACTGTGTGGTTTGACTATGTAGGGGAAACTTGGTTGGGGAAATCGATTCTAGTAAACACCATGTCCTTGGGAGGAATACGCCGTGTATACAGGGGTTACACAACTAGTGTTGGAAGAATAACACGTCCATGTGAAAGACTAAGGGAACACACAGTGTAGGGGTTATACATTTCATGTATCAACTTTTTAGAAATCTTGAATGTTTATTCTTCTATCACATTCCTAAAATTCGATGTTTTCATACCTAGATAATCTTTAAATAAGGTGTGTGCTTGAACTTGTAGAGTCATTCCACCGAGGCATCCTCCAATTGTTTTCCAGTTATAGGGCAGTGATCAGACACCAACAATGGTTGATCAGGGACTACCAGTTGATCCTCTATTCGTGCTTGACTTGGAACCAGCCGTCATCCTGGATACAGGTGCTAACACACAGTTCCGAGAAGGATTCATGAGGATTATGCAGACCTTCCTAGGAGCACCACATCCTACCTCATCTATGGAAGAGTTGATGCAAGTCTTTTAGCCGTATAATCCTCCCACATTATTTGGGGAATGAGGACCTTAGGCTGCAGAGTCATGGACAGAAGCCATGATGTATATCTTTGAGCATCGAGAGATACCTACATAATGGTGGGTGAATCTCACTATGTACATTCATTAGGATTCTTCCATAAGATGGTGGGATGTGATATCACAGGCATGACTCTAGCAGGGTATGACATGGGATGAGTTCCAACATCTCTTCAATTATTACATCAACCTGGAGACCTTAAGGGCCAACTAAGCCTAAGTGTTCATGAGTATGGTGTAGGGTACTCTCCCAGTAATGGAGTATTCTTATCACTTCATATAACTGCATTGGTTCACAAATATTCCATGGGGTGATGAGTTATTCCTGACGAGGAAGCTTGATGATGGTTTCAGGAATTGCATCCAATCTTAGGTGAACATATGCTGGTTAGCTTCTATCACTTCTATAGTCAACCAGACACTTATCACAGAGATAAACTCGAGAGATTATAGGGCTGGGAGCTTCGGTGGCTCAACATCTGGAGTTGGTACCCCTTTGACTGACAATAGGAAACACCATAGAAAGTTTATGCGTGGAGATCCAAGTAGGAAGAATACTTCTTCATATATCCAAGTGATGTGCTGTCAGTGCAGTAAAAGTGGGAATATAAGGCCTCATTGACTAAGAGACCTAGTGGATTTCTGATCTTGTGGAAATATGGTTCATCTTTAGTGGTTCTTTCAGTTTTCTCACCAAATTATGGTAATATAGGCTCTTCTATGACTCCTCGTTCACGAGCAGGACCACCCATTTTTTCATCTTTCTAGGAACTGGATTTTTTCTGGCCTCTTAGGCTAAGGTGGAGGTCATGGCCGTGGTATCCAGTCACTAGGATTTCATCAAAATTAGGGTGGATCAGCTCAGGGTCATCATATAGGGTCACATGGCCATGGTACATGTCAGAATTTTGCAGAAGAGGAGACCAAGATGGAGTAGGATCCCAGACCCTCAATAATTAGAGGTATGATTCTAGTTGACTCAATTTTAGATTCTTCAATTTTTGATATAGGGATACCCATAGTTTCATATCATTTACGGCTCTGAATCGTTACTTATACTGATGTCTTGACACTGGACACTCTGTTAGGGATAAGAACAACTGGTTTACGCCAGTGCAAGAAGTTCCCTCTTGAGGTAGGTGGGTATAACTTTTTATGGGACCTCTATGTCCTAGAGATGACAAACTATGAATTCATTATTATAATGGAATGGTTAATTACCTTACAAGATGTGGTCTATTTCTATTTCCGTAGGGTGAGTTTCACATCCCCATAGGGCCTATTCTCTCTATACGAGGGAGAATGGGATGTCCATGTGAGTAGAGAAAGACTTGAGAATAATGGGTTATGAGGAGTTATAACCCATATTTCTAGTTTATATTTGGATGGAAAGGGTACTTTATATATGGACATTCCTCCAGTGGTGGATTATTTCAGTAATTTCTTTCTGTAGGACTTTTCAACTTTTCCTTCAGAGAGAGAGGTAGACTATTCTATTGGTCTTGTGGTAAGAGCAGCACCGAGGTCCTTTCCTTCTTATAGTTTGGTTACACCAGAGTTGTAGGAGCTCAAGAACCAATAAGAGGAGTTACAGTCAATGGGTTTCATCTAACCTAATACTTCTCCTTGGGGTTCATCTATCTTATTTGTGAAGAAGGCAGACGATACCCTCATATTTTTTGTGGATTATCGGATACTGAACTAGTTGATAGTCAAGAAACGATATCCCTTACCAAGGATTGATGATATCATTGATCAGATTCAAAGATCTCAGGTATTCTCAAAGATTATATTTAGATTTTTTATCATAATTTGTAGTTTAGATCATTAGATATACCCCATGATAGCCTTTCATAGTATGTATGGTCTATACGAGTATGTCATTATGTCGTTCGGTCTCACAAATATGCATGCAGCTTTCATGGCACTGATGAACCGTGTGTTCCGTCCATACATGGATTCATTCATGGTAGTATTTGTAAACAATATATTGGTGTACTCTCATAATCTACATGACCATGATACCCATTTTGATATCTTTTTGAGTACACTGAGAGAGCATCATTTATATTCTATTCTCTCAAAATGCCACTTTTGGAAGGACCAGATTCACATATTTAGTCACGTTATCTCAATGATAGGATTATCTATAGAACCATAGAAAGTGAGGGTAGTAGTTTCTTGGGATTAGTCAAATAATTTCTTTGAGGTACGAAGTTTCATAGAACTAGCTGGTTACCACAAAAATTTTATACAGAAATCTTCACGCTTAGCAGCGTAAAAAATAGGCTTGACTACGAAGGGTGCGAAGTACCTGTGGTCAGATTCATGTGAGTCATCCTTTCAGGAACTGACAGGGAGGATGACTTCAGCACTAATAAATGTTTTTCAAGAGAGGGTGAAGAGTTATGCAATTTACGGTGATGCATCAGGTATCAGGCTGGCAGTAGTTATTATGCAGGGGGAAGATGTCATTGCGTAAGGGTCTCAGTGGTTGAGGCCACATGAGAGGAATTACCCGACGCAAAATAATGAGTTGGCTTCAGTTGTTCATGATTTTTTCTTTTGGAGACATTATATTTTGGGAGATCATTTTTTGGTTTTCACTGACCACAAATGTCTCCAGTCTATCTTCACTCAGTGTGATCTGAAATTGAGACAACAAAGGTGGGTTGAATACCTTTTGTACTTTGATTTTGAGCTTGCATACACACCTAGAGAAGGCAATGTAGTGGATGATGAGTTGAGAAGGAGGACTAATATAATGTAAATTCAAGAGTCTAACATTGAGTGGAATATTATTATTCTGTTCTCTGAGATTAATTTGGAGGTGCATGATATACATGGGTAGATGTTTCTTTCTTCTATAGCCATTACCTCTACTATTATTGAATGATTATGAATGAGGTAGCTATAAGATTTGGAAGGCCTAGTTCTATGAGAGAGCGTGTGAGGAGACGAACCAATTCATAGATGGATAGTAGGAGAGGATGAGATCCTGTATTTTCTTGAGCACGTACGAGTGTCTGCAGACATACACGAGGAGAATATGCAGGATTTTTATTACACTATTTGGGAAGTTCATTCAATAATCATCAAGATGTATCGAGATCTACACTATTAGTATTGGTGACCTAGTATGAAGATAAATGTTGATAATTTTTTGATGAGGTGTTCCACCTTTCAGCAGGTGAAGGAAGAACATTAGTGACCAATATGGCTTTTTAAGCAGTTACCCATTCTCGATTGGAAGTGGAATGATATCACGATGGACTTCATGATAGGTTTATCGGGGTCGCCTCATGGTAATGATGAAGTTTGAGTTGTCATTGACAGACTCACAAAGGTTTCACACATATTTCTGATCAAGGAGACTATCAGTGTAGATGGGATGGGATGGAAGGATATCAGGGATGTTGTATGTTTACATGGGGTTCCACAATCCATTATTTCAGATAGAGACAACCATTTTACTTATCAAGTCTATAAGGGATTATAGAGAGATTTGTGTATACATGTACTTATGAGTACATATTACCAACCCCAGACAGTTTTCCAGTCTGAGCATACTATTTATATGCTAGTGGACATGCTTTGAGCACGTGTCCAGGATTTTGGAGGTTCATGGGAGAAGCACATACCTATGGTGGAGTTTTCTTATAATAATAGTTTTCAAGAAATTATTCATATGGATCCTTATAAGGCTATGTATGGTTGGCCATGCCGATCACCCCTATGTTGGATGGATGTAGTAGAGGTAGCAATGATGATACATCATCTTGTCTAGGAGACCATAGAGCTGATAGTGTTGATTCAGAAGAAGATGACTGTTGTATAGTCATGACACATGCCTGTCGTGGGGTGTGAAAAAAAATATAACCTATGTTAAAATGTATTATAGTGGGTTACCTAGGTTATATCCAGATAGGAATGCTCGAAAATAGTTTTTGTCACTTAAAATAAGTGATTTTGTTTTTGAAATTGTTTGATTGGGAAAATACATGAAAGAAACGTAATAATGTAAAGTAAATAAGTGAAAGTTTTAAAAAAAATTAAAAAATTATGTGATTTAAATCAGTGAAATGAAATGGTGATCAGGATAGGGTCAGTTTTTCAATTTCAATTATATCGTAGTTCACATTACCCAATTCTATTTTGCTAAATCATTAAGAGTGAGAATACACAATCATATATTCTCACTCCCTTGGTCAAATAAAAATGTGATAATAAACCTTAATAAAATATCTGATTGTTCTACTCTCCTTATAATGTGTAATAGAGTTGTAGAAAATCCCCCCAATTATCTTAAGCAATTCTCAATCGGGTCTTGTTTATCCGAATCAATCAAGAACATTCACTACTCCTCACACACGTACATGTGATCACCGAGTACTTTATCAATATTTCCTGTTCTATTCCATAATTTATAGACCAGAACCTAGAGGAGGGAGATATTGATAATTGAAAAAGTATAAATAAATAACATAATATAAAATCAGATACAATCGCACAAGATAATAAAAACTGTTATAAGAAATTCAAGATGATTCACAGAAGAGAAAAGAGGATCTTGAAACATTAATTGAAAGAACTCATGAAATACAAAATGGAAAACATATCCTTCCCCAGTCACACAGAATTTTAACCCACCATGGTAAGGGTAACTGAGTTGAATGGGGAAGAATAAGTCACTACAAAGATAAGAAGAACAAAATAAAGAAAAGAAAGAACAAAAATTGTTGATCCTCCAGAATCTGTCCTCCAGATGTTTGACTTTGTTCTTCCCACCCTCTGTCTGAAAATAGTTGAGGTATCTTCTTATATATTGTTGTAAATGAAGTTGGCTATCGACCCTCAAAATTTGAGAGTCATTGGACAGGTGTAAAGAATGATATGACCAGACCAATGACCATTACTTTTCCTGAGAGAAAAAAATTGTTTCACCCACTCCACTTGGATGCGACAGTAAGATACATTGATGAGATTCATATTTTATCAAATTTATTATAAACCATAATTTGAATGTAATATATCAACGCTAGATAGAGGAACCTCATTATAAGGTAGGATAAATGAGATATTGTTGATTTAATGTGGTAGGGTCCATTCTACAAGCAAGACTGAGGTCTCCACTTGATTGATTGTTCTGTAACATTGGGTATCGAATTGGGTCTTCTTCTTGAAGAAAAAACTGAATCCCACAAGAATATGAATCCTACAAAAAAGATTCAACTAAATTGGAATAATATTATAAAAGTTCTTCCGGAAAAAAGAAGCTATATAAAACTGCCAATTTTACAGAATTACCCCATTTTCACATTTAAGCGTAAAATACACCAAAAACACATAAATGATGTAAATATAAAAAAATTGAATAATTTAGAGGGATTAAATCATTGAAAAACATATGAATAATAATGAAAATATTAACTCTATCAATTCCCCCACACTTATCACTTGTACTCCTGGACAAGTTTGAATCAAAATAAAATCAAAGTAAATTCAAAACACATTTTCATGAGATCCACCAATTTGACAACAAGAAACAAAGTATATCATGACTCCTAAAACAATATTAGTTCATGTTCTTAATATATGATCATTTAGTATATTTATTATTCATTTATCCTCCCATGCACACAACACACTTAACTAAATTTCATTATCTCTCGTCACACAAATTTCAATTTTTTTGCAATGTCTTCCTCATCCAAACTCTTACAAGGGTCACCATAGGTTTGTTAATTTCCTAAATCTCCACCTAATGTGAGTTAAAGAAATATCTTTATCATGAGGACTCATCAAGAGTTTTCTGTGGATTTAGGTTGGTAGGATTTAGATGTAAAAATTCTGAGGCTGAATGTAGAGGGGTTGGCTCTTTTGAAGCAAAATCACATTCCTCTATTTTTCAAAACAGTATGGTATCCTCTTCACTCCCATTAGTAGAAATTCAGCTTCATAATCATGGAATATCATGGAATTTTCACACATTTTATCATTTCAGCATTAAAAATTTAAATATTCAGAAATATAATATTTCTTGAAAGCTTCGGATAAGGCACAACTTTCTTTCTTTATTAGAAGCTCCAGAAAAGCACAACTTCTCTAATCATGAAAGCTCTAGAAAAGGCACATCATTCACCAGAATGATTTTTTTTAGTAGAAATATCATCTCTTAAATATTTTCCTTTAACGAAAAGTTTCACCTAATTAAGTATCACACAACAATATAGCTTCCCCCCACACTTATGTTCAAATAGATCATGCAATTTCACTTAAAGAACAGGTTGGATTGGGAATATTTTCTTGTAATGTGGATAAACTAACATGATGGTAATGGAATCTAAGGGATACAAATATTAAATGTTCAAGGAAGGACACTATAAAAAGGATTTTATTTAAAAAGGTGATTTAAATCCAATGAAATTCATCAATTATTTAAAACACATGTACCACAAACCTTGATGTTTTGTTAGGAATAAATAAAATTCTAGTAAAATCAAGCATTATACGGTTCTCTTAAGAAGTGAGGTGAATGTAATGAATATGAAAAAAATAGGTTCAGAAGCCTCATGGTAATGTGATTTCAAATATAAATATTGTGATATGTGGAATGATATTTAAAAATCAGAGTACTTTTTCATGAAATTCCCAAATAATTGAACATGAACCAAAGTCATTTTCAGCACTCGTTTAAGATTAGTTTCATGGAATAAATTATTTCTTCCATGGAAATGGGTTTCAAAAATGTCAAAGATAATCATTTCAGCACAAAATATTCAAAAACACACAAAAATTTAAAAATAAACCCACAAAAGTTTAAACACACACATTTTGAAAACAAATAGGAAAACAAACAAAAAATAAAATCCTAAACTACAAAGGTTCCCTCCTCTACACTTAAATGATGTAGTGTCCACAATTAATTAAAATGGATTTAAAACATAAGAATATTAGAAATTGAATTAGAAAAATAAATAAAATATAAAGGAAAGGTATGTCCTGATAGGATTTACTGATAAACAGGTTGGAGGAGTGTGATCTCCTCCATTGGCTCTGATGTCATGGTCCCATGGAATTTCTTCAGCCTATTCCCATTGACAGTGAATGGATCCTTCTCTCCATCATTCACATTCTGCACAACACCAAAATAATATACATGAGTAACTATAAATGGACTTTCCCATCTAGAACAGAGTTTACCTGGCATTGGATTATGTCTTGAATTGAATAACAACACTTTGTCTCCTATATGGAAGTCTTTTGGGTGGGTCAATTTTTCATGATGCATTTTTGTTCTCTCTTTGTAAATACCATAATTTTCAAATGTTTCCCTTCTAATTTATTCTATCTCCTATAACAAAAATCATCTATATTTCCTAGCACTTTCAAGATCTTGATTCATCTTCCACATAGCCTAGTATTCCTTTTGTTCCAATTACAGAGGTAGGTGATAGATTTTACCATAAATCAAACTATAGGGACTCATTCAAATTAAGTTTTATTAGGTTGTCCTGTAATCCCATAACATGTCTTCTAACCTATGGCTACAGTCCTTCCTATTTGGATAAACAGTCTTTTCCAAAATTCTGTTAATTTCTCTATTAGACACTTCAGATTTCCCATTAGTCTGTGGATGATAGGGAGTTGATGTTTTATGATGAACCCCATGATTTTTCAACAAAGAATCTATTGTCCTATTGCAAAAGTGATTCCCTTGACCACTGATGATGGCTCTATGAACTCCAAACCTAAAAAATATATTAGCCCTCACAAAATCACAAAAAACATTAGCATTATTAGTCCTGGTGGATTTTAATTCCACCCATTTGGAAACTTAATCAACATCAAGAATAATATAAGAATTTCCAACTGAAATTGGGAAAGGGCCCGTAAAATCTATCCCCCAAACATAAAAATTTTCACAAAAAATGAGTGGATTTTGGGGAATTTCTTGTCTCTTTGAAATATTTCATGTAAACTAACATTTTTCACACCATTTTAAAAAATCATGAGAATCATTGAAAGGTGTTGTCCAATAATGTCCAGATTATAAAACCTTCCTTGCTACCCATTTAGGTCCAAAGTGGCCTCCACAATCTAATGTGTGAAAAAACTTAAATACAAAATCAAATTTAATTTTTAAGAAAACATCTTCTTATCATTTGGTCATTGAAAATATTCCAAAGTAATGGATCATCCTAGATGTAATATTTAGATTCAGATTTTAATTTGTGAATTTGGTGAGAATTTAAATTATATGAGACCTGAGATGTAACGAGATAATATACCATGTCAGCATACCAGGGTACTTCTCCTTCAATCATGTTCAACAGCTCTCCTTGTAACACCTCGAGATTTTATGAAAAATATTCTTTTTAATTTTATTGATGCCTTGTGTTGTACGCTAAACCAAAAGGAGATTGAACTACACACATCCCTGATATGAATTGCATTAAATGCAATTATTCCCTTCCACAATAGCGTGTGTAGTACGCAATACCGAGTTTCACTAAATGATATATTATTATAATATTATTATGAACTAGCCATTATGAATAGTAATACCCAATTTTTGAAATTTTATAAATTTTTTCATTCAAAACGGACTGAATTTGTGGATTCAGAATATCGAAATTAGCTTAGGGTGATCTTTTGGTACTTTTCAGATAACATTCATATTCTGATGAATAGTGAAAATTACGAAATTTTAATTAAAAACAACTTTTTTAATCGAAATAATTAATTGTGGTAAATTATTAATTTGAGTGATTTTAAAGTATATTTAGAATATATTTTTACAATTTAATACAATGTTTGTCAATGGATGTAATTTCACATTTAAACAAGACATAAACAAGTGTCAATCTTTTGATACTTATTATCTCTTAAAAACACGCTATTTGTCTTTACGACGGGCATTAATGTTTAAATTAGTTAATGTAACTGATATGTTTTGAATTTGGTAAAATAAACATCATTTTTTAATTCATAATTTCAAATATATCTTTGGCCAAATTTTTGGTATTTTTCTGGAAACATTCATTTTTTTTTATGAAGAGTGAAACCACTAAGTGGTAGTTAAAAAATTGAATTTTTTTATAAAACATAATTTTACTGCTACTGTGAGTGGAATTTCAAAAATCCTAGAGACACGGTTAATATCAAGGACTAAAATGTAGTTCAATGAGATGAAAATAATTTTTGGTGAATAGTAACTTTTTACTTTTTTTACCACGGTTAAAAGTAAATACGGGAGTTAAGGGTAAAAATGATATTATTATTACCCTAACACATGTCCTAATTCTATTGGATAAGTGTAATTCGTTCAAAAACAACCTTAGGAATAAAATATGACCATTTAGGCCCACTTGTATAGGATTAGGACATTTATTATCAATTTATTTAAAGAAGGGTTAAAATAGTTAAAATCAAAATTTAATAACTAAATCATTTTCAATATGGGGCTATACATAAGATAAATTCGACTATAAATATTCATTAGAAATATAAAAAGATTTCCAACATAATGGTATTTTGTTTATAATTTTTAGACATTAAATAATTTAATTTATTTATGACACAGTGATGATGCAGTAATTATCTTGTTAATGAAATATTGACCTAATTGATGTTATAAATACCCAAATAAATGTAATTTGAGAATTTTTATGAATTCCATTAATTTTATATGTTAATATGACATGTTATTATTTATTAAATTAAATGTTTTCTAACTAATAACTCTGTTATAAGTTTCAAAAAAATCAATTACCAAATAGTATCAAAATTGACGTAAAATTGTTTTTAAAACAAATTTTATATTATTAATTGTTATTTTATTCCTAAAAATTTATGTTTCGGAAATATTACTTCTATAAGGTTATATATATTAATAATAAACAACTTGGGGTTCGTTTGGCTTGATATAGTATGTTTATTAACCTTATAGTGTAAGAAAACAAGAAGACACAGTAAAAGTTAAATTATCTAACTTAAAGTTAAATCTAAATGATAAGGTAAAAATGATACCTAAACTTGTCTAAATTCTATTTTATGAGATTATTTTGACCCATCCCCACCTTATTTTCTAAATATATCAATTTGGAGCTATTAAAAACCGAATTTGACTTTATTATAAAATAATATTTTTAGTTATTCCAAAGGTGCCCCTCTCCTCCCTTATAAAAGGGAACCTCCTCCCTCTCCTCGTCACACCAATTTGAGCCTTCCAGCTCGGCCAAAACCTGCCCATTTCACTTCCCCACTTCCCTAAAAACATACTAGATGTACTGGTCTTCTTTAATGACCAATTTTAGTGCCCTAAGAGGAGGTCTCAAAGAGGCATTTCAAAGAAGAGGTAATGCCCGTTACAGATTATTTCATCTTTATTTCTTCTTCCAATTCTTCTTCTTTAGTTGTTTCATTATGAAGTAATAACATCAGTATCACTTATATACTGATATGTTATTATAAGTATTAAACAACCATATTTCACCATCTATCCATCCAACGGAAAATGAAATCACCGCGCGTGCGTACGTACAGAATACCGTCTCCACGCCATGGTGTAATCTATTTTCCACCACCACCTTACATGGATCGGTATAATGGTGAAAGTAATGAATATATATGATTATTGTAAAGTGATATTGATTCTGTAATATTATATGTACACTTTAATAAAATTCCACGATCTTGGGAATGATATCATCGCTCGTGCGTACGTACGGACTACCGTCTCCACAACGCGATGAGATTCACTCTCCATGTTAACCATTCATGAATGATTATAAAGTATATATAATTAATAATAATGAAATATATGACATAATAATGATACTGGATTTATGTATATATATATATATATATGGATTTCATTTACTTAATTCCATTCAATTCAAAAGGGAAACGAAAACAGCGTTCATGCATACGTACGGCCTACCGTCTCCATGAACGGTGTATTTCATTCCTTTTATCGATCTATAATATATATGTATATGATGAATATATATTATATATAAATCATGTTTTTCATTCTGTAATTATGTTAATCAGGATATAAGCAACAATATCAAGAATGACAAGTCGAAACACATACGATAAATAAAATGATTTTACTCAAAAAGCTGCTTTAACATGGAATTTACAAAAGAACATGTAATATAAAGTCATAAGTGAAACATATATGATATCGTAACAATGAATATGATTCTTTAATAAGTCAATGACATTATTTAAATCATTATACAAGAGGTTTGGATACGTACGAAGCATATCCAACATAAGGTAAGGGATAATTTTCGAAATTTCATTTTTATCTGAGATTGCTTATTCGTAAGTAATTACTCGGGTTATTGCTATCATCCATGTCCAAGTTTTATAAAAGTGTATTCATGTATGTTTATAGTTATTTTTACCCATTTTTAACTTTTACTACATGGTATGTATGGAATCCTTCTTTTACAAGGTACTTTTTGACTTTTCTGTCCAAAGTATGAGAAGAATGTTTTTTTAACTTATACGGCATGAAAAGATTTTTTACGGTTTTATAAAGCCTTATTTTCATGAAGCTTCCTCCAAAATATTTCATGAGTATTTTCAAAAAAAATCCTTATCATTTAAAATTTCCTGACATTTTTTGAAAAGAAAATGATTTTGATGAAAAAAGGATATTTTCCTCAAGAATTCATTTCAAGTGTTTTATCAAATCCATTTTCTATCTAAGATGATATTATTTTCATATGTGTATGTTTCTAGTATAATTTCTCTATGATTTACATGGTTTCTCTTTTCTTATTATGAAATGATATCCATTTCTTTTACATGGATTATGTGATGATGTGATGAAATTTATGAAACCCATTTTATTTATTGGGTTATTATGAATGATGTATGTTTATTTTGTGGCACAAGTAAGAATGATTTCATTATGAGATGGGTGGGACCTATATCTCCCTCAAATGAATTGGGTAAAGATTTATATATCATGATATAGACATGGATAGAATGGTAAGTTAATCCGGTTCAGTTTTACAAGACTGGAATAAAGAATGAACTCAATTCAGAAAGGGACTTTGTCCACTATAATGGTCTTGGTAGCAATGCCTTGGCTACTATGGAAATAATTACATGTGCTTAATGGATTCCAAAATTACATGTTTTATTCCCATGCTATTTTATCATGGTTTATGTTCCATTATGATCTATGCCTTATGTACTTCCATGTTTTATGTCATTTCTCAATATTTTGAAGTTTAAAAATTATGTTCTTGTTTTTAAGTTCAAATGTATATGGTATGATTTATTTTATCCAAGCTTACCCTTACTGAGAATTTGAGCTCACCCTTTTTATGTTTTGTTTTCCCCCAGGATCAATATAAAGGTTTTAGGTAAGGAAACAAAAAGTGGAAGATCTTTATGGGAGATGTTGAAGATCTTTCACCACGATTAGAAGATTATGTTCCAAGTTTCCAAAGACACTAAACTATTACGGTCCTTGTGTGTCTGTTTTTGTTATGTATTGAGTATTCCAAAAAAGTAATGTAATGTCCATGTAAGTCAGGCTTCGGGTCACTACAGTTGGTATCAGTGGAAAAGGAGGTAGGAATGAATCCGATCCTTGGGAACTCTCACGTGTGAGCTTTGGACGATGCATGGCTCTCCGCCCAAGGGCTTCATGAAGAAATGGATGCCACTGGGGATGGTGGTGTGTCCCGCCCAAGGGGTGTAGCCGGCCATGGAGTTCCCTGATAGGTATCAATTATAGTCCACTGGATGTAATTCTAGAACGTTATAGTTGGTATCAGAGGAAAGGTTTAGTCAACCTTTGGAAACTAGGATGCGAGAACATTAGTGCGATCCCTAGATATATTTCTAAGGTACATATAGGGATGTCCCTAAGGTTAAGTATATGTATAGGTTATAGTCTTGGAATTGCGCTAACGATCATAGAATTAAACCTAAGATGTTAGATATTGAAGGTACTCCCCCTTTATTATGTTTTTTTCCCTAGCATGATTTTTGCCTCTCACACTATTCTTTTTGGGTTTTAGGCGATGGCTGGAACCCGAAGGAACCGTGTTGATCAATGCAATGGAAAATGCAATGATTTTCCTCTTGAACAAACAAATTTTATGGTAGATGGAGTGAAAAATTTTATTGGTATACTTACACAAGCTATGAACCATTCTGGAATTCCAAATGAGCAAAGAAGGGAACAATATTCTATTGAGTCCTTCACAAGGAAACGTCCACCTTTATTCAGTGGGTCTTCTGATCCACTTGTTGCTGAAAAATGGATCAGTACCACTGAAAAGATATTTTCAATTCATCAATGTTCTGAACATGACAAAGTTATCTTAGTAGTATATCGTTTGGAAGGGGAAGCTGATCAATGGATCAATCTTATCAAGAATACGAGTCCAAGAGATTAAATTGAGTCCATGGAATGGGATGAGTTCAAGAACTTATTTTTCAATAAGTACTTCCCTTGTATTCTTCATACAATGATGGAGAAGGAGTTTCTTGAACTAAAGCAAAAGGATGATGAATCTGTTGGTATATACGAAGCGAATTTTACAAGGCTTGGAAGGTATGCATCTGGCTTTATCATCCAAACTGAAAGTAAAGTTGATCGATTCTTAAGTGTATTAAAACCCATTTTTCGAAGGGAATTAGCTATAAGAGACTTCATTAGCTATAAAGAAATTGTACGTTGTGCTATCAAGGTATAAATGGATGTTGGTGTTACATATCCATCTCATGGTTTTGACAAGAAACGAAAGATGGAGTTCAAAGAGAAATATCAGAATAATGGTGAAAAGAAGATGAATGTTTCCTTATGCTCAAAGTGTGGAAAGAAGTATGGTGGAGATTGTATTAAAGGGAATAGAAAATGTTTTAGGTGTGGAAAAGAAGGTCAGCGAGTAGCTGAGTGTTGAAGTAATGGAAAAAGGGTTGCTAATGATGTGAATAAAGAAATGACTGCAGAGAACGCACCACCAACACTTCAATGCTTCAAGTGAAAGGAAATGGGGCATTATGATAATAAATGCCCTAATCCATGGGTTAGTGATGATCGACCTGAGAAACCACTTAAGGAAAAGGACAAAGGGAAGTCACATGAAATCACTATTGGAAATGTTTAATATGACAACGATGTGGTGGAATGATTATGTGTTTATGTAATGGGATTCTAAAATAATGTTGTATATAGTATTGTGGAATATTGGAATATTTATATATTGGTCTATTTTGGTTTTCAATAATTTTATGGTACCTGTAACCATGGAATGTGATTGAGATATTTTTGGAAAGAAGATGATATGCGCATAATGAAGGGATAATGAGAAAATGAAATGTTTGATAGTATTCATGAGCTCATGACTGATATAAGGGGAAGGTTTGAGTATATAAATTTTTTGAATTTTGGTATCGTTCATTTTTTTCACTAACGTTTAATGGGTATTCATTTTTCAAGAGAATAAATGATTAAGGTATTCACATGATTGGAATGTGACCAACAAGATATACAGGGGATAAATGATGGTATTCACATGCTTGGTTGATGACATTTCAAGTAATCGTTTTCATTATACGATGAACATGGACCGAAATATTTTAGATAAGCCTAAAGATTGGAATGGATTATGTTGGACATATGTTAGTATTGTTTAAGGATAGAACCTTTTTCGATATTACTGATGGGATTTTATAGTAATTTAGTTTTAGAAAAAAGGACAACCTGCAAGACAGGTGACAACCCATCTCATCGGACAAGGCTGTGGGAATCGAACCCACAACCAAAGTGCGACTGGCCTTTATCGCCTACCACTGGACTACAAGAAGTCCTTGTTTATTAGAAACTAGTTTTATTATATTAAGGAGTATGATATATGAAGTATAAGTCCATTTTAACCATATATGATAAATCTCACTATAGATCAACTTATGTATATTTAATATCTTTTGCTAACCTTTTGTTTGAGATAGATGGAATGACCCGTCATTCTATCACATAATCTGCTAACACTTCACGAATAAAAAATTAAACTTCATTTCTTTATGAGATGAAGTGGAAATTGTTCAAGGCAGAAACAATAGTGAGATTGTACCAAAATAAAGTAAGTATTTATTATAATTCAAATTCTTCAACTTTAGGGAAATGATCTTGAAAACCAAAAATGTTGTCCTACTGACCTTATATCCGATGAATCAGATGGTACCCTAGATCATCACAAATTTATGGCCTTGTGATTTTTGTCTTTTTCATTGCCATGTTCTCTACCACTCTCCATCAGAACATGACAGTTAGATTTCTCTTCCATATCCATATTTTCACCTATGTTCTTCTATGTAGAAACCCAGGGATTAGTTAATTTGGGTAACCGTTACGTTTCATACTTTAGTTTCTAAAACCAAGTTTTTGTATTCCTTTTTACGATGTGGTTTTCTATTAACGAAATTTTTGAGTGGTACACCATTTATAACCTCGATGAATTTCGAGGGAGAAATTCATTTTAAGGGGGGTAGAATGTAACACCCCAAGATTTTATGAAAAATATTCTTTTTAATTTTATTGATGTCTTGTGTTTTACGCTAAACCAAAAGGAGCTTGCACTACACACATCCCTAACTTGCCTTTCATTACATGAAATTACGACCTTCCACGATAGAGTGTGTAGTACGCAATACCGAGTTTCACTAAATGAGATATTATTATAATATTATTATGAACTAGCCGTTATGAATAGTAATACCCAATTTTTGAAATTTTATAAATTTTATCTTTCAAAACGAAAATCATTTTTGGATTCGGAATATCGAAATTAGCTTAGGCTGAAATTTTGGTACTTTTTGGATAACTTTCATATTCTAATGAATAGTGAAAGTTACTATATTTTAATTAAAAACAACTTTTTTAATCAAAATAATTAAAAGTGATAAATTATTAATTTGAGTGATTTTAAAGTATATTTAGAATATATTTTTACAATTTAATACAATTATGGTCATTGGATGTAATTTCACATTTAAACCAGACATAAACATGTGTCAATCTTTTGATAGTTATTATCTCTTAAAACATGCTATTTGTCATTACGAAGGGAATTAATTTTTAAATTAGTTAATGTAACTGATATGTTTTGAATTTGGTAAAATAAACATCATTTTTGAATTCATAATAGAAAATATAGCTCAGGCCTAATTTTTGGTATTTTTCTGGAAACTTTCAGTTTTTTGATGTATAGTCAAACCACTAAGTGGTAGTTAAAAAACTGAATTTTTTCATAAAACATAATTTTACCTCTTCTGTGAGTGGTATTTAGAAAATCCGAGAGACATGGTTAATATCAATGACTACAATGTGGTTCAATGAGATGAAAATAATTTTTGGTGAATAGTAACTTTTTACTTTTTATACCACGGTAAAAATTAAATAGGGTTTTTAAGGGTAAAAATGATAATATTATTATCCTAACACATGTCCTAATTCTATTGGATAAGTGTAATTCGACCAAAAAAAACCTTAGGAATAAAATATTACTATTTATTCCACTTGGATTAGATTAGGACATTTATTATCAATTTATTTAAAGAAGGGTTAAAATAGTTAAAATAAAAATTTAATAACTAAATCATTTTTAATATAGGGTTATAAATAAGATAAATTCGACTATAAATATTAATTAGAAAGATAAAAAGATTTCCAAAATAATTCTGTTTTATTTATAATTTTTATACATTAACTAATTTAATTTATTTATGACACAATGATGATGAAGTAATTTTCTTATTAATGAATTATTGGCATAATTGATGTTATAAATACCCAAATAAATTTAATTTGAGACTTTTTTTGAATAAAAATAATTTTATATGTTAATATAACATGATATAATTGATTTAATAAATTTTTTTCGAACTAATCATTCTGTTATAATTTTCACAAAAATCAATTACCAAATAGTGTCAAAATTGACATAAAATTGTTTTTAAAACAAATATTATTTTATTAATTGTTATTTTATTCCTAAAAATCTATGTTTTGTCCAGATGCCTTATATAAGGTTATATATATTAATAGTAAACAACTTGGGGTTTGTTTGGCTTGATATAGCAAGTTTATTAACCTTATAGTGTAAGAAAACAAGAAGACACGGTAAAAGTTAAATTATGTAACTTAAAGTCAAATCTAAATGATAAGGTTAAAATTGATACCTAAACTTGTCTAAATTATATTGGATGAGATTATTACGACCCATCCCCACCTTATATTCGAAATATATCAATTTAATGCTATTAAAAACTGAATTTGACTTTATAATAAAATAATATATTTAGTTATTCCAAAGGTGCCCTTCTCCTCCCTTATAAAAGGGCACCTCCTACCTCTCCTCCTCCCACCAATTTGCGCCTTAAAGCTCGGAAAAAACCTGAAAATTTCACTTCCCCACTTCCCTAGAAACATCTTAGAGGTCCTGGTCTTCTTCAATGACCAATTTTAGTGCCCTAAGAGGTGGTCTCAAAGAGTTGTTTCAAAGAAGAGGTAATGCCCGTTACCGATTTTTTCATCTTTATTTCTTCTTCCACTTCTTCTTATTTAGTTGTTTCATTATGAAGTAATAACATAAGTGTCACTCATATACTTATATGTTATTATAAGTAGGAAACAACCATATTTCACCATCTATCCATCAAACGGAAAATGAAATCACCGCGCGTGCGTACGTACGAAATACCGTCTCCACGCCGTGGTGTAATATATTTTCTACCACCACCTTACATGGATGGGTATAATGGTGAAAGTAATTAATATATATGATTATTGTAAAGTGATATTAATTTTTTAATATTATAGATACACTTTAATACAATTCCACGATCTTGGGAATGGTATCATCGCTCGTGCGTACGTACAGACTACCGTCTCCACGACGCGATGAGATTCACTCTCCATGTTAACCATTCATTAATAATTATAAAGTATATATAATGAATCATAATGAAATATATGACATAATAATGATACTGTATTTTTGTATATATATATATATGTATGTCATTTACTTAATTCCATTCAATTCAAAAGGGAAACGAAAACAGCGTTCATGCGTACGTACGACCTACCGTCTCCATGAACGGTGTATTTCATTCCTTTTATCGATCTATAATATATATGTATATGATAAATATATATTATATATAAATCATGTTTTACATTCTGGAATTATGTAAAATAGGATATAAGTAAAAATATTAAGAACGGCAAGTCGAAAGACATACGATAAATAAAATGATTTTACCCAAAGAGCTGCTTTAACATGGAATTTACAAAAGAACGGGTAATATAAAGTAATAAGTGAAACATATATGATATCATAACAGTGAATATGATTTTTTAATAAGTCAATTTCATTATTTAAATCATTATACATGAGATTTGGATACGTACGAAGCACATCGGCCCTAAGGTAAGGGATAATTTTGCAAATCTCATTTTTATTCGAGATTACTTATTCGTAAGTAATTACTGGGGTTATTTCTATCATCCATGTCCATGTTTTATAAAAGTGTATTCATGTATCTTTAATGTACCTTTTACCCATTTTTTGACTTTTACTACATGGTATGTATGAAATCTTTCTTTTACGAGGTACTTTTTGACTTTTCTGTCCAAAGTATGAGAAGAATGTTTTTTTAACTTATACGGCATGAAAAGATTTTTACTGTTTTATAAAGCCATATTTTCATGAAGCTTCCTCCAAAAGATTTCATGACTATTTTCAACATAATCCTTTTCTTTTAAAATTGCATGACATTTTGTGAAAAGAAAATTATTTTGAATAAAAAATGATATTTTCCTCAAGAATTCATTTCAAGTGTTTTATCAAAACCATTTTCTATCTAAGATGACATTATTTTTATATGTGTATGTTTCCAGTATAATGTCTCTATGATTTACACGGTTTATCGTTTCTTATTATGAAATGAGATCCATTTCTTTTATATGGATTATGTGATGATTTGATGATGTTTATGAAACCCATTTTATTTATTGGGTTATTATGAATGATGTATGTTTATATTGTGGAACAAGTAAGAATGATTTCATTATGAGATGGGTGGGACATATATTTCCCTCCAATGTGTTGGGTAATGATTTATATCTCATGAGATAAACATGGCTGGAACGGTAAGTTAATCTGGTTCAGTATTACAAGTCTGGAACGAGGAGTGAACTCGATTCAGAAAGGGACTTTGTCCACTAAGATGGTTTTGGCAGCAATGCTTTGGCTACTATGGAAATCATTACATGTGCTTAATGGATTCCACAATTACATGTTTTATTCCCATGATATTTTATCATGGTTTATGTTCCATTATGATCTATGCCTTATGTACTTCCATGTTTTATGTCGTTGCTCAAGATTTTGGTGTTTAAACATTATGTTCATGTTTTTAAGGTCAAATGTATATGGTATGTTTTATTTTATCCATCACTACTGGAAAATTGGGCTATAGCCACGGTCAAAAACCATGGCTATAGGGATCAAAACCATGGCTATAACCTATAGCCACGGTTCCATCTAGCCGTGGAACCTATTGTCGTGGCTATAGCTAAAAGCTATATCCACGGTTTTATAGGGCTATAGCCACGGTTCTAAACCGTGGCTATATCCCAATTACCACAGTTTCACTAAACTATGGCTATAGCCCCATATCTGTCCACCGTGGAAGTTGGGCTATAGCCATGGTTTATAACCGTGGCTATAGACCAATAAAACCGTGGCTATAGTCCAAAATTAATTTGTGCCCATCGAGATTCGATCTCTGTACCTTCGCTATGTAAACCAAGCACCTTTCCACTACTCCACAGACATCTTTGTGGATATATATATACATATTGTTAAATATATTATTAAAAATCGTGGCTATAACATGTAAACTGTGGCTATAAACCTTCCTGATATTTTTTTGCAGGTAAATTTTTTTCCCGCACAAGGGAGGGAGATCTATAGCCACCGTTTTGATGAACCGTGGCTATAGTTCATGAAACAAATACCCTATAGCCACGTTTTTACCAAAACCATGGCTATATACCAACCCTATAGCCACGGTTTAACCAAACCGTGGCTATAACCCTTTGAAAAATACCCTATAGCCATGGTTTCACCCAAACCGTGGCTATAACCCTTTGAAATGGACCCTATAGCCACAATTTGGGTGAAACCCTGGCTATAGATTTCAAAAAAAAACATATAGCCACGGTTTCACTAAACTGTGGCTATAGCCTTTGAAATTGAACCCTATAGCCACAGTTTTGTTTAAAACTGTGGCTATAGCCTTGTTTTCTAGTAGTGATGCTTACCCTTACTGAGCATTTGAGATCACCCTTTTTATGTTTTATTTTCCCCCAGGATCAAAAGAAAGGTTTTAGGTACGGAAAAAAGTAGAAGATCTTTATGGGAGATGTTGAAGATCTTTCACCATGATTAGAATATTACGTTCCATGTTTCCAAAGACACTAAACTATTACGGTCCTTGTGTGTCTATTTTTGTTATGTATTAAGTATTCCGAAAAAGTAATGTAATGTCCATGTACGCCAGGCTTCGGGTCTCTACAGTTGGTATCAGAGGAAAATGAGGTAGGAATGAATCTGATCCTTGGGAACTCTCACGTGTGAGCATTGGACGAAGCATGGCTCTCCGCCCAAGGGCTTCATGAGGAAATGGCTGCCACTGGGGATGGTGGTGTGTCTTGCCTAGGGGGTGTAGCCACCCATGGAGTTCCCTGATAAGTATCAATTATAGTCTACTTGAAGTAATTCCAGACTATTATACTCCTAGAATGCTATCATTTAGTGGTTAAGTGTTTCGAATTTCAACTTCAGCGGTGTTGGGTAGTCTACTTATGTGATCAGACACTTGGTTCCCAGATCCCTTCTTATCGTTGATTTCAATGTTGATCTCCTGATGAAGTAGCATCCATCTCACCAGCCTCATTTTTACTTATTCCTTCTTAATTATGTACCTAGGATCATCATGATCATAAAACACAATGACTTTAGTTCCAAGCAGGTATGATCTAAATCATTTTAAAGTAAAAAAACTGCTAAAAACTATTTTAATGTTGTTGTGTAGTTGAATTGGGCCACATCTATGGTTTATGGGGAATATTCAATGACTTGTGTCCTGCCCTCAATTCTCTAAGAAAGGACCGTTCCAACTTATTGGATTGAAGCATCACAAATTAGCTCGAATGGTTCTTCCCAATTGGGTGTCTACATTACTGGTGGTGTAATAAATCTCCTTTTCAACTCATCAAAGGCTTCCCTACATGAACCATTGAAATCGAAATCAGTATCTTTCAAAATTAATCTAGAGAGAGGGAGATAAATATTTCTGAAATCATTGATAAATGTCCTATAGAATCCCATATGTCTTAAAAATGATCTAACAAGTTTCACACATGTTGGGTAAAGAAAAGAATTCATCCCTTAAATTTTTGATTTATCAACTTCAATACATTTCTGAGAAATGAAATCCCCAAGGACAATTCCTATGTCATCCATAAAATGACACTTTTCAAAATACAAAACAAGGTTTTTTTCAATGCATGTTTTCAAAATGTTTTCCAGATTTTTTAAAAAATGGTCAAAATAATTTCCAAAAACTGTGAAATCATTCAAGAAAACCTCCATGAAATCTACAATGTGATCAGAAAATATACTTACCATACACCTATGAAATGTACATGGAGCATTAAAAAATATAAATGGAAATCTTTTTTATGAAAAAGTTCTAAAAGAATAGTTAAAGCTAGTCTTTTATTGATCATCAGGAGCAATGGATACCTGAAAAAAAACATGAAAATCCATCCGAAAAGAAATAATGAGTTCTACCTGCCATCATCTCTAGTATCTGGTCAACGTAAGGGATATGGAAATGATCTTTTCGAGTGACCTGATTCAACTTCCTAAAATCCATGCATACTCTCCAGCTATTCTGAATTCTCGTAGGGATTAATTCATTATTTTCATTCCTCATAATGGTTAGGCCAGTTTTCTTTGGCACTACATGGATGAGGCTAATCTATTTTGGATCTGATATTGGATTGATGGTCCAAACATTTAATAGCTTCTAAATCACTTTTTTCACAACCTCCATCAGGGTGGGGTTCAAACTCCTTGGGGGTTGTCTAATAGGTTTGGAATCTCCCATTAAAAAAATCCAATGTGAGAAAAATTTTCGGTTTATTCCTAGGATATCACTTAATATCCACCCTATTGCATGGACATTATCTCTCAAAATCAAAATCAATTATTTTTCTTGAGTTTCAGATATATTATTAGATATTATTATTGGTAATTTCTCTCCCTCTATAAGGTAAAAATAATTTAAATTAGGGGGATTGGTTTTAATTATAGATTAGGAGGATTCTCAGGGGATGAAACTAAATATAGGTTCTATACTTCTAATTGTTTAATGTACTGTACAAAAGAAATCGTATCATCTTCATCATAATTTAACAAATTATCAATGAAATTAGATTTTACCTCTTCATTCAACAGGTCATCAGGATCTCTAAGAGTTTGGGCATCCACATATTCAGTGATGTCTTTAATGGAAAAATTATATCATAATGATAAAAATTCATGAAACATAACTGATTATTATAATGGTTATATACCATCTTCATTGGAGAGTGAGATGAGTGAATGATCATTTGATGGGTGCCTCATGGATTCAAAAATGTGGAAGTGGACAGTACTGTCTCCAAACTCCCTGATTCCCTTCATGAATATTGATGATGGTTTTGACCATCTTCAAGAAAGGAATCCCCAAAATGATGGATGAGTGTGATGGGATCATGTCATCTTCCATATTCAACACATAAAAGTCAGTAGTGAATACAATATATTTGAATTTTACCAAGACATCCCCCAAAAATCGTACTGGGAAAAATGTGGATCTATATTAAAGTAGGACCAGCACTCTTGTGGGCATCAAGTCTCACATATTCAAAGAAGTATATACAGAGTGAGGTAATAAATTAATTGATGCACCTAAATCGAACAAATCATTAGATAAATTTAATGAACCAATGGTGCATGGAATAGAAAACATATGTGGATCTTGACATTTGGTTTGAAATTGTGGTGTGATAAGGGCTGAGACACTTCTTCCCAAACTTATCCTCTGATTCCCTTGAAGTATACTCTTCTTGGTTCAATGATCCTTCAAAATTTTAGCATACTTGGAACTTTTTGGAGTTCTTCATGTAGAGGTATGTTGATTTCTACTTTCTAGAAGGTGTCCAGAATTTCTTTTTGCAGTGTTTCTTCTTGAAAACTCTTTGATTCAATAATACTTGATAGAAATGGTGGTGTTATTTCTTTATTCACCCTTTTATTCCTTTTAAATGGTGTTTCATGTATTTTCTTCCTTGAACTATCTTTATCATCCTCCTTATTATTATATTCTTTTTGATGCATTTTCATAGAATTTTCATCATTTCCAACTTAATTCTCTCCCATATCAAGTATTCTTGTTTCAGGTTCAATAGTGGATGGTGGTAGGAGTTATTTTCCACTTCTTGAAGTTATAATACTAACATTATATTTTGGGTTTGGGATTGTTTGGGAAAGGATTTTACCCAGATTTTTTGTTAGAAAGTCTACGAGACTTTCAAACATGTTGGAAAAATGATTAAAAATGTATTTCAATCCATCAAACTCATATTTTTGGATTGTTTTGAATTGGAGGTTGTGCAATGGTGGATGAATCCACATAGGGACTTTGGAAAGCGGTTGGTTTTTGGTAAGAAGGCTGGTTAGAAGACTGTTTCTGTTAAAATGGTGGTGGGTTCTGGAATTGATTCTGGATTGGTGGTTGGTTTTGCAAATTGTTTTGGTATGGGGTTCAAACTTGTTCTGCTGATTTCCAAACCCATATTGGACACAGTTAGGATCTCCATATCCTTGATTTTTTGGAAATTTCATGGATGAATAGTTTCTGCGAATGTTTCCATTCCCAATATTTCAGAATATTGGTCAGTGAAATGATCTGGTGACGAGCATAAACCACATACCATAGCTGGCACTTATTGGCCACTAACTTTCTTCAAGGACATATGTATCACCAAACTAATAATCTCTTCAATCCTAGTTTATAATAAGGGTGGTGGATGAGAAGTGCATACCTCATGAATAGCTCTTTTTCCAATACTTCTTGTTCTAAACTACTACGAGTTTTGGGAAATCTTCTCTATCAAGCCCTTAGCTTCTTCTGGCGACATGTCAATCAGTACACCTCCAGATGATACATCAAGATCAATTATATCATTGTCTAGTATTCCTTGATAGAAGAATTCATGAATGTGATGTTCCTCAGTGGCTTGATACGGACAGCTTGAACATATCTTCTTAAATCCCTCCCAGTACTCGTAAAGGGTTTCTGAAGATGATTGTTGTATGGCATAGATTTCGTTCTGAATGGATGTCATTCTAGAGGAGGGGAAGAATATTTGCATAAAACATCATACCAAGTAATTCCAGTCATGTAAATATCCTCTTTGTAGGCTATAAAACTATTCTTTAGCAGCTGCATCCAATGAAATTGAAATTCCATCCACTTAACCTGCTCCTCAGTATCTCCATGGGGTCTGAAATTTGAGAAAACTTGTGTGAAATATTTAATGGCTTTTCTTGGATATTCACCTGCCAAACCATGAAACATTAGAAGTAAAGTAATCATATCGGTTTTCATTTAAAAATAATTTTTAAGACTGGTATGACAAGTTGATTGTTTTGGCTAAGGAATTATGGTGCATAAAGGTCTCTAAGAGTTATCTTTTGATTTTCAGTAATGATGATAGGCTCAGAGTGAACAGTTGAAGTTTCAATTGAGTCTACAGGGGAATTTTTTTCAAATTCATATTGAAAATTAATGTTTCTATGTCTATTAAACAAGGTTCATTCAATTTCAGGATCTATGGGTAAAGGTTCAATTTTTTAGGTTCTAGTCATACAATTTTGAAGATAAAAGATGAGAAGAGAAAAAGAAAAGAAAAGAAATTTTGGTGCTACCTCCCAGGAAAAGGTGCTACCTCACAGGAAAAGTTGCAACGTTTGGACATGCGCCTATCATAGGGTCTGAAAGAAATATATAACGTAAGTTAAAATGTATTATAGTGTGTTACCTAGGTTTTCTACAGAGAGTAGTGCTCAACAATAGTGCTTGTCACTTAAAATAAGAGAAATAAGTGATGTTGTTTTTGAAATTGTTTGATTGGGAAAATACAAGAGAGAAACTAAATAAAGTAAAAAAAGTAAGTGAAAGTTTTAAAACAAATTGAAAAATCTTGTGATTTAAATTAGTGATATGAAAGGGTGATCTGCATAGGGTTGGTTTTCCAATTTTAATTCTATCACAGTTCACTTTACCCAATTCTCTTCTGCTAAATCATTAAGAGTGAGAATCCACATTTGTTTCTTCTCACTCCCTTGGTCAAATAATAATGTGAGAATAGAATTTACTAAAACATCAGATTGGTCTAATCTCCTTCGAATGTGTAATAGAGTTGTAGTGAAAACCCCCAATTATATTAGGAAATTCCCAATCGAGTCTTGTTTATCATAAG
This sequence comes from Viscum album, assembly GCA_963277665.1. Taxonomy (NCBI): domain Eukaryota; kingdom Viridiplantae; phylum Streptophyta; class Magnoliopsida; order Santalales; family Viscaceae; genus Viscum; species Viscum album. The sequence goes on along the minus strand of OY728133.1, from coordinate 1,440,101,962 downwards.
AAATCAAGAACATTCACTACTCCTCACACATGTACCGGTGATCACCGAGTACTTCAATAGTAAGTCCTGGTATATTTCATAGTTTATAAACCCGTACCATGTGAAGGAAGATATTGATAATTTACCAAATATAATTAAACCATAGAATCTAAAATCTAATACAATTGTACATGATAATAAAAACAATTATAGTAAATTGAAACTGATTCGCCGAAGGGAAAAGAGGATTTTAAAACCTTAACATTAATAACTCATGAAATAAAAAATGGAAAACCTCTCCTTCCCCGATCACACAGAATTTTAACCCACCATGGTAAGGGTAACTAAGTTGAATGGGGTAGAATAAGTCAATACAATGCTAAAAATAACAATAGAATGAAAAGGCAGAAGAGAAATTTTGATCCTCCAGAATCTGTCCTCCAGAAATTTTCCTATGTTCTTCCCAACCACCATCTGAAACTCATTTATGTCCCTTATTATAGAATATTGTAAATGAAGTTGGATGTCGACTCTAAAAATGTGAGATTCATTTTACATGTGTAAAGAATGATATGGCTGAATTAATTACCATTATTTTTCCTAGATTCCAAAAACTATCTTACCTACTTCACTTGGACGCACCTAAAAGTTGCCTTGATGAGCTTAATATTTTATAAAATTTATTTTTAACCTTACTTTGAATGTCTTATATCGACACCATCTGGAAGAACAAAATTATGAAGTCAGATGATTGAGATATTGTTGACTTAATGTGGTGGGGTCCATTCTACCAGCCAAACTGAGTTATCTATTTGATTGATTTTTTTGTACCATTGGATTTTGAATTGGTTCTTGGTCCATAAGAAAAATTTGAATTAGACCAGTATAGGAAGCTTAAAAATAATATTCACTTCAATTGGACCAATATTATAAAAGTTATGCCCAAAAAATAGAAGCTATATAAAATTGTCATTTTTACAGAATTACTCCATTTTCACACTTGAGCCCAAAATACACCAAAAACACATAAATGATTAAAATATACTAAATTTGAATAATTGAGGGGGATGAAATCATTTAAAAACATATTAATAATCATGAAAATATTAACTATATCAAGTAACAATAGATTTCTTATGCTGATCGATAGATACGACCTATAGGGTTAGAGGTCAGAGATCAGGTTTTCTTACGTGTCGCACCAAGGGTGGGACACAGGAGGATTATGAGATAGGGTAAACATTCACTAAGATACATTGGGTCATTTGAGGTTTTGGATAGGGTTAGGATAGTTGTCTATATGTTTTAGTTACCTCAAAGGTACCGGCCTATGCATGACTTCTTCCATGTTTCTCATCTAAGAAGTTTCTTTTCAAACCCATCTTACGTCTTTACACCTGAGGAGGTTGAGTGGAAGGTGGATGCCTCGTTCGAGGAGCATCATATCAAGATTTTTGATAGATATGAGAAGGTTCCCCATAGACAGTTTGGTACTCTAGAATGGGTGCTATGGCTATATGGGCGAGTACATAATGAGACATGGGAGAGGAAGACCAAAGTACGATCGAAGTGGCCAGAGTTGTTTCAGGATTCTTTATCACCACCTCGTTAGGGAAATTTAGGGATGAATTTCTTTAAGGGGGGAATCTTGTAAGAACACAGATCTTCATTTTAGGTATAGATCTTGATTTTAGGTGTTTTTGGGAGAAATGAGTGTTTTTTTAAATTTAAAGAGTACACGCCATGTACTCAAGAGTACACTCCGTGTACTTAGTTTCTTTGGGTAGCTGTGTATTGGCTATGTAATAGCCGAGTACATGGACGTGTGGGGTGACCTGGAGACTTCTTAAAGTAGAGTCTGATAAGGGAATATACACTCCATGTATTTTTAATGAATGTTACATGAATTTATCTTTTTTGTTTGATTAAACAGACCGGGGTTGTGTCTCATCGACAAAAACATCTTCCTGTCGGCTCATCTCATCTAAGAGAGATGGATATCACCGATTCTTCCCGAAGCCACCGAGTGAACATCTGTCCTCAAAATCAACTACCGTCAACTGCGTTGGAATCACCATGGGGATTTATTCCTTATTCTAGAGCCTCATCCATTGATTTATCTTATTTCATGAGATATTCTTGGTCGAACATTTTATAAAGTTTTGTAGATCTATGATGTTCAAGGATGTATCAAAGGCTGTGATTCAACAATATTGATCGTACAATGACGAGGTAAGTGATTTGTGCAAATACATAGATTTTATTTCAATTATATGTTCAAAAGTTCCCAATACCCTAGTTTAGGGTATTGCGTGTTTATGGAATCTTACACTTTACTGCCTTTTATGACTTGATTTCTAGAGTTTGGGATCTTGTTTGAGAATAGGGTTTAATTACCTTACTATGGATGTGTTTTCCCATGTTTGAACTAATATTGTCCAATGAGCCTAGTTTTTCTTATTAGGATACTTTTTTTTACATTACTAGTGTTGTTAGCATGGAGTGATATAATTTGACTTGTTTTTTCCATGATTTGTAGTAGTTTAGACAAGTAGTATATTATTATTTAATTGAACTGCTGGACATTGTTTGCGCATGATTGACTTAAATTGGGATGTGGGAACCTAGTGTAGTTAGACCATAAGGGAAATGGAGACTGAGGGATTCCCAAGAGTGTATGTTATACCATCATGTTTCAATAATATATGGGTGATGGAAATGAGTTCTCCCTCAGAGTGTATGTTGTTCCAAATTGCGAGACCATTGGGGGAATTGAACGTTCACTACATACACAGAGTGTTTCTAGTTTACTGTTATGATACCACAAGGGGAATTGATAGAGAGTATTTCCTCAGAGATTCTTTTTTTAAGTTGAACTAGAGGGTATATAATGTGAGTAATTCCTATAGGGTTTATTGATATTTTAGTGTTTTTTATTTTAATAAATGTAAATTAATGTAGTTGAAACTGTAGGATCATTTACTTTTGAGTACTTCCTGGTGTATTACTTCATTTTTCATATTTCCTACCATATATATTCACTGAAAATTAGGCATAGAACATTGGGTGGTTTCCTACTGGGATTCCTCTTACACCCTATTTGGGTCATGATTTTGTGCCCAAATAGATTATATTGTTTTAGGTATAGATAGGGGAATGCACCCTTCTACTTCAGGTACTTGATTGCTGTGGAGATGGAGAGCATGGGACCAAGTAGAGGGTTGTGATGCTACTGGATTTATTTACTTTTTTTCCTTTTTTACTTTGGTTTATTACTGTATTACAGCATTGTGACTTGTTTTCCTACTTCCTAAACATATGTGACATGAATTATTTTATATATGTTCTCCTAATGTTTATCTACTTGTAGTATTCTTCTGTTTACTATTGCATGTTATTATTACTGTTCCCAATTCTTTCATCTATTTATTTCCAATGTGTTACTCTACCAATGAGGGTATAGATTCCCCACTATCACACCCAGGACCCTCACTGGTCGTTGGCCACCTTTGGTGTTCGGGGAAATGCGCTTTAGGCCATGTGACCAACCAGGTTCGGGGCACCTCTGGGAGGCACTTGGAACCAGGACGTTACAGAAAGTGTAAACAAAATATCTTTAAATTATATTGAATTTAATAAATAATATATTTCATAGTTTTTATAATAGTATTTATACATGTAATAATTATAAATAAAAATTCAATCACACGATATTTATATTTAGAATATATGAGCTTAATATTATCTCATGTAAATTATTCACAATATAATAAGTAAATAAATTATTTAAGAATTTATAGAATAGAGTAAAATAATTATTTATTCAAATTATAAGAATATTGAAAATTAATATTTGAGATAACATATACAAAATATAAAATTTCACAGGGATATAGCTTGAGTTTAATGCTAGAATAAAAATGATATGTTTTTTCAGTGTCATTTAAATTGATAATAGTTTATTTATTTAATAAATGATGATAAAACGATCACATTTCATGGGATATAAAAATAAAATTTTATATTTGAAATGGAAAATAACATAAAATAAATTTTAGGATAAGAGCCTTATGAAATTATCAATATTTAACCATAATTGTATATTCCTGATTATATCATATTTTAGGGTAGGAGATGTTGACATAATGGAAACATTTATCGAGAATATTGTCAATAAATAAAGAAGAACACTTACTCCCGACTCTAAAATCAGAATATAGATAATAATATAGAATTATTAAAATACTATATATGAAATTTGGGGTGTGTTTTGGTAGTTATTTGAATTTAGCTATTGATTATAACGAAAAAATTAGGTTCCTACCCAATTCTTTTACCATTCCTTGGAAACATCAAGTGGTATTAGAGTAGTCACATATTTATAATTATTAATTAATTAATTAATATTATAAATTAGTTCTCTAATATTAATGTTCTGATTTTTTAGAGTCTAATGGTTTAGACAAATGAATTTAATCTAACATCATAAGGGAAAGATTGTGACAAAGTTTTTTAAAATATCTCAAAGAACTGAACTAGAGGAGAAAATGATACTCGATACACAACATGATACATGGAGAGTAACAAGTTACTACATGTCATTTAACAAATTTTGTATCATACAAGGTACATGTTAGGTATTTCACGATTCATCATGTGGGTCAATATGTGGAGTCATTATATGTATTATATTGACCGCTAGTGTAATATTGGGCTTGGGAAAAGGTACATAGTCTATAGCTAGCGAGAATATGTTGTGTAACCCCACACAAGGTACATTTTATGTTTATCATATTTTGTTGTGTGTTACAATGTGAGAAATCATTACAAATAACGTATTTATTAAAATTATACTATATTGGTTAATAGGGACTACATGACATACAACTGGTTATTACACTATGTGTAACCCTGTATAAGGTATAAACAGTTCAAATCAAAGTGTGTCATGTGGATAGATACATGATGTAATTATATATCACATATTGAATAACTACATTGAAAATGACATGAATAAACTAAATGATTTTATGTTAGTGTACACATCATGTGACACATGTAACTCCACACCATGTAAATGAAAAATGATTTTTACCATGTCATTTATGTATATGGTATAATTACATATCATGTATTGAATTTTAGTACCTGATGCGTGAATATTGATAACACACTGTAAATTACATATGTATGTTATTTTTATGCACCAAATACATTATTGTAATATTTTGTGGTCAAAAAATATGTGAAGACTACACAGTTTGACCACACATAACAACACAACATGTATGTCACGACACACCATGTAGTGTTACATGTCATATTATTTACAGTAAATGATATGATTATCTTGTAATATGTTAATTTAAAGTACTATTTTCATGACCCCTCCACCCAAAGGTACCCCTACTAGGAAGGAAATGAGAGATGTTGGATAGTGTCTTCTCAAAGATAACCTCTAATAGGCCACATGTTGGCCACAATCAATGAGGGTGTATCATATATACAAATTAGATGCATTACACTTTAAAATAACATGATGAAGATATATATAAGACAAGTACACCAATCACACTAATTTTATATATATTTAAAGAAACCCCATGTACATACATGTAATTTCATATAATACTAAAAAACTGGAAGGGGAATTATATGCACCAAAAGGTAAATTTAGTAATGACCACGAAGCCTAAAAACATTCACAAATATTCATGTGCTAGTAATATCTGGCCCGATCTCTAAGTTTATCCTGTTGAAATGAAAAATAGTTTATATATACACTTAGTGAGCACAATAGGTGTACTCAGTAGGATCCTCCCTAGATCCTCTGGTGAAAAAAGAAAGAAAATATACTAAATCATAGTAATAAAAAAAAAAGATAAATCTTCAACTAAAAAAATATTCTAGGATTCAAAACTCACCATGGATATCTATCACTATGTATCATAAACAAGAGATAATATTTTATAGTAATAATATAAGGTTACCACACTACCACTCCCCCAATGGTTTTCCACTTTTCCGGACAACCATATATCATGATCCATATATCCCTATGAGAATCCATTCCAAAGACACCTGTGATAAAGTATCACAACATGCATCTCGTGCATCACATAAACTCACCCTCCCATGCCAAATATCCATATTATAACCAAGTAATTTTCAAGATCCAATAGATCCTATATATCTTGTATCATACATTGATCATTATACATCAACCCATTATAGGTTTCGGGCGCAGCGGAAGCGCGTTGGTAAATTAGCCCAACGTTAATTTTAACATTAAACAACGTTCAATCCGAGATCCATCACGATATAAAATGCAGAATCTTCGGAATAGAATTAAGAATGAAAAGAAAATAACAGTCCTAGAACCCTTGAGGAGGATCATCATATGTTGATTATAATTAATTTAATTAATGCATAAGAATTACCTCGTTGGAATTCTTTCTTCGTTGATGTGTCCAATCACGATTCGGTGATCAATTGTTGCGTCATAGAATCCAAGTGTAGGATTCTTCTAGAGGTGATCCACATGTGTGTCACGTATCTCCAGACGTCACCGAAGGGATCTCCGGGTGCTAGCGCGGAAGAACCTTCGATTGTGATTTCCGCCTTCGACCGCCTTGATCCGGTGGAGGATCTTTCTCTCATAACATGAGGGCGTTCTTGGTGGAAAGGGAATTCTCTCTTGGCTTGAGAGTATTTCCAAATATGTTGTGCACAACAATGTCTCTTTAAAATGTTGGGGTTGTGAGGATATTTATAATCGGGATTGAGGTTAACAGGGTTATGACAATAATAAAACATCTTACGTGATTTATTTATTTCATTAACTCTTATTGAAAACCCCCATGTAGAATTTTTAATTCCTTGACATGCACCCACGCTGATTATAATAAATATAATTTAATAAAACAATATTAAATCCTCAAAATCACAACTGGAAAAACTACACGGCATGTAATAATTAATACACGGCGTGTACTTGTTTTCTATAAAACTACACGGCATGTATATTTAATATACACAGTGTGTACTTTTATTTTCCATTTTTCTCCACCAAATTTATTATAACTTGAGTAATGACTATTTATTTCTTAAATAAATGTAAATGCATAACTCGCTAATAAATATATTATTTCATCCACAATATATTCTCTCGAATAACTAGTGTCAAAATAAATGCAATCATACATCCTTAAATAATTATTAAACCACAATCGGGAATAATATTTATTTAACTTGTTAAATTAATATTTAACTGAGATACATGGACATACTTAGTGTGTGACCCTCTAGGACTCTTTCTCAGTGGCATTAGGCAGAGCCTACCTAAAGTCCAAGGTTAGTATCTAGAAACACACCAAAGCACCCATAGAGAAAGAAGTTAACCCCGCAATGACATGTCACCTCCTACGACCGCTAACCATGTAATATAATCCCTTTGTCTCGATATCTCCAATCAAGCAGGTTTCATGCTAGGGCCATCAACCCATGTGCTTTATTATTCTTTCATTGACTTCCCAGAATTTAACTTTCCCATACCTTACCATGTACATGGATTTATTTAGGATATATCAATTCCATAAAAGGGCCTAAGATATCTACTTTTATTATGGAACGGAAGGGAAAAATCCTTTCTCGAATTATCTATTAATGTGGTATTACTTGTGACGTACCCAACGTATCCTACCTCGCTGCGAATAGTGTGTCATCACAGTTTTCGTCAACACATCTAAGTGCGCGAGTTGTAATACCCATTAATAATAATCTTAAAGTCAATGGACCAATACACACGTCCGTAGATAGGAACATCCAATGACACTATGAAATGTGGATTTCCTACTGGAGGGTCTCGTTCTCATAATATCCTCCTGGATAATACCAAGGGCGCACACTATGAGAAGGTGCCTCAATGTTTTATGAGTCCTCACCCCTAATGACCTGTATTATTTGTGTCCCTCAAATAATATCATCCGGCCTTAGAACATACATTCAAGAACAGTGTTATGGCACTTCCGGGTCCTCATCATAGTAGGGATCCGCTGCGACCCTTTAATGCAACAACTATCCTTAGGACATTATCACATGAAATGTCATGCAGAAGAGCAATCAAGATGTGATAAGGCTTTTACTTACTGAATAAAGTAAGAAGTAGTTGGTTCTAGACCACCAACTCCAACAGACTCCCACATGGACTAGAGCCAACTGCTAACAACCTTTAACCGGCTATCTCTCACATGATATTAATGCTTCTACTGAGATAGGTCTTTAGTCATGGGGTCCGCCATGTTCTCTTCCGTGGACACTCTACTCACTGCAACATCACCCCTTTGATAGAAATCCCTTAAGAGGTGATACTTCCGGAGTATGTGCATTGTCATTTGATGTGACCTTGGTTCTTTTGAAAGAGCCACCACTACAGTATTATCACAATACAATGTAATGGGATCTTTACTACTATGCACCACATCAAGCTCCTGGACAATGTTCCGAATCTAGACGGATTCTTTGGCTGCATTAGAAGCCACTATATACTCAAACTCTGTTGTAGAATCGGTGACAACTGGCTGCTTTGAACTCTTCCATCTCACAGCTCCTCCATTGAGACAGAAAACATATCCAGATTGCAACATCAGATCATTCTGATCTGTTTGAAAACAAGAATCAGCATACCCTCTAATGACAAGCTCATCGTCTCCTCCATACACCAGGAACATATCCTTATTTCTTCTTAGATAATTAAGGATAGTCTTAACAGCATTCCAATGCTGTTCTCATAGATTTGCTTGATATGTGCCTACCATGCTCAGTGCATAGGCAACATCAAGCCTGTTACATAACATGGTATACATGATGGATCCTATAGCAGAAGCGTATGGGATATTACCCATCATATCTTTCTCCTATTGTGTATGGGGACACATTTTCTTAGAAGGATGTAAGCCATGTGACAATAGAACCAATCCCCTCTTGGATTTTTCCATACTAAATCTCTTTAGTATCTGGTCAATGTATGTTCCCTGACTTAGTCCAAGCAGCCTCTCGGATCTTTCACGAATGATCTTGATCCCTAGAATGTTGGCTGCTTCTCCTAAGTCCTTCACGGAGAAACACTTCTTCAACCAGTCCTTAACTGACTGTAAGGCTGGTACGTCGTTTCCAATAAGCAATATGTCATCAACATATACCACTAGGATGACGACCACATTCCCATTAAACCGCTTATAAACACAAGGCTCCCATTTTTTCTTAATGAAAGAAAATTACTTTATGGCTTCCTCAAATCGAATGTTCCCTGGCTTGGATGCTTTCTTCAATCCATAAATGGATTTCTGCAACTTTCAAACCCATTTGGTTTCACCTGGTGTCACAAACCCTTCTGGTTGTGTCATATAGACATCTTCATGAAGGTTCCCGTTAAGGAATTCTGTTTTGACATCCATCTACCAAATCTCATAGTCATGGTAAGCTGCTATGGCAAGTATGATTCTAATGGATTTAAACAGGGCAAATGGAGAGAAGTTTTCACCATAGTCAATTCCTTGACGCTGTCTGAATCCTTCAGCTACTAGCCATGCTTTATTGGTGCTAACTTGACCATCCATGTCTAGTTTTCTTTTGAATACCCATTTGCATCCAACATGCTTTACATCAACTGGATCATCAACCAGAACCCAAACATGGTTCTAATACATGGAATCCATCACAGAATTCATATCTTCTAGCCGTCTTTCACCTTCTAAGATTTCTACCGATTCCTTGTAGAAGAGAGGTTCATCATTGTCCAACAATAATGATTCACCATCCTCGGTGACTGGAAAACCAAATCTCTCTGGTTCCCTTACCTATCTTGAGCTCCTACGTAGTACTTATGTTTTTGGAACCTCTTCCACGGGGACCTGTGGAACTTGTTCCTGTGCCAACTCCTTTGTATCTTGAGCATCAACCTCATCGAAGTCAATCATGCACCCACAATCCTTCTTGAGGATGTGCTACCTCTAAAGAAAGACTGCTTGTCTGACGATAATCACTTTCTTGTCTTGAGGGTTATATAGTTAATATCCTTTCGTTTCCTTGGGATATCCTATAAAGATACACTTCGTGCCCCGGGGTGCAAGTTTATTTCCTGAGAAGGCCTTAACAAACGCCTCTCATCCCCATACATGTGTGTGCGACAAAGTGGGTTTCCTTCCATTCCATAACTTGGATAGAATTCCATTTTCCGCCTTAGTTGGTACTCGGTTTAATGTGTATGCTGCAGTTTTTAATGAATATCCCCAAAAGGATAATGGAAGATCTGCATGACTCATCATTGACCTCACCATGTCCAACAAGGTGCAGTTCCCCCTTTCACTAACACCATTACACTATTGTGTATAAGGAGGAGTGAGCTGAGATAGAATCCCAGACTCCCGTAGAATATCGATGAACTCTTGGTTCAGATATTCTCCACCTCGATTCGATCTAAGATTATTTATCTTCTTACCAATCTGATTCTCTACATCATTCTTGAATTCTTTAAATTTCTCTAAGGACTTTGACTAATACCTCATTATGTAGACATAGCCATATCTACTCAAATCATCAGTAAAAGTAATGAAGTACGAATATCCACCTCTTGATTCTAATGGAAATGGTCCATACACATCCGTCTGTACCAATCCTAGAAGCTTTGTGGCCCTTTCACCTTGTCAACAAAAAGTCGGCTTGGTCATTTTTCCTTCTAAACATGCGTGACATCTATCAAGTGGTTCTAGCTCAGTAGAGTCTAAATATCCATCTTGGTAGAGCTTTTTCAAACGCTTCTCATTCACATGACCAAGGTGGTGATGCCATAACTAGGTGATGTATGAGTCATGTGAGTTTGTTACGTTATCGATTGACAACACTTGGTTTTCCTAATTCAATTCATACAAAACATTATTTAACTGTGCCATACCATAACATATGTTGTTCATATAAAAGAGACAACCCATATTTCCAAATTTGAAAACAAATCCATCCATATCCAAACATGATACAGAAATTATGTTCTTGGTAACACTAGGCACATAATAACAGTTATGTAAAACAAAAATCATCTCAGTCGGCAAAGAGAGGTGGTAGTTGCCAATAGCCAACACAGCCAGCCCTGCGCCATTGGCAGTTCGAAGATCCACCTCTCCTCTGGAAATCTTTCTAAATCTACTTGGTTCCTGCATTTTAATATATATGTGATCCCCACAAGCTGTATCTAATACCCAAAGTGCAGAAATAGAAAGATTGCACTCGATAAAAAACACACCTTTAGCGTCCCCACGCTTTTGGGTGCAGTTCCTCTTCCAGTGGCCCTACTTGCCACATGAAAAACACACAGCTTCCCGTTCCTTGCCTTGCCTTTGGATCTTACCCTTCTTGGAGGGACTATGCTCAGGGGCTTCAGACCGTTTATAAGTCTTTTTCCCCTTTTCCTTTTCCTTCCTTTTCTTTTTCACCATAAAGACCGCGGGTTTGTCATGCCCTATGACCTTATCTACCTGGCGAATCAAGGTAAGAAGCTCCGATAGACTCTTCTCATTGACGCTCATGTTATAGATGAAAAAAAAGCTAGAGAAGGTCTTGGGAAGTGATGATAGGATGAGATCTGTACGCAACTCATCCAGGAATTTAATCTCTAAGATGTCCAAGCATTCAATGTAGCCAATAAGCTTGACTACATGAGGCCCAGCTGGCGCAGACTCTCCGTGATTCGTGGTAAAAAAAGCATTGGAGATCTCATACCTCTTCTGTCTGGCCTTCTCTTGGTAGATATCATTAAGGTGAGACATCATGCTATATGCGTCCATGTTTTCATGTTGCTTCAAGAGCTCATTAAACATGGACGATAGCATAAAACACTGAATATCTGTGGCATAATCCATGTGTTTCGTGTAGAGAGATAATTCCTCATCACTAGCCTCTTTCCCAGGAACAACTGGAATAGGCTCTTCCAGCATATATTATTTTCTTTCATGGCGAAGGACGACAAGTAAATGCCTCTGCCACTCTTGGAAATTGGTGCCAGTGAAAGTTTGTCTTTTTTGAGTATGGTGTGCAATGATATGTTTGAAGTCATTTTCTTTACTTTTCTACAAATTATGATGAGCAAAGGTTTAGTACATTATTATAAATGTTGAGACAAATAAATAAATTAATACTTATTAGTCTCCCACTATTTTATCAAAATCCAATAGCCCTCACCATTGACTTCAGAATATTCTGTTGCGTGAATATTCTAGTGGAAAGGATCCATATTTCCCTCCTCATTACACCAACTAGGGTTGTTCAAGAAACTTGGAGGGTTTTGGGTATGCATTCCAAATTCCAACTGCATTAACTCGCTGCTCCTTGATCCGCTAAGTGGAATCCTCAATACTGAAATCCTTTTTGGATTTTCTCAACCTTTGCCTCTTTGTCAAACCATGTCTTGCTATAGCAGTCAACCATTGATGCAAACCAAGTCAAGTCAACCCAAAACCTTGAATTAGAATTCCTCGATAATTGAAATCACCCCAACTTGGGTTGGTCAAGCAATTTGAACTGTGGTTCGATTCTAACAAAGATTATGGAAGGCTATGCCAACTTAATATTTATTTGGATGGATTTTATCCTTATACGTAAATTTCTATTTTATTATCTTTGATTACATGCTTGTTAATATTAAGTGGGATATACTTAAGTGAGTAACCATATCTAAGATAATATTTACATATAAGCTGGTTATATTTTAGTTCCATCTTGCATGCCCGTTTAATTCATTGATTTTGTGATTGTGACAACACACCACAATAAATAAACCATGCAACTGATAGAAATAAAATAAATGGTATGATCATGAGCTTTTCTATTGGTTAGTTTATCTAGCGATTGAAAAACTAACCCAAGTCCTAGGGGAGAAACACCATGAACCTTTCGGGTTCGTGTTTACAGCTTTCCACCTGTCCAACTTTGTGTCTCCTTGGATTGGTTTCACCTTGGCTCCAGACTTGAGCCGCCTCCACTAGCTTGGGATCTCCATCCATTACATATGCATTTATCTCACACGCAGGTGAGGGGTAAAAGGGGTTTTTACATAAACGAATCCTTGGGCATGCATGCCCTTGATATTAATGAAAAGATGGATCGCAGGACAACAAATTTAATTTAAATAAATAAATTAAAAGAAACCATTCACATAAAAAGGTCTCGATCTAGCACATGATCATCTATACATGAAATGATATTTACGCACAAATAAAACTAGCATTCAATTCTTTAATCGTTCTTGTTTAAGATAAATCACGCTCGAATCAATTAATTATCTTTAATTAATCAATCCTTTGAACTTAAATCCCTTTTTTTGAATTTCCTTGAGATTCTCGTCCATCATAATTTTAGACAAATAAATTCATTTAAAATTATCCTTGTACGTAACTTGTACCTTGGAGGAAACCTGGTGAATTCCCATTTATTACACAGAAGTTAAATTAAACACATATATATATAAAACAAATATCACGTGTTGTGCCTTAGATTTACACTTGCACCATGGTACACATCTCAATGGTTTGTATAATATAATAATAATTTTTAATAAATCTGGGTAATTTGGGTGAGTACACAACGTGTAGTTCCAACTACAAGGCGTGTACTTTTCGTCATCATCTATCCGAAGTACACGCCTGGGGATAGGGCGTGTTAATGTACTTCAGAAATTTTTGGATTACATGGCATGTACTGTGGGACACACGCCATGTATTTTCCGCGTTACATGGTTTCCAGCCGGGCAGGCCGTGTACGGAGTACACGACCCAACCCGGACCCGAAGGGACTACACGTCATGTTCATTGGACCACACAACGTGTATTCCAGAAACTGTGTGCCACCTATTTCTGGTCAACACACGGTGTCTTAAATTATTATAAATAATCCAATACACAGCCTGATTTGGCGGATCAATCAATGCATTGAACCTAGACTACACGGTGTGTACTTCCGAATACACGCCGTGTATTCTGGTGTTATATGGCCAGAAACATTTGGCTCCTTTGGATGAGTTCCTCTATTTTATTTTATTCAAAATTAAAAGAAAAAATCATTTCTGTGAGGTGAACGGGAAACAAGAGAGGAGGAATAAATCTCGATATTCAGATTTCTAGAACGATTAAACTTGAATTAAAATAACAAAATTATTAAATGTGTAAATTACCAACGAAAAACTAAATAATTATAATAAACGATATGACCCCTCTAATTCCACTTGTAGGTTCTGGGCGCAGTGAAAGCGCATTGGTTAGTTATACAAACTTTTATTTTAACGTTAAACAATGTTCAATCCGAGATCCGTCATGATATAAAATTCCAAATCATCTGAATAGAACGAAGAACGAAAAGAAAAGAAGAATCCTGGAACCCTTGCGGAGGATCATAATATGTTGATTATAATTAATTTAAATAATGCATAAGATTACCTCATTGGAATTATTTCTTTGTTGATGTGTCGGTTCATGATTTGGTGATCCGGCGTTGCGTCGTAGAATCCAAGTGTAGGATTCCTCTAGCGGTGATCCACGCGTATGTCACGTATCTCTGGACGTTGCTGAAGGGATATCCGGGTGCTAGCGCGAAGGAACCTTCGCTTGCGATGTCCACCTTCGACCGCCTTGATCCGGTGGAGGATCTTGCTCTCGTAACTTGAGGGTGTTCTTGGTGGAAAGGGAATTCTCTCTTGGCTTGAGAGTATTTCCAAATCTGTTGTGCACAACAATTTCTCTTTAAAATTTTGGGGTTGCGAGGATATTTATAATCGGGTGTGAGGTTAATAGATTTATGAAAATAAATAAACGCGTTACGCGTTTTATTTATTTCATTAACTCTTATTGAAAACCCCCATGTCAAATTATCAATTCCTTGACATGTGCTGATGCTGATTATAAGAAATATCATTTAATAAAACAGTATTAAATCTTCAAAATCGCAACTGGAAAAACTACACAGCTTGTAATATTTAATACACAGCGTGTACTTGTTTTCGATAAAACTACACGATGTGTTTATTTAATATACATGGCGTGTACTTTTATTTTCTATTTTTCTCCACCACATTCATAATACCTTGAGTAATGACTATTTATTTCATAAATAAATGTAACTGCATTACTTGCAAATAAATATATTATTTCATCCACAATATATTCTCTCGAATAACTAGTGTCAAAATAAATGCGATCAGACATCCTTAAATAATTATTAAACCACAGTCGGGAATAAAATTTATTTAACTTGTTAAATTAATATTTAACTGAGATACATGGAAACACTTATTGTGTGACCCCCTAGGCCTCTTTCTCAGTGGCATTAGGCTAAGACTGCCTAATGTTTAACGTTAGCATCTAGCAACACGCCAATGCACCCATAGAGAATGAATATAACGCCGCAATGACGTGTCACCTCCTACGAATGATTACCGTGTAATAAAACCCCTTTGTCTCGATATCTCCAATCAAGCAGGTTACATGCTAGTTCCATCAATCCATGTGCTTGATTAATATTTCATTGACTTCCTAGAATTGATCTTGCCCATACCATACCATGGCTATGGATTTATTGAGGCTATATCAATTCCATCAAAGGGCCTGAGATATCTACTTCCGTTATGGAACGGAAGGGAAAAATCCTTTCTCTCATTATCTTTTAATGCGATATTACTTGTAACGCACCCAACGTATCTTACCTCACTGCGAACAGCGTGTCGTCATAGTTTTCGTCAATACATCTAAGTGCACGAGTTGTAATACCCATTAATAATAATCTTAAAGTCTAAGGACCAATACACACATCCGTAGATAGGAACATCCAATGACACTATGAAATGTGGATTTCCTACTAGCGGGTCTTGTTCTCATAATATCTTCCTGGATATTACCAAGGGCGCACACCATGAGAAGGTGCCTCAATGTTTTATGAGTCCTCACCCCTAATGACCTGTATTATTTGTGTCCCTCATATAATATCATCCGACCATAGAACATACATTCAAGAATAGTGTTATGGAACTTCCGGATTCTCATCATAGTAGGGATCCTCTACGACCCATTAATGCAGCAGCTGTCCTTAGGACATTATCACATGACTTGTCATGCATAAGAAAAATCAAGATGTGAAAAGGCTTTTATTTAATGAATAAAGTACAAAGTAGTTGGTTCTAGACCACCAACTCCAACACCCATCATATCCCATGCACTGAATAATATACCTCAGGCCATCACAACTCGTAAAAATTGTACCTATAAAAATCATTTGGATACTATGTCTAGAGATACATATGTTTGAAATAATAACAAGTCATTAAATCTCACTACACACATATATGGGAAAAATAACCACTATGCATACCACCACATAGTACTAACAAGATAAGAGAGTGGGGATGGAGGGGAGAGGAAGCCATTTATCCCTCGCCAAATTTGATTTTGGGGGGATATAGCCTTCAAGATTCCACTGGGTGCCATTCACCATACCAACAAGGGTGGGGTAGAATATGAAATCATAAAACATATTGGATATAATATAGCCCATAACCACACTAAGGATATTTACCAAGTCTTTGCATCAACTACAGTTATCTCCACTTAGATAACCAGCATCCACCAGCAATTACTAGATATAATATAAACATAAAACCATTTATGTAGGATTTCATTAAATTACTTGTTTCTTTTATACATTACACTTTATGTTAATTAATTCACCTTAATTAATTCACATTATTCCATTTCTCATTTCATTAACCATGAAAGTGAAGTTCATTACCTCCATCCATAATCCAACTGAGTCAATTATTTCTCAAGATTAACATCTATTCAACATTCAGACAAGAACCAACCCCATGGGTTAAAATATTTATTATTATTTCACAATTCCAAAATTCATGGTACTATAGTAAAGATCGTATGCTAGCTTAAATGAGGTGCATAACCAAGCACATCCAATTACCTCATGTAGTGAGAAAAGGAATATAAATAAAACAGAAACATAATTATCTAGAATTTAAATAGATTTATTAGGAAAGTATCCTAGAATTAATAACATCCATGGATAAGAACAATAAAAAACTGCTCCATTGAATTCATTTACATCCTTGAAATCCTCATACATTTCACCATTCATATCATTATCACAATCATTAAAAGCTGTCACAATCCCAGGACACTCCAAATATATCTCATTATCTATCCCAGAATCACATCACATCATATAGAAAGTATCGTATCTAGATCAAAATATAAGTTATCAAACAACAATCAAGGTCATCATGGTAATTAGTCCATAAAAATAGGGAATTTTCTTCTACATGAAAACATGCTCACTCAAAACCAACTATTCATCTTTTTCAAACAACTAGTTCTTATTACATATTTGATTAATTGATTCATTTATTATAGGTTACAAATACTGCTAACAAAATTCATTAGATATAATTACATATCAAATTACTAAACAATTCTTCCTAGCATAAAATCTAGTTTCAACAAATTTTAACAAAGAATAACACATATCACGACTTTATATAGAATTAAAAACATGAATTACTAGATCCATGTTCTTTAGACAATTCCATTAACACATAGATTGCAATAATTTATTTAACACATTCAATAATCCTAAAATTCATTTCCACAAAATTACAAGAATGGATTCATTAAACATGCATCTTTTAATTCTTATCCAAATAAACAATTTACTGGAAATATGTTATTTTCAAATTAAATCAATCAATATGCTAATCTAGGAATTACGAAAATTCTAAAAGGAATCATAAAATTGATAGTGTACTATATATAAAATCAAGAGGAAAACTATTTTCACGGTGGAAACACAACCAATTTCCAATGATAAACTAATTTTTTATTAATTCGAGTTGTCCTCTATTGGGGTCATTTCCACCACCACCGAAATAATCTAAATAATGGTAAATTTATAGTTAAACATTAAATAAATTTATAAAAAATGTTCCACTTCCTCAATATGATAATATTATTCACATGAGATCACAAACACACACACAAATCTTTGATCACCTTTCTCATAAGAAAACTGCAACCCTGTAAGGATTTTTCACCACAACCACACCAACAATATCAAAAGAAAATCCATTAGAATGATAGAGATCAAATTCCATAGAATGAAAATAAGGATGGGTGTTAAACTGGAGGTTATAAAAAAATATTAATAATAAGGGGTAGAAATCACTTACGACCACCAAAAATTAATCCCTAAAAGGCGGATAATGATTCCCATCAAAAGGGGGCTACATGGACTTTAAACAGACTTTCATGGAACCTAAGGTTCGAGAGAGAATAATGGGAGGAAGGTGTTTTTAGATGGGATTAGGGTATTTATAGGCCATCTCGAAATTAAAATACTATTATGCATCCATATAGACCATGACACTAACCAACTACACTACAATGAAGTCACCCTAGACCGTAGTGTAGCGTTCCTTGTCAAATCGAATCAAATGAACATGGAGTCAACCACAACAATGATCCTATTTACCTAGGGATGGACTAATGTGAATCCTAAACCAAAATGACACAGTCCTCATTCTCCATGAAGGGAGGCCACACTACATCCCATCTTCTGGACGGAATAATAATCATTGTCCATAGAATCCTATGCAACTAAAATTTCATGTTCTAACTCCCCTACTATACCCCAAACCTCTTATAGGAGCCCATGCCAACAAAAAATAAACTAGGACAGGATAAAAATATCATTTCCAATATATCTAATACCACTCAAGCTATTCTCATCATTGAGAATCCAAAACCAAACTCTGAGAGGTATGTTAGAAAAAGGGTTGTACAAACAACCACCACGTGTGATAGTCCTCAATGATCATTACATCATTGGAGTTGAACCAAGATTATTGAGGGAATAATGTGAAATAACATTAAACACCAACAAAAAACTACTAATAACTCTTCTAGATGAGATACCTCTAAAAAAGAAATGTTACCAATAAATTAAAAAGAGGAAACCATATCATCAACGAGATAAAACAACATTCAGAAAATTTTAATGATAGATGAGAAGATATAAACATAAAAAAACTTGAGGTACTAAGAAAATATCTATGAATCACTTTCCTAGGTTCTATACTCCATGAAACATTCTAACCCCAATACATGAACAAAAGGGATTAACATATCTACACAATAACTTCTTCTAGCGGTCCTAGATCTCCATAAGACCTTCCTTAAGGGTTGAATAACAATCAACATGTATCTCACCAAAATTGATGATGTGAGAGTCATTATAAAAGTAATATATAAGCTTAAAATGGAAGATACCATGTTTTTAGATCATATATTGGGGGAGGTTTATCTAATACACCATGTATCCTACGTGATCTAACACCTTAACGTCTCAAAAAACTAGGGATAAATTTTACTCTGATGACCAAAAATTACCTTCCCACAATGAGGATTCACCTTTATGATAAAATGGTCTCCAATGTCGAACACCATAAGTATCCTCCTTTGGATTTCATAAGACATCTAATAGTATTATGTTGGCTTCATCCCTTAATGAATAACCAAAAAAATATCTATTGTGCTCTACACTAGTTCAGGCCCAAGAATTGCTAACTCTCCAACCCTATTCCATTATAGTAGATATTGGAAATCTTAGTAGTACATATCTTAAATTGGTTCCGCACCAATGGAGGTGATAAACTACTATTATTAGAAAACTGGACCAAGTCCAATTTCCTTATCCACGAACTTATGGAATCCCAAGAAAAATAACCCAACGTGTCTTCAAGAGTCTAGATATTCTACTCTATCTGTAGTTTTGTCTATAGATGAAAAATAGTGACAAAGAACAACCACGATGAAAAATTATAATACAATCCCCTCCACGCCTTGGAGGTAAAATATAGACCACAATCAATGATGTTCATCCTTTTGACTTTGTGGAGTCTCACCACCACCTCTATGGCCTTCCTTGACAAAACGTCCCCTGAGATCAACTCCTTAACTAATATAAATTGGGATTATTTCATTAAATGATACAATATCACCTGTATAAAATCAGAGCCTCTCTAAGATTAATGTAAATTAGTAACGAAGTTAATTGATATATCCTCCCACTTCTAATAAGAAAAATGTAATTGTTAGAGAAAACCATTGGGAACCTACTGCTCAACCTTCCACTTCTATCAGAATAAACCCTGAGAAACATACTATGAAATTCCACACATTATCCCAGTCCACCAAAAATACACTCTCAATGCTTGTTACATCATTTTTATTCCAGGATAAACCTTCATGGGTATATTATGGAACTTATCATGAACTATCTGACACATCAAAAAATGATTGAGAAGATTCCCTGGGAATAATAACCGATGTTTTTCATCCTTAGACCAACCATCTGGGGAATCACCAAAACCACTATGTCTCTCTAAACCTCCACCTCAGAGTCCCTTAGTTGGGAATCCACTACACACTACACCAAATAACACCTCACCACCACTTTAAAAAAGGAAACATCTAGAATATAACTCTCCCATATCTAGATTCATCAATGATAGATCTTCCATTATTCTCTTGGATTCTCTAGAGTCACAGATGGTATCGCTACATGACTTCATGTTCAGTGAATCAACTACAAAATTTCCCTAATCTGGTGTACATGAAATCTCAATGTCATAATCCTAAATTAATTCCACCCACCTTTATTGTAACAATTTTAATTCTCATAGGGATGAGGCATACTTACAGATTTTATGATCCATTAAACACACAAAATTCCCATCGATGACGTAATGTCTCCAAAAAATCATAGAAGACAAAATTTACACCAACTCCAGATCATGGGAGGAATAGTAATGTTCATGAAAACAATATTTTTATGACCCATAAAAAATAATTGATATTTTATACATCATAACACATCTCAAAAAAATATGTTAAGCATCATATAAAACCTCAAACTAAAACAAATTATCTAGAAAATATAGGACTAGAGTGCTGGATATCTTCTCCTCTAGGTACTCAAAAGGTGCCTAACACAAATCAGTCTATAATAATGCCTGGTCCTTTCTAGTCATGTATTTTAGATGAGTTATAACCTAAGATAAATCGATTACAAACCATTTATAATTTCCTATAAGACTAAGGAAACTCTACACTTTCATGACTATTCAAGGGGGTGTACAAGAAATTACTACATTAATCCTGGAAGGATCCACATATACTCCTTGATAGGAAATTAAATGCCCAATGAAATGCACTTCATGACACCAAAAATCAAAATTTTAGAACTTCCCAAAATGTATCTAACTATGTAAAACTCCCAAAACAACACACAAATGGTCAACATGTTCTTATTTAGACACAAATTACACAAGTATGTCATCGATGAAAACCACCATGTAATTTTCCAGAAACTCCATGAAAACAACATTCATCAAAACCATGAACACAAATAAATCCTTCATCCCATATAATTATTTATAGAAAAAACTCTTTATTCCAATAATGACATGAAAAAAATTCTTCGAGTAATCCTCATCCTTCACCCACAACTGATGATAGCACAACCATATATCGAGATTTGAGAACCAAATTGATCTTTAAACTAATTGAATAAATCATAAATGCATGAAATAATATATAATTCTTTCACTGGCACGTGATTTAATCGATGATAATCAATAAAGAGATGAAAAATTCCATTGGACTTATCCATGAACAAAACAGGTACACCCCAAGGTGAAACACTCAGATAAACAAAACCAAACCACTACAAACTATTAAGCTATATCCATAAACAATTCAAGTCATAAGGTGATATCCTATATGGTGACATTAATATAAGATAAATTCCCATTTTTAGCTCTATACCGAACTAAATATCCCATCTAGGATGAAATGCCACAACCTCGTCAAGAAAGACATTAGGGTACTCTTACACAACCCTAGGAAACTCTACTGGATGAACCTTTGATGAAATAAACATCAGATCATCCAACTGGGAAGATAAGGATGGAACATACCTCCAACCCAGCTGAGGAACCCCTTTCTAATGAACATGATAGAATCTCTATCAATACCATAGAACATAATTTTCCTCTTAAATAAATCTACAATATCCTTTACCAAATACATCCAGTTCATACTAATAATGATTTCATAGGGATGTATCTATATACATAGGAATACTCTCTAAGTTTTTTGTTTCTCTAGATATATATCACAGTCTATACATACTTCATAAAGATAATATTGACCTCCAACTATGGTAATAAAACTGAAATTATCTCTACCTCAACAACCAGATAATTGACTAGGGAAGGTGATATGAAAGAGTGTGTAGCTACAGAATCATACAAGGCATACATCAATGTATAAAAAAATAATAGGTTACCTTGAATTATAGATAACTCACATGGAACTATTAATTACAAGGCATGAATCTTACCATAACCTTCTCCAGAAACTATTAGAACGCGATGATAACCACAACCATGGTTATACTCTACTCTCTGAGGTTGAGGAGAATCTTAGGGATGTCCTCTTCCTACCCCAATATTATTTATATTTATCCCATTTTATAGAATCATAATATTGTTGGATTGGATGAAACTATTTTAATTGTGTAAGATTAAGTACAACGAATAAAACATGCTTCCTTCTCAGAAAGCTCATGCACTCTCACCATTGAAGAATTATACCTCCACCTGAAAAAAAATACTTGATACCATAAAAATGGCCCATGATTTTCCACCCCTAGATATATGTGATGATGACAGATGAGACCTACCACAGGCTGTCAAGATTCTCTTATGGCTAGGAAGCTAAGAACCGTAGACCATATATCTTCTTGATGAGGAATACTAATGACTCGCCTCTCATATCAGCTTAATTATGGACATAATCTTCTCAATAAAATCTTCTATTTCCAATAAATTGTGATATGTTTTCAGTATAAAATGGGTAATATAGAACTAGATATCTTAACTCAAATCCTACTCAAAATTACTTTACCAAAAATCCGCATTTTGAAACATATTTACAGTATATTAGAGAAGGGTTTGGAAATGGATACTGAAATCATGTATACTGGAAATCCTTGGTCAAAGGGTATGCATATCCTGATGAATAGTATCCTTAATGGGTGAAGAAATAAATAGTTCATGGAAATGGTCTTGGAACTTCTTCCATGAGACTACCAACTCGTTTTGAACTTCTAGGAACAAGATCCAAAACTGCCTCACTTCCCTATATAGAATCATCACCACTATCAAAACCCTATGATACCATCAAGAATGGATCGAACTGAAGGAAATATCTACCTCCTACAACTAGTCTCCTATCACTAATTCCAAAATAGGGGCCTCATACTTCTATATACATTGGTGAAAAATTATCAGATTGTCCTCCTCTAATTGTCATGATCATTAACCTCAACTATATAGAGACCAACAATTGTGTCCTATTGAACATCTTCTATATGAACCTATCAATAATGTTTACCAAGAACTACACATGAAAAATAAAAAAACATTTAGATATTCCCAAACCGAGAATATAGAATATTTAAGAATAATTAATTAATAATTTATTTTATTAAAGGTTTAACCTAATACCATGGTCTACCAATTTCAAACATAGGATCAAAGAAGAATAATGAATAATCATTTCCATGGACATTACACCAAAACCAATATCAATATATTTAGAATGCTTAATAAACATAAGGTTTTTTTTCATAAGGTCATAGGGGTCCCTAAATACCCATGTCTTAGATGGTATTCCATGTTTACTTCACTTACCGAACTAAGCTAACATTATTTCTCCTCCAACCCATGTAGTATCATATGTTCCTAACTATAAACTCCCTCATATCCCCCTAAATAAGACACTAATACCACCATGTCACAAACCCCTTCCCCCAAATCCTTCCCTCATTGGATATTAATGAGATACAGAAGATAGTGACTGCTCGAATACTATCTCCAATAAGACATGGTTTGGAAACAATCATTGAGGGTGTATCATACATAGAAATATGTGGAATTACCCTATAAAAGAACATGAAGAAGATATAGATAACACAAGTACACCAATAAAATCATCCTTATATATAGTAAAATAAACATAAAGAACATACATGTAATGTCATAAAAGACTAAAACATCTTGAAATGGGAACTATATTTATAAAAAGGAAACCAAAACAATGTCCATCAAGCCAAAATAGCTCACAAAAAGCCCTAATCCAATAATATATTTCATGATATCCAACATTATAAATAATAACCGGAAAAATAGATTATATATATGTAGGGTGATTATAAAAGGTATAGTTAATAGGACCCCCATGGATACTCTCGGGAAAAATATAATGAAAGCATACTAAATACCAATCAACAAAAAAGATCTCTTGTCACCTAAATAGGTATAATATGTTCCCATACTCATGATGGTCATCTATCACAAATTATTTCATACAAAATTCATATATTATTGTATTAAAAAAAGGGTACCTCACTATCACTTCCCCCTTATGTTTCCACTCTACCCCAACATTGTACATATGAATCCAACTCTCTCTAAAAGAATCCATCATACATAAATCAAGGAGAATGTACAAAACATGCATCTCATGCATCACATAATCTCATTATCCTATGCTACATATACATATAGTTTCTGAGTAATTATGGGGATCTACCAAAATCCATATGCCATGTATCATAAATTGGGTATTATACCACAGTCCATCATAACCAACATTTTGAGTAATACATCTCAATATATCATAACATATACATGTAATACCAACAATAATCCCTAGGATAATCTATTCTGTGAAACATATGTGTGAAATAACCACATGCCTTTATATACATCTACAAAAATATATTGGAAAACTAACTATGGTTCATACCAAAATACATTACTAAAAAAAGAAGAAGGAGTGGACAAATGGGGTAGTCAACCAATATTCCTCACCAACTAGGATATTGGGTAAAAAAAACTCCATTAGTCAACTAGTTATTTCTTTCACAAGCGATAAGTATGGGGTAGCATATGAAATAATAAAACATATAAGATATACTATATATCACAACCACACTAGGATCATTGACCTGGTCTTAGTCTCATCCAAACCTATCATCAGTCATACACCCATCTTCCACTAACCATATATGTATTTAGGAATACTTTCAGTAAATTAATTATTTCTTTTCTTACAGTACATTTTATATTAATTAATTCACTATCAAATAATTAAAACTATTCAATTTTACATTTTTTTAACCATCATAGTGATGTGCACGACCTCTAGACATAATCCAAATGAGTCCACAGTTTCTCAAGATTAACTTCTATTCAACATTCCAACAAACAATAACCCCTTAGGTTAAAAAATTAATTATTATTTTACCATTACATTATTCAAGGTACACTAGAGCACATCTTGAACCTACCATTGAAAAACATGCTTAACCAAGAATATCCAGTTTCCTCAAGTAGTGGAGAATGGAATGTGTATAAAAAAGAAACTCATCCATCCAACCTTAAAACAAATTTATAATGAAATTATCTTAGATTTAAGAACAAGCATGGGTAATATCATCTTCAACCCATTCCATATATCATACTTCCATACTTGACACCCACATTTATATCACCATGAATATCACAGTCATAGGCATCAACTAATACCACAATCCCATCCCTCCCTTCCCATATCACAACATCCATCCATGTATCACATCAAATATTATATAAATTTTCTTGTCCAACACAACAAAAATAGTAAAAAAACTAATAATGTCAACTAAGAAACTATAACCTAAAAATAAGTCATTTAGACATTACATGAAAAAATTATCACTAATCTCCAAATATTCATCTTTTTAAAACAACCAATTTTTTTTCCATATTAACATAAATTATTAATTTATTACAACTTATAACTCTATGTAACCAAATTCATCAGCTATAATAAGATATGAAATAATTAAATAATTATTCCACGCATATATTCCAGTTTAATCCAAATATAAGGAAGAAAAATTCATACAATGCATTTATTTATCATTAATAATAATAATTACAAACATAATTTCCTTTATACAACTCCATTAACACATGTAAGAACATAATTTAATTAAAAAATCCATTAACCATCAAATTGATTTATATCAATTAAAACACAATGGATTCATTAAACATATCTCTTTATATTCTTACCCAAACAACCAATTTATCAATATTATGATCATTAAAAATTTAATCAAACAAAATTATAATACAATAATAAAAAGCATGATAAAAAATCATAGATTAGATAACACAATATCTATAAAATCAATAGACAAATCGTTATCTTGGTCAAAACATAAATGATCACTAACCACAAACCAACTCTTTATTATTCTATTTTATCCTTTATTAGGGTTAATTCCACCAACACCCAAATAATATAAATCATGGAAAATTTATTATTTCACACGAAATAAAGGAAAAAAATCAATCCAATACCTCCACATGTCAATTTTCTTCACACGAGAATGACAACAACAGAAAGATCTATGATAACCTCTTACATAAAGAAACATCATCCCTCCAAGGATTTTGTGGCACAACCACACAAAAAACATAAAATGAAACATGATTATAACAATGGATATAATATTTCATTTCATGGAAATAAGAAAAAGATAAAAATTAGATTTAATGGAGAAAAAACTACAAGAAGAAGGGGTATAAGTCACCATGGATCACCACATATCGATCCTTATAAAAAGGGGGATAATTTCAATCAAAAGGGGGATTCATAACCTTCAAAAGGGTCTCCATGATGCCTAGGGTTAGAGAGAGATATATGTGATAAATGTTTGTTTAAATGTGTTTTAGGTATTTATAGGCCAACTAAAAATTAGAAGACAATAGTGAAACTCTCTAGACTATAGTGTAAACCACCTAGACCATGACATAGTCCCCCTAGACCACAACATAACCTTCTTGGTCAAACCGCATATGAAGTACATGGTGATAATTTCTAAAAAAATCCTATTTAATCTGGGAGTTACTAAAAAATTGTCTAAACCACTACATTGTGGAACTCTTTATCCAAGAAGTGATGTCAGATTGCAACCCAACTCCACGACATAGCACAAAGATCAACGTCACAAGATCCTATGTAGCTGAAATGTCATTTACTAACACCATGCCACCACCCCATGACTCTAATACGAACCTATAACACCCAAAAATAATAAAGAGAAAGATTCTAGGATACATGACCTTAAAAATTATGTTTCAATATTATAATGATAGTACATATTGTGCATCCTCTGAAGTACATGCTATGTATTTATTTATGTTAAATTTTAAATTAATACCATTTAGTTTATTTAATAATAACTAATTGGATTTTAAAATATTCTTATGGAATTTAAATTAGGTATAATTTTATATAAATAATTAATATATTAATTAGTTAATTAAATTAAATTTATAGTAATTAGACCAATTGGAAATGAATTATAAATAAAGTAAATGAGTTTTCATCCCACGTTGTGAATGATCTTTTTCTTTGACCAACCGATGTATGTGTTGTAATTATTTATTTAATTTTATTATCTATAACATGGTTTAGTTTTTGATACTTATTATAAAATTAAAATTTATGATATATTAATCATCTCTCTCACATATATTATGTATGGACATGAATGTTAAAGGATTATTTTATATAACCCTAAACCCCTAGTGTCCCTCTCTTACATGTGAGTATACATTTTTAATTGATGGTGATCCCAATTAGTGGAACCAATTGAGGACCCAAATAAAGATGGATTTGAACAAGGATAACCATTATAGAATTGTGGAATACTAAAATTAAAGCCAATTTAATGTTCAAGTAGTAATCACCTCTAGGGTCAATGTTAGTTTATCATCATTCAATAAACTAACAAAGAGATAAATCTTAGGATTATTTTAAATCTATAAATTTTTATTCGTGAATTGTTATTTATTTATTTATGAGATTCATAGTTTTTTATATGATTAAACTCAAAAAAATATTATAAATAAATTAACAAAAATATTAACTAAAATAAAATAAGTTGAATAATATTATTTTATCACGTATAGTTGATTACTAATATAAACTACATATAAAGTTATTAAAAAAGGTTAAAATATGATAACTAAAAAAAGTAAAACTTATATGTTTAATTTTTTTTATTCATAATGAATATTTATTTAAGTCTCAAATAAAAAATAAAAATGTATAAATTATAAAATAAAAATTACATTTCAATAAGTTAACAATAATACCTATGCATAAAATATTTAGTTATCAAAATTCCTTCCATCACTTGAGTGAAAAGACAACTGGAGTTCAAAGAATTTTTTCCCTATTTAGGGTAATTAAAATTACTGGGTATTTCATATAAAAGTCTTGGTATAACTAAAACAACATAGCATAAAGAGTAGTTTCCTTGGAAAGGCTTTGTGTATGTTAGAGTCACATGTTGGGGAAATGCAAGTACATGATTATAGGAATTGGGAGTCCACTAAAAAAATCAAGGAGTTGTGCGTTAGTGTAGTTTGAAAGAACATACGACCTAAATATTTAAAATAATTTGATAATAACTTTTCATAATGCTATGGGAAAGGAAACATAGATCCTTGAAACATTCATATACGAGCGACTGGGTACTCAAAATATTTCTATGAGGGATATTATTATTTTAAAAAATAGTGGGAGACTTAATTAAATAATTAATAATTACATTATCAATAATGAAGATAACTTAATGAATATTATATAATTATTATAATAAAATGGAAAGAAAAACCATGAAATTTTTATAGTCATTTTTGGAAAATGTTAATTTCTCCACTAGAACATAGTTGTAAAAGTGGAACACAATTTTGTACCACTATAATAAAATTTTATTTATCCACCAAAATATCCTCTACTAGATCATCCACCTCAGAGGGTGAGTGTGGATGAGAAGGATGCCTATATGAGGCACATGGAGGATGCATCAGATGTTTGATGCATCATGTTATTAGTTATATATATTGAGATGATATTATTGTATTATGATATTAATAGATACACTATATTGAATCATCTCTAAGAAAATTAGAAGCTGAAAGAGAGGAAAATGATAAATGAGATTATCATAAAACTTTACAAATGTAAACATAAATTTTAATACTTAGATAGTGATCACAACCACAATATGATAAATTATACCTATTAATTTAAAATTAAAACTTTATATGTACTTAATAAATTATCCATAAATCTCATTTATTTTTACTTTCCCAATAAAAATTATAAATATTCATTAATATTTATTTAAATAATTTTATAGAGAAGTTTCTAAAAAACTATGGAATATGGTTCTTTAAGATGACAATGATATATGGGATTTTGGTTCTTTAATACTTATGGTGGAATAAATTATAAATAAAGGTGAAAAGATAATGATAATTTTAATGTTAGTGGTGAATTTGAAATTTATTTAAAATTGATAAAACATAAAGAGATAGTGAAATGAATAGGATTTTTCATCCTTTGCAAGTGGAAATAAAGGACACTAGATGAGAAATTGTAATAAAATAAATACACTATAATTTTTAGATTTTAATTTCAATATATCCATCATTTAATGTAATATTTATGTTTCTATTTTTGGGTGTTAAATACAATAGGTGATTCACAGATTTGTATAAAAATAAAAGAACTAAGGATTTCCATAAATATCATACGAGTAAAGTAAATATTCAATTTTCTAATTTGGATTGACTCTTAACTTTATATAAAAATATCACAAAATTACATTTCTAAGTTGAAAGATCCTCATAAAATTATTGTTTTGTATATGGAGATACCATAAAATTACCTCAGTGTCAAGTTTAAGAAACAATGAGACATTATTTTATTTTTTATATAAATGTTGTTATGGTATACCAACAGAGTTCAATTATATTAGAATAATAAATCCTCAATATTATAAATTAATAATGAATATATAATATAAGACTAAAATAATACCTATTTGTAGAAAAATAATTCTTAGTCAAGTATAATTATAATTAAATGTAAAGGATATACACATAAGAGTGTTCAACCTATTTGGGGCTAAACCTATTTAGTATTTAACATGCTAAATAATAATTCTTGAACAAAAAGAAACCATAAGGTTATAATTTCATAATTATTATATAATTATATTAGAAATATAACTGTGAACTATTATTAGAATAAAATAGAGATAAATTGAACTACTACATAATATTACTTAATGATATTTATGGAATGTTAAAGTGAAGTAATGAATTATATTGTTAAAATATAAGAGATTATTTAGGAAAGTAAGATCAAGAATATATTAATAGAGAATTAATCCATCATTAAAATATATAGTAGCATTATTAATAAACTCAAATTACCTTATACAGATCTTAATTAAGATTCTAGTAAAATGAGAATAAATAATGTGTCTTATAAATTTTAAAATGTATTCTAATATTAATTTATATACATCTATTTAAAATTGTATAATTCATGATTAACCATAAAATAATAATATTGATAAATTTACATCATGTTAGTTATTATATAATATAAAACCATTTTGTCAAAAATTCATGTTTTTAAATGAAAAATATCTGTTAAATGTTATTTTAGTAATGAAATTCTGTTAATTAAACACAAAGTGAATCTTAGTTAATTATAATAAATGTTACTCAAAATATTAAATAAATACATAAGAAAGAAAAAAAGGAATAATTATGTTAGTGACTATTATTATATAAGAGGTTACACATATCAATTATATATAGTGGTATAAGGTTATACAAGAATGATATCAAGGCTCAAGATAGACAATATTTGGTATAGGAACATAAAATACATGAGATTTAGTGGGAGGTTTTATTCAAGAGACACATACAGTAAATGAAAGTTAAAACCAATGAGAAATGGGTTTATAGTCACTACGTATGTGTTGTTTTATTAAGTGATAATGATAATTAATTATTCTAAAAGGAAGATATAAATTTAAATTATCAAAAATTAGAAAGTTTATAAGATCTCATAAATGGATTACATGTTTTAAATCAATATTTTAATTTTCATAGATCCTCTAGCCAATGTAATTCCCATATGGTAAAAATGATTAATCAAGAATAAATTCGACATGGATTGAAATTGATAACCCATATAAAACTATTGGTTACTAGATATTTCATGAAACATAAGGGAAAAGACTATAAAAAATATTTTAACCGGTCACTATGATAAATTATATTAGAATTATACATTCCATTACAGTTTTATATGATTATAATGTTTGTAATATTGATTTCATGACAACTTTAATTAATTTAAACCATTAGTAATATATTAATATGAAACAACTATAAGAGTTTGGACACAAAATGATTCAAATAAGTTATTTATGTTGTATATACCCATTTATTTAAAAAATAATAATTACGATCAAGGAAAATTCATTATAATGAATCCATAAAAGGGTTTGGTTTTTTAATAATGAATGTGATCCATGTCTCTATAAAAGTTTATAAGGAGAGCCATGATTTTCCAAGGGAAATATGTTTTTAACATGTGGAAAAAAAATTTATACTTGTTGTTAGTTAATATTTTTTTGAAAATTGTCCCTCTAATTAATTAATTTAAAAAGTGAACCAAGGTCTAGGAATGAGATATACTAATATTTATATATGGGGTTTCTTAAAATAATTAATAGTACGTAAAATGACAATGTATTGAAAACAAATATATAATATAATTCAAAAGATAATTATTACATAAAACATATAGAATAAATCTATCCAAGATGACATGTTTTGAAATAAGAGGGAACTAAAATGATGAGTAGAACTCTTTACGCTTATAAAATGGGTTATATTAAATATTTCATGATATGTGAGGATATTTTATATTAATTATGTATAAGTTAATGTGGGAAATATCAACTAGAAATAGTAAAACTATATAAGTTATTAGTCATAACTATCCCATAGTACTTAAGAAATATATAAAGGGTACTTTTATTATATTTTGATAAATAATAATTTTAGTTATAAATGGGTTAAAAACCCATCCTTACATCAGATCAATTTTGTATTATATAATGGAAAGGATAACTAAATGACTAAGAGAAACATCTTGACTTCATTTGATTCCATATCTATAAATATTGAGTATGTTTTGGCCTATGATAATATTAAATAAGTGATATAAAATATTTATGGGTTTATTATATATTTTGGAATTATACCATGAATTTAAAGTATTATCACATATTAAATTATGATAATATTATTATCATGGTACTATCCAACATATCAATTATATAATAGTGGAAATAATTTATATACTATGTTATATCATATCCTGAAAACATTTTTTTCACAGAATTGAAGTCATAGGTAGTAGATTATCCATACAAGAATATGTGATATACCCATTTAAAAAATACATATTTCAAGATAAGAATTAGTATCATATGTGAGAAATATGTGTAAGAGTATTCAACACATGGATCCAATGTATATGAGATTTTTTAGGAGTTGGTGAACTAGAACCCACTGAATTAATAAATCCATTTACCAAAATATATGTATATATATCGTTTCACATAGTGATTTTTATTATACATAACATGAATGGTATAACTTCTTTAGAATATTTATTTCACTATATAGTTATATAATGTCCCCCTTAATACAAACTTGTCATGGGGTGTCAAAAAACTAATTTTATTTCTAGGTTATAATTTAGTATTAGTAGAAACATAAGGTTGTATCCTAGAGAGGTGTGCCCAAAAATTGGTTGTCACATTTTGTTAGAGAAAATGTAGGGTTTTATTTTATATTTTGAGATTATTTTATTGAAACTAGGAAATGAGGAAAATATTTGAATGCAGATTTATTAGAAAAGTGTTTGGGTGAAAGACACATTTCTTTTTATAATGTCATTATATTATCTAAATGGTTTTATTTATATCCTTGTTACTTGATAAGTTCATGATTCATTGATAGATTCACCAAAAACCTTAAAATTAAGGTTATTATAGAGATTATACTAATAATATTATTTCTTGGTTAATCCCATTTCTTATGTGAATGAAAATTTAGTAAATTACTCCAACCTTCCAAGGTAATACCAAATATAGTATTTCTATTTATGGAAATATATAAAGAAATTCATGGCCTTAACATATCTTCTAAAAATTTCTAAAGACTAACCTCACAATAAAACATATTCATTCAAGAAAAGATGTAATAGGAGGGGGGATATCATTTATTATAATATTAAGCATTAATAATAATCATCTTAAAAACCCTAAACGTAATTTCAATCAAATTATTAAATTGTCATTGAAAACTAATATAATTTAACATAAAAGTGGTTTTATTCATTATATCATTATGACTTAAGAATTAAAATTTATAACCCTATCTTCCTGAAAAAGTCTTGAATTGCTCATATATTTAATGTAAAAAATACATAGATGGGGAAAGAGAAGACATTACAAAACTAAGGATCACATAAAATAAAGATGAAACAATATTAGATTCTTTATCCTCTAGTGTACATGAATATAGTACCAGGATCATTCTCCATTCAATGTATTCTCTATATCTTAAAGATTCATGTTTTCTTCCTCCCAAACCATGGTCAAACCTATGAAATATCCCCCATTTTGAAATCCTTAAACATTTTTTTGTTTCAAATTATTCCACCTTCATGGTCTTTGAATCCACATGATATCTAATTTTTTTGAGTTTTCATGTTTTGTTAGGAATATTTTTATTAAACATAATCCACATGTAGACCTCAGGTTTACCACATCTATACTGATGTGGTATCCCCAATATTTTCTTTACCAAAACCAAACATTTTTTTCCAACTGATTTATAGAGACCCATGCTTTTAATATATAGATATAACATCTTCTTATATGAATATTCAATACATTACACAAACACACACCTGATGGATATGACAGTTTAGTGTATCTGGAGACTAGGTACGCAGTCATCTAATTTGGTGAAACAACTTCAATATCACCCATAAATATCTTCCCCTTTAGTTGTCTTACAAACAAATACCCTTCTTAAAACCTTTCTTCAAAACCTCTGGAAAGGAAACATATGAAAGTGTAAGATCAAATTCCCAGTAAGGGTAAACAAGGAAGATTCATAACCATAACATGAACATTTGTGTATGTAAGCATGATAATAACATTTAAAACCCATAATATAACTTTGAAATATCATAATATTGAGTCATAACATTATTATTGTAAGATCATAAGACATGAAAAATAATGAAATCCATGAACATAATCCATGAGAACATAACATTGGAACAAGACATGTAATTACAGAATACACATAATATTATTACATTGTTAACATGTATAAATAGATACAAGAACACTCATTAATTAAAGAACATGAAATCATGCCCTAAAATGAACTTATACACATATAACTATGTCCATTCGTAATGGTATATATAGGAGAGAAAGGTCCATGAATGAAACTGTGAACATGTAATAAATTTATCACATAACATCATTATGATGTAATTAGGTTCACTAAAAACATTGTAAAAATCTAATCAACATTATTCATAACATATATACTCATGAGTTATCCATATTCACAAAATTAATTTGAGTGAGATATAGGTACCACCCATCACATAATGAAAATCACATGTATGTGTTCCACAAGATAGTATAACATTCATCATATCCTAAACCATTAAATGAGATGGGTTTCATAAATATTTAAACATATAATAACCTATATAAAAGATATAGATTTCATACTCATTTCATCATTTCATCATAGCATAACCTATGTACAAGGAAATGGGTTTTATAATAAATTTATCATGGTGTAACCCATGGAAGAAAAATGGGTTTCATAAATAAATTATAATCATAAACATAAAAAATTCTGAGAAATAATAAGAATTATAACCTTAGATCATATCCCCATTAAGTAAAAAGGAACATCAAAGGATGTTATATTATATAGAATATTATTTTGAAATGAAAATTGGATCATTTATCAGTGAAAATAACTATTAATTGAAAATAACTATTTAAAACTAAGCATTCATAAAAAATTTTGGAAATCATTTTCTTTAAAAATAAACTTCGAAACTTAAAAAGGAAGCTTTAAAACCCATTTAATACATTTCTTAAGGAAAATATACATTCATAATTGAAAAAATATTAGAAATTATTTTTTAAAAAATTATTTTCTTTTAAAATAAAATTGGAAACATAAAAAAGGAGATTCAAATAAAATAATTTAATGATGTTGGGAAATTTTGTTCATGTGGTGTACGTTAAAATAATGATTCCTATAATATTTTATGTAAAATCTAGTTGAGAATTATTTAGAAAATAAAATTAATATTTATTTCACAAAAATATATAAAAATTAAAAAATATGGGTAAAAATATATTTAAGAAATCATTTTAAAATTTTAAAATAACATTTAAAAACATTTTTAGAAAACATGGATTTGGAAGAAAAAGGGTTTTCATCTGAAGAGAGAAATAAAGATGAATTTTCTTAAAAATATTATTTTAAACTCTCCAGTACATAAATAGAGGTAAATAATGGGAAAACATGAATTATCTAGAAATAACTATAGTATATAAAATTCTATGAGGTTATTGAGATTTATTTATCATAATGTTTCATCATTGTTGCCATAATTATTAATTATCCTAATAAATGTTGTGATTGTAACATAAAACAACCATAACTTCGATAACTTTGAATCATAAGCCCCGTGAAATAATAATGTTAAATAAAATATAAAATATAATTATCAAAAATAAATTCATTATATTACATTTAAAATTTTATTTATATATACCACATAAAATTAGATATATTCATAACATAACACATGTATCGAAGAATGAAAATTGATAAAAAAAAACCCGTTACTGTTTAAGAAACCTATGAACTGTAAACCAAATGAAAGAGATCCTAAAATGGATATGTAAATAAAAATATTTTTTAGTTGAATTATAAAAAAATAAATCAATGGGTATTATAAACACTACATAATGTAAGTAGGTGGTGAACATTACATGTGCCTTATAGAAGTAAAATAGTGATACAAAAATCCCTTATCACTTTAGAACTATTTTGAATTATAATACACAATAAATAATAACATGAAATGAAACATTAAATTTAATGAAAACAAGGTGATTAATTATATAAAATTTCTAAGGTTCAATATATACTCCGCACAAAATAAATTAGTTTTAAAATTACATATGTATTTTATAAATAAAAGAGAGACTAGAAATCCATTACCTTAAGTCTCAACTTCTTCCATACACTTTAGAACCTCCACTATAATAAATATATATATATTATAATTATATTATTGAATAATAATTATATATATTATACCATATATGATTTATTTATGACCATTTATTCCCCCCTTTTATTACCAATTGTTTGTTAAAATTACGTTTTGGGTAATAACAGCTTTGTTTTTCATATGTGTTTTAATTTGTTATTATCTGTCCTATTAATTAGATCATGGTTCCATAATATATATAATTATAATAATGAAATATTTATTATATTTATAGATCAATTTTCATTTTAAGTCCAATCATGAAACATGGTTTTGAAAAATGATGTATGTTACGATCGTAGAGTAGTAGGTCATACTTACACCTGTGTAACATTTCCATTTTTCAACGATCCGTATAAAAAAGAGGTAAATAATATTTTATCATTAAATAATTATAGTAATATCATAAATACCACATTATTTATTTACATATACTTATACATATAATCCATGTTGTGTGGTGAACAAAATAAAGAGTCGCATTTCATTATGATGGTGGTAGTCCACACTTGCAAGAGTGATGATATCATCATTAATTGAGTGAAAAGGTAAGAAATAAAATGATATATTATATTTTAATAATGAAAAATATTCCATTAATATAATTATTATTCTATTTATATAACATATAATAATTAAAATTATCCTTATTACCTTCTATGTAAAGCGTTACAGAAAAAAGAATCATATCGCTTCACATTGTTGTAGTTCTTTATACACATGAGCGACGTTATCATATCACCAAAAAAGTGGATATAAAAAATTTATATATTATATAATGACTAAATATATAAAATTATTTCATAATTATAATATATATAATGTATATCCATCACCACAACCAATCGTGAGAGGTGGTAATAGAAATACAAATGACATCAGTTCACAAGGCGGTAGTCTATCTTACACAGAAATGATGATTTCATAACCCATTTAACGCAAGTGGAGATGCTTGTAGGTAATTAACATAACATAAAAAAATATATTTATATATAATATACTATTTTTATAGTATTATCATGGTTTAATAATAATTTAATGAGTTAGATGAAGAAATAAACTAAAAATTCTCATTGAAAAACATTACCTCTTCTTCAGGTATCCTCATTAGATATTTACCAAAATACTTCATAAGTTTTATTTATTACAAAAATAGGGTTTCTATAATATAAGGAATAAATTTTTAAAGTTATTTTCTTAGTTATTTTACAGAACAAAATGGTTTGAATGTGTAAGGATGAGAGAAGAGGGGGTTTCCCTTTATAAGTGAGGTGAGTGGCACACCTGTAATTTTTTAGAATAAAAAGTTGTACCCATGTTTTTCACACTCAAAAAGGGTAAAAATAAAGTATTATTTATACTTAGAAATTATAAGGTCTAAATTTTTCCATAAAATATTTTTTAGAGAAGTAATTATCTCATTTTAACTCTTATATTTTTAGTTTAACCCCTGATAAACTCTTTTTTACCTTAATGTGGCAATTAAGTTTTACTATTTTCACAAATAATTTTGGGATGAATTTAATTTGAATTTATTATATAAAATAAATTATTATAATTTAAAATATTTAATCCATTTTTAAAAATTAAATTCACATTAGAGGAAAATTTTAATTAAATATTAATCCTTTAAATGCGATGAGGAAGTAGGTTTTCCAAGAGAAAATGTAAAAAAATTGATAACAATTTCATATAATGATTCATTAAGAAAAATATTAAAATGGAATAAATTGGATTAATATATATATAGTTGACCAAATTTTATTTTAAAAAAGTATTGAAATATAATATAACTTTATGAATAATTTAAATGAAAATTCTAGTTTTCAATTAAAATTCATTAATTTTCCCTATTCATTAAAAAATTAATCTTCTTAGAAAATTTTAAAAACATCAACCTAAGATAATTTTGAAAATATTATTTAAAAATTAATTTTTTTTTCAGTTAACTTTTTAAAAGTACCAAAAATTAGTTTTAAATTAGGCGCGCAAAAAGGTAACTAAACTTCTTCTTAGAAAAATACTGGTTTTATCCGTAAAATTAGATTTATTCTTATCTATTGT
Organism: Viscum album; assembly: GCA_963277665.1. Lineage (NCBI taxonomy): Eukaryota > Viridiplantae > Streptophyta > Magnoliopsida > Santalales > Viscaceae > Viscum > Viscum album. The sequence goes on along the minus strand of OY728133.1, from coordinate 1,440,063,419 downwards.
ATAAATAACACATAAGATAAATGTTATAAATTTTATTGAATATATAATATATTAAATTAATTATGATATTTTTTCCAAATTAATTTGTCTAATTTATTAAGTTAAAATTTATTTGTGTGCGTATAAGTAGTTTTTTCCGAAAGTTTTTTTCCTTTATTTCCAATTAGTTTTTAGTTTCATTTATAATTAATTGGTAACCAAATAATTAATTTTATATAAATGGGTAGACCATATATTTAAATTATTTGGTTAAATATATTCTTACCCACCATTCCAATAGCTAGGTGGTAACGTTCGTATTATATAATAATATATTAACAGTTTGTTAAGTTTCATTTAAACTCTATGTAGCGTGTATCACAAGTTGAAATTAGTGTTGTGTGTAACAGAAGATAAAATAAGTGTTTCATGTAACAAAAAATATCGACAAGATTATTTTTTTAAGAAAATATTCTATGAAATCACAGGTTGTTACATTCTACCTCCATAAAAATGATTTTCTCCCTCAAAATTCATGCATCTGGTACCAATAAAGGAAGATATTTTTGGTTAATTAAATCCTTAGATTCCGATATAAATTAATCAAGATGGTGTTTTTAAAAGAAAACATTGACCAGGTTAGTGTTGTTGTTTCATATAACGTTTTCTATATAATTATGAATCTTCACTAGTTGTTCCTCATAATAAATAACATTCTTCAATTGTACAAACTCTATGTTCATTACACGTGATTGATCAGGTATTTACATACTCAATAAAGATATATAGAACACATACCAATCATAAGAGAGGATTGGAAAATGATCTAATAGATAGGATACCACCCCGATGCAATCAATAATTTTCTTAGTGAATGATAAACCTAGGGATAAACTTTTATTTGTATCATAAAAAAAATTCATCATTTGGTTATGCTTTGATCAATTTCCACGTTATCTCTAACTCAATGAAATAAAGATGAGTTATTTTTTTATAAAGCACTAGAATATTTGAGGATCCATAATAGAATGGTAGGTCATTCCTTCTATACCAAGTTATAACAAAATATATTGCACGGGTTATTCAATGTGGATAAATATTCATACAGTGAAGTAATAAAATAATCTCTAAAACCTCGTCCAAAGTTCAACATAAAACATTAAATAAATGTTTAACCTTATGACCCTTCCAAAAGATTAAAATATAAAACTTTAGAAATAAGATCACTAAGTTTCAAAAATTGACCTATCATTAATCCCCTATATACCATAAAGTGGTTGTTGATTCTTACATTCCAAGCATGTGAATACCATCATCATGATTTATTTATAAACTTTGTAATATACTGAGTTACCATTAAACCTTATTAAAAATATACATGATTCCACATTCCTTACATAATACACAGATTATTTGATATATTCCTTAAATCCAAAAAAGATATAAACTCCATCAATGATTACATAAACCACTTTTTCATCAAATAATTAATAAGTTACAAGGTAATAATTACTCACTAATTTAATTTATCCATATCAATCATCTCTTCATCCTATATAAACACAATTTCTTCAATATTAGAATGATATTATGGGTTATTATCTTTAATCATGTGTTTTTCATAAAGTATCAAATTGTGGTTAAATTGCTATTATAGGTCATTAGTTCTATTAAAAATATTCTTGAGTATACTTAACTAGAAATATATACTAAAAATCATTTTATATTTCAAGATTTATATACAATAATTATTTAATTCCAATACATAATCACTACAATTGTCCCATTTCCTTCTCAAACCATTAACTAGTATTCATCATCTTATTCCTTAACAATTTTTTAATTTCTTATGTCATTTGTAGTTTCTTTATCATAAATAATATAACCATTAATGATACAACCTTTACCGTTCTCTTCATGATCATTCCTCGTATGACATATATTTTCATAATACCCATACTATCCTCATTTAAAACATTCATCAATCGATGATACCTTAGGGATATGATTATTATAATCCATTGTATTACTCAATCTTTGTAATTTTACATTTCATTTAATTTATTTATGTTATTATATTCCAAACCCAAATCACCTTCTTAACTATTAGAGACAATACATTGTCTACTTCTTCACACATTCTTGATATATAGAAAAATAAATCTTTTTTCCTCTATGGTATCCCGAACCTGAACTCTATGAAAACTATATCTTTATATTATTTGGTGATTCTAAGAGTTGGTTAAGGTTAATATTTAATTCTTCATGATATGTGATTATACATAATCACAATATCCTTAACTATATTCATCATACATTTTAACTTTTCATTTGAAAATTTTCTATCACAATAAAGGTTAACCTAGTTTCATTTGGTTTTTTCCATTAACTAAAATAAAAAATCATAGTGTTAGAAACACTAATCATAGTAGAAAATAAAATAACCATAAAAAAATTACTTATATGATGTATAAATCAGGAAATATTCTTTTTAATCTATAAAATATTAGGTTTATCCAAAGTCATTCATTTTTATCATCTATTTAAATATTTTACAATGGGTCTTTATGTTTATGAAAATTTCCAAAGAATATCTCCTAGGATTGTTTAACTAGTGTGAAGTAAGGCCCATTTTCATACACCAAGTGATGAATGATTCTATATCAATGCTCTATTTTTATATTTATTACCCCTAGGTATCTCTATTATATATCCACATCCATTTATAGTATCCAGGAAGAGATTTATTTTCCTAGAAATCACTCACCCTAACATTTAACAAATTTACATTCCATTTTAGTATACTTCGGCTCATCCTAAGACTTATACATAGTCATATACCTAGAAATATCCTTATAAATATCCCTATGAATCTCAATAATTTTTTTTCAACCAATTTTCCAAAGGATAACTAAACCTTTCCCCTAATACCAACTATAGAGACACGTGATTTTCATACATAGATATTATATATTTTTAAATTAATATTCGATAAATTAAACAAACACATTCCTGAGGACTATAATATTTTAGTGCATTTGGATAATAGATACAAAATCCTCTAATTTTTTGAAATATATTCAATATATCCAATTAGATCTTCCTATTTAGTACTCTTCACAAACATATCCTACTTAAAACTTTTATTCATAACCTAGGGAAAAGAAGCATCATAAAAGGCGATCTTAGATTCCTAGTAAGAGCATAAAAAGAATACATGTAAGCATAAAATGAACATAATGATATGATAACATGAGAATAACATTTTAAAACCATACCCATCATATCATAAACCATAATCTTGGGTCATATCATAAACATTGAATGTTTATTATAAATAAATCCTAAGTAAATAAATGAGCATGAGCCATGAGAAAATATAATAGTAATAAGGCCGGTAATTATAGCATAAATATAAGATTATAACTTTTTTAACATGTATAAATAGAGATAGGTTCACTCATTAAGTTAATGATAGGAAAATAGGCCTTCTCAAAAAAGTATATACATGCAATTAGGGCCATGAATAACAACATGGAAATAAAATATAGGTCAACACATAATACTATGAAAATGTAATCATGTTCATTCAGAACATTGTAAAAATGTAATTAGTCTCACTAATAATATTGTGAACATTTAATTATGATTATTCACAAGATATTTACTCAATATTTATCCATATTTTCCCAATTCAGTGGAAAGAGATATATGTCCCACCCATCGCATAATGAAAATTATATGTATGTGTGCCACCCAATTATTAAACAGTCATCATATCACAACTTATCAAATAAGATGAGTTTTATAAACATTTCATCGTATCATAACCTATGGAAAAGTGACATGTTTCATAATAATTTCATCATTTCAGCATACCATAACACATGGATAATGAAATGGGTTTCGTAAGAATTTTATTATGGTATTACCCGTGGAAGATAAAAAGGCTTCATAAACAACTTTTAATTATAAACATAAACCATTCACAGAAATATTATGAATGGTATCCTCAGACCATATCTTTATTAGGGAAAAAGTAACATCAAAATATCTAATCTTATATGGAAAATTATTTTGAAAAGACACTTTTAAAATTTCTTACTAAAAATAATTTTTATTTGAAAATCAATTTTTAAAAGTAAAATTTTTAGAACATTTTATAAAATCATTTTTTTTGAAAATATACTATACAACTTATAAAGGAAACATTAAAAATGATTTAAAAAATATCTTGAGGAAAATAAAATTTTCTGTTTAAAAACACTATTTAAAATATAAAATGTTTTGAAAATAAATTTCTTTGAAAATAAACTTGAAATCTTATAATGTAAGCTTCAATGAAAATAATGGCCCTGATAGTGGGATTCTATACTCATGACATAAATGGTAAAACAGACATTCCTTTCACATTTTTGGTATATTCCAAAGATGCAATATTTGGAAATCAATACGAAGATTCCTTTCAAAAGATTTTACAAAAATTAAAACATGGGGAAAAAATTATTTAATAAATATGTTTTTGAATAATGAATCCATTTTTCAAAAACATGGTTTTGAAAAAAAATGTTTTTTGACTTAAGTGAGGAAAAAAATACAATTTTACTTAAAGACATTATTTTGACCTCTTGAGTACATAAGTAGAAGAAAATAAATGAAAAAAAATAAATCTAAATAAATAAATATAGGATAATAATATTCATGAGTTTCTTGAGATATTGATCATAATATTTTATCATCGGATGTATAATCTTAAAGAGCCTCAATAAATGATGATATTGTAATATAAAACTCTAACAACTTTGGTAACATTCAATCATAATCCTAGGGAAATAATTAAATTAAAATAATCATAATGTATTATAATAAGAAATAAATTCATGATATTTCATGTAAATTTGGATGTATATATACCTTATAAAAGAGTATAGGTGAATAACATCAAATATGTATCAAAAAATTAAAATTAAGACAAAACCCCTATTCATTTTGTTATCCTTTGAATCAGGAACCCAATGAAATTGAGATCCTCAAATGTACATGTAAATAAAAATAATTTTTTATGTTAATCATCATAAAATACATTCAGGGTTATTATATACAACACAAAAAGTTAATAGTAGGGGAATATGACATGTGTCTCACAGAAGAAAAAAGTGAGACCAAAATTCCTTACCACTTTATTAATATTTTGAATCGTAAAACCCAAGAAATCATAATATAAGATGAAAATATAAATATCATTAAATGTACTATATTCATGATATAACATTTCAATCTGTTAGTATACAAATTAAATAAATTAAATGAGTGGTTAATTTTCATATGTTTCCGAAAAATAAAATATTGACAAGAAATCCCTTATCATAAGTCCCAACTGCCTTCATACACGTTTTAACCCACTTTATAATAAATATAATTTTATTATAAATATATTATATATCAAAAATTATGTATATTATACCATATACTATTTATTTATGACCATTTATTACCCATTATTATCAATTCCTTACTAAAATAATGTTTCAGGTAATAGTGCTTTTTTTGCATATATATTGATTTATTAGTTCTAGTCTAATTACTCTAACCATGGTTCCATATTATAGAGAATAATAATAGTGAAATAATTATATTATTTATAAATAAATTATGATTTTTATATTAATCAATTAAATGGGTTTTATAATTGATGTACATTATGATTATGGAGACAGTTGGCTATACATTCCCATGAGTAACGTTACCATTTTCAACGATCATTTTAGAAAGGAGGTAAGTAATATTTTATCTTCACATAAAGATAGTAATATACTAAATACCATATTATTTATTTAAATATAATTATTCATTTCATCTATGTGGTCTGGTTATCAAAAGAGAGTGTCACATCGCTTCGTGAAGGTGGTATCACACATATACACAAACAACCTTATCATCTTTCAATAAGTCAAAAGGTAAGAATGAAAATGATATATTATTTTTCATATTGATAAATATGTGATTAAAATCATAATTATGTCATTTATATCACATATTTTATTTAAATATACCGTTATTATATTCCATGTAATGCATTAGTGAAAAACGAATCACATCACTACGTGATGCGGTACTCTACCATACACATGAGTGAAATTATCTTATCCCATATAGAATAGAAAGTGAAAACAATAAATATGATATAAGACCTAAATTGGTATAATTATTTTATAAATATCATATATATACTTTATAATTTTCATCATAACCAATCGTGATAGGTGTTAATGGAAAAATGAATGATATCAGTTCATATGTCTGTAGTCTGCGGTACACACAAATAATGATTTCATATCTCATTTGATGGACATTGAGACGATTGTAGGTCATTAAATTAACATAAAAAGTATAATTATATTAAATATAATTATATTAAATAAAATTATTTTATTATATAATATTTGTTTATAATATTTTAAGGATGTGTATAAAGAAATAAATTAAAAATGCTTGTTTTAGAATGTTATCTCTTATTCAGGTATCATCCTTAGGTTTGCACAAAAATCATTTTATAGGTTGTATTTATGACAAAAAAAGGATTCTAGAATTATATTAACGATGTTTTGGTGTTATTTGGGTGAATATTTTAGGAAAAAAAGGGTATTAAGGGGTGAGGTTGAGAGGAGAGGGGTTTACATTTTATAATTGAGGTGAGTGGTACACTTATAATATTTGGGAAGAAAAATGTTTACCCAAAATTTTCACATGAAAAAGGTTAAATAATATATTATAATCAATAATTATACAATATGGGGTCTAAATATGACTATATTATAAATTTTAACCAGTTTTAAGTCAATTTAAGCCTTACACTTTTAGTTTAACCCATGGTAAATTCATTTTTTACCTTACCTTAATCGTGGTAATTACTTTTTTATATAATCACAATTCATTTTGGTGAAAATTTAAGTTTAAATAATTATTTAATATAAATATTTTTGATTCAAAATATTGAATCATTTTTCCAAATATAATTCATAGATGTGGAAAATGATAATTTAAAATTTATCCCACATACATGATGATAAAGTGGGGTTTGAAAGAGAAAATGTTCAAATGTTTATAATGATTTAATATCAAACTTCAATATGAAAAATATTTCAATGACCTAAATTGTTTTAATATATATACATAATCAAACTAAATTTACTTTAAAAATAAGTTAAAATATAACTTTACTTTATTAATAATTAAAATGAAAAAGCAACTTACAATTTAAATTCATTATTTTTCACAATTCATCAAACAATTAATATTCTTAGGATTTCTAAAAAATTAACCATAATATTATATTCATATTATGATTTGAAAAATATTTTTTTATATAAAATCCCTAAATGTTTCAATAATTATTTTTAATATCGGTTTTCAAAATTGAAAAAAATTGTTTTTTAGAAAAATATAGCTGTAAGAATAAAATTAGATTTATTCTTATCTATTGTCAAGAAAAGACATAAGAGGAATGTTAGATTTTTTATTGAATATATAATATATAAATTTAATTAAAATAATTCACCCAACGTGATTTGTTTAATTTATTTAGGTAAAATGTTTTTGTGTGCATAATTTTTTTCAAAAAATTATTTCGTTTATTTCCAAATAGTTTTTATTTTCATTTATAATTAACTGGTCACCAAATAATTCATTTTATATACATTTTTAGATCATATATTTCTATACTTTTGGTAATCCAATTCATGCCCACCATTCAAATAACTAGGTGAGAACTGCCATATTAAATAATAATATTTTACTAGTATGTTACATTTCTTTAAAAATCACAATAGTGTGTATCACAAGTTACACTCATTTTTGTGTGTAATGGAAGATAAACTCAGTCTTTTATGTAGAAAAATACAAAAAAAATTAATTATTTTTGAAAATTTTTTTTTCTCAAAATCTCAAAATGTTATATGATTCCTTGAATATTTAATACCTAATTGAATGACTATGAGTGTTTAACTCAGTAGTTTGACCATAATACACGAAAGTGGCATTGTAGGAGACAATCCTTGTGATAGGTTCTGTGTGAGTTTTATTTAGGCCATTATTGAATTTCCAGACATGATCAATTGTATTTTCTCTTGTGGTCAATTTATAAATTATCATTATTCACTTGGTTAATTAGATCCCTTTTTTTGGTTAATGGATTAATCATATGGAAGATAATAATTTTGGCTGATTGAGAATGCTTGATATTTGATCAATGTGCGGTTGATCATTATGAATACATATCCTTGGACTGCCAATTTTTTTACACCTTGGTGTATGAGGATAGTATCCGGCTTACATAGACATTTCAAGGATTTCTCTAATTCCCACATATATTAGGAATGATGGTTGATGGTTACATCGAACCACATTATGGTTACACAACACTATATTTATGCTTATACATGCTATTAATGATGTTTATGAAGGCTTTCCTAGGACATATCTGATGCAAACACATGGGTAAAATCATCTCTAAATATCCTGTAAATGATACTTAAGAATGAAATTATTTTTTCATTTATTTAATATTCTTTAAACGGTGCCGAATCCATAGAAATGATCAATGAATAATAATTTACATCAATAATGATCTTATAAAGCATGGAATCAAAAGCCACAATTCATGATCCTAGAATTTTGCAATATCAAGAGAAATTTTAATCAATAGAGATATATTTATATTACATAAAAATGAAGAATGTAAATTAATCACCTAATTTGGTCATTTTAAACAATATTCACAAAATCAATTTATTTGAAACTTAAATTCTAAAACTCATTAAATTTTTTTGAATTGATAAATATGGGGGAATATAATAATCAAAATATCAACAAAATATCACTCATTTTGGACTATTTTAATTCACATATAGTTAACCTTGGAATCCCAAACATGTAAAATTCGAAAATATTATCAACGAAAAATTCAAACACCTAACCAATGTAAATGTTGTAACACTTACTCTCTTATATATTTTGATGTTCATAAACACCATTTTGTGTTATAAACATTTTATTTTTTATATATTTTTTGTATTATGTTTGATATGTTCCCATGAAGTAAATAAATAAATCCATGTGATCCATTGGTTAATTTGAGGCTTTTTTCATAGCCATTTTTAAAAAATGTCACATGCCACTGGTTTAGAAGCCACTAGCTGATGAGTGGGCTTTCTAATAGTTTTTGTATCTAAATAAAGCCTACCAACTGGCTATAGATAAGTTATTATCCATCTAGTGGCTTATAAAGTGGTACATGGTCCCAATCATGGGTCACCAAATAGCAACTATGACCTAGAAACCCTTTGCGAGCCCCATATAAGCCATAATCTAGCTGGTATACCCTTGCATCTAGTTGGTGAAATTTTTCCACAAAAAAAAGTTATTAATAGTTGTACCTACTAGCCTATTTTTCATTACAATGTCTCTATTATAGCACTAATGAATCATGAATCGTCCTAGAAACTTTATTGCATATAAATACACCCACAATATGGCTTGGATTCTAAAATTTAACTTAGATAATTCTCTTGAACTAAATTTTTATTCATTTTTGTAATGATTTCTCTATATTACCATTATCTATCTTTTTACCATTTTCTATTATTCAATTATTTTTGGGATATTTGAGAGTGGGTTGTAAATGGTTTTTGAAAAGAGAACCTCTTCTTAATTATTTTTTCCATGTCTCCCACTACCACTAATGTGAGGGATCACAAGATTTCATTACTACTAAAATAAGGGATTTTGGATTTCTTTCTTTCTACATTTAAAAGTTTTTTTTGATTTATTGATTACACAATTAAAAAAAGATTCTTTATCTTTCTCGGTTTTCATGGATACCATAAAATAAGGACTCATCTTTAGTTATCCTCTAACTCTATTATCAAATTGTGTTTCTTTTTTAATTTCCTCTACACTTACTCTTTTAATTCACATATATTTTACTTTAACTCGTTAATTTTTATCTCTTGCTATTTAATTTTATTTATCACCGAATTCCATATCTTATTTTTCTATATTTTTTAAAAAGGAAATTTACTCTGACTTCTTTCAATCATACTCTATATAACAGTAAATTCTTGTTTTCTACAACATGTCAATTAATTTAACATTACGTGTCATTGTTTTTTATTACATTTAATCCATTATGTATATTAAATTAATTCCCACTTAATTAATCCCTTCATACACACTTGTACCTACCTTCCTGTAATATTTTAATCAACACTCTAGTATGGTTTTCAAGAATGGTTTTTTCTTCATATAAGTTCATAACAGTTTCACTAAAGTCTTAATTATTTTATCTATATGAAACCCATGAATTAAGTACTTATTAATATCATTATAACTTAATAAAGGTTATTCTGAGGCTAAAGTTATGATAAGATTTGAATATTAAACTATTGAGGGAAGATGAAGAGGATTGGATCTATGATTAAGCTAAATAAACAATTTTAGTTTTCCTAAAAAAATTGATTACCCCTTAACATACTCTTATAATAATAGAGATTCCATTATCTGAATTATAAATGTAAATAACATAACTTTTATCAATTCTCTAGTAGTAAAAATTACTATCTCTATTTCCTTTAGAAGGATTCATGAGATATTTTTTATTTTTTTGGGTTTTCTCTTAAAAGTATACAGGTAATGAAAATTTTATTCAGTATGTGTGAGGTCTATCTTACCCATGAGTGGAAATAATTTCATTCTAACTAATTATAGATATTATTTAGGAAACAACATCAATACATTCCAAACAACATTTCTAGAACAAAATTCATATAATCTATCTAATTTCAAGCAGGTTTCAATTCCAATTATCCTCAAAACTCTTCCTAAGATTCATTTTATATCTATCAAATTTAAAAATTTATTGACATAAATTTTTTATTCCCTAATTTCCTATTCTTTAGTATCATTGTTTTTGTTTTTTTAGTTCATAAGGTTCTCATGAGAATCATATTTTGTTGTAAAAAAGATCATATTTTCTCATAAAAATATTGGTGTAATTTTTTGGCCATCCTAGGATGAAATCTAGATCCTTTTCCCCTCATCCCATATATATTTTTCTGTAAAAAATGTAATAAAAAATATTCATAAACTACATATTTAAATTTAAATAGATTAAAGAATACATATTTTTCCATCTCATTTCCTCCTTCCACACACATGAAATCAATATAGAGCCTAAAAATATTCTGTATTGAGGTAGATATGTATATTTTAATTGTCGTATCACTATATAATAAATTCATTCAATTATATTAAATAATAAAAGGAATAAATGTCATATTTGGATTGGAAATTGGGTTAATTGAAAATGAGGCTTAAAATATCAAGAATGTATTAATCATTTAAGTACCAGGTCTGTAGATAATCCACATATTTGACTAATTTAATAATATATTTAAGGTTATGTAATGATTTCTTGGTTATTTCAATAAATAGGCACTTATAAAGAAAATTTCAATGTTTATTTAGAATCCTCCCAAGTTTTGGATTTAAAATATAGGATATTATGTCATGGAATGACTTTCAATATTTGTGGGTTTTTTATGAATTTACTTAATATATAATTTTAAAATAAGTTCATTTCAATATTAATATAAGGTGAGTGAATATATCAACTTAGTTCCTCAACATTATCAATGAAATTAGAAAATTTTTTTCTTGTAAGAATAATTTATATAAAATCAATGAAATTAGAAATTTTTTAAGTATAGGTACAACCATAGGGTTTTCATTGATAAAAATGTTTTAGAAGTTATATATCCTCTACTGGATCTTGTGGTTGATTATCATGTAATTTAATAAATATATTTCTATTAATAGTGAATGGGTTGAGGTTTCATTCTTTCACAATCTACACTGCAACAAAAGGGTACACATTATTAATGTTAATTGGTCTTCCACATGTAGAATTATTCTTATCATACATCATATTGAGTCTTGAATTATATAAAAACATTTGGTCCCAATGGTGGAAGCAATTTTATTGAATCATTTTTTCATGGTCCACCCTGGTTATTTATTAGTGAATTATTTAATTCTTAGAAGCCACTTTTATAATTTATTTATATTTTTGTAGTTATAATTTCAATTATTATTTAATTTTTTCCATGTACAAATATATTTCTCTTAAAACCTGATATTATTTGTGTTCCAACACCATAATCAGATTAAAACAATTTCTATAAATGTTTTTGTAAGGGATAAATACAGTGGGTGAATTTTAGGCTATCATATAATACTATAAAGTGTCTTCCAACTATTGTCTCCATACCTTTTATTTTTTTTCTTGATAGTTTTTCTCAGGAACCCTTCTCTCCAAGGATACCCCTCCTGGGAGAGCAACGAAGAAAACGAGGTAGTGACCCCTGAGTCTCGCCTCTAATATGTCGAGGATGGCGATTAGCACCAAGTGTATATGGATCTCACAATATGTGAGTCCTTACCCTTTAAAGGAAATACAATTGGGAGATAACATGGATCTTCCCCAAAATAACTATAGGATAGAAATATATATAAAACAATGAAAAAAACCATCCCATATGCATGTTTACAATATAACTAGTATAGAAACAATGAAACTCCAAATTAAATACCCAAAAGTAATGATAAGAAGCGACACAACAACTGTCATAAAGTATAATATGGTAATGCTCAACACTGTCAATGTAATTCTCATAAAAATACGAAAGTAGTTTTATATACATACAATGATCATACATGTATACTTAGTAGGAAAACCAAAGTCACTCATGCACATGTGAGGGAACATGATAATGCTCCTTTGAGGAAAAATTACAACCGAATAGAACATAATTGGTATACTAACCATCCCCACCACTACAAGGCACACTCACCAAATAACACAAGTCATGTAATGTAATATAAGTAAATCACATCATGGTTAGGGTACCCCACACCACTTTCCCACTGATTATATTCTCTCACACACTAAAAAAATATGTCTTAAATCTCCCACATCTTCCAAAGATACCACATCAAAACCATATAGCATACACCTAAGCCACAAACAATATCGTATGTCACCCAAAGACACCTAGGCCACAAAACACACATCATCCCACCTATAGTCACCCCAACCAAAAAAACATCACATCTTGCCCATAGGCACATGGTCCGCAATCCACAATCAATCCAAAAGACACTTGGGAAATAAAAACACATATCATCCTAAAGACACCTAGGAATGCACAACACATCTCATGCTAAAGACATCTGGGAATGAAAAACACGCATGCACACACATGGGCTTCACACTTTACCACAACATGCCAAAAGAATCTTGGGTTATCACCACCTAGAAAGGGAGAAGGTAAGAGAGAGTGGTCATCCATCCATCCTCTCACTATAAGGTTTGGTAAAGGCACCATCCCCCATGATTATGGGAGTGTTCAAAACATATTTCTCAACTAGAGTGGGGTGTGTATAGAAATCACAAGGAAAAAAATATATATACATACATGATACCAGTCACTAATGTCCAACATATGTGTTCCTAGATAGAAATCATCCCACAATACCACCACCTTTTCTTCTAACTCAAAATGAAATTTAAATATAAAAAATTCAATTCATAAGGTGAAGAGCCTGGAGAAATAATGTAGCTTCACATATCCCCAACATTTAACTGTTATTCATGATATTTCATTAACCATTTTTATTATGCTATATAAACCAATGAGATCCTTTAAGACATTATTAAATGATTATTTATTCATCCAATGCTACACAGGAAACTATTAAGCATGAAAAAAATTGGAATCAAGTTAAAAAACAATGAATAAGATGAAGAGTTATGGTAATGAATTAAAATGGATATATATTAAAAACATCATACCACTTTCATTGGAGATGGGTTGAAGCTATATACAAGTTAATCATGGAGAATATCTGGGTGAATTAATCATAGTAACAATATTGTAATTCTTAAAAATCTTCCAACTCAAATCAAATATCAATGGAACCAACCACCAACTCAATACCCAATCTGGGAACACTTTACAACATAACTAGTTCATAGCCTTATTGTAAATTAATCTCATCCACCCCACAATAAATCTATATCTCAATCTCAAATTCCATTACACTACCCATTCCATCTCACAACACACAACCACGCTCACAACCACACTACAACCAATACCAGAACAAACCCACACTTCACACCACACCATATAGAATGGAAAAACACAATTCCAGATTTAATAATTCATACCATATTTAATACCATATTTCAATTTAGAGGTTATCACAGAAATTGTATGATTTATTGGAATCCATTAATTATCTGACTATACATGATTAACCCATTTACATATATAAGATTCCAAGAAAAAGTAGACAACATGCATTCCATAAATCATTTATTAAATAAACAAGGGGCCCCAATGAGCACAATTTTCTGTGGGAAGCTAGCCCATACAAATCACAATATCAACCAATAACAATAACAAAGTAGGATCATGTGTCATTTTCCAAACCCCATGATCATGTTTTGTAAACCGGTTTAATTATATTTTTTAATCTATATTCAACTATCTTCCTAAAGAAAACATATGTATCCCCACTCTTCCTGTTGCACAAATATGAGGGATGAAGGGAAACCTACCTCAAAAGGGTGAAAAATTTCATCGCACAAGAAAAGAGAACTCGATAGATCTCTAATCACCTCTCCCACAGTATCTATATCTGTCTGAGGATGTTGCAACCCCACTTCACCACCAGAAACCAAATATAACCCATTACAATCAAGGGAGATCATCCACCATCACATGGTAAAAATAACAGAATGAAAAGGAGATCAATGTGGAAGAAACCCAAAATACATAGGAAGAACACACCTTGGATCGAAGAAATATTACTACATATTGAAGCAGAGAAGTATGGAATCAATATTCAGTGTAAAAATTCTTAAAACACCGATGAAGATAAAAATAAATTTTAAAATAAAATTATTATGCAGTAACAAAAAAAGTAAAAATAATTAAAATCAGTATTATCTCATTTTTTTTTATTTTGTTTCATTTTATTTTCCATCCATTTTATTTTATTAGAATTTTTTTCCTTTTTCTAACATTATTTATTTTATTATTTTATTAATTTTCATTTTATTTTTACCTTTCCTTTTTTTTCTTTTCTTCTTTTTTTTTCTTTTTTATCTATCTTTCTCTCCTCCCTCTCCCTTAGTGCATCCCCCATATATCACCCATTATGGTGTGCCTCCTTCTCCTCTCCTCCTTCAGATTCCAACTATGAATCTGTTTTTAATCTATATTCAACATCATCTTATACATATTAAATATCTCAGTATGGATAACATTACACACCATCAATCATAGGATCTCATCCAATATCCATCAAATAATCTTCCATGGAAGTATTTTACCCATATTTGGGTTTTTCTAAAATCATATATTTTCTTCCATTTCAGGTCAAATAAAACATCATCACAGAGCATAGGATCTTATACAGTTACAAGGTAGGAAATATACTCTCTTTCCATTTATTCTCTTTCATCTTTTAAATCACACGTTGTGTCTCCCATCGATGCCTTCCAATAATGTTCAATTTTACATGTTCTAATTTAATTAAACCTATTAGCTTGATTATTGAACCATTGTTTGAGATAATATATTTTATTTAAATTGTTCTAACATCATTGGATACCCCTTTAGGTGTGCTGACAGAATTGGACTATTTTTCCATTATCCCAAAATAATTAATTTTATTGACTACATGCGCTGCATGAACCGTATTTGTTGAGATTGAAATTAAATAAATTCTTATATATATTAATGAACCATAAATCTTTGTTTTTTTATGTTTATATATGATGAAGTTATTTTTTTAAAATATTACATTCCAAGGGGTTTATAAAAGATAAAATTTCATTTTTTCTACTTTTATTCATAACATGTTTTGTCTGTAATAGTTTTGCTTGAATGATCAATAAGTATGTGGATGTAGTTGATAAATTGTTTTGTTTCAATTATAAATTCATTCTCCATGACATTTTCCCCCTTGAAATCTAATTAAATTGAGGGCAGCAAGGCAATGTGGGTTCCGTTTTAAAGAACACACATGGAATCTCCATTCCTGATTGGTTACACATTACGTCATGGATGTGATGTCTTAGCCTTTTCCAAACAAGGGATTCCTTGGGTTTTCTTGTACTCATGAGTGATAATGGTTCCCTAAGGGACAATTGAGGATGGACCCATTGGTATAGTGTCTATGCCATGCCTTGAGTGATACTCGACCCCTAATGTGGGATACCTGAGATGAAATCATGATAAAACCATGCCATGAGCAATACTTGGTCTTTCATAAGATTTTCTTTGATGGACTAAGTGGTATTAGAAAAATTGATGGATGCACCACATAGATACCTTCCATATGGGCTCAAAATCTAACTCTAAACATTAATATAATAATAATAATAATGCGTGGAGGGTTTAATTAGATGTATTCTTGGGTTATTTTTTAATTTTGATACCTTAATAGTTTTTTTTCATAACTCATCCCCTAGGGCCCATGATGTGACAACCCCAAGCACGCCTCCCATAGGAAAAGGGATGGTGACTAGTGACGAGTAGGCATATCCCAAACAAATGGAAGGAATTTTCCGATGTATTTGCACAAATGAATGCAACTGCATGGAATAGATGCTGGAAATTGAAAGCAATAAGTAAAAAAAACACAATGTATGATAGAAGATAATTTATGGTAAATGGGGGCAGAAGAAAATCACAACAAAAAGGAAAAGGAAAAGTACAATTCTATGGAACTCCTCCACATAAAAACCTACCATGAGGGTAGGTATATAAATAGGGGTCTAAATCCAGAAAATCACACCTCGTTTGTCGAGTTACTTTAAGAACCACTTAGCCCCAGTCCACTAAGGACTCCGTTAAAGAATCAATCATCTGCAAAAGACACATCACATGTGGGAAATGCTTGTGTATGGGTGATTAAAACAATACTTAGTAGGGAACCCCAAAACACAACGTAAAATACAATCAAGGAAACACAACTAAGAATATACAGTGATTTCAACATATGTATGTTTCAACAAAACAAATAATAATAAAATTTAGTTATACTCTTATAGTATTCGAAGACTCAAGGTCTCATCCACTACCAACCATATGGTACCGCTTGTAGAATGCTCAATTCAAGAGATCTCACTTCTCAAGATATCTGATAGTAAGTATGTAGAACTAGTATACCAAAAGTACCTGAGACAACACCTGGTCTCAGTATGTCACAATGTTTTGTTGAGAAATCTAGTATCACTATGATAAAGAGTCTCAATATTACAACCAATAGAGACACTATAGTCTTCTCATGTAGTTACATGTCTATGGCATGAATATACTTAATAAATTCTAGGAAAATTCAAATACGATGAGACATATAGTCTCTATAGAAGACTCACTCCACATCTTCGTAGGACACATACTCCCCATATTCTCCAAAGATATACTATGCATCTGCATCGAAGACCAAATTCTCTTCGATGTAGGATTGATACTCCATATCATCATAGGAGACCTACTCTTTGTCTTTGCAGAAGACATACTCCGCATCTTCTCTAGAGACTAACTCTATGTCTTCACAGTATACCAACTCCGAATCTTCAAAAGAGACTTACTTATCATCTTTTCGAGAGACAGACTCCTCTTCTTCTCTGGATACATACTATATGTATGTCATAGTTCATAAGAGAGTTACTCTATGTAGGTATCAGCCACCAGATTTCTCTCTTAGCGTAGTTATTCTGGGAGAACCTAATACATGAGCCAATAGGTTGAATGGAAACCTTCATAAAACCTCATTTAGATTATCCCAAAATGGTTGTCTCATCAAAAGGGTACCAAACGTTAAACGACTCATTAAATGGATATAAAGTTTGATAGTTACTCCCATTTATCTAAAATAGGTCTGATCGGGGTCCTGGATGACTTGACGCAATCTAGGATACTGGGCCTGGTAATGCCTAGACCATTGGGCCTGGTCCTACCTAACATTCTAGGCAAATGGACCCAACCCACCAGGAAGCTGGAGTGGCCATATCTATCCAGTCATGCCTATCAAGCGGGACAACTCACTTCAGCGGGATGTGGCCGGTTTTGTGTCCGCCTGGGCCCCGTGGTCCACTAACCACATGACTCTTGTCTATACAGTTCCACTTACATAGACCCACTTTCCCACACAAAAATCATCTATGTGTGACAAGTCGAAATGGGTGTTGTTGCAGTTGGATCAAGAACCACTATGGTCAACGTAGTGGGCTGCTGCACACAGCTAGCCACATGGCTTCCACTGTAGGCCACTGGGTTCACTTCATTGCTCCAATTTTTGATCCAGAAGTTTCTCAATGATCCTCATGTCACCACATTCACTACAATGGTCTTAGATCCATGCCACGATCTATCATGATGCAAGGTCATTTTAATGGTGATATTTTTCACACCAGTTGGATCCATCTGGAACCGTTTTCTTCGCACCTCTATCATGTCGTGTCATTCCCAGATCCATTAAATCAGATCATTGTGCCAAGAATCGTGTTCAAAATTATTAATATATTGTGTATTGTCGAGTCGCAGGCCAAAATAGGAACACCCCAATTGAATGAATAATGGAGGCATAATATCACGAACCAATAAGGAGGAACAAACCTCAATCTTTGTTCATAGAGATCATGGTTCATTTCCATTAAACAATAAATGTAAACCAAACAATAAATACAATATTAATCTCCCATAACCCTGAAAAATGGTAAAACCCATCCCTCAACAATGAATGATCTGTGGGACATTGTTTTTGTGGATTGTTCCATGTTTGTCATAGAGTATAATGAATGGGGGGGAGGGGTCAAAACAAAACACCCTACCTAGATTTGGTTACATCGTTGATGAAGAGAGATTTCATTTTCATTGTTCATCGATCCTTTGTCCTCAATCCTTGATCCTTGATCTTCAATTCATCGAATCCTGAGGGGGTAGATCTTCCACTGTTCACCAATGCTTTTCTCCAGAGCTTCTTGGAAAATTAACTAGGAATATCCATCCAATCCTCTATCCATATCAAGCTATTAAATGATGAAAACACATTTCATCATTGTTGTTGCAACATTATAGTATCACCACACTATTTCACTCATGAAAGAGAATGGGATACCCCATTGCTGCATGAAAGTGCCTCCACGTTGTGAAACATTAAATAGAAATAAAATAAAATTCTTTAGTTTTATTTTATTCTTACATAAAATGCCAAAAAATTAACTTTCACAGTCAACACGCACTGATCGATGTTAGTTCCCACCTAAGGGAAACCCCACATTACGTTCTCAACAGTTAAATCATATTTCGAATCCAAGTCACCATCAATGAGTTAAAAAGATTTTAAAATAAAATAATTTTATTTAATTATTTTATTTATGGTTATATCATTTTCAGGGTTTATCACTTGAGACCTGCCCTGACAAAAGTTATGTCGCACCTTGGGTAATACCACCATCATGAAAACAATGGTGCCCTTATATTCATAATTTGGAAAATCGTATAAGAGTTATTACATTTTTTCTGGAAAACCACTCACTCATGATATTAAAAGCATAACACTTTTTTTCAAACCATTCTAGGAACACCATCCCTCAGAATCGTACGTCATCTCAGTTCCTTGTCTTAGAATTTTCCCAAAAAATATTATAATAATAAAACCAGGAAAATCTGTGTCTTTACATTCTCACCACCTTAAGGATTTACGTCCCTGAAATCCAAACCAAGGGACACCCAAATTGATGAGGGTATGAGCCTAAACCTGAGCCCCCCCCAATCCTATGTTCTCCTACAGAGATTCCTGTGCTGCCACAGGCACCACACTAAAGGAATCAACTGCCCATAAAGGGCCCTCTCCTACTGATCCTCGATATCCACATTTGGATGTGAAGAGAAAATCCTGATCATAAACTATCCACTATGGTATTCCATGGAGTTGAGCTATCTCTTACATGTAGAGGCATACCATGCTCTATATATAACTCTGCTTATGAAATGATAAGAATTAACTGAATTGGTGAGTCGATCAATAATCACCAAGATAGTATCATGTCCCCAAGAAGTACATGGAAAACCAATCATTAAGTTCTTCAACATAATTTCTCACTCCCTTACTGGAAACCCGTGAAAGAAAATAGAAACCCCTTCAAAGCATAGGGGATCAACATGGTGAGTTGAGAAACCACAAAACTAATTAAAACAAGTTCTCAATTTTTTTTATCAATAAGTAATCCAAGCAATAACCTTTTATGTAATCCTTGGTGTCCTTCATGACACCAACATGCATATCCCTATCCATTTCACCACTCTATGCATCTACTTATATTAGTGTGCATCCTATGAAAGGGATGACATGCTCCCCCAATTTCGAATATCCATCAGGGGCATTCCCCACGGAAAACTGAGCACGTAATCTCTCACAACTGGTATCTTGGAGCTATGCCTCCCAAACTCCCTATTAGAGTGGAGGGGTAATCACCATCAACTGGATATAAGCTATTCCATCATCATCCATGAAGGATATGTGAAGTGAGGATAACTACCCTGATGCCTCATTTAGTATATGTGAAATCAATCTCTTATAAAGAGCATATACCAATACATTCCCCTTCTCAGGAGTATATAATATCCCAAAGGCATAGTCCAAGATAAAATCTTGTTGATGCCACTGTAAAAGATTCATATCCTTCAAAGAAAAGATACACATGAGGATTTAGTGGTCCGAGTAGATGATAAACTGATCAACCATAAGGTAGTGTCGCCACATTTTCAATGCAAAGACTACAACGGCCAACTCCATATCACGGGTCATGTAGTTTTGATCATGTGTTCCCAAATACTGTTAACCATAGGCAATCACTACTTTCCCCTATATCAGGACACAACAAATCCCAATCCCTGAAGCATCGTAGAGCACCATGTACTTGACACCCTCATCTGGAAATCTCAGGATGGGAGCACTCATCAAATCTACCTCAGCTATTAAAAGCTCTCCTAAAACTTCATCGTCCACACAAAAGGTTTCCCATTTCTTGTCAAGGCTATTATGGATGCTGATTCTTGGGGAAAGTTAGGCACAAACCTCTAATTGTATGAAACCAATCAGCAGAACTTCATACCTCGTTAATGTTCTTGTGTGGCTCTCAATAAAGCATCGCCTCTATCTTCACTAGATCTGCAGCAAATCCAGCCTCTAAAAGGATGTTTCCTTGAAATTGGACCTCTTTTATCAAGAAATGAATCATAGAGATATTATTGTAATGTTGGTGATCTTGAAGTAAGTCCATGACCATCCTCAAGTGTATCACATGCTTTTTATCAGACATAGAGTACATCGGGATGACATCAATAAAGGCCACTACAAATCGGTCATGGTAGAGATGAAATATCCTGTTCATGAGTCAAATAAACACTAATAATGCATTTTTCATGCGAAATGACATCACTATGTATTCATAGTGGCCGTAGTGAAATCTAAAATCTATATTCAGAATGTCCTCATCATACACTTAAGGCTGGTGATAACCTAATCTAAGGACTATCTTTGAGAACTATCTATCTCCCCACAACTAATCAAAGATGTCATTAATCCTCGATAGTGGATACTTATTACTTACAATCACTTGATTAAGGAACTGGAATCCCACACAAAACATCATGCTCCAATTTTCCTTCTTGGTAAACAATACTAAGATGGTCCATGGTGAAACACATGGTATCACTAAGCCCTTCCTCTGCAAGTCCCCCAACTGTAACCTCAATTGATAAGATATATGAGAGCCAAATGATATGAATGTATAGATATCAGTGTCATCCCACAGTATAGGTAAATGTAGAATTCAACCAGCCTAAGATGTGGTAGTCCTGGAACATCTTCTTGAAGGATGTCCTCGTACTCATCAACCACTATAGGAAACTAAAGACACATTTCATCTGCTACACCGAGGGTCATGCTATCCAACTGATATATGATCAGATGAACCCTCCTACATGTGACATCATCCTGGGTTGCTCTGGTTTCCTTTTCATTAATAAATAAAAACCTAGTCCCATCTTTGCGGATACACCACACTATGATCCTAAAATAGTCAATCTGACCATATAGTATGGATAACCATTCCATATCTAGAATGAGGTTCTATGGCCTAGATTTCAATACCAAAAGATCCAAACATAAACTATCACTCCATAAGTAAGGGAACACTATATGAACTAGTGTGTTATTATCAAATCTTCTCTCGTAGGATTCTCTATGTATAGGGATGGAGTCAACGGTTCCACTAGAATCTCTGTGTCTCGAACAAGGGTCTTAGTGAGGAAAGAGTGACCAGAACCTATGTCTATAAGAACTACATATAGGGTGGAGAAAACATAAAATATACCTCCAATTATCCTAGGTGTCTCAGGATCGTAAGCTTCTATTGCCTGGGTTGGTCGTCTCCCTTGTCTACCAGCACCCTCAGCTCACGGTGGACCACCAATGGGTGGTTGTGATAGTTCCTCAAACATATTTGATCCTCCTACTACTCATCCTACTCCTCTAACTTTTATTCTACCTAGAGGGTCATTATATTACTACCTAGGCCGCTGCCTCGACGATCCCTCGACTGTCTCCTAGTCGGTCATACGGTTGGTCGGAAAATCTATGACCATATGTCCCCAATCGCCACACTTATAGCACAACCCTTTCCTTAGGCCAACCTCCTCTACCCTAATATCACTACACTATTTTTCCAATGTGTTGGGGTGAGTCCCTAGACATTCTAGTCCTCTTAGACCCATGTGTCAGCTGTCGACTACATACTTTCCAAGACCCAACTACTCGAAACCTGGTAGTATCTCCCACTAGAGGTGCCTACACCTCATGAATGCTCTATAGCAGTAAATATCACTTCATTACCCCAACATGGAGAGGAATTATTAGGTATATAAATGACACCTTGATCTCCTAAAATATTCCCTGCTCAAGGGTCTGGACCCTGAAGAGTGGGTCTCCCATCATGGATGTAGAGAAGCGATACAGATCTTGTATATCTCGCTGAGTACTCTGGCACAATTATGCTACCCTACTTTAGGTGTGATATATTTAGTATATGCATATATCTCAATGTTTCTAGAAATAAGTCCTTCCTTAATAGGTGATCAAATTCATCCCATGTGATGGATACCACATCATGTGTCTCAGTCGTCAAGCTCCACCATTTCCCAATGAAGCCCTGTAGAATTAACACGGTTAGGACTATCATCTTGTTGAGAGGATTCCTCACCAGGTGGAAAAATTGTGTAACCACCTCCAATAAATCCTCAGCTACATACAGATCTATCTCACCTAAGAACCGGTCACTGTATTTGGAACTCCTGAAATGTAGTTAGGTTGTATTAATCATCTACCGATAACGTCGATAGAAACTACTTCTCTCCATGTGGTGGTGTCACTGGTACACCACCAATAGGTGCTATTTCTAGAAATAATCCCTACACCGAATCCTCATCGCTCGATATACCATCGTCATGGTCACACCCCAAAATCCAATTTTGATTCATGTCTCGAAGCATCCTGAAAGAGAACAAGATGTACTACAGTCAATAGAGTATACCTTGTGAGATGACTATATAAGGACATTAAAAATACAACCCATTTATATATGATTCATGTAACATTGTTTTTCCCTACAATTAGTGTTTTCATGTATCATGTTGAAATTATGAACATAGGGTCCTAGTGTACGGATACATCAGCTTCTGCACCAAACCTGAATTCCCAAGACTGAAAGTTGAACTCAATGTACTTAATGTTGTTTCCCTAAACCAAACTCATAGACTGTGGGTTCTTAAGGCATATCTGACCTCCTTATAATAACACTATGTTACAACCCATCCTCGTGGCCCATGTCATGACTACCCTAAGCCCGCCTCCCATAATCTAGGAAATTGAGACTATCATCGAGTAGGTATATCCCATATAAACGGGAGGAATTTTCCTAAGTACCATTACACATGTACGCAACTCAAATCCATAGATGTTGGGAAGTGAAAACACCAAGTAAACAAACACATTGTATGATAGGAGAAAACTGAAAATAAATAAAGGAGGAATACAAGCCCTTAAAATGGAAAAGTAAAAGTGAAAGTTTTTGGAACTCCTCCATAGAGAACCATACCTAAAGGGTAAGTACATAATTAGATAACTGAAGCTGAATACGAACATCTCATATATTGGTTCACTATATTAACCACCAGGCCCTTGTCCACCAAGGACTTCGTTAAAGTTATGATCATCTGCACAAGACAAAAAACATGTGGGAAAATCCCATGAAAGGATGAGTAAAACAATACTCTACAGGGAACCCCACAATACAAAGTAAAATACCACAAATGAAACACCACTGAGGAGATATAGTCATCTCAACATAGGTATGTTTCAACAACAAATATAGAAATAAAATCCATGTATACTCATACAAGATTCCAATACTCAAGGTCTCTTCCACTGCCAACCATATGGTCCCACTCATAGCATGCTCGATTTGGGAGATATCACTCGTCAAGCTATCTGATAGTAAGCATGTTTAACTAGTCTAACAAAATTACCCAAGACAACACTTTATCTTGATACATCACAAAGTTTCCCTAACACATCTGGTCTTTCTATGACAAGGAGTCTCAATATTACATCAAAGATAGTCACTAGAGTCTTTTCACATAGTTAAATGTCTATGACATCAAAATACTTAATAAATTAAATGAATATTCATATCTAATGAGACATATAACCGCTACAAGAGACTCACTCCACATATTTTCAAGAGAAATACTTATTGTCTACTTCAGATACCTATTCTATATCATCACAAGAGACCTACTCCATGTCTTCACATGAGACATATTCTACGTCATCACAGGAGACAGACTCAACATCTTCTAATGAGAAAAAATATGTGTCTTTACAGGAGACTTACTCCGTGTCTTTTTAGGAGACCTATACTACTTCTTCACAGGAGACTTACATCGCATCTTCATTGGAGACTTACTCCATGTATGTCACAGTTCGTAGGAGACTTACACTACAGTTCTTTGTACACTTATTCTGGGAGCACCTACCCCTCAAGCCAATAGGTCAAACAAAAACCTCTATAAAGACTCAAATAAATTATCCCAAAAACCCTGCCTCATCGTAAGGGTCCCAATTCCACAAATGAATTAACAAACAAAAACATGGTTTGGGAGTTACGACCTTTTTTCAAAAAATGGTCTGATCAGTGTTTGGGAAGGGTCTGGCTCAACCCGACCCAATCCGAACTACTGGACCCAAACCACCATGGCCCATTGAGATTTTCCCACTAGGATGTCTAGGACACATTCCATTGTACTGCTGAACCTAGCCCACCAGGCAGCCAGGGTGGTCCGGTCTATTCAGCCCAACATATCAAGCAGTTCGGCTCACTTCCGTGGGATGTGGTCGGTGCCGCGTCCACATGGGCGACACGGTCCACCGACTACATGGCTACCATCCAGCTTGGTATGCTTACACAGACTCCCCTTTCCCACACACTTCTTGAAAGTGTGTGTCCAGTCTCCACGTGTACCACTACGATCAATGCGTGCGATGCCACGACCAACGTGACAGGACACTGCGTCCAGTTAGCCCCACTAGTAGCGTCGTGGGATTCCAAGTTTGCTTTGATGCTCCAATTTTACATCCAAAATATGCTCTACAATCCTTTAGTTTTCAAATTAACTGTAGTGGTTTTGGATCCATGCCACAATCCATCCAAATGCAAGGTCATAGAATGGGAGATATTTTTTTCACTGCTTTAATTCATCTCACACCGTCATTGTCGCACCTCCATAATGCAGTTTCAATCCCATATCCACAATATCATATCATTGTGACAGGAATCATGTTCAAAATGATCAGTTGATTGCAAATTGTTGAGTCATGGTCCAAATGAAGAACACCCCTAACAAATGAAGAATAAAGGGAGGAAATCCTGAACCAACATTCGTGGAAATCAGGGTTCGTTGCTGTTAGATTAGTAAACATAAACCAAAAACAAATACAATATTAATCTCCCATTACACCATAAATTGGTATAACCCATCCTATAACAATGACCAATCCGTTGGCTAATTTTTTTGTGGATTTTTTCATGTTCATCATAGAATATCAAAAATGGGGGAAAGGAAATCAAAACACAACACCCTACCTGGATTCATTTCCATCATTGATGAAGAGAGATTTCATCATCATCATTCATTGATCCTAGATCCTTGATCCTTGATTTTTTTGATCTTGAGGTGGTCGATCCCATATAGTTCACCAATTATTTTCTCCATAGATTCCTGTGAAATTCCCGTGCATTTTCCATTTCATCTTGATCCCTATCAAAATGTTAAATGAAGAAAACATGATTCAGCATCTCTATTGTAGTGTTGCATCATCGTCAGGATATTTCATTCATGAAATAAAATTATCTTCCCTATCATTATGTTGTATCATCTCCATGCCAGAAATTTTTTAAAATAAATAAAATAAAAATCATTCATTTTTTTTAAAATGACCAAAAATTAACTTTCGCAATCGACCCACGCTGATTGATGTTAGGCCCTGCCTAAGGAAAAAACTACATTATGAACTCAAGGGTGGTATCAAATTTCTAATCTGAGTTACTATTCATGATTTAGTATGATTTTAAAATAAAATAATTTTATTTAATTATTTTAGTTAAAGATATGTCCTTTTCAAGTTTTATCACTAGAGACAATCACCAACTAATGTTAAGTATCCCCTAGGGTGAAACGGCCATCCTGAATGCAACAGTGACCTCTGATTTCAGATCTGGAAACCCTTTTAAGAGTTATTATAATTTTTTAGGAAAACTACTCACACACACTATAGAAATTTTTACACTTTTTTCCAAACCATTTCAGGTTCACCAGGTATTAGAATTTCATGTTGTCATTGAGCCTAGTCTTAGAATTTTCCCAGAAATTTTCTAAAAATAAAACCAGGAAAATATGAGTCATTAAATTATCCACACCTTAAGGATTAAATACCTAAAATCCAATCCAAGTGATACCCAAATAGATGTGGGTACAGTCACAAACTTGATCCCCCCCCCATTCCCATGTTCTCTTCCATAGATTCTCATGCAGCCACTAGGCATGCACAAAAGGAATCAACTACCCATGGAGGGTCCTCTCCTACTGATCCTCAATCTACACAACCAGGATGATAAGGAAAAATATAAATATGTAACTACATTCTATGGTATTCCATGGAGTTGATATATATTATACATGTAGAGGCATCCCAATCTCTCTACTGAACTCTACTCCTAAAAATACAAGATGTGGCCAATTTGATGATTTGATCAATGAGAACCTGGATGGTATCATGTCCCATAATGTAGATGGTAAAACCATCAGGATTTCCATCAATATACTATCTCAATCCCTTCCTGGCACATAATGATTGAAAAGAGAAACCCCTTTCTATCATAGCGGATCGAAAGAGTGAGAGAAAAAACACAAAACTGATTGAAACAGGTTCTCAAATTTTATATAAAATAGTAAGACCAACTTTAACCCGTTATATCATCCCTGATGCCTATCTTGAAACCCATATTCATGTTACGATGCATCTCACCACTTTAGGAATCCACTGCTACTACTGTGATTCCTCTAAACGAGACAACATGCTCCCCACCTTTAAAATATCCATCAGGGGCATTCGTTGTGGACAACTGAGCACATAAAGACTCACAGTTGGTATCTCGGAGTTCTGCCTCCTGGATTTGATGTAGGATTGGTGGGGTATCCACCATCAACTAGAGATAAGATGCTCCATATTAATCCATTAAGGATATCTAATGCTAGGACTTCTTTTCTGAGGCCTTGTTTAGTATTTGTGAACTGATCTCTCACTGAGAGCATTTGCCACAAACTTCCCCTTCCCAAGAGTATAGACAATATCAAAGTTATAGTCCTAGAGGAAATATATCCAACACCGTAGTCTCAGGTTAAGATATTTCTTAGAAAAGATATACATAATAATTTTGTCGTCTGATTAAATGAAAAACCCCTCATTGATAAGGTAGTGTTGTCAATTTTTCAATGAAATGGGTACTGCCACAAACTTTTGATCATGGTTCGCATAGTTATTATAATGTTGTATCAACTGTTGTGAACTATATGAAATCACCTCTTTCCCCTACATCAATACACAACCATGAATGGTCCCTAATGTGTCGCAGAACACCACGTACTCGACACCCTCTTCTAGAATGTCCTCATCATGCACCAAAAGCTGGTGATAACCTGATCCTAGGTCTATCTTTGAGAACGATATCGATAGCTCCAGTTAATTGAATAGGTCATCAATTCTCATTAGTGGATAATTATTCTTCTAGGTCACCTGATTTAGGTGCCAAATGTTGGGACCAGGTTGGATAGAGAAGGAAGAAAGAAGAGTAATCTGTTATAGAGTGTTGTCTTTTGTTGTCCATGAAGATAAATCAATTCACATGATAAGGGTCTTGGAAATATGATGATACAGAACTTGTTCGATCAAAGGATACATATCACAATAGTGGATTTCATGATGATAGATGAATAATGGTTATGGAATGCACTGAAGAGAGTAATATCAATGGAAGAGAAAATCAAAAGGTGTCACAAAAGAACATTTTAATGTGGCGCTGTTTTCCAGTGTTTGCCCGATTTTAGGGCTTGAAAATCGGGAGATGAAGAACTATGTTTTTGGAAAAGGACGTTGCACACAAGTTTAAATATGTCTTGGTATGTTGTGTGCAAGTGGAGTTCCATGATCCTAACACCAAAACATGTCAAATTATAGGATTTCTCGAAAGATTTGTTTTTTTTTGCGAAAGATTGGTTTTTGCATTCAAGAACGAAGGGAGTTTGGAATATTGTGTGCAAGGAACAATTCAATGTAAAAACATTGTAATATAAAAAAGGATTGAAGTGTGTGAAAGATTAAAGATGTGTGAAAAATATGAGTTTGGTGAAAAAAAGACACACGCACCCAATGCGACCTCAAATGGGGTTTTGTGCGACACTTTAGGATCTCGTGAAACACATTGGAGTTATTACGCGCAGGTGTCGATGAGGTTTATAAATAAGAGTTGACCCCCTAAAATTTAGTGATCTTGATACGTAGAGAAATACTGATCACTGTGGCATGAAAAAATATTAAGAATAAAAGAGAGCATGAAAGAATTAGAGTTACACAAAATAAGGAGAATTTTCGTGTGTGAATAGAGTTGCACATAAGATTGAAGTTGCACAAAAGAGGTGTTTCGTGAAAAAATTCAACTATTGTGTGCATGGCATAAAATTTGCGCGCAAGACACCTACATGGGTGCATAAAATATTTGGGTTCTTCTCACATATTTAGTTGTGCATAAGATAGTTTTTACAGGCTTTTGGGTAGGAAAGTGGAGATTTTTACTTCAGAGAATACACCTGTCTAATTGTTATGAAGCACTGAAATACTATAATTCCCTATTTGTGATAACAGGGTGCACACATGCTTGCAGATAGTTTTCCAAGTGCTACCTAAGTGTAAGGGTATATCCTATATATTCTATTCCAAATCAATGGATTTATTTCTAATTGATTGTGTGGTAATGGATTATTTTTGTACCATACCAAGGACATAACTACTCTTTTTAACTAGTGAACATTTTAAATCTTGTGTTCTTATGGTTTTTCATGTTCAATAGGGAAGAAAATATTTAACAGGTAGCGAAGGTTACTTCAAAAAGAAGGATAATTAAATTGAAAAAGATATAACTGATTCACCCCATCCCCCTCTCAGCGATACATAGATCCAAACTAGGAACTTCAATTGGTATCCCAGGAAGGTTTCCTTCATTTGATCTTTTCTGATGTTTTGAGAGAAGTTTTGATGAAAAATTTGAACCGTGTGAATAATAAGGGGATTCTGATAATTTATAGAAATAATTATTTTATCTAGAAAGATATAATGATGCCTCATCTTATGCCTCTTGGGATTGATGTTCTTGAAACTACAACTAATGGTTTTTTCCTATTGATGATAAGGTTCCTCTTACACCTGCTGATAAGAAGAATCATGAGAATGATAGAAGTGTTAAAAATGCATTACTGTCATCTTTTTCTAATAGTGAGTTTTTAAGAGTAAAAGGTGTCTCTATAGCTAAAGGAATCTGGGATAAGTTAAAGAACATCTATAAAGGACATACAAAAGTGAAGAACGCAAAACTACAAATCTAGAGGCTGAAGTATGAAGACTTGAAAATGGGTGAATCCAAATCTTATGGGGACTTATTTACCTAGATAAATGATATTTTTATTATAATCATATGTCTTGGTGAAACGTTGGAAGAATCTACATTTATTTAAAATATCTTGAGAATTATTCCTAACTTTTTTTATTCTATTGTGTCTTTATTAAGAAGATAAATACCCTAAAACATTATCCTTGTATGATTTTCATAGCACACTCATTACTTATGAAATGAGCAGGGAGAAGACTATGAAGAGAAAACAGAAGTTGATTTGGAAATTTATTTCAAGGCTGCAAAGAGAGGGAATTCAAAGAATAATTTTATTGAATTTGATTCTAGTGAATTCAATTATGAAGATAAGTATGTAAAAATTTTGATGAAATTTTATCCTAGTTTTCTAAGAATGTGAAAAGAGATATAGGTAAATACAATGGTAAAATTACCTTGAAATGTTTTAAGAGTGGAGCAGTTGGTCACTTTGCAGATAACTATCCTCAAATGTATAAAAAGAATATAGTGATTATGATAAAAGAAGGCCAAAAAGGTCATGGAATAAAAAATCTATCAAATATAAATATTTTTCAAATGGGAAGGATAAAAAGTTCTTCAAATCCAAAAGAAGAAGCTTTTTATCTAAATATTAAGATAAAAAAGATGGAGAAGATGAATCCAAGAAATCATTTCCGGAAAAAACTATAGAGAATACGTTTATTGCTTTAGTGAATACTGAAGAGTATGAGAGTAATTGTTCTGAAAAAGAAGATACTCAACTTGAATATCATTTGAAAGAAGAGTTGGAAGAATGTTTAATAAGATCATAAGGATTGAGAAAGACAAAAAGAAGTAGATAAATGAAAATTACACATTAGACAATCAACAAGGTTTTCATGATGATAAAATCACGATGGAAAATGAGATTCATTATATGAATAATTCTCTTGAGAATTCAAATAATCGTAGTGATCATCTTGAAGTAATGGTGAAGGAAAAAGAAGAAGAGTTGGAACGTGTCCAACATAAACATTCTAAATCTAAAGAAATAAATATCAGTTTCAAATAATCTATCTCAGAAGTTGGTGAATATTCTAGTTAAAATGAACCAATTATGTATCCACAATAGTTACCTTTAAAGGTTGAGAGGAAAGACAAAACTGGTTTTGATAGGAACAAAGTTGGAAAGACTATCTATGTGGCCAAATCAAAAATTCCGAAAATCAGAAGTACATAAAAATCTTGAGTCCAAAATGATTTCTAATACTTCTGGTAATGATATGCCTGTACAGAAATCTAATATGAAGAAGAAAGTTATGATTGAAAATAGGAATGTTGATGGTCAGTATAGTTCTATTAAGAAGGTTGTTGAAAATAATATTCACAACTCCGGTCAGAATAGAAGTTTCATAAGAACATATTCATTATATGGGTACTATTGGTACTCTGGTGGATTCATACACACTTCAAACATGTTTTGGTTCAATCAATAACATTAATACTATTCCATAAGTTATAAAAGACATGGGTTAAGGGGGGTCTATCCTCTCAAAACGGTAAGTACAAGAATAATATTTTAAAGAAATATGATAAGGCCAGTGATAGAATTGAAAATAGTTTCCAAACATTGGAAACTATATGTCAATGATTTGAATAGCCATGAAATCTTACTATGGGATTTCTTGTTTTATTTCCATCACAAAAAATGGTTCTTAACAAATCTCAGAAGCTGGAGGTAAATAATGAAAAGGATGAAAAAAGCTCTTATTGTTAAAACCACCTTGAAAGCTAAAAAATTAGAATTTCCATGGATTCATGATAGTGGATATTCTTATCATATGATAGGAGACATAATGTTACTGAAGAATGTGAAAAAAGTTAGATAAGGAATCATTACATTTGGAAATGATGAATCTATGAGGATCAAAGGTGTTGGATCATCCATCACCAGGAAAGAAAAAATAAAATCTGGGAAAACATTATATGTTTATCGGTTGAAACATAACCTGTTGAGTGTTTCTCAAATTTGTGATGTGGGAAAAAAAGTTATCTTCATAAAATATGGGTTCGTTGTGCAAAGTGAAATGATGGAAAGGTAGTTACAAGAGGACAACGTACAAAAGGGAACTTTTTCTAAGTTGGTGAAGTACAAAATTATTAATACATGTTCATGGGGAATGAAAATCAGTTATGGCATAAAAGTTTAAGGAATATGTGTTAGGGAAACTTATGCAAGTTATCATTGCGATAAATTGTCTGAGATATGCGTGATTTATAAAGAAGAAGAGATTAGTGCTACACTATTTTTGAAAAAGAGAAGGTTACAATCTCTAGGAATAAGAGAGTTGACATTCATTCAAAACAACCCTGAGAACTAATACATTCTAGTATATGTGGACTAATGAGAAAGAAATAAACAAATGGATATAAGTTCTTCATTAATTTCATTTATGACATTACTCGCATTACTTGTGTTATGTACATGTTACATAAGTCAGATTCACTGAAAATGTTTAAGAGTTTCAGGAGGAAAGAAGAGAAGGAATGTGAGTATTCAGTAAAGAAGATGAGAACTGATAATGGTGGAGAGTATAAGAATAAAGAGTTTGAAAATTACATTGAGAAACATGGAATTCAGCATGAGTTCTGTTCACTATACACACCTCAATAAAATGGGGGTGCTGAAAGAAATAATTGATGTCTGGTGGAAATGGGGAGAACTATATTAATTGAGCATAGTATTTCTCATTATTATAGGAGGCAATCCATGATCACTACTGTGTATATTCAGAACCGATGTTTCTATAGGCCAAACTCTGATATGACTCCATACAAAATGTTCTATGGAAAAACTTTAAGTCTGAAACACTTAAGTGTTTTTTGGAGTCCATGAATTATAAAGAAGAAAGTTGTAAACCATGGATAGTTTGAGAAAAGAGGAGATGATAGAATTTTTATTGACTATGATATGGAAGGAAAAGGATATAGATGTATCAATAAAGAAACAAAAATAATTATTGATTCTTCAGATGTAGAGGTTGTTAAAAATGTTGAGAAATAAAAATAGTCATATGTTGATATGGAAGTTGAGTAGAATAAGGATGATTTTTTTAATGATTCTGATAATTTTGAAGACTATGTTAATCTTACTCAAGAAAAGAAATCTAACTTAGTAATCTCGAGTGATGATGATGAATTTATAACAACTCATCCTAGGCTTAGGAAACAAGTGGGGGCATAGAAAATTACTGGATATCAACATCAGAGGGTTCAAAAAATATGAACAATGAATGCTATAAAACATACATCACTTTACTAGAAAGTAGAACTAATTGATGTAAATGAATCATTTTAACATCCATAATGTGTTCATGCTATGAATAAAGAGCTTGATAATAGAGAGAAAAATGATACATGAGAACTTGTACCCAATCTGGAAAGTAAGAACATTATTGGTACAATGTGGGTTTTCTAGAACAAGCTGAATGAAGAAGGTAACTTAATAAGAAACAAAGAATGATTGGTTTGAAAAGGTTAATAAAAAACTGAAGGCATTTATTTTGATGAAACCTTTTCTCTGGTGGCAAGATTATTAACAATTTCAATCATTATTTCTATTTCTGCACAACGATGTTACAAAATGATTCAAATGGATTTAAAATCCAAATTCTTGATTGGTGACCTTGAAGAGGAAGTTTACATTAATCAAACATATGGATTTGTTATTGGAAAGAATGAAAGTTATGTGTTCATGTTGAAGAAGGCTTGATATGGGAAAAAACAGGCTCTAAGGTCATGATATTCTAAATTAGATACTTTCTTGAGGAAGAAGAATTTTAATAAAGGTAGAGTTGACAACAATATTTACATCAAGGAGTGTCAGGAGTTTTCACTGATCAAAATTGTTTATGTCGATGAAATTATCATTGCTGGTAATGATGAAAGATCATGTGAAAGATTTGCTGAGGAGATGAAGAAGTTATTTGAGATGTCAATTTTGGGAGAAATGAAATTCTTTCTTGGGATAGAAATTTAACTGCAGAAGAATCACATTTTTCTGTCTTAAGAAATGTAACACCCCAAACCCAATTACCCAGAGTCGGTGCATTATTACATAACATTGGAATGATCACAAAAGATCATGTCTCAAAAGACAGATTAGTTTAATATCCTTGTAATTACTAGATACATTCATCAAGTTTACATTACATAATAAAATGAAAACTACCACAACATAGTCTCCACACTCATATCCCCTTATACTATCCCTGCAGGTCATTTATAAAATATTTCTTCACATCCTGGGAAAAAATAAAACATAGAAAGGGGTGAGTACAGATGCCCAGTAAGGATAACAAAATAGAAGAAACATTCATAAATAAGCATAAACATTTAAGGAAATTTATAACTAAAACAAAAGCCTTTTAAACTTAATCTTCATCATAATATGAAAAAAGTAAAATGAAATAATTCCATTTACTCATTCACATGGATATTCTACAATTCTAATAATCAAATACAATATCAATAACCACTTTCTTAATGATGGAATGCATAAATCCAGACTATCATAACCAAGTAGCCAAGGCCTCGTGCCAAGACTACAAATAAGATTTTGTCAAGGACTTCTGCCAATACACAAGTTTGTCTCATGAGACCTATCAATGCATCGAGGAGCTATAGCGGGCTCCACCCGTCACTTATTAAGTCCAATGCATTCCTTATATGAACAGGTTTAAACATAACATAAACATTCATATTAAAACTAGAATAAATAATGTCAATACTTTCTCCATATTCCATGAATGGTATAAAAATAACACATCCACAGTCAAACATATCACAAAACCTTCAATAAAATATTGATTTTTTATATCATAATAAAAAAACCTCAAATAATCTTAAAATCCATCAAATTATGTTGACATAAATGAAATCAAAACTATTTGAGAGAAATATCTCTTTTTTTTGAAATCATTTAAAAATCACATAATTATAAAAGAACAAATTTACTTTGAAAATATTCATATAATCTTGTAAGGGAAGCTTCAAATATTTTATAATGGTGGAATATATCTGTACCCGCCGTATAAGTTAAAAAAATACATTCTTACCTTAATTTTGTCAAAAATGATAAAAAGGACCTTGTTTGGAAAATGACAGAAATATTCTTTTATAAACATCTTATCAAAAGTCAACAAGGGTATAAATGACTTTACCCCATAGTCTATAAAATAGTAATAATTTTTTGAAATACATTTTTCAGAAACATGGAAGTGGATGATAAAGAGGTCCCTGTAGATAATTTCTTATAAACAACCTTAGATAATGAAGAGATTGTGAAATAAACCCTTAACTTGTACATTTCCTTGGTTGAGGTTAGGTTAATCTCCTTTACAATGGTAAACTAATTGTTATTAAATTATACAAGAATCATATACATTAATATGATATCATATATGATCTTTTAAACTTTATTTGATAATAATATCTTAGTATTATCGTCGTTTCAGGTGTTAAATTACTTGTTTAATTTTATATATTTTGTTACCTAAGTCATGTTTGTTATGGATATGTTGTATGTTATTCATATCCAGAATTATATCAAGTCCTTAAATCTTATTTTTATTCATAAAATGAGAATTAGACTTGAATTGACACATTGGGGAATGAATCTCATCACATTCGTGGAGACGGTAGTCCGTACGTACGCACGAGCGACAATATCACTCTTTTGATATTAAAATAATATATAATTGGATAGTATATCATATATACATAATCATTATCATGTTATATTTATTATTTACATGAATTAAACGTCTTTATTATACCCATCCAAATAATAATGTTTTTGAATAACAATTACACCACGACGTGGAGACGGTAAGCCGTACGTACACACATGTGGTGACATGTCATCAAAAGGATGGATATAATAATGAATATGGTTGAAGTATATTTATAATAACTTCACAGTATATAGAAGATATTGTAGTTATTATTTTAGAATGGGAATAAAAAAGAAAGAATAAGTTGAAGAAGAAAGGAACTTGAAAGAGGGTGGTGAAAACATTACATCTTCTTCGGGTTCTTCCTTTTGATTTGATCAAAAGGGCTCCTTAGGTTTGCTTTGTAATCAAAATAAGGCCTCTAGGTTTAACTAAGGGATGTTAAGAGAATATTTGGGCAGGGTTTGGTCAAACCAAAAGGATTGAAGGTATGAATTTGAGAGAAGGGGGGTGGCCTTTTATAAGAGGGGAGAGGGGCACCTTTTAAAAAACATAAAATATTATTTTATAATAAATATATATTCGGTTAATAATGGCTCAGAAGTGACTTATTTCGAGGATAAGGTGGTGATGGGTCGATATACATTCAACCAATATATTTTAGACAGTTTTGGGTCACTAAACCAACCTTATCATTTATATTTAACTCTTAGTTAAATAGTGTGACATTTACCATGTAACTTTGTATTTTTATATTATAAAATTAATAAACTAACAATATACATCCATTAAAACCCCAAGTGGTTCATTAATGATACACCTATTATTATATAAGTCTCTTGGACAAACCTTAGATTTTTAGGAATTGAATATCAATTAATAATATAATATTTCTTTTAAAAACTCTTTTTGTCAATTTTGACACTATTGGGAATTTGATTTTTTAGAAAATCATAAAAGCATGATTACTTCAAAAAACATAACAAAATCAATAATAACATGAAATATTAACATATAAAACTAGTGGAATTCATAAAAAGTCTCAAATTACATTTTTTTGGATATTTATAATATCAATTATTTTAATATTTCATTAATTAGGTAATTACTGCATCACCATTGTGTCATAAATATATTAAATTATTTAATGTCTACAAATTATAAATAAAATACCTTTATGTAGGAAATATTTTTTATCTTTCTAAAGAATATTTAAAATAGATTTTATCTTATGTATAACCCTATATTAATTTTTTTTAGTAATTAAACATTGATTTTAACTCTTTCAACTCTTCTTTGAATTAAATAATAATAAATGTCCTAAACTAATCCAAGTGGACCTAAACGATAATATTTTATTCCTAAGGTTGTTTTTGGTCGAGATACACTTTTCAAATAGAATTAGGACATGTGTTATGGTAACATTAATATCATATTTACCCTTATTTACCCTATTTACTTTTAACCATGGTAAATAAAAGTAAAAAGATACTATTCACCAAAAATTATTTTTATCTTATTGAACCACATTTTACTCCTTAATATTAACCGTGTCTCTCGGATTTTTGAAATTCCACTCACAGAAGCGGTAAAATTATGTTTTATGTGAATTTGCAAAATCTCCTAGGAGGTGGGTAAAAGGCGGTGAAAAGTTCAATAAAATGTTTATATATCTAATATTATTCTAAACTAAGTCCAATCAATTACATTGATATTATATAGATATTATGTATCTATTTTGACCTTAATTAAATTTAAATAAAATAAATATTTATTTAAATAAAAATTTGGTTTTAAACTATAACTCAGTGTTTTTTCACTATTCATCAAAAATTGAATTTTTTTAGAAAAATACCAAAAATTCACCCTAAGAATATTTTGATATTCCAAATACAAAAAAGAAGTACATCTTGAAAGATAAAATTTATTAAATTTCAAAAAGTTTTTATTACTATTCATAACAGCTAGTTTGATTGGTTGTAGTGTGTGTTAGAACTCGAAGTTACGTACAACACATGCTACTGTATTATTCAAAGAGAAGCATATCATGGAAGTTTGGGGTGTTACATTCTCCCCTCCAAATAATTCCATCCTCGAAATTTCTATAATACTACAACATGAAATGACTCGGGTGGTTCTTCATCATAAGTTCCTCGGGTTCCCACGTTGCCTCTTCCATCTTATAGATTCTCCATAGAACTTTCACCAGACGAGTCGTTTGGTTTCTCAACACTTGTTCTCTGGTATCAAGAAACCTGATGGGTTCATTGCAATAAGACATATCAGGTTCCAGTTCTAATTCCTCAGAGGTTAGTACATGCGTTGGGTCAGGCATGTATTTTCTCAACAGTGATACGTGGAACACATCGTGATCTTTGGAGATATTTGGCGGCATTGCTAAACGGTAATCTACATCACCAATTCGTTCTAGAATTTCAAAAGGTCCAATGTTCCTAGGACTCAATTTATCCTTCTTATAGAAATTTATAACTCCCTTCCATAGATATACCTTCATGAAGACATGATCTCCCACCTAAAATTCGAAATACTTCCTTCGGTTATCAACAAAACTCTCCTGCCTACTTTGAGATGCTTTGATGTGGGTTTGGATTACCTTCACATTTTACATCATTTTGTCCACCAGTTCTGGGCCTATGAGTTTGCATTCACTGAAGTCATCCCAACAGGTTGGTGCGTGACATCTCTTACCGTATAACGCTTCATATGGTTCCATCCGAATACATGAATGGAAGATACTATTATAGGAAAATTCTACCATAGGTAAATATTGATCCCAGATACCCTGAAAGTCAGGTGAGCAAGATCTCAACATGTCATCTAAGGTTTTAATAGTCTGTTCTCATTGTCCAACTGTTTGAGGGTTGTAGGCATTGCTCAAACTAAGTTCAGTATCCAAGGCCTTTTGAGGAATCTTCCAGAATATTGAAGTAAAACAGGGATCACATTCAGAAAAAATCGATAGGAGTACTCCATGATGTCTCACAACTTCATTAATATATAGCACTTCTAGACGTTCTAGTGGTATTTCGTTTCTTATAGAAAGAAATATCTGCTGACTTGGTAAGACGATCAACAATAACCCATATTGCATCATTCCTTCTAAGAGTATTTGGTATCCCAATGACAAAGTCCATCGTGATATTATCCCATTTCCACTCTGGTATGGGAAGAGGTTGCATGAATCCTCCATGATGTTGCCTTCCAGCTTTCATTTATTGACAAACCATACATCTTGACACAAAATCAGAAATCTCCGTCTTCATGTTGTCCCACCAAAAATATTCCTTTAAATATCTATAAATATTTTCGCTTCCAGGGTGTATAGAGAAATTGGAGATATGGGCATCATCTAACAATTCCCTTTTCAGATCAGGTATATCGGGAACACAAAGTCCCTTCCCAAATTTCAAAATTCCTTCTTCATACACAAAGTCTCTCAATATCCCATCATTCACAACTTTAATATTCTTTTGAAATTATTCATCATCGGTCTGAGAACTCTTTATCCATTATAGTAAATATGGTTGGGAAACCATTTGAAAAAGCATTGAAGTTTCACCTTCCATGGTGATTCCCATATCCAAATTTACTAGATCTATGAAAATTAGATCCCTTTCAACTCTCATCATGGTCAAAACTCCCTGATCTTTTCTTCTCAAAGAATATTCCATGTTATTTACCTTCCCCAGGTGGTAGTGTATCGCGCAATCATAATCCTTGAGTAGTTGAAGCCATCTCTTTTTCCTCATGTCAAGTTCTTTCTATGAGAAAATGTACTTCAAACTCTTTTGATCGGTATATATCTCACATCTTTCACCATAGAGATAAGGTCTACATATCTTCAAAGCAATGATTACAGTAAATAACTCAAGATCAGGAGTA
This sequence comes from Viscum album, assembly GCA_963277665.1. Taxonomy (NCBI): domain Eukaryota; kingdom Viridiplantae; phylum Streptophyta; class Magnoliopsida; order Santalales; family Viscaceae; genus Viscum; species Viscum album. Next base: position 1,440,023,387 of record OY728133.1, on the reverse strand, counting down.
GGATGGATTTTCTCATGAATTTTTAGCTGTCGTGATGCATAGGTAATAACCCTATCATTCTGCATAAAGACACAACCAAGTCCTTTCTTTGACGCATCACTATAAATAACGAACCCATCATTCCCCGATGGTACAGTCAATATAAGAGCATTGACTAATCTTCTCATCATTTCTTCAAAACATTCTTCACAGTCTTTTGTACAAACAAATTTAACCCCTTTACGTGTGATCTTTGTTAATAGGCTAGCAAATTGGGAAAAGTTCTAAAAAACACTGATAACAACCTTCTAAGCCATAAAACTGCATACCTCAGGTATACTTGTCAGTGTAAGACATTCTTGGATTGCCTTGGCCTTAGATAGATCAATGGAAATTCCATCCTTAGAGATAATATGCCAAAGAAAATAAATCTTCAGAATCTAGAATTCACACTTTCTAAACTTCCCATATAATTCATGTCTACTGAGAGTCTTCAAGATAATGCACATGTGATGTTCATGGTCTTCGAAGATTTTTTAATATACCAAGATATCATCAATAAATACCACTAAAAAATCATCGATATATTCCTTGAAAACTATGTTCATTAGATCCATGAAAACAAAGGGTGCATTAGTCAGCCCAAAAGGCATTACTGTAAACTCATAATGACCATACCTTGTTCAAAATGATGTCTTTGGAATGTCTTCTTCTTCACACACAACTGATGGTATTCAGAACGAAGGTCAATCTTTGAAAAGTTTTGAGCTCCATGCAGTTGGTCAAATAAATCATCAATGTGAGGTAGGGGATTCTTGTTCCTTATTGTTATAGAATTTATTTCCCTGTAGTCGATACATAACCTCATGGATCCATCTTTCTTCTTAACAAAAAGAACAGGGGCTCCCCATGGAGAAACACTAGGGAAAATAAATCCCTTATTACCCAATTACGCTTATTGTTTATTTAGTTCCTTTAATTCCACAATGGTCGTTCTATAAGGGTTCTTCGATATAGGCCATAAACTATGAATTAAGTCAATGGAATAATCAATTTCTCATTTTGGAGGATGTCCAGGTAAATCATCTGGAAACACATCAACATATTCTCTCACAATTGGTACATACTCTATTTGAATATTCCTTTCCTCACCCACAGTCATTTCATTCTCTTCCTCCCCAATAATTGAATTTTGTTGAGCTACTGGGGTGGATCTTGGTAAGAATTAGGTGGTGATGATTCTTCTCTAAAGATAAGTTGTTCCTTGTCATCATCATGAAAAATTGTAACCTCCTTCTTCTTACAATAGATCTTCGCTTCATAGTCCGAAAGCCAATCCATACCAAGGATTATATCAAACCCAATCATAGGTATAAAAATGAGATCGGTAGATAAAGAACCTTTATGTGCTCTAATGGGAACTGGTTCACAGAACTATTTAGCAATGATACTTCCCTTAGGTGTTTTAACTAATAACTACCTTGTTAAATCAAATTGGAAATATCTAATTTTCTTAGAAAACTGGGAAGATATGAAAGAATGCAATGATCCAGAATCTAATAATGCATTTTCTAAACTTGAGGAACCCATTAAATTACCTCCCACCACATCTTTCAGAGCTTCTACCTCAGAAGTAGTGATAGAATAATCTTGGTCGTGATCCCTTGGCCTTTTTCGAGGTATGTTCTCCTGATGCATAGAAAATTCATTTTCATAATGTCCCATCTCCCTATAGTTGTATCATTGAACATCAGAAGCTTCACTCTTCCACTTGCAATCATGATCTTGGTGGCATTTTTCACCACACTTGTAACAGACTCATGTTTCATTCAAGAAAGTACCAGGGTGTTTCTTCCCACATTTATTACTGGATGGATATTCAACTTTTCCCTTAATCCTCTTATTTCCATTCCTAAAGTGATCAGCAGATCTCTTCTTCTCTTGCTTTGTTTAAATTCACAAGACTTAGAGAATTCTTTTTCTGTCTTTATAGCACATGAAAAAATATATTTGTAAGTCAAGAAGGATTGTGAAACTAATTCTTGATGAAGAAATGGTTTTAAACCATGAAATAAATGATCAATATTACTCCTTAGGTTACGTATATAATCTTCTGCATGCCTCACTAACCTTGTAATGTTATATTTATACTTTGCGGCATTCTCATCCTATTTTTGTCTCAGACTCAGAACTTGCCTTTCCATATCTTCTCGATGGTCATGAAGAAAGTATTTTTCTAAGAAAACCTCTTTGAACTCCCTCCATTCCATATTAGATACTTTATCACCTTCCTTTTTTTTGAATTAATGACCACCATTGGTCAGCATCTCTCGTGAGGCGGTAAACTGCCATGATAACCTTTTCCCTTTCACTACTCCCCAAGGCATGGAATATTTTCTCTAAAGAATTTATCCACTGTTCAACTACTAATGGATTTGTACTCCAATTGAATGTTGGTGGCTGTTGCCTCATGAAGCCATCTATCATTGGTCCTCCACACTGCGGATCAATGTGCTCCATATGAGTAAGGTTTTTATTCATAACCTGAGTGAGTTGTCCCAATATGGTGATTAGCTGATCAGAACCAGTTGCATCATCAGCTCTACTATAATTATATTGAGTAGGAGGGAAATCCCTACATGGAGTGTGTGAATTGATACAGTTTCCATTCCTTCCACTAGGTGCCATTTCTAATCAATGGCATACACTAGATTAGTTTATGAATCGAAATACATAATTCCAAACTTGTAAAACACTTAACATAAATTGAAAATTTTTATAGAAATAATCCATAATCATAAAAATGTTTTCTTTGAAGAAGTATATACTCATAAACCCTTAATAATGGTTTTTAATGAAAATTAGAATTATCATAAGCATATCCCCTGGCAGTGTCGTAACCAAGAGTGCAGCAAGGCCTATTATCGTGCACCAGTTCCCGTTCGAGTCTATCTCAAAGCGGTGTTTTCAGGTTTTTCCCATATGTACATTTGTGCGAGAGTCACCTCTCCTACTCGTAGCCAAACAGGGATGTATTTCTTAGAAAACTCACAAAATATCTATAATACCAAAATTCTAGGACATTCTTCAATACTAATCCTGAAAGTCTATCTTAGGGTTATGTTCTCTAATCAGAGTTTATCTAAATCATGCTTCCAAGGATTGTACTAAACATCCTCTAATACCAACTGTAACGCCACGACCCTAGTTACCCAGATTCGGTGCATTATTACATAACATTGGCATGATCACAAAACATCAAGTCTCTAAAGAACAATTAGATTAGTAGCCTTGGAATCACTAGATACATTCATAAATTTTACATTACATCATAAAATGAAAACTACAATAACATAGTCTCCACACTCATATCCCCTTATACTATCCCTACAGGTTATTCATAAAATACTTCTTCACATCCTGGGAAATATAAATCATAGAAAGGGGTGAGCTCAGATGCCCAGTAAGGATAACAATATAGTAGAGACTTTAATACATAAGCGTAAACATTTAAGGCAATGTATAACTAAAACAAAAGCCTTTTAAACTTGAACTTCAGCATAATATGGAAAAAGTAAAAGGAAATAATTCCATTTACTTATTCACATGGATATTCTACTAGTCGAATAATCACATGAAATATCAATAACAACTTTCATAATGATGGAATGCATAATGCCAGACTATCATAACCACGTAGCCAAGGCCTTGTGCCAAGACTACAAATAATATTTTGTCAAGGCCTTGTTTCAAGACACTAGTTTGTCTCATGAGACCTACTGATGCATCAAGGAGAGATAATAGGATCCACCAGTCACATATTAATTCCAATGCATTCCTCATATGAACAGGTTTAAACATAACATAAACATTCGTATTAAAACTAGTATACGAAATGTTAATAATTTCTCTATATAAGATGAATGGTATAAAAATAACACATCCACAATCAAACATATCACAAAACCTTCAATAAAATATTGATGTTTTGTATAATAATAAAAAAACATCAAATAAGCTTAAAATCAATCAATGGATGTTGACATCGATGAAATCAAAAATATTTGAGAGAAATATCTCTTTTTTGAAATCATTTAAAAGTTACGTAATTAAAAAATAACACATTTACATTAAAAATATTCTTATAAGCTTGTAAGGTAAGCTTATGAGATTTTATAACGGTGGAAAATAGCTGCACCCCCCATATAAGTTAAAAAAAGACATTCTTAACTTAATTTTTTTCGAAAAGGTTAAAAAGTACCTTGTTTGGAAAATGATGGAAATATTACTTTATAAACATCTGATCAAAATTCAACAACAGTATAAATGACTTTACCACATAGTCTATAAAATATTAAAAATGTTTTGAAATACATTTTTCAGAAACATGGATGTGGATAACAAAGTGGTCCCAGTAGATAATTTCGTATAAACAACCTCAGATAATGAAGAGATTGTGAAATAAACCCTTACCATGTATTTTTCCTTGTCTGAGGGTAGGTTAACCTTCTTTATAATGGTGAAATAACTGTTATTAAATTATACAAGAATCATATACATTAATATGATAGCATATATGATCTTTTAACATTAATTTGTTAATAATATCATATTATTATAGTCGTTTCAGGTGTTAAGTAACTCATTTTTTATATGTTTTGTTACATAATATGTCTTTGTTATGGATAAGTTGTATCTTATTCATATCCAAAATTATATCATGTCCTTAAAAATTATTTTTAATCATCAAATGAGAATTTTACTTGAATGGATGCGATGGGGAATGAATCACATCACGTTCATGGAGATGGTAGTCCGTACATATGCACGAGCGACAATATCACTATTTTGATATCAAAATAATATATAATTGGATAGTATATTATATATACAGAATCATTATCCTGTTATATTTATTATTTACATGAATTACACATCATTATTATACTTATCCAAATAATAATGTTTTGAATAACAATTACCCCACGACGTGGAGACGGTAAGCCGTACGTACGCACGTATGGTGAAACGTCATTAAAAGGATTGATAGAATAATGAATATGGTTGTACCATATTTATAAAAACATCACTTCACATATAAGATACTAGAGTTATTATTTTATAATGGGAATAACAAAGAAAGGAGAAGTTGAAGAAGAAAGGGACTTGAAAGAGGGTGGTGAAAACATTACCTCTTCTTCAAGTTCTTCTTTTTGATTTTATAAAAAGGGCTCTGTAGGATGGATTTATGATCAATCCATGGACTCTAGGTAAAATTAGGGGACGTTGAGAGAATATTTGGTCAGGGTTTGGCTGATCCAAAAGGTTTTAAGGTATGAATTTGAGAGAAGGGGGAGTGCCCTTTTATAATAGGGGTGAGGGGTACCTTAGGAAAAACTTAAAATATTATTTTATAATAAATTTATATTCGTTTTATAATGGATCCAAATTGACTTATTTCGAGGATAAGGTGGGTATGGGTCAAAATACATTCAACTAATATATTTTAGATAGGTTTGGGTCACTAAATTAACCTTATCATTTATATTAAACTCTTAGATAAATAGTTTGACATTTACCATGTCACTTTGTATTTTTATATTATATGGTTAATAAATTTACCATATACAACCAATAAAACCACATGTGGTTCATTAATGATAAAATTATCATCATATAAGTCTCTTGTTGGAACCTTATATTTTTAGGAATTGAATATCAATTAATAATATAATATTTGTTTTAAAAACTCTTTTATGTCAATTTTTACACTATTTGGTATATGGTTATTTTGAAAATCATAAAAGAATTATAACATCTAAAAAACATAATTATATCAATAATAACATGTAATATTAACCTATAAAACTAGTGGAATTTATAAAAAAGTCTCAAATAATATTTATTTGGATATTTATAATATCAATTATTTTCATATTTCATTAATTAGGTAATTACTGCATCACCATTGTGTCATAAATAAATTAAATTATTTATTTTCTAAAAATTATAAATAAATACCATTATGTAGGAAATAATTTTATATTTCTAATGAATATTTACAATAGAATTTATCTTATATATATCCCTATATTAAAAATGTTTTAGAAATTAAACATTGATTTTAACTCTTTTAACTCTTCTTTGAATTAAAAAATAATAAATGTCCTAAACTAATCCAAGTGGACGTAAATGATAATATTTTATTCCCAAGTTTGTTTTTGGTCAATATACACGTGTCTAATAGAATTAAGACATGTTTTAGGGTAATATTAATATCATTTTTTCCCTTAATTACCCTATTAACTTTTAACTGTGGGAAATAAAAGTAAAAATTTACTATTCAAAAAAATTATTTTTATCTTATTGGACCACATTTTACTCCTTGATATTAACCGTGTCTCTTAGATTTTCTAAATTCCACTCACAAAGCGGTAAAATCATGTTTTATGTGAATTTGCAAATTCTTCTAGGAGGTGGGTAAAAGACGGTGAAAAGTTCAGTAAAATTTTTATATATCTAAAATTATTCTAAACTGACTCTAATGAATAACATTGAGCTTATATATATATTATTTATATACTCTAACCTTAATTTAATTTAAATAAAATAATTAATTATTTAAATAAAAATTCTGTTTTAAACTATAACTCAGTGTTTTTTTCACTATTCATCAAAAATTGAATGTTTTCAGAAAAATACCAAAAAATCACCTTAATCCAATTTCGATATTCTGAATCCAAAAATTAAGTCCATTGTGAAAGATAAAATATATAAAATTTCAAAAAGTAGGTATTACTATTCATAACGACTAGTTTGATTGGTTGTGGTGTGTGTTAGAACTCCAATTTGCGTACAAAACACGCTACTGTATTATTCAAAGTGAAGAGTACCGTGGGAGCTTTGGGTGTTACAAGAAATTCATACTAAGGAACTTCTGAAGACGTTTGGCATGAAAAATTTGAAACAAGTTTCAACACTAGTTTAAGTGGGAACCATGTTTTCTAAAGATAGAGAAGGAAAAAAAGTTTATTAGAAAGAGTTTCGAAAGATGATAAAAAGTCCGTTATATTTGACTACCTCAAGACCTGCCATCGTGTATGTAGTTACCATATATAAAAGATTTCAGAGTGCTTCTAAAGAATCAAATTTGATTACAGGAAAAGTAATTCTAAAATATATCAAAGGAACAACAAATTTTGGAATCAGGTATGATGGATTAGGAAATATTGATATATTCGGGTATTCAGATATTGATTGGGAAGGAAATGTTGATGAATGAAGATCCACATCTAGTGGAGTTTTTCTCTAGGGAAAAGTTATGTCAATTGACATAAAATGAAACAAAATTTAGTGAATCTTAGAATGGATGATGTTGAGTATATTGCTACCACTCAATCTTCTACCCAACTTATGTGGATGAAGACTCAGTAGGAAGATCAACTTGTTAAAGTGAAGCTACCATAACTCTTGGGATGTGATAATTAGAGTAAAATAAATCTTAAACAAAACTCGGCAAAAAATTCAAATTCAAAACAAATTGACCGAAGGTATCATTTTATCAATGAATAGGTGGAGAAGAATGAATTGATGCTGAATTACGTTCCAACATCAGAACAAGTTACTGACATATTTATAAAACCTTTACTAAAGGAACCATTTTCTAAATTGATGTTGAACATGGTTGTCTAACCTCATTCTCATCAAGGTTGAGGTACATGTTTCTATCCCCAATCTCATATTACCTTTGGATAGTGTTTTCAAGGGGGATAATTGTTTCTTAAATCTATTCGTAATGAAGCATGCATAATGGGGGATTTGTGGGTAAGCTGTTAGTCCATCATGTATGTGTGTGAACTATTCTAACTGTTTGTTGAAGTTGTTGTAAGAAACAATGTTTTTATTCCAGTAAAATTGAAGAAGTGAATAATGCTAATTTATAATCCTATAATATGTTTGGAAGAAGGCTGAGGAGATATAATCATGAAATTTCATAGTCGCTTATTTTAGATAGCATGGTTTTGGTTGTCACTAATACTTGTTTCCAAAAATGAGTTAGCTCACATAAGCATAGAATTGTTGATAAGTAATCCATTTTTTGAGGTTATAATTTCAATGTTTTATGAATCTTGGATGACAAAAAAATCCAAAGGGGGAGATTGTTGGGACTAAGTTGGATGGAGAAGGACGTAAGAAGATTTTTCTATTATAGAGTGTTGAATTTTAATGTCAAAGAAGATTAATCAATTCAATTTCTAAAGGACTTGAAAATCTGATGATGCAAATTCTATTCGATCAAAGGATACATATCCCAATAGTGTAATTCATGATGAATGGTGAAGAATGGTTATGGAATGAATTGAATAGGGAAATGAAAAGGAATGAAAAATCTGGAGGTAGCACAAAAGAACATTTTAAGGTGGTGCCATTATCCAGTGTCCGCAAAATTTTAGGGCCTGAAATAAGGAGATGAAGAAATGTTTATTTTTGAAAAGGATGTTGGGAAAAAGTTTGAATTTGGATTGGTATGTTTCACGCAAGTGGATTTCCAGGATCCGAACATCAAAATATGGAAAATGAGAGGCTTACATGAAATATTGGTTTTTTGCGCGAAATATTGGTTTTTGCATGAAAGATTGGTTTTTGCAAGGAAGATTGAAGGAATATTTGAAAGTTGCATGCAACTCATGATTCAAGGTAAAAAATTTGAAAAATGGAAAAGGAAGGAAGTGTGTGATAGAGTAAAGAAGTGTCTGAACGATGTTTTTGGCGTAAAAGATACTTATTCACCCAATGCGACGTCAAATGGGGTTTTTCCCGACGCTTTAGGATCTTGTTTGACACATTGGTGTTTTTACACAAAGGGGTTAATGAAGTCTATAAATAAGAGTTGACCCCCACACAATGAGTAAACTCAGAAAATAGAGAAATAATGAGCACTGAGGCATGAAAAAATATTAAAAAAAGGAGAGTGTGTGAATGAATTAGAGTTGTGCACAAGAAGGAGAATTTATGGGCATGAAGAGAGTTGCGTGCAAGATTGAAGTTGCAATCAAGAGGTGTTTCGTGATAGAAGTCAAATATTGTGTGTGTGGCATAAAAGTTGCATGCAAACCACCTATAGGGGTGCACATAATATTTGGGTTCTTTGCACGTATTATGTTGTGCGTAATATAGTTTTTACAGGCTTCTAGGTAGGAAAGTGACGATTTTTACTTCATATAATTCACCTATTCAATTGTAAAGAAGAACTAAATACTGTAATTCCCTATCTGTTCTATGAGGGTGCACAAACTATCACATATTGTTTTCCATGTTCTACACAAGGGTAAGGGTATATCATACTCATTGTATTCAATATCATATGATTATATTCTAGTGGATGGTGTGGTATTGGATTATTTTATTACCATACGAAGGACGTATCTACTCTTGTTGAGTTGCGAACCTTGTAAATCTTGTGTTCCTGTGGTTGTGTGCATTTAGCAGGGAAGAAAATATTTAATAGGAGGTGAATGTTGTTTTAAAAGGAAGGAAACATAAAAAGAAAAAGATATCACTGATTCACCCCTCCCTCTCTTTGTGATACATAGATCCTAAATGGGAACCTCACGAGAAGTCCACACATAATCTCAAGCTCCTATCTGCCACCTTGGTAAATAATATTAGGTCTGACCACAATGAAACACTGGGTCTGACGAAGCACTTATTCTATAATTATTCTTACTGTACCCTCAATTCATGAATCTCTACAGGATCTATCCAATATACTATTGTATATATCAGGGCCATCTCGGGGTACAAATCAACGCATAATTCAACATACCAATGATAAGGTATCCACAAAACATCTTTTGGAACGATATCCATGTACTCGTCCACCACTGCATGAAACCGAAGACATGTCTCACACAATACACTGAGGGTCGTGCTAGTCAACTGATTTGTGATCGGTTAGACCCTTCTACATGCGAGTCCCTCCTATACTATTCCAGTTTCCTTTTCTCTATTAATAGAAAACCCTATCCCTTCTACATGGATACATAACACTGTGTGCCTAAAATAGTCAATCTGAGCTTGGTCTATGGATAACCAGTCCATACCCAAAATGACATCATAAGGCCTCGATGCAACTAATAGAAGATCCCAAATGAAATACTCACCCACAAGATTAAGGGAACACTATCATCACTAGTATGTGAAGTTCCAAGGATCGAATGACAACTAAGAAGGGTTGGTTGAATCAATTGTTTTACTTTTATAAGTTTAAATACATTAAGATACTTAACCCTTACAACCTGTTAATATTTATTACCTTATCAATCTTTAGAAAGATACTCAAGAATGAAAGAAAGGAAAATCAAGAAATACACACAAGATTCACATGGTTCAGTCTCTATAAGAGAACACACATCCTTTCCATAGTCACTCCCGTGGGTCTATGTAAATCTAGTATAATGATGAAGTGAATACAACTTGTTCCAACTCCCATTGGACAACTTCGATCTCCCGATAGGAAAGATTATACTGAATCCCATCAGTTTATAATGATTCTATAATGAAAAAATGAGCCAAACACAAGAATAATATCTTTGTTAAGCTTCTCCACAAAATAATCACTCTGAATCTTCAATCCGTTTTCTTGAATACGAATTTCTGAAACCAGTCTTCTCATCAAGGAAATATGATTCTGCACAAATGATCACATCGAATTCTCAATCTGGTTTCCTTGAATTCAATATTCTGAAATCAGTCTTCTCAGTAAGATAATTATGGTTCCATACAAATTCACACTCCAAATATTAAATTCGGATTCTCTTGGATCCGATCTTCTGAGTCCGAACTGCTCTGCATGTAAATAATGGCTATGATTCTCTTCTTATAAAACACTCAAGAAAAATTCATCAAGATGGTAGATGATTTTCACATTGAAATATCTAAAGCTCTGCCTTTTCCGCATGTGTCAAAATTTGTGAATGAGAGAATGATCTGAGCACATATTTATAGGAAACTCGGAAAACAAAGGCGAGAAAGATGAAAATTTTTTCCCGCTTCCTCAAATCTCAAAAACTCTGAAAATCTCTCGCATTTAATCATCAATATTTGCCTTCATCAAATCTACTTAAATTTCTCCTAGATTTTAGAAAAGTTGTAATTCTGGTTTTCTTGAACTCAGAATTGTCATTCCTAATTTCTCAGCAAGTTGCTCAGGATTGTCATCACGATTTCCTAGCATGTTGATCAGGATTGTCATTTCAAATTTCTCAGCAAGTAGACTCCGAACATCAGGCATAACAAGTAGACTCTGAACTTCAGGCTCAGCAAGTAGACTACGAATTTATGGATCATGAGGTAGACTCCGAAATTCAGGCTCAAGAAGTAGACTCCTAACATCATGCTCAACAAGTAGAATATGAACTTCAGGTTTTTCAAGTAGACTCCGAACATCAGGCTCAGTAGGTAGACTACGAATTTCAGGACTAGGTGGTAGATTCCAAACTTTAGGCTCATCAATTAGACTCCAAACATCTGGCTCAGTAAGTAGACTCTGAACTTCAGGATTAGCAAGTAGACTCTGAACATCAGGCTCAGCAAGTAGACTATGAATTTCAGGCTCAGCATGTAGACTCTAAACTTCAGGTTTAGCAAGTAGACTTTGAACATTAGGCTCAACATGTAGACTTCAAATTTCTGGCTCAAGAGGTAGACTTAGAACTTCAGGCACAGTAGGTAGACTCAGAACTTTAGGCTCAGCACATAGACTCCAAACATCAGGTTTAGCAGGTAGACTCTAAACATTAGGATCAACAAGTAGACTCTGAACTTTAGGTTTTGCAGGTAGACTCCGAACTTCAGTCTCAGCAAGTAGACCTTGAAATTAAGGTTTAGAAAGTAGACTCTGAACTTCAGGCTCAGCAAGTAGACTACAAATTTCTGGATCAGGAGGTAGACTCCAAACTTCAGGTTCAGTAGGTAATCTCCGAACATCAGGCTCAGCAAGTAGACTCCGAACATTAGGTTTAGCAGAAAGACTCTGAATTTCAGGCTCAGGAAAACTGGTTCTGAATTTTATGATGATTATTTCTTAGTGAAAAGCATCAATCTTCTTCACCATTTCTTCAACCAGCTGTTATCATGAAATTTTCATGATTTTTGAGAACTTAAGATCAGAAAAGCTTCTTCTGATTTACTATATAATTTTTGAGACACTTTCTTAACTTCTGACTTCTTATTCTTCAACATAAACTTCTTTAAGGAAATATTCATCAACCAGCAACTTCATCTTTCTATAACTCAAAAACATTCTTCAACAAAAAGGTTAGTTATCAACAAATAAAAAACATTGTTAAAAAAAACACCACAAAGGTTCTTCAATATTCCCCTTTGGATTTGTTGGCAACCCTTGGTAACAGGTTTTCACCTCTCAAAAATTTTACATCTCATGTTATTGAATTTTTACAAAACATATCCTTTCTCAAAATGAGTGTCCTGACACCACACTATTGGATAAAGTAATGTTTTCGAAGGATTAACATCCCTTGGTGACAAGAAAAATTTGAGGCCATTTAAAGATAAACTTCACCTTACTCAGACTCCCCCTCAACTTTTATCTTTTTCTTTCTCACTTTTCTTTTCTTCTATCATTTTTCTTTCTCTCTCATTTTTCTTTCTCTCTCCCCAATTATATGATAACCACAAATTTAGATTCATAAAATAAAAATAACTCTCCCCATTTTTCATCATAATGTAAAGCACGGTGGGGGAATCTTACTTATGAGTTTTAGGATGTCTTGGGAGGAGGCTGAACATGGAGTTGTAGCCTCAGTTCAACAAACCTCTACATTGACATTGCTTTTGTGAAAATATCAGAAATCTGATACATTGTTAAAATATATTCCAGCAATACTTCTCTAGCAGTAGCTTTCTATTTTAAAAAATTATAATTTATATCAGTATGCTTTGATCTAGAATGTTGAACAAGATTCTTGGAACGATCAATGGCACTTTGATTATCACAGAGTATTTTCAAAGGTTAAAAATATTCACTTTCAAATCTTCCAGCTGAACTTTCATACACATCACTTGAGTATAAGCAGGAGTAGCTGAAACATATTTGGATTAAGTTGTAATTAAAGTTAATGAACTTTGTTTCTTGTAGTGCCAACTCACACAACATTCCCTTAAGAAAAATGTTCCCACCGATGTTGATTTTCCATCATTACAATCACCAGCCCAATCAGCATCAGTATAACCACGAAACTTCATCTCATTGTTTTTGTAGTATAACAGCCCATGTGAAGTTGTTACATTAACATATCTCAAAATCCTCTTAACTACCAACATATGTGATTCTTTTGGATTATTTGATATCGGGAACAGAGAGTCACGCCATAATCTATATTAGGCCTTGAGGCTGTAAGATAAAGAAGACTTCCTATTATCTTTCAAATGTTTTTCTGATTCACACTGTTCCCTAACTCATCTTTACTCAACTTTTTTCTAACTAAGATAGGGGTTGAAACTTCTTTTGATTCTTACATCCTAAAATTCTTTAATAGTTCAATGACATAGTTTTCTTGGGATAAGAAAATGTAATTTTCTGGTTGTTGAACTTGTAATCCAAGGAAGAATATTAATTCTCCCAATGATGGAATATCAAAATTTTCCTTCATCTCTTCTGAGAACTCTTCACAAACCGTTTCTTCATCTCCATAAAAAATGTATTATCAACATAAACAATTACAATTAATGTTCCCGAGTCAACATCTTTAACATACAAGTTTCTATCAACCTTTCCTTTGGAAAAGTTCATCTTTCTCATAGAATTTTCAATCATTTAATACCATGATCATGGAGATTGTTTCAACCCATACAATGCCTTCTTCAATTGGAATACTTTGTTTTCATCCTCATCAAGCAATAACCCATAAGGATGTTCAATGAAAAATTCTTCCTCAATCTCACCATTTAAGACAGATGAATTTACATCCATCTGATAATCATTGTAATTTCGATGAGCAGCCACTGTATGAAACATTGGAATAGATTCCAACCTTGAAATAGGGGAAAAAGTTTCATCAAAATCCACACCTTCAACTTGTGCATACCCTTTACACAAAATCCTTGCTTTGTTTCCAGTAACTTCTCCATGCTCATTCAAATTATTTAAATAAACCCACTTGGTTCTGATAACATTATTATTTTTTGGCCTTTGAACAAGTTCCCATATTTCAGTCATCTCAATCTGATCCAGTTCATCATTCATAGAATCCACCCATTCTTTATGTTGAATAGCTTCTGAAACTGATTCTGGTTCAACTTTTGAGATAATGGAAGTCTTATTATCTAATCTTAACTTCCTTCATGTCTGAACTGGAGCCTTCTGATCCCCAATAATATTTTCAGATTCAACATGTTTTTGTATTCTATGAAAACTCACATTTCCGTTTCCAGCATCACTTTCTTCCCCATGTGACTTATCTAAGTCACTCTTACACTGGTGGGGATTCTCTAATTTATCTTCCACATTATTCTTAACAAATTTTGTGAATGAACACGAATTTTCAATTACCATCACATCATATGAATCCACCAACTTCTGTAAACGTTTTTTTAGCATTGGTAACTTCTTCCATTCGGTGAATAACCCATTAATATTCCATCTTCAGATTTATCTTCAAACTTTCCTAAGCCTAGTTTTTTGATTTTGAGAAATCATGGACATCCAAAAACATTGAATTTATTAAAAGAAGGTTTTTTGTTATACCACATCTCGTAAGGAGTTATGTAGGTTTCTGGTCTCAACAAGCATCTATTATGAACATGTACAGCAGTGCTAACAACTTCTATCCAAAATAATTTTGAAGGTTTGTATTCTAATAACATACTTCTTCCCATTTCAACCATGCTTCTATTTTTCCTTTCTGCAACTCCATTTTGTTGTTGTGTATAGGTAGCACTATACTATTGTTTGATACCATGATTCCTTAGGTAAGTTTCAAAAGCATTTCTTCTGAATTCGGTATCGTTGTCTGTTCTCAATTTCATTATGGAAGTCCCCAATTCTTTATTGACATCTCTTTTGAAGAATTTAAACATTTCAATATCCTCTGACTTATGCATCATGGAAATGATGTATGTCATCTGAGTGAAGTCATCAATAAAAGTGATAAAGTATAAATATCATTCTTTTTATTGATGTCTCATCGGCCCAAACATATCGGAATGAATAAGCTCTAGTGGTTTGTCAGATTGAATCTCAACTCTTTTATAGCCTTTTTTATTCATCTTTCCTTTCTGGAAAGTAATACAAACATCTTCATCACTTATTTTTAGTTCTAGAAAATTCTGAAAAGCATCAACTTTAGAAAGATTACTCACGTTCTTCTTCCCTATGTGGCCAAGTCTTCAATGCCACAACATATTTTTATCTTCAGAACTCAAATAACAAGAGTTATTGGATTCTCCAATTTGAAAGAGATTCTCCCAGATTCTTTCTCCTTTTGTTATCACTTTTCCATTTTTCAAACAATTGATGATACATGAATCCTTTCTGAAGATAAATTATTCTCCATCATAAAAAATTTGACTTACACTAAGTAATTTTTGTTTTAGACCATCAACAAGCAAGACTTCCTTTGATTTCAGTTTCTCTGATTCAATATTTTTCGTTCTGATTCACTTAATTTTTACGAAAATATCATTGCCAAATGTAACCGCCCGTCTATAATGATTTTCAACATGTTCCAATATTTTTATATCACCTGTCATGTGTGATGAAGAACCACTATCAAGAATCCATGGTTTGTTAATCTTACTTGATTTCAAAGATGTCTCAACTACAAAAGCTCTCTCATCAGCCTTCTTATTTTCAGCATTGTTTTCTTTATTATCATAAGAAACATGTTCTGTAAGGAGTTTCATATAGTGTTCGGCATGGTGACCAAACTGATCACATATTCCACAAACTTCTTCCAAACATTCAAATTGAGTCTTTGTTGGAATTTTTCTAGCATCTTGAAAATTCACCATTTCAACTTTCTGTGAGTACGGAGAGTTACTCATCCTTATTTCACTATTTCTTCCACTTTGCTCAAACCTTCTTCGAGGTAGAGATAAATTGTTCCAAAAATTATAAGCTCTATGCCCATATATTACACAACACCAGAAATAACCCTCAAATCATGATTTTCTATTAATTAATGATCTTTAATTATAGAATCTTTTTTGAGGTTGATAACTTCTTTCAGCTCTAGAAAACTTAGGATATAGGCCATGTCTTCTTTTGAGAGAGTCTTCTACTTTTATAGGATTGATAGATTTCTTACATCCTTTATCCACCCAATATTTACTAACACTACTTTCGAAACATGAAATTTTAGAAGAATTAGATGAAACATTATATTTTGGTAAGATAATATTTCACCCGATTCTCGTAATGATCCTTCATAGCATTTTTAGAGGTCTCAACTTTTACTTTTATAGCTTTGTTGAAGTTTTCATTCTTCTTGCTCAAGGTATTTTCAAAATCAAGGAGTTTTGATTTCACATTGTTTACTTCTTCTTCCTTATCTTCCAACTTCTTGATAAGATATTCAATTATCTTTCCTTATTTAGCAATTCTATGTTTGTAACTTAAAATTTCATGAATGTATTTATCTTCATTCTTGGTGACATATTTTCTTCAATCATGAACTTATTCATGATTTTTCTTCATCACACGAATTTATTTCCTGAGAGATTTGTTTTTCTCAAGACATGAATGGAGTTTGTATCTTAGTTGATATTCCTTTTAAGATTCTTCACCACCTTCTTCACTTTATGAGGAAATATTTTTTTTCTTCACTTTTTCAATAAAGGATCTGAATCATTATTTACTTTCATCTTCCGAGGAATCATTTTTCTGATGATTCCAATTAAACCTTCTTTCTCAACATACTTCTTTTCTTTCCTGAAAAGTTCTTCATGAATTATTTTGAAGTGTTCTCTTCTTATTGATTCTTGTTCTACATATTCTACCGAGAATTCTCATTAGAAACATCTTGATATTCTCAAACATTATTCTTAAAGAAATTATAGAAAATTGCCCAATTCCACCACACTCAAAACATTTTAGAGGAAGTTTAGATCCATACTTTCCTCTTCATCTTTGATAGTTTTTGGATATGAGAGAAATGATTTTTTCATTCATCTCTTCATCTTCCTTATCAACAGACTCACAAGGTTCAGCTTCTTCACCATCTTGGATTTTCATCTTTCTCATAGGTTCAAAAACCATTTCATCATTCATCTTCTTCTTAAAGATTTTATCTTTATTCATTTAATAGGCAACAAGAATGTTATGCATTTTATCAGAAGATAAATCATCCTTATCTTCTAAAGCTGAAATTTTAGAATCAAACCTGTCTGGAATGTTTATCATAAGTTTCTTCACAATTTTAGAATCTTCCATGTTTTCTCAAAATCCCCTGATGTTGCATGAAATTTAATTAAATATGGTGAAGTATTCATCAATTGTTTCATCATATATCATCCTAATGTCTTAAAATTTACTATCCTAGATTTGCAGCTTGGCCTCCTTGACTTATGTGTCTCTTTCAAAAACACTTTCCAGCTTGTCCCACATGCTGTTTGATGTTGTGAGACCCATCACCTTCTGATAAATATTTTCTGATAAGGACATGAGAATAGCATGTCTAGCCTTTCCATCAACTTCTATGCTTCTCTTGTCAGCAAATTTCATAGGAGAATTTTTCTTAACAGGTGGAAATCCAATAGTAGAAGCATCAACGACATCAAGTCCAAGAGATATAAGATAAGGAATCATCCTATTTTTTCCATCCATGATAATTATTTCCATCGAATGTAGGAATTACTCTACTGTTGACAGAATTTATATTCTCCATGATAAGGGTTAAACAAGGGAACCTCCCTCTGATACCACTTGAAGTTCCAAGGATCGAATGAAAACTGAGAAGGGGGGGTTGAGTCAGTTGTTTTACATTTATAAGTTTCAAGACATTATGAAACTTAACCCTTGAAAACTGTTAAGATTTAATTCCTTATCAACCTTTACCAAGATACTCAAGCATGCAAGAATGGAAAATCAAGAAAGGCACACAAGAGTTACAAGGTTCAGTCTCAATAAGGGAACCTACATCCTTGCCATAGCCACTCTTGTGGGTCTAGGGAAATACACTATAATGAAGAAGTGAATACAACTTGTGCCAACTCCCATTGGACACCTTCTATCTCCTAATAGGAATGATTATACTGACTCCTGTTAGTTTATAATGATTTCTTAAAGATTAAATGAGCCAAAAACAAGAATACGAACTTTGTTATGCTTCTCCACATATAATAAATTCGAATCTTCAATCCGATTACTTGAATCCGAATTTCTAAAACCAGTTTTCTCAGAAAGGAAATATGATTCCGCACAAATGTTCACTCTAAATTATCAATCCGGTTTCCTTGAATTAGATATTATGAAATCAGTATTTTCAGCAAGATAATGATGGTTCCGAACAAATTCTCACTCTGAATATTCAATTTGGATTCTCCTGGATCTGATCTTCTGAATCTGAACTGCTCAGCATGTAAATAATGGCTCTGATTCTCTTCTTCTCAAACACTCAAGAAAACTTCTTCAAGATGGTAGATGATTTTCAATTTGAATTCTATAGTTCCCCACCTTTTCCATGTGTGTCAAAATACATGAATGAGAGAATGATATGAGCACATATTTATAGGAAACTCAGAAAAAAAGGTGGGAAACATGAAATTTTTTTCCCGCTTCCTCAAATCATAAAAACTCCGCAAATCTCTCTCATTTAATCATTAATCTTTTAATTCTTCAAATCTCATTAAATTTATCTGAGATTTAAGAAAAGTTGAAATTCTGGTTCTTGTGAACTCAGAACTGTCATTCTGAATTTCTCTGCATGTTGCTTAGGATACTCATTACGAATTCCCAGCATATTGATTAGGATTTTCATTTTTTATTTCTCAGCAAGTAGACTCCAAAGTTCAGGCATAGCATGTAGACTCTGAACTTCAGGCTCAGCAAGTAGACTATGAATT
Organism: Viscum album; assembly: GCA_963277665.1. Lineage (NCBI taxonomy): Eukaryota > Viridiplantae > Streptophyta > Magnoliopsida > Santalales > Viscaceae > Viscum > Viscum album. Next base: position 1,440,004,325 of record OY728133.1, on the reverse strand, counting down.
TCTAGCTCAGGAGGTAGACTCTAAACATCAGGCTTAGCAAGTAAACTCCAAGATTCAGGCTCAACAAGTAGACTTCGAACTTTAGGATTAGAAAGTAGACTCCAAACTTCATGCATAGCAAGTAGACTACGAATTTCAGGCTTAGGAGGTAGACTCCGAACTTCAGGATTAGCAAGTAGACTCCGAACTTCTGGCTCAGCAAGTAGACTCCGAACTTCATGTTTACCAAGTAGACTCCGAACATTAGGCTCAACAAGTAGACTACGAATTTCATGCTCAACAATTATACTCTGAACTTCAGGTTTAGAATGTTGACTCTGAACTTCAGGCTCAACAAGTAGACTACAAATTTCTAGCTCAGGAGGTAGAATTCAAACTTCAAGCTCAGTAGGTAGACTCCGAACTTCAAGCGTAGCTAGTAGACTCCTAACTTCAGGTTTAGAATGTAGACTCCTAAATTTAGGCTCAAAAAGTAGACTCTGAACATCAGGTTTAGCAGGTAGACTCAGAACTTCAGGCTTAACAAGTAGACTCCAAATTTCAGGTTTAACAAGTATACTCAAAACTTCAGGCTCAACAAGTAGACTACAAATTTCTGCCTCAAGAGGTAGACTCTGAAATTCAGGCACAGTAGGTAGAATCCGAACTTCAGGCTCAGCAAGTAGACTCTAAACATCAGGTTTGGCAGATAGACTCCAAATTTCAGGCTCAAGAAAAGTAGTTTTGAATTTTCACAGAATTTTTTCTTAGTGAAAAACATCTATATTCTTCCCCATTTCTTCAACCAGCTATTATCCGAACATTTTCATGATTTGTAAGAACTTTAAGATCAGGAAAGAATCATCTAATTTAGTTTAGAATGTTTGAGACACTTTCTTATCTTCTGACTTCTTATTCTTCAACATAATGTATTTCATGGAAATCTTCAGCAACCAACAACTTCAACTTTTTGTAACTCAAAAACATTCTTCAAAAAAAAGGTTAGTTGTCAAAAAATACAAAACTATGTTAAAAAAACACGACAAAGGTTCTTCAGTACGTAGTCATCGAATCTTCTCCCATAGGTGTCTCTAAGAATAAGGATAAAATCAATAGATACACTAGAATATATGTGTCTAGAAAAAAGGTCATGGTGAGGAAAGAGTGACTGACACCCCTTTCTATAAAAAACAACAACTATGCTGGAGAAGACACAGATCGTACAATGAATCATCCTGGGAGTCTCGAGATCATACCTTTCCATCACCTGGTGTTGGTCTCACCCCCATCCACCAGCTCCCCGAGCTCATGATGTACCACCTAAGGGTGGTGGTGTTAGTGCCTCATACAACTTTCCTCCTCCTACCGCATGTCCCACTCATCTGCCATGTCCGTCTCTTGAAATACCACCCTATTCCTGACACCACCACTACCTCGGTGGTCCCTTGACTATATCCTACTTAGTCATATGGTTGGACAAAAAATATCTATCCATATGTCCCCAATCACCACATGTGTAGAAAAACCCTTCCTTCAGTCGACCTGCTCTACCCTAGAATCCCCACACTACTGATCCCATGTCCTGGGGTCATCCCCAAGATTGTCTGATCCTATTTTACCCTTGTTTCTGCTTTCATCTACATGCTGCAGAAGACCCAACTACCCGAAACATGGTGTTAGCTCCCACTACTAGTGCCTACTCCACCAGAAATCTATCTACTAGTAGAACACTCTCTAGCACCCCAACATCGGTACGAATGCTAAGTGATATCATCCATTCCCTAATCTCCAAGCGCAGTCCCTGGTCGAAGGTGTGAGTCCAGATTAATGGGTCTTACACTATGTTTGTAGAGTAATGAGAATGATTTTTGAATCTCACTGAGTACTCTGCTACCATATGTCTCCCCTGTTTTCGGTGCAATACCTCTTGTATACGCACAATGAATAACATTTAAAGAAATAATTCACACCTGAAGAGGTTGTCAATGTTTTCCCAAGTGAGGGTCACCTTATCATGTGTCTGGGTCATCAAGATCTACCATCTCCCTGCCATTCCCTATAAAAGAATCATGGCTAGGACCACCCTCTGGTCATGAGGAATCTTTACCAGGTGGAAAACTCACATAACCACCTCCATCCAATCCTCAACTACCAAAGGATATATCTCACCTTGAAACATGGGAGGTCACTATCTTTGGAACTCATGAAACACACTAATCCTATATGTATCCTCTACGGGTAATTTGGGTAGTAACTACTGCTCTCCAGGTTGTGGTATCACTAGTACACCACCGAGGGGTTCTATCTCTACCAACAATCTCTACACTGATGCTTCATCACTCAGTAGACCATTTTCATGATCACCCCTCTTAATTCAGGATGGATTCTTGTGTGGAAGTATCCTGAAAGAGAACAAGAGGTTCCATAGTCAAGAGAGTATACCCAGTGAGTTGACTCAAGATGGAAATGGAAAACACAAACCATTCCTATATGATGCATGCGCCATCATTTTTTCCTGAAACTAGTGTTTTCATGTACCATGTTGAAATGTAGAATTTAGGGTCCTTGTGTACGGATACGTCAGCCACCACACCAACACTGGATTCCCAGGCAAGGAATCTGAACTCGAAACACTTAATACTATTTACACAAACCAAACTCATAGACTCTGTGTTCTTATGGTATAACTGAACTCCCTTTGATACCACTATATCAAGACCTGTCCCCTAAGGCCCATGTTTTGACTACCATAATCATGACTTCAATAGGTTATAGGCTGAAAACAAGCACCAAGTAGACATATTCAAAACAAATGGGAGGCTATTATCTAAGTACCTGTAAACATGTACGCAACTCCCAGCCAAAAATATGAGAAAGTGAAAATAGTAATTTAAAAAACACGAGGTATGACCGAAGAAACTGAGGGTAAACGAGGATAAAATCCAAGCCATACAAAAAAATTAAAAGTAAAAGTAAAAGTCTCTAGAACTCCTTTGTAGAAAACCCTAACTAATGGGTAGGTATAGAAATAACTGTATGAATCCGTGCACACCTCATCTATTAGGTCACTCTTATAAACACCTAGCCCTGGTCCACCAAGGAATCCATCAATGCATCAATTGTTTGAATAAGACAAAATTCATGTGGGAAAATCCTGTACAAGGGTGAGTGAAACAATACTCAGTAGGGAACCCCGAAACCCAAAGTAAAAGACCAAAAATAAAACACCACTAAGAATATATAGTTATCTCAAAATCGGTATGTGTCAAAAACAAATATAACTAGAACATATAGGTTTAGTCATAAAGGATTACAATACTCAAGGTGTCATTCACAGCCAAACATATTTTCTTGCTCATAAAAGGATCGATCAATTAGATCTCACTCCTCGAGATATCTAACAGTAAACACATAGAACTAGTCTATCCAAATTACTCGAGACTACACATAGTCTCGGTATTCCATTAAGATTACCTAATACATACGATCTCTCTAAGATAAGGAGTCTTGATATTATTTCCACTAGAGTCACTAGAGTCTTATCACATAGGTACATGTCTATGGAATGAATATACATAAGAAAATACAAGAAAATTAAAATATGATGAGTCATATAGTCGCTAAGGGAGACTCAATCCACTTCTTCATAGGAGACCTAATCTGCATCTTCGTCAGAGACCTACTCCATGTCTTTGTAGGAGACCGACTTGGCGCCTTCATAAGAGAACTACTCCGCGTCTTCACAGGATACCTACTTCGTGTCTTCACATTTGATGTACATCACATCTTCAAATGATACCTAGTTGACGTATTCGTAAGATAGGTAGTCGGCATATTCCTAAGAGACCTAAACCACATATTTTTATGAGACATACTCTGTGTCTTTTTTGGAGAATTATTCCACATATGTCATAGTTAGTAAGAGACTTACTCTGTGTACGTGTTAACCATATGATTCTTCTCTTTGCATGATCGTTCCGGGAGAACATACTCTTTGAGACGATAGGTTGAATTCCAAGATCAATAAAAACATTCATAGAGTATCTCGAATGGACCGACTCATCACAAGTGTCCCAACGCCACAAATTTCACATCAAACGGACACAGAGTTTCAGATTAACACCCTTTTTTCTAAAAAAAGGTCTGATTGGGGCCTGGGATGGGTCTGACCCGACCTACTCCAGTCGATTGGGACTAGTCAAAATAAGCCCATTGGGATTGGGATGAGGCCCACTTGCCTTCCAGACCTATCCTGATAGGTCACTTGGGTGACCCGATCTATCCATTCGGGCCCATCGAGCAGAATGACTCGCTTTGTCGAGATGTGGGCAATGCCACGTCTATCAGGGCCATGCGGTCCACCGACCGCATGGTTGCCATCCGGTCAAGTCTGCTCAAGTGGACAACCCCATTCCACTCATGGATTGGCCAAATGAAATTGGTTTATGTGGGTACCATTTTGGTCAATGAGCTGGGCCTCCGCGTCTAGTTTACCATGTGGATTCTACCGTGTGGCTCCACCAGTGACTACACGCAGATGGTCCCTTCCACGTGCCACCAAGTTCACTAGGATGCACCAATTTTTGATCCACAAGACACTCCATGATCATTGGGTCACCACCTTCACTATCATGGGCTCAGATCCATGCCACGATCTATCCCAATTCAAAGTAATTCGAGTAGAAATATCATTCTCACCTCTTTGATCCATCCTACACTATCATTGTCACACCTCCATTATGCCATGTCAATCCCAGATCCATGATATTAGATCATAGTTCCAAGAATTAGGTGCACCACATTCATTTAACCAAAACTTTTTGAGTCGCGATCCAAATAAAGAATGTCCCTGATGAAAAAAGAACAAAGGGAGAAAAGCATGAACCAATAAGACGAAATAGACCTTGATCATTGTTCATGGTGATCGTTGTTCCTTTCTGTTAGAATGGTAAAATCAAACCAAATAACAAATATAATATTAATATCAAATAACCCCTAATACTGGTAAAACCCATCCTAAAACAATGACCAATATGTGGGACAATCTGTTTATGGATCGTTCCATGTTTTTCATATAATATCAAGAATGGGGGAAAAATAAATCAAAACACAACATTCTACCTAGATTTTGTTTGATCATTGACAAAGAGTGATTTCATAATTATCATTAGATGATCCTAGATCCTTAATTTTTCAGATCTGGAGGTGGTTGATCAACCACTATTCACCAATAGTTTTCTCTAGAGATTCCAGGAAACTTCTCTAGGATTTTTTATCTCATTATGTATCCCTGTCAAGATTTTAAATGAAGAAAATGCATTTTCGCATCAACGTTGGAGCATTGCAACATCACCCTGCTTTTTCATTCATGATAGATAATGTGTTGTGTCATCGTTATGTCATAACATCTCCACTCTACAGAACATTAAAAAGAAATAAAATAAATTTCTATAATTTTATTTTATTCTTATTTAAAACTTCTAAATGTTAACTTTCACAGTCGATCCACGTCGGTCTATTTTAGGCCCTACCTAAAGAAAACACCACATTACGAATGAAATAATGGTCTCAAATTTCCAATATGAATCACCAATCATAAGTTAGTAATATTTTAAAATAAAATAATTTTATTTAATTATATTATTTACAATTACGTCCTTTTCAGGTTTTATAACTAGACCCATACCGATTAAAGTTGAGTCATTCCTAGGGTTAAAACACCATCTTGAATGCAAAGGTTCCCTCATATTTCTGATCTAGGTTCCCATTTATAAGTTTTTCCCATTTTTAGGAAACTAATCAACTAGACTATTGAAAACATAACACTTTTCATCGATCTATTCTGAGCACACTAGGCCTTAGAATCACACGTCATCTCATCACCTGCTCTCAGAAATTTCCATGAAATTTTCTAAAAATAAAACCTAGAAAACCCAAGTCATTAAAACATTAAAGAACACTTTATGGACACATAAATTAGTCCCAAGATAGTGTACAATCTTGGGGTATGTTCACTGTTGTCTTACTTATTATTTTATAGCATTTTCTATATATATATTTACTAGTTATCACAAGTCCTTATTTAGATTCCCAACTTAGGATGAAGTTGATGATATGGGATGGGTTCCATTGAGAACTCGAAACAAGATATATTTATTTTATTATGTTTATTATATTTCTTACATTTATCATATATTGTCACACTACATTTGTTTATTCCATGAAACTGAAAGGTTTAGATACTGTGGGTGTCAGCCTACTGGGATTTTTTCTCACTCTTGGCTTAGATTCCTTTTGGTACCCAAGTAGAATTTATTCTCATATGTAAGGATATTTTGAATCATGCTTCTTCTGGTGATTGAGTGTTTCTTGATGCTTTGGATGGATCTAGGGGAAGAGGACCGAGCCTTTTCTCATGATGCTGTTATTGTACATTGTGTTGTTGTGATTATATCATTGATTTCATGTTTGGATTCTTATTTTCTATACTTTACATTAGTACATACATACCAACATGAAATAATTGTGTATCTAGTTTATTTATCTTTTTCCACACCCTTAATTTATTTGGTTGGGATTCTTTATTTTATTATGTTGCAATTTGATTATTTATATTCTTCAGCTATTTGTTATAATTTTTTTCTTCTGATGTATACTACCCATTACCAATGATGGAATAGTCTCTCCCACAGACATGTTAAAAAGGCCCATGCTTCTAGTCAGCATCCTCTGGCATTCTGGGAGATTCTCTTGTGGTTATGTGACAAACCCAACTCAGAGCACCATTCTAGTGGCTCCAGGGATGGGAACATTACAAAGTTGTATCATAGGTTGTTTTTCCCTTTTTATTACTATTTTTATTAGATAAAACACTTGGATATTAGGATTTATAACATACCCTATGCTTGGATGTTGCTAATCCATGTACATAGGAATCCCAAACCACTGGGTTGGGATTTTAGTTATTGACTAAGAAAATTATTGTTGATATGATTTCACTATTGGGTGACAAAATTGTTTTGTGCTATTGTTGATATTGGTATAATTGAGATAATGATTTTTACCATTACGGCCTGATGATATGAGAGAAATGAATTTACATGAATCATATTAGGAACAATAGAGTTTAAAATGACATGCATATTCCCATGCCATATCTACTTTAGTATGCATCTTCCTGTTTTCATGTGAGTGTTTTTCTGCCTAGTTGTAAAAAAAATTGAAGTGATTATTTTTTAAATATAATGTATTGATATTATTTAGATTTTAAAATGAATTTACTTGGGAAATAGGTGGTAGGACTCTTTATAGTGATCATTTAATGTTTTCTTTTCCTTATCTAGACCCAGTTATTGGGGTGAGATATTTTTGTGTAGTGCAATGAGTTATTCTATGCACTGAACCTCTTTTTTACACCTTTACCTATCTTCCTCATCTACTATTTGTTTTGGTCTAAATGTGTGTATTTGGATATTGTAGACCAAATTCTGCCTCAATGTCATCGTGTCGTTCCTCAGGAGAGTGGAATTGAGCACATTCATGAGATGATGGATCCAAAACCATTAGATGTTCTTATTATAGTTCCTCTTCTAGTGTTACCTATAGTACCACCCATGGTGCCTCATCTTGTACCCCTTCCTGCTGATCTTTCAATGGGCCTTGTCACTCAGTTCAGGGATAGTCTCCTCAAGTTTATGAAATTGGTTCAAAATGTTCCCTGACCTTCCCTATCTATGGAATAACACACAGAAGACTTTATAAAACATCACCCTCCCACCTTATTAGGGAGTGGCGGTCCATATGATACATAGTCATGGATAGAAGCCATGAAGTCTATCTTCCGACATCTTGAGATGATCTTAGAGTGAAGGGTCAAAATTGCAGTCTACAAGCTCCATGGATCCACCATGCATTGGTGGGATGTCATTTCTCCTGTAGAGAATACAAATGAAATGGTGGGGGAATTATTCAAAACAGGATTTTATGATCACTTCATTCCATAGATCCTGAGAGATGATCATATCATTAAATTTTTACATCTTCAGCGGGGCTCTATGATATTGTTCAAGTATTCTACTCATTTTACAAAGTTCCAGAGTTTTGATCCATACCTTACCAGTGACACATAGACAACTATGAGACACTTTGAGGTTTGAATCGAATATACCTTCCACTCATAGGTTAACATATTTCATTTGGCCAAGATTAGATTGATCATGAAATAGAACCCAATTTTAGAATGAAATGTTAGGGAGGAAAAACATGTGTTCTTGGGTGGTTCAGTTCGGAGGTAGGGTGACTGCTCTTCTAGTAGTTGGAGGTGCAACATTGATGGTGTACATGGGGAAACTTTAAGCAAGACGACACATTCAATCAACACTATTGTTTGTAATCAGTGTGACAAGATTAACCATAATAATCCCTAGTGCACCAGGAACCCAATTCATTGCTGATATTTCAGCAAGATGGGCCAAATTTAGCTTTTAAACAATTTTTCCTTATCAACCTATAGTGGTAGAGGATCGGTACTAGCACCTCTATCAATTATGGGATCTGTGACTCCACATTAGGATAAAATTTCATTTTCCATGGGGCGATTAGGCCAAGGTAATGATGGAGGCTGTGGTCGAGGAAATAATGTTCTAGAAAATTAGTGTCAGTAGATAATACCTTATCATAACTATTAAACATCATCTCAGGTTCATGGTTTAGGTCTTATATATGTAGTGCAACAAGTACCAGAACAGAAGAGTGTAGCACCATCTATGGTTATAGGTACTATTCTGGTAGCCTCTTCTATAGTTTATACACCTTTTAATACCAGTGTGTCACATTCCTTTTTATCTTATACTGTTATTGAAGGCCTTGGTTTTACAATCAATTACATTTTTAGAGTCATGTCTCTCGAAACTCCTCTAGGTTTCAGGATAGAGGCCATACAGCAGTGCCAAGAGTTCCCCCCTGAGATAGGTGGGTACCATTTACTTTGGAATTTTTATATCCTTGATATGTCTGGAATCAATTTCATTCTTGGCATTAAATGGCTCACACCTTATCATACCCAAGATAATTTCTATCATATTTTATTTTCATTCAAATCCCCTAAAGGTGACACAGATCTACACGAAAGAGAATGGGATATACAGGCAGATCGAGCTAGAATTAAATGTTTAGGGATGGGAAGATTGATGAATCAATTTGAATGTATCTTAATGATAGATCAATGGACATAGATAGTTTAATTTCTTCAAATTGTGAATCATGTCACATATGTCTTCCCTAACAATTTCTATGGATTACCTCCCATGAGGGATATGGAGCTCACTATTGAGCTAGAGCCAGGTGTGGTACCAGTGTATATTCATCCTTATAGGATGGAACCTATAGAGCTAAATGAACTCAAAAAGAATATTGAATACTTAGAGGATATGGGTTTTATCAGACATACCACATCTCTATGGGTTCACTAGTCATTTTTGATATGAAGGAATAAGGTACACTCAGATTGTGTGTGGTTTATCTTTGATTCAACCAGCTTATGATAAAGAATAGATATCCATTTCCTCATATAGATGGCCCCTTCTACTCGCTCTAATGAGAAACTATATTCTCTAATATTGATATGAGGTTGGGATATCACTAGTTTCATGTGATACCATCTGACATACCACATACGACATTTCAGAGATGGTATGACTTGTAAGAATATTTTTTTATGCTATCCAGCCTCACGAATTCACCAGTATTCTTCACGGATCTGATGAATCAGGGTATTCACCTATACCATGATTCTTTTGTGGTGTAATTTATTGATGACATATTGGTGCATTTTTGTTCTAGACACAATCATGAAACCAATCTTGAGATCATGATGAGTACACTGAGAGAGCACCAAAAATTTGAAATTCTAAACAAATGAAATTGTTGGATTGATATACTAAACTTCTTGGGTAGTATAATATCCGGGGTCGACATATGATTTGAACCAGAAAATGTGAGCATCGTACTTTCATGGGAGTATACAAAGTATATTTTCGACATAAAATGATTTTTTGGCTTGATGTCTATTACAAGAATTTTATCTACGGTTTCTCCCACTTAGCAGTTCCTTTTAGGACCCTAAATATGAATTTATTGAATTTTTTCTAGTCAAAATATTGTGAAAAATATTTTTAGGGGTTAAAGGGAAGACTAAACATAGCTCTGATCCTGATTTATCCTAGGTTAGGAAGAATCTACACTATATACTGTGATGCTTCAGGAATCAGTGTTGGTGTAGTTTTGATGTAGGGAGATCATGTCGTGCCTTATATATCTCGCCGGCTAGGACCTAATGAGTGGAACTATCCTACACATGAACTTGAGTTAGTAGGTTTGGTTCATGATTTACATTGTTGGAGACACTATATGTTGGTTGAGAGGTTCTTTATTTACATAGATCATAAAGTCATGATATATATCTCCACATAGCATGAAAGGGGTTTAAGGCAGCGTAGTTGGGTTGAATACCTACTGTCGTTTGATTTTTAGCTATCTTATACCCCTAGTAAGGGTAATTTCATGGCTGATGATTTGAGCCTCAAGATACAGACTAAATCCTTTCAAGCAGCCAATAGTGAGTAGAAAATGATGGACTTGTTTTCTGAGATGGATCTGTAGGTTCAAACAAAGTGTGGGAGACTAGTTCTAACAACTCTTACAATGACATCCTATATTCTATAGTGATTCCCTATATGGAAGTAATACGACCCATAAGGAATATTTTTGAGTGAAATTGCCACATGAGAGAACCCTCTTCATGGTTAGGTCATTGATGGAATGGACTCTTTCCTATACTATGGATGAGTGTGGGTACCTTTCTATATACGGGAAGTACTGATGAAGGAATCTCATACCTCTATTTGGGAAGTTCATCCTAAAATTACAGAGATATACATATACATGTATTGTCCGTACTGGTAGACGGGTATGAAGAAGAAGATAATGGGTTTCATCACTCGGTGATCCAAATATTAGTAGGTGAAGACAGGACACCAACAACTTATTGGACTTCTACAACCTCTTTCCATTCCTGAGTGGAAATGGAATCACAACATCATAAATTTTGTTGTAGGATTACCAAGATCTCCATGAGGTAGCGATGCATTATGGTTGATTGTTGATAGATTGACCAAATCCATACACTTCATACCTATATGGGATACCTTATATATTGATGAGTTAGCATGGCTATATATCCAAATGATAGTGTGACATCATGGCATACCATGTCCTATTGTCTCATATAGAGATTCCCACATTACTTCACAGTTGTTTCAAGGGTTTCAGAAGATGTTGGGTTCAAAGGTACTCTTAAGTACTTCATATCTCCCATCAGACCGATGAGTATTCTGATCCAATCATACGAGTGTTAGAGGATATTCTACGGGCATGTATCCTTGATTTTAGAATTTCCATTGAGAAAAATATTCATCTTGTTGAATTTTCCAACAATTAAAGATTTTAGGTGATAATTCAAATGGAACCGTATAAGGCCCTCAATGGTATACAATACCATTCATCTTTATGATCGATCAAAGTAGGCGAGACAACTCTATTGGGTCCTCAACTCATTCCAAAAAATTCTAATCATGTTTAGTTGATTCATAATTGAATGAATACATCTCCTTCTTGATAGAATTTTTATACCGATCATTGCTGCAAACGAATCGAGTTTGAGGTGGGACATCGATTCATTCTTCATGTTTTGAAAAGGTTATGTCATAGGTGGATCATTATATAGGGGAAGTTATCACCGCGATATTTTGAGCCATTCTAGATAGTGGAGAGAGTTGGGCCAGTAGCCTATCAGTTACTATTACCTCAGAGGTACCATGTCATGCACGATGTCTTCCATTTATCTCAGCTTCAAAAATATCATACAGACCCGTCTCATTCATTTGATCCAAAAAACATTGATCTCAAAGGGGATGAATACATTGAGTAATGTCTAATTTGTATTGTAAATCATAGCATGAAGGTTCTTCCAGGGATTTTAGTTACTATGGTCAGGGTGCTATGGCAACACGGACGTGTTCAGCACATGACTTGTAAGTAGAAGGCCGATTTGTGTGCTCAATGGACAAATATTTTCATAGATAATGTTTCACTACCATCAAAAGGGAAACTCGGTGATGAGTTGTCATATGGAGGGGAGGTTGTTACATCCCAAATTTAATCAAGGTAAAAAATATTTAAATTTTTAGTCCAAATCCTTAAAGTATGAAAGAGCAGATGCATGCACAACCTATTTTGGGTCCCAAGAAACTATTATTTTTTTTAATATTTTCACAGATTTTAGGTAAATTATTACACCGCGTGCTAGCATAACATTGGGGTTAAAAATATTAAAAATAAATTAAAAATGATGAAAATTATTTTCTAAAGTAAATTAAAATAATGTAAAAATAGAAAAAAAGAAATTTTAAAATAAAACCCGAAGGGGGTTATGAGGAATATAAAAATAATTAAAATGTGTATTATCCCATTATTATTACTTTATTTTATTTTCATTTACAGCCCATTTATTTAATATTATTTTATTATTATTTATTCTCTTTATCAATTTTTTTTTATTTTCATATATTCGTATTTATCATTTTCTTTTTTCCTTTCTTTTTTATCTATTTCTTTTATTTTATTTTATCTCTCATTATCTCCTCCATCTCCCTTGGTGCGTCGCCACTATAGTGCCCCCTTGTGGTTCACCTCCTCATCCTTTCCTCCATCAAATTCCTTCTATGAATCCATTTATCATCTGTTTTCAACATCTTCAAGTGTAAAATAAATATCTCATTAAGGAAAAAGTTATACACCACAAATCATATGATCTCATCTAATACTTATTGCGCAGTCTGATGTAGAAGGTTTTTACTTGAATTTTGGGTTTTCAAAAATCATATATTTTATTACATTTTGGGTCAAGTCAAAGATCATCATGGATTGTATGATATAATATAGTTTTGAGGTACAACATATACACTCTTTACATTCGTGACATTGTGTCTTTTAAACCAAATATTGTGCGGCTCGTTGATGCTTACCAACGATGTTCAATTTTACTTGATCTAAGTTAATTATAATGATTTTATTGATTATATAACAATTCTTTGATATAAAATATCTATTTTAAATTGTTACAACATCGTTTGATACCCATTTGTTTGTGGCGATAAATTTTTTTCATTTTCCGATTAACGCTGAGTAATTAATTTTATTAATTTAATGTGTTGCGCGACCCCTATTTGTTGAAATTTATATTAATTAAAATTTTCTTGAATGTTTTGAATCATGAATCTTAGGGTTTTTTTATACCAGATGAATTCTGTGTTTAAATTATTACCATGTTATGATTTTATAAAATAGGGAAGTGTGTTTTTTCATCGTTCGATGATAAAGTGTTTTGGCTGTAACTGTTTATCATGAATGATCAATAATTATGTGGATTTAATTTATAAATTGTTTTGTTGAAATTATAAATTCATTATCCATGATATTTTTTTACCGGAAATATAATTAAATTTAGGGAAGTGAGACAATGTATGTTGCATATTAAGGACCACACAGGGACTCTCCATCCCTGATTGGTTACACCTTACGCCAGGGACATGATGTCTTAGGATTTTCTAGTTGAGTGTTTCCCTAGGTTTCCATATAATCATGAGTGATATCGGTTCCCTACAGGACATTTTAGTTCAAACCCATTGGAAATGTGGCTATGCTGTGCCACAGGGGATACTCGACCCCTTATGTGTGAATCCTAGGATGATCTCATGATAAAACCAGGCCTCAAGAAATACATGGTCTTTCAAAATATTGACTTTTGTGATATTAGAGGTATTGAATAAATTAAATGATTTACCACAGTGGTATGTTCAGGATGGGCATGGACTTCAACTCTAAAATTTAATATAATAAAAATGATAATGCATGTAAGGTTTTATTTGTTTCTTTTTTGGGTTCCTTGTGAATTATGATACCATTATAGTTCTTAGAAGTACACTTTATTGACTCATAAATTAGAACCATGTTAATGAAAAAGCTTGGGATATGTTTATTTTTTTCTACATTATTCTTTTATAGAAATTTTTATATATATGCTTATTACTTGTCATAGGTGCTTGTTCATATTCCCATCTTAGGCTGAAGTAGGTGATATGGGATAGGTGTCGTTGATAACCTGGAACAAGAAATATTTATTTTATTATGTTTATTTGATTGCATAATTTTATCATATATTGGCACACACATTTTGTTTACAACATGAAATGGAAATGTTTAGACCCTGTGGGTGTTATCCTACTTGGAGTTTATCTCACTCCATGCTTGGGAACCATTTGGTTCGAGAGTAAAATTTATGATGATATGTAGGCTTAATGGAAAGCCTACTGATTTTGGTTCTTGAGTGTTTCTTAATGCTTATTTTGGAGCTAGGGGTTATATGAATGAGCATTTTTTCAAGATGCAGTTGTTTCAATTTGTGTCGTTTTCATTATATCTATGAATTCATGATTGTATTCCTGTTTTCTGTAATTTTACTTTAGTATAGACATTACATCATCCATTATTAAGTATCTGGTATATTTAAAATATTCCAAAACCTTCATTTATTTAGTTTTTATTATTTATTTCCTTCTCCTATAGTTTGATTATTTATATTCTTATGCTATTTGTTAATTTTTTTTCTTCCATTGTATAATACTTATTACCTATGAGGGAATTTTCTCCCCCCAGAAACATTAAAAAATCCCTCACAACTAGTCGGAGGCCTCTGGAATTCAGGATGATGTTCTTTAGGTCACATGGCAAACCTGGATCAGAGCACCGTTCTACTGTCCCCCGTGATAGGGACATTACAATCATAGTGTACTATAATGACCTGCATTAATACGTCTTCACATATTTTAAGTGTGGTGGATTTAAAGTAATGAATTAAGATATGTTCAATATAGTTACAGAAAAAATGTGAACATGATCCATAAACATTAATTTTCACAGAATCAATAAAATCATTCTATTTTGATGCACCAAGATTCACTCCCAACATCTAGGATCCTTATATATCGATCAGCTGGAATCAAATATATAGGTTCTAGCATTGCTTTCAACCTAAAAAATAGAATTTATATTCATCCAAAAATGAAGTAAATAATTAATATGTCATGTTTCATGGTACAAATTTCTAGAATAGAAAAAATGATTTGATGAAATACAAAAAAGATGTTATAAAAGTTCATTGGGAATTTTTTCAAGAAGATATTTTTTTATTGAGTGAAGGTGAAGTTTTTTTTCAAAGTAAATAAATTACAATTTGATATTGATTTATCTATTATGATATAATTATAGGATTTATTAAGATAAGATAAATATTAGAAGGTTTATACTTCCATGTTCTCAATAGATATATGGATATTTTTGGAAGACAGGTTTGAAAAGGAATGCTTGTGGAAGGAAGAAATAAATTTATTCAATAAGAACTAGAAAATAAAGATTATTAATACCTAAATCCAAAGAAATAAATAATTTGTGAAATATAAGGAAGAATTTTATGAAGGAAGGATCTCAAACTTGGGTAATAAATTAATAATCTATTATTTTATATGATTCTTACCCCAGTCCAGAAAAAGAATACGTATTATAAATTTTAGACTCTCCCTGGAGTTAAAATGACTTTGTGACCCTAAATATGAATTAGTAGTAACTCCAGTTTTCAAATACATGGATTTTTAATATATCCACCAAGAAAATTTCCAATCCTTACAAAAAGATTTGGATTTATGGGGGATTATGAGTCAAGTGTTTTCTTCCAGTATTGAGTATTATGTATAAGAAATAAAAGTGGCATAGAATTTTATTAGTTTCCATAATCATTGAAAAAATATAATGTGATCATTGGTAATGAAAAAATGTTATTTTCTTGGTGAAAATTCCCATGAAATATGGAAAAAGAGGTCTATATAATTTTAGTTGATAGAAATAATCATTATACTAAAAGTAAAACTAAAAATAGGATCAAAATTTGGGATATACACAATTTCTTGATATAAATATATTTTTTCCAAACTCTAAAAAAATAAATAAGTTTATAGAGGAGGAAAAACGATTATCTAAATTATTGGAATATAATAAGAACATAATTTTCACTATAGTAGATATAATATAAATAGTTATATGTAATCAATATTTTAAAATTATATACTAATGAAGAAATTATCATCTTCAATATGAAACAAAATAAATTTTCCATGAAAAATAAAAATTTATTATCCATGATTGAAGGTATACAAAAAATTATTATTATTAAAAACTTGAAAATAATATTATTATTTATTTCTAAGATCAAATGTTTATACTGGAAAAAATATGATATTATATAATCACAATCATGGGGAGATGGTATAATTATTATGGGAGATGTTTTATTTATCATAACCTCAATCATATAGAAGTTAATTACAAATGGAATGGTGCATATGAGTAAAAAAGACACCATAAAGAGTATCCCCACTCTTGTGAAATATTAGGGGATATTTTATTTAATAAATTATCGAATTAATTTGTAAAATAGTTTCATAGATTTTGAGGAAGAATATGAACTTCATAAATAGGTTTAACATGTGAAAAAACATGTCACCCACAAAATCGCACCTAGAAAGAAAGAAAACAAAAATGGATGAATAATAAAATGTCCTTACATATTTGGGGAAGTTAAAAGAGAATATAAATTATAATCCACCATGAAAGGAGTCTCACATGATGGAAAACATGGAAATCAAGGATTAAGTGTGCCTATGTGGATTTATAAAAACCAATATAATGTTATAGGTGAACACTAGTGTAAGTCTTCCCTAATAGATAAGTAATTTGGAAGAAAGGTCAACTAAATTTACCACTCAAGAGTTGATTTTTGAATATGGAATATATTTCAAAAGGATTAAAAATACTTTTCTAATAAAAATGACAATATTTCACTCATATAATAATAAATTTTTATGATTTATTTAACAAAAATAATATCTATTATAAATTGGACATAATGATTTATAAAAAATAGATTAAAGATGCATGTAGAAGTTAGGGGATTACATTCTATATATTTGGAAATGGGAAAATAAAATGTGGAAGATGAAGGGTTTTCAAATCTGAATATCCCATGTAATAAACATGAAAATATTGAATCTACCCACTCTGAGTACTCTTTAAATTCTTTTAACATGTTTTAAATTGTGTAGAAAATTGGGAGATACATGATTCATTGAGTATGTTTTTTTAAATATAACATGAAATGATGACAAAAATAAATTTATTAAATCTATAAATTCAATATATAAAGTGGTGTTTTATATGTATTAATATATTATTAGTATCAAGTATGAAGTTTCATGTTTTTTGGATTTTATAATTATGAAAAATTCATTTAATAGGCCTTGAATGATAGTATAAGAGGTCCCAAAGCCTACCTAAAAAAATAATACTTATCTGGATCAATATGGTGGAATACTGTTTGTATTAGATTATATTTTAATTGATATCAGTATAAAAGTATAGTAATATGTGGAAACAATTAATTGAAATCAATCCACTAAAAAATCTGTTAAAATGGTTCAGAACATAGGAACATGAAGGGATAATTATGTTATCTATTTGTGTCTTATAATTTTTGACATTATTTAATGTTGTTTTAGGAACATAAAACAGACTAATAAAAATATATTATTCCACTTTAGTTGTTTTCCCATATGAAGGATGTATTTTTACTTCAAACACATGAAGACTCATAGGGCGATGGGTGTTGATTATGAATTTTCATTGGTTACTAAGACATATTTGTGAATGAAAATTATTATGATGTTTTAGAGTAAATTTTATTTAGATTAGTTATGAACATGGTAATTCAAACACTATTTTTATTTTCTTTTAATGAACTATTATTTAGAATAATTTGGAAATCATAGGGTTTGTTTAGAAAATGGAATATCAAATCTTAAATTTTTATTACTATTATTGATCGAAATTGATATTCTTATAGAGGATATCATAGAACCTTGTTTCCTAAATCGAGCTAATGATCTATAGTATTAGATGGATTTTTTATATAACAAACACCATGTAAGTTGTTCACTCATTATATGTATTTTAGATTATTATTCTTTCATGTATATTGTTTTAGGTTAGTAATTTAGAATTGATTAGTCCAATCAGTTTTTCTTATTCATTTTTATTAGTTGCTAAAAATGGGAGTTTTTTTATTTAAAAGGTTTATATAGAAAAAATATGAAGTACCTCAATAAATTCACAAGTGGGTGGGGAATTACATTTGTAAAACTATTTATATCTATAATGGGGAAGATTAAAATCTTGTATAAGGATAATATTATCAAAGGGGGAGTCCAAGATAGTGTGGAAATCCACTTATATTTTGACGCAAATGGGTAATAATAAACCCCAAAAATGTTTTAAATTTCTCCCATGTAAAAAAAATATTGTGGGGGGATATTCCGGTTTGATGAATTCAACCGATTATATTTCATTGTAAAAGGGGATGACGATGAGCTGTATATAACAAAAAAACATCAAAGGGGGGAATATTAGAACCCTTAAGTGTTTATGTTGGATTTATTGGTAATATATGAGGTTTGTTAAACCATAAATATTTTATTAAGGTTTGGAGATTCAATGTATTGATGGATGTAGTTATTCTTTTATGATTGTATAAAAATAGATCTGTTTTTGTTATTGATGTTGTTGTTGTTAGATTTGTTGACATCAGATAGTGCCAATGTAGGTGGATGTCTTAGAAAGAAGGGATTTACATGAAATAAATTTTAAAAGAATTATTTAGATATATATGGCACTATATTGGTGTTTTTTTACCTTAACAAAATCTATGAATATACAATGTTGATGTTATTGTAGTAATTTTAGATTTGGAATTCACCGTGGTGGAGTATGTATTGGGTGGTTTGGTCAACATTTAAATTCATGATTTCAATTGTGAATAATAGTTTTCTTTATTGTTATGTAGAGTGTTCCAAATTTTCTTTAGTGAAATAATATACAAATGTAAGTGGTTCTATCTATAGCTGTGTAAATTCCACAGTGTAATTTTAATTCTCACATAAAGGATGATCATAATGGTCACTGGGTTGTCACGATGATATAGAGAATGTGATTTTTTGAATTTTCTGATTACCTATATAATATTTACAAGAATTTTTAAATTATTTTTTAAGGTATTTTGTTATTATATATATGGTTCATGTGAATATAAAGTGTATAATTGTTTTTGTAAATGTCATAAAGAATTTTTTTGAATATGATTTTAGACTATCTATAGTGCAATCTTATCTATTAATGGGAAAATAAAAATTTAGTGACATGTGTAATGGTTATCTCAAACCTATTTTAAGGTATTAGATAACATAATGATTTTAAAATAAGGAAAAATGAGTCAATTAAATAATTTCTAATGTTTCGAATAGATATCTGTGTAGTAAAAAATTGGGATCTATAAAAATATCATAATGAAATCTATGGTGTCAAGGTTAAAATCGGTTTAATAGGCCTATTGAGGATTGTGTTTTTGGTTAAGACTTCATACTTTCCAGAGGTCTTGGTGATTAAGGTTTTTAATGAAGTATTCCCTAGAGATTCAATACACCACACCATAGTGGTATAGAACATTGGATTTTTGAGGCGATGCTATTTGAAATCTACAGGGTATGATAATTGTTTATTACATAGTGAATATAAGAATATTTAGATATTTTTCTCAAGAACTAATGAACCAAAGGGAGTTGCAGTGAAATGATTTTATTAAGTAAATGAAATTGATGTATCCAAAGAAAAACGAGTTTCAAATAACATTTATATTTAAAATTAAAATTAAAAATTAAAAATTAACTCATGATATAAAATTATGTGAAATAATGGGATAGTATATACTCTATATCTGATTCATTTAATATATAAGAATACCATATAATGTTATATAATATTGGGTGAGAATTTCTTAAAACTATTAAAGAATTTACCAAAATATACTAAAAGATATGAATCACCACTATATAATAAATATTTTGATTTTGAACATCATATTAGAAATAATAAGTTTTAAATTTATTATGGAAGAGAAAGTTATATTGTTTGAAGGATGTTTCACAAGAATTTGTGATGGAGTAGAACAAAGAGTTTAATAGGGAATATATATATGAAGGGACAAATTCAACCCATATGTTTTTTAATAAAACGTAATTACATGTTTATATACTACTGATGTAAACCCACCATGGAGTAGTTGGAGAGGGAGGAGGAAGGGAATTCATACTTGTGTGGGATAATATATAATCCTTAAGCAATATTTAAAGGTAGTGAGACTGAACATGGACATACCACACCATTTTTATCTATCAAACAATAGCGATCTTGGTTTTTATTGGTTCATCAACACATGATCTATTTTATACTCCTTGCTTTATATTAGTGTGATTGAAAATGTCAAAAAAAAAGTTTCCCTGTATGCATTAACTTAATGTATATTCACAAATAGCTATTTGAGGTTCAGTATAAGAGAAGACTTGGGATAATGGAAATATAGTTACAATGCACAAGGTATCAATATCTATAAAGACTAATATTGAAAGAATCAATAATAACT
Organism: Viscum album; assembly: GCA_963277665.1. Taxonomy (NCBI): domain Eukaryota; kingdom Viridiplantae; phylum Streptophyta; class Magnoliopsida; order Santalales; family Viscaceae; genus Viscum; species Viscum album. Next base: position 1,439,983,651 of record OY728133.1, on the reverse strand, counting down.
TCCAAAATTTTAACACCATGATTCCCCCCCTCTGTTAGGGGGCCTTGGAGACATATTAGTTAAACCATTTTCAAATTTCAAAGAGTATAATTCTTTATAATAGATTATGTAATATAAATATATTATATTAAATGATTGATTTAGCTAATTTCCATGGATACATATAAATAAGGATTAAGATGATGGGTTTTAGTATATATTTCTAGACCATAAGTATATGTGTTGTATTGTGTGTGGATATTCAATGTATAGTTATAATTAGATGTTATGAATAGGGGAAATTTCATTACGTTACCATAGGTTTAATGGTACATTACAAACATATAGAATTGATAGGATTATTTTTCTATATAAATGGTTAGTTAAATTAAGTTGTATTCATTATCAATTTCCAATATAAGTGGATAGGTATACTAGTCCATCCACATGATACATTTTCTATACAAGTGGTTAAAGATATAACACCTTCTTCATGACGTGTTTTATATATTGAATATTTGTTATGTTATGAATTTTTTAAGATAATTTTCATATATTAGTGGTTGGAAATAGGTTTCCATTATCATGATACATTTTCTATGTGTGTGTTTTTGTATTACATTTCATGATCAGTATATTCTTTGGAATATTTTATGTGGTGGTTTCCATAGTATGATGAAACTCTTCCTTTGACTAGGAGAATCAGTTGTGGTCGGGGTTAATGATGGGATAGTTAGTGGATATAAACTGACATAAATGAATGTTTGTTTGATTATTTATTTATTATTTATTAGTAAATAAACATACATATGTTATAGAAGTTCTTTAAAGGAACTTTTTATGGTTTAATACAATTTTTTTACACTTACATCCCAAAAATACACCTTGGTTGATTTATATATTTTTTTTCATGGATAATGGTATGGTGAATTCTTATATGATGGGTAGTTGAGTTGTAAGTTGAGATAATGGATCTTGTTATAGAGAAAATGTTGATACCAACACATATTTCAGGATAATTAGTAGTAGATATTTTTTCAATTATTTTATTCCTTTTTTATCACATGTTTTTATCTACCACCTATAGGGATTAACTTTTGACCAATAACATGTGATCATTGGTTTATATTAATTTTAAATTATATATTACTGATAAGGAAGACATGTTCCTATATTCTCAAATCATTTTAATAATAATAATAATAATATTTCATTCTTTTATTTATTATTATATGATATAATTTTAAGGTAATATACTTCCCAATGTATGGATTCATCCCTTTCCTATAGTCTGTAAGCTCTTTCAAATTGGAAGTTGTGATGAGGACATGTAGCTTAATGACTCAGAATTATTAATACTTGCTGGGGAATTAAATAGTGAATAAAATTTGAAATTTAAAAAAGAAAAAAACATTCTTAAATTAAAATATTGTTTCATCCGGTAGAATTTATATGTCATTGAAACCTATTTATTGATCTAGGGCATTGTAGAAATCATTCCTTTATTTCATACCCAATCACAAGTGATGGAATTTATTGTAATAAAATAATGGGTATAAGAAACTCTATGGATAGTCCATATCAGGTATTAATGGTCCTATAATCAATTCATATATTTTTAAGGTATAATATATAGATAATATGTTAAAAAATATTGTGAATATGTATAAGAATACAAAATAGATTATGGGTTGATATTATGAGAAAAATAATATGATTTATCTATATCATGATGACGAAGAAGTGGGATCCTTTAAATTATCAAGTAGATGACAATTGAGATTGAGTATTTTAATATTATTATCCACTTATGTGATAAATGTTATTAATTCAAATAATAGTTGTTTTAAATAATTTAGATCGTTATATTGATACAAATTGTTATTACTTGGTCTATCTCGACCAAATGTTTTCAATTATGATGAGAAAAATATATATATCTCAAATATAAAATAGTTTATCCATCATATTTTTCTTAAAATGTTTGAATGTGTATCAATAAAAATTTACTATAATATTTAAATGAATTAATTATTATTTTTAATATATTTCGCCAATCATAAGGAGTTCCATTTGTTATATGGTTTTTAACAGTTTATTGGTCAAATATTCCAACCAAATGAAATAATATTTTATTCAAGATACACAAAATTCACTTCATGGAAATATATTTGGTAGAATATATAGATTCTACGAGGAATATCAGATTATAGTAAGAATTATAGAAATTTAAATTTTAACAACTAGATTATTAAAAATCTCATATTAAATATAAACGTCACTCTATATACTAAACGAAATATTTATGTGATTTTAATAAAAAATTAATATATTTTTTTTCAATTTTTAATCAAAATAGTCACAAAATATAACTATATGGAATTTTTCTATGAAATATTATTATAATAAACATAAAATTACTTTTAAGAAGGAAAAAACATTTAAATTATTACATTGGATGTTATGAATTAATTATTTTTAAATACTTCTTAGAATGGATTAAATTTAGAAAAAAATCATATTCTCACCATTATTCTAAAAATATTTTATATGGTTGTTAATATCTAAAATTATTTAGTGCGTGGTTTTAATAGATGTTCATGTAGTGATGTGGTTGGAATTACGTTGACATGTAATGAGTTTTTTAAAATAGAATAGTTTTTTAATTATAAATATACTCTATAATTATATGATAAGAGATATTATTGAACTAGATATTATGTTTGGTTTTTATATGTTCTTAATGGTGGTTAGGAATATAAAATATAACATGTTATGAAATGATTGTCTTCACATTATTAATCTTTCATTCCACTTATATATATTTTTGAACTGTAACACAAATTTATCTCATAAAGTATGTCATTGAGATATTCCAAATATATATTCATCATGTATTATGATGTGATGTGATGATATTTTAAGGTATATTTTAGTAGTATTAAGAATATTGGAAAAAATATTCTCATGACAAACAATGAGTTTTTGTGCTCGATTAATCACATTTTTTACCACATAGAGAGTCTTAAAATTTGAATTTTGTATAGTAGGGGTGTATACATAAAATAAAATGCTCATAAATAATGATAGACATGATACCTTGCATGATATTCTTTGAATTATGATGGGTTTATTATGTCATCCTTATGGTTTAGATAATGAGGGGGTCGTTGTGTATGATTTATATCATGTCATTGGTTGAGCTTTAACTAAGTTTATATTTTTCACCACATATAAATAGTAAGACAAATGGTCCCTTGATTAGGATAGTCTATATGGGTGTATTATTTTACCCAGGTATGTGAAATGTGATGCCATTATCTATTAGAATGATGGGAATATGATGTAATTATTTATATGGGAGAACTATATGTGATGTGTTAATCCATACAGATAGTCTATACATTGAAAAATCAATAATGAATGAGTGGATATATGATATTGGAAAATGTAATTTCATATGATTAATTTATTTCCCAAATAATGGAATTATATGATTATGCATTATTTTTTTTATGATACAACTGGTTGAAACATCTATAGAGATACATATGATTAGTAGAGATCATGAAAATTATCATTATAGCTTGAGTAGCATTGAAACTTTATCGTATTCCTCCCCTTTTTTCAAGTATGGATTTGAGAAATCATAATTATTTTTGATGTTAAAAAGTAATATAATGAAACACTTTGTTGGTATGTGTTTGAGGAAAATGTTTTATTACAATGTGTTTGTATAAAATATTCAGAGAGACCCCAAAAAAGATTTTTAGGATATCAAAATGATGCGCCAAATTAATTTTCACATGTTGACACATATTATGTAACATGTGATGAAAATTAATTTCAACTTTTCAATTTTTTTTAAAACATCTAAAATGTAACATCCCATGTATTCAGTGTATATTCTTACAAAATCATTCATATAAATTTATGTGAAAATATTTAATACATTTAATATCTTATGATTTTAATTATTAATTTCTATAATTTATATTCCTCACTATAATCAATATTTTTAATGAAAATTTCGGATGTAATAATAAATTTACCATCTCTTTCCTTGAAAGCATGATAATATTTTTCAAACTTATTTATTTTTTAAAAATATAAATAATATATCTATTTTATTACTATATTAATATTATATTGAAAAAATAATAAAGATTCATTCTTAATTTATCAATCACTATTAGAATTTTCTAATAAATAACTATTTTAGAACAATTTGTATTATAAAATTAATTTAATTTAATTTATTGTTCATTTTACCCACATTGTTTTATTTGATAACTAAATTGTGATTATTCATGTATATATATAATCCTATGGAAATTTTAATATCAATTAATTTACTAGATTCTAAACTATAAAATCTTATTTAACATGTTTTAATAATGACTAATTATGACATTTAAAAACTAAAATCAACGTTAATATTTTTGATTTCATATATTATTGTTAATCTAATAATGGAAAATAAATGGATAATTAGTAATTTACACTAAATAATATTTTTATAGGGAATTCAGAATTTACATAAGTGTTTTATTTTTTTTTGCAATTCATTGTTATAATATTCTACAATTAGGTTTTCATACTATTAGAATCTTCTTTTAAAATAATATGGGAATATTTTAAAATAAAAAAAATTATTATGATGGCTTTATTATTTAAGTTTAATAGTTTTATTTTCAATATATAGTAACATAATATTCACAAATAGAAATTATATTATGTTAAATAAATCATTATAAATGTAAAATGGTTATGGAAATTGTATTGTACCCATTATGAATGACGTTTATTAAACCAAAATTGTCGTGACAATTAATAATATAAATGATACATTTATTTTATAAATATGATGAACATTATAAATCAAATTTAATTTTTTGAATTATCTAATCAAAATAAAAATAGGGAATTTTTTTTTTGAAATGAGTTATTTTTTGATGAATAGTAAAAAATATTCTTTTTTAGTATACCATATTTTTAAGTTATCATTATGATGTATATATGAATCAATATTATATTAAACAATTCAGAATATAATATATATTTATTGCGTGAATTGATCAAATATTAAACATTACAATTAATTCCAAATCTACAAATTTAATTTTCAAATCCAATGTTATATTTTACTTTAATTTTTTATTTATTTACATTCAAAAAAATATTTAAATAATTCTTTATGGATTTGTGTCGGTAAAAATATCATTAATATTTGTATTTTTTATTACAATAAATTTAATTGTTAATGTTATCAACATTAATAATATTATTATGACTAAATAATAGATTATTAACTATTATATTCAAATATACACGCCTACATTTTCTTTATAAACACTCCCCTCCACTGATTCTTCCTCACTTCTAAAAAATATTTGTTGAAAAAATGTCTACCCAAATCTTCTCTAAACTCACATAGATCAAATATTTGGGACATGTCCAATGCACCAACATCTAAGAAATTATATACTATTCAATGGAGTTGATGTTGTATTTTCAAAAATGACTTTAATGGATAATTTGATTCACTAACACATCATTTATAATTTATTAATATCATGTTTAATATTCTGGAGTGGTATGCTAATATGAAATTTATGATATTAAAAAATAATCTAAAGTGGTTGATTTAATCACCCAAAAAATAATATATTTAGAGAAATTATAGGATGTTTTACCATATATTAAAATTTTTGAACAAACAAACTTCAAGAAGGATCTTATAATTATACCATGACACTTTTAGAATAATTGTTTCAATAAAAATTGACAATTATAATTATACCAAAACAAATTTCATGTATTTTATAAAATATATCCAACCAGAAAACAAAAAAAAATTGAAATTAATTATAGAATAATAGTTAAATATAAATTTGTTATAATAATTAAATAATCATGAAAATTATTTTACACAAGTAAATAAATAATTCTATATTATTATATTAGTGTTTAGAAAGAAATTTGTGTATGTAAGAACTGTAGGTATGGTGTTTTCTACCAAATATAAATCCCTTCCTCGTCTTACACTCTGTGGTATATATTCTCTCCTATGTAATATCCCGGTTTTATTGAAATAATAACATAATATTTTAGTTTTTTATTAAGGAATTAATTATTACATTTCCTCTCATAAGAAATTTGAGATTATTTCTCAATTTTTTCATATAGGGACTCTTCCACAGTTTTTCTTTTCTATTGGACCTGTTCTATGACACTTCTAATCTCTCAATTTAAACACTATATCAATATAATAAATATATTTATAATATTTAGAATTTTTTATTTTCATTTTCTATGGATATTAATTTTATTTTGATCCCATTTTGATAATTTCTATTAATAAAACCATAAAATTTTAATAGGGGAAGATTTGATTCCAATATGCGTTTCTTCTAATTTAACTCTTTTTATCTTAAATGATTTATTATTGGGTAATTATATAGTTAACATATTTATTAAACCTTTTTTTAACTATTGAAAATGATTCAACAATGTGGCTTGTTTAACCATTAATTTGATAACTTCACTAAAAATAATGAAATGTCTTTTTAGGAGTTCCCTTCACTTTCTACTATATTGTAATCAGGGTTTTTTATTGAATTATTTTATATTAATTTTTAAAATAATTATCCATTTTTAAAATATAATTTTTTATATTCATTCATATATATAGGCCTATATTTAAAATTTAATTTTTCATTTTTTATATCAATGTTTTCTAAAAACTATGAAACTATTTTCATGAAAATTTAATAAATTCATATCCTCTATTAAATGGGTTTCTAATATATATATATATAAACATTTATATTCCCACCCATGGACATTAATTAAGTCTTATTTCCTTAAATTTTTTAATAATAAGATTTTATGGTAATATATAATTCATTATCCATGTTCATTTTTTTAGTCACACATATAGAAAATGTTATGGGTGTGAATCAATGTATGATAATCCCAAACTACCATTCACAATATTATTGTTATATAGTTAGTAAAAAAATAATTATCTCTTAGAAATTGAATGTAAATAATTAAAAATAAGAATAAAAATAATATATTTTAAATGGTTCACCTCTAATGGTCTATTCACAAGGAGAGCACAGTCTACAATGTGTGAGGGACTAAAAATTCATTGAGTCACATTGATTATTTATACAATTTTAGAGAATATTAAATATACAGCTGGATTTATAAAACTCATTAAAATTTGACAAATCTATTCTTTACTTCCATATAAATATTATTTATACTAGAAGTTAAACGTTTTAAAAATTGTAAAATAATGAATAAGAAATTTTCACCAAGATTATTGTGAAAATACACCCTAAATTTATCTTCATAATTAACCCCTTGATCTTACACAAAAATTCCCTATATCACAATACCTTCTTTCATGAAATGTTATATAATTCTATATCTAGAAATATAAATGGTCAACCTAATCTATAATCTTCTACTCCTTTTAAAAATGAAAAAACATTTATCTAATCATCACCAGAAAATCTCTATGCCACAATTTTTATGATATTTAATACATCAACATTTAGATGAGATAATTAATAAAGACATATTTTTTAAAATTTAGACAATCATTCTTAATTTGATTAAAAAATTATCCCAAATAATATATTGAATTTCTTAATAATTTTTATGTACATGAAAACCATAATCATTGCATGGCTGACATCATTGTAGTGTAATAGCTTCATCCTCTAAAATAAACATCATAGTCCACATTGACATCATAGTTTTCCAACATGATCATTTATAATATATATTTTCACATATAATGCATTGTTGTATAATAAACTATCTATGAAAAATATTTTTCAAAATGATCGTTTATAGCATTATTTATCATGACTTAAGGCCACTGTGTCACTATGAAAACAAAAATGTTCCGCTATGATATCTTTCCCATAATAATAGAATTAAATAATAAAAAATATATTTCAGAGTTACAACATTCCATTATTGAAAAATACACAATCTAGATAAAATTTTCCATATTACAAATATCATGGGGTTCTTTTTCTAGCATGGAACCATTATTCATAGAAAATTCAATACCATTTTGGCTTGATTTCAGTCCTTTATTTCATAATTAATCTAATTTTATCTAATATCCATGATGTAAATATAAAATTATTCCATTATATATTTATTTACTTTAATATTATTTTATTAACAATGAAAACTCAAAGTTTCATATGAATATTTTTTATAATAATATCCCTATTTAGGTATGTTGGTAGTATACTTCATATATAAACATCAACTTCCAATAAAATATCTAAATTAAAACATGCATCTCTAAATGGTGTCTCCAATTATTAATTAATAATTTACTATATTCCCACATGAGTCATGAAAAATATTTGAAATATGATATATATAATATTTTTACTAATGATACTACTAATTTATTTCTTATTTTGGCACTACAAACCATTAGCACCAATTAGAATAAAACCTCTCTAAAAAACTACTTCATTTACATTTCCTGACACTAAAAGTAACATCAAAATTCAAAAAAAAAACATCACACTCCCCAGGAATAATAATCAATGCTATGTTCCATATAAATTCACATGGTATGTTTCCATTGGTCATCATATGATATTTCACCATTTTCCTCACTCTCATCATTTATAAAAAAATATTCCTACCCCCTTTGTTAAATAATACAAAGAGAACGTCCTTGAAGGATCACATAAGAGAAATAAAATGTCATCTAAATAAATATTTAATGGTAGCTTACCACTATATTAAAATAAGTTTGAAAATACCATATGATTAGTAAATAAATTAATATTTCAATGTGGAATAGCCATCAACTTTAGGGGAGGGTGGGACCTTTCAATATACAATTTCTGTGAATAGGGAATATCAAGTTCTAAGAGTCAACGAATTATTCACAATGAATTTTTGAATGAATTCCACACTATAAAGGACTATATAATTTAGAAAAAATCATTTTCATTCTTATTACTATAAATTAGTTAAATATTTATATTTATGATGATTTTTTCTAATAAAAAATGAAATAGAATTAATAAACTCATTTATCATATGGAGTTAAATTAAATATCTATTTTAAAATAATAGAATATTAGTTTTTAATATTTTAATTAATTTTTTAATTCATCATATCAAAATTATATTAGGATAACATTTTGAGAATATTATGGAATGTTTGTTTTTTAATGAATAGTAATAATAATAATTTTTATTGAAAAATGTATTTTCTGTTATTTTTATATTGAAATTAGATTTTTTATTAATTTTAAAATTTATTTTTTCATTTTATTTAAAATTTCTAAAATAGGGTTTTTAAATGAATTTAATACTTGAATTTAGGAAAAAATGTTTTATATTTAAAAAATTGCAATGCAAAATTGTTTTTATTTGTGTTTTTCCAGTTTGATTATAAATTAAATTTTTTTTCATTTTTTTTAATTATGAAAAGTGGATTATATATTTTTAATTAATGGTTCCAAATTAGTAACTAGTTCCATTTTATTATTTTTTAACATGAATAAAAATTTTAGTAGTATTTTACCACGGTAAAGGGTATATTTGGTAATTAATGTTAATGATAAATTAATAAGGAATACAAAATAACCCTTACACTTGAATTGATTTTATTAAAATAATCCATTAATTTTAAAAATAGTAAAATATTTAGTCTTATAGCATGTTTTCATTTTTATGATATTATGACTTTTAAAAAATTTTATTTAATGAAAATTAAAAAAATACCCCACTCTCGTTTTAAATAACTAATTTTTTTTAAACAAATAAATCACTGGTGACTATGTTATGTTTTCAATATTTTTTTTAATTATAAGTTAATTCTATTAATCAAACTATTATTTCTAATTTGTTTAAATAAATATGTACCTTAAATGCTTACACAATACTGACAAAGTAAATATTCAATTAATTTAAAAAATAAATTATATAAATTTTTTTAAAAGTAATATATATTTAAGGAATTAACAATGGAAAATAATTATCTATAAAACTATAACATGTTTTATATATTTAAATTTTTTATATCATAGTTAATTTTTTTCTTTAACCTTATAAAAATCAATGCAAATGAATAGTTCTAAAATTATAAATATTGATATTTTTCAAATAACATTATATTAAATTATATAAAATTCCTAAAAATTATAAAGTTAATAAAAATGAATGGGATAATTATAATGTTATTAAAAATTTTACATTTATGGGCTGTTTTTCTTTTTATAGTAACACTAATAACCCTTAAACTATATTGAATTTTTATATTGTGATAATTGTTAACAGAGTTAGTGACGGGTTATAACCAAAAGATAAGAGTGAAAAATGTTTGAAACAATCAAAATTTTATTAGATTGAATGTTATATATAATACTAATCTTATATCCGAAATAAAACTACTTGGATGAATTTGAAATTATAAATTAATTTATATTATTTTAATATTTTTAAAATTCCAAGAGTGCCCCCTCTCTTACGAAAGTGAATATCTTCTTCCCATTACATCGAACATAAGAACAATTTTTTTTTTAAAATAAGTAAAAAAATTCCCTTTTATAATACTTAACATCATTATATAGTTCTTTGTATTGGAATAATACTATTCTTATAGTTATTAAGGTGTTAGTCAATAGATACTTTCTAAAACATATGTATAGATTTAATCACATTTTATCTATTTTTTATTCTTAAAAATTATTCAAATAATCATTATCCATTATTATATAATAAAACTATTATCTTTGGTATAAATATTTTTTAATGTTAATATAAAATCCTATATCCATCACGGTTTCCACCAAATGGGAAATAAAATCATTATTTTTATGTATATAGGACTACCACATAGAAAACCGATATAAATTAATTTCTATTATCCTATCTCACAATCAGTTTTGATGATTGAATTACTATATATATATATATTATATTAATGAAATATTTATCATTATTAATATATAATATATAAATTATATCTTACCCTTCCATAAAATAATAAATGATAACATAATTTACGTGTGCATGTGGATTACCAACTTCACATAGTGATGTAATTCAGTTTTTATCACCAAGTGACATAAAAGATATATATGTATAGTCATAGAAATAATATTATATTTATTATATTATTTTAATTTAAGAAATAAAAAATGATAATGATATTTATTCTGTAATGATTAATGAAAAGTTGAAATGTTACTCTTGCGTATGTATTGCCAATCATCTCGATGGTTGAAACATATTTCATTTTTCATAACCATATTTCATGATTAATATTCAAAGAATAATTTATGTAGAAAGTAATAATTATTTAATTATTATTATTTTGAATATTTTTTAATAATTACAACTTTGACCATCGATGAATTACCAAATCCATTTTTGAATTATGAAATGAAAATCATCAAAATATCTAGTGTGAATTTTATTTACTAAATAATTAAACATAAAATTGTAAGATATAAAAGAAAAGGAACAATACACATAAAAATAGTTCATAAGATAGTTAATAATTAACCAATGTATAATATTCATTTTGAAAAATAAGTTCCATGATGAGTCAAACTCAAGGTAAGTGACGTTATTTTAAGATTAAAATTTTAATATTTCCCATAAAATATTTTTTATCCCTTAACCATGTTTTCATAATTTTTTAATAGATTTTTTCATATGGACATAAAATATTTTTATATTAAAGTGAATATTTATTTTGAATATCTTTCTATTGATTTAAAAAGTAATCATTTTAGATAATTTTTTTATCATCTTTATAAACAGATTGGAAGTTCTATTATAACATATAATACATAAAATACTTTTCCCAATTCTGTTGTCATTTTTATATTTATGGATTCCTATAAAATATTTCATTTTTTGAAGAATTATTTTATATATTGTGTTATCATTCATGGGAATTGATTTTGAGGAAGAGTGGTTCCATTAAAATTCATGTCTTAGTGAGGACATTATATCTCTCTAATTAATTGGGTAAAGTGATATAGTTTACTGATTATGTTTCTCTTAATATATTATAGGAATATTTATTGAGGTGTATTCTTAGTGTAACTATGATGGAAATTGTAAGTGTAACTATGATGGTTACTCTAACTGAAACTCTGACGATTATTCAATGCGTAAGTAATAATAATATGTAAATTATTTCTAACATTATCTAAAAGGTTTATTTATTATTTCAATGTTTTTTAGTGAAATCATATGAATTCATGGGATAATGTAAAGTATGGACTCTGTTGTAAGGTTGAAAAGTATAAAATTATGAAAAAAATGTTTTTATAAATTTTTAAGGATTTATAAGAAAAAATTTGATTTTTATTTTTCATATAAAATTTCTTGTGAAATATTTTATGAATTTATTTAGGAAGATAAGGTAATTTCCTACTTAAGAAAATGAGTATTTTGAGGCCAAATTTGTTTCAATAAAATGGAAATTTAATATTTATGGAAGGGATAATGGTTTCTTTCATTCTGTTTTTTTCCACTACTATGATATTTTTCCACATCCAACATTATAAAAAGTATTTCAATTTAAATAATGATTCGTAAGGGAATGGAACAATTAATGTTCATAATCATGAACATTTTCCATGAAAATAAATCATTATTTATTTTAAATGTTTTATATTGTGTATAGATGTATATTTATTATACTTGCGTTGTTTGTAATATAAGAGTTTATTATGAATGAGTTATGAATTAGTATTCTAAAACACTAAAACTAGAAAATATTTGTGAATTAAATAAATTAAATTTATAAATAAACTAGACATTAAAATGTTTAAGGATGAGTATTTTTAGTTGGTTTTAAAAATTATTTACATAATGTTAGATATTATGGTAATATGAATATAATATAATTAAAAAAATACATTATGGATATTTTGAAATGATATATCCTTTTAATATTACCGTGTTTTTTTCTTTAAATAATGTATGTTAAGAATATATTCTTTTAGGTAGAACATGGTTGTTTATGTAAGAAGGACCCAAGGGGAATATGTAAATATAAATTAGTAACTTTGAATGGTTATAATTTTAAGAAATTACTATAATGTCCACGAAATTTTAAATGATATTTATTTCCAAAAATTGTGTTTTATGTTAGTTTAAACTCAAAAACATATATCTCATTAATAATAAAGTGAGTATAATTTGAAATGTTCACATTGGGTTTTGATCAATATATATCCATTGGTAAATTACGACTATTGGTGAATATTACCATTAGATTCTATTCTATTAATAATATGTCTAACATCATTATTAGTATTTATAAGTATAAGTGAAAAGTGATAACTAATATTGAAAAGAGAAAGTATAACCTCAAACAGTAGAGCCATGCTTTATGAAACCCATTTGTCATAACATTGTAGGGGGTATAATTATTGGTATTCACTCTTGACCAATCGCAAGATGATCTTAATCAAGTGAAGCTTGAACAAAATCACCTACGGAAGAATTTCAATTTAGTGAAATTGACCACACATGTGACAATAACCAAAATTTCCCATGCATCTATCACCCCTGCACACCTTACCATGGGGTTGTAGATGGGTGTTATAAGTGGTTATATGTCAAGAACGTATTTTCTTAATGTTAAATTCCTTTTTATAAATCTTTTTTCTCAATCAAATTTTTTTGATATAATATTTTCATAAAAATGATATTATGAATTTAATAAATTTATTATTCGAAAAAAAACTGTACTTTCTAGAAAAGATAAAATTAGTATTATAAACTAAGGTGTTATGAAATTTTTTTAATTTAATTATATATTACAAATGAAAAAACCAATTTTTTAATATAAATGATAATATAATTGTATTTTTATCAAGGGTAATAAGTATCACTATCCATTTTCTATCTTCTTTTATTTTTAATAAATAATGTTATATATATATATAAGTTAAAATTATCTTATTAATATAATTATTATGATAAAATAAATAATATTTTTTAAATAAACATGTTGAAATTAGGTTATGATAAAATTATGGTAATTTTCTAATATATTTTATTTCATTTTGAATTATAATAATACAGTTTGGATTATTGAGTATGTTTAATGACTTCATAATTACTTTATAATGATGTAATAAGTAATATAATGTAAAGGTCAACTATTTTTTATTAAAACAACATAATAGGGTTTCCTAGTGTCCAATACCATGGCCAAATACCCTAGGCAAGCCCATGGTTTTTCATTTACCTATACCTAGGTGTTAAAACAAATTAACAAAAAAACCCCACTCTTTTTCTATAAATACCCATCCATTTATCCATTTTCATTCCTTGAAAATTCATAATCCACGAATATTTTTTGATTTTTCCTCATATGGAGTCCTCCAATGTGTCCTAAATCCCCCAAGGTCCCAATCCTCATGTTTTAGGAGTCACTATTCATGGTAAGGGAAATCTCAACATCTATTTTCCTTTCAAGTTCCCTTTTTTTTGTGGTATGTTATTCAAATTTACAAAATATGTTCTTTTATCCATTTTATTCTAGAAATTTTATTTATTAATAGTCGTTTATGATTTGGATACCGCTTTCTTCTATTTTTTTCCAAAACCTTCTTTCATACCTGTTATAATTTCTAATTTTCTTCTTAATATTTGTCTATTTTTTTCAAGAAATTATCTTATTTTATTTTTTGAATACCCACCTATCTTTATTTTATATTTTATTCAAATTTATTACACAATTATCTATTTTATTATGTTATTGACATACCGGAAAACTTCTTTCCCTTTTTATGGTTAAATAATGACATGTGTATCTTGTCTTTTAACATTTTTCTAAAACACCATGATTTTGATATGAAACACATTTCATTTATTATACATAAGTTATATATGAAGTGTTTAATTTTGATATATGTGGCTCAAATTAATTAATAAATATGAAGGTTACACTCTGATAGTGCTCTATTTCATTAGGTAAAGTATTCAATCTTTAAAGATGATATGTTTTATGATACCATGGTGAATAACCTTCGTAATTGTTATGACACCTCAATGACAAACGTTGGTAATATGTTTATGAATGTATAATTTAAATTTTCTAGACACATCTTCTTTTTATGATTCATGTTATATTAATTATTATATCCCACCTTTTCCTTTACTCATGCCTTTATTATATTCCAAAATTTTTTATTAATATTTTTCAAGATCACTGGTAATTTTTTTTTCTTTTCCATCACTTACCAGGCCCTATGCTTCCTCTTTCCTTTATTAAATATCCCTAGTTTATGATATCTAGTAAATGTACATATTATAAACCTATGAAAAGCCTTTTAAATGTATAATAATTTTATTTTATGTTTTACAAGTATTATGTACCTTTTTTTACATGAAACTAAAATTTAAAATATCCTATTTTTGTACAATGTAATGTCATGTTATGAAATAAAAAGGTATCATTATCTAGTTAGCATCAAAGAATGGTTAATTTTTTTAGAAATTAAAATTTTAAATCATTATTAAGAACCCTGTATACATTTTTTAAATATAATAACACATCTTGGTATTTTGTCAATGTATTAAGTATATAGTTTTTGAGAAAAAAATCATTGTTTGGATACAAACAGGTTAATGTTGTTCTAAAAAAGATATACCTAGTGGTAACAAATATGGAAAGGCCCATCAGGCCTGACTCGGTGTATCCTAGAATATGACAATGAGATTTACTATCCCCCAATTTTGAAACACCTGAGGGATATGTTTGGTTAATCATGATTTTTTTAAAAACCGTTATGAAGGATTTATAGATAATTTAATTGTTTTTAAAGAACAATATATATGATAATAATTTTTTATGATATACATTTGTTAGAGTTATATGTTTCCTAAAAGAAAAATTTTGTCACCAGGGTTTTATTATTTTAGGAAATGGTGGGAAATAACATGAATCAGATAAATGATGAGCGAAATGGAAATGCGCTAATGACCCTCCGATAAAATCTAGAATGGATAACTTCATGAGAATGATGAATCAGATAACTTGAGTTATAAGAAATAACAAGAATCCCAATGAGATATTAGATTCAGATCATAGATAATAACTTTACGTTGTGTCCTTTATACATCAATTTACACATTATTTCAGTGTATCTACCGAACCATTGATTACTGAAAAATGGACAAGATCTGTAGAAAAGATAATTACTATGCTATGTTGTTCAAAATAAGAGATAGTCACCATAGATGTGTACCACATAGAGGGTAAAGCTGATTAGTGGTGGTACCTAATTAAAAACATGAATCCAATATTGAAGATTTAATCTATGAATTGGGTAGAGTTCTAGGGACACTTTTTCAAAAAATATTTCCCATGTTCGATCCAAATGAAAATCAAGAAGGAATGCTAAGAGATAATGTAAGAGGATAATGAATCTATGGAAGCTATGATAAGAACATTACAAGGCATTCTCACTATAGATATATAATTTTCATGGATCCAAATGGAAAGGTTGATATATTATTTAGATGACTAAGACCCCCTTTAAAGGGAAATATTCCCAATCGGGGCATTGATAGATATGACGAGATAATACGAAGTGCTATGAAGGTTTAACTTGAGTTTAGAGAGATAAAGTTGTCCTATTGATTGAATGAAAATAAGAAATAAATGGGGCCCTGATTGGGGATTAATATTTATCAAGGAAGATGAGGAACAGATGTAAAATATTCATATTAAAAAATAATATGGGAAGAAGCATTCAGGGAACTACTTACTTGGAAGCGGAAAATGTAACATGTGTGGAAGAGGTGGTCATATTTCTCAGAACTGTCATAGTGAGGTTTAACCTCAACTTCTCATCACTAAAAAAAGGGGATATGGTGATGGCCTATCCAAAAGTCTAATTCTTCATAGGTGGAAAATTTTGAATCTTTTCCAATCACTCTCCAAATATGATGTTAGTGGAGGGTAATCAACATCCAAATAAGCATAGGATGGGGGAGAATGTTTGGGCTTTTTCTGTCACGATAGTTGAAGTTCAAGATATAAATGATGTGGTGTTATGTACTATCATTGTTATATTAATGATATCTAGTACATTATTTCATTCTATTTCTATGTTTTGCATTATTTCATCCATGTTTCCCAAGAATATAGAATCCGTTCATGAACTGCAAGAAGAAAAACAATCAAGCAAGACACCTGGAGAGATTATCCAAGAAAAAAAATGAATAAAAACTCTAATATTTAACTTAGAGAGAATAATATCATCTCAAATATAGTAGTGATTCCCATTATGTAATTTTACATTATAATAGGGATGAACTATCTCTCAAAGTATATTAATAAGATCATCTACAAAATAAAGGAAATCATAGTATTCATGAATGGAAAACCTATATTTGTTTTCAATGGTGGCATATCTTGACCAGATATTTTTTAGAAGCACCTCCAATATCATTCTTTATTGAAAATATTTATACATATGAAGAAGTAAATGGAAGTATATGAGTAGAAAATGAAATCATCATTCAAGAATACATAGAGATATTCCCAGAAGATTTTTCTAGACCTACCCATAAATAGATGTATATTTCTCTATTGAAATCATGTAGTGATCCCAGACGATATTAAATACCCAATATAGAATGGAAAATGTGGAGCTGGAGGAATTAAAGAATCAATTAAATGATCTTTTGGAGAATGAGTTTTTCTAACTAAGTGTGTCACATTGGGGACCACATATTCTCTTCATATAGATGGAGTATGGATTAATTTGGTTTTGAATTGATTTTAGGGAACATAATAAGATCAATGTAATGAATAAGTACCATCTTACAAGGATTTTTGGTTAATTCGGACAGATTCATGGGGCTCAATTCTTCTCTAAGATTGATCTTGGATCAAGTTGTCATAAATTGAGGGCAAAGAAAGAAGATATTCCAAAGACCACCGTCCGATTAAGATATGGGAATTTGGACGTTTTTATGCCCATTGGTTTTACTAATCCTCCTACTATATTTATGGATATTATAAATATTTATTTAAGGACTGCCATTATAATTTTGTGGTGCATTTTATTTATGATATTATGATATATTCTAAATTTTATTAGAAGCATGAGGATCATCTAAGTGTTATATTTAAAACTATGAGGAAGGAGAGGGTATTTCCAATATTCAAAAAATGTGAAAGTTGTTTAACAAAATTTTCTCTATTGGGGAACACTATAACCATTGAGGGAATAGTAGTTGATCCTTCCACGAAATAGGTTATGGAGGAGTGGAATCATTCTCAAATAGTAACTAGGATTAATATTTTTCATGGTTTATTAGGATATTATAGGTGTCTTTTGATAATAATTTCACAGCTTTCTAATCCACTATCCATGTTAACTCGAAAAGTTTCCAAGTCCATCTGGACAATGAAGTGTGAAAAATGTTTCAAGAAGCTAAAGAAGAGATTGGTTACTACATCTATGTTAACACTAACCACTATTAGAGAAGGATTCAATATTTTTAAAGACAGATCCTTAATAGGTATTGGGTGTGTCCTCATAAAAAATGATAAGGTTATTTCGTATCCATCATGATAGTTGAAGCATATTAAGAAGAATTATCTTACACATGATCTTGTCGTACCTGTAGTTTTTTCCCTTTGATGATATGTAGGAACTATCTTTATGTAGAGAAATGGGATATATAAAGAAACTTCCAATGTTTTAATTATATTTCAACACCAATAGAACTGATCATGAGACATATGGATAGATAGATCATCTTAATGACTATGATTGTAAAATTAATTATCACCATAGAAGAGAAAACAATGTTGCTAATTCATTAAGTAGGAAATAACCTATTATTATAGAAATGATGAGTATTCATGTTGATACATATTTCAGAGACCTATTAATATTGGTCATGGTAATCATTAGGGATGGGAAAACATCAACCCTATCAAAAACTATTTCTAAACCATCATTATTAGATAATATAAATCAATCTCAAAGGGAATATCATTTGTTTCATAATATGATAGAGGCATTGATGGATTATATGTTTCCGGATGTTAATATTGATCAATATTATGTTCTGAAATTCTATACAAGGCTATGTGCATAATATATTCTAGAAATAAATGTAGACTTAAAAGATGAAGCACTATGCTCTACATTCTCTAAATATATTGGAAGCACTAGAATTTATATGGTCATTCTGAATCTATATTTGTGGGATAACATGAAAAGGGATATTTCTATCTATACTACAATGTTTATGGTGTGTCATGAAGTGAAAGTAGAAGGAAAAATTCCAAATGTGGCATTATAGACACTACCCATACCAACATTAAAGTGGGAAAATATCACTATGGAAATTATCCTTGGTCTCCATAGAATATCCAAAGGAAATAATGTGATATAGATTATAGTGGATCAACTCACTAAGATATCCCATCTCACACCATTTCATAAAATTTAATTTTTGAAAATCTTTCCAGGATTTATTTAAATAATGTTGTGAATTTACATGGGTTGCCACTCTCTATCATTTCTGATCATTTTCCGAGGTTCACATCCAAATTTTGGAGAAGTATTCAATATTCTATGGGTACTAAACATAATTTAGTATGGCATATCAACCCCCAAAATGATGGCCAATATGAAAGGACTACTCCAACACTCAAGGAAAATATGTGGACATGATCGATGGAATTTAAATACGGATGGTATTAACATCTCTCATTAGTTGAGTTATCATGCAATAATTTCTTCGTTTTGTGTATTCAAATGGAACCTTATGAAGCTCTATATGGTATAGGATGTATAAATCCTATATGTTGGGATTATTTTGGTGAGATTAATATTCTTTGGAATTATCTTGTGTAATAAATTATAGAAAAGATTCATGTCATCAAAAAACACATAAAGGATACTAAGGGACGGTAGAAGGGCTATGATGAAAACCATCAAAGGGATTTGTAGTTTAATTTTAGAGACAAAGTCTTCCTTTTAATTTCACGATGGATGAGATCAATGTGGTTTGAGAATCAATGAAAGCTTATCCCCATGTACATTTTCCCCTATCAAATCCTTGATCACATTTGATAAGTGGAATATCGGCTAGTGCATGCACAAAATCTAGCTCATGTTTATGATGTATTCTATCTATGTCTCTTGAGAATGTGAATAACTGATCCTACACATGTATTGAATACTAAGGTGGTATAAATGGAACATAACATGTTTTATGATGAGAATCCAATGGATATATTGGACTATATATACTAGTTTCTATACAAACGTTTACCCATCATGTCAATGTGTTGTGGAGGAACCATAAATTTGAAAACGTTATGTTAGAACCAAAGGAGAGAATGAGACACAGGTACCCTCAAATTTTCTCAACTGAGAGAATGAGTTGAAATTTTTAGGGATGAAATTTTTTATGGGCCGAAGAATGTAATAAACAATAGTTTTTAAAATATTTCTTTTAAAATTTTCTTTTATATTATTTTATATTAATCAAAAGTATATCTAATTAACAAATATGTGAGACAAATTAGAAATTTGACCATCATTTTTCAAACGTTATATAACCATTGGTGAATTATAATCATTATAAAAATATGACTTTTTGAAACTATACTCTTAATAATATTTTTAACTTTATAACTAGTTTTTATAAGTAGAAATGTAAAACAATAATTAATAGAAAAAGGAGAGATGATAGACTTAACTAGTAGATTCATGTCCTAAGAATCACATTTATAAGATATTTTGTGGGAGGTATCAACAATGTGATTCATTCATGACCATGTCCAATCTGAGATTCAAAAAGTGAAGCTTGAAAAAAATCATCTATGGGAGAAGTTCAAGTTTGTGAAAATTACCACTCGGGTGATGATAGCTAAGCCGCCCGATGAGTCTATCGACGTTGAAAAACATACCCTTGGATGTTATGTAAGTTTTATAAGGGGTTATGTGTGAATACCATAGTTTCTTAAAGTGTAATTACTTTATATTAGTAAAATTGTTATCACATCAATTCTATTTGGAGTATAGTTTTTTCAAAAAATATGATGAATTTGATAAATTGACTGTTTAGATAGAAGATTTACTATTCAGAAAAGATATAATTATTATAATAAACTATGTTTTTAGGAATAATTTTTATTTTTATAAAATTGTATGATTAAAAACATACTATTTAAATATAAATGGTAATTTTTTTTTCAAGTGTCAACAATTTAATTATGCATTTTATATTCCATATTATTTTTAATAAATAATGTTTTTACATTTAGAAGTTAAAATTATCTTATTTATCTATTTATTATTGTAAAATAAATATCATTTTTGAAATAATTTTGATGAAATTAGGTTATAGTGAATTTATGGGAATTTTCAAAAATACATTTTTTTTAGGAATTGAAAAAACACATTTTGGGTTTGTTGGAATGTTTAATGACTTCATAATTAAGTTATAGTGATGTAATAAGTAATATAAAAGTATAGCAGTCTGTTTTGAGTTATAATAACGTAATATTTTTCCCAATTTTTTAATACAATGGGAAATCCCATGGTTTAGCATTTACCACTACCTAAGTTTCCAAGGAAATTAATAAACAAATCTTACTCATTTTCTATAAACACCCTCCCATTTAATTATTTCATTCCACTATAAATTATTACACCACAAGGATATGTTATTTTTACCTCCCACGGAGTTCCCCATGGTGTCCTAAATCTTCTAAGGTCCCAAATCCTAATATTTTATTAGTCACCATTTAAAGAAAGGGAAATCTAAACTTCTCTTTTCACTTCATGTTCACTTTTTATGTAGTTTGTCTTTCAAATTTCCAAACTATTTTATTACATCCATTTTATTCCATCTCAATAGTTTATTATTTTAATTATATGATTTTTTACCATTTTGATCTATATTTTTAATCTTTTTATAATACCATGTTTTATGACCACTATGCTGGCGAATTTCTTCTCAAAATCTCTCTATTTTCCCCAAGAAAGTCATTAATTTTATATTGTAAATAACCAAAAAAATTTATATTATAGTGGTATTAATAAATATTTCAATATTATATAATTTATTATGGGATTAACATACAAGATACCCTCCATCCTTTTCAAGGTTTAATAATGAAATCAAGATCTTATCTTTAAGCATTTTTTTTAAATTCCATGATTCTTATACAAAACCCGTTTATTTAATTATCCAAGGTTTATTTATGAAATTATTTATTATGATATATGTGTCCCACATTAATTAATACATATTAATGGTGTTCCATGATATCAATATAAATCATTTTGGTGATGAATTTAATCTCTAGTGATGATATGTTTTACAACACCTTGGTGAATAAGACAGTTTATTTTTACAACTCGAGAGTGAAAAAAATTGTTTATTTGTTTTTGATTGTATCATTTAAATTTTTAGCCAAATATACATGTAATGATACATGTTATTTTTTTATTATATGTCACTTTTTCCTTTTCTCATGACTTCATTATATTTCTCTTGTTCTTATTGATATTTCTCAAGATCACATAGAAACTGTTTCCATTTATTTCCCTCACTAGGACTTATTCCCAACCATTAATTTAATATCTGTCCTAGGTTATGATATGTAGTAAAAATACATAGGATGAACCTATGATGATTGTTTTTAAGTGGGTTAGAATAATTTTTTGTGTTATCTATGAATTATTTATCATTTTTCCATGAAACTAAACTTTAAAAGTTCTAATGATTGTATAATATAATGGTATGTTATGTAATAAAAAGGTGGGATTAAATATTATGTTGCTATGATGGATTAGTTGATATAGGCTTAAAATAGTGTTGGTATCGGTTCCAAAGAATATCTAGACATCTCCCAATGAAACTTATTAATATTGAAACATTTTATGAGGTATCACCCTCCTACATTCAGTGTGTCTTTAGACCTATTTGTTGTTGAAAGATGTATAAAATCACTGGAAAAGTTATTTGATAAAATGGCATGTTCTAATCATCAACATCTAAGTCTTTATATTTAATATTTATAAGGTGAAATCAATTCCTACTATAGTATTTCATAAAATTATAAAGAATATAAATAGATTAATTTCATTGAATGGGATGATTTATATTATATCTTACATGAGAAATATTTTCAAAAATATTTTTGATTTATCAGGGAATGTAAATTCAGGTAAATGTGAAAAAATGATTAAGGTTTAGTTTCTTCATATGTTGAATAATTCCCTCTATTGGAATGGTACATACCAAATTATATCTCTGATATTGGTATTATGAGTAATAAGTTTTTCTATACACTGAATACTCGAAATTGAATGGAATTGTATTTCCAATAATTCAAAAGTTCGGAGAAACATGTGATATTTGACTTGGATCTGGAAATTTAATTTTTAGATGATTATTCATGCTTCTATTACTAGTATAAAATATGGCCCATGTGGTCGGATAAAGGGATGACTGGATCCATGAAATTTGATTGTATAAAAATTTTGTTTTTAAATTTGTGGGTGTTGTGGTGAAAAAAATAAAGGGGAATAAATTATAAAGTTAGGTAAGTTCTATATATGTGTTATAATGTATCATATTGATTTTAATATTAATGAAAAAGATCATGGATGAGGTAGACCAAAAATGAAAATTGAAATGTAAAATGTTTTAAATTAAATGAGGTGTGTCGTTATGAAAAAATATTTTCCAAAGAAGAACCTTAATTATGGGAAAAGACAATCTATAATAATAATGGTGGGGTGAAATCCTTTATAACATACTTATTATATTATTAATTATCAAACAAATTGGTATCAATTACATTGTTTATTTATATAGTTTTCGAAAATGCCTTCTCTGATTCAGGTTATACACAATCATTAATTTATGAGAAATTTCCTAGTAAATTGGAAATATATTTTTGATAAATAAATAAAAAAAATGGTAAAATAAAATGTGTCTAATTTCTTTATCTTTTAAGAAATAAAAAATATATTATAAAGTGTACATTATATGCCACATCAAGCTTAAACGAACTTCTAAATATTATAATTCAAATGTTTTTATTGTAACATAAAAATTAGAATAGAGGGATTGAAAAGTATTAACTAAATTATGAATTTTTTACATACTTATATATAATTAATTCTTTTGAGACCAATTATTCATAATTGAAAAAGAATCCCTTTTTAAAATAAAAGTATTTTTTATTGAAAACCTATTTAAATATTCGCAAGTGTTTTAATAACAATAAATTATTAAATAAATATTGTTTAATTATAATAATAAAAATTATAATTTATTAAATATTATTTTTAACATTCTTCTTATGTGTTTTCTAGACATTATACAAGACAATATCTCATTTTATGCATAAAATTTGTTTTTTTATAAAAATGTTGTTTTACCACCTTTTGATGTGGTACTTAATTTGAATCTAGTTCATGAAACTTTTATAAATTATATTTTACAAAACATATTCTTATTTGAAATAGTAATATAAAAAAATAAATTTGTTTAATTTTTGGTATTTATTTTGAGAAGTTTAATGTTATGATGAATAATAAAAAACATTGGATTTTAATTGAAACCAAATTTTTCATCTAAATAATTTATATTAATAAATAATATTTATAATTTTTTAAAGTATAATTAGATAAATTTTATACCAGTTATTCCAATATATATCATTTTACTTAATTCATCATTTAATTGGATATAAAAAATATTTCGATATTTTGAATGCTTTCACTTTAATTACTCGTTTTCTCACCCCATGAGTGAGATTAATTTAAAAATAATTTTTTAAATTTATTGGTTTTTATTTTTGAATAATATATTTTATATTTGGAATCATAAGGTCATAATTTATTAAATAGGTCCCTTTTGTCATTAGAAAAGATGAATTTTAACTTTTGTAATTTTAATTAACACCGTTAATGGTAAATCTATTAATTAAGAGAAAAATTATATATAAACATTAAAAAAGTACCCTAGCACATTTGATAATATTATTTTATGACTGATAGTGGAAGAAATCATCCTGGAAAATATTTTTGGAGCTCTTGGAGATTGTTTATTGACTTTAACCCATTCATAGTATTTTATTCAAAGAAATATCAATTTTGATATACATTTGTTCTTAAGAAGTGAAATATTTTTAATATTTGGGATATATTTTACTATAAATACTATTGTTAAATTTAATAGGTTTATCATGATAATCGTAATTTATTTTTAATTTTTAAGAGAGAAATAATTACCTGAAAGTCTTACACAATCATGATGCAGTAATTGTATAGTTCAAGAAAATTTCAAATATATGATATTAAAAATATTAAAATATATTTAATTTTAGATAATTATAAAAAACATTTTTAGATTAATTCTACATGTTAGTGATGTTTCAAAATAGATATTTTGAATTTATCATTTAATATGAAATTTTTTAAAATTTTGGTAATGGATAGTGTCAAAATTGACATTATTGATATTTTTAAATATAAAATATTCCATGTCACATAAATGACATATTTTAAAGTTAAATTCCATTTAATTTCCATTCATGCTTTGTTTTGAGGGTTTCCCAAGCATTTGTGGAGGAATGGGTGAGTTTTTATGAATTGGGCCAAACCGTGAGCCCAATTCCAGATTTAAAAATAAATTTGGATTCCTTTATAACATCTTAATTTTTAAAAAAATTTCATCCATTCCAATTCAAAATTTTCATAACCTGACATATTAACACCACCATATTTATTTGGACCATTTATATATCCATAATCATGGTGGATATGGGTTTTTATTTAAGGAATTGGGCCTGCCCGAAAGCCCATTTTCTACAATAACAATAAATATTAATTCTTTAATATCTCCTTCAATATTTGCCGGTTTTATGTGATTCCACCTTCCCCTAGACCGTACGAAGCCCAGGAGCGCTCCCATTCATTTTCCCCCTCTTTGGATCTCGTTTTCATCATGATTGAGTGCTGAAATTATTAGGGTTTCTAAAATTGGGCAGATTTAAGGTGGTAAGTTATTTCCATCATAACTCTCTCAATTCTTACTCATTTTCCCCCATTCTAGTTCATATATGATCTCATGATCCTTGTTAAAACATCTATTGAATGTGTGAATGTTTTCAAATTTAGATTCTGGTGGATTTTGGGTCGTTTTATTCAAGATTGTTTTGAGTAAGTGTTTCTCTCTTAGATTTTTCATTCTCCTTAGGGTTTCCTCCCTCTTTCATTATGTTCTAAATTTTCCAGAAGTTAGGGTTAGATCCTAAGGACTGATTTGGTATCTTTTGGGTCAATTTTTGGTGGTCTATGTCTGGATTTATATTCCTTGTGGTGCGGCGGTGGGGCGCTTAAGGTTTCGCACCAAGTTTTGAGGGTTTCGACTCAAAAGGTAGGTGGTTCCATGTGTAAACAATTAGTGATGAGTTATATTGTTGTATTTAACCATTTTTCATATTTCCCATATGTTGGGTGTGGTGGGAAAACTGTTTATGATTGATTTGGTTATGTGTTGAATTTTATAGTCTCTTTTTAACATGAAATTGGGTGTTTTCATGTGTAAATCATGGGGTTTTATTTGGGTGTGGTTTATAACTTATGAAATTGGTTTATTAAATCCTTCTTGGCCTTCCAATTATGGTTTATTAATTTAATATTGTCATGTGGTTCTAAAAATAAGGGGTTTGAATAGGTTTGATGTGTAAAACATTGTTATACTTCTTGAGGTTATTTTTGGAAAATGTGTGTTTTCATTTGTATCTTTTGTGGTATTATTCAATGTTATTTTATAACACTTTAATGTGTTTTTATATATGTATCTAGGAATTCCAATTATATTTTTCATAGAAATTGGTATGGTTTTGGTCTTAAATGGGGGTTTTGAAATGAGTTTTGTGTGCAAGACATAGTTACACCCCTTGAGTTGTTTTATGAAAATTGTGAATGTTTTGTTTGGTTAAACAAAGTGGATAAAAGAGTGTATATGTACTTTTTGGTTGGTGTGATCACCTAATATAGGTTTTTGAAAGGTATTGTAGTTATTTAAGATTTGAAATATTTTTTTAGAATGGTTTATAAAGTGCTGAAATGTTTTGGAAAATGGGAAGAGAGATGCAAAACATGGTTGTGGGCTGCTTTGTGTGAGTGTGTTGTGAAAATTGAATTTTTTTGATGAAAGTGGTATTATATGTTATTTTAGTGGGCTGTTATGTCAGTTATAATGTCTTATAATGGTTCATAAAAATGGTTTAATGTATTTGTGGAAGTGTCCATGTAATGTGAAGACTGTTGTGGGCTATTTTTGAATGAGTCGTATTTCAAAATCAATTTGAATGAAAAGAGTAATTTTGTGACTTGTGTGGTATACATGTGGGCTATTTGGTGAAATTTTAATATGGAAATGATATTTTCATTTGCAAAGTATATATCTTGACTTTTTGAATTTATTGGAGCACAAAGGGAAAACCCGGGTATATAGGTGGGTGGACGTGTACTAGTATGCTAGTGAATCTGTGAGGTTTGGCCTCAATTTCACATAGCAGGATTGATGCATACAACTCTAACTAAACTATGATGATGATTATTGGGGACCACTAGGTTATGGGTATGTTCCCTACTAGTGGCTCGTGCACGAGAATGGATATTTTTTATGGTTACTCTCACCGAGATATGAGGTACCTGGGACCCACAGCTAGCTAGTGCCTAGGGGTTATTTCCCATTTCTTGTGCTCACCAGATACTTCGTTCTTACCGTCGGTATACGGTATGATAGGCTGGAAAATTTAGTAGCTATGGTATTTATGTTAAATGTTTTTATTCTTTAAATTAGCCCACCTGAAAACAGTTTTTATTTAATGTGGCATATTTTATAAATTTTAACTAGCATCTCAAGTCTTTGAAAACTTGCATGCTTTTCTCCATTAAATGATTATCACATGGAATCTATTAGTGGTGGTATACTATTGGGATTTGGATCACACCCTACTTACACCCTTTTTTGTAAGTAGGCTTGGTTATTTTTGTTGTCACAGGTTGGGTATAGTTTTTTGTTCCAGTGGTTCGGGTTTCTGGTAGGTTCTTGGTAGTGAAGTCTTGTGGAGATAGCATAAGGGTGGTCCCCCTTTCCATTAGGGTTATTGGACTGTCCTTATTTGTTTTTTTACCTTGGTAATGGTCTTTAAACATACTTTAACTTGGGTAATTCAGTTCTGAAATTTTGTAAAAGATGGGTTTAGTCGAAAAATCCAGATTTGTTTTATTGAGTTTTTTTGTTGTTTAAGGTTTATAAAATTGGGTAAATTGTTCCAAATTATCATTATATGATACCCGGGCACTTCTGCCAGCCCATTGGGACCAGGAACGCCATTCGTGCCTAGTCACGGGCTGGGTTTGGTGTCGATTTTTGCGGCAACCAGATTTGGTTCGTGACAAAATAGTATCAGAAGAGGTTTGTTATCTTTGGGTCATGTTATTTGGGGAACAATCGAGATAGTCTGGAGTTATGATTTTTGGGACTTGGAATTTTTGTTATGAGTAGTGTGGATGATCACCACACCTGAGGACATGATTCAAGTCTCTAGGGGAAGTCAAGACCTTTCAGATTCCTTTGGTTTTCTTGGTTTGATGATGATTAGGGGAAATGAAAAGAGAGTTGGGTTAATTGTCTCAGTGAGCTCGCAGGGCCTGGAAAGCCATGTGAAGCTAGGGATATTCCCTATAACACTCTCTGTGTTAGTGAAGTGACATGAATATGGCCGCCAACCATATTTCCAAGTCACCTACTGAATCTAGTTTCCTCTCTCATTTCTTTGTGCTTTAGTTTTGAAATCGTAGCACTTTGGATTTAAGGTGACTTGGATTTAAGAAGCGTAAAGATTTTATGAAATGATTTTCAAATAAATAGGGAATGGTTTCATTTATAAAATGGTGGAACTGAATTTTCAGAATTGTTCTGAAATGTAAAATGGTGTGCTTACACCTCTTTGAAAGCAGGAACTATATTGAAGTTGGTTTTGAAAAGTGTTTCCAATAGAGTTTTCTAAACAATCAGAGTGTGTTTTAAAGGGATGAGATGTTTTGAAATTGATGTGAATATCTTGAAAGTGAGGTATTTTCTAAATGGTTGTGACTTTCTGAAAAATTTTGTAAGATGTGAGTTGGGATTTTGATCTCGTGGTTAGCGGTTATGAGAAAAAAAGGATGTGTTGGTTGACCGTTTTGGTTTTGAAAAGTGGAAAGAATTTTGTTTTAACATTTGGTATTTCCATTAGCGACCACATGCATGGGGTTATATGGGATGATTGATGGTTGATGGCACGACTGGATGAGTGGCGGGACGGATATGAGGAGGGTGTCTGGTGTGGCACAAAAACATGCATGTGTGAGGCCCATGGGGTACAATTGGTCGATACTCTTACCGTTGAAACTTTTTTTCTTCAAAGAAATGGATTTAAAGAAAAACATGATATCTTGATGAATAGTTTGGGATGGTTTGTATTATGGGTTTTTAAAAATGTGGTTTTTGTGGGATGTTTTTTTGGGTCCAATAACCCCTTCTATTTGAACTGCGTTTGGGTTTATGTTTGGTCGGTAAGCTGGGTAGAAGGACTGGTTAGTATTCTCCTATGAGATATGTTTCGGGACACCTATATGGTGGTAACCTTCATGTGTTTGGATCTTTTATGGTTTTTTGACCATTGGACCATCTTGGTTGGGTCCTTGGGTTCTCCCATTGGATATGATATGCCCCCATTTAGGGTTAGTGCACGACTTTAGTGAAACTCGTATTGTTTTGTTGTTGGAAAATCCTCCAGTTGGTCAATTTAATGAATCTTATCTTGAGATTTGTAGAATGAGTCTACACCATTTACATACTTGGTTTTTTTGGATCCTCTTGTTGTAGAAGAGTGCTCGTGGAAGGTTAAAAGAGACCTTAGTTTCTTAAGCTACCTGATTCGTCGAAGGTGGAAGTTGTCTGGGGTTGTCAGTATGGATAGTGTCTAAGAGGGCCTCTGAGTCCTTCGTAGTCTCTACAAAGAATGAGTTCACAATAAACTACTAGTGTGAGAAATATGGTCACGAGAAGATATTGTGGCCACTTTCTAGAAATACGTGTTGTTTGGGGATGTTGTATAAGGCCCCTCTCCATGCATTGTTTATATCAGTCACAATGGCCATGTTCGGTGATGCCTTATGATGTCATGTGATCAATTAACCAAATAGGTGAAAGTAATGAAATCCTCTGAGAGTCCCTATTGTGTTGGGTGAATGTCTCCCTTGGAAAAACTTCAAAATCTTCCATTTTAGATGATGGTGAATGTAGGTGTTCTTTATTTCTATTTTTTCTCACTTGAAGAAACAAGGTGTGATTCTTCTTAGCCCATGTTTCAGTGAAATATCGGGATAGGGTAAAGTGAGTATGGAATTTGTTATGTCTGGAAAACTTATCTTGGGTTGAGGTGTAGTTGTTGGTGGCACCGGAAGAAGATTTCTCATTCAGTGGGTTTCCGAAGACTAACTGTGAGGCGGAAGATACTTCAATCATTTGAGCTGCAGCCATAGGTCTCGGAGAGAAGCTGACTCGTAGTCAAGGGAAATCATAGGGTCATTTAAACACTTGTACAAAGTACTATCCTAAATATGAAAGATATGAAGTTTTTAAACCTATGGATTCATTATCTTCCTTCTGTTTTTCATTTTTGGTGGAAATAGGTGGAGGGCCTTATACCCATGACATCGCCCAATGTAATTACCTCCCCCTTTGGTTTCCATTGAGTATTTGGAGAATGGTTGGGAATTTGGATAGACAGGCTGAGCACATGGTTTGTGAATGATTAAGAGAGACTATGTGCCTAGAAGTCATGCAGGAATATTGATTTGAACAATTTGTTCACGGTTTCACAAACTGTGCGGACTAACCGTGCGACCTTCCCAAATCTTGAAATTTTTGGGTTTTTTGGGCCGACACATGATAGTCGGTTAAGATGGTTGCTTCTTATGGTGGGGACAACCAATATGATTCTAATGTATGTTCTTTCAGAAATTTTCAATGGAATTATACCCTATGTACAAGGGAGTCCGTTCAGGCCTCCCCCTATTAGTGTCCTGTTTTTGTCTCAGAAAAAAAATTATTGGTTGTCTCTTATGGTAGAGAGCGTATTTGTGTCCCCCCGTACCATTAACTTACATTTATCCATGGTCTTGGCTAGGTTTAGATAGTCTTTTTTGGAGCTATCCAGCTACCAACATCTTTCTAGGGTAAACTTTGGGAATGGAGAGAGCCCAATGGATTATAAAAAGTAAGGTAAGTATAGCGTTGTTCAATTTTATTGTTCGTTTGGGTGAATTGCTTGAGTCTGGTTCGGATAGGGTTTAAAGTGTTTTATTTTGGGATAAAGTATGAATGTTATTGATCATTTCAGGAAATTGGTATATGTTTTTATTGTTATAGTAATCCTTAATTGATCACTGGAGGTGTTTTGTCTTTTGGGGGTGAAACCTGGCAAAGGAGTACCTCTCAGTTTCTTAGTTGGGTTTGGTTGTTGCTTTGTCCTTGATGTGACTTTCTAGGGCGGAAATTTTTCATGGTTGCGAGAATTGTCACATAAATGACATATTTTAATGTTAAATTCTATTTAATTTCCATTCATGCTTTGTTTTGAGGGTTTCCCAAGAATTTATGGAGGAATGGGTGAGTTTTTATGAATTGGGCTAAACCGTGAGCCCAATTCCAGATTTAAAAATAAATTTTGATTACTTTATAACATCATCATTTTTCAACATTTTTCATCCATTACAATTCCTAATTGTCATACCCTGACATATTAACAGCACCATATTTATTTGGACCATTAATAAATCCATAATCATGGTGGATATGGGTTTTTATTTAAAGAATTGGGCCTACCCGAAAGCCCATTTTCTACATTAAAAATAAATTTTAAATCTTTAATATCTCCTTCAATATTTGCGTTTTTTCTGTGATTCCATCTCCCCCAAGATCCTAAGAAGCCCAGGAGCGGTCCAATTCGTTTTTCCCCTCTTTAGAGCTCTTTTGAATCTCTATTGAGTGCTGAAATTATTAGGGTTTATAAAATGGGGAAGATTTGAGGAGGTAAGTTATTTCCATCATAACTCTCTCAATTCATACACTTGTTCCCCCATTCCAGTTCCTATATGATCTCATAATCCTTTTTCAAATATATATTGAATGTGTGGATGTTTTAAAATTCAGATTCTGGTGGATTTTGGGTCATTTTATTCAAGATTGTTTTGAGTAAGTGTTTCTCTCTTCTATTTTTCATTCTCCTTAGGGTTTCCTCCCTCTTTCATTATGTTCTAAATTGTCCAGAAGTTAGGGTTAGATCCTAAGGTCTGATTTGGTATCTTTTGGGTCAATTTTTGGTGGTCTAGGCATTGATTTATATTCCTTGTGGTGCGGCGGTGGTGCGCTTAAGGTTATGCATCATGTTTTGAGGGTTTCGACTCAAAAGGTAGGTGGTTCCATGTGTAAACAATTAGTGATGAGTTAGATTGATGTATTTAACCATTTTTCATATTCCTCATAAGTTGGGTGTGATGCGAAAACTGTTTATGATTGATTTGGTTATGTGTTGAATTTTATAGTCACTTTTTAACATGAAATTGGGGGTTTTCATGTGTAACTCATGGGGTTTTATTTGGGTGTCATTTATAACTTATGAAATTGGTTTATTAAATCTTGTTTGTCCTTCCAATTCTGGTTTGGTAATTTAATGTTTTCATGTGGTACTAAAAATAAGGGTTTTGAGTATGGTTTGATGTGTAAAACATTGTTATACTTCTTGAGGTCATTTTTGGAAAATGTGTGTTTTCATTTGTATATTTTGTGGTATTATTCAATGTTATTTTATAACACTTTAATGTGTTTTTTTAAATGTATCTAGGACTGCTAATTCTATTTTTGATATAAATTGGTATGGTTTTGGTCTTAAATGGGGGTTATTAAATGGGTTTTGTGTGCAAGACATAGTTACACCCCTTGAGTTGTTTTATGAAAATTTTGAATGTTTTGTTTGGTTAAAAAAAGTGGATAAAAGAGTGTATATGTACTGTTTGGGGGGTGTGTTCACCTAATATGGGTTTTTGAAAGTTATGGTAGTTATTTAAGATTTCAAATATTTTTTTAGAATGTTTTATAATGTGCTGAAATGTTTTAGAAAATGGGAAGAGAGCTGCAAAACAAGGTTGTGGGTTGTTTTGTGCGAGTGTGTCGTGAAAATTGAGTTTTGTTGATGAAAGTGGTATTATATGTTATTTGAGTGGGATTTTATGTGAGTTATAATGTCTTGTAATGGTTCATAAAAATGGTTTAAAGGATTTGTGGAAGTGTCCATGTATTGTAAAGAGTGTTGTGGGCTATTTTTTGAATGAGTCGGATTTCAAAATCAATTTGAATGAAAAGTGTACTTTTGTGACTTGTGTTGTATACATGTGGGCTGTTTAGTGAATTTTTGATAGGGAAATTATATTTTTTATGTGAAAAGTTTATATCTTGACTTTTTGAACTTGTTTGAGCACAAAGGGAATACCCGGTTATCTTGGTAAGTAGACATGTACTAGTATGCTAGTGAATCTATGAGGTTTGGCCTCAGTTTAACTTAGCAAGATTGACGCTTACAACTCTAACTAAAATATGATGATGATTTTTTGGGACCACTAGGTTATGGGTATGTTCCCTACTAGTGGCTCGTGCACGAGAATGGATATTTTTGATGGTTACTCTCACCGAGATACGAGGTACCTGGGACCCACGGCTAGCTAGTGCCTAGGGGTTATTTCCCATTTCTTGTGCTCACCGGATACTTTGTTCTTGCCATCAGAATATGGTATGATAATCTGGAAAATTCAGTAGCTATGGTATTTATTTTAAATGTTTTTATTCTTTAAATTAGCCCACCTGAAAACTGTTTTTATTTAATGTCGCATCTTTTAGAAATTTTAACTAGCATCTCATGTCTTTGAAAACTTTCGTGCTTTTCACCATTAAATGTTTATCACATGGAATATATCAGTGGTGGTATCCTATTGGGATTTGGATCACACCCTACTTAAACCCTTGGGTTTAAGTAAACTTGGTTATTTTTGTTGTCGCAGGTTGGGTACAGTTTTTAGTTCCAGTGGTTCAGGTTTCTGGCAGGTCCTTGGTAGGGAAGTATTGTGGAGATAGAATAAGGGCAGTGCCCCTTGACATAATGGTTATTGGGACGTCCTTATTTGTTTTTTACCTTTGTAATGACATTTAATCATAGTTTTAACTTATATAATTCAGTTCTGAAATTTTGTAAAAGGTGGTTTTAGTTGAAAAATCCAGATTTCTTTTATTGAGTTTTTTGTTGTTTAATGTTTATAAAATCAGGCAAATCGTTCCCAATTATCCTTATATGATACCCAGGCACTTGTGCCAGCCCGTGGGGATCGGGAACGCCCTTCGGGACTTGTCATGGGCTGGGTTTGGTGTCGACTTTGGTGGCAAACAGATTTGGTTCGTGACATTTTATAAAATGATATTAAATTTATAAATTAAAAAATTCATAAAAATTACTACAATATATCATTAAATTTAATAAACTACTAATTTATTGTTAGTTATTCATTTTATAGTAATTATATTAACCCTCGAATTGTAAATCACATGATATCACAATAAGAGTTTAAAGGGTTAAATAAGAATTAAAAAAAATATAAGGATTAAAAAATATTCAAAACATTTATAATTTTGATAGGATGAATTTATTTCAAACCATAGAAATACTATATTCTAAATTAATCATTTTTGTTTCTTTTGGAGTATAAAATTAATTTATATTGATTTAATATGTTGATGAATTCTAAGAGTTCCCCTCCCCTCTCTTATAAAAGGAAACCCATTATTCTCTATTATTAAAATTTTAAAACCAATTTTAATATAAAAATATCTAACAAAATAACATCCTAGAATAATTATTCATATTCTAGAGCTCTTAAATTAGGTATATCACTGTATTCGATGGCCTTATGTTTTTAAGAACATGAGGTGGTCTAAGGAAGAGTTATCATTTATAATCACATATTCCTATTTTATTTCTTCTTACACATCCTTGAAGTATTAATGATCCATGATGAAATAATAAATAAAATATCTTCAATATAATGATATTTTATTATGTTTATATAATCACCTATATCAATCTCCACTTTCATCAAATAGTAAAATAATTAACCATGCATGTTTACATGAGACTACCACCTCACGATCTAATATAATTCTTTTTCAATCACTGTATCTGAATAGTATTTATAATAAATAAATTAATGGTTATATATTATACTAATGACACATTTATCGTTAATAAATAATAAGATATAAATTTTTTTCTTACCTTTCCATACACAAAAAATGGTAATGTCATTCGTGCGTACGTGTGAACTATCACCTCTACGAAGTGATGTGTATCATTTACCATCACCACATCACGTGGATGATATATATAAGTATATTTAAATTATTAATATTATATTAATAATTTTATTATCATTATGTAAATAATAATTGACACTTACCTTCTTTCTATAATGATCATAGAAAAATGGAAACATTACTCATGTGTATGTTTGACATACCATCTTATGGATTGCAACATAGTTAATTGTTCATATGCATATTTAATGGATGGATTTAAAATTATAAATGATTTATAAAATTGATTAATATTTCATTAAAATTATTTTGGAGATGATATAATCAGGACCAATTTTTACTATAAACATCATACAAAAGTCATTTTGGACTAATGTACCAAATATCATTAAAAAACATGAAGTGGACATAAATAATTATGTAATTTTTATCACTTGTTAATAATTTAAATAGAAGGAATAATAAACATGACATTTTTTCTCATGAACATATATAATTAAACTATGTTCATTATTCAGGAATATAATGATTGTACAAGAAGAGTCAGACTCAATGTAAGACACATCCCCTTAATATACTTTCATTGAGGCATATTTTGATGTTATACACCTACCCAATTTTATGAGTTTTATATAACGACCATTTCACATATCATGTCATGAATTTATTTATCCTAATATTAATTCTTTTGTTAAATTTATATATTTCATGGGGATTATGGTTTAAAAATTTTAATGTGATTATCCAATGATAGGAGAACATCACATACCATTAGAATATGGTCCATATGCTGGTATTATGTACTGATAATTGAATGTCCTTGCGCATGGGTAAAGTTCCATTGATTCAAGAAATACATGATTGCTTACCACAAGATTATATTAGTAGGTCTTGGGTCTTTCATGTAAATGAGTTAATGGAGTTTCTCCTTAAAGGAAGAACATGTATCTTCATTAATGGAGGTTAGAGTAACATTATATTAGTTACTCCATGGGATGATCACTTATTATATTATTCTATAATCATGATAAATTAAGCTCAACTATGGATTATGGTCGGATTTTAGTCCATAATTTATTGGTATATGGTCGGTTATATGAATTTATTCACATTTACCATATAATCATAAAATATACCTCAATATACATGTGAAATTATATTAAGGATGCATTGGTGGTGTTTTACAAGGTTAACACTCACAATATACATTGGTATCTCAGTGAGAATCTAGACATTACTATAAGGTAAATGTGGAAGTGAAACGAACATGTGGTTGGTTTCTAGGGAGATCATAATTTGTTGATAGAATGTGTAAATTGATAGACTCCAAATAGCTACCACATCATTATTTATTTATTTACATATTGTTTTATTAATTATAATTTTAAACATCTACAGTGGGGTTCTAATAGATTTATTATGGCATGATATGACATTAAATCTATACAAAATATTTTATATGTCATTTTTATGTTTTTATTTTTAGTTGGATTATATAAATGTTTTCATTTCAAGTGTGTGGATATGATATATAAGGCTTTATTCTCCCAACATTATCATAACACCATACACTATAGCCAATATCCTACTGTGTATGGAAAAGAAAGCATGATGTCATGTGGATCTTCAGCTCAGGTTCAGTGATTTGAATCATGGTATTAAAAAGAGATATTAATGGTTGGTTTTGATGCACTACCTTATGTGTTATGGGCATATAGTAAAACATGTGGTTCTCAATAGGAAACACTGTGAGTTTTTTGGAAAATCAAATTTGGTGGTGCATGAATAATACACATTTAGTGATAACCATGTGATATTCCTTGGAAATCTTGTGTCAAGGGACAAAGGTAAAATAAAATTTTTTTAAATTTTTTACAAAATCTATTATCCAAACTATGTTGTTTCTCATAATATTTATAAATCATTACACTGATGGTGCATGATTTAGAAAACATTTTCAAAAAACTAATTATGGAAATTTATTTAATAAAAAAAATTACAATTTAAACCCAAATCCTATCTAGAAATACTCATTATTTATCATATTCCATGTTATCACGGTTAAAACGACTTTTATGGTTATTCATTGTGGTTAATCTCCCTTCTTACTCTAATTGTAAATGATATAGAGAATTAAATCATGTATATTTGAAGCGAGAGGTTGATTTTCCCT
This sequence comes from Viscum album, assembly GCA_963277665.1. Classification (NCBI taxonomy): domain Eukaryota; kingdom Viridiplantae; phylum Streptophyta; class Magnoliopsida; order Santalales; family Viscaceae; genus Viscum; species Viscum album. The sequence goes on along the minus strand of OY728133.1, from coordinate 1,439,945,979 downwards.
AGTTATTCAAGTTTACACAATGTAACGAATACATCACTTGGGATGAATCATATATACAAGCTATTTAATCAAGGTTATTGGATTTGATCATGATATAATGTTTATTAATTAAAGGGAAATGTATCAATGAATAATTTATTGGTGATCAACTCCTCTCTCTTGAATGAATATATATCCACTATTGATGATATAACTATTTTGTTATGTTGTAGTTGATTTCATATCATAGAATTAACTATTCTTATACTATTAAATCTATAATATATTAAAATGTGTTTGGTATTGTTCTAGTGAATTTTATTGTATAGGAAGGATCCATGTTTTATCTCTTTATGGATATTAAAAATTGGAATCAATTTCTTACACATAGTAATTCTTTTCCAACTTATGAATTTGTATACAATTATTTAACATTATTGTCTTGTGTTTATTTCATTGTAAAGAGAAACTTTATTTATATGATATACTATTATGTGTGGGTATCCCATGAGTCCTGTTTTAGTTATTGTCTATTTATTACCTACCATTTCCTAAAATATATGTGGTTATCTCATAGTGTTGGGTAATTTAATATCTCTTTCTTGTGAAAATAACATGAAATGTGTTTTTTTCCAATTGTTGTTATTGGTTGTCATTATTGGTCAATATAATAACAATATTTTAGTGATTTAAACATAAATAACTTGTTAAAAAGAAATATGTTTATGGAATTTATTATGAAGTATGCATGATATTAAATCTTCATAACAATGTGATTATATATTATATGAATGGTTTAAGAATAAAATGTAAATTTAAAATTATATTAAGGATGTTTTTTTAACAATTTTAGTTTACATGTATCATGTATTTTAAGATGGTATTAAGATCATAAGATAATTTTCACAGTGTACTTTGTCTTGAATAATTGTTTTCAACAATTATGAAGATGTAAATAATTACGTTTATTTTATATCATACTTTTATTTGGAATTTGTATTCCAATAATATTATAATAAGATAAATCGAATAATTCCACAAAAATAACTATTACATTTAGATCTTATTTGAACACTATGAAAATATTAATTTTAAATAATAAGACCTTAAAATGGCATGGATATTATTACAGTTTATGATTAATATGAATAATAATATTAAATATAAATATTAGTGCCATGAGGAATTGAAAAGGAGAATTGATAAATTTTAATGATAGTTACATTTAAAAATTGGATATCTTCTATTAAAAAAACAAATATGGAAGACAATAAGTTAACCAAGGACTAACTCAACCACATATGTGGTAACCTAGGGGTCAACAGTATATTTGGGACCCTATGGGTCAACCACATGGGAGGAATTATAAATGGAAAACACCTAGTGGAATGAGGACTTATAGTGTTCATATAGAGTTTATAGGAAATGAGTTTGCATGTGGATAGAATAATGGACACATAATGATCATAAAGAACATGTAGTGTGTGCAATGGGGTGACATGGTGGACCAATAAATGGTGAGAAACTTCCCATATAAGTAATATGTAAATGTGTGTCTAGGTGTTGACCCTAGTTCCTTTACATGAAGAAATGATGGAACATTTCAGATTTTTAAGTGGATAACATCTGATAATAATAATTATGTAATAAAATACATTAATAGGTTCTATTCATCCATTTAAAAGATTCAAATAAATCATATGAAGCTTGATCAAATGGATGCCAACTGTCCAATCATCATAAGGAACATCTTCTACATCCCAAATTTTTAACATGCTTCTATTAATTAGATTTCACGCCGAACTTACCATAATCAATGGAAATCATTTTGCGATCATTTTGAGGTATATATTTTTAGAATATGAAGGGAAAAAATATTATTCTTGCATAAATATCGTTTCATTAAATGATGATTTTGATGAAAATTCATTGGGTTAATGAAAACAATGTTGCATAGTCCATTTTCACCATTTATTTTAAATGCATGTGTCTATGTTTTGAATGGGTATTTATTTATCATTTCTTTCATGTGATAATTTCACTATAATGGGATGCTTATTTTGAACAACACACTACCAGGTTTTTTGGAATCACATTATAAATTTTACAATTGATGAATATTATAACATCAAAATCTTTTTGGATATTAATATCATCATTCACATGATATTATTTTCTAGCATCTATGTTAGGGAATAAATATAGGAGAGGTGGTCATGATTTCCTACAAATACCAAAGAATCAAGAAGGAATTACTTATTTCTTCCGAAAATATACATGTGGTATATTTTTAAAAAAACAATATCTCCAATCATATTTTTATTTTAATAGAAACAAAGTTCTGCGATCCAGTCGACAAAGTGAAGAGAGGATTTTCATTCTCATCTATAGTGTGGTGAAGAACCATTCACTAAATTTTATTATGAAGAAGAACCATCATCATTTCACATGTTCTAAACACACTCAAAGGTATTCATGAAGAAAAAGTTATGTGAATACCTCTTCTTATTTAAATAATGAAAACTGTACAACACATATAATCTGTAAATACATGTTGTATAGTGAGAAGTATCGTGCAAATGTATGTTACATGAAAGATGATTTAACCACACGATATATAATAATGAATATCAGGTGCCTGAAAATTAAATTATATATGATATAGGGTCTTATGAAGTTGTTTTATAATAGGATATTGTTTGAATATTACTAGTTTTTCGACTGAAGATGAAATAGGATTGAATATTGAGGGTGCATGTATTAAAATCTTCTTACGATTCACATGTATATATAAATTCATAATACCTTCAAGTAAATTAAATAAACATGAATTATTTCACGTAAAATTATAATAATACCTCTTTTTATCATATTGTTACTATGAGAGTTCCATAAAATAATTTCATTATTTTAATATAAAAAACTATTTATTTAATGTTAATTAGGCTTGGTTGAGATTTAATTAAAATAAAGAAGAACAATTTTCTAAAGAACATTATTTATTGAGTAGTAAACACCTAAAAATACTCTATATTAACATCATAAAATATATGATATAGAATAATAGTTTCCAAATATGTTAATATATACTAATTATCATTTGGACAGAATAATTATTCGAAGATAGCCATTATAATTTACGTTATTATCATTCTTACTAAATAATTTTAATTTTGATGATGCTAAGCATAAAATTAAATTTTTTTATAACCAAAAACAATGTGTGTGGTTCAAAATAAATACACAAGGATGAAGGGATGACTTGACTAGTTACCAAACACAACTTTTATTATAATTTTGTATCAAAATTTCATGGTGGATGGATATTCAGTGCAGTAGGTTTTTTCAATAAAGAATAAATATTTGTAATTATATTAATCTACTATGCATATCTATTTTCCCAATGGGAAGAAAAAAAAAAGATAAGACTTTACATTTATATAGTAAATAAATATTGTTACATTCCTATAACTACTAATGTAATAAGTGGATAAGTTATAAGATAAGAATAAATAAGAATAACGAAATCCATTAAAAGACACTATATGTGGATGTAATTATTTTCATTATAGACATTTATAAATTTTTAGATTTTCTTTAGAGGAAGTAAAAAGAAATTATCAAGAGCTTCAAAAAAGAATAATTATTTGACTATAGTGAAATTAAAGTTAATGCATATTACCTTCATGCAATAACCACCTTTAAAAGATTATTCCCTAGTGTTTTTATGGTATTTTATTATTTCTAAACAAATCCAAGGACTAGCTATGAATTATTCATATTGAAATGTTTTAAAATATTTTGCTTTATATTTTAAAATTTTCATATTCTAGAATATGATATATAAAATATAATAGGAGAATCAAGATCATAATAGGTCTATGATGTAAGTGCATAAAAAATTATAAAGGTGAAAATGTTCCCAATAATGATTCACGCACCCTATTTGTGTTGAATATATCCCAAAATTTTCCTCTCAGTTAGTGTCAGAGGGAAATGTTAACACATACGCGATTCTCAACATTGATGTTATTCTCATTTTATTATTTGATATTATTTAGGGGGTTAATTATGAAGATTATATTTTTTTTATATTTTGGTTTTTCTAAATAAATTTCTATATCTATTAAGACCATGATAAATAGGATAATGCAACAGAAATGAATTATGTAAAAAATTAACTCTTATTTAAAGAAGTAGAAGTATTAATTTCTCAATGTAAACTCACCAACAATAAAAATAAATATTGGAATTTAAAGATAATTTGGCTCATGTTTCCAAATTAAAGGATGTATGTCTATCTACCTAAATTGAATCATGTGATTCCAATGGTCTAGGGTTTGTTTTAGTAATTTCCAAAACTATCCCAAGGATAATAATTGGACCAGTGGGGGTAAGAGCGCATCTGTTTTTTTATTCCATTCATTCATTAACGTTTTTGATGCATGGTTATCCAAAATAATTATCCTCAATTATATTTGTTATATTTTAAATCCATTATAATGATATAAAAAATATTTAGTAAAAGTAGATGTAATGGATAAAGAATTTATAGGAATATTTATAGACTATATAATGATCTCCATGAATTTTGGATTCATTGGAGTAGACATTTTGGAGCTTGAAATATGTTTCTCTGATTTTGAATACAGGTAGATCAATATATATGAATAGAATGGTAATTTAACAATGATCTAGAATAAAATATCCATGAAATTAAAGAAAACTAATATTGTATAATAGATATAAAATATTTACAATCAGCTGAAAATTTCATGAATATCATAGAACATGAAACGTTGCATAAAAATTATGTAAACATGTACCAAAAAGATAGTAAAATTTTGAAGAAGTCGTGTGAAGTGATGGTTTTTATAAATTATGATAAAATACACCCTCAATATTAAATTTATATAATTTTAAGTTTTGTTGGAAACACATGAGAAGTTCGATATTGAGAATTGAAAAAACTAAGGGACATATTATACAACTATACAATATTCACTATAGGATTCTAAAGTAAAAATACCTTCAACATGTGATAGAAATATCACCGATTAATTCAATTATATATCTCAATAAATTTTGAATCAAAGGGTATCGTCCATACCATCACATTGTAATGTTTATAAATCTATTTTCATGAATAATGTAGGATTGAAAACAAATCTATACATGTATAGTTGATCAATGGTGATGATAAACCATCCACCATTAGTATTGTGGGAATAAAATATAATGTGGAAGATGAATCCCCATGAAGATCCCAAAATTTTCTAATTATGGGAAAAAAGTAATATAAATGAAATAAACAGATTGATGTCTGTGAGTTAAATTTTATTATACAAATGATTCATGAATTTTGAATTAAATTGTTTGTAAAATACTTTAAATGAAAAATAATTATGGATTCACATTCCAAGGTAGATAAATCTAGATATTAATAATCAACATCCACTTGATAATAAAAATATGCATATTTCCAACATATTATGAATGAATGAAAATATTTATGATTCCTGCAATTTATAGGTTTGAATATTGTTACATACTCATCCCTAGATTTTTCTCATGTTAATGAGATATAAAGACATATTTTCTTTAAGAAAGATGAATATAACATGGGAATAATGAAGAATAACTTTGTAAACAATAGATCTCCCATGAATACCTTGGATTCTGTATCCATGACATTGAAGAAAAGTGTATCAACTAATAGAACTAATAAAAAATGAATTAAATCAAAAAAAATCATATGGAAAATATAATTTTTTTGAATATTTTTTTGGAAATGATAATTATATAGGAATAATATCTCAAAATTATGATAACAATTAATTATGAACTTGATAAAGGATATCTCAAAAGTAAAAAATGATTACACTAAAAGGTGATATTCTATGTGTGAGATGCCACATGACTTTACACACTTCTAAATATAGTTTTTTGTTAATTGGAGCACATTAATAATTAATTATAATGATTTAAAATATACCCAGTGATACACGTTCATTAAAATACATCGACAAAATGAGGTTTACACATAAGGAAATTAATGAAATAATAATATTTATGAATTCTTGATCAGAATTGTTGTTCATAAATTCATGCCATAATTGTGGAGGAAATATGCAAATGTGGTTGATAAAAAAATCTCAGCCATTTTTTTATAATAAGAAATATGTATATATCCACCTTAAATCCTTGATCTTCAGGTCTGTTATTTTTTCATTATATTAAATTAATTTAAGGTCATGGAATTTATTAGGGGGAATCTATGAAGCATTTAGTGTTGTCAATTCATGATAGTAATTCAAAATAAGTCATCATCAATGAATGGTTCCACCGTTTTTATTCAAAAAATATATCTAATAGGGGATTATCATTGATCATTTAGAAGAATTTTATTTTAGATATTATAATTCAAGGAATAAGAAAATTCCATTTTGGGTTGATTGTATATTTGGTATGCTAATGAAAAAATATTGAAAAAAATCAATCCTGGTGAAATTGTGAATGTTTTGAAATATCGATAGTTTTATTTTGATGATCCATTTTGTGGTATTCTCAGAATTATGACATCTTGAAATATATTCTACATGTGATTTAGCATTATGAATATATTGAGAAGGGTTTCTTATGACTGAGAGAAAAATAATGTAATGTGCAGTTATTACCAAAATAAATATTTTAATTAGTATCAAATATTATTATTGTGGAAATTACTTAAAGGTAATTTCATTGGAAAAGATATATTTATATTTATATAACATCCTTTTATAAAAAACAATACTTTACCTAATGTTGGTGTAATTTAATTAATAAATTATATAATTAAAATAGATATATGGAAGTCCTACAAGGCATCTTATATTATTTATTGCACTTGGAGGTTTCAATTTATATTTTGAAGGGATGGAAACAGTTTATCGATGATCTTTCATACAAAATATTCAAATCTATGTCATGTATCTTCATTCTAGAATAATATTTTGTGACCCATAAAGACATGTATATGATTTCTCATTTAATGGGCTGTCATGATCAGCTAGAAAATGAAATCATTTTTGACTATATAAAATCCTCTTGTTTTTTATATTGAGACAAGATCATGTAGAGTTAGAGTGGAATAATAGAATAAAAATTTCTTTTTATGAAATGATACCTCTTAATTTGACCATTATATTTCAATATAATAATATGGAAATAAAGTGAAATTAATGTATGGAATATTAAATGTTATAGATTCATGTATTTACATGTTCATTTGTAATGATCATTAATGATTTTAAAAACAAATATAAACGGGTGTATTTAATATCCTACTCTTTGTATGTGTTATATTTTTAATTCTTTTTTACTTGTTACCCATAGCAGTAAGTGAAATGTAAATATTTCATTTATGATAATAAGTTAAAAAAGTTCAATATATGGAAGCTAATGAATGTTCTCCAAATATGTCAATGAAGTCCTTGATTGATTATAATTGAAAATATCGTAGTTTAATTGATGATGAAAAATTTAATCATGTAGATTTATTTTAATGAATTTTTAAGCCTTTAATTTTATAATTATGATATTTTTTTTATAATTTTATTTTAATAATACATGTTCTAGATAATCCATTTAATTAAAAAATTATTTTAATTAGCGAAAAAGATGTAAATAATTGAGATAACTTGAAATTAAGTATTTTTGGTTATTAATTCAAAAAATAGTATAATAATATGAATTATTGAAATCCATGAAAATCAGTATTTAATGATGATATTATTTGACGATGATGAAATTATTTATTTTCATTATGGAGAATTTAAAAATTTTCATGAAAAATATTATTTTCCTTTATATGGGTGGAGATCCATGTAATATAAATATTAATTACATGAGGAATTTATGTGGAGAATTGATATGTTTCAATAATACTTCTCTTGATGAAATTGATAACTCCAATTTACCAAAAAATAAAGCCTACTATTGGGAAATCAAGGACCACCTTTACCACATTTGTTGGACCATAGGGCTCAACCATGTTGGAGGTGTTCGACCTTCCCAACCCAAAATGGAAGGATGATTCATATCACCCATACTGATAAAATAGGTAATGTTTTTTCACAAGTAATTTTTAGTAGAACCATAAAACCCATATAGAATTTTCAGGAAGAAAAACATAGTGCCTGAGTGGACTAAAAAAATCGAGCATAAACTGTTGATGGTGTAGGTGAATGTGTGTCTAGGTGCCTTCCCAAATTCCATAGATTGATGAATATATTGAATGGATTTTATTATTATGTGAATTAGATCTAATGAAATATTTGATGTGGGATGTTGGATACATGGGTACATTTAATCTATATAAAAAAAGATACATTTATAATATATGCCACTTAATCAAATGGATTTTAAATGCTCAATCATCATAAGCCCCATTATTAACCTTCAGACCCTAGATGGGGCTTCTATTCACTGTAGATCATTAAAAAACATTCCATTATCAATCCCTAGGATTCATGAGTAATTTTTAGCTTGATATTTTGAGATAATAAATGAATAAACCTTAATACATGCATGATATTATTTTCATGCAAGGAGGGGTTTGAAACAAATTCTTCAGTCTAATAAAAATGAAGTTTCGGGCCGTTTTTTCACATTCATAGTACATGTAAGAGTCCAAGGTATGAATGGAAATTATAATATCATGTGATATATGTGATTCCTTCACTGAAAATATATGAAAATTGAAAAAAGTAACACTAGGATTTTCGATATCTCATTACAAATAAAACCAATGTTAACTATTTTAATGTGGTGATCATTGGGGTTACAAATGCGAGAATTGACATGGATGTAATTTTAGGACTTTAATTCAATGAAATGATGGAGGAGAGGTGGTGAAACACAACGTGGAATATTGTATCCCTATTGTATAAAACACTACTATGATTGATACCATATATGAGAGCTCTCATTTTCTGAAAATAAAGTATCTTCATTAATTATGTTTTATGTGTAGAGGTGTGGAGATCCATGATCCACTCAACTATGTGAAGAGGGGATTTCCTACTTAATCTATAGAATAATGAAGAGCCATACACTAATTTTCATGATGAAGTATTAAAATAGTCATTTTTGTTTTTCTAAAATCACATAAAGAGATTCATGAAGAACTTTTTCCATGAAGCTGTCTACAAATACAAAGAAGGAAAATAATGCCACTTGTTTACTCTATTGATGCATTATAAAGAGTGAAAACTAACTCTCACTATTCTTTTTTATGAACAAGTGGTATGTTTTGTGCTATTCTAATAATAATGTAAAATATTTGAGAAGTAAACCATAAATGAAATATTTTTTCAGATGTGTTATAGTAAAGGACAATGTGTGAATACAACTGCATATAATGAAGAAGGTAGAAGAAAAAGTGAATAATTAATATATATTCATTAAAATGTTCTCACCAATGAAATTCATACACAATTACATAATCAATTTAATAATTTTAAAGAGACATGAATAATAGCACATTAAATATTAATAATACACTATAAGTTATTTTGTTTTCAAAATATTTCCATAAAATAATTTCTTGAAGTTAACAAGACAAGAAATAATGATGTCATGTAAATTAAGTGTGGTTGAGATTTCATAAGATGATGAAGGAACATATTTCTCAAAAAATATATCAAATAAGAAGCTAATACAGAACACTATTCCATAAATTATTTATAATGGATTAGTGATATAAGAAGAGCTATTAATCATGCTGATATATAAAAATTCAAATTTTTGTTGAAAAAGACATCAAAGATATCTAGTCTACTACACATTCATATAATTCGTAATAAAAAATATTTAATTGTGAAAATGATGAGATGAACATTCATTGTTTCAATAATCAGGAAGGATATTAGGGATTCAATTAAGTCTAAAGTTAAAATGTTCATTTCAATTAATAGAGGACTAAGATTTTATTATTGTTTATTATTAGAATATTCTGGTGAAGGTGAAGTACATTAAGTGTAATAAATTATTTCTCTGAACAGGAAAGAGCATTGAAGATATGTAAGTATTTTGAATTTCTATTTGTAGATAAATAATAAGAATAAGAGATCTTTTCTTTTAGTTTGCTGAGTTTAAGAAGGAACATTACTTTACTGCTGCTCTATAGGTAACAAGTTAAGAAGTAGGAAGAGAAGAAAAAAATTATCACTGTGATATTTATCAAAATTTTCAATAGTTAGAAGAAGTTTTCAGAGTTATAAATATTTATAAAGTTGGATACTATCTTTCGAGGCAGTAAAATGAACTAGAAAGGAGATAAAAATAGCATAACTAGACTGCAATGAAATTCATGTTAGAGGTTATTCCCTACTCTATGTAACAACATTTAATTAATCATTTTATAATTATTTTATATTATTATATTATTTTGGGACCCTTTCAAGGAATACCAACTCATGTTGAGTAGTGAAACTTTTACAAATAATATCTTCCATAATTACATTCTTCTATATTCCTCCATATATTTATGACAATAGAATATAAGAATATATAATCAAACATGTATAATAGGTAAAGGGATATAATTTTATAAAATATTAAAAGTTCCCAACATTGAGTAAACCCATCTAAGTGTTGAGTATTACCATAATGGTCCTCTTATCTTGTTCCTTGATATGTTGTACATTTTTACTTCTCTAAAATTGACCTTCATTTAGGCTATAACCAGCTATATGTTTGAGATGTTAATATCCCAAATAAAACATTTCAGAGTAGATATATACTTAATGAGTATCTTGTCTTTTATTTTGTGTGAAAAAATGATCCATATATGTTAATGGATGTTGTAAAAAATATTTTACATATATATACTGAATCCCTCATAATTTTATTTAATTATTATTTTCTAATATATTTAAGGAAATTTTTTTTCATGCTAGGAATCATGATAATTTATAGAGTAAACATTATAAACCTCATATATATGTAAACATTTCATAGTCTCACTTCCAGATTCAATATGTTCAATTCATTAGGAATGTAATTTCAATTGTAGGAATTTTAGTGGATGAATAGAAGGTAGAGGATATGATATCATGGTAACATGCAAAAAATATGACTGATATTAATAGTTTCCTAGTAATTTTAGGGGACTATTTTTGTTTCATCTAGTACATATCTATTCTATAGAATTAATTATATAGATGTCCATAAAGGGGGTGGAAATGACTAGTGTGATTGGTTTGGAGAGTTCTTTATAGAGGAAAAGAATATATTGATGATAGCTCCATTTTCAATTTCATAGGATTAGGGTAATCATTACACTATGAAGAGCGATTACTCATATTTTGGATTGGTAGTTGTGTGGATGGAGAGGGATCAGACAGTCATTTATGGGTCACATCAGCTGCCACCAATCAAGAGGAACATACCAATGTATTTCCTATATTTTGTATTCATTTTCCATCCTCTTTTTTGTTACAGATATTATTCCTTCCTTGAGATGTTGGTTATATACATGAACAATAATATATTACAATACATATTCTCCATATGGGATCCTAATATGTTTTAGAGGAGTTGGGTGGTGTATATATTTACATTATAATTTGACATGGACCATTATATATGATATGATAATTTCATTGAAGATAATATATGCCTGAGAATACAAGAAAAACATGATCTTAGAGAGTGTCCACTATAGGAGTAATAAAATATTGTGACTTTTACTATTTAGTGGTTATTACAAGTAGATGAGTATCATGGAGTTATTACATGTGTTCCTTTTTTGATCACATCCTCATTAGTTTATTGGTTAAACAATATATAGGTGTTAGATACCGAGTTTAAAGAGATATAGGAGCATTTGGTGGGGGATGATTCAGTCCTATAGTGGTCCTTAGAAGATGATGAAACAATTTACATTCATATAAGACTTTTGGATCAAGTTACCATGAGGTTGGAGTCAATGAGAGTCTCTCATTATTTGAATGTGATGTTTATATATGATCAATATTTATTCACTATAATATATGATGTTTTTTTGTGGGCATGTATATAGCAGAACATAGCCTATTTTGTTTCATAATGAATAACATGACAGAGGGTAATGTCCAAGAATCAATATCATGGTTATATTCATTACCATATTCTAATACCTATGTGGATGTGGAACAAAATTAAAATATAATTAATGATAAGGCAACCTTTAAACCCTATGAATTTGGTTTCTATTTGGGTGATAGTTGATTGGTTGAAAAAAGTGACCTTTTTCATTTTTATTCAACACAGCCTTTTAGTGGATCATTTAGGGAAGTTATTTTTTACTTATTATTTTATTTGTTTAAGCCCAAATGTATAGTTCTCTGAGATTTTTGTGGATTTGGCTACAAAAATGAAGCACTACACTATTTGGATAATATTTTTTGTTTAAACAAACACTCATATCTCTTTATCTAAAATAAATTTATAAAAACAATTGAAAAATTCATAAGATATATTAATTTTACATTTTTCACAATTTTATATGATAGTTCCAATATCATTGAAAATAAATTGAATATTTTATCATTTCCATTGTTGTTCATTATTTGTACAATGATTAGAGAATAATAACTACAACACATATTTTACTACCTATCATACATTGAAAGATCTCTTCTCTCTCAACTTAAGTGTTCTAAGTTCTCATTTAGAAGGTTATTCAATAAAATACATGAAAAAAGTTTCTTTCCACTCCATTTGGTTCATCATGAAGAAAAAATTCCATATAAACAATGAAAATCATTTTTCCACATAATTAATGGGAAATTACTTATTATTCATGAAATTTAAACTTAAATATAACATTTTCACAACTATTGAATACATTATTTGGTTCTTTTAAAAACTCCAAATCATTCCCAAAAATGTTCAAATCATCATCAAAAATAGAATTTTTACATAACATTTTGTTTTACTTGTAACTCATATTCTCACATATAAATAATTCCATTTCTCTAATGACACTAATATTTGAGTCACTACATCACATAATAAATTCAGTTATTAAATTATTATTGGATTTTAGAGTAAAGACATTATATAAGATTATGGGTGCTCCAAATGAGGTGATTTGTGGGCTATTTATAGTTTTTTATATACCATTATAGAAGAAATATTTTTTACACATATAGTATACAAAAAATTCATAGTTTTATGAACATCAATGATTTTCTTTCTCCTTCACCAGAAAAATCCATCCAGTAAGGATCTTTGATATTAATATCATAGGTTCACACATCTCTTTGTACATCACACAACTCAAACATTCAAAAATCATCAGAACAATTATAAAACACTTGATTTAGGTGTATTCCATTGTGGCATCCTATAATTTTCACATTCATGAATCAATGTAAAACAATTTTCCAAATTTTTCATAACATTATCATTTTTATGAAAATCATTCTTTTTAAATACAAAACAGTTAGCCTAACCTAAATATTGGATAATAAAAAATAGAAAACTCTTGGATAAGACACTAACTTTTACAAGAAATATTCATTATGCTTTTTATGCGATTCTATACATATATCCAAGATAATTTTAATAATAAATTTTAATCAAAATTATACAATTTCCCAAAAAACTGTATCAATTTTTTTAAAAACACCACTTAACAAAAAAAACATTAGTGTCACCATGAGGTATTTTTCCAATAGATTAATTGCATGGGGTTCCATTGGGAATCAATTAAAATAGGGACACTTAATTCAAATTAATATATTAGTAGAGTTATAGAAGTATTTGGGTACCAAAAATGAACAATGTTTTGTGTTACATCTCTATGTATAATTTGAATTCAGATATAATGATCTTGATAATAGAGGATATATTGAGGTAATTTGTTTTGGAAATTAGTAGGACACTAGTTTGTAACCTATTCTTGGTTTAGTTTTTGTAAATTATAGACATCATGATGAAATTCATATGTAATATTATTAGAATTGTTACAGATAGTCACGCAGCTCATCCTTATGTTGGAATGATACCAGTGAGGCTATAATTGTGGGTTTGAGAATAGTATAGGAGACATCAATGAGAGTGTAGTTGACTTGGAAGTGGATAATGATATATAATACCAGAAAATAATCTTATACTGACTAGAGGAGGACACCATTAGTGTTCACTATGGGTGAATAATTTTTCACACAGATAACCCCTCAATTTTGGATCAATGTTTGTTTTAGAATGTGATGCCAGGGAGTATATTTTTTAGATAATTATTGATTAAATGTGTATCAGTACAGTGGTATAACATTTGGGTCATCCTCTATAATGTTGAGTTATACAGTTTTTCAATGTTTCTCATCTTTTCATATAAATGCATGATCCTACAAAAGTGATCAACAATTAAGACATGGATTTTGAGGATAATATATCATTTTATGAATGACTGGTGTGGAACATAGACCGATGGGAGAACGTTTTTTGTATAAAGGTGGTTCCACTTTTCATATTCATATGGTATCATTAACATATCAAATATTTGATTTGGTAAGGGGAGCATTATGTATGAGATTAATTACCCATTTTCACAGAGAAAGAACTCAAGAGACACTTATTGGGGATGAGAAGTCCATATAAGGGAGATTATATTGTCCCAACAATATTTTGGTTCCTCAAAACATACTTTTATACCATCATTAAGTGTTTTAGAGTTACTCAATAACGATTTGATATATATTACCTTGATTGTTAATGGATTATAGAAAGAATTATTTAGAATATATTCCAATATACTAAAAAATTATAGATCCATTATTGATGATGAATATACTTTGGGGAGTTGATGTAGATTTCATATATTTCCCTAATTAATTATTGGAATAACAATTTTTGATAATGTTTTATGACGATTTGGGTAATTTTCTAGGGAATTTTGGTCCGCATACATGAATCTAGTGTCATCTAAAAATGTTTCTGTGAATTTCACTTCAATAAATTAATCGTAGGATGTCCTTACACTCTTGGGATTCTGTATGGAGTTTTTAACACACATAGATTATTTTTATTTAACTAGTTTATAGAACCTTTCTATATATGGTATTTTTGGATTATGTGGGTATCTTGTGAGATATGTTTCAATTTTTCTCATGAGTTCTTTACTATGTCTCACATTATTTCATGTTGAATTTTTTTGGTATTTAATATACTGTTTATATTCATTTCTATGTTGTACCATGATTATAAACATTTAATTGTTTGTGGGAAAATTATTGTAAAATAATTTTCCATTATATGATATTCCTCAAATGTGAATTTTTACATAAATGGTTGAATCTATGTTTAATTTTTTTGGTTCATACATTGTCTTAATGGACATAAGTGATCCTCTAGGTGGGGATTTTGAATTTTATATGGGATGGTATGATGTGTCTATAGGGAACATCTATGCCTATGTATAGAGTTAATTTGATTTATTTTTACAAATATTTATACTTTCATTGGATATTGATAGGTCATGGATGAAACATTCCCCTAATGGTGGGATTAGAGCTGTTCCTTAATGGTGGAATGTGTGTTGTCCTTAATGTTGGATGAATCCACATAGTATGAATTACAACATATGATAACCACTTATGGAATTATTCTAGATATGAACTAAATCTAGTATGATTAGGGTCCATGGTATCCATGATAGTGAAAAATCAATCTATATGTGATTGATTCAATTATTTAATATACTCTTACCTTACAATCAATACATATATCACTTTATAAATGTTAAATTATGTTTGGAAACATTGGTGTTGAATTACAAGTCTAATTCTAAAATAATGTATCGGAACATAGTTGTAAATACATACTTCATGATTAGGGTCATAGATAAGTTAAAGGCCAAAGTGTAAGGTTACTAAAGATCATAGAGTTAGGAGATTAATGAAGTACTAAAACAAACGTTTTGAATCTAACACATCATATTTTATTTATTTACATCCATTTTTACTACACATTAAAGATTACTTTCCACAATGGGGGAATATGGTATATATATTCCTGATATGAAATTACAACTTTTATAGTATCTGTTAATTGTTATTTTCCATTGTGATGTTTAATTTTCCTATTAGTATGATTTTATATTCTAGTGTATAACTGTGATTACTGAGGGTATAGCCTCCACACAACATCTTAAGAACCTTACTGCAAGTTGGAACCCTATAGTGCTTGGGGAGGAACACATTAGGATATGTGGTGATTCGGATTGTACTCAATGATTTGGGTTGATGCATTAAAATAGTAAAATATGTTCCCCATCACTAGGGATTATTTGTCTCCGTATAGATTTGATTATGAAATAAATTGAATCTCAACATCTCAAATATATTGTTAATGAAGCATAAATTTCTATGAAATCCCCCATTATGAGTTTCCATGAATAGAGGATATTAATTATAATTTTATCTATATTAATTTATGTCTTATAATATCCATCTATCATAAGAATAATCCTATATCTATGATCATCAACACCCTATGTTTGATAATAACTAACCAATGATAGAGATTGTGGGAGTTGACCAATGCACCATTCATGTCCAAATACTCCCAAAAAACATTATCTTATACCAAATTGATTTCAAATATAAAATTATACCAATAACATGGAGTTATATGGGTTCAATTCAATCTACCACTTGGAGTTCTATACTTGGAAGCACACTAGAAATCTTCCATTAAAATGCCTATATGCTCCCATGACTGCAGTAAATTGCAACTATGAATAAAAAATTATCAATTATCACTCATGGGTCTCAAAAATATGTGAATTTGTATAAAACATTACATCCCAATACCTCTTCCTCAGATGTCTCCACCAGAAATATTATGCCCCAAATATTTCACCATTTAACTTGTACATGGTACACCATAGGAAGATCACATGCCTCATCACATATTAAAAAAGGGTCATGATTCAATATAGAGGGTATGATATTCTCAAAATGTATTATATCATAAAAAATTGATCAATATAACCACATTTAAATATCACAATTATGAGTTTTAGAAAACATTCACCAATAATAAATCATTATTCTGTATAGATATCTTAACACAAAAATCATAATTCAGTTAAAGAGGACATGGTCAAGAAGGAAACATGATTCTTAGAATCCATCTATACCACTATCATCCAATGATTTGTATCACCACACAAACTCATGATGCCTTTCTCATTGGAATACATATTGAATATCTAGACTACATGTATTCTATTCTAAATCATTAAGAACTATTAAACATAATACAATAATAACTTCACTAAGAAAATGTGGAGAAAATGTTTCTCAGATCACATGTATCAAAATATATCTCAATTATGTCTTAAAATTGAATTATAACTTACTAAATAGCATCATAATCCCCAATCTACAGTTTTGGTCTCATCATAATAATGTATCCACAAACAGATAAAAATTATAGTGAAAAAACACGCGTAAACATTATAAGATGAACCCACAAATTGATAAAAATATCTTGATGTGATAACATAGTAAGTGAATGAAATATTATTACTATATTTTATGTTATTCTTATACTAACTATCTTGTACCCTATAATATATTTCATAGTGCATTAGTTTTAATATTAGTTTAATAGAGTCCTAGAGAATGGTTAAATCAACCATTGCGACTAAAATTGTTACACTACGATGATAAATGATCTTAATACCCCATTTAACCATATCCATAAATTAATAAAACATTATTCTCGGGAATAAAAAATTCAATCATAGGTCATAGGTTATTTCCACTCCCAAACATGTATCGTATTACAAATCCAAGAAATTCTCATCCCAGTAGGGAGGTATTAAAAGTGTTCAACATGAATCCCTCCTCTAAGAGGATTATGTCTGAAAACTAAATCTTAGTTGGTGTATCTCCTAGTATATGATTATTTATTATATATCAAACTATAATAAACACATTTCTATAATGCATAAAATAATGAGAAAACCATGTAGTGGAATTATATGAATTGAATTTTATATAACAAATTCATTGTATATGAAAAATACAATAACAATAGCACAAATTAAAATACCGAAGAAACATACTTCTTAAAAGGTGATGAAACTGATATACACATTCCCAAGAAAGCTAAATCTCACTCTAAAAACTAATGGATTCATATCTAACTATAATAGTCATAAAAAATAAATTGAATTTATGTTCTTCAACATGTATCACATAGAATCAACCATTTTACGCTTTTAAAAATGTATTTTTTCTCCATATCTACTAATAAATTAATTTAACCTTCTGTAATATACATAAAAGACACATTAGGGAAAAATATCATGAAGTGGTGATTATAAACATACTTTTAAAGATCCACCAAAACCACAATTAAATGAAAAATAAAAATTTCATATCACAAAATATTACTTAACATGTTATCTATGATAATGGAAAAAATAACTATATATTCCCAATTAATAAAACTATCATGGAGAATTATAAGTCTCAGTGTTATCATCTCCAATAATCCAACATTAAAATTATTGATCCACAATAAATTATTAGGTAATAAAAAATATGAAAATTTAAAATGTTTTTGTCTGATTTATGTTTCATAACACTGAGGAAACACAGTTGTACTTAAGGAGTTGTAAGCCATGATGTATCTAATATATAAATACAATATTTTACACCTCAACTAGAATCTATTTGGTGGTCCATGATATTAATTTGTGTATAAAAACTACTCTTAAAAGTAATTCCCCTTAATCTCCTCCATCTCCATGTCATCTCTCTATAAACACTTAAGATAACATACACCACAAACAATAACATATGTTGGTTATGGTAGTATAACCCCTACAATGACAACTAACCATATATGATTAAACCCATATAACATCACTATAAATTTTTGGTGGAATTAAACATCACTAAAATATGTATTTGTCTAGGGATTACCCACTATATTAGAGGAACAGTGCCCTGTCTCAGCTCTAAGATGATGGAGCAATGAATTTATAGATAGAAGACCCAAATACCATGTGTATATGGGAGTAATGAACCCAATATACAATATGGGGTACCAACTCCATTATGTACACTTGATACTAGGGATGTAATGAAACTAACAACTATTTGATCCCCAATCATATTCATTGATGTTGTAACTTCAAAACATTGAAGGGTAAACATATCATATCACCTTTTGTCTCACTATTATTTCTTAATAGGATCATAGTATAAATTTTATTGGTACGAAAAATTAATGATTGAATATTTATAAATTTATATTAATTTACCGAATATTGTTATACAAAAAAAACCTTATTGATTGAATAGTAAAATACATTTACTGAAGTGGAACACGGTATGTAGCCACTCCAGGTAATCCTTTTCATGTTCTACCACTAATATGGAATTAAAATATTGAGTACATGATGTCTAATTCTATGTACATGAAATGAGGTAATTCTGTGACAATTGGGATGAATAAATAATACACTGGTATCAGTTTTTTCAAGGAAAACAATAAAAAAATTACAATAAAAATTGTATGATTCATATTAGATTACTTTCAATTTGACAAAAACCAACTGAGTTATGCTGTTCATTTTTGTATTCCCTGTGCATTTACTCAGATACACACAATGTAGTAAATTGAGTACTTTAGCACCCAATTCAATGTACACATTTTATGAATTATTACCACACATCATATATTATTTATAATTTTCGAAACCCCCAAATAATAACCATATATGTATATATAAATATATACATGGTTTTAATTCTTTTGGACTCCATTTCCTATAGTTGGGTTCCTCAACTACATCTCTATTTCTTCTGAAATTTTCAATGTTACCACACAAAATCACCTCCAGATGATTCAATGCACCACTCATCATCTCAATGGACGACTAAGGATCCTTCTAGGAACACAAAAAATCATCATCCATATTACTAGATAAATAATCCATTTATTATATGATGCTCAATTGAGACCTCATGGTTCATTACCCCACCATGGTTTCTTGAATTTAAAAACTCATCACCATATATCTCTAAAAAAATTCCACATCAATTTAAATATCAATCCTATGTTGTTCTAGTCCTATTATGTTTTCTCACATTCCCATTTCACCACTATCATGCCATTAGTCAATTAAATGGATGTTGATTATTATCATTACAAGAATCATGAAAGCATTTGGGAAATATATTCTATATCGGTATAATTATTGGTAACTTATTTCATTCACAAGGGTGTCAAATAAAATGTGGAAGATTGCCTATAATTATTATTGAATAAATGAGAGTAAAATCAAATAATTGCAGTTCCTAAGGTGAGGAAAGAATTCAACAGATAAAAATTTCACCGTATAATAACTGTGATCAAGTTCATAGATCGAAATTGAAACTAGTGTGGATAATAAAGCACACACCCTGAAATGTGTCATTACTCATGGAATAAAAACAATTTATTCAATCCATTTGTGGTAATTGTTATTATTTTCAACCCTATGTGATTCAACCATTGATATATTCACTAATCAGGTCTCATCACTTCAATTTATGTATAGATCCTTCAAATCCCTAGTCTATATATTATCTCTCTAGTTTTATGTCGACGAAAAGTGTGACTTACCCTATAGATAAATAATAAGTAATGCATTATATATGGATTCAAGTGTTCACATATCAAATAAAATATATAAATTAATTCTATTATTAAAACACTTGTAATGACCACCTCAGTGGCCCATAGCATGAGGATAGTTTTCATCTCCCTTAGGATGAATATGTTATTTACAAATCATTCCTGAGGTCAAAAGTTACATATAATTATATATTTATGAGATATTTTATATTGACAATAAATATGAACAAACAAACTTAAAATAATATAGTATTTTTATTATATTATTTTCAAGACTCTATGGCAAAGTAAACTCTACGAAGGTGCAGTTATAACTTGAAAAATTTCTAGGAATATTCTATTTAAAAACATGTCTTAATAAGATAACATCATACAATCATTGTATAAATAAATATTTATTTAATTGACATTAAAAATTCTTAATAATTCAATAACAATGAAAATTCACCAATACCAATATTGGGATTTAAAATTACACGTCAAGGTCATCCAAACCATAAGAAAAGATACTAGTTAATTTTTTATAGAAGATTTAACTTTTTTAATCTATGGGATATCATGAGAAGTAGAAAACCGAAAATTTAGTTCATTCCTAATTGTGGACAAACCAGATCACTACACCCCTGTACATCTTGGTTTATGACACTATCTTTCTCAAAGAGGCTAGTAACAAAATATTATGGTTCCCTCTATGTTTTATGGAACCATTAATCATTGAATATTCAATAACATTGGGGTGTGATTGTGGGACTTAATTCCGTGAAAACTATTAATGTTATCCTATCTTGTAAAAAATATATGACACCATTTTTTAATTATTTTAATTGTATTTACCTAGAGATCCAAATTAATTATTATATTCAAAACTTATTTTAATGGGATAATAATGAAATGATTTTGATAAATTTGAAGTGCCCAGATCAGTGTGAATCACTGAGAGGGGGAGGGGGTGAATCAGTGATCCCTTAAGAATTTTTACTAATTGATTCCTTATCAATTAATCCTCTATGGCTTGTTAAGGCCTCGATCCACTCTTCTTGTATCTCTCATCCTTTCCTCGAATGATGCAGTAAATGTAAAGGCATAGGACACAAGGATTTACAAGGTTCGGCACCAAAGGCCTACGTCCTTTCCATGTTGGTTATACGCCCCAACATGGTTTCTCCATTATAACTTGTTAGAATTACAATGGTCGATACAGCATCCCACTGTATCTCTCCTGAGTCCAACAGGAGGGTCTTTATACTGCGTCCCACAGTGTTACCAGAGTCCCACTGGCCTGCTCCAGAATCCCACTGAAGACTTCTTCCACCCTGAGTCTCACAGGGGGGCTTCTCCTGGCTCCTCGAGTCACACGAGTAGCTCTTCTTCACTTTAGCTCTTCAATTATCTTCAGCATTCTGTGATAAAGACTATTGGCCTTGCTCTGTACCTCTGATCACTTGAGTTGATCAGGTCTTCTCGTCTTGCTCAGGATTTATCTCCTTCCTCTTAGGATAACCTGGCCTCTCTCTTCAAGAATCTTCAACAGCCTTTGAAAAGGTCTTTTGGTCTTGCTCAGCAACTTCTGATCACTTCTGTTGATCAGGCTCTTCTCAATTACTGAAAACTCAGACAAATGATATCTCTAACATCAGTCTGGCTTCAGTCTTACTTCACATCGACATCATGCACTGAGTGCATGGAATCTCTGAATTCTCATGCACTGACTGCATGGCTTCTCAAATTCTTCAAGATCTTCTGGTCTTGGACAACTCAAATGCACAAAACCATATTTGAGCTTGTTCATGTGTGCACGTGCATGCATGCAAGAATGCACTCCCCTTCTTCTCTTCTTGGTGCAGTAAACCCTCAAAGGGTGTAGTCTCTTTAAGCACACACCTTCTTTGAACTTCACACACTTAATTCAATTTTCTTACACACATAAATGTGTGTTCTTATTTAGTCTGAGAGTCTTCTTCTCCAAAGTGTTCACATCAACTTTGCACACACTAAGGTTCGGCCTTTTGTTCTATTACACACACACCAATAAGTTAAGTCTTTGTCCTTCTTCCTTCACTTTGCACACACACAAAATGTGTGGTCTTCACTTGGTGCTTATGCACACACTTGGGTTCTAAGGCCCTCTTGTCTTCCCACTTGGGTACGGCCTTCCTTCTCTTCTTGCACACACACAAGGCTACGACCTCTTGTTCATTTTCACTTATACCACTCGTAGGGTGTCTTCACTTTACACACACAAAAGGCACAAGCCTTCTTGTTCACTTGTCTTGAGCACACTTGGTTGTGGCCTTCTCCAATTCTTAAACACACACAATGTGTAGTCTCGACCTCCACTTGCACACACCCGAACACCAACCAACTGAAGCCATGCAAGGTGCAACCTCTTCTCCTCTTCTTCAAAGAGTGCAAGGTACACTTGGGTGCACAAGGCAGTGCGCAAGGTCCAGGGTGCAAGCACCGTTCATGGGTGCACTGGTCGCGGGGTGCGCAAGGTGCAACAGCCGCGCAAGCCCTCGAGTGTGAAAGGTGAAACACCGCGGGCTACTTCCTCCTGCCGTGCAAGTGTGCAGACAGAGAGGGAATCAACCACGGGCGCGCAAGAATGCGGCCTCGGGTTCTTCCTGTCGCGCAAGGGAGGTGCGCAGGGGACTCCTTCGGGACCTCGGGGGGTCCCAAGAACTTCAACCGCACAAGTGGGTTGTGCGGTGCTTCTTCTTCGCGAGGCACAAGGGTGCTCTCACGGGACTCCGGGTTTTCAACAAAATATTCAGCAAAATCTTCAAGCGCCTCGGGTGCTCCTTTTATAGGCAGAGGAATTCCTCGGCCCATCCGCGTGATACAATCTTTGAATCCCCGAGAATTTAAGGCATTCAAGATTTTCCAAATCTTGATATCTTCCTCTGTTTCACACACGGGTACTTTTATTTTTCATTTTCCTCTCCTCTTCGTGCATGCGACTTAGAACGCATGCAAGCCTTCGGTTTAGGCGTTCGAGCAACGTGGCATGCCCTCGATAACTTTTCATTCCTCGGCCTCCTTTGAAATTCTCAATACTTTACATGCAATCCCATTTTATAGCATGGTTGTGTTCAGTGTGGTCAGACGATCCTCAAGGACGCTTTACTTCAATCGGAGGTGGCCGGAACCTCAACATCCATGCTCGGGGAGCCACTGGAATACGGCGAGGATGCGGGTGGTGCCTCGGCCAAGCTCGAGGAAGGGGATGATGCGGCATCCGTCAGATCAAGAGTTTGAAATACATCGGACGGCCACGATCAGAAGGTCTCGCGCGGGATCGATCATGTGGTCGAGATCTGGCGCGCGATCGATCGGGCGACCAGGATTCGCTCCGCGGAAAAATCTCGCGTCCCACATAGAATCCCCTCGCGGAATTTCCGCAGTTTATCAAAGTTCCGCTCCCATGAACGGCCAGTTGAATCTCCTCCCCTCTCGGTGCCGCCCCGCACCGAGTTCTTCTTCGGGCGCGCTCTGCACCCACCCCTGCCACTCGGGCACGCCACTGGCGCTCACTCTGCCTCTCGCGGGCGCGCGCTATGCGTCCCGGCTACGCAGGCTTGACCCTCTGCGTGGCTCCGGTTTACACACGGCCGCGGCCTCTCAGGATGGCCCCATGGGATCCCCCTTGGGCGTGGCGACCTCGAGTCCCACATGTGCCTTGGGGTTGAACCCTTAAGGCTGGTCCTTGGTGGATAATATTTTGCTTAAGTGTAGAACCTAGACTTTGTGTAAAAACAAAGTTACCATGTACCAAATGCCAAATGCCAAGCCACTTCAAGCCTTCTTCCTCATTTCTCCTCTAGGATTCCTCACTTACTAAGGACCCACATTCCTCTTCTATTCTTCATTAGAATTCATCATTCTTCTTCAACATATAATCAACATTTAAGAATGGAATTCCCGAAGGTTCTTCATCTTCAACCGAGCTCCTTAATCACATAATCTTCAATGTTCTTCATTGATCCAATCAGAGATCAAGTTGGATCTTCTTCAAATTCACATGCACTAAGTGATAGTGCATGGACTTCATTAATCCACTTCATCCACTCAGTAGTTGTGGATGGATCATCTAAATCTCCTCATGCATTGTCAATACAATGCATGGTCTTCAATCATTGTTGTGACATTGTATCCAGTTGATACAATTTCTTGGAACTTAAAGATCATCTCATCAATCATCTGATATACATAGAGAATGTTTCAACCACAACATCCTATTTCACTTAGTGAATCTCCTAAGTGACATGCATCTTAGTACCATTTCCATTCTCCTTTCCTCACCACCACCATCACATCCTTTGTCATTCACATCTTGACATTCCTTGACATCCATTCATTCCATGAAAACATCATGCCTCATTGACAACAAATGCAACACAGTGCATTTCAAAATTTATGTATTATTTCCCATTCATGTAGTACACACATATATATAAGGACATTTGATTATTTTATAGATGGGTCTGAAATTATATACTCATCTACTTTATTGGGTAATTCATTATATCTCATGATAATATTATATTATGCTCATATAATATGTTGTTTTATTTATTCAAAATGTTATTAAATGACATTATGTGGATAAAATTTTCAATTATTTTATACAAGGAAATGATGTGTCTATATTTATATATATTTTTATGGTAGTCAATGAAAATTTCCTTGATATATGATAATATTTTATATAGAAACATGTTTTCCAAATTCATTATTATGTGTTTGTGATTCAGGATTATTATCATGTGATTTCACATCAATACTCCATGTTATCAGTATGTTTTTGAAATCATACTTTTATTATTTTTAGAGAATCATATTTTATTATACTATCATGAACCATGATATATTATTATAATTTATTGATAATATGATTAGGTTAATATATTTTTTTGATTGATTAAAAAAATATTCATGTCTCGTTAAAAATTGTTTACCAGTGTCTATGAATTTCAGCTCACTCATTTCATATATTTCCCCATTTCACTATGTGGTCATATATAGAGACCCATGCCTTTTAAAAATAGTATTAGATATTTTTTGACATAATAATAAAATAATTACAACCTAATGAACTATAGTATTTGTTACATTAGAACATTATGTACATAGAACACAGAAAAAAACTAAAACAAAACATCACTATTTTTATTCTTTTTACTAAGATCCTAAAACTACATAAAAAAATCCCAAGGAATAAATAAAATAAATGGTGAGTCCAATTATGTAATTAAAATTGACATTAATGCCTAAAATAATATCATAAAAGAGAATTCTCAGGATCAATAACATGGGATCATAACATAATGAACATTGTATCATAAAAAAATAAAAAAATTGGAAAGTGGTAGCAACATATAACATGAAATACGTACAATTAAATGTTAAATTTTTAAAAAAATAACATAGTTTATATATTCCAATAATGTATTAGTTTTACTTTATAGTCTCATATATAATATCCTTTGAGAGAAAATCCTAATCCAATGCATTGGAGTACTATCGGGGTGTAACCGTCATAAAATATACATGCTTATGTGTTCTGCAAAAAGGAAATCAATCATATGGGATAAAAATAATAATTTCAAATAGAAATAAATTGGAATCATAATCTTGAAGCATGTTTAAATTACAACACCCCATGTTTTTAAAGTAACACCATGTATAATATAATATTCAATACTCACCGTTGAGATTTAATGTACTGTGTAATTTTATTATAATAATATTATTTATATGTGGTAATTATAAACTAGAAAATAAATTTGTGTGTTTGAATAAGATTAAATATATTATTAAATATATATATATATATTCTAGTAAATGTACATTTATTTTTAATTTTTGTTAAATAAGAACTCAATGTGTAATAGGAATTTATTCTAAAAATTACATGTTTGCTTTAAAAATGATTTTTTGTGAACCAATACAATAATTAAATTTTTAAAATTTTACAAATATTATTTTATAAAAGTAGAATAATTTATGAAATTGAGATATGTTTTTTTACATATTTTGAAATTTTGGTATTTTTCAAATAATATTGATTTTAAGTGAATAGTAAAAAACAACAATATTTTTTAGAAATGTCGTTTTTTATAATTTATATAATTTAAAAGTCAAAATATTATTTTAAAATGAGTTAAAGTTAAAATTCTGATTTTTTACTTATATATCCATTAATTAATTAGATTTTAATCATCAAAATATGATATTCTAAAATAATTTTATTTTTTTGGCTTTAAAACATATTTTTTATGAAAATTGTATTAAAGTTAAAAATGATTCTATATTTTCAATAATTAATGTGAATATTAATTAATAATTATTTTATGTAAATATATTATATATATATATATATCAATTAATTGAAAATAATTTAATTATGATTAATTTATATATAGTTATTAAAATATTATATTATGCTTGAAAACTTAATTAAATGAAAATTAATTCTTTTGACACGTCTTTGGGTATAATTTCAATAGAATGAGGAAACATATATTAATTTAATATGGTAAAATAGATTCTATATTCTCAATAATAATAATTAATTTTTTATAATAATTTTACCATTATTTTCATTCATAAGGATTAGTAAAAATAGTAAAAATCTAATACCATGGTTATTGTTTCAACCAGCTTATCATTTAGGGGGGGGGGGGTTAAACTTGAGTGGAAAATGTAGAAAAATTATTATGTTTAATAATAATAATGTTTATCAAATTTATCTTCCATTGTGTCATTTTTCAATTTGGGAGGAACTTTTCTTGAGAGTTCCTTCTCATTATTGGTTAATTCTCAGTACTTATAAGAATACCACTGCTCCAACCTAATAAATGATAACATGTTACTGTCTCCATTAGACACTTAATTTTTTTCCAATTCCTACCCAAATCCCTTAATAAATCCCTTATCATTTCCTAGATTCCTTGTATTGATAATAAATCCAATATTGGGATGCTTTTGGTATAATCGTAAAGTGGTGATCTAAAAAATTGGTATCATTGTTAACTAATAATATTTATTTTATTTATTCTTCCACCTCATTAATATCTAAATAAATAATGATAATTTAGTTAAATTAATATATATAATATATTATTTTTTTATTATGTAAATAGAATATCCTAAATCTATCACTACTTCCATCAAATGGGAAAAGAAACTATCATTTGTGTATATGTAAGACTACCACCTCATAGGCCAAAACAATTCATTTTCCATCATAATCCCAAAAAACTATTTATGGTTATGTGTTTTAGGACTATATATTATATTCAAGATATAATAGTTATTCTGATACTATAATATATCATATAATTTATTACTATATCTTCCATTAAAATGATAATGTCATTCATGTACATGATAACTACCACCTAGTGAGGTGATGTGATTCATTTTTTATTACTCTGAAATAAAGAGATTATATTTAATCATGTTTAAATAAATAATAAAAAATTATTATATAATGATAATTATAGATAGTTATAATAGAATAAAAATTTTATCCATCATGATCCTTGAAATTGGAAAGGGTACTAATTCATAAATGTATCATACCCACTCTATTATTGGAAAGTAGTTCATTTTTCATAACCATATTTCATGGTTGGTTTTTAATGTATAATATTTCTATCAGAATAATATTAATATAATTATTGTTATTATGGATATGATTTTATAAGTACCCCCATTTTCAACTATTTACAAAATGAGTTTGTTTTGAAATTATGAGAAAATAATATTCAAAACATCAGACTTGGACATACTTAAATTGGTAATTAAATATGTCATTGAAATAAAGGGATTCAATGGTTTATGTAGAGATGTATGATAAAAAAAATATAATTCAAAATTTGTTAATTTATGTGATTTTATTATACTTAAGATCAAATAAATACAAGAAAATATTTCTAATCGAGGTATGCGTACCTCTCAAAACATCCTTCATATGAAACACATTCTTTTATACATGTAAATTATTTTAAATGGTGTATATAAAACCATATTAATTTTTTATCATTAATAATTAATAATTCATTATATTTTAGGTAAAAATTTATTTACATCATTATTGTTTTTTTTATTTAAAGGTTAGGAAAGCGGAATGTGTTTTCATTTTAATCCCATTTTATTCGGGGTATTTTAGGATTAAATTAACATTGTAGGAAATTATATCATAAATTTTAAAAGACCATAATTCTTATTGAAATATTCTTATAAATGAAATTTATATGTAATAGTTTCATTTTCCTCTTCTTTTCACTTAAAATAATTGATTTTTTTAAATGTTGAATTTACTTCTCTCCTCAGTCAAAATCCATTGTTCTTCAAGATCAATGTCTTATAAATTTTTTTACAATCCGCTTTAATCAATCTTGAAATTATTTATAATTTTTAACACAATTATGAATTTTTAAAATGTTTTTTGAAAGGAATATTCTTTCCATTTCTTGAATGATGATTTTTTACATTTTTCAATAGTATAAAAGGAATGTTTTTTACATGTATGACATGTACAAAGTTAGCCATCATCATGAGAACTCATTTAATTGATAATTACATTATATGATTGAATGGTGTATTTTTCGTAGAATGTGTTCAATAATATTTTGGAAATTTTTAGATTTTGAATAAGTTATTTCAAATTTAATTCTTTTTTTTCTCAATAAATATTCGGTATAATATTTTAAATATATTTCAATATTTGGTGATAAGATTTTAGGTTAAGGATTGCATTTAAATTATTTATATACATCCCTAACATATATAACTAGATTATTCTCCCTTTATTTTATTTTGTTATACATTCCATATGGTCATCTCTCAAAAAACATCATTTTGAAATTTCATTTTATTATGATATGAAGAAATATTATGCGACCGATTTTATTTCCATACGTAATTATTATTTTCAGCCATATGATTGATCTACATTTTGAATTACACATAAATCCTGGACATTTTTTGATGGATGCTCTCATATATCATCATGTGAGATTGACATATCTTATACTATGAGTGTGCAATGATAGAGATATACCACATTGGGTAACTATTTAGATTCATGAGGTGTAATGTTTGTGACTTGGGAGTAAACCTAATCCATTCTGGTAATTTTACCATTATGGGATATTGTTGATAAATCTACCATTGACTGATGTGAATGTCACGTCATATTTTTATTCCATATTTTATATAATACCATGATCTTATGATATTGTGTTATATATATTAGGAATCTATATGATTACTCTATATCATTATATTTTATGACATCAAGTTATATGATTAATTAAACTTTACTGCATCCTTATCATTTTTAATCATCTAATGGTATTTTTAGCGCACCCATTTTTTCTATGTATTTATTTATATTTACCTTGTAGTTTTAGGAGAAAAAATGTTTTGGGATCTCATTATGAATAATAATAATAATATTCATTTCATATTTCATCCTCTCGATAATTTATAATGAGCCTAGTATTCCATATAATGTAGGCCTCATGATCATTACATTGAAATTAATAGATATTTATTTTGATAATCATGAAGTAGATTGTTTCAAATGTATTGGTCTCTAAATTTGGTATCATAGAGAATTATTAGTTAATATTTGGAATCTAAAATGAGAAAACATTAGTGAGATCCCTAGTTATAAGACATAATGTAAATATAATGTTACGAAAATGTATAGAAAATGCTCCTAAAAATTTGTTGAAACAAAGTGATAGTGGTTTCCATGTAATTACTTACTTATCTAGATTATATAATAGGATGTAGATCTATAATAGTTGTTCCTATGGGTAATAAGTATAAAAAGGGTTTATTTTTCATTGGATCAATTCTCAGATTCGGATGAACAATAGACACTTCTATAGACCAATTTTGATACTCTCAAGTGATGTGTTTTGGAAATTCATATATATTTTAATAAAAAATCACGAAAGACTAAAATAGATGAAAATCATATATAACGTTAATGAAACCTATAGTGTCATTGGATGATATTTATATGGTCATTTTAAGTGTAAATTTCATAAATTCAACATTTTATGTTTCAGGTTATGGAATTCTATGACCACTAATAAATTTTTTGAGAAATTTAATAGCATAAAACCCTTTGGTTTAGAAAGAGTTTTTGTAAAAAATTAGAATTTTTTTAAGAATGGTTTTATATTTTTTTTGGAATATGTATACTGGTATTGGTAACCTTTATATTTTTAACTATCATTAATTTAATGAAATAATATTCAATAATTATTATTTGATTTTCTAGGAAAGATAATTTATACATAAACACATACTGTTTGTAAACTAATTTTTTAATTTTGAGGATGTTCATAATATTTTATAGAACATTACAGGAACTATATTAATATATCTCAGATAAATAAAACAAAAATTCCATGATACAACTAATCATATATATAAAGTCCATTGAGATTGAACCCATAACCAATTAGTAATGTTGTTGAAACACCGACCACTAGCCTATCTAATTTATAAGAGTCTATAAAATTGTGTTTGAATAACTTTTCTTGGATAAATATTAACAGGATTTTTGGAAACATATTAGAGGATATAATCGTATTCAATATTTTTTATTTTAAGGTGGTTAATTATATTTTGAAATTTTTTATTAGTTTGATATATATAACTATTATTTTTAATATTAAGTTTTAATTGGAGGAATGATTTTATGATTTTGGTCAAGTTATTTGCAGAGTATGTGGTAAACGTTGAGGGTAAAACCTTCTTTAATGTTTATTTTTAAGGTTATTTTGGATATAGGGTCATGTATTTATATAATAATATATGATATACATTTTTTTTAATTATTTAATTTAGAGATTAATATATCTCTATTAATTTTAGGAATTATATTACCTTTTTATAACCATATTTTTTTGAATAAAGATAAGATGAATTTATTGTTACACTTTTAATGATATTATTATCTATTAAATGTCAAATTTATTACGTTAGGAATGAATAATTAATATTGTATATTCAATCCATATATATGTAGGTTAAGTGGAAAGTGATTGAAACACAACCATAAGATCAAATTTTTTTATGATATAAAAAGAGTTCAAATATTTATTATTTATATTATTAATAGTATAAATAGTCCAATAATTAATCAAATCTAGTAAAATGAATACGAATAAAATTTTAATATTAAATTAAAATATAATGAATTAATGGACTTTAACTAAAAAATAATTTATGGTTTTGTGTTTATTGATTTTATCTAGTTAATTCAATTTCTTTTGAAAAATGATCTCTGTCACTCCCCATAATTACTTATGATTAAATTTTATTTCCATTTTTAACTTACAATTTGTTTATACTACATGGAGTTCCTGATATGTGTTATTCCAGATATGCTTTATATTTCTTATTCCCCCTTTTAATATGATTTTCTATTAAAAATATTTACGATGTTGTTTTTTTATAATAGAATATTTTAATGTAAAAACCCTGGTTACTAAGAAAATGTTAAAATTGTGAGGAACAAATTTATTTAAGGGGGGAATAATTTAACACCCTGAAATTTTAAAATAACAATATATATGATAATGTATACAATATGAAACACTGATATTAAACAAATAATGGCAAATTATTAAAATATTATTATTTAAATATAATAATTATAACCTTGCTATAAATTAGTGTGAATGAATAAGATTAACTACATTATAAAATTTGATATAAATGTTCTAATAAATATTAAATTAATTATAAATTCATAGTAACTAATCAATCAATTATTAATATTCATTTAATATTGAAAATATATTTCCTTAAAATATTATTTTCATTGTGTTTTGTGAGAAAATAATATGAATATTTTTATGATGTTTTAATAATTTTACATCATAAAATGAACTTAATTTTTTAAATAATTATTTTGATATTAGTTTTAGGTGTATATTTTGGAAAATATTTCATTATTATTAAATAATGAAAGATTTCATTTTTGGTAATATGGAATTAATTTTTAATAAATAAATTAATTTCAAAGTCCCGTTATTAATAAAATATAATAATAACATAAAACATAACTTATTTTTTATATTTAACTAAATTAATTACATTTAAATGATTATTTTATTAGAATGTAACAAATTTTTATTTTTTTGCATTAAAACACATTTTTCTGGAAACTGTTTTAAAGTGTGTAATGTATTTCCATTATAACTAAAATTACCACTATTAATTATTGATTTAAATTAAATTTATGAATTAAATTTACATAAATAGTAATATAAATTAATTTTACTGTGCTTAATTTTCATATTGTTTTCATAGGATCGTCTTTTTCTTGAAAATTCATTTCAATAAAACCCATTTTTTCGACATCTCTCTTAGTTTGATTTGACATTAAATTATGTTAATTGTAATAATTTAATTTGCTAAAATTTATTCAATAATATTAATCATAAAAATTAATATTATTTAATATGTTCATCTTAATTTTTGGTCATAATGAGTAATAAAAATATTAAAAATTTGTTACCTTGGTTATTGTTAAAACCGATTTACTAGGGTTATAGGGTCAATCTATAGAGTTAAATCTAGTTAAATGATTAAAAAATATTTATTTATGAATTTTAGAAATTATTACTATCCTTTTATCTATAACAATACTTTTATGAAATAAATTTATTGAGGAACTTGGCTTGAGAGTGACTTCCCATTATTGAATTGTTTTGTGTATTCACCAAAGTGCTACTTCTCATACTTTATATGAGGGAACCAACTATAATATAATTTATACTATTTAAAAAACTATCTTCTCAACAAATACATATCAAAATAATTTTCATAAATCACTTACTAAATCCTAGAGGCTTTTTTTATCATTAATCTAATCTCACAGAGAATTAAGTATAATTCGAAAGTTCTTTTCAAAAAAAATTGTATCGTTCTTAACCGAACGTCTTTGTTTTATTGAATATACCTATTACATAAAATATTTATAAATAATTCATATACAATAAATTAATTATCTCACATGTAATATTATGATATTCAGTTATTCAAATAACCTAAATCCATTCCCTAAATTATAAAATGAAACCATCGTTCATGTGTAGAGTGGATTACAATTTCATGAACCCGGTGAAATTTACATTCCATAATAACCACATAATGATATTTATGATTATGGATTTAATTTTTATATATTATATTAATTAAATATTAATAATTATATAAATTTAATATATATTATAATTTCATACCTTGTCATCCATTGAAAAATGATAACATGATAACTGCGTAAAGAGAACAACCACCTTAGAAATTGATTTGATTCTTTTTAACAAAACCACATAAAATGGATGGTGTATATAAGTGTATTTATTTATTTAATATGATATATATGAGTTAATTATCCTTATTTAATGATAAAATATCATATACCTTATTTCCATCATTATCATTGAAAATGCAAATGTTACTTATGTGTATGTATAACCTATCATCTCTATAATTGTAATGTATTCCAATTTTAATAACCATATTTAATGGGTATTTAAAAATAAATAAATAAATGATAAAATTTAAAATTTTATATTTATTATTATTACTTTATAGATGATATAACCATGACACATTAGATAATGGTCAACATGTGAATTCTGGTTTGAAATTGTGAATCAAGGATCCACCAAAAACCTAATGTGGAAATTAACTGAATAAGTAATTAAATACTTGATTAAAATATATTAATTAAATGGTTTAATTATAAATTTATTTCACTTATCAATGTATATTATTAGAATAATTAATTTCTATATTTTTATTATATAGTAGATGAAATATGTACACAACAAAGTGAGGATTCAAGGTAAGGGTTTGGCCTCAAAACTTCATTCCCTGAGATGCATGCTCATTTATGCACATAATTTATTTTAACTTAGATATATAACTTCCCATTAAAATTTTTATAATCATTAAATTAATAATATTATATATAGATAAAATCCATTTAAAATATACATGGTAGGTATTAATCAAATGTTTCCATGGGGGTGAGGGTATATGTTTCAATATCATTTAATCAGGATTACTTCTGTCAGATTTTTATAGGATATTTTTAGTTATTATCTAATAAAAATATTAAATTTAATATCCCATGGTTATTAAAGAATTTTTTTTATAATAGTTTCATTTTTTGTATCATTTTAACATCAAAGTATTCATAAATTTTTGTTCAGAAAAGATGAATTTATTTCTCACTTTGTACGAGAATCATTTTTCTTCCTGATCCAGGTATTATAAAAGAATTATAAAAAAATAATTTTTGAGTATTATACATATTATTAATTAAATACATTTTTATCCATGTTATACTTTTTATAAATTGTATTAATGTAATGTTCTTGTAGTTTTCTGAATGAGGAACCTTTAATCATTTTTACAACAGTATAAAAGGGTTTTTTTATTTGTATAATCTGTAAAAAATTACCTACCATAATTACTATAAAATTCACAGAATATTACTTTATATTATTCCATGATCCTTTTTGAATAATGTTTATTCTATAATATTTTGAAATTTTTTTAAAGAAG
Source organism: Viscum album (assembly GCA_963277665.1). NCBI lineage: Eukaryota > Viridiplantae > Streptophyta > Magnoliopsida > Santalales > Viscaceae > Viscum > Viscum album. Next base: position 1,439,910,714 of record OY728133.1, on the reverse strand, counting down.
TTATTTCAAAGAAAAATTGGAAATTTTCTAATGAAATATTCTATATAATATTTAAAATATATTTTCATCAATTATGAAAATATTTTATGATATGGATTACTTATAAATCTTGTATATACATATCCCAGATATATACCTATTTTATTATCCCTTACATTAATGGGGTAATACATGCCTTATGATCATCAATAATGTAACATCCCCAATTGATAAAGGGTTAAATGACTAAATGATATGACTCATGTCAACAAGGTGCACCTTCCTTTTCAGGAGCCTACCTGATTAAAACTCCACAGTTAAGCGTGCTTGGCCTGGAGTAATGATCAGGATGGGTGACCTCCTGGGAAGTTTTTTCTGGGTGTGTGTGAGTGAGGACAAAGCACACTGGAAAGGACATGTGTTGGCTTGTGGGGACTATCATTTGTCAGATGACCCATTCAGGCACGTGGGTGGACCCTTGGGTGGGCCCCACATGTCAACTGGGGTACCTGGTGGGCCAGGACCCGACGTACATGTTAAGGCGGGGTGGATGTACTGTCACTGGGACCCAGTTGTCACATTTGGTGTTAGAACCCACCCTTAAGTGCGCAGTGCACTGCCTGGGTTGAGAAGTAGGGCCCACAACGAGGGCGTTGTGATCTAAAGGGGGGGTGATTGTAACATCCCCAAATGATAAAAGGTTAAATGATTAAATGATATGAATCATGTCAACAAGGTGCACCTTCCTTTTCGGGTGCCTACCCGATTAGAACTCCACAGTTAAGCGTGCTAGGCCTCGAGTAATGATCGGGATGAGTGACCTCCTGGGATGTTTCTCCGGGTGTGTGTGAGTGAGGACAAAGCAGACTGGAAAGGACATGTGTTGGCCTCTGGGGACTATCATTAGTCAGATGACTCCTTCAGGCACGTGGGTGGACCCTTGGGTGGGCCCCACGTGTCTACGGGGCAACAGGGGTACCTGGTGGGCTAGGACCTGACGGCCATGTTAAGGTGGGGTGGTTGTGCTGTCACTAGGACCCGGTTGTCACAAATAAAATACCATCATTACAATTTATTTTGAATATTATATGAAAGAATATTTTCAACCCATTTTATTTCAATTGTTAATGCTTATGTTATTCTTTATGATTGATTTATTTTGTGTGAAACACTTTAAAAGCATGATCATATTATTATGTTTTTTCCCAGATAGCGTTGGGTGATCCAAATATAGAATATATTATGGGTGCACCAAGATAGTGATCCAATGAATTTGGTACATATTTAGTCTCCTGAGGAACCGTGTTTGGGATTATGATGTAAACAATATACATTAAGGAACCCTTTCCACTATGTGATATTTTCTAGGAATTTATCCTTGACTCGTTTTTTTTTCAGGTTATAATTTTCTATTGCTTATCATACAATGGTATCATCTTGTGATACCTTGTTCAATATGTCAGTATTTTATAGATTAATCACAATACTTTTATTTATTGATATCATGTTATACAATTGACTCATTAGATATGCTTACTTATTATATTTATTCAATTATATGCAATTTTAGTTCAGAAATTTTTCCTATGTATTTCCTAGGTTATCCAATGAAGTACTAGTAGCTCAAAATTATTAATGATCTCATTATGGAGAATATTTCAGATAATTTTTATCTTCATCTTATTATCTTTTATTATGAACCTTAAATTCCAAAAAAAACATTAGGCCTTATGATAATTGGGTTTTAATTAATTTATATTAATGTGGAAAACCAAGTAATAATATGACGAAAAGGATTAGGTTAGTTTAGATATCAAGGGATATTTCATAGATAATACAATTTATAAATGAATTTAATTATTGTACTACCCCATCAAATAAAGAGACAATGGTATAGTTATATATATAATATATATATATATATATATAATTTATAAAAATATTTATCATCAATTGTAGTCATCATTGAATAAATTTTTTTTAAATGGCCACACATAATATTTTATAAGGAATTTTTTTTTCACATTGAAATAACTATTTTATGATTTAAATATGTCGAAAATATAACACCCCATGCTTCCATGGTACGTTTCCTTTTGAATAATTCAATAGCATGCGTTGTGCACAACTTCAAGATTCTAACACAATACGACCAATCAAACTAGCTGTCATGAATAGTAATACCCACGTATTGAAATTTGATATTTTTTTTTCAAAATGGACATCATTTTTAGATTCTAAATATCATTATTTTCTTAGGGTAAATTTTTGATACTCTTCTGAAAACATTTTATTTTTGAAGAATAGTGAAAAATTCAAAATTTTAATTAAAAACATTTTTTAATCGAAATAATATATATTGTTAAATTATAAATTTGAGGGGTTGTAAATTATTATTATATTATATTTTTATCATTTAATATAATTTACGTTATTTTATGTATTTTCACATTAACACTAAACATAAACAATTCTCAATCTTTTGATAGTTATTATTTCTTAGAAACACGTTTTTTGTTTTGACCATGAGAATTAATATTGAATTAATTTATTCCACTTCTATGTTTTGAATTTTGAAAAATGGATTCAATATTTAGACTCACGAGGTCTAAATTATGTAAATAGGTGACTTTTACATTTAAACATTATTTATATTTACTTCAGTAAATATTTTATTTTCCATCGTTAAAGTATAAATATGGTAAATATGGGTAAAAAAACATTATTATGACAATATTAAATTACCCTAACATGTGTCTTATTCCTATTGGTGGATACATGTCCGACCATGGGAATACTTGGGTCTATTTTGGGACCCCATGGAGCCACCTGATAGTGATAATGACACTTTATATTAACTAATTTAAAGTAACGACAAAATGGAATACACCTATATATTTTAGTAAAATATATATTACAAAGGGTTATATAAGTTATCATTTCAACTAAAAATATTAAATTGAAATATAAATGTATTTCCTACATCATAGTATGCTTATTTAAAATTTTTAGACATCATATAAATAAAATTATTTATGACCAAATAACGATGCAATGTTTACCTCATTAAAGAATGATTTAAATAAATGAGATTATAAAAATTTAAAAAATATCCAAAACTATCCCACATATTATTGGATGATTTTATTTCGAACATGATTCATCTTATATTCTACTTTAATGAGTTTTTGACCTTTAGAAACTGAAAATCATTAGATAATAAAATAATATTTTCAATCATTTATAAAGAGCCCCTCCTCCACCGTATGAAAATCCCTCACATCTAACCCATTTCTCACACCTCTCAAGCCCCTTGGATTGACCAAAACCTACCCAATTAATCTCCCTAAATCTCTCTATTCTTCTTAAAAGCCTAACGTTAGGCAACTTGAAGGAATCTTTTTTGTTCACACCAAAGGGAGTTACCCAAATTAAAGGTAACGTTTCCTATTAAGTTATTTTCCATTATTTTACTTCTCCAACCCCCTAAACTCTATTTATTCCCTTATATTAAAACTAAACCAGTGTCCTAAATATAATATGTTGTTTTTTTGAGATTTATAAGAACTACACTTACACATACATCCAAATAATCGGTATAGAACATAATGTTTCTGTGGACGGTGAACTACTTCCTCAAGAAACATTGATTGTTCAATATTCTACTACAACCTATTATGGTGGATATTATGATGGAAAATTAATTATATATTATAGTCATGTCATTTATTTTATCCATAATATTATTTAATTCTCATTTATAACATACCTTTATTCATTTCATGTTGTATATATACGATAATTTAATCTGAGGAAGTACGGACTACCGCACTCTCAATGTGATATGACTCGTTAATACCAAAAATAGAATGTATAAAGGGAGGTGTTAATGAAAATAAATAACATATATAAAATATTATATTATACTGGAATAATAATATACCTATGAATCATTTTGTTTTTATTCCTTTTAAAATAAAAAAATTGAAATAGAAGTAGCGTTTGTGCGTACGTACGTATTACCGTCTCCATGAACGTGATAAGATTCATCCCCCATCATAACCATTCAAGAATAATTTGTATTTGATTATTAAAAAAATATTTAAGAACATAATATCATTATGGATAGGAATAAAATACATCCAATCCATATCAAACATGACTTACGTAACAAATCATATAAAGGAAATCAAATCAGTTAACACCCGAAACAATGATACTACTAAAATATTACTAACAAATCAATTTTAGACGATCATATATGATAAAATATTTAAGTATTTAGTTCTTTTATAATTTAATAACAATTATTTAACTATTATATATGAGGTTAATGTACCCTTGTCCAAGGAAAAGTACAAGGTAAGGGTTAATTTTACAATGTGTTTTTTATATCAGGGTTTTTAACGTAAGTCTCTATTGAGACCTCTTTATCAATCCCATTTTTGTTTCTTAAAAATGTATCTGATATTTTTACTATTTACTTAACAATGGTTTAATTTCATTTATACCCTTTTCTGACTTTTTATATAATGGTTTGAAAGGAATATTTTCATCTTTTTCCCAACAAGGTACTATATGAATTTTTTGACAAATTAAGGTAAGAATGTTTTATAACTTATACGGTGGGTATGGTTATTATCCACCATTATAAAAAAATTTAAGCTTCCCATAAAAGAATATATGAATATTTTCAAAATAAATTTTTTCTTTTATAATTACATGACTTCTAAATGGTTTCAAAATAGAACGAGATATTTCTCTCAAATAGTTTTGATTTCATCTATGTTAACATCCATTAATAAATTTTATAGTTGTTTGAAGTTGATTTATTATGATAAAAATCATCTATATTGTATTGAAGGTTTTGCGATATGTTTGCCTATGGATGTGTTATTTTTATACCATTCATGGTTTATGGTTAATTTATTAACATTTCATATGTTAGTTTTAATATGAATGTTTCTATTCTGTTTCAACCATTTCATATGAAGAAATGCATTGGACTTAGTAAGTGTCTGGTGGTGCCTGCTATAGCTCCTCCATTCATCGGTTAGTCTCATGATAGAAACTAGTGTCTTGGATGAATTCCTTGATAAAATCTTATTTGTAGTCTTGGAAGGAGGCCTTTACTATGTGGTTATGATATCTGGTATTATGCATTCCATCATTATAAAATTAGCTACTGATATTACATGTGATTGTTAGACTATTTGAATATACATGTGAATAAGTAAATGGAATTATTAGATTTATATTTTCCATATTTTTCTAAACTATATGTTTATATGGTTTTTGTTTTAGTTTTATATATTTCTTTAAATGTTTATGATTATTTTGAAAGTTTTTTCTATATTTTTTTCCTTACTGAGCATCTCAGCTCACCCCTTTATATTTTTTATTTCTCCTAGGATGTGAAGAAATATTTTATGGTTAACCAATAGGGATATACTAAGAGATATAAGTGTGTTCAAAGGGGAAAAATGTTGTTGTTGTTGTATCTCAGGATATAATGTAAAAGTTATATATGTATCTAGTACTTCCAAGGATAGTAAACTAATTGGTCTTTCAAGACATGATTTCTTGTATCATTACAATGTTATGTAATAATGCACGAACTTTGGGTAACTATGGTCGGGGTGTTACATTTGGTTTCATAAGAAGTTTAGTACATTCCTTAGAAGTAAGGGTATCCTAGTACACAACAATTATCCTTGTTTCACTCTTTTTTACGATCTACTAGGGGATATGCTTAGGATAATTTACATATTCTTTACAAACCATTATAAAGGATTTATGAGTATATTCCTCCTAAAAAAACATTTTTATGATTATAGATTATATCCATAAACTGTTTAATTTATGTTATGTGTTTTACAAGTTTGGAAATATTTATTGTAATTTGTAATCTAATATAGTGTATTATATTGTTTTGAAATGGTGCCTAGTAGAAATAATGATAACCTTATCATCGAAAGTAATTCATGTAGTGATTTACCTCCTTCTCAAGATAGTTTTAGTGGAGCTGGGGATGCAACTGGTGCTGATCAACTTATCAACATACTAGGACAACTCACTTAGGTTATGAATAATAACTTTTCTTGTATGAAGCACTATGATCCAAAACACCTAGGATCAATGTTATACTGATTCATGAAGAAACAATCACAAAAATTCAATGAGACTACAAATCCATTTTTAGCTAAGCAACTGATAAGTTCCTTAGAAAAAATATTTTTTTCTTTGGGGAGCAGTAAAATGGAAACAGTTGTCATGGATATTTATCGCCTCATGGGAGATGAAAATCAATGGTGTCCATTAATTAAAAACAAAAATAAATATGAATAAGTTTCAAATATGTAATTAAGCGAGTTTGAAGAGATTCTCTTAGAGAAATACTTTCCTCATGACCATCGAGATTAAATAGAACGACCATTTCTGAATCTGAGGAAAAAGGAGGATGATAATGTCGCAATGTATGAGCATATATTTAAAAGTTTATCATGCCATGTTTTAGATTAAATACATAACCTAGGGATTAATATTGATCGATTATTTGACAAGCTAAAAATCATTTCTCTGTTGAGAATAAGTCTCACAATCCTTCTCATAATTTGATGATATTGCCTCATGTGCTATCAAGATTGAAAAGTAAATATCAATTTATTATGACTTTAAAGCAATGCAAGAGAAGAAGAGATCCATTGATCACTCTAGAAATTAAAATAAGGGGGGGAAGGGAAATGTTAAATAACAATCCTGTGGTAAATGTGGAAAGAAACACCTTGGTACTTTATTGAATGAAATGGGATTATGTCACAAGTGTGGTGAAAATGGAGACCATGTTCATGATTGCAAGGGAAAGAAATAGGTTGTCATTGTTAAATAATAAAATTGTAATGAAATGGGGTATTATGCAAATGAATGTCTTAACCGCCAAGGAAACATACCTCAGAAAAGTTCAAGGGAGAAATGCCAAGCCTATATAAAAACTACTGCTATGTTTGAAGCCCTGATAGATGTGGTGGAAGGTAATTTAATGGTTTCCTCATGTTTAGACAATTGTTTATTTTATTTGGGATCATCTCATTGTTCCATGTCTTCTTAGTTTTCTATGAAAATTAGATATTTCCGATTTACATTAACAATATGGTTATCAGTCAAAACTCGTAAGGGAAGTAACATTGCAACAATGTTTTTTGAATCCGTCCCCATTAGGGCATATAAATGTTCCTTATCCACTAATCTCATCATCATACCCATGATTAAATTTGATATAGTTCTCAGTAGGTATTGGCTTTCAGACCATGATGGAAAAAATTATTGTAAGAAGAAGCTGGTTAATTTTTTTATGATGATAAAGAATACCTTATCTTTAGATCAGAAACATCACCATCTGATTCTTATCTAGATGCACCCCTTGTTTCTTTACTAAATTAAATTATTGGTGGGAAGAATGTGAAATAAATATGGCTGAGGAAAGTAATGTTCAAATAGAAGATGCACATATTGTGCAAGAATATGATTATGTATTTTAGAAGGATTTACCTGCACATCCTCTAGAATGAGAAATTGGGTTTTCCATTGATTTAATTATTAGTTAAATCCCCATATCAAAGACCCATTATAGGATGGCCATTGTTGAATTAGTGAAGCTAAGGGAAAAAACTAAAGTAATTGAGTAATAAATGATATATTATCCCTAGTGTTTCTCTGTTGGGATCCATTGTTATTTTTGTTAAGAATAATAATGTATCGATGAGGTTGTGCATTGACTATAGAGAGATTAATGATATAACAATAAATAACAAGTATCATTTACCTCATATTGATGATTTATTTGTTCAAAATCATGGAGCTAAATATTTTTCAAAGATTGACCATCAATCTGGATATCATCAGTTTTGTGTGAAGAAGGAAGACATTCTAAAGACAACATTTGGAACCAAGTATGTTCATTACGAGTTTACAGTAATGCATTTTGGACTGACTAATGAATTCTCTATCATCATAGATCTAATTAATAGAGTTATAGAGGAATATCTTGATGAATTTGAAGTGGTATTTATTAATGATATCTTGGTATACTCCAAAATCTATGAAGATCATGAAAATTTCTTGTGAACTATTGTAAAGACTCATAGAAGAAATGAATTATACGGTAAGTTCAGCAAGTGTGAATTCTGGCTTCATGAAATTTCTTTTCTTGGATATATTATCTTTAAGGATAGAATCTTTGCTGATAATTATAAAATAATATAAATATGATAATGGACAGCACCGACAAGTATAATTGAGGTACACCATTTTATTGGTTTAGCAGGTTATTATCAGCATTTCGTCAAATATTTTTCCCGATTTTCTAACCTATTAACCAAACTCATACGTAAAGGGGTTGAATTTTCCTGGAAAAAATTATGTGAATACTGTGTTGAATAAATGAATAGAATATTAGTAAATTATCTTATATTTAGTCTACTATCGAGAATAATGGCTTTATTATTTATAGATATTTGTAAAAGAAATGACTTGTTTGTTTCCTTATTGGAAAATGATAGGGTTATTTTCTAGGCATCACAAAAACTAAAAATTCATGAACAAAACTATCCCACTAATGATCTGGAGTTAGTAGTTGTAATATTTTCTCTAAAGATATGAAGACACTATCTTTATGATGAAAAATTTGAGAATTATACGGATCACAAGAGTTTGAAATATATTTTCTCAAAAAAAATAACTTATCATGAGGAAATGGAGATGGATCGAACTACACAAGGATTATGATTGCACCATACACTACCACCTAGGAAGGAAAATAAGTTTGCAGATGCATTGGGAAAAAAGTATCATGGATTTTTGAACAAGTAGAGATAGTAATGGGATCATATGTTCATGGATCTAGTAAAGATGGATATAGGAATAATCACGGAATGTGAAACATCAATAATTTTTCAAATTGTTGCTTAACCATCTTTACAAGAAAGGATAAAAAGTTCCCAAACTAATGATGAAGAGTTTCAAAATAAAATTAAAGCTATGAATGATGGGATATTAATCGACTTCATATATGAAGATGGGATTTTGAAATTTGGGATGAAACATTGTGTTCTTGACCTACCTGATCTAAAAATGGATTTGTTGGATGATTATCATATCACCAATTTCCCTATACACCTTGTTAGAACTAATATGTATAGATATTTTAAGGATCATTTTTTGTGGGATAACATGAAGAAAAATATTGCTGATTATGTGTCAATATGTATGGTTTTTCAACATGTGAAAGATAGAATACAACATCCTAGAGGAGTCATGAAACCTCTTCCAATACCTGAGTGGAAATTGGATGATATTATGATGGACACTATCATGGGGATGAAAAAGTCTCCTAGAAGGAATTATAAAATATGGGTCATTTTGAATCCTCTTACCAAGTGAGGTCCTTTTAATGATATAAGAGAAGATTTACCAATTGAACGTCTAGAAAGACTATATATTAATGAAGTTTTAAGACTTCATGGAGTACCCATATCGATTGATTCTAATTGTGATCCCTGTTTCACATCATGATTCTGGAAAATTCTTCAGAAGGCGATAGATACTGAACTTCATTTGGGCACTACCTACCACCCTCAAACTGATGGACAATCAGAACGTATTATTTAAACATTGGAAGACGTGTTGAGATCTTTCTCACTTGACATTCAAGGTATGTGGGATCAATATTTACATATGGTTGACGTTTTCTATAACAATAGTTTCATTCAAGTATTCATATGGAACTATATGAAGCGTTATATGGAAAGAGATGTCACAGACCAACTTGTTGGGATGATGTTGTTGAAAGAAAACAAATAGGCCTAGAAATTTTTGAGTAAACAATAGAAAATGTAAAGTTTATCCAAACCCACATCAAAGTATCTCAAAGTAGGAAAAAGAGATATGTCGATAACCAATGGAAGGATTTGGATTTTCAAGTAGGAGATAATGTTTTCATGAAGGTATCTCCATGGAATGGTGTTATACGATTCAGTAATAAAGGAAAATTAAGTCCCAGACACATCGTACCATTTTATATTTTAGAACGAATTGGATTTGTAGCTTATCATTTGAAAATTGTGCCATGTCTCTCCAAAGTTCATGTTGTGTTCCACGTATCATTGTTGAGAAAATACATACCTAACCCAACACATGTACTCACCAATGAATAAATAGAACTAGAACCCGATATATTTTATTGTGAAGAGCCAATCAGAATTCTTGATACTAGAGAATAATTGGTGAGAACCCAGAAAAATTGTTTGGTGAATGTTCTATGGAGAAATCATAATATGGAAGAGGAAACATGGGAACCTGAGTCACTTATGATGAATAACCACCCAAATATTTTATATGTAGTAGTATTACAGAAATTTTTTGGATGAAATTATTTGAAGGATGGAAGAATGTAACACCCCAGGCTTCCATGGTATGTTTCCATTTGAATAATGAAATAGCTTGCGATGTACCCAACTTTGATATTCTAACACACCACGACCAATAAAATAATCCATTATGAATAGTATTACCTAATTTTTTAAATTTTTTAATTTTTTTTAATGGACTTAATTTTTGGATTTGGAATATCATAATTAACTTAGGTTGAATTTTTGTACTCTTCTGAAAACTTTTAATTTTTGAGGAATAGTGATAAATAATAAATTTTAATAAAAATAACATTTTAAATAAAAATAACTTATAGTGTTAAATTATAAATCTTAGTGGTTTTAATGTATCATTAGATTATAATTACATCATTTAATATATTTTAGGTCATTGGAAGTAATTTCAAATTTAAACTGGACAGAAATAAGTGTCAATCTTTTGATAGTCATTATTTCTTAAAAAACGTTTTTTTTTTCACAACGGGAATTAATTTTAAATTAATATCTTCCATTTATGTGTTTTGAATTTGGAGAAATAGAGTAAATATTTAGAATCCGGAGGTCTGAATTGGGTAAATATGAAATTTTTATTTTTAAACATTATTAATATTTAAATTAAAAAATATTTTATTTACCACAGTAAAAGGGTAAATATTGTAAATAAGGGTAAATGATTTTTATTATAATAATATTAAATTACCATAACATGTATCCAATTCATATTGGATGATACATTTCTGACCATGAAATTCCTTGGGTCGATTTTGGGACCACATAGAGCCACTTGAGAGTGATAATGACACTTTATATTAATTAATTTAACGTAAAGACAAAATGACATACACATATATCTTTTAGTAAAATAATTTTTACAAGAGGTTATATAAGATATATTTTCAGATATAAATATTAAATTTAAATATAAATATATTTCCTACATCATGGTATTTTTATATATTTTTTTGAAATCAAATAAATAAAATTATTTATGTCACAATAACGATGTAGTGTTTACATAAATTAAGAATGATTTAAATAAATGAGATTATAAACACTAAACTAATATCCAAAACCTATCCAATTATTATTTTATGATTTTATTTTTAACTTGAGTCATCTTATCTTCAACTTTAAATATTTTTCATCCTTTAGAAACTGATAATCATTGTATAATAAAATAATAGTTTCAAACATTCCAAAAGAGTCCCTCCCCCCCTTATAAAAATCCCTCACCTCTAACCCATTTCTCACACTCCTCAAGCCCCTTGGATCATGCTAACTATGCCCAATTATGCTTCATACATCATGATTTTCCTATTAGAAGCTTTAACATAGGCATAATACACTTCAAGGAACCCTTTTGTTTCAAACTAAAGGGATTTTCCCGATTTAAAGGTAACATCACCTCTTATGTTCTTTTCTTTTATTTTACTTCTCCAACCCCTAAACTCTATTTATTAATTTCTTTTATAACAACAAAAATATACTCAATATACAAGGTTTTTGTTATGAGAAGTATTTAAACTACATACACACACCTCCATATAAAGGGTATAAAACATAATGTTTCTGTGGATGACGAACTACTACCATACGAAATGATGATTGTTCAATATTCTACTACCACCTCTTATAGTGGCCATTATGATGGCACTGTAATTATATATTATATTTAGGATATTTATTTTCTATATAATAATTTATAATAATCTGTTATAGAATTTTTTTTTTCAGGTTGTACATATACGATCATTTCATTTGAGGAATTGCAGACTACCTCCCCCTAAAAGTGATATGACTCATTCATACCATACATGGAACTTATAAAGGATGGTGTTAATGAACATAAATAACATATATAAAATATTATATTTTAATGTAATAATAATATAACCATATATCATTTGGTTTTATTTCCTTTTAAAATAAAAAATGAAATTGAATTAGTGTTTGTGCGTACGTACAGATAACCATCTACATGAACGCTGTGAGATTCATTCCCCATCATAACCATTCAAGAATAATTTTAATTTTATTATTAATTTTTTTTTTAATAAAATAATATTATTCTTGATATGAATCAAATACATCTTATTTATAACAAACATGAATTAGGTTACAAAACATATAAAAGAAAAATGAATCAGTTAACACTCGAAACAATGACACTAATAAAATATTATTTAAAATGAAATAATTGAAGATAACATATGATATCATATTTATGAATGTATTTATTTCATGATTTAATAAAAATAATTTAACTATTTTACATGAGGTTAATGTACCATCGACTAAGAAAAATCACAAGGTAAGAGTTAATTTCACAATCTCTTTATTATCTGAGGTTGTTTTTGAGTGTCTATTGGGACCACTTTATCATCAACATCGGCATTTCTTAAAAAATTATTTCAAAACTTTTTTATTATTTACTATAATATGGGTTAAATTCATTTATAACCTTGTTTTACTTTTAATAAAATGGTTTGAAAGGAATATTTCTGTCATTTTCCAAACAAGGTACTTTGTGTCCTTTTCCACATATTATGGTAAGAATGTTTTTTAACTTATACAGTGGGTGTGGTTATTCTATTCCATTATAAAAAATTTGAATCTTACCTTAAAATATTATAATCATATTTTCAAAATAAAATTTTCCTTATTATAATTACATGACTTTTAAATGATTTCAAAATAGATAGAGATATTTTCTTCAAAGAGTTTTGATTTCAACTATGTCAACATCCTCTAATGGATTTTATAATTGTTTGACGTTAATTTGTTATGATACAAATCATCTATATTGTATTGAATTTTTGGTGATATGTTTTACTATGGATGTGTTATTTTTATACCATTCATGATTTAGGATTAATGTATTAACATTTCTTATGGTAGTTTTAATTTGAATGTTTATTGTATGTTTTATCCTTTTAATACGAGGAATGCATTGGACTCAGTATGTGATGGGTGGATCTTGTTATATCTTCACGATGAATTGGTAGGTCTCATGATACAAACTAGTGTCTTGGAACAAGGCATTGACAAAATATTATTTGTATTCTTGGCACAAGGCCTTGACTATGTGGTTATGATGTCTAACATTATGCATTCCATCATTAGGAAATTACCTATTGATATTAAATGTGATTATTTGACTTGTATAATATACCTGTTAATGAGTAAATTGAATTATTTGATTTATCTTATCCATAGTATACTGAATTTTATGATTAAAAGTTTTTTGTTTTAGTTTTATACATTTCCTTAAATTTTTATGCTTATTTATGAAGTTTTTGTTATATTGTTATACTTATTGTGAATATGAGCTCACCCCTTTCTATGTTTTATTTTTCCCTGGATATGAATAAGTATTTTATTGTTTACCTATAGGGATAAGCTAAGGTATATAAGAGTGTTCAAAGTTGAAAAAAGTTTTTTGTTGTTTTTATCTCATGATGTAATATAAATATTATTCATGTATCTAGTACTTCGAAGACTACTAAACAAATCAGCCTTTCGGGACCTTATTACTTGTATCATGATAATTTTATTAATAATGCACCAACTCTAGGTAACTAGGGTTGGGGTGTTATATAAAATATTATAAAAACAATTTTAATTTAATATATCCATGTGAAATTTAATGTTCGGGTTAAAACAACTGATTAGTGATGTATGTGGTAATTTAATTTAGTTACATATACATTAAAAGAATACATTCATTCAAATATTTTAAAATAAGAAAAAATGTTCCTAATTTAGAAAATAACAAATATATTCCATTAAAATCATTTTTTAAAAAGACAAACATGTGTAGAAAATTATTTATTAAAAATATATATAATTTTAAAAAAAATTATATAAATTATTTATAGAGTATATATAGAAGGAAAAAAATGATTCCAGATCTATATAAATTTAAAACATCAATATTACTTACAAAAAACATTCCTTTTCATTTTTTATTAATTAATGGAGAAATGGAAACCAATAATGTAAACCATGTTTATGAAAATATTACAATAAAATATATATTTACATGAAAAGAATTATATATGATTTCCCCCCAAACAAACCATGAACATTAAAAATCTCAAATATATGGTATATTGTAACATAAATTCTTTATTAGTTCAATAAAATTCGAATAAAATACCAATAAATAATGTAAAATGTATTATAAGTTAAATATCATGAATCATGAATGATAGATAATATAATATGTAATTGTGTTATTATATTTCCCATATGAAATAAATTATATGAATAAAATTATAATATTCCTCAATAATGGGAAATTGAGATGAAATCTGTTACATTGAGTCTGAGACATCACTTATGTTGTAAAAATACCTAATAATAAACATATTTTAATTATTAAATTTCATAAGAAACATTTTTTCAATTTAGTTATTCATATCATCTTCTTTAACTTAGTGTTATTTTCAATAACTTAAATACTTATGTCCAGGACAGAATTTTGAAGACATTTGACTTATAAGTCTAACATGACTATTGTAAGTTGATTTTGGTCAAATGGGACATTATTTCATCATATCTAGAATAATAACCACTAAGTAATTATCAATTTTATATATCAATTTTATTTTTAATAACACCCATTAAAAATGGTTATAAAAAATTTAAGATGTTGCAATCACGTTAAGACTGGTGTTATGTTCACATGCGTAGCATTTCCATTTTTCTACCTTCATGGTGGAAAGAAGGTAAGTATGGTCTTCATCATTAAATAAGTATTATCACATCATAAATATCATAATATTTCATTTAAGAAATGTATATATACCATTCATATGATGTGGTGATGAAAAATGTATCGCATCACTTCATGAAGTTGGTAGTCCACACATATGCACAAATGTACATTATTATTTTTTAATGAATATAATTGTAATAAAATATATGATATATTAAAATTATAGGTTGAAAAATATTTCATGAATATCATATATATATATATAATAAATCCATCACTATAAACATCGATGATAGGAGAAAGATCATCTTTGGAAAAAATTAATTTGTTTGCACATAAAGATTTCCTATAAGGATCTTACTATTACGAAATTACCCTAGGATAAGGTATGGAGTTTATTTAATGTATTTGTGTAATTAATGGACAATAAAAATAATATTTTTATGCATGGAGAAAAGTGGATAGGAGGATAACTTTTATAAGTAAGAATAGGGGCACTCTTCATAAATTATTAAATTAGTAAAAAATTTATTTTATTGAAGAATAAAAGAAAACAGGAATAATTATAAAATAAGTTATGGGAAAGTGGAAATGAAATTATCCAAAAATATTGAACATTTTTTGGTAATTCTTTATCCTTATCATTTTATTTCAACCCATGTAAATCAATTTTGACAATTACTTCCATAACGTAGTTTTTTTTCATTTTCAAATCCAATATAGTTACAATAAAGAGCCAATTGGTCCAATAATAGACTATTAATAATATTTATAGACTTATAAAAAAACTTTTTAATTTTCATATTTATAAAAATTTTAAATCATTAAATAATATATTATTTATTATATATTAACATTAATGTAAATTTTAGCACTATTCATTTAATTAAACATTGAAAATCTAAAGATAGTAAAAGAGATGGAATATATTACATTTTAGAATCTATAAATTTTTATATTTATCAAAAAAATTAATGGAAAATAATTATTTCAAATTTTATTACTTTTAATATTTTTAATTTTCACACATGGGTTTTTGAATTATCATTTGTTCCTGTTTGGGTTTGGTCCTCGATTATTTACTCAGGAAATGGGTATTATTGGTTTGAAATTTTGGGGGTATACATCCCATTTATATCTGGAATATCTTTCCCCCCTCATATTTCTTGTGAGTTGTTGTAAAAAATTCAATTTTTTGGGTGGATATACCATTGTGTACTGTTTTCACAAGGTTAGTAGTAACCGTGCAACATGGCCTATGAAATCACGCTGTGGGTTTGGGTCATGGCCAGAAGCTACCACAAAAAAATTTCATGTTTATTTAGTCCATAATGATATCTCTTATAAGAGGTGTATCCCTTAGTATATATATTTTCATGATCTCCACATGGTTTGACAAACTGTGTGGACTAGTCGTGCATTCTGTCTTCTCATTAAAAATTTTGGTGTATCATTTTCTCTCTCACCTATTTTAACACCTTTATACCCTTTATCTCACCCATCAAAGTATCATAAAACTTTTGAGCCTCCATACCCTTCCACAACTCCCTCATATATCTCATATTTTGTTGGATTTGGTATGTATTCTTCAAAGACACTAATTTATGTCCCCTTTATCTTGTTTTCATCCTATAATTTGGTTTTTTTTATTGTATTCATTTCGATTTATTCTAGTAGGTAAGGGGTTCTATGAAGGTTTAGATATCTTTTTTAGGGTTTTATCATGATTCTGTGGGATATATTGTTTTTTTCTAGGGTCTCTGGGTGGTACGGATGGAATTTTTCATCATGTTTCAAGAGTTTCTATTCATGTGGTAAGTAGTTCAATGACCTAACATTGATAGATGACATTAATATATTGGTTTAAATTTATAAATTTATTCTATGGATCTAATGTGCAGTGAGAAAGGTCATTTTTAATTTTTTGGGCTTGCTATGTGATGATATTATATTTTATGAGGAAATTTTCTTTGTTTTGTGTCAGTGATTCGATGTTGTTTCAAGAAAAGGTTTTATAGGTTGGTAGTTGGGTGCGAAACCTGTTTTCAAAAGTACATAATGTGATAATGTGTAGGGAATTTATTTTTAAATGAAAAATGAGTTCCCTTGGCATGTTAAGCTTATTATGAAACTTTGAAATTGAATTAAAAATTGTTTTAATAATGTTAATCATGTTTAAAATGATTTTTTATGTGGATTAATACATGGGTTCATATCCCATTGTTTGTAGTGAACTATTGTGCACCTTTCTTGTGTCATTCTAAATGGAGTTTTATGAATTTCAAATATATTTGAAAAAGGGTTTTGGACTGCGTAAAATTAATAACAGTTTGTTCTTGAAATTGGTGATCTCAATTGTAAGTTTTACATTATGTTATATAAGTGGTGACATGTGTGACTTATGAACACTAACATGAACCCACATGAATCCTACGTATCTATATGCTATTTCTAGCTATAGTATACTAGATGACATAGGAGTGGTTCGTCCTAGTTTCGTCAAGTAGGAGTGATTCATACAACATGAACTAATCATTGTGATGATTAGATACCATAGGTTATGTGGGTGTCCTCTACTAGTGTCTGAAACATGAAAATGATGATGGTTATTGTTTATAAGCCACATTACACTGAGGTATGAGATTCTAGTGAACCACTCAATCTATATTAACCCCAAAGAATTTACCCGTGGTTCTCTTCTATATATGATGTGGATCTATCTATCGATATATTGTGGACCCCTTGTGTATATGTGTGAATTTTTATATAAATACCTTATTATTTTAGTTAAGTTATTTGTGAAATGGAATTCCTTGACAGTTTTCCTTTTTTAACTATTCACCTAATAAATGTTATTGATAGAAATTTTTTTGAATGATTTTACTTAAATGAGCATGTTAGATTATCTTTAAAAAAAATTGGAATGAAATCCGTTTTTTCTGGGTGGCATCATATTGGGCATTAAATCACATCATACAAACACATTTGGGTGTATATAGATTTTATCACATGTTTGTTCCTGGTAAAGGAAAAGGTTTTGGTAGTGGTAGTTTGGTTTCTCATGGTTTCTATTTTTGGACATGGTGGTGGTTGCTTAAGGAATTTGATCCTTTCATTTCATAGACGTTTGTGATAGTATTTTTGTTTCACCCCTTTTTTAGATTCTATATCCTTGTGTAAAATTAAAAGGTTAATTATGAAAAGTTGGTTATTCTATGTTTGGTTGACTATCACCTATTTAGGTTTATTTATATTGTTAGATTTTTATTATTATTATATCCGGTAAATCAATCCCATGTATTAATATTGATACCTGGGAACTTGTTTCCAGCCTGTATGGATTAGGAATGGCCTTTGGTCCTTGTCATAGATCGACTCAGTTAGTTAGTTTTGGGTCAAACATGCTTAGTTTGTTTAAAAATGGCATCAGAGGAGGTTCACACTTTTGAGTCCTATTCCATGGGGAAGAGTCTGGGTAAAATGAAAATAGGATATTTCAGACTTTATATTCTGGATATGAGTGTGGTTCCTCATATGTAGATCCAATGAGACTACCCAAGTCACCAACTAAATTTGGGTTTCATCTTAGTCCTTTGGTCCTTGGGGTTCGTTATCTGAGAAATGATATTAGAGTTTGGACAATGTTCTCACTGGGCTAGCAGGGATAAGAAATCCATGTGGAGTGGATGATAGTATTCTAGAACACTCTTGATGATGGTGGTGTGACTAGCGTATAACCGAAAAAAATATATCTGAGTCACTCATCAACACTATTTTCCCATTGAGTTTTCATTATCTTTATGGGTTTTGGAAAATCATTTTGAAAACCCTTGTTTTAAAATTATGGAAACTAGAATATAAAATAAAAATGGGTTTGATTAAATGATGTTGAGTTTATCGGTTTTGTAATTTCATAGTTTATACATGTGGTTTACTGAAATTAATTGTTGGGAAGGCATGGATTTTGTTAAATAGGGTATTGGAAATCTATTTTATATGCGATTTTCTAAATTATTGACAAGAATTTTTAATTGAATGTCATGTTTTGAAATTTATTTGTAGGTTTGAAAATTCCATTTCAGTTAGTAATTATTGGGCTTTTGAAAATTTATTTATTTATTCTAGTAACTTGTTTTAAATGTGGATAAATTAGTTTCTAAATGAGTATGTTTGCGTGAAAAGGTGTTTCTTGTAAAATCAAGAGTGTTTTAAAGTGAAATGAAATGTTTAGAAATTGATGTGTTTTATATGAGAGTGATTTATTACTTGAAATATTGGTGTTTTTTAGAAAATGTTTTATGAGATTAAAAATGGATTTTTATTTTTTCCCAATTAATTTCAAGAAAGACAAGGACATGGGCTGAAAGTTTGTGTTGGAAAATGAAAAAGGTGTTTTCTTGAGGTTTTTTGCTATCATGAGTGACCACATGCATATGATGTGTATAGGAAGTGTATGAGTTTCCTATTGGAATGCAAACATTAATGTGTGGAACTATATGAGATTCCACACTTGAGAGTGAAACCTACCAACCATATTTTATTTCACAAAAATATATTTTTAAGGAAAATTGGGTGTTTTGTTAACATAAAATCGTGTGGTGTTTCTTTTGTACTTTTGGGGATGTTGTTGTAGGGTGTTTTGAGTTAAAAAACCCCACTTTTTTGAATGATGTTTCGGGGTTTTATTTCATCGGTATGTGGGGTTGATGTGGTGGTCAGTGGGTTCTCTTGAGGAGTGTTTTAGGATCCATTTTTTGAAGAATCACTTTTTTCATTTGGTGTTTTCGGGGGGTGTGTTTTGGCCAATGGACCAGATAGATTGGGTCCATGGTTTTCCATGATGACTAGTTTACTCCCCCCTAGAGAATTAGTGTATAATTAATGTATGGACACAGAAGATTCACCATTGGTAGGCCCTCTAGTTGATTAGTGTGAGGGTTTTCTTCATGAACATTGGATACTGAATATACACATCATATTCTTCATATAATAGATTCATCTCGTAGTGTGAGAGTAGAGGAAAAGGGTGTTAAAGAAGGATTTGATTTCCTTGAGTCTTTTGAAGTTCAAAGGTGATGTTGCCATCGATATGTCAGAAGGTTCTTCTAGGAAGCAGTGAAGGAAATTCTAGTGGAAAAAGTGGAAAGTGGTATGGGTTTCTTGTAGTGGGTGCTATCTTAAAAAGGTTTTTGTATTTTTCATTGGTTTCCTTCTGAGAAAGGGATCTTTGCCACCTATATGGAGAATCTTATCATAAGAAGATGTTATGGATGCTTTTAGTAATTTATGAATGTTTTGGACTTGGTTCACGATTCCTCTAATTTTAATGCTTCTATCAGTTTCAAGGGTCATGTTCTATGGAGTCTTTTAGAGTCATTTACTATTTTAAATGTTTAGGTGGATGTTGTGGAACCTTTTTATAAAATCAGTTTTAACAAAAGCGTATTCCACATTTGGGAATTCCTAAAATTATCTATTCTAAATGAATGTTTTTACAAGTGGACATTCATTCATTATTTTTTGTTCAAGGTGAAATGAATGATGCATGTCCATCCATTAAGTGTTCATAATTGTTAAGTGTAATGTTGAAATCAAGTGAGTCACATGGTGTGTGTTCTATTGGTGTTGTCTGATTACAGTATGGATGTGTGAGGAACTATAAGGAGAAAATCCATTTGGGTGTTTTCAATTCCTGTCTAAGAGGTAGGATATGCTTCAAACATGAGATCTCTAACAATAGGTCTCAAATTGAATCTTGAATGTATCTAGGAACTCCCTAGGGTGTGAATTCGTTGGTATAAGTTTTGTCTATAGTGCGGGAAATGGAGATAATTTATGTTTCATGTCTAGCTGTCCCATTTCTAATAGCCCCATTTTGATTAGATTCATTTCCATCAAGCCCTTTATGGTGGGGTTTAGTTTCGGTTGGGTTTCCAACATCAGTATGTGTGGGTTTTTTTGTGATACCCCTATGGGTATCATAGAGATTTCCCTCAAATAAATTCATGATAGTCTATCACATAGGGTGGGGAGTCTACTTGGGCCTCCCCAAATCAGTATTTTGGTTTCATTCATGGGTTTTTATTGACAACATGTGTTCTTTTTTAGAGATATCTAACCCCAAGACCCCCCATTTCTATATTAAATGTTGGGATAGGTGTGTGGACTTTAGATTCATTGCATTATAGTAATGGGAGTATTCATTGGGATGTGTGTCTATTTTGTTTGCCCGTTATAAGAAATTATTGTATTATTTGTTTGGATTAATTAATAGAGTGTTTTGAATCAAGTGGTTAGATTGTTTGTAGTGAGAGTTTCTATTCCATTGAATGATTAACTGGAGGTGTCATAATTTTTGGGGGTGAGAGGAGTCCATTTTGGTCTCCCTAGTTCAGTTTGCAAACCTATTTCTTACTTAGAGAGTTCATGCCTTCCTATCATTTTTTATTGATATGAATAAAATATTAGAATGCATTTATTGGGGAAGAAAGTGTTGTGGAGGGATGAATTATCACACCCAGGTTTTTTATTTCTATTATGTTCCATTTTAGGTTTGGTCATCAGTTATTTCCCTAGGAACGGTGTGTATGAGGATTGAATTTTTTATGGGTACTCCTCCAAATTATAATTTTTCTAACATCCCCCTCAATTTTTAGTTTATTTATTGGAGAAAAATATAATTTTTTGGGGGGATATAGCATGGCACATAGTTACGCACGGTAAGTCAAAACCGTGCACCTAAACCCAAGAAACAGTGAGGTTGGTCTGGGTCATGACCATAAAAGACCAGAACAATTCCACATGGCTAGTCAGACCGTACATATTGCTCATGTGGGAGGTGCCTCCCTCGGAAGAGGAATCAACACGGTCTCTACATGCTTTGAAAAACTATATAGACTAACCATGCAACCTTCCATCTCATTAAAACGTTGGGGATTTCATTTTCTCTCTCCCCAATTTTAACCACTTTTCCCCCTTTCTATCACCCATCTCGGTCTCGTCCACCCTTATATCCTCCTTCCCCTTCCATGTATCCATTATATCTCCCCTCCATTGCTGGATTTTTTTCATATTCTTCATGTAACCCTAATGTAATCCCCCTTTCTCTTTTTTCCCTCCACTATTTTAGGGTTTCCTATTGTATTCTTCGGGGTTTGATTTTTCCACCATGTATGGGGTTCGATTTTTGGTTAGATCTATTTTGTTCAGGTTTGATCTTGATGTTGTGTTTTAGACCTTCTTTTTCTGGGGTATTGTTGTGTTGAAGATGGGGATTCACATCATGGTCCTAAATTTTCTCCTCATAAAGTAGGTGGTTCTTTTCCCAAACATTAATAGATGAATTAAGTATTCTTGTTTAACATTATAAATATGTTCCACGACTATAATTTTTGGTGATAAAGGTAATTTTCCATTGGTTTGGCATTATATGTAATGGTAATGTATTTTATAAGGAAATTGGATATGTTTTTGTGACTTATTTGGTGTTGTTATAGGAAAATATTTTATGGGATGGTGGCTAGGTGAGAAACATTCTTTCAAAAGCCCTTAAGGCATGACTATGTTGGAAATAGAATTTTAAATGAAAATGTGTTCCCTTGGCATGTTAAGATTATTGTGAACCTTTGAAATCCAATTGAAAATTGTTTGAGTATTGGAAATCTGTTCTAAAATGAACTCATTTTATGTGCGGATTCAAACATGGGATCTTAAACCATGTTTTGGGTGAGAAATTTTGTGCCTTTTTGTGTCTTTATAAATATAGTTTTTTGAATCATGAATTTATTTGGAAAATTATTTTGGAATCTGTAAAATTAAAAATTGGTTGTTTAGGAAATTGTTTATTTATTTGTTATCCTTGACATTGAGTTGTGGATGTAGTGATATATGTTACATGTGAAAATTATCATGATCCCACAAGAATCCCATGTGCCTAATTGGGATGGATAGTTCCAGTACTCTATATGATACAAAAGTGGTTCATCTCAGTTTGGTCAAGTTGGGTTAACACTTAAAACACTAACTAAAAATTGTGATGATTGGATATAACTATGTTATGGGGGTGTTTTCTGCTAGTGGATCATGAATGAGAATGCGGATGGTCATGTTTTCTAAGACACGTTTCATCGATGTATGAGGTTCTAGTTTCCCACTCAGGCTAGATTAACACTAGGGGATTTACCCATGGCGCCCTATTATATTTGATGTGGTGCCATCCATTGGCTTATGGTGGACCTCTTGTTTATAAGTGTGTGTGTTCTAATATTTTAAAAATCTAATTTGTCTTTTAATGAAGTGATTTGTGAAATGGATTTCCTTCGAATTGTTCTTTTCTAAATGTTCTAACTAAAAAATGCTTTTCCAAGAAATGTTTTGGAAGATTTTACTTAAATGAAAATGTTAGAGTATCATTAGAGTGTTTTGGAATGGAATCATTTTCATCTGGGTGGAATACTAATTGTATTTGTCTCACACCCTATACACACATTGGGGTTTATATAAATTATGTCGTATGTTTGTTATAGGTAAAGGAAAGTTGTTCGGTAGTGGATGTTTGGTTTCTCCTGGTTTCCTTTGTGGGTCTTGGTGTCGGTGGCTTGAGGAAGTCGATCCTCTCATTTCACAATGGTTTGGGATAAGATTTTTGTCCCCCCTATTGTTGAAACTTCTCTAAAAATTTTTAAAATTGTAATGTTACATATTAAACATTGGTTATTCAATGTTTAGTTGACTATCTCGTGGTTTTGTTTAATTATCTTGTTTGTTGATAATTATTATGACATTGGGTAAATTGTATCCATGTAGTAATATTGATACCTGAGCACTTGTTTCGAGCCTGTGGGGGTTGATAATTTCTTTCAAGCCTTGTCGTGGATCAACTTAGCTGATCAGTTGAGGGGCATCCTATGTTGGTTCATGATATTAATATAAATTAATTATTTCTATTTAATAAATAAATAATGTGGCAGCATTGTATAATCATTTAGGGTAATAATTTTATCAAAAAAATTGTAATCAATTAACATGATAAATAAATAATTTCATTTTAAAAGGAAAATATAGAATAAAATATTAGTTTTTTTTATTAAAATCATAAAATATTATATATATCAAAAGTAAAAAATGAGGTATTTTTGTCATTATCTTTGACTAGAAATTTAAAAAAGGATAAAATAAAAGAAAAATGAAACCAAGTGGGAATATATTATCGGATTGGATGAAAAAAGAATTAAATCACTAATCATATAAGATAAATGAAGGTGTTAAGGTCTATTTTTAATCCTTAAACATTTATTTTTCACCATAATTACCTGATTTACACATACCGTGGTTATAATTATTTAATATAGTTACTATTCATAATGAGTAAAAATAAAACTTCCATATTTACAAAATTTGGAGCAATAAATCATAATATTAAATCCATTTTATAATATTAAAATAACATAATTGGTAGTATTTAATTTAAACATAGTCCCAAGAGTTTTAATGAATAATGGTTATTCAAAAAAACCTTTTTAGTCCAAAAATGAACTTATACCTTTATATGGTAAAAATGTGTATCAAAAATAAATAATAAGATTATATATAACTATATAGTTGTAATTGTAATTTAAATTAAAGTTAAAATCATAATAGAATATGTAAATTAATAAAATTATTGAATATTCATGATAGTTTTATAAAAAGTGTTAATTCTAACTAATCAGTGAAAATTACACTTTTAAAAAAATCCCAAAATCCCACCACAAGATAATTTATATATTTTGGATTAAAAAATTATGTTCATTTTGTTATATAATTTTTTTAAAATATATAGAAACTAATTATAATATTTTTAACATAACATATACAAAACATTTTTTATGAAAATTTTATTTTTAAATGAATAAAATGTCATAATAAAAAAATATCGGGTTCTTATTTCATAAATTTTTTTCAAAAAATTTATAATTGAACGGACCATTAATTATATATGATAAATCACTTAATCATATTCCTTATCTCATATTTAATAGTTTTTATAAATACATAATTAAATAAAAATTTTCTGCGGTTCATTTAGGCTAGGTGTCACTTTTCATATACTCTAACAAACATTGTTTACATGTTTAAAATTTCATTCTCGCAAATTCTAACAATTTAATAAATCATATCCAAACAATTTTAACTATAACTTATAAATAAATGGATTTATATTTTAAAAAACCTTTTTAAATTTAATTTCATAAAAATGATTGATAAAATATCCTCTTAAATAGAGCTAAAGGGAAATATGAAGGGCATCACAAAACTGGGTATCCAAATTGGATAACATTTCTCGAAATTTAAAATATTGACATAGATTAAAGAACTAACATTATTGAAATTGTATATTGTGCATATGAAATTGGTGAGGATAAATTTAATGAACATAAAACCATAAATTTTTTATAGATGAAAAGGCTATTGATTCACAAACAATTATAGTAATAGTATATAATTATTGATTCATGATAAATTTTCAAGATTTTAGTAATATTTTCACCATATAGACTGAAACATGTGAATATAAACTCACATTGAAACTATAATTTCACCGAATAATCAATTTCCACCATAATATGATCTGTTTCTCCAAACAATAATTAATAAAGATGAATTATTCATTCCTCAATCAATAAAATAATTTTTTTTGGCTAACACGATTCAAAACAATTATGTAAATATATTCCTCCTTTAAATAGAAATAACCAAAACCAATATTTTTTATCAAATGTTTAATAATTCTTGAAATGAATAAACCTACATATTACTCTCTAATAACAATGTTTGAAATAAATAATTCCATAAATAAATAATACTTCATCCCAAATAATTATAACCTTTAAAATCTTATATGCATTCTTCCAAAATAATCTATCATAGGGAAAGAAATGTTATAACTAAGGAATAAATATACAACATCCCATTGAATAATTTCACAAAATAAAATTACTATCCTTAAAATCATTAAAATTTATAAACATTTTTTCTTACAATATGATTTCCAAAATAGACTTATTATTTATCCTTAAAAATTATTATTGTTAAAAAAATATCATAATAACCAGAATATCACATAGTCTATTGTGGATCCTTGTCACCCTTCATTTTTGGGTTCAATCCCCACGGTATTTTTTTATACGACTAGTTGTCTCTCAACATGTATGATTTACGTTTTCTAAAACTGTATTAATATAATTCCTAAAACATTCCCAAAAATTATTATGATCATATTAAAAAAAATACTCAAAAAACAGGTATATATCCACTATATATTCTATAAATATATTCATATAGTTTTAATTTACAATTTTTTCCTTCACATTAGTGATAAAATTAACCACTAATGATATCAATAATTATGATCTTATGTATCAAATATTTAAAAGAATTATTACTCAAAAATATTTTTTTTTCAAAAACCATAAAAAAATCAAGGGATATATTACATTACATTTCTCCCAAAATAATCTTATTCACCTAAAACATCCAATAATTCATATATAAAAGGGGTATCAATGAGTTTAAACTTATGATCATTGTAACAACCTCAAACCTATTCACTTTGAGCTAGTGGTTACTATAATAATTTGGAATAATATATAAGGGTTGTAATCATAATATAAGGAATAGATTAATTTTCTCTAGAAAAAAGGATACATAATTCAGTCTTTGAATATATTTGGAAAAAATAAAATGAAATAAATTAAATTTTAAAAAATACAATTCCCTGAACATATTCAATCAAATCATATCTCCAATCATTAAGAAAGGGAAAAAATAGGAGTGACCTTATATTCTTAGTAACTGTTATATAACATGGAATAGTTTATAAATAAATATATCATAGTCAATATAGAATGGAAAATATAACAAAACATGTGTAATGTAATTCATAACGTGATCGTGATGAATAATATGAATATAATAAATGATGGTCAAGTAATTTCCTATATGTAGTAACATGATATTGGATCTAATAGATAAATAATATGAATTTATAAATAACATGTATAATAATAACTTAATTCTTAATGGATTAAATTATTAATATAAGACATCATTAACTCAAAAAATGTAATATTTATATCATCAGATTTTTTCCAATATAGTTTAATTGATGGGTAGGTATATAGTAGAATGTAATAAATTCTAGAATAATAATTATTCTCATGTTTCATTATGATTAGTCAATGGAATATATAATTTCATGCCCCAACCATCATTAATTTTCTATATCATTCCTCATATTTGTAATAATAGATTTAATTAATCAACAATATGACTTATAAATAAATATCAATATTGAGAAAATAGTACAGATTTATCAATTTTTTCCTGGTGAATAAAATAACATTATTATTATATAACCACATGTAGAAATTATATATGGTTTAAGAAATAATATTATAAATTAAAAGTAATATGTCTATTTAAGGGAAATTTAATTTCCCATTACCACTAGAATGTGAATATTTCAATACAAGGTAAACTACATAAGATATAATAATAAAATTTAATGTTGATGCTTTATCTCATCAAAATGATCATATATCATCCAGATAAAGTGTATGAAAAATATAATCACACCATATACCACGTAGATAATATGTAAAATAATGTGTTTTTATCATTTGGAAATATAAAAAATGATCATAAAATCATTCTTGAGAAGAAATTCTGTTTTCAAATTTAAATTTAAATTTTAAAAATAAACAGTTCTAGAATATTATAAAAAAATTATCATTCAAAATATCCTTGAAAACATATAAAATAAAATTCAAATCAATGATTGTTTATGATAGAAAAAATTCTTTTAACATAGAGTATGTTAAGACAATGATTCCTCTCACATATTTGTAAGAAAATTCCACAATTCTACTAGTTGGAAAATGAAAAGAATATTCCTTTTGAGATTCATTGAAAAAGTAAAATTATTTTTAAATAATAGATTAAAAAATAATAGTATAATATTGAAAAAATTTCTTACATTTTTATAGAAAAAATGAAATTGGATTAAAATTATTTTCGATCAAAGAGATAAATAAAGATATATTTTAAAAAATCTTATCCATTTAAAATTAAAAAGTGTTGAAAATAGTAAATTTATGTGAAATTTTTATAAATAAATAATGGATGATAAAATATAGTAGTTCTATTAGACAATGAACAAATAATTTCTTTCAATGTAAATTCATTCATAAAAATTCCGAGTAAAATGATATTGAAACATAAACCCTTATTTCATTGGAAAACATTTAATATTAAACCCCGTGTAATTATTTCCTCCATGGAAGCCCTCAAATACACTTAATATAATGAGATTCATGAAAAAAAATATCAAATTTCCCATATATACAACTTGTAATAATAAATATATGCATAATAAATAATATTCCTCAACAGAGTAAAAAATGAGACGAAATCTCTTATAATGATAAAACCATTAAAGTGAGGATTATTAAATGTGTTAATTATGAGTGTAAAACATAAATGTACATAAAATATATTATATAAAACATTAAATAATACAAATAAATTACACACATATTCATATAATATCCATGAAAATGAAAATGTAATATATGAAAATGAAATGAAATTGAGTTATGAAACACTTACTACTTTGTAACATTCATATGACATAACATAGGATGAAATAATATGAATTTAAATTTAAAATATATTTAATTTTTTTGGAGTAATGAAATACAATTTTAATTGATATTTCATTTACGATATGAACCATATTTGGTGTATAAAATTATAAATTTTTTCAATGAATGAAAATTGTGACAAAATACATTACCTCACATTTCCCTATAGTTAAACATGCTTTAATATCCTATATAATTATTTTAATATGTATATTAACTTATTCAAAAACAAAAACAATATTAATATTTATAACATCACTAGTTATCCTATTATAACATCTTATTTAATATTTTATTATTTCCATTGTTTCAGGTGTTACCAAAATTGTTTCCTCAAGCATGTTATGTCGTAGATGATCTGGTACTTGTGCATGTGATATAGTTCTATAATCTCTAAATTGAATTTAATTAAATTAATACCAATTGATATATTTTTTAACCAATATTTAATTTTTTATGTGGAAAATTAATTACATCACGTCGTGGAGATAAAAGGTTGTACATAAGCCTGAGCAATGATATCATTCTCTTAATGGTTGATAGGGCAAGAAATTGAATGATATATTAATTATAAAAAATTAATAAAATTAAATTTTAATCATATATTTTTTTTCCATCATTATGATTATACATTTGTGTTAGTGATGGATACAAATTACATTTGTTGGTGAAGAAAAAGTTTGTCGTTAACACAAGCGATGTCCTTATTTCCAATTTTGATATAGGTGGAATTGATAAATATTTTACATAAATATAATTAAAAAAATTATTTGCGAGATATTGGTGTTATGAAATTTGATATTATGAGACATAATTGATGGTGTTTAAATTAAAAAAAATAAAGATCATGTTCAAGACAATTACATTCTTTTAGAAGAACCACATTAGGAGATCTTATAAAGGACACTGGTATTTGTCTTTTGGGAAGATGTGAAAATCATTAATTTGTATAATGATGTTTTGGATGTATTTATACATGTTTTTGTTAAGATAAATGGGTTTATTGGCTCTAGTAAGTGATTGGATGGGGTTACTTTTACATAGTGGTTGTGGGGGGACCTTCATTGAATCCACTTAGGAATTTCCAAAAAAAATACTAAGGTATAAAGTCATTCTTCAGAAAAATGCATCCCAATTACCATATATTATAATTTTAGATAAAAAGGATTACATATTTCCCTAAAATAAGATTTTTAAATGGTAAATTATAAAACATACACATTTCATTTAGTTTAATCCCTCGGTAAACTCACATTAATGTTAAATGTGGTAATAAATTTCTAAATGTTTTTACAATTAATTTTTACCAAATTCATGAAAAATTTATTTTTTATTATATTAATTTTGATGATTAGAAATATATAATATATTTTTCAAAATTAAAATAACATAACAGGAAAATTTTAAATTAATGAATAACTCACACATCATGTAATAAAATTGGTTTTTTGGAAGATGTATTTTTCATGCACAAAATGATCATATATATACAATATGGTTCATAAAAATAATGAGATAGATTTAAATTAATACAGTTAGATATAAAATATACATATATAATTTAAATAATTAATATTTAAATATTGAGGTAATTAACTTAAATAGATAAATATTTTGTAGTTAAAAACATTTTTGAAATAAAATATTGTTTTAAGCTTTAAAATAATTATGTTTTTAAAACATGGTATAAACATTATTCAAATATAATTAATTATATTAAAAAAATTAAATAATATTTATTTTAAATTGAAATAAAATTCATTGAATAATGGTACCTTTAATATATATCATTTATTGGAAAGAAATAATAATTCTACAAAAAGTGGCATTTTTCACTATTTATTGAATAATCAACCTTTTTAAAAATTACAAAAAATGCATCCAAATATATTATTTATAGGAATATAACAAAAATTTATTTCATTTTAAAATATAAATGTTTTGAAATTTTCAAAAATTATTTTATTATTTTCTATGAAAGATCAGAAAATACACTTTTGATGAAAACATATTTTTGATGAATAAATCAACATTTCATAAAATTTATTATTTATTGTCAATAAATTATTATTAATTGAAACATTTATATATATTTAATAATTTATTTAATGTTATTTATACCCACCAATTCAATGGGTAGGTTATAAGGGTAATATTTAAATAATATATTTTCTGTGTTGATGAGGCATAATGTTATGTTTCCTATATTCTATAAATATAATGTTATTATTTTAAATATTACCATGTCGTAGTCGTTATAAATTAATTGAATATTGTCAATAATTTTTTCTCTTGTGTTAAAAAATCAATTGTTTGACATTTAAATGTTTTTTAGGAAAACCCACATTGTAAAAAGGGTTAATAAAACTTACTTTTAAAAGACGGAAAGTAAAATACAAAGGTCATATTGAATATCACATAAATACATATCCAAGTTAAGTAAAATTGGTGGGAAGTGAAAATATTGTCATGTAAGAACAACATAACAAATTATGAATATTCATTGAGATCATTAATCCGAATAATGAAAAAGATCAAGAGACTGTTAATTACCCAAAAACCATAAATATGGGATGCGTTAAAAGCTAATTGTTGCATCAAATATTAAGGTATTATG
The DNA here is from genome assembly GCA_963277665.1 of Viscum album. Taxonomy (NCBI): domain Eukaryota; kingdom Viridiplantae; phylum Streptophyta; class Magnoliopsida; order Santalales; family Viscaceae; genus Viscum; species Viscum album. The sequence continues at coordinate 1,439,879,292 of OY728133.1, read as the reverse complement.
ATAACATTTTTTTCAAGATAATTTTCTTTTATTTGAGTAATTCATCTACCATTTAGACTAAGAACCTAAAGAAATAAAATTACTTGATATAATTCTATTTTATAGGGATAATTTCATCATTTTGTTATATATTAGTAAATTCCTACTTCACCTCTCACTAAATAAAATGACCATCCAATATGATTTTTTGTGTTTGAAGCCCTAATATTAAAATTTAACAAAACTTAAGGTGAAAATAAGTTTGACATGTCTTCCAATTTCGCTATAATTATTTTAAAAAAATGTTTATCATGTGTTATATAATATAGTACACTAACCAAAAATCATAATACTAACAAAAAATGCTCAATATAATAATTCAACAAAAAAATTTCATATTAGCTAGAAAATCACGTAGGCTAGTGTTAGGAGCTACAACCTTGACACCATTTGGTTGTGGGTCCATGCCCTTCGGGCTTGCAAAATATTATAGCTTGTATCCTGAAAAATAGGTTTAACTTTTTATAATTTTTTTATATAACTCCTATAACATTGAGAAATTATATTGTCCAATAATTATTAAAATATTAATGATAATATACAATTTAAAGGTAAAAAATTAATTTAATCATATATACACAATACGTATAGGCATTATTTTTTACTCCCGATGATTTCATTGTACGTTATTTCTTCGAAGTAGTTCAATAACTTGTGTTATATGCAACACCGAGCTAGAGCATAACACGACTTACTAAACTCGTCATTCAAAAAATAGATATGAATAGTATTAACTTAAATTTTAATTTTATATAATATTTAAAATTTAATAATCTGTATTATGTGTTTTTTATACATAATATAAGAACAAATCGAATTTTTTAGATAAAAGAACTATTTTTCAAAAAAATACAATTTTACCGCCTTTTAATGGTGAAATCTTATTAAACCCAAAATTTTAAACTTTTATACATTAAATTTAATTAAATTAAATTATTATTTATAATCATGACATAAAAATTTAGTTTTGATAAATATTTGAAATTTTTATGATAACTTTAATATTTTGATGAATAGTGAAAAATACTAGATTTTAATTAAAAACAACTTTTTTAATCGAAATAATTTATAGTGTTATAATATAATTTTTGAGTAGTTTTAAAGAATAATTAGATTATTGTTTTACCATTCAATCCAATTTTTTTCATTAGATGTAATTTCACATTTAAACTTGACATAAACAAGTGTCACTCTTTTGATAGTTATTATTTCGTAAAAATGCGTTTTTATTTTGATAGCGGGAATTAATTTTAAATTAATTTCTTCCACTTCTATGTTTTGAATTTGGAAAAATGGTTTCCATATCTGGAATCAGTAGGTCCAAACTGTGTAAATTGGTTACTTTTATTTTTAGATATTTTAAATATTTACTTTAGTAAATATTTTATTTACCACAATTAAAAGGTAAATGTAGTAAATAAGGGGAAAATATAATATAATATTAATATTAAATTACCATAACATGTGTCTTAATCATATTGTATGATACATATCCGACCACTAGTATCCTTGGGTCGAATTTGGGACCCCATGGAGCAACATGGGAGTAATAATGACACTTTATATTAATTAATTTAAAGTAGATAGAAATGACATAAACAAATATCTTTTACTGAATAAATTTTCATATGAGGATATATAATTGATATATTAGACAATAAATATTCATTAAAAAGATTAAAAATACTTCCTACATAATGGTATTTTATTTATAATTTTTTTTCATTAAATAATTATATTTATTTATGTCACAATGATGATGCGGTAATATCTTATTAATGAAAGAATAAAATAAATTGTATTATAAATATTACAATAAATATAATTTAAAAGTTTTTTTTGACATCCACAAATTTTATAGGTTATTATGGCATATTAAGGTTTATTTAATGATCTTTTTTCTGAATTAATAATTCTTTTATGACTTTAACAAAACTAAATTATTAAATAATGTCAAAATTGACATAATTGAATTTTAAAAACAAATACTATATTATTGGTTGATATAATATTTATAAAAGTGTAACATTCGGAAAAGGGCCTAAATAATATTATATGTGTCATTAATGAACCTATTGGGGTTTCCTGGAAGTTTATGGTATGTTTATTAAAGATATAATATAAAAATACAAAGAGACATGGTAAAAGTCAAACTATTTAACTAAGAGTTAAATAGTTTAATGTTATGGTTAGTATAGTGAACCAAACCTACCAAAAACCTATTGGTTGAGAGGATTTGGACACAACCCCACCTTATCATCGAAATAAATACTTTTGGAGCCTTTAGAAACCGAAAAAGATTTTATTATAAAATAATATTTCATGTTTTTTCTAAATTGATCCTCACCTCTCTTATAAAAGGGCACTTCCCCTTCTCTTCATTTCACACCTCCAAATCCTTTTGGATCGGCCAAACCCTGCCCAAATATCCTCTAAAATACATTAACATCATATTATATTCCTTCCTTTAGTCAGAAATGCATCCTATGAATCTCTTTTGATAATATCGAGAGGAAGAACGTGACGAATAAGTAATAATTCCGCCACCCTCTTTCGAGTTCTTTCCTTCTTCCACTTACTATTTCAATGTTATAACCATACTAAAATAATAACTCCAGTACCATATATTTTTTATATATACTGTGATGTTATTATAAATATTTCATAACCATATTCATTATTCTATCTATCATATGAATGATAATGTCACCATGTGTGCGTACGTACAACTCACCATCTCCATGCTGTGGTGTAATATGTTATTCTTTAGTATGTTATTGGATGGATATAATGATGAGTAATATGTATATAAATAATTAAAATAACTTGATAATATCTCTATAAAATTAATATAACATAAAATTCCACACCTTTAAGGAAATGATATTTTCACTCGTGTGTACGTAGAGATTACCGTCTCCACGACACGATGAGATTCATTTCCATGTTCCCCATTCATCGATGATTATAAAAATATATATATTTAATATGTATGTAATATATGAAATAATAATAATACTATATATATATATGTGTGTTTTTATTTATGTACTTACATATATGTTATTCACTTACTTCTGTTCAATACGATATGAAAATAGAAACAACGTTTATGCGTACATGCGACCTACCATCTCCATAAACAGTGTTTTCCATTTAATATATCTATCTATTATAAATATTTGTATTATAAATATATATGATATATAAATCAAGTTTTATATTCTGGAAGTATTTAAATCATGATATAAATTATAGGGTCAATAATATCAAATTAAAACGTGTACGATAATGAAATCAATTATTACCCAAAATGTTAAGTTAACATGGAAATGATTATTAAATGGGTTGTATAATGTCATAAATGAATCAAGTATGATATAATAAATATGAATATTGTTCTGTTATAATTTAATAACATATTATGGTTGGTATACAAGAGGTTTCATGTACTATAGACCAAAAGAAGTGCAAGGTAATCGTTATTTCTTCAATTTAATTATTTACCCGAGATTGTTCATGTGTATATATTTTCTGGGACATATTGTAGGGTCTTGAAAAAATCAGAAAAGGAGAATGAGAATCCCCTTTAATCCAAGGGAGATTCTACCCTATTTCCCCCAAAATAATTGGTGAAAATTGTGGAGAATACTCAAAGGATGTCACAAGGAGAACTGGTCTGTAGACCGGTCCAATGATAATGGTATGCGGCCAATTCCTCAAGGCACCCCCTCTACGGACAACTGTCGTTCGTGGAATGGAGGCGGGGATCCTCCAACGGTGCAAAGCAGGATGGGAAACAACCAGGTCCAATATCATGAACCACCCCAGTTGTGAACCGCGTCAACCGGCCCGGGCTGCATCCGCTGTCGTTCGAGGAATAGAGGCGAAACCCTGCGCGGCCGCGAAGCACTCCCCGAGCTAGTTGGGTTCACGGGGGAGATGCATTCAACGCCCCTCAAAAATTATAGATTGACCAAGTCATCTGTAAATCGGGGTTCTGGTCCTGGGCCTCCGCAAAAGGTGATGCATTACCACAGATACATCTCTTTTCCAACTCTATAAAAGGAGATGGAGGGGGGAAGAGGAAGGGAGATTGATCAGATTCGGGTGGAAGGATTCCAAAGGAAGGAGCATAGGATTTTGAAAATAGCAAATTTCCAGTTTGTAAACCAGAATTGGTATGATGTAGGAAACGAATTCAAAATGAACTTAAAAGAACATGGAAACTTGGTGAATAGTGAACTTAAAATAACAATCAAAATAATACTGCGAACCATAGCTCCTCCACAGATGCAATCCCCACGGAGCAGGGAGATTATTCCCCTTTTCCGATCTGTCGCATTGCGTAGCACCCTCATATGTTGGCGAAGCCCAGACCGACGAACCTCCGACTAGTGTCGATCTCGGCTGCCACTGCTCACGTGGACCCCTCCGCATACCAACCCGGTACACGAGCTGCACTCGAAGCCACGGACCACCCTTGTTCGTGGGATGCCCATAAGTCCGCGAACCATCCTAGTTCACGAACGACCTCTCCAGCCGCGTAGCACCTCCCTACATGAAGGGAGACACCCCTCATACACCCGTTTGATCAGCCAAATCCTTCGGAGTTCCCATTCCCCGAGCCAGATAAAATCTTTCCAATCCGGCCTGATCCTTCACAACCCCCTCATTGGCCCATTCATTGGACCCGAGCTGAGGCCTCCACCAGAGCCACCAGACCCGTGTGATGTAATATTCAGGCACATCAGCACACCATTTTGAGTTCACATACGCCTGGTAAGAAAGGGCGAAGGGGTTGCTCCGGCCCTTGAGCGGGTTTCCGAAGCATTCCTGGGTTAACATTCCCACGGTAATGTGGAGTCCGATCCCATGAGTCCCCTTTTTTTCCCTCCACTGGTTATGACCGGGTCACTTCTCCCCTCCACAGGGAGTGGAAGACAACCCATCAGATAAATGCACCCTTGCACCTCCATACTTCCACACGCCCATGGCCAAGTAAGGGCGTAGTGGGGAAGGGTGCTGCTCTGTTCTTCTTCAGGGCCAAGGCCCTTTCACGCTGGGCTTTATTACCATGGGAATCCATCTTGGATTAATCCCAGACCTTTTTGTCCTCCCCCATGTGTAAGTCCAATAGAACTTCCCACAGATGCATCTTTCCCGATTTGATCGTCTGGTCCCTGCTTCATCTTGTTTCTCACATCGAGAATGACTCATGTGGGCATAGAGTAAGCATCGACCATGACATCCACCCTGGGCCTCCACAGAGTGTAAGCCCCAATCCATTACCCTGGGATGCCTCAGAGCGTAATCCCCATGGCAGTTCGATCTACATGGAAATTGATTCCCCACCACAGGGATATCTAGGAAGCCTCCAAGAGGTTCAAGCCCAGTCACCAGTGGACCCCCAAGTCCACATTCACGTCGGTTCTCCAACACCCCCACCCGAACTATGTGGGCATTGATCCATGTCTCCTAGGCAGGGTACGTAGGAAGCCTCCCCGAGGATCAAACCCAACATTCGGTCATTCCGACCCCATTTACATCGGTTTACCCACACCATGGGCCGCCTTAGAGCGTATGCCCCATACCAAACCGAACTATGTGAATTCTGATTCTTCTCGCAGGGTTACGTAAGAGGCTCATACCACGGGTTCGATATAAATTCTCAAAGACGTTATCTGTCCCCCCTAGATGACAATAAACTCTAGAGTTCCTAGTTACGTGTATTTAAACCATTTTCGTCGGAATGATTCCAGACTCCTTGGGGTCACTAATCCTACAATGGATTGTAAGGCTCGTGCCTAAATGATTCTGAACCCCTGCGTCCAGCTGACCATTGCCAACCAGGAGTAATTTGTGGATACTATGATTGGGTATGATCCAAAGATTCACAAACATATGAATATGTTTTAAATCTATAATAGAGTCCCAGAACAAGCAATAATTCCCCCCAAAAGGGTCTGATGTGCCCGACCTCCCATCCTCTCGACCAATGTCAGTTCTTAAGCATCGCTGGTCAAACCACCCAGTGAACGCCTTCCTTTGGAAAGTAGGTCCACGTATTGCAGGATATGGAAACATTGGACGTTTTGAGGAAAAAAAGGTGCACCCTATATGATTGATTAAGCAGATCCCAATATTCTCTAATCAACCGTCGGGTAGCGCACGTTTTTCACCCATGATCCCATCTTGAACTGCGAGACAGAAAATGGTGATCCAGATGTGAATATTTAACCAAGAATGACAGATTTATCCTAATCCCAAACTCTTCCCCCATTATACTCACAAGGAGGGAAAAGAACATTCATTAATTACTAATGGGTTCATGAGATGCGGCTTTGATGGGTTTTCTGTTTGTATTTGATAAAATATTTTACAGGTACAACTCAAAACTCCCTTTGATCCAATGACATCATGGAGGAACTCGCCGGTGCGTGATTCAGGGTACGCATTGACCGGACTTCCTCACCAATGAAGGACCCTGTCACCGACTCAGTGTCTTCAATGCTGGGTCTCAGGCGCATTGATCCTTGATTACCACTTGAAGGGTACTCTCACAATGGTGGAGGCGGCCATGCGCCCCCTCTAATTCTCAAGGAATCATTAGTTACCTAACCCACAATGGCCACAAAAGCAGATCCAGACATCCCCTGTCGTCATCTCAAACCTATTCAGGAGTCTATCCCCGGAATGAGACAACACATACCTCCATTATCTTAAGGAGGCATATGAGGTCGACTCCGATGACTTCATCCCAATTGAACATGGTTTCTGCTCCAAGGCCCCCACCGAAATACATCATCACGGTCACGCGGTGAATCAACATTATCACGATAAAGAGGATGTCACCCCGAGGATCCAATCCCACACTCCTCGAGCTTTGTCCCCTCGGACCGCCCGATGAGGGAATCAAACATACAAATTGGGACCAGTCATCACCCTTTTCATTGAAAATGATCTTCACTGCCCAATCATGGAGATGTATCACGAACAGGCACATACACCCGTTCGCTCCTCCAAAGCCCGCCATACAAATAACGTAACATCATACGAGAAGGCACACATCCCCTCCATGCTCCATCAAGAACGTCACTCACACAGGATGACACATACCCGACAGGCACCTCTCCCTACCCAGGGTCATGAATCCCACAAACCCGTCATGGTGGCGACCCAACGCTTGTAGGACCAGCTCCTAGCAACGCTCTTGACGCCAACCTCCCGTCATGGTGGCAATCAACAAATCCCGCCATCCATGTGTGCTGGCAACTAATATGCGGTCACCTCTCCCTGCCATCAAAGGTCACTGACTTGATACAGTTGAAACCAACATATACAGGGCCAGCTCCCTATGAATAAAAGTAATGTCTTCCATCTCGATGTTGTGGAAAACAGAGAGATAAACTAGTATATCTCGCCCCAGGGGATGATTCGTTCACCTACCCCGACATAGGAGAATCGTTAATACCCACTAACCACTAGAGGACCGGAGTAGGATATTCCTACTCTAATACTGGAAGGTTCCTTCATACCCGTTCCAGCTAATGATGTCTCTTTTCATATCTTGGAAATGATGGAGGATGAGGTATCGATCCCAGATCATATCTTGCAGACTTTCCAGAATGTAATTGCACCAGCAAAAACAACAAGGACTCGGACCCATGAACTCGTCTCCCCAATTGAGGCGACTCATCTAAGAGACGAGATAGCTGTCTTGGAGTAGATCTGCATCCCTGCTTACGCCCAGCAGGGTCATTGGCTATATTCCGTGATACAAGGGCAACAGGATTGAGTAGATTCACTCGTTCCAACTGGGGGAAACTCGTCCATCACGATTGCTGCTCCAGAGCAGGCATATATCCCAACTAAAATTCAAGATTTTCGTCACCATATCCGGACAGAATCACTGGACCCAATTGGAAGAGGACCTAAATGTGAAGGACGTTATCAACAGTAGACTGTCCCCACTACTTGCAAGAATGTGACCCAATCGCACCAGAGGCAGCCGAAAAATAAAGAGGGGGTTTTTGAATCTGCTCTGCTAGAAGGTGGGGTTCCCAATTCTACAAAGAAGATATCGAAGGCTTGAAACCCTATCCACCCATTACCATATTATGGCAGTGGTAGTAGCAGTTGCGAAAGTCCTCCCCGCAATGTTGCTACCCGCATCTCTGAAGGTCCTCCCTAGAGCACCCACAGGGGACTCCCCCACAGCCATATAACGATCGATCACAAGAGCTTCTCTTTTGATGTGAGTCATGGAATACCTCTGTGTGACCAAAAGATCGAGTAGCAAGAAGGCCCTCCACTTGCTGCGGTCCACCCATAAGGTCCTCCCGAGTGTATACACTCCGAGCACTCTCCATGCAGTGGGACAACAGATTATGATAGTATTCCTCGCTATCACAATCGCAACTAGGGAGGACCTCCCCAAAGTGACATATCATCATGATAAGATGGACCTCCCCTTGTCGTGGCCTGCCCTAAAGGTCCTCTCCATGGGTTACGTTGCAACGACACTTTGCAAAATCGGGAATCAGATCACAGTGGTAGTCCTCACCACCCTGAAAACGGATGTCCTCCCCTTAGAGATGTCAAAAATGAGAAGGCCCTCCCCTCGTTGCGGTACATTCTTATAGCCCTCCCCAGGGTGTAACCCTTAGATATTCTCCCTACCGCAGCCGTGATTGTAGTCCTTGCCATTGCTGCAGCTGTGATGGTAGTCCTCGCCACCACGGCCGCCATTTCAAAGGTCCTCCCAATGATGGCCCCGATCAACAAGAAGGTCCTCCCCTTTTCGTAGTATATCTTTAAGGTCCTCCCCAGGATCCACATCGATCGTCAAACCATGATTTTCATTCTCACCATAATGGCAGTTTTTGCGAAGGCCCTCCCCGTAACAACGCTACGTAGCCAGAAGGTCCTCCCCTTGCTGCGACAAGCCTTGGAGGTCCTCCCCAGGGTATGCACTGCAAAAGTCCTCTATGTAGTGAGGCATCAAACAGTAATGGTAGTCCTCACCATTACAGCCGCCATTGTGATGTTTCTCCCCACAATGACATGTCATATCGACAAGAAGCTCCCCCTTCTGCTGAACCAAGCACAGAAAATCCCTCGTATGCTGAGGCACTCAGAAGGAAGAGATCATGCATATCAGATTCCCAGCTAGTCGCCAACGACACCCTTCTTTAATTGGGATATGTTCCGGGGACATGTTTATCTTCTGAACCACCTCGGAATCTCCCATATGATAATTCAACACCTACCGGCCCCACTGCCACCGGAAAAACTATCGGCGAGCTTCTCAGTTGGGCTGACCAGTTAGAGGAATCACTAGTGGAGGAGAATCCCAACATGTTTCACCTGAGTAAACGACTGGACAGACATGATATACCAGTTATGTTTTGTCCCATAGACACCTCTCAATTCGACATACCCAGAATGTTGTCGGAAGAATGTGTGCACGACATCCGTTGCAATATATGGACAACCCTCCGCCGGCTGAAATCAAGCTTTCTACCCTACGACGTGTATGTAGACCATGACAAGACAATATAAGACCTCTTGCGTCACATCGACCTGGAAGATCTTTATTTAGCGTGACAACCGTGATCTGAGAGGCGTAAAGGAATCATGGAGTTAGCATGCCAACATGTACTGCACCAGTTGCAGCGTCTCATTGGTGATGCTCCGATGGGAGTCCATATCAGAGGATGGAGATAACATGGAGCTCTACATTTCACTCCGCTCCCCACCCATAAGAACCCGTTATGCTTAGTGTCTTGCAACACCATCATAACAAGGCAGCGATCGAGTGGTCTCCCTGTTTGAGAAAGGTGACACACCCAGCAGAGACAGGCCTTGGGCAAGTCATAGAAGCGTTTGGCCCGGTGGGAACAAGCCATTCAGAGACACTTGAATCAGGCCCCCGAAAGCATAAAACAAGCCTCTCGACTAATAGAGGCCAATCAGCGGTCATTACCATTCTCCCCAGATAGGATTGAGTCACGAGTGAACCCAGAATCCTATCCAGTTCACCATCGAATGGGGGCACACAAGTTTAGGCAAGTAGTGAGAGAAACATCCTCTGCCGCAATCCAGGGCCACCCCCAGCCTGCAGGGCTGGGGGCATTTTTAACAACAAATGTCCCTATAAAAAAAATAAAAACAGGATAAGACTCAATGTCCAGGGAACAGAGCCATCCATATCCCTCAGGGTAGGGGCATTCTTACCACTTCATGAACAACCTCCCCTATAAGGATCAATATTTTTTCATCTAGGTATGATAGTCAGAAGAGGAGGTTCCTTCCATATCCCATATTTTGAGTCACCATCCACTTCAAGAGGGAGGCGTACTGTAAGGATGCATCAAAGGACTCTCCACGTCAACCTTCTTCAAGGATTCCAAAAGCAATCCCGAGATAGGAAAGGGAAGACCAGAAAATGATGTGGGAGATCCTCTTCCTGTTTTGAAGATGAAATATTCACCACCCCACGATATGTATCTACCAACGCCATAGAGGCAACCCCACGGGTGACAACAAAGATGATGCAAATCTGGATGGATCGAGAGATGATGATTCTGGTCAGGCTGTGACTCACAACAAACCAATAGGTGTGCACACCCAGATCTGGAGGGCCACTCCAAATATGGACACCCCTTTACCTAAACTTCCTCCGCTTACCCTTCAATCTTCTAATAAGGATAAGAACAACAGACCAGTTACCCTTAACCCACCACCTTCACCCGATAAAAATGAGCCACTTACGCTCAAAGAGTGGTTCACTCGAAAAGAAGAAGAAATGAAATCCTTGAGGTGGCTTAACGCCGATCTACTCCAGAGGAACATCTTATTGAATGTGTGTCCCAAGAGGATCCACACCATGCAACCCCAGTAAATGCACCTCAAAGACCAAGGTTTTACCCAACAAATGATGCACGGTCAGGGATCCCACCCAATGAGGTGCACGGACCATCCAACTACCTAAATTCGGATCTAGATGAATACCAATAATTCCCTCCACTCAAAATGTAATTGGAGCGAGTACGTCTGAACCCTCCGAAGGTGTCACAAATGGCACATGAACCCCTGGTGCCAACCGAGCAGGATCCTCAGGAAATGCCTCGGGCTACACCTACCCAAGACCAGGCCCATCATGATGTAAACCAGGGTCTCACCGACACAATCTAGGCACTAACAGCTCGATTGGAAGCAATGGAAGGTCTACGCACTCCGATACAGCCAGAGAGGAAGCCCTACCCAGATTGGGTGAGCAACACACCACCTCCACCCAAATTTGAGTGCTTTGTATTCCCTATTTTCAATGGATTAGGTGATCTAAAGTATCATTTGATGCACTACATTTCTTATTGGACCCTATGATGGGAACTCCAGATCAATAAGAAGCATTGAAACTCAGATGATTTGTATGGACCTTGCAATGATCTGCCTTCGTCTGGTATATGAGTCTGCTCACTCATTCAATAAAAATCTAGGAATACCTTTTGTAGCAATTACTATTCCACTTCATCTCGAAGTTGCTTAAAACAATGGTCATTGACCTCCTGAATTGTAAATAGAGAGAGAACCAGAGGGTATCAGATTTCATCGCCAGATGGAATGGTCTAACCTACTCTCTGAACATGCCAATGGCTCAAGATGAGATGCTTCCCATATGCATCGAAAACCATTGAGATGAGCTGCGAAAACCGCTCATACCAGTGGAGTGCACCCCTGGCTTCCGCCATCTCTCGGCCATCGCCCAGAGAATTGAGGACTCCCTGCAGCGGACCAATATGAAGTCCCGAATATCCTCACAGGCTCATGCAAAGAAAACAATTAGAGTTGATGTGTCCTCTATTATGCTTAAGCCAGCACCTGCGCCTGCTCCAATGCCATGGCCTCCACCAAATATTCAAGGGACCCATATATATTAGTGGCCACCTCCGCCCAAGAAGGATGATCAGAGAGGATCGATGTGGTACCAGTTCGAGGAACGAAGGTACAATGTATACTTAATCCGAGAGGACCAAGTCCGCAGTTATTTCATCAGCTACATGAATTGAAACGTGCTCTGGCTCTTGGATCCTAGGAATCCCAAAGATGTAGGCCGCGATGACAAGCCAGATTACTTTCCCTACCATTGAATTTTAAGCAACAGAATCCAGGAATGTTTCATATTCAACGAACTCCTACAAAGGATGGATGACTCCAGGAAAGTCGAACTGGGACCACCCCAATCACATGTGACATATATTTGTACCACTGACTCTGATAAAGGGGAGGGGTGGAAGGAAGTCACAAACATGAAGTGGAAGAAATTTTCTAGCTTGACGACGCGGAAGTCTATGAACCAAGCTCATGGAATACTCTGAGCTCAATTATAGCAGCCAGTGTTGCCGCCAATATCCCCTAATGCCGCGCAACCAACAATATCGGCCTCGCAACCCTCCATGAGCTAGTCATCCATGAGTAATCAAAAAGGAATGGGAGGAAAGCGCAAGAAGAACAGTCCACAACGAGGCCAAAGTTAGCCCCGACACTGTCAGATTTTATTCCCTCAAACATGGCACCACGGGCACCAACCCACCAAACGACACCATCGAGGACAACCGACTAGGTTGACCTGTCATAGGATGAGGAGATAATCATTGGTTCCATCAATGTCATTCATCTAATGGAATCGTTCCCCAATGAAGGGTATGGTTATGAACCTGTGTTCTCGATTCAAGGGTCATGGAGGAGGAATCATAGAGGCAGGGGATACAGGGGAAGGCGCTATCGCAGCCGAAACCAACCCTATTGTTTTACCTTCGACCAAACTGTTAATATCACGGAAACCAGTGGGAGATCCCTTCAATGGACTCAACAAGACAAATAATATCCCTCCACCTCCACAAGCAGCCACTCTGGCCCTGTCATTATTCGTTACCCATCAGAGGAGGAACAGATTTCTAGCAGCCTAGTGCGCATAGACAGACAGGCCGGGATGAGTCCCCAGAATGTGGGAACACCGCCGAACTCTAACCTCGCGGATGGTCTTTCCTCGTCGCATGCTCCAACAACTAAAGTTCCTATAAAAACCCTCCCACCGACAGAGAAGTGTTAGCCGTTAGAGAAAAAATATTATATCTTTAAGCAGTTGGCATCAATACCAGCCAAGATGTCAATCCTTGATACCCTAAGTTTTTCAGCTGATCTCAGGGAGGCGCTTATTGAAGCCTTGAACAACCCCCAGGAGTTCCAAGCCGAGGTAGCTGCTGCCGAGATTTACAAAACGAAGACTGGGCTAGCTGAATGCAATGAAGTGATTTCCTTCACCGATCAGGATGAAGATTCCATCATGCAAGGACATATCAAACCACTATATGTGTCGGACACACTAAATGATGCTGGGATCCGCAAATTCTTTATTGAAAACGACTCCATAGTTAAACTCATTCCCCTACGAACATTCCACAAGTTGGGATATAGTAAGGATGACCTAATCCACTCATCCACAACCCTGTTGAGTTATGACAAGAGGGAACATAAGTTAATGGGATAAATCAAGCTGAAGACCCATTTTGGCGACCTTGTGGCCTACCCAGAATTTCTGGTGGTCTGGCTGAACATAACATTCAATGCCCTGCTTGGATGGTCATGGATCCATAAGAACATGAACGTTCCTCCATCCTACCACCAATGAATCATGTATTGCGTCAATGGACAAAGTGAGACATTGAATGCTTACAAGGCCCCTTTCGAGCTCTCCGAGTCAAACTACATTAACGTCGGGTTTTAGGAGAAAAATAAAAATAAGCCTCCACATGATGGTATTGACTGGATCCCTGCTCCAAATGGTATAGAAATGGTTCTTAATGGCCACCTTCGGAAGATTGGCAAAGACTACGTACTTCTCATCAACCATGTTGAGAGTAGGGATTCAAGCTTGTACACACACTCGACTGTACTCATGACTTCATCCATGACGCCCGAGCATAGCGGTGCGGAAATGACCGCTGACCCTCAAATTAGGGGCAAATACTTGAGAAAGGATGCCATCAATGATTCTTCTCCGGACTCCCGGGAGCCCGAGTCAAGAGCTCTCCCCTCTCCGGATCAAGAAGATTAGGATTTTAAAGAAGAAGAGGAAGATCTCAGGGTTGAACCTCTGGAATCTTAGGAAGGTATCTCCACCACAGTGGACAAGCAGAGAGAAATAAACATGTGTACCGATGAAGACCCGAGGCCCACTCTTATTAGTGAAACCATGTCTTCTGAGTAACACAATGTATATAACACTTTGTTAAGGAAACATCGAGATGTTTTTTCCTGAAATTACACAGAAATTCTGGGACTCGATTCCGAAGGGGCGACCCACCACATAGGTATGGAAGAAGACCACCAGGGCTATTATCAAGCCTCCAGAAGAACACACCCCACACATGCTACCAAAATTTAGGCTGAAGTCGATAAGATTATTGAAGCATGCTTTATTCAGGAGGTCCAGTACCCCATCTGGTTGGCCAAAATTGTCCCCGTCAAGAAAAAGAAAGGAGAAATCTAAATCTTCCTTGATTTCAGGGATCTCAATTGGAAATACCCTAAATATGATTTCCTACTCCTGATTACCGAATTATTAATCGACGCAACGGCCGGGTATGAGGCTCTATCATTTATGGACAGTTTTTCTGGGTATAATCAAATCTGGATGGCCAGAGAAGATGAAGAAGCCACTACCTTCATATCCCATCAAGGAATATTCTATTATAGGGTCATTCCCTTTAGTATCAAGAACGTTGGTGCCACATATCAATGTGCCATGCATCGTATCATTAAACTATTCCTGGAGAGATTTGTCAAATGCTACATGGATGACATAGTGGTCAAATAAAGATAGCATTCGGATCACCGGTCAAACCTTGAAACCATCTTCAAAAAACTTCGAAAACATAACCCGATGATGAATCCCTTGAAATTTCTCTTCGGAGTTTCCTCATGAAAATTCCTTGTATTTGTCGTACGCCATTGTGGCATCAAAGTCGACCCTGAAAAGAATAAGGCTATCCTTAGATTACCACTTAACCACAATATCACTGAGTGAGGGGATTCCAAGGACACCTAGCCTATATCATATGGTTCACAGCCAACCTGGCAGGCAAATGTTTTCCCTTTACCAGGTTAATGAAGAAGGGAGTCACGTACCAATGGAAAGATGACCGCCAAGAGGCGTTCAGCAGCCTAAAGAAGTACCTCTTAAGCCCACTGGTGATCATGCCCCCGGTTGATGGATGAATTCTCATTCTATACAGGAAGGCACTAGAGTGGTCATTGGGAGCCTTCCTCACTCATAAAAATGATGCCCACAGTGAAAACAGTCTCTATTACCTCATCCGAACCATGATCGATTCTGAAACTCAATACTCAAACATTGAGAAGAGTTTTTTGGACTTAGTCATCACAGTTTAAAAATTGCGACATTATCTTCAGCATCATGAAGTCCATTTGGCCTCGCAGAGTAACCTGCTCAAGTACATTTTTAGTCGCCCAATGCCGACCGGGCACCTGTCCCGATGGGCATTCATCCTGCAAAAGTTCAACATTTGGTTTGTGCCTAAGAAAGCCATCAAGGTCCAGTCATTAGCAGATTTTCTGGCGGAGCACCCTTCAACGGGGAGCACCGCACTGGTCACCGAGCTACCTTATGAAGACATATTCTCGGTTCAAGAGGAGTTCCCAGCATGGGAAATGTACTTCGACAACGCATCTCAAAGACCAACTGGGAAGAAGATGGAAGACCCCAAATTTAACAAGGTGGGCTTGGTGATAATACTCATGTCCCTATAAAAGTCATTCTTTCCATATTCATTCCTCATATAAGAAGGATGTATGAACAATGAAGTAGTGTATCAAGCCCTCATTGCAGGCCTGGAGCTCGCACACCAGGAACAAGTACAACACCTCAAGGTAAAAGGTGACTTAGAACTAGTCATCAAGGAAGTCAATGGTGACTATTCTATTAAAAAGGTGGATATGATTACCATGTTTGGCCATATATGAGTGTTAATGGAGGAATTTTCCACAGAACCAACATTGACCTATATTCCACAGACTCAGAATGCCCAGGCCAATGCATTAGCTAATGCAGCCACAACCCTAGATGACCTAGACTGGGATGAAACAAATATCGGTATTGCTAATCGTCAAATGTTCATGTCAGTTGTTCAGGCCAAGATGGACGAAATCAATGATGTCAGTCCTGTCCTTGATCCATGTGCTCCTACCACCGGCTGGATGACCCCCATTGCAAACTACCTTCAACAGGGAGAACTTCTATCAGACAGGGCTGAATGAGAGAAAATATGGAGAAGGGCAATCAACTATGTCCTATTTGGCGGCACGGGTCAGTAAGAGGTCCTCTACAAATGGGGCCTCGATGGAATCCTCCTTAGATGCATTTATGGAGAAGAAACTGTTGTCGTCATAACTGAATTGCATGCCGAAATATGTGGAGAAAATTAGTCTGTGTCTAAGATTTCTCATCAGGTTCAAAGGCTTGGGTACTATTGTCCCACCATGGCAAGAGATTTCAAGCACTTTACTGCAAAATGCCACTCATTAAAAATTCATGCCAACTTCATACACCAACCCCTAGAGTTACTTCATTAGGCTAAGTACTCCTGGCCATTAGCCATATGGGAAATGGACGTCGTGGGACTATATCCTCCTACCACAACCAAACAGTGGAAGTATATCCTCACAAAAACCGACTTCTTTTCCGAATGGACAGAAGCTGTACCCCTTAATGAAGTCGGGGCAAGAATAATTGCCAGCTTTGTGAAAAACTATATCATCACTAGATTTGGTGTCCCTCATACCATACTGATAGATAACGACACAGACTTCTGCTCTGTTGATTTAGAGAAACTATACCACGAATATGGTATCATGGCTAACCACTCATCCCGCTACCATGCAGCGGCCAACGGACAGATAGATGCTTTAAACAGGACCATGTACAACATTCTCCAGAAAATGGTGGACAAGGACATGAAATTGTGGCCGGATAAACTCCATCATTCATTGTGGGCTTATGGCACCACGATCTGCACTGCTACTCAGGATACTCCATACTAATTAGTATACGGAACAGAAGTAATCCTGCCCAATGAGCTCCAATTTCCCTTTCTCCGCATTTCCATTTGTAATCAGTTATCCAACAACGAGTAATCATAAAAACGTCTAGGTGAATTGGAAAAACTAGATGATAAGTGATTTCACACATTTCACCGTCTGGATGTATATCATAACCAGATCGCACGAGCCTTCAATAAAAAGGTTCGCCTCTGGTCTTTCTTGGAAAGAGAATTGGTGTTGGTCCTATAGACCCCAATGATACCTGGAAAGAAGCCTCCAAAGTTAGATCCAATGTTGGAGGGACCATATGTTATACACAAGGTCTACTCCAATGAGGCATTTTATCTTATCTCCATGGATGGGTAGTTCACTACCGCTCCTACAAATGCGAGATTTCTAAAGATGTATTTCGCGTAGTCAAAAGCAGTTTTTGTCTGAGTTGTAGGACATTAAAATGACAAGCACCCAACGGTCCATCCTCTATGACCCTAAACTAAGAGTATTTCATACTCACCGGCAGAACTAAAATCAGTTATCATCCGAGCTGCAGGACGTTAAACTGCCAAGCACCCAACAGTCCAAACTATATGAAACTAAACTAAGAGTATTTCGTCCTCACCGAATGATTCTAAACAACAAGAATTTCAAATAACTACATACGGATTGATTACTGCCCTCACAGGATATGTAGTGACGCTAGAATTCTACACCCTGGCCCAGCCACCACAAATAAAATTAAAAAAAATGTCCCCTTCCCCCATGAACGGACCAGCCCTGTACGGGGTGTACTTCTTTCAAAGAACTACATACGGCTTGATTCATTCCTTCATAGGATACATAGAGATTCCATGGATCCGTATCCTGGCCTAACCATCCCCAAATGAGGTTTAAAAAAAATTTCCCTTTCCCCCCGTGTATGGACTAGAACTGCACAAGGTGTATTCCTCATCCTTACTGCACGACGTTAAACTACACAGATGTTATTAAAAAAACGACTCTTCTCCCCCATGCATATACCAGAAATGCAGGGGTGTATTGTATTTCAGATAACTAGGTGAGTCTTGATTCATGCCCTCGCAGGATACGTAGTGACACCAGAATTCCACACCCTAGCCCAGCCACCTCAAATGAAGCCAAAAATACCCCCTTCCCTCGTACAGACCAGACATGCACAGGGTGTATTCCCCAAAATAACTACATGAGGCTTGATTCCTTCCCTAAAGGTATACATAGTGACGCAAGGGTTCCCCATCCTAGCCCAACCATTCAAAAAAAATTATCTCTCCCCCCGTGTACGGACCAGAACTGCACGGGGTGCATTCTTCTTCCTCACCACACAACGTTAAACTGCATGGACATCAGAGAACAATGTGAGGCTTGGTTCCTGCCATTTCGGGATACGTAGTGACGCTAGGGTCCCTCACCCTATCCCAACCGTCCCCAAATGAAAGTAAAAAATTCCCTTTCCGTCCGTGTACGAACCCACCCTGCATGGGGTGTCTTCCTCATACATACCGCACAACGTTAAACTGCAGGGAATAGAACGATTAAAAATGTCCAATCCCCCCATGTACGGACCAGAACTGCACAGGGTTTACTCTAAACATAACTACGTACGACTTGATTCCAACCTTTGCAGGATACGTAGCGACGCCAGGATCCCTCATCCTGGCCCATCCACCCCCGAATAAAGATTTAAAAAATGCCCTTTCCCCCATGTATAGACCAGACCTACACGGGGCGTGTTCATCGTACTTTCCACACAATGTTAAACTACACAGATAAGGATAAATGAAATATTCTGCCTTCCCCCCGGGTAAGGACTCGAACTGCATGGGGTGTAATAAAAAAAGAACTACGTGTGGCATGATTCCTAACCTCGCAGGATATGTAGCGACACCATGATCTTATCTCCTAGCCCAACCATCGAGAAAAGAAAACACAAGCATATATACCCCTCGTCCTCACCGCACGACGTTAAACAACACAGACTTCATTCTCACTGCATGACGTTAAACTGTATGAACTTCATCCTTACTACACGATGTTAAACTGTACAGAATTCGTCGTGACCCACCCAAGATATATGGTGAAACGCGGTGAGAATACTCCTTGCACATTTTTATACATCCTCTCCATATATCAGACTCCATGACCCAGATAATGGTGGATCTTCATAACCATTCATGGCCATCGTAAGTGGAACGTTATCGACCAATGTACACCTTTTTATGACTATGCATACCATTCCCTCATTGGATCTGCATATTGATAGCCCCTAGCCCATCTACCAAAGGCATGATTTCCTCAGGCGATACTCTTCCCAACTCCGTATGCTTATCAGCCTCATGTCCCTCATATCATATCTCCCGATCCAGAAATTTATGGAGTAGTGGTTTTCAAGTTCGTCCCCCTTTTCACATATAAACGTTGCCATGGTTTCCATACCCGGTTAGCCTATGTATCCGCCAGTGTTTCACATGATGACCTACATCTACGAACATCAAGATAGGGCTAGGCTACTTTGACTCCGTGGACAATTGAGGTGAAAATGTTTCTTGAATTCTTGAACACCATTATCCCCGCAAGCGGAACTATGTATTGTGAGAAATATCAGATCCTCATAACCATTAACGACTATCAGAAGTGTAATGTTATCGACCCATGTAAACCTTTTCATAACTATGCATACCATGACCTCAGCGGCTCTCCATATTGATAGCCCCTGTCCCTTCTACCAAAGGAAAGATTTCCTCGGGAGGTACTCTTCTTAGATCTGTACACTTACTGGCCTTGGAGCCCTCACACCACATATCTTGATCTGGGAAACCTCAATGTTATAGTTTACAACCTTCATCCCCCACACTATTCAGAGTATATCAGTGCATGTTAACTCAGTTATCCTACGAGTAACTACAGCAATAGTCACCTGATAGTAAGAGATCTATAACTGCTTAACTTGGAGTACTTTTTCCTTACCACACAATGTTAAATTGCATGGAGTGAAGGTACACCAACACACACAATATAAATAAGCACAGGGATCTCTCTAGGCTTTAACAGCAACCAGGGCCAAATAAGCTTGACATGTCTAGATATTTTTTTACCAAATGACAGACTTCGTGTCCCGGACAATCGCGGATCCTCATAACCAATCAAGGCCATCAGAAATTTAATTTTGTTGACCTGTTGAAACCTTTTCATGACTATGAATACCATGAACTCAGTGGATGTGCATATTGATATCCCCTGGCCTATCTACAAAAGGGAAGATTTCCTTAGGCAATACTCTTCCTATCTCCGTACGCTTATCGACCTCAGAGCCCCCAATTCATTTCTCCTGACCCAAGAAGCCATGGAACCACAATTTACACCAATCAACGCCTCTCCACATGTTGGGAAGGTCGTGATGTTCAATCCCAGTTACATTCTGATCAACCATGGCCTTTGAAACTACGTCCTTACTGCATGATGTTAAACTACATGGAACATCTTTCCCACTTGGCATAAAGCTGCAAAGACCAAGCATTAAACATCCAGGGAAATGCCTCCAACTAAATAATTTTCACTAGTTTAAAGATGCCCCATGTCATTTCTTCAAGACGTTAAAACTGCATAGCATCAGCAAAAATGCCCCTGTCCTCACCGCACGACGTTAAACTTCACAACATCTTTTAATAATGCTCCACTTCCGTACCTCATGATGGTAAACTGCACATATGTTGTCCTTTCCTCATGACGGTAAACCGCACTGTCAATCCTATCATGGGTTTAGTAAGGAACATAGGATTTTCTCTGTACCTCAGTGCATGGGTCAGACATGCACAAACAACCATCTCACACCAGCGTGAGAAGGAATGACTTCACCCATTCTCGGGAAATTTAGTCTAGATGTTTCTCCCGTATCTAGGAACCCTCTTCTCATAAAACATACATTGTACTCAGAAAAATACGAACTATCATAAGCCACCCCTGGTGGTCCAGAATCTCAACTTCCCTGAAGTTTCTCGGCTATCGGGAGAATGAAATCATTGACCCAAGGACACCATTTCATGACTATACATACCATACCCTCAATGACTCTACATATTGATCGCCCCTATCTAGTCTACCAAAGGCATGATTTCCTTAGGCAATGCTTCTATCCATATGACTCATGTCCCCTAAGCCCCCATGTCCATCCTAGGATTCAGAAACCCTAAGAGCTATAGTTTACCAGGCTCTTTCATGACCCGACCTGAATATGGTGGAACGTCTCTGATGAGATTACCAAGAACCAAGAGAATTCGTTCCATTTTCAATGATGTCCCAGCTACATGACTTTAAACTGCGCCAAGCCCCATTCATCCTCTGCGCCAACTAAATTCATAAGACAAGGATCTTACTTCCACACTCCTGATTGAAAACAATGTTCTCAAACCCTTTCAGTTGTCACATACCATTTCCGAGCCACGCTCCGTGGTTTTCAAAATTCTCCAAGACACCCATGGTGTTTTCCATAAGCAAAACATCCATGGAATCCATAGGCCATCAGAAATGGAGAGTCCTTGACATAAGGACACCTTCGCACGAATATGCATACCATGCCCTCAGCGGCATTTCATATTGATCACCCCTGGCCCATCTACCAAAGGCAATAATTCCTTAGGCGATGCTCTTCCTACCTCTACATGCCGATACGGATCCCATGCCTTGAGATATAACCTATATGTCATTAAAATCTGAACATGTCCCCCCCCCCATGCATCTGAAGGATATCGATACATCTTTTAATCAACAAAACCTCACTGGGGCTCTCGCCCCACCATATCTGGTCAAATCTGTTTGACCTCAAACATCTGTAATGATAGTCTTGACCGTGGGACTTTAAACCGCTCACAAAAAGAAGCACAAATCCTGTTAGGTCAAAAACCCGAAAAGGGTGACCTAACAAAATGTCAGGCCATACCCGCTGGGTCCACAGAAAATGGGCCGGGGACAAATTATGGTATTAACATTAAAAGACAAAACGTTTGTGGGGTTCTTCTAAAAAACCCTAGAAAAAGTCGAACTGTGCTGGCTGAGTCCCTTGGCTCGGGAAAAATTTAGAGCATTGTACAATCACTCATAGAGTTTTAGGACCACTCTACATAGGAATGGACTCCTCTTCAATCTGATCGGACCCCATTTCGATGGGGGGAATATATAGGGCCTTGAAAAATCCAGAAAGGAGAATCAAAATCCCCTTTAATCCAAGAGAGATTCAACCCAATTTCCCCCAAAATAATTTGGGAAAAGTGTGGGGAATACTCAATGGATGGCACAAGGTGAACCGGTCCACAGACCATTCCAATGATAACGGTCCATGGCCAGTTCCGCGAGGCGCCCCTCCGCGGACCGCTGTCGTTCGTGGAATGGAGGCGGGGATCCTCCACGGGTGTGAAGCAGGACAAGCACCAACCCGGTCCACTATCATGAACCACCCCATCTACGAACCGCGTCAACCATCCCGGGCCACATCTGCTGTCATTTGTGGAATGGAGGCAGAACCCTGCGCAGCTGCGAAGCACTCCCCGAGCTAGTTTGGTTCACGGGGGAGGTGTGTTCAATGCCCCCCCACGAGTTGCGGATTGACCAAGTCATCCGTAAACCGGGTTTCTAGTCATGGGCCTCGGCAAAAGGTGCCAAATGACCATAGATATATCTCTTTCCCCACTCTATAAAAGGAGATGTAGGGGGAAGAGGAAGGGAGATCAATCATAATCTTGTGGAAGGATTACGAAGGAATGAGCTTAGGTTTTCCCAAACAGTGATGTTATATTTTGCGAACTAGAATAGGTATAATTCTGGAAACGAATTAAAGCAGAACTAAAAAATGCATAACATCTTGGTGAACCACGAACATAAAATAACAATGATATGAAGACCGCGAACCATGGCCCCTCCGTGGATGCACTCCCCATGGACCATGAATATTATGCCCCTTTTCCATTCTGTCACAAAGCATAACAACCTCCTACGCGGTCGAAGCCCCGACCGACGAACCTCAGACTGGAATCGCCCTAAGTCGCCGCTGCTCGCATGGACCCCTCTGCATACCAACATGGTACGATGGCCGAACTTGAATCCATGAACCCCCCTAGTTCGCGAGATTCCCATCAGTCCGTGTACCATCCTGGTTCACGGATGGCCTCTCCAGCCACGTAGCACCTCCCTAGGTGAAGGGCACAACCTCTCATACACTCGTGTGGTCCACCAAATCCTTCGGAGTTACCATTCCCTGAGCTAGATAAAATCCTACCAATATGTCCTGATCCTTCACAACTCCCTCATTGGCCCATTCATCCGCCCCGAGCCGAGGCCTCCACCAGAGCAACCAGACCCATGTGATGTAACCTTTAGGTGCATTAGTGCACCATTTTGAGTTCACATACCCACAATATGTGATGGATAAGGGGTTGCTCCAGCTCTTAAGTAGATTCCCGAATCATTCCTGGGTTCACATTCCCACAATAATGTGGAGTCCGTGCCCGGGAGTCCCCTTTCTGCTCCTCTAATGGTTAGGACTGGGGCACTTCTCACCTCCACGGGGAGTGGCAGACTACCCATCAGAAGGAGGCACCGATGCACCTCTGTACTTCCCCATGGACATGGACAAGGAAGGGAATACTGGGGAAGGTTGATGCTCCATTCTTCTTCGTGGCCGAGTCTCTTTCCCACTGGGATTTAATACCATGGTCATCCATCTTGGCGTATGCCCTGAATTTTTGGGATGCCCCCACGTGTAACCCCCATCACACTTCCCACGGACGTACCTTTTGCGACGTGATCTTCTGGTCCCTAGTGCCTTTGATTTCTGACACTGAGAATGACTCATGTGGGCTTATAGTAAGCATCCACCACAAAATCTACCCTGGGCCTCCTCATAGTGTATGCCCTAATCCATTACACTGGGCTACCTTAGAGTATAAGACCCATGCCAATTTGAACTACATGGACTTTGATTACCTACCACATGGGTACGTAGGAAGTCTCCAAGAGGATCATTCCCGATCACCGGCAGACCCCCGGGTCCACATTCACGTCGGTTTTCCAACCCCCCCCCCCCCCCCCACCCGAACTACGTGGAATTTGATATCGGTCTACTAGGTACGGTACGTAGGAAGCCTCTATGAGGTTCAAGCCCAACAGTCGGTCATACCGACCCCCTTTATTTCGGTTTACCCACACCTTGGGCCGCCTTATATAGTAAGCCCCATACCAAACCGAACTACGTGAATTCTTATTCCTCTTGCTGGGATACGTAGGAGGCCTATACCACAGGTTCGATCCAAATGCTCAAAGTCATTATATGTCCCCCTAGATGATAGTAAACTACAGAGTGCCTGGTTATGAGGCTTTAAACCAGTGTCGTCTCAATGAGTCTAGATTCCTCACTGACATTAATCCAATGAGGGATGGTAAAACTTAGGCCTAAATGATTCTGAACCCCAGCGTCCAGCTGACCATTTCCAACCAGGAGTAATCCATGGATACTATTCTTGGGTATAAACCAATGATTCATGAACATATGAATACATCTATAATCTATAAGAGAGTCCTAGAATATGAAATAGTTCCCCCCAAAAGGGTGGGATGAACCCGACTTCCCATCCTCTAGACCAATGGGAGTCCTTAAGAATAACTGCTCAAACCACCCAGCGAACGCCTGCCTTTGAGAAGCAGGTCCACGTATTGATGGATATTGAACCCATGTGAATTTTGAGGAAAAAACGGTGCACCCTATATGAGTGATTAAGAAGAACCCAATATTCTCTAATAAACCGTTGGGAAGCACACATTTCTCCCCCAGGATCCCATCGTGCTCCGCGAGACACATACTCATCATCGATACCAATATTTCAAAAAAATGTTTTCAAAAGTAATCATTTGAGGTTTTATAGGGGGATCTATTTCACTAGATCATCATTTTAAATGTTTCATAGAATTATTTTTCTAAACCCTTTTAATTAATGTCAATGTTTTCAAAATGATTTTAAGGATTTATTTATATGGATATAAATGTTTTTAAATAATAATTAATTTTAAAAGTTTCAAAGTGTTATGTGAAACTATGATTAAAAAATCTTATATTAATTACTTAATTTTTAAAATGTGAGAATTTTAAATGATTTTGTGAATAAGATGTATTTCTATCTAAGAATTTTACTGATCATTTTCACCTATGTCAAAATCCTTTGATGGATTTAAAACATATTTGATGTTGATTTATTATGATATAAATATTCCATATTGAATTGACCGTTTTGTGATATGTTTGACTCTGGATGTGTTATTTTTATAATATTCATGGTTTATAGATAAATTATTTACATTTTGTCTTCTAGTCTTAATACAAATGTTTATGTTATATTTCAACATTTGCTTATGATGAATGTGTTGGATTAGTGTGTTCTGTGTTAGGGACCGGTAAAAGTAAGCCCTCCGGGTTTGGGTCCGGTTACAGCAGGCCCTCCGGGTTGGAGTCTGATTACAGAGGCTCTATGGGATAGAGTCCGGTTACATAGGATCTCAGGGTTGGAGTCTGGTTACAGAGGCTCTTTGGGTTGGAGTATGGTTACAAAGGCTCTCCGGGATGGAGTCTGGTAACAGAGACTCTCCGGGATGGATTATGGTTACAGTTATCCCCTAGGTCACGACACGAGGCATTGAAGTTGAAATTAAACATCGGTACTATACATTCCATATTATGAAAGTAATATTTAAGGTTCATGTGGTTATTATACTAGTAGAATACCCATGACAATGTTTTATTATGGAATTATTTATCCAACTCATATTCCTTCCATAAAAGTGATCATGTTTATTATTAGTAATGGCATGTGTTTTCAATTATTCACCATGCCTAATATTTAATTTTTCTTCTGTTGTATTGCTTACCCTTACTGAGTGTTTGAGCTCACCCATTTCTTTTGTTTCTTTTTTCAAAGATATTAAGAAATATTTTATGAGTGAATTGCAGGAATAATCTTTGATGCTTAGATATTTCTAATAGAATAAATTTGTGATGTTTTTATTTTTCAGTTCTAATGTTGAAATTCATGTATGAAATATATTTTCCAAGACTAATAAGTTGATCAGTACTTTAGGACTTGATTCATTGAATCAATCCAATTTTATGTAATAATGTACCAACTTTGGGTAACTAGGGATGGGGAATTACATTTGGTATCAGAGAAAGTTTTTTTCAATCCTTGGAAACTAGATTTAGAAAAACATGGAATAGAGAACATTACCCTAAGATAGACTTTGAGGATTAGTATAGAAGAACATCCAAGAATTTTGGTAATGTAGAGATTTTGTGAGTTTTCCATGAAATGTTTCCCTATCTATATATGAGTAGGTAGAGGTGCATCTGGCACATATGTATCAAGGGGTAAAACCTAAAAACAATGCTTTGAGCTAAACTCAAATGGGAAATAGTGCATGATAACGACCCTTGCTGTACTCTAGGTTACAACACTCCTGGGGGATATGTTTAGGATAATTCACATTTTCATTACAGTCCATTATGAAGGATTTAGGAATAAATAATTACTCAAGAAAATATTTTATGATTGTTGATTATACTCCTAATCTATTCAATATACTTTAGGTATTTTACAAGTTTGTAATTATGCATTCCGATTCAAAAAATAACCTAGTGTATTCTATTGTTTAGAAATGGCACCTAGTAGAAGGAAAGATAATTCCAGCAATATGCATGATCAAAAGATTAAGAGGGATAATATCTTTCTTGGTATTAAGACAACATTTTGAAAAGAAATAGTCTCCTACAAATTATCATCATATGAAGAAATAGTATCATGTGTTAATAATATAAGTAAATAATTCTTTAAGTCATATGGCTTTGAATGGATTTCAAAGAAGAAAAGGATGGTAGAAAGAATTATGGATAAAGAGAATAAGGGAAAGAATGATTTTCCCATATGTGAAAACTGTGGGAAGAATCACCTTGGTAAATGCTTCAAGGAATGGGAGTTTGTTACAAATGTGGAGAAAAAGGTCACCAGCCTTGTGATTACAAGGGAAAGAAATATTATTTCAATGTAGAATGCAAAAATTTTAGTGAAATGGGGCATTATGAAAATGTATTTCCTAATCCCCAAGGAAACTTACCTCAGAAAAGTCCAAAGGGATCAAGGTCAAGCTTATGTTGTTTCTATAGTTTATGTGGAATAATTAATGTATTTGTGTATTTGGATTCAATAATTATATTGCAGTTATAATAATAATGTGACATATATAAGGACTGTACTACAGTACTTGTTATTTTCCGTAAGGTTTTAAAATGATGGAGGAAATCATATTTTCAGAATGTGACAATAATAGAATCATTACTTTGTCTAAGGAATCTGATGTTACAATTCATTTTGGAATTTAGAAACCTTTTAGAGATAGTTTGGATAGAGTTATTTTGGATAACTATAAAGGTTGGAATGGATTAAGTTGAACTTTGGATAGTATTATTTAATGTTAAAACATTTCTTTTTATTTTTTTTGTAATATCTTATAATACTATAGTTTTAGGAAAATGAAAACCTGCAGGTCGAGCGATAACCCGTCACGTCAGACAAAGATGCAGGAATCAGACCCACAACCATAGTGTGATAGGCCTTTATTACCAACCACTAGCCTACAAGAAGTCCCCGGTTATTAAAAAATATTTTTCTTCATTTAAATGGAATGTGTTAATATTTGGACCCATATACGATTCAGGTAAATATAAAAGTTTTGATTTCTATTATCTTTTGGAGTGAAAGATGAGTTTTATGGTAGAAATTAGTTGAATGATGAAACTTTACAAGTCAAGTATATATATATATATATATTGCACTTATTATATGAAAAAATTAATTCTTTACCAATAGTGAAGGGTTATTAAAACCAAAAATTTGTTATACTAATACCGAATGGTTTGTTGAACTGATGATATTTAGATTCATCATAAATCGATGGATTTGCGACCCTCATGTGTACACTTGTTTTTGATTGATGACCTAAATCACTCCCTATAAATATTTAGGTTTTCCCTGCAATTATATGTCTTTTGTAAAACCCCAATCTTCCACGGAATGATTCTCTTTGAATAATATAGTAGTGTGTGGTGTATGCAACATCATGTTCTAACCGACCACACCCAATCAAACTAGCCATTATGAATAGTAATAACAACTTTTTAAAAATTTATAAATTTTATCAATAAAAATGGACTTCATTTTTTTATTTGGAATATAGAAATTAGCTTAGGGTGAATTTTTGGTATTTTTCTGAAAACATTCAATTTTTGATGAATAGTGAAAAACACTAAGTTGTTGTTTAAAACCGAGTTTTCAACTAAATAATTATTTATATTATTTAAATTTATTTTAGGTAAAAATGGATACATAATAGCTATATATGTTCAGTGTAATTCATTGCAGCTAGTTTATAAAAAATTTAGATATATAAAAATTTTATTGAATTTTTCACCGGCTTTTACCCACCTTCCAAGAAAATTTGCAAACTCACATAAAACATAGTTTTACCTCTTCTGTGAATGGAATTTCAAAAATCTTAAAGACATGGTTGATATCAGTAAGTAAAATTAGGTTCAATGAGATGAAAATATTTTTTTGATGAATATTATCTTTTTTACTTTTATTTAGCACGGTTAAAAGTAAATAGGGTAATTAAGGGTGACAATGATATTATTATTACCCTAAACCATGTACTAATTCTATGGGATAAGTATATTTGGACCAAAAAAACCTTAGGAATAAAATATGAACCTCTTTGGCCCACTTGGATTAGATTAGAACACTTATTATTATTTTATTTAAAGAAGAGTTAAAAGAGTTAAAACAATAGTTTAATAACTAAAACCTTTTTAATATAGGGTTATACATAATATAAATTCATCTATAAATATTTATTAGAAAGATAAAAATATTTCCTACATAATGGTAGTTTATTTATATTTTTTAGACATTATATAATTTAATTTATTTATGACACAATAATGATACAGTAATTACCTAATTAATGACATATTAAAATAATTGAAATTATAAATATCCAAATAAATTTAATTTGAGACTTTTAATGAATTAAATTATTTTATAGTCTAATATTACATATTGGGGTTTTTTAGATGAATTTATTTTTAAGTCATAATGCTGTTATAAATTTAGTAAAATAAAAATAAAAAATAGTGTCAGAATTAACATAAAAGAGTTTTTAAAACAAATATTATATTATTAATTGATTTTATATTTATAAAAACCTATGGTTCGGCCAAAGGACATATATAATTATAGTTTTATCATTAATGAATCACTTTTGGTTCTATTGTAAGTAAATAGTAAGTTTATTAACCATATAATATAAAAATACAATGAGACATGGTAAATGTCAACCAATTTAACTAAGATTTAAATCTAAAAGATAAAGTTAATATAGTGACCCAAACCTATCTAAAACATATTGGATGAGTGGTTTTCGACCAATAACCACCTTATAATTTAAATAATTTACATTGGAGCCATTATAAACCGAAAATTAGTTTATTATAAAATAATATTTATAGATTTTCCTAAGGTTCCCCTCACCCCTCCTATAAAAGGTCACTCTCATTTATCGCTAATTCACACATTCAAATCCATTTTTCTCAGAAATCCTCTACCCAAATAACCCTCTAAACTATAATACCTTCATTATATAGGACTTCCATTAGTCAGAAATCCATCTTATGGAGCCATTTTGGTATTATCAAAAGGGAGAACCCGAGGATGAGGTATATATTTCATCACCTCTTTAAAGTTTCGTTCTTCATCCACCTCCTTTTTCTTTGTTGTTTCCATTATAAAATTATAAATCCAGTATCTTCTATATTCTGTTATGTTATTATAAATATGGTACAACCAAATTCATTATCCTATATATCCTTTGAATGATATGTCACCATACATACATACGTACGTCTTACCGTCTCCACGTCGTGGTGTAATTATTATTCATTACATTATTATTTGTATGTGTATAATAATGACGAGTAATTTATGTAAATAATACATATAACATGATAATTATTATGTATATATGATATACCGTCCAATTATATAATATTTTAACATCAAGAGAATGATATTGTCCCTTGTGCGTACGTATGGATTACAATCTCCATGAACGCGATGAGATTAATTCCCCATCATATCCATTCAAGAATAATTTTACCTAGATGATAAAGAATAATGTTTAAATACATGATATAATTATGGATATGAATAATATGCATCCCACACATAACAAATATGACTCACATAATAATGAATATAAAGGAAAACGAATCCGTTATCACCCAAAACAACGATAATACTGAGATATTATTAACAAATTAGTGTTAAAAGATCATATATGATATCATATTAATTTATATGATTATTGTATAATTTAATAACAATTATTTCACCATTATACAAGAGGTTAACCTATCATTGACCATGTAAAAGTAAAAGGTAAGGATTAATTTCACAATCTCTTCATTATCCGTAATTGATTATACGTAATTATCTATTGGGACCTCTTTATCATCCACATACATGTTTCTTAAAAATTCATTGCAAAACAATTTTACTATTTACTAGACTATGGGTTAAATGAATTTATACCCTTGTCTTAAATTTTATAATTTTTTTGAAAGGAATCTTTCGGTCATTTTCCAAACAAAGTACTTTTTAACCTTTTCAACAAAATTAATGTAATAATGTATTTTTTTTAAACTTATACGGCGGGTGCGGCTATTTTCTGCCGTTATATCCTTGTCAAAGCTTCCCTAACAATATTATAATAATATTTTCAAGGTAATTTTTTTCTTTTATACTTATTTATCTTTTAAAGGATTTCAATAATAGATATTTCTCTCAAATAGTTTTGTTTCTATCTATTTCAACATCCTTTGATGGATTTTCAACTTATTTGAAGTTGATTTATTATGATACAAAACATCCATATTGTATCAAAATTTTTGTGATATGTTTTACTATGTATTTGTTATTGTTTTATTCCATTCATTTTTTATGAATAAATTATTGACATTTTGTATGTTAGTTTTAGTATGAATGTTTATGTTATGTTTAAAAAATTTTATGTGAGGAATGCATTGGACTTAGTAAGTGACGGGTGGAGCCCGCTACAGCTCCTCGATGAATCGGTAGGTCTAATGTGACAAACTGGTGTCTTCTCACAAGGCCTTGATAAAATCTTATTTTTAGTCTTGGCACAAGTCCTTTACTGTGTGGTTATCAAAGCCTAGTATTTTGCATTCATCATTATTAAAGTGACTATTGATATTGCATGTGATTATTCAACTAGTAGAATATCAATGTGAGTAATTAAATAGAATTATTTGATTTTATCTTTTCCATATTATTCTTATGTTCATGTTTAAAAGGATTTTTCTTTAGTTATACATTACCTTAAATGTTTATGCTTAATTATGAAAATTTTCTCTATATTGTTATCCTTACTGAGCATTTGAGCTCACCCCTTTCTATGTTTTATTTTTCCCAAGATGTGAAGAGGTATTTTATGATTGACCGGCCAGGATAGTCTGAGAGGATATGAGTGTGGACTATGGAGACTATGTTGTTGTATATTTTCACTTTATGAAGTAATTTAAGACTTATGAATGTATCTAGTACTTCCCAGGATACTAAACTAATTGTTCATTCAAGGGTTGATCTTTTGTAATAATTAAAATGTTATATAATAATGCACTAACTCGGGGTAACTGGGTTCAGGGCGTTACAATTGGTTTTAGAGGAAGTTTAGTACAAACCATGGAAAATTGACTTAGATAAACTCTGATTAGAGAACTTAACCCTAAGATAGACTTTGAGGAATAGTATAATATAACATTCTAGAATTTTGGTATTTTAGATATTCTGTGAATTTTCCAAGAAATACATCCCTGTCTGGATATGAGAAGGTAGAGGGGGCTCTGGCACAGATATACCAAGGTGTAAAACCCGAAATCACCGCTTTGAGCAATACTCGAACAAAAACTGGTGCACGACAACAGGCTTTGCTGCACTCTTGGTTATGACACTCCCTAGGGATAGGCTTAGGATAATTACTATTTTATTTATAAACCATTATGAAGGGTTTATGAGTATATACTTCATCAAAGAAAACATTTTTATGATTATGGATTATATACACAAACTGTTCAATTTATGTTAAGTGTTTTACAAGTTTGGATTTATGTATTGTGAATAATAAACTAATCGAGTTTATGCCATTTTTAGAAATGGCGCCTAGTGGAAAGAATGGAAACCGTATCAATGCACACACCCCATGTTGGGATTTACATTTGTTGAACTCCCTGTGAGATGGTTATTTAAATAATAACAAATCTTAGTTTCATTTTTTTCAATTTAGTATTTTGTTAAAATTAGTCTAAATATGTGTATATATGTTTAAATCATGTGTATATATGTTTATCTATGTTAATTTATGTTTTAAGGTTGACCTAGAAGTATTCTGGAAAGAAAAGACACTTTATGAGAATTCCATGTCTTGACTCATTGTTAGTTATTTTTCGGTCGCACTGATGATGAACAGTCGCACTGATAAAGAAAGGTCGCACTGATGATAAATGGTCGCACCATTGATGAATGGTCGCACCGATGATGAACGGTCGCACTGATGATGAACAATTTCACTGTTGATGAACGGTCGCACCGATGATGAATGGTCGCACCGATGATGAATGGTTGCACCGATGAGGAACAGTCGCCTTGATGAAGAGCAAGTCACCGATGTGGAACGGTCACACCGATGGATACCAATGATCTTAAGCTACCGATCATGAGTCACTGATACTGATGATATTAAGCTACAAATCATGAGTCACTGATACCAATTGATCATGAGTCAATGATACAGATGATCTTAAGCTACCGATACCGATGCAGATTCAAAATGACTCACCGATCTCATGACTCAATGATAGTCATTAAAACTGTTTGAATTTTTATAAACTCTTATTTAATTCCAAAGGTCATATTTGATGTTTTTAATGCAATAATTTTTTTTAATGTTAGTTATTGGCATGTCAGGGGACTGTACCTCGTACCTATGAAAATTTAATCATTCCCATTGCCATAGATCATGGAATAAAAGGAATATCGAGCTGCAGTAAATGGTGTGAAGATGAAAAGACATAGAGATAGATGTTTTCCATGCACTTATACGAAAATAATAACAAATAGGGAACTCAAAGAAGGTATTTCAAGAACTTCAAAGAACTCTCAGTCATGTAACCCATCACTACTGAAGAGCATTCGAAGAGCACTGAAAACCAGAGAACATACTCACATGTGAAGAACACCAAGATGAACAACAATACTCTATTTTTCTAAAGAAAAACCAGAGGACTTAGAATCATTTATGCTGAATCCAATGAGTCTAAAGCTCCATTACAAATATCTAGAGCATTTTAAACTCATAACCACTATCTCTATAGAGATTCATTTATTTACATTTTGAGAAGTGTGTGTACTCTGTATACATTACACACACACTTTCTCTTGTGCTGAACTGGAGGATACAAAATCCTCATTCCAAAATCCATACATCATACTGTATCCCACTGAGGACAGTGGTAGAGGTCAAGTGTGACCTGGACAGCCTGATTCATGTTGTCTTTGTTTTCCCATGATAAACTGTGGTAGAGGTCTTATGACCTAGATAGTACTGTACTATTGTTCACCCCGATCCAATGGATCAAATATATATAAATTGGTTGAGAGGACTAAGTCTCTACTGGAGACTGAACCTCTTGATTATATCTGTTGTGTTTTTTTGTATAAGTATAAAGTATACTACATATATCTTTTATATTCCACTGCTATTACTTTGAAATTAAAAACTATTTTAAAGTTACATTGATTGTTAAATTAGAATGTTTTTAACTTGTTGTGAACCAGTAGGTTAGCTTCAAAAGATAATTTAATCTTGTGATTAAACTGACTGAGATATAGTCAATCTTTAAGAAGCCAATAGAAAATTTACAATCTGTATAAATTCACTATAGTTTAACATTGTTTTCAAATTGGGGGATTTAAAGAGAAATACTTTGTAAAAGAAATTTTAATTGGAACTCAATTCACCCCCCTCTTGAGTATCCACTCCGACCAAAATTTGGTATCAAAGGATTTTTTTGTTTATCAATGTTCTCAAATACTCTGTATTGAAACTGCGATTTTAGTTATAATTTAAAGATCTTAAATTTCTGTTAGTTCTAAATTTTTTCTTTTTAATTTTATTTGCTAAATTCTAGATATGGACAATAGCCTACAAGGTGATGCTAACAACATGCCCCCTTTATTTAATGGCACAAATTATGCACAGTGGAAACTGAAAATGAAAATTCATTTAGAAAGTCTGGGATTTGACATCTGGACTACTATTGAAACTGAATATAAGATTCCAGCAACTGTTAGAACTATTTGGGATGAAGCTACTATGATATCTTATAATAATAATTGTAAAGCTATGAATGCTCTGTATTGTTCTTTAGGAGATGAAGAGTTCAATAGAATATCTGATAATAAAACTTCATATGAAATATGGGATTCTTTGAGTGTTTGTCATGAAGGATCAACTAATGTTAATGAAATGACATTAAATACATAAACTATTATTTATGATAATTTTAAAATAAATACTAATGAACATATCTATGACATGTATCTCAGGTTCAATGAGATTGTCAATACAATGATCTCTCTTGGAATAGATGTCACTTATAAGGAACAAATCATTAGAATATTGAGATGTCTACCAAATCGATGGAGAGGCATTTCTGTTTCAATTAGAGAATCATGCGACATATGTATGCTACTAGTTAAGGAATGTGGAAGAACTCAAGGTGAATAAGGAGGAGGATGATGAACAAAAAAATAAGTATGTAGCTTTTAGATCTACTGCTTCGAAGAGAAAGGACGAAGAGAAAGATCAAATTCAATCTGAAAGTTCAACAAGTGAAGATTCAGACTCTAACAGTAAGGCTGAGACGACTCAAATAGCTGGGAGATTCAAGAAGTTCTATAGGAAGAATAAATTATTCAAAAAATCCAATTACAAATGAATGTATGACAACATGGTTCATTGGAAGAAGGATTGGAAAAAACCTTAAAAGAATGATGAAGTTGTCTACTATGAATGTAAATGGAAAGTTCAAATTAAAGCTGACTGTCCAAAACTAAAGTTAAATAATAAATATGACTACATGGAACATAAGTACAAGAGAGCTATGAAAGATACTTGGAGTTCTTCAGAAGACAGTACAAGTGAATATGAAGTTTCTGATTCTGAGAAGAATCGTGCCAACATGTGCTTCATGACCAATACCTCT
Source organism: Viscum album (assembly GCA_963277665.1). Taxonomy (NCBI): domain Eukaryota; kingdom Viridiplantae; phylum Streptophyta; class Magnoliopsida; order Santalales; family Viscaceae; genus Viscum; species Viscum album. Next base: position 1,439,843,687 of record OY728133.1, on the reverse strand, counting down.
GAGATACCTATTTCCCCTATGCTGAATGATTATTATTCTAGAACAGATTTTGAATCTAATAACATGTCTAGTGAGGAACTTTTTGAATATTATTATATTCTAGAAGAAACATGTAATGAACTTATGGTCAAGTATAAAGCCTTAAAGAAATAGCCTGCTCTCACTTACAATATTAAATCTGCTCTTGATATAGAAAAGGAAAATAATGCTCAACTGTTAAAGAAAAATACTGAACTGATGTTGTATAATGAGAAATTAAGGAAAGACTTAGAAAAATTTACAAATGGAAAGGATTATATGACCTAAATTCTAGGAAAACAAGTGGCACCAAAATATAACACTGTACTAGTATATTAGCCTGGACAAAGACAGCTTACTAAGAATAGATTTATTCCTAAATCTATACAAAATTGTACAAGTTCTAGTTCTGGAAATTCATATTCCTCAACTAGTTATTCACACAGTTATAGATCAAATAGAGTTTATCTTTAAAAATCTGTTGAATATCTCAATTATTTGAGACTAATAAGTCAAATTTGGATACCTAAAGCATTGATTGCTAACCTATCTGGACCCAAGAAGATCTGGGTACCAAAATCATTTCCCATCTAAACCAGTTTTGTAGGAGTCCTGCTTGAAGAGTTCTTACAAGAAGGTGTGGTACTTGAACAACATATGTTCAAGGAACATTTCTGGAGATTATTCATGCTTTAAAATCTTAATAAATGTTGATGGACCCTATGTCACCATTGGTGATTATTCTAAAGGAAAAATCATCGGCATTGGATAGATTGGTAACAATGATTCAGTTTTGATTTCTAATGTTTTATTTGATGATGGACTTAAATATAATATTTTATGTATTTCTCAATTATGTGATGATGGATTTAATGTTAAGTTTGAAAATTATTCGTGTAATGTTTTTAACTCTAAAAATGTTTTAATAATTTCTTCTTTGAGAAATCAAAATTTCAATGTTGTTGATCTAAATTATTTAGCTAAGAAAAATGATACTTGTTTAAATGCATTTCAGAAAGAGTCTTGGCTTTGGCAGAGAAGATTAGGACACTACAATTTACATTTACTTAGAAAATTGACTAGGAATAACTAGGTTAGAGACCTACCAAAACTTGAATTTCCAAATGAAAAAGTTTTTAATCCCTGTCAAAAGAGAAAGAAACATAAAGTTTCTTTTAAATCAAAGAAAAAAGTCTCATCTTCTCAACCTCTCGAGTTGTTTCACATGGAGTTTTTTGGACCTTCTAGAGTTTCTAGTATTAATGGAAAGCACTATGTCTATGTCCTAGTAGATGACTTTTCTATATATACATTGGTATACTTCATAACTCATAAGAGTGAAGTTTGTGCTTACTTTATTAAATATTGCATGTATGCAGAAAACCTTAGTGGACTTAACATTAAAACCCTGAGAAGTGATCATGGCCGTGAGTTTGAAAATCATGAATTTGATTCTTATTGCTCACACAATGGCTATAGTCACAACTTTTCTGCTCCTAGGACACCTTTACAGAATGGTGTAGTAGAAAGATGGAATAGAACCCTTCAAGAAATAGAAAGAACCATGCTTAATGAGTATAACCTACCTATTTACTTTTGGTCTGAAGCTGTCAATACAACTTTTTATTTTATCAATAGAGTCATAATTAGACCAGTTCTTAAAAAGACCCCTTATGAATTATGGAATAATAGGAAACCAATAGATAGATACTTCAGAGTCTTTGGCTGTAATGTATTTATTCTTAATACAAAGGATAATCTGGATAAATTTGATTCTAAAAGTGATGAGGGGATATTTCTAGGTTATTCCATATCCAGTAAATCATATAGAGTCTTTAATAAAATAACCAAATGTGTGGAAGAATCTGTTCACATCAAATTTGATGAAACTGGTCCACATGAACCTAAACCATCTCTTGATAATCTTGAAGATGATTTGAGTATTCTAGACCTTAAGGACAAAACTAAAGAACCTACTGTAAAAACATCATGTTCTGGCCATATTCCAGAATCTGCTTCTATTAAACCCAAACCTATAGATGAACATGAAATTTCTAGTCCTACCATTACTATATCAACTAGGATTCTAAAGATTCATCCTTTGGATGCTGTTGTTGGTAATCTTGATAGAGGGACACAGACTAGAGATTCTCTAAGAATCCAGGTTGAACATCAACCTTTTCTTTCACAGCTAGAACCTAAAAATGTCAATGATTCTATCAATGTTGAATTTTGGGTAATGACTATTCAAGAATAACTAAATCAATTTAAATAAAAAAAAGTCTGGGAATTAGTTGACAGACCTACGGAAACTTTGACCATAGCCACTAAATGGGTTTTAAGGAATAAAGTTGATGAGTCTGGAAACATAATTAGAAACAAAGCTAGATTAGTTGCACAAGGATATAGCCAAGAGGAAGGTATATACTATGAGGATGCCTTTTAACTTATAGCGAGATTAGAATCCATTAGGAATCTACTTTCTTATGCTGCTAATCTGAATTTCAAGTTATTTCAAATGGATGTTAAATGTTCTTTTATAAATGGTTTAATTGTTGAAGATTTTTTTGTTGAAAAACAACCTAGATTTACTATTCCTCATTTTCCAAATCGAGTTTTTAAAATTTCTAATGCTTTATATGGTTTAAAACATGCTCCACTGGCTTGGTATGATAGACTTAGTAGTTTTCTTATTTAAAAAGGTTTTACTAAAGGTATTACTGATCCAAAACTTTTTATTAAAAGAATTTCTAAAGATGTTTTGATATTACAAATATATGTTATTGATTTTATTTTTGGATCTTCTAAAAATGTTTTATTTACAGAATTTTCAAAAAGTATGAAAAATAAATTTGAAATGAGTTTAATGGGAGAACTCAAATATTTTCTTGGATTTTACGTTTTTCAAAAAAATTGTATTATTTTGAGTCAATGTAAATATACAAAGGATATTTTAAAACGATTTGGTTTGGATAGTATTAAGGAATGTTATACTCTTATGAGTACTGTTTTCAAATTGGATGTAGATGGAAATGGGAAACCAGTGGATCAAACCAATTACAGAAGTATGATTGGATGCTTAATTTACCTTACTGCTAGTCGACCTGATATTATGTTTAGTGTGTGTATGTGTGCAATATTTCAAGATAATCCTAAAGAATCTCATTTTATTACTTTTAAAATAAATTTGAAATATCTTAAACATACTATAAATTTAGGTTTGTTTTACCCAAAAGACTATCTTTTGACTTGATGAGTTATTCAGATGCTGAAGTTTTTGGTTGCAAGTTGGATAGAAAAAGCACATCTGGAACATGTCATCTTTTAGTAAAGTCTCTAGTATCTTGGTGTAGTAATAAATGGAACTCTATTGCATTATCTACTACTGAAGCCGAATACATTGCTACTAGTAGTTGTTGTGCACAGATTCTGTGGATGAAAAAAACGCTTTTGGACTATGGATATGATTTTAATCATGTTTCAATCAACTGTAATAACACTAGTGCAATTAACATATCAACGAATCCTGTGTCTCACTCTAAGAAACCAAACATATTGATGTAAGACACCATTTTTTGAGAGATTATTAACAAAAAGGTGATACTACTCTTTAGTATATAGGTACTGAACATCAATTAACTGACATTTTCACTAAGCCTTTATATTCTAAAAGGATAGATTTTATTGAACACAAGTTAGGTATGATAGATCAGTGAAATCGATCACTGAAACAGATCAGTCAAACCGATCTGTCAAATTTTTTAGTGCTACTGATAAGGTTGTACTATTTTTAAAATCATTATTTTCTTTTTAAAACGACGTTGTTTTACATAATTAATATTCTATAGTTTTTTTGACCCTAAATGATACAAATAATGACCCATGGATATTTCTTTTTCTAAGATACTGTTGACCTTCCATTTCCTGCCAAACTCTCTCTTCTATTTTCTATAACCTGAACCTTTTGAATATTTCCAAGCCTTTCGATTGTCTCAAACCTCAGAATAAAAAAGAAAAAGCAACAACCCAAGGAATCTGAAGATTCTTCACCAGTAAAGAGAGCTTGAGTTGAGTCGAGCAGTATGACGCAGATGACTGTGAACCCAGAGCTATAAAAATATGAATTTATAGCTAAAAATGAAGTACATTAAGAATGGGTTTTATCAAGTAAGTCTACTATGGTGAAAGTTTTAGAAATGCACGGTTGGAAGAATTGGTTTTGTGATAATAGTTGGGTCTTTTACCTGATGTTTTTGCACGAGTTCTATATAAAATTAAGTATTTTTTTGGATGGAGTAGAGGCTGAGAGATTGTCTTTGATAGTAAAAGTGAAAAGGATTACCTCTTCATCGAAACAGTGGGCTGAATGTTAGGTAGTACTTTACAATGGATGATACGAGGATTATGTTGGTAATATAGCACCTACTGCTAATTAATTTTCTTATGAGCTAGCCCTGGAGTTATTGACTGGGATGTCTGAATTGAGAAGGATATCTGCTGCTGAGTTGGACGGTGAGAGTATAATCTTGTTTAAGTTTATTCAACATCAAATATGTCCTAAAAAAGGTGACTTTGCATCAGTAAAGTATCGGTATGTTTTTCTGTTATTCATTTTTTTGAATAGTGAAAAGATCAATATATGTAGTTATATTGCTGAGAATATTGTTTCAATGATAAAACCTTCAAAAAAAGCTACTACTTAGTTTTATCCTATGCAAATTTCTATCATGCAGAAATTATTGGGCTGTGTGGATGATGAAGATGAGTGTATCCCATCAATTAGCTTCTGTTTCAACATGGTTATCTGTATGAGGATGAAAATAAGTTGGAACCCATGGAAGAATGCTTGGGATGTTGATGAGGAAATGTAGTATGAGTCTTTCAATCCTACTGATCAGAGATGGAGACCAAAGGGGATAAGAGATCCTAGTTTAAAACCTGGTGAGGAAGTCGTTTATTCAGATGAAGAAGAGGAAGCTATAGTTCCTAAGGAAACTGATGAATCTAGTAAGAAAGGGAATAGAAGAAGAAGAAGCTGGTGATAATATGAATGGTGAACAGGAGGCTGAATCGTCTCTTTATGAGAGGAGTGATCCTGATACTATTAGCCAGAATAAAAGAAGAATGGAATTTGGACCAGTTAGTCCACCTCTAAACCTACCAGAGACAGATCCTATTTTAGATGTTGAAGATGAAGGTGAGAATGATGAATCAACCTCTGAGGAATATGAATCTGGAAGTATAGACAGTTCAAGTCAGAGATGAGTTAACAATGATGATGATGAAGGTAATGATGGTGATGCGGGTGATGGTGATAGTAATAGTAGTGACAGTGATAGTGGTGATGCTGATGATGTTAATGCTTGACCTATAGAAGGTCAAAATGTGATCCAAGATGATCCTCAACCCCAACCAAATGTGCACGAAAATATCCCCGAGGCTGAGAGAACAGAATAGTTGGAGATTGATGAGGATGAGGAAGTCCCTCCTGAAAATTCTTGAAGGGCTCAGTTTGTGAAACCTATGTATCCTTCATGCAATGCCGCATGGGAAGAACATCCAGGTCTTGATGTTCTGTGATTAGACTATCCAGAGGAATAGGAAGAAGAAGGAATGGATCTTACAAGAGTAAGTGACTCAGTTAATGCGTGATTAGTTGATGAATATATGCAAGTGTCAACAAATAGACCAGATCCTTCAATTTCTCATTCCGGACCCGATCCTTCTGTTTCTCAAGCCAGATCTGGTCCTACAGTTGCTCAATCTGATTTTGAAAGTTTTAAGGTTGAATTAATTAAAGAAGTTAGAGAGACTATGAAATATGAGTTATCTCATGTTCTTGCTCCTTCACATGTTCCTTTATCTGAAGTTGCTATGGATGATTTGGCTCAAAGAGTTGTAAGCCTTATAAAACCAGACCTGTGCAATTATAATGAGTCGATTGGCAGGCACATTTCCTCTCTGAATCAAACAGTTATAAATTTATGCATTAATTTTTTTTCTCTGTCCGGAGAGTTCAGAACAACCATCTCAGGTATGATGGAAGTGTTAAGAAATCTGATAGAACATTTGAAGAAGGCAGATTTAAGGAAGTTGAAAGCTGAGATCATGCACGTTTTTTCTCCTGCTAGTTCTTCAAAAGTGACCAAGATTACTGGTCATGAGCTTAATACATTAAAGGATGTTGTTAGGGATGAGTTGGAATCTCTTGGAAATATTTTGGATTTAGATTCTTTGAAAAAGATGAAAGAGCACATTGTTCATATTCATAAAATGGTGCAGCTATATTCAACAGATGCAACCAAGGATCAAAAAGCGATTAAAGAGAAATTAAATCATTAATTATCTATGATTTATACCAAGAATGAGTTGAATCATCATTTTAATGTGATGGAGGGAAATTTGAGGTATCCCCCTATTACTCAAGCTTTTTAGGCTGAAGTTCAGCAGTTGAAGGATTTTACCCTTACTTTGGAAAGTTTCATCCAGAATAAGGATCATTTTGAAAAGGCAATAAAGTAAGGTGGAGAAGTAATTTAGGACTTCATCAATTTTCTCAAACACTAACTTCATGTGCATGCTATGTCCATTGTTTTTCCTATTGCAGAGCCTCTTCAATCATCAGATGTTTCTCCCGGTCAGATGTCTGTCTCTCAAGATCTCTCTAGTATTCGGCCAATATTTCAACAAACTTCTTCAGAAAGATCTTCTACTCCTTAGCAAGTGACCATAGAACCCAAAATTCGTCCATCTAGAGTCATCTTGCCTCCTTTCTCCATTCATCCAGTTCAACCTTCCACCCAACCATCTTCTGTACCATCCATTCCTCCAACTGCCAAAGGAAAAGCTCCATTGAACCCTGAGAAATAGTTGTATCTGTCAATTTTTGATAGGGTGTATATTTCCTGTACTTTTCACTATTGTATGTGATTTTTGAACTCCTTTTCAAACCGTATTTTTCAAGTGGAATCTTTTTTTATCTTCATTATCTCTTCATTTTGATAATCCCAAAGGGAGAGACATCAGGGAGATCATGCATATGAATGGGTGAACTGAATGAATGGGAGAACTGAATGTGCATATGTGCCCATGCTGGCTATTTAGTACATGCATGCATACATAGGGGGGGAAATAATTCCTTTGTATCTCCGAGGGAGTAATGATGAAAGGGGAGAATGAATTGTTTTATCTGACTTATATTATATGGGTTGAATGACTTAGTTATATAAGTTCTGTTTGATATTCTAACCATGTTTAATCTTTTGGAATATATTTATTTTATATAGGGGTAGCATACTGAATGATATACAATCTTCTCTCTCTATTTATTTCATTGAACTGTGATTACCAAAAAGGGAGAGATTGTTGAACTCTATGTGAGATGGTTATTTTGATATTCACAAATCTTAGTTTTATTTATTTCAATATAGTCTTTTGTTCAAATTGTTATAAATATGTGTATATATGTTTAAATCATGTCTACATATGTTTATCTATGTTAATTTATGTTTTACGGTTGACCTATAATTATTCTGGATTGAATATACACTTTTTTAGAATTCCATGTCTTGACTCACCATTAGTTATTTTCCGGTCGCACCGATGATGAACGGTTGTACTGATGATGAACGGTCGAACCGATGATGAACGGTCACACTAATGATGAATGGTCACACCGATGATGAATGGTCGCACCAATGATTAATGGTCGCACCGATGATGAACGGTTTTCACCAATGATGAATGGTCGCACCGATGAGGAACAATCGCATCGATGAAGAGCAAGTCACCGATGAGGAACGGTCGCATCGATGGCTACCGATGATCTCAGGCTACCGATCACGAGTCACCGATACTGATGATCATAAGCTACCAATAATGGGTCATCAATACCAATGATCATGAGTCACTGGTACTGATGATCTTAAGCTACTGATACTGACGTTTATTCAAAATGACTCACCGATATCATGACTAACTGATAGTCATGAAAACATTTTGAATTTCTATACTCTTATTTAATTCCAATAGTAATATTTGTTGTTATTAATGCAATTATTGTTATTTAATGTTAGTTTTTGGCATGTCCGGGGGACCGTACCTCATACCTATGAAAAGGTAATCATTCCCATTTCCAGAGCTTGTAGAATAAAAGGAAGATCTAGCTACAACAAAAGATGTGCATGTGGAAAGTCATAGAGCTAGATGTTTTCCTTGCTCTTACATGAAAAGAAGAACACAAGAAGAACTCGTAGAATATATTTCATAATCTTAAAATAAATCCCATGCATAAAACCCAGCACTACTAAATACCAAACAAATAGCACTGAAAACCAGAGAACATACTAATTTTTGAAGAACACCTAGCTGAACCACGATACTCTGTTTTTCTACAGAAAAACCAGAGAAGGACTCAGAATAATTTCTGCTCAATCCAATGAGTCCAGAGCTCCAATACTATTATCTAGAGCATTTTAAACTCTTACCCACTATCTCTATAGTGATTAATTTATTTACATTTTGAGCAGTGTGTGTACTATGTATACAATACACACACACTCTCTCAAGTGCTGAACTCGAGGATACAAAATCCCCATTACAAACTCCATACATCATAATGTATCCCACTGATGATATGGATAGAGGTCAAGTGTGACCTGGACAGCCTGACTGCTGTTGTCTTTGTTTCCCCACGAAAATCTATGGTAGAGGTCTTAGGACCAGGATAGTATTGTACTGTTGTTAACCCCGATCCAGGGTGTGGATAAAATTTATATAAATTGGTTGAGAGGAATAAGTCACTGCTTGAGACTGAACCTCTTGATTATATCTACTGTGTTTTTTAGTATAAATCTAAATTATACTACATATATCTTTTATATTTTACTGCTTTTTCTTTGAAATACAAAAATATTTTAAATTTACATTGATAGTAAAATTATCAAGTGTTTATACTGGTTGGGAACCAATAAGTTAGATTCAAAAGATAATTTATACATGTGAATAAATTTATTGATATCTAATCAATCTTTAAGAAGACAATTGAACATTTACAATCTGTACAAATTTCATACAGTTTAACTTTGTTTTCAAATTGGGGGATTTTAAGAGAAATCCTTTTTAACAGAAATTTTAATTGGAACTCAATTCACCCCCCTCTTGTGTATCCACTCCGACCAACACCATCCTACAGAAAATAATTCTTGTGGAGTTGGTGATACACCTGGTGGTGATTATATAAACACCATACTGGCACAACTCACTAAGGTTCTGAATAATAACCTTACCCATATAGAGCTCCCTGATCCACAGCGTGGAGGATCAATGTTAGATCACTTCCTGAGTAAACAACCACTGACATTCAATGGGAGTACAACTCCATTAGTAGCGGAGCAATGGATAAATTCATAAGAGAAAATATTCCACGCCTTGGGGAGTAATGAATGGGAAAAAGTTGTCCTGGAAGTTTACCGCCTCTCTGAAGATACTGATCAATTAAGGTCATTTATTCAAAACACAATGGAAGATGATGAAGTATCAAATATGGAATGGAGGGAGTTTAAAGAGATTTTATTAGAAAAATACTTTCCTCGTGTCCATCGATCAGATATGGAAATGCAATTTTTGAGTCTAAGGAAAGAGGATGAGAATGTCGCAAAGTATGAGGCTAACTTTACAAGGTTGGCGAGAAATACTGTAGATTATTTACGTAACCCAAGAAATAAGATCGATCGTTTCTTTGATGGGTTGAAACCATTTCTCCTTTGAGCATTAGTCTCACAATCCTTATCATCGTATAAATATATTGACTCATGTGCTATCAAGACAGAGAAATTCCTTTCTAAGTCTTATCACTTTAATGGAATGAAAGAGAAGAAGAGATCTACTAAAAAGTCTGGAAATGGAAATAAGGGGAAGAATGGAAATGTTGAATATCCATCCTACATTAAATGTGGGAAGAATCATTCTGGTACTTGCTTGAAGGGAATGGGAGACTGTTACATGTGTGGTGAAAAAGACCACCAAGGTCATGATTGCATGGGGAATAAAGTGGTTGTCAATGTTAAATGGTGTAATTATAGAGAAATGGGGCATTATGTGAATAATTTTTCTAAGCGTTAGAGGAACTTACCTCAGAAAAGGCTAAGGGATCAAGGCTAATCTTATGTTATCACTACTGCAGAGGTTGATGCTCCAAAAGACATGGTGGCAGGTAACTTAACGGTTTCCTCAAGATTTTAAAATGATTTATTTGATTAAAGATCATTGAATTTTTTCATATATTCTCATTTTTCTAAGAAAATTAGATATTTCCAACAGGATTTAACAAGGGAGTTGTCAGTCAAAACTCCTAAGGGATGTATCATTGCAACAAACATTTTTTAATCAGATCCCATTAGAGTATATTAAAGTTCATTATCTACTGATCTCATTGTTATACCCATGACTGAATTTTATATAATCCTCGGTAAATATTGGAATTCAGACAATGATGCAAAAATTTATTGTAAGAAGAAGGAGGTTACAATTTTTGATGATGATGATAAAGAACACCTTATCTTCAGACCCGAATCGTCACCACCTAATTCTTATCTATATCCACCCCAGTAGCTCAACGAAATTCAATTATTAGGGAGGAAGAGAATGAAATAACTATGTGTGAGGAAAGGAATGTTTAAATAGAGGTTGTACCTATTGTGAAAGAATATGTTGATTTGTTTCCAAAAGATTTAGCTGGACATCCTCTAGAATGTGAAATTGAGTTTTCCACTGATTTAATTCCTGGTCCAAGGCCCATATCGAAGACCCCTTATAAAATGACCACTGTGGAATTAGTGTAAATAAAGAAACAACTAGAGGAATTAAGTAATAAGGGATTTATTCTCCCTATTTTTTCTCCATGGGGAGCACCTATCCTTTTGTTTAGAAGAAATATGGATCTATGAGGTTGTGCATTGACTACATGGAGACCAATGCTATAAAAATAATGAATAAGTCTCCCCTACCTCGGATTGATGATTTATTTGACCAATTTCTTATAGCTAAATACTTTTCAAAGATTAACCTTCAATCTAGATAACATTAGATGTGCATGAAAAAGGAAGACATTCCGAATTTAGCATTTCGAACCAGATACGAGCATTAAGAGTTTACAATAATGCCTTTTGGGTAGACTAATGCACCTTATGTCTTCATGTATCTAATTAATAGAGTTTTCAGGAATTTCTTGATGACATTGTAGTGGTATTTATTGATGATATATTGGTATACTCCATAATCTACATAGATCTTGAAAATCACATGTGAATTACCCCGGAGACACTTAGAAGACATGAATTTTATGTGAGGTTTAACATGTGTGAATTCTAGATTTAGGAGATTTCTTTTCATGGCCATATTAACTCCAAAGATGGAATCTTTGTTGATCATTCTAAGACCAAGGAAATCCATGAATGGCAAGCACTGATGAGTATAAAGGAGGTACGTGTTTTTATTAGTTTAGAAGGTTATTATCGATGTTTTGTCTAGAATTTTTCATGGTTGGCTAACCCATTAAAAATGATCACATGAAAAGGGGTTAAATTTTTCACGACAAAAGTGTGTGAAGAATATTTTGAAAAATTGGAGAGAAGATTAGTCAATTCTTTTATTTTGACTCTACCATTAGAGAATGATGGGTTTGTTTTTTATAATGATCCTTTAAATAAAGGACTTGGTTGTTTCCTTATGCAGAATATTAGGATTATTGCCTATGCATCACGACAATGAAAAATTCATGACCAAAACTATAATACTCATGATATTGAGTTAGCAGATGTAATATTTTATTTGATGATTTGGCGAAAATATATATATGGTAAAAACTGTGAGATATATACTGATCACAAGAGTTTGAAGTATATTTTCTCACAAAATGAATTCAACATGAGGCAAAGGTGATGTATTGAACTACTCATGAAATATGATTTCACTATACACTACCACATGGGGGAGGCAAATAAGGTGGAATATGCTTTGAGTAGAAAGGATCCTGGAGTTTTGAACAAGATGAGAGTTGAAAATGATCCTATATACATGTATCTATTAAAGATAGATATGGGGATAAACATGGAAGGTGAAACATAAAAACAATTTCAAATGGTTTCCAAACCATATATATTAGAAAGGATAATGTGTTCTCAGACCGACGATGAAGAGTTTCAATAGAAGATTAAATTTGTGAATGATGTGAGATTGAGTGACATTGTGTATGAAGATGGAATTTTGAAATTTGGGAAGAGAATTTGTGTCCTTGATATACCTGATCTAAAAAGGGAATTGTTGGATGACGCTCATAGTTCCCATTTCACTATACACCATGGGAGCACCAAAATGTATAGAGATTTGAAGGAAAATTTTTTGGGGGATGACATGAAAAGGGATATTGCTGATTTTGTATCAAGATGCATGGTTTTTCAAGAAGTGAAAGATGGAAAGCAACAACCTGGAGGAGTCATGAAACCTCTTCCCATACTAGAGTTGAAATAGGATAATATAATGATGGACTTTATCATGGGACTACCAAGACTCATAGAATGAACGATGCAATATGGGTCATTGTTGATCATCTAACCAAGTCAGCACATTTTACTACTATAAGAGAAGAATTACCACTTGAATGTCTAGCAAGATAGTATATTAATGATGTTGTTAGATTTCATGGAGTACCCCTATTGATTTTTTCTAACCATGATTCTCGTTTTACATCAATATTCTATAAAAGTCGTCAGACATCCCTGGATACTGAACATCATTTGAGCATTGACTACTACCATCAAACTGATGGACAATCAAAATGGACTATTAAAACCTTAGAATACATGTTTAGATCATGCTCACTCAACATTCACGGTTTGTGGGATCAATATTTAACTCTAGTATAATTTTCCTATAAAAATATCTTCCATTCAAGTATTCAGATGGCACTATATGAAGCGTTATACGAAAAGAGATGCCGCACACCAACCTGTTGGAATGATGTTGGTGAAAAGAAAACTCATAGGCCCATAACATATGGATGAAACGATGGAAAATGTGAAGGTAATCTAAACCCACATCAAAGCATCTCAAAGTAGGCAGAAGAGCTATGCCGATAATCGAAGGAAGGATTTGGAATTTCTGGTAGGGGATCATGTTTTATTGAAGTTGTATCTATGGAAGGGTGTTATATGTTTCGGTAAGAAGGGTAAATTGAGTCTCAGGTAAATTGGACATTTCAAAATTCTAGAACGAATTGGGGCTCTAGATTACCGTTTTGCAATGCCGCCAAGTCTCTCCAATGTTCAAAATGTGTTCCATGTATAACTATTGAGAAAATACATGCCTAACCCAACGCATGTACTCACCTATGAGGAATTAGAATTGTAACCTGATCTTTCTTATTACGAAGAGCCTGTAAAGGTTCTTGATACAAGAGAACAAGTGCGGATAAACCGGACGACTCGTCTGGTAAAAGTTCTATGGAGAAACTATAAGATGGAAGAGGAAACGTGGGAACCCGAAGAACTTATAATGAAGAACCTCTTGAGTCTTTTTATGAAGTAATATTCTAGAAATTTTTAAGACAAAATTATTTGAAGGAGTGGAGAATGTAACACCCCATTCTTCCATGATACGCTTCTCTTTGAATAATACAATAGCATGTGTTGTATGAAACATTGAGTTCTAACACACCACAACCAATCAAACTAGATGTTATGAATAGTAATACCCAATATTTGAAATTTTATAAATTATATCATTCAAAATGGAATTTATTTTTGGATTCAGAATATCTAAATTAGCTTAGGGTGAAATTGTTTTATTTTTATGAAAACATTCAATTTTTTATGAATAGTGAAAAACACTAAGTTATGGTTTAAATCCAAATTTTTATTTAAATAAATATTTATTTTATTTAAATTGTAATTAGGTCAAAATATATACTTTTGATTCAGTTTATAATAATTTTTGATTATTGAAATGTAATTCATCACAGTTAGTTTATAATAATTTTAGATATATAAAATTTTTATTGAACTTTTCTCCGTCGTTTACCCAGCTCCTATGAGAATTTTCAAATTCACATAAAACATAATTTTACCTCTTCTGTGAGTGGAATTTCAAAAATCTAAGAGAGACGATTAATATCAGTAAGTAAAATGTGGTTCAATGATATGAAAAATAATTTATGGCGAATAATAACTTTTTTACTTTTATTTACCACGCTTAAAAGTAAATAGGGAAATTAATTGTAAAAATGATATTATTAATACCCTAACACATGTCTTAATTATATTTTATAAGTATAGTTAAAGCAAAAGAAATAATTAGGAATAAAATATGAACCTCTTTGACCCACTTGGATTAGATTAGGACACTTATTATTATCTTATTTAAAGAAGAGTTAAAAGAGTTACAGTGCAAATTTAATAACTAAAACATATTTAATTTAAGGTTATACCTAAGATAAATTGGACTATAAATATTTATTCAAAATATAAAAATATTTCCTACATAATTGTATTTTATTTATTTATTTTAGATGTAACATAATTTAAATTATTTAGAACACAATAATGATGCAGTAATTACCTAATTAATTAATAAAATAATTAATATTATAAATATCCAAATAAATGTAATTTGAGAATTTATATGAATTACACTAATTTATTAGGTTAATATGACATATTAGGGTTCCTTATAGGAATTATTTTTGAAGTAATAATGTTGTTATGAATTTATAAAAAACCAAAAACCAAATAGTGTCAAAAATGACATAAAAATGTTTTTAAAACAAATATTATATTATTAATTGATATTATATTAGTAAAAATCTATGGTTCGGCCAAAGAACTTATATAATGATATTTGTGTCATTAATGAACCACTTTGGGTTTGCTTGTAAGTATATAGTATGTTTATTAAACATATAATATAAAAATACAAAGAGACATGGTAAATGTCAATCTATTTAACTAAGAGTTAAATCTAAAAGATAAAGTTAATGTAGTGACCCAAACCTATCTAAAACCTATTAGATGAGTGTTTTTCGACCCATCTGAACCTTATAATTTAAATAATACACTTTTTAGCCATTAAAAACCGAAAATTATTTTATTATAAAATAATATTTCTAGATTTTCTTATGGTTCCCCTCACCCCTATTATAAAAGGTCACTCCCCATTCTCTCTAATTTACAACTTCAATGACATTTGGCTCTTCCAAACACTACCCAAATACCCTCTCAACTATCCTCCCTTCATCCTAGTGGCCTTATTTTAGTCAGAAAGCCAATCTATGGATCCCTTTTGATCAAATCAAAAGGAATAACCTGAAGAAGAGGTAAATATTTCATCACCTCTTTCAAGATCCTTTCTTCTTCCACTTCGTTTTTATTTGTTGTTTCCATTATAAAAAAATAACTCCAGTAACTTCTACATAATGTGATGTTATTATAAATATTATACAAAAAAAATCATCATCCTATCCATCCTTTGAATGAAATGTCACCATACGTGCGTACATACGACTTACCTTCTCCACATCATGGTGTAATTGTTATTTAATACATTATTAGTTAGATGGGTATATAATAATAATGTATAATTTAAGTAAATAATAAATTTATCATGATAATGATTCTTTATATATTATATAACATCAAATTATATATTATTTTAATATTAAATGAATGATATTGCCACTCATGCGTACTTATAGAATACCGTCTCCACGAACGCGATGAGATTCATTCCCCATCATATCCATTCAAGACTAATTTTCATTAGATGATTAAAAAAATATTATTAACGACTTGATATAATTTTGGATATGAATAAGATACATCCCATCCATAACAACTATGACTCACATAACGAATAATATAAAGGAAAATGAATCTGTTAACACCCAAAACAACGATAATACTCAGATATTATTAACAAAGCAATGTTAAAAGATCATATATGATATCATATTAATGTATATGATTATTTCATAATTTAATAACTATTATTTAACCATTATAAAAGAGTTTAACCTACCATCGACCAAGGAAATGTAAAAGGTAAGGGTTTATTTTACAATCTCTTCATTATCCCATATTGTTTATACGTAATTATCTACTTTGACCTCTTTATCATCCACATCCATGTTTCTTTAAAATGTATTTCAAACCATTTTTACTATTTACTAGACTATGGGTAAATTTAATTTATACCCTTGTTTTAATTTTTATAAAATTTTTTGAAAGGAATGCTTTGGCCGTTTCCCAAACAATGTACTTTTTAACCTTTTCGACAAAATTAAGGTAGGAATGTATTTTTTAACTTAAACGGTGGGTGCGACTATTTTCCACAATTATAACCTTATCGAAGCTTCCCGTACAATATTATAAGAATATTTTCAATGTAATTGTTTTCTTTTATAATTATGTGACTTTTAAATGAATTAAAAAAGAGATATTTTTCTCAAATAGTTTTGATTTCATCTACATCAACATCCTTTGATGGATTTTAAGCTTATTCGAACTTGATTTATTATAATAAAAAACTTCCATATTATATTGAAGGTTTTGTGATATGTTTGATTGTGTATGTGTTATTTTTTTTATACCATTAATGGTTTATGGAGAAGGTATTGACATTTCGTATGTTAGTTTTAATAAGAATGTTTATGTTATGTTAAAACTTGTTCATATAAAGAATGCATTGGACTTAGTAAGTGACAGGTGGAGCCCGCTATATCACCTCAATTCATCGGTAGGTCTCATGAGACAAACTAGTGTCTTGGCACAAGGCATTGAAAAAATATTATTTGTAGTCTTGGTACGAGGCCTTGACTATGTGGATATGAAAGTCTAGCATTATTCATTCCATCATTATGAAAGTGGCTATTGATATTGCATGTGATTATTGGACTAGTAGAATATCTATGTGAGGAAGTAAATGGAATTATTTGATATTTTCTTTTCCATATTATTTTTAATTTCATATTTAAAAGGCATTTGTTTTAGTTATAAATTTCCTTAGTTGTTTATGCTTATTTATGAATGTTTCCACTATATTGCTATCCTTACTGAGCATATGAGCTCACCTCTGTCTTTGTTTTATTATTCCCTGGATGTGAATAATTTTTTTATGACTGACCTGCAAGGATAGTCTTAGGGGAGATTAGTGTAGACTGTGGAGACTATGTTGTAGTAGTTTTCCACTTTATGATGTAATGTAAGACTTATTAATGTATATAGTACTTCCTAGTCTACTAAACTAATTTGTCTTTCGAGAAATGAACTTTTGTGATCATCCTAATGTTATGTAATAATGCACCGACTCTATGTAACTAGGGTCGGGATGTTACATCTGTAAATTCTACAAATGTTCTCTTATTTGAGATCATAATTTGGTGGTGACCTTTTCATTTCTATTTCATCTTATTAAGTCTAAATTTTATTAACCCTATCTCCAATGTGGGTTTTCCACAATGGTATTTTATAATATCCAACTTTTATTTTCAAAAAACAATTTCCAATTGTGAGGACACAATTTATTGAAGGAGGGGAGAATGAAACACCCCAATATTTCGTAGTACAATATTTTTTAATGTAATTCAGTAACTTGCGCTACACGCAACACTGAGTTCGAGCGTAACACGACTTACTAAACTAGCCCTTCAGAAAGCGGGTATGAATAGAATTAACTGAATTTTAAATTTTAAATAATATATAATATTTTATAACCCCTATTATGTGATTCTTAGACATTATATAAGAACAAATTCATTTTATTAGATAAAAGAAGTATTTTTTAAATAAAGTAATTTTACCGCCTTTTAATGGAGAACCCTTTTTAAAACCAACATTTGAAACTTTTATATATTCAATGTAATGAAATTAAATTCTTAATTATAATAGGGACATAAAAATTTAGTTTTGATAAATATTTGGAATTTTTCTGATAACTTTCATATTTTGATTAATAGTGTAAAATACTAAATTTTAATTAAAAACAACTTTTTTAATCGAAATAATTTATTGTGTTAAATTATAATTTTGAGTTTTTTTAAAGTATAATTAGATTATATTTTTACCATTTAATCCAGTTTTGGTAATTGGATGTAATTTCACATTTAAACTGGACATAAACAAGGGTAAATCTTTTGATAGTTATTATTTTGTAAAAACACACTTTTTATTTTGACATCGAAAATTAATTTTAAATTAATTCCTGCCACTTATGTGTTTTGAATTTGGAAAATGGATTCCATATTTGAAATCAGTAGGTCCAAATTTTCTAAATAGGTAACTTTTATTTTTAGAAATTATAAATATTTACTTCAGTAAATCTTTTATTTACCATATTTAAAAGATTAATATAGTAAATAAGGGTAAAATAAAATATTATAATAATATTAAATTACAATAACATGTGTCATAATCCTATTTGATGATACATATCCGAATATTGGCATCCTTGGGTCGAATTTGAGGCCCCATGGATCCACATAGGAGTAATAATGACACTTTATATAAATTAATTTAAAGTAAAGAAAAAAATGACATAAACAAATAAGTTTTAGTGATTCAATTTTTATATGAGGTTATATAATTGATCTATTCGACTATAAATATTTATTATATTTCTGAAAAATATTTCCTCCATAATGTTATTTTATTTATAATTTTTATATATTAAATAATTAAATTTATTTATGACACAATGATGATGCGATATTTACCTTATTATTGAAAAAATCAAATAAATTGTATTATAAATATTAAAATTAATATAATTTTAATGTTTGTTTGACATCCATGAACATTATAGGTGAATATGACCTATTTAGGTTGATTTAATGAATTTTTTTCGAAGTAATAATTCCATTATGACTTTAAAAAAGATAAATTATTAAATAATGTCAAAATTCACATAATTGAGTTTTTTAAAACATATACTATATTATTGGTTGATATAATCTTCCTAAAAGTATAAGGATTTCCAATAGGCCTAAATATTATTATATGTGTCATTAATGAACATATTGGTGTTCTCTTGGATGTTTATGGTTTGTTTATTAAACATATAATAAAAAAATACAAAGAGACATGGTAAAAGTCAAACTATTTAATTAAGAGTTAAATAGTTTAATGATAAGGTTAATATAGTGACCCAAATCTATCTAAAACATATTTGATGAGAGTATTTCAACCCAAACCCACCTTATCCTAGAAATTAATTATTTTTGAGCCTTTTGAATCCAAAAATGATTTTATTATAAAATAATATTTCAAGTTTTTTCTTAAAGTGGCCCACAACTCTCTTATAAAAGGGAACTTCCCCTTCTCTTAATTTTACACCACCAAATCCTTTTGGTTAAACCAAAACCTACCCAAATATTCTTTTAACTATCCTCCCTTAATCTTAGATGCCTTCCTTTGGTCATAAAGTCATCCTAGGAATCCCTTTTTATCAAATCAAGAGGAATAACCCGAAAAATTGGTAATAATTTCACCACCCTCTTTCAAGTTCTTTTCTTCTTACAATTACTCTTTCTTTGTTATTACCATACCAAAATAATAAATCCAGTACCTTATATATATATAATGGGATGTTATTATAAATATGTCATAACCATATTCATTATTCAATCCATCTTTTGAATGATAATGTCACCTTGCGTGTGTACGTACAGCATACCGTATCCACGACATAGTGTACTTTGTTATTCAACTCTATGTTATTGGATGGACATAATGATGAGTAATATGTATATAAATAATGAAAATAACATACTAATATCTATGTATAATTAATATTCCATCAAATTCCACACCTTTTAGGAAATGATATTTTTGTTCGTTTGTACGTACGGATTACCGTCTCCACGACGCGATGAGATTCATTTCCACATTCACCATTCATCGATGATTATAAAAATATATATATTTAATTAGTATGTAATATATGACATACTAATTATATAGGAGATATATATATTTATATTTATTTATGTATTTATGTACTTACATATATCTTATTCACTTACATCCAATCAATATGATATGAAAATTGAAACAACCTTTAGACGTACGTACGACCTACCGTCTCTATAAACAATGTCTTCCATTTCATATATCTATATATTATTAATAATTATATTCTAAATTTATATGATATATAAATCAAGGTTTATATTATAGAAGTATTTAAATCATGATATAAATGATACGATTAAGAATAACATGTTAAAAAATATACGATAAAGAAATCAATTATTACCCAAAATGTTATGTTAACATGGAAATAATTTTTAAAAGGGTAGTATAAAGTAAAAAATGAATCAAGTATGATATAATAAATATTTATTTTGTTATAGTATAATTTAATAACCTACAATGGTTGATATAAAAGAGGTTAGACATACCCTCGACCAAAGGAAAGTGCAAGGTAAGGGTTATTTCTTCAGTCTCATTATTTACCCGAGATTGTTCATGTGTAAGTATTTTATGGGACATACTTATCATCGATACAAATATTTCCTAATTTTTTTTTCAAAATGAATATTTTATGTTGTTATGGGAGGATATATTTAACTATATCATCATTTTAAATGTTTTAAAGATTTATCTTTCTAAACCCTTTTAATTAATGTCCATGATTTCAAAATGATTTTAAGGATTTATTTATATGGGAATGAATGTTTTGAAATGATAATTATTTTTAAAAGTTTCAAAGTTGTATGGGAAATTTTGATTCAAAAATTTCATTTAAATGACTTAACTTATAAATTTTGTGAATTTTAAAGGATTTCATGAAAGTGTGGTTAATCTCCCTAAGTATTTTACATATCATTTTCATCTATGTCAACATCAATTGATGGATTTAAAACTTGTTTGAAGTAGATTTATTATGATAAGAATCCTCCATATTATATTGAAGGTTTTATGATATGTTTTACTGCGGATGTTTTATTTTTATAATATTCATGGTTTGTGGATAAATTATCGAAATTTCATATGCTAGTTTTAATATGAATGTTTATGTTATATTTCAAACTTTTTTATGATGAATGTATTGGACTATTATGTTCCAGGTTGTGGACCTGTAAAAGTAAGCCCTCTGGGGTAAGGTGCAGTTATAGCCAGCCCTCCATTTTGGAGTCCTGTTATAGAGGCTCTCTCGGTTGGAGTCTAGTTACAGAAACTCTCCGGGTTGGAGTCCGGTTACAGAGGCTCTCTGAGATGGAGTCTCGTTACAGAGGAAGTCTGGGTTGGGGTCCAGTTATAATTAGCCCCTAGGTTCTGGTCGAGGCCGTGACGTAGAAATTTAACTTTGCTAATATACATTCCCTCATTATGAAAATAATATTAATGGGTTATGTGGTTATTCGACTAGTATAATACCCATGACTATGTTTTATTATGGCATTATTTACTAATTTCATATTCCTTCCATAAAAGTGTTCATGTTTATTGTTTGTAAAGGCATGTGTTTTCAATTATTTACCATACGTAATATTTATGTTATCTTCCACTGTATCACATACCCTTACTGAGTTTTGGTTCTCACCCCATTATTATGTTTCTTTTCCCTAGGATACGAAGAATTTAGTTATGAGTGAATTGTAAGCATAATCCAGGAGGCTTGGATGTTTCTAATGGAATAAATTAGTGTTGATTTTCATTTCAAGTTGTAATGTTGATCTTCATATATGTAATATATTTTCCAAGACTAATTATCTGATCGGTCCTTTGGGACTTGATTCCTTGAATTGATCCAATGTTATGTAATAATTCACTGACTCTGGATAACATGGGTCGGGGAATTATAGTTGGCATCAGAAGAAGTTTAGCACAATCCTTAGAATCCAGATTTAGAAAAACACTGACTAGAGGACATTAACCTAAGATAGAATTTCAGGATTAGTATAGTATAACTTCCTAGAATTTTGGTAATGTAGAGATTTTGTGATTTTTCTAAGAAATTCATCCTTGTCTGGATAAGAACATGTAGAGGAGGCTCTGACATAGATTTACCTAGGGGTAAAACCCAAAAACACTTCATTGATCTAGACTCGAATGAGAACTAGTGCATGAAAATGGGAGTTGCTGGACTCTTGGTTACGAGACTCCTAAGGGATATGCTTAGGATAATTCTCATTTTTATTAAAATCCATTATGAAGGATTTAGGAATAAAAAATTCCTTAATGAAAGTTTTTTTATTAATGTAGATTATATGCATAATATTTTCAATTTAAATTAGGTATTTTACAACTATATTATTAGGAATTTCAATTCCTAAACTCAACCAGTGTGCGCCATTGTTTAGAAATGGAACCTAGTAGAAGGAATGATAATTCCATAAATACGCATGATCGAATGATTAAGAAGGATAATATATTTCATGGTAGTTTCCCAACATTTAGAAAAGAAACAGTCTCCCACGTATTATCATCATATGAAGAAATGGTATCATATGTTAATAAGCTAAGTAAAAAAATCTCTGATTCCAATGGATTTGGAGGGATGTCCGAGAAGAAAAGGATGATAGAATGAAAGATGGATAAAGAGGATAAGGGAAAGAAGGATTTTACCATATTTGAAAAATGTTGAATAAATCACCTTGGTAAATGCTTGAAGGAATGAGAGTTTATTAAAAATGTGGAGAAGAAGGTAACCAGGCTCATGATTTCATGGGAAATAAAGAGCCATTAAATGCTGAATGCTAAAACGGTAGAGAAATGGGGCATTATGAAAATGCATTTCCTAAGCACCAAGGAAACATACCTCAGAAAAGGCCAAGGGAGCAAGGTCAATCATATGTTGTTACTACAGTTGAGGTGGAATAATTAAGGTATTTTTGTTTTCAGATTCAAGAATTATATTCATGTTATAATAATAATGTGATATATATAAGGATTGTACTATAACACTTGTTGATTTCATAAAGGTTTTAATATGATTAAGGTAATCATATTTTCAGTATGTGAAAATAAGATAAACATTACTTTGTCTAAGGAATCTGATGTTACAACTGATTTTTGAATTTAGAGAACATTTAGAGAGATTCTAGACAGAGGTATTTTGGACAACTATAAAGGTTGTAATGGATTAATTTTAACTTTTTATAGTATTATTTGAGGTTTAAAACTTTTCGTATGATTATTTTTGGAATATATTATAATACTATAGTTTTAGGAAAAGGATGACCTGCAGGTCGGGCAATAACCCATCGTGTCGAACAAAGCAGTAGGAATCTAACCCACAACCATAGTGTGACCGGACTTTATTACCAACCACTATCCTACACGAAGTCCTTGGTTATTATAAAATATTTTTCTTCATTTAAATGGTTAGTGTTAATATTTTTAACTTTATACGAATATGGTAAATATAATATTTTTGAGTTCTATTATCTTTTGGAGTGAAAGATGAGTTTGTGGTAAAAATTAATTGAAGGATGAAACTCTCTTTGTCAAGTATATATATATATATATTGATATTATTTTATAAAGAAATTAATTCTTAAACTTTAGGGAAGGTATATTAAGACCATTCATGTGTTTTCCTAAAACCGTATGTTTTGTTGAACTGATGATACTTAAAATCATCATAGATCGATGGCTTTGGGGCCCTCAAGTGTACACTTGTCTGTGATTAATGACCTCGGTAACTCCTTATAATGATTTACATTTTCCTCCAACTATATGTCTGTAAAATCCATCAATGTTATCTTATTAGAAATCATAATTTGGTGGTGACCATTACATTTCTCTTTCGTCATATTAAGTCTAAATTTTATTACACCTATTTCCAATGTGGGTTTTCCACAAATGTATTTTCTATTTTCAACATTTTATTTTAAAAAACAATTTCAAATTGTGAGGATTTAATTTATTGAAGGATTGGATAATGTTACACCCCATGATTTTATAGTATGTAATTTCTTCAAAGTAATTCAATAACTTGTGTTATAGGCAACACCGAGTTCGAGCATAACACGACTTACTAATCTAGCCGTTCAAAAAATGGTTATGAATAGTATTAACTGAATTTTGAATTTTATATAAACCATAAAATTTTAGAATCCATATTCTGTGTTTATTATTCATAATAAAAGTACAAATTCATTTTTTAGATAAAATAAGTATTTTTCAAAAAATGTTATCTTATCACCTATTAATGGAGAACCCTTTATAAAACCAATATTTGACCCTTTTATATATTCAATTAAATGAAATTAAATTATTCTTTATAATTGGGTCATAAGAATTTAGTTTGGAAATTTTTTTGGAATTTTTCCGATAACTTTTATATTTTGATGAACACTGTATAATAATAAATTTTAATTAAAAACAACCTTTTAAATCAAAATAATTAATATTGTTAGAAAATAATTATGAGTGGTTTTAAAGTATAATTATATTATATTTTTACCATTTAAACAAATTTTGGTCATTGAATATAATTTCACATTTTAACTGGACATAAACAATTGTCAATCTTTTTATAGTTGTTATTTCCTAAAAACACACTTTGTTTTGACAGCGGGAATTAATTTTAAATTAATTTATTCCATATATGTGTTTTGAATTTTTAAAAATGGATTACATATTTGGAATCATTAGGTTTAAATTGTGTAAATAGGTAACTATTATGTGTATTGATTTTAAATATTTACTTCAGTAAATATTTTATTTACCATGATTAAAAGGTAAATATAGTAAATAAGGGTAAAATATAATATTATAATAATATTAAATTACCCTAACATGTGTTCTAATCGTATTGGATGAAAAAGTTAGTACCATTGGAATCCTTAGGTCAAATTTGGGACACGACGGAGCCACATGGGAGTAATAATGACACTTTATATTAATTAATTTAAAGTAAAGACAAAAATGACATAAACCAATATCTTTTAGTGAATTTATAATTATATGATATTATAAAATTGATCTATTCGACTATAAATATTACATAGAAAGATAAAGAATATTTCTACATAATGGAATTTTATTTATAATTTTTATATATTATATAATCTAATTTATTTATGAAACAATTATGATGTGGTCATTACCTTATTAATGAATGAATCAAATAAATTGTATTAAAAATATTAAAATAAATATAATTTCAATGTTTTTTTGACATACAGAAATTTTATAGGTTAATATGACAAAACAAGGTTTATTTAATGAATTTTTTTGAAGTAATCATATAGTTATAAGTTTAACAAAAATAATTAAATAAATAATGTCAAAATTGACGTAATTTTGTTTTTAAAAAAAATACAATATTATTTGTTGATATAATATTACAAATAGTATAATATTAGGAAAAAGCCTAAATAATATTATATGTGTAATTAAGGAACCTATTGGGGTTATTTTGGATGTTTATGGTATGTTTATTAACTATATAATATAAAAATACAAAAAGATATGGAAAAAGTCAAACTATTTAACTAAGAGTTTAATAGTTTAACGATAAGGTTAATATAGTGACCCAAACCTATCTAAGACCTATTTCATGAGAGTATTTCAAACCAAACTTACCATATCTTTTAAATAAATCATTTTGGAACCTTTAGAAACCGAAAATAATTTTATTATAAAATAAAATTTCATTTTTTTCCTAAATTGACCCTCACCTCTCTTATAAAAGGGAACATCCCATTCACATAATTTCACACCTCAAAATCCTTTCATTCAGACAAACCATTCCCAAATATCCTATAAAGTATCAACCCTTAATACTAGAGTCCTTAATTATGGTAAAAAACCATCCAATTAATCCCTTTTGATCAAATCAAGTAGATGAACCTGAAGAAGAGGGAATAATTTCACTACCCTCTTCGAAGCTCTTTTCTTCTTCCACTTACTCTATTTGTTATTACCATACCAAAATAAATCCAGTACCTTATATATATATGATGTTATGGTATTATAAATTTGACATAACCATATTCATTATACTATACATCCAATGAATGATAATGTCACCATGCATGCGTACGTATGGCTTTCCGTCTCCACACTGTGGTGTAAATTGTTATTCAACACTATGCTATATGATGGATATAATGATGAGTAATATGTATATAAATAAAGAAAATAACGTGATAATATCTCTTTAAAATTAATATAACATCAATTTTCACACCATTAAGGAAATGATAATGTCGCTCTTGTGTACGTACAGATTACCGTCTCCACGACACGATGAGATTCATTTCAAAATTCACCATTCATTGATGAATATAAACAAATATATATTTAATAAGAATGTAATATATGACATAATAATGATAATGTAGATATATATATGTATGTATTTATTTATGTATTTATGTACTTATATATATATTATTCACTTACTTCTATTCAATACGATATGAAAATTGAAACAGCATTTATGCGTACGTTCAGCCTACCGTCTTCATAAATGATGTTTTCAATTTCATATATCTATCTATTATAAATATTTATATTCTAAAAATATATGATATATAAATCATGTTTTATATCCTGAAATTATTCAAATCATGATCTAAATGATACAATTATTAATAACAAGTTAAAACAAGTACGATAAACAAATTGATTATTACCCGAAATGTTAAGTTATCATTGAAATAATTATTAAATGGGTAGTACAAAGTCATAAATGAATCAATTATGATATAATAAATATGAATATGTTTTTGTTATAATTTAATAACATACTATGGTTTTTATACAAGAGTTTAGATGTACCCTCGACCAATGGAATGTGCAAGGTAAGGATTATTTCATCAAACTCGTTATTTACACGAGATTGTTCATGTGAAAGTATTTCCAGGGACATACTTATCATCAATACTAATATTTCATTTTTATCAAACATAATATTTTATGGATTTCTGGGAGTATCTATTTAACAAGATCATCATTTTAAATGTTTTAAATATTTATCTTTCTAAATTTTTCTAATTAATGTCCATGTTTTCAAAATGAATTTAAAGATTTATTTATATGGACATGAATGTTTTGAAATGATAATTATTTTCAAAAGACTCAAAGTGGTATGAGAAATTTTGATTCAATAATCTATTTTAAATGACATCCTTTATTAATTGTTGATAATTTTTAACGATTTCATGGAAATGACGAATTTCTCTCTAAGCATTTTACGGATCATTTTCATCTATGTCAACATCCATTGATGGATTTAAACCTTGTTTGAAGTTGATTCATTTTGATAAAAATATTCCATATTTTATTGAACTTTTTGTTATATGTTTTACTGTGGATATGTTATTTTTATATTACTCATGGTTTATAGATAAATTATTGAAATTTCATATGCTATTTTTAATTTGAATGTTTATGTTATATTTCATCCTTTTATTATGATGAATATATTGGACTAGTATGTTCCTGGTTAGGGACTGGTTAAATTAATCCCTCCAGGTTAGGGTCCGGTTACAACATGCCCTCTAGTTTGGAGTTCGGTTATAGAGGCTCTCTCGGTTGGAGTCCGGTTACAGAAACTCACCTGGTTGGAGTCCAGTTAAAAAATCTCTCCGGGTTGGTGTTCGGTTATAGAGGCTCTCCGGGATTGAGTCCGGTTACAGTGGAATTCTGGGTTGGGTCCAGTAATAATTAGCCCCTAGGACCTAGCCGAGGACTTGCTGTATAAATTTACCTTCTGTAATATACATTCCATCATTATGAAAATAATATTGATGGTTCATGCGGTTATTTGACTAGTAGAATACCAATGACTATGTTTTATTATGTCATTATTTACTAATCTCATATTCCTAACATAAAAGTGTTCATGTTTATTGTTTTTAAAGGCATGTGTTTTTAATTATTCACCATGCCTTATATTTATGTTATCTTCCACTGTATTGCTTACCCTTACTGAGTGTTGGTGCTCACCCCTTTCTTACGTTTCTTTTCCCTAGGAAATGAAGAATTTAGTTATGAGTGAATTGCAGGCATAATCTAGGAGGTTTGGATGTTTCTAATTTAATAAATTAGTGTTGTTTTTCTTTTCAAGATGTAATATTGATCTTCATGTTTGTTATATATTTTCCAAGACTACTAAGATGATCGGTCCTTTGAGAATTGATTACGTGAATCAGGACAATGTTATGTAATAATTCACCAACGATAGATAACTAGGGTCGGGGAATTATAGTTGGAATCAGAGGAAGTTTAGTACAATCCTTGGAAACCAGATTTAGAAAAACTCTGATTAGAGCACATTAACCTAAGATAGAATTTAAGGATTATTATAGATTAACTTCCTAGAATTTTGGTAATGTAAAGATTATTTGAGTTTTCCAAGAAATACATCCTTGTCTAGATAAGAGCAGGTAGAGGTGGCTGTGACACAGATATACTTAGGGGTAAAACCCAAAAACACCACTTTGAGCTAGACTCGAACAAGAACCGGTGCAGGACAACGAGCCTTGCTTCATCATTGGTTATTACTCTCCCGGGGGATATTCTTAGGATAATGGTCATTTTTATTACAATCCATTATGAATTATTTAGGAATAAATACATCCTCAAAGAAAACATTTTATGATTTTCGATTATATGCATAATCTTTTCAATTTACATTATGTATTTTACAACTCTGTAATTATGCATTTCAATCCATAAACTAACCTAGTGTACGCCATTGTTTAGAAATGGCACCTAGTAGAAGAAATTAGAATTCCAGAAATACACATGATCGTAAGATTAAGAAGGATAATATCTTTCATGGTATTAACCGAACATTTATAAAAGAAATAGTCTCCCATGTATTATCATAATATGAAGAAATGATATCATGTTTTAATAAGATAAGTAATGAATTATCTGAGTCCTATGGAATTGGTGTTTATTACAAATATTGAGAAAAAGGTAACCATGCTCA
The DNA here is from genome assembly GCA_963277665.1 of Viscum album. NCBI lineage: Eukaryota > Viridiplantae > Streptophyta > Magnoliopsida > Santalales > Viscaceae > Viscum > Viscum album. Next base: position 1,439,814,725 of record OY728133.1, on the reverse strand, counting down.
TGATGGAAAGGGAAAGAAAGTTCTTTTTAATGTTGAATTCTACAATTGTAGATAAATGGGGCATTATGCCAATGAATTTACTAAACACCAAGGAAACATACCTCAAAAAAGGCCAAGGGAGAAAGGTCAAGTTTATGTTGTTACTACAGTATAAGTGGAATAATTACTGTATTTGTGTTTTTAGATTCAAGAATTATATTCTAGTTATAATAATAATGTGATATATAATAGGATTGTACTACACTACTTGTTCTTTTCATTAATGTTTTAATACGATGAAGGTAATCATATTTTCCGTATGTGAAAATATGATAAACTTTACTTTTTCTAAGGTATCTGAAGTTACAATTGATTTTTAAATTTAGAGAACTTTTAGATAGAGTCTGGACAGAGGTATTTTGGATAACTATAAAGGTTGTAATGGATTAATTTGAACTTTTTATAGTATTATTTGAGGTTTACAACATTTATTATGATTTTTTTTGGAATATATTATAATACTACAGTTTTAGGTAATGGAAAACCTGCAGGTCCAGCGATAACCCATCACGTCAGACAAAGCAGCAGGAATCTAACCCACAACCATAGTTTGACAGACCTTTATTATCATCCACTATCTGACAGGATGTCCCTGGTTATTAGAAAATGTTTTTTTCTTCATTTTAATGGTATATGTTATTATTTGAAACTTTATACGATTAGGGTAAATATAATATTTTTGAGTTCTATTATCTTTTGGAGTGAAAGATGAGTTTGTGGTAGAAATTAATTAAAGGATGAAACTCTATTTATCATGTATATATATATATTGATCTTATTCTATGATAAAATTAATTCTTAAACTTTAGGGAAGGTATATTAAAACCAAAAATTTGTTATCCTAAAACCGTATGTTTTGTTGAACTGATGATATTTTAAATCATCATAGATCAATGGCATTGAGGCCCACATGTATACACTTGTTTGTGATTGATGAACTCAATCACTTCCTATAAAGATTTACGTTTTCCTCTAATTATATGTCTGTAAAATCCACCAATATTATCCTATTTGAGATCATAATTTGGAGGTGACCTTTTCATTTCTCTTTCGTCTTATTAAGTATAATTTTTATTAAACCTATTTCAAATGTGGGTTTTCCACAATGGTATTTTCTATTTTCAGCATTTTATTTTTAAAAGAAAATTTCAAATATCAAGGATGTAATTTATTGAAGGAGTGGAGAATGTAACACCACATGATTTTATAGTACGTTATTTCTTCAAAGTAATTCAATAACTTGTGCTACACGCAACACCGAGTTTGAGCGTAACACGATTTACCAAACTAGCCGTTCAAAAAATGGTTATGAATATTATTTACTAAATTTTGAATTTTATATAATCCATAAAATTTTAGAATCCATATTTTGTGTTTCATAGACATAATAAAAGAAAAAAATCAATTTTTTTCATAAAATAATTATTTTTAAAAAAATGCAAATTTATCACCTTTTAATGGAGAACGCATTGTAAAACCAATATTTGACACTTTTATATATTATATATAATTAAATTAAATCCTTCTTTATAATTGGGACCTGTGAATTTAGTCCGAATAAATTTTAGGAATTTTTCCGACAACTTTTATATTTTGATGAATAGTGAATAATAATAAATTTTAATTAAAAACATCTTTTTTAATCAAAATAATTTATAGTGTTAAATAATAATTTTGAGTGATTTTAAATTATTATTAGATTATATTTTTTCCATTTAATAAAATTTTGGTCATTGGATATATTTTCAAAATTAAAATGGACATAAACAGGTTTCTATCTTTTTATAGTTATTATTTTGTAAAAACACACTTGTTTTGACAACGGGAATTAATTTTCAATTAATTTCTGCCACTTCTGTGTTTCGAATTATGAAAAATGGATTCCATATTTGGAATCAGTAGGTTTAAATTTTGTAAATAGGTAACTTTTATTTCTAGACATTTTAAATACTTACCTCAGTAAAAATTTATTTACCACCATTAAAAGGTAAATATATTAAATAAGGGTAAAATATAATATTATAATAATATTAAATTACCCTAACATGTTTTATAATCCTATTAGATTATACATTTACAACCATTGTCATCCTTAGGTCAAATTTGGGACCCCATGGGGCCACATGGGAGTGATAATGACACGTTATATTAATTAATTTAATGTAAAGACAAAAATGACATTAACAAATACCTTTTAGTGAATATATATTTATATGAGGTTATAAAATTGATCTATTAGACTATAAATATTACTTATAAAGATAAAAAATATTTTTACATAATTTTATTTTATTTATAATTTTTATATATTAAATAATTAAATTTATTTATGACACAATGATGATGTGGTAATTACCTTACTAATGAAAGAATCAAATAAATTGTATTATAAATATTAAAATAAATATAATTTCAAAGTTTTTATGACATCAAGAAATTTTATAGGTGAATAATACATATCAAGGTTGATTTAATGAATTTTTTTAAGTAATAATGTTGTTATAATGTAAAAATAAATAAATAAATAAATAATGTCAAAATTAACATAATTGAGTTTTTTTAAAAAATAATATATTATTGGTTGATATAATATTCCTAAAAGTAAAATGTTTGGAAAAATGCCTAAATAATATTATATGTGTAATTAATGAACCTATTGGGGTTATTTTGGAAGTTTATGTTATGGTTATTAACCATATAATATAAAAATACAAAGAGACATGGTAATAGTCAAATTATTTAACTAAGAGTTAAATAGTTTAAAGATAAGGTTAATATAGTGACCCTAACCTATATAAAACCTATTGGTTGAGATTATTTCAACCCAAAACCACCTTATCCTTGAAATAAATAATTTTGTAACCATTAGAAACCAAAAATATTTTTAATAAAAACTAATATTTCATGTTTTTTCTAAAGTGACCCTGACTCCTCTTATAAAAGGGAACTTCCCATTCACTTAATTTCAAACCTCAAAATCCATTTTCTCGGCCAACCCCTTCCCCAATATCCTATAATGTATCGTCCCTTAATCCTAGAGTCCTTACTTTTGTTAGAAAGCTATCCTATTAATCACATTTGATCAAATCAAGAGGAAGAACCTGAAGAGGGGGTAATAATTTCACAACCCTCTTTCAAGTTGTTTTCTCCTTCCACTTACTATTTCTTTGTTATTACCATACCAAAATAAATCCAGTAGATTATATATATATTGTGATGTTATTATAAGTATGACATAACCATATTCATTATTCTATACATCCAATTAATGATAATGTCACCAAGCATGCATATGTATGGCTTTCCCTCTCCACACCGTGGTGTAATTTGTTATTCAACACTATGTTATTGGATGGATATAATGATGAGTAATATGTAAATAAATAAATAAAATACAATTCTAATATCCTTGTAAAATTAATTTAACATCAATTTTCACACCTTTAAGGTAATTATATTGTTGCTCATATGTATGTACGGATTACTCTCTCCACGACGCGATGAGATTCATTTCAACATTCACCATTCATCGATGATTATAAAAATAAAAATATTTAATAAGTATGTAACATATGACATAATAATGATACATGAGATATATATATATATATATATATATATGTATGTTAGTATTTATGTACTTAAATATTTCTTATTCACTTACTTCTATTCAATACGATATGAAAATTGAAACAGCGTTTATGCGTACATTTGGCCTACCGTCTCCATAAACGGTGTTTTCAATTTCATATATCTATAGATTATAAATATTTATATTATAAATATGAATGATATATAAATCATTTTTTATATTCTGTAATTATTTAAATCATGATCTAAATTATACGATTAAGAATAACAAGTTAAAATAAGTACGATAACGAAATCGATTAATACCCGAAATGTCATGTTAATATTGAAATAATTATTAAATGGGTAGTATAAAGTCATAAATGAATCCAGTATGATATAATAAATATGAATATGGTTCTGTTATAATTTAATAACATACTATGGTTGTTATATTGGAGTTTAGACGTACCCTAGACCAAATGAATGTGAAAGGTAAGGATTATGTCATCAAACACATTATTTACATGAGATTGTTCATGTGAAAGTATTTTCAGGGACACACTTTTCATTAATACCAATATTTCATTTTTTATCAAAATGAATATTTTATGGCTTTATGGGCATCATTTTAAATGTTTTAAGGATTAATCTTTCTAAATCAATTTAATTAATGTCCATGTTTTCAAAATGATTTTAAGGATTTATTTATATGGACATGATTATTTTGAAATGATATTTTTTTCAAAAGTTTCATAGTTTTATTGGCCATTTTGATTGAAAAATATCTTTTAAATGACTTCCTTTATAAATTCTGATAATTTAAATTTTTTTCATGAAAATTTGGTATTCCTATCTATGCATTTTATGGGTCATTTTTATCTATATCAACGTCCATTGATGGATTTAAAACTTTTTTGAAGTTTACTCATTATGATATAAATCTTCAATATTTTATTGAAGGTTTTGTGATATGTTTTACTATGGATGTGTTATTTATATATAATTCATGGTTTGTGGATAAATTATTGAAATTTCATATGCTATTTTTAATATGAATATGTATGTTATATTTCAACCTTTTCTTATGATGAATGTATTGGACTAGTATGTTCCGGGTTGGGGACTGGTAAAAGTAAGACCTCCGGGTTAGTGTCCGGTTACAGTAGGCCCTCCAGTTTGGAGTCCGGTTATAGAGGCTCTCTCGGTTGGGGTCCGGTTACAGACACTCATCGGGTTGGAGTCCAGTTACACAAGCTCTCTAGGTTGGTGTCTGGTTACAGAGGCTCTCTGGGATGGAGTCCGGTTAAAGAGGAATTCCAGGATGGGGTCCAGTTATAATTAGCCCCTAGGTCATGTCCAAGGCCTTGCCATAGAAATTTAACTTTTGTAATATACATTCCCTCATTATGAAAATAATATTGATGGTTCATGTGGTTATTCGACTAGTACAATACCCATGACTATGTTTTATTATGGCATTATTTACTAATCTCATATTACTTCTTTAAAAGTGTTAATGTTTATTGTTTGTAAAGGCATGTGTTTTCAATTATTCACCATGCCAAACATTTTTTTATTCTTCTACTGTATTTATTACCCTTACTGAGCATTGATGCTCACCCATTTCTTATGTTTCATATCCCATAGATATGAAGGTGTTATTTATGAGTGAATTCCAGGCATAATATAGGAGGCTTGGATGTTTCTAATGGAATAAATTAGTGTTGTTTTTCTTTTCAAGTTGTAATGTTGATCTTCATGAATGAAATATATTTTTAAATACTACTAAGTTGATCAGTCCTTTGCGGCTTGATTCCTTGAATCAAGCCAATGTTATGTAATAATTCACCAACTCTGGATAAATAGTGTCAGGGAATTATAGTTGGTATCAGAGGAAGTTTTTTATAATCCTTGAAAATCAAATTTAGAAAAACACTGATTAGAGAAGATTAACCTAAGATTGAATTTGAGTATTTGTATAGAAGAACATCCTAAATTTTTTTTAATGTAGATATTTTATGAGTTTTCCAAGAAATACATCCTTGTCTGGATAAGAGGAGGTAGAGGTGGCTTTGACACAAATATACCTTGGGGTAAAACCGAAAAACACTACTTTGAGCTATACTCGAACGAGAAATGATGCATGACAATGGGCCATGCTGCACTCTTGGATATGCCACTCCCGAGGGATATGTTTAGGATAATTATCGTTTTTATTAAAATCCATTATGAAGGATTTAGGATAAAAACTTACTCAAAGAAAACATTTTATGATTGTAGATTATATGCATAATATTTTCAGTTTACATTAGGTATTTTACAACTCTGTAATTATGCATTTCAATTCATAAACTAACCCAGTGTTCACCATTGTTTAGAAATGGCACCTAGTATAAGGAATGAAAATTCAAGAAATACGCATGATTGAAATATTAAGAAGGATAATATCATTCATGATAGTAACCCAACATTTAGAAAAGAAATAGTCCCCCACATATTATCATCATATGAAGAAATGATATCATGTGTTAATAAGATAAGTAAATAATTCTCTAAGTCCTATGGCTTTGAAGGGAAGTCAGAGAAGAAAAGGATGGTAGAAATAAATTTGGATAAAGAGGACAAGGGAAAGAAGAATTTTACCATTTGTGAAAAATGTGGAAAGAATCACCTTGGTAAATTCTTGAAGTAATGGTAGTTTATTAAAAATGTGGAGAAAAAGGTAACTGGGCTTGTGATTGCAAGGGAATGAAAGAGCCTTTCAATATTGATTGCTAAAATAGTATAGAAATGGGGCATTATGCAAATGCATTAATTAATCACCAAGGAAACATACCTCATAAACGGCCAAGGGAGAAAGGTCAAGATTATGTTGTTACTACAGTTGAAGTGGAATAATTAATGAATTTGTGTTTTTGGATTCATGAATTATATTCTTGTTATAAGAATAAAGTGATATATGTAAGGATTGTACTACACTACTTGTTGTTTTCATTAAAGTTTTAATATGAGGAAGGTAATCATATTTTTAGTATGTGAAAATAAGAGAAACATTACATTGTCTATTAAATATGATGATACAATTGATTTTAGAATTTAGTGAACATTGAGAGAGACTTTGGACAAGGGTATTTTGGATAACTATAATGGTTGTAATGGATTAAGTTGAACTTTTTATTGTATTATTTAAGGTTTAAAACATTTCATATCATTATTTTTGGAATATATTATAATACTATAGTTTTAGGAAATGGAAAACATGCAGGTCCGGCGATAACACATCGCATCGGAAAAAGCAGTAGGAATCTAACCCACAACCATAGTGTGACGGGCCTTTATTACCAACCACTATCCTACAAGATGTTCCTAGTAATTATAAAATATTTTTATTCATTTAAATGGTATGTGTTAATATTTGGAACTTTATACGATTATGATAAATATAATATTTTTGAGTTTTATTATCTTTTGGAGTGAAAGATGCGTTTGTGGTAGAAATTAATTGAAGGATGAAACTCTATTTGTCAAGTATATATATATATTGATCTTATTATATGAAGAAATTAATTCTTAAACATTAGGGAAGGTATATTAAAACCAAACATGTGTTATCCTAAAACTATATGTTTTGTTGAACAAATCATATTTTAAGTCATCATAGATCGATGGATTTGAGGCCCTCAAGTGTACACTTGTTTGTGATTGATGACCTCAATCACTCCCTATAATGATTTACGCTTTCCTCTAATTATATGTCTATAAAATCCAACAGTGTTCTTCCATTCTAGATCATAATTTGGTGGTGAACTTTTCATTTCTCTTTGGCCTTGTTTAGTCTAAATTCTATTAACCCTATTTCCAATGTGGATTTTCTAGAAATTTATTTTCTATTTTCAAAATTTTATTCTTAAAAAACAATTTCAAATTGAGAGTAATTTATTTATTGAAGAGTGGAGAATGTAACACCACATGATTTTATAGTATGTTATTTCATCAAAGAAATTTAATAACTTGCGCTATATGCAACACCTAGTTCGAGCATAACACGACTTAGTAAACTAGCCGTTCAAAAAATAAGTATGAATAGTATTAACTTAATTTTGAATTTTATATTATACATAAAATTTTAGAATCCATATTCTGTGTTTCTTAGACATAATAAAAGAACAAATACATTTTTTAGATAAAATATGTATTTTTCAAAAAAATGCAATTTTATCGCCTTTTAATGGATAACCCTTTCTAAAACCAATATTTGACACTTATATATATTCAATTTAATGAAATAAAAAACTTCGTTATAATTGGGACCTAATAGTTTAGTTGGGATACATTTTTGGAATTTTTCCGAAAACTTTTATATTTTGATGAATAGTGAATAATAATAAATTTAATTTAAAAACAACTTTTTTAATCAAAATAATTTATAGTGTTAAAAAATAATTTTGAGTGGTCTTAAAGTATAATTAGATTATATTTTTACAATTTAATTTAATTTTGTTAATTGGATATAATTTCCCATTTAAACTGGACATAAACAAGTGTAAATCTTTTTATAATTATTATTTCATAAAAAGACACTTTGTTTTAACAGGGGGAATTAATTTTAAATTAATTTCTACCACTTCTGTGTTTTGAATTTTGACAAATTAATTCCATATTTGGAATCAGTAGGTTTAAATTGTGTAAATAGGTAACTTTTATCTGTGGATAATTTATATATTTACATCAGTAAATATTTTATTTATCACGATTAAAAGGTAAATATGGTAAATAAGGGTAAAATATAATATTATAATAATTTTAAATTACCCTAACAAGTGTCCTAATCCTATTTTATGATACATGTCCTACCATTGGAATCCTTAGGTCAAATTTGGGACCCCATGGAGCCACATGGGTGTAATAATGACACTTTATATTAATTAATTTCATGTAAAGACAAAAATGATATAAACATATATCTTTTATTGAATATATATTTAAATGAGGTTATAAAAATTATCAATTAGACTATAAATATTACTTATAATGACAAAAAATATTTTTACATAATGGTTTTTTAATTATAATTTTTATATATTAAATAATTAAATTTATTTATGACACAATGATGATGTAGTAATTAACTTATTAATGAAAGAATCAAATAAATTGTCTTCTAAATATTAAAATAAATATAATTTCAATGTTATTATGACATCCAAAAAATTTATAGGTGAATATGACATATCAAGGGTGATTTAATGGATTATTTTGAAGTAAAAATGTCGTTATAACTTTAACAAAAATAAATAAATAAATAATGTCAAATTGACGTAATTGAGTTTTTAAAAAAATACTATATTATTGGTTGATATAATATTCCTAAAAGTATAATGTTAGTAAAAGGCCTAAATAATAATATATTTTTAATTGATGAACCTATTGGGGTTATTTTGGATGTTTATGGTATGTTTATTAACCATATAGTGTAAAAATACAAAGAGACATGGTAAAAGTCAAACTATTTAACTAAGAGTTATATAGTTTAAAGTTAAGGTTAATATGGTGACCCAAACCTATCTGAAACTTATTGGTTGAGATTATTTCAACCCAAACCCACCTTATCTTTGAAAAAAAATCATTTTTGAACCTTTAGATATCGAAAATAAAATTATTATAAAATAATATTTCATGTTTTTTCTAAAATGACCCCACCTATTTTATAAAATGGAACTTCCGATTCACTTAATTTCACACCTCCAAATCTTTTCTTTCGCCAAAAATAATCCCAAATATCCAATAAATTATACTCCCTTAATCCTATAGTCCTTACTTAGGTATGAAAACCATCCTATGAAGCCCTTCTGATCAAATCAAGTGGAAGAACCTGAAGAAGAGATAATAATTTCACAACCCTCTTTCAAGTTCTTTTCTTCTTCCACTTACTCTTTCTTTGTTATTACCATAACAAAATTTCTCCAATACCTTATATATATATTGTGATGTTATTATAAATATTACATATCCATATTCATTATTATATACATCCAATGAATGATAATGTCACCATGCATGTGTACGTAAGGCTTTCCGTCTCCACACTGTGGTGTAATTTGTTATTCAACACTATTTTATTGGATGGATATAATGATGAGTAATATGTATATAAATAAAGAGAATACCATAATAATATCTCATAAAAATTAATATAACATCAATTTTCACACCTTTAAGGAAATGATATTTTCGGTCATGTGTACGTACGGATTACCGCCTCCACGACGCGATGAGATTCATTTCAACATTCACCATTCATTGATGATTATAAAAATATATATTTTTAATAAGTATGTAATATATGACATAATAATACTACTGGAGAGATATATACATATATATATATATATTTATGTATGTATTTATGTAGTTAAATATATCTTATTCACTTACTTCTATTAAATACGATATGAAATTTGAAATAGCGTTTATGCGTATGTTCGGCCTACCGTTTCCATAAATGGTGTTTTCAATTTCATATATCTATATATTATAAATATTTATATTCTAAATATATATGATATATAAATCATGGTTTATATTCTAGAATTATTTAAATCATTATCTAAATGAAACGATTAATAATAACAAGTTAAAATAATTACGATAAAGAAATCGATTATTACCCGAAATGTTAAGTTAACATTGAAATCATTATTAAATGGGTAGTATAAAGTCATAAATGAATCATGTATGATTTAATAAATATGAATATGGTTCTGTTATAATTTAATAAAATATTATGGTTGTTATACAACAGTTTAGACATACCCTTGACCAAAGGAATGTGCAAGTTATGGATTATTTCATCAAACTCATTATTTACACGAGATTGTTCATGTGAAAGTATTTTCAGGGACATACTTATCATCGATACCAATATTTCATTTTTTTCAAAAGGAATCTTTTATTGCATTATGGGAGGATCTATTTGACAAGATCATCATTTTAAATGTTTTAAAGATTTATCTTTCTAAACCCATTTAATTAATGTCCATTTTTTCATAATAATTTATTGGATTTATTTATATGGACATGAATGTATTGAAATATTAATTCTTTTCAAAGGATTGAAAGTGGTACATGACACTTTGATTCAAAAATCACTTTTAAATGACTTCCATTATAAATTTTGAGAATTTTATACGATATCATGAAAAAGTAGTACTTCTCTGTAAGTATTTTACTGATAATTTTCTTTTATGTCAACATCCGTTGATGGATTTAAAACTTGTTTGAAGTTGATTTATTATGATTGAAATCTCCCATATTGTATTAAAGGTTTTGTGATTTTTTTGACTATGCACGTGTTTTTTATACTATTCATGATTTATGGATAAATTATTGAAATTTAGTATGATAGTTTTAATAAAAATATTTATGTTATATTTTAACATTTTATTATGATGAATGTATTGGAATAGTATGTTTCGGACTCGGGACCAGTAAAAGTAAGCCCTCCGGGTTAGGGTCCGGTTACAGAAGGCCCTCCGGGTTGGAGTCTGGTAACAAAGGTTCTCTGGGTTGGAGTCCTGTTATAGAGGCTCTCTGGGTTGGAGTCTGGTTATAGAGGCTCTCCGGGTTGGAGTTTGGTTATAGAGGCCATCCAGGATAGAGTCCAGTTACAAAGGCTCTCTGGGTTGGGGTCCGGTTACAGTTATCCCCTAGGTCAGGCATGAGGCCTTGATGTAGAAATTAATCTTATGCACTATAAATTCCCTCATTATGAAAATAATATTGATGGTTTATGTGGTTATTCGACTACTAGAATACCCATGACTATGTTTTATTATGGAATTATTTACATAGCTCATAATACTTCCATAAAAGTGTTCATGTTTATTATTCCTAAAGGAATGTGTTTTCAATTATTCACCATGCCTAATATGTATGTTATCTTATGTTGTATTGATTACCCTTACTATGTGTTTGAGCCCACCCCTTTCTTATGTTTCATTTTCCCAGGATATGATGAAGTTAGTTATGAGTGAATTTCAGGCATAATCTAGGAGTCTTGGTTGTTTCTAATGGAATAAATTAGTATTGTCTTTTTGTCAAGTTTTAATGTTGAACTTCATGTATATAATCTATTTTCCAAGACTACTAAGCAAATTAGTCCTTTAGGACTTGATGCATTGAATCAAGCCAATGTAATGTAATAATTCATCGACTCTGGGTAACTTGGGTTGGGGCATTAAATTATTAATTAAATAAAATTTTAACAAAAAAATATACTATACCATTATATTTTATTTCCACAATTACATCCCATTATATACATAATTTTGATAAACTCACATCCTATAAAAAATAAAAAAGGGGGTTTTAGGACAGAGAACATTTGATGAACCTTAAAATATTATAATAATGATATTGATTATAATTTTTTATTTCATCTTATAGGAATACATATATTCTTGAAAAAAATAACACAATCCATATATGTTTCATGATTCTTATAAAAGTGATTCTATAATGTAATTATTGAATCCAAATATATAATAAATAAAAAATAATACTCTAATGATAGGTATAACTTGGTTCCTTCCAAGGAAATAGGCTTATTCTTTAAAAGAGGTCATTGATGTAAATAATTCATAGGACCCCCTCATTTAAGATAAAAAACTAAAAATATATCTCTAGGTTTAAATTTAATTCCCACCATTAAAATCCCCATTTTAGGAGGAAATTACTTGATCTATGACAATGTATTCCACTATTAAAACATTTCCTTACTCTTTTGAGTAATTCACCATGGTTTCAATTTACACTTATCTTATATGGAGTAAATTGAGCTTCATATCCTCCATGGTCTCCACCACTGTAGATATTATTGAACTCTATCATTATCTTTGCTGGTGAGACATAGAATTAGTTATGGTATAATATTTTAATCATATACTAGAGAAAATTATTATACACAAGGAAATAATCCTCCTATAGAGTCATAATCACAATTGGTTACATATAATTACCATGTGGTGAATCAAATTTTCTGTAATCATAATTGCACTTGGTTCTCGCTTTTTTAGAAAATAAAAAAACTTTGCGTGTGAAAATATAATCATGATTACGAAACAACATTTATATGTTGTCTTAATAAAGACACAATATATTCAACCCATGACCCCTTTGGTTTAACTAAGGTAAAAAATATGTACCTTATAATCATTTTCTTCATGATGTTTCATAAAAAAATGTGTATTATCATAATAATATACACATGGCATATCATACCAGGCACGCAATGAAGAACATTTTCATGAACAAGGTGGTGATAAATTCAAATCATAATTAAACCTTTTTAGAGTTCTTACCCTTGGTATAATAGATCATGAACAACGTACAGTTATAGAATCCATACATGGATGTATTTTTTATAAAAACCTCTTAATATCCTCCACACTAATACATCAGCATGTTATTATATAAATATACTAAAATATTAATACTTGATTAGGTTACCTAATCTATGTTATATAAAATATAGTTCTCATGGGATTTGCTTAATTAACTCTCAAACAAGCTACAATGTTCCGGTCTCCAGTAGCTTGAAGTTGATGGTTTGTTTACTAATCATTCTAAATATACAATTGTTATAATCCTAATGGACCTAATAGATTATTAGTCTCGGTACACTAGATAAAAACATGTAAATTCCATTAAAATTGAATAACTTATATACAACATAGTGAAAGGTATAATTATTAATCATTGAACACATTGAAAAATAATTCTTCATATATATGGGAAAAGAAAAAAAATAAGGATGAGCTCAAATTCCGAATATGGGTTATGTATACTGGAATATACCATGAATAAATAATTAATAATCTATATGTAAAGGGTAATTCTTAAAAACAAATTCTATTTATTCAATAAATTGGGCATAAAGATTTATATGGAAGGAAGAATTGATGGCCAAATAAAGAAATATAACTAATCATACGATCATGATGCTAATCCATGGAAAATATCAAAGTATAAAAATCAGGAATAATATGAAATAAATCCAAAATAAATTAAATTATTAATATTATTATTCATTATATATAGAATCAAAATATATTTAATGTTATGAAAATTCATCATGATAATTTAATTGATGGGTACGTATGCACCGAACACATATTTAATTATAGATAAATGATTTTAATGAGATATATCAATGCATTGAGGGTCCATATAGTTCCAATATTGACCCACAAATGCATATCTAAATCATTTATTATATATCAAATGATCAATTTAGTTCATGATCTATACTCTATATTAATAAATATCCATATTTTGTATCAAATGCAGATTAATTAATATTTTCCATTGTCAATAAAATAACATTCATAGAAAATAATTATCATGTAAAAATTATATTTATTTTGATCAATATGAATATCCATGATAAATGTTATGTATATTTAAGGGAAATTTAATTTTTAGTAATTAAAATAATGGGAGGGTTTCAATAGAAGGTTACCAACCAAAATAATTATCACGAAATTTAATGTATATACTTACCCTGGTCAAACTAATAATATACCTTATCGATAAAGAATAAGGATGATATCATTAAATTATATCCCCATTATAATATATTTAAGATAAATTTTTGTTTTAATTGATATGGTGAAAAACAATAAAATGTGATTAAAAACTTTTTGAGGAAAATACCCTTTTATATTTTAAGTTAAAATTTTAAAATAAAAATCATCATGAATATTATGCGAAATATATAATTTCATAATAAATTTTTTAATATTAAATGGAATATTCAATAAAATAATTGGTCTCATAGTATCAAATTATGTACATGCATATTATGTTAAAACATATACTCTATTCGCATTTTTTGTATGAAAAGCCATTAAGTACCTTTTTTGATAAATGAGAAGAATATTTCATTAAATATTATTTTTTAAAAATCCAAACAATTAAAAAATTATGTTAACTTTTTAAAGGATAATATTAAAATAATTAATGAAAATATTTTTTGAAAATATATATTTGGAAAAAAATTATTATCAATTAAGTAGAGAAATAATGATGGGTTTTCATAACAAAATATCTTATGAATTTTAGGTTCTAAAGGAAGGGAAATGGTAATATTATATAAAATTTTAATGCATAATTAGAGGATAATAAAATTAAATGGGTCTAATATAAAATGATCAAATAATTTCCTTTAACGGATATTTAAGAATAAAAAAGCCTAATTAAAATAACATTAAAAAATACACCCTTACCGGTTTAGTAACATTTAAATCATTACCGCCATGAATGAAATAAAATAATATGTATCATTAAATTTATTTAATATAAAAATACTGAAAACATAATATATCAAATGGTTAGTGGATACACCTCACACAAAAATTTAGTGTGGAATAAAAAAATATGTCTCAGTAGAGTGGAAATAATGACGAGATCATAAAAAAATATAAAACCATTACAGTGAGGACTAATAAATGAATGAATTATGTGTATCAAATGTAAGTCCTCATAAATTTTTTTTAATACAATATAAAATAATAAAAATACAAAATACACATAATCATAGAATATAAAATATGGTGAAGATGTGATATATCCCAATGAAAAAATTGTGTTATGAAACACTTTCTACTTGGAAAATTACACTTAAAATATGCTTAGATGAATATAATTTTAATTTCAAAATAAAATACCATGATTTATGAATGATTTATGATTCAAAATATTAAATTGGAAGGAAATACAACCAATAAAATAATTTAATTCAAGACATAACAATATTTATTATTAAATGGAGAATGAGACAAAATTTATATCCTCAGATTTCCCTTTAGTTATTTTTGGTTAAAAATCATCTATAATTGTTTTAAAAATGTTTCTAATTAATTAAAAATAAATATTAATATTTATAATATGATGTATTATCCTTTTATATCATCGTACCACTGGTCCATTTATAGTATTTAATTTTTATAACTTTTTATTGTGTTAATTGCTTCGTTTTCTCATGCATGTTTTATAATGGATGTTGCAGTTCCTAGAAATTTTATGGAGTTACATATTATCTAGAATGATATAAATTTTTTCAATATAATATTTATTTCTTATATTCCTTTTTTCCTAAAATTGTTATTTTTGAAAAATAAATTGAGTCACATCGCTTGTTGATATTGTAGGTCATACTTACACACGAGCGACAATATCAATCTATTAATGGGTGATAGGGTAAAGAAATTGATTATATATTAATTTACATGAAATAATATTATTTCATATGTATCATATATATTCATTATTTCCGTAGTTAGAATATATATTTGAGTTAGTGGTACGTCTGTTCATGATGTGGTAGTCGTATATACACATGATTGATTGATTCATTTGAAATTTGATAAAAGTGTATATGGATAAATAATATTAACTAAACATAATTAAATATTAACATTTAATTTATATTTTTTTATATTTTAATTTATAATTCATAATTTATGGTTGTAAATGTTGATGAAAAAAAGAAACATCATAGTGTAGAAAATTATTATTTCTAAGAAGAACCTCATTTGAGTATCTTTTAAAGGACCATGGGATTGGACCTTTGGGTAGAAAAATACAACTATTTTGTGGATAAGGATGTTGGGGGGGGGGGATTTTAATAGGTTTTTCTAGAGGATAATTTTTTAATATGTGTGAAAATGATAGGGTTGGAGGTAACCATCTAGAAATGGGGGAATGGACCTTTATAGAAAATACTTACAAGTATCAAAGATAAATAAAAAAATAGTCATTCCTAATGAAAATTATTCTAAATGAAAATATATTATAAATTTATATTGGATAATCTTAAAAAATTTACATAATTTTTTTTACAACTTTTATTGGAAAAAATACCCTTATTTTTTAATTTAGCTGTCGATAAACCCAGTTTAGCCTTAATCATATTAATTAATTTGTTCTGGTATTCAATATTCATTATAACAAAAAATTATGTAGAACATATTACCTAATATTAATTATTATGATTAAATGTATTAATTCCATCTTACAAAATTTAATTCTCATAGTTGTAAAAGTTTTATTTAATGGTAATCCCATAAATCATTCCAGAAAATTGGTTTTCAAGAAATACATATTTTATTCATGAGATGGTACTATATTAAATATGGGAATATTAATCCACATGATAAGGATTGAAATTCATAAATTAAGATATAAAATATATAAAGTTTTAAAAATAATTCATCATTAAATATTTTATAAATCAACTAATAGGTAGTGACATTATTCACGTATAAAAGTTTTCAAACAAATGCATTTTAATCCTTAAAATAAAATTCTAAAAAAACCCATATAATCAAAATTAAACTTTAATTAATAAGATTAAATAAATTAAAATTCTTCTTATTTTTAATGAAAATAAATTCAAACAAAAATTAGAAATTTTAATTACATAATTTATTTAAAAGAAATGATAGCTTAATAAAAAGACATGTTATCCTATGTTCACTATAAAATTACAGAATTTAAAAAATCTAAAAAATTCACCCTAATATAAATTTTCTATTACTATTTTAAAAAATATGACCATTTTATCAAATAAATTTTCAAAATATAGTTAAATTTTATTATATTACCTTCTCGCAAAGATTAGAAGAAATCATTTTTGATGAAAATGTATTATCGACGAATAATTTGAAATTACTAAATGTGAGTGATTATTATCAATAAATATTTCTTAATTGGGATAATTAAATATATTTTATAATTAATTTATTACTAATAATAAATTATAATTAAATAGTTATCATATTGAAATAATATATTTTAGTAGACATCCATGCCTGATGCTTGGTGTCATACACACTATAAAAATAATTTGCATCATTTGAAATTTTTATGTGTTTCAATAAACATTTGAATTGTCAAAAAAATACTTATTAGAATTATCCCATATAAAAATGTAATGTCATATTTATGAAATGGTTTTATTCACAAATTCGTCATAATTTTTCATAAATATAACATCAATGAACCCAAACACATCCCTCAGGAGTGTCCAAATAGGTGTGTAGTATGGGCACCATCACTATGCTTTAGAATGATGGTTGAGATATACTCAACAAAAAAACATCAGGGTTATTACCCAGATATGCATCTATACCAAAACCATATCCACTTGTAGTATCCAAATAGGGATTCATTTCAATAAAAACCTCATAATCTATTTAAAAAAAATACATTGTATGTTGTATTATACTTTGAACTGTCCTTGTTGTTTTTAATAATATTCACTAATAAATATATATAAAAATAAAAATACCTTTATTTGATACCAAATATAAATACTCAATACTTTTATACATATTTAAACATTATTTTTAATTTAAACATAAAATAATTACAACCCCACGATCATAAAGAATAGTAAATTTGAAAGACATGATATATATAATTTCAAAAGTAAACTAAATCATAAAATACATATATTTTATTTCCGTTTAGTGGGATATTAAAACATAATAGGAAAACATGGGGAATACATAAAAGCAAGGGATTATCTTTTAATCCCATTAAGAGAGTAAAAAAATATAATAATGAATAACATAATATCATAAAATAAAAGGACCATGAATAATCAAAAAGGTGAATAACAAAAAACAATTGGTACGATAAAATCATATAAAAATAATTAATTGATAGAAAAATATAACATCACATAAGAAAAATAATATTATAACTTTTAAGAAAACATCACATAATGGACATAGTCCCATAATAGATTAGTTTTACTCTCTAATCTCATATATAAGGCCTCACAATAAAATAACATTACCTAATGAAATAAAGTGATATCTTGGATCAAATATCATAACAAGTAAATGATTATGTGTTCCACAGAAAGAAAATAAATCATGAGGAATAAACAGAGGAAATTAACATGGAAATAAATGACTTGTATAATCATTTCATATATTAAAATGAATAGATATTTTCTAAATAATGAATTTGATACATGATAATAAGTTATATGTTACCCCATAAATGGATGAGACAATGAGTGAGTTAAATATATAATATATACACATATATAATTAATAATAAATTCACAACATAACTCTTTCATCATTGATGAATATTTATATAAAAACATTCATATAATATTTCTTGAGGAAAATATCCTTTTCATATTGAAATCAATACATTAAAATCTAAAATTTAATAAAATAGTATAGAATAAATTTTCTTTAATAATGACTATATAATAGTTAAATGGAGTAATCAAATCACTGAGTGGTTACCATGATGTGATTTTTTTCATTCTGTATATGTTAAAATGAAAATTTCTATTAAAATATTTGTAGAAAATTCAAAAAGAAAAACACTCTTAAAACAACATAAAGATTCCACATAAAATATTCACTTACAAATTAAAACACTGGTTGAAATTTCTTTCAAAATAATTTATTTTTTTCTAATGAATTATTAAATTTATTTAATAAAATAAATAAAAATGTTTGTGGAGGACTTCATATTTAAAAGAAGGTTCAATATTTTTATTAAATAAAAATAACATTATTGATGGTTCATTATCTAATATGGGAGGAAATGAAAAAAAATGTAAACAAATTTCATTATAAAAGTATAATAAATCATATGTGGTTCATGAAAGTAATTTCAAATAATTTTCCCAAAAAAACCTAAACTTAAAAAATCTCAAAATGAAATCAGATTGTAATATAAGGCCTTTACCGCTTTGCTGACATCCAAATAAAATACCAATGGATGATGTAAAATGAATTTGGACTTTAAATAGCCTAAAATATGAATTATTAATAATATAATATATAAATGAGGTATTATATAGATGATATAAAACATAATAATTCATTAAAATTAAAATATACCATAATGTAGTTAAATTGAAATGAAATCCCTTACCATGATATTGACTCAACCAGTATGTTGTATAAATTTTGATTTAATAATTTTGGATAAATATCTAGATTCTCATGAACATTATTTCAATTTAATGTTTCCTTTTATTTTATGTAATTTCATGATATAATAAACTACACAATTTTTTAAACTCATGTCCTACTTATGTTGTTATTTGACACATTAGGCTAAAATGAATTCAATAAGTTTATGAATGTCGAATATGTATTTATTTCAACATATTGAAAATAAATCACAAAATAATTTTATTTTTTAACATAAAATTAACATATGATACAAACCATGAAATACGATTATGAAAAATAAACTACGTTATAATCAATGAGATGGTAGTTCATAATTATACAAGAGTAACATTTCAACTTTTCTCAAACTATGTGGAATTATGGTAAGTATTATTTTTTTCTTCAACGATAATTATTATAACATATATAATAGGTTATTTTGTTAAAATATATATATATATATATACCATACATTTGATTTTGTGATGAAAATTGAATAACATCACGTTGTGGAGGTGATAGTCCACACGTATTCGTAAACCACATTATCAATTTTATATGAATATAATTGTATGAAAATATAAGATATATTACTCTTATAGAATGATAAATATTAAATTATAATCAAATATATATTAAATCCATCTTCAAATATAGAAACCCCAACCTAAGTTTATCGGAGTTGGTGTATACGTTATTAAATTGTCCTAAGATATAAAGAATCACATCTCAATGTTCCGAATTGTTTAGTAGTCTTGATAAACTTGATATATACTTGAAATTAACATTAAATTTTAAAACATCATATACCCAAATTATTTTCTCCTATAATGAAATTATTCAATATAGATTACCCATTTATATTAATAAAAAACAATTCATCGTATTTTGGGGATATTAAATATAAGAAAATGGTGAGCAATAATTCTCAGTCAGTATACGAGTAAAATAAAAGAAATGAATTAATAAGAAATAATTAATATAGAATGATAAATAATTGTTACATATTAAATTTAATCAATAACATCAGCATAATATGGAAAGAATAAATGATGTTCAAATAATTCCATAAAAATAATTTAATGAGATTAAAAACATAACCAAAGCTATTATAACCAATCACAATTATAACATGGAATATCAATAACTGAATTTGTAATGATGGAATAAATAATGATAAAAATATAAAACATACAGTCAAGGGATTATACCAATACATATAATAAAATGGGTATGGACTTGACCAAAACCAAATATATTTTGTCTCATGTGATGTATAAATGCATCGTGGGGCTATAGAGGACCCCACGAAATAATTTCCTACGTCAACATGAATTAAAATAATTTTCTACGTTAACATGACATGTTAGGGTTGATTAAATTAATTTTTTTGAAGTAAGAATGCTGTTACAAATTTAGAAAAAACAAAATACCAAATAGTGTCAAATTTTACACAAAATAGTTTTTTTTAATATAATATTATTAATTTGTATTATATTCCTCAAAATCTATGGTTCCACCAAAAAGATTAAATACTACTATATATGTCCTTAATGAACCACTTGGGGTTCTCTTGGACGTTTACAATAAGTTTATTATCCATATAATATAAAAATACAAATAGACATTGTAAATGTAAAACTATTTAAATAATAGTTAAATCTAAAAAACAAGGTTAATATAGTGACCCAAACCTATGAAAAACCTATTGGTTGAGTGTTTTTCAACCCATATCCACCTTATAATTTAAATAATTTATTTTGGAGCAATCATAAACCGAACATGATTTTATTATAAATTAATATTTCAATATTTTCCTTAGGTGCCCCATACCCCTCTTATAAAAGGGCACTTCCCCTTCTCTCTAATTCACACATTTAAAGAAATTTGGATCATCAAAAACCTAAAAGAATATCCTCCAATCTATCCCAACTTAATTCTAGAGGCCTTATATTGACCATAAATCCAACCTAAGGAGCTCTTTTGATCAAAACAAAAGGAAGAACCCGAAGAAGAGGTAAATATCCCACCACCTCTTTCAAGTTATTTTCTTCTTCCACTTACTCTTTCTTTTTTGTTTCCATTATAAAATAATAAATCTGGTAACATCTAAATAATGTTATGTTTTTATAAAAATGGTACAACCATATTCATTATTTTATCCGTCTTATGAATAAAATTTCACTATATGTGTGTACGTACGACATACCGTCTCCACGTCGTTGTGTAGTTGTTATTAAATACATTATTATTTGGATGTGTTTAATAATGGTGTATAATTGATTTAAATAATAGATATAACATGTTAATGATTATTAATATTCAATATAAAATCCATTTACTTATGATTTTAATAACAAAATAATGATATTGTCGCTCTTGCGTACGTACGGATTACAATCTCCCTAAACACGATGAGATTCAATCCCCATCGTAATCATTTAAGAATATTTTTCACGTGATGATCAAAAATAATATTCGAAGAACACAATATCATTCTGGATATGAATCAAATACAATCTATCTCTAAAAATATTTTCTTACATAACTAAGCATATAAAGGAAAATGAATCAGTTAACACATGAAAGAACGATAATACAAAAATATTATTAACAAAGTAGTATTAAAAGATAATATATGATATCATATTAATTTATATGGTTCCTATATAATTTAATAACAATTATTTCACCATTATACAGGAGGTTACCCTTCCCTCAACCAATGAAAAGTACAAGGTTATTGTTAATTTTACAATCTCTTTATTATCGGAGGATTGTTTTACGTAAGTATCTACTGGGACCTATTTATCATCCACATCCGTGTTTTCCTAAAAATGTATTTCTAATAATTTTTAATACCTACTATAATATGGTTTATAGTCATTTATACCCTTATTTGACATTATATTTTTTTAATGGAATCTTTCTGTCGTTTTCAAGATAAGTTTATTTATAACCATTTCAAAAAAATTAAAGTAAGAATGTTTTTTTAACTTATACAGAGGGTGCATTTATATTATGCCACTATAACATTTTTGAAGCTTCTCTTACAATCTTATAAGAATATTTTATAAATAAATGGTTTTTTATAATTACTTAACTTAAAATGATTTCAAAAAAATAACGAGATATTACTCCCAAACAGTTTTGATTTCATTTATTTCAACATCATTTAATGGATTTTAATCTTGTTTGAAGTTTATTAATTATGATATAAATCTTTGATTTTGTATTGAAGGTTTTGTGATATGTTTGGCTGTGGATGTGTTATTTTTCTACCATTCTTGATTTATGGATAAAGTATTGACATTTAGTATGCTAGTTTTAATACGAATGTTTATGTTATGATTAAAAAATTTTATATGTCGAAACCTTTAGACTTAGTAAGTAAAGGGTGGAGCCCGCTATAGCTCCCCGATGCATCGGTAGGTTTCATGAGACAAATTAGTGTATTGGCATAATGCCTTGAAAAAATATTACTTGTAGTCTTGGAATAAGGCCATGAATGTGTGGTTATGCAGTCTGGAATTATGCATTCCATCATTATGAAAGTGGATATTCATATTGCATGTGATTATTTGAATAGAATAATATTCATGTGATTATGTAAATAGAATTATTTTGATTTATATTTTCCATATTATGATGAAGTTTATGTTTAAAAGGATTTTGGTTTAGTTTTATACATTGCCTTAAATTTTTATTCTCATTTATGAATGTTTCTGCTATATTATTGTCATTACTGAGCATCTGAGCTCACCCCTTTCAATGTTTTATTTTCCTCAAGATGTGAAGAAGTATATTATGACTGACATGTATGGATAGTATATGGGATATCAATGTTTTCTATGGAATCAATGTTTTAGTTGTTTTCCATTTTTTGATGTAATGTAAACAATATGAATGTATCTAGTTCCTCTAAGGCTACTAAAATAATTGGTCTATCAAGACTTGATCTTTTCTGATCATTCCAATGATATGTAATAATGCTCCGACTTTGGTATTTTTGGGTCGGGGTGTTACACCATTAAACATTAATGTCCTTGTATTTATTTTTAAGGTTAATTATAATTAATATTATTTAATAATAGGTTTAAAAGGATAGTTCTGTTATATTTATTTTTATAAAATATTATTTAAATCATTTTTTGAATATATGGTTTTTTATTATCAATGATTTCCAACCAAATAAATTCATATTTTATTAATAACATTTTCTCAATAGTTTTTTCTACCAATGAGTGGAAAAATAGTAAAATATATTAAAAAAGTTCATGAATAAACAAATGTGTTGAAAATAGAATTATTTTAAGATAAAAATATCAAATAAATCACCCAAAAGAGGCATAAACATAAACAATTCTGAATGATGATGGGATTTTGAAACAAATGCATACAACATTGGACGCTTCTAAATCGTAATCCATAAATATGAAATAAATAAAATAATCATTAAAAGTAATTAAAACAAGTATATTAATTATATAACATATCAATGTGGCATTACATACACCATACAGTGGATATAAGTTGTTAATATGTCATATACGTCATAGAAGCAAAAGTGAGATGAGAGACACTTACAACTTATTTGACTCCATTCATACTTGTCTGACCCTCCTATATAATAAATATAGATTTATCAAACATTTATTATATATATATATAATAAAATCTATCATACCATAGATCATTTATTTATAGACATTTTTATCTTGTTTAATGTAAATTCTTGGTTAAAATTATTATTTCATGTGACAATATTTCCATTTTTTAGATACATTATGGTTTGGAAATTTGGTTAATTTTAATTTAATCATGGTTAAATAATATCTATAATTATAAAATCGTTTTTAATAAAATATATATATTTATAATATATATTTTTTAGAGTAATAAATAGAAATTAGAGATAGAAAATGGATTACACCATTCATCGAGTTAGTAGGTCGCATGTACGCATGAATTCTATTTACATTTTCCATGAAGGATAGAATAGAAGGAAAATAAATATTAAGTAAACATTGTATAATTTTTATTACTTTATGGATATCGTTTATATTATTAAAATACATCCTTATTAATATCCCTTTAAAAATAAAATGAAAACCGTTTCCCTTTTACCATATATAGGTGATAGTCAAGACATAATTATGAGAGACATTATTATTTTTAAATGGATTAGAAGTTAAGATGTTATATTTGATATTAAATTTCAATAAGTATGGTTAGATAGTAATTATAAAATATATACATTTAATTTTATCTCTATGACCTTCAATTTAAAGTGTATCATAAAAACAAATCACGTCGCTTCGGAAGGAGGTTGTCCCCCATACAGATGAAAAACATTATCATATCTCGTACAAAATGGAAATTAACAAATTACTTGAGATATTATATTTAAATATGTATTATAATATCATATATATCATATAATATGTTAATGATAACATTACATACAACCTTGAAAGGTGGTGATGGAAAATAAATGGCATCAGTTCATGTGGATACAATCTTCCTTACACAGGATGAACAATTTCATTTTCCATCTGATAAATGTGGAGATAGATATAGTTTATTAATTTAAAATAAAAAAAATACCATTTTATATTATTGTAATGTTTTATTATTTTGGTATATTTTAAAAATATTATAAGGAGTTAGAATAATAAGTAAAATGAAATCACATAGTTAAAAACATTACCAATTCTTCAAGATACTTATTTAGGTTTAATTTTTATAATTATTAGATTAATATTATTATAAAAAAATATAATATTATTAAAGAATGGGTTTAGTGAAGCGAATTGTTATGGTATTTTCCAATGATATCAGTTTTTAGGTGTGTATATGAGATAATAGGGTGTGGAATTTTATAAGTTTAACAAGGGGTACATTTGTAATTTTCAAAAAGAAAAATGTGTACCAACATTTCTAACAAGAAAAAGGAATAGAAATAGAATATTATATAAAATTAAAGATATATGGTTGAAATGAAACCAAAAAATGTTGTTTTTAATTTTTTTCAATCATTTTAACCCTAATCATTTTAGATTTACGACAAGGTAAACTCCATTTTTTCTTAAATACGTTGAATAATTTATAATTTTTTAGTATTTATTATTATCCAAAATTATGTTGACCTTATTAGATGTAAAAAATTATTATGATTAAAAATATTGTATCCATTTTTTCAAATTAAATTCATTTAAATTAGAAAAAATGAAAATTAATTTCTTATACGTGATGAGAAAGATGGTTTTCAAAGAGAAAATGACGAAATGTATATAATGTTTCTATATTAAAATTATAATTTTAATTGATTCAAGTGATCTATATTAGAATAATATATATATATATAATTTATATAATTCTAAATTACACTTAATTTGATGTATGATTTGTCTTTGAAAATAATTAAAATAAAATGCATTTTTTAGTACAAACTCATATTTTTCCCATTCATTAAAAATTGAAGCATTTTAGAAAAAAAATATATCCTAAAGATAATTTTCATAATCTGAATTCAAAAATGACGTTTAATTTAAAAAATAAATTTTCTAATTATTTCAAAAAATTATATTAACATAATTTCTCAAGAAGGTAGGAAATCATCTTTATAAAAAACAAAGTTTCTCTGATAACATTTCTTTACTTTCAAATGATTATTATTTTTATCAATAATCAATACATAAACTCTGAATTTTTTATAACTTATATTTTAATAAATTATATAGTCTTATTCAAACAATCTAACTTAACATCATGGTTATAATTCTCACAGTTTATATAATAATATATTAATAGAGTATCATGTTTCATTCGAACTAGTTTTTCATAAATTGTAAGCTGTGAATGAGATTAAATTTATTTAGAAATAAATATACAATAAATTATTAGTGGATTTTATCTTATTTTATAGTGTTATTATATATATAGGTTATCCAATATGATGTTACTCTTTTAAATTTTAGGGTGTCGCATTCTTCTCCCCCCCCCCCGCTGAAATAAATTATTTCATTTCAGTTTTATATTGATCTTGATTATCATTGGTTTAGAATTTAAAACTTACTTTAATTAAATAATACATAATGGTAAATAATAACAATAAAACTATTTATATGAGATAATTTTAAGTATTCTTTTCATCTATATTAATAACATAACAGATATTTCAAATAGTAGGAAATTGGTGGGAAATGAAAACATGGAAATGTAAGAGAATAATAATGGACGAGGATTAATAGAGAGTGAAAATGACAATTGATCATTGAAAATTGGTTGATCTATAGATGTTTATTTAATACAAAACCTTAAATATACTATTAATGATGTGACTATTTGAGTCACAAAAAATGAAGGTTGTAGTAAATCATTTTTGATTTAATATTCCATTATAGGAATTGAGTAATTGTATTACCATATAAACTAAAAAATAATAAAATAAAGTTGTTTAATATCTTCCGATTATAAAAATTACACTATTTGGACGTGGATTGTATAATTATTACTTCATATATTATTATCATAAATGAATATCTAATAGAAATTTGTACTCCTAAATAAATTAAATGAAAAAAATTATGAATCATTAGTTTTATAAATTAATGAGGTTTATTTTATCCTCTCTCTAGGTATTTGCACTAAACAAAATTGTTATAAAAAATTATCCGATAACACCAAATGTTCAACTAAATCCCATCAATAAATAGTTTACCTAATGTCTCTTCCAAAATTTGTCTATCCAAATTCAGATTACATATATTTTAAGGGGATGCCACTAAATCAATGTTATATTTCTTAGAAAATTTATAGTGCTACTTAATGTCACAATAAAAATATGGGAATAATTTTATAAAAAAACACACCATTAAAACACACATGCTTCCAAATATAACATCTCATTTTGTCTAATATATTCCACAAATCACTACTTGTTGTAATCTCTAGTAAAGATGATATAGACCATCAAACCAATAACCACTTTCAGGGCACCAACACTATCCCAGTAAAATAACAATATTATATTATTATAGGTAATATATTAAAGGTTATCCTCTGAAAATAATGTTTTTACATTAAATTAAACATTTCAATGAATCACATTTATCAGTTAATAATACATTTCAACATAATCTCTCAAATCCTTTAAGAAGTAGTACTAGAATCAAATACATATATATTTCATGATTCTTATGACTGAAATATTATTGATAAAAATGTACCATTACATAATAATTCAATATAAACACATGAAAATTAATAATTCGACATCGCCTTTCGTAATAGGATAACCACGACCATGGTCCCCTCAATTCTATTGAGTTATATTCAGTTAATTATTGGAGGATTCATTTTTAATGTTCCCAATATCCATAAAGTTACAGAATTTAAAATTTAAATGTTAAACCCTTTCATTGAAACTATTATCACGGTGGATTTTCTTTCAACACATATAAAAAACTCTCATTCTCTTCATGCAAGTATCAAGGTTTATCTTTCTAAAATTATCACATGTGGGAAAATCCTCATTTCCGTTATATATATTATCCTTTTTTAATATACCATCCTATTATTATCTTTAATCCATTAGAAACTATAATATAGTGATAATTATTCACTTTAGATGATATGCCATATTACTATGTCCTTAAATTATATGAATTTTTGGATTAATATATTATTTTAAAATATTTCCTTAAGCTCTTCAAAGATATGATCATACTTACACATTAGATTACATGCATTGATATAGTTCTAATTCATTCTTAAAAGAGATATTTTTAAACGTTGTAATTCACTATAGTATATATTAAAATTACGAAGCATAATGTATAATCCCAAAACTAGTGAACAACTAAACATAAATTGAAATATTTATACATATAATATCATTATTATAAATATGGGTTTTTGTGGATAACATTATTTTCAACTACTTTATAGTAGTTTTAATTAAAATGTGATTTATCATAAGAATATCCTAGGGAATTTCTATCCTTGTACAAATTAAGGCATGTTTCTGTACACTTGGTGACAACCAGGTAATACCCAATGTTCCCCTTTTGATGTTATTACCTCTAGGAATATATATTACAAATCCATGTCGACTTGTTGACTAAATATAGGGAATTATTTTCATCGAAAGGTCCAAAAATATCTTTCTTAAAAAAACATTTAGATGTTATTATATACATATCCACAAAAATTATAATAGTGTAATGTTTACTAATATTTCTTTTTCTAAATCGAGGTCACTGGGTTTCTCCAAACATTCTCTTATAACAACCACAGTTTCCCTAACCTCAGTAGATTAACCAATATTTAGACATTATTTCATTGCAATAATACAAACTAAATCAAATCTGGAGGGACCAAATTGTTTATTTATCTAGGTAAACTATATAAGTACATTAAATTCACATTAAACTATAAAATATAAAATACAAAATGTATTTTATTAAAAATTACTTTATTCAACACAGTTCACCCTGAATATCAATAAAAAAACACGAAATTTTATCTAGGGGAAAATAAATACAAATAAATGGGTGAGTTCATGTTCACATTAAGGGTATGTGTATCGTAGAATATATAAATAAATAAGGTATAATAAATATGGAAAGGTAAATAACTAAGTCATATTCTATTTAATCATCAACATGAGCATAATATGGAAGGAATACATGATTATTACATAATAAAATATAAATAGTAACATGATCTTGAAAACACAACCATGGATATTCTAACTAGTTGAATAATCACATGAAATGTAAATATCCAATTTCATAATTATGGAATTAATATTTTAGATCATGTAAAAAATATCGCTGATCACCTATGATGTGGAATCTAAATTAATAGGTAAGAACTTTGAAAAAAAAACTAAATTTAGTTTGTCTCATAATACATATAAATTCATAACGAAGATATAGTAGACCCCAACTATCACATATTAAGTCCAATTCTCTACTCATTTGAAATGGGTGAAACAAAATTTACATACAAATTCTTTTTATGCATTTCTTTAATACATAAACCAATCAATAAACATAATCATAAACTATAAATATTATATTAGTGAATAGAAATAAAATTATATATCCATATAGAAAATTATTATAAAATATTTTGATAAATAATAAATATGTCATAAATACAAAATACCCTCATTAGATCTTAATAAAATAAAGTATTGATGTATTTAATGAATAAAAATATAATGAATAGATCCTCAAATATATTTTTGACAAAAAACAACCTTTATATTTTAAAAAGAACACTTCAAAAAAATTAACATTTTTTTTTAAAATGATATTCATTGAAAATATCATTTTCAAAGATATAAAATTGTAATTTAAACATTGATTTGTCATGATGACATAAAATTAAATTATTTCAATACATGTTAAAATTAATAATCCTTTCAAATTTAGGGTAACATCCAACCAATCATTTCTTTGAAAATAACATTATGATAACACTTAAAACATTATGTAAAAATTAAAATTTTATATGAATTCCATTATTAAATATTTTTTTCTTAAATTTTTAAAACCCTTTTTAATGTTTTTTTGGAAGACATTGGTTTTGATGAAAAATGATTTCTCACTGAAGAGGGAAATAAATTCACATTTTATCAAAAACATTTTCTCAATGTTATTAAGTACCAATGAATATAAAAATGGAACTATACTTGAAAATTATCATGAAAAAAAATATTGAATATAATAGATTTATTTTTATAAATAAATACAAAATTATTCCCTTAAGGGAGACAAAAAAAAAATTATCATTAAAAATAATGATTCGACTAAGAAATAAACCCCTACTATTTTGGTAACTGAAAAATCATAATCCAAATAAAAGAAATGAAATAAAATGAAAAATTAAATACCATGATGATAAATATATATATTATATACCATGAAAATTTATAATTATATATAACTCACAATGAAATATGTTTTGAATATCCCATATGTCTCATGGAAGTGAAAGTGAAATGAGAAGCACTTACCACTAATTCGACTACATTTATCTATCTCGAAGCAGGTTTTATATAAATATAGGTTTACTAAACTTACATTAAGGAAATAAACTCATATATATCATTCCATATATTCTACAATTATTGTTTTTAATCACTTGTTTATTATAACTTCATTGTTAAAATCACAATTTTTTATGATAACTACATCATTATTCTTGAAAGGATTGGGTCTATGTTATTGTTTAACATAATTTAATCATGGTAAAATCATATAAATAACATTAAACATGATATATATATATTATATATTTATTTATATAATTATATAAAATTTGGTGATAGGAAGTAGATTAAACAAACCATGGTGACGGAAGGATATACTTACAGATGAATGTTATTTCCATTTCTCTTGAAAGATCAAACAAAAGAAAAATAAATTTTAATTAACCTAACAAAAATAATTTTTATGTTTAATATAATATTTATTATTATAAAATCCATACTTATTACCATCCATGTACAAATAAAATGACTAAAATTTCATAACCCTACATGAAGGTAGTTGTCCACACGTAAATAAGAGTAATAATATTATCATCCAAGGGATTGGGAGATAAGAATTTATATTCAGTATTATATTTATAGAATTACTGATATATCTTATATACATATATAACATATATTAATAGAATTTTATCCTTACATCCTTCCCTGTATTGAGAAAAAAATCACATCGTTTCACGAGTCGGTAGTATGACGTACATAAGAGTGAAGATATCATATCCATGGAAGAATGTCAATTATAAAGGATATGAGATATGATAGTTATAGAAGTATAATCATATAATCATTATCATAAAAATATATAAAATACACAATTACAACCCACGGTGAATGGTGGTGATGGATAATGAGTGACATTGGTTCTCGAGGTTGTAGTCCTTCATACACACGATCAATAGTTTTATTTTCAATATAATTGATGTTTATTTGGATATTGGTTACTTAATCAATATAATAACATCTCAGTATATATTATATAATATGGTTATAATTTAGCCATATTTGGAAAATATTATAAAGATATATGAGAATCATAAAATGAAAATTCATATTTAAAAACATTTACTCTTCTTCGAAAAACATGTTTATGTTCTACCTAACACCTTACTAGATTAGATTTCAGAAAAAAATTAGTTTTCGATGAATAGAGGTGGTAATTAAGGAAGTGATATGGAAAAGTATTTTCTAGACTAATGGGGATATTAGGTATGATGATAAATCGATATGGGGTGGGGTTTTATAAGTTAGGTTAGTGGAAAATATATAATTTTTCAAAATAAAAATCAGTACCATGGTTTTTCACATAGAATAAGGCTACATGATGGTCCACCAACAAAAATAAGATATAATGATGAAATATGTCTATTTAATGTGTTTTGTACATGTTTTGGTCATTTTTTTACTATCCATTTAGTTTAACCCCAAGGTAACCCCAATTTAACCTTATACATGATAAATAATTTTTTAATATTTTTACAATTCATTATGGTAAAAAATTATAATGAAAATATAAGATAATATATTTTTGTTGAATCAAAATATATAATAAATTTTTATAATATCATTTTACATAATTGGAAATAAATAATTTTAAATTACTCCCACAGATATGATGATAAGGAAAGTTTTCAAATAAAAAATGTTCAAATGTTTACAATTTAATTATATCAAAGATGAATATGATATTATTCAAATGAAATAAAATAAAATAATATAAATATAATTGATCATAATTTACATAAAAAAAATTTAAATTATTTTTTCTTTTTTATATAATATAAGTAAAATAATTTTTTAGTAAAAACTAGTATTATTCAATATTATTTAAAAAATAATTCATTTAAGAAAAATCAAAATAATTCACCATATGTTAATTTTGATATTATGATTTCGGAAATGATGATTTTTTTCCAATAAATTTTATTAAATCCCTAAAAATTAATTGCATCCTAACTGAATAATAAATGACACAACCATATTTTTTTTTGAAGAATATAGTTTTTCCAAAAACATTTCTTTTACATCCCAATGAATGTTCTTATTATTACTAATAAATTGATTACAAATAAAAATGTGTGAAACATATATTTCCATAAATTATATAGTCATATTCTTACCCTATAACGTAATGTATGGATTAAAATGTTATTTTTTTAAATAATAATATTTCTATCGAGTATCATATTTTTTTTGAACTTAGTGTTGCTTGAATTTTAATCTTTCATTAAAATTGATCTTACATAAAAATAAATATATAGTATATTATTAAAGTGTTAAATTGTCTTATATTCATTGTTTTTTGTCATATACCCTGTTAAATATTATTTTACTCTTATAAAATAATATTGTGTTACATCATAAATAGAAACCACATGTGATTATAGGGAATAAATTACATTAATTTATGAGGTACTAGACCGATGTACAAATGAATGATGGATTTATTTCACATTTAATTTATGAGGAGATATATGATTTTTATTACATTACCATAATAAAATTTAGTTAAACATGATATAATAATTTTATTATATCATCTTGGATGAATATTGTTTAAAGGATGTGGATGAATAAATAAAAAACACCTGGTTTACCAAGATACCTTTTCATCGTACAGAATCATCAGGTTTTCACCAAAATCCATTCATAGAGGGTTTTATAGTGATAAAAAGGAATATATGACTTGGGATAGGGTGTAAGTAACTAATTTTCTCAGGGATTGGCTGATCCAAAAGGAACATTATAAATGAATAAAAGAGGATATGGGGTTCCCTTTTATATGTGATAGGGGGTCCACTGATAAAATTTATTAAAGTAATAAGTTAATATCAATTAATTTTAATAGATAAATAAATAAAGTAACATAACTCAATGATATGGTGATTATAGATAAAAATCCTCTTATAAAATAATTTTTTTAAATGTTTAGGTGATTTTTTACCCTTATCTATTGTTTTAACAAGTGTTAGACATTTTTTACAGTTATAGTGGTAATGAAGTTTTTTACTCGATGTGGCACACTAAAGTAACAATAAAAGGGAAATTGGAATAATAATTGAATGTATTTTATGTTAATAAAAATACAAAAACCCTGTTGGATGAATATACTGTTATTATGAATTTTTAAGCATTTAATTGAATATTATTTTTTATAAAATATCAGTAATCTCATTTTCTGAACAATTCATTTAATTGAAGTTGAACACAATATCAAAAAAAATATAATTTGAAACATTTCAATTAAAATCACTATAAAATTATATATATATATATATGTATCTAAAAAATTACTGGATACAATAATTATTTCAAATTATATTATATTTATTATTTTTAAAATCATTTATTTTTTTATATTAATTTATAAAATATTGTATTGATATTGCATATTAATTTAAGGAAATTATTTCATTACTAAAAATTAGAAATAAATTTTAATGATAAAAAAATCGTCTAAATGACTATATATGACAAAAAATTGGGTTTTTATCCAAGTAATAAAATATTTTACTTATTTAATGTAAGAATGTTATAATTTTGTCTTAATAATTTACATTAATATTATGAAGGAAAAAAAATGGAATCATGTGATAATATATTCAAGGATTAGATGGAAATGGATGAATTCCACTCATATAGCAGGAGAAATTAACATTTTAGGTTTAATTTTCAGTACTTATCATGTTATTTAAATGAAAAATTACCTGATTTACCGTTACTGTGGTAATAATTATTTATTACAGTTACTATTAATAATGAAAATAAATAAATGGGTGATAATTGTAAAATTTTCATCTCTTAATTCAAAATATCAAATCTATTTTTTATTATTAATTTCCCACAACTGACAAATTTAATTTAAACTTAGACTTGTGAGAAGCGAGGAAAAATAGTTTTTAGAAAAATGAAATTTTATATCTAGAAATAAACTTATACCAAAATACCTTTTCATGATAATTCCAATGTAAGTAATTAAATTAAATTTAAATAAATAATAATCTTCTCAAATTGATAAAATTTTTATTAATATAGGGCCATTTATATTACAGAATTTATTGAGATGAAATTATAGTATTAAAAAAGTTCTATTTTATCACTATATACTGAAAAATCACTCTTTTCAAAAAAATCTCAAAATTTTACAATAAAATAATATTTACATGAATTTTAAAAATGACTTTTATTTTATCATATTCACTTTATAAATGTTCTAGAAATTTATTATTATATTTTCTCATCAAAATAAATTAAATCAATTTTGATGAAAATAATGTTTAATAATACAATATAATTATTAAAAAAATTGGGTAATTATTTCCGAAAAATTTATGAGAAAGTTTATAATTAGAGGGATAATTATAAATATTTAACAATTTAGATAATCCTATTAATAACCTCAAATGTAATGGCTATGTTAATAATTTTATTTTAAAATAATAATATTTCATTATTAGTTTAGTCTTGATGTGGCTTGTCATTTTCTTTCAAGCATTGTTTTCATTTTAAAAAAAAAGGGATTTTGCATCATAGTTATTAAAGAGATAATTATTACAATATAATTGTCCTCTAACGAAGTATTTTATTAAATTACATAATATATTTATAGTTTGGATATGTATTAATGACATATTTCCAAATGACACTAATCTTTTAATTTTGTGAGTTGCTTGTAATTTTGGGTTATATATAAAAGTATTTATATTTAGAACCTAATTAAAATGTTATATCAAATGTATCATTATTTTGTAACATAGTAGAGTGTAGTGATTTTGGGGTTATAGGATTAATAAACAATTTGGTGTAAATCATATGTTCTATAACCACTAGAATAAGTGTTATAGGTTATGTAGTACTGGAATGATCCAATTTGATTAACATTTCCAATTTACATATGTTGATTATGGTTATAAAATTAATATATTTAATGTTTTTGATAACAGAAGGGATGTTTATTTTTGATGATTACAATAAGTGATAATATTAATAAGAGTTTATTAATTAGGTAAAATTATAAAGATACAATATAGTGAAGGGGTAGAATATAACTTCCAAGACTTTAAATGAAAATATTTTTAAATTTTAACTTAAAATATATGTTTTTAAATTTTAATTTCATCATTTATATATTATTTTTAAAATTATGAATAAGAAATTTATATATATAATTATTAAATAATATTTTTTAATTAAATTTTATTGATTATTAATAAATCAATTATATGTTATACTTAAAAAAATATATTATTTATTATATTAATATATTTTTTCTTAGGAAATAACTAATTTATCCATAGGATGTGATTGTTAATATGCTATTAAAAAAGGTAACAAAACCATATTCTTAATTCCAAAGACATAATTGAATTATATTTATTGCAATTAAATGTAAAAATATTCATATAAAATATATTTCCATGATTTAAAGGTTCATTTTACACATATAGTATTATTTGATAGAAAAATTACACTTATTTATTATATAATTATCATTTAATAAATTTCATAATAATGAATTCAGAAAATGTATTTATTAAGAATGTTTTATTTATAGTTTTTTATATAGATATAATTGTATCATATACCAATAAAAAGTAACAGTACTAGAAATGTTTTCCGCATCAATGGACCTATACCAATAGTCATAAAAACTCATTTATATAATTTATTCATATAACATTGGTTTTATTATACCCTTAAATATTTTGACTAATTTTTGGAGACGTTTCATATTCAGTATACCAACTGAGACCACCAATTAACTAGCCCATTCAAATATTCCCTACAGTCATATTCTCCATCCCCTTTAATTCCCATCACTCAATATCAATTATTGATTTTTTCCAATGATACTATGACATAATTTTCAAGGTATATTTCTACTGATATATTTACCAACAATTTTATTATATTCTTATGGAGTTTTAATTCCGTAGATTAAAATGGTTTCCAAAGGTTTTATATTTCATGAATTTAATTGGGTTTCTAGTTTTTCTAAACATAACTATGGAAAATTCTTTGTTTATAATTGTGAAAAACCCCTATGAATGATTTAAATATTTAATTTTAATTTTTGGTTCAATATTACTTAATTATATTATAAATATATATCTAATTTCATTAATTTAATTATGTTTTTCATAAGATAAAAATTTAATTTTACTATTTATGAAAAAACGGTGATTTTAATATATTGTGTCTACTTTGTTTTGAAATTCAAAAATTGGGGGTTTTTATTTAATGTATACTATTACATTGTTTAAAATACTTTTTCACACAAGGTGAATAATGAAGTGATATTTTATTATTAAATAATTTATGTTCTTATTATAAATGAGATTTGGGGTGTTATAAAATGTGATGTTAATGATTTTGGTTTTTTCCAAATATCAAGATTTATTTATTAATATAAATATTAGGGTACAATAATTTTTTATTCATTATTAATTTTTCATAAATATTGAATTCATTTAAATTTGAAGGAGATGACTTATGTTTTTGAATGTGAACAAAATACCAGAGTCAACACATTTCATGTTGTCTATAAATAGTTCTCTTCCTTAATGAATTTTTTCATTTTAAAAACAGTATTAAATAAAATATTTCTAATGACGCGTCTCAGTATGTGGTCTCAAACATATTGTGTCTATTTCACGATTTTTAATGATGATCTACATGCCTTAATTTATAATAAACTTTACATTTGAACTCAATGTATCAATTTTTCAAATTTAATTCATTTTATCTTTAATTTATGGGTGATATTATAGATATATTTGGTCAAATGATCCCATCACATCAGAGCTCCAATGATACATATATATACTTAAAAATGTATAAATAGTATTAAAAATCACATATATATACTTTCTGATTTAATATTTTGTTCCAATTATTTATTCAAAATATTTATTATTTCCACAAATTTTGAAAAAAAAGTTTTAATATATTTTTATTAAAATAAAATATTATTTTTTCCTACAATTAAAACAAATCAATAGAAAAATACTAATTTGATTTTAAATTAGTTTCAAAATAAGCTAGTTTTATTTACACATTTCATTTAATAATTGTTTTTATGTGGTCTTTATTGACTTCCCTTGTATTGATAATGTTTTAATACATTGGATATGTTGGAAATATGTGAGTTACCACTCAAAAAATTTCATTTTCATATTTACTATTTTTTATTGTTTCAATACAGAGAGACCTAAAAGGGAATAATGTTGATATAAATGAAATGAGTAGAATAGTGAATTTAAAATTTGATTGGTTTCTTTTTATTTATCATGATCAAAAATAAATTATTCAATTTCAAGAAAAAAACTGAATGAGTACATGTTATACAATTAATAAAATTAGTGATGAAGATAAAATGACAAAAATTGATGGATGATGTATGGAATCTTGTTTTGGGAGATAACCATGGGTCTAAATGAATTCATAAAATGTGGTATATCATGTTTTAATTCAAGTATAGTTAGATCACAATATATTAAAAAAATAAGTTCAAACACTATAATTATCAATAGGATCTTCCATATAAAATGAAATGTAAATAAATATACAATGGAATGATAGAGAGATAATTAAGGGCAATGGTGGGTTACTTTATCCTATTGATATATTAACATAGAAGGAAATTGACACATGATATAATGTTTTAATATAAGGTAAATAATTTCATGTTGTGTCTATCATGTGAAAATTATAGACTATTTTTTACATATTCTTACTTCACATAGTATATCGCTAGATTTGCTACATATGTATAAACTCCCAAAATGGATATTTCTAACGAAAAAATTTAAAATCATGAATACACTCTTATTTAGACCATATGATACTCTAAATGATATAATTGTGTACTTGAATCCTCATATAAACTATTTTAAGAAAATTTTGAATATGTGTCAGTATATTGAAAATTGATTCTATATTAAGAATATAAAATTCAGATTCATGTCCTGATTTTGTGGTTCAAAATAAATGTATTTTCTATTGAATGATATCTGTAGTGAGTAAAAATTATAAATAATCATGCCATATTTTTATAAATAATACATGATTTATAAGGATTACATATCATTATAGTTTACCTCTAACGTGATGCCAATTAATCTTTCTATTGAATCATATAGACAATAAAAGTACTATATTGATTTATAATACAATTGACACAGATATGTCACCAAAGTGTATTTTATAAACCAATGTACTTAAAGGTGTTATTGTTTTTGGTTTATCATTTGGCAGACATCAGATCAAATTAATAAGGAGGATGATTGTTTCAACTGAATCCATTTAAAATTTAATAATAAAAACCATATTATTAAATTTACATATTCTCTCAACCAATTTAATTTTTAATTTTTTATATATAATAATCATTGTAAAACATATCTACAAAAATTAACATTCAATCATTCAAAATATCAAGGGACGACCAAATTGGGTTTATGATCATTTTATGACTTAGTGTTTTGAGTTATGAAACCTAAACACAATCATTTTATTTTAGAATATAATTTCTAAAATGTGCCTTTTGTTTATCTTATGACGATAAATTCAGATAAAAAATAATTTCTAGATCTTTTTGAGATATTAATGGCCCTAACATAGTGAAATAGATCAAATAACAAAGGTGAAATTTAAACAGTTGAAATAAAAATATTATTATCTATTTTATCATTAATTGATTCTAATAGTTTTCAATCATTTGAAATATTATTATTTAATTATTATGGAGAAATAATTGTTCTATTTTTGTAGTTATATTGGTACTAAAATTTCAATAATTTATTCTTGAAAAAAATAATGCATGGAACACCATTGATTATGCGAGATCTATAAACAATTTCTCATTATCGTTATTTACTTGTGTATTTTAATTAAAATATCCACCTTCAAATTAAATTTCATATTTGGGAAAACGTTTCTTTTCATTCTACATATCCAATTGAGATAAATATTTTGAAAATTAATTTTTATGTTAGGAATATAAATCATCACACATAAACTATTATGAATGGTTATTAAGTGTAAGATTGTATCGATTTATGGTTAACACATTTTCATGATATATGACTATATAATGTGAAAAAATAATAAGAAAATTGATAATATTTATCATAATATTTGATCAAATTCCCAAACATAAGGAATTTAGGGATTACATATCTTGGGTACTTTTATTCTTAAAGGTATAGAGATTGAAGATCATACAATATTTTTTAAGTATGACATTTTTAATGAAAAACAAAGTACGTAATTTGAACATATATATGTTATCTCAATATACATAATTTTAAATATATATTTCTGCTGTAATTATTTAGTAGAGATTAAAAGTTTGAATATAAACGTAATCACCATGTACATATCATAAGGATAGGTAATTTTCATAATAACGGGTTCATGATTGTTTGTTATTAAAAAAAATAATCATTAATTTAATAAAATAAATAGTAGATTGGAAATATGAATTTTAACATGGTTATTTATTTAATGTATTTTGTTCTCCAGATGATTCCATCTGTATTGAAATATGGGAGTTAGTTTTTGTTCTGAATAATATTTTATAAAATTCTAAATCACTTGTGACTAATGAATATAAAATTTTGATAAATAGTAAATAAATGAAAAAAATCATTTAACATGATAATATTTGTTAAAAACCAACTCGGGTCAATCCGGAATTGAATTCTCATGTTGGATTGAAATAATAATCAAGAT
This sequence comes from Viscum album, assembly GCA_963277665.1. Classification (NCBI taxonomy): domain Eukaryota; kingdom Viridiplantae; phylum Streptophyta; class Magnoliopsida; order Santalales; family Viscaceae; genus Viscum; species Viscum album. The sequence continues at coordinate 1,439,774,324 of OY728133.1, read as the reverse complement.
ACATTCAAAATACTATCGGGATAAAAGGTAGTACAAGGCAACAAGAATTCATGGTTGATAATAATTTATTACATGAATAAAATACAAGTAAAAATATAAAAACTGAGTAATAAAATAAAACACAAATAGTTGAAGTAAAATAAAATTGCACACATGCCTCCATATAACATTATTGGTCACCTCAAACTATAGTATCACATTATCTCCATGAACTAAAAATAGTGGTAAGTCATACACGAGGTTTAAAATAATAATTAAGATATAGACAAGAGTATTAAAACATTATAGGCATGCTCAGATAATCTATTATTTATACCTTACCTTTATAAAGAACACAAGTCATTTCAGTTTAAAAATAATACATATTAAAAATATGGTATTTTTTGAAAAACTAGTGGAAAGGTACCATTTCTATAAAAACAATATATCATTATATTTTTCAAAAAATTATTCAAATCATAGATTACATTTCAAGAAAATTCATTATAATATCAAATGATAAAGTGTCATAGTATTCAAATATAAAAAAGAACTACATTTTTAAAACTATTATAATAAAGAACTTGATTAAAGGTTACCATGACCCATGGTAATTCCTTAAGTATCTAGGGTTAGTACATTCCTAGAATTCCCTTACCTCTGTGATACGAACATCTAAGAAAAATTCAAAGTTTCATCATGCATGAGACACTAGAGGATAATACATCCATAGGTCTAGTGGTATCTGATCATATTCTAAAACTCATTGCATTTTTATGCATGATAAACTAGAGGGGAACACATCCCATGGAGTAGTGGTCTCTTATCATCATAATATTTATAGTTTTTATTGTATCTTCTTTCCTTTTAGGGGAAATTTCAACTCAACCATGCTGATATGCATAGTGTACTTGTCCTAGTCTACTTACCTAGTTACCCAGGTTTCCCTAGTTCTATATTTAAAATGGTGGTCAATTTTTATCAGCGAACCATACTTGTACATATTATTTTAATTACCCAAAAACTCATCCTACCTCTCAACACCAATATCCCCCATTGAGGGAATCACCCTTTACAATTCACATGATAATTAAAAATCCTTTTCACTAGGAATGATCATAAATCACAACTTTAACATACTCATAATAGCTATAAAAAACAATAATACCAAAGGTGAGGTTTTCCACTTCCATACAACATTATCATGGTTCGAAAAAGGTAATAATTTTTAAAAAGGAATAATAGCACATTATAAATAAATATTTCCCAACATTTTTAATTTCAAAACAATTTAAAATCTAATAGAATATCCAATTCAAAAAATATTTTAAAAAAATTGAAACTATTACTATCTCAATAAACCAATTTTAAAATTGAATGTCATAATTTATCCTCAAATTCACACCAAAATTATTTTTCATTTAATATATTATAAAAACAAGAAATTAATAATTATTAAAATCACATTCAAACACATTTTCATTCAAGTCAACTTGAAAAAATATTTTACACACAATAATAATATTTTGAAAACCCCATCATACAACCAATGAATTTTGGGAACCAATATTAATAATTGAAAATTTTGATAATTCAAATAAAATATTGTAATCTAATTTTAATGTAGAATACACATGTCAACACCTAAATAAGAACATGAAAAATAAAGGAAATTCCAACACCAAGCTTCACCATCAATTTTTAGAGAATATACATAGTATTTAATATTAAAAACATATTTTGAAACATTAATGAAATTTAGAAATTCAATTTAATGTCCTAGGAATAGGGAACATACCTTAAACTCATGCTGCAATGAAAAAAAATTAAAAACCTTTCATTTACCTCTTGTATGAAAACTTGACATATCTTATATACATGGGCACCTAGACCCTATGTACATATCTAAATTGCCAAATATGTACAAGGGTATCATCACACATATGCTTATATGTGCACAGAAACTTTTACAGATACCAATTTATTCATTTTCATATATATATATATATATGAAAGCTCACATATCCCCATTATATATATTTTTCCATCCATATGTGAATATATATAAAGGTGAAACTAACATACATATATGCCTACTAATGAAAACACCTATAATTTCATGAAAATGGGTCCCCAAATCAACTTATAGGATAACCAAAATGCACAACAAAAATATTAGGACCAAAAAAATTACAAAAAAAACCATAATTAAAATTTCTGCATAAGAAGAGGTAGAAGAAAACATAACTCAGAATAGTGGTGAGAGGACCAAAATGGTCTAAAATTATTTTCCTTCGCTGTTGGATGCCAAAAGACACCTGGCGAAGGACTCGGAGAACCATTCCAAACCCAAACATTAGAGAAAAACCCAATTGTTTGGTTAATCCTTACCCTAGGATTCAATAGAATGATACAAGGAAACGAGGAGACGTAAAATCGACAACAAATTTGAAGAGGTGTTACCCATATTATATAACTTTATGGATCGAATAAAAAACTAGAAGAAGTCCAGCGGATCAATGCACTAGAGAAGGCCACAAGTATGGATACCATGCACCATGGGAGGGTTCAGCTGAGGGGGATGTTGTGCGGGGTATTTAATAAAGTTTAAGGGATCACATGGTAAGGGGGAATGGGAAAAAGGAAAAAGGAAAATCAAATAATAATAGAATTATTAAAATACATGGAATCCCACATGGTTTGCGAATAGTCTAAAAAACAATGAGCCAATCTTGGTATCCCTACTAGACAATAATTAGACACTAAAACATTTCCCATAAGAGTTCCATAAGGTTTGAAAAGTTTTGCTCCTACTATACAAAACAACATTGTCCGGATGACATGCCCCCACTCATGGATGTCGCACGGTAACACCTAAAAATTCACAACCATATCACAAGACCAATATTTATTTAAAAAATTTAAAATTTATCTAGAACAGACAAAAAGAAAAATTGTGTCTTCAAAGAATCAAATTAATTGAATTAATTTGTATTTCAAAGTCAATATGGGACATTTTACCCCATAAAAAAACTATATTCCCCAAATTCTCACCCCGCCACCTGAATAACCAAACTCGAACTTGAAACAGACTGAAGTATAATGAAAATATTGACCATGAGGTTACCCTTTTAACTTACCACTTAACCCAAAACAATTTATAAGTAAAACCACAATCAAATAGATCAATTATATATATCTTTACCATAAGATACTACCAACCTCCATCCAACACCATAGATAGAAACTCCCGATCCAACCTAAAAATCCATAACACAAGGGAAACACAATGAAAGGAACTCAAACCAAGAATTAAAAAAACTAAAATTCATCATTTCCTCAAGATATGATCATCATCACGATGAGAGGAAAAACAAAAACTAAAAAACAAATGGAAATAAGAAAAAGAAAGGATCATCAGTCAAATTCATGCCTCCAAAATGATATATCCACTATATTGGAGTGAGGATAAGACCAAAAAATATCTACAATAAAGCGAAAAATAAGATGTTATGGAATAATATAACAAGAACATTTTAATTTCCTACACCACAATGGTGGGGAAAAGAGGGGAAACGATGTTCCCCACACTTCTGGTGATTCTTAACTTCTTGAATATCCATACTCTATGAACTATGGCTAGTTCCCAATTGTCTTGAAGAATCTACAGCCCCACATTCAAGATCTAATAATCATTGATGATAACTATATATTTTTTCAAAAGCATCCACACAGTCAACATTACCATGGGAAGTTACAGTAATATGGCTCAGAATTGAGAACCATCTATACTAGAATCTAACAGGTGAATGGTCTAAAAAATAAAAAAACTTTTATGGAAACTATCCAATAATAGGTTCCTCGAGTAAAAAATTCTCAAACTAGGGACAACCTCCCCAAATAAAAACCAAAACTGGTCCATGAACCCTAATAGAGATCCCACATGAAAGGAGGTGCTTCTAATAGATCACTCTACACACCCTTAGATGAAAAGGAAACAAGATCATTAGAATGATCCAAATTCCCCTTAACCTTTAGTTGACCATGTCAATCGTTCAAAAGAACTGGAATGTTCATATCCTTTACATGCTCAATAATAAACTATATGATGAATGTGGTCTTGTAGATCACACAATACATCTCAACGTGGAATGATAATGGAACACAATCCTTGATTGTTTTAGTTTCAATCCCCCAAACCAACCTATGGAAATTGACACCTTCCAGAAATATGGAATTCCCAAAACACAAATTTACTCAATTTCACTGGTCCACTCATCCAACTATAAAATATTGTGATGACTATAATCATCATCCATCGATTTCGAAGATCACAGATATAACACTACACTTTGATTCTCGGTGGAGTTGATGACTAGATAAGAATCCTTAAAAATATTATGGGTCTTTCAGGGAGGCACACTCTTAATGTCATAAGTAAAAACCAAATCAACATCAAACCCAAATTTGAAAAAATATCTCTTTATACCAAATATCATTCTAATAAATAAATAAAAATCCAAATCCAAATCAAATATCGAAAGAAAAAACACGAAAATAATCTCAAAATAATCCAAAACCCTATTTTAGAAACCATCAACAAAAAATTCACCCATTTTAAATTTTCTTTTCTTATTCAAATGTAAACTCATTTTACATTTAGAAAATAATTTCAGCTGATACATATTAAAAATTAAATACATGACCACACTTTTCCATTTAAAATCACAAACCCTATTAGAAATAATCTCCCTTTAATATAAATAACATTCTTTTTCAAGAAAAAACGTTCTAAAAACCAATTAAAATATTTTATTTTAAATACACTCCCATTGTATCCTATGAATAATCACATGTGTGATTTTTACCACTTCAGCTTATATCATCCACATATACATACCAACATGAACCATACACACACACAGACATTCTAATATTAATGACCAAATAGAATATCAAGTGTAATACATATTTTTTCATCTTCAAAACTAATATTTTTTCCAAATTAGAAATTCATATTTCCATCACATATTCCAAAAAATATAATGATTCTGAATTACATTCTTTTTAAATCCCATTTTTGATAATTTGGGAAACATTTCCAAAAAAAATTCCATTAAAAACCCACTATGACCAATCCAAATCCAATTGACGCATAAAAAATAATAGAATTTCAAGAAAAAGGAGTTAGTAGTAATGTGTACCCCTAACACATGGCTTAGTAGGCCATTAAACGAGAATTAACCATCCTCTAGAAGTATATAAGACTATGAATGTGAGCTCTGCAGGGTTTTCTATAGAATTTAGGATCACTATATTTCACCAGATCACTTCTACTATCTCCCCCAATATATACAAGATCACGAAACTAGAAAAACTCTAATGAAATAACTCAATAACAAAATAAATATTCAAAAATCAACTACCCTTGGCGACTCAGGTCTCATCTGGGGTGGTAGTGATGAGGCACGAACCCATAACCTACATCTTAAGACTAAACAACACTATCACAGATCTACCTTACATACTAAATAACTATATATCTCTCTAATACAATTCTATCATGAACCTTACCGATAAAACATTGATCTAGTTATTAAGTCAAACAACAAGATCGCTCGCGAGTTATTCTCGATCTTCCCAGTATGGAAACTGGTGACAAGAATCCTCAATATATAGTTAAGAATTATTTATCATTCAAAAAACAGATAAATTTACAAATATAAACCAAGGAATAAATTTAAACCAAAAAATAATAATGAAAATTAAATTTAAAATGTGCCTCTTTATGAACTGATGGGTCCCATTGAACCATATCATCACAGTCAGTCCATGAGAGAACCAGAGCATGAAGCAGCACCAAAATTTAAAAACACAAATACAACTATATGAGTTAGTATTAAAACTTAGTAAGAATTCACTAATAAAAAATTCATTATGACTTAGAATTATTAATAATACCATATCATTCCAGTTTGAAAACAAGTCTTCTTAAAAATAGGGTTTTCTTCTTTTTTAGAAAATCAAGTGAAAGGTTCGATTTATATAGAAAACAAAATATCACTATATATTTAAGAACAATATTCAAGTCATATAATACATTTCAATAAAAAAATTATAAAATATAATTTTGAAAGAATAAATGTCATAGTATGGAAACACACCAACAATTTACATTTTTAAAACTACCACTATGGAAAAAAGAGTAGGGGTATGAAAGCACCATGGGAAATATCTAAGTATCTAAGGTTAGTGTAGTCTAAATATCCCCATACCTTCGTGATAAGAATATACAACCAAATCCATGATATCCTCATGAAAGATAAAATAAAGGGGAATAAATCCCATGGTCTAGTGATCTCAAATCATATTCCAAAACCCACAACTCCCTCATGCATGAACCACTAGAGGGGAACACATCAGAAGGTCTAATGTTTATTTATCATCACCATATGTTTAGTTAGTGTTGTAGTGTCAATCCAGGTAGGTATATACTAGGACTAAACCTTTTCGATATAAATAGTTTACTAGTCACATTACTTTCACCTAGTTACCTAGGTTTTTCCCATGTGATATATTTCAAATGAGGGTGAATTTTTATCAAGAAACCATATATTCACAAGTACTTTTATATACAAAAAAAACTCTTCCAAACTCTCGGAAAAGATATCCCTCCTTGATCTCATCCTCCTTTTCTAGTCATATAAAAATTTACAAGCCTCTTAAATGTGAACATATCAGAAACCAAACATTTAACATATAAATCATATTTCATAAACAAGGGGACATCCCTCAAGATGTGTTTTATACTTCCCTAGAACATTCTCAAGGGACAAATGGTTCTCATAATTTTAAAAGGAAATATTCACAATTTAGAATGAAATATTTAACAAAACATTTAATTCAAATACCATTTAAATTTATACTATAACTACCAAGGTACCTTTGAAGACCAAAATAATCTGCAATTTTCTATTCAAATTTTAGTCATTTTGGGTTATTTTCATTGAAAAACGCCTAAATATTTTATTAAATTTGGTACTTAATGATGATAGGAATAAAAATAATTTTTAAAAAAGTAAAAATATATTGGTTTTAATTTTTTGGAATTAATTTTCACATATTAATTATGGTTTGGAAGCTTTCTATATATTTTAATAATTTTTTTTGTGTAAACATTAGACCAACAGGATTGCTGCAACCCCATGCTTGCACCCCCCTCTCCGTTCACTGCCACACCATCAATGTACCGCCACTCATCGCTCAACCCCACTCTATGCATGCACCACCACTAGCCACTCACATCCACCTCATTCGTACAATGCATCTCACAGCTTGTCGCCACCCAATGAATGTACCACTGCTCCCCACCACCTCAAGCATCCACTACTACTCACTTCACACCTCCACCCCATGCATGCACTTTGGGTTGCTGCTAACCTCTATCACATGCATTCCACAACAGCAAGAATTCATCCCCCACATTCATTCTTCTACCACATGTACCCATAGAATGTTTCCATCACATGAATTCTACCACTAGATGTATGAATCCCCTTCAACACCATCACATGGTGTCTCCAAATTCCACATATTCTTCACCCCTCCAATATCTACCTCCTTCAATTGTTTCTACATGCATGTAGTCACCATTTCTCCACCATTCAGCACATCTAGGCCAAATTTATTATTTCAACATGCCTCATGGAACATCCCATGATGAACCACTTTTATAAACACTATTCTTGATGCATTGGCTAATTCTCTTTACACACTAGCTTCCTGCTCATCGTATCCCCTTCACCAAGTAAGCATACATGAATTATTTCACATTGAAGAATGATTAACTCGGTTCCATTGGGTTACATAATTCTACATTCATTATATGTGGAATATTCATTAATCATAGGTATTAGGGATATTTAAATCCCCCAATATCTCCTCAGGGATTTGAGGGATCATTCCATTACATTAATATCAAGCCACTCCAGCTTTCCAAGATAAATGATCCTTGCCTCCTTTCCAAACCATCAATCGACACCACCAAAGATATATCCAAGGAGGCCACTACTATTCTATTTTCATATTACCCATTATTATTATATTATTCTTTATTATTATTTTATTTATTATTTTATTTATCTATTTAAAATTTTAATAGTAATTTCTTTTATTAAATACAATTATTGCATTTTTTCCTATTTTTCTCCATTTTTTATTCTTTTCATATTTTAATTAAAATTTTATTATTTTAAAAAATATTCATTAGTAATAATAATAACATTCAAACATTATAATAATAATAATAATAATTTTTATTATTATAAATATCCATTAAACATTGTATTTTTAAAAAAAATCCATTTTTTCTTCAATTTTTCATCAATTTAAAATTTATTTTCGAATTATAATAATCATATGCATAATCATAATAATTATTAATTTATAATTATATATAAATTATAAATTTATTTTATTTTATTTTCACTTATTTTCTTCTTTTATTTTATCCCTCTGTATCGGTTTCTCTCTCAAACTATCTTCTCATCCCCCATTATTCCATTTTTTTATTTATTTCATCCCCCATTAATTTTATTTTATTTTTTTATTTCTCACTTCTTATTCACTCATTCTAAAAACTCCACCATTGTGATCTCTTACTCTTAGAAATGAGTGGCCTAACACATGGATTTTCCCAAGGGGAGTTCAATGTGTTCTTAAAATTTCCTTCACGTTTATTTTATGTTCATAATAGATTTGAGTAGCATGCATGGGTGAGATGAAATTACCTGATGTGGAGAATAACCCCTAATGACATAAAAATAAATCTATTATTTGATTTTGGTTAATCACATTTCCCTTTCTACATTGGTCAGTTATTCACATGATGTAGTTGAACTAATCAACGAGTGAAATATAATCAATGGAGTAGGTTCGGGGAAGATGAAACATTCAAGACCAATGTGTTCCATCAACCTATATTAAAAGAGATGGTGTAATTGAGATTTATTAGGTTTTGAATGATATATAAAATTTATAAATAAATAATAGTAGTCCAAATATGAGATTTCTTGCATGGATTGTCCAAATAAAACAAAACACATGAAGGGGATTAATGATTGAACCCAATACTAAACTCTAAAACAATGTGATTTATTCATAAATCATAATTTCAAGATTTTCATGTTAGTATAAATTAGAATATCAATGTTTTTATACCATTAATGAGAAACAAAAAAAATATTTTTACTATATTCTTTATATAACAAAAAAAGAGATAACATCAGTGAATTAGGCAATGTAGGTGAACAAACAGAAGGGTCCTCAAGTAAGATGACCCTGGTCAACCACTATGTCATAGTAGGAAAAATATAATTTCTTTTGACCACACCCCATAATAGGTGCCTATCCAAACATGTTCCATTACAAGGGAGTTAATTCGTTATTCATCTACTTTTTCAATATTAAAATATAATATATAATGAATTTATTTTTATAAATATAAAAATGAAAAAATTATTCCAGGATGCTTCCATATGATTTGTTTCAATTTATGAAAAAAATTACATTCAGGTGAAAGAACTAGTGTCTATCACATCCTGGTCTACAAAAGATGGTGTTTCATTATGGTATAGATAGATTAGGGGGTCCTAGAGCCAAATTCACAGTGGGTAGGAATTCAAGGAACTCATCCAGGATCTCATGGAGACCCTCAAAGAAACTAGTGGTTGGAGGATAGGAAATAGAACACACTAAATTGGAGGTGTACTTCCCAAAATTATATCAATAAGAGTCCAGTACATATGAATTGTTCTCCTTGTTTCCTCCAAAAAAAATTATAGAAGTTCCCTAGAATATTTTCTACAGAATGTGGAAAAACACATGCTCACATATGGTATTTAGAGTTTGTTGAAAAGGTTCATTGCATCTAAAGAAAAATCGATTGGATATCAACATACTTATGAGAATCATCAGATGAACATGCGCCTGAACCTAAACTATAAGATATTCCACGTGTCTTACCTAAGGAGGAAAAGGTAGAAAAATTTACTTCTGAGCTACAAGTGTGAGATCAAAAAGACCTAGTTTAATTTTGTAAATAATTTTAGGATATTATTTATCTCCCCACATCATATAGAGAAAAATAGACAGAACCATTGGAGGAAGACACCACCAAAATGGTGGAATTTGAAGTAAAGATGGAGGATCCCGACTACCTGTCTCTATCCATTGAGAATGTACTTCCAAAGTAACTTACCCCTAATGTAGTTATTGAATATTAATCAATCTAAGGAGTAGATCTTTTCCCATAATATATCTCTTCAAAACATATTGAAACTAAATTTTGTATCACTCCACCTTATTTTTAATTTTTAGATTTATTGAATATCTTCCATTCTTTATAAGAGGATGAAGAATATGGACGTTAATATTTGTGGGAACACATATAGCTCTCTAATTTTAAGGAACATACATTTGAGTATCCCTATCAGGAGATCCAAGAGGCTGCGTATGAGGAAAATTGGAAAGAGGCCGCTCTCATTGAACGTGAGACTTTACCTATTAAAAATTAAAATTTTATTAAAGTATAAATACATGATTACATCCCCTTTGATTATTGAATTATTGTATCCACTATAAATCTATCACAGAAAGAGAAGAAAGAGGATTCATAAGTCGCAACCATGATGAATGGTGGTCCATACTTCATCCTACACCCACTATGTAAGTTATACATCATTATGATGGGGTGGGGGATCTAGTGTACTCTATCCATGGATCATTTCTCACCCAGAAGGATGAAGTGAAGGCATTGAAAAGCCACATGTGGTGGCTCAAATAAAAGAAGCTTCTTCCACCATATGATTTTGGACGACATCTCATACTGCCCTATATAGTTAGTATAAATTTTGTTCCCACATTGTGGATTGTTCCAGTATTTATATTTATATTCTTTCAATAAATTTATATTTTAATTTATTTTATTAGGAAGTATTTTAGCATGCAACTCACTCCCTCCAATATTTTGAGATTCAATTACATTATCCTTATGATCAATTGATTAGTCATCTTTTATAAGTTCATGATGGTAAAAGGAATCCTCTAAAACATGTTTTGATATTTAATGATGAAATTGATTGCCCATAATTGAATTATACAATACTTGAATTTTTTGGGAGACATGATTTTTAATGAATATTGTGATTCCATGTTTTATATTTTAAATGTTAATGAAATTTAAAGAGTAAAATAAAAAATAGAATGATTAAAGTGAAGTATGGATATTAAAATGAGGACCCCTGTTTTAAGGGAATTTATTGATTGATGTAAGTGAAATTTTAAAACCATTTTTCATGATTTGAATTTAGGAAATTCATGTGAATTGATTTATTATTTTTAATTCCACCTTGTCCGATTTTCTAATAGCGTAGGTCCATTCTCAAGAGGATTTCTATATTGAGTACTTCTTTTTTATATTAAGCATATTTCTGGAGGGATTCTAGGACATTCCACCAACAATTGCATTCATTCGAACTTTTTAAATATAAAACTATGAAAAAACATGTTTACAAATATTGAGGATTCTTTTTATAACCACTTACCCCAAAAATAAAACCATTAAATTATTCCTTTATTATCCCATAGAGACCATGAATGACCTTTAGTGTAATGAGATATATTTCAATCTATTTTTATCCATTCCTACCCTCATATTATAATTTTAATGACATTTTAATGTTGAAGTATGGGGTTAAAGAGAATCATGGTAAATGAGATAATTTTTACTATAATAAATAATTGTAGGGTTGCTTATTGAGGCAATTTTAAAAGTTTATGGAATAAATAATTTTTCTATATTTTTTTCACCACTTGAATATGAAAAACTGGAAATGACACAAAGAACCAAAGAAATGTGAATTATGGGTTATTATTAGGGTAAAAAAATTACTATTACTAGTCCTATGATTTATATAACACATCATTATGTGGTAGATTTGTGGTTTATTCTAATAATAAACACCAAAAAAATAAAATAGTTCTTTAAAAAAGAAATAAAATTTTAAAAGTTGAAATAATTCTCATGGGATGGAAAAAATAATTCGGTATGATTAAACAAATATTGATTTTTACATTGAGACATAGGGAAAATTGGAAGCAATTACAATTTAATGGGGAATATGTAATTAATTTTTTTTAATTTAAATATCATGATTTATTCTTTAAGAGTCAATACTCTTCCTTGAGATCTATTTTTAAATATCAAATCCTACCAAGTTTAAGCCTCATTATTATTAGAATATTTATTTATATTCTTCATTTTATATGTGCCCTCTCTCATTAAAAAGTAGAGAAAATAGTTCCATTACAAGCTTATGGAAGAGGGGTTTGTTCTCATGATCTGATCAAAACTATACTTGAACATTATCATGATTCATGAGAGAAAATAATCCAATAGAGGGTAAATCACAAATTTTCATGTTTGATAATAATTAATCAATAAGCTTGAATGAAATAACGGATAATATCCATTATTTTTTAAATGGGAAAAGTAAACTACATAGACTAGTTATTTCATTGAAAAATAAGAAATTGAATTTCTTTATTATGTGTAATTTTAAAATCTTATTTGACATGGATAATTGATTGATTTTATTACATTGAAATTTTAATATTGATAAATGGTGGTTCCCTATTTACCTTTTTTAGGTTTTATTCTTGATGACATGAACTATTTAATTGTGGGGGGTATTTGACTGACAAAAAAATGTTCATTTTTAATTAAAATTTCAATCATTTTGTGTGATTTCCTATGGTAAAACAATTTAATTTTAATGGTTTAATTAAATTTGTTAATTTATGATGATAGTAATCGAAATGATTTTATAAAAGTTAAAATGATGTTGGATTCATTTTTTTGAATTTGCTTACATCCTGATTATGGATTGAAATATTTATTTATCAATTAATTTTTTTATGTAAAAAAATAGGCCAGTAGGATCACTACTACCCTAGGCATGCACAATTTCTCATCACTCTGTACAACCCAAGGCATGCACTACCACTCACCGCTCACATCCACCCTATCCATGCACCACTACTCGCCACTCGTGACCATCCCCTATATGCAACACCACTCACCACTCATCGCCACTCCATGCATGCACCACCTCTAACTACTCTCCACCACACTATGCATGCAATACCACGTTTCGCTCACTGCCACCCTATTTATGCACCACCGTTCGCCGACAACCCATGCATGTACTACCGCTCTCCACCACCCCATGCATGCACCACCAATCACCGCTCTCCACCACCGCATGCATTCCACTATCTAATTCATATACCCAACACATAAATTCCACCACAACGTGAACCAACTGCATGAAACCATCAAATTTATTCCTCCACCGAATTCAGACATCCCCCACGACACTGCCACATAGAGTCACCAGAAACCACTTCCACTTCACCTCTCCACTCTCCAACTCTATCGAGCATAGATGTGTTCATGAAATCACTAGTACCCTACCATTATCCATAGCTTGGAAGCCTCTGTTTCTACCACCTTACACATGGAATATCCCATGAATAACTAATTTTTTCACCGCTACACATGATCCACTGGCCACCAATAATCACCCAATGGGTGCCTTCTCACCAATACCTTCTCACAGATGATGCCAACACGGATTCATTCACATTGAATAATGATTAACCTAATTCTATTAGGTTATTTAATTATGAATTCATTCCATGTGAAATATTCATTCATTATTGGTTTTGGGTAATTTAAATACCCCAGTATCTTCTCACTAATTTGAGTGATTTTTGATTTCCATTAAGGATGACTCACTCCCCATTTCTTATACAAAAGAGCCCTACCTCTTTTCCAATCCATCAGCCGACTATGCATAGGAGATCTTGATGGATTTTACTACCATTCACTTCTCTTATCACATACTATCCATATTTTATTTTTTATTTTTATATTTTATAATTTTATTTTCAGTTTTTATTTTTAAATTGTAATTGTAATTTCATTTAATTAAATAAAATTCATGCATGTTTTATAATTTTGTTCTACCATTTTCTTCTTCTTATTATATTTTTTAACTATTCTTTTTTATTTATTTTAATAATAAAATTTAAAAATTATTATTATTATTATTATAAATATAATTTTAACATAATTTTTATTAAAATTTTTCCCTTATTTTCTTTTTTCTATTAATATTATTCAACAATTTTTTTAAGAATAAATATAATAATAATAAATATAACAATAATATTAATAGAAATTATGTAAAGATTCAAATTATTCATGAAATGTTTTTATTAAATGGTAATTTTACAAGTCCGTGAAAATTGATGGTGTGTGATTCTGAGGCCCGGAGTGTCTGAAATGAATTTATAATCATTTTTTCAGGTACGTTCAGTAAATTTGCATGTGGTTCTTTCTAACGTTTGAACCAGTGCTCGAAATTTAAATATGACTACACCATTGAACTTGCAGCTCCAGTATTCTCTTAAGGATACTTTCACCTTGAAATTAGTTGGCCGAGGGTGAAAGTTACATTTTGGGTTTTCGTGAAAGAATAAAATAAAATAAAATTTGTGTAAAATTTTGTTTTATTTTATTTTGAAACTCCCATATAGATGTATCATAGGTGGGGACCACCTGAACTAAACCTCCATTGAGAGGTGATGGGGGTGGTGACTACCTAAGTATAAACCCCCCTGAACTCCTCTTTAATGGGAGAACCCTCAAACTTCATACAAATGTGGGAAAGCCTCTTCAACTCCTCCAACATTTATTATTCCAACATAGTTAATTAATTAATCCTTTATGAATTTATGCCAATGAAATAAATAGACAACATAATTTATTGTTCTGGCTACTTGGAAATTTGGTGGAATTGGTAGGAAGGAGCCTTGGGAGAAATCTCTCCAATGCATAATGCCAAGGAAGAATGAAGACTTCGACTCCAACTTCTTCCACGGGACATTAGTTGATGATGAAAATCCTCAACATCAAGAAACCAATTTTTGAGGAAATGCCAATGTCACAAATGTATGTCTATTCCAAAAAACATCATCTCCTTCCCTGCGAGCAATCTTCACGAATCAAATGAATGTGATTGGTGTTTAATTATATATGATTATCAATTCCCATGTTCTCCCCTTCTAATTATTTTGCGAGATTGAAAATATTAATTGATGAGGGCTATAGGGAGGGTGTTTGAATTATTTACCTTACCCATTCATGATATTCTTGTTCTTTTTGAGCCGCTTTCTACCTCATTAATGTGGATTGTGCGGGAAAACAAACATAGCCTGACCCCTCCATTGTTTTTCTTTAATGATGTATCCTTCATGATGAGGGAAGGTGATTTTGGTGATGGCGACTGGTGCTAGGAGTTGCCACTGATAGAACTCTAGAACCTCCGATGAAGGCATGACACCCCACCACCACGCGACCTCCGCGCCCCGTGATTCTCTACCGACCCTGGCCATCACCCCCCCCCCCCCCCCGCAGCCGTGTCGAGCCGCCTTGGAGCATCCGCCATCACGGCTGAGCCACCCCCGTAGCCTCCGCCCTCCCGCCTGAGCCGCCATGTGGCCTCCTCCCTTCCAGCTGAGCCACCCCGCAGCCTTCTCCCTCCCAGACGAGTTTCTCTAGTTGTTCTTCCTTGTGGCCTCGCACCCTCGCTGAACCCCATGCGGTCGAGCCGCCCCACGACACTTGCGGCCTCCTCTATCCTGGACGAGCCACCACGCGGCCTTTTCCCCCCCGACCTAGCCACTCCGGCCGAGCCGCCCTATGGACCCATACCCTCATGACAAACCCCGCGGCCTAGCCACCCTAGGCCCTCACGGCACCCCCGTAGCTGAGCCGCCACACACCCCTACGACACCCCCACACCCCCGCGGAAGCCCAATGGCCTCGCAACCCTCGCGGCTAGCCAGGATAGACCCAACAGTATGGGCCACCTAGCGGGCTGAGACAGACCCAGCGGGCTGAGCGAGACGCAGCAGGTCAGGTTGGGTCGACCCAATCCGGGTCGACCCTGGCCATGTCGAGACGAGTCGGTCTGACTGGACCTGGAGCAGATACAACCCTATACTTTACCTGGGCCATAACTTTGGCACTAAACATCCGTTTGACGAATCGTCAGTGGAACTAGAAACCTTGGAGCAAGAAGATCCCTTGGTATACCATAATAGAGATTTGGATAGTGATTGGGAATGTTCGGGTTGGATTGAGCATGAATCCAACATGGGCATTAGGGGAAAAAGGATAATAACTCACAGGCCTAGCATCCGAATGACGCACCGTCTATTGTATTGAGACCCCTATGACGTGTCAGTGCTCTGTAGGATCGAAATTATGATATAGATGCTCAATATACAAGGGGAGGGGGTGAATTTTACACTTTAAAAATTCCTTTGGAACCTTTAATGTTAGTTAAGAATAACTATGTTTTCCTTAAGAGAAAGAAACGGATAAGTTTAACAAAGTTAAACTAAGAAAATTCACAACACCTCTAACTCCAAATGAAAACTTGGAAAGAGATTACTGACGAGGGTTCCAGAAATATGGTTTCGGAAGTTGAAACATAACAAAAGATTACAATATGAGATTCTACCTTAAAGCATATAGAATCTAAATGAAACGGAGTACAAGTAAGGAAGTATAAGAAAGGTAAACTTTCCTTATAATACAAAATGCAGCGGAATATAAACAAGTAGTTAAACTACAAGTAACAAGATATAAGTCTTTTAACCCAAAGAGAATGGTATCCAACAACCTTGGATAAAGGGTCCCTTGATTTATACTTTCAATCAAGTCTATCTTACCCACACCAGGGTAAGCCCTCGATACGAAGATCGGAGTCTCTGTCTTGCTATCCCTGCAAGCCCTCTACTTCAAGGTAGTTGGCGACCTCTATCTTCCTCAACAAGGAAGCCCTCGAACTTCAAGGTAGTCGGAACCTCTGTCTTCCTATCTCCGGAAGCCCTCGAATGTAATCACCAACATTCTGAGTCGAACGAAGCTTTGAGAGTTAATAAGATCCCCTCTCTCTAGAAATCACTTCAAGCAGATTAGTCAGCCTTTCAGCACTTCAACTTTTTATCCGCACGAAGCTCTTTCAAATGAGCTCCTATTTATAGGTAAGGTCGGCTCCTTCTCCAATAGTCATATTTTCCTTAATGATCGGAGGGACCTGTACACGTGTCACTTAGACAACGGTTAGTTTATAACAAAATAGACGACATCGTTTTATAACAAAACAAGTGTAACAGAATATACAACATCGTTTTAAAATCTAACTCAAAAGTTCGGAGTGAAAGCATCAGAGTGAAGGTTCAGAGTGTAATGAAAATAATAAAGAGTAGACAAATTATAGAAGTGTATGCAGGATAAAATTTTGGAGTCTAACTAAAATATTTTTCGGAGTTTGAATTAATTCAGAGTGTATAAAACAAAGATAATCAGATTCTGTTTAATAGGTGAATTCGGAATGAGAATTCTGAATAGGAATTCATCATCAGAATTCGTAATGAGAATTCTTCATCAGAATTCGTAATGAGAATTCTTCATCAGAATTCATAATGAGAATTCATCATCAGGATTCGTAATGAGAATTTGTCATCAGAATTCGTAATGAGAATTCATCATCAGAATTCGTAATGAGAATTCTTCATCAGAATTCGTAATGACAATTCGTCATCAAAATTCGTAATGAGAATTTATCATTAGAATTCGTATTGAGAATTCGTTATCGAACTTCATAAGAATTCGTATCCTGAATCTAGAATATAACTTAGTCAGAGTTCATATCCGGAATTCGGAATGAAACTTCCTTATAGTTCTTATCCAGAATCTGAATCCTAAAATAGAATGTTTCATATCAAAGTTACAACGATTCTGAGAAAATAGAAATGAATCCGAATCTCATACTTAAGAAAAATATGGATGAAAATAAGATAAGGATAATTTTTCTTATAAAAGCTATTTTTCTTACAAATTCAATTTTCCTTAAGAAAGAAACTTTCCTTATAAAAGAAATTTTCCTTATAAAAGCAATTTTCCTTAAGAACTAAATTTTCCTTATAAAATCAATTTTCTTAATGGTAAGGTGTTTGTGATTTTCAAAACAAGAAGGAATGGAAAAGTCATAAGGAAAACCTTATTGACTCAACAATCTAACCCTTTTTGGAAAGCAAAAACATCCTTATGAAAAAGAAATTCTAAGAAGAAAGAAAATCATTAAGGCTTATCTCCATTGGCTTTAAGGAAATTTATGAATTTCACTATCTCCCCCTTAGGCTTTGAAACTCTAAGGATCGTATTCAGATTTCCAGAGTGATAAATAAGAAGGTCTCTTTAATGAAACACTCCCCCTCAAACAAACACTTATTAGAGTTTTTCTTTTTCTTAAGGATCTTTTTCTTCTCCCCCTTTGATAAACTCTTATTAGAGTTCTTCTTTTTCTTAAGGATCTTTTCCTTATCCCCCTTTGTTATTTTCAAAAATAATTGGAGGGAATGGAAAAAAAATACCTGATAAATTAGTAATGAAAACAATATAAATGACAAGTACGAATTTCATTAAGTTTGAAATCTCGGCACCAAAAAAATACAACAAAAAGATCGGATTTGGTTATTTCAGATCTTTTTCCTTCCATATGAGCCCTTTAAGAATAGTCTTGATCTTCTTCAGGTCTTTATGATCTTCTTCAGCTTGCTTCTCTAAGACAACTATTCTTGCGGATTGAGCTTCAATTTTTTCTTCCTGGTCTTTCATCTTTTCTTCCTGAGCTTTGATCTTTTCTTCCTAAGCCTTCATCCATTATTAAAAATCAATCTGATGATCCCTTTCAAACTTCCAGTTCAGAGAAACGGAATTCAGCTTCCCATTCAGATCTCTCACTTCTTGAATCCGGAAGTTCTTTTCTTCTGTCAGCTTCTCTTCAAAGGATGAAGTTAACTCATTTATCTTCTTGTCCTCGGCCTCAAAAGCATCTTTAACATTGTCTTGAAACTCATCGAATAACCTCATCTCTTAAATAGTCTTCTTCGACCAATTTTTCATCCTCTTTCAAGATTTTCTATGAGCTTTGTAACCAACAAAGAAGGTTTTGAACTGAGCCTCAATCTCAACGCACTTGTCCTTAACCATAGATACAGAGTCAGTTTTCTGATTCAAAGCATTTTGGAGCATCTGACATCTTGAATCAATACTATAGAATGTCGGAATGGATCCCACCAACTTCTTTAATGACTGGACAACAAAATCATGCCCCAACGAGGATGACTCCAAATCTGAAACTTTTCTTGGAGAGTTTTCTTCCCCAATAAGCTCCAAATTCCTTTTATATGAATCACAAAATTCTCTTTTCTTGCTAGCCACTGATTTCGGAGTCTCAACAAGAAGTTTCTTTCCCTTGTCTTTTTTCGGAATCGAACCTTGATCGGGAGTTTTCTGCTTGCCAGTAGACACTTGAATAATATCATCAACAATTTTTTGAACAACATCTTCTTCATTCTTATCCTTCTCTGGAGTTACTAACTTAGAGGATTCAGCCTCTGATGTTTGGAGTGATAGATTTTCCGAAGGTGATCCTTTATAATCATCTACTTGTTTCAAAAGATCTCATGTTTCACCACTTCCTTCAGCAACTATTTCTTCCTCTCCCACTTGCTGAATCTGCTCGAGTAGCTCAACATGCTCAGCTGTAGTCTCTTCTAGAAAATCAAGGTTTCTTCCTGGAGTCTCAGGTAGAGATTCCAAGGAGAAATATCTCGGAACTGGAATGCTTCCGGATACTATCTCATTAAATTTCAATAATTCTTGGACAGCCTCAGCTTCTGACATCTTCTTCTTGAGCTTCTTTTCTTTTACTCGTTTTTCAATCTCATCAGCAGTTTTCTCCTTTAATGCCTTATCTTCCGCAGGGTCCAATCCGAACTGAGGATCCCCTTATTTCCTTTTCTCTTTATCTATTCTCCACTTCACAACAACCTCATCAGGATATGCCTGCTTCTTCTCTGGTTTGGGAGGTGCGTTTTGAACTTCCTTAGACTTAAGATCCTCATCATTAGCTGTAACTTCTTTCAACTTTCATTTCTTTACTGGCTTAGATGATTTTGGTTTAGCAGCCTTCGGAGCCACTTCTTCTTGATTAGGCAAATCGACGAACTCACCAATCTCCTTGTTGAAAGCCACATCCATCCTATTTAGGGTATCATCACTGAACAACAAAATTTACAAACCCTTGCCTTAGATCTGCAAGCTTACTTGAAATATTCAAGGCACCAAACTATCAACTTTGATAATATTGCTGGGTACATTACGATCTCGGCTCTGAGATTTCCATTCTTAAGATTCTCAATGGTTATAAGAATGTGCCTCATGAAGTTAAACTTCCTTATATTTATCAGGAAATCTTAGATATAGATCTCACTCTTCTTCAAGCTGTCTTTATCACCTTTCCTCAGTATGATAAACCTTTGCACCCACAATTCTAGAATCTGGAAATTTGTAGGAAAACTAGAAATCTTCAGAGCCTTTTCATCAGAGAGTCCGAGAGTCTTCAAGGCTTTTTTCCTTTCCAAATCTTTCCTTAGAGTCTGGAAAAACGTGATAAATAAATTCGGCTTCTCCTTCATAGGATAACCCTACCAAGATTGCTGCCTTGGTATAAGAGAGCTTATAGGTCTTTCCATAAGACATAAAAGAAATCTTCTCCCTATTATCTTCCTGAAAGAAGGAAAATGTTTCATAGAACTCAATATGTAACTCCGTAAAAACATTGTCTTGAGTCCCCGGTTTGGATACAACAACATCTTCCCAGCCCTTCAACTTAATGTTCTTCGAAATAAGAGAATCATACTTGTTGAAGAAATTAGGATGGACTAGCCTTTCTCTGTAGACTAACCATTGAGAAATTGGCTTAGTGGATGACATATCTTGAGAAGCTAACTCAGCAGACATTCAGATCTAAAGTCCTCTGAGAAGTTCGGAACTGAGACAACTGAAGTTCAGAACAGCTTTAAAAACAGAGAGGCCGAGATTTGGGACACAAGAGCTTGAAATCGATGTGGGACAAGTATTTGGGTCCCCTTTATATAGGCAATGGAACGACGGTTCAACTTCTTCGGTTGATCTAACGGTTGGAATAAGCTGAGAACGGATCTAACGGTT
Organism: Viscum album; assembly: GCA_963277665.1. Lineage (NCBI taxonomy): Eukaryota > Viridiplantae > Streptophyta > Magnoliopsida > Santalales > Viscaceae > Viscum > Viscum album. The sequence continues at coordinate 1,439,753,131 of OY728133.1, read as the reverse complement.
GAAAACCAATTCACTAGAAAACTTGAATCTGATCCTTTTGAGGTTTTTTTTATTAAAACAGAGAATTAAGAAAAGTATAATCCGAAAACATAATACAAGAAAATTCCAGCAAGTAAAATATGACTACGAAAACTTGAGTAAGGTAATCATACCTTTTGGATTGAATTAGGAGGATTATTTTTAATGGGTAATATAACAAAGGCTACAAAAAAACTTTATTATGACAAGACAGATTTTGTAAAAACTTTGCATCGGAAAATAAGCTTAGCACGAAAAACTCATTACGGAACACTCATTACGGAAAACTCAGTATGAATTTTTTTTCTAAAAAAATGAAAACGAAAAACTTATTATGAATGATTCGGTATGAAAATCCCGTTATGAAAATACCAGTACGAAATTTTCCATTCCGGAAATTTTCAATATGAATACTTCCATTCTAGAAAAAATTGTAGTTCTGGAAATCTCCATTCCGGAAATCGTCGTTCTGAAAATATTGAAAACAAATTTTTAAAAACTTTGTTAATCTAACAATCAAATGTACCCCCCCTATGAAAAGGAGTTTATTACTGTAAGGAGACTTTTTCAACAAAAAGACAATTTAGGAGGTTTACCTTACGATTATCATTCCTAACTTCTGTTTAATATATTCAAATCTATCAGATGGCAAAGATTTTGTGAAAATATCAGCAAGTTGATCTTGAGTTCGGATAAACTGAAGAATAATATATCCTTTAAGTGTGTGATCCCTAAAAAAGTGATGCCCAATATCTATGTGTTTTTCACAGGAGTGATGTGCATGGTTCTTACTTAGGGCAATGGCACTTGTGTTATCACACAAAATTTGAGTTTTAGTAAAAATCAATCCATAGTCTGTGAGTGTGTGTTGCATCCACAACACTTGAGAACAACAATTTTCAGCTGCTACATATTCAGATTTAGCAGTGGAAAGTGCTACAGAATGTTGCTTCTTACAGGATCAAGAAACTAAAGAATCTCCTAAGAAATGACAAGTTCCGGATGTACATTTTATATCCATTGTACATCCACCAAAGTCAGCATCAGAAAAGCTTTTTAGAACAAAATCATTTCTAGAAGTATAAAATAATCCTAGATCCATGGTTCCCTTATGGTAGCGAAAAATTATTATTACTGCCTTTAGTTGAGATTCCTTAGGATTGGATTGATATCTTGCACATAATCATACTGAAAACAGTATGTCTGGTCGACTAGCTGTTAAGTACAGTAGACTTCCTATCATACCTCTAAAAGATGTTTGATCTACTGGTTTCCCATCTTCATCAAGATCTAAAGAGTTTGAGGTACCAATGGGAGTACTTATACTCTTAGTGTTGTCATAACCATACTTTCTAAGAAGATCTTTAATATACTTATGTTGAGATATGTATGTTCCTTTAGGTTTTTGAGAAATTTGAAAACCAAGGAAAAAATTTAACTCACCCATCATACTCATTTCAAACTCGGATTTCATTAGACTTACGAAAGAGTCAGTCAAAGATTGCTGAGTTGAACCAAATATGATGTCATCAACATAAATTTGAACAATCAAAAAATTTTTCTTATCATTCTTAATAAAAATGGTTGGATTTTCATTTCCCTTAACATATTTATTTTGAATCAAAAATCCAGTAAGTCTATCATACCCTGCTCGTGGGGCTTGTTTAAGACCATACAATGCTTTGGTAAGTCTAAAAACATGATCAGGATGTTTTGTATCTTCAAAGCCAGGAGGTTGTTCAACAAAAACTTCCTCTTGAACATAACCGTTAAGAAAAGCACATTTCAAATCCATTTGGAAAAGTTTGAAATTAATTAATGCTGCAAAAGCATGTAGAATATGGATAGATTCAAGTCTAGCTACTGGAGGATAGGTTTCTTCATAGTCTATTACCTCTTACTGATTATAGCCATTTGCAACAAGTCTAGCTTTATTTCTTACTATGACTCCATTTTAATCACATTTATTTCTGAAAACCCATTTTACTCCAATAACAGAAGTTTCCTTAGGTCTTTCAACCAAGGTCCAGACTTTATTCCTTTCGAATTCATTTACTTCATCTTGCATGGATTTAATCCAGTCATCATCACCTAAAGCTTCATCAGTGCTTTTAGGTTCTAATTTGGAAAGAAATGCTAGATGTTCTACTTCATTTCTTAAATAACTTCTAGTCCTTACAGGATGGTTTACATCATCAATGATACTATCACTGGGATGATTCTTAAGAAACACCTGATTTGGGTTTTGTAAAACCTGTTCATCAACATAGGGTAGAAAGTCTTCTCGGGTAAATGTTTCAGAAGTATCTTCTAGAACATCATCCTTATCAGAAGGTTCTTCTATCAAAGGTTGATAATCAGTTTTTGAAAACACATCTGAAGATATAGGCTGGGATGCTTTAAAAACAAAAGGATCTGACTCGTCAAATTTTACATGTACTATTTTCTCAACAGTGCAAGTATTTTTATTAAAAACTCTATAAGCCTTAGAGGTTGTGTAATATCCTATGAAAATCCCTTCATCAGATTTTGGTGCGAATTTATATAAGTTATCTTTAGTATTCAAAATGAATACTTTGCAACCGAAAACATTGAAGTAGGATAGTCTAGGTTTTCTACTATTCCATAACTCATAAGGAGTTTTATTAAGAAAAGGTCTAATCAAAACTCGATTTATAGTATAGCAAGCAGTACATACAGCTTCATCCCAGAAATGTCTAGCAATAGAATATTCACTCAACATGGTTCTAGTTATCTCTTGAAGAATTCTATTTCTTCTTTCAACTACACCATTATGTTGACGAGTTCTAGGTGCTGAAAATTTGTGAGTAATAGCTTTCTTACTACAAAAAGTTTCAAAATCAGAATTTTGAAATTCTCCTCCATGATCACTATGAATAGTTTTCAATGGAAGGTTTTTCTAATATTTAACTTGAGCTCTAAAACTTTTGAAATAGGAAAAAGCTTCAGATTTCATTGCTAGAAAATAGACCCAAGTAAATATAGTGTAATCATCAACTAGAAAAAACACATAGTATTTGCCTCCAATACTTCCAGTTTGTGTTGGGCCAAAAAGATCCATGTGCACTAACTGTAATGAATCAGTTGTTGAGACTTCACTGATTGACTTAAAACTAGATTTATGTTGCTTGCCATATTGAAAAGGATCAGAAACTTTAGAAGAATCAAATCTAAGCTCCGGTAGATCCTTAACTAGTTTCTTCATAGAGAGTGTACATAGGATCCTAAGATTATAGTGACCTAGTCTTCTATGCCATAACCAAGAATGGTCTTCCATTGCACTTAGGCAAGGTAAATCTTGGCTTCTATGATATTCTAAGTTCAAAGTGTAGACATTCTCTTGCATATTGGTTGAGAGAATAAATTCTTCCTTGGAATTGTGAACTAAACACTTATCATTCCTAAAATTCACAAGGTAACCTTCATCAAATAACTGACTTATGCTAATGAGGTTGTGCTTAAGACCCTTAACAAAAAGAACATTTGAAATCAAGGTTTTACCAAGAAAAACAATATTACCAATACCAACAATCTCTCTCTTATCATTATCTCCGAAAGTTACCTTTCCTCCATTCGTTTTGATAATCTTTTCAAAAAATATTTTGTTACCAGTAATGTTCCGGGAACATCCACTGTCCATGTACCATGTATTGTTGCGGGTACTCTCTTTGTTTTCCTAAAATCAATAAGAAAATTAGATTTTCATAATCCAAACTTGTTTGGATCCGAGATTTCCAGACAATAAAATTTTAGGAACCCACATCATCTTAGAAAAGTAAGCTTTGTGAAATCCTAGAGATTGGGTTTTGTTTAAGGAACAATTCATTGACCAGCGACCACCACATTGACACTTGGTACAAAATGGGGCACTTTGAGGAACAAAATAATTGTTACTGAAAATAGGTTTTGCATGGGTATAACCAAATCTTTATTTATTTCTTAATGGTTGTATTTGGGAATACATGTTATCAAAATTTTCCTTACCATGGGTAATGTTTGATAAACACTTCTTTAAAGAAAAAATTTCGGACTTGAGTTTTACAACCATGTTTTTATCCTCAAAATCATTAGTTTTAGAACTAGAGCTAGGTTCGAAAACATTTTTCTTAGAAATTTCTTTTTCTAACTCTTTAGAAAGTTTATTCTTCTCAGAACATACTTCCCCAAGATTTTTTTAAATACTTTCAAAATCAGCATTTTTCTTATCAAGATCGTTAGAAAGATCTGATATCTCTTTTGTAAGAATTGAATTCCTAGAGTTTGCCTTATCAAGTTTCTTATTGAGTTTGGAATTCTCAATTTCAAGAAGTTCAGCAATCCTAGAGACTCCTTCATAAGTAGGTAATGTATTTTCCTCATCAGAAGATGATTCTTCATCAGAAGAGTTATAATACTTACTATAATTAGTATTTAAAGAAACATTGGTCAGTGATTCAGCATTTCATACCTTAGCCATAAAACAATGATTATCAATTGGTAATCTGGCTATAAGACCAAGATTCTTCTGTCCTGAAGATTCATAATCAGAAGATTATCGGAAGAGTCACCACCACTGGAACTCCAGGTATCATTTGCTTTTAGAAATTTCTTAGCTTTAGATTTATAATACTTCTTCCTGTTCCTGTCTGAATGCCTTTCTTTTCTTTCTTTCTTTTTGAGCATAGGGAAATCTGGTCAAATATGTCCAGCTCTCTTGCATTCATAACAAGTAACTTCTCCATCTTTCTTATCTTTCCTTTCCTTTTTCTTATACTTAGATTGGAAATTTCTCTAGCCAGCTATCTTGTTCATCCTTCGAGCAAGATTTTCTAGTTCATTTTCAGAGACTTCACTCTCACTAGATTCGGATTGGAAAATAACTTTCTTAGACTTGGATCTGGTTACTCTCTCAGGAGTCTTACCTTTCATATGATTTGAGGTTGTAGTAAAAGCAACAGTACCATTTCCATTCTTCTTCATTATGTTGTCATCATCTCTCTTCATTCTTGTTTCATGTTGTAGAAGAGTTTCAAATAATTCATCAAGAGTAATTTGAGTGACCTTCCTTTTCTCATCTATAGCAGTTCTCTTGGATTCCCACACATTGGGCATAATATCAATTATCTTGTCCACAAGAGCTTCTTCATCTAAACCTTTCTCTCCCATAGATTGTAGACTGCTGACTATAGTCATAAATCTTTGTTGAAATTTACAGATAAGTTCACCATAAGGAAAATTGAAGCCATGATATTCAGCTCTAAGCATAGCTCTTCTAGTCTCAATCACTTTAGAAGTTCTAAAGTGTGTAACCTCTAACTTCTTCCATATACAGTTAGCTTCTTCACAAGAATAAATTTGGTTATATATATTTATGGTCATTGAACATAGTAAAGTATTGCGTACCTTATAGTTGAGTTGATATTCTTGCTTTTCCTGATTAGTGAAAGTTCTGACTTCCTTGTCAGGAATTTTATAATCTCCAGTAAGCATAACAAAGTTGTATACTCCAGTGTTAATAACAAAAGTCTTCATTTGATCTCTCCAGTACTCATAGTCATTACCATCAAAGAATGGTGGTCTTGTAGGATTCAGATTATCAATCGAACCTACATTTATTCCTGCCATACTTAAAATAACCTTTGGCACACAAACTTATTAGTAGAAAAAGATTCGTAATAACAAAGTTTGGAATGGACAAGTTTGGTGTGGAAGAATTCGAAATGAGATAAGTGAGCAAGAAAAACTTGTATGTGAGTACAAGTATTTTAGAGACCTGCTCTGATACCAATTGTAGGATCGAAATTGTGATATAGATGCTCAATATACAAGAGGGGGGGTGAATTGTACACTTTAAAAATTCCTTTGGAACCTTTAAAGTTCGTTATGAATAACTATGTTTTCCTTAAGAGAAAGAAAGGGCTATGTTTAACAAAGTTAAACTAACAAATTCACAACACCTCTAACTCCAAATGCAAACTTGGAAAGAGATTCCAAACGAGGGTTCCAGAAATATGGTTCTGGAAATTGAAACTTAACAAAAGATTACAATATGAGATTCTACCTTAAAGCGTATATAATCTAAATTAAACAGAGTACAAGTAAGAAAGTATAAGAATGTTATACTTTCCTTATAATACAAAATGCATCGGAATATAATCAAGTTGTTAAACTAGAAGTAACAAGATATAAGACTTTTAACCCAAAGAGAAGGGTATCCAACAACCTTGGATAAAGGGTCCCTTGATTTATACTTTCAAGCAAGTCTGTCTTACCCACACCAGGGTAAGCCCTCGATACGAAGATTGGAGTCTCTGTCTTGATATCACCGCAAGCCCTCAACTTCAAGGTAGTTGGCGACCTTTGTCTTCCTCAGCAAGGAAGCCCTCGAACTTCAAGGTAGTCGGCACCTCTGTCTTACTATCTCCGGAAGCCCTCGAATGTAATCACCAACATTCGGAGTCACACGAAGATTTGAGAGTAAATAAGAGCCTCTCTCTCTAGAAATCACTTCAAGTAGATTAGTCAGCCTTTCAGCAACGAGCTCTTTCAAATGAGCTCTTATTTATAGGTAAGGTTGGCTCCTTCTCCAACAGTCATATTTTCCTTAAAGATCGGAGGGACCTGTAAACTTGTCACATAGACAAGAGTTAGTTTATAACAAAACAGACGACATCATTTTATAACAAAACAAGTGTAACAGAATGTACGACATCGTTTTAAAATCTTACTCAAAAGTTCGGAATGAAAGCTTCAGAGTGAAGGTTCGGAGTGTAATGAAAATAATAAAGAGTAGACAAATTGTAGAAGTTTAAGAATAATAAATGTTCGGAGTCTAAATAAAATATTTTTCGGAGTCTGAATTAATTCAGAGTGTATAAAACAAAGATAATCAGATTCTGTTTAATAGGTGAATTCGGAATGAGAATTCAGAATGGGAATTCGTCATCAGAATTCGTAATGAGAATTTTTTATCAGAATTCGTAATGAGAATTCGTCATCAGAATTCTTAATGAGAATTCATCATCAGGATTAGTAATGAGAATTCTTCATCAACATTCATAAAGAGAATTCGTCATCAGAATTCGTAATGAGAATTCGTCATCAGAATTCGTAATGATAATTCGTCATCAGAATTCGTAATGAGAATTAATCATTAGAATTCATATTGAGAATTCGTTATCGAACTTCATAAGATTTCGTATCCTGAATCTAGAATAGAACTTAGTCAGAGTTCATATCCCTAATTCGGAATGAATCTTCCTTATAGTTCTTATCCAGAATCTGAATCCTAAAACAGAATGCGTCATATCAAAGTTACAACGATTCCGAGAAAATAGAAATGAATCCAAATCTCATACTTAAGAAAAATATGGATGAAAATAAGATAAGGATAATTTTTCTTATAAAAGCGATTTTCTTATAAAAAAATTTCCCTTAAGAAATCAATTTTCCTTATAAAATCAATTTTCCTAAACGTAAGGTGTTTGTGATTTTCAAAACAAGAAGGAATGGAAATGTCATAAGGAAAACCTTATTGACTCAACATGCTCTGGGATATTTCCTCGTAGGACATTGTAGCTATTGGAATTTTGACCAGGGACTTGTGGAGCAGATCCTCTTAGAGACGAGTAGGCTTAGTGTGGATACACCATAGGAGGATTTGACGAGATGAGTGAAGAGAAATCCTATGTGGGTCCGCTGCTAGAGATCTTGTGTGGGTCATCTCATAGCGATCCTGTGTGGTTCATCACTTAGAGATACTATTTGGGTCTTCTCCTAGAATTCTTGTGTGGGTCAACTCCATGAAATCCGGTGTGGGTCAGCTCTTAGGTATCCTCTGTCTATCAGCACCTATCGATCTTTTTGTGGGTTAACTCCGAGAGATCATGTGTGGTACAGCTCCCAATGATCTTGTGTGGGTTAGCACCTAGCGATCCTATGTGGGACATCTTTCAGTGATCTTGTGTGGGTCAGCTCATAGGGATCATGTGTGGGTCATCTCATAGAAATCCTGTGTGGGTTAGCACCTAGAGATCCTGTGTGGGTCAGCTCATAGCGATCCTCTATGGGTCAGCTTCTGTATCGAGTAAGATGATTCAGTAGTTACATATAATCATCTCTACTACTGTACATAAATTATACGGGGTGTGAGATGAGTTAGTACCTGTGTGGTATTTTCCTTTTATGGTAATACCTTGGTAGTATTCTTATGTGTGGTGTACCTATGTTGTACTTGCTTTTGTGGTTTTCCATCCTTTTCGAATAGTGGATCTTTGTGATTTGAATTGGACTCTATGTTTTCATCATGATTGAGATGAGTTTACTTGATAACATAGGTATATGTAAAGGAATAAACCTATGTAGGGTTGTTTGTTTATTCTATATTGTGTGGTTTATCCTGTGTGTATTTTGTGAGACACTGAGGGTCTTGGGGACCCTACTGAGTATTGTTATACTCAATCCAACATAGGCTATGCTTGCTCCCTGTTGTGTTTGGTGCAGACGACGGACAACACTGACTGAGGATGGGAGTACTGGGACTGGAGGTAGCTCGAAGGTGGAAGTTTGAGGTGGTGAATCGTAGAGACGACCATTCGTGAGCAGTACCGACCCTTCAGGTAGGATCCATGGTGGACGATCTAGGAGCTTCTTTTCAACAACCAACTATCTTGTACATTCTATTTTTCCTTGAAATTTCTATTTGGGCTTGTATTCTGGCCCCTTTTTACTTACTTTACTAACTTGGTTTACTATTCAGTTTACTTTTGTTTGTAACATGATGTGTGCTTGGTTTAGTGTGTTTATAGGATGTAAAGGAAATGCCTTCCCAATAATAGGGAATACGCATTTCGGTGCTATTCGCCAGCCCATGGTGTATGGAAGTCAGGCTTGGTGTAGCCACTTCACGGGCCCCAGGGGACGGGTCATGACAAATTGCTATTAGAGGGGTCAATTCTACAGTTGAACATATGACCTTGATATTTCATTTTAATGAAAATATTTTCAAGTGTAGTGAATGTGGTTATTTATTTAGCAAATCCAGTGTTGGTGTGGTGGCTGACGTATCCATACACTAGGACCCTGACTTTTGATTCCCGACTCAGTGAAAGAAAATGTTGATTTCTTGTGTGTTTTGATGATTTTTATTTTTGATCTCTTGAGTCTGGTCACCTGGTATAACTTATTAACCATGGTACACCTATTTCTGTTCAAGATCCCTCCACGAAGACAACTAGCTAGGGTTCTGAGAGTAGTACACACCGATATCGCATCGAGCGACGAGGCCTCGGTGCATGGCCCTCTTCTAGTAGAGGCACCATCGGAGGCACCAAAGGTACAATTACCCATTGGACGACCGATGACACAAGCCCCCACAGTAGAGGGTTCAGGCCGCTAGAGAGGGTTGCACGAGTTCGAACACCAGAGGCCACCTTGGATCAGGGTAGAGACAGATCCACAGGCAGCTGAGGATTGGTTGGAGGTTGTAGTGAGAGTCTTCCGACTTGTTGGGACACAAGCCGATATAATGGTGATCTTTGCTTCCAGCCTTCTTGTGGGAAGTAGCAGGAAGATGGGGGAGCTTGATTCTATAGGTTCGCGATGAGGTGACACTTCTATGGGTAGATTTTGAGAGACTATTTTTGGCAGAGTGTGTACCAAAAAATCTTCGAGCAAGGTGAATTCAAGAGCAACTTCATACGCATCAGGGCGGCATGACTGTGGCTCAGTACTCTGTGAGGTTTTCTAACCTCTCATGCTACTCCACAGATATGGTGAGGGACCCATTATTTAGGGCCTGAACCTTTGAGCAGGGACCCAGGTGGGAGATCAGGGCTTCGATGATCTCACTCATCATCCTGACGCAGGTGGGGGTGTTAGAGGGAGCCCTTTTAGGGGATAGTTTCCTTACTGAGCAGTCACCCGCAGTAAGACCCCCATCTATCATCATGTAGCAAAGATTTATGTAGCTGGTAGAAGACATATTTCACAAAGGTCCAAGAGGACTAGACCAATAGCTGGATGACCATAAGATTCAGGGTCGGTTCATTGGGGCACCCGAGACAGAGCCTGTCAAGCTAGGAGGGGGAAGTGTTACGCATGCGGGGGGCAGGGTCATAGGGCTCATGAATATGAAACCCACCTTACATATGACTAGAAGATGGTCGATGGACCGCAAAGTCAAAGACATAGGTTCGACCGAGGAGGTCCGTAGGGAGCAGACAGAAATGACAAATGAGCTGGCCGTGCAACTGGTGGTGGGAGACGATTCGAGATGTTACCACCACCACCACAAAGTGGTCCACCCCAACCACAGGGAGAGGGAGGACAAGGGTGATCATATCTCCACACAGTTGAGTCGTATGATCACAACTCTCTGGATATGTAACGATGTACGATCTGTGTCTAATCCACCTTAGCTGTAGTACATATAGGCATAGGTGCCAGTCATTATTTTAATTCCACTCCCTCATTTGAATTTCGGAGATTCTGACGGAGCTATTGGATAGATACTTATATCTATAAACTCCTTCAAGAGTGGATTTAATGATTACACACTTGTGGCGGAAGTGAGAGCATACTCTAAGAGGCGAGAGCTTTGGCAGGGATCTCCTAGTGGCTACGCCGAGGCCTTATGATGTCATCCTGTGTATGGAATGGTTTTCTACAGTCCAAAAAACTTTATTAATTAGAAATAAATTCATTTAATAAATAATAAAATGACATATTAACATATAATATTTTATGATACCATTAAGACGTTCAAATTATATTTATTTGAACATTTATAATACCATTTATTGGATTTTTTCATTAAGAAGGAAAATACTGCATCATAATTGTGTCATAAATAAATTTAATTCTTAAATGTATAAAAATTATAAATAAAATACCATTATATAGGAAATTGTTTTAGCTTTCTAATGAATATTTATGGTAGAAGATATAACATGTATAACCCTATGTAAATGTTTTTTTACTAAAAGATATATGCTTATGTCATTTTTGTGTTTACTTTAACTTAATTAATATAAAGTGTCATTATCAATTACAAGTGGCTCCATGGGGTCCCAAAATCGAACCAATTATTCCCATGGTCGGACATGTATCATCCAATATTATTAGGACATGTGTTAGGGTAATTAAATATTATTATAATATTAATTTTTTCCATTATTTACCGAATTTACCCTTTAGCCATGGTAAATAAAATACTGACTAAAGTAATTATTCAAAATGTCTAAAATTAAAAGTTAACTATTTACAAAATTTGGACCTCCATATTCCCAATATGGAATCAATTTTTCTAAATTCTAATCACAGAAGTGGAAGATGTAAATTTAAAATTAATTCTCATTGTCAAAATAAAAACTGTATTTTTATGAAATAATAACTACCAAAAGATTGACAATTGTTTATATAAAATTTAAAGTTGAAATTACTTATGATGACCAAAATTGTATTAAATGATAAAAATAAAATCTAATTATACTTCCAAACCCTTCATATGAATAATTTATCACTATTAATTATTTCAATTAAAAATGTTGTTTTTAATTATAATTTAGTAATTTTCACTATTCATCAAAATAAAAAAGTTATCAGAAAAGTACCAAAAATTTACCCTAAGAAAATTTCGATATTCCGAATTCAAAAATGAAATCCATTTTGAAAGATAAGATTTATAAAATTTCAATATGTGCGTATTACTATTCATAACGATTAGTTTGATTGGTTGTGGTGTGCTAGAACTTGAATTTGCATTCAACACACGCTAGAGTATCATTCATAGAGAAGCGTACCGTAGAAGCATGGGAGGTTACATTCTACCCTCATTCAAATTATTTTGTCCTCGAAATTTTAAAAATATTACTACATAAAAAGACATGGGTGGTTCTTCATCATAAGTCCCTCGGGTTCCCACATTGCCGCATCCATCTTATGGTTTCTACATAGAACTTTTACCAAACAGGTTGTCCGGTTTATCAACACTTGTTCTATGGTATCAAGATTCTTGATGAGATCTTTGCAATAAGACATATTGGGTTCCAGTTCTATTTCCTCATAGGTGAGTACATGTTTTGGGTCAGGAATGTATTTTCTCAATAGTAATACGTGGAACACATCGTGAACTTTGGAGAGAATTAGCGGCCTTTCCATCCGGTATGCTACAACCCCAACTCATTCTAGAATTTTGAATGGCCTAATGTACCTGGGACTCAATTTCCTCTTCTTACCAAAATGTATAACACACTTCCATGGAGATAACATCAATAAAACATGAACACTTACCTAAAATTCCAAATCCTTCTTTCTATTGTCAGCATAGCTCTTTTGCCTACATTGAGCAACTTTGACAATGTTTTGTATTACCTTTACCATTTCCATCATTTCCTCCACAAGTTCTGGGCCTACAAGTTTTCTTTTGCAAACATCATCCCAATAGGTAAGTGTGTGGAATCTTTTTCTATATAATGCTTCATATGGTTCCATCTGAATAATTGAAGGGAATCTATTGTTATAGGAGAGTTCTGCCATAAGTAAATATTGATCCCACATACCTTGAAAGTCAAGTGAGCATGATCTCAACATGCCTTATAAGGTTTGAATAATTAGTTCTGATTTTCATTCAGTTTGGGGGATGGTAGGCAGTGCTCAAACTAAGATCTGTATCCAAGGCTTTCTAAAGGCTTTTCTAGAATCATGATGTAATATGGGTATCACGGTCAGAAACAATCGATAGTGGTACTCCATGAAGTCTTACTACTTCATTATTATATAGTTTACTAAGCGTTCATGTGGTAAAGCTTTTCTTATAGTAAGAGAATGTGCTGACTTGGAAAGACAATCCACAATGGCCCATATTACATCATTTCTTCTAGGAGTCTATGGTAGTCCCACGACCAAGTCAATCGTAGTATTATCCCATTTCCACTCAGGTATGGGAAGAGGTCTCATGACTCCTCCAGGAAGTTTCTTTCCAACTTTACTTGTTGACAAACCATACATCTTGAAAACAAATCAGAAGTCTCTCTCTTCATGTTGTTCCACCAAAACTGTTCCTTCAAATATCTATACATTTTGGTGCTCCTAGGGTTTATAGAGAAATTGGAACTATGGGAATCATCTAACAATTCCCTTTTTAGATCAGGTATATCAGGAACAAAAAGTCTCTTCCCATATTTCAAAATTCAATCTTCATACGCAAAGTCACTCAATCTCTCATCATTCATAGCTTTAATATTCTTTTGAAACTCTTCATCACGAGTCTAAGAAATCTTTATCCTTTCTAGTAAAGATTGTTTGGAATCCATTTGAAAAATTACTGATGTTTCACCTTCCATGGTGATTCCCATATCCATCATTACTAGATCCATGTATATAGGATCCTTTTCCACTCTCATCTTGTCAAAAAATCCATGATCCTTTATACTCAAAGGATCTTCCATCTTATTTTCCATCCCTGGGTGGTAGTGTATAGTGAAATAATAATCCTTGAGAAGTTCAGGACATCTCCATTACCTCATGTTGAGTTATTTTTGTTACAAAATATACTTGAAACTATTTCGATCGGTACATATATCACATTTTTTACCATAGAGATAGTGTCTCCATATTATCAAATATAATATTACAGCTTCTAACTAAATATAATGATTAGGATACTTTTGCTCAGGAATTTTTAGCTATCATGATGCGTAGGAAATAACCAGATCATTATGCATAAGGACCCAAGTAAGTCCTTTCTTTGAAGCATCACTATAAATAACAAAACCAACATTCCCTGATGGTAGAGTCAATATAGGAGCATTGAATAATATTCTCTTTAGTTCATCAAAAAATCATCATAATTTTTTGTGCAAACAAATTTAACAAATTTTTATGTGAGCTTTGTTAATGGGTTAGCCAACCAGAAAAAATTCTGCACGAAACATCGATAATAACCCACTAAACTAATAAAACTACATAGCTCAGTTATACTCATCGGTGCTGGCCATTCTTGGATTTCTATTTTCATAGAAGGATCAATGAATATTCCATCTGTAAAGACAATATGGACAAAAATTAAATCTCCTAATGCCAGAATTCACACTTGTTATACTTCCCATATAATTCATGTCTTCTAAGAGTATTCAGGATAATAGGCAAGTGTTTTTCATGAACATCATAGATTTTGGAGTATAAAAAGATTTCATCAATAAATACCACTAAAAAATCATCAAGATATTCCATGAAAACTATGTTCATTTGATCCATGAAGACAGAGGGTGGATTAGTCAATCCAAAAGGCATTACTGTAAACTCGAAATGCCCGTACCTCGTTCGAAATGATGTCTTCAGAATGTCTTCCTTCTTATCACACACAACTGATGGTATCCAGATGAAATTTAAATCTTTGAAAAGTTTTTATATCCATGCAGTTGGTCAAATAAATCATTAATGAGAGGTAGGAGATGCTTTCTCTTTATTGTTATAGCATTGATCTCCCTGTAGTTGATGCACAATCTCACAGATCCATCTTTCTTATTAACAAAAAGGACAGGGGCTCCCCATAGAGAAACACTAGGGTATATAAATCCCTTTATTACTCAATTACTCTTATTGTTTCTTTAGTTCCACTAATTCCACAGTGTCCATTCTATAAGGGGAATTTGATTTGGGCCTTGATATTGGAATTAAATCAATGGAAAACTCAATTTCTTGTTTTAGATGATGCCCAGGTAAATCTTCTAGATACACAACAACATATTCTTTCATAATAGGTACATCATCTATTTGAAAATTCTTTTCCTCACCCATAGTTATTTCATTATATTTCTCCCCAATAATTGAATTTAGTTGAGCTACTGTGGGTGGATCTAGATAAGAATTAAGTGGTGACAATTTTTCTCAATACATAAGGTGTTCTTTATCATCATAATCAAAAATCGTAACCTCCTTCTTCTTACAATAAATATTCACATCATGGTCCGAAATCCAATCCATACCGAGGATTATATCAAATTCAATCATAGGTATGATGATGAGATCAGCAAATAATGAAAATTTATATGATCTAATGGGAATGGATTCACAAAACGTCGTTGCGATGAAACTTCCCATAAGAGTTTTAACTAACAACACCCTTGTTAAATAAAATTGGAAGTATCTCATTATCTTAGAACGCTGGGAAGTTATGATACAGTGCAATGATCGAGAATCAAATAATGCATTTTCTAAACATGAGGAAACCATTAAATTACCTGCCCCCACATCTTTCAGATCTTCTACCTCAGAAGTAGTGATTGCATAAGCTTATCATTGACCCATTGGCCTTTTCTAAGGTAAGTTCCCCTGACACTTAGGACATTAATTTTCATAATGTCCCACGACCCTACAATTTTAGCATTTAACATCGGTTTCTTCTTTCTTCCCCTTGCAATCACGAGCTTGGTGGCCTTTTTGGCCACACTTGTAACAGACTCCCATTCCATTCAAGAAATTACCATGGTGTTTCATTCCACATTTACTATAGGATGTATATTCAACTTTTCCCTTCGTCCCCTTATTTCCATTTCAAGAGTGATCAGCAGATCTCTTCTTCTCTTTCGTTTCATTAAAGTTGTCTGACTTAGATAATTATTTTTCTATCTTGATAGAACATGAGATAATGCATTTGTATGTTGAGAAGGATTTTGAGACTAATGCTCAATGAATAAATAGTTATAACCCATAAATGAAATGATATATATTACTTCTTCAGATACGTATATAATTTTTTGCATGCCTCGCTAACCTTGTAATGTTACCCTCATACTTTCCGACATTCTCATCCTCCTTTTTCCTCAGTCTCAAAATTCTGTTTCCATATCTTCTCAATGGTCAAGAAGAATGTATTTTTATAAGAAAATCGCTTTAAAATCCCTCCATTACATATTTGATACTTCATCATCTTCCTTTGTGTTTTGAATCAATGACCACCATTGATCAGCATCTCCAGTGAGGAGGTAAACAACCATGATAACATTTTCAATTTTACTACTCCCAAGGGATGAAATATTTTCTCTAAGGAATTTATTCATTGATCAACTACTAATTTATTTGTACCCCCATTTAATGATATTGGTTGTTGCCTCATGAAATGATCTAACATTGATCCTCCATGTTGTGGATCAGGGTGCTTCCTATGGGTAAGGTGATTATTCATAACCTGAGTGAGTTGTCCCAATATGGGAATTAGCTGATTAGCACCAGTTGTATCACTATCTCTACTATAATGAGCTTGAGTATAATGGAAATCCCTACATGGAGTGTGTGCATTGATACAGTTTCCATTCCTTCCACTAAGCTCCATTTCAAAATAATGGCATAATTTAGATTAGTTTATGAATCAAAATAAATAATTCCAAAATTGTAAAACACTTAACATAAATAGAACCATTTATGGATATAATCCATAATCATAAAAAAATGTTTTCTTTGAGGATGTATATACAAAAAAGCCCTTCATAATGGTTTGTAAAGAAAATGAGAATTTTCCTAAGCATATCCCCTGGGAGAGTCATAACCAAGAGTGCAGTGAGGCCCATTGTCGTGCACTAGTTCCCATTTGAGTCTAGCTCAAAGTGGTGTTTTCGAGTTTTACCCCTAGGTAAACCTTTACTAGATCTGCCTCTACCTACACATATCTAGACAGGGATGTATTGCTCAAAAAACTCGCAAAATCTCTATAATACCAAAATTCTAGGAAGTTATTCTATACTAATCCTCAATGTCCATCTTAGGTATATGTGCTCTAATCAGAGTTTATCTAAATCATACTTCCATGTTTTGTACTAAACTTCTTATGATACCAACTATAACGCCCCGACCCCAGTTACCTAGAGTCGGTGCATTATTACATAATATTTTCATGATCACAAAAGATCAACTCTCGAAAGACCGATTAGTTTAGTTTCCTTGAAAACACTAGATACATTCATAAGTCTTACATTACATGATAAAGTAAAAAAATACAACCACATAGTTTCCTTAGTCCACATTTATATCCCCTCAGACTATCCCTTCAGGTTAGTCATAAAATACATCTTCACATCCAGGGAAAAATAAAACATAGAAATGGCTGAGATCAGATTCCCAGTAAGGATAACAATATAGTGGAAACTTTCATAAATAAGCACAAACATTTTAGGCAATGTATAAATAAAACAAATTACTTTTAAACTTGAACATCAGCATAATATGGAAAAAATAAAATGAAATAACACTATTTACTTATTCACATGGAAATCTACGAGTTGAATAATCATATGCAATATAAATAACAACTTTCATAATTATGGAATGCATAATTCCAGATAATCATAACCACATAGTCAAGGACTTGTGACAAGACTACAAATAAGATTTTGTCAAGGCCTTGTGCCAAGACAATAGTTTGTCTCATGAGATCTACCGATGCATTGAGGAGCTATAGGGGGCTCCACCCATCACTTACTAAGACCAATGCATTCCTCATATAAACAGGTTAAAAAAACATAAACATTCCTATTAAAATTAGAATACGAAATGTCAATACTTTATCCGTAAACCATGAATGGTATGAAATAACACATCTATAGTCAAATATATCACAAAACCTTCAATACTATATGAAAGTTTTGTATCATAATAAATCAACTTCAAACAAACTTAGAATCCATCAAAGGATGTTGGCATAGATGAAATCAAAACCTTTTTAGAGTAATATCACTTTCTATTTTGAAATCATTTAAAAGTCACGTAATTATAAATGAAAGAATTTATATTTGGAAATATTTTTATAATCTTGTATGGGAAGATTCGACGATGTGATAACGTTGGAAAATAGCCGCACCTTCCATATAAGTTAAAAAAATACATTCTTACCTTAAGTTTGTCGAAAAGGATAAAAAGTACCTTATTTGATAAATGACAAAAAGATTCCTTTCAAACCATTTTATAAAAATTCAAACTAGGGTATAAATGACAATAACCCATAGTCCAGTAAATAGTAAAAATGTTTTGGAATATATTTTTAAGAAACATGGATGTGGATGATAAAGAGATCTGAGTAGATAATTACATATAAAATACCTCGAATAATAATTAGATTGTGAAATTAACCCTTACCTCGTTGTAATCAATCGATTCGTATGAAAAATAGTAAATAACAACCAAATGAATCACATAATTTCATAAATATAAATGGAATCGTGATAATATATATCAAATGGCAGTACACAATACACCACATGCAATAAATAAGTGGTGACCAATGGAAATCTCACGGAAATTAAAGTGAGATATGAAACCCCTTACCTTGTACTTTTCCGAGGTCTAAGGAAGGTTAACCTCCTGTATAGTGGGGAAATAATTGTTAATAAATTATACAAGAATCATATACATTAATATGATATCATATATGTTCTTTTAAAATTACTTGGTTAATAATATCTTATTATTATCATTGTCTCGGGGGTTACACTACTAGAAAAATGGGCAAACAATCCTCCTAGAACGGTCGACTTCCTTTGGCATTCACTAATGATGGGAAATAGTGACTGCCATTGGAGGTATGTAGACATAAAAAAACCAAAAAAACCAACCTATCTATCACCCCCCCAACCTGCCCCATCGTCGTTCGTGCACCCCCCGCAATCCTTATCCTCCTCCGCTACCGGCCCTCGTACAAGCCCGACCATACCTCCACTGTCGGCCGCCTTAGCTTACAGCTCCGCAAACTCGACCATCGCCTCACAATCCCTCTCCCTTGTGCCTCTACCGTCACCAAAAATTATCTCTACCACCACTAGCCCGCACAAGCCGGCACCCTTCCATGTAAACTCCTCAGCCCATCTCTGTAAACTCCATCTGCTACCGCCTGCCCGCACAAGCCCTCTCCTTGGCGCCTCACTCGTCGCCACTGTCACACCAGGAGTCCCTGTCAGCGCCCTTCCTACCACCGCTCCTCATGCCTCTCCCTACATCCCCATCTACGCCCACCTAGGTTGGTTAGATTAATTTATTTTTTTTCTAATTATTCCTTCACCGCCAGTTACCGGTTGTTCTTACTCATTGTATTTTTGTTATCTCCCATGTGTTATTTTCATGCAGTAAATCTTACTCTTTTGTTATCTTCCATATTATGTTATCAGAAATCAATATTGGAATCTTAATGTATATAATGTTCCTTTTTCAATTCATGTTTATATTCAATCAAGATTAAACAGAACTTTGTTCTTGAACCTTGAAGAGTTGTATTCATCAACTTAGAGCCTCCAAGTTCTTAGTTTTGGGCATGTTCGATAGCTTGGTTTCCAAATATTTATTGAAAACAATGTTTTTCATTTGATATAGGATATTTTTTCTCCCTCATATTCATCCATTATCTATAAATTATGTATGATTGATCAATCCCTTAATGTTATGATATCCAGAAAGCTATATCATCTTTTACCAACTATTTTTTTGTTGCATGTTTTGGAACTTATTTTCTTGGTAGTGAATTCAATTTCTCTATTTATCATTCTGTATAAATACACTTCAAATATATTAGATTTATTATTTTTTATTTGTAAATAAATCGATGCCTTCCATCTGGATTCATCAATGAATGTGATGGTGGCTAGTCCCCCAATCATTCACATGAAAAAGTTTTATCTTTGGGTTCTAGGGTGTTCTTTCACTCATATTGAATGAAACCGTCCATTTTCCCAAAATATGAAACTATAAAATCTTAAAAAGCTTGTATGATCTAACTTCAACATTCTCTTTGATGTTAGGATTTTCATGTTCTTCTCATTGAGATGCACAAGTAAACAATTCAAAAACTATATGCTTTTAATTTTTTTCTTTCTAACAGTTATCACTCCATATGATCATCTAGTCAGATATAGGGTTCTTTTTATTATCCCTTTATCCATAACCATGGATCCCTGATTGAGCATATACACTCTTTTGGTGATGGTTATTCCAAAACCTACTTTATCTAGCTTTCCTATAAAAATTAATATTTTCACCAAAATTTTTATGTGTCAGACTAAGTCGAACTACTTTGAGATAAAGCTAACTTCCATTCATTGTCTATACCTTAACATCACCCTTTACCAGGATTTCAAGAGCTTCATAATCAACTATATATGACTTTACAAACCTCTGAGACACATAATTTTCCATGAATTTGTTATCTTTCATGGAGTGGAATGTTGAACCAAAATCATTGAGTCCACCAGAACATTCCCACTCAATTAAAAATTAGTTATACCTTTAGCTATCATAGAATTAATAGAACTAGAACTTCCAAACACTGCCCAATATAATTTTACCCATCATTTTTTGAATAATTTATTTATATGGCCTCTCATAACGCATTACCAATATTCTGGGTTGGGACTGAACAATTTACCTCTCATTCATTCACATCATTTATCATATGATTTTCTATGACTTATTTAATGAGAAGGTTATACAAATCCATCAGATCTAAGTGTTCTTCCAAAATGAGGTTGATCTTACTTTCTTCAGAGTTATTAAATTAGGATAATCCTCTAAACATCATTGAGCAGAAAATCAGATTTCCCATAAAAAAATTTCCTTACCACTGTTTTGATTCTATCAGTAAAGGATGATAACTATAATAGTATGCACACTTGTTCCACAATGTGTAAATATAGACTATATCTAACTTCAAAACATGTAAAATATTTCACTTATTCATCTACTAATCTATCTTTTAAAAATATAATGATGAAAAATCTCTATATCCTGAAAACCATGTTCATCTCTGTTGTCTTGTCATACATTTCCCCATGAAACATCCTTAACATTACCATGGTCTTCACCTCCTAAATGTTAATGTAAACATTTTAGGATAATTAAATCCATATGATATTTAGTGGTTTTCTGTCAAGCCTCTTCCATTCTACATTTACGAGCTTCTCTAGCATGACCCCAATTCACAAAACATTTTGGTTCTTTTGAACGCGGTAATATTCCATCCTAATTTTCCAGAATCCAAAGTCATTCCCATAAAAATTATCAATATAAAAAAAACATCCTCTAAATCAATTTTTATGATTCCTATAAACTACTACTAAATAAAAAAACTCTCTGGTAATATAATATTACCATATTCTTTTACCGAGTGTGTGCTATAGAGATCTTAATCAATCAGCGATACCACATTTATTTAGAATCATGACAAATATTCAATCACTAAATTTTATATTATTGGAACATAGAAAAAGTGAAACCAAACAACGGGACGGATCCACTCCTGTTATCAGTGTCCCACATGATAGAATGTCTTTTCAATCAGTGTTTTCAATGGTGTGCGGCGCAATAAGGTGCAAAGACTGTTTAGGGATGCGGCGTGAGGCGTGGCATGAGGCAAAATTAAGGTGCAACTAAGGGATTCACACATAATTAATTATATATGGTTTTCAACAATTTTTTAAATTTTAAAAAAATCAAATTCAATAAAAAAAATTCTAATTAAAATTACATACCTTTAATTTTTAATCAAAGTCAAAATCAATTCGTGGTACAACTAGGCAATATTTTCGGTGATTTTTTTATTGTCTATTATGTTTTTTTATTAATATATTAAAAATAATATTCAATTGAATTTATGACTGACCCGCACCACAGTTTTGGCCTCCTAATCTGATCTCCATCCTAATCTTCATCGCAATCTCTGCCCCGATCTTCACCGGTCACCCTTACCCACCCGCCACCCCAAATTTCATCAGGGGCCACCCTTCACCCCGACTTTCGTCGCCCCCGATATCTGCCACCCCTGTTTGTACCCCCATATTTCTGTCTGTTCCCTAAATTTCCATCCTTCCCTGATTTCCGCCGCCACCCCCTATACTTTAACCCACGATCTCCATCTCCCCACATTGTTGTACCTGTAGGCAGTACCCATAATTTTTGTCGCCTCCGATCCCAGCCACCAATATTGCGCCTAACGACACGTCACACTTTTACCTCCAGTGGTTTTGGTGCGCGAGGTTCCCGCCTTTTGCACACCTCGACGAGGTTTCCTCACCTTACCCAAATAGAGGCACACAGGGTGCGCCTCACCTCGCCTCGTGCCAAGGCGCACTGAGGTGCGTGCCTTTGAAAACACTTTTTTCAACTTACTCATCACAAAAAGTCAATTAACTTGTACATAGACAGCTAATGATAAAATTAATACAAACCATTAAGGAAAAATAATAAATCAAAGAAAAAAGAATAGTTTTATTTTAAGTGGTTTGAAATATTAAGACCTATATCCATGGGTGAACAATGCTGAAATTTTCATTAATATTGAAAAATGGAAATCGTAAAAGCATAGTAAATATTGAAAATAGGGTCTCTCTAGGGAGTCTTGATTGTTTTTTCAGTTTTTTCTTATGATAGCTAATTTTACATTCATGACTCTATTGAATCTCACAAGCTTTTATTCTTTACACTGATTTCTCATGCTATCATTCTATAATACATTTTAGTCTAACATGGAGGTGTGGTGATAGATTGTCCAATAGTAGAATTGGAACGTGTGTGGTTGGTTTTGGTATGTTCATGGTATTTCACTTCCATTCCATTATATATTCTCTTGTTTATTATTCAGATATATAAATTGATTATTTTATCAATGGAATGTCCACATGGAATTGGTTAGTCATTATTTTAAATATATTTTGTGATATGAAAAATGCATGTAATATGATGTCTTATGTAAATGTTACTACTTGTTATACAGATATAAATGTGGATAAGAGTTGGATTGATCTTCCAGATCAAACGGTTAAAGACGATTTTGAGGGAATTATAAATTTTATTTAGTTCACTGGAAGATTTGAAAGTGACTATTTTAGTTTTCCATGTAGAAAATGTGCAAACAGATATCAATTCACATGAGATACCATGAGAGAGCACCTATTCTTGAATGGATTTATGAAAAATTATAAGAGTTGGAATCATCATGGGGAATAATATCATCGTTGTCAAAATACAGATGCAGTTCAGTTGGATGTTGATACAAGGATGAATGATCCAATGCATGAAATGATTACTGAAATGGTACGTGGGTTGCCTCCTAAAGGCATTGACATTCAGAATGTTGAGACCTATGAGATAAATCTGCACTCTGGTGCATATTGTGATTCGAGGATGTTTTATGAAATACTTGAAGATGAAAAAACCAAATTATATTCTGGATGTACTCCTTTAAATAAATTGTCATTTATCATGGAGTTGTTGCATTTGAAGACTTTGTATCAGTGGTCAGACATATCGTTCGACATACTGTCGGTGTTATTGAAAAATGTACTTTCTATCGACGCTAAGATTCCTGAGTCGTATTACAATTCTCATAAGTTGACAGACAACATAGTTTTCACATATGAGACCATAAATTCATGTGCGAACAAAACTATGTTGTTTATATATGAAACATTCCATTTGAATATTTGTACGGTTTGTGGCACTTCCAAGTGGAATGATAACCAGGGAAATCAGACTCATCAATGTCAGACTACGAACCAGGGAAAACAGATTTCCGTAAAGAAAATGAGTTCCTTTCCCATAAATTCGAGGATGAAATGATTTTTTATGTCATATAAAGTTTCTAATTTAATGAGTTGTCATGCGGAAAGAAATCAAGAAAGTGATATGCTAACCCACCCAGCAGACTCTCGTGCATGGAAGGATTTCGATCAGAGACACCCTGATTTTTCCAAATATGGTTGTAATGTCCGTTTGGGGTTGGAAGCAGATGGTTTCAATCCATTAAAGTCTATGTTTAGTGAAACTCATAGCACATGTCCCATGGTGTTGGTTATGTATAATCTTCATCCATGGCTTTGTATGAAACAATAGTTTATATTACTTTCTAATCTTATCGAAGGACCTAGATGTTCGGGGGATAAGATTGATGTTTACCTTCAGCCATTGATTTATGAGTTGAATCAATTTTGGGGAAAGGGTGTGATGACTTATGACTATGAAATGAATGAAATGTTCAAACTGAAGGCTGCTTTATTTTGGACAATTAGTGACTTCCCGGATTATGAAAATTTATTAGGTTTGAGTACGAAAAGGTAATTTGATTGGTCCTGTTGCAATAAAAGTAAAAATTCTGTATGGATTAAGAATTCCAAAAAATGTACATACATGTGTCACATTAGTTTTCTCCCCCCTCAACACAGGTTAAAAAATGGAACAGTGATATTTGATGCTTCTAGAGAGTTCAACCCAGCACCAAAGATCATGATAGGAGTAGATATATTATTGCATATTGAGGAAGAAAACATCTACACATTATACGAATTTCATGATTTGGTGGATCATCCATTCCCTAATATTCATGGTGCGGGTAGACAGTAAAGTCACAATTGGAAAAAGAAAAGTATTTTTTACAGTCTCCCTTATTGGAAAACTAACATGATAAGGTATTATTTGGATGTAATTCATATTGAAAAAAAAAATATTGTTACAAAATATTGTGGACCATTTTAGGTGTTAGTGGAAAATCAATGGACCATGTTAATTCACATCGTGATTTGGAATAAATGGGTTTAAGGAAACAATTTCATTTGATGTTGGATGAGGGAAACAAGGTATATATGCCTGTTGCACAGTATACAATGACTAAAATGGAGAAAGAGAGATTTCATTCCATTTTGAAGATGCTCAAGGTGCCTGATGGTTACTCTTCTAATATTTCAAAGTTTGTGATTCTGACTAGTATGACATTACAAGGGTTGAAAAGAAATGAAATTAAAATATTACTTCAGAAGTTGATTCCAATCACAATTTGGGATTGTTTATCCCCCAATATTGTTCAACCGTTGATTGAGATGATTAATTTTTTTAGACAGCTTTGTTTTTGAATCCAACAAATGAGTGATTTAAAAAGTTTGCAGGACCGAATTGCACTTACACATTGTCACTTTGAGAAACTATTTCCCCCTATATTTTTTGATATTATGGTTCACTTGAATGTGCACCTAACTGATGAAGTAATGGCTGCTGGTCTAGTGTAATTCAGGTGGATGTATCCTATTGAGCGGTATCTGAATACATTGAAATAATTTGTATGCAACAGAGCTCGTCTAGAGGCCTCAATAGCCAATGGTTATCTGATGGATGAGTGTACTACTATTTGTGCAGAATAACTTATAGATATTGAAACAAAATTATATAATCCCTCTAGGATTCATGATGGTCTAATTGTAGAAGTAACCATATTTGATATGGACAACATCGAGTGGATACAAGCACATCGATATATTTTGTTCAATACCCCATCAGTTGAACCATTATTGCAGAAAGTTTCTTATCAATTTTATTGTTTAACTTTGACATGTTTTGTTTGCATAAGTATATCATTTGATCATCACATTATCATTTGCAGGAAACACATTAATGAGCTAAAAGAAGTGATGTCTCATGCGACTAAGTCTCAAATTCAACAATCTCATTATGTGTCATTTCATGATTGGTTCAAGGATTTTGTACGTATAAATTGTTTTTTATTATTACTGAAGTATAATACTAATTTATTTCTACAAATATCATTATTGAATTTTGTTAATTATGTAGGTTCATAATGTTAGGGAGTTAGGTGACCGCACGCTAACAGAAGTATTTAACCATCTAGATGATGGTCCATCAATAACGACACGTCGTTATAATTCTATAAATCCTAATGAAATTCTATTTTTCATTAAATATGTTGATGAAAATTGAGCAATACAAAACAGTGTCATTGGTTATCCATTCATCGATTCTGGTTATTATTATGGTTAATTGACAGACATCATTGAAGTTGTATATGCACACGGGTTGGAATACATATTATTAAAGTGTAATTGGGTTTATCCAGTGCGTGGGTGTAAAGTCGATCAATATCAGTTTATATTGGTGAATTTTATCTATATGTTATACAAAAATGATGGATTTGGTAATGAACATTTCATTTTGACATCACAAGATGAACAAGTATTCTTCATTACTTTGCCTTCGAGTCCTAGTTGGCAAGTTGTTGTGAAAATGTCCCGACGAGGAGTGTTTTAATTTGAACAAGATGAACCCGAGACTGTTCCCTTTACTGGCCAATAACATGATCAACATTCCTTAGTTCAACGTGAAGAAGATATTTATTGGGTTAGAGCGGTCGTTGAAGGGGAAACATTAGATTTCCATGTTTAATGAAAGGTATAATTGTTTTCCTGCTCTTCATTTTAAAATCTTTTTTTGAAATTGTTTATCATTTTATGAGTTGTTTAACCTTTTTTTAATATTTTTACTTTTATGCGTTCAATCAATATTACCAAATCAATCAAGTTGTTTAGATAATTTTCAATTAAACATCCCAACACTAATTTCGTTCATTAGCTTAAAAGTTAGGATGTAAACTCAGAGTTACATATATTATGTTCTTGTTTATATATGTGTCACATAAGACATAGAAAAATAATGAGATTCATGTATTTACATACACTCTAGTTGAAGTTTCATGTATTTACATACATTCTAGTTGATTCAATTAAATATCTCTTATGATTTGTATATACTTTGGTTGTGTGTGTTCATGATGGTAAATTATTCTAAGGCCTCAAATTTCTGTGACATTGTTACTCGTTTCAGCTTTCATTTTTATGGACTATTGGATATGGGAATGCGGTATCACTCAAAAATTACTACTATAACATGTGTGTCCATAGTGGTATATGTCATGATAGTGTTGTATGGAACATATTCTGCATGATATCCTCTAAATATTTCCATTTATGGAAAATGAAATTACACCCTAAAAAAGTGTTCATTCTTTCTATAGATATAGATACATCCCTGTGTTGATTTACTAATGTTTTCTACGACTGTAGGCATGTCAGGGGAACAAGCAGTAGATCCACATCATCCAGCAGAGCCATCTACATATCAGGTTCGAGGTATGATTGAATATAAATAAGTAGGATGGTTTATGTGTATTTGATGATGGAGAGGAAATGAAAAAAATAAACAGTTGATTAGGGGCCCCAAATTTTAAAAAAAATAATTCAAAATAATGTTTAAAAATACATGTAACATGTGTGCTGCAACATAATCCAAATCACCAACTTCCATAAATACTATGTTGTGTATCGTGGAAAACACATAAACACTAAAACCATGATCAAAATTAAATTATACAAATTTATTGACAATTTTCAGCAACTCACCAAACACCAACTTCTTCTTTGTGGCTTCATCTTGTAGTGTAAAAATATACTTTGTAGTATGAATATATTTTTCATTTTATACACTAAAAAATACACTAAAAGTCACCCCTACAAATTTTTATCGAATCATGGTTCCATTTGAAGTTCCATGCTTTTTATATCACTGAATATCAGCTCAGTCATCATTATAAACGAGGGAATATCCTCTAAGAATACCATTAATATAATCACCAAATTATTCAAAATAAATTCTCAGCTAAAAACTGTTATTGGGTGATTTTCTGTAAAATCATTAAGACTCAAATAACACCTATGTAGTAAGATTAACCCTATGAATTATGAAATTCACATGTATATACATCAACAGACACACATTTGATAAGGGTGATGAAAATTATGTTGGGACTAAACACATCGGCCCAATAACACATGCACTGAAATTCCTTTTTCACTTTTTCATGTCTGCTGGTCATCACACATACATATTGTCCATCGATCTCCCTTACACTGTTATCTTGGATGTTTATTTCTTGTATTTGGTTCCCTACTGACCGCTATATATCCCTAGTCGTCAGTTCTAGGGTGGTTCCAGGGCACCATATAGTACCTTGGATCACAGAAATGCAGTTTCCATTCATTCTATATGGCCTTACAACCCAAAACATCATGACCTGAGTGCCTCGTTTTTTATTCATTACCCTACTATATCTTTACATAGTGTATTGTCTTTGTACTATCAGACCAGAACCCTCAGGAGGTGTGCATCTCCTCCCTGAAGGTGCACTCGTCCCCATGATAGAATCCAGAATCTCCTGATCAGTGTGTGGTTCCTTCCACAATGCTCTCCACTCCCCCCACACTGCATGAAGGGTAAAACCAGTTCTTAGTATTCTTCTCAAGCACTACTCACCTCTATGATGGTGATTACAAGATTCCCTCCCATCGTATTATGAAACTGCTACTATATATTATCTAATGTTTAGGAATGAATGGTCATGGTTGTGTTACCTTCTCTAACTATTATCCATGGTGTTTGTAAAATATCCTAGTCAAAACATCTTTTGGATTCTTCGTTTTCTCGTGCAATGAGCCCTACTTCTCCTGGGGCTAGTACCAGGCTCTCTATAATTCGATGATTTTCATCCACTTCTGGAATTCTCATGGCCTAGGTGCTTGGGTTAAAATGGTCTACATGTCTACTAATCTTATCAGTAGAAACTCTTCTCACTGGTATCCCTGAACACATGCACTCATCATGATAACACATAGCCTCATAAGATCCCACATATATTGGGGAAGAAACACATGTATGCCACCAGGAATTTTTCAAATCCCCACACTCTAGCCAGAATAAAACCTACGAACATGTATAATGGAATATACGCATATCTAATGTCTTTTAGAAATCCGTATCTCCTTATTAGAATGTCACCTAGTTTGCTGAAGGATGAAATATAACCAGATCCAGACACTTCCACCAAACCCCCACCACAACACCAATCCTTCCCCAACCCTCTTGTATAACCTGCTAGCAGCCACCGGCCAACCAACATCCCTATAAAGCACTCCCAATACTAGCAGCAGGACAACATTACCAAACCCCCACCGCAATACCCATCCTGCCACACCATTCCTGCACAACCTACTATCAGCCCTAACTCCAAAAATAATCCAGAACAATCCACACTCCCAACCAGGCCAAAAAAACCATCAAAAACACCAACCAGTAGTAAAAAACAAGCCCAATCTGTAATATACCAGCTACTTGCAACCAAACAACCCATAATTATCATTATGTGCAACTCCCCCTGCATTCCCCTCATAGCATTCGTGGTTCCGGAACATTATAATGATATGAACATTGTACAAGGAATAGAAATGAACAGAGAGAGCAACATATCAAATATGAAATACTATAATAACCTCAATTTCTGGTTTTAGTTTCTCTTGAGGTGGCTTGGGTGACGTGAATTCCATTGAAAAAACATCCATAATATCGATTTTAATAGAGATGGATGAAGAGATTCAATTAATATGATATTGGAAAATGAATATCGGGAACCAAAACAGAAATTTTAATCCAATTAATAACCAAAATAATTATTTCGTATAATGCATTTATAACTGGCCATGTCCTTTATTGAAACAAACCTGTAGTTTTGATCCCAGTAGTCAATTTTCCATAAATGATCAATGAATCCACATTCATCAAAGTACAATAATCATTTATATTTTAGAGTTACAAATTAAAAATGTTCCTTCAAAACAATCAATCAAAAGATGTGAATACAAATTCAAATTCCACTCAATACAACAGTTGGAACTTCCATACCTGCAAAGATACCAATAGTCACCAGGTTCTTAATGTTCTTTTCCCATATATATATTTATATGAAAATCTGTATAATTATATATAAAATTGTTTCCAATAGGATCGGAATCGTCCTATTCTTCCTCTCGCAAGAGAGTCCCTGGTCGTGGCATTTCATCATGGAATTATAAAACGACCATAGATGATTCATTTGATGAGAGATTTCATCATGTGGGATGGACTTCTTGGGAATTTATTTCCATGCTGGGTCACATCATATATGACCCACATCGTTTTCCATTTAGAACACGTTACTGGGCTTCTTTCCCTCATGATACATTAGACATACTTTGGAGGAAAGATCAGGTAATAACATTTATGTTTCTTCCATATGTTTAAAAAATACTAACATGTGTGATTTTTTTCTTAAATAGAATAACCTAAAAGTGTGCCCTGATGAGATTCATCCAGTGTGTATGGTAAAATGTCGCAAGATATTGAAATATCATAAAGTAAAAGTCAAGAGGGAGCACTGGGTGCCAAATGTGGTTTCCCCAGACATTCTGGAAAAAGTCTCAAGAGGTGTTCTCCCATCTCAGTGGCGTAACGTACCTGCATATTGGTCTACTTAGGCTACTGCGGTTAGTATATTAATTATGCTATATATATTTTCAAGAATGTGTGACATTTTATTTGTTTGATATTTTAATTAATTGAATGCATGAGGTGTCAGCACGCAATTCCGAGAATCGAGCGTTGCAGGGACCACCACAAAGGCTTGGGACTCGTCACGTGTCTGAGATCCGACATGATATATTTATTATTCAATTTTTAATTTATTATTTAATATGGTTTTGGGTCATATTTTTTTATTGGTATACAATTACGGGAGCAAGGTGCACTGATTGATAAAATGTCGGTGTGGATGAGGACTCATGATCAAAATAATCCAGAGGCTGCAGCACTTATAGTATGTTATTGTACTCATTACCAATACTTCCTTGTACCCAGTAAAATATTAATCTATCAAACCTTTCACATGATCATCATCCCCAAAATTTAATGATTTATCCCCCAACCCCTTTTTGTATTATAAGATCCATTTCACATCTTCCCAATGTTTTCATTTAGGATTTGACGTGAAACTGCTGAATATTACACATGCTCAATTTGAAGCTAAGTTAGAACAACTGTGAGTGAACCAGCGACAACTTCCCATGTTAAGGGATGAGATATTCCATCCCATTATTGGTCGTGATGGGAATGGATATAGTCTGACCTATGGAACATCGATTCCTCATTCTGTAGTATCACGTGCTGAGGTTGTTGGTCCTGTTGTTACTGGGCACACACAACAGTTGTTAGATATCGAGGCATGGTTGCGCACATACGAGGAGGTAAATGCGCAACTGATCGATGAGATTAGAACACTGTGAGAATATGTGTGTCTGGGTGATGGTGTTGGGGATCATACGACACAGGTTTATACTAAATTTATTTATTTACATTCTATTATTTTTGTTATTAAAATCTTTATAATTTTTATTTGTTGTAGGCCCCTAGCACACCGGATGGAGGTAGCATCCATGGCCACAAATGATGCATCATACTCACGAGGTGTGTTTATTTTATATTTATTATTTAATTAATGTTATATATTGATTTAGTGTTTAAATTTATAATTGTTTTAAGGTGATAATAGGATAGAATCTGCAATGATGTGGTAGTTTCTTTAATTATTTTCTAGTGTCTTTTTTATACATGGGAGAGGAGGAGCGGGGGGGGGGGGGGGGGTGGAAACGTCACAGAAGTTGTGTCTGGGCATAGTGGGGAAAAATGTGGCAGAGAGGAAAACACATGGGTAAGGAAGGGTTGAGTTACACCTCCTCTAATACCATGAAGAACCGTACTCTCTACCTCATTGATAGGTGGAGCCCTTTATTTATAGACAAAGGAAAAGGAATACAAGACAAAGAAAACCAATGTGAGATTCCAAAATACAAATAACTGGATCCAACAAAATCCATGAAAAAAAAGTGTCATGTACGCTAACATCCCATACTCATTAAATTTATTCCATGACTTTCTATTACTTTTTAGAAATAATAAAAAAATATTATGAAAATTGGTCCCTTGGTTGTAGTTGCTTTCAACTATTCTGTTTGATTATAGTGTAGTCATGGTTGGCTCTTAAGGCCATGGTTGGATCTCAAGTCCATGGTTGCACAGGCCATGGTTGCACACTCACTGTTTCAATTTCTTTTTCATTTTAGGAATTCAATTAGGAAGAGTGGAACATTTTTCTCATCAAGGACATGGTTGCACAGGCCATGGTTGCACACTCACTATTTCAGTTTCTCTTTCAATTTAGGCATTCAAATAAGAAGGGTGGAACATTTTCCTCATCAAACATTGTTAATTCTTATCTGAGAATGATTTTTGGTTTTTCTTAGGGGTGTCCATGGCTCGGGTAGGGTCAGGTTGGGGGCCTTTCTCGACCCGACCCGATCAAAAAAGGTCAGGTCGGCTTGTGTTGGGTCGCATGCTTTGTGAGCAGCAGACCCGACCAAACCCAACCCATTGGGTTCAGGTTATCCGATGCATGAAAAAAGGACCCAACCCAAACCATCCAACTATGGGTCGGGTCAGTTCGGGTTGGGTTATACTTGTAAAACCTGACCTAACCCGACCCAACCCGATGAACCCATACTCGGACCCGTGACCCAGCCCCAAACCCAGCCCCCCCCCCCCTCCAGCATCCCCCCCATCACCACTTGCACCAACCTCTCCTCCCACGATCGCCTTGCCTGCACTAGCCCCCATTCCCCCCTACAGCAGCCTTACTGCCCTCCCCTAAGCCCCCTTCAGCCCCCACCACTCCCCCCAAGCCCCCTTCAGCAGCCCCTCCCCCATGGTGTGACCTAGCCCCCAGACCCTGCCCTCCACACCCTCCCCACCTACAACAGCCTCCCCCTATCTGCCGCAGCATCCCCTCCACCATGTAGTAATCTCCTAGCCCTCCCCCCAAGCCCTCACCCCCCTACAGTAGGCCCCCTACCCTCTCCTCCCCCAACCCCTGCCTACAGTAGCCCCTTCCCTCCCCCCAGCCTCATGCCTACAGCAGCAGCACCCCCTTGTAGTAGCATCCCCCCTCCACCCAGCCCCCTACAATGTCTCTATCCACCCCATGTAGCAAGCCCCCAGCCTATGGCAGCCCCTCCCCTCCCCTCCGCTCCCCTAGGTGAATTTTCCTAACATGAAAAATAAAAAATTTAGAGTTCAATTATACCCAATTACCAATTCATAGGGTAATTATCAGTTGATCTGGATAATGTTCTATTAATCCAATTCCAGTCGCATTCCAAATTTCCATTATATCATGTTTGGATTACATACCAAGTGATCATTCCAATTTTTCAATTCCAAATTCAATCCGTTTATAAAAAAAAATTCATAATATTTGTGGTGGAAACATTTCATAGGTTCAAAAAATTATTTTTGAGGATGGTGGTGTTGTCTGTCATCAGAAAAAAAAACATAATGGGAGACATAAAAAGAATTTAAGAAGAAACATGATACAAAATTAACTACTTACCAGTTACTACGATGCCAGACCAGACCACACTCGCAGTGAAACAAGCAGGAGGAGGTGTCGAGGCGATCCAGGAGAGATTTCTCTCAAATCCCGATTTCTCGCAAGGGAAGGTGTTTGTCTGGGGAGGAGTTGATCAAGGAGGGACTTTATGGGTTGTTTTAGAGGTTAGAAACAAGGAAATAGGAGGGTAGAATAGAAGGAGGGTTTTTCGTATAGGAATGTGAAGAGAGAAGAGATGAAGGGCGGGGGGTTGGGAAGCTCGGGTTGGGATGTGTCATTCTATGCACACGTCGGGTTTTGTGGAGGAAAAAAATTGATATTTGATGTGAGAATTTTTTGACAGGTTGGACGAAGTGGTATAGACCCCCCCCCCCACCCCCCGCAACAAAAAATAAATACAAAACAAGAAGGAATCAAAGGGGAATAGTGTGAATTCTATTTTTATAGAGATACACTTACAGTAATAGGCATACTACGGAAGAAGAAAAAGAGAAGAATACACGACATCACTGGGTACTCTCCTGCTCAAGCTAGGTGGCTGATTTCCAAAAACAGAATAATATTGTCCCCCTCTCCACAACAGACCGATCACCCATTATAACAAACAGAAACTCCTCATCCCACCATGTGGAGCTAGGTAACAAACTCTCATCCACCCTTTCATCCCCTTCTAGAATACACTAACCAATCCATCCACTACATGGGCTCGAGATCTATCATTGGACTCCATATTTAGTCTAAACAAATGCCTCAGTCTTTATAGGCAACATATGGTCATTAATAAGAGATAATATGGGGCCAATTTGACCTATTCATGAAAGAGGAAATGTATTGGGTCTTTAATTTGTTGATATGATTTACCATTGTTTCTGGTGGTCTCCTTACTCTTCCACTCGTCATTGGCCCATGAAGCTGAAAGTCCTCATGAGCCATTGGGTTAGTGTCCTGGGTTGGTTGCCCATCATTCACCCCTCTTAAAAGGACTCTTCATTATCTGCACGAAATTAAGGAGAAAAATCAGAAATGTTAACGGGTCGAGGGGAGAGGAGCATAGGAGAGCGAAAGGGAGGGAGGTAATGATGATCGGTCGGGCCGCGACTCAGCAAGGTGAGGGGTTTTTTTGGTATACACCCATCTGGTCATGGGTTGGGTTGGGTCTAAATGTCTCCAACTTGAGACCCGACCCAACCCATGCATGGGTCAACCAGACATTAACCCAACCTGGTCTTTTTTCTGCATAACCCGACCCCACCCGGTCGGGTTGGGTTGAACCCATTGGGGTGGGTCGGGTCAGGAAACCCCTAGTTTTTCATTTCCTAGTTTCCCATCCACCTTCTCTAGTCTGGTTGTATGTGCAAAAATTCGAAAAAAGGTCCAAAAACTGATGCCAGATTTTTTTATTCACATGTTGGCATCAACCGATGTTCCCTTTTTGGTGGTAAATTAAAACATGGGTAGGGGTATTGCAACCACTAAAACATGTAATATCCAACTGATAATTAGTGTTAGTAATTCTAAATACATTTGTCCTTGTATGTGTTATTTCTTTATCTATAATTGATTATCATCTTATCACCATCATAACCCAATTACACTAATCAATTCAAATTTTCTTTGGTTATCTTTTGTATCTTCTTGTAAGTTTTTTGAAATAGAAGACGGGAAGGAATTGAAGATGTTTGGATCACTTGACAAGTGAGAACTACATATATATCATGCTGTTCTGGAGCTATTTTCTATTTTTGGTGAGGCCTTGTGCAGTTTGTTTGGATTTTCCTGTTATTTTGGAGCTATTTTCGATTTTCTATTTTTTAGTTTCTATGTGGTAATTTTTATACTTTCCTATTTGTTATCTTCCATTTGGTTTTTTAGACCAGTGTAGTTCTGGAAGCAGAACTGCATCTTTTTTTTAAAAACAATTTACCAGGTTAGCGACCGCCATTGGCAGTCGTTATTGCCTTCCTCAAATGTTCCAGCCCTCTCGCAGAAATTTTAAAAAAAATTATATTTTATAGTGTCCTACTCTGGCGGTCGCTAAAGGTTGAGGTAGAGTTCCGATAGCGACCGATAATGGCGGTCACTAAATCTCTTCATCGACAGGCCAACAGCGACCGCCATTGGCGGTCGCTAAAGGTCCAATTTCTAGAAGTGTTAACAGATTCGTTTTCCTTTATATTATTTGTTATGTCAGTAATATTTTTATGTATGGGATGTATATTATTCATATCTAGAATTATATCATTCCATTAAACATTACTTTTAATCATCTAATGAAAATTAGTCTTGAATTGATATGATGGGGAATGAATCTCATCATGTTCGTGGAGACGGTTATCCGTACATACGTACGAGTGACAATATAATTTTTTTGATGTTATAATAAATATAATTGGATGGTATATCATATATAAATAATCATTATCATGTTATATTTATTATTTATATCAATTACACATCATTATTATACCCATCCAAATAATAATGTATTGAATAACAATTACACCATGACGTGGAGATGCTAAGTTGTACGTACACACCTATGGTGAAAAGTCATTCCAAGGATGGATAGAATAATGATTTTGGTTTTACCATGTTTATAAAAACATCACAGTATTTTTTAGATACTGGAGTTATTATTATATAATGGAAACAATAATGAAAAACGAAGTGCAAGAAGAAAGGAACATGAAAGAGATGGTAAGATATTTACGTCTTCTTTGGGTAAATCCTTTTGATTTGATCAAAGGGGCTCTATAAGTTGGATTTCTGACAAAATGAATGCCTCTAAGATGAATGGAGGATTGTTGATATGGTATTTGGGAGGAGGATTTCCGTGGAAAACGGATTTTAGGGAGTGAATTGGATAGAAGGGTGAGTTCCCTTTTATAAGAGGGGTGAGGGGCACCTTAGGAAAAACTAAAAGAATTATTTTATAATAAATTTATATTTGGTTTATAATTGCTCTAAATTAACATATTTCGATGATTAGGTGGGAATTGTTCAAAATCCATTCAACCAATAGGTTTTAGACAGGTTTGGGTCACTATATTAACCTTATCATTTAGATTTAACTCGTAGTTAATTAGTTTGACATTTACCATGTTTCTTTGTATTTTTATACTATTTGGTTAATAAACATACTATAAACTATAAAATGAACCCAAGTGGTTAATTAAGGATATAAATATCATCATATAAGTCCTTTTTCTGAACCATAGATTTCTAGTAATAGAAAATCTATTAATAATATAATATTTGTTTTAAAAACTCCTTTATGTCAATTTTGACACTATTTAATAATTGATTTTATAAATTCCTAAAAACATTATTAATTCGAACTATATTCATTCAATCAATAGAAACATGTCATATTATCCTATAAAATTCGTGTATGTCATAAATACTTTAAATTATATTTATTTTAACATTTATAATACCATTTATTTGATTATTTAATTAAAAAGGAAAATAATGCAGCATCATTGTGTCATAAGTAAATTTAATTATTAAATGTATAAAAATTATAAATAAAATACAATTATGTAGGAAATAGTTTTATCTTTCTAATTAATATTTATGAATGATGAGATATCAAGTATAACCTTTTGTAAAAATTGTTTTACTAAAAGATACATGCTTATGTAATTTTTGTGTTCACATTAACTTAATTTATATAATGTGTCATTATCAATTAAAAGTGGTTCCATGGGGTCACAGAATCGACGAAAGTATGCCCATGTTTGGAAATGTATCATCCAATAGGGTTAGGACACGTGTTAGGGTAATTAAATATTATTATAATATTATTTTGTTACCCTTATTTACCAGATTTACCCTTTAACCATGGTAAATAAAATATTTACCGAAGTAATTATCCAAAATTTCTAAAACTAAAAGTAAACTATTTACACAATTTAGACATCCTGATTCCAAATATTGTTTCCATTTTTTCTAAATTCAACACGTATAAGTAGAATAAATTAATTTAAAATTCATTCTTGTTGTCAAAACAAAAAGCGTGTTTTTAGGAAATAACAACAACAAAAAGATTGACACTTGTTTATTTCAAATTTAACTGTGAAATTACTTATAATGACCTACATTGTATTAAATGATAAAAATATAATATAATTATACTTCCAAACAATTCAAATGCATTATTTATCATTATTAATTATTTTGATTAAAAATGTTTTTTTAATTGTAATTTAGTAATTTTCATTATTCATCAAAATATAAATGTTATCGGAAAAGTACCAAAAATCCACCCTAAACTAATTTCGATATTCCAAATCCAATAATGAATTCAATTTTGAAATATAAAATTTATAAAATTTTAAAAAGTGGGTATTAATATTCATAACGACTAATTTGATCGGTTTTGGGGAATTTGCGTACAACACACGCTATAGTATTATTCAAAAAGAAGTATACCGTGGAAGCTTGGGTTGTTACACCAGACTCTGCACCCTTTGGTGACCCACTGTGTGTGGCCATCACTGCCTCTCCTGAGTCTCCCTATGGCCTCTGCCCTCCCGGCTGAGCCCCTCCTGCCTACCCGCCACGCGGCCTTGCGCCCTCAGAGCACCCCACGCGGCTGAGCCACCTCACAGAACCTGAAGCCTCTGGATTCCTGGCTGAGCTACCCAGAGACCTCCACCTTCCCTGATGAGTTGCTCTTCCCGAGCTTCCACGCGGCCCTGTGCCCTCATGGCACCCCCATTGCTGAGCCACCCCGCACCCTAGTGGCACCCCCACGGCCGAGCCGCCCCGTACCCGTGTGGTACCCCGATGGATGAGACAACCCCCGCCCCTGAAGCACCTCTGTGGCCTCGTGGCCATCATGTCCTACTTTGCGAGACCCAACAGGTTGGGCCGGGTCAGTCTGACTGTGTCGGATCAGACCCGGACCAGATACGACCCTATAATTTACGCGGGCAATAACTTTGGCATCAGGCGTCCATTTGAAGAGACGTTAGCGGCGCCAGACACCGTGGAGCGAGACGGTCCATTTGGTATACCACAATGGTGTTTTAGATAAAGTCGAGGAATGGTCAGGTTGGATCAAGCATTAATCCAACCGGGACCTCAGATCAAAAAGGCTAATAACTCACAGACCGAGCATCCAATTGACACACTGTATGTTGCATTGAGACCCCTATGACATGGTTCTCCTTTGGGATACTTCCTCAAGGGACATTGAATCATTTGGAGTATCTACTAGTGAATTGTGGAGCAGATCTTCCCAATAAAGATCAGACTTAGTGTGGATACACAGTAGCTGGCTGTGACGAAAAGAATGAAGAGTGAACTTGTGTGGGTCAGCTCCTAGCGATCTTGTGTGGGTCAGCTCCAAGTGATCTGGTGTGGGTCATCACCTAGCGATCCTGTTTTGGTTAGCTCCTACTGATCCTATGTGGGTCATCTCTTAGAGATCTTATGTGGTCCAACTCCTAGCGATCCGGTGTGGGTCATCACCTAACGATCCTATGTGGGTCAGCTCCTATCGATCCTGTGTGGGTCATCTAATAGCGATCTTGTGTGGGTCAGCACCTAGAGATCCTGTGTGGGTTATCTCCTAGATATCCTGTTTGGTTCGACTCCTAATGATCTGGTGTGAGTCATCACCTAGCGATCCTATGTGGGTCAACTCCTAGCGATCCGGTGTGGGTCGGCTTCTTTAAATTGTATGATTATTTAGTAGTTACATCTAATAATCTCTACTACTGTACTTAAGTTATACCTGGTGTTAGATGAGTTAGTAACTGTGTTTTATTTTTCCTTTGTGCTAATACCTTGGGCATATTCTTCTTTGTGGCATTCCAGTGTGGTACATGCCTTCGTGATTTTCCTTCCTTTGTGGAGTAGTGGAGCTTTGGGAATTGAGTTGGAATATGAGTTTACCACAGGATTGAGATGGGTTTACATGATAACTTAGGTATATGTATTGGAATATACCTATGTAGGGTTGTATATTAATTCCATGTTGTGTGGTTTGTCCTTGGTAGATTTTGTGAGACCTTAAGGGACTCGGGGAACCTATTGAGTATCGTTATACTAACCCTTGCATGGGCTATGCTATCACCCTGTTGTGTTTGGTGTAGAAGACAGACATCGCTGACTGAGGACAAGATTACTAGGATTGGAGGTAGCTCGGATGTGGACGTTAGACAAGGTAAATCACAGAGAAGTCCATTCTTGAGTTATACCTACCATTCAGGGAGGATCTGTGGTGGACGATCCATGAGTTTCTTTTCACCTATCATCTATCTTGTAATTTCCGGTTTTCCTTGTACTTTATTGTTGGGTTTCTATTATGTCTCCTTTTTACTAACTATACTCACTCTTTTTAATATTCAGTTTAATTGAGTTCGTAACTTGCCGTGTTCTTGGTTGAGTATGTTTACAGGATATAAAGGCAATGCCTTCCCAATTTTATGGAATACGCCTTTCAGTGATAGTCACCAGCCCCTGGCCTATGTAAGGGAGGCTTGGGGTAGTCACGACACTATCCCCGGGAGAAAGGTCATGGAAAATTATTTTTTTAACCTTATTTATAAATTATATATTTTTTATTTTATTTTCTATTATCCTTTTATTTTATCCCCCACTCTCTCGCCTTCTTTTCTCATCCCCCATTTTCCCAATTTTATTTTATTTCTTTCATCCACTATTATTTTTATTTGATTTATTTAATTCTCTCTTATTGATCTAGAATTCCGAAAACTCTACCATTTTCACATCTTAATATCATAAATTATAGGCTGACCCCAATGCTTAACTTGGGGGATGTCAAGGTGTTCTTAAATATTTCTTAAAATTTATTTTATGTTTATAATAATTTCTAGTAGCATTATGGGTGAGGTGAATGTTTTTAATGTGGAGACGTTCCCCTAATGGCATGAAAAAAATATATTATATTATTTTTTATTAAATTTTCATTGTCTCCATTTGTTAGTTCATCACACAATGGATTTGAAAAAATAAATGGATGAAACAGAATCGAGAGAGAAGGGTCCTGGATGATTACACATTTTAGGCCAAGGTGTTTTATCAACCATGATTAAAGGAGGAGGTTGGATTGAGATTAAATAGTTATTCAATGATATTAAAAAATATTAAAAAAAATTATATTCATCCAGAAATGATATTTCATTCATGGATTATAAAATTGAAATCAGACACATGAAGAATAATAAAGATTGAACCTAGAACTGAACACCCAAACCAAGTGCTTTATTCTTAAATAATTCTGTCTAGATTTTCATTTAGTATAAATAATTAATTATATTATTTCATATAATTAATCAAAAACCAAAATACTTTTCTTCCATATCATTAATAATTTAAAACAAAAAAGATAAATCACAGGTGAATTCGTTATGATAGGTGAACAAATGTAAATTCGTCTCAAGTGGGACAACCCTAGTGAGCCACTTTGTTGCACTAAAAAAATTAAAATTACTTTTAACCACACCCTTGGATTAATAGGCAACCCAACTTTATTAATAGAAATATTGCATCCATTCTTAAATGAAGGTAACCCATTTTAAAATGGTAAATCCACGTTTTAACATTGATTCACACCAAAACCTATGATCTTTTCAACGAATACCAAAACATAAAATTTCACCTCTTTAAAATCACATGCGAACCGATTTTGATTAAAGCCAACAATCATATCTATTTTAAAGACAACAATAATATTTGTAATTAATCATTACACACCCAAAACCCATTTTGGAAACCACTTTTGACAAATTATAATGGTGATTATTTTTAAACAATATTGGATAAATATTTTAATGAAGAATACACATGCCAAAACATGAATGTGAATGTGAAATATAATGGAATGTCCAACATGAAGCATCACAATCACATTTCATAGAATATAAATACTAATAAATAATAAAATAACTTTTTAAAACATTCAATAAATTATAGAATTCAAATAAAAGGCCTAGAGATATGAATCTATACTCAAAATCCATGTGTACTTCTAAAACTGAAAAAAACATAAAACATCCATCTACCAACTATATGTATATACAAATTCTATTATATTCTAGGACACCAATCTCTTGTGTACATATTTTCATGGTCAAATATGTATAAGGTGATCCTTACACGTATTCTTAAATGTGCATATACCGCTTCATTCTTACACACGTATGCATTTTCATATATATATATATATATCCAGACAAATGCACACACACAGATCCCCATTATATATATTCATCCTTACATGGGAGAACACATATAATTGGGGGAAATACACACACACATGTTTGCCTATGAATAAACATATATCCCTTTCACAATGACAACCCAAATCTACAACCAGTGTGACAAAGGGGCCCATTAAAAATTTTTGAACCAAAAAATTAAAAAAGACCCTAACTAAAATTGGACCAAAAGAAAAGGGAGAATAAAACCTACTTTATAATGGTGGTTGGTGGACCAAATGGAATGAACTACATCACCTTCTATTGTAGATGCTGAAAGAAGCCCGAAAAGGCCCAAAAGACCCATTTCTAACCGTAAAACTGGTGGAGAACCCAAAAATTTGTTTAATCCCTAATGATGGGTTGCACATAAGGATATAGAGAAATGAGGAGAGGGGAAATTGTTGGAAAAAAAGAAGAGTATGGAGTTAGAGTGTTTACCTCAATGGATTGACTGTAAAACCAGATGAAATCTGATAGATGGCTATTCAAGAGGATATCGCAGTGAAAGAGGCCACACACCATGGTGGGGTTCGGCCGCGGGATGAGGATCACACATGGTAAAGGGTAATTGGAATGAAATAAAAAAATGAAATCAGAAAAATAATTTATAAATATTGGGCAACTCTTATATTTTACATATTGTTTACTAAAGCTTGAGAAAATCATGATGTACCTAAAAGGAAATCACGAGGAACTGAATGGTTAGCCCTAATAGAGGTGAACAGTTGGAAAACCCATTCTCTAACCATGACCAATATTATAATAAAAAATGAAAGTTCATCACAACTGGTTTCTGTATGGTAACTCTCAACTGTGAAAAACCTGTGAGCATATCTCCATATTTCTAAAAAAAATTAATATTTAACATAGGCCTGCCAAAAATCAAAAGTGAGACTAAAAATAATTAAAATAGTAAAAATAATAATCATTTAAATGATTTGATGTGATTTTATTATGTTAACTAATGGAATTTTTTTGGGAATAACATATGGTAGTAGAAGACTCTAGGAAAATTTATCATATAAATATTTAATATAGAAAATAAAAACAATTGATTTTAACTCTCATTTTTATGTTTCTACGATGAATTTAAATTGTTTCGAATCAATAAAATAACCATAAAAATTTATTAATATCTAATTATTTATAATTAGGGACACAAGTCACTAAAACTGATAGATTAATTATATGTATTAGAAAGAATAAAAAACCGACGTCTTGTGTGAAATATACTTTAAAATCTAATTCAATGGCTTTATTGAATTAATCAGAATACATATTTTGTTATGACAGTACATATAAAACAAATGTTTTTCACTTCCCCTATTTTCATTATCCATGATTATACTAATGATAAATCAAATACATTAATTAATACAATTTGTTGTAAATATGATGTAGTTGTGTGTAATATATAGTAAAAATAGTATGCATTCTCAAACATGTATTTTTCAATAAATTTTCTCCATATACAAAATAATCACAATACAAAAAATCATTTAAATTTATAAATAATGTATATCTATGTTTGAATATATTTTTTTGATTGAAAGAGATATTAATAAATGTCTTTAAATTTTATAAATATTACTTTCCAATTTATATGCCATGATTAGGTTATATCGCCTAATATGTTCTCTTTACCTTGATAATTAAATTTATTTTTTTATGTTATTCCTGTTATTTATTTTTTTGTTTTATCATCTATAGTGGATTTCAAATAATATTTATATTTATTTTTTCATCTATAGTATTTAATAATGATTAAAGAAGTATGAAGAGGTTTTCTGATAATGATCGCTGAATTTGTGATAGAGGGATTCATCCAATGGTTCCACATTAATTATGTTATTTATAATATATATATATATATATATATATATATCAGTTACATAAATAAAATTCCATTTTGTTCTAATTTTTAATTATAAATTCAGAACTCCTCCTTAAAAGTGTTTTTTTTTGAGTCACATTATTCGTAGTGCTGGGTACCATGACCAATCAATGGGTGGTGGTACTGGAGGCACATAGTGAACTATCTATAACTGATCAGATTTATTCCTACCGATGCAAATCCCATCTACATAATAGAATCATATAAAAGTTTCTCTCAAGGATCAAAAGATTATCTTACCATCCATGGTATCAATCATATTTCAGATAGTATCATTTTCGAGAATACATATTATATTTTCCATGATGGATCTTCTTCCCTTTAATTATTTTCCTCCCACTTATTATCTACAAATATTTTCAACTTCTACTATACTAGTACATTTTTATTATCACTATCCATCCATTTTCCCTGTATAAATCTATATTCATGAAATTCATATTAATCATCTAAAGGATTCATTTGATTATACCAATCATCCATTACTTTCTAATCCATATCACGTTATAGATCATTCAGCACCATCTGATCATCAGCTATTGAGTAAATTTTTATATGTTCACTAACATATACTAATATTATTTTTATTTAAGATGTAATATTTTTTATTTTATAGTTTTTATCAGTTATATTTACATGTATAAGGATAGGGAATACTCATATGTATAATTTATATAAAAAATCTATATAAATAGTTCCATAGTTCAAAAAAGGGAACTAAATTTTTATAAAAAATTGTAGAGAATTTATATGTTTTATAGAGAACCTAGAAAAATATAGATATATATAATATATTAAACCTATCACATGGAACAAAAAAAATTGATAAAATCTTGGTAAAATTATTTTTGGAGATATCTATAAAAAAATTAAATTAAATGGAACATTATTGTTAAATTTATATAAATTAATATTTTTATTTGACCTTTGCATTGAACTTTCCAATGGTTAAGATGTGAGGGTTGCATAGTTCATGGATTAATGTAACTATGGAGAGATTATCAAAAAGAGAAAAATGTTTTCTAGACTAGTAAATATTGAATGGTTTTAAATTTTATACAAACCCTCAATGAAGTTATATTTATATAGTAATAGGATATGAATGTCTATTGGAAGAGTGAGAAGTATAATGTATTGTTAAAATAAAAATATTTTTATTGAAAAATATTTTATTTTATAAAAAAATATTAAATTATATTATTGATTTTCATCCATATTCTAATAAGATAAACTAATCATTGAGGATTTTAAAAAAAATTCACACTTTCAGATTAATTACTCTAAAAAATGATAGAAATTGTTTATTCTACATGTAAAAATGATCTTAATACACATTAATATTAGATAAATTATAATGAATAGTAAATATTATATGAAAGCTATAGTTGAGTTTAATTATGTTTTTTGAAAATAAATTATTATTTAACTCTTTTTCAAATATCCATTTTCATTTTATGTGGTTTTAGTAAAAAATTAAAGGCTTGTACTAGGTGAAAATTAATTTTTTTATAAGAAAGAATAAATATTGGACTAAAAATGGAGTGGAGATTCAAGAAAGTATTATATTAATTATTAT
The DNA here is from genome assembly GCA_963277665.1 of Viscum album. NCBI lineage: Eukaryota > Viridiplantae > Streptophyta > Magnoliopsida > Santalales > Viscaceae > Viscum > Viscum album. The sequence continues at coordinate 1,439,708,291 of OY728133.1, read as the reverse complement.
ATTATTAAAAACATTTACATGTATCATTAATAAATAACTCATTTATATTTTAAAAAATCCTCCTTATATGTCGTTTATGAGAAATAATATGAAATCTTAGACACACATAATCATTATTAATAGTTATTATGGGATGAGCATGAGTGGAGGTATCATAATTAATATAAAAAGAATATCATGTCTACTATGTATTAACCAACATCTTACAATTAAATAAAAAACATATCATAGAGAAGAATTAAGATTACTGAAAATAATCAGGGAAAAAATTAAAGATGTAAGGGAATGAAAGGTAAAAAAATCCATCTGGGATATTTATAAAATCAATAAAAACAATGTTTCCATAAATTCCATCAGATGACCATTTGTAATTCGATAAATTTATGTTGATTATGAAAATATGGTATAATGATTTGGGTGATGGTGATGATGGTCATAACGGATGTTATGGTGATGATCATCTTTGTTGTGATAGTGATAATGTTTTACAAGAAGATGTTTCTTGTAATTATGTTCATAACAAGGTTGGTAGTAATGAAGACCAAGATGAGGGGGGTAATAATATAAATGATTAATCATGTTTATATTAATAGATTTCATTTATAAAATCATTCTCACTATACATTTATTATGGTGGAATAATTTTTCAAACATATAGTGATTGTGTATTTCATTTTTTCATATGATATTTTTAATTTTTATAACTAAAAAATAAAAAATATAATCTTGTGAATGAATTGGATAGAACTGATGAATTACTAATATTATAATCCCCCTAATTTATGTTACATTTTTGGTACAATTTTATGGGATATGTTTTGGTGGGTTGGAAAACTGTATCCTGGTACGATCCCCAAACCAATAGTTTACAAATCCTAGAAACATGTCTCTATAAAAATAGTTTTGCAAAACTATTTTTGTAACCCAATAAAATTGATTTATTTCAAATAGTTTATCTTTCTATAGATATAATGTATAGAAATTATTTCATATGATTCACCAATGTTTTCAACCATTCAGTATAGCAACACACTCCAGTTCTAGAACATAATAATTTTTAACGTCTTTTGAAAATTTATGCGCGTCATATAATAAAAAATATGTGAATATATAATATTTTTTTTAAAAAAAATTTCATAGAGAATAAATATTTTAAAGAATAGTTCATTTTATTTTTAAATTATTGATATCATATTATATGTTCATGATTAGATAGTTTGAAAATTTTAATTTAAAAAATTTACTATGATATTTTATTGTGAAATAATACTATAACTTTTTTTATATTATATGTTAATAATTTAATTTTCCATGTAAATATACCGATTAATATAAAATGGAGACTATAATTTATTTAGTTAGACATTAAAAAAATTACGGGCCATTACATAAATATTAAACCTAATATAAATACTATTCATTAGGCAAAACTTTCTTTCATCGTTATTTATTTTAATGAAAAATAATATTTTTGGGAAGATGGATTTTATAATCTGGATTCAATTTTCCATATCATTATGTAAATAGTTTGAGGAAATGTTTTATCATTTTTCTAAAAAAACATCTTGCTGGGAAAATTGGATTCAATTTTACTTGTATACTTTTGTTAATGAATGGATTTAGAAACATATTTATATTTAGTTATAAAACATTTTTGAGAATTTATTTTATATAAAATATTTTATATAATTATTGATAACTCTTCATTAATAGTGGGATGAGTAAGGACGTCATTGGGGAAAACATACTGAGTTTTGTACCCATCCCTACTTTTGAGCTTTGGTAATTTTGTAGATGTTATCTTCCTAGACAAGGGCAAAGGTAATGTTTCACACGTGTTTAGAACTAACTCATGATGTTTGGGATATTTTGAGATTGTGGGGCTTGGAGCTTGAGAAAGATAGAATATTGAGGTCTTTTTAGAGTATTGTGTTGTTTATCAGCTCTGTATTTTGAAACCTGGTTATTATTTTGTTGTTTATTACATTGATGTGGTTTTGTGATACATGAAGTTGTTGAGTTTCCTTTCATTAGTTCATGCATCATATAGTTAATTTGTGGTTATGTTTGGTTGGTTTATTAGCTTATTTAAAAAGGGTAAATCATCCCCCACTTGTATTTGAACCCCTTTGGCATTTATTGGTAGCATTTGGCATCTTGGGGATGTCCCTATCAGCCTAGGAATGACTCATTGTACTCTCAAGCCATTGAGAATTGGCTGGTCATTACACCCATGGAAAAAATATTGCTTTCATAATCATTCATCAAATCATATTAATAATATATATCATAAATAAAGAATTTGGGAAATAATTATAAGGCATACTTTACCTGGATAACAGAATTGATAGTGATATAACTATAAATATTAGAGATAAATATTCATAATTTATAATTATTCCATAACAAAAAAATTTCTTTTCTTTATTGTTAATATGTTCATTTAAAAATATTAAAAAGAAAATTATGAAAAATAATCTTTATACCATGAAAAAAACTTTTCTTTTTAAAAAAATCTAATATATCATTGAAATAATTTTTATTAAACATATAATTTGAAATAAAAATATAAATATTAAACTAAAATAATGGTAATTAAGGGAGGTAATTCAATACATTATTTTTATTTTATAAAAAAACTCATTTCACAATACTCTAGAAATATTTAAAAAGGCCCTCATTCAGAAAATTATAGGAAGTCACCGTTAAATATATATATTTTTAAAAAAAATTGTTAATTAAAAAATTATTTTCTTGATTTGTAAACATATGCATAAAAATATTTTTATAAAACATGGATATATAAGATAATTTTTTTGAACAATGATATAAATGGATTTATCGTTTTTTAAAATAATTTTCTTAATCATATTATGCACCAAATAGAGTAAAATGTTACTATTACATGAAAATTTCATTAATAACCATAGTATATGAATATTATTTTGTTTATTAGTTATATGTAAAATAATTTCATACAATTTATAATCATGAATAAAAAATCCCAATTGAAATAATATTGATGTAGATGCACTTACCACTTTCATAACATATAAATAATAACATCCCATTATTGTAGTAGATTAATTGTAACCAAAAAATTATCATGAATTTTGAATGATTCATGATATATTATGTATTGTTTATTTATAAATACAATTTAAAATAAATTTTTTTTATAAATTAACTAGTGACTAAAAGATATTTTTGATAGAAAAAACCCCTACCTCAAGTCAAGGATTCATCCCTAATGTCTTTTATCTCCAGTATAAAATAATTATATCAATTATTGGTTTTCATAAAAACCTATTACATGTAAAATAACTTATATTTGATTAATTTTCTTCATTTACTTTTATAACATGTATAATTACATAATTTTTTATTCCCATGGATTTTTTTATGATACACGGATCATAATTTTAAAAAGGCATTGGTCTGTTGACCGTGGATAATGTGGTTGTTGTTCCACCATCTCCAAATCAATATTCCGGAAATAAGTTTTATTTTGATAAATTATGTACTCTTTAAAAATAACGATGAATTATTCTTATGAATGATTAACTGTGTTAAATCGTTGAGATTGTTAGTCGTATATATGCATGTGCAACGTTTCCATTTTTCCATGATCAAGAAAGAATGAAGGTTATTTTTTTAATTTCATTAAATAAGTTTTATAATTTAAAATATATCATATCATTTATTTACATAAACATACATATAATATCCATGAGATGCGGTAACAAAAAATAGATCACATACTTTAATGAAGTGGTTTCCACCATACACAGAAATGACATTATCAGTTTTCCATGGATGATATGTATTAATAATATATGATATATTAATTATAAATAATGATTTTTATTTCATGAATACAAAATATAAATATTAAATTGATCAAAATTAATAGTCACGAGAGTTGATTTATAAAAATTAATTGCATCAGTTTGTGAGTTAGTGGTCCATTGTACAGATGAATGATAGACCAATTTCACATTTTATGAAGCATAAGATGGATTAATATAATTCCTTAAAAATAATAACATATATATATAATATATATTATTGTGTTATTATATTATAATTTATATTATATAATTTATGTTGTAAAAAATAAGTAAAAAGAAGGAGCTCGATGAAGATAATTACTATAACTTACAAGAACATCCTTTAGGCCTCTCATTATGGACCCTAAGGATTTTATTTTGTGAATAATAAAATAAAAATAACATGGTTACAGTTTAATGGGAGGGATTTATATAGTTTTTGGTTAATTGAAATACTTTTAGTGGTGTTAAAATGTGAGGGAAAATATTTCCCATTTATAGTAGAGGAGGAGTGCCAATTTTTAAAATATCACACTTTATTCAATAATTGCAAGTAAAATTCAAGGAAGGTGAATCCGAAATTAAAAAATAATATATTACAGGAAATATTTTGGGTTTTAAAACCTTTAACTCTTTAAATATACTTATTTTAAACAAGTATCCTCATTACATCTTTGGTTATTAATGTTTATTATGTTAATTTTTTACCACGAAAACTATATCTATAACTATTTTTACTATTCATTTTGAAAAAGTTATATTGAACTTATTGTTTTTTAAAAATTATACTGATTTAAAATATGGAATCTATTTTACCACAATCAATTTACAAAATTCCAGAATTTAATTTTAAATTAACCTCAGTTGCATGCTGAAAAACTATTTTTGGAAAAATACAATTTTCATGGAAGATATGATTTTATATTAACATTGTTAAAATTAATCATAAAAATAGAAATTTCAATTAAAAAAATATATATTTAATTTAATTATTTCATTTTTATTATTTAACATTAAGATTAATTAAATTATTTAATGTGGGGAATCATTATGCACCTTAGAAACGATTTTAGAAAAAATCATTTTAAGACAAATAAATATTTTATATAAAACCACAGTATAATGAAGATTTTAAAGTAGTTAATTGGGATAAATATGAAGGAAGAAACACCATGGATGAATTTTTTACAAGACAATATTATGAGAGAGTCTATGAGATTATCATATATTCAACAATGATGAATTTTATTCCTCTGATTGATAATGGATTATTCCAATCCTGACTGGGAGTTTGCTTTCAAAGATTTTTGTGGCCCAATATTCATACCAGTGGGGATGTTTCTACAAGATATCATATGAGTAATCTAGGAATCTCATTATCAGATATGTTATCAAGTTTTCAAGATTCCATTAAGGAGGGTCATATGTGTCTCTTTTATGTTAATAAACATGATTATGGAAGTTTCGCTATTTTCATAGATCTATTTGCACTCGAGAAAAGATTCAATCATTAAAAATATTGTCTTATTAGTTGGGTGACTTACTCAAGAGGTGAAAATACATGGTCGAATTCCAACCATAAGAATCTTATGCCTCATTGATGGGAGAATAATTCTTGGAATATCATTTGAATCAAAAGACGTTATATGTATATTGTTTTCCAAAGTTGTGAGGATCTTACAACAACTAAAAATCTAGGAAACCTGTAGCTCAAACCAATAATTCATTAAATTTTGGATCTAGATGACAATTTCAATCCCATGAATCATAGTAAATTAAATTCTTAGGTATGGATTCACCTATGTGGTTTTAATTGGGTATATTAGCATTAAAAAAACTATAAATACTTGGAATCATATATTGGTACACTACTTATAATGTATCAACAAACTCTGGAAGGTGATCTCGATTAGTTTTATCACATACTTGTTGATGTTAACATAATAGCTCATTTCTATGATAACATTACATTAATTTTGAATGAATAAATAATTAATGTCATGGTAGAACTTTGCTTTGTCCCACACTTTTGTGATCTTTGAAAAATTGTAGGGTCATTTAAAAGAATGTTTGGGAGGCCCCAAAATCTTTGTATTGGAAGGAAGTAAAAAAAATAACAATAATAAAATACTTTTATTAAAATATTGGTGAATACAAACCAAATTTATCACCTTCCCCCTTCCATTACCCTCTTACTGCCTCAACTAAAAAAACATGGTTTGATATCACTGAGGAGGAGGAAAATCCGGCTTCTCCTAGATCCTCAAACCCAGATGGGTATGAGGTTCTTGTTACACCCTTGAATGAAATATCATTAGATCTTGAAATCTATTTGGATATCAATGAATTAGATTCTAAAATACATGTTTATATTGATGAGAAATCTATTTCATATCATACTGTAAACATCATTAGAGAGATTGTGCTTTCATCTCAAAATGAGGGACCTATTAGGGTGGATTTTGATAAAGTTAGTTTAAAGGAGTGTAAGTAATTTTGGATATTGGTTAAATATTCCTTTGATATTATCCCCTTCTATAAAGACAATTTTACTACACTGGTTAAGGATTGTGATCCAACTCCTATGAGGAAACCTGGAAGGCCTCCCAAATCTTCAACAGTGAGATTTGTTGATGAAAGGAAGGGGAGGAAAACCCCAAATACAAGACTACCAAGGTATCTATTCCATCTAGGGGATTTCCTCAATTTTTATTATCTACGATATTTATGTACATAGAGATCATGGAGGTATTGATTTAAATATAGGAGATGGAGGACCTTTAGAGATGTTAGAATAAACAAATAATGAAAATGGTAAACAACAGGAAGATGATGTGAGAAAACCGAAATTGATTAATTGTATAGGGTAGGATAAGGAAGAGTCAACATAGAATGAATAGACTCAAATAAGAGGAATGTCACTTTATAAATGAATATTTTATACTATAACTGCCTAGGGTTGGGGAATACCCCAACTATCACAACCCTTTGGAATCATTTTTTTGACATACAATCATCATCTTATCGGGATTTATAAGCCCAAGATAATTTTTAAAAAATGGTCATCTTTTAACTTGGTAGCTCTGGGATATAGTTTTGTTTTTTTAATTCTCACAGCATTGGTATGGATCATATATGGGTCTTAAAACATGAATATATCCATGTTTTATCTTATGATAAATGTCCTTAATGTATTAAAGTGTCTCTTGATTCTAAAGGATCATTTTTACATATTTATTTTGTTTATTACTTCGTTTCATTTATCAAGAAATCCAATATCTAGAGGGATTTATGATTATTGTCGGAAACTATGTGGTATATGTAGATTATTATTGAAGATTTTAACACTGTATTGATATTTAATGATAATACTTGAATAAACTTCCCTAGATTGACCTCTCATGATTTCCCTATGGGTATTGATCAATGTATCTTTTTTGAAGATCCTATTTCTAGGGGTTATTTTAATAAGTATAGGTATAATATCAATGGTATATAGGCTAGTAAACATAAAAGGTGCTTGAAACAGTTTAATGAGATCACTGATTCAGGTAGTGTTTCTAAATTTAATTCACCTAGAATACACTCGGATCATAACCACTTAATTTCTCACGTTCTCACACAAATGATAAGGAATATATCCAATCCCTTAAAGATAAATAATGTATATATTATCATTATTGGGTGTATATAAATGGATTAGGAACCATTGTATTTTCTTTATCTTGGTATTCAGATGCATTTATTGAAATAAAAGTTTAATTCTATTAAATGGATAGAGTAAAAGATCCCTTTCCATCACTGAAGATGACATCAAATCTGCTGAAATTAAAATTTTAAGATATCAAACTACCAATAATGGTAAGGATAAAAGTTCAAGGTATTTGATTAATTCTTTATCAAAATTTGAAGATTTTATAACTATCCAAGAAATAATAAGATGGAATTAGTTAACTTTAAGGTGTCAGGAAAATTGGGGCATTAATACCAAGCTGTTTCAGAGAAAGAATAATGAATAGAGAATCAAGGGAGGGATTAAATCCATTATTATTAATTATTGTCATTTCATAATTGGGAATAAAATATATATTTTTGTGATTGAGTATTTTTAGAATCTTTATTCTAATGATGGTTCTAAAATCACTATCAAAATGAAAAATATTATTCTTGAGGATGTTGGAGAGTAGTAAAACAATGATCTCACATTAGTTCCTTATAACGAGAAGAATCTGGAAGCTATTTTTTCTCTTAAAATTTCTATTATTCTATTTCATAATGGATTATATAAAAAATTCATTATGTTTTATTGGGACATTATTTATAATGTGGTGTTTAATGATGTCAAAGAATTTTTCTTACATGCTCATATTTCTAATGGTATCAATTCTATCTTTATATCTATTATACCTAAAAATATAATCATATTGACATAATGTATTCCAAAAATACTTTTATTTGAAACACCATCGCCAAAATAATTATTTAAATCATTTCCCTCAGGTATAGAAATGTAGAAAAGTGATTATCATCAATTATCAGTATGGATTTGTCCCTAGTATGAATATTCAGAACTGAATTTTCACTGCTTCGGAGACTGTAAATATCATGAAGTGGAAGAATAAATATGGATACTTTTATTTAAATATTTATATATCTAAATATTTTTATATATTAAAATGGAATTTAATTTTGGCAGCTCTGAAAAAGTATGGTTTCTCCATGATTAAATTAGGATAATCAATACAATCATATGATCTACGAATCATTCCATTCTAATTAATGGATCAACAAGAGGATTATTAAAATTATCTAGTGGAGTTAGGAACGGTGACCCTCTATCATGACTTCTATTTTCATTGTCCAAATAACATCCTAGAAAATTCATGAATTAAATTGTTAATATTGGTTTATTTAAACGGATCATGGCTAGAAGAGGTATGTTCACATGTTCACATTAGTTTTATAATGATGATATTATTGTCATTGGGAAGGATTACATGAAAAAATTAAATTCCATCAGGGTTATTTTCAATCATTATGAGGAGGTGGCAGGGAAATCAATAAGATGGAAAAAGTCATCAATTATGTTTGGTAAGGAGATTTTTTGTGGAAAATCAGAACATAATTTCTATAATTCATGGGTCCAAATATGGAGACATTACTTTTATTTATCTTGGAATTACATTATTTTGGGGTAACCTTATAAGATCACACATTTTGGACACTATTACTAGTATTCTAAATTAGTTGACCAAGTGTAAAGGGAAATCCACATCTCATGTGGTAATGGTATGCTCGGTCAATTCCATGATCACACAAAAGTTTATGTGTAAATTTTCTATTTTAAAATGGCCTCATGGTTTAATTAAATAGCTTCAAGCCATGTTCATGAATTTTATATGGCAGGGTCAGTTTATGAGAGAAAACTAATTATGGTTTCTTGGAGAATTATATCAAACCCAAGGATAGTGGAGGTCTTAGCATTAAAGATATATCCATCCAAATCAAAAAAAATTTATTTTCGTAAGACACTTTAGGGTGAGTGGTAACCTAATATATTTCAAGAAATTACAAATTTCAAAATAGAACAAGGCGTCAAATTCAAACAGAAACCATGATCATGGATGGTTAGTGACATCCACATCCCCTCCGAATGTGGAAAAATAGAAGATTCAATTTTCAAATTTCAAAGGTCTAAGGGAAGACATCATCTCCGCTGTGGTAAACGAGTCGCCTCGCGTCACGTACCCTGACCTGAACTGATCCTTATAGCCACACCATGCTGCTGGTGAGAGCTGACACCGAAAACCAACATAACCACTGAAGAACCTCCAAACAGTATGTAGATCAATTCCACAAGAATCAACAAATGATTAATCTCACAAACATCTCATTTCAAACAAAAAAAAAAGAAAAAAGGCACCATCATCACTGTCATAGATAACCGCACGAAAACACACCAGCCATGAAAAAAACCAGCAGCAAAAAAAATCATCACCGAGCAGAAAAACATCCTGGAACTCCGTCGACCACTCGAACTCACCTCCCAAGATACCGTGACATCTAAAGAGCAAATCCGACTGGGAAGATATTGGTGGAATCCTAGAACAAGAGTAGAGTATGAGCGGTTGCCGTCAAGCAGGAACACAATCATTAAAATATTATGATGTCGTCGAAGATGAACACCATGACAAAATCTGAACATCATAGGTCTGAACATCAATCGTAACCAAAAAACACCACCAGGATCGAAATAAAAACCGTGAACAAAAAGGCCCGAAGCGCAACCAATGAAGAAAACTAAAACCCTAAGTCATAAGAGAAACAACACGAATCACGAATCCATTGAAACCGATGAACTCTCAACCAACACATCCCAAACCCCCATAAGAGCCACTGCATTAGACCGAGATGGATTCTGGTGCAATAGATCTAGGAGAAAGAGAAGAGACTGAGATGAACAAGGCCTCGACAGTGAGCCAAGAACGCAGAGAAAGAGAAAACCTGACCAGGACAGACGAGAAGAGAGCTGAAGATAGCATCGAAGGTCGAAAAAGTTCCAAAACGCACGAAGAGAACAGACCAAAAAGAAAACCATGTCGCTGAGGGAGAACATCCGTCCAAGAAGGTGAGAGGATAAAGGAAAAGATTCCAGAAGTGGTCGGTCCATCACCAGGTGGAAACCCTAGACGGAGGAGAGGCATAGCCCACTCGGGAGAGCTATCCAAGAGAGAAGGGGACCATCATTCCTCAACATTAAAGATATTTGGATGTTTAATAATTCCTTATTTTCTAAGTTCACTTGGAATATCTTTACCCAGAATTACCACTATATAGAGTTTCTATCCTACTGGTTTAATTCAAATCTAATGAGAAGATACTCCCATTATATGGTTTCATCTACATGGAATGATATAAGTAAAGGTAGTAATCTGTAAATGATTAATTCAATGTGAATTGTTTTTAAAAAGTTCAATCTTAATTACTAGAGAACCCCTTCACATGATAAGCCTATTAGTGAGTGCATGGTTATCCCATAAAAAACAAGGAACATACCCATTGCTATTAATCTAACTAATTAGAACATGCATTACATGAATTTTCCTATATATGTTTCTTATTAAATCTATATATAATTTTCTTTGGATAGGGACATTCTTGTTTGGATCAAGAATTGAGATGGTGTTTTCAGTAGTACGAATTTTTATAAGATAAAAAATTATGGATTTTTTAATGTCCTAGCCTAGATTGCATCATTTTGGATTCCTTTCATATAACCTGCTAAAGAAATTCTACTCTATAAATTCTAGAAAAATATATTTCCCACACATGATCAATTAACATGGGTGTGAATGTCCAAGGCTTCTGCATATAAATTTTTTTGTGAGAGAATGAGTGTTTAAAACACATTTTTTAATAATACATATTTCATATATATCTTATTGTATTATATCCAAGAATAGTTTGGAATTCTGGTGGACATGAGAAGTATATTTGAGGTGATGCTTTCCTACCTCATGGTTGGAAGTAGCCACAAGAAGCAGCTACAAAATCTAATGGTTTTTGTTTATCATTGACAGTCTCTTTCACATGGATGACATGAAATAATGATTTTTTGATAAGGTTATTGGCTAATTTCATGCTATAAGGATGGTGGTTCATAAGTACAATTTTAGGCTTCCAACGTAAAAACTAGAATGGCGAATAACTTTGTATATGATCTTTGCACTCTTAGACTCTTAGGTGTACAAGGAATGATGATAATACTTATTGGTTTGAATTTCATTCGATGGATGCCATAGATAATTCTGTAGATTAAGGATAACATTGATAGAGATTATTTTGGATCTCTTGGTATGTTAGGTTGTGGGGATATTTTTCGCACTAATATTGGCTTTTCAAAAGGATGTTTTTATCATTACATTGGATATGCGACTGCGTATAAGGAAGAGTTTTCGGATTAAATTTATGATTTTAATAATTATATCTAGTAGAATTGGAATCAGTTATGAAGTAAATTCAACTCCCAACCAACTCTTCATGTGCTATAGAAATGTACTATCCATGTTCTATTGTGCTTTTTGACTCATTGGATACTTGTTTCAATGATATGGATAAAATTATGTGAAAGGTTTCTCAAGCCTACAGTGAAGCCAAATATGTTGAAGATTCTTTTTCAAATATGGTGATTTTTTAGATGATATCGATGTGGTCTTTTTTATCTCTAGTTTTTTATTAATCTTAGGTTGATGCTAATATGTGATGTGTTTCACATTTTTGAGTTTGAGATAACTCATTATAATACTAGACTCATTGAATTTATTTTCTTAATAAAATTTAAAGACCTGGGAGTCTTAGAATTTTTTAGTCATTGGGATAAATAATAATAGTGAATAATTATGTAAATTCGAAATCCAATTATAGGATAATGGGAAATTAAAATTTTAAAATTTTCTTAAAAATGACACTTTTAATGAAATCTATGTTTTCCACTACTCACTAAAAATGAATTATTTTATAAAAATAAAAAATCATCAACGTAGGTTAATTATGGTACGATGATTATAAAATTTATGATTACATTATCAAATAATGATTCAAATGTTCAACTAATTAGTTTCAATATTTTCTCACCAAAGGTAATAAAAATATTTTTTGATGAAAACTCATTTTAAATTAAATTGGTGATTTTTATTAAGAATTTATAAATACAATTATATTTATTTGAATCTTCATATATATTTCATATTGTAGTTAATCATATTCATATTGGATAAATTATTGGAATGTATATAGAATCTATATTTAAATAATTATATTTTAATAATATTTTATGGTTAATTTAATAATAATGTTTCTTGTTTTATCCACTATGAAATATAATTCTCTTTTAAAATCATAGGGTGTTACATTATACCCCTTAAATAAACTGTGTTCTCAAAATTTGAACCTGGTCTCATTATTAAAGGGTTTTAAATTTTTATATTCAATTCCTAGAATCCCCAAATCATAAAAAGAATTAATAAAAAATCCACAAAAAATATAGAAGTGGAAATATGTAGGACATATGAAATAATGAAAAATAGTTAATTAAATAATAAGAAAACTGGTGGGAAGTGAATATATATACATGGATCAAAAACAGAAATAACTATAAATATTTAAAATTATAATTTAACAAAATAAATTTAATGGTAATGAAAAAGTTAATAACCATAAATAATAAAACTTTTGATGAATCAGATGAACATTGAATAATTATATATGAAGGTAATAGGATAAATGTTTTTTAATATATATTCCTATTGTTTAGGGATTCCGTTATAATAAAAATATTGAACAACATAAAATATTATTGATATTTATTATTTTTGTAATCAAAATTCCATCATTTCATTGTGATTCAATCAATTTCCACCTCACCTCTTACAATGAGGAATGTAATCTCAAATATAAGTTTCTTAATTCTTAAAGCAACAAAAATAACTTTTAATGGATCATTTGATCCAGAAAAATGTAAAATCAATTAATTATATTTCATTAAAACCAAAATGGATATCCAATGGTGTGATAATACCCAAATCAAATATAAATTTATTAACTTCCAAAATTTATCAAAAAATAATCTATTTAATATATACTATTAATTAATCAAAATTACCCTATATCTCATCTATCCTTAATGACCACAACATGAAAGAAAATTTTAACCTCAAAGGTCTTCTCATACCCATAAACATACATATGTGGTAACATTATAACACTCTTACCAAATAATCCTTCCAGGAAACCAAAATATTGTTTTTCACATACCATAATAAAACATTTCCCAAAATATCATTAACCACATTAAAATTTAATCTCTTAGATCCTAAAAATGGTTTAATAATACATTGAACGTACAATTAAACATAAACTCATAATATTGTGATGGTATCCCTATCTCTTAAGTTAATATTACAAAAAGACATACATTCTTCCAAATTTTAGAAAATCATTATATGTTATAGGATTTGTATAACCCAAATACCATGTGTAAAATAATTCTATAGAGTATTTATTAAATCATAATTAATTAATAATTCAATAATTCTAAATTAATGATTTGGTATAACATATTCCTTCTAATGATCTATGGGATAACATTTACTTTTGGAAATTTACATGTATAATTCATATTTTCCCCACATAAAAGGCATAAAATTAAATTAAAACTCACAACACTATGACATAAATTTATACATAGAATCCATATTCCCATCCATTTTGAAATAATATTATAGGTGATACCTCTAACATTATTAACATGTAAACTACCGAATCATCATTACTATATGTTCATTACTACACAAAAATTCATAAAAGTACATCTTCTACTTATTTTATGTGTTAAAAATATCACTAAAGTTCACATTTTTAATCATATATCACAAAATATTATTATTAATAATCACTATATGTTTTTCTCCAGACATCATAAAATTTAGTTTCTCAGAACCATTGAGTTTTCCATCACATTTAGTGTTAACATGATTCCTTCAAGTTATAGCCATTTAATAATAATAAAAACCATAGTAAGAGAAATATTAATCATAGTTGTAAACCAAATAACCATAAATATAATTTATACGATGTCAAAATAATGAAAACTTAATTTTAATATATGAAACCATATGTTTATTCTATGACACTAATTCTAGTCATCTATTCAAATCATTCATAATGATTCTTAATGATTTTTTGAAAATACAAAGTGTATCCATAGAAAGTTTCAAACATGGTGTGAATAAAGACCCATTTCCATGAAATATGTAATAAAAGTTTCAATCTAAAAATACTATTTTTGGGGTTATTAAGTACAACAACAATTATTCCAATGACTCATCCACTTATAGATTCATGAAATGTATTTATTTTCATAGAACCCACTTCTTCTGTACTTCCCAAAATTTCCATTGTATTTTCCAATATATTGACATATATATATACTTATCCCTATGTTTATAATTATTTTTTTTGTTATTAATCCCCCAAAATAAATACACATGGTAATAATACCAAGTATAGCATCCAATGACTTTTGCACATATTATAACATGAATTTAAAACCAACATTTATTAATTATAACCAAAAGAATATTAGGACTAGTATCCTAGGAACTCATAGTTCATAATATATGAAAGTGACTCTAATACAAAAAATTACTTATAATAGTATCCATAAAGTGAACATAAATATTTTTCATCTCCTAAATCATCATAGGATAACATGGGGATTATTAAAAATAAAGGGGTGAGATTAAAATCATAGTAAGGGTGTTGAAAAGATAAATATGTATAACTTTTTAGTCAAATATTTAACATGATATCATTAATGAGAAGTGTCAATAGTAATCACAATGAACTATAACATAACTATCAAGAAATCAAAAGATAATGGTACTATAATAAATGTTGAAGAAAAATAAAACATAACTTAAATATACTTCAAGGATAACTATCGATACCTTATCACATTGTGGACAAAGTCCCATAATATATTAGGTTTACTCTTACAGCCATTAAAATATTTCTCATGAGACTAAAACATTACTAATACATTGTAGGGATATATAATTCATTCCCACCTTTCACAGTAACTTTTTATAAATTCATATGTATTTTATATAAGGAAATAAATAATAATGAATAAACATAAGAGCTATCAATGGAATGAAAATGGGTTTCCTAATATTTCCACGCATCATAATAAAAATGTATTTCTTAAAGAATGAATTTGAGAAAAGGTCATATGGAATGCATTACATTAGAAAAGGTCGAGAGGGTGAACTTGGTATATATGTATGATATATATATATATACATTAAATTTATGTGTACTCTATTACATTAAAGATGGTTGTTTTTCGTGAATATAAATACTTTTAAAAATATTTGGAACAATCTTAATAAAAAACATTAAACTTTGTAAATAACATATGTAAAAATATAAAGTCAAAAAATAATAGGAAATACAATTTATTAAAAACTATGGATAATTATAAAGTGTAATGAAATTAAACTAATAATAAAGCTGATTGATAATACCATATAAGTCGTTTAATTCAAAAAAATCATTCCCTTAACCTTGTTGTAAGAAGGCTAAAAAAGTTATTTATTCATAAAAAAGGAGAAATATTTCAATCTTTCTGGTAAAAAATCATACATTTTAATAATTATATATATTATTTTTTTTGGAATAATAAAATTATAATTAAAAATATTTTAGAAAACATGGATATGGGTTAAATATTAATTATTATACAAGAGATAAATCATGTAACATTTATTAAAATAAATTTATCTATCATTTAATATACCAAAAATAGGGAAATAGTATTATTTCATGATAATTTCATGAATGACTATAGGATTTGAATTTTTTTGACAATGATCAAATAATTTCATAAAATGAATATACAAGAAAAAATATCTCTACAAATATGAGATTGATATAAACCATTACCTGTTTTTGAAACATTTAAATTAAAACAGAAAATGAATTAATTAGATGAATTATTACATATAATATCATTTCATGAGAAGGATCCATGATATAATATGGGAAGGGTTATTATATACACCATTTAAATTAAAATATGTGCATAAATTAACAAGTGTATCAAAGATGGATGTTTTGAAATGAAACCCTTACCTCATGTAATAGTGTTCCCATGTTTTTTTTATGTCATTTAAAATAAAATAAAATTATATATTTGTTTTGTAAATATATATTTACTGATTAAACCCTTGTACATAATCCATTCACAGTCTTTTTTTAATGATGTTATTAATTAAATTATATGTTCTATCAACGTTTAGTGCCATGAGGATACACAATTCACAGTTAAAAAATGACATTGGTGTGTTTCCCAAGGTAAAAAAATTAATTATCCCTCATATAATAAATAATATTCCAAAAATAATAAAAATATTTATACATAAATTATACTTTTATAAATTACTGTGAATTATGAAGCGATGTTATAATCATGGAGATGGTAGGACAGGGGTATGCATGTTTAACATCTCCATTTTTAACACTCATGATAGATATAATGTAATTTTAATATTATTTTTAAATAATGATTATAATATATTAAATATAATAATATTTACTTAAAAACAATGAAATATTAAATCTATGAGATTCATTAAGAAAATGAAGAGCACATCATTTCATGAGGTGATATTTTTCCATACACATGAATGACATTATCATATTCCATGGATTTTGTGGTAAAAATATATATGATATATAACTTATAAAAAATTATTAATATTCCAGGATAATCATAAGATAATATTAAATTCATAATAATGAAAATATGTAAAATTTGATGATGTAATATGAATATCCTTGGTTCATATGGCAGTAGTCCTCCATACACATGAAAATTGGATTTATTTATAATTTGATGGAAGTGGTAATGGATAGATATTATTCCATCAAAAAAATATAATTTCATTATATGTTAGATACTTGTGTTATTATGTTTTTCATTTTTTAAAATAAATGTTGGTGGAAAAATAAGTATCCAAAGAAGGGGTTTGATGAAGATGATTAGATTTGCTTAGAATAATCTAATCTAAATATATTATTACGTAAAAAATGGATTGTCATTTGGAAAGACCATAATAACTATAATTTTGATATGTTTGTTGGGGAGATATTATTTTATGTATTGGTAAAGATAAATGATATTAGATGTGTGAATAAGTAATGGAATGGGTGGCCTTTATAATTGAGGAGGAGTTCAATTTTTGTATGTACCCAAAAACTATCCAGTAATTAGAAGTCACTGTCACTCCATGTACCTCAAAAACAAATTTTTTTTATAGATAATGCCTCCTCACACATATATCATTTAATTTTTTTAAAACATGTCATCAAATTTAACATAATGTTTACTCACTTTTACAATTTCATTTTTTTACTAATGTAACAATTTTTTAAATTATTTTACACTTTATTTTGATTTTTAACTTGAACCCAGTATATAATATGAATTATCCTCATTCCACATTGGGAATCTATTTTATCAAATTCAATCCACATAATTGGTATAATTTAATTTAATCTAAAACCAATTAACATGAAGAAATGTGGTTTTCATAGAAATCCATATTTACTAGAAAATAAAATCTTGTATTGACTATAAAAATATAAATTATAAGTATATAAATTTTAATACACAAATATAGATATATAATCATTACATTTAATTTAAATAATTCTTAATTTGGGGTTAAAATGGATTCTAGTATAATGATTATTAAAATATATTTATCTTGATTCGTCCTATATAAATAATAGTTATGTTAATATTAAATAAAAAATAGAAGCATTATGGGGATTAAAAATTACCTAATTAATCAAATTGAAATTACAGTTTTATAAAAAGTAGTATTTTACACTATTCATTGAAATATCAATATTTTTAAAAATACATATAATTTCATCCTAGGTTAATTTTTTAATAATGATTTTTAAAAAATATTATCATTTTATCAAATAAATTTTTTAATGTTATATAATTTAATTATAATATTTATTTGAAGAAAATTAAATAACAATAATTATTTTATTTTATTTTTAAAAAATTATGTTATTATTTCGTAGTAATTTATAGATACATTTATGTTAGAAAGATTACAAATATTTCAAAATTTACTTAATCCTATTCAATAAGATAATTTAGTAGCATGGTTATAAAGGATATATTTTAATAATTATATTTTAATAATGTGTTTCAATTTTATTAAACATAGTGTTTGCGTGATGTAAATGTTATCAAATATAGTATTCATTTGGAATCATGGAGTGTTACTCTATAGTCTCATGGTCCCAAAAAATTTCTCAATATATAACCAACCATCAATACATCCCAAAATTTCAATCATATTTCTCATAAAATCATTTCAACCAGATATGTTTATTAATCAACCACATCAAGGAACTAAATCTATATATCATTCATAAATTTAAAATTCATTTTCACAAAAATTAAAATTTAACAATTCCATGGAATTAATAATAGAAAGCCTACAACAAAAAAAATGTGGTCGTTTAGCCCTATAATTTTATTATTTAACAAAAAAAATTAATTCCATCCAAAAATAGACAATTTATTCAACATTGTTTTCAAGTATCATAAAACCTATATACAGTAGGTAATAAAATATAAAAAAACATGAACATAATAAATTATTTATATATTTAATAAATTTTAAAAAGGGGATTATTTATTGTGGTTTTTTCTATATCATTTTAATTATAACATCATTTGATTTTATATTATTTATCTATTTTAAGAAATATACCATGAAAAATTAAAATGATGAAGAAAATAATGTATATAGCATATATCATGAAAATATCTGAGAAAACAAAATATTAATTAAAAAAAATCAACTAGAACCCAACAATTTATTTAATATATAACTTGAAATATTAATTATGAACACAAGATATAATAATTTAATTTCAATTCATTAATAATATAAATATATATTACATTTCATCATTATAAAAATAATTAGATACATGAAAACATGTGAAAGTATCATTATTCATTTTGATTCCATTCTATCAATTAAGATAATTAATTATTAATGAAATTAATAATTTTATGTTTCTTAGATTATTAAAAGAATAATTATTTAACCGTATTCATATATAACATGAGATATTAAGGTATTTCAATAATCATAAATTTTTTGGATATTTTAATTCTCTAATTACGTTTATTAATGTAATATAAAAAATTATTCATATTCTCTTTCTCAATATCACTTTATAAAATAATTGTGATAAATTAATAAATTTGTTCTTTCAAATTAAATAATACATCATCTGTAAATTAAAAATTAGTTACTTATGTTATAATTATTGGAATAAAACAATCCCCCTATAATTGTATACATCTTAAATGAATTACTCAAAATCATTTATAATTATTTCCAACTTAAATTAGAGTTTATGAAAGATATTATTTATCTGGAAGATAAACAATGAATATTCTATAATTATGAAATACATGGAAAAAATTGATATGCTGAAATTATATAAATAGGATGTATATATAAACAAATGAAGGAATAAACTACAAACACACACTCCAAACACACTCTCCTATAGAAGGGAATACCAACAGTACCTATCATTTTTTAGTACTATATAAATATAATTATAACCATTGAATGATGGAAAAACCTAAATGTCTATAGTAAAACATTTAAAGGTATAAATTTACACTATTATATAAAATACAATAATGTCTAACAAAATATTTAAATAAAACCAACAGTCAAAATTTAATAAATAAATAAGTAATAACATCAAATTTATATGAAAATTGATGCCTAGATAGCATTTTTAAGATGAAATATAACATTCAATTATGATATAATATGTGTGTGATCATATAAAAAATTACATGGAATCCAACTTCCTAACTACAAGACCTAAATTTCAAAACAAATTCACTATTTTTTTTAGTTTAAGATACAATTAAAATATATGTTTTTCATTTTATTTTATTTAAAAGATAATGGAGAATTGAAATATGATTTTCTTATCCTAAACCTCCTTTCAATAGTAAAAAAATCATTTTTCAATTCAATTTGAAAATCTCTTATGATCCTTTGTATTAAAATTATTTTTAAAACAAATTTTAAATACTATTTTAAATAATAAAATCCAAATATCACAATAATAGTATGTTATAACTAGATCCACATTTCAAAGTAGGTAATAAAATATATCATAATAATATTAGCTTGAAAAAATAGATATAAGAATGTATGACAATATTAATGAATAATATAGTGATACCTTACATCAATAACTAATCATTCAATTTTGTGTCATGGGATATCGCCTCATTGTTATTGCCACATTATTTGAACAAATGACATGATTCCATAGACCAATACTATAATCTTACCATGTCTTAGTATCATAATAGAACTAAACGATCCGATAAACCATATTGGAAAACACCATATCCACAACCACGTGAACAATCCTAAAAGCTCACTTAGGTTGTCTAGGTTCTAGATATTTGTTAGCACACATTACACTGTGTGGAAAATATATATATTATGGAATATAAAATAAATCACACTTTCACCAAAACCCCCCAAAAACAATAGTCAACAATTTTGATGAAAGTATAAACCTTACGTGGAAATTGGAGAAAATAAATAATCAATGGGATATATATGGGTTCATATGGATAAGGGAAATTTAAAAGATATGATGTTACTTCTGGGTCATCTTGTGAAACCTACTTGGGTAGGACATATCCTTTGTACCATATTAAGACCCTTGAAATAATTAAATGTACATTAAAGTGGAAATAAAATTTTATTTCAAAACTACCATCATTCCCGTATACATATAAATATTTTGTTGTTTGTATATATAATAAAATCAACTTAATAACACACTCAAAACATTAGTTTTCAATGTGTTTATCCACAAATGTATACATATTACTCTATTTATTTATAAGTTGATGGGATTCACCATAAAAACAACCACATTTAAAACAATTCAGGAAATATTTAGCTAGTTTCAAAACACCTTTTTATGAGGGAATATCAAAATATAATGTTCATTTACAAGCTCAGACATCATTATTTAATAAAATTAAACACATTTAATGTCTATGAAATCATTTTTAAACGTAATTTTAAAAAATAAACACAACTTGATACTTATAGTAATATTTTAATTTCACAATCAAATAGATTAATAAATTTTTCATGAAAAGAATAAATTAAAATAAAATATCAGAATTCATTGTAATAAGAAACTCATTAAATTCTGTCAAAATCACTGATAAAATACTTCAATAACAATAAATTAAACAGTATTAAAATAAAAAATAATTTTAAAGAAACATGTAATCAATTATTCATAAACTAAAATTTTATACATGATATAAAATACTTGTAATCAATGGTGCATGAGGAACAATGGGTTACCTCTAGCAACATACACCCGAAGAAAAAATAAGGAACTACAAACAACCATAATCACTAAGGAATCCACAAACAATCGGTTAACCCTTAACAAAGGGATCAAATGAACCAAATCATAGTGAAATATAGAGGTGGGATGAAGGGGAATAGAGAAGTAATTGGAACATCTTCCTCATAGATTCAACGATGAACTACTCTGTTATGCTTTTGGATCCATATGGGTAGTATATCTGTTGTGCATGGGTGACACATACTAAATGAGTATATGGTTTGGGGTTGTGTAAGTAAGGTTTCTTTCCCTAGCTGCACAATCGAGAGAAGGTATGTGAGGGATTAGGACATTGGATGAGGTTTTCACTATGTGATAGGTGGAAAGAAGAGAGAGAGCATATATGGGACGGTGGTGAATGAATGGGTCCCACTAACTAGAGGATGTGGGTGGGGAGGGGTGGGGGATTTTAATTATTTTTCATTGTAATTAGTTTTACATTATTATTATTATTATTATTATTAATTATATCTATTTTTATTGTTATAAATATCATTAAATAATTCCCAAAAAAGGAATAATACCAAAACAATATAATCCACAAAAATAGTATTAAATAAAATAATAAATAAAATACTCAGAATATAGAATATTATAATTATAAAAAAATTTATTAAACATATATTACTATTCAAAATTCGATATAAAAGATATAGTTATATTTCATTTGACAATTATTTCTCTCTCCATAATAATTTTCTTGATTTTGAGATATTAGAAAATCGTGAGTTTTTCAGATTATGTATTAACAATATTTATCAAATGAAAATAATTATACTTTTAATTTAGATTTAGTAATCACTATTTTATGAAAATATTAATAATTCTTAAATGTTAAGAGATTTTTCATTATTCAGTTCCCTCCAGGTTTTTATAATAAAGTATATTAGAAAGAAAAATTTAAAATTATTATCTTTTTTAGACTAATCAATTATATTTAAAAAAGTAATCTAAATCATGATTAATTCACAAATTCATAAAATAAAATAAAAATTTAATGATATATTACTTCATTAAATCTTCACATGCACTACACCAAGAATAGGTGATGGGAATTCACATAATTGTGAAAAACTTAAATTGAAAGCATGAGTCAACTTAAAGAAGAATTGAAAATCCTTTAGGTATATGATTCTATTTCATAGAATTGTAGGATAACTCAAGACGATAAAATGATAAATACCCTCCAATTTTATAATATAATAGACATTGTTTCTAGATATATCAAAAATAACTCACTAGAAATTTCATACTTTATTCAAAATTAAATAGTCTTGATTAAATGTAGTCTGTATGATTTGTTTTAAAACCTAAATAGTCAGGTAAGCCTAATAATGAATTATCTTCATCAAAAAATATTTTAAAATATTCTAATTTTTATGATTTTGATTTTTTCATAAAAAAGTTCCATATCATTTTATAATTGGATATTTTAACATTATGCTTAAAAGGAAACCTATAAATAAGAGAGGATATTATCATAAGGAAAAAACGATATATTCTTATATAGGGTGATGAAATATATATGTTAAGTGGAATTGTTTGTTCTTATCTTTTTGTAACCAACTACCCACATGTAGATATCAAAACTAATCTTTAACTTCATGCAAGCTCAGTTTTACACTTATGTGATAGTGGACTGACCGTAGTGTGACTACCAACACAAGAGAGTGAACATTCTAACTTGTGACATAACACAATTTACAGTAACATAGATATTAAAATAACCCTAAAATGAAAACATTAAACTATGATGAATCTTAATGTATTCATGGAAGAAGTCCTAGATAGAGGTATGATTTTGTTTTTAAATTTATAAAATTTAAATTGAAAAAATAAAAATGAATAAAATATTAATATTATATATAAAATTAAAAATTAAAATTAAAACATTTAAATCCCTAATATATTTTCTATACTATCCAAAATAAATTTTAATAATTTAATTTTTTTTATATAATTTATAAAACAATTTTAAAATATTTTTTTATAAAGGCTGTCTAAATCCATAAAACACCTAAAAATGATAGTGGAATGCTCGATAAGAACAATATAAAAACATTCGGTAATGGATATATTAATAAAATATATTTATTAAAGTACCTTTAATAATACAAGAGTGAATAAATTTTTATATTTTAATAACTATAAATAACATAAATAAAAAAAATTACAAAAAAGATACAAAATTATTAACATCTTATAATAAAAATTAATAATTACTATAATATTTTTGTGAAAAATTATTATAATCTAATAATTTAAAAGTAAATAAATATTAATATTTTTTTTAAATATTTCATTAATATAGTTAAGTATAATATAAATTGGATTAACAATCAATCATGTAATTAAGTATAGTTACAGGTTTTCATGTTTTAATTTCCACTTCATTGTTATATATTCCAGATTCCTCTCGTGTCTTCTTTTGTGTAGTTCATATACCACAAAATGTATTTCATTTATCATAGATTTTGTTAAATTAAATTGATTTTTAATTCAATATTTAAATTTATCATTCATAATCATTTGATTCAATGTTTTCCAAATTCATAAGTTTCTATTTTATAATCTACCATTGAAATATAGATTGGTTATGTTTAAAAATCAATTATAAAAAATATTTTGTTCTTTACCTCTAAAAACCAAGATATTTCATTCTAATATTGTTATAGTTACCATTGGATAATAATTTTATGGAAATGATATTTTTAAGTGTAGTTGACCATATCTCTTCATTTTGGTTAGTAATCCATCACCTCCAAATTCATATTCTTTTTATTGTTCTATAGATATCATTATCTACAACAATATGATTTATTAAAGAAATTAAATAGAATTTCATTTACTTAAAACAAATATTATCAATTTTATTTTGGTTTTTTCTTTTTCTTCTAATGTTTAAAATCATTATAAAAGTGTAAATGGAATATCATTGGTATTCATTTTTTTGGATGAATTTTCCTACAACGAAATTTAGTTTTTTGTAAATATATTATAATAAATCTTTTTAAAGTTCACTTAATTATGTTTTATATACATTTTATTATTAATTAATATCATTTATGAATAATAATAAATATTAATGGACATTTCATCGTAATTTTATAGAAAATTTATAAAAAAACTCATAAATTTTTTTAATTCTGTATTAGTATACTTTAGTCTTAATTATTTCTTATTAGGGATTTTCCCTATTGATTTCACCAACCTACTTTCTCTTGATGATGTACGATAATTTTGTATGCCTAATTTAACTATTCCTATATATTTATGATGTTTTAATCAAGATATAATGGGTATATGATTTTTTTCATGAAAAATTTACACACTTATGTATTGTTTATCATTTTATATTTGATGTGAATTATACTTTTCAGTAAGTTAAATGTTTAATATTTTCAATCCTATCAAGTAACTAGTTTGTCTAAAAAACATAAATTTTATATCTTGTTTCACATGTTTCTATGTGGACATGATTGAAGGTCGCCTTTTTCACATGTTTTTGTATGAAAATCAATTCATGTATCTTTGTTAAAAAGTTTGTTTATGTGAATGATTTTTTTGTATATATTCTCACAAATTTGTGACTTAGAATTTTTATGGCCAGCTTTCTTCCTATGTTTTTTCTTTGAAATGAATGCTCTTATACACATTCTAATTGTTGCAATTTCAAATTAATGTAGTTATGGAACATTTTTATTGTATGTGACATGCCTATGTTGTGAATAATTGCTCGTGATTATTATCTCATGTATACCCATTCATAAAAAATTATATATGTATGATACTTTTAATTTATATATCCTTTTATCATGGATTATTTTGAACTATTATTATTCAATGTATTATTAATTATATATTTCTCCCATGATTATGTTTTCATACATTTTTATTATATAATCCAATATGACACATTGCTAATTTTACCATTATTAAAATTTTATATAACGCATTATTATGTTTCTATTACCCATGTAATGAAGAAGGGTGTTATGTATGATGTCTCTAGAGAAATTTATTGTGACTATTATTGGGTTATTTTTAATATTTTATTGGTAATAAAAAATTTATATAAAATATCCCTAAATAGGCTATACCATTGGATTCTAGTATTATGTGAATTTTTTATATGTGATTCTTCAGTTAAGGAAATTATTTATAATATATATTAGTTACACTTAGGTGATCTCATTTTGTAACAAATCATATTTTTGACATCTATGTTTCTAAACATGATCAATAAATCCAGGTATACGGAATCTCAATTTACATCCACAAACATTCATTTGTGTTTACCATAGATTTTCATTATTCTATTTTAAATAAGTTAACAAAGATAGCCATATATTTTTATTGTATGAGGAAATATGGAAACATCACCATATAAACTTTTATTCCATATGGTATGAATACCCTATACTTAGTTATTCAAATTATAGCATATTAAGAAATAGAAAAAGTTTATTTAATTATATTTAAAATTTTATTTACATGAGTTAATCAATCTATGATTATTATTCATTTAATATTATTTCTATATTCTCGTGGATCACATTTGTATTTATATATCATTAGGATATGGGTTTATCATGATTTATATATCCCTATTATTAAATTGGTTAAAATTTATATCTCATTAGAATACTATTTTTTGTATGGTAATACATTTTTTTATTTGCTTTCATTGTTATCTGTGGATAAGGTATGGTATGGTTTTACTATTATGTTATGTATGGTCATGATGTTTCTACAATGTTTGGTTTTTTTAAAGATATACTCAATATATTTCATGATCGTATTTTATTATGTGTATTACCCTTTTCTATTTTAAATCACTAGGATTTATGATTTAATATTTTTGATTTCACATCTACACTTCATTGTATATGTTATGCTTTTATGATAATAAATTCCATGGATTTTACTGCATCATATTTAATTATATTATCATAAATCATTATAAATTCATATTATTTCATGATCATGCTCAATAAATCATTAAATTACTCTTATAATCATCTATATCACATTTTATGATCTAATGATAAATCAATTATATCTCATTTATAATGTTTTACCCAACACTAATAATTTTTGATCACCAATATCTTTTGCATCCAAATTCCCTAGGTGGTCAATAGGGGAATGACATTTTTAGATGTCTATGAATCACAAATAAAGGATTTCATTAAATTAAATTTTATAACTATAGGTTATTTATTTATTATTGTTATATTTTCAAAATGCACTAAATTTTTTATTCTCAGATATAGTTTTAAATTATTAATTTGTGTATAAGTATGTTGGTTTAGCACAAATCTAGAAGTTTGGGTCTGGGTAAATCTAAAAAAAATCTACGATATGGGTTTACATGTTAATTTAAATGATATTAAATAAGGTTAAAAATGTTATGTCTATGAGTATTTAGTACAAGTGATAATGTTTAATATGTAATCAGTAATGTGAAAACCATTGTGTGGTGTTCATTACACCATCCTGGTTAGTGAATGTATAAACCATGATGTATATAGGTTGATCATGTCATGGGTTTATGAATTTTGATAAACATGTTATGTGATAATACATAATATATCCCCTTTCTCAAAAAAAGAAGACTTCATATGATAATTTTTTAAATATAAGAGGATGATTTTTGGATTTTGATCATCTACCTTTATTGATTGATCATTAAAAAAGTAATCACAAATGTTGAGTAACATGTTAAAAACATAATATCTCAATAAATTTTTATGAAATAATATATTAAAATTATCAAGACTTTATTAATCCAAGTATATTCATTTAATGGATATATCAAACCTCATTATTTAGGATTTGGTGATCTATATATTATGAGATCTCTGTGAGTTAATGTAAATTGAGGATTTCATTTTCATAACTATACTGAAGAATGTTCTATAAGACTATTTCCTAAATAATTTCAATCTTAAATTTGGGTACATTCACATAGCTTATGGAAACAAATATTTGTAAGAGGTACATTATATGATTCTAGTCATGGGTATAATGTTCATGTCATGGATGTTAGGTAGAATTTGTCTATAAATTTATCTTATATAATTATTCAAATTATTTCTTCAATATTGTAAACTGGTTAAATATATTATGATAATTGGTTTTTTATGTTGTTTTATATTTTGGAAAAAAATATCCCCTCTAAAACCCAACAATTATATCCACCAATAAAGAGCATATAAGTAGATTCTATATATTTAATATATCCTAAGAGTACCTATGAAGAGAAATAGTTCAAAATAACAATAGATATCATAATAAGTAAAATCATATAAATTTCTAATCTCATACTGAAAATGATTTTTATTGAAATCATAATAAATGCTATAATAATCTTCCACACAAGAAAAATCAAGATTATCTTCATCATTATTATCATGAAATAAAAATAATTTAAAAAAATTTTATAATAAAAACCGTCATTATAAAACTATGTTCCTTCGATCATAAGGCTTTTCATTTAATCTCTATTAAATATCAACCTATAGGTATGATCTACATTCATCATGAAATTCATTTATTAAAACTCTCCATTCTGAAGGAAAAAATTAAAATTATATAATTGGAAAATAATAACCATATTTAGTTTTTATTATAGTGAATTATAATCACATTATAATATCTAGGCCTAACAAAAATATATATAAGCACCCTATTTTTCGAAATAATCATCTGACCACCCAAGAAAAATTTAATTCCCAAAATTATAAGTATTAATTTTTTCCAGAATTATGGATTTGACTCAATGTATAAATGTACAAACAATAGTCTACTCATAAAAATGATATTGTTAGTTCCCATTGTCTTTTTCCATGTGGTCGCTATCATTTCATTAACCATTTTTTTATAATCCCAAAGATTTCCCGTAAACCAAACTAATGGCTCTATATATAGAAGTAGCATGTTATATATGTTAAATTTAAAAATTCCATATATTTATTTATCATGATCAAATACTCAAACATAATATATATATATATATATATATATTAGAAACATAATAATTAGAAAACATATAATAATAGTAATAATAATATTATTATTAAAAATAATAATCTATGTACTTATTTGGGGGTAAAATTATATTGAATGGCATGTACAGAATAAAAATAGACTTAGCTAGAACCCTAACAGTAACGTCCCGGTTCCAGAATGCATCTAGAGGCACCCCGCACCCGGTTGCTCACATGACCTCAAGCGCATTTCCTCGAACGCTAGAGGCTGCTGACTAGCAACAAGGGCCTTGGGTGTGATAGTGGGGAAGTTATTCCCTCATTGTCTTAGTACATAGTGGAAGTAAACAAATACACACAATAGAGGAAGGAGTAATAATATAATACCAAATATAAATAGTAGAAAGCTGCTAAAATTAAATTGGAGCACATATATATAATGATTCATGATAGATATGTCAAGGAAAATAGTTAAAAAAAGCACAATTCTGAAATACAGTACTAAACCAAGTACAATAGAAAAATTGAAATCCACTCCACAACATAGCAATCCTAAACATAGTTTCGTACTCTCCAGCTCCATAGCATGTCATGTACCTGAAGTTGAAGGGTGTTATCCCTTGTCTATACCTATAAAAATATAATCTATTTGGGCCCAAAAGCATGGCCCAAATAGGGTGTGAGACTAATCCCAATAGAAAACCACCATGAGATCTGTGCCTAATAGTCAATGAGTATATGGCTGGTAAAATTATAGGAAACATTAACGAGGAAGTTACTCAATAGTAAACAATGCAATTTTCACAGGTAAACTTCTAAAAAGAACACTCAGTCTAACCCCTCTGGTCCTGCCTAACTGGTACAAGCAAGAAGCTAACACAAAGGTAACCCTCTGGGAAAGACACTCAATCTAACCCCTCTGGTTCAGCTTATGCATAGACTCTCCGAGGAATCACACTCCATGAATTCCCTCTATAGTCTCATATCGTAACTAAAGGCACTCTAGGGAAGAACTTACATCACATTACCTCTGTGGCCCTCATCGAGGAACTAAAGACACTCTGAGGAAGCACTCAATGTCAATTACCCCTGTGGTCTCGCAATGTAAAATTATAAAGACACTCTAGAAAATACCTCAATGTCCATTCTCCCTATGGTCTATACACCAGGTTCTCATGGCCCTGTGTAAGTCAAGAAAGTTTAGAAGCGCATATCGGACAAGGTAAACCTCAATAACTACGTGGATATCATTATACATCATAACATTATATCAGAACAATAGTCACACCATCCTATAATACTAGGCATGGGAAAATAAATAGCCACCAAACAGGAAAACTAGACCAAATGGTCAAAAAACAGAAATAATGCATGGGAAACACAGCCAATGAAAATTAATTCACCTTAATCACAATCAATTATCATCTACTCAATAATAAAAGCATAGAAACCAAACAATAGGGCTAAAACAAGAAATGTACAATACTCAATTCATGGGTATTGGCAATTTTTCACATAAACCTCGAGGACGTTCAACTGAAAGGCACAAAACACCTACCACGATGTTAGTAAGATCTCTATTTGTCAACTTATAGGCTTGAATCACCTTAGAACACCGACGATCTACAAAAAAGTCTAATATGTCCAATAAAGGATATCATGAGGAAAAAGAGGAAACATGAAATGGAGCTCAAGCAGAAGAGAGAGCTGACCGAGGAAATCCCAACACAATTGACGGTGTCCAAATTGGAGATAATATGGAGGCTCGGGGGATTGGAGAAGTATCATGGTCGTACGAGTTCACTTGGATGAAGAAAACCTAAAAGATGACAATTATGATGATTAGACGCAACACTAGTCCATTTTTTAAAAAAACGGAATGTAATTTTGAAGTACACAACATGTAATCCACTTTTCATATTATTATTTAAGCGGCCTCTATGTCATAGCAACACAGCCGTGTGTGTGGCCATGATACAGCCAGTACACCGCCTCTAATGGAAAAGCAGCACATTGCGTGTACTCATAAAGTACACAGCGTGTACTTAAAATTTTTTCCAGAACATACCGTTTTTCTCAAAACTGGCCAGAAGAAGAAAACATACCTGAAATATAATATCTGGGTTCTTACAAACTATCCCCTTAAATAAATTCATACCTGAATTTTCCTAGCAAGGCGGTGTAGTATAAGAAACCCCAAATAGATCTTACCACTACAATCATACATTGGCATCCCTCTCCTAAGTCTCGTATTGTACTTGCCTGTGCTGCCAATGTACCTGAATTAAAGGGGAAGACTAGCCATAGATAACCTTCTTACATCGATCAAAACTCTGAATAGGATGCTCCTCGAATGATGCATCCACTTCCAACTCAACATCCTCGGGTTGGAAAACATGATATGGGTCTGAGAAGTAACATCGAAGTTGAGAAACGTGGAAAACGTCGAGCATAGACTGGTACCTCTGAGGTAACTGCAACTGATAGGAAACTAGTCTAACTCTCTCCAACACCTCAAATAGCTCGACCTACCTCGTAAAAATCTTACCATGTATTCTAATCATCTTGTACCCCATCCTCGGGGTGACATGAATGAAAACCTGATCCTTGACCTTGAAAACCAGAGGTCTTAAACAATGATCAGCATAAGACTTCTGTTGAGACTGTGCAGTAGTCATCCTCTTCTGAATCAACTCTATATTCTCTGTGGTCACTTGGACAAGAAGAGGTCCCATTAAAACTGCCTATCCTGCCATGAATAACTTATCAGCTCGTAAAATTGGTGTGAAGTGATGCAGCTTTGTAATGCGGGAGGAATACTCCATAATAGAAAGAGTACCCTGCTCCAGACTCATAAAATCTTGGGATCGATAGTCCCTCAAGGTCTCCAGATAGAATTAATCATAGAAGATGCACTAAAACTCATCCCAATCCATAAACTGCTAGCGTCCCACCTATGAGATCACATCCCAGCACCACATGGTAGATTCCCAAAGCATATAGGTAGCGAGATTGACCCTCCTCTCTAGAGGTGTCTTCAGATGCTCAATGATTATTAGCAAGGCTTCTAGCCATGACTCAGCAGCATGAGGACATCCTTTCCCTGAGAGTGTGGGAGGATTCTGCTGCTTGAAAACTAGCATCAAATCTTTTATTGACGCGGTAGGAGGCGGTGTTCCCTGTAATGTATGCATCATCCACATGAAGTCGTCCCTATACTGTGCATCATCACTGGTATTATGTATAACTGCTGGTGCCAAGAGTAGCACAATATAGAGATCTCTGGGAAGACCCTGGCCAAATGTATCTAGCATATGTTCATTTCCTAGTGACTAGCAGACAATCAGAGGTTGTCTCAGTGGAATGACTCTGAAAGGTCAAATGCACACCTTATATCAGGATTTGAAGGGATTAAAAACTGAAATCGTAAGAAGGGAACATGAGGAAGGAAGCATTCAAGTTTTAAAATACATGACTACATGATGTGTAAAACCCGTACAATACATGTTCCCTTAATTCATTCACAAGTGTGTGTACTTTTTCCAACCTTGTTCATGTATCACCACACACACATGGCGTGTTGTCTTGACACATGGAGTGTACTTGAATCCTATTCCCCTTGTTGTGTACTTCTACACCGTTATGCGACACCGCTCGTCTAAAACAATTCTACACGACGTGTTCAAGATAGACACAAGATGTACTAAACAAGTTTCACGTGGACCGTGTTGATGGTGACACTGCTAGACACACGACTCACTCTACACGACATGTTCAAGGAGGAAACAACATGTATGAAAAAGGATAACACCGACCCGTGTGGTTAGTGACACGGCCAGGTACTTGGTTCAAGCTATATGGCATGTTCAACTAGTACACGATATGTTCTCACCATACATTCCCCATCCCACATCTCTGCCCACTTGGGTGATGGCATGGTTAGAGACTACACGGTGTGTACATAGAGTACATTTCATGTACTAAAGAAAAACATTTTCTTCCCAAACAGAAGAACACATGGCGTGTATTCAGAACTACATGACCTGTATTTTGGGGTTTTTCCGAATAGTAATCCACAGAAACTACTCTATAACCCATGAAAACCACTTATGAGAAAATTGAAATTGAAAAATTTTAATCTAGGAGGGCTCATACTCCCCAAAAATCGAAGCATGGAATCTTATACATGTTATAATCAAGATAAACAAGGCAATGACCCACCAAATTCTGATCCATGAGGGCCTGTAACACCTTAAGAAACAAATTTTGGCATTCATTCAAACAAAACGAAACAAAAACAATACCCTATCAAACAATAGGTATTTTATCAAGGCATCTATCACAACAACATAAATATTATACCCAACATCTATTACAACAACATGAAATTCCTAGTACACCCTAGATGGCAAGGAAAGAATGCATGAAATGTGATTTCTAGAAAGTGCCTATATGATGCATGAGATGTCATACCCTCATCTCATCGGGTTGAGACAGAAATAGAACCTCAATTACATAAATAATAGATAGAAAAAACATGTGAGTCCCCTAAAAGTGAAAATCAAGGAAACCATAAACTTGAAAAACTAGAAAATTTCATTAATGAGGAAGATTGGATTTTCCCTATACACGGGTTAGCAAATCCTGGGAACAACTTATTAACAAGTACCTAATACATACTATCCCTGACTATAGGATCTTTATAATAAGTCAAGAGAAAAGAATCCTCTGATACCACTTTGTATTGACCCTGTTTTGGAAGCCACCCACAGGCGCCCCGTACGAGGTTGGTCACATGGCCTCAAGCGCATTTCCCTGAATTTCAGAGGTTGCCGACTAACAGCGAGGGCCTTAGGTGTTATATTTGGGAAACTATGCCCTCATTGGCAGAGTACACAGTGTAAGTAAAAAAATACACAGAAGATCGGAAGCCGTAATAATATCATACCAAATATAAATAGTGAAAAACTAATAGAATTAAACTAGAGCACATATATATAATGATGCATGATACATATGTCTAGGAAAACAGAAAAACAAATCACAATGCTGAAATACAGTACTAAAATTTGTAAAAAAGAAAAATAGTAATTCTCTCCACAACTTCACTAGCCTATTCTTGGTCTCGTGCTCTCCAGATCCATAGCATCGTAAGACTACGCTTGGTCCCATGCTCACCCGCTCCACAACGTGTCAAGTATTTGAAGTAGAAGGGTGCTAGCCCCTGTTTATACCTGCATCAATATAATCTATTTGGGCCCAAAATCGTGGGACAAATAGGGTGTGAATCTAATCCCCGCAGGTAACCACCACAAGATCTATGCCTAACAGTCAATGAGTATATGGTAGGAAAGCTTATAGGAAACAGTAACCAGGAAGGTACTCAACAGTTTGCAATCTATGTTTCAATATCAAGAAACAACTAAACAAGAAGATAAACACAACAGGTAACCCTATGTGAAGAACACTCACTCTACCCCCTCTGGTTATACCTAACAGGTATAAGTAAGAAGCTAACACAAAGGTAACCTTCTGGGTAGTACACTCAATCTAACCCCTCTGGTTCAGCTTAATCATAGACTCTATGTGGAAGCACTCATCATCAATTCCCCCTATAGTCTCGTATCGTAACTAATGGTGCTCTAGAGAAGCACTTCTGTCACATTCCCTCTGTGGACCGCCTTGAGGGACTACAGACACTCTGATAAATCACTCAACTTCATTCCACTGTGTGGTCTCGCATTGTAAAATTATAAAGACACTCTGGAGAATCCCTCAACATCCATTCTCCCTATGGTCTATACACCAGTTTCTCACGGCCCTGTGTAAGTCAAGCAAGTGTAGTAGTGCGTATTGGATAAGGTAAACCTCAAGAAATACATGGCTAGAATTCTACATCATAAAATCATATCAAAAACAATAGTCACACCATCCTACAGTACTAGGCATGGGAAAGTAAATAGCTTCCTAATAGGAAAACTTGAGACAATGGTCAATACAGGCAAAACATGAATGGGAAACACATATGAAGAACATCATTTCACCCTATTCACAATAAATTATCATCTATATAAGCATACAAACATAGAAGTCAAACAATAAGGCTAAAATGGTAATCGTGAAATACCATGTTCATGGGAATTGGAAATTTTGCACATAAAACTCATGTAAATTCAACATAAAGGCACAAATCACCTACCTCAACGTTTAGAGATCCCTATTTGTGAACCTCGAGTATTGAATCACTTTAGAATGTTGTACATCTACAAAAACATCTAAAAAGATCCATGGAGGATAACATTCGGAAGATGTGGAAACAGGAAACGAAGATTAAGAATAAGAGAGAGCTATCCAAGATGATCCCAACGCAATCAACGGTGGCAGAATCAGAGATCGAATGGTGGCTCGGTCTCTTGGAGAAGGATCGTGGTCGTACGAGTTCTCTCGGATGAAGAAATATGAGAAGAAGGCAGTTCTGGCGATTAGACATGACCCCGGTCCATTTAATGAAAAAAACAAAATATCCAGCGTGTAATTTTGAAGAATACAACATGTAATTTCCTTTCCGTACTCTACTTTATATGGCCTCCATGTCACCCCAAGTATCTGTGTGTGTATCCATGACACGACAAGCACACGACCTCCTATGGAAATGCAGTACAGGTCATGTACTAAAAAAATTTCAATAACATTCCATTTTTCTCAAAAACACCCAGAAGATGAAAACATAGATGAAAAATAAGATTTGGGTTCTTACACCAAACTATAAGGGATGACCCACTACAGGTTATACCATACATACACAAAAACATGGCCCAAAAGTCATACAAAAGGGCATAAATATCTTATATATCATGCATGAAAATCTGAGAATTAATCCCTATATGAGTAAAGAATTTCCATTATTTTCTAGGTGTTATTATATATAATATATTCCTTCAAACATGACTTCAATTGTTTCTGTTATTATGACACTATATTTCTTCTACAGTGACACTCAAAATTCACCTCCACCTGGTTTTGTAAAAAACATTCATATTAGGAAACACACCACAAAAAAAGTGGTTTAAGTTATATGATAATTGGAAAATTCCATTTATGACACCCCCATTATATATCTTATTAAAAGTTTGTAAGTTACAAAATTGGGTTTTTTAACATGTTCAACAGATTAGACTTGTAATAGAACCACATGACTCACCCACGAAGAAAAATGGTTGCAGGATACAAGTTTATTATCACTTACGACACATGTCAACGACATCACACATTCCCAAACATGTTCAAGGATAGAAGGTATCAAACTTCATAAGTTCCACCCATGTATAGAAGTTGGAAACTGAAAAATTCAACATGACTAACACTCACATCCACCTCTGGAGGCTGAAATATGATATATTCCCCTAGACTCCATAGGGTCACAACTACTAGGTTTTTCAATATAGTACAGTAATAATACAAATTATAAATATAATAATTAATATAATAATATCATAATTATTAATATCAATTAAAAATTATCACATCACCAAATTTATTTTAAAAGAAATAATGTTTTCATTAATTAATTATAGAGTTACCATTTCATTACCTTTCTTTTGATTTAAATAAATTACATAATTAACTAACATAATAATATCCATTTATATATATAATCAAAAATATAAATTAATAAATTATTTTAATTTATATATCAAATTACTTAAACACTTCATCAAATTAACTAGTAAACTAAATACATTATATATATACATAACACATCATTTCCCACTATATGTCCCATGGTTTAATCATCATAATCTATATGTTACCACTAATCCTAGCCCTTAATAATTCAAAAGATGGAGAATATAATTGATGTATCTAAAAACATCCTACAAACAATTATCATTATAAATAACCTTTCTACTATTACACACAAACACACACACCTTATCCTCTATAATATAATAAAAATAAATATTATACTACTTGAATAAATGAAATAATGTTTTAATACCACAAATCCACATAATTTATCACATGATGTAACAAATGTTTAACTCTGTAACACCTCAAGCTTCCATGGCATGTTTCCCTTTGAATAATGTCGTAGCTTTTATTGTAAGCAACTTAGAGATTTAACACACCATGACCAATCGAACAAGACATTATGAATAGAAATACCCACATTTTGAAATTTTATAAAT
This sequence comes from Viscum album, assembly GCA_963277665.1. NCBI lineage: Eukaryota > Viridiplantae > Streptophyta > Magnoliopsida > Santalales > Viscaceae > Viscum > Viscum album. The sequence goes on along the minus strand of OY728133.1, from coordinate 1,439,671,202 downwards.
ATTATTTTTCAATATGGACTTCATTTTTGAATTTCGAATATCATAATTAGCTAAGGGTGATTTGTTTTTGTATTTTTCTGAAAACATTAAAAAAAATTTAAATAGTGAAAAACACTGCATTATTGTTTATAATTGACTTATTATTTTAGTAATTAGTTATGTTATTTTAAATTTTTAGGTCAAAACTATACATAATACTTATATATTTTCAATTTAATTCTTTTAAGTCATTTTATAATATGTATAGATATATAATATTTTGTTGAACTTTTTACCGTCTTTTACCCACCTTTTCAGAGCATTTACGAATTTGCATAAAAAATAATTTTACTGCTTCTATGAGTTAAATTTCAAAAATCATAGAGACATGGTTGACATTAGTAAATAAAATTCAGTATAATTATATGAAAATAATTCTTGGTGAATAGTATCTTTTGACTTTTATTTAAAATGGTTAAAAGTAAATTGGGTAATTAATGGTAAAAATGATATTATAATTACTCAAAAACAAATCCAAATTCTATTGGAAAAGTGTAATTCGACCAAAAAAATCCTTAGGAATAAAATATGATCCTTTTTTCCACATGGGTAAGATTATGAAATTTATTATTATTTTATTTAAGGAAGTGTAAAAAGAGTTAAATTCAATGTTTAATAACTAAACCATTTTTATATAGGGTTACTCGCAATATAAATTTGACTATAAATATTTACTAGAAATATAAAATGATTTCATAAATAAGGGTATTTTATTTATAATTTTTATACATTAAATAATTTAATTTATTTATGCCATAATGATGATAAAGTAATGACCATAATAATTAAATATTAAAATAATTGATATTATAAATATCCAAATAAATGTAAATTGCAACTTATGATGAATTAAACTAATTTTATAAGTTAATATGACATGTTAGAGTTGATTTAATGAATTTTATTCAATGTGATAATGTTTTTATGGCTTTCAACCAAATCAAATACTAAATAGTGTCAAAATTGACATAATTGAGTTTTCAAAATTAATACTATATTTTTAATTGATATAATATTTTTAATAATCTATCGGTCTTCATATAAACATAGATAAAGATATATATATTTAAAATTGACCACTTGGGGTTTTCTTTGTAGTTTATATTTTGTTTATTAACCATATTATATAAAAATACAAAGAGACATGGTGAATGCCATACTATTTACCTAAGAGTTATATCTAAAAGATAAGGTTAAAATGGGGACCTAATATTGTCTAAAACCTATTAGTTGAGAGGGTTTATATCAATATCCACCTTATACTCGAAATAAATCATTTTTAGCTAATATAAAACTTAAATTAATTAATTATAAAATAATATTTCAATATTTTTTTAATTTGACCCTCATTTCTCTTATAAAAGGGTACTTCCCCTTCTATTAATTTCACACAACCAAATCCATTTGGATCTGAAAATGCCTACTCAAATATCTTCACAACTTCCCTAAATTCAACCTAGAGTCATTAAATTGATCAAAAAGCCAACCTATGGAGCCATTTTATCAACTCCAATGGAAACACCCGAAGAAGGGGTAATAAATTCACCACCCTCTTTCATGTTATTTTCTTCTTCCACTTCCACTTTCATTCTTTTTTCCATACCAAAATAATAAATCAAGTACCTTATAACAACTATGATGTTATTATAAGTATGTTACAACAATATTCTTTATTCTATCCATCCTATAAATTACAAAGTCACCATACATGCGTACGTACGGCTTACCATCTACATGTCGGGGTGTTGTTTGTTATTCAAACACCTCATTATTTATATGGGAACAAAATGAGTATAAACGATTTAAATAATAAATATAACATGTTAATGATTCGGAATATATGATATAACATCAATTGAAATATGATTTTACCATCAATATAATGATATTGTCGCTCGTGCCTTCACACGGATTACCATCTCCACGAACGTGATGAGATTCATTCACTATCATAATCATTCACGAAAAATTTTCTTTTTATGATTAAAAATAATGTTTATTAACATAATATCATTCTTTGTATGAATCAAATACATCCAATCCACAATAAACATGGCTTACATAACAATGCATATAAAAAATGAATCAGTTAACACCCAAAACGATGATACTACTGAAATATTATTGACGAAGCAATATTAGAGAATCATATATGATAACATATTTATGTATATAGTTCCTGTATAATTTAATAACAATGTTTTTACTATTATAAGAAATTTTAACATACAATCTACTATATAAATGTACAGGGAAAGGGTTATTTCCACAATCCCTTCTTTTTCCGAGGTTGTTTATACATGTGTATCTACTGGGACCTATTTATCATCAACATCGTTGTTTCTTAAAAATATATTTCAAATTTTTTTTACTATTTCCTATAATATGGGTTAATGTCCATATAACATTTTTTTACTTTTTATAAATTTTTTATAACGGAATATTTCCGTCATTTTACAAATAAGGACCTTTACATCCTTTTCGACAACATTAATGAAAGAATGTTTTTTAACTTATATGGAGGGTGCATGTATTTTTTGTCGTAATAACAATTTCAAAGATTCCCTTAAAATATAATAATTATAAAAAAAATTCTTTTATAATTACAAGACTTCTAATTTTTTTCAAACTAGAAATATATCTCTCTCTCTAAAAGTTTTAATTTCACTATGTCAACATACTTTGATAGATTTTAAACGTGTTTGAAGTTGACTTATTATGATACAAATAATCCATATTTTATTGAAGGTTTGGTGATATATTTTACTGTGGATGGGTTATTTTAAGACCATTTTTGGTTTATAATTAAAGTATAAACATTTCATATTCAATTTTTAATACGATTGTTTATGTTATGTCATATCCTTTTAATATTAAGAATGTATTGGACATCGTAAGTGATGGGTGGAGCCCGCTATAGCTCTTAGGTGCATCAGTAGGTCTCATGAAGAAATTAGATGTGGAATTGGCTGAGGCCTTTCCCAATTTTGATATATAGTTTTGGCCGAGGCCTTAATCATTTTTGATTACTTGGTCAAGGCCTTGAAAAAATTTTGCAGAATGTATCGCATTATACATTACCACATTATGAAAATGTTATTGATGTTTCATGCAGTTATTCGACTAGTATAATACCCATGACTATGTTTTATTATGAAATTATTTACTCATCTCATATTCCAGCCATAATGTGTTTATGTTTATTATTTGTAATTGCACGTGTTTTCAATTTTTTACCATTCCTAATGTTTATATTATATATTGATGTATTACTTACCCTTAATGATAATTTGAGCTCACACATTTCTTAGGTTTCATTTTCCCAGGATATTAAGAAGTTAGTTATGGGTGACTTGTATGCATAATCTATGAGGGTAGGATGTTTCTGATGGAATAAATTAGTGTTGTATTTCTTTTAATGTTGTAATGTTAAACTTATGTATGTATATTGTTTCCAATAATAATAAACGGATCGGTCTTTCAGGACATGATTCCTTTTATCATGCTAATTTTATGTAATAAAGCACCAACATTTGGTAACTAGGGTATGAGAATTATATTTGTTATCAGAGGAAGTCTAGTACAAACCATGGAAACTATATTCAGATAAATTCTGATTAGAGAACATTACCATAAGATAGAGTTTGATGATTAGTATAGAATAACATACTATAATTTTGGAAATGTTGAGATTTTGTGTATCTTCAATGAAATATATCCCTTTCAATATATGAGCAGGTAGAGGCAGCTCTGGCACAGATGTTCCTGGGAGTGAATACTCTGATAGGGAGTTTCAGGCTTGACCTGGGGTATACTAATACACGACAATGTGACTTTTTACACTCTTGGATACAACACTCACGAGGGATATGGTTAGGATAATTAAAATTTTCATTAAAACCCATTATAAATTATTTATGAGTATATACCTCTTCAAAGAAAACATTTTTATGATTTTGGATTATATCAATATTCTGTTCAAATTATAATAAGTGTTTTACATGTTCTAAATAATGTATTTTGATTCATAAACTAATCAAGTGTATTCCCTTATTTTAAAATGGCGTATAGTGGAAGGAGTGAAAACCGTATAAATGCACGTAATCCACATAGGGACTGAACTCTTACTCAAGAAAATTTTAGTAGAGCTAGTGGTGAAACAAGTGCTGATCAGGTTATCACCATACCAGGACAACTCACTCAAGATATGAATATTAACCTTGCCCATATGAAGCACCCTGACCCACAACGTGGTGGATCAATGTTAGACCGACTCATTAGGAAACAACCACTGACCTTAAAGGGCACTATAAATCAATTTTTAACTAGGAAATGGATAAGTTCCTTAGAGAAAATATTTGATTATTTGGGGATTAGTGAATAGGAAAATTTTTCATGGAAGTTTATTGACACATGAGTGATGTAGATCAATGGTGGTCATTGATCCAAAACACAATAGAGGTGAAGAGGTATCAAGTATAGAATAATCGGAGTTTAAAGAGATTTTCATTGAATAATATTTTCTTCGTGGCCCTCGAGTGGATATAGAAAGGAAATTTCTGAGTCTAAGGAAAAAGGAGGATCATAATGTCGCAATGTTTGAGGCTAACAGTACAAGGTTAGCTCAGAATGTAACAAATTATATACGTAACCCAAGAAGTATGATTGATTGATTATTTAATGGGTTAAAACCATTTATCTGCTAACTATTAGTATTACAATCCTCCTCATCATACAATGACATTTTTTCATGTGCTATCAAGACAGAAAAAGGAATTCTCTATGTCTTATGACCTTAAAGAAAAGAAAGAGAAATAAGATCTGCTGAACAATCTGGGAAAGGAAAAAAAACGAAGAAGAGAAGAGTTGATCTTCTAACTAGTGATAATTATGGAAGGAATCACCCAAGTGCATGTCTAAAAAGAAAATTATTATTCTAAAAATGTCGACAGAAAGACCATCTTATTGATTATTGTAAGGAGAAGAAAGAAGATACCAATGTTTAATGCTACAATTTCAGGGTTATGGGACACTATGAACATGAATGTCATATGTTCCAAGGAAACATCTCTCAAAAAAGGAAAAGGGATCAAGGCCAATATTATGTGATCACTACTGCTGAGGTTGAAGCTCCAAAAGACATGGTGGTGTGTAATTTAATGGTTTCATCAAGATTAGCCAATGCTTTATTTGATTCTGGATCATCACATTATTTCATATCTTCCTAGTTTTCTAAGAAAATTAGATATTTCCAATTTCATTTAACAAATATTTTGTCAGTCAAAACTCTTATGGGATGTATCATTAAAACAAAGTTTTATGAATCTGTTCCCATTAAATCATATAAATGTTCTTTATCAACTGATCTCATTATCATACCCATGATTTAATTTGATATAATCCTCGATATGAATTGGATTTCAGACTATGATATAAAAATTTATTTTAAGAACAAGGATGTTACAATTTTTGATGATGATAAAGATTATCTTTTTTTAGAGTAGTAATGTAACCATCTAATTCGTATCTAGATCCACCCCCATTAGCTCTACTAAATTCAATTATTGGGGATGAAGAGAATGAAATAATTGTGGGTGAGTAATGGAATTTTTAAATAGTGGATGTACCTATTGTTCCAGAATATGTAGATGTGTTTCTAGAGGATTTATATAGACATCCTCGAGAATGTGAAATTGAGTATTCCATTTATTAGATTATTTGTTCAAGGTCCACCTTGAAGACCGATTATTGAATTTCCAACATGGAATTAGTGGAACTAAAGAAACAACTAGAGGAATTGAGTAATAAGGGATTTATTCTCCCTAGTGTTTCTCCATGGGGAGCCCATGTTTTTTTAAAGATGAATGACAAATAAATGAGGCTGTGCATTGACTACAAAGAGCTCAATGTTATAACAAAAAAGAACAATTATCCCCTACTGCGCATTGAATATTTATTTGATCAACTTCATAGAGATCAATATTTCTAAAATATTGACCTTCGATTTAGATATCATCAGTTTTGTGTAAATAATGAAGACATTCCAAAAACTACATTTTGACCTTGGTCCAGGCATTATGAGTTTATAGTAATTCCTTTTGAACTAACTAATTCACCCTTTATTTTCATGGATCTAATGAATTGAGTTTTCAAGGAATATCTTGATGACATTGTAGTTGTATATGTTGATGATAACTTGGTTAAACAAAAATCATCTAAGATCATGGAAATCAATTTTGAACTAATCTGAAAACCCTAAGAAAAAATAAATTATATGGGATCTTAAAGAATTGTGAATTATGGATTCAAGATATTTATTTTCTAGTCAATATTGTCTATAAGGATAGAATATCTTTTGTTCCTTAAAAGACCAAGGAAATCTAAGAATAGAAAACACCGATGAGTATAAATGAGGTATACAACTATATTGGTTTAGAATGTTATTATCCACATTTCACCTTGAATTTTTCCCAGTTGGCTACCCCATTAAACAAGATCACACGTAAAGGGGTTTAATTTGTCTGAAAAAAGAACTGTGAAGAATTTTTTGAATAACTAAAGATAAGATTAGTCATTGATTATACATTGAATCTACCATCGGGGAATGATGGGTTTACTATTTATAGTGATGCATTAAATTAAGGACTTGGTTGTGTCCTTATGCAGAATGATAAAGTTATAACATATGCATCACGACAGCTAAAATTCATGAGAAAAACTATCCCACTCATGAACTTGAGTTAGCTGCTATAATATTTGCTCTAAAAATATGGAGACACGATCTCTATGGTGGAAAATGTGAGATTTATACTGATCTCAACAGTTTGAAGTATATTTTCTGAGAAAAAGAACTAAACATGAGTCAAATAAAATGGCTTGATCTACATAGGGATTATGACTGCACTATACACTACCACCAGACGAAAGAAAATAAGGTGGAAGATGCTTTTAGCAGAAAGGATCATGGAGTTTTGAATAATATGAGAGTTTAAAGGGATCATATTTTCATGGATGAATTAAAGATGTATATGAGAATAAACATGGAAGGTGAAACATCAATAATCTTTTTAATGGTTTCCATAACATCTTTACTAGAAAGGATAAAAAGTTCTTAGAATGATGATGAGATTTTTCGAAATAATATAAATGTTGTGAGTGATGGGAGATTGAGTAACTTCGTATATGAAGGTGGAATTTTGAAATTTGGGAAGAGACATTGTGTTATTGATATACCTAATCTAAAAAGAAAATTGTTAGATGATTCTCACAGCTCAAATTTCCCTATACACCTTTGGAGCACCATGATGTATAAAAATTTGAAGGAAAATTTTTGGTGGGACAACATATAGAGAGAGATAGCTGATTATGTGTCAATATTCATGGTTTGTTAATAAGTGAAAGATGGAAGACAACATCATAGAGGAGTCATAAAACCGATTCCCATACCAGATTAAAAATGGGATGGTATTATGATGGACTTTGTCATGCTACTATCAATGACTACTAGAAGGAATGGTGTAATATGGGCCATTGTTGGTTTTCTTACCAAGTCAACACATTTTATTGGTATAAGAGAAGATTTTACACTTGAATGTATATCAAGACTATATGTTAATGAAGTTTTAAGACTTCATGGAGTACCCCTATTGATTGTTTTTTATTGTGATCCCCATTTTACATCAACATTCTGGAGATATCTTCAGAAGGTCCTGGATACTGAACACCATTTGAGCACTTCCTACCACCCTCAAACTGATGGACAATCAGAATAAACTATTCAAACCTTAGAATACATGTTGAGATATTTCTCACATGACTTTCAAGGTATGTGGGATCAATATTTACCTCAAGAAAAATATTCATATAACAATAGTCTCCATTCCGGTATTAATATGGCACTATATGAAGCATTATATGGAAAGATATGTTGAAAAACAACCTTTTGGGATGATGTTTGTGAAAGAAAATTCATAGGCCCCGAATTTGTTGAGGAAACAATTAAAAAGGTGATGATTATCCAAACCCACATCAATGCTGCCCAAAGTGGGCAGAAGATTTATGCTGATAACTGAAGGAAGGACTTGGAATTTAAAGTAGGAGACCATGTTTTCTTGAAGGTATCTCCATGGAAGGGTGTTATACATTTCAGTAAGAAGGGTAAATTGTGTCCCAAGTACATTAGAACTTTTGAAATTCTTGAACGAATTGTATTTGTAGCTTATTGTTTGGAAATGCCTCCACGTCTCTCCAAAGATCATAATTTTTTCCATAGACCATAATTGAGAAAATACATCCCAGACTCAATGCATGTACTCACCTATAACGAATTTGAAATGGAACCAGATCTGTCTTATTGTGATGTTCCAATAAGAATTCTTGATACCAGAGAACAGGGGTTGTGAAACCGGACAACTCATCTGGTGAAAGTTCTATAAAGAAATCATAATATTGAAGAGGTAACATTAGAACCCAACAAACTTATGATGAAGAACCACACGAATCATTTTCAGCAGTAATATTCTAGAAATTTAGAGGAAGAAATTATTTTAAGGAGAGGAGAATTTAACACCTCAAGCTTCCATGGTACGTTTCCATTTGAATAATGCAGTAACATGCATTGTATGCAACATGGAGTTTTAACACACCACAACTAATCGAACTAAAAAGTATGAATAGTAATAACCACTTTTTGAAAAAATTTATATTTTATTTTTTAATATTGGCTTCATTATTGATTTCAAAATATCTAAATTAGATTAGGGTCAATTTTTGGTATTTTTCTGAAAACATTCATTTATTGATGAATTGTGAAAAACACTGCGTTGTTGTTTAAAACCAACTTTTTATTTAACTAATTATTTATTTTAATTTATTTTATTTTAGGTAAAAATTGACACATAATACATATAAATGTTTAATTTAATTCATTGGATTCATTTTATAATAATTTTAAATATAAAAATTTTTATTGAACTTTTTACAATCATTTCACCACCTTCTTGGAGCATTTACAAATTTTCATAAAAGCTAATTTTATCACTTATATGAGTTTAATTTCAAAAATATGAGAGACATGGTTGAAATCATTATAGAAAAAGTGGTTCAATAAGATGTCAAATTTGTTTTGATGAATAGTATTTTTTGACTATTATTTACCATTGTTAAAAGTAAGTATGGTAATTAAGGGTAAAATGATAATATAATTACCCTAAATCATGTCGTAATTCTATTGGATAAGTTTAATTAGACCAAAAACAAACCTAAAAATAAAATATGATCCTTTTGGTCTACATGGATAAGATTAGGAAATTTATTATTATTTTATATAAATAAGAGTTAAATTTAATTTTTAATAACTAAACCATTTATAATATAGAGTTACACAAAATATAAATTAGACTATTAATATTAATTAGAAAGATAAAAATATTCCATACATATTGGTATTTTATTTATAATTTTTAGAAATGAAATAATTTAATTTATTTATGACACAATGATGATGCAGTAATAACCTTAATAAAAACTGTAAAAATAATTGATATTATACATATAAGAATAAATGTAAACTGAGGCTTATGATGAATTACTCTAATTTTAAAAGTTAATATTATATGTTATGGTATATCAATTAATTTTTATTCTATTTGATAATGTTTTTATGGATTTTAACAAAATCAAATACTTAATATTGTCAAAATTGACATAATTGAGTTTTTAAAACAAATACTATATTATTAATTGATATAATATTCCTAAAATTTTAATGATCATAATAAGGACTATGATAAGGTTATATGTATCAATAATTAAAATCTTTGGGTTTTCTTAGTTGTTTATTTTATGTTTTATAACCATATAATATAAGAATACCAAGAGACATAGTAAATGCCATAATATTTAACAAAGACTTAAATCTAAAAGATAAGATTAATATGGAGATATAAACCTATCTAAAACTTATTTTTTGAGAGGTTTTCTACCCATAAAAACCTTATAATCAAAATAAATCATTTTTGAGCCATTATAATCATAAAATGAGTTTATTATAAAATAATAATTCAATCTTTTCTTAAAGTGACCCTCACCGCTCTTATAAAAGGGTACTTACCCTTCTCTAAAATTCACACATCCAAAGATATTTTTCTTGAACAAACCCTACCCAAATATCATCCCAGCATCTATCAAATCAACCTAGAGGCCTCACATTGATCAGAAAGCCAACCTAAGCATCCCTTTTGATCAACTCAAATGGGAACAACTGAAGATGATGTTATAATTTCACCACACTCTTTCAAGTTATTTTCTTCTTCCGCATCCTCTTTATTTATTATTTCCATAGAAAAAATAATAAATCCAGTCCCCTCTAAAAACTATGATGTTTTTCTTAATATGGTAGATACATATTCATTATTCAATCTCTCTGAAAATTGACAAAGTCACTATAAGTGCGTACGTACGGCTTACCGTCTCGACGTCGTGGTGTAGTTTGTTATTCAAACACATAATTATTTGGATGGGTATAATAAATAGTATAAATGATGTAATTAATAAATATAACATGGTAATGATGCTTTATATATTATATACAATCCAATTACATACTATTTCAACATAAATATAATGATTTTTCACTCATGCGTACGTTCTGATTACTGTCTTCACAAACATGATTAGATTCATTCCCCATCGTAATCATTCAAGAATACATTTAATTTTATGATTAAAAATAATGTTTATGAACATAATATCATTATTTTTATGAATCTAATACATCCTATCCATAACAGACCTGGATTACATAATAATGAAAATATAGGAAAATGAATCAGTTAACACCCGAAACGATGATACTACTAAAATATTATCAACAAAGCAATATTAGAGGATAATATATGATATAATATTCATGAATATAGCTATTATAAAATTTAATAAATATATTTTAACTATTATACATAAGTTTAACATAAAATATACTATGGAAAAGTACAAGGTAAGGGTAAATTCCACAATCTCTTCATTATCCATGGTTGTTTATACATGAGTATCTACTAGGACCTCTTTATCATCCACATCCGTGTTTCTTTAAAATATATTTCAAAACATTTTTACAATTTCCTAGAATATGGTTTAAATTCGTTTACACCCTTTTTTGAATTTTTATGTTATGTTTCAACCTTTTCATATGAGGAATGTATTGGACTTTGTAAGTGATGGGTTGATCCCACTATAACTCCTCGGTTCATCTGTAGGTCTCATGAGATAATTAGATGTGGAATTGGATGAGGCCTTTCCAACTTTTGATATATGGCTTTGGCCGAGTCCTTAATCATTTTTAGACTTCTTGGTCAAGACCTTGTCAAAATGTTCCAGAATGTCCCGCATTATACATTCCCTCATTATGAAAATATTGTTGATGGTTCATGTGGTTCTTTGACTAGTAGAATACCCATGACTATGTTTTATTATGGAACTATTTACTCATATCATATTTTTTCGATAAAGTGTTTATTTTTATTATTTTTAAAGGCATGTGTTTTCAATTATTCACCTTTCCTGATGTTTATGTTATCTTCCACTGTATTGCATACCCTTAATGAGAGTTCTAGCTCACCCCTTTCATATGTATCATTTTCCAAGTATATGAAGAAGATTGTTTTGAGTTACAATCAAGAATAATATATGAGTCCTGGATGTTTATAATGGAATAAGTTTGTGTAGTATTTCTTTTCAAGTTGTAATGTTGAACTTATGCATGTATCTTTTTTCCAATAATACTAAATTGATTAGTCATTTGAGACATGATTCCTTATATCATTCCAATGTTATTGAATAAAGCACAGACTCTAGGTAACTATAGTAGGGGCGTTCAAACTCCATATAACATATAGGTATAAATTATCATACAAGGAAATTATCATGACTATACTTAACATGAATTTTCTATTCATGATGAGCATACATCAAATATTATAAAAAATACAAAAATATTCCACCATCAATCACACAAAAATTAATAAAACTTAAACTCATCCTATTCCTACTTCTATAAATGAATAGAATATGGAAAGCATACTTGTACTCAGATAGGGATAATTATTTATAATTTTTAGACCTAGATCAACTGATTAGTATCCAAGACGAGGGGTTCTATTTTACCTCATACTTTCCTCAACATACAATATGGAATAATAACAAGTTCAGAATGTCAATAACCAATGTTGGGGAGACTATGATATTTGTATCGAAATATATATTATCAATAAAATTTATTTAAAATTATAAAACATTAAATTGAACAAACCGGGTTACACATAAATTATACACCAATTTAAAAATATACAACAACATGATATAATGATATAAAAACATAATGATCAAACATACATAACACAGAGGATATTGACCATTAGGATGATAATTTTGCAAAAGAAATATTATAAATGTTATAAAATAAAAAAAATGTGTTTCTATATTGTTAGGTCTCTACAATTCATCAATATTTTGGGTCCTTGACAATTATATCCCATAATAATATTCCTATATTCCAAACATAAGGTATACAGATTCCCAATGTTTCATGTTTAGGGTATGAAAGAAAATATAGGAAGAAAATATAAATGGGGTCTCCAATGTACAATATAATTTACTAGGTGTATGTGTGTGAAAATATATATACAATAACATCCAACACCCAAGAGGTCACATTAGGTCACCATTTACTAACCCGGATAGAGTATCATAGTAAACCATCTACATTGGAAAATTTTGATAAGGATTTGATCATATCAAAAGAACCAAGAGTGTGTTCTGGAATCATACCATTAAAGTAATCAGAAATTGTATTATCTTGTGGTAAACACTAAAATCCTCATAAGAAGAATTAGTACAATCATTTAATGACATATAAATAATTTTTTGTACATTATTTAATAAAAGGGTCGGCATAAACAGTATTGGGAATCTAATATATATGATAACTAGAAATTTAATCATCTAAATGAGAGAATTTATATTCACAATAATATGACATGCATCTATATGGGTGGTAATACATATGCCTAGAATAATATTGTGATAATTTATAATATATGGAATAATCTATTCCCATAATGATAGATAAATCATTATAATAATTGGAATAACCTATTCTTATAATAATAGAGAGAGAATCAAAAATATTGGTAATAAAATAATTCCTGTAAATGAAATGAGATAAAACATGAAATGACAATAAAAAACAGTGAATGGAATATAATTTTCAACTAGATGAAAAACAAATTATGCTCCCATGTTCTGACCCACAACATATGATCCATCTTCCCTTTTATAACGTAGTACATATTCAATGACACTTTAAATATAATGTAACTGATAATAAATAACCCAATCACTGCCCTTGAATCACATATAGTATCAAAATAAATCAACCCCCTTTACATGTATTATATAATTAATCATTACATAGGTCACATGGAACCTGAACTAAACTCCTATAATACCACCAATACTAATAAAATCACCATACTATGATTGAAATGCTTTATAGTAAATTTTTATTCTAATAAATTCTATAAGAATAATAGAGAATACAAAATATTACACATAATATCTAATCCACACATGATATCCATCTTATATCCCCAACCATAACCATAACCAATTTATATCTTTGATGGTAACTCAATAAGAATAAAATTTAATTATACAATTTTCCACATCAAGTGGCACTAAGTAGACAAATAATGAACAATTATTTGACCAACCCCAAATAGAAAGTTGAGTATATGAAAACATACTATCTCTAATTGGGATACTACTATATCACAAACCTCATCCACATCAATCTCCTCCCCCCTGGGATTTTTCAAGGTCTATCAGTAATTCCAACTTCTATAGCCATGTGATTCACCAAAATAACTCATTAATGACCTACCTACATGGAGATAATATATTTATATACAATAGTTAATCCTAATTTAAATATAAATTATCTTCTATACTAATAAAATTTATTATTCGATAACATGTAATTTGTTTCTAGTAACCATGGTGAAATTATCATGGCATCCTTTTAATATCACCAAACTATGTATGAAACACCAATTCATAGAATTTTTTATGTTATCCAATCGATCTCATGGGTTCACACAATCCATATTCAATTTCAAGAATATTTTTCCCAAACTATTATGAAATAATTTTTACACCCCAAGAATTCATTGTATGTTATCTCATTAAAGGAATTCAACAGCTTACACGACACGCAACACCGAGTTCAATTGCACTAGTACTTATTAAATTAACCGTTAAAAAAGAGGTTATGAATAGTATTAATTTCATTTTTAATCTTATATTCTCTATATAATTTTACCATCCATATTATGTGTTTCTTAGACATAATATAAGAACAAATTCATTTTTTCAGATAAAATAATTTTTTTTCAAAGAATGTTATTTTACCACATTTAAATGGAGAACTCTTTTTAAAACAAATATTTCATAGTTTTATATATTCAATTTAATGAAATTAAATTCTTATTTAGAATTCAGACGTAAAAATTTAGTTTGGTTAAATTTTTTCTACGTTTCTGATAACTTTCATATTTTGATGAATAGTTAAAAATACTATGTATTAATTGAAAACAACTTTTTAAATTGAAATAATTTATACTGTTAAATTATGAATTTGAATAGTTCTTAATTATAATTAGATTATGTTTTTTTATTTAACACAATTTTGGTCACTATAAGTAATTTCACATTTAAATTTGACATAATCACATGACATTCTTTTGATAGTTTTTGCTTTTTAAAAATCCGCCTTTTGGTATAACAATGGGAATTAATTTTAAATTTATAAATAAAACTTCAATGTTTTCATTTTGGTAAAATGGAATTATTTTTTGAATTTTTATTATCAAAACTATATTCAGGTAAATTTTTGGCATTTTTCAAAAAAAACGTTCAATTTTTTATGAATAGTGAAAACACTGTGTTATTATTTAAAATCGACATATTATTTATATAATTATTTATTAAATTTAAATTTATTTTAAGTAAATATATTTATATATATAATATGTATATAAATTCAATTTAATTCATTGGAGTCATTTAATAATAAAATTACTTGTATAAAATTTTATCGAACATTTTCAGTCTTTTACCCACCTCCTATGAGCATTTGAAAATTTTCCTAAAACATAATTTCACTGCTTCTGTGAGTTGAATTTCAAAAAATATGAGAGAAATGGTTGACATTAGATTGTATAATGTGATTCAATAAGAGGAAAACAATTTTTGGGGAAAAGTAACTTTTGACTTTTACTTACCACTTTTAAAAGTAAATATGGTAATTAAGGTTAAAAATTACATTATAATTACCCTAAAAAATGTCCAAATTCAATTTTATAAGCTTAATTCGACCAAAATAACCTTAGGAATAATATCTTACCCCATTTGGTCACCCTGAATTATAGTTGGCCATTTTTTAAAGAAGTGTTAGAAGAGATAAAATCAAAGTTTAATAACAAAACCATATTTAATATAGGGTTACACATAATATCAATTAAAATATAAATATTCATTAAAAAGATGAAATTATTACATAAATAATGGTATTTTATTTATAATTTTTATACATTAAATAATTTAATTTATTCACGACATAATGATGATGTAGTAATTACCTTATTAATGAAAAATTAAAATAATTGATATTATAAATATCCAAATGAAAGTAAATTGATACTTAGGAGGAATTAACCTAATTTTATATGTTAATATTACATGTTAGTGGTGGGTAAATAAATTTTATTAAAAGTGAAAATTTCTTATGGCCTTTAAAAAAATCAAATACTAATTAGTGTAAAATTTGACATAATTGAGTTTTTAAAACAAATATGATATTATTAATTGATGTAATAATACAAAAATTATAAGGATAGGAAGAAGGAATTAAATAAGCGTATATATATTATTAATGAACCACATGGGGTTCGATTGGCTTGTTATAGTATGTTTATTATCCATATATTATAAAAATACAAAGAGACATGGTAAATGGAAAACTATTTAACTAAGAGTTAAATCTAAATGATAAGGTCAATATGATGCCCTAAACCTATATAAAAGCTATTGGTTGAGATTTTCGCAACCCATCCCCACCTTATAATTTTAATACTTTATTTTGGTTCCATTATAAACTGAAAATTATTTTATTATAATATAATATTTAATGATTTTCCTAAAGTGACCCTCACCTCTCGTATAAAAGGGAACCCCACCTTCTCTTAATTCCACATCTCCAAATCCTTTTAGCTCCAAAAAAACCCGCAAAAATATCCTACCAACCTTTCTACCATCACCCTAGAGGACTTACTATGGTCAGAAAGCCAACCTAAAAACACTTTTTGTGAAATCAAAAGGAAGAACTCGAAGAAGAGGTAAATATTTCATCACATCTTTCAAGTTATTTTTTTCATCCACATTCTATTTATTTGTTGTTTCCATTATAAAATAACAAATCCAGTATCATCTATATATTTGTATGTTATTATAAAAATTTTATGGGAAAATTCATTATTCTATCCCCCATATGAATGATAAAGTCACCATACGTGCGTACGTTCAGCTTACCGTCTCCACGTTGTGGTGTAGTTTGTCGTTCAAACACTTCATAATATGGATGGGTATAATAATGATTAAACTGATGTAAATAATAAATATAACATGTTAATTATTCTATATATATGATATAAAATCAAATTATATACAATTTCACCATCATTATAATTATATTGTCGCTAATGCGTACATATGGATTACTGTCTCCACGATGCGATGAGATATTCATTCCCATGTTCACCATTCAATAATGATTATAAAAATATGTATATTATCAATAATTATGTAATTTATGAAATAATAATTTGACTATATATATATATATATGTATATGTATGTATGTACTTACACATATCTTATTCACATAATTCTGTACTGTAAGATATCAAAACTGCAACAGTGTTTATGTGTACGTACGACCTACCGTCTACATAAACGGTACCTTACATTTCATATTTCTATCTATTATAAATATTTATATTATAAATATATATGATATATAAATCAATTATTATATTCTGGATGTATTTAAACCATGATCTAAAAAATACGGTCCATAATACCTAATTAAAACACATACGATAAAGAAAGCAATTACTAACCAAAATGTTATTTCCTCATGGAAATCATTATTAAATGGGTAATATAAAGTAATAAATGAATAATTTATGGTATAATAAATATGATTATGGTAATTGTATAATTTAATAACATACTATGATCATTCTAAATGTTTTAAATATTTATTCTTTTAATCCATTCTCATTAATGACCATGTTTTCAAAATTATTTTAAGGATTTATTTATATGGACATGAATGTTTTAAAATGTTAATTACATTCAAAGGAATCAAAGAGGTATGTGAAATATTGAATTGAAACTACCTTCTAAAAGACTTCCATTATAAATTATGTGAATTTTAAATGATTTCATGAAAAAGGAATATTTCACTCAATGATTTTTGCTAATCATTTCAACTATGTAAACATCATTTATGATATATTATTCTTGATTGAGGTTGATTTATTATGATAAAAATATTCTATATTATATTATAGGTTTTTTGATATATTTTAATGTGGATGTGTTATTTTTATACCATTCATTATTTATAGTTATTTTATTGACATTTCATATGCTAGGTATAACAAAAATGTTTATGTTTTGTTTGATCATTTTAATATGAGGAAAGTATTGGACATAGTAAGTGATGGTTGGAGACCGATATAGCTCCTCTATGCATCAGTAGGTATAATGAGACAATTATATGTGGAATTGGATGAGGCCATTCCCATTTTGATAGAAGGTTTTGGATAAGGCCTTAATCATTTTTAGACGTCCTGGATGAGGCCTTGAAAAAAATATTTAGAATGTCTGGATTTATAAATTCTCCCATTATGAAGATAAAATTGATGGTTCCTGTGGTTATTCGAGTATTAGAATACCCAGGACTGTGTTTTATTATGGAATTTTTTACTTACCTCATTTTTCTGTCATAAATTTTTCATATATAATTTTTGTAAAGGAATATGCTTTTAATTATTCATCATGACTTTTGTTTTTGTTATCTTAGACTAAATTGTTTACCCTTACTGAGCATCTGTGCTCACCCATTTCTTTTGTTATATGTTCTTAGGATTTCCAAGAAGTTTATTATGATTGATATGCAGGGTTAAGCTAAAAGGGAATAATGGAGTTCTCAAAGAACTATCTATGCTATATTTCATGTATGAAATTGTATTGTGAAGTTGATGTATGTAATATAATTCCTAGACTGCTAAACTAATCTATTATTCATGACATGATTTGTTTGTATCATGAAAATGTATTAAAATAATGCACAACTCTGGGTAACTAGGGTTGGGGCATTACAGTTGGTATCATAGGAAGTTTAGCAATGACCTTGGAAATAGATTTAGCTAAACATTCATTTGATAACATTACTCTAAGATAGACATTGAGGATTAGTATAGAATAACTTCCTAGAATTTTGGTAATGTAGAGATTTTGTGTATTGTCTATGTAGTACACCCCTATCTAGATACGAGTTGGTAGAGGCGGCTCTAGCACATATGTACTCAGGAGTGAAAACTACGACAATGGGTTTTGGGCTTGACTCGGGGTATCCTGGTACATGACAAAGGGTCTGGCTTCACTATTGGTAACGACTCTTCCAGGGGATATGCTTAGGATAATCCCAATTTTCATTACAAGACATAATTAATTATTTAGGAGTAAATAATTCCTAAAATAAAACATTTTTTATTATAGATTATATTCATAATCATTCAAATTTACATTAGGTATTTTACATGTTTAGAATTATGAATTGTGATTCATAAACTAACCTAGTGTATTCCATTGTTTTTAATGTGGTTATTAAAGCACTGTATCATTTGAGTATTATATTACATGTTAAAAAAATTTATAGTATATAAGGTTTGTGCTGCAGTACAGTTTTATTAAGGACTTGAGATTATGTGGAACTATGAAAAGTGACTCAATATCTGATTACTTTTTTTTGAAAAATATATGGTTGAGTAAAAGATAATCCATAATATGGTTCTGATTCTGAGGTAGTGATATTGGAAAAATATATGATTGATTTGGATAAATTATATTGGATATTCTTGAATACCTTGAAACTGATTTTTATATTCCATCATTGTTGGAGTTTACTACATTTTTGGATATAAAGAGTATATCTAGTATTATATAAGAAATAAAGGAGAATCAATCTAATCAATATGGTTATATGATAGTTCAGGGTGTTACTGTGTTTTAAAAGAACACTTGATGAAGGAATTCATTTTTTATTATATGGGAAAAAGGAACATCATTGTGTTTACCTTCTTTATAAATTTTGGAATGTGAGTTTGGAAAGAAGTATTTTTTGTAAGTATAATGGTTTTAATTGATTAATATTAATATTGGATACTATTTTAAAGTTTAAATATTTTATTGATATTATTTTTTTGATTTTCATAAAAAGGATTACACAGAGGTCGGGTGACAACCCGTCGCGTCCGACAAGGTTGTGAAACTTAACCCCACAACCAAAGAGTGACAAGGGTACATCACATACAACTCGCCTACGTGATGTCCTAGATTGTATAATGTATATTTTTTAAATGGAATATAATATAAATTATAAATTCATTTTTTGGAACCCTATACAATTAAGATAAATTTAATATTTTTGAATTTTATTATCTTATGTAATGAAAGGTGAGTTTGTGGTAGGAATTAGTCGAAGGATGATATTCGACTTTTCAAGTATATATATATATATATAATCCTCGTATTCTATGAATAAATTAATTCTTAATATTTAGGTAAGAGATATTAAAACAAAAAATGTGTTATCCTAATACCTTTTGTTTTTTGAACTGACGATGTTTTAAATCGTCATAGATTGATGGATTTGACGCCCTAAATTTTACACATGATTGTTATTGATGACCTTAGTAACTCCCTATAAATATTTATGTTTTCCCTCAAATTATGTTTATCTAATTTCCTCAAATGTTTTTCTAACAGAGTTCATAATTTGGTGATGACTTTTTAATTTCCCTTTCCCTCTTATTAAGAATAAATTTTATTAACCCAATTTCTGATGTTGGATTTCCACAAAAGTACATTTATATTTCTAACAATTTATTTTCAAAGAACAATATCATATTGAAAGGAAACAATTTATTGAATGATAGGATAATGTAACACCCCAATATTTCATTGTACATTATCTAATTAATGTAATTCAATAGCTTGCGCTACACGCATTACTGAGTTCGAGGGGATCACAACTTACAAAAAAAACCGTTCAAAAAAAGGTTATGGATATTATTAACTGCATTTTGAATCTTATATACTCTATATAATTGAAACATCCATATTATGTGTTTTGTAGACATAATATAAGAAAAAGTCATTTTTTTGGATAAAATAATTATTTTTTAAAAAATAAAATTTTGAAAACTTTTAATGGAGAACCTTTTTAAAACAAATATTTGAAATGTTTATATAATAAACTTAACGAAAATAAATTTTTATTTAGAATCAGGACATAAAAATTTAGTTTTGTTAATTTATTTTACTTTTCTGATAACTTTAATATTTTGACGAATAGTAAAAATTACTATGTTTTCATTACAATCATCTTTATTAATCAAAATAATTTATAGTGTTAAATATTTTATTTGAATGGTTTTGGAGTATAATTATATAATATTTTTTATGATTTAATAAAATTTACTTCATTATATGTAATTTTACATTTAAAGTTTACATAAACACATGTCAATCTTTTGATAGTTTTTTCTTTTTAAAAACCCGCTTTTTGGTTTTGACAATGGGAATTAATTTTAAAATAATAATTTTATCTTATATGTTTTAAATTTGTTAAAATGGACATTATTTTTTAATTCTTAATATAAAATTATATTCGGTTAATGTTTTGGTATTTTTCTAAAAACATTCCATTTTTGACGAATAGTGAAAAAAACTACGTTATTATTCAAAATCGACTATTTATTTAAATAATTACTTATTTTATTTAAAGTAAAAAATAGATATATAATACTCATATATGTTCAATTTAGTTCATTGGAGTCATTTTATAAAAAATTTATATGTATAAAATTTTATCGAACGTTTTGCCATCTTTTAACCACCTCCTAGGAGCATTTGAAAATTTTCATAAAACGTAATTTTACTGCTTTTGTGTTTTGAATTTAAAAAAATATGATAGAAAATGTTAAGATGAGTAAGTAAATTGTTTTCCAATAATATGACAGTAATTTTTTGTGAATAGTAATTTTGACTTTTATTTACCGTGGTAAAATGTAAATTGGGTAATTAAGTGTAAACATTATATTATATTTAACCCAACACATGTCCTAATTATATTTTATGAGTGTAATTAGACCAAAAAACCTTAATAATAAAATATTATCCCCTTTAACCCACTTGTATTAGATTAGGACATTTTTTTTTTGTTAAATGAATAGTTAAAAGTGTTAAATTCAATGTTTAATAACTAAACCATTTTTAATATAGTGTTACAAAAATTATAAATTCTACTATAAATATTCATTAGAAATAAAAAACTATTTTTTATATAATGGTATGTTATTTATATTTTTAGACATTAAATAATTTATCTTATTTATGACATAATGATGATGTAGTAATTACCTTATTAATGATATATTAAAATAATTGATATTATAAATTTCCAAATAAATGTAAATTGAGACTTATGATGTTTTATACTAATTTTATAGGTTAATATTACATTTTAGGGTTGGTTAAATAATTTTTATTCAAAGTGATAATGTTTTTATGGCATTCAAAAAAATAAAATACTAAATAGTCTCATAATTGACATAATTGAGTTTTCAAAACAAATATTATATTATTATTTGATATAATATTCTTACAAATATATGGTTCGGCCTAAGGAAATATATAAGGTTATATATATTAATAATTAAGCACATGGGGTTTAATTGTCTTTTTATAGTATTTTTATTAAACATATAATATAAAAATACAAAGAGACATGGTAAATGTCAAACTATTTAACTAAGAGTTAAATATAAAATATAAGGTTAATATGATGACCTCAATTAGTCTGAATCCTATTGGTTGAGAGGTGTTCATCCCATACCCAACTTTTCCTTTTAATAATTCATTTGGATCAATTATAAACCGAAAATTATTTTATTATAAAATAATATTTCAGGCTTTTCCTAAAGTGACCCTCACCTCTCCTTTAAAAGGGCACTTCCCCTTCTCTTAATTCCACACCTCAAAATCCTTTTGGCTCAGACAAACCCGGCCCAAATATCCTCCCAACATTACTCCCTGAATCCTAGATGCCTTAATTTGGTCATAAATACAACCTTAGAGCCCTTTTATCAAATCAAAATTAAGAACCCAAAGAAGAGGTAAATATGTCATAACATCTTTCAAGTTAATTTCATCTTCTGCTTCTTGTTTCTTTATTGTTTCCATTCTAAAATAATAAATGTAGTATCCTATATATACTATGATGTTATTAAAAAATTATACAGCCATATTAATTATTCTATCCATCATATGAATTCCAATGTCACCATACGTTCATACATACGACTTACCTTCTCCACATCGTGGTGTAGTTCATTATTCAAACACTTCATTATTTAGATGTGTATAATAATCAGTACAACTAATTTAAATTATAAATATAACAGGTTAATGATTTTTTATATATTATACACCATCCAATTATATACTATTTCACCATAAATATAATGATATAGTAGCTCATGCGTACATATGGATTACCATCTCCATGACGCGATGAGATATTCATTCCCATGTTCAACATTCAACGATGATTATAAATATATATATATATATATTATTATTAATATGAACGTAATATATGAAATAATAATGCTATTTGATATATATATATATATATTTATTTATGTATGTATGTACTTACATATATCTTATTCACCTACTTCCGTTCAATACAATATTAAAACGGAAACAACGTTTATGGGTACGTACAGCCTACCGTCTCAATAAACGGTGCCTTCCATTTCATATATCTATCTATTATAAATATCTATACTCTAAATTTATATGATATATAAAAAAAAGTTTTTATTTTGTATGTATTTAAATCATGATCTAAATGACACGATCAATAATACCAAATTAAATCACATACGATAAAGAAAGCGATTACTATCCATAATGTTCATTTATCATGAAAATAGTTTCTAAATAGGTAGTTTAAATTGCTTAATGAATCATATATGATATAATAAAAATGAATATCATACTAGTATAATTTAATAACATACTATTGTCATTATATAGGATGTTAAACGTACTCTCGACCAAAAGAAAGTACAATGTAAGGGTTAATTCCTACATCTCATTATTATTCGAGATTGTTTATGGGTATGTTTTTACTGGGACATATTTATCATCTATGTCAATTATTCATAAAAGAGTTTTCAAAGGGATTATTTTTAAGGGAATTGTTTACTAAACATCATTTTAAATGTTTTAAAAAGTAATTCTTTTAATCCTTTCTCATTAATGTCCATGTTTTCAAAATTGTTTAAAGAATTTACTTATATATACATGAATGTTTTAAAATGTTAATTACCTTATATTGTTTCTAATTGTTATGGGAAATTTTGATTCAAAACAATCTTTTATAAGACTTACTTTATAAATTATGTGACATTTAAATGATTTCATGAAAAATGGATATTTCTCTCAAAGATTTTCACTGATCAATTCAATTATGTCAACATCTTTTGTGGTACATTATTCTTGATCGAGGTTGATTTATTAGGATAAAAATCCTCCATATTGTATTTTAGGTTTTTTTATATATTTGACTATGGATATGTTATTTTTATACAATACATTTTTTATGGTTAAAGTATTGACATTTTTTATGCTTGTTCTAATAAGAATTTTTTGGTTATGTTTTGACCATTTAATGTGAGGAATATATTGTACATATTAATTGATGGGTGGAGTCTGGTATAACTCCTCGATTCATTTCGTTGTCTGATGAGAAAATTATATTTGGAATTGGTCGAGGCCTTTCCCAATTTGATATTTGGTTTTGGTTGAGGCCTTAATCATTTTTATATGTCTTGGGCGAGGCCTTCAAAAAATGTTTCAGAATGTCTATAATTTTACATTCCATCATTATGATAATAATATTGAAGTGTCATGTAGTTATTTGACTAGTAGAATACCAATGACTATGTTTCATTATAGTATTATTTTCTCAGCTTATATTATTTCCATAAATTGTTCATGTTTATTTTTTGTAATGGAATTCATTTTAAATTATTCACCATTCATATTGTTTATGTTATCTTCTATTAAATTGATTACCCTTTCTGAGCATTTGAGCTCACCCCTTTCTTATGTTTTATTTTCACAGGATTTCCAAGAAGTGTATTGTGACTGACATGTAGGGATATGATTAAATGGAATAATGGTGTTCTCAAATATCTATCTATGTTGTATTTATTTTCCATAATTGTAATGTGAAGTTGATGTATGAAATAGTTTTCAAGACTGTTAAACTGATTGGTCTTTCAGGACATGATTTCTTTGTATCATTATAATGTACTAAAATAATGTACTGACTATGGGTAAATGGGGTCTGGGCATTACAAGAAAAGTCAATTAGCATAATACTAGATGATATATATTTTCTTATATTAAATGGAACACATACCTTGATGGGTTTGGGGTTGTCCTATCTGATATCATAGCTAAAATTAGATTCATTTATCTAAAATAGAAAAGATAGAAATGATTGTACAAAATTTGGATTACACATGAATGGTGTTGAGATAAGAAAATACTAAGAGGTGATTGATGAATTATCCTATACATTACTATAGATGTAAAATAAAATATATAGAACTATGATTTGGTGGATAAAATTTTATAGTGTTAGGAATGAAGGAGGAGTGTGGATAGATAGAATGAGGGATAGAGGTAAGGGACTAACAATTTAAATAAGGGAAATGGCTGAAGTAATTATATAAATTTATATCAATATTTTTTATAATATAAATACATAAACAATACTACTAAAGAACATGGGGATCCTAGCCACTGGGATCTCAATGGCCTTCCACCACTTTCTTGGTTGCCTATGTAGTAGCACATTACCACTACACTTCCCATTAATATTCCAATGGGACCCCACCAAGATCCAAATGGAATCTAATGAAGTATAATTTTTTGATTTTAATATAAATATCACTTGAAACTATAAATTTTGATCATTTTATATATTTATAAACTTTCAAAACCACTCATTTAAACCTGATTCATTTTAAATTAACTCTCCCACCGATTTAAATTCTCAATTCAAATTACCATATGTCCTAATATATTATTTTTTCCCAAATTATTATAATCAACAATCCTTAATATCATGGGTATTACCATGCTCCCAATAAATGACCTCATTTACGCATGAGGAAACCACAAATATCTAATGAAATACTATATATAGAGTAAATTGAAATACAACTATGATTTTCCAAACCCAAAAATAATAAAATCATAATACCCCTGAGCATAATTATGAAATGAAATTATATATTGAATAAAAATATTTTCTAATCCTTTTTCCCATTTATCATATCTCATATGACATACATGATCCTGATTTAACTTGACCATACCCGATTATTCAAAAACAAATTCAAGAATACATCAACTATATCGAATTTCTAAAAATTTCTCATTTATAATTATGTACTACACTAAATAATTCATCAACATTATTTTTCCTCAACCTGTGTGCCATGTTACAAACCCCTATGTATTCCCACAATATTTTAAGTTCAGTTATTTTTCAAATTTTGTGGTTAGTTTTTAATGAACTAGACCAATATTTTACATTCTCTATATGTATTAACATCACTAATCACATGTGTCAAACTATGTTCATTTATAACTTCCATCCCCACTCAAACTGATACTAAAACTAACACTATTGAAATAGTTCCAACAAATTATCAAATATTGTATTCATTCTAGAAACCTGGTTTGATACATTTTTCCAAAAAAACATATAAAAATTTATCAAACCCAAATTTTTTATAGAATTATAATTTTTGACATTTTGAGTATATTATATAATAATATATTTATTTTAACAATGAAATACCTTAATCAATGGTTATATATTTTGTGGTCCATTATATTTTCACCACTATAAGATGTTATACACCAGTACCCAGTTGAAATACAAGATCATTGAAATTAGACAAGACCCATAATCATGACTCTCTATTGGAAAATATATATTATCCCATTATTTATATCATCCAACAAACATAATAAAAAAATTAAAAGATCAAAATTTAAACATTTATACAATACGAAATATAATCTTGGAGGACATTTCTCAAAATAAAGACTTCACATCGTACTCCTAACCCATGATAAAGTTAGCTTAATTGACAAAAAACTATCAATATATTCACTGTATAGGGAAATACTTGACAATACATTAGTTCAAATTTTGATTTGGAATAGTTATTTAATAGTTTCACATAATGGAATATTTCTATAGTGATATTTATTTTCTATGATGGCGGTGAAAAAATTCCCTAGTAATTGACTCTCCCACAATTATAATATTTATTTACTGATAACATTTATACATACTCAGATTCAATAATCCTTCTATATACTCTAGAGTTAATAAATCCTCACCCTAAATTAATAACACTTGTTTAACTATACATTTATTTTTTATAATGAAAATGTGGTTACTCATATCGGTAACAAGAATTTGTGGCCCTTTATGAAATATAATACCATAATAATATAAATTTTCACTATAGAAAATATAAAATAATATAAAAATTTTGATTTTGATGAATTTATCATTAGATAAATTCCATGATTTTATATTACTTAAATATTTTGAATATCTATGTGTGAAAAATATTAAGGATAAATCCAGAATAATTGAGTTAGTGTAAATAAATCATTCATATCTTATCATCCTCTCCTATAAAACAATAGTTTTCCACCCTCTAATTAAATCACCACTGAATATATAAATTTCCAACTACCCCTGTATCTCTTTAATAACTATTATATAAATAATAAAAATTTAGTTTTTTTCTAATTGGTTTTCATAATCATATGAAAGTAGTTCAATGTTGAATACTATGTAATATTTTTTTAAAACCATTTAATGCTTTCAGAATACAATATTTATCCATTTTCGAAGATATTATCAAATGATTCATGAACTCATTACATGACCATTAATGAGGGAAACATCACCTAACTACACACTCAATTGGAATTACCATTAATCCTTTGTTGATGTTGAGATAAATAGGTCCAATCAAACACCTTCCAATATTACTAAGGATTATATTATGAGGGGACGATCCTTATAACTCTAAATTATAAAAATGAAATTACATTAAAATCTAAAATGATCTTCTATTCCATATATATAAAATTTTCCACCATCAATTTTCAAAAAAAATCATTACAATTCTAATGGAATACTTCTTACCTTAGTGATTCTCCAAAATTACCCAAATAGTGTCATCTTATGTACATCATATGATGGGAGATGAAAACTGAATCTTCTTTATGGGTAATAAGAACCATGTATCACACTTAGCGAACAATTTAATTACAAACATATAAACTGGAGGCACTAACATTACTCTTCAATCCATACAATTTAGTCTTTATTGAATCATGTCTTAATATTCCAAGGTGTAATCACTTACAATATTGACCCATTAGAGGGTATATAACCAATAAAATAACCCAATTAAATTATACATTTATTCAATACACATATATTTCCCATACTGATCTATTCAAAATGCATCTGACTTCAAAACATAATCAAAACAGGGGTGTCAAATTCAACACATACAACATCATAATATCATAATATCAATGAAATAAATAAATAAATTCCCACTTATGATTTATGTTTATTAATAAATCCACCAATTTATATTCATAAAGTTATTTTACAACTTATTATAAATGTTTTTATTAACCAAAACGTTTTTAAAAAAGTATTATTAATTTATTTCTTAAAAAAACATAAAATACAATTTCTTTAAAAAATGATTTCCCACACAATAGAAGTAATTCACATCTCATGGATAATAATCTTTCTTCTATGATTCATATATTATCAATCCCATGGAATTGTATGAAAAAAGTAATAATTATGTTAAATAGTAGAGTTTAATACTCTATTTAATAACTCAACTATAACTATGAAAAGAAATAATAATAATCCCTAATACCTAGTGTCATTGATTTACATCAGATTGATCACTGATAAGAAAAAGACTAATGTGAAGGAGATAGGATTTACCATAACCTGAAGAGTATGACATATATAGTGCATATATAGAGTAGAACTATGCAAACATAGTAATGATTCCCCATAAAATAAAAATTTATAACCCATGATACGAGTTGAAAACCACAATTTTCGACATTATAATTTTATATTATAATATAAATAACAATTACAGAATAAATATATCATACCCCATTACAATATGAAAATGATATTACAATGAAACTATTTCCATATAATATACAGTATTTATAAGGCCCCGGCCTTAAACCTTACTTAATATTGAATTAAATGAATAATTCAGGTTGAGGATCTTTTCAGGTTTAGAGTTTTATAGAATTAGAACATAACTATTAAATCTCAAAAGATTACAAAGTAGTCACTTCTACTAATTTTCCATAATAAAAAAACTCTTCATAGAAACATGTCTAGTTCCATGTTTTATATAGCATGACATTCCCTTGATCCCATCCTTGACCTTATTCCACATTAAGTCCTGTGAAAAACATTTCAAAAAAACTTGGGGTGAGCATAAAAAGCTCTGTAAGGGATACACAAAGAATGAAAACTGTTAGTTTTTTAAACATCAAGTAAACCATGTATACTCTATCAAAGTAATACCTTCACCTTCGTGAAGTAGTAAAAACTCTTCACTGAATAAAGTATCATTACTTACCTTTTTGTAACCAAAGGATTACCATAAAACCCATATAAAGAACACATAACATATATAAAGGTAACTTGGGACATAAACATACTTAAGTGGAATAACCATATGGTAGACTTCCACACATTTCACTAAATGGAATAGCCATACGACCAATTTCCATATATACTTATTGGAATAGCCATACAGCCGACTTCCATACCCAATGCATTGGAGGTTATAACGTAACCACCCGTCCTGGTATTCACGACACCACCCGTCATATGGTTTATCAAGTAACCACCCGTCAAATGTCCAAGTACCAATATAAAATCATAAAACATAAAACCAATATAAAGGAATGACAACATTTCCACATTTAAATCACAATATATCATAATAGAATCCTTTATCAAAACCATTTTCAATACCAAAATACATAAAATAGTATATGGTATTTATTTCATTTCAAAAACATTATGGCTTGTTGAGGAAGCCAAAGAACAAATAATACTCGCGGCAGCGGAAAAGGTCGTTGTCACCGCGTATGTTAAAAAAAATTCCTTTTTTGTCGTTTAGTAAAATGCTTCGTAGAAAAATATTCCTTTTGTATAAAAGTAAAATTCAAAGGGGTTTATACACCGTATAAAAGAAAGTTGTGTATAAAACGAAATACGCCTCAATGAAAGGAGATTGAGACGAAGTCCCTTACCTCGGGTCCGACTTGACTCGATCGTTCTTTAACGTCCTGAATAATAAAATTCAGTTAATTTATACTTGATTAAGAACCTTTTTAAAGTTCATTATTCCATTTATATCACTTATTGCCATGTTATAAACATTATGTAACCATTTATGTTAATATTGTTTGTTTTGTCGATATTTGGTTCTTAAGTCGAAAGTTATCTTCTTACAATTACATGTCGTTCGTGTGGTAAATGGTTCATTATATCCATAATGATATTAATTATTTGGATATAATATATATCATATATATCCATCATATACATGTATTTATAATATTACATAATCATTTAGAGGTAAGAATTGAAATGCACCGTTCATGGAGACGGTAAGCCGTACATACGCATTAACGCTACTTTCATTTCTATTTCGTATTTTATAGAATGAAATCATAATGATATAAGAGTATATTATAATTCCAGTATAATAACATATATAATATCATTAACTTTATCCTTTACACATCCCACATATGGTATTAACGAATCAAATCACTTTCAGGGGGCGGTAGTCCGCACTTCCTAAAATGAAGATATCATGTTTACCGATAATGGAAACAATAATGGTATGCCATAAATGAAAAATACAGAAGATTAAGGAAATAATAAACATATTATATATCATATATAAAAATAGTGACATCATAATGTCCACCTTTGAAGGTGTTAAATGAGTATTGAACAATCATCGTTCCGGGAGGCAGAATTTCTCCATCCACAGAAACCGTATGTTCTTTAACCATTTGATGTAGTTGTGTGAGAGTGTAGCTCGAATAAATATTATAACAACATCCTAGTATATTGAAGATACTTGTGTTGTTACAAAAGAAGTAAATAAAAAGAGTTTAGGGGGTTGGAGAAGGAAAATAAAACAAATGAACAAGAGAGAATGAATTAACTTTAAAAGTGTAACTCCTTTTGATTTGATCCTAAAGGATTCTTTTGAAAGGATTCATCCCAAAGGGAATCCTCTAGGACTAGGAGAGGGATGTTGGGAGAGTAACTGCGCAGGGGATGGCTAATCCAAAGGCTTTAGGAGTGTGTGAAATGAGGTAGAGGTGGGGGCCTTTTATAAGAGGAGAGGAGGGGCACTTTTGGAAATCATGAAACTATTATTTTATTTACAAAAGTGTTTCGAATTTCTAAGGTCCCACATTGCTATATTTCTAAGATAGGATGATAAGGCTTAGAAATATTCCCTATAGAATAGGTTTTGGACATGTTTAGGTTTTAGATATTACATTATCTTTCCATTTTATTTAAATCGTTAAATAATGAAGTCATCGATGCATCATCATGATGTCATAAATAATTTAATTTATTTAAAGTCTAAAAATTATAAAAAAACTACTATGATGTAGGAAATCTTTTTCTCTTTCCAATTACTATTTATAATCAAAAATATGATCTTTATAACCCCATGTAAATTTTTTTTTCGTAAAACATATTATGTTTGTGTCATTTTTACTTCTACATTAAATAAAAAGTAATTTATGTCATTTCCCAACCAAAGTGGCTCCATGGGGTCCCCAAGTTGACCCATGGATTGTCTTGGTCGGGCATGACACATCCAATGATGGTGGGACATGTTTCAAGCTCATCTTATATTATAAAAACATTATTTTTACCTTAAACTACACTAATTACCACTAATCACGATTAAAAACTTAATAAGATACTATTCACCAAAAAAATTATTTTAATCTCATTGAACCACATTTTACTTCTTAATGACACCCATGTATGTCGGATTTTTGAAAATCAAAACACAATGATGGAAAAATTTCATTTAAATGGAAAATCAGTTTTTATAAGTACCACTTAGTGGTTTCACTATTCATCAAAAATTGATGTTTTTCAGAAAATTACCAAAAATTCACCCTAAGATATATTTGATATTACAAATTCAAAAATGAAGTATATTTTACAAAATTCAAAACAGATAAGTCACATTAATTAATTTAATATTTAATTCCCGTTGTCAGAGAAAATAGCGTGTTTTTATGAAACAATAAGTAACAAAAGAGTGACACTAGTTTAAGTCCGATTTCAAAGTGAAATTAATTCCAACGACCACTATTTGATTTAATGGTAAAAATATTTTCTAATTTCAATTTAAAACCAATTCAAAAGATAATCTAATCATATAAATAAATTAGATTAAAAAGAGGTTTTGAATTAAAATACAACATTTTACACTATTAATTAAAAAATAAACTTTATCGGAAACGTACCAAAAATTTACACAAAGTAAAGTTGGTGTCCCGATTCTAAAGAAGATTTATTTTTGGTCCAATAGAATTTATTCGATTGATCAAAAATATATTTAATGACGATTCTACGTCAAAAGGTGATAAGTGAACCCTTAGTGAAAATTAGGGTATAAATGCCTAAAATTGAACTCTTTCTGTATTTTAAGACTTTATCTTTTATTGGGTAAATGTAAAAACATTTAAAAACATATATAATAATATTTTAGTTATTTCTATTCATTCCCGCCAGTACAATAGCTACTTGTTAACTAACATTTAAAATAATATTATTTTATTACTTGTGTGCAATGTAAGTTTTCAGAGAAACTCATCGTTGCATATCGAGTACGCTATCGAACGTAGAAACCCCTTTTAAATAAAATTAAAATTTAATTCGTAAATATTAATAAATATGAAAATTCTTTATTCTTTAATTACCTGGGATGTTACATCCTTTCCCCCTTTTGGAAATTTCGTCCTCGAAATTTTATTCACTTATCAAAATAAGTGGGGTTATTTATCCCTCATAGCATTTTCAGATTCCCACGTTGCCTCTTCAATCACATGGTTTTTCCAAAAAACCTTTACCTGATTAATCAGCTTATTCCGTAACACCTGATCCCTGTGGTCAATAATCTGGACTGATTGTTCTTCATAAGATAGGTTCTCCTCTAGTTGAACTACCTCTGGACTCAAAACATGAGATGGATCTAGCATATACTTCCTCAACATTGAAACTTGAAAAACATTATGTACCTGAGATAAACTCGGAGGTAAAGCCACTCGGTAAGAAACTAATCCAACTCTCTCCAAAATTTCATATGGTCCAATAAACCTTGGACGCAGCTTTCCGTTATTACCAATTCTCATCGCACTTTTCCAAGGAGAACCCTTGAGAAAAAATGATTACCTACATCGAATGATAGATCCTTCCTCCGGTTATCCGCATAACTCTTCTGCCTGCTCTGAGCTGTTCTCATGCGATTCTGAATCAACTGAACTTTTTCTACCATCTCTTCTACAAATTATGGTCCCATCAGCTTCCTTTCACCCACTTCATCCCAAAATGATGAAGTTCGACACCGCTTCCCATATAATGCCTCAAATGGTCCCATCTGTATACTGGAATGAAAGATGTTATTATAATAAAACTCAACCAAAGACAGATGTTGGTCCCAACTTCCCTGATAATCCATCAAACAAGCTCATAGCATATCCTCCAAGGTCTAAATTGTTCATTCTGACTGCCTATCTGATTGAGGATGAAAAGCTGTACTAAAATTTAATTCAGTACCCAACGACTTCTGAAGGCCTTTCCAAAAGTTAGATGTGAATCTGGAATCACGATCAGATACAATGGAGAGGGGAACTCCATGTAACCTGACTATCTCTTTAATATACAAATGGGAATGTTGATCTAGGGAAAAAGTATCTTGTATAGAAAGTAAATGAGCAGATTTAGTCAAGCGATCAACAATAACCCAGATTGCATTATTACCTCGAGATGTCCTCGGTAATCCCACAACAAAGTCCATGGATATGTTTTCCCATTTCCACTCTGGAATTGGTAAAGGCTGAAGCATCCCTTTCAGTAACTGCTGCTCTGCTTTAACATGCTGACAAGTCAGACACATCACAGTAAAATCAGCAATATCTCTTTTCATTCCATCCCACCAGTAATACTCCCGCAGATCTCTGTACATCTTAGTACTGCCAGGATGAATTGAAAACAGGGAACTATGTGCCTCACATAACAACTCATTCTTCAACTGTGAATCACAAGGCACACATAATCTCTTCCCAAAACTCAAAACACAATCATTATCAATGTTGAATTTAGGCAACTTACCTTTCTAAACCAGCTCTACCTTTTTCTTCAACTCACTGTCTCGCTTCTGTGCTTTCTTGATTCTGTCTGATAGAGAATATTTCTCTGATACCTGAAACAAAACAGAAGAACATCCTGTACAAACAACTTTTATGCCAAAGTTCATCAAATCTTTAACCAAAGGATCACGTTCCAAATGCAACATTGGTAATGAAGCATTACTTTTTCGACTCAAAGCATCAGCCACTTTATTTGCTTTTCCCGGATGGTAATGAATTGTATAATAATAATCCTTGATTAATTCCAGCCATCTCCTCTGTCTCATGTTCAATTCTTTCTGAGTGAATATATACTTTAAACTTTTGTGATCAGTATATATTTCACACTTTACTCCATACAAATGATGCCTCCAAATATTTAAAGCAAAGACAACAACAGCTAATTCCAAATCATGTGTAGGGTAATTTACCTCATGAGTTTTCAACTGTCGTGAAGCATAAGAAATTACCTGATCATTCTACATAAGGATACAGCCAAGTCCCTTCAACGAAGCATCACTGTATATAACAAACTCACCATTCCTGGAAGGAAATGCCAAAACTGGAGCATTCACCAATCTTCTCATCAACTCCTGAAAACAATCATCACATTCTTTTGTCCAGATGAACTTAACACCCTTACGAGTTAGCTTAGTCATTGGACTAGATAACCGTGAAAAATTTTCATCAAACCTTCGGTAGTAACCTGCCAAACCAAGAAAACTATGGATCTCGGTTACATTTATGGGTCTTTGCCATTCTTCAAAAACTTTTGTTTTAGTAGGGTCAACAGTTATGCCATCATTTGAAACAATGTGACCTAGGAAAGAAATTTTTTGTAACCAAAACTCACACATGCTGAATTTTCCATATAGTTTCTTTTCTTTTAATGTTTACAAGATAACCCTTAAATGACTTTCATGCTCTTATTTTCTTTTAGAAAACACCAAAATATCATCGATGAAAACAACCACAATCTTATCCAAGAACTCATGGAAAATTCTATTCATAAGGTCCATGAATACATCAGGTGCATTGGTTAACCCAAAAGGCATAACTACACATTCATAATGGCCTTGTATAGTACGGAACGCAGTCTTCGGAATGTCTGCTTCTTTTACTTTCAACTGATGGTACCCCGACCTCAATTCAATCTTCAAAAAATACTGAGCTCCCTGGAGCTGATCAAACAAATCATTGATATGAGGCAAATGATACTTGTTCTTAACAGTAATATTATTCAAGGCTCTATAATCAATGGAAAGTCCCATTGATCCATATTTCTTTTTAACAAAAAAGACAGGGCACCCCATAGTGATGTGCTAGGTCGAATGAAACCTTTATCTAATAACTCCTGCAATTTTTTCTTTAACTCTAAAAGTTCAACTTGAGCCATTCGATAAGGGTGTTTTGAAATTGGCTTAGAATCTGGATCTAAGTCAATAGTAAATTCAACTTCCCGATCATGAATAATACCAGGAAACTCATCAGGAAAAACATCAAGATACTCATTTACCACTGGCACATCATTAATCGGAACAGTTCTTTTATTTTCAACAATATGTGCAAGGTAACATTCATTTCCATATTTTACTAGTTCCTCAACATCCTGATATGTTATCAAAATCAAGGGTTAATTCTTGTAAAAAAACTGAAAATCTTTCTGAAAAGAAACCATTTTAGCTCTGCAGTCAATCTTAGCATGATAAACAGAAAGCCAATCCATGCCCAAAATAACATCAAACTCTACTAGAGGAAAAACAATAAGGTTTGCTGGTAGATTCTTTCCACACACAAGGATATGAAGGTTCTTATAATTCCTTTTTGTCTCAACGTTCCCTCCGGGTGTTTTTACCATAAGTTCAGGATTCATATCTTGATATGGAATTTCCAAATTACTAGAAAACTTCTTAGAAATGAAAGAGTGTGTAGACCCTGAATCAAACAACACATTGGCATAATCTGAACAAACAAACAGTGTACCTGATACCACTTCATTCGATGGCCCAACTTCTGCTGAAGTTATTGCAAAGGATTTCACCACCCCTTTCTGCTTGTAGTCTGGTTGCATTCCCCCAGTTGATTTCTTCGTTGGACACTCGTTTTCATAATGACCCATTTTATTACACTTAAAACATCTTACCATTGGCTTTTCATTGCCTGCTTGATCATCTTCCTTACAGTTACGAGCAATATGACCAGACATACCACACCGAAAGCACTTACCGGACTTGGATAAACATTCTCCAAGTTACATTTTACCACACTTATCATAGGATGGAAATTTGGTTTTCTTTCCTCCTTGATTCTTTGATGAATTTTTCCCCTTTGCCTGCCAACTAGACCTCTTATTATGTTGTTTGTCATAGAACACCTAATCATCGGCAAACTCCATTTCCACCTTCTCCGCACATCGAACAAGTTTTTCATAACTTTTGAACTCACAAGAAGCTAATGCCCTTCGATTCATTGGCTTTAACCCGGAGTAAAAATGGTTAATTTTACTATCAAGATCTCGTATGAATTTGGAGCATACCTTTCCAATCGAGTGAACTTTGCTTCATAAGTATCCACTGAATCATCATCCTGCCTCAATTCTAGGAACTGTTTTTCCATCCTAAGACGAACCACCTTTGGAAAATATTTGTCAAGAAACATACCTTTGAATTCGTGCCAGTGAAGATCCTCAATGTCATCACTATCCCTGATATTTTTCACCATCGACCACCACTGAACAGCTTCACCTTCAAAACCGTAAACAGCAAGACTAACCTTTTGATGTTCTGAACACCCCATGACATCAAAAATCTTCTCCAGTGCTTTAATCCACCCTTCAGCTTGCACAGGGTCAGATGACCCTCTGAATGATGGGGGATGTTGCCTCATGAAATGTTCCACCACTGAAATGTTCCTCTGCGGCTGATCTAGCTGATCTCGTGCATGGATACCACCACTATTTATTGCCTGAGTCAACTGTGCCATCACAGCAACAAACGGTTCAGCTCCGATTCCGACCATCTCAGGTTGCTGATTTGGAAGGTTGTCTTCCTCCTGATGTCGTCCCAACATAGTTTATTTGTTTCCTCTGCGGAAAACCATTATGAACACAGAAATATCTTAGGCAAAGCAACATGGTAATTCGTAAATGCTATACCATTTCAATCATATTATAATTTAACACTTTTCTAACTCCTAAAGTTGTCTAAACCGACCTTTGATACCAACTATAAGCCCCAGCCTTAAACCTTACTTAATATTGAATTAAATGAATAATTCACGTTGAGGATCTTTTCAGGTTTAGAGTTTTAGAGAATTAGAACATAACTATTACATCTCTAAAGATTACAAAGTAGCCACTTCTACTAAGATTCCATAATAAAAAAACTCTTAAAAGAAACATGTCTAGTTCCATGTTTTATATAGCATGACATTCCCTTGATCCCATCCTTGAAATTATTCCTCATTAAGTCCGGTGATAAGCATTTTAAAAAAACATGGGGTGAGTATAAAAAGCTCAGTAAGGGATACACAAAGAATGAAAACTGTTAGTTTTTCAAACATCAAGTAAACCATGTATACTCTATCAAAGTAATACCTTCACCTTCGTGAAGTAGTAAAAACTATTCAATGAATAAAGTATCATTAATTACCTTTTTGTAACCAAAGGATTACCATAATACCCATATAAAGAACACATAACATATATAAGGGTAACTTGGGACATAAACATACTTAAGTGAAATAACCATACGGTCGACTTCCACACATATCACTTAATGTAATAGCCATACGGCCAATTTCCATACATACTTAATGGAATAGCCATATGGTTGACTTCCAAACCCAATGCATTGGAGGTTATAACGTAACCACCCGTCCTGGTATTCATGGAACCACCCGTCATATGGTTTATCACGTATCCACCCATCAAATGACCAAGTACCAATATAAAATCATAAAACATAAAACCAATATAAAGGAATGATAACATTTCCACATTTCAATCACAATATATCATAATAGAATCCTTTATCAAAACCATTTTCAATACCAAAATACATAAATGAGTATCTGGTATTTATTTCATTTTAAAAACATTACGGCTTGATGAGGAAGCCAAAGACCAAATAATACTTGCGGCGGCGGAAAAGGTCGTTGTCATCGCGTACGTTAAAAAAACAGTCCTTTTTGTTTTTTAGTAAAACGCTTCGTAGAAAAATATTCCTTTTATATAAAAGTAAAAGTTAATGGGTTTTATACACAGTATAAAAGAAAGTTGTGTATAAAACGAAATATGCCTCAATGAAAGGAGATTGAGATGAAGTCCCTTACATCGGGACCGACTTGACTCGATCGTTCTTTAACGTCCTGAATAATAAACTTGAGTTAATTAATAATTGATTAAGAACTTTTTTAAAGCTCATTATTCCTTTTATATCACTTATTTCCATGTTATAAACATTATGTAACCATTTAAGTTAATAATGTTTGTTTTGTCGATATTTGGTTCTTAAGTCGAAAGTGAACTTCTTACAATTACATGTTGTTTGTGTGGTCAATGGTTCATTATATCCAGAATGATATTCATGATTTGGATATCATATATATCATATATTTCCAGCATATACATGTATTTATAATATTACATAATCATTTAGAGGTAAGAAATGAAATGCACCGTTCATGGAGATGGTAAGCCGTACGTACGCATGAACACTACTTTCATTCCTATTTCGTATTTTATACAATGGAATCATAATTATATAAGAGTATATTATAATTCCAGTATAATAACATATATAATATCATTAACTTTATCCTTTACACATCCCACATATGGTATTAACGAATCAAATCACTTTCAGGGGGCGGTAGTCCGCACTTCCTAAAATGAAGATATCGTATTTACCCATAATGGAAACAATAATGGTATGCCATAAATGAAAAATACAGAAGCTTTAAGGTGAGAATAAACATATTATATATCATATATAAAAATAGTGACATCATAATGGACACCTTTTAAGGTGTTAAATGAGTATTGAACAATCATCATTTCGGGAGGCATAATTTCGCCATCCACGGAAACTGTATGTTCTTTAACCATTGGATGTAGTTTTGTGAGAGTGTAGATCGAATAAATCTTATAACTACATCCTAGTATACTGAAGATACTGGTGTTTTTACAAAAGAAGTAAATAAAAAGAGTTTAGGGGGTTGGAGAAGCAAAATTAAACAAATGAACAAGAGAGAATGAATTACCTTTAAAAGTGTAACTCCTTTTGATTTGAGCCTAAAGGATTCCTTTGAAAGGATTCTGCCAAAAGGGAATTCTCTAGGATGAGGATAGAGATGTGGGGATAGTAAATGGTCAGGGGATGGCCGAGCCAAAGTCTTGAGGAGTGTGTGAAATGAGGTAGAGATGGGGGCCTTTTATAAGAGGAGAGGAGGGGCACTTTTGGAAATCATGAAAATATTATTTTATTTTCAAAATTTTTTCGAATTTATAAGGTCCCACATTGATATATTTCGAAGATAAGATGATAAGTCTTTGAAATATTCCAATCCAATAGGTTTTGGACAAGTGTTGGTTTTATATATTACATTATCTTTCCATTTTATTTAAATCGTTAAATAATTAAGTCATCACTGCATCATCATGATGTCATAAATAATTTAATTTATTTAAAGTCTAAAAATTATATAAAAAAATACTATGATGTAGGAAATATTTTTAGATTTCCAATGTCTATTTATAATAAAAAATCTGATCTTTATACCCCCATGTAAATTTTTTTTTTCGTAAAACATATTATGTTTGTGTCATTTTTATTTTTACATTAAATAAAATGTTATTTATGTCATTTCCCAACCAAAGTGGCTCCATGGGGTCCCCAAGTTGACCCATGGCTTGTCTTGGTCGGTCATGACACATACAATGAGGGTAGGACATGTTTCAAGCTCATATTATATTATATAAACATTATATTTACCTTAAACTACACTAATTACCACTAATCGCGATTAAAAGCTTAATATGTTACTATTGACCCAAAAATTTATTTTAATCTCATTGAACAACATTTTACATCTTAATGACAACCTTTTATGTCGGGTTTTTGAAAATAAAAACACAATGATGGCAAAATATCATTTAAACGGAAAATCAGTTTTTATAAGTACCACTTAGTGGTTTCACTATTCATCAAAAATTGATGTTTTTCAGAAAATTACAAAAAATTCACCCTAAGCTATATTTGATATTACGAATTCAAAAATGAAGTCTATTTTAAAAAATTCAAAACATAAAAGTCACATTAATTAATTTAATAATTAATTACCGCTATCAGAGCAAATAGCGTGTTTTTATGAAACAATAAGTATCAAAAGATTGACACTAGTTTAAGTCCGATTTCAAAGTGAAATTAAATCCAACGACCACTATTGGATTTAATGGTAAAAATATTTTCTAATTTCACTTTAAAACCAATTCAAAAGATAATCTAATCATATAAATAAATTAGATTAAAAAAAGGTTTTGAATTAAAATACAACATTTACACTAGTCATTAAAAAATGAACTTTATCGGAAAGGTACCAAAAATATACAAAAATTAAATTTTGATGTCCCGATTCTAAAGAAGAGTTATTTTTGGTCCAATAGAATTTATAATATTGATCAAAACTATATTTAATGACGGTTCTCTGTCAAAAGGTGATAAGTGAACCCTTAGTGAAAATTAGGGTATAAATGCCTAAAATTGAACTCTTTCCATATTTTAAGCCTTTATCTTTTATTGGGTAAATGTAAAAACATTTAAAAAAATATATAATCATATTTTAGTTATTTCTATCCTTTCCCGCCAGTACAACGGCTACTTGTTAACTAACATTTAAAATAATATTATTTTATTACTTCTGTGCAATGTATGTTTTCAAAGAAACTCATCGTTGCGTATCGAGTACGCTATCGAACATAGAAACCCCTTTTAATTAAAATTAATATTTATTTCGTAAATATTAATAAATATGAAAATTCTTTATTCTTTAATTACCTTTTATGTTACAGTATTAATTATTTTACAATTAATTAATCACATGACGATCATACATTCATATAACAATGTATATATCCCATAAGGGAAATCATATATCAAAAACAACTTAATAAATAATATATATGGGACATAACCAAATACATGATGTTATAATCACTTATATCTCCAAGATCTGTCATTATATACAGACATGATTACTTTTCAAACGTTTCATACCCCATCAGACATGACACTAGGAATACACATACAAAAATCTTCACATGATGGGTGTGAGTATAAATATTTAAAAATACAACTGGGATCCTAATATTATTGAACAATTATAGTTTTTTAGTGACAAATAAAGCTAAATAGAAACACACAACACATAATAAATAATATCATGTCATCATTATCCAAACAGTACACTATGACAGTATACCAAACATGATTTGGCTATTACATGTAATTATTTGGCTACCTGATAACAACCTAGATGGTGTCGTAGAATAAATCTAACTTAACCATAAATAGTATGAACAATCCAATGGATAACTACAACTATTTTATATGGTGAAAATTTTAACAATATTATGTGACATTCATAAAATCATTCCCTTATATATATAATAATGATAAGATAATCCCTAGTTATGTTAA
Organism: Viscum album; assembly: GCA_963277665.1. Classification (NCBI taxonomy): domain Eukaryota; kingdom Viridiplantae; phylum Streptophyta; class Magnoliopsida; order Santalales; family Viscaceae; genus Viscum; species Viscum album. Next base: position 1,439,629,410 of record OY728133.1, on the reverse strand, counting down.
TATAAATTCCTTGATATTTTTTTCCATGTGAAAAGGAATTCTATCATATGTGATAAGGTAAACGTATACATTAGATTTAAATAGTTATTTTGATAGTAATGGGGAAAATATCTATAATAATGAGAATAAAAAAAGTTTTTTTTAATGGGGGAAATATATATAGTAATGTAAAAAACCATTTATATTATGTATGAATGAGAATCTATAATAGCAGGAATAAAACATCACCTCACAAGAACATGATAAAAAAACTCATATTACCCCCGAGTACCATGAAAAATAGCTTGATTTGTAGAAATATGGTAGAGGATAACATAAATATGTTTCAAATTACATAAACACATCATTAAACCCATTATACTATTATTTATTATTAATTTAATTCACACCCTTTAATAGTTAATTATTATATAGTACATAACCCATTCACTAACATTTACACGATTTTAACATTATAATGAACCTATCAACATTACAGTTTTTTCCAAATACAACTATCAAATATGGGTTTTATATAAACTTCCCCAACATCATATAATACCATTAATACTGTGAAAATAACTATATGATTATTATAATACATGTGATTCCCTCTCTGGATAAAACCATTCTACTTGTAAGTAGCTGAACAAAAAATACAACATACACGATCCAAACCATAAAATTATTCTCACTAAGTACCCCTTTCATAACACAACAAATTAATATCTCTAAATACTCATCATGACCTTAATAATCTACATTACATATTTCCACTTTTTAGTTTCCCCTAACATAACCATAATTAATTATTACTTCATTAAATCTAACTATGAAAACCCATAATGGGAATACTCCAAACATATATAGATAATCATTCCTTAATAAAATCATAAAAAATATACTCTCTAATAAAATATATCAATGTAAATATTAATTCTTAATTATATATCTATGTGATTCATAGGGCTGACCATTAGCTAAAATGAACCCTTTCAGATATAGCCCCATGGGACACTTATAGACAAACCACATATGTTATTGATAGGTCCATTATATATTATACATATTCCAAATATCCTTTGAAATATAATCTCTAATTGGTTATAATATTATATTAAACAGTAAATAAACCTATATAGACACTAAATAAATCTATCTAATCTAACTTGTGGTTTTATGCTCTCCCTATTTCAATTTAGTCAAATCAGAACCAAATCCCCAAGAAAGTTCAATCATCAATATAAAATCATGGGGAATATATTTCTTAATTTTTAAGTGTCCACCACAATGGATGAATTTTGATTTGTTCCATATAATATCATGGTTTGATTAAAATTTATTTTCCTAAAATCACTGAGTCACAGATATTAACCCAAAAATAGGGACTTTTCATGGACTCTAATTTGATTATAAATACAACAATGTAGGATTAAAGTATTAACATATAATATCCTATAAAATTATTCTGACTTATAAATTTATATCATTAGGTAATAAAAATTTTTTTGGATAGGAATGAAAGGGGAGAGAGAATTAAGATAATATTATAGAAGGGTTGGATTGGGTATTACGAAGAGGGTAAATGATTATAGAATTTATAATTTTTTCTAATATTTTAATATAAGTTAATTTTTAAATAAATTCCACCAGAGGGATACTAGACTCTTGTTCAGACTCTAATATGTATATTGTGACATTGGTAGTGGCACATTTTCACTACCCTTCCCACTAATCTCCCAATGGGATCACACTGGGATTATGGTGGGATATATTGAAGAACATGTTTGATTTTGTAATTAACCAACACATAAAACCTTTCAATAATACACTTTTATTGATTTTTTCACCAATATTGGTTATTATTTATCACCTAAAACAAATCCAAATATCCTATCATCCTATATAAATTTAATATTTTAATATTTATTGTATTTAAATATCTATTGGCCATTAGATCGATAACTGATCCAACCGAACCATGACCACATATTATTTAATTATATAAATCCTAGTATAATTATCCCATGAAAATATATTAATGTAATATAACATATGTTAAAATTACCATGGTATATTATAAAGAGTGATACAAATAAATACCAAATAACATCAATATCATCAATCTGGTATAACAACATGAGCCTATAAATTCATATTTTTCATTATGTGATCCATTTCATAATCCCAAATCTCATAAAATACTTTCTCACCAATATAACAATCCCTAATATGTATACACACAGATGTAAGAGGGAAATGAATATATCTATAGCAAATAGATATCATCTTTATAAATATATGTGATCATGGTATATTTTAATTAAATAAAGGAACCATAAAGCCAAATAAATAAGGGTCATATTACGAAGGTCCTCAATGGATACAATCAATTACCCAAATAAAATCATAGGGATTCACATAGTGCATAAACTCAATTGATTCAATGTAATACATAAATCCAATGTGTAGGATCAAATTTTACAGTGGATATACTAGATAAATGAATATGAAACACCCCAAAAGACTATTTAGTATCACAAAATATAAAAGAAAGTAATCTGTAATTAGAAACACAAACCCAAAAGATACCCATTATATATGGATATCTATGAGATATATAGTTATAAAACTAGGGTTTCACCAAAATGAAATCCAATTGGTTATTAAATATAGTATAATACATATGATAAAGAGTTATATAAAAATTTCACAACAAATCATTTTCAAAATTCATTCCTAGAGAACAACTACCACTTGTGGGTACTGTAATATCCATATGGATAATCAAACTCTAATATTGAGTAATGGATAAAAAACAAATATGATGTCAATGTTTACATAACCACATCATGAATTAACACATATAATTTATGTGCAGTCAATATCGACACCATGATAATTTTGCATTATTAACATGAAAAGTGAATTTCATCAAGGGGAAAAAACTTTGTCAATATGAATATACAACATTATTCCCAACCACCAACAATAAATATCATATTTTTTACTCATCAAATAATATGATAATATATTTTTTCCTTTAAATGTGTAAAATAAAAATACCGTAACATTTATCATTCCATAAAATTATACTTTCAAAATCAAATACATATAGCGATAAATTTTCCACTAATAACACATATAAATGTTCACGGCTTAATGAACCAATCTAATATTCCTCCCCAATACGATTTGTATAGGAAATTATAAAAAATTAATTCGATACTGAACCATCCATCATAAGAGGTAATCGTAGTATTACCCAACATATAAGGTCCCTGTATAATAATCATGTTTATTGACATTATAATAATTTTTTATAGACTACATTAACTCACAAACACATTAAAAGTCCTCATTTAGAAAATTAATAATTTTTAGAAATAAAAATTTCCCACAAAAAGAAATAATTATATTTTTGTTAATAAATTGAATTCAATTACACACTAAAAACAAATCCTACTCAGTTTATAATTACATTCAGGGTTAAAAAAATTGACAATTAGAAACCATTAATGGGATAAATTGGGTCACTATTGTGACTCATGTAAAAAATGTGGAAAATAAACTTATAAATTTTATAAAATTAGTAATTAATGTTAAATACTCATTTCAATATTTTTGAACAAAATATATTACAAGGGGTAATCAACATACTTTTATAACACATGGTCCAAGATTGGTTCCCACAAACTGAACTCTTATTAACATGGTCAAGAAATTTTCATTACAATACTTTTTCATACAATATGTGGAATAAACGTTTTTTTCCAAAATGATTGACCCCCTAGTTGATACCTCTTTTTATCACCACCTATCCTTCTATATAGTAATTTTTTAATTTGAAAGTTTCTAGAAATAGACACTAGTTACTAATATCTAAAATTCTATGATCATCATACAATATCATTATCTTTTTTGGGGACGTCAACCCTAGTTTTTATATTTCATCCACTAATTCCTAAAAAAAATAGATAGATGTTTTTTAATCTTAAAAAATGTATCTATGATTTTTATCAATATTTTTGTTGGATACTTGAGTTCATTACACTATTAGAATAATCAAATTGAAATTTTCTTTTGTTAAAATAATATATAAATAATATATGGTAAAAAATGTAAATGTTGGTTTGTCTGATATTTGAAAAATGGCATAAATATAGAAATTTAGTTTCGTATAAGATCAAATTTTGAAACTGTACCCCTTGATTCATGACTGAAAATATCTTCCTAATTTTATAATATTTTTCATCTTTTGTAGTGTCTACCTATTGAGTAGGGGGTGTGAGATATTATGGTTGGGATATAAAATCAACTTTCATATATATATATATATTAAATTTATTAAGAATAAAAAAATTTAGTGATTAAAAAATAAAAATTTCTTTCAAAAGAAAACACCGATCTTTTGAGTTTATTAAGTTGTATATTTCTTAATGTTTTTCAATATTTAAGAGATATATTAATTTTTTATCATGTTTGGTCCATTTACCAATAATAAAAATTCATTTCCCATTATCTAATGACTCTTTATAAAATTGATTTTCAAATTTGAATAAATTTTGTCACCAATTAATCCAATTGGATTGAAATATAAGACATGGTAAATAAATTTAAAACGTTTTAATAATATCAAACGACAAAAATAAAAATATTTTGGATATCATTTGAAACAATATGATCATTAATAAATATAATTCAATTATATTTGTAAATACTTTATTAGGCTCGATTAACATAATATTATTAATAAGTCCTCTGGAAGTTTTGTTTTATTGTATACAAAATATTTTCTTTTAATTTACATATAAAATTTCCTATATTTTAATTTTTTTCTCATCTAAAATACAATTCCTCTAATAACATATTCATTATCTAATTCCTTACTTATATATTCTGTTAAAATAAACTCTATGTCACAATAATTTTATTATCATTTACCCAAGTCCCACTATGGAATAGAACCACCTCAAAATGTTTCATAATAATAAATATTTTTCATATCAAATAGAATTTTGAAACCCCATATATTTTACAGTTTCAACACATCTTCATTGATGGAATCTTAGATAATTTTATATATATCATTTAAATGTGTCCTTCCTTGAAAAACACATATTTTTTTCAAGGTTTATTTCACCCAAAATACCATTGAATGAAAAAAGATTCATGTTTATCATTTAAAGAACCTCTAAAAAAATATTCTTACAAATAATCTATTTCCCAACATCTATTTTATCAATTTATGATTCTTCCATAATTTATTGTGAAAACCTAAATAATCTCATAACATCCAGATTTTGTAATTTTATATATAGGTAAACATAATTCACCAAGTACATACCTTAGTGTTCACATATTCACCAAATTCCATGTCAAAATTATATTATAATAGTTATAACTAACCAATCTTTTCATAAAATTATATTAAATATTATGAGATGAATATTCATTACAATACAATAAAACATGCCCATTGACTATAATAGTTTAGTTCATTTGGAAACATGAAAACAAACTTCTATTTTGGTGAAATATCATAAATTATTTTCACAATGATCTTCCTCTTTAGTACCCCACTTAAAACCATTCTTCATAACCTTTGGAATGGAAACATTTGAAAATGTCTAAATTTGATGCTTAATAATAGAAAACAAGGAAAATATAAATTAAATAAATTATGAAATAGGAAATATGGGTATGTGATCATGATAAATGATCGTAATCGATCTACTAGTGAGCATAACCATAAGTAATATATTAAAACAAAAATATATCGAAGGACATGATTCATAAAAAAATAATCTTCATTAAAACTCAATTTTGAAACACAATATCATATACTAAATATGTGTGGAGTAATCATAAGTATATAAATACATTTAATATGTCAAATTTTACTACCAATACTCTTCGATTGGGTCTTATAAACCGTTTCACCTAACTGATCAAACACATTTATTAATTCATATGAAAAATAAAGCATGTCAAATTCGTCCCATCATAGATCAAGAGCATTAAAATATTTAACCTAACAATATCATGGGATATAATTCATTACCCATTTATCTAAACTTAGATATAGTTCCCCCCATTCCCATAATTAAAACAAAACATATTTTTTCAACAAGAATATAAATAATTCATCATATCAGAACCCATAAAATATGGGTTTTATAAACATGGCATCATAAAATAAATTATGGAAATGAAATTGAATTCATAAAAAATTGGGTATTATAAATGTAAAACATTTATATAAATAATATGAGAGGTATCAATGGAATATATCCTTATTATGATATTAGTAACACCATTATAACTCATCTTTGATAGAATATAATTTTGAAAGATCTATTTAAAACATTTCATGATGAAAATATTCTTTCTTCTTTAAAAAAATATATTTAAATAATAACCATTTAAAAATTTTAATTAAAAATATAAATTTAAAATTTTAATTATATCTTTGAAAACCCTTTAATCATTATTGAAATCCTTTTCCTTGATAATGCTTAAAGGTTCATTTTAAAAAAACATGTTTAGAAAATGATGTTCTAATTTAAACAAATCTACGACTAAAGAGAGAATGGAATTACATGAACCTTATAATATCATGAAAATAATAATATGTCTGATAAAAAATTTCATAGGGTACTATAAACAACTCAAAAAAATATTGGGCTGTAATATAACAATTTTCATAAAGAAGGCATGTTGAGACATAATTAACTAACCGATTAGTTAAATTTATAAACATAAGCACTTTATAAGAGAAATTATAAAATGGAAATATAAATAAACATAAATTTAAAGATTAATATCATATATTAAATTCTTTATCATTATATAATCCACATAAAAAATGACTGATGAATATGGAATAAATGTATGAAAAATAAAAGTGAGACTAAAAATCCCCTTACCATAAGTATTGACATCCTTCATATACATTATAACCTCATGTATAATAAAAATACGATTATTTAATATAATACATAGAAACATATACAAATATATAATATCATTTATAATTTACTTATGACTTTATATAACTCACATATTAAAAATTCCATGTTAATGTTATGTTTCAGGTAATAACTGTGTTGTTTTTTGTATATGTCAAGAATTATTATCCTTTGAACTCTTAATAAGATCCTGATTTCATCATACAAATAAATATAAAAATGACCCAAATATTATATATATTCAAACTATATATATTTATGGTGACTTATAATATTTATAGTTAGAAAATAAAATACACCGTTCCTGGTGACGGTAAGTCATACGTACGAATAAACACTATTTTTTTGATTATTTACACGTTAAAATAATTAAAATATATGATATATATTAATTAAAGAATACATTTATATCATATTTATCTCACATTTTTATTAAAACAAATTTTAATAAATTCCATGTAATATTTGAATGAATCACAATGTGTCATGAGGTGATAGTCCACCATAACACGAACAACGTCGTCATATTGCCAGAAATTATAATTCTTGAATGTGTGTGTGATATAAAAATTCTCAAACCATAATAAAATAATTGAAATAACATAAATCATATATAAAATACAAATCCATCATTTTGTATAACCATTAATGGTGGTCATGGAAAAACAACTGACATTAGTTCGTAATGCGGTTTTCCACTGTACAAACTGAATAATGATTGTGTATCCCATTTGATGTTATTTTTTTAAATTTTCGGTTATAAAATTAACATAAAAAAATAATTATATTCATGGTAATTAGTTTTTTCTATAAAAAATATATAAAAATAATTAAAATGGTTTAGGAATAAATAAAACTAAAATGTTCATCGATTAATGATACCTCTTATTCGAGAATCTCCTATTTATTTTCACAAAAAAACATACATGGTTGGATTTTATTAAAAAAAATAAGGATTTTAGGATGATTTAAGGTATGTTAATAGAATATTTGTATTGATTATTTCAAGGTGAAAATTATTTTGAAATGTAAAGAAAAGATAAGAAGAGGTTCCCTTTTATAATAGAGTGGAGGGGTACTTATGAAATTCCTCAAAAGATTAATTTATAAAAAATAAAATCTCAATGAAAATATAAAAAATGGTCATTTATTATAATATAATATATTATAATATTTTAATATCATAAAATATAATATTTTATACATGTTTTGGAGTTATTTTAACCCTTATAATTTTGATTAACATTTAATTGATTCATTTGAATTTAAATTATGGTGATTTTTTTTCAATATTAAGTGAATAAGACTATTAAAAATAAGGTGTAAATGGAAAAATAATTATTAAATTAATGATATTATAGATTGTATCCCATAAAATGTTCCCTTATTTAATATTTATATTATTTAATAATAATTTAATAAAATATAATTTTCAGAAAATATCAAAAGTGTTAATTTTTACACTATTCATTATATTAGCATTAATAAAATCACCAAAAAAGTTACGTTTGAACAAAATAATTTAATAACTCACTAATATATAATAATAATATATAAAAACTGTGGATCACATTAATTATGTCAGGTTATTTTTATTTTTAAAATTTCAAATATCATTTAATTGATTGTTTCATTAATTCAATAATTAATGCATCATCATTATGTAATTATTTATGATAATTATTTCTTCCATAAAATTGATTTTTTATATTGTATATAAATATATAATATTTAATAATAATAAAGATAGTAATGAATATCTTCAATTTATCAGCATATTGAAAATATTATACTTATTGAAACAAATATTGTGACATTTCCTAACTCTATTTGATTTTAATAATATCTAAGTAATTTTCATTGAAATTATTCCATTAAATAATTAAATTTTGAATTTTATGTTTCAAGGGTTGAATTTAATTTGCAGAATAAATATTTTCATGTGTTTGTGGTATTTTATAATCCTTATAACATTATTGTTAATCTAAATAAGATCTATTTAATAAATTTTCATATTCATATTCTAAATATGGAATCCACTTTTTGAAATTAATAACAAATAATTGAATAAATTTAATTTAAATCTAATCTGATAGATAGGGTGAGCTAACATGTTTTTATAGTGAAAAGATCAAAATATTGAAATGTTTTTATATCCAAATTCAATTTGAAATTATTTATAAGTACATAAATTAGATTCAATTATATAAAATTGATTTAATTGTACTTTAAAATCAATTAATTATATAATTTTACACAATTAAGTATTTATATAAAAAGTTATTTTTAATTAAAATTCATTATTTATTGAATATTCATCAAATTATGAAACTTATCCAAAAAGTAAAAAAAAATTCAAGAAAATGAAATTTTGATATCACAATTTCAATAAAAAAAATTATTTTTAAAAATTTTATTTATTTCAGTGTAAAGGTTTAATTATAAACAAGTGAACCATTAAAAGGCGATAAAACTACATTTATAAAAATAATGCTTTTAAGGATGGATCATGAATTTTTATATAATGTGTAAAAACCACATATTATGATGGTTAATAATTATATTTAATTTTTTGTATGTTTTTTTAATTAATATAATCCAATAAGTGTGGTTTTTTTTCTAGTATAAAAAACACCATTGGACATTTAAGTAGTTTTTCTGAAAAAAAATTTCCTTTTTAATTCCAAAAGGGTTTCGCATGTGTAGAACATATTTTTTTAATTAATTTAATATTATTGATACCAAATACTATGATGACAAGGTTATAATTTTATTTTCTAAATAATTACAATGATAAATTATTTTTTAGAAACATATTTTTTTCATGTAACGCAAGCTAAGCCGGTGTTCTGTGTAACACAAGACATAAAATAAATAAAATTACTTAATAAAATATATTTCCTAAAAATCTATCATTGGATAATTCTATAACCCTTAAAATTTGTTTCACCAAAAAATATAATCATGGTCATTAATTTTTTAATAAATTAATGTTACTTTCCTAGAATCCCACATTATAAAAATAAACACAAAAGCCTTTTAATAAAAATAGAAACTTAATGGTAACCCAATATAACTCATAACAAAGTTTAAACGTAGGGAACATATATGGATAGTGAAAACATGGAAATATAGATAAAACATACTATCATGCTTTGATGAAGTGTGATAGAGAATATATTCACGATAACGTTAATGACCACCTATTCATAGACACTATATGTCTATAAAGGGCCATTTATATCATCATAAATTATGATAATAGGATGAAATTTTATTTCCAAAATAAATTGAAAAGATATATATACTCGATTTATTCTCATAATTATAATATCACTCTTTGGTTGTGTCTTGATAAATTTACTCTTTATATCTCACCCTATGAAATGTTGTTGAAGTTATAATGCATGTACAACTAGTGGATCATGAGATTTATAATGGGATGTCAACTTATTCATTCGGTATCTTGTTATCATAATCATAGAACGGAATGAACAAGTAATCCAATATTCAAAAATCTTCTCATGGTAATGTAACAGATTAATATGTAAAGACACTTCCAATGTAAAACATAATGAATTTTATATTTTATTACCCTTATAAACCTTCCAAAATATTAAAATCTAATAATTTTGAATGAATATTCCTAAATTTACAAGATCAAATTATCATGAATCTACCAAAAAACATGATGTGACACGTAATTATCACGCACCAATCATGTGATGTTAATCTTGATGAATTATCATTAAACAAGGAAATCACATGAAAACCCATATTTAAAACACACGAGATTATTCATTCCTTATATTATAAATTTCTTATATGAAAATATATTCATTGGAATCTTGGGTTCATCCTTATACTGATAGAATATGTGATTTTATAATTCCAAAATCTATGTATATAATCACATGATATTTTAATAATGGATAATGAATAAGATTTTAAGATTTCTTATTTATTCAAATTCTATTATGAATTTCCCAACTATTGATAGGAGGATACTTATTTTTTAATTATCATTGTTCACTTCATCAGTTATAATAGCATAAGAATTAAATTTTCAATTTTTCATCTATGGTTTTTCTGGAATACCCTCCACACTAGTCCATGAATTAGGGAATGTGTTCCTGTAATTCTCTAAGTAATTGTAATTGAAAAGATGAATTTCGTAACATTCACTCTTTAGAGGTTTCTATTTATTCCTATTACTTTGGTAGTGAAATTCTAGTGGACCTTATTTCCCACACATAAACCATTTAACATTCCCCTTAAAAATTTTAATTATTTTTCCCTTCAATACATTGTGGATAATGTAAATATAATCCTACTCACTTCCTCATTTTTTGAGTATATATTTAAATATTTTTTTCTTATCATAACCATGAGATTTATAGGAAACTTTAATATCCCTTTTTGTAATAAGAATAATATGTAGGTACTTACTAGAAAATAATTTCATTAAATCATCCCAATATATTGAGTCACCATTACCTTGTTTCATCGTAATTTTTATAATGATTCCCCACTGATTTTTATCATCCCCAAGAGATAATTTCCCAACATTACTCTTTTCACATTCTGAAAAAAAACTAATAAAATATACATTTTCAGTGGCATAGATCATTTTATCGTCAACTAGTGGATCATTCATCGAACTAAAAGAATGTGGATGTTTCTTTAATACTGAGTCATGAATGCATTATTCCCTTATTTTTTTATTTTTAATCTCATCATTATTCAAATCTTGATATGTTTTTTTGGTCATATAAATATGTTTTTTCATTCCAAAACCCACATAATTACTGATATCATGAGGAATATTGTGGCATTTCCCATTGAATTCATCAATCAAAATGTTATTTATGGTTATATAAATTGACTACAACCATAAATGAATATTGTGACAAACATTATTCATACTGGTAAGACCTCATAATAAAGGTAAATTACAATTAATTTATAAAATCATAGTATTAATACTAGGTTATTAATGATTGTTACCAAAATTAGTGGATTATAACATATAATTATAATTATACATAGTGTTCTAAATAATGTTTTCCCATCTTAGTTTCTAATGGACAACTAAAACAATCATCTAATACCAATAATAATGACCTAGGATTTTCATACATGGATAATACATTTTTTGATTAATATTATTTACATTAACAAAACAAATGATCGGGGACCATAATAGTTAGTTCCATTGGATACATAAAAAATAGACATCAAGACTGCAGAAAAATATTTATTGATTACTAGAAACATATTTCGTTTTATTAAAATACTTAAAAATGATCATATCACGTGTAATGAAAAAATAAAAAAAATATGAGATCTAATTATTAGTAAGGGTAGACATTGAAGATATTAAGTTATTATAGTATGGAAAAATAAGATATTAAATATTGATATTTATTCATGGGAAATTTTTACACCCAAACTAATATGGATAAGAAACTTGTGTCTTCATCTAAGACATTAACATTTCAAAATACACAATTTATAAGAATAAAACACCATTCAAACTTAGTCATGAAAAATAATATCATATCTTAAATGTGTGTGGAATCATCATATGTATTGAAATATATATTATAAGTTAATTTTAACTACCTAGACTATCATATCATACCTTATAACTTGTTTTCCCTAATGAATCAATCACATCATATTTTTTTATCGTCACATATCAAGCACATAGACTAGTTTCCCATAATATATCAAGTATATCAACTTGTTTCCCATGATATATAATGAGATATAATTAATTAATTATTGAATTGATGGGATATATACATTACATAGATAACATAATAGAAATGACACATATCTATGCCACAATAACACAATTCATTCATCATATTAGATTCCATAAAAATTAAATGGATTACATAAACATTTAATAATAATTAAAATCCTAGAAATGAAATACATTTCAAAAACACCATGCCTTTATAAAAATAAACCATTTAAAAAATAATATTATTTGTATCATTTTATAATATCTTCTGTATGTCATGCGTAACACTAATAGAAGTCAACTTAGCTGTAATATAATTTTTAAAGATCTCTTCAAATCATTTACTGAGGAAAATATATTTTCCACATTGAAAAATTATTTTTTCATTTACTAAAACATTATGATAAAATGTATCATTTAAAATATCCTTGAAAAATTATAAATAATTAATTTAATCCAATTTAAATATATTTTAAATCCCTTTCCTTGGAAATTCAAAAAAGATAATTTTTGAAAAAAAATAAAAAACACATTTTTAGCCCAAAGATATAATAAAATTATAAGAAACATATAATATCATGAAAAGGTTTATATTCATGATATAACATTTCAAAAGTAGTATATACACCTCATAAAATAATATATGTCATTAAAGTAATATGTGTCGCATAGACGGAAAATTGAGACCAAATTACCCTACAGATTTGGTAACTGTTGAACCATAATCCCCCATGAAGGAGATATTAAAAAATAGATATCTAAATAAACAAAAATATATGTATAATGTTAATATATTACATTCATGTTAACTTTATACACTACACAAATTAAAATATCAGTCTATATGGCATAAGTCTCAAAAAAATAAAAGTGAGACTATATATCCCATTACCTTAAGTCATCAATTCATTCATATATGTTAAAACCTACTATATAATAAATATAATATAAATATAAATACACCACCAAGAAATATTAACATATATATAATACCACATATAATATAAATATTAATTTATATCACTCTCTTATTAACAATTCATTCATAATGTTATATTTCTTGTAATAACCTATTTGGTTTTCATACATGTTTTGACTTGATATTTTTGTTCCATTTAATTAGATCATGATTTAATCATCAAAAAAATTTAAACGTGAAATAAATATCATATATATTCATCTTATATGTATTTATATTTGATTGACAAAATTTAGTGCAAGAAAATAAAATACACCATTCATGGGGATTATTGGCCGTACGTACGCATGAACGATGTTATCATTTTACTGTCAGGTAAAAAGAAATAAAATTATATGATATTTTATCATTAAAGAATAATTTTTATTTCATATATGTCATATATTTTTTATTAAAACTATTCTTAATACATTCCATGTAATGTGTGATCAAATAACATCGCATCCCGAGGTGGTAGTCCACTGTACACAAGAGCGACGTTATTGTATTCCCACAAAATATAAATAATAAAGGTAAATGTGATATACCAATTAAATAATATTAATAAAATTATAGTAATAATATATATTATATATAAAATATAAATCCATCATTATTCAAATACATTGATGGTGGTAGTGGAATAACGAACGACAGTGATTCGTGAGGTTGTAGTTTGTAGTCCACACAAACAATGATTCAATATCCCATTTGATAGATTTTTTGATGTTTTTGTAATAAAATTAACTTAATATTATCAAAATATATTTAATATATATTTGTTTTTATAAAAATGTGAAATAAAAATAATTGTAAGGGTTTCAGAATAAATAAAACAAGAACGTTCATTGATGAAAGTTACCTCTTCTTTTTGTATATCCTTTTGATTTGAAAAAAGGAAATACATGATTTGATTTATGTCTAATGTATGGAATATATTATTAATGAAAGGAAGTAGGTATTTTATTTTTAAATATTTCTACCAAAAATTAGTTTTTTATATTTGATGAAAAGAGAACAAGATGTGGAGTTTTATAAGATATGGGAGGGGAACTATTGGAATCTCTCAAAATATTAATTTATAAAATATTAAATATCAATAAAAATTCATCAAAAAATTCCATTGAATCGAAGATAAAATATTATAAGGTCTTACTATCATCAGATAATATATTATAGGTATGTTTTGTTTCTTTTAATCCTTATCGTTTTGATTAACCCTTGGTCAAGCAATTTTAATTTTAACCGTTATAGAAACTTTTTCAATATTATGTGGATAATAGTCTTCATTATAAGGTGTAAATTAAAATAATAATGGTAAATTTATGATATTTTATAACATATATCATTCCCTTTTTCATCTTGTAATATTTTTTATATTTTTCAATAATAAAATAAAATATTATTTTCATTAAAAATTAGAAGTTTTAATTTTGATTATATTTATTATATCAATTTTTAGAAACTGAATAAAACAATATATATTCATACAAATGAATTAAATACAAATATAATATATAATAATGATTTAATAAATTATTTTATGTCCTAAATTAAGTTAAACTACATTAATTTTACAATTTCTATAATCATTTAATCAAACATTTCATTAATTGAATAATTACTAAATCATCATTACATAGTTATTTATGATAATTATTTCATCAATAAAATTTAAAATTTAATTTACACATTGTATATAAACGTATTATATTTCATAAAAAAATAAATTAGAGCGTATCTTCTATTTATCCCCATATTAAAAAAAATTATTCATATTAAAAGTAATAGTGTGACATTTTTTCACATGCTTGGATTTTAACAATATATGTTTTACTTTCATAGTAATATTTCCATTGAATAACTCAATTACAAAACATATGTGTTACGGGTAAAATTATATTTATTAAATAAAATTTAAAAAAAAAAATAATTTAATTTTATAGTTATCGTCACTTAATTTCTAACTTAAATTACACAATTTAACCTCTCTCATGATAACAAAATATACATATATAACAAATTGTATAGGAAAAAAATAAAACATAAAAATTTTAAAAAAACTATCTTATGATTCCAAATATAGAATCTATTTTTTGATACTCAAAATATATAAGTGGATAAATTTAATTTAAAGTTAATCTCAAATATAGGGTGTGAAAATGGGGGATTAAGGTGAAAATGTTCAAAATACTGAAATGTTTTTATATCCAAATTAAATGTGAAATAGATTTAAATGACCTAAATAAGATTACATAATATAAAATTATTCTATTTATACTATAAAATCAGTAAATAAATACAATTTAAAACTATAAAATATATATATGAAGAAGCTTTTGTCATTTAAAATTCAGTTGTTTTTCAATGTTCATCAAAAAATAAAACATATTAGAAAAATTCAAAAAATTAGTTGGAGTAAATTTTCATATACCTATTTCAATCAAAATGATTAATTTTTTGCAAAAATAATTTATATAACACTATAAATTTAGTTTTAAAATAAGTTTAGCACTAATAGGTAATTAAACATATTTTACAAAAAAAATATAATTTTGAATTCTAGATCTTGATTTATTTTTATATAATTCATAAAAAAAATAAGACAAATCATTAAATTAAATTAAATATATATATATTTATATGTATATTTATTTAATATATTAAAAAAATAGAGTATTTTATATTTTACTATTATAAAATGCACATTTCATAGTTCAACCATTTTTAAGAATAAGATTTTCTTTTTAATTTACGAAGGGTTTTACATCTGTAAACTATAAATTCATAATTCAGATAGTCTTATTTGGAAAATACATAATAACATATATGTTATCATTTTAATTTTTAAATAATTACAATAATAAAATTATGTTTTGTTGAAACTAAAAGTATATTGTAACACAAGCAAGGAAGGTGTTATGTGTAACAAAAGTCACTAATGAAATCAAACCATTTTAAAATATATATTTCATAATATTCTAAGGGTGTCACAATAGATCACCCATTTCAAAAAATGATGTCAACAATTCCTAACCCTTGAGATATTGTGGTTTCTACTTTATCCAATAATAATGATTCCATCATATAGATTTTTAGGAATCTAATAACTACTCCATTTCTTGACAAATTTCCAGCCTTTTACAAGTCATGTAATACATCATACATCCAACTATTAGTGAGAGAAGGAGTACGATAATGTACTTATATTCATATTAATTTCATAGTTCCTTCTCATTGTATAATATTAAATATTTGGATAATGTATTATATAAAAGATTTGATATGGATATTATTTTCCACAACACTATCATATAAATGTACACCGAGTATAGAAACATCAATGCTTTATACAACTAGTCACTTAGAATCCCCATTACCCTAATATATTTGGCAAACATAAAATACCCAATCAATGTCCTTTTGGAAAACTCATACACTACATCTCAAATCTATTTTTTATCTTAACATCGTAGGAGAATATAATACATGTATAAGATATATATAGGGATAATACTAAAAAAACATTCTAATAGAAGTAATTATTTTTCTTCAACCATAAGAACAATAATTATAACATAATGGAATTAAACAACATTTTTCATTTCATGGGTGTATTATTTTTCCCAAAACACATAGTTTGAGATTAAAAAATGAATTACTTATAGATTAATTTAATCCATTCATTTGATCTATGTAAATTTACACCTCTAAATATAATTAAGTGAAATCCATATTATAATCAAATTGTTAATGATTTAGACATTCTGTTGTATCCATTCATGGGACCTCCTAAATAATTATTTGATGAAGACACTAAGATGATATTTTCAAAAATCTATAACCCATCTATTTAATAAAAGCCTTATAAGTATGAGCTTTCTGTAAAGTTATTCATTGTATTTAATTCATCATTTATAGATAAACCAATTTATTCGTATTTTCATTCTATCTCAGTTTAAATTTTTAACTAATCCATGTTCTAGAATAGTGAAAGAGTTCTATATCATTCGTCTCTAGGGAACACTATTTTAATTACAAAAACATGTCACTTACATAGAGGTTTTGGGTTCTCTTCTATATATAAGAATTGGATAATTCATTTTAGAACCATTCCTTTTCACTATTAATCTAATAATTTTAATCCACATTTATTACAGAGGTTTTTATAATTCATATACTACTATTTTTGTAACTATTACCTAGTAATCCATATTTCCAAAGAATTATTATATGTAAATCCTTTGTAAAACCTCTAGAATGTTAATTCCATATAGTTATTCACAATATTTTTAAACATATTCTTCATGAAATTGATAGATTTATAAAATATTTGGAACATATATACTTCAATTTAGAAAAATATTATCATTCTATATTAATTCATTTTTATAGTTGTATATACTTACAATTTATAATCCCTTAATCAGACAGCTTGACTGAATAAAATATTTTTTTAATGACCTTATGTAAGATACTATACTATAGAGAAAATAAAATGTCTTCTATTATATATCCCACAAAGGGAAAATGTCAAGAAATGTTTTATATTTTTTCATATTTCAAGAACTAATATGGACATGGGAAAAAATATATAGATTTGGATATGGATCACATCAACCATTCTCCTTGATGTACCATCGATAGTGGTTTGGGAAAGCAACTTTTTATGAGGCCTACCCAATAATTCATATACAACACCCAAATATCATTGGGAATACTATAGTGAACATTCCTGATTTTGGATCCCTAAAATAACATTCACTTAATCCACTATAGAAAACCATTATTCAAAATGTCTTGTGTACCATCTTAAATATATTAATTCATTTTCACTAGAAAATATTATATTACTCCCTACTTGTATATTCAAAACAATTATTAGCCCAAAATCTCATAATATTTAAGCCATATTGTCCTTACACTGTGGATATCTATTGAATAATGGTTTAAAATAGTTTTTTCATGATAAATAACATCTACACAATCAGCTTCACATCATTAGTGAATGTATGAAATTTAAATAACTCTAAATAAGTGAAATGAAGAGATTCCTCCCAAAAATAAACATGTATAGGCTATAACATTAGATTATTTTGTTTTATTCCATTTATAGTAAATTTAATATTCCATTTATTCTCAAACATATACTCATATCATGTCTCATACTACAAATGGTGGAGTTTTAGTATTCCCATTACCAAAAAGACATTCATCCCATCCTTAACCAAGTGTTTGTGATTATTATTCCACAAATTTTTCCTTTCAAAATATCATGCCCATGTATGTGTTATATATAAAAATAACTTTGTAGGATACAATTTTTTGTCATAAAACTCTTTTTGATACCACCAAGGAACTGTGTGTTATCATCCTTCTAGAAAATCATTTAAAAATACACATCATCAAACTATCCAATAAAGAAAAAATTCATCCATAATACTGTTATATAACACAACCAATGCAACTCATATAACTACCCACTCTTGGATAAAATATTCACATTACCTTTAATAACAACCATACTAGTTTCATCATCCCAACATTTATAATACACAATCTTATTGAGAAATTATTCCCTATTTTATCCCTCTCAGATTCCAAGTGAAATGATTTCTCAAAATCAATGATCTATAACTCTAATAGAATTTTGATTTGAGGTAATAAATATTATTACCCCTCAAACCTAGTATTTATAGAAAAACATTCACAATACAACCTTTATAAATTTCACTTATTATCTCTATAAACATTCATTAAAATTCCTTTTTAATAAAAATTTCATTCTATGCATGAAAACCTAAATATCTACTTTCCAATTTTTCTATTTTTTCCTTAAAATTGTATTTGAATTTTTTCCACTTCTGATGGAATTTTCACTATAATTTGTATTTTTTTTCTATTTTTGTATATCCTTGGAAATCCATGTTTTGGATCTGCTTATTCAAAAGTAGATCTACTTTTTCCATAATTTATAAGTCATTCAAACTACAAAAATTAAAAAAATTAATAACTATCAGATCAAAAAAAATATTTACTGATGTAATTACAAATTCAAACAGGACATCATAAAATCCACCCCCACTAATTTGAGTCTACGTTTAATAATTCTTCTATCATTGGTATGATCTAAAAATAACATTACTAGTATTATATTAATTGTAAAACTAAAGCCTAAATTATAAAAATAGAATGTTCTATTTAAATAAATATATAATGTAATGAAAATTTTAATATTTCATTGAACAAAAAATTTATCAGATGAATGTCAATTTTGAACAAACTTTTGTAACAAAATACTTGAATGAATTTTTTGAATTTTCATTAAAAATATAATATTATGAATAATTGATAATGTAGTATTTAAATATTTAATCATTTATTCATCGTAACGAGGTATTTTATTTCAAATTAATAATTTTTTAACCATGAATTTTATAGTTACAATGATAAGATATTATGATGTTACAATGGGTAACTTTTAGAGAACAATTTTTTTAGATTACTATTTTTTTATTCAAAATCCATATTGTATATCCCTATTAGTTAACAAAAATAAAATTTAACGACTAATTATTTAAAATAAATGTATATTTTATATTTCGTACTATATGAATTTAACTTCAAAAAATGATGATTATAATTATTATTATTAATGTAATATTATATTATGCTTATAAATGAAGTTCTTGAAAACAAATTTTTTTAAGAATTGTATGGATTATTTTTGAAATTAAATTCTACAATGTATATGAGATTAATTTTATAAAATAGGATCCATGTTTCGAATAAAATGAAAATAATTTAATTGAATAATTTCAACATATTTTTTAGTCATAATGATTAGTAAAAATTGTGAATGTTAATTACCTTTGTTATGGTAAAAACAGGTCTATCGAGGTTTAATCGATATTGATAAGTGTAGAAAGGACATAAAAACCATATTAAATATCAGTTGACGATGGTATTTAGATATTATAATTTCAATTTTCAATTTTTTCCATCTTAGAGAAATATTTCTCAGAACATGACATGTCATTATTGAAAAACCATGAAAAATTACAAGAGTTCAACTGCCCTCAATTGTAAATGGGAAACCCATCACCATACTTATTCAAACAACTCAGTCAATTTCTCACCATGATTCCAAAAAAAATATATAACAAAAATAACTATTCAAATTATATTAGTGGTGTTTGTCCCGAAATACCAACCCCAAGGGACATTAGAAGAGACTCAAAGGGGGTTCTTTTAATAGAAGGTAATTTTATTCATTAAGTTATTTCTTTATTAATACTTTGTTTAAAAAAATAATTAAATTATAAAACTTTTTAGTTTAATAAAACAATTATCTTACATATGTTGAAATATCGTTATGTTTATCGAATAATATTTACCTATCTCATCCTCCATCTAATCGAAAACAAAAACATCGCTTGTGTGTAGAGTTGACTACTATCTTCTGAACTAATATTTTTTTCCATAACTGACTCACATAAATAGTCATGATGATTATGTTAGGTCAACTAGGTTAGATATCTTGGGTGGTGAATCAAGGTATAACAGATTAAAATACTACCCCTATTGATATTTTTTCACTGTTTATACAAAACTATCTTCTTTCTCATTCATGTTTCATAGTATGAACAAATCTTAAAGGAATCACAAGACACAAAAAATTTACGTGGTTCACCCTTACTGGTATATGTCCAAGGAGAATACACTAGTAATGTGCTGATGTACAATAACCACTAAAAGTTCCATGATGTTTACATAGTTTAGAGTAGACTCACTGTCCCTCCAGGTTTACCACCACTCATAATTTGAAAGCTTACTGCTCATTCAACTGAGGTGTTCTCACTTTTTAATTATAAGATACCCTCACCGTTTACATATTTGTAGGTCCCTTATTTCTTATAAAAGAATTCATCCTTCACTATATGTTGATTATCAATTGATTCCCCACTTTCATCCACTTATGAATACCACTTTAACGCAGTACTACTGGGTAACACCAAATCTTTCATGCAACCCTTTCTGCATCTTGCTCTTAACATTAATTCCTTAAACGAAAGATTACAATTTGGTTTCAAAACACCCCTTGCACGAAACATCAATCATATGACAAACTGAAATCTTATGTGAAAATTTATTAACATACATGCAACTCAAAATATTTTGTGCAACTCCCTTTTGTTAAAATTCATACGCAACCTGAAGCATGGAATCTGTCTAAGTGATTAGCTCTTACAAATGGGTGGGGTGTTATCGCTTATTTATAGGCATCAATGACCCCTATGTGGAATATTGTACTTTTGTCGTCAAAGTTCCTCTTCATGCTTGAAAACCTCAATTGTTCATCGCATTGGGTACACAAGTTTTTTTCACGTAACCTCATATTTTACACACATTTTCAAATCTTTCGTTCACTTCGTGACTTTTACATTTTTCAATGTTCAAATATCAAAAAATGACTTTAATTAATGCTTCCACACCATCTTCAATCCGGTGTGTATATTATTTTTCAATAAACATGAATCTCCACTTTCTGATTTTGAGGCCAAAAAATTTGTCAAACACTGGAAAATGGAACCACTTTAGATCTGTTCTTTTTTTACCACCCTGAGATCATCAATTCCATTTTCATCATTTTTTTCAACATAAATTTTCAAAAATATCTCTAGTACTTGAAAAATCACCATTGAAACCCTCTTTGTCAACAAAAACACTGACTTTGTCAACAAACACAATCACCACAAAAATAATTCAATGTTACCTTGAGGGATTCTGGCCCAATATTCTCTCCCTTTGGGTTTTTGACAACACATTCTTAATTATATACCTCATTAAATATCCTTCCATACTCAGCCAACATTCACCTCTTGGGATTCTATGAGTGATCAATGATTTAATCTACACATACTCTAATCCCACATGAGAAATTCTCAACATGAGAAACAAGGGTAAATGAAATGTTCATCAATGAATCACTTAATTTATGAAACCAATTATTCATACCAAACTAATACAAATTTCTAATCGCTAGAAAAATTATGACACCATTCCAATGTCACACTTCTACTTTTATCATGATCCTCAGTTGTCCTAATATCTTTTAT
The DNA here is from genome assembly GCA_963277665.1 of Viscum album. NCBI lineage: Eukaryota > Viridiplantae > Streptophyta > Magnoliopsida > Santalales > Viscaceae > Viscum > Viscum album. The sequence continues at coordinate 1,439,606,631 of OY728133.1, read as the reverse complement.
TTGATCGATCACTTCTAGAGTCATTAGATTTTATACTCTCCTTCTTAACTATATGGGTAATTGTGTTGTACAAGCTAATATCCCGCTAATCACATCAAAAACCAAATAATTCTTATCATGTTGATCCCCCTATCTTCTTCTTCACCTGTATTGATTAAATCTACTAATATTTTTGAGCTACCAATCAGCTTCTCCTCATGTCCTTGGAAAAGACATTATCTCCCATCTTTAACCACAGTTTCTCCACTTTTTAGAGTCACTTTTTCTTTCCCTTTGTCAACAAACCCAAAGGTCACACATTTTTGCTCTGTAATAGAGTAGAGTGAAGAAATTACAATAGTAAGGAATGCAAACCATACCTCGGGGAGAGGGGATACCTTTACATCCACACACATTCATGTTCTGGGAGTCGACTTGACTCCCATAGATAGTCAATTCCTCTCAAAAGCTTCCTTGGGTAAAACCTTTGTCTGAATGTCGGCAACCTATAAATCTATAGGCACATACACCAATATCACAATCCCTTTCTTCAACTTATCCTTAATAAAATTATATTTTTTTATCAATGTGATTTCTCCATGAGTGAAGAACTATATTTTTTCTAAGATTAATTTCACTTGATTTATCGCACTAGATCCCAATCGAAGACTTCACTTCAACTCCCATATCATCAAGATGCAACTTCATCCACAATATTTGGATGAATGCTTTAGTGGCTACAATATACTCAACTTTTGTGGTGCATAATGAAATGAAATATTTCTTTTTTTATCCAATGAACACACAATCCACCAATATATAATGCACCTCCTAATGTAGATTTCCTTTTATCCACTGAACTGGCCCAATCTGCATCAGTATATCCTAATAACTCAGACTGAGATTTTTCATTACATATCAATCATAAATCCACTATGCCTTTGATATACAAATTTTTTTTTTCATTACAAGAATTTCAATTTCCTATGTATTATCTTGATATCTTGCTGCTTGGTAGGTGGTGAATTCAATTTCATCACTTTTCGTGGTCAAGTACTATAAAATACCAATAATTTGTATGTATTCTTGTAAAATCCTGGGAAAATAAAGAATATGAAATTATAATATATATCAATATTTGTGAACAAAATGTTAATATTACTTTAAAGGCAATGATATTCTTGATGGCGTACCCAATACACAATAACGAGTTTCTTTGAAATCTTACGTTGCACACTAATAATATAATAATACTATTTTAAATAAAAGTTAATGCCTAGCCATTGCAATGGCGGGAATGAATATAACTAACTAAAAAATGATTAAATATTTTTGTAAAATATTTTTTAATATTTATCCAAAAAAAAATTAGTGGCTTAAAATGCAAATGGATCCAATTTTAAGAATAAATACTCTTATAATTTTAAAAGATTGTTTTAACTGCCTCTTGATGGAGAAACCTTTTTAAATATAATTTTTGTCACTTTTATATGATATATATGAAAAAATAAAATTCTTCTTTAGAATTGGGGCATTAAAATTTACTTCAGATAAATTTTTGGTATTTTTCTGACAATGTTCAATTTTTTTAATGAATAGTGGAAAATGCTGTATTTTATTCAAAAATGCTTTTTCATCTAAATTATTTCAATAGTTAGATTATCATTTTAATTGGTTTTAAAGTAAAAAATAGAATATATTTTTACCATTTAATCCAATTGAGGTCATTATAATTAATTTCACTTTGAAAATGGACATAAACAAGTGTCAATATTTTCATAGATGTTGTTTCTTAAAAACACGCTATTTGTTTTGATAACGATAATTGATTATAAAATTAATCAATGCAAATTATTTGTTTTGAATTTTGTAAAATTGATATCATTTTTTAATTTTTAATATCAAATAAATCTTAGGGTGAATTTTTGGTATTTTTCTCACAAATGTTAATTTTTAATGAATAGTGAAGAATAATTCATTTTAATTCAAAACTGCATTTTCATCCGATTTATTTATATAGTTAGACTGTCATTTTAATTGGTCATAAGGTGTAATTTAATTCCGTTTTTATAATTTAATATAATTTTGGGTTTTTGGTGTAATTTCACTCATAAATTGGTTGTAAAAGAAAATCAAACTTTTGATAGATTTTACTTCCTAAAAACCTGTCCTTGGTTTTGACATTGAAAATTATTTTAAATTAATTAATAAAATTTATATGTTTGGAATTTGATAAAATGGATTCAATATTTCGAATCATAATTTCCAGATTATGTTATTAAGATGCTTTTGTTTTTTGTCATTATGAATAGTAACGACGATATTTATCTTTAATTATCGTGATTAATTAGTAATCGGGTAGTTAAGGGTAATAAAATAATATCATAAGAATTTAAAATGACCCCAAAATGTGTCCTAATGCTACTGGTTGCATCATGGCCGACCCTGGGATTCATTGTGCCAAACATTGGGACCCCATGGAATCAAATTTGGGTGATAGTGACACTTTATCATTTTATTTTTAATGAAAGGAGAATATCACAAAAGTATGTAACATCTAAGTAAAGCAATTTTAATTTTGTCTAAATAACTGATATCTTGGACTATCAATCACTACTATAAAAACAGGTATTTTGGATGGGGCATTTGTGACGGGATCCCGTCGCAAATGGCCTTTTGCGACGGGGGCCCGTCGCAAATAGCCCGATGCGGAAAACGGCGTCGCAACAACAATTATTTACGACGGGCCCATTACAAAAATTACTCCGTATATTTGTAAAAAAAGCTTTTAAAAATAGTAATTGCGACGGTCCCGTTGCAAATACTATTTTTAAAAAAAATAAAAAACTATTAATAAATTATTTTAATGAATATAATTATAATACTATTTGCGACTTGCATAGTATCACGTCGCAAATACTAAAAAAATAAAAAAATAAATTATTAATAAATTATTTTAATTAATATAATAATAATTCAATTATAATTCAAAAATAAAAAATAATAAAATATTAATAAATGATTTTAATTAATATAATAATTGAATTATAATTCACAAATAAAAAATAATAGAATATTAATAAATTATTTAATTAATATAATAATATTAGAATTATAATTCATAAATAAAAAAAATATTAATAAGTTATTTTAATTAATATAAAAGTAATAGAATTATTTTACATTAAAATATTTATATAATTCAAATATTACAAAAAATTATAATAAATTTTAATAATATAAAATTTTAATATATATATATATATATAATTTAATATTATAAAAAATAAATAATATTATTATACATATTAATATTGTTATTTCAAAATATAATATTATTAATATTTTATAATGAGACAGAAACTACGAATAGAAAAAAAATTCATATTTTTATTTAACAAACTTTATAACATAAAAACAAACTCTAATCAGAAGGAGGGGGGAGGGGGATCTGTAGATGCTTGTGGAGAAAACTCCATCCCTAGAGTATGAGAGAGTCGGCGAATGTACTCCATCTGCTCATGCTGCTACTGCTGTCACCGACTCATCTGCTCCTCGTACAACTTCTGTTGGCGTCGACGCTCCTCCTCATGCTGCTATTGTTGCTGACGCATCTGCTCCTACTCCTGTCGGAGACTCTCTATCAGTGCAGTCTGAGATTGCAACTAATCCTCATACTGTGTAGCAGAAGAAGATGCACGAGCTCCTCTCGAGCTGGATGCAGACATCGCAGCACTGTCATAGTAATCTCCGTGATTCAGTCGAGAGGTGATACCAACTACCTGACCCTTCTCGAAGGCATACTGGGTGGCCTGCATATATGCCGCCTTATCAAACTGACGACCAGTGGTCTGATCTGATGACTAGGCCTGAATCTCAGGCTGGGTCTGTGACGCTGCGGCCTCATATGACTCCTGTAGTTGCAAATAAAAATTTAAATTGTGAATATATTATATGCAGTTAATTTTTTAACATGAAAACAAATAATACTGACCACGATGTGATGCTGACGATCACCTCTGAGCTCCCCAGTAGCAGGATCACTATACATCCTCCGATATACGTCGTACTCCATAATATCGGGGTGCTCAACAGCCTATAAGAATAAAAAATAAACTGTTAATATTTATAGTTATATAAAATATTTATAAATAATGTACGTACCAGATGCTGTCTATGAGTACTGAAAGAATGACTCCCAGCCTTATTAGTCACCTTCTGTCTCCCTCGATTCTGCCTCCCCACCGATGATCTCTTCTTAATGGCACCACTCAACCAGTGCGCACATAATCCATCCCATAAATGGGATGAAATGTACTCTGGTCTGTGTGCTCTACATGACTCGTCAAAATATGACACTCCTGCTTTCTTCGTGGCAGCTTTTCTAAAATTGTGCAAAAACTTACGAAAGCGATCACGCATGGCCACCTCCCATGCCTCGTGGATGGCATCACGCATGGTATCCTCGATCGGATACCATAAACACTACAAATAAATCAAAATATGAGGTTAGAAATGAAATAATTTTAAAAAGAAATATTATTTATTTACGTACGTACCAACCAATGGCCGAACATGGCCTGCTGCACATCAATGGGAATCTGGTCCCATGTAGTCCACGACTGAGAGAAATAGTTGCGCAAAATAGCGTTGCCATGTCTGACTACTACATGTGGAAAACTGTAAAAATAATAAACATTTATTATGTGAATAGATTAATGAAATCATAGTCAAATCCACAGGTTATCACACAGGTTATCACACCTCCGTGTGAGTGGATCAAACCCAAGACGTGGACGTCGCTTAGGGATGGGGTCAGGAATCATCAATAGTTCAAAACCACACCCCCTCTACGTACTCCCTGAAGCGCCTACAGGCTGAGGGTCATCTGCAAGCAACTCATCTGCATCAAAAGGTAGGTCAACATCCACCAACTCACGAAATGTGTCGTCGTCCATCTGAAACAGAAAATGTTAATGTTGTTATCAAATAATTGATAATTACTATTATATATACATATATATATATATTATGATTGTATATAACTACCATGTTATTCTATCAGTGTTCATCTTCATCATCATCTTCATATATGTCAATGTCATCTTCATATTCCTCCTCAACATCATCGATATCCATTCGAGTTCCCGTTGCTTCATCTCTTACCATTTCAAATTCATTTGTGACATCATTAACATCATCGTCATCACCGACTCTTAAATGTGGGGTGTCGTCATCGATAATCATGTCTCTTTGTAAAAAAGATTTATTTTGAGTACTCTCTTGAAAAACTTCAATTCTTTGCACATTAGTGAAATCACATTCACGTTGACTAAACTGAATGTCTCGAATTTTGATTTTTATTACACTCCACCAATCAGTCATGTCTCTGGATGTACACAGTACTTTGCGTAATAAACTTTATGTACCTGTTGAGCCAATAAGAATGGTTCATTTACTGCGAGAGCACTTTTACATTTAATGTTGATGATTCCATGAGTCGGATGAACACGCACACCTCTCTTTGTATCCAACCACCGACATTTGAACATGGTTATGTAATGTTGTCAAGATAATAGAGTTCAATGATTTCATCAAGTATGCTATAAAAGTTAACTTCATTTTCTCGATGATGAGATCCTCTCAAGCTAACTCCACTTTTCATTGTTTTTTTCGACTCCCCATATGCATGTGTGTGAAATCGAAATCCATTCACCACATATGCATTATAAGTTTTAACAAGTTTGGAAGGTGGGTTACTCAATATACACATCCATTTGCCAATTTTATCAGCATGTCGGGACACCTGAAAATTTGTGAAATAATTATCAATATAGTAAAATATACATTGAATGAGTTGCTTAAAGATAAAGAATTTATGTTACCAGTTTTTGAAACCACTGAGAGAAATTTTTCTGTCGGCGTTCTTCGAGAGCAGCTGCTGTAATTTTTGGAATTTGATTCTTGATATGATTATCATACAACCTTTAAAAAAAGTTATTTACTGTAACATAAATTACATAATAAGTGATATAAACACATACAATACAACTGATGTCATCTCTTCATAGTTGAGCAGAACATACGTATGAGCTCTGTGATTTTCATCATCCAAAAGCCAGAGTTCATAAACTCCACCAAAACCAAGCTCTGACTGGTTTAAAACAGATAATTGATTGTCGATTTCATCAATATTCCTCTCATTCTGTCTCATTCGATTTTGTTTTGAAGGATACATAGATTCAAAATAATGGGAGCAGAACAAAGATATTTCCTCCTTCAAATAAGCTTCTTCAATAGATCCTTCAACAGATGATTTGTTACGTACTTTTATTTTCAATTTTTTCATGCATCTTTCAAATGGTTACATCCATCGAAACTGTACTGCACCTCCACATTTGGATTCATATGGCAAATGTAACATCAAATGTTCCATTGAGATGAAGAAAGATGGTGGAAATATTTTTTCCAGTTTACATTTAATTACAACAACATCTTCATCAAGATTGCAGATAGCATCATAATATGCTGTAGCGGCACAAATTTTTTGAAAAAAATGAGACATGTATGTTATGGAATCCCAAATAGAAGAATTTAACATACCTCTTAATCCAATGGGTAGATGTATTTCCATTATAACATGACAATCATGACTTTTTAATCCAGTAATGTGACCATTCTTTACACATCTACCCAAATTGGAAGCACAGCCATCTGGAAGTCTCAAATCTGCAATCCACTGAAAAAATAATAAACGGTTTTCTTTAGACAATGTATATGCTGATTTTGGTTTTAGTAACCTTTGTTCTGACATTCTCAAACAGTTCCAGTTCTGGATGCCTGAAATTTGGGCAAGATCTAAACGTGCATTTACATTGTCTTGTCTCTTTCCTGGTGTATCCAAAACTGTATGAAACAAATTATCAAAACAGTTCTTCTCAATATGCATGTCATCCAACATGTGGCGGACCAACAAATCAGACCAATATGGAAAATCCCAAAATATTCTACGTTTAATCCAATTGTGTTCTTTCCCAAAACCAGAAATTTTTTGTTGGATTATTGTGGGACCGAAAGTGATGGGAGGTAATGAAAATACAATTGATTTTAACTCCAAACCTGATAGCATTTTTGGCGGTCTATCCCTTTCAATTGTTCATTTTCTGAAATGACATCTGTTTCTTTGAAAAGGATGATCAGCTGGAAGAAATATGTGATGATAGTCAAAATAACAAGGTTTTTTTTCCATGAATGAGCATAAATGCTTTGTTCTCTCCCATACAGTAAGGACATGATTTCTGAACATGTGTACTCCAGCCAGATAACATCCCATAAGCTGGGAGGTCACTAATTGTCCACATCAATGTTGCACTCAGTATAAAATTATGTTTCGTAGAAACATCATATGTACTGACAGCAGTACTCCACAATAAACTTAATTCATCAATCAATGGTTTCAAATAAACGTCAATTTTTTTCTTCGGATGTCCTGGAATTAGTAAAGTCAAAAAGATATATGGATCCTTCATCAATATCTATGGAGGTAAATTGTACGAAGTTAAAAAAAAGGCCAACATGAATATTGACTACCATAAGAACCGAATGGACAGAAACCAATAGTGGAAAGGCCCAGTCGAACATTTCAAGCTTATAAATCAAAGGATGGATGCACTCTATCAAAATGATTCCATGAATCACCATCGGCTGGATGATTCAAGCTTTTAGCGGTTGAAATATTCACATTATGCCATGACATCATTGTCGTTGTATTCTTAGACATGAATAAACGCTGAAGTCTGGATGTAAGTGGAAAACATCTCAACTGTTTTACAGGAATCAAACCAGACTTCGCATGATGCCCTTCTTTATATCTCAGTTTCCCTCATGTGGGACAACAATCCAACGACTCCGTTTCCCCAGAATATAAAATGCATTCATTTGAACATGCATGAATCTTCTGACAAGTAAGTCCCAAATATCGAACAAGCCTCTTACTCTCATAGTAATTTGCAGGCAAAACATTTCCTTCGGGTAACCGTTTTTTAAGCAAAGAAAATATCTGGTCAAAACATGTGTTTGACATTCCGTTATCTAATTTGATAACCATAAATTTTGATACTCCTTCAAATTTTCTCATCTTGCATGCAGGATATAATTCATCCTCAGCAAACCTCAACAACTCATAAAATTCAGACGGTTCCAACTCAGGATTTGAATCTATATCAGCCAGAGTTTCTATATGTTGAACAGATGAACCTACAACATCATGTACTAAATCATGAAACCGGGATTGATCCAGAATCAAGTTGGTACCACCTACTCTGGCACTGCATTCACCGTGTTGATACCAAAAAACATAATCTGGTTGAAAACCAAAACGCAAGAGATGTCCCCCCACTTTTTCAAACCTGTCAAACGTTCTCAATGCACATTTTCTACAAGGGCATTTTATTTTGCATTCTGATACAAATTCTGGATTTGATGCCGTAAATGATAAAAAAGTCTCCACACCCTCTATATATACTGGATTTAAACTAGAATCATTTGGATTTCTACGTTGATTTATCCATATGAGGTCATCTAATAATAACTGTTGACGACCTCATTGTTCCATATTTTTCTATAAAATATAAAAGCATTACTGGGTTTGAATAATTTTTTAGAAAAAACCTTCAAGAAAGGATTGAATATGTTGATAATAAAGAAAAACCTGTTACAAATATTGATAATTTAAATATTATATTGATTTTTTATTATTTTAATAATACTAATATAATGTTTTCATAAATATTAATTATATAATAATAACATTATCACATTATTAGTATATTTTATTATTAATATTAAAATAATATAATTTTTTATATTGTATACAATTATCCTTTCATCTGTGTGTTTAACATTCTGTCTCCAAATTTAATATTTGCATTCACTTTCACCTCTCTATTGGTGAGTAGTTTGATAATTTTGAAAAAGAATGCAAATATTACATGTGGAGACAAAAAACACACAGATGAAAGGAGAATTGTATATAATATAGAAAATTATATTATTTTAATATTAATAATAAAATATAAAAATAAAGTAATAACGTTATTATTCTTAATTATTGGTAATTATTCCTAATTATTGGTATTTATTCCTAATTATTGGTAATTATTCCTATTTATTGTTAAATATTGGTAATTATTTGTAATTATTGGTAAATATTGGTTAATATTGGTAACTATTGGTAATTATTGGAAAATATTGGTAAATATTGGTAATTATTGGTAAATATTGGCAATTATTCCTAATTATTGGTAATTATTCCTAAATATTGGTAACAATTCCTAATTATTACTAATTATTGGTAATTATTACTAATTATTGCTAAGTATTACTAATTATTACTAATTATTGGTAATTATTGGTAATTATTGGTAATTATTGGTAATTATTAGTAATTATTACCAGTTATTGGTAATTATTGTTAATTATTACTAATTTTTGGTAATTATTACTAATTATTACTAATTATTACTAATTATTACCAATTATTACTAATTATTGATAATTATTTTTTATTATTACTAATTATTGGTAGTTATTAGTAATTATTGGTAATTATTTCTAATTATTACTAATTGTTGGTAATTATTACTAATTATTACCAATTATTACTAATTATTGGTAATTATTGGTAATTATTACTAATTATGGATAATTATTGGTAATTATTACTAATTAATGGTAATTATTGGGAATTATTTCTAACTAATGGTAATTATTTCTAATTATTACTAATTATTGGTAAGTATTACTAATTATTACTAATTATTGGTAATTATTGGTAATTATTGGTAATTATTGGTAATTATTGGTAATTATTACTAAATATAGGTAATTAATGGAACTTATTACTAATTATTGGTAATTATTACTAATTATTACTAATTATTACTAATTATTACCAATAACTAGTAATAATTACTAATAATTACTAATAATTACTAATTATTACGAATTATGACTAATTATTACTAATTATTAATAATTAATGGTAATTATTGGTAATTATTGGTAATTATTAGTAATTATTACTAGTTTTTGGTAATTATTGTTAATTATTACTAATTATTGGTAATTATTACTAATTATTACTAATTGTTACCAATTATTACCAATTACTGGTAATTATTGGTAATTATTACTAATTATTTTTAATTATTGGTAATTATTGGTAATTATTTCTAATTATTTATAATTATTGGTAATTATTACTAATTATTACCAATTATTACTAATTATTGGTAATTATTACTAATTATGGATAATTATTGGTAATTATTACTAACTAATGGTAATTATTGGGAATTATTTCTAACTAATGGTAATTATTTGTAATTATTTCTAATTATTACTAATTATTGGTAAGTATTACTAATTATTACTAATTATTGGTAATTATTGGTAATTATTGGTAATCATTGGTAATTATTGGTAATTATTTGTAATTATTGGTAATTATTGGTAATTATTACTAATTATTTGTAATTATTACTAATTATTACTAATTATTACTAATTATTACTAATAAATAGTAATAATTACTAATAATTACTAATAATTACTAATTATTACTAATTATTACTAATTATTAATAATTATTGGTAATTATTGGTAATTATTGGTAATTATTAATAATTATAACTAGTTATTGGTAATTATTGTTAATTATTACTAATATTTGGTAATTATTACTAATTATTACTAATTATTACTAATTATTACTAATGATTAGTAGTTATTGGTAATTATTTGTAATTATTACTAATTATTGGTAATTATTGGTAATTATTGGTATTTATTTCTAATTATTACTAATTATTTGTAATTATTACTAATTATTACCAATTATTACTAATTATTGGTAATTAGTGGTAATTATTGGTAATTATTATTAATTATGGATAATTATTGGTAATTATTACTAATTAATGATAATTATTGGGAATTATTTATAACTAATGGTAATTATTGGTAATTATTTCTAATTATTACTAATTATTGGTAATTATTACTAATTATTGGTAATTAATACTAATTATGGATAATTATTGGCAATTATTTCTAATTATTGGTAATTATTGGTAATTATTGGTAATTATTGGTAATTATTACTAATTAGGGATAATTATTGGTAATTATTACTAATTATGGATAATTATTGGTAATTATTACTAATTATTGGTAATTATTGGTAATTATTACTAATTATTGGTAATTATTGATAATTATTACTATTTATTGGTAATTATTACTAATTATTGCTAATTATTGATAATTATTACTAATTATTACTAATTATTGGTAATTATTGGTAATTATTACTAATTATTCTTAATTATTGGTAATTGTTACTAATTATTACTATTTTGTACTAAATATTGGTAATTATTACTAATTATTAGAAATTATTACTAATTATTGGTAATTATTACTAATTATTCCTAATTATTAGTAATTATTACTAATTATTACTAATTATTGGTAATTATTACTAATTATTCCTAATTATTGGTATTTATTACAAATTGTTAGTATTTATTCTTAATTATTGATAATTATTACTAATTATTCCTAATTACCATTAACTATGAACAATGAATACTAATAATTTAAATTTATTAAGTAAAAAAACAATCTAAACATAATTAAATTACAACTAATTAAGAATAATTGAAACTAATAAAAAATTAAATTAAATATTAAATTAAAATGAACATAAATACCTATAAAAATGATCTGAGGTTGATCTCTGATCGTTGTTGAAAACTTCAATATCAACTCCGGAAATAAAAATTAATCTTAAGAAACGCTGAACTCTAAAAATAGATTTTTGAGAGAAGTAGAAGATAGATTTTGAGAATGAATTAAAAAACGGATGGTTGGGTATTTATACGTTAGCTTATTTGCGACGGGAATATTTACGATGGGATACCCGTCACAAATAGTATTATTTGCGACGATACCCATCGCAAATACCTTAGCCCGCATTTATTACGGTCAACGGTTAAATAGTTATTTGTGATGGGTCTTGTCGCAAATAACTACCTGTCGACAATCTATTAGCGACAGGGGTATATTCTCGTCGCAAATAAATTTCCCGCGATTTGGCGCGCAGTGCGCGCCTGTCCTTTTGCGACGGGTTAGCTTTCCCCATCGAAAATAACTACTTAATTGCGACGGGGGAATTCCCCTGTCGCAAATAACCCGTCGCAAATACCAATTTTTCCTGTAGTGAATATTCATTGTAAATCTAAAACTATTTCATACATCATAGTTTTTTTTATAATTTTTAGACAAAAATAAATTAAATTTTTTATAACACCATGATGATGCAGCGATTACCTCTTTAATTAATGATTAAAATAAAATGAAATGATAATTAAAATCTAACACTTACACTTGTCAAATACATATTGGATGATTATATTTAGAACCCATACCACCTTATCATCGAAATATTTCTTTGTGGGTCCTTTAAAATATCAGAAACCTTTTAAAATAAAGTGACATTTCATGACATTCCAAGAGTGCCCCTCCTCCCTCTTATAAAAGGCCCTCACCTCTAACTCCTTACCCACATATCTCAAGCCACTGGCTTGGCCAAACTCTGATCATTTTATCTCTCCACATCACTCTATTCATCATATAAGCCTTACCTTAGGCATAATTCTCTTCAAGAAACAATTTTGGTTTAAACCAAGAGGAGTTACCCGATTTAACGGTAAAGTATTCTCTTATGTTCATTTGTTTTATTTTGCTTATCCAACCCCCTAAACTATTTTTATTCATTTATTTTGTAACAAAAACAGTATATTAAATATACTAGGATGTTTTATGATAAATATTCGACCTACACTTACACACACCTCCATCTAATAGTTAAAGAACATACTGTTTCTGTGGATGGCGAATTATTGCATCCCGAAATGATCATTGTTCAATATTTTTTTAACACCTTTTATGGTGGCCATTATGATGTCATTGTATTTTATATATGATATATATGGTATTTATTTTTTCTATATGCTTCTGTATTTTATATTTAAAACATACCTTTATTCTTTGCATGTTGTGCAAATGCGATAATTTCATAAAAGGATGTGTGGACTACTGCCCCCTCAAGTGATGTTACTCGTTAATGCAATTAATGAACATCTGTGACCAATATAACATATATATTATACTGGAATTATATTATATATATCTCTCATTTATTTTTCATTCCATTATATGACAAAGAAATGAATGTAGCGTTCATGCGTACGTACAACCTATCATCTCCATGAACGGTGCATCTCATTTCTTTTTATCTCCAAATGTTATGGAATAGTATAAAATTAATATGTACTAGATATATACAATATTTAAATCATTAATACTATTCTGGATGTTATTTACAAATAACTACCAGGATAATCATTTTCAAACAAGTTCATTTTTGACTCATGTACCAAACATCGACAAAAACATCTCATATGAACTCTCAAAATTAACTAATTATTATAACATTATAATATGTGATATTAATTGAATAATAAAATAAAATTGAGTTATTTAAGTAATTATAAATTTACCATAGTTTATTATTCAGGAATTTCAAGAAACGAATAAGACAAGTCGGACTTGAGGTAAGGGATCCTACCTCTCTCTTTCGTTTTAAGTACTCTCTTTTATGACATTTCATTTAAGATCATCATTATTATGTTTGGGGATGTTATTTTATATTCCTCATTCATTAATTTTTATGTTCATATGATGAGAGACATTATATTATTTCATCAATCCATTTTTTGGATGTTTTAAGTGGCGCTGTTAGGCTGCCGAGTTTTCTTAAGGGATTTTTCATCTCACTCTTATTCCCATGAGATTTATGCAATATTTTCCACTATTTCCTTTTAGTGGTGTATGTACTTCCCATTATTCTAATCTCTGTGTAATATAATTTCATTTATGGGTATGTACAGGAACGTTTTACAGTCCTTCTTTCATGGGGTGAACATTTCTAATGTTACCCAAATCAGTAAGGGAACCTTTCACCATCCTCTTTTTTAAAAGACTTATTTTTGTTTGGTCTTTTAATTTACATCTTCCTATTCGGGATATGTTCTTATAAATCCTTATTGCTGTAAATGATATGTCCAAGTGAAGAGATACCATTTTTATCTCTCATCATCTCATTTTATGAATTTTAAAATGTCGTCATTAGGCTGTCAAATTTCATTAAGGGTACATCTTAAGCCAATTTCAATTCTCTGGGTTAAACCTCTACATCTTGATTATGTCGCACTATTAATATGTGTGGATGAACTCCGATTTTTGTACACTTAATATCCTCTTATGTTAGGTGGATTTATATTTTCCACACATAATCATGTAATTGATTTATCCTTAATCTAAGGATTCCGACTTTGTAGGTGACTTTGTCTCAATCTCCTTTCATTGAGGCATATTTTGTTTTATACACAACTTTATTTTATACGGTTTATAAACCCCATTGACATTTACTTTTATTTGAAAGGAATCTTTTTATACGAAGCATTTTACTAAACGAAAAAAGGGAATGATTTTGTCATACGTATGCGGCGACATGGACTTGTCCACCACCGTGAGCATTATTTGAGTTTCAGCTTCCTCTAAAAGCCATAACATATCTTTAAATGAAAAAATAAATACCATGTATTAATTTTCCTTTATTTTGGTATTGAAAATGGTGTTGATAATGTTTTTATTATATCAATGTGTTATTGATATATTATGATTGAAATGTGGAAATGTTATGTTTCCTTTAGGCATGTTTTATGTGATACAATATGTTGTGGTTCTAGGGCATTTTTTATGAATACGGGTGGTTCTATGATAAAATAATGGCGGGTGATCCCGATATAGCTCTCCAATGTATTGGGTAACACGTAGGGGTTAAATGCTAAGGTTTCTTTGAAGATATTTATGGAATATACTGTGATGGGTATTCCAAATGTAACCATGGGGGTTACTCCCTATGTAAAAAGGTTATGAATGCCTCATGTTACCTTTATGTCCTATGTTTTCTATATGTTATTCATAAATCTTATGATTTCATTAGGTATGTTAATGTTCTTATGTTTTAAGAGTAAAGTATGATTTCATTGATTCTTAAGTATACATGGACTAATGTTTTCTTTCCATATTTTAATATCCTTTACTGATATTTTTATGCTTCTCCCATGTTATTGAAATGTTTTCCACAAGACTTAAAGATGAATAGGGTCAAGGATGGGATCATGTAAAGAAAATATATCTAAAACATTGTACTAGACATGTTTCTTTTTAAGAGTTTTTATTCAACGATGGAAACTAAGTAGAAGTTTCTAATTTGTAATCATTTAAGATGTAATAGTTATCTCCTAATTATTTAAAACTCTAAACCTGAAAATAACCTCAATGTGAATTATTCACTTAATTGAAGATTAAGTAATGTTTTATAGCCATGTTCTTATAGTTGGTATTAGGGGTTGGTTTAGACAACATTAGGGATTATGAGTTTTCATTAAACACATGATTAGTCCCTATGTTTTTTATCTTAGTTAAATCCCTGTTTTATAACTTTTTCAGATCATGGTAATGGAAGGAGGAGGATCTCAAACAACATTTTTATCTCATCCTGATGACTTGCTTGAAAAAATTATTGCAATGTCATGTTCAGATGATTGTGAAACTTTTTCTAGCATACAACTCACTTGAAATCAGCTGTTTGAGATATCAAACACCTCCACTATAACTCATTATCATTGTGGATCATGGGTTGAATTTAGACATTTCATATTTTCCCAATATTCACATTTTTTCTAGAAAGGTAGATATTATCAAGGAATTTTCAAATATTTTACCTTATCAAAAGATTTTGAAGCATATTATGATTTTAAAGATGGTTATGAAGAAGGAAACCTGTGTGCAACCTATTTATATTTTCTATTAAAATATAATCTCTTATTACATACCTATGGTATTTTAAAAGGACCATTAATTGAAAGTTTCAACTCAAATTCGGTGATACTATTTTATATAAATCATGTCTTATCAGATGTTTTGAAATTAAATGTCATACATTATTATTTTCCAAATTTTTTTCTGTGAACACCCATATGACCCAAGTTGCACAAGGTGTATTTGGATGAAGGAAGCAAATGATTTTGAAGGATCTCTAAGTGATTTTTGTGATGCATGGACCATCTAGCTACGTGAATAAGATGATGATGAAACCAAATGGACACCATGATCAAGGTATGATGTTCATCTTTTTTGGGGATCATTTAATTTTATCTTATGATGGTGAAATAAGATGTTAATAATTAAGATGTTGAGATCATAATGAATTTGGATGAAAATGAGAGGTATAAGGAAACCATTGAGGTTAAAACATGTTACGGTTATTTTTTAGAGTTATAAAAAGTACAACCCGTAAGATGGGTGAAAACCCATCACATCCGTCAAGGCCACGTGAATCGAACCCACAACTGATGGGAGACAAGGGTGCATGGCCTACCAGTAGCCTACGTGATGTCCCTAGTTAGTAGGATGTATTTTTTTTAGTTAAATGATTTTATGGATCAATAATAAGTTGATTTTCGGAACTTATGTTTTATTGAATGGATATCCTTATCATCGGAAAACGATTTGGTGACTGAGTAATAAAGGTTATTTTGGAAGATGATATCTCTTTCGTGGAAACAATATATTCCTATAGAAAATAAAATAATTTGGGATTTCAATTGAGGAGGAACGATGGAATTTTAATTTGGAAGAAGCTATGATTTTATTGTAGACATATGACGTTTTGGTTTATTTATGAAAATGATTAACCTATCATAGAGAATATGGGATTAGGTTAATTAATTCTCAATATTAGACTTTAAGAGAAACTAATGTTATTTGGAGATAAATGTAAGTATTTACCTTGGAAGACAATGTGATTAAATCCTTCAAATATTTGGGTTTCAGTCTTAGTTTGGTTTACATTGATGAATTTTATGGATAAATTGTTTATAGAATAGTCTTCATTGATCTTTGGGTTTTGTTGGACAAATTTTGGAGAATAAGAATAGATATTCTTTTTATAAAGGATTAGCCTTTTGTGGATTATCTGACCTTGTTCTAACAATTTTGGTTTTTGTAAGGGTCTAAAGACCTGGGAAATATATAGTTCTCCTTTTTGGATTAGATGATTCTTTAGAGGATGATTATAGCACTCTTAATTTGAAAAGGTCATCCTAAATACTCGTCTTTTGTAGAAAATATGAGTTTGTGTAAGAAATCTAGTAAGTGATGAAAGTCTACATGACAAGTAAGTATGTTTCCGTAGGATTTACTTAAGCTCATAAATAAATTCCACAATGAAAAGTAACTTAATACAAAAAATTTTCCCGTTAACTTTTCCTACTAGGGAATCAAATATCGTTTAACCTATCACAAGATTGTGATTTTCTTGTGGTTAACTTTCTCCTAAGCATGTTTTCTATCACTCTCCATCAGAACATGACCCTTTGTTTTCTCTTCTATTTTAATGTTTTACTACATGGAATCTTAGTATGGGATTACCCGGGTGACCTTTGTACTTCCCTTTAATTATTTTAAATTGACAGTTTAATTTACTCCTTTTCTGATGTGGGACGTTCAATGAAGTTTCTGAGCCCATTTTAAAATTTCGAGGACATAATTTACAAAAGGGGGGAAGGATGTAACATCCCAGGTAAATAAAGAATATGACATTATAATATATATAAGTATTTTTGTATAGAATTTCAATATTACATTAATGTGAATGATATGATCGATGGCGTACCCAATACGCAACAACAAGTTTTTTTGAAATCTTACATTGCACACTAATAATATAATAATACTATTTTAAATAATAGTTAATGCCTAGCCATTGTAATGGCAGGAATGAATTGAACTAACTGAAAAATGATTATATATGTTTGTTAAATATTTTTTACATTTATCCAAAAAAAGTTAGAGGCTTAAAATGCAAATGGATCCAATTTTTAGAATAAATACTCTTATAATTTTAAAAGATTGTTTTAACCACCTCTTGATAGAACACCATTTTTAAATCTACTTTTTTCCACTTTTATTTTATATATTTGACAAAATAAAATCTTTATTTAGAATTGGGACATTGAAATTTAATTTAGATAAATTTTTGGTATTTTTCTGATAATGTTCATTTTTTAATGAATAGTGGAAAATGCTGCATTTTACTTCAAAACTGCTCTTTCATCTAAATTAGTTATATGGTTAGATTTTATTTTAATCAGTTTTAAAGTGAAATAATAATATATTTTTACCATTTAATCCATTGGTGGTCATTAGAATTAATTTTAGTTTGAAAATGGACATAAAAAAGTGTCAATCTTTTGATAGATGTTGTTTCTTAAAAACACGCTATTTGTTTTGACAGCGGGAAATGATTATCAAATTAATTAATGAAAAATATATGTTTTTAATTTGGTAAAATTGATTTAATTTTTGAATTTTTAATATAAAATAAATCTTATGGTGAATTTTTCATATTTTTCAGACAAATCTTCATTTTTAATGAATAGTGAAAAATACTAAATTTTAATTCAAAACTGCCTTTTCTTCCGATTTATTTATATAGTTACATTGCCATTTTAATTGGTTTTAAGGTGTAATTTAATTATGTTTCTATAATTGAATATAATTTTGGTCTTTGTATGTAATTACACTAATAAATTGGATGTAAAATAAAATCAATCTTTGATAGATTTTACTTCCTAAAAACCCATTATTGGTTTTGACAATGGGAATTGTTTTAAATTAATTAATACAATTTCTGTGTTTAGAATTTGATAAAATGGATTCGATATTTGGAATCATAAGGTACAAATTATGTAATTAATACTCTTTTTATTTTGGTCATTATGAATAGTAACGACAGTAATTATGTTTAATTATGGCGATTAATTAGCAATCGTGTAGTTAAGGGTAATAAAATAATATCTTAAAAAATAAAATGACCCAACATGTGTCCTAATTCTACTGGTTGTGTCATGGACGACCATGGGATTCTTTGTGCCATACTTTGGAACCCCATGGAATCACTTTTGGGTGATAGTGACACTTTATCATATTATTTTTAAAGAAGGGAGAATATCAAAAAAGTATGTAACACCTATGTGAAACAATTTTTGGATTCTCTACATAAATTATCTCTTGGACTAAAAATAGTCATTTTAATTCAAAAATGATTTCCTAAATCATAGTTTTTGTTTTATAATTTTTAGAAATTAAATAAATTAAATTCATCATGACACCATGATAATGCAGTGATTACATCATTAATGAACGATTTAAATAAAATAAAATGTTAATGTAAAATCTAATAGTTACACTTGTAAAATACCTATAAGATGATTATATTTAGAACCCTTATCACCTTATCCTTTAAATATTTCTTTTTAAGACCTTTAAAATCCGAAAATCATTTTACAATAAAGTGGCATTTCATGACTTTCCAAGAGTGCCCCTCCTCCCTCTTATAAAAGGCCCCCACCTCTACCTCCTTACCCACACCACTAAAGTCATTGGATCAGCCAAAATCTTATCATTTTATCTCTCCAAATCCCTCTCTTCATCATATAATCCTTCCCTTAGGTGGAAATCTCTTCAAAAAACCCTTTTGGTTCAAACCAAGAGGAGTTACCCTATTTAAAGGTAAAGTCTTCTATTATGTTCATTTGTATTATTTTTGCTTCTCCAACCCCCTAAACAATTTTTATTCAAATAATTTGTAACAAAACAAGTATATTAAATATACTAGGATGTTTTTATGAGAAATATTCGAGCTACACTTACACACACCTCCTTCTAATTGTTAAAGAACATACTGTTTCTGTGGATGACGAATTACTGCCTCCCGAAATGATGATTGTTCAATATTCTCTTAACACCTTTCTTAGTGGCCTTTATGATGTAGATGATTTTTTTATATATGATATATATGGTATTTTTGTTTTATATATGCTTCTGTATTTTATATTTAAAACATACCTTTATGCTTTTCATGTTGTGCAAATGCGATAATTTCATACGAGGATGTGTAGACTACCGCACCCTCAAGTGATGTGACTCGTTAATGTAATACATGGAATGTATAAAGAATGAAAATAATAAAAATATTTGAACTATATAATATATATATTATACTGAAATTATAATATATGTATGTATAATTTATTTTTAATTCCATTAATATGACAAAGAAATGAATGTAGCGTTCGTGCGTACGTCCGACCTAACATCTCCGTGAATGGTGCATCTCATTTATTTTTATATCCAAATGTTAAGGAATAGTATAAAATGAATT
Organism: Viscum album; assembly: GCA_963277665.1. NCBI lineage: Eukaryota > Viridiplantae > Streptophyta > Magnoliopsida > Santalales > Viscaceae > Viscum > Viscum album. The sequence continues at coordinate 1,439,586,233 of OY728133.1, read as the reverse complement.
TGTAATAGATATATATGATATTTAAATCATTAACACTATTCTGGAGATGATTTACATATAACTACATGGACAGTCAATTTCAAACATGTTCATTTTTGACTCATATACCAAACATCGACAAAAACATCTGATATGAACTCTCATAATTAACTAATTATTATAACATTAAAATATGTGATATGAATATAATAATTAAATTAAAATGAGGTCCTTAATAAATTATAAATTTAACATAGTTTATTATTCAGGAATATAATGAAAAATGAAGAAGACAAGTCAGACTTGAGGTAATGGATCCTCCCTCTCTCTTTCTTTTTATGTACTCTCTTTTATGTCATTTATTTTAAGCTAATCATTATTATGTTTTGGGATGTTATTTTATATTTCTCATTCTGTAATTTTTATGTTCATATGATGAGAGAAATTATTTTATTTCATCAATCCATATTTTTGGATGTTTTAAGTGGCGCCATTTGGTTGCCGAGCTTTCGTAAGGGATTCTTAATCTCACTTTTATTCCGGTGAGATATATGAAAAATTTTACACTATTTACATTGAGTGGTGTATATTCTACCCATTATTCTACTCTTTGTGTAATATAATTTCTTTTATGGTTATTTACATCAACGTTGTACGATCCTTCTTTCATGGGTATAACGTTTCGAAAGTTACCCAAATCGGCAAGGGAACCTTTCACCCTCCTCTTTTTTAAAAGACTTATTTTTGTTAGGTCATTTAATTTACATCTTCTTATGTTGGGATATGTTCTTATAAATCCTTATTTCTCTAAATTATATGTCCAAGTGATGAGATACCCTTTTTATCTCTCATCGTCTCATTTTAATAATTTTAAAATGACATCATTAGGCTTTCAAATTTCTTTAAGGGAACATCTTAATCCAATTTCAATTATTTGGGTTTAACATCTACTTATTCATTATATCGTTCTATGAATATGTGTGGATGACCTAAGATTTTTTTACAATTAATATCCTCTTATGTAAGGTGAATTTATATTTTCCACACATAATCATGTAATTGATTTATCCTTAATCTAAGGATACTGACTTTGTAGGGGACTTCGTCTCTCTCCTTTCATTGAGGAATATTTTGTATTATACACAAATTTCATTTATAAGGTTTATAAAACCCATTGACTTTAACTTTTATTCAAAATGAATCTTTTTATATGAATCCTTTTACTAAATGAAAAAAGGTAACGATTTTGTCATACGTATGCGGCGACAACGACTTCTCCACCGCCATGACCATTATTTTAGTTTTGGATTATTCTACAAGCCATAACTTTTTTTTAAAAACGATAAATAAATACCATGTTTTAATTTTCCATTATTTTGGTATTGAAAATGGTTTTGATAATTTTTTTATTATATCAACGAGTTATTTATATCTTGTGATTGAAATGTGGAAATGTTTTGTTTACTTTATGCATGTTTTATGTGATATGATTATGTTATGGTTCATGGGAATTGTTTATGATGTTGAGTGGTTCCGTGATAAACTAAGGGCGGGTGAGCCCGATATAGATCTCCAATTCATTGGGAAATGCGAAGGGGTTAAACTCTAAGGTTTCTCTGAATAGATTTAGGGAATATACATTGATGGGTATTCCAAATGTGACCATGAGGGTTCCTCCCAACGTAAGAATGTTATGAATGCCTCAAGTTATCTTTATGTCCTATGTTTTATTTGAGTTATTCATAAATCATAGGATTTAATGAGGTATGTTAAAGTTCTTATGTTTTAAGAGGAAAGTATGATTTCATTGATTCTTATGTATACATGGACTAATGTTTTCTTTCCATATTTTTATATCCTTTACTGAGATTTTTATGCTCATCCCATGTTTTTGAAATGTTTTCTAGCGGACATAAAGATGAATAGGATCAAGGATGGGATCAAGGAAAGACAAGTTATCTAAAACATGGAACTAGACATGTTTCTTTTTAAGATTTTTTATTTCATGATGGAAACTGAGTAGAAGTGTCTACTTTGTAATATTATGAGTTGTAATAGTTATGTCCTAATTCTCTAAAACTCTAATCCTAAAAATATCCTCAATGTGATTTATTCATTTAATTCAAGAATAAACAATGTTTTAAGGTTGGGTCCATATAATTATGTTATATTAACCACCTTTCTATTATCATCTATTGAAAATTTCATCTAGGAAGCAACTAGAGTATTCATTTCCTTAGAATTTTCTATCCCAAATCTCCTCATAACCTCATGGGAATATATGTATTGAAATATAAATGTGACATTATTTCCTTGTATTACCTGTAAAACAAGGAAAAACGTCATCTCTCCATTCATTGACATTTCAAACTCACTTTTCATGAATTCAGGAAATTGTCTGCACAATGCATCATCTAATCCGCAAAATATAATGTCATCAACATAGACTAATACCATCATCCTTTTATTATGTTCATTGTTGAAATAGATATTGTAATAAACTCCACCATGCTAGAAACCAAGTTTCTTAATATATTGATCAAGCCTTGAGTACCATTCTATTGGTGCTTGTTTTAGCCCATATAATGCCTTCTTCAGCAAACAGACCTTGTTCTCATCCTCATGAATGATAAAACATATTAATTCTCTATGTAATATTATTCTTCAAGAACCCCATTCAAAAATAAAGATTTGATGTCCATCTTGAATACATTGAATTTCCATTGAACTGCAAGGCCTAAGAATAATCTGATTGTCAAAAGCCTTGAAACTGGTGCAAATGTCTCATCGACATCTATTCCCTTTATATAGGAGTATCTCATTCACCCTAGTGATGCTTTGATTCGAATCACTATGCCATATTTATTCATCTTGTTGTGATAAACATATTTAGTACCACGGAATGTTTTATATACTGGCCTCGAAACAATATCCTAAGTATGATTCTTCTCAATCCGGTTTAGCTATTCATTTATCGCCTAAACCCGGTTTTCATCTCCAACTACATCAACAAAACTATTAACATCAACTTGTGATAAAAAAGATATCTGTTATAGTGCCTTCATTCTTCTTGTCTGAACTAGAAGTGTCTGATCACCGATGTTATTTTTCCTATCAATTTAGGCTCGACTCGTTCACTTATAAATAGATACTGACTAAGCTTCTTTCATGTCAATCATCAGTATCTTCTTCTAAGTCATCATCTGCTACTTCTGTGCCCCCTATGTCATTTTTTTCTTCATCACTTCCATCAAGCAATTATTCAATTTGTTTTTTATTATTCTCCTACATTTCCATGATAGTGAAGCCATTACCATCAATGACTTTTCCCAATATCTTGATAAAGAATTGGTATCCTTTGATTTTTCATGATTAGCCAAGTAATATCTCTTGATCTCTATATGAGTGAAATTTAAGTTGCTTTTTTGTCGATAATGAAGAACTTAATTCTAATGATTTGAAAATATTTCACTGTTTTCTTTTTCTGTACCAAATATCATATAGAGTCTTTCCTTACTTTGGACACAATAGATACCTAAGAGAAATGTTGACTGATGTCAATAGTCATTCCTTCCAAAATTTCTCCGATATGTCTTTTTCTATAAGCATCGTTCTGGTCATGTTGTTGATGATCTGATTTATCCATTAACCACTCCATTCTATTGGGGAGTTCCCACTGAAGAAACATTATTCCTTAACCTTTGTTTCTCGAAATATTCTTACACCTGACTGTTTGTGAATTCTCGACCATTATCAGTACAAAACTCTGGAATTTTCTATCCTAGAATCCTTTTGCACTCCCTATTGTACTGATTTAAGAATATAAACATATCATACATATGGGTAATATCAAATACCCATGCCATTATACTATAGTCAAAAATTAAAAGAACATAGTACCTATTTACATATATTTCTCATGTTGTGATAGGCCCACAAACATCATCTTGCACCAATTCAAGCACTCTTGTTGACTTTTTTTTCTTTTCCTTATACATATTTTTGAAGATATTCTCTTGTTGGAATGCATAACATGTGTGAGAATGATCCCGTGATAGATTCGGTTTATCTCTTGCTACATCACATTTCACCAGATCTTCTAGGGATGGTTGGAATAGATGACCAAGTCATTTATTCCACAAATTGTTTTCATCCTATCTAAATAGAAAGCTCATATCCTCTTCTCCACTTACCAAGTAAATATTTCACTTTTTCATTTTTCTCTATAGGGTCAATGTACCATCTCTTCCCTTGATGACACACATCTTTGTGGTAAACATTATAGAATTCCTCGAGTCACACAGTTGAATAACACTGAGAAATTTGTGACTGATACCTTTTATAACTAAGACATCACTACGTCTTATTTCATTTCCCCCAAACCTTCCCTTTCTTGATCTAATTATCATTAGGTTGTCATCATTTCCAAAAATGACAACTCCTTCTTTGTCATATTTTGTACCTGTAACCAGATCCTTATTTCCTATCATTTGAGATATGGAACCGCTCTCAAGAATCTATACACCAGAACAATATGATGATTTATGGGAAATTTCAGATAACGCTGCCTTTTATACTATTTCCTTCTAGTTCTATATTTTTGTCTTCAAACTCAACATATATTGAGGTTTCCGATCTTCCTCAGAGTATGATGGGTTGGATTTATCTTGAAAATATTCAAATATATTTTTCATTTGCAACTCACCTATTGGTTTTTTGATCTACTACTTGTGAACATTTTCATTTTACTTTGGCACATTCCTATGTATGGTCTATGTACAATATATTTCCATGTGACCATATCATCAGAAACAAATACAATTTCATTCAAAATATGTTCCAGAGAATAGATTTTTTTGGATGCCACATTTGTTCTTGTGCCCTTCTATATTTTCTGGCTATAGAACACACATTTTGTGAGTGTCATATCTTTCAATAGAAATAACAATAGATGAAATGTGAATTTCTTCATGCCACTTCTATACTACCAGTACTGATTTTGGTTCTCTGTATTTTCTGATTCTACTTTGTACCCACATAAATTTTCATTCTCAAATCGGGTGCTTGCAGTCTGCCTTTAACCCTGACTGATTTCTATTTCTGATTGAGCCCCAAATCAGCCGTAACATCTAAGCTCGATTTCTGCTTCTTTCCTACAGAACTACTTGTCTACTCTTCCCTCTTTTCAATCTCCAAAATTATTTTATTTCCCAATAACATGTTTGGAATCATAAGTTTTTATTATTCTTATATTTTTTGTCATAGAATAAGATCTTTTTATTCATGTTCATCGATATTCATGATTTTATCTTTCATTGGGGTATTCAAGAAATCAATATCACTTTTATATTCTCTAATTTTGATTTTATACTCACTAACAGATTCTGATTCCTCTGGTTTGGATGACTTGTGTTTCTCAATTTCTTCCATCAACTTAGAAAGTTTTTTCATGCTGCTGCATATAGAGTTTTACATCACAAACTTTTTTGCTGCATTTCATTGTTTTGCCTCTCCAAAATTATATATCATCAAGGAAAACCTATAACTCAGCTTGCTTATCAACTCTTCCTTAATATTATTCTTCTTCATCAATGTCATTTTCTTCCTATTGCTGAGTACTACAGGAAACATCGACCATAGCATTATATACACGATCTTTATAGTTTTTAATATCTTTATCCCCTTCAACCTCAGATTCTATCGAACTATCAACTTCTTGTTAAAGAAGAATCATGTTTTTAAACAATGATTTATTAAAAATTTCTTTCTTTTCAACTAGGATGAAGGCTTATTTTTTGGAAATTCATCTTTTTTATCATCATTATCATCATCTTGAAACTATTTTGGGCACCTTTCCACAGGATGAACAACGGTTACCAATATAAGGCATGCTAGTTGATGTGTCCCTTTAAACATTATTTTTCCTCTTCTCAAATTTGATGAAATGAATGGAATCAACTCATCTGTAACTTCTTCATCTTGAGTATCTTCAACGGTAAGATTCCTCATGGCCTTGAATTCCACATCTTCTTATTTCCCCCTTTCCATGGCCTTATTATCTCCGTTCCTCATTTCATATGTAACCACAGTACTATAAAAATTTTCTAGTGTCAGATGTTTTTTATATTTATATTCCAGTAATGAAACATTCGAATTGAATCGAGGTGGATGTTTACTTATGATGTGCTTCATGATATTTATTTATTTAATGACTTCTCTAAGACCTCACATATCTTCCACAATAATATTTACCATATCAAAGAATTCATCAATAGACTCATTCAGGTTAATTTTCAGATCTTTGTACTTATTCCACAATACTTGCATATTTTCTTCTCTAACAATTGAATCTCTTTCATATATGTTCAAAATATTTTCCCACATGACATGTGACGTTTGGCATGAAAACTCCTTTTTATAGAGAGTATTGGATAGGGATCCCCCTAAAGCATTGATTCCCTTAACGTCGAGATCCATTTATATTCATCCTGCTTCTCATAAAGAACTGCTATTAATATCGATAGTTATACCATGCATTTATACAGTACACACATCCATTCCGAAACACTAGAAGTAGCGTAGAATCAGATTATTCCATATCTAAAAATTGTTCCTGTCAAAGATCAAAATACAATTATGATAGGTGAACACCATTTGAGAGAGAAACACTGATATTAAACTTTCTATCAGATAAAAATTATGTTCGGTCCACTGGGTTAAAACTGTGGGGGGGGGGGTTAATCGGTATATGAAAGATTAAAAAACATCTCCTTTTGATATTTTTTGTTGATAAGTCGAAAATATATTCTCTCTCCTTCCCATTACAGAGTATTAAAAAATATTAAAGCAAGCACAATACACCTCAATTTTACATGGGTCACCATCACTGGGCTATGTCCAATGTGCCTACACTGTCAATGCAGCAATGTACCGAATCCACAAAAAGCGCACTCTTGTTTATAATGTTTGGAGAAAACTCACTGACCCTTCTTCTTTACAATCACTCACAATTTTAAATCTCACTACTCTCAAAACAGAAGTGTGGTCAATTCTTGTTCATATGATCCACTCACAGTTTATAGAATTTTAGGTCCCTTCATTCTCAAAAATGAATGCATCCATTACTTTATGCAGATTCACTATTGAAGTCCCACTTTCATTAACTAATGAATACCACTTTACCACAATACTACTGGGTAACTCCAAATCTTTTGCGCAAACCTTATGGTGTATTGCATGAAATTATAACACCCTGTGTGAATGATTACTCTTTTTTTCACAAAACAACCCTTGAGAACAACATTAATATTATGCACAACTCATATCTTACACACAACTTTATTATCTTGCACGAAACTCAAAATATATCACGCAACTGGCTTTTCATAAAATTATTATGCAATCCAGAGCTCAGATTCCCTCTAAGTGTTTTTCTCTTACTAATGAGGGGTGTCAACTCTTATTTATAGGCATCACTGACCCCTGCTTAGAGGATTCGTCTTTTATCGTACAAGTTCCTCTTCGATCGCGCAAAAATAAATTTGATGTTACATTAGGCATGTAAGTTTCTTTCATGCTACCTCATTTTTCACACACATATTCAAATATTTTGTGAACTTCATGACCTTTCCATTTATAATGTTCTGCTCTAGAAACATGCCTTGCATGCATGTTTCCAAAGCATCTTCAATAATTCCCATAGGTTCTATTTCCAAAAACATGAATATCCATTTTATGATTTTGAGGCCGAAGAATTTGGAAAACACTGGAAAAAGTATCCATATAAAATTTGTTATTTTGGTACCTCCCTCATATCATCAATTCCATTTCATCATTATTTTTCAACATAGGTTGTCAAAATTATCTCTGGAACCCGAAAACTCACCATGGAATCCCTCTCTGTCATCAAACACATAAGATTATTAAACAAACACAAATACCACAAAAACGATTCAATGTTACCTTTGGGGTTTTTCCCAACAGATTAAAATAATGAAAAAATATGATATATTTTACATGATATTAATAAGTAAAATTAATATGTTATCCTCTTACATAAAATTTTACCCTTAAAGATAAAGATATCGTCGCTCGTGAGACTGTACAACTCACCATCTCAATGAAGTGATGCGATTAATTTTTTCATATGCAATTATCGTGAATGGTTATAAAAATTTATATAATGAAAAATTATGATATTTTTAGAATTAATATAATTATTTATTTGATGTATCTAATTATAGTGAATGATAATAATATCTACCATGAAAAAACAAGCATATTAAAATAAAGCAGTTTACACCTCAATAAATAAAATGAATGAAATGTTATTAACAGATAGGTTGTAAGATGTTTTAAAAGGATAAAATATGATGTTATAATTATTAATATAGTTATTTTATAAATTTATGAAATTCATAGAACCATTATACAATATTTTTTTATCATGTTTAACTAAATAGAATCATGAAGTAATTTATTTCATATCGACTTCCATTCTATTGACACATACATATTATTATACACCACTTCAATTCAATGCGGTTTGTATAATTTACTTATGACGTGATTTACATGAATAAATATTTATTAATGATTATTAATTTTCCAATTCATGTCTAATATTTCAGCATATTATAATTCAAATGTTACAAATGCGGAAATCATCTAATTTATAATCTCACTTTTTTTGGGATTCCTTTTGTTTTAATTAAAGGAATATTATCATTTATTCTTAATAAGATCTAATCATATTATTAATCAATGTATATCGACAGATATTAAATATTATTTTCAAACTATCCTCTCTTAGATACTTTACTCAGGTAGAGAAAACCAATTTTATTTCCTTATAAATTGAATATATTTTAATTCCAATTCGGGTTTTTCAAAAATTTGATTACAAAATTCCTTTTATTTTATCAATTAAATTATGTAGGATATTTTGAGTTATCCATGGCATTTAAAAATTATTATATGGGAACAATTATAATATTTCTCAAATAAATCTTTTCAAAATTATTTACAAAAAATCATATGTAAATTTTTCATAAATTCTAAGAAGGTAACAGATATCCACAAAAATGTAGTCATTTTACAAAATATATTTTCATATAATAAATTTAAATAGTTTTAAAAAAATTGTGAAATAATCACATAATATTTAACATACATTATATTTATTCTTCCAAATGACTTAATATTATTACAATCATATTTTAATAATACACTAATCGAAAACTTTCATATATTGAATAATTTTGTGGGTTTTAACATTCTATTTGGACAATCACATTCTTATGATTGTTTATAATTGGAAATTATATATATATTAAATATAAATATATATTTTCATGTATATTTTATCCCCATAGCCATAATCAATTTTTACATATGGGTTTTTACTTTAAAATTTACATTATTTAATAGAAATTTCTTGAAAAATCAATATTCTTACTCAATATCTATATTTGTTGATAACATATAATTTTTATAAATTAAATAGAATATTTTTTATTTGAGTAATGCATTGGAAATGTAGTGTATGATGGGGAATATAACTATATTACTCCATTATGTATCGATATTTGACATGAGAAAAATGATCTCGCCAAAATAAATTGGTTTTTACTCATAGTTTTAAACATTCTTAGTAAATAGTATTGATAGTATTTATATCACAAAATATATGATCATGAAATAAAATATTATTAATTTTAATCATAGAGAAATAAATTAGCATTATACATGATATTATTATATTAATATTGTCCCTGTATTATCATCATCAACTTGTAATTTTTTATATTGAATTATTTTATGATTATTTATTACTATCATAATTTTCATAGTGACCATGATATTTCTTAAATGACATGAGTTTTCCGTTATTTTCTATTCCACATTATATAGAAATTGTGAAATAATAACTTATTATACTACACATCACACTTATTGATTATTCAAACTCACAGTTAGTTTTTTCCATTATTTCCGATATGAATAATATTTTTTTGAGTTCAAGGATGTTAAATGATTTTCATTATTATGTTTTTTAGTTTATCACCTAGGAAAAATGAGTATAAATTATGTATTATGATCATAATAAATAGTAAACTGACCGTTCCATATAAATTTTACCCCATATATCTATGTGAACGTAGTTTTGTAACCACAATCTCGAGGTTAATGGAGTCGATGTTTTTGCAGTCGATATCATAGGAAGATTAAAAGTTATATTGGGAACTATTTTTATGAAATCATAGAATAGATAACATTAAATTTTTATTTAAAATAAAGGGAAGTATAGAATAAATTCATAATGTTTTTGGGAGGAATTGATTATGTGGTCTTTTCCAACAATACACCCCTCTATTGATAATAAAGTGGATGTGGTTTTGGAATAGTTTTAGCTAGGGGTAATAATTCTAAAATTGGGGAATTGAAATTTGGATCGATCATCAACATGTGCCGAAAAATGATCCTTATGTCGCTCTTAATATGAAATAATCGGGGTTTATTCCTAGGACAATTCAAATTCTCAATACAATCCTAATTAGTGATTTGATAATATTTTTTATATTTTTAATATACTCTCGAAGAGACTTTGATTATTATTTCAAGATTAATAGTGGATAAAATTTCAATTTATTTTTACTATGAAATGATATTCATAATTATATGTTTTGGTTTAAAATTCATTATTTAATGAAGAAATACTATATATTCTAGGTTTTAGAAATGAATCCTGGAATAATGAAGGGTCCTACACTCATGCTAAATATAGAAATCCCCTAGCGAAGAAATCCAACATAGCTTGTATTTGAATAGAGATGATCATGGATATATTAGAGAAGATTAATTAGGTTATGATAAGCAACCATTCCAGAATGTTGAAACTTTCTATTCAATATCATGATTCTACTATATTGGATGGATTCATGGGATATAATCCTCCCTCATTTAGTGGGATTGATTTTCCTATGTTAGAAGAAAAATTGACTAAGTCCCTTGAAAAGATAATTTTTGCATTGGGATGAAATTAAAAAATGGTAATACTAGTAGATTGTTTTCTCAAATGATATTTGATCAATGATGGAATTTGATTTATTATACTTGGGGAAGAAGTAAAAAACACGAAATTGAGATATTTCAAAGAGACAGTCATTAATAAATATTCTTGTCATCTCCTATGTAGATGATAGTGATTTTGATAGTGTGTTTGGAAGACAGAGAGTATGAAGAGTTTAGTAATGGGATAGATGTATTTTTATTCATACTAGGGATACATTGGATTGTAGTACCATCCCTCATAGTGTTTTGGACTTACTTCTAGGTTATATGGGCTTCTATATGAATCTCTGTTACTTTTAGTACAATTTATTGTACTGTGATGGTGGGATTTTGATGTATTCATACATTGTTATTAGTTGTTCTGTTTTACATTTCGGTATTGTATAGGCTTAGATATGTCTTTGTACATACATATACCTTGTAATAATTCTTTTGATTTGTGAGATATGTATACTCAGTGCTGGACTCCAGCCCTATCCCAATTAGAGATGGTATTGGGGTAGTTAAACATGGATTATCACTTCCTAGGAGGGCCATGGTAGTTTTGGTTTGAATTAGTGTTGTTAGAGATTCACTGATGTATCTTTGAATTCCAACATATTGTGGATTACATGAGTGGGATTCTATAGGGGAGAGATTCCAAAAAAAGCAGACAGTGACAGCAGGTGATGGTTTTCAGTATATAGGATATGAGGCCTCACCAGAATGAATCCAATGGTAGTCATATGAGCCTGGAAATTTGATATTATTTTAGGTATGGTCACTTGATAGAAGATCAGTGGTTCATGGTTCTCAGGATGTCTCATGTGTGACTTTTGATATGAATTTCTTCTATTGAAATGTTTTTGGATTTCTTTCTTGAGATTTTCAGACACTCTATATCACAGATCAAGAAACCATTGAGGTACATCCTATGTGGATACTATGTAATGATAAGGGAGTCTCAAAAAGAATAATACATTGTAAGGGATTAATTGTTTCACAAAAAGTGTTATGTGTTTTCACTTATTTATATCATGACCCCAAGGTGGCACATTCCTTGATCTGGGAGTAAGTGGTCACGGATATCGATTATTGCAAGAATTAAAGACATATGAAACCATGGATCCCTCCATTATTATTGGAACGATCTATTTATTCTTTAAATTAGATATGGTACTAAATGAAATGAGTATGAACCATGCCATTTAAGACACTTATTCTGTTCATGAAATAGAGATTTGTATTGATCCCTTGAATCGATGATTGCTCTTGAAGACTCTAACCAAATGTGTGTCAGAAATTACACTCTTTCAAAGATTGTGTTGCCTATCCCTTGGAAGCATGGTCTACCCATGTGATTCTTGTATAGTAACCATGATGGGTTACCTCATCATCTTATGTATGGACTTACAATTTGCTGTTTATGCCTGAATTTATGATAATAGTAAGTGGGTGTGGTGTATATAAGGATAAGGTTTCATTTTATCATTTTACAGTTACAAGTAATCATTTTTTATAAGGTATGATGTCACAAAATAGTGTATATAACTGAATGGATAGTAATACCCTTGAAGTAGTTGATTATATTGGATTTCTATTTCCTATTATAGTGGGTGAGTATAATGACCATTATCATAAGGATGTTCTAATATTACTACCACAAAAAAACATATACATAGACAATTACATTCACCCTAGGCTATAAATGACATCCTTCATAGAATATAATATCTCTACAATGGATATTTGTGATAATAGGGTGTATTTTGATGTCTTGAAGAGGATTGGATTCATGAGGCTTAGTTTGGTTCACAACGAATGTTGATGGGTGATTAGGGCTATGTTTTTCATATTGGTTCATTAACCAGGTTACCATAACTAATAATTATCCACCCTTGAGCTTTAATATCCACTTCCAATTATTGATATTGGTGTAATAGTTCTCAAATATTGACATCATATCAGGCTGTTATCAGCTTCAAGTACGGGATAAGGATATAGAAATCAATGTATTTTGATGTTAATATGGTCACTATGAGTAAATTTTTATGAAATTATATGTGATCAGTCAACTAGATGTTATAACATGAATCATGAACATGATATTTCATTATCTTCCACATAATTTCAATGTGGTCTTCATTGGCAATATCCTATTGTAATCATCGTTCAAGGAGGAAATTTTTATACACATAATTATGGTTTAAATAATCCTCTTAGTGTACCAACATTGTTGGAATCTCTAAATGAATTATTTTTGTATTCAATAGGTCCATGTTTAGGTCATTTGATGTCATATAATGGTGAGAAAATGGATCCGGTGATTGTCCAGGTAGAGTTAGCTTAGGAGTGGCAGAAGAGTGTGATGAAATTGTTCAGCTTACTTGGGTTGGATGGATACGTGAATTTATTCATTCCATATTTCTCCATATAAAACAAACCCTTGAATTATCAGACTGATAATTAGAATCCATTTTTTATAGTGATGTATCAAAATGTTTTTCAACTTTTGAGACAGAGGTTGATGCGTTCCCATCAAGAGATTTCCAGGGGAGGATGATACATACATAGTGTTCGATGATGCTTCTATGAACAAACATGGATGATTACTTATATAGATGAAGTCAGTGATTTCCTATTGGTCTTGGATGTTATGAACACGTGAGTAGAAATACATGACCCATTATCTCGAGTAACAAGGGGTAGTCTTCACCATTATGAGGTGATGAAAGTACCTTTTTAGGGAGCTGTTTATCATCCACTAGTATCACATGATTATCAAGTATATTTTATATTAGATGAATCTCATAATGAAGAGGATATGATGGCTAGTGTTACTCCTACATTTTTACTTTTATATATATTCTTTATATGTTTAACATGGTATAATATGCACCCAATAAGAGATATTGCATGCATTTTTGACCAATTATTTAATGAAATTTGAATGTATGTAATTTTACATAGTGTACATGGATGGTGAATCACATTTATAGTAGATTATTATTACCGAAACACATATTTTGTGTGTTAGGTATGTTGAATGTGGAGATATCATATGTGATACCTTGAATTATTACATATCCAATAGATGTCCTCATGATGGATTTTATAAAGGGGAAAACATTATTTTTTAGAGGAAAAACAATGGTACTAGTGAAATTATGGGATTGGGTGATAAGGTAGTATAATATATCCCATTTATAAGTGAATAAAAATTAGGAAAATATTCTCCCGGTCCTATGAAATTAGTGTGGATGGGTGGGAATAATGGCAGCTGTAGTAGAGATTTTCTCTTGATTCCCCTCATGTCAATATGTCAATGAGGAGAACCATGTTCCTATAGATTTAGATCGATGCTTTGAGGTGACATAATTGATGTGGAAAAGGATATATGTGTGAATCAATATTTTGATCCCAAATATTCTTATAAGATAGAGTTATATCACATTGATTATATACAATTGTGAACATATTGCACGGTGGTCAAAAACTCCATTTTTAACTCGATTTATTTTAGCAAAATATGTACACCTATTTTATCTAGGAAAGATAGTGTTTTTGTGTGTAGATATATTCTTTAGGATTTTTTTATTAACAAATAAGTATCCTTTATCATTTAAAGGATAAATTAAAGAAACTATGGTCCAACCTTAGATTATTACCTCATCAACCTGTTGAATCATTATTTGATTAGTTTATAGTCATCCCATCATCAATTGAATACAATTAATTAATTTTGTTGGGAAATTATAGTTTATCTATGTAAATACAAGGATAAATGAGTTTCATGCCTTATGCTATCCAGGTTATTAGATACTTTCATTTATCATTGAATTACCCCACTATTTGCTATTAAATATAGTGGATTAATTTAGGTAGCTTCTATGTAAAATATTGAACAAAAGAAGAATAAATTAATACCTAAAATCACATTATAAAACTACTAAAAAAAACTAAAAAAAATCTATTAGAGGAGTATCTATTGTTTTATAAATATTATAATTCATAAAAAAAGGAAATTAAGGGAATCCTCCTTTGATATGGAATAGATGGCCAAGTCTGCGATCATTAGAGCTTAAAAAAAGGGATATAAAATAATAGAAGATTCATGGAAGGTGTTGATTGAGGTAACATACTACAGTATTTAACCCCATATCGTAGAGTCCAAAAGTATCCACTCCCTGCTATAAGTAGTGATCACCTTATATAGATGAATTCTTGGCTACCATGGTTTTCTCTATATGATCAAAACATCTTTCTTTATTTAATTCTGGAAAATCTGTATTATGAAAGGGTCTCATTTAATATTATATTGATTATTGAAACATGTTCATAGGAATGGATATGGATAAATTATATATTGGACATGTTATTTTCCAAGATCTAACCCAGTATCGTTTTGAGGAACGAGTGATCTTAGTCATCACAACATAGTGGGAATGATAAATTTGGCATGTGATTTTAGTTTTGTGGCATGTTATTTTATAAATTACTTGGTTAAACATATTTTATGATTGAGACTATCATATTACAATATAATAAACTAAAATTATGCAATCATTGTCTATTAAATTCCAATAATTAAATTTTTTGTGGTGCCATATCTTCCCATGTGAGTGTATATTATTTCATACGAAATGCTCGAGATATAGAACCATTATTGGTTCAATTAAATATAAATGGAGATTCGGATAAAAAATGTTCAAAACAACTTATGAATATCCTTTAATTGGGTTTCTATTCATTTTTCATGTTTTTATATTGTTTCTAATAATAAATTTTCTCTACAATTTAGTGGAGAGTTGGATCTCTCTCACTACCTATGGAAGTATAGTGTAGTACCCCCGGTTTCGGTTATAAAACCCCTTTCCCCACATTTTTTAATTTGGTGTGTATAAAATAGATAGTTTTCATAAAATTGAAAATATAAAAATATATAGAGTTTCTATTAAGTTGGTAATTTCCATAATGTTTGTTGTTTCCACAAATTGGGGTGTTTCAATAAAGTGGGTTTTTCCATAAAGTGAGGTGCTTCCTTAAAGTGGGTTGTTCTCTATAAAGGGGGTGTTTCCATATAGTGGGATGTTTTCATAAAAAAAAATTTCCATAAAAAGTGTAAGGGTGAAGGATATGAGAGTTTGGGGGTTTTATAAAGTGTGTTGGGACAAGAAGTAATGTCACATGATCCATACACGGTTGGCCCAAACTGTGTGGTCAAACCTTGTGCAAAGGTCAATTATAGATCCTATTTTCTAGGAGATTACTCATTTTTTCTCTATATATATATCTTTTTGGATTCACAACATCCTTGTATAGTGACTAATCTCTCTATATGTCTTGGGAACCCTCTCCATATGATTTGGAGCCATCACAAAGCCTCCCCTTAGTGATTTTTAGTCCAATTCTTGAGGTATGTCTCCATTCTTTCTAGATTTGTCATGTTTTCTTATATATGATTAGATCTACTTCTATGATCTCCATTATTTCATATATATCAACCTCTAGTGGATAGGTATACGTTTTTGGATTCAAAATACTTCGATGTTTAGTCATGATCTTTACAGGATAAGAGAACTAAGGCCATTCTTGGAGAATTGACCCACTTTCTTGTGCGTTCTTCGTCTACTGTCAAAGTTTCATAAAAACCTTCAAAGTAAGTGTCTTCAATCCCATATACTACTCCTAGAATTATTAGTATTAGATTAATTTTTTTTATTTATTATGTAATTCATGGAAAAATCTTCATTAGTGATGATTTATGGTTTTTGTGAAATTGCGTGATCTTAGTGAATAGTTGTGCAATGGTGGTTTAGTTTCATTAATTTAAAATGATGATTCTAAATAATGGATTTTATGGAATTGATAAATTTTTTATGTAAATTTTTTTTCAATAGAAATATTTTTTAATAAAAATGGAGTTTTATTGAACGGGGTTGGAATTGAAATGTTTTGGCATTAAAATAGTTTTGACAGAAAAGGATTTCAATAAAAATGTGTTTTTTATGGGAAGGGTTGTTGTGGCATGATATTTTGGAATATGTGGTGTGTTTTCATTTTACATATATGGGGCATGGTTGATATATGACCTTGTGCTCAGTGCCAAAGGTTTAATGGACCAAGGGAATTTTATACACAGGGATTGGTTAAAATATGTCTGTGTGCTCGGTGCCAAATGGTTAATGGCACATGGGAAACAATTAGCTTGTGATGACTTGAGAGATCAATGAGAATCTACTCATGAGTATGGAACTATAATAATATAGCATTCAGGGTTGGTTTCATGGGTTTGAGGAATGGTTGGGTATGCTGATAATGGTATATTGTGAAATGGTTGTAAAGATTGTTTAGTTACTTTTCTAGAAAAATAACTTGATGGGAAAATTGGTTTCAGTTTCACTTGTATGCTTTTGGTAATTTATGGTTTTGGAAACATGTTTATATTTAGTTATAAATTGTTTTTGATAATTTTTTATATAAACTATTTGATATAATTGTTTCTAACTCTTCTATCCTAGTGGCATGAGTAGGAAATTCATTGGGGAAAACTTAATGACATTTATACTCCCCTCTGCTTCAGTAATTTTCTGCTTTTTCATATGCTATCTTTCGAGATGAGGGAAAACATAATGTTTCAAACGTTTTTAGAAGTACCTCATTATTAATGATGTATTGGGAGATTTTGGAGCTTGGATCTTGTGGATCATGGAGTCTTGAGGTATTTGGAGAGTCATATGTGGTTTATCTACTATGTACTTTATTTCATGGTTATTCTTTCAATGTTTCTTACATTGATATTGTTGTGAGATACATGATGTTATTGAGTTGTATTCCGTTTGTTCATGCATCATATATTGAATGTTGGGTTATGGTTGGGAGGTTTATTGGTTTATTTCGTAAAGGGTAAATCATCCCCCCACTTGTATTTGAAATCATTCAACATTTATTACCAGACATGGGTGTCTTGGGGTTTTTGATTAAGGCCTATTAATGACTCATTGTACTCTAAAGCCAATTATAATTGCTGGGTCCTTAAAAATGGTATTGTCTTGTTTGGTCTTTTCCTAACAAGTAGTCATCGTTGTTTCTGGTATGGAAGATTAAATCCCTTCTATTTTATTCCTTGGGTGTGGATATTATAAAGGATTTAGATTTCCATAACATGAAATGTATAGAATAAAAGTATGTAGCTAACCCTTTTAAGTTGAACTTCAAGTTACCAGGAGGTTGGGTAAATAAGTTTATGGAGACACTTCTAAAATTTTGAAATCTCATTGTCATGGGTTTAGCCTATGAGACAAGAATGAAATGCATTGTAGATGAATGACTTCCCACTAGGAGTGCATACATCATTTCATGGAATGATTAATGTTGTAAAAAAATTGATAAATTCTGAAAAAGAATTGGATTGGTTTTCAAATGATTGGTTTTGAAAATGATAATGCTTATCATATTTTTAAAATGGTTCAATTTTCAAATGTTTGTGATCTGTTTTCACAAATGGTTGAACATGGGAAAATTGTTTTGAAAAACAATATTGTGATAGTTGATGTGATATCATTTGAAATGGTAATCCAACAGTTTCTAGAGAGTGAGATTAAAAGATTTTGTTGTTAGCCTTAGAAAATGTCACCAAGTAGGCGTCATCGAAACCAACCCAAGTAATCTGTGGAGAATGTGGTTTCACCTGAACCACATGTGAACCAAGATCTGGTGCAGATTATTGTCCATTATTTTCATGAAATGGATACAGGGAAACAAAGGAATGAGCCACGACATGTGGATCATACCATCCAATTCATGAAACAGAATTCACATAATTTCCAGGGTGATTACAAACCTGAGATGGTAGAGGTGTGGCTATTTATGATGAATCGTATCTTCGACTTCATTAGCACAATGGTAGAGATGAAAGTCAAACTAAGGATGTATATTCTTGAGGATCTTTCACATCAGTGGTGGGATTTTGCAATGTATACTAAATTGGGTGACGAAATTACAAGGGAGGATTTTGAGGATTTGTTACACAAATAATTCTATCCTCACAAATTCAAGATCCAGAAATTGAAGGGATTCTTTATCACGAAACAAGAGAGTCTCTCTGTAATAGAGTATGTGACTAAGTTCATGAACAAAGTACACTTTTCACTAGAATTTGCGAAATGTTCATATTTGACGGCACATGACTTTGAATCAAGGCCATGACAGGATATTCGATCTAAGATTACAGTACATTGTATTACATATTATATTGTGATGGTGAACAGGGGGACTGAAGCTGAATGTGATATCTCGGGATTAATGGGAGGAGGCATGATGATACTTATATGAAATTGTAGGAACTCAATATCTGGGAACAAGCAGAAAAGGGACACCTATTTCCAAGGTGCAAGGGCAAATTATAACCAGATAGTTGGATAAGTAAACCTTCTTCCACATCACTAGTGAAAAGTATGTTGTTTTCAATTTGGTTTTCTTGACCACCTATAGTGATATTGTATTGGACAACCTAGGTAATTTCATAATTGCACCAAGATGGTACATCTTATGTTATGTTGTCACAGTGCTCTATAGTCAGTTGCTCGAGACACTTCTCATGTTTCGCAAGCATCGTATGCTTAGACTAGATGAGGATAGTAGAATCAGTATCATCAAAAGATACGAGCTAAAAATGGTGATTCTCTAAATACCATGACTCCTCATCTAGGGAAACATCAGCAAAGAAACAAGGAGAACAGTGTAGTGAAGAAACAATTGTATGGAGCTGAGTAGATGATTGTTGATGATTAGGCTGGACCATCAAAAATGATATGTATGAATACATGGAATTATACCATTGTAAAAGTTTTGTTTGATCCTATTGCATCACATTCCTTCATTTCTTATTGTTCTGTTGAATTGTTATCTTTAAAACTAGAAATGAGGCCTTCTGTTTTGAAACTGAAAACTCCTCTTGGTGAATGTGATTATCATGCATTTGTGTGTAGAGAATTTGCTATATCTATTGATGTATATGAGCTAAAATGTGACTTCTCGGTGTTGGATAAGGATTTCTGTGACGTAATATTGGGTACTGACTGACTGACAATGTTCATGGCTCATGTCGATTGTTATAGGATAACAGTTAGTTTCATAACTGAGGATGGAATCGATCATCTCATTAAAGGAGAGAGGAATTCAATGAAAGGTGAAAAGATCTTATTGTCACCAATGGTGTAAATTATCTCTTACCAATTGGAAAAATTAACTTTGGAATCAATAGAAGAGATCAAGGAAAATAGTTTTCTAGCAGTTGTGGATCAATTTCCAAATGCCTTTCCCAAGAACATCTCAAGGTTACCACCTATAAGGGAAGTTGAGTTTACAATTGATCTCCTTCTGTGGACCAATCCTATTTTCCTTATATTTTATAGGATGGTACCAAAAGAATAATGGGAATTGAATGAGCAGTTAGTGGAGCTGGAAAGCAAGGGTCTCATTCGACCAAGTACATCTCCATGGGCAGCACCAGTTTTTTTCATGAAGAAGGCTAATTTAATTCTTCGACTATGTGTTGATTATCGTAATCATAACAAAGTTACGATAAATAATAGATAAACACTTCCTCGCATTGATGATCTGTTTGATCAATTAAGTGGATCTTGGTGGTTCTCCAAGATTGTCTTACGATCATGATATCACAAATTGGGTGTTTCGAAAGAGGATATTCTAAATACAACTTTCGGAAGTAGATATGGACACTATGAATATATTGTAATTCATTTTGTTCTAAAGAATTTACTAGTGGTCTACATGTCATTGATGAATCATATATATCAATAATATCAAGATTCTTTTGTTATGGTGTTTGTTTATAAAATTTTGGCCTATTCAAAAACAAGGATTGATCAAGAGGTGCACCGAGGAATAGTGTTACAAATCCTAAGTGAACATCTTTGGTATGCCAAATTATCAAAGTGTGATTTTTGGGTACAAAAAATTAATTTTCTTGGCCATTTCATTTCTGAGAAAGGCATTTCTATTGATCCTGAAATGATAGAAGTCGTTATCTATTGGAAACCACCAATGGATATTTTTGAGATATGAAGTATTCTTGGTCCAGTAGGTTATTACTAGTTCTTTATGCATGATTTCTCAAGACTATCTTTACTAATGAAAGTCCTTAAAAAAGATGAATTATCCATTAAAACAGACAGAGGAATGATAAATGTCTTTCCAGGAACTAAAAGTTCACATTACATCGACGCCTATCATGATCTTTCCAGAATCCGGATTGGGGTATGTGGTGTATTGTGATGACTCAAGATTGGGGTTGGTCTATGTTCTCATGAAAAGAGTTCATGTGGTTGCTTATTGTTCAAAGAAGTTGGTGGTGCATGGGAAAAATTACCCAACACATGATTTGGAGTTAGGTGTAGTCGTTTATACTTTGAAAACATGGAGACATTATCTCTTTTGTGAGAAATTTACTGTGTTTACGGATCAAAAAAGCTTGAATCACATTTTATCATAGAGATATTTATATATTAGGTAGTGGATATGGACGTAGTATATCCAATTTTTTAACATTTACTTGATGTACACTCTAGGATTAAGAAATTCGGTGGCGGATACATTCAGTAGAATGTCGTATGCTCATTTGGCAAAAAAAGATTTAGAAGAATAGCAGTTGATGTCGGTCGTAGCCATCATGAATATGAAATGTGATGACCGAGATGATGTCGTGGTTTTATTTTCAACTGCGCTTGTTCTTGATTTGGTAAAAATTATTAAATATGCATAAACATCTGAAGCATAATGTCTGGTTATATGTTCAAAACTCATTATGGGGAGACCATTGAGGGTTGCAAACTTGATGGGGGTTCAGTTTTGTGTTTCATTGATTGACTGTTGGTACCTATTGTTTATTAGGAAAAAATCTTTCATTATATCCACTATTAGAGATGGGTTGTACATCTGGGTACACATAAGATGTATAAGGCATTGAAGGAGCAATTTTGGTGGAGCGACATAAAAAGAAAGGTGGTCGAGTTCATCTCGCTATGCATAACGTGTTAGATGGTTAAATAAGAGTATCAGAGTCTAGTGGGTATGTTACAACCATTGCACATCCTATTTTGGAAATGGGATCAGATAGAAATGCATTTTGTTATAGGTCTTCCAAGAAGGGTCCACAAACACAATGCCTTTTTGGTGATACTGGATCATCTAAAAATGTTGTCCCATTTCATCCCTATTTGTGAAACTCATACGGTGGAGGATCTTTCAAAATTATATATTATAAAAGTGGTAAAGAGGCATGGTGTTCCAGTTTAAATTGTTTTAGATAGAGATCCGAGCATCACGTCTTGTTTGGGGAAATCCTTACAGCAATCCATGTGGACTCAGTTGACATAGAGCACGATGTATCATCCATTGACGGATGGGAAATTCCATTGGAGAATATAAGCATTGGAAGACATGTTGTGGGCTTGTGTAATGTATTTTCGTGGCTCATAGAAGGAGCATATACCATTAGTAGAGTTCTCATAGAATAATAACTATCAATACATGATACACATGGCTCTATATGTAGCACTGTATGGCAGTCCTTGTCATTCTCCACAATTCGTGGTGAAAACTGGTGAAACATCACTAATCAAGCCAAACAATGTCCAAGAAACAATGAAGAAGATAAAATTGATTAGAAAGAGGATGAAGATGGATTAGAGTCATCAGAAATCTTATGAAGATCACCATTTAAGACCGTCATCATTGACTGTGAGTGATGATGTCTTCTTAAGGATCTATCCAAGGATTGGAAATCATCACTTTGGGAAGCAGGGCATGTTATCATTTAGATAAATTGGAACTTTTGAGATACTAGAACTAGTTGGAGATGTGACATATCGGTTGGCATTACCATTAGGGTTTAGTTAGGTGAAAAATGTGTTACATGTATCCCATTTAAAAAAGTATCACCCTGATCCTGACAATGTGATCAGATGGGATCATGTTGAGGTAGAATTAGATGTATCCCTGATACATATCCCAGTGTGGATCATGGATAGATAGTAGAATGTCTTGTGTGGGAACAAAATCATCCTAGTGCGAATTTTATGAAAAAATGGTTAGATTTAGGAAGAGACATGGGAATGTGAAAAGGTAATGAAAGAGCAGTGTACATAACACTTTTTTTATAGTGAGGGTTTTCTAATTTCCGAGGATGGAAAGACAAATGGGGGGAGAATGTAGTACCTCGGTTTTTGGGTACATAACCCCTTTCCTAATGTTTATTTATTAATGTGCTTATAAAATAAAGAGTTTCCATAAAGTAGAGATTTTCCATAATATAGAGAGTTTCCATAAATTTGGGTGTTTCCATAATGTTGGTTGTTTCCATAAATTTGCTTCTTTCCATAATGTGGGTTGTTTCCATAAAGTGTGGTGTTTCCATAATGTGGGTTTTCTATAAAGTGGGGTTTTTCCATAAAGTGGGATGTTTCCATAAGAGAATGTTTTTCCAAAAAAAGGATAAAGATGAAGGATGGGAGATTAGTTGGGTTTTATAAGTATTGTTGTGAAAAGAAGGAAGGTCGTATGATCCATACACAATTGGCCCAAACTGTGTGGTCAAACCATGCACAAGGGTCAAATCTAGATCCTACATTCTTGGAGTTTACTCGTTTTTTCTCTATATATTTCATATTCGCTTAATAACTCCCATATTTATATATTACTCTCCCTAGATGGCTGGATAACCCTCCCCATGATTTTTGGTGCCATCCCAATGCCTTCCCTTGGTGATTTCAAATCCGATTCTTGAGGTATGTCACCATTCATTCCAGATTTGTCATGTTTTCTTAGATCTTCTTAGATCTACTTCTCTATTCTCCATTATTTCTTAGATATGAACCTACAATGGGTAGATATACATTTATAGAGGCCAAATAATTCAATGTTGAGTTGTGATCATTCTCGAATAAGATAACTAAGGCCGTTCTTGGAAAATCGACCCGCTTTCTTATGAATTATTCTTCTGTTGTCAATGTTTCTACAAAACCTTTTAGGTAGATGGATTCACACTCATCTCCTATTTGAAGAATTAATTTTCATAGATTCAAATTGGTTTATTGATTTGGAAATGCTTGTAAAAATCATCATTAGTGATGATTTACAGTTTCTGTGAAATTGCGTGATCATAGTGAATAATAGTGCAAAGGGGGTTTAGTTTCATGGTTTTAAAATGATTATTTTAAATAATGGATTTTATGGAATTGATAAATTGGTGATGAAAAATGGGTTTTTAATAGAAATGGTTTTCCATTTAAATGGAGTTTTATTGAAATGGGTTTGAATGGAAATGGTTTGTCATTGAAATGGTTTTGAAAGAAATGGTTTTCAATAAAAATGTATTTTTATTGAAATGGATGTCTTGGCATGATCATTTTGAATATGTAGTTTGTGTTCATGTTTCATATATGTGGATTGGTTGAAATATGAACGTGTTCTCAATTCCAATGGTTTAATGGAACATAGTAATTTCATACACGAGGCTTGGTTGAAATATGACCTTGTGCTCGGTGCCAAAGGGTTAATGGCACAAAGGAATCAATTACCTTGTTATGGTTTGGTAGATCAATGAGAAACCACTCATGATTATTCAACTGTCATAATGTTGAATGCATGGTTGGTTTCATGGGTTTGAGTAATGATTGTGTATGCTGATTAAAAGTTATTGTGAAATGGTTGTAAAGATTGTTTAGTTATTTTTCTGGAAATATAACTTTCTGGGAAAATTGTATTCAATTTTACTTGTATGCATTTGGTAATGAATGGTTTTGGAAACTTTTTTGTATTTAGTTATAAAATATTTTTGAGAAGTTGTTTAATATTAACTATTTTATATAATTTTTGCTAAATCTTATATCCTAGTTGTGTGAGTTGGGAAGTCATTTGGGAAAACCAACTATGCTTTATACTCACCCCACCTTTGGCTCTTTGGTGCATTCGCAGATGAAATCTTTTGGGACAAGGGAAAAGGAAATATTTCACACATGTTTATCACTACCTCATGTTATATGGGATGTTCGGAGATTTTGGAGTTTTGAGCTTTTGGAGAATGGAGTCTTAAATTCATTGGAGAGGCATGTGTAGTTTATCTGCTGTGTACTTTGAATCGTGATTATTCATCCATTGTTTCTTACATTGATGTGGTTGTGTGATACATGAATTTGTTGAGTTTTCTTCCATTTGTTCATGCGTTATATAGTAAATGTTTGGTTCTATTTAGTAGGTTTATTGGTTTATTTATTGAAGGGTAAACCATTCTCCACTTTTATTTAAAACCCTATGGCATTTATTGCCATCCTTGGTAATGTTGGGTATGTCGCTTAAGGCCTATTAATGACTCATTTTACTCTCAAACCAATGAGAATTTTCCATTCATTATAGAGAGAACCTTTCCTTTTAGAGAGATCGACTAGATCTTACACATAGTCTAATAAGAGCCCAAATTCGGGTGGTGTACTAATGTGAGTCTATTAGTAAAGTGTATTCACACTATCATCATCAGAAATTCAAGGGTGGTCGAAGAAGTAGTCTTAAGTGGGGTAGTTGGTGTGCTATATTTTATCGAGGATAGAGATAAATTGTGGTGGCGACATTTGTGGAAAACTTTGTCGCTAGATCACCGTCAAGAATCAGTTTTGAGGGATATTTCTCTTTAGGGGAGTTGGACGATTGGGTTCTATGATTTAATCTTATAAGGTAGAGTCACATTGCAGTAGGTGGGTAAATATTCCATTTATCATGCCTACCAAAATGGTCACATTCAATCTATAACACCACATGCTTCTAGGATACACTACTCTTTGAATAATAAAACGGCTTGTGTTGTACGCATTTTCATGTTCTAAGACATCACAAATAATAAAACATTCAGTTTAAAAAGTAGTTATGAATAGAAATACCTACATTTTGAAATTTTATTTTTGAAATTTTACTTTTTTTTCGATTTAGAATATTAAAATTAGCTTAGGGTTACTTTTTGGTATTTTTATGAAACATTTATTTTTTGATGAATAGTAAAAAACAATGTGTTAATATATATAAAAAATTTATTTAAAAATTTATTTTTAAATTTTAATTTATTTTAAATTCATAATAGATACATTTGACATATATTAATCTAATTTAATTCATTGAAGTCATTTTATAATAAGATTAGATATATAGAATTTTATTGATGTTTTTAACATCTTTCACCTACCTTCTAGGCACATTAGTAAATTTTCATAAAACGTAATTTTACCACTTTTATAAATTGAATTTAAAAAAATTGATAGACAATGTTTTTACTAGTAAGTAAAATGTAGTTCAATATGATGATATCAATTTTTGGTGAATATTAACTTTTGAATTTTATTTACCATCGTTAAATGTAAATTTGGTAATTAAAGGTAAAAATAATATTATAATTACCCCTACACATGTCCTAATTCTATTTGAAAAGTTTTTTTTACCAATAATAACCTTAAGAGAAAAATAGGATACTTTTTTATGCACTTGGAATTTATTATGGAATTAATTATATTTAATTTAAATAAGAGTTAAAAGTGTTAAATTCAATGTTTAATAAATAAACCATTTTTAATATAGGGATAAATATAAGATAAATTCTACTATAAATATTCATTATAAATATAAATATATTTTCAACATAATGGAATATTATTTATAATTTTAATATGTTAAATAATTAAATTTATATATGACACAATGATGATGCAGTAATGACCTTATTAATGAATGAATAAAACAATTGATGTTATAAATATTAACATAAAAGTAAATAGAAACTTTTGATTCCATAAAAAAATTTAATTGTTTAAGATTATATTTATGGGTTGATTAAATAAATGTTTTTGAAGTAATAAAGTTGTTATGACTTTCACAAAAAAAAATTCTAAATAGTGTCAAAATTGACATAAATGAATTTTTAAAACAAATACTTTTTTATTAAATGATATAATATTCCTAAAAATATATGATTCATTTAAAGGACTTATATAATGATATATATAAAATTAATGAACCAATTTAGGTTATCTTTGAATTTTTTAGTATTTTTATTAACAATATATTATAAAAATTACAAGAAGACACGATAAAAGTTAAACAATTAAGCTAAGAGTTATATGTAAAATATAAGGCTAATATGGTGACCTAAAATTGTCCAAAATTTATTGGTTGAGAATATTTCATATGATAGTAACATTATCCTCAAATAAATCCATTTGGAGCTATTAGTAACCAACAATGATTTCATAATAAATTAATATTACAATATTTTCTTAAATTACCCCTCACCTCTCTTAAAAAAGTTTACTTCCCCTTCTCTCAATTTCACACCATCAAAACCATTTGGTTTGGAAGAAACTTATTAAAATCCCCTAAAAACTTCCCTCATTTCCCCAAATATTCCTTTTATCAAAAATTTAACATAGGGATTCATTTGGTTCAAATCAAAAGGAAACACACCAATAAAAGGTAATTATTTCATCACCTCATTCAATGTTATTTTATTATTCCACTTCCAATTTAATAGTTGTTTACATACTAAAATAATAAGTCTAGTACATAATACATATTTAGATGTGATTATAAATATAGACCAACCATATGAATTATTATATCAATCTTATGAATCAAAAAGTCACCATATGTGCGTACGTATGACTTACCGTATCCAAGTCGTGGTGTAGTTTGTTATTCAATACTTCATTTTTTGGATAGGTATAATAATGAATATAGTTTATGTAAAAAATAAATATAAAATTATAATTATTCTTTATATATAATAAACTATCCAATTATTTATTGTTTTACCATAAATAGAATGGTATTGTCTGTCATGCGTACGTACGGCTTATCGTCTGCACGATGCAATGAGATTTAATTCCCCATTGTATCCATTAAAGAATAATTTTAATTTGATGTTTAAAAATTTTTTTTAAGAAAATAATATCATTCTGTATATGAATCAAATAAATCCCATCCATAATGAAGATGACTTACGTAACAAAACATTTAAATGTAAAAGAATCAGTTAACAACCGAAACAATTATACTACTAAAATATTATTATAAAAACAATATTATAGGATCATATATTATATCATATTTATGCATTTTGTTCTTGTATAATTTAATAATAAAAATTTAAACCTTATATAACAGGTTAATTTACCCTCATCTAAGGAAAAGTACTCAGTAAGGGTTAATTTTAAAATCTATTTATTATATGAGGTTTTTTATACGTAATTATCTTCTAGGACCTATTTATCATCGACATCCATGTTTCTTAAAAATGTATTTCAAAACAGTCATACTATTTACCAGAATATGAGCTAAATTCAATTATACCCTTGTTTTAATTTTTATAAAATTCATTAAAAGGAATCTTTTTGTCGTTTTCCAGACATGGTACTTAGTGACCTTATGGAAAAATTGAGGGAAGAATAATTTTTTATCTTATACAGTGGGTGTAGCCATTTTTCGCTATTATAACGTCTTAGAAGTATTTATTACAAGATTATAAGAATATGTTCAAAATAAATGGTCTCTTTACTTTTAAATGAGTTCAAAGTAGATGGAGATATTTCTATCAAATAGTTTTTGGATTGATTTAATCTATGTTAACATACTTTGTTGGATTTTATGCTTATTTATAGTTGACTCATTATGATATAATCTTCCATATTATATAGAAGGTTTTGTGATATTCTTGACTGTGGGCGTTCTACTATTATAAAATTTAATGTTTATGGTTAAAGTATTAATATTTCTTATTATAGCTGTAATATGAATGTTTGTGTTATGTTACAACTTTTTTGTATGAGGAATGCATTGGAAACTGTAAGTGATGGGCGGGGCCATCTATAGCCCCTTGATGCATCAGTAGGTCTAATGAGGCAAACTAGTTTCCTGGAACAAGGCCTTGATAATATTTTTATATGTAGTCTTCTCACGAGGCCTTGACTATGTGGTTATAATTTCTAGAATTATGCATTCCATCATTATGAAATTTTCTATTGATATTACATGTGATTATTCGACTACTAGAATATCAATGTTAGTAAGTAAACGGAATTATTTGATACATATTTTCCATATTATGCTGAATTTTCTGTTTAGAAAGATTGTGTTTTAGTATTATACATTTCCTTTAATGTTTACGCTTATATATTATAGTTTCTACTATACTATTATCCTTACTCAGTATCTGAGCTCACACCTTTATTATGTTTAATTTTTACCAGTATACAAAGAATTATATTATGACTAACCTGCATGGATATGATAAAGGTTATGAGTATGTTCAAAGGAGACAAACTGTTTTTTTTCTTTTCATAATGTAATGTAAAACATATATATGTATATAATACTTCTAAAGCTACTAAACTGATTGGTTTTTTAGGACATGATCTCTTGTGATCATACCAATGTTATGTAATAATACACTGACTCTGGGTAACTAGTGTTGGGTTGTTACATTTCGTATCATTGGAAGTTTAGTACAAAAGATGTAAACTATATTTAGAAAAACACTAATTATAGAACCATACCATATGATAAACATTGAGGATTAGTATATAAGAACATCCAAATTTTTTTAATGTAAATATAATGTCAGTTTTACAAGAAATACATCCATGTACGGATACTACAAGCGGATATGGTTCTTGAAAAGATGTTACTAGGAGTGAATACTCACACAAGGAGTTTCTGGCTTGACATGTGGAATCCTGGTACATGACAAACTGCATTATTGTGCACCTGGTTTGACACACTTATGGGATATGATTAGGATAATTCACATTTTATTTATAAACCATTATGGAGTACTTATGAGTCAATACATGTCCAAAGAAAATAGGTTTACGATTATGGATTATTTTCATAAACTGTTTAATTTATGTAATTTATTTTACAAGTTAGGAATTAATCATTGTGATTCATAAAGTAACCGAGAGTTTTCATTTTCTTAGAAATGGATCCTAGTGGAAGAATGGAAACTGTATCAATGCATGTAATCAATGTAGGTATTTTCCTCCTACTCAAGATAATTATAGTGGAGCTGGTGATACATATATTGATGAAAAGTTTATAACCATACAGGGAAAACTCACTGAGGTTATGAATAACAACCTTACCCATATAGAGCACCATGATCCAAAAAATAGTGGATCAATGTTAGACTACTTCATGATGAAACAACCACCACAATTCAATGGGTCTACAAATAAATTTATAACTGAACAACAGATGAGTTACTTAGATAAAATATTTCATTCTCCAGGAGTAGTAAAAGGGAGAAAGTTTTTATGGAAGTTTATCATCTCATAGGATATGCACATTAGTGGTGGTTATTAGTTCAAAAAACAAAAGTGGATGAACAAATATAAAATATGTAGTGGATGAATTTTAAATAGATTTTCATATAAAAATTCTTTCCTCGTGAACATCGAGCAGATATGGAAAGATAATTTCTGAGTCTAAGGAAAAAGAAGTATGATAATGTCACAATGTATGAGGCTAATTTCACAAGGATAGAAATGAATACTGAAACTTATATACGTAACACAAGAAGTATAATTGATCGATTCCTTGATGGTTTAAAACCATTTCTCTCTAGAGAATTAGTCTCAAAATCCTTATCATTGTATGACGATATGGTCTTATATGATATCAAGATAGAATAGTAATTCACTAAGACTTAAGAATTTAAAGTGGTGAAATAGATGAATAGATCTTCTGAACACTCTGGAAAAGGAAATAACAGGAATAAGGGAAAATTTGAATTTCCATCATGTAGTAATTATGGTATGAATTATTCTGGTACACTCTTAAAGGGGATGGGAGTTTGTTACAAGTGTGAAGAAAATGGCCACCAAGCTCTTGATTGTAATGGGAAGAAAGAGGCTATTAATGTTGATTTATACAATTGTATAAAAATGAGGCATTATAAAAATTAATGTCCTAAGCATCAATGAAACATAACTCAGAAAATGCCAAAGGAGAAAGGCAATGTTTAATATATCACTACTAATGAGGCTAAAGTTACTAATGAAATGGTGTAAAGTATATTAATTGTTTCATCAAAATTATCCAATGCATTGTTTGATTCAGGACCACCACATTCTTTCATATCTTTCATGTTTTCTATGAAAATTAGATATTTCCAATTTGACTGATTAAGGGATTCTTCAGTCAAAACTCCCTAGGGAAGTAATATTACGAATATGTTTTGTCAATAATTTACTATTATGTAATATAAATGTACTTAATCAATTGATCTTATTAACATTACCATGATTTAATTTGATATAATCCTTGGTATCACTTGTCTTTCATACCATGATTTGAAAATTTATTTTAAGAAGAAGGATGTTACAATTTTAGGATGATGATAAATAATCCCTTATCTTTAGAGTAAAAACATCACAATATTATTCTCATCTCTATACACCCCCAGTAGCTCCATTAAATTAAATTATTGGGGAGGAAGAGAGTTATATAACAATGGGTGAAGAATATAATGTTCAAAAAGAGGATATACCTATTTTTCAAGAATATATTGATGTGATTATAGAAGATTTACCTAGGCATCCTTTAAAATGGAAAATTGTGTTTCAATTGAGTTAATTCCTGGATCAGGCCCATATCAATGCACCCTTATAGAATAGATTCTTTGGAATTAGTATAACTAAATAATGAACTAGAGGAATTGAGTAATAATGGATTTATACACTCTAGTGTTTCTCTATATGGATCATATGTATTTTTGATAATATTAATGATAGATATATGATTTTGTGCATTAACTATAGGGAGATCAATGCAATAACAATAAAGAACAAGTATCTCATACCTAACATTGATGATTTATTTTAGCACATTCATGGAGTGAAATATTTTTCAAAGAATGACCTACTATCTAGATATCATCGGTTGGGCGTGAAGATGGAAGAAATTCAAAAGATATCATTCCAAACTAGATATGGGAATTATGAGTTTATAGTAACACCTTTGGGATAGACTAATTCACCCTTTATTTTCATGGATGTAATGAATAGAGTTTTCAAGTAATATCTTGATTAATTTTTAGTTGCATTTATTCGTGATATCTAGGTATACTCAAAAAGATATAAAGATCATGAAAATCACTTGTGCAATATTATGAAACCACTTAGAAGAAATGAATTATATGGGATGTTTTGTAAATGTGAATTTTTGATTCTGTTTATATCTATTTCTTTTCCTTATTTTCTCGAAGGATGGAATCACTATTCATCTTCCAAGACTAGGGCAATCCAAAAATGGCCAGCACTGACGAGTATAATAGAGGTATATAGTTTTATTGCTTTATAAGGTTACTATCGGTGTTTTATCTAGAATTTTTCTTTATTGTATAGCCCATTAACCATGATCACACATAAAGTGGTTATATATTTTTGGACAATAGATAGTGATGAATGTTTTCATGAATTGAAGAGAATATTGTTCGATGATTCTATCTTGACTTTACCATCGATGAATGCTGTGTTTTTTATTTATAGTGAGTCATCAAAGAATGGAATTTGTTGTGTCCTGATTCAAAACAATAGAGTTATTTCCTATGTGTCAAAGAAGCTAAAAATTCGTGAAAAAATATCCCACTCATGATATTCGTTTTTAACTGTAATATTTTATATGAAGATATGAAGACACTACCTCTATAGTAAATAATGTAAGATATATAAGGATCACAATAGTTTAAGGTTATATATTCCCATAGAATGAACCCAGCATGAGGCTAAGGCGATGGCTCAAACTTCTCAAGGATTATTATTGCACAATACACTACCACCTGAGGAAGGAAACTAAGGTTGAAGATGCTATGAGTAGAAATGATCATGGATTTCTAAACATGATGATTGTATAAAGGGATGATATGTTCTTGTATCTATTAAATATGGATATGGGAATAATCATGGATGTTGAAACATTGATATTTTTTCTAATGGTTGGAAAACCATATGTACTAGAAAGGATAAAAAGTTCTTAGAGTAATGATGAGGATTTTTAAAAGAAAATTAATGTTGTGAATAATGGGAGATTGATTGAAATTGTATATAAAGATAAAATTATTAAATTTGGGAGTAGGATTGGTGTTCCTGACATGCCAGATCTGAAAAGTGAATTTTTGGATGATGTTCATAACTCCAATTTCTCTACACACCATGGTTGAACTAATATGTATAGAGATTTGAAGGAGCATTTTTTGTATGACAACATGAAGAGGGAGATTGATGATTATGTGTCAACATGTATGGCTTTTCAATAGGTTAAGAATAGAAGAAAACATTCTCGAGGATTCATGCAACCTCTTCCCATACCGGAGTTGAAATGGGATGATATTATGATAGAATTTTTCGTGGGCTACCAAAGACTCTTAGAAGGAATGATTCAATATATGTCGTTATTGATCGTCTTACCAAGTTATCACATTTTATTTCAATAAGAGAAGACTAAATACATGAATGTTTAGAAATACTATCTATTAATGATGTAGTAAGACTTCATGGTGTACCCCAATCGATTGTTTCTGATCATGATATTAGTTTTACATCAAGATTCTAGAAAAGTATTCCTAAATCCATGGATAATAAACTTCATTTGAGCACTGCCTACTACCCTCAAACTGATGGACAATCAGAATGGACTATTCAAACCATAGAAGACATTTTGAGATCATTCTCACTTAACATTCAATTTATATATAATAAATATTTACCTTTGGTAGAATTTTTCAATAACTATAGATTCCATTCATGTATTCATATGGAACCATATGAAGCATTATATGGAAAGAGATGTCACACACCAACTTGTTAGGGCGTGGATGGTGAAAGAAAACACGGAGGCACAAACCTTGTTGGGGAAATAATGGAAAAGGTGATTATTATCCAAACCCACATCAAAGCTGCTCAATGTAGGACAAAGAGCTATGCCGAGAACCGAAGGAAGGATTTTGAAATTTAATTTGGAGATCATGTTTTCTTGAAGGTATACCTACCCTGAGTATGTATTTTGGTAAGGTGGTTATGTGACCATGATCGGTGCCTATTGAATGTGGAAGGCACAATACCCACGCTTACTATGTGATAATTGGTTTAGATTGGGGTAACACAAAGTCAATAACCTTATTATGAATTGTTTCCGTGGATTTCATGGTTACTCATGGATTTTGTAATTTCACAAGATAAAAAATTTACAATTTTATATTGTGAAATATTTCATACACAATTAAATTACGCCAAAATAAATAAAATAATAATCAGTTACCATAAAATCATGAGACCAAATTTTTTATCAATATATATATCCAACAATTAATAGATTATTTAAATATAATTTCTAATTAAGATAAAATTTAGAAAATCCATCCTAAATTAATACTAACCTATGAGTTAATCTATGATGTGTGGTACTTTTAAGGAATAAATGATATTAAATGATGAATATTTATCATCACATACCTCCCTAGTACTTCAAATATTTACCTCTTAAGAAATAATATCATTGTATTTCAATTTATTCAATAATAATGTAATCCTTACTATAATTAAATTTACATATAAAAGAATAATTAAGTAGGGGCCTATCCATAGTGAAAAATTATAATTCATTACCTATGAATCAAATCACTACCTTAATTAGATATAAAAAATGTTAAAATTTAGGAGTTGATCAAATTATATTTATATGGAATCAATGTTTTAATAAAATAACCTCCATTTATCTATCTTTCTCAAAATTATTTAGACTACTGTATTTCTTTTACAATTTATTAAAATGACATAATTTATTGAGATGGAGAGAACATAATAACATTCCTTTCAATCTAAAAATGGAATATTCCCTCGATTCTGGATTTTTATTTAATTCTCATCATGGTTTTGTTCAATCTTCATTGGGATTTTTCTTTCAAGGGTGATCGTCTCTCAACTCAATGACATGGTTCTTAATCAGATCATGCAGATTATTCTGGATTGAGAAAGAAAGGTGTTTCTTTTGTGAAATCTCTTTTCGGTTCTTATGATCTTAGAAAAAGAAGTATGTCTCGATCCTCTAACATTAGATGACTTGAAAATGTTGGGTTTTTTTATAACCGTAGATCTAGTGAAATTTAAACAACGCATTGATCTTTTTAATTTTTCAATTTTGGTCGCATTATTTATTCCAAGGGTGACAAACCCAAGTTTTAAATTGATAATAAAAATAGAATATCTCACTATAGGGGTTTTATTAGATGAAAATAAATTCATATTGGGAGGGGTTTCTTTCATTTCATTATTTAATCAGGGGATGATTTTAATAGATCCTGGGATCTTG
Source organism: Viscum album (assembly GCA_963277665.1). NCBI lineage: Eukaryota > Viridiplantae > Streptophyta > Magnoliopsida > Santalales > Viscaceae > Viscum > Viscum album. The sequence goes on along the minus strand of OY728133.1, from coordinate 1,439,550,779 downwards.
GAAATATACATATCAAACCTAGAGCTTTGAGATTATCTGAATGGGATGTTAATTTCAATCCCTTTAATCCTAAGAAAACCAATTCCCAGATTTGGATCAAAATTCATGGGATGAATTCGATTTATTTGAATCCAAATAACCTTAATGACCTTGCTTCATGAATTAGAAATCCTATTAGAATAGATCAGAAAACATATTAGGGGGATATTGGTTATTTTTCTATAATTCTGGTTGATGTTAATTTGGAATAAAAATGAATAGATAGTGTTACTTTGATTTCTAATGGATCTAAGATTGATATTATAGTGGAATATGAATGTGTTAATCATTTTTATGATGATTCAAAGATTCTTAGTAACTCTGTAGTGAATTGTAGGAAGCTTCAAATGAATGTTAATGAGCTACCCAAAGAGAAGTATTGGAAATAGGATAAGAATATTAAAAAAAATGTTTTTGTGGAAAAAGAGGCCCCCTCAAAACATATACCTGGCCTTTCGAAAGTTTCATTTACTTTAATAAATCGGGGTAAGATATCTCAAATGATGTTGAACAATGTAGGATTCCTAATTTTCCTTGCCGTATTTCTAGGATTGGTCTAGAAATGGGTAAATATGCTAGATACAAGTGTATGGAAGATGACATTTAGTAACAGAACATCACCTGTGTGATTTATAACCAGATCTTTTTTCAGAAAATGAGATGGATGTCAATTTATGAAGTTAGGATTTAGAAGAATGTATTTACACTCTTGTGGTCACATTACAGGATATTGAGACTTCTAGAATTTCCCAGGTTTTTACTGATTTTGTTGTGTCCTCTATTGCACCTGTCACTTCCCCATTTCAGGTGGCTGGAGTTTCTTCCTGGAGTAATATTGTTGTTTTGGATAGCTTGATCGGTGTTCCTTCTTCTTCCTATGTAGATTATGCTATAAAGTGATTGGGAATTAAGGTTCCTACATCATCTAAGGCAGGTTCTTCTCTACAGAAAGGGTTGATTGGGGAACGTATTTCAAAAGGTGGTACTGGTTCACATGTTAATGAAAAAATGGTTCCTATTTCATCTAGTGGTGATGTTATATTTCCAGATATTGGGGTTCCTAATTTTTCCATAGGTCTAATTGACACATTCACTGTTGGTGTTAAAAATAGAAAAGGAACCACCAGTACTTTTGATATAATTGTTCTCTTACAAGGGGCCTCCAATCCTAAGTGAAATTCTGAAGGGCCACCTATATCAGGCAAGCTGGTAATTGTGGGGGTCAGAAAAGGGGGAAATCGTGGTGGTTTTAGATTTAAATGAATCTTATGTTCTACAATTTCTTACGACTATCCAATCATATTACCATGATGTCCCTTAGGATCTTAATTTAAAATCATAGGCACCTTATCATTGGTTTTTCCGACCTAAACGAGTTTTGTCTCCCAGTATTTCCAATTTTAAAATTCTGACCTTTCACTTTGTGGAATCTAATAGATGTTAATAAGATGTTAAAATACTATGTGGTTTGGATCATTTTTCTGTAACTAATATTTACATGATTGCTAATAGTGATCAATATGTCACATGCTCCTTCAATTTTATTTGGCTTCAACATTTTTTCTCTTTTATTTATACCCATGAATGTTAGTAGGACCATAATAATTTATGGATAGATATTGGATCTCTCAACACTACCATCTAGGGTATGTGATCTATCCATGGTGATTTTAATTCCATCATGAATTCTGATTAGAATATATGAGCCATGAGTAACTTCATTTATTAAAGATATTTCAAATCTTGCATTGATGATAAAGGGTAGATTGAATTTAACCTTATTGGGGCTAAGTATTCCTATACAAGAATGTTTTGGATAGATTATTTGCAAGAATAATCGACAAGACTTTTTTCGATGAGTCTTGTCTTGATTTCTCAGGATCTATTTCGTGTATGACTGTTTATCGAATTAATTCGGATCATCATCCCATTTTGGTTGACCTTGTGGGTAAGGATCCCAAACCTCCTTTGCCTTTTTGATTTAATAAATATTGGTTCAATAATCATGAGTGCAGAACAATTGTCAAACAAACCCGGAGTTCTTGGAATGGTAGGAATAACGATTATGCATGTTTCATCAAGACCAAACACTCTAAAATAGATTTGAAATTCTGAAGTAAATTTCATTTCATCTCCCTTGACTCTAAAATTTTATATCTTTAGGAATATATTAAACACATGTAGAAGCATAATTCGTCAAATGACTTCCCTAATGATGTTTTGGGTGTGTCTCTGCTTGTTTCCAATATTAATAACTTCTTGAATATCAATGATTCTTTACCAAGAGACAATTTTACGTCTAATTGGTTGAGAGATAATGATAGAAACACCAGATTTTTCAACTCCTTTCATAGAATTATGAAGGTCTCAAGGACACATTCATTGGTCAAAAAATGTGATTAATGTCTTTAAAAACAGAAAGGATATTTCTGATCATGTTGTTACTTATTTTAATGATCACTCCAATGGTCATTTCCCTATTATAGATCTAGTAGAGAGTATTATTATAAGTCTTCACAATCAAGAGGATAATTCCAACCTTACATCTATCTCTTTGGACATTGAAATCATGTAAGCAACCATTAGTCTAAATCTTGACAACTCCCCTAGACTAGAAGTTGTTTTGAATTTTTTCATTCAAACATATTGGGATGTCATTCATGATGATGTTTGAAGGTTGGTTACTCATTTTCTAAAGGTGGATCATATACTCAAGGTTTGAATGGTCAGTTTATTTCTCTTATTCCAAAGACAGAGAATTCCAACGAGATTCCTTTTTTTTGACCAGTTTCCCTGGTCAAACAAAATTTTAAAATCATTTTCAAAATCTTGCCCACGAGGTTGTCCTCTATCGCTAGTAAGATATTTTCAACTGTTCTATTTGGATTCAATAATTGTAGGTCTATTAATGATTTCATGAATACTACCTCACAATGAGTTAAAATTATTATGAAATTTACAAGGGATGGTAATATTGCTCTCAAATTGGAATTCAAGAAAAAAATTTATACTGTAAATTAGAAATTCATTTATATGGTTCTACATTTTTTTGGATTTGATGATGTTTTCATTAAATGGGTTAAAATAATTTTTGAATCAGCTTGTATCTATGTACTTGTTAAAGAATCCCCTAAGGGTTATTTTTCTTGTTCTAGATGTTTCAGACAAGGTGAGCCTTTCATGGAAATCATTTTTTCCATTGTGGAGGATTATTTAAGTAGATTACATTATATTGTGGTTGGAAATGGGATACTAAAGTCTGTTCATGCTTGTACATGAATTGTTTCTCCCACTCACTTATTGTATGCTGATGATATCATTCTATTCACTAATGGAGATAATACAATTGATAAAAATAATAAGTGGTCCCATTTTCATTATGAAAAAGTTTAAGGTCAAAATATTAGTTAGAGTAAGTCCTTCGTTTTCCTTGGTATGAATTTTTCCATTTCCAAGAAGGTAAGAATTGTCAGGGAATTGGGTATTCATGAAAGAGTTCTTCCCTTTACCTATTTGGGTGTTCTTATGTTTTGGGGGAGGTATAAATCCTATTACATTATGGCTATTATTAGATATATCAAAAGGCATCTTGCTACTTGGAAGGTCAAGTACCACTACTTGGCGGGTCATTTATGTTTGGTCAATGATTTGATTATTTCTATGTTTGTTTATTCTTTCACTATCTATAAGTGGGTGGTCTCTATCATCAAGAGTATTATTTTTTCTATTAAAAAATTTATTTGGAGTGGTAAAATTATGGAGAGGAAATTATATACATTCTCATGGAATAATTTTTTTAACCCCTATGATGTTGGGGGTATTGTTATAAAAAATAATGAAATGTTTAAGGATTATTTATAGTCATTGTTCATATGGAGGCTTGTTAATAATAATAATGAGTCTCTTGACTTTATCCAAAATAAATTTAGGGATCAGATCAATAATGGGTTTTTTAATCATCTGACTTCATATTTTTGGCCTTCTTTTAAATCCATTTTTCGCCTATTGAATTTCATGCTAGCTGGCATGTTTCAATTAATTAAACATTATCCTTTTTGAAGGCCAACTGAAATGGTTATCCCTTTATTGATGCTTTGATGAATGATAACATCAATGCTGATAGAGATTGCAAAATTAATGACCATATTCATAATATGTGTGGTCTCCCAAATAATATTTTTATTATTGTCAATAGCTATTGCTTCTCTAAAAAATAGTATTTTTACTCGTGGGAACCTGGTGTCAATGGATTTATATACTATAAATTTTTTATAGAAATTCTTTATGTTACTATACAAGTTATAAGAATATGAAGTATTTACATATGAAATTTATTAGGCCTTCTCAGATAGAAATTTCCTTGAGACTGGATCAAGGGAAGCTTCCTCCAAATTCTATTTTTTTTAATTTTCAAAATATCCACTTGAGGCTAAGTGGGAACCCATACAAACAACACTCAAACTGCACAACACCCCAAAATATCAGATTCAAAATTCAAATTACACAATTCAAAATTAAAATAGACACCCTCGAACAATGCGCCTTACCCGAATCAATGAAGCACGACGCCCGAACCATTATCAACACCACTGTTCATTGAGATGACGTTGACACCATCTTGGTCGGAACACTCACACAAAAAAAAATCATCGGATCATCGCCAGAGTGGTACTTTTACAGAACCCCATCATGGGCACCACAAAAGCCATGAGATGAACAAGCTGATTATTCGTCGCTGTATCAACATCATCAACACCGGCGAGATCATGTCGCCTGCAACAATGGTCTCGATAGAACCAAAATTACCACACACCTAACGATCAATATGAAAAATCCAAACAAACATCCACGAAAACAACAACCATATAATAGAGAAGGGATATAGTCGGTGCAGGAAAGACTCGAGAATGACATCGATGAAGAGGTCGAAAAACCGAAACCATACTAATTTTGGTCGCGTCCAGAATACCAATGGCCACCAACCCACCTCCCAAAACATCTTAGTTCCACCACTCCAGTTACAAATGTTTGTTTCCTTAAAAAATGTTATATTTCACTCTATTCTTCTTGTGGGTTTTCCAATCTACATAGGAAGGACATTTACTATTTGTTTCTATGTTGTGGTAGTACCTCATCCCGTTTTAAGGTTGTTTGTGATATATTTGAAATCCCAATACCTAGTGTGTCTTTTGACCACGAATTCCTCCAAGGATGGAATTCAAATTTTATTTCGCCGAAATTGATGTACCTTTTTTAGGTTGTTGCTACTGAAATTATTCATTTTATTTGGTTTACTCAGAATAAGGTGCCTCATGAAAGGTTTTATTTCTTTTTCACTGGTGTTTTATCATCTATTCTTGTTGTTGTGCATAATGCATAAATACCGAGGTAGAATTTTTGCTTCAACTCAGTTCATGATTTGTCTGTACTAAACCAGATAGATGTCAAAGGAACCTTCAGGCCTCCACATAAAACATTTTTTATTTTTTGGAAGGAAACTATTTTTGGATGGTTGAATGTAAATTCTGATAGAGCTTCTAGAGGAAATCACGGGTTCTCTGACTATGGTGCAGTTGTCAGAAATCATAAATGTGATGTTCTTGGATGTTTTCATGGTTTCTTTTGGCCTTGATTCTTCAAATGAGGTTTAAATTCATGGAATTGTAATTCCAGTAGTATAATATAGAAAACATGGATGCAATAATTTATGGATTGAGAGTGATTATAATGTTGTGTTCTCTTCCATCATGATTGGTCTTTCTCACTTGTATTTTTAGATAAGTAATCGTTAGATAAAATTTTTGGAAACTCTATTTTCTATGAACCATATTATCAATCAAATTTATAGTGATGCCAATTTAGTTTCTGATGGTATTTAAAATAAATATGTCAATGGAGTTTATTTTTCTTGCTATGATCAAGTTCTTCATTATCTTATTCCCTTTCTTAAAAGAGAATGTGGTAAGTATCCTATTTTTAGAATAATATACGTTGTCTCTTAATTTTCATATTCGTTTGGTTTTAAAATGACAATTGTGGTGTTTTAATTCAATTTTATTGATTCTAATTATTTTTAATAATCTATGGATGATGTTGTTATGTAATTTTTTTAGTATTTTTAGTTTTGAAATAACTCCTCTGACCCTGTTTGGTTAGTTTCAATCTTTCAGCTTCCTTAGAGTGGTCTGTTTCTTGGATTTTTCCATAGTAACGATGTGGCCAATTTTCATATCCTTGTTGATAATTTATTCACTATATTTCAAGGAGTATCTACTATGATGTTCCATGGAATTCATGAATCAGTTTGTTTCTCAATAGGTTCCTCCTATGGTGAAAACATTTCTGTATGCATGTCACATATTCCGTATTTTTTAGTAGTCTTCAACATATCTTATCTTTTTTATTATTCCCTTTAATATTATCATTTTTCATTTCTTATCATCTGTTGTTGATGCTGACATGAATGGATCTGCCTGTTTTTTTATTGTTGTTGAGATTTCCGGCAACTATTATTCAAGGAGTTTTTTCATGGGTTCTACATTTGAATGCATGGGTCAATTTTAGAATTGAATGGAACCTCATATGGTGAAAACATCAAACTGGTTGTCTAATCACTTGAGTAGGATCTCTAGGTAGTCATTAAGGTGGATAATTTCCCCCAGGATACTTATGTTTTTGACAAAAGTAGCTGTATTGAGCTAGCTACTTTTTTTGAAACTGGAGTGGCATGATATGATGCATTCTTTTCATATCTAGAGTGGCCTACCTCATTGCTGATAATGGTATGAATAGAGGGCATGAAAAAGCCTTCTAATTTTAAAATAGTGGAAGATCCTACTTTTTGACATCCATAGTTCACCCCATCTTCGTTGGTAGGTTCTTGTTGCTTTTAATTTGAAATATGGGCTTTTGATCACCAACACAATAACTTTTTCATTATGGTTGCTTGGTGTTCCATGATTGTGTCTTTATTCCTATACTTTTTTTTATTTAATAATCATCAATTATAGAACATAATTTAATTCAAAATAAGTTAATAAATTCCCCTTGAATGGTTTTAATATGCGCGTAACCAAATTGTACTCATATTTTAGATGAACCTTTTGAATTTTTCTCCTAGCCATATACATTATGGAAAAAACTTCACATTGAACATATTGAGATAGATTTATTTAGTTATAGAAACACACCATGTGACATTGTCTCATATATCCATTTTGGGTTCCCAATGCCCCATTTTTATTCCATCATTAAATGAAAAATACTATTTTTAATTAACATGTACCCCTATGGTGTACAATCTAAAAAGGGTAACATTACATTAGATCATGTTTAAAATTAAAATATCACAATGTTTCATAATTGATTGAATATAAAATTTTTCACTCACACTCCATCTCCTAGTTGAAGACCGTAAATACATAAAATCTATGGAAAACTCACTAAAAATTAACATAAAATGTTAATATTACAAAACCAATTAATTAATCAACTATATCATAGAATTTTTAAATTATGTATTAAAGAAATGGGATTATAAATATGAAGAATAAAAACATAAGGCTAGGAAAAATTATATATAACAATATTTCTACAAAAAATATATCATTTTTAAATGAATGATTTTTTTAATTACAAAAAATAAAAGAAAACATAATCTACATATATATTCCTAATTTAATTTAGATACATTATTTATTTCAGGATAAAAATAGATTGTATCCATCAAATTGGAATTTTCATAATTTTTTTACATATTATGGTTAATATCTTCCCCCCCACATGGTTCTAATACTATCCCAATTCAATATTATTATGAAAATTTTTAATAAATTATATTCAAAAAAAAATTTCTTGACCCTAATAAATGAAATATAATTCCAGGATATTATTATTATATAACAACTATAAATATTACGGAAAACTACAAAAGTTATTTATAGAAGATCTCCATGTAAATAGGTAGTTGATGTCTATTCACCTTTTATGGTATCTTTGATCCTAATCCTTAAATATCTACTACACCAAAAGGAAAATTAGTAGTTGCTGTGTTTAGTCCATTCTATTTGTAATGAATCTTTACTAGTAAAAGAATCATCCTTCATAAAAATAGTAGTAATTTATCCCTAAATTGATATTTTATTTTTTTGATCGACTTGTAATAGCTGGAATTTTTATAATCCTTTGTAATTAACATGTTCAAAAATTCATATATCCTAAATTCATAAAGATCCATTATTTGTTGTTTCCTTTGTTATCCAGCTTTGATATACTCTTGGTTTTCATGTTTTATATCCTAATACGCCTTGTGTTTTAGAATGATATGAAAGAATAAATGTTTACCAAGAACAATTAAGTAAGGAGGAAAACATAATGGGACTTTTATTTAGTTATATATACCATTAGGGCATCTTAATGTTTTTACTCCAATCCTTGCTGTTGGATTTTTAAATATTTTGCATTTTCATTTTTACTTCTCTATTAGACACCAATTATATTAAATTTGATTGTGGGTGGATGACGATGGACGATTTTTAGACGACAAAATAAATTTTCATGAAAGATTATATATTATTTTTGTATAAATTGGATCCTTTGTCACTAATTTTAGCTCAAAATATTTTAAACGAAAAAAATATGGCAAATTTTAGAAATTCAATTATAGTTTCTGAGTTATCACCCTCACTAGATTTGGATTAAATCAATTTAGGGAGATATCATACATCTAAAAAGGTATAATAAAATCCAATGTATATGGGGGAAGAGTCCCAAAAATTCAATTCCCATGCATCTAATATTTCACAAAAATTTAATAATTTTTGGGTAATTTATCTTCTTCTAAAAATTTCCCGAACAAATAGCCATTTCAAGAATATATTTCCAAAGAAAATGAGTTTTAAAAAATTATAGTATAATCTAATCTAACATTCCTTATTTTTTTACTATTTCATCGAGGTAAAAAATTTTCTCTACATATAACTATATAATAAAATATTGCTGAATTTATTTCATTATTAAGAGCGAATATTATGATGACTTAATCATTATAAATTTTCTACAAATGAATGCCCTTCCAAACATATTTTTTTGATTATTATTTTAATTTAATTGTTTTATTCTTTGAGAATACATAAAGAACCTTTGTAGTGACCATAAAATTTACTATCTTAGCTTACCATGATATATTTGGTTGTATTTATTGTTGTTTAAATGGGTAGGAATAATATGGACTATTATTTATGATCTATTATACCAAAGTAATGTGAGGCAGTTTGTACATTTGGTCAACTATAATATTCTAACATCCATTTTTTCTGATAAATTAGCTGTCAAAATATTTAATAAACTACATCCACCATACCATTCTATTAATTTAATCTGTATTCATGATCATATTTCATAATGCCTCATTATTAGAATAAGAACTCACATTATATCTTAAAGGGTTATAAAAAAATTTATATAAACCCTTAAGGATAATATTATAAAACACAATTTATATTTTTAATTTTATTTGGGAACTATAAAGGGTTTTTAAATGTATGTTATCAGTCACGGAAACATATGATTTTTTTGGACATCTTGTCCCCTACACCTCTATTATAGGAATCACATAGTATCTTAAATGGATGACTCATGTTTGTTGGTAATATGAGATGGTAATGGTCAAGAATTCTTATAACTTGATAAAATAAGTCATTCATGAGTCATTATATACAAAATCAGTTTCTATCATGAGAATTATTTTTAGAAGTAAAAGTAATTTAGCTAAATACCCTAATAAACCATTTCTAAAAACTATGAGGGCCAATAGATGAGAAAATTTATGTGATAGTGGTGGGGTTGTGTTGTCTTGAAAATAATGTAACATTGGATTTATGAGCATCAATTACTTCATTAGAAGTTAAATGGCATAAAACATTTCATTTTTCTACCATAAAATGTTATTTTTTCATAATTTTGAACCAGTTGTTTCTTTATAAATATTTGTAAAAGAATTTCTAGAATCCAAATCTAATTTTGAAATAATTTTCTATAAACATTGAGGCCATTAAAGAATATATCTAATAAACACTGAAATGGTAATGAGAAGATTAATACCATTTAATTATGAAATGTATATGGGTAATTGTAGTGACCAAACAGTATCCTTTGATAGAAGAATGTATTGAAGGGACATGTCACATTTGTCTTCCCTTAACCACATGGAATTTTTAGAATAAGAAAAAAATAAGGAAAACCCTATCATTGAAAAAAATATTCCATTGTAAGATCACATTTCTATCATTTGGTCTATAATGTGAATGGGGAAATTACATTTTCTGGTTAGATGGTTTATTTTAATATAGTCAATTGACCCTCTAACTATTTTAGATTTAATAGGGCACAAAATCATTACTCTAATTATTTACAATTGGGCACCTGGTTTTTATTTGGAAAGTGTATTGGGGATAATCCTTTGAGTATATTTAAACGGATTTATTATATTATATTTTATAAGGCTATTTACATCCATTTTTTCTAACATTATGAGAATTACAATGAGGCCTCTCTAGGGCTTTCATATTGACTTGGATGATTCTTCCTATATAATTATATTTATTTATATGGTAGGGATTATTCATCGCATAAATTCTAATTTCCATACAATTTCCATAACGTTATTTTATATATTATTAATGGTTTATTTTATGGTCATTTTTTAAGTTATTTAAAGTCAGGAATGTAATTTTATATCCACATTTAAAAAAGAATACTTTAAATTTTACCACAGAATCATAAAATGTATTTTAGTTTTTTTTCTAGAGATATTTTTACTCCATTATTCTCACGGTTATCCACATGTGCATATATGGAAGACATTTTACTGTTTTTAATTTAGTAACACATCAAAACAATACCCTCATTTTTAGAAATATATCAATAAATTAAATTTCCTCCATATAAAGTTCATTTTAAAATATATATTTATCCACTAGGCTGCGTGTTACGAAATTTTATCCTCATTAATTTTTTTCATCAATATTTTGAACATCATCTCTAGATGAACATGGTTGTTTAAATTCATTTATAGAAATATAGTCTATTCTTCTAAAAGACATTTTATCAAATCAAGGATGTTAAAATCTATTATCTCTTCTATAAATGTCATTAAAAGGATTCCTTAAATAACTCTTATGATGTATTTTGTGTTATTTTATAATTGTTTGACTATAACAATGTTAGAATGATATTTAAAATTTATTTATTCCATTTTGTGAATGTATAAGTTATTAGGGAATGTGGAACGTTATACATATACTAAGACATCTTAATGGACACATACTACATAGGTAGTGGATTTTTTTGGCATGATGTGAAACCAAAAGAGTAGGTATAAATTCATTAATATGTGATGAATAAGAACTGTAAAAATTAATTACATATTTTTTGCTGAAAAATAATAGATATCATTATAAAAAATATATCATTAAAAGTATGTAGAGAATAAAAAAATTAAATAGATCATGTATTTTTAGGTTATTTATTGAGAGAAAAGAGATGAAAATTATTTCCATTTCATACCTCTTCATTTATTTGTAAAATAAATATGCTAATACAAGTATACTTTATGAATTTTTCATTCTTTGGAATCTCCTAATTTTCTTCCAACATTGTGACATCGATCTACAATACTTTTAATACATCAACTATTACATGACATAATGTTTTCTCATTGGTTTTTTATGTTTCCTGCATTCTTATATTAATGGATGTGGGGGTATTCGTGTTTTTGATGTTTTCTATTTTGATTATTAATTGTCCTTTCTATTTAAAAATATAAAAGTTCTTATTATATAGAAGGTCCTTTGTAAATTTTTTTTCCTTACATATGTTGTAAATTTCATTAGGTGATCATTAACAATCTTACAATTCATTTCCACTATTAAAGGTAATGAAATGGACATTTACCATTGTGGTTGTAATTTGTTTGAGTAGGAATCTCACATTATATTTGACTAAAAAAATTATTCTGGGTGTTCATGACCTATTCAAATTTTAATTTTAATTCCTTTAATTATAGACAATGAGTTGTGATTATATTGGGTTGATTATTTTTAGATTCTATTAACTATATTAAATTGTCATTATTTTATGGCTCTTCTATTTGTACTTTATAATAGCTTTTATATTGTTTGAAGTTATGTCTTTGGAATAGAGGTGGACATTGAAAATGTGGCTAATAATCTTAATGAAACAGTTTTATTTTAGTTTGTTGGTTTTCATCTCCAAATTTGTTAATGGGAGATTTATTAAATCCATAGTGTACACTTTGATGGAGCAGAACTTTACAATATAACATGGAATCTCAACCTTTATTTCTTTAAACATAATGGAGTATGTTAGTAAAATGGTCATGGGAATAACATAGTTGGTAGGTCCTTGGGTTCTTGGTAGGTAGTGATTTGTGAACATTGGTCACAAATAATTTTCTCACAAGGGAAGTAAGTTCCACAATTTTATTTTCTATCACGGGTGAGAAGGGTTATTTTACCACATGTTCTTCTATATTATAATTTTTAAAATCAAGTTCATCAATTTTTTTTTACCATTTAAATGGGTTCTGTTAATTCATTTAGTGACTTATCAATTAGTGATGTTCTGAAAGAATCATCAATTAGCTTATAGTAATTTTCTATAATATATTAGTTGAAGAATTATAAGAAGTGATTTAATTTATATGGCTAGTTTGGTATGGATGTGGTAAGATTATTGAATCTATATATAATCACGGAGAATGATTCTTTAGTTGACAGTACCATCTACGCATAGTCAGGTTTACAAAGAATAATAGATACCATTCCATGATAAATATGAAACCATTAGATTACATGTATTGGTGACCCTAAATGACACCAAAACGTTGGACTAATCAAGGAGAGTATGTAATCATGGGGATATAGGTTGTATAAGCTATGATATCTAAGGTATTGATCATCCAAGAGTTGATGAAAACCAAATGGATCTATAATATGTCAATTCAGACTAAAAATAGAAGCCTTTCATGTTAAAAATGGAAACCATCTGTTCTTGAAGGTCCCACCTCAACATTTACTATTTATATTTTGCGGTGATGGAATGTTATATCCATGTTTCATTGGTCCTTTCAAGATACTCAATATGGTTGGTGAAATAGTGTAACACATGTACCAACATATGCATTTAGACAGGGTATGTGACATTTTCCAGGTAAGAACCAGGATCTTCATTTTCAGGTATGTCTGTACTTTTTCTGAATTTTTTTTTTCAGAAAATAGGAATTTCGGGAAATTTTTGAAGTACACGCTGGGAACTCTTTGAGTACACACCGTGTACTCCCTTGTCACACAAGTCTCTATGCTGGCTGTGTTCGGGCCACACACACAGTGTTTATGGATGAAGTTTAGGCTGCTTAATGTGTAGTATGGAAAAATACAGTAAACTCTATGTACTCAAGAAGTACATGATGTGTATGTTTTTTCATTAAACGGACCGGGGTCGCGCCTTATCCACAGAAACTTCTTCTTCTAGGTCTCGTTCGACCAAGAGAAGCCGTACGACTGTGGATCTTCTAAGAGCCTCCGATCCTCCATCCTTCTTCCAATTTGATCACCTTCGATTGCATTGGAACAACAGCGGTGAGTCCTTAATTCTCCGAGAGCCTTGTTTTCCAATTCCTCTTCTTTCTCAAGTTATCATCGGTTATACATTTTGGATATTTTCACATATCATCGACATTCTAAAGAGGATAAATCATTGTGGCTAAAGTATATTGATCACATTTCATCTAGTTAGGTGGTTCGTGACTGATCGTTCAATGTGTTTTAGTTTTATGTGAAAATTCCACCAATAACCACGAACGAGGTATTGCGTGTTTACCATTTTACCATTGTTGTTTTCCTGCCTTTCTTGCATGCTTGTATAGAGGTAAATTGATCATGTTTGTGGATAATTGTTGTTATGGGATGTTTTTCTCATTCTTTTTCTATTTACGACCTTTGGGTCTTTGTTAGCCTTGGTTGTTTTTCCTTTTTCCATTCCTTGTGACTGTAGGATAGAGTAATGATGATATCATGCTTGTGTGATGTATACTATTTAACCAAGTAGCTCTATAGGTGTACTTTCGTTATCAAAGTATCTATATAGGTGTACATTGTCCTTAGAGCATTATTATGCACTTACTGGCACATGGTTGTGGGGACCTAGTACTATATACTATTAGGGATAGACCGAGTGAGCTTCATAGAGGGTATTTGACATTATAGGATATAGGTGATAGACTGAGTGAGCTTCCCAGAGTGCCTCTGAATATTATAGGCCACATGGGATAGATCGAGTGAGCTTCACAGAGTGCCTTCGACATTATAGAATACATGAGGGTAGACCGAGTGAGCTTCCACAGAGAGTATTTACTTGTTTGAATTCATTTAAAACATTTTTTAGGCTAGAGAAGGAATTTACCAGGTGATCTTCCTTAGAAAGTCTATGATAGACCGGAAACTATAGGAGGAATTGGCCGAGTGATATTCCTCAAAGAGTTTCTAGGCCTTGGGTCCACGAGGGTTAGACCATGTGATCATCCTCAGAGAGTCCCTAACTACCCTTTACTATAAAGGGAATTGACTGACTGAGCTTCCCCAGAGATTCTTATAAATTCGTACGACCATACCAGAGGGGTTAGGCTGAGTGCACTGCCTAGAGGGTTGTGGTACTTCTTGGTTAGGACTAAAGGGGATGGATGCGAGTACATTCCAGAGAGTTTCCTATTATGGTTAGTTGTTTGCTTACTGCTTCTTATTTTTGTTTTGTGTACTGATTACTGTTAGGCATCATCCTGTTTACTGCTTACTGATTACTACCTACTGTTGCTGCTACTGTTTACTACTTATTGTTCTAATACATGCCATATACTCACTGACTGTTTGGCACAGATCTTCGGGAGGTTGCCAACTGGGATTCAGTCTCAAGCCTGTTTGGGACATGATTTTGGGCCCAATAAGACTTTTTTGTTTCCAGTATAGACAAGGGAAAGAGACCTTCGACTTCGGGTACTTTATTCATTTGGAGCAGGAGAGCATAGGACCAAGCTATGTCTTGTGATGCTAAGGAGTTTATTTGTTTACCTTTCTTTTGTACTTTGGTTTGGCACTATTGTATTTTCCAGCTATGTGACTTGTTTGGAAACTTTCCTAGACATATGTATCATGAATCATTTCATATATATATATATATGTCCTCCAGTTGTTTATTGCTTTAGTCTTCCGCTATTTACTTTTGTATGGATTGTTCTGTTTCTGCTGTTTACTCTGCTAATGAGGTTATAGTTTCACCACTATCTCACACAACACCCTCGGTGCTAGTCGGAATCCTTCGGTGTTTTGGGAAATGCGCTTGAGGCCATGTGACCAATCGGGTACGGGGTGCCTCTAGGTGGCTTTCGGAACCAGGACGTTACAATGTGGTATCATAGGTAATTCTTTTCTCTGGAATTACTATTAGAGCCTTAGCCAAGGATAAGACAGATTTAGTACATTGTGTTAAGCTGTTCTCGGGAGTAGCTAACCTGTGTATAGGGAAAAACAAATCTACCTCGCTTATTGTAGTTTTTTGGTTTTGCGCTGTTACCGTTGATATGAATTCACCTAAAGTGATTCACATGACTTGTGTTGTTATTGTTGTTGTTATTATGGTTCTATTTCTGTCGCAACCTGATGAGATGAGGGTATGAAATCTCATGAATCATATAGGAACCTATTAGAAGTCACATGCCATGCATTCTTGCCTGTCCATCTAGGGTGCATTAGCGGTTTCATGACATTGTGATAGTCTTTGTGTAGCTTATGCATGCTGTTGTGATAGATTCTTAATAGAATCCATGATGTTTGTCAGAGGACTGTTTGTATTGTTTTCCTTATATGAACGTTAAATTTTGGTTCTTGATGTGTTATGGGCCCTCTTGATTAAAAAATTGGTGAATTGTTGACCTATTTTTCCTTATATATGACTTTATTGGATTCCAAGATTTGGTTCGTGATGAGTATGGGCCCTCACAGATTTGAAATTGGCACCTTCTTTCCTGTTTTTCAGTGTTTTTTGGACTTCCGTGTAGTTTCTGAGCTACTGCCTGGAAATACCCAGAATACACGGCATGTACTTTATATATACATGCCATGTAGTTTTTTAACCGTGTCAATTACTGTGTGTGCAGGAACACAGGTTGTGGAAAAGCATCTGGAACACGCCGTGTATAGTAGGAACACACCATGTAGTAGTGAGCCATGTACCCGGTCGTGTCACTAACAACACGGTACGAGGAAACTCGAGTAGAACATGACATGTTTGGTAGAAACATGCCATGTATTTTTATTCCAGGTACCTGACCGTGTCACGAACAACACAGGTCAGTGTTATCTTCACTTATACACGCCATGTTTGTTCGGAACATGCAGTGTAAGGTTCATCCATGTAGCTAGCCGTGTAACTAACAACACGAGTTGCAGAAACCTTCATTAGTATAGGACGTGTCCATGGGGAACACACTATGTAGTCTATGCTTAAGTGGACCATGTGGGTTAGCCATGTATAGAGACTCAGGGAGGGGAGAAGAGTTCATGTACACGCCATGTGTGGGTACAACACGCCGTGTCGTTTGGGTTGTTACACTACTTGTGTGGCAGGAATACAGGCCCATATGAATGGATTAAGAGAACACGCCGTGTAGTTTTTTAGACACGCCGTGTAGTCGTGTGTTGTAAAACATGAATTTTTCCTTCTCCTGTTCCCATTTTGTACTCTTGTGTTATCAGTCTTGGATAATCTTGATCCAAGGTGTGCTTTTGATCTTTCATAGCTATGCCTCTGAGATGTCCTCCGGTTGTACGTCAGCTTCCAGATGGTGATCAAACACTAGAAATGGCCGATCATGATCCTCTTATAGATTCTCCTACTGTGACAGCCTTGGTAACAGCAGTTATACCCATCGTAGGAGACGATATGCAGTTCAGGGATGACTTCCTGAGGATGATTCATACTTTTTAGGGGGAGCCGCATCCTGCCCCGTCGATGGATGAGTTGACGCGGGTTTTTTGGCAGCAGCATCTTCTTAATTTCTCAGGGGCTGGAGGACCCCAGGCTGCCAAGTCGTGGTTAGATGCCACACTAACTATCTTCGAGCATCTCATGATACCCCCAGAGAAGAGGGTAAATCTAGCCACCTATATGCTCCGAGACACCTCCAAGAGGTGGTGGGAGGTGATCTCACTGTCATGGCGCCAACATGATATGTCTTGGGACGAGTTTTGACGCACCTTTTATGACTACTTTTACCCAGATACCTTGAGGGCCGATCGAGCCCAAGATTTTATGAGTATGCAGCAGGGTACTCTTTCCGTTATGGAGTACTCGTCTTTCTTTACCGAGCTGCAGAGTTTCACACCGATTCCAGTAGTGGATGAGTTGTTCCTTGCTAGGATGTTCGAGGACGGTCTGAGGTAGGAGATTCGTTCCCATGTGAAAATCTTCAGGTTGACTTCGATAACCTCTATCATCAACCAGGCGCTTATCAATGAGCGCAATCTAAGGTATTCTAGAGCTGTGTGTCAGGAAGGTTCGATATACAGAGCTGGTATTACTCCTATGGATGGT
The DNA here is from genome assembly GCA_963277665.1 of Viscum album. NCBI lineage: Eukaryota > Viridiplantae > Streptophyta > Magnoliopsida > Santalales > Viscaceae > Viscum > Viscum album. The sequence goes on along the minus strand of OY728133.1, from coordinate 1,439,533,076 downwards.
AGGGAGCGTCATAGAGAGTCTTCTTGAGGAGATCAAGGTTCACGGTATGTATCTTCTGGAATCCATGTTGTATGCTACCAGTGTGGTAGGAGTGGTCATAATAGGACCCAGTGTTAGCGAGATCTGATGGAGTGCCGATCTTTTTGCAATATTGGACACCTCCAGCGTTTTTTCAGATCTTTTCACCTACAGGAAGTGGTAGAGGATCTTCTATGACTCCGCATTCAGGAGATGCATCGCCAGTTTCTCATAGTGCGGGGACTGGAGTTATTTTGGCCGTTCGGTCCAAGGTGGAGGTTGCGGTCGTGGTGTTCAGTCACCCGGTCATTAGCGACAGTATAGTGGAGCAGCTCAGAGTAGTCAGGAAGGGTCACAGGGCCGCGGGATAGGCCAGACCTTTCCTGTGGAGCAGACCTATCAGAAGCAGGATCCCGGACATTCTACAGTTCGAGGTACGATATTCGTAGCCTCATTTTTATCTTTATCCCTTTTCGATATTGGTCCTTCACATAGTTTTATCTCTCTTGCTATTGTGGAGAGCCGTGGGCTCTGTATCTTTTCATCTTCCGACATGTTGAATCTTGAAACGTCCTTGGAGAAAGGAATTCCAGTGTACGTCTGTGCAGAGAGTTCCCTCTCGAGGTTGTAGGGTATCTTTTCTTATGGGAACTCTATGTCCTATAGATGACGGGATATGACGTCATTCTTGAGATGGATTGGATGGTTCCCTTCCAGGCAGTCGTTGACTGTTATCGCCGTAGGGTGAGTTTCGTATAACTATAGGGTGGATCTTTTCTCCATAGAGATGAGTGGGATGTTCAGGAGAGTAGAGCAGGACTCAGGCATCATGGGCTAGGAAGAGTAATAGACCAGATTTCTAGTATTTATTTGGATGACCAGGGGACTTCACAGTTGGACTTTCCTCAAGTGTTGTATCGTTTTAGATCCGTCATTCTAGAGGACATTTCAGGTTTACCTCCGGAGCGTGAGGTAGACTTCTCGATTGAGCTTGTTCCTGGGGCAACACTAGTGTCCATTCCTCCCTATAGGATGGCCACACCTGAGTTGTAGGAGCTCAGGAAGAAGTTTGAGGAGTTGCAGGCAAAGGGTTTCATCTGTCCTAGTACTTCTCCCTGGGGTTCACCTGTCCTTTTTGCAAAGAAAGCAGATGGTACCCTAAGGCTTTGCGTGGATTATTGGAAGTTGAACCTGTTGACGTTCAAGAACCGATGTCTCTTACTGAGGATCGATGATCTATTTGATCATATTCGAGGATCCAGAGTGTTATTGATGATTAATTTGAGATCTGACTATCAGAAGTTGCACCTTATACCTTCAGACATACCTCTGACAGCCTTCAGAAGAATGTATGGTCTATACGAGTATACATTCATGTCGTTCGGTCTCATGAACACTCCAGCAGTTTTCATGGCACTGATGAACCGAGTGTTCCATCCTTACTTAGATTCCTTTATCATTTTCTTCATGGATGATATATTGGTGTACTCTCAATCTCAACATGATCGTTCTACCCAACTTGATATCGTTTTGAGTACACTGAGGTAGCATTAGTTATATGCTAAGATCTCAAAATACCACTTTTGGATGGATCTGATTCACTTCGTGGGCCATGTCATCTCGGAGAAAGGAGTTTCAGTGGACCCATAGAAAGTGAGAGCTGTAGTTTCTTGGGAGAAACTGAAGAACATCATTGAGGTGCAGAGTTTCCTATGGATTGATGCATACTATTGGCCCTTCATTCAAGACTTATCGCGCCTAGCAGCACCGTTGAAAGGTCTGACCAATCAGGGGGTGAAATTATTATAGTTAGATTCTTGTGAGACAGCCTTTCAGGAGCTAAAGGGGTGGTTGACTTGAGCACCGATACTAGTCTTTCCAGATCTAGGATAGAGCTATAATATTTACTATGATGCTTCATGTATCGGACTGGGCGCTATGCTTATGCAGGGAGATGGAGTCATCTCTTACGGGTTTCGGCAGTAGAGGTCGCACAAGAGGAACTACCCGAAGCATGATCTAGAGTTGGAAACTATTGTTAATGCCTTATGCTGTTGGAGACACTACCTTATGGGAGAGCACTTTGTGGGTTTCACTGACCATAAGAGCCTTAATTACATCTGCACTCAGTGTGATCCGAATCTGAGACAGCGTAGGTGGGTCGAGTACCTTCAGTCTATCGACTTCAAGATCGCCTATACACTGGGAAAGGGAATCACACTGGCAGATGCGTTGAGCAAGAGAACACAAATTTAGGCAGTTTAGGAGGCCAAAATGTGTGGAAACTTATAGATCTGTTCACTGAGATGTATTTGAAGGTGCATGATAGACAGGGACACACTTTCCTTTATTTTGTAGCTATTACCTCTTCTCTTCATGATAAGGTACAGATGATGCAGCTATCAGACTTAAAAAGAATAGTTCTGCGGGAGAGTGTGTCAGGAGATGACCCACTTCCTAGATAGACAGTGGGTGAGGATGAGATCTTGCGTTTCTAGGGACGTGTATGGGTGCCAGCAGACATACGCGAGGAGCTGTTGAAGGATTTTCATACCTCAGTTTGGGCAGTTCATCCTGGAGTCACCAAGATATATCGATATCTTCATCACCAGTACTGGTGGCCAGGTATGAAGTGAGATGTTAATGGTTTTTTATGAGATGCTCTACTTGTCAGAAGGTGAAAGTAAAGCATCAGAGACCAGTATCCCTTTTACATTAGTTACCCATTCCTAAGTGGAAGTGGAATGATGTCGCGATGGAATTCGTAACTGGGTTTCCGAGGTTACCCTGAGGGAACAATGTTGTTTGGGACATCATTGACATTCTTACGAAGGTTTCTCACTTCTTGCCGATTAAGGAGACCTTCAATGTTGGTGAGTTGGGACGGCTGTACATCCGAGATATTGTACATCAATATGGGGTTCCACACTCCATTTTCTCAGATAGGGATGCACACTTTACTTCTCGGTTCGTGTAGGGACTTCAGAAGGATTTGGGTACACTGGAAATTTTGAGTACATCATACCATCCCCGGACTGATGGCCAGTCCAAGCGCCCGATCCAGGTGCTTGAAGATATGCTCCGAGCTTTCATTCTAGTATTTGGATGTTCTTGGGAGAAGCATATTCCTCTCATGGATTTTGCCTAAAATAATAGTTTCCAGGAAACTTTTCAAATGGCACCTTATGAGGATTTGTACGGCAGGCCATGCCGATCATCTTTATGCTAGCTAGAGGTGGGAGAGGCAGCCTTGCTGGGACCTTATCTTGTTTAGGATACCTCTTAGCAGATAGAGTTGATTTAGATGAGTATGGAAACAACACAGTCTTAGCAGATGTCTTATGCCGATCAGAAGAGGTGACCTCTGGAGTTCGAGGTCGGGGATCAGGTTTTCATCCGTGTTGCACCAAGGTTGGGAAACTATAAGATTAGGAGATATGGTAAGCATTTTTGCGGTATTTTGATTCCATTTGAGGTCTTTGAAAGAGTTCAGCAGGTTGCCTATCGGTTGCAATTACCATAGAGGTATCAAGATATGCACGACGTCTTCCACGATTCTCAGCTCTGACATTACTTTTCAGATCCATCTCATGTCATTCAACCAGAGGAGGTTGAGCTTGAAGCAGATGAATCATTTGAGGAGAATCCTATCCGGATGGTCGTTCACAGTACGAAGGTTCTCCAAGGCTGGTATGTTTCTCTGGTACGGGTTTTATGGTAGCACATGAGAGTATAGGACGATACTTGGGAGAGGGAGGCCACGGGACGATAGCAGTGGCCCGAGCTGTTCGGGGTTTCTTCTTCTACGCCTCGCTAAGGAAATTCGGGGACGAATTTATTTAAGGGGGGAAGTTTATAAAAACCAAGATCTTCGTTTTCAGGCATGTCTTCACTTTTTCTGATGTTTTTAAGAAAAGAGGAATTTCTATAAATTTTTTAAGTACACGACGTGTACTTTCTGAGTACATGTCGTGTACTCCCTTGTCGTGCCAGGCCATGTGCTAGCCATGTTCGGGCCACAAACATGATGTGTAAGGACGAAGTGGAGGCCGAATAAAGCAGAGTATGAAAACATAGAGTACATGTTGTGTACTCAATATATAAACGCTCTGTTTTTTATGTTTTTTTCATTAAACAGACCGGGTTCACACCTTATCAACAAAAACTTATTCATCTAGGTCTCGTTCGACGGAGAGAAGCCATAGAGCTGCATATCTTCTACGAGCCTCAGAGCCTCCATCTATTCTCTGATTTGATCTTCGTCGATTGTGTTGGAACTACAGTGGTGAGCCCTTCCTTCTCCTAGATCCCTATTTTCTAATTCCTCTTATTTCTCAAGTTATCGTCGGTTAAACATTTTGGGCGTTTTATCAGATCTTCGATGTTATAAAGAGAATCAAACTTTTTGGATCATGTATATTGATCTCCTAGCATCCAGATAGGTGGTTTGTACCTAATCATTCAACGTCTTTGAGTTTTATGTGAAAATTCCACCAATACCATTGAACGGGGTATTGTGTGTTTACTGTTTTGCCCTTGTTTTTTTCCTTCCTTGATTTCATGCTTGTGTAGAGGTAAATTGATCTCTTTTGTGGATAATTGTTGTTCTTGAATTTGTTTCTCATGCTTTTTTCTTTTTACGAACACCACTTCTTTGTTAGCCTTGGTCATTTTTCCTATTTCCATGCCTAGGGACCATACGATGAAGTAATGATGATAACATGCTTTTTTTCTGTAGAATATTTAGAAAATTATCTCTATAGGAGTACTTTGGTCAGCTAAGTCTCTCTATAGATGTACTTTATCCTTATAGCATTATTATCAACTGACTGGCATGAGGCTGTGGGGACCTAGTGCTATAGACTATAAGGTATAGACTGAGTGAGCTTCCCCGAGGGTCTTTCACATTATAGGCTATAAGGGATAGGCTGAGTGAGCTTCCCAAAGTGCCTTTGGATATTATCGGCCATAGGGGATATACCGAGTGAGCTTCCAAGAGTTCCTGGAAATTATAGACTATAGGAGGGTTGACCGAGTGAGCTTCCTCAGAGAGACTTTACTTGTTTGAATTCATTTAAAACCTTTTTTAGGCTAGAGAAGTAATTGACTGAGTGAGCTTCCTTAGGGAGCCCGTGATAGACCAGAAAATATAGGAGTAGTTGACAAAGTGAGCTTCCTCAGAGAGTTTCTAGACCTTGGGGCCACGAGTGGTTGACCACATGATCTTGCCCAAAGAGTACCTGACTACCTTAGACTATAAGGGTAATTGAGCGAGTGAGATTCCCCAGAGATTCTTATAAATTCGTATAAAAAAACCAGAGGGTTTAGGCTGAGTGCACTGCCTAAAGGGTTGTGGTACTTCTTTATTAGGACCAGAGGGGATGGATGCGAGTTCTTCCTAGATGGTTTCCTTTTGTGGTTTTATATTTTCTTACTGATGCTTGTTTTTGTTATGTGGATTGATTACTATTGTGCATCATCTTGTTTACTGCTTACTGATTACTATCTGCTGTAGCTGCTACTGTTTACTAATTACTATAATATTAACTTCCATATACTAACTGACTATAAGGCACAGATCCTCGTGTGGTTTCCTACTAGGATTTAGTCTCACAACCAATTTGGGCCATGCTTCTGGGCCCAAGCAGACTTTTTTGTTGCAGGTATATACATTGCAAATCATGCTTCAACTTCTGGTATTTGTTTGCTTTGGAGGAGGAGAGCATGGTACCAACATATGGCTTGCAATGCTGAGGAGTTTATCTGTTTACCTTTCTTTTGTACTTTGGTTTGGCACTATTGTATTTTCCAGCATTGTGACTTGTTTGGAAGCATTCCTAGACATATGTATCATGCATCATTTAATATATATATATATGTGTGTGTGTACTCTAGTTGTTTATTTCTTTAGTCTTACATTGTTTACTTGTGTATGGATTGTCCTATTTCCGGTGTTTCTTATTGTTTACTTCCGCTGTTTACTTTTCCAATGAGGGCATAGTTTTCCCACTATCAAACCCAAGGCCCTCGCTTTTAGTCAGTAGGCTCAAGATTTTGGGGAAATTCTCTTGAGGTCATGTGGCCAACCAGGTACGGTACGCCTCTGGGTGGCTTCCGGAACCAGGACGTTACATTCTATGTGTTTTAGTTGAGGAGGTGCACACACAACACATCACAAGTTATCAAATGGGGAATCTAAACATCGTGGGAGGAGATACATTTTTGAAGTACTAAGTGGAGATCGAGGTTCAAAAGGTGAAAATACTATGTTGTTGAGAAAATACTTTGTTGTGTGTCTGGTGGTTGTAAGATAATCTTTAATTGAGACCCATGGAGAAGGAGATGTAGATGCGAGCTTAGGACCCACATCATTTTTAGTAGTTTTTTTTTCTATTATTGAGATGAAAATATCTGAGGTCACGAAAATTTAACACCACTATTTTCATTGAATGAGTTAAATTATTTATGGTATTATTTATTGACCATAGAAATAAGATAACATGATATTATGATGATTGGTATGATTAGTATTCATAGTATAAAATTTTATAATATATTAATATCACATTCATAAATACTACTGAAATAGTGGAATAAACATTGAAAATAATCCTAGAATAGAATTATGAGACCATATGTGAGTTTGTATTATGGGTTTTACACTAGATCATACATAATCATTATATGAATTACATGTCCATATTAGGCACTATTATGGGATGAGAAATAATAAAATAATAAAATAATAAAATTATTTTACAAATAATGAAAGAAACAGAAAATATCTTATATAAATATTTTGTTATAGATAATTTTTGGGTTATCCACTTAATCTTGTTTCTTGATAGAGAGGTTTGGATTATATCATTGGATGGTTCCAAAAGATTGGAAGATTCAGTCGATATTTTAGAGATCATCTATAAAAATTGATTTCATGCATCAGTCCAATGACAATGAGAGATTATTTTTCTTAATTAGTGAATGATTCAAAAATTATATAAGATTTTTGATTTATATAGATTCATCTAGTTTTAGTATCCTCTCTCAAATGCTAACCAATTAAATTGAAAAAATAGTCATGTATTGAAAATATATTTATTTTATGGTTTATTTGATAATCATTAAATTTTTATTAATTTTTCATTCTAACAGAAAATAGTGGAATATAACCTTAACAAAAGGTGATATTTTTTATGTTTTTTTCATTCTCCATTAATTCATAACATGTTCATCAGGGTAAAATTTGTTGTTCCTCAATTCATAAGGTACATGGAATTATATTGTTGTACAACCATTCTTCAGTGAAAAATATTGATAACATGGGTGTGGTTCACAATCATGGAGATAATGTGTTACGATGATGATGTCATATGATCGTATATAGATTTGGACCAGATTTGATATTCTTGTTTTCTCAACTAGCATATAGAGATGAAGTGTAAGAACTGTAAATTTTTATCAGTTTATTTGGATGGCCTGAATCAAATTTCTATAAGTATAAATGTTCATCCAGACATGTTTCTCAATCTTTGGGTGATATTGGTGGTATATCTAGAGAATAAAATATCTTGTGAGTACATATGAAGGAAACACGACCTCAGGTAAAATCTTTGGTACATGGTGTGTAATCTACAACTACATGTTGTGTGGGGGATCCTAGTTTTGGTGCCTGGGATTTCATAGAATGTTAAGAAACAATGTTATGTGGTCTCTATAAAAGGTTGTGTTCCCCATACTGGTGACCATATATATAATCTAGGAATACATTATAATAGTCATTTATAGGATCCTTCGAAAGGGTAATGTACATTAGAATGACCCAATATTTGGACATGTATAGGTAACATTACACAACCAGTTTGCAAGTGTGCATCTAAGTGTATAAGGTCAGTGTTAGTGGGATACATGCACAAACATGGGTAGGCCCATGGTTAGAGGTAAAAATTATATACCCCTGATAAATGATTTGTATTTTCTCCTAGACATCCTAAAAACCACTGTCTCCTTAGCAAATCCCATGATTAGTTGAGTGAGGTTCCATGGTCCATATATACGATGGAATAATATAACTTACATCCTCAGAATAGGAATTTGATTACCTGTGTAGGAATTTATAGATTTCATGTAATCTGTCTATGATGTCTTATAAGGGATCCTCTATCATATCATTCAAAAATTGGATTCATGGTTTTTGTGTCGCCACCAAAGACAAGTAATTAATCCCCTATTTATAATTTTAATGAAACATGGTTGAGGGACTCCCCTACTATCACAAGGTGTGATATCTAATATTGAAATTGTAAAAATTGGATATCCATTGATCACATTTATGGGAATGAAAGACGCATATTCCCTCTCTGATGAGTTGTATAATTGACAATATATCTTGTATAGTGAGTGATCCTAGAATGTTTATTACCATGAATCAGTGAGAAGTATCCTATATTATGAAATATTGGATGAGTCACTATAATAAAGGTTAAATTATTATGAAAATGACTATATTTTTTTTAAAGAATCATTGTGGCCCATACCTTTATTTTCATGAATTTGTGTTTATTAGATCAACTACAATCGATGTTTTATTCTCAGTTTATTTTGGGTGATAAACGGTTTATTGTTATAGTAATACATTAATGGGATTTTCCCATATATGTTAAGTCTTAAGTCGATGATACAACTTTTGAAGGATTCATTAGAGGACTGGGAGCTGGAAGAGCTTAGTTTTGGGCTAGATAGACTAATGTCCATATCAGTGGCACATTTGATAGTAGTACCCTTCCTATGATAAGGATAATCTTATTTATTGTTTTAGTGGGATTGTATTTTGATTTTTAAAATTTTCAATACTTTTTTTCATACTCATATGGTAATATTTATATATATTCATTAATTTTATTAGTTATTTTTTCACATTTCATTATTATATTGGAATGAAGATGTAGACATGTGAAGATGTACAGTATTCTAAGGACTACCATTTCTGTGATATACCTACTAATTTATAATCACTCTCACCTTTCCATGTGTAGGTGGGATTGGGGTAGTCACACTGGTCTTATCACCATCTTGGTAGAACATGGTGAGTATGTTCCTGATTGGAATAATATAAGTCTCCAATGGGAACTATTTTTTCAATATTTTCATCATATAATGAAATAGTTTTACACTCCATTAAAATAGATAGGGGATATTCTAAATTATATTTATTATAGTAGAATCTAATAAAATGTACTCTCTAAAACACTATAAAAAAGGGAACATGTAAAAACCCAAAGCCCTATCCCTATGTTAGTTGTTACATTATTTCATTGGAATATTTTATATGTAATTTAATCCCAATGGACCTATTATTTTAGTTGATTTGGAATTCTAGATACATACTTGAATCATACATTACAGTTGAAATTATAAAATACAACTTAATAATTACATTAATAATGTAATTGTTCTCCTATATTATTATTGCATGTCAATCATAATATACATCTTGTCATGCTTGAAAAAATAAAACATATGAAATTAGTGAGCTCAGATGCTCAATAAGGACATTCTTGCAATAAGAGATACCATTAATAAATAACCATAGACATTAATTAAATGTGAAATAAAAAACATAATTCATTTAATCATAATCCAAATAATAATATAGAAAGAATAAATGATATTAAAATAATTACACATAAATAACCACATGGATATTATTCTAATTGTGTAATCACATAAAAATCAATATTTAATCTCATAATTAGGGAATTCATAATTCAAAACATCATAAACATACCATCCAGGATTCAACCAAGACACCAAATATTAATGGATATTTCCTCGACCAAAACCCAACTAGGTAGTATTAGGATAACTTCTAATGAATCATAGATATAAAGAAGGCCCCACCCATGACATACTAATTCACATACATTACTCATATGGAAGGGGTGAAATATTAACAACATAAACACTCATATTGAAAAAATAGTTTATGAAATGTAAATAAATTTTCAATAAAACATGAATCGAAGAAAAATTGCACATCCATAAAAAACCGATAATAAAACATAAATAAAATATTGTAGTAGGTTTCATAATATTTAAACCTCAAAAAATTTTGTGTTCCAACAAAATATGTTGACATATATTAAAAACTCTAAATTTTTTATTTTTTGAGATAAATACCCTTTTTTACTATAAAAACATTTAACCAAAAGAAAAAAAATTATAAAATAAATAATTAAAAAGATCATTGTAAACATATAATCGAATATTTATGAAATTAAAAAATCTTTAAGATGTAAAAATATTCTCACAGAACATAAGTTAAAAAAACATTCCTTTTGTAGTTTTTTTGAAAACTCAAAAAGATGACCATTTGGAAAGTGATCAAACGGATTCCATACATACCACTATATAAAAAGTTCATACACATGTAAAAATAAATTAAACATTTAGTAGATTATATTAAAAAAAATTAGTAAAATTACATTCCATTAACAAGGATTAAAAATGTTCCCTAGGGGAGACTGAAACATAAATAATCATGAATAATATTGAGACTGAAAAATAACCCTTACCACATTATAATCAATAGAATTATATTCCCCATGAAAGAAAGAATATTATATGGATATAGAAATAAAATAATATTCATAATTATACTCATAAAATTCATTTATGGTCAATATATACCCCACAAAAATAAATAATTAGTGTTTATGGTACGTGTCCCACAAAAATAAATGTGAGACAAAAAAATAATACATTGTCCATTGAATCCATTAAAAATTCTTTAACCATGATATAATAGTTTAAAAAAAGTTTTATATTTACACAAGAACCATATCAATATTTATGATATCATATATGACCCTCTTATATCATTTTCTTAATAATATTTTGTTAATATGCTTGTCTCAGGTGTTAACATGTTCATTTTCCTATGAATGATTTGTAATTTCAATCTTGTTTATTACGCTTAGGATATATTTATATAATCCCCACACATATATAATGTTCATAATGATCATATTTAGTCATTATATTCATTTTTATAATAATAATTTAATTATTAACATGGATAATGAATCACATCGCGTCGTGGAGATGACATATTATACTTACACATGAACGACATTATCATTTCCTTAATGGTTAAAGGGTATAGAAGAAGATGGTGTATTAATTTTTTCAAAATAATTATAAATTTTTAATAATAATATATATCCATTATTTAAATTAATATACACTTCCATGTAAATTGGTGATTAAAAACCGATTATACCACAACATAGAGACAACAAGTCATATATACGCATACACAGTGTTTTTGTTTCTCATAGGATGGATAAAATGTGGAATGTGGCTTTAAAATAATAATAATAACATATAAACATTAAGATGATATTTATTTATTAATTTATCATTGAAATAATATATCAATAGGTTGTAGAGTATGAAATGATCTTGGATGAGTTGGTCGAATATATTACCTCTTCCTCGGCTGACTTACTTAAGATCTATTCTAAAGTGATCTAGAGTTGAACCTTTTTGAAGACCATAATCTCAATAATTTGAATACAGATGATTATATGTGAAATTTTAATTTTTTTGGCATTGTGGTTCATATTGTGATGAGTAAATGAGAGAAGAGGTTCCCTTTTATAATTGTGGTGAGGGGATCCTTTGGAAAATATCGAAATATTATACAATTATAAATTTATTTTCAATTGAAAAAGGATCCCATGTGAGTTATTCAAAATATAAGATGATAATGGGTCTAAATATTCTCATCTGTGAATATTTAGACTTATTTAGATTTCATTATTACCCATAACATTTAGTTCTAATATTTATTTAAATACATAAATCTTACATTGACAAAATTGTTTTTTACTCGTTCAAGGATAATATAGTTACAATAAAATTCTTGATAAATAGTAAATTATTCATGGATAAAATACTAAACCATATAAATTTTTTTTTCCTAGTTTTATTTTTTATGAATCTTATATCATTTAGTAAAATATTAACATTTTTAAAATATGGCTAATGTCAATTTTTATGCCACTCATTAACATAACTTTTTAAAAAATATCATTATGCAAGATAACATCGAAAAGACATTAAATAAAATCTTCTTAAATCTATGACATAAATAGCATTCAGTTATTTAATTAGTTATTTAAAATTATATTTAATTTAATATTTTTGATATCATTTATTTTATATTTACATTAACTTAATAATGACCACATCATCATTATAAAATCCATTAAGGTAATTATTTATTTTCTACAAAATAAAAAAATCAATGTAAAATATATTTATTTTATCTTCCAAATTAATATTTATAGTTGATGATATAATTTTAATATCTACATAGAATAAATTAATGAGTTTTTAAAAATAAGAGTATGAAATATATTTCTTTACATAGAATATAATATTATAAAAGGCGTAATGTCTACAAAGTGTCTCAAATATATCATAAAATCATCCAATGTAATATTTTTGTCGAAAATAACTCATTATATAGAATTTGGAAATTTTTGGGCTAATTTTATAATATTTATATTATAATTTTAACCATTAATTGACCAATTTACCCTTAACCGTAGTATTGTTTTTTAAAAAAATTAAAAATTTATTATTCATATTTTCCAAAAATAAAAGGGAAATATATACCATGTTTAAAACTTATTATTCCATTTATGAAATCAATTTTTTTAATATTTAATACAGATAATTGGGTAAAATTTATTTAATATTAATTTCATTGAAGGAAATATAAGATGAATTTTCAATGTAAAAACATCCAATTGTTTGAAATGTTTTGGTATCCAAATTTTATGTAAAATTTAATGAAATACCCTGTTTTTTATTAAATGGTATAATATTTATCTAATTATACATATAAACAAATCAAAAAATAATTTGACACTAAAAATTATACAGAAGAAAATTTTGTTTTCAATTATAAATCAATTTTCTTATAATAATTCATAAAAACTTGTTACTTATCTAGAAAATACCAAAAAAAATCAATCAATGCAAATTTATATTTCACAGTTACCACTAATAATTATTATTTTTTCAAATGGGATTTATAAAAGTTTATAAAACTATCTTTAAAAAACAGCTCCATCAAAAGGTGAAAAACTGTCTCTTTATGAAAATATCTGCATAAAATTAGATTTCTTCTTCTATCCTATCTATTGAAAAATAGGATGAATGATAAATATTTTATTTATTATATTATATATAAAAAATTATTTAAAATAATATAAAAAATATGATTGGTTTATAAAACAAACTTGTGATCCTTTAATATTTGTAACATCCCAAGAATATGTGTTTCTTATAATGGTAAATTTTATATTTTATGTTACCCATTAATCGAACAAACTTGTTTCTTATGGAAAAGTAATAATAGAATTTTAATTTAGTATGATATAGATTAAACACACAAATGAACAAAAGGGTCCTTATTCAAATGGGAACACCATAGTAATTACAATACACTGAGATCAAATGGGGAATTAAGCTAATCAAAGATACTAATTAAAAACCCTATTAAGATTATAGGAATAACACACAAAACAATGAAGATGTAACACCCCAAGATTCCACGGTACGCTTAACTTTGAATAATACAGTAGCGTGAGTTGTACATAACTTCGAGTTCTAACACACACCACAACCAATCAAACTAGCAGTTATGAATAGTAATAACCACTTTTTAAATTTTATAAATTTTATCATTCAAAATGGAATTCATTTTTGGATTCGGAATATCGAAATTGTCTTAGGGTGAATTAATGGTATTTTTCTGAAAACATTCAATTTTTTTGAATAGTGATAAAAACACTGAGTTATAGTTTAAAACTGAATTTTTATTTAAATAATTATTTATTTTATTTAAATTTAATTAATGTAAAAATAGATACATAATATCTATATAAGCTCAATGTAATTTTTTGGAGTTAGTTTAGAATAATTTTAGATATACTAAAATTTTATTGAACTTTTCACCGTCTTTTACCCACCTCCTAGGAAAATTTCCAAATTCACATAAAACATAATTTTACCGCTTCTGTGAGTTGAATTTCAAAAATCTGAGAGACATGGTTAATATCAAGGAGTAAAAAGTTGTTCAATAAGATAAAAATATTTTTTTGTGAATAGTATCTTTTTTCTTTTATTTACCATATTTAAAAGTAAATAAGGTTATTAAGGGTACAAATGATATTAATATTACCCTAACACATGTCCTAATTCATTTGGAAAAGAGTATCTTGACCAAAGACAACTTCAGGAATAAAATATTATCATTTAGGTCCACTTGGATTACATTTGGACATTTATTAGTATTTAATTCAAAAAAGAGTTAAAAGAGTTAAAATCTATGTTTAATTACTAAAACAATTATAATATAGGGTTATACATATGATAAATTCGATTGTAAATTTTCATTTGAAAGCTAAAAAGATTTACTAAATAATGGAATTTTATTTATAATTTTTAGGCATTATATATTTTAATTTATTTATGACACAATGGTGATGCAGTAATTACCTAATTATTAAATATTAAAATAATTGATATCATAAATACCCAAATAAATGTAATTTGAGACTTTTGATGATTTAAAATAGTTTTATAGGTTAATAAGACATGGTATTATTGATTTAATTATGTTTTTATGAAGTAATAATGCTTTTATGATTTTCACAAAAATCAAATACAGAATATTTTCAAAATTGACATAAAAGGGTTTTTAAAACAAATATTATATTATTAATTGATATTCAATTCCTAAAAATCTACGGTTTGGCCATGTGACTTCAACAATGATAGGTGTATAATTAATGAACCACTTGGGGTTCTATTGGATGTATAAGGAATGTTTATTAACAAAATAATATAAAAATATAAAATGACATGGTAAATGTAAACCTATTTAACTAAGAGTTAAATATAAAGGAAAAGGTTAGTTTAGGTATCAAAACCTATATAAAATCTATTGTATGGAATTATTTAAACCCATGCCCACCTTATCCTTGATATAAGTAAATTTGGAGCCATTATATACCGAATATAAATTTATTATATAATAATATTTTATGTTTTTCCTAAGGTGTCCCTCACCCCTCTTATAAAAGGGCACTCCACCTTCTCTAAAATTCATACCATAAAACCTTTTTGATCGGCCAAACCCTTCCCAGATATTCTCTCAACGTCCCTCACTTCATCCTAGAGGCCATAGTTTTATCATAAATCCATCCTACGGATCCCTTTTGATAAAATAAAAAAGAAAAACCCAAAGAAGATGTAATGTTTTCACCACCCTCTTTCAAGTTCCTTTCTTCTTCAACTTATTCATTAATTGTTATTCCCATTATAAAATAATACCTCCAGTATCTTCCATATAATTTAATGTTATTATAAATATGGTACAACCATATTCATTATTCTATCCATCCTTTTAAGGACATGTCACCATACGTGCGTACGTACGGCTTACAGTCTCCACGTCGTGGTGTAATTGTTATTCAAAACATTGTAATTTTTATGGGTATAATAATGATGTTTAATTCATGTAAATAATAAATATAACATGATAATTATTCTGTATATATGATATACTATCCAATTATATATTATTTTAATATCAAAAGAGTGATATTGTTGCTCGTGCGTACGTACAGACTACCCTCTCCACAAAGGCGATGAGATTCATTCCCCATCGTATCCATTCATGTCTAATTTTAATTTTATGACTAAAAATAATGTTTATGGACTTGATATTATTCTGTATATGAATAAGATACAACCTATCGATAAAAAACACGGCTTATGTAACAAAACATATAAAAGTAAACGAGTAAGTTAACACCTGAAACGATGATAATACTAAGATATTATTAAAAAAGAAATGTTAAAAGATCATATATGATATCATATTAATGTATACGATTCTTCTATAACTTAATAAGAATTATTTCACCGTTATACAGGAGGTTAACCTACCATCAACCAAGGAAAAGTACAAGGTAAGGGTTTATTTCACAATATCTTCATTATCAGAGGTTGTTTATATGAAATTATCTACTGGGACCTCTTTATGATCCACATCCATGTTTCTTAAAAATGTATTTCAAAACATTCTTAATATTTTATAGACTATGGGGTAAAGTAATTTATAACATTGTTGACTTTTTATAAGATGTTTATAAAGGAATCATTCCTTCGTTTTCGAAACAGGGTCCTTCTTTAACCTTTTCGACAAAATTAGGGTAAGAATGTCTTCTTTTAACTTATACGGTGGGTGAGGCTATTTTCCACAATTATGAAAACTTAGATGATTCCCTTACAAGCTTATAAGAATATTTTCAATGTAAATCTGTTATTTTATAATTATGTGACTTTTAAATTATTTCAATAAAAGAGATATTTATCTGAAATAGTTTTGATTTCATCGATGTCAACATCCTTTGATGGATTATAAGCTTATTCGAAGTTTATTTATTATGATACAAAACATCAATATTTTATTGAATTTTTTGTGATATTTTTGTCTATGGATGTGTTATTTTTATACCACTAATGGTTTTTGGAGAAATAATTTACCCTTTGTATGATAGTTTTAATACGAATGATTATGTTATGTTTAAACCTATTCATATGAGGAATGCATTGGACATAATAAGTGACATGTGGAACTCGCTATAGCTCCTCGATGCATCAGTAGGTCTCATGAGATAAACTAGTGTCTTGGAACATGTCCTTGACCAAATATTATTTGTATTCTTGTCAAGAGGACTTGGATACATTATTATGATATTCTGGAATTATGCATTTCATCATTATAAAAGTTGTTATTGATATTGCATGTGATTATTCGACTAGTAGAATATCCATGTGAATAAGTAAATGGAATTATTTTATTTTACTTTTTCTATATTATGATGAAGTTAAAGCTTAAAATTCTTTTGTTTTCGTTATACATTTCCTCAAATGTTTATACGTATTTATAAATGCTTATGCTATATTGTTATCCTTACTGGGCATTTGAGATCACCCCTTTCTATGTTTTATTTTTCCTAGGATGTGAAGAAGTATTTTATGAATGACCTGTGGGGATAGTATAAGGGGATATGAGTGTGGAGACTATGTTGTTTTAGTTTTCATTTTATGACGTAATTTAAACATTATGACTATATCTAGTGATTCCAAGGCTACTAAACTAATCAGTCTATAAAGACATGATCATTTGTGATCATGCCAATGTTATTTAATAATGCACTGACTCTGGGTAACTAGGGTTTGGAATTACAATTGGTATCAGAGAAAGTTTAGTACAAACCTAGGAAGCTATATTTATATAAACTGTAATTATAGCACATAGCCCTATGATAGAAATGGAAGATTAGTATAGAAAAACTTCCTAGAATTTCGATATTGACGAGATTTTGTGAGTTTTCCAAGAAATACATCCCTGCCTGGATACGAGCAGTTAGAGGCAGCTCTGGCATAGATGTACCTAGGGGTAAAACCTCTAGACTTGAACAGGAACTGGTGTACGATAACAGGCTATGCTACACTCATGGTTACGACATTCTCGAGGAATATGCTTATGATAATTCTCAATTTCTTTACAAACCATTATGATTAGTTTATGGTTATATTATTCCTCAATGAACATATTTTTATGATTGTGGATTATATCGATAAAAACGTTCAATTTATGTTAATTGTATTACAAGTTCAGAATTATGTATTTAGATTCATAAACAAATCTAGTGTATGCCATTGTTTAGAAATGGAGCCAGGTAGAAGGAATGGATACCGTATCAATCCACACACTCCATGTAGGGATTTCTCTCCTGCACAAGATAATTATAATAGAGATGGTGATGAAACTGGGGTTGATCATCTAATCACCATACTCATACAACTCACTCATGTTATGAATAATAACCTTACCCATATGGAGCACACTGATCTACAGCATGGAGGATCAATGTTAGATCGCTTCATGAGGCAACAACCACCCACATTAAATGGGAGTAAAAATCCATTGGTAGCTGAGAAATTGATAAATTCCTTATATAAAAGAGTCCATGTCTTGGGGAGTAGTGAAAGGGAAAAAGTTATAATGGCAGTTTACCGCCTCACGGGAGATGCTGAACAATGGTGGTCATTGATTCAAAACACAAAGAAAGATGATGAAGTATCAAATATGGAATGGAGGGATTTCAAAGTGATTTTCTTAGAAAAAATTATTTCATCATGTCCATAAAGTAGATATGGAAAGGAAATATCTTTGTCTGAGACAAAAGGAGGATGAGAATGTGACAAAGTATGAAGCCAACTTTACAAGGTTAGTGAGGTATGAAATAGATTATATACATAACCCGGGGAGTAATATTGATCATTTATTTGATGGGTTAAAACCGCTTCTTCATCAAGAATTAGTTTCACAATCCTTCTCGAAGAATGAAGATATTATTTATTATGCTATCAATAAATAAAAATAATTCTCTCTGTCTTATGACTTTAAAGCAAAGAAAGAGAAGAAGAGATCTATTGATCACTCAGGGAATGGAAATAAAAGGAAAAAGGGAAAAGTTGAATATCCATCCTGTAGTAAATGTGGGAAGAAACACCCTGGTAATTTTTTGAAAGAAATGTGAGTCTGTTACAAGTGTGGTGAAAAAGGCCACCAAGATCGTGATTGCAAGGGGAAGAAAGAAGCTACCGATGTTCAATGCTAAAACTGCGGGGAGATTGGACATTATGCAAATGAATTTCCTAAGCATTAGGGTAACTAACGTTAGAAAATTATAAGGGATCAAGGCCAAGCTTATGCTTTTACTACTGCTGAGGTAGAAGCTCCGAAAGATGTGGTGGAAGATAATTTAATAGTTTCCTCAAGTTTAGAAAATTCATTTTTTGATTTAGGATCATCTCATTGTTTCATATCTTCCTATTTTTCTAAGAAAATTATATTTATTCCAATTTTATTTAATAATGGAGTTGTTAGTTAAAACTCATAGAGGAAGTATCGTTGCTACAATGTTTTGTGAATCAGTTCCCATTAGAGCACATAAATGTTCTTTATCAACTGATCTCATCGTCATACCTATGATTGAGTTTGATATAATCCTTGGTATGGATTGTCTTTAGGACTATGATGTGATAATTTATTGTAGGAGGAATGAGGTTAGGATTTTTTATGATGATGACAAGGAACGCCTTATCTTTAGACCGGAATCATCACCACATAATTCTTACCTAGATCCACCCCCACTAGCACAACTAAATTCAATTATTGGGGAGGAAGAGAGTAAAATGACTGTGGGTGAATAAATAAATGTTCAAAAAGAGGTTGTACAAAGTTTGAGAGAATATGTTGTTGTGTTTCCATAATATTTACCTAGACATCCTCCAGAATGAGAAATTGAGTTTTCTATTGATTTAATTCCTGGTTCAATGCCTATATCGAAGTCCCCTTAAAGAATTTCCACTGTGGAATTATTGGAACTAAGGAAACAACTAGAGGAATTGAGTAATAAGTGATTTATTCACCATAGCATTTCTCCATGGGGAGCCCCTATGCTTTTTGATAAGAAGAAAGATGCATCCACGAGGTTATGTATCGACTACAGGGAAATCAACGCTATAACAATAAAGAACAAGTATCCCTTAACCCGCATTGATGATTTATTTGACCAACTGTATGGATATAAATACATTTCAAAGATTCTACTTCGATCTGGAAACCATCATTTTTGTGTGAAGAAAGAAGACATTCTGAAGACAGCATTTTGAACAAGGTACTTGCATTACGAGTTTACCGAAATGCGTTTTGGGCTGACTAATGCACCCTATGTTTTCATGGATCTATGGAACAGAGTTTTCAAGGAATAACATGATTATTTTGTAGTGGTATTTATTGATGATATCTTGGTATATTAAAAAATCTATGAAGACCATGAAAATATCTTGCATATTATCTTGAAGACTATTAGAAGACATGAATTATATGGGATGTCTAGAAAGTGTGAATTCTAGCATTAATAGATTTCTTTTCTTGGCCATATCGTCTGTGAGGATGGAATTTCCGTTGGTCCTTCTAAGTCCAAGGAAATCCATGAATGGCCTGCACCGATGAGTATAATGTAGGTACATAGTTTTATAGGCATTTAATTTTATTATCGGCACTTCATACAGAACTTTGCCTGATTGGCTAACCAATTAACAAAGATCACCTGTAATGGGGTTAAATTTAATTTCACAAAAGAGTGTGAAGAATGTTTTGAAGAACTGAAGAGAATATTATTCAATGGCTCTATATTTACTCTAACATCGGGGAATGATGGGTTCGCTATTTATAGTGATGCGTCGAAGAATGAACTTGGTTGTGTCCTTATGTAGAACGATAGGGTTATTTCCAATGAATCACGACAGCTAAAAATTCATGATCAAAACTATCCTACTCATGATCTTGAGTTATCTTCTATAATATTTGTTTTGATGATATGGAGACATTATCTCTATGGTGAAAATGTGATATATATACCGATTACAAGAGTTTCAACTATATTTTCTCACAGAATGAACTCAACATGAGGCAATGGTGATGGCTTAAACTACTTAAGGATTATGACAGCACGATATACTACCACCCGGGGAAGGCAAATAAAGTGGCAGATTCCTTGAGTAGAAAAGATCATTGAGTTTTTAACATGATGAGAGTTGAAAGGGATCCAATTTACATGGATCTGGTAAAGATGGATTTGGTAATCACCATGGAAGGTGAAACATCAATGATTTTTCAAATGGTTGAAAAACCATCTTTACTATAAAGGATTAAGTGTTCGTAGAACGATGATGAAGAATTTCAAAATAAGGTTAATGCTGTGAATGATGGGAGAATGAGATACATTGTGTATGAAGAAGTAATTTTGAATTTGGGAAGAGAATGTGTGTTCCCGATATACCAAATATGAAAAGGGAATTGTTAGATGATTCCCATAGCTCCAATTTATCTATACACCATGGGAGCACCAAAATGTATAAATATTTAAAGGAAAATTTTTGGTGGGACAACATGAAGAGGGAGATTGCTGATTTTGTGTCAAGATGTATTGTTTGTCGACAAGTTAAGCTGGAAGGAAACATCCTAGAGGATTCATGCAACATCTTCCCATACAATAGTGGAAATGGGATAATATCACGATGGACTTTGTCATGGGGCTACCAAAGAATCCTAGATGGAACAATACAATATGGGTTATTGTTAACCATCTTACCAATTCAGCACATTTTCTTTCTATAAGAGAAGATCTACCACATGAACGTCTAGAAAGGCTATATATTAATGAAGTTGTGAGACTTCATGGAGTACCCCTATCGATTGATACTGATCATGATACCCGTTTTACATCAAGATTCTGGAAGAGTCTTCAGAAGGCTATGGATACTGAACATCGTTTGAGCACTCCCTACCACCCTCAAACATATGGAAAATCGGAATGGACTATTCAAACCTTAGAAGACATGTTGAGATCTTGCTCACTTGACTTTCAGGGTATGTGGGATCAATATTTACCTCTGTTAGAATTTTCCTATAACAATAGCTTCCATTCAAGTATTTGGAATGCACCATATGAAGAGTTATACAGAAAGAGATGTCGCACACCAACATTTTGGGATGACGTTGGTGAAAGAAACTCGTAGGCCAAGAACTGGTGGAGGAAATAGTGGAAAAGGTGAAGGTAATCCAACACCACATCAAAGTAGCTCAAAGCAGATAGAGAAGCTATGCTGATAACTGAAGGAAGGATTTGGAATTTCAGGTAGGAGATCATGTTTTCTTGAAGGTATCTCTATGGAAGGGAGTTATACATTTCGGTAAGAAGGGAAAATTGAGTCTCAGGAACATCAGACCTTTCGTGATTCTAGAACGAATTGGGGTGATGTAGCTTAATGTTAGGAAATACCACCAAATCTCTCTGAAGTTCACGATATGATCTATGTTGGACTATTGAGAAAATACATGCCTAACCCAATGCATGTACTCACGTATGAGGAATTAGAACTGGAACCTGATCTGTCATATTGAGAAGAGCCCATGATGAATATTGATACCAGAGAACAAGTGCTGGGAAACTGAACCACTCGTATGGTAAAAATTCTATGGAGAAACCATAAAATGGAAGAGGCAACAAGGGAATGCGCGGAACATATGATGAAGAACCAACCCAGTCTTTTCATGCAGTAGTATTATAGGAATTTTGAGGATGAAATTATTCGAATGAGGGGAGAATGTAACCCCCCATGCTTCCATGGCATGCTTTTTTTTATAATATAGTAGTGTGTGTTATATGCAACTTCGAGTTCTAACACACACCATAACCAATCAAACTAGGTGTCATAAATAGTAATACACAATTTTTTATAATTAATAAATTTTATCATTAAAAATGACTTCATTTTTGGATTTGGAATATCTAAATTGGATTAGGGTTAATTTTTGGTATTTTTCGGAAAACATTCAATTTTTGATGAATAGGGAAAAAACACTGAGTTATAGTTTAAAACCGAATTTTTATTTAAATAATTATTTATTTTATTGAAATTTAATGTAGGTAAAAGTAGATACATAATATCTATATAAGTACAATGTAATTCATTGGAGTTATTTTAGAATAATTTTTGGTATATAATATATTTTATTGAACTTGTTGTCGTCTTTTACCCACCTCCAAGGAGAATTTGCAAATTCACATAAAACTAAATTTTACTTTTTATATGAGTGGAATTTCGATAATCTGAGAGCCACAGTTAATATCGAGGAGTAAAATTTGGTTAAATAAGATAAAAATTATTTTTGGTGAATAGTGACTTTTTACTTTTATTTACCACAGTTAAAAGTAAATAGGGTAATTAAGGGTAAATATGATATTAATATTACCCTAAAACATGTCATAATTATATTGGAAAAATGTATCATGAACAAAAACAACCTTAGAAAAAAATATTATCATTTAGGTCCACTTGGATTATATTAGGTCATTTATTATTATTTAATTAAAATAAGAGTTAAAAGAGATAAAATCAATGTTTAATTAATAATAAAACATTAATATAGGTTTATACATAAGTTAAATTCGATTTTAAATATTCATTAGAAATCTAAAAATATTTCCTACAGAATGGTATTTTATTTATAATTTTTAGACATTAAATAATTTAATTTATTTATGACACAATGGTGATGCAGTAATTACCTAATTAATGAAATATTAAAATAATTGATATTATAAATATAAAAATAAATGAAATTTGAGACTTTTAATGAATTAAAATAGTTTTATACGTTAATATTACATATTATTTTTTGATTTAATTACGTGTTTTCAAAGTAATCATGCTTTTATGAATTTATCAAAAATCAAATACCAAATATTGTCAAAATTTACATCAAAGAGTTTTTAAAATAAATATTATATTATCAATTAATATTCGATTCCTAAATATCTAATGTTCAGAAAAGGGAATTATATAATGATAGGTGTATCATTAATGAACCATTTGGGGTTCTATTGAATGTATATGGTATGTTTATTAACTATATTATAGAAATATAAAAAGTGACATGGTAAATGTCAAACTATTTAACTAAGAGTTAAATATAAATGATGAGGTTAATTTGGTGCCCAAACCTATCTAAAATCTATTGGTTGAAATTATTTCGACCAATCCCCACCTTATCCACTAAATTAGTCACTTTGGAGCCATTATAAACCGAATATAAATTTATTATAAAATAATATTTTATGTTTTTCCTATGGTGCCCCTCACCCCTCTTATAAATGGGCACTCCCCCTATTCTAAAATTCATACCATAAAACCTTTTGGATCGGCCTAAACCTACGAAACTATTCTCTCAAAATCCCTAAATTTAACATAGAGGACTTATTCTGATCATAAATCCAATCTAAGGAGCCCTTTTGATCAAATCAAATGGAAGAACCCGAAGAAGGGGTAATGTTTTCACCACCCTGTTTCATGTTCTTATCTTCTTCAACTTCTTCTTTCATTGTTATTACCATTCTAAAATAATATCTACAGTATATTCTATATAATATTATGTTATTAAAAATATGTTACAACCATATTCATTATTCTATCCATCCTTTGAATGACATGTCACTATACGTCCATACGTACGGCTGACCGTCTCCACGTCGTGGTGTAATTGTTATTCAAAAAATTATTATTTTGATGGGAATAATAATGTTCTGTAATTCATGTAAATAATAAATATAACATGATAATTATTCTGTATATATTATATACTATCCAATTATATATTATTTTAAATTCCAAGGAGCAATATTGTCGCTCGTGCGTACATACGGACTACCGTCTCCACGAACACGATGAGATTCAATCCCCATCATATCCATTCATGTCTAATTCTAATTTTATGACTAAAAATAATGTTTAAGAACTTGATATCATTCTGGATATGAATAAGATATAACTTATCCATAAAAAACATAGCTTCTGTAACAAATCATTTAAAAGTAAACGAGTAAGTTAACACCCGAAACGACGATAGTACTAAGATATTATTAACAAAGACATATTAAAAACAACATATATGATATCATATTAATGTATATTATTATTTTATAATTTAATAACAATTATGTCACCATTATACAGTAGGTTAACCTACCCTCATCCATGGAAAATTATAAGGTAAGGGTTTATTTCACAATCTCTTCATTATCCGAGGTTGTTTATACAAAATTATATACTGGAACCTCTTTATCAACAACATACAAGTTTCTTAAAAATGTATTTGAAAACACTATTAATATTTTATAGACTATGGGGTAAAGTCATTTATATGATTGTTTACTTTTTATAAGATGTTTATAAAGGAATCTTTCTGTCATTTTCCAAACAAGGTACTTTTTAAAATTTTCGATAAAATTAACGTAAGAATGTATTTTTTAACTTATACGGTGGGTGCGGCTATTTTCCACCATTATAAAATCTTAAATCCTTCCCTTACAATATTATAAGAATATTTTCAAAGTAAATGTGTTTTTTATAATTATGTGACTTTTAAATGACTTCAAAAAAATAGATATTTGTCTCAAATAGTTTTGATTTCATTTATGTCAACATCCTTTGATGTATTTTAAGTTTATTTGAAGTTTATTTATTATGATACAAAACATCAATATTTTATTGATGTTTTTGTGATATGTTTGATTGTGGATGTGTTATTATTATACGATTAATCATTTATGGATAATGTATTGAAATTTTGTATGATAGTTTTAATAGGAATGTATATGTTATGTTTAAACCTGTTCATATGAGGAATGCATTGGACATAATAGGTGATGGGTGGATCCCACTATAGCTCCTCGATTCATCATTATGTCTCGTGAGACTAACTAGTGTCTTGGTACAAGGCCGTGAAAAAATCTTATTTTTAGTCTTGGCATGAGGCCTTGGCTACATGGTTATGAGTCTGACATTATGCATTCCATAATTATGAAAGTGGTTATTGATATTTCATGTGATTATTCGACTTGTAGAATATCCATATGAATAAGTAAATGGAATTATTTCATTTTACTTTTTCCATATTATGCTGATGGTCACATTCGATAGGATTTTGTTTTAGTTATACAGTGCCTTAAATGTTTATGCTTATTTATGAAAGTTTCCACTATATTGTTATCCTTACTTGTCATTCAAGCTAACCCCTTTCGATGTTTTATTTTTCCTAAGATGTGAGGAAGTATTTTATGAATTACCTACAGGGATAGTATAAGGGGATATGAGTGTGGAGTCTTTGTTGTTTTATATTTCATTTTATAATGTAATGTAATCTTTATGAATGTATCTAGTGATTCCAAGGCTACTAAACTAATCGGTCTTTCAAAAAATGAAATTTCTTGATCATGAAAATGTTATGTAACAATGAACCGACTCTGGGAAGCTATGGTCGGGGCATTAAAGAAGACCTCGAGAAGATAATAGGGGTCCTTAGCATCCGGTAGAACGAGAATGAGAATTGCCAAAGCAATTGTAGCCACACTAAGCACTAAAGGGATGACTTGAACCATCCTTATAACCCTAGGTGTCTTAAGGGAATAAGGCACCATAAACACATATTTATAAGGGTCCTTTGGCCCGTTGGTAGAAAATCATGATCATTGCCTTCCTTTGTGACCGTCAAACCTGATGACCAATGGTTAATGTTTTTAAATTAATAAACATTGTCTTTATATGAATATAAGCTTAGTTTTTTATATAATTATTTTATAATGTTATCATTATTTCAAATTATTTAAAGTTATATGTGTATTTTAGGTTGTATTTCAAAAGTATAATACTTAGTTTTATGTCTATAAGTATTTCATTTGTTTTAAAAGTTTTGAATATTTTAAACT
Source organism: Viscum album (assembly GCA_963277665.1). Lineage (NCBI taxonomy): Eukaryota > Viridiplantae > Streptophyta > Magnoliopsida > Santalales > Viscaceae > Viscum > Viscum album. The sequence continues at coordinate 1,439,506,569 of OY728133.1, read as the reverse complement.
ATACCACTAATAGCATAGTATTGAATTAAAATTAAGAAACATAGTTTCTACAAGGCCTTTGGAACTATGTTTCAAAAAAAAAGTTAAGTACTTAAAATAAATTATAAATATTTATAGGTATGTTTTTTATTTATGATCCTTTATCCTTTTAGTGGTGAGTTAAATGTATTAGATTTTTGATTTCCAAGTAATCAATGTAATTAGAATTGTTTAATGAGAATGAATTCAAATTGTTAATGTTTTCATTAAATATTAATACTTAATGTTTTAAATAACATATATGTTTGTATATATGTACATACTATTTTATGTCTATTGTTATTTATTTCAATATGAATATATCATTTTTTCATTAAAAATTTAGAGGGGAACCGGTCAACCGATGGCAGCCTCAAAGGCCAAGCCCTCAAGGTCAAGACCGCCACCCCTAAGATACCTGAGATAGTGAGCATCAGGGTCCCGAGTTTGTGCATGCTTGGTGCGGCCCAACTGAGTAGGAGTCCAAGCCAAGTAGAGGCTAGGACAGGTGGAACACGGGCCTATGTCTAAGGCCCACGGCGCGCGGTGCGTGAGGTTGGGCCAAAGGCCCGTAGGGGCTCGTGTGTCAAGCCCCATGGTTTTTGTGTTTGTTTCACCGAAATGAAGAGGGAGTGCTCTAGATTATAATCCACACTCGAAACATAGTTCATTTTGATGTGGGACGGTGAATTTTCAGTGATGCATGATCTGAGCCATCCGCTGCATCTCATGCTCGATCTAAGCCTATCTTGCGATCGAAGTCGTGCGATCACCCCGATTCTCCCTGCGACTATCTGATCTATCATGAGAACTAATCCTAGCCACCCATATTTTTTTAAACTCTTGATCAAACTCCCTCAACATCCACCACCATTTGATCCAGACCGGATGATCACAGTAGTCCACTACTTTTCTCCTTCTTCCTTTCATCGTCTTCCTCATCAAGCCACCCTGTGGCTATCACCGTCACCTCTGTATCCCTCTCCACAACATCTCATCGGCCCGTAACCCACTAAGAAACCCTTTGTCCTCTTCTTTCCTTGAACCTACCTTCCCTTTTTTATTTTAAGTGTATCCACCCAAGCCATGCTCCTCGTGTGAGGTTATATAATGAAAATATAAAAATGTTTGAATTATTGTATCGTGGGACTCTCTCTCTCCAACTCGAATCTTCATCTTCTCCCTCGATGGTCAAGCAATAGGGGCATCAGGTTTGAGCCGAGTCATGGGGATCGTTTAAACCCCTCTCCTTTCAAACGATACCCTACGGGTTTACCTCTTGCTCCACCTCTCCGTATCTCCCTCTCATGTTCTTCCGATCACCAGCAAGCTCCTCCCCTCTGCCAACCCGAAACCATCCTCTACAGTCTAAGTAAGAGGATAAATCCAGTTATTTTTATGAAACAAAACCAATTATACACACCCTGTGTATAATAGAATATACTATATATATATGTGTGTATGTATAGACTCATTCTTGTACTCGTATCATTATCTTCCTCTTTCAAAATGGGGGTAAGAATATTGAAATGGTATTTCCAAAATGGTATAAAAGTTTTCTTCTGTTCAGTTTTTATTTGAAAACTCATATGATACATTTTATATATATACAATTTTATAGTATATATATTTATACACCATAAACATTCTCTTTTAAAGGCTCTCATGGGAGGGGGGGTTCATCTTTGTTTTCTCAATTGATTTATGTAAGTTTGGTATTGAAAGGTTTTTATTTATGTAAAACCCACATTTTACTATAGGTGTATTCGGGTGTTTAAGTATTTATGTATATATATTCCTAATTCAAATATATTTCTATGATTTCCCAATAATTCAGTATTTTGTACTAAGATTTATATACTTATAAAAGTTATTTTGAATCTCTGTTAACATGCATACTCTTTATGTAATCCTTGAATATATATATAACAATATAATATTATATATTTATTTCAATAAAAATAAATTATGGGTTTTTAAGAGATGGATACCCATCTTTAGTATGATTTTATATGAAAACTAGGTTTTGGGTCTATGTGAATTTATGTTATAGAGTAAAACAATAGTTTTTAAATAATTATCTACATATGGTTTCAAGGATAATAAACCTTATACAGTTTCAGTCTCAAATCAAATAAATGGTTATTCATGTATGTATATATATAAGATTAACTTCTAAAAACTTATTTTAGAGTGTTAATTGTTAGTACTTAGTTAATATTTTTATATATGTAGGTTTTTAGTGTTTTCCTAAGCCTATATGTATTTTTCTTATAAGCGCACACTATTGATCCTGTTTAATTAAAGAAATCATTCTTATATATACCTTATATGTAATTTATGTTTTAAAATAATGCCCTTCGGCTTGATTTAAATTTATATTAATGGAATAAGGATTTATGAGTATAAGTTATCATATAGTAACCATTTATTATTTAATGTTAATCCTACTAAATTGATTATCAGTGGCCAATCTGGTTATGGTCTAATTGAATGTTCAATGACATGTTTATCACAATAATTAATGTCATGTATTTTATTTAAGTGTTTCATTTTCTTGTATAGAAATTTTAAAGAATTATCATTTAACACCTCTTGTAGAAAACCCTACCATTTGATGTGTTTTTGTAATTATCCGGTGGTCATATAAGTTTTACTAAGACATTATTACTTTTGAATAATTATTCCATATTTTCCATGTTATCTATCATATCATGTATTTGATACTCATTTTACTTATTATTGTATATAATGAATTTCATGATAATATTCTAAGTACTTAATTACCGAAAGTGGTATGGGGAACCTTTGGTAATGTAAAATGGAAATTAAATTAACCAAAGAGGTATGGGACAACTACGGTAATGAGAAATAAATTAAATATTCAATGTGGTATGGGACACCTAGAATATTAGACCATATAGACATATGTGGAATGTATTGGACATGCCGGGTTTGGAACTGGTTAAAAGAAAGCCCTCTAGGTTGGGGACTGGTTAAAGTAATCCCTCTAGGTTAGGGATGGGTTAATGTAAGACCACCGGGTTGGGGACTAATAAATGTAAGCTTCTCGATGCATCGATAGTTCATGAGATATTAATATTGGGATATTACCCGTTGGTCATGGCACAAGGCCTTGACAGAGAGACCATGAGTCCTTTAGTTTTCATTTTTTTCATTATTATTTAGTATATGACCACCCAAGTGATTATTTCAACTAGAAAAATATCATTGGTTATAGAACCATTACCTATGCGTATAAGGTTTATGTGAACATGGATCATGATGACACAATGATGAAGCATTCTTATTTAACTTTTCCAGAATTTTAATGCAAATGATAGCATTAAAAAATGGAATTTTACAAGATTTAGTGAAATTGTTTATGTGAAAATTTGAAATGTTCATACCTATTAGTACTTACATAATTTTCTTGTTTTGACAACATTACTTGGTAGAATATAGGTATTTTTACACAAGCAAGATTACATTGTTCTTTTAGTAGCTTTAATGTAAATATTCAAACACTTTTGTATGAAGTGATTTAACTGTTTTGTATCACCATTTGAAATGTCATGATGTTTTTCCTTTAAAGAATTAGTTTATGTACGAGAAATTATTTTCAAAGATAGATTTTCAAAATCTGTATTAAGTATTATCAAAACCCCATACTGAGTATTTAAATGCTCACCCTACGTTTTAAAAGAAAAATTTTCAGGTATCAGTAATGTCTCAAAAGATGTTTCAGAGTAAAACTGGTTTTCCATGAACCAGAACCTCACTATCCTTGATATCACGAGACATGATGTGATAAATGTAAGTGTAATTTAATAATTATGGTAAAGCGTGACTCATGGGCACTGGCTCTAGGCACTATCGGGGGTCGGGTCTTTAATGTTCGTATCAGAGGATAGGTTCAGACAATTCTGAAAAAACATGTAATAATAATATATAGCAATGACTAAACCTTACTAAGTGGTTTTATAATAACATTCATATAGAAGAATGAAATATTCCTACCAATCTATTGCCACTCTCCACTTAAGCCCAGGATACCATTGTGTCTATAGCTTGTCAAGAGAATTTTCTTAACTATGCTCATATCGGCATGATGTGCAAACACCTGAATGATGTGTCAAAATCACCTCGGGTGGTTCAGCTACACCGAATATTAGGATTTGATTACCTTCTAATGATGATGACCCAATTTCCCTCCTATGTAAATTGGGGAAGACACCATGAGGGACTTTTCAGAGTGTTCATGGAAGGTGATGACGTTGGCTTAATGGCCCTCGACACTTTTCAAGTAGCTGCTGCTGTCAGAGACCTCTGAGCGGCCTATCAATTCAAAATCATGAACTACGGAATATAGGTCCAGTTGTTGGACCTAGAGATTTTAGAAGATGAATCCACTCGACTTTCTTACATGAAACAAGTTTATTTTGACATTTCCCAACTTCATAGCCCTCATGCCACACTCAGGAGACATCATAGATGTCTCCATGGGTTTAACCCTGAATGCACAACCTGTGTTTGGTTTGAGGAGATATGAAGTTTTTCTTCTCTGTGTGGAGTTCATATAGTAGGTCATTAAAGGAAACTTAGGCATTGATGTATAAACTTATGTGATATTGAAATATTATCTGTTTTCCATTGTCTGAACATTCAATGTGAATTCTAACGAATATGTTTTTCGATGGCTGTACAACCAAATATTTCATCCCTACCCGATGAAATTTTGGAGGATATCTTAATCAGGATGGGCACTGTGGACTATCCTTCTTTCCTGAATGTATGGGGATCATGTAAATGCATGTTTTATTTTTCTGACAGCCATGCAATCCTTCACTACTGTCAAGGGATTTACCATGTCTTCCACCTCATCTCCATTACCCAACTCCCATGTTATAGGCAGATGGGGAGATAATTCAAGGGTCTGTTTTGATGTTTCACTCAGGCACAAATGCTTTCTACCAGAGCATGTTTCCTAGTGGATTCCCAAGATGGGAACCTCAGAGCAGCCTTTATGTTCCAGATTCCAGTCCTCAGTCTGTTTTATCAGATGATTCCAAGGGAATATCTTGAGTTTGATGTATTCTGGTGGAGCACTAGAGAATATGTCCATTCTCACATCCATGAATTTATTATTGCTCGGGCCTCCCTATAGAAGCATGTGTGTAGGATTCTTGAGTAGGAGTTCAAAGCATACTTCTCGAGGTGTATATGTTCCAGTGAATCAGAGGAACTGAGTACCATCCTGGGTATTCTATTGACCGAGCCAAATCTCCTATTTTGGTGATGATGATTGTCTGAAGAATTTCTTTTCCAGTTTATAATTGTGAGGATGTAATTATCTGTTGGGGGGAAGAATGTAATATACCATGAATATGTGTTTCTTATAATGGTAAATTTTATATTTTATATTACCCATTAATCGAAAAAACTGGATTTTTATGGAAACGTAATAATAGAATTTTAATTTATTATGAAATAGAGTAAACACACAAATGAACGAAAGGCTCTTTATTCAAATGGGAACACCATATTAATTACCATACACTGAGATCAAATAGGAAATTAAACTATCCAAAGATACCGATTAAAACTGCTATTAAGATTACATGAAGACCACACAAAAAAATGATGACCCCGAGAAGATAATAGGGGTCCTTAGAATCAGGTATAACTATCACGATAATTGCCAAAGCCATGCATCCACACTAAGAACAAAAGGGATTAATCGAACCATCCTTATAATCTTAGGTGTCTTAACGGAATTAGGCACCCTAAACACATATTTATAAGGGTCCTTTGGACCATTGGTAGAAAATTATAACCAATTCCTTCCATTGTGAACATTAAAACTAATGAATGATGGTTAATGTTTTTAAATTAATGAAGTTTCTTTTTATTTGATTAAAAGCGTAGTTTTGTATATATAATGATTTTATAATGTTATCAGTATTTCAAATGTTTTAAAGTTATAAGAGTAATTTAGGATGGATTTCAAAATTTGAATACTTAGTTTTAAGTCTATAAGTATTTCAAGTGTTTTAAGTGTTTTAAATATTTTAAACTATACCACTAATAGCATAGTATTGAATTAAAATTAAACAACATAGTTTCTACATGGCCTTTAGAACTATATTTCAAAACAAAATTTAAGTACTTCAAATATTTTCTAAACACTTTTAGGTATGTATTTTATTTATAAACCTTTATCTTTTTAGTAGTGAGATAAATGTACTAGATTTTGGATTTCCAAGTCTTCCATTTAATTAGAATAGTTTATTAGGAATGAATTCAAATTGATAATTTTTTTTATTAAATGTTAATACATACTTTTTTTAATAAAATATTTTTCTATCTATAAGTACATACTGTTTTATGTCTATTGTTTTTTATTTCAGTATTAATTTATAATTGTTTTGATAAAAATTTAGAGGGGAACAGGCCAACCGATGATAGCCTTAAAGGACAAGCCCTCAAGGTCAAGTCCACCACCTAATACACCCGAGGTAGCGACAATCATGGTCCTGAGTTTGTTCATTCTTAGTGTGGCCTAGCTGAGTGTGAGTCTGATCCTAGTATAGGCTAGGCCAGGTCACGTGTGGCCCCATGTCTAAGGATCATGGCGTGCGGTGCGTGAGGGTAGGCCAAAGGCCCGTAGGGGACCATGTATAAGTCATTGTGGTGTGTGTGTTCGTGTGATTAGGACGAATAGGTAGTGCTTGGGAATATAAGCCACACTCGAAACTCAGTTCGTTTTGATTTGGAATGGTGAATTTTTTGTGACACACGATCTGAGCCATCTGCCTCATCTCATGCTCGATTTGAGCCATTCGCATGATCGAAGCCATGCGATCACCCCGCTTCACCCTGTGACCGTCAGATCTCTCACGATATCTAATCCTGGCAGCCCATCTTGTTTTAAACACTCGGTCGATGTCCCACTCCACTAACATCCATTTGATCCAGACCATCATTGTCACAACTATCCATTCCTTTTCTCCATCTTCCTTGCATCGTCTTCCTCAACAATCCATCATGTGGCTATCATCGTCACCTCCCTCTCCCTCTCCACTACATCTCATCATCCCATGACCCTCTAAGACCCCATTTGGCCTCACCTTTCGACGAACCTACCTTCCCTTTTGCCTCGAAGTTTATCAACCCAATCCATGCTCCACGGGTGAGGTTATATAATATTTATATATATATGTTAGCATTATTGTATCGTGGGACTCTATCTCTCCAAATCAAAGCTTTTTCTTCTCCCTAGGTGGTCAAGCAATATTGTCCTCAGGTTTGAGCTGAGGCATGGGGATCTTTTAAACCCCTCTCCCATGCAAATGAAACCCTACGGTTTCACCTCTTGCTCCACCTCTCTGTATCTCTCTCTCAAATTCCTTGGATCTCTAGCAATCTCCTCCCCTATGCCAACCTAAAACCATCAACCACAGTCTCGATAAGGTGATAAATCCATTTATTTTTATGAAACAAAACCGATTATACATACCCTGTGTATAATCGGATATACTATATATATATATGTGTATATTTAGAATCATTCCTGTACTGGAATCATTCTCTTCATCTATCAGAATGGGAGTATGAATTTTAAATTGGTATTTCCTAAATTGTATAAGGGTTTTGAATCTATTCGTATTTTATCTTAAAACAAATATGATACATTTTGTATATATATATATATATATAATTTTATAATATATATATTTATACATTGTAAAATCTCCCGGTTTAAAGGCTCTCATGGGAGGGTTGTTCATGTCTTGTGAGCTCAAGTGATTTATGTAAGTTTGGTTTTGAAAGGTTTTAATTTATGTCAAACCCACAATTTACTATAGGTGTATTTGAGGGTTTAAGTATATTTGTATATATATATTCCTAATTCAGATCTACTTATATGATTTCCAAATAATTCAGTATTTTGTACTCTGATTTATATACTTATAAAAGTTATTTTGAATCTACCATTAACATGAATATTCTTTTTGTAATCCTTGAATATATATTTAAAACTATATAATTTTATATATTTATTTCAATACAAATCAATTTTGGGTTTTTAAGAGAGGAATATCCATCTTTACATAATATTTTAGATGAAAACTAACTTTTGGGTCTAAGTGAATTTATGTTATAGAGTAAAACCATAGTTTTTAAATATTTATGTACATATGGTTTCAAGGATAATAAACCTTACATGGTTTCGGTCTCAACTAAAATAAATGGTTATGTATGTATGTATATATATATGAATGACTTCTAATAACATATTTTCAAGTATTAACTGTCAGGACATAGTTAATATTTTGATACACGTAGGTTTTTAGTGTTCTCCTCAGCCTATAAATATTTTTCATATAATAATACACTACTAAGCCTGTTTAATTAAAGAAATCATTCTAACATATACCCTATATAGAATTTATGTTTAAAAAAAATGTGATTAAGCTTGATTTCAATTTATATTAAAGGACTAAGAATTTATGAGTTTATGTTATCAAGTAGTAACCATTTATTATTTGATGTTAAACCTAATACAATGATTATTAGTGGTCAATCTGGTTATGGTTAAATAGAAAGTTCAATGACATGTTTATCACAATAATTAATTTCATGAAATTTTTTATGTGTTTCATTTTCATGTATAGTAATTTTAAATAATTATCATTAACACCTCTTATAGAAAACCCTTCCATTAGACATGTTTTAGTAATTATCCTGTGGACATATAAAGTTTACTAAACCATTCCTTCTTTTGATTAATTATTCCATATTTTCAATTTTATATTTCATATCATGTATTCGTTACTCATTTTACTTATTATTGTACGTAATGCATTTCATGATAATGTACTATGTACTTAATTACCCAAAGAGTTATTGGACTCATTGGGTAGTGTAAAATGGAAAATAAATTACCCAATGTGGTATGAGACTCCTTGGGAAATGAGAAATAAAATCAAATATTCAATTTGGTGTGGGAAATCATGAATATTAAACCATATATACATATGAGGAATGTATTGGGCTTCCGGGTTGGGGACCAGTTAAAAGAAAGCCCTCCAGGCTGGGGACTAGTTAAAGTTAGCCATCCAGGTTAGGGACTGGTTAAAGTAAGCCCTCTGGGTTGGGGACTGGTAAATGTAAGCTCCACGATGCATATATAGTTCTCTAGATAGTAATATTGGTATATTACCTGTAGGTCATGGCACAAGGCCTTGACATAGAGACCATGAGTCCTTTAGTATACATTTTCCCATTATGTTTTAGTATATGTCCATCCAAGTGATTATTTTTACTAGAAAAATATCCTTGGTTATGAAACCATTACCTATGAGTGTGAGGTTTAATTTCACATGGAACATGATGACACAATGATGATTCATGATCAGTTTAACTTTCCAGAATTTTAATTAAAATGTTAGCATTACAGATTGTTAATTTTACAAGATGTGGTGAAATTGTTTATATGTAACTTTGTTAATGTTCATGCCTAGTAGTACTTACATACATTGCATGTTATTCCTACATTACTTGGTAGAATTCTGGTATCATTACAAAAGCATTCTTAATTTTTTCTTTTAGTATCTTTCATTGAAATATTCAAACACTTTTGTATGAAGTGAATTAACTTTTCTGTATCACCCTTTGAAATGTCATGATGTTTTTCCTTTGAAGAATTATTTTATGTACAAAAATTATTTTCAAATATAGTTTTTCAAAAGTTGTATTAACTATTCTCAAAACCTCTTATTGAGTATTTAAATTCTCACACAACATTTTAAATGAAAAATTTTCAGGTATCAGTACTTTTTCCATAGAAGTTTTAGAGTGCAGCTGGTTTTCCCAGAACCTGAACCTCACGATCCTCTGTAGCATGATACACGATGTGATAAATGTAAATTTAATGTAATAATTATGGTACATCATGTCTCATGGGAACCGTCTCTGGGCACTCTCAAGGTCCGGGTCTTAACAATAGTTGTTTAAATAAATATTTCAATTTATTTTAAAATAATTTTTTATTATATTATAAATAATTGTTCAATAAATAATTCATTATATTTAAATGTAAAAACCATATTTTCATAATTTAGTTAATTATATTCATTACATCCACTAGAATAGATTGTTTATAATGGTATAATTAAAATAATAATATTTATTTTTTCATTTAAGCACAATGTAGTGTATGATCTACCCTATAGAACATAGTTTTTCCTTTTAAAGCCTCAGGTTTTCATAGAACACATAAAATAATAAAAATGCAATGACTCAATATTATCATGTTAAAATGGTATGAATTAATATATTTAAAATTATTTTGATGACATTGGAGTTTGTTACAAAAGTAATGATAATTGAAATATGTGTAATGAAAGAAGGTGGAAGAATGAAATAATTGATTTTTACTGATTTAACATAAATAAAATTAGAAATTATTCTCACCAAATCCCAACATGTTAAGGGATCATTCAATAAAAAAGTATTATCGGAGAAGAAAAAACATATTCAATCATTATAGATTATGTAGTAGTTCCCAATGATGTGGTGGTAGGTGTATAGATAACATTAAAAAATATTTATCTATTCTTTACTTGATTCTATATAATTAACCTCTTTTATGTTGTCTATGATTTCCATGAAAATTACATATTTCCCTAGAACCTTGTTATGGAATTTTTGAATTATGAAAATATATAAATTCTCATTGAAACATGATGTATCATTTTCTCTAGTATGATGAATAATTTTTCACAATTTATATAAATCATTATTATACCATTGGATAACATTGATACAATCCATGGTGGGTTCTAGTTTTCAAAATAAGTTAAAAAAATTTTGGAGAAGAAAATTGAATTATATGATGAATATGTAGAATTCATTATCCTAATAGTAAAGTCATCATAATATAACTCATGTATAAATCCACACCAATGTTCACTTCTAAATAATATCTTTGGAGAATTAGAGAAAATAATGATTATTGATGAAAAATTTAATCCTCAAAATGATGTTGTACCTATTATACATGAATACATTGATGTATTTCTTAATGAATTACTAGTTCATCCACCCTTAATTCTTGATTACATATTAATATTCAATAAACGTTATAGAATAGAAAATTACGAGATAGTGGATTTAAATAAAAAACTATTATTTTTTGTTATAACAGATTTAGACACCCTACTATTTCACCTTGAGGATTCCATGTTCTCTTTATTAAGAAGAATGATATATCCATGAGGTTGTTTCTATATTAAAGTTAAATAAATTATATTATTATAAAAAACAATTATCATCTTCCTCACACTAATTAGTTATTTAAAAAACTTAGAGTCTATTTAAAATTTTGAATTATTGACCTTCATTCTGGAATTCAACAATTGTGAGTAACGAAGTAAGAAATTATAAAAAATATTTCAATTGAAGAATGTATAGGAAGAGTTTACAAAAATTTATTTTTGATCGATCAATTCACCCATATTTTTTAAGGATATATTTAACAAAGTATCAAATGACTATCATAATAATTTCATTATGATATTCATTAATGATATCTATTTATATTCTTAAGGAAATGAGGACCATTATAATACCTTGATAATTATTCATTAGGTTGTTCGATAAAAAGAATTAAATTATAAATTTTGTAATGTGTGAATTATGGATTTAGATAGTAAATTTGATGAATATATTTTATATAAGGATAGAATACCATTTTTTCCTATGATGGAAAAGGTAGTTATGGAATGGCCAACACAACAAAAAATGTGGTATATATTATCATCAGTTTCGAATGTGACAATTGGTTATTTGTATGAAAATTTATTTGAATTTATAACCTATTAACAAAAATACACATAAAGGGTTTAATTTAATATGGAAGATAGGATGTATAATTTTATGATTAAATGAAGGAGCGACTGGTAAATGATTTTATTTTCACTCAACTATTAGAAAATTTTAGATTTATGATATATAGTGATAAATCAAAGAAGAGAAATGGTTTTTTAATTATGATGAATGGTAAATTTATTTTTCATAAATCATAATAAAAAATTACTAGTGATAATAAATATTAAACAAATTATCTTTGGATTGAATCAATAATCATTGCTTTATATATTTATAGTTATAATCTATATGGAGAAATATGTGAGATATATGCATACCATAAGAGCCTAAAATATACATTTTAACAAAATGACCTCAATATGAGGAAAATGTGATTTCTCAAGATACTCATGGATTGTAATTGATCAGAACACTACGAATCAAGGAAGAAAAATAAGGTGCCAAATGCATTGAGTAGGAATGATCATTGAGTTATAACAAAAATAAGGATTTAGAGGGATCATATTTTAACGTATTTAGTATAGATTTATATGAGAATTGTTAAGGTATGTGATAAATAACTCCATTTTAAAATTTATTCAAATCCATAATTATTTTAAATGGTAACTAGTTCCCAATATTATGATAAAAATGTCTAGAATAAAATTTATGCAGTGATTGATGGAATATTGGAAGAATGCATTTGTAAAGATGGAATTATGAAATTTGAAAAGATATTATATGTTCCATATGTATATTATATAAAATGGAATTGTTATATTATAATCATAACATTAATTTATCTATAAACCATTTGAGAATAAGGATATATAGTTATTTCATGGAACATTTTTTGTGGGATAACATGAAGTGAAATGCTGTTAATTATGATAAAAAAAGATTACTGTGTGAATATGAGAATATGGAGAGGCAATGTACTATAGTATTAATACAATGTATTAATATTAATATTTTGAAATTAGATGCCACTTCTATGTAAAGTTTTATTTTATTTATAATGAAATATAGAAATAATTATTTTTATGTTATATTTTTTATCTTCTTGCAAAATCATCACATTTACATGCTATACGAGAATAATTTCACCAAAATAACTGTATAAGGGTCTATATTGTTGATGTTTTTTAACCTAATATAGAAAAAATATCTATAGCATCTTGTTATGATCTTCTATTTACATTGAAATTATTGGAGAGTGTCCAGAAGTCTCTTGATAAAAAATGTCATTTGGGAACCACCAACCACCCTCAAACAAAGTGATCGTCCAAAAAGAATACTAAATCATTAGAATTTTTCTTTAGGTTGTTCTCACATGATATTATTGGTACATGGGATAGTTATTTTACATTAGTATGGTTTTCCCAGAACACAATTTTTTTATTCATGTATTTAAATAGAGATATAAAAGGCATTATATAGAAAGAGATTCCATATAAAAACATGTTAGAATGATTTTTGGGAAATAAATTTGTAGGCCGAGAAAATTTTTAGTATACAATGAAAAATATAAATTCTATTTAGTATAATATTAAATAAAAAATTTAGACTAATGATTTAGGATCATTACTAGAGGATTGATTCTTAATTTCACATGTTAGGCTAGTTTTTCTTAAATGTGTGTCATATTAAGAGTTTCATAAGACTCTATATGAAGAGAAACCTGAGCCATATATACATTGGAAAATATAAATTTTATAAATGATTATATTTCTGTCAATCTTGTTTTAAATGGAACCAAGCCTTGCTAATGTAGATGTTTGTGATCCATGTATCATTATTAACGAAGTTTATTTTAGAACCAAAAAATGTACCCACTTGTGAAGAAATATATTTAGAACATGATTTATCATACTATGAATATCCCAAAAAAATTATTGTTACTAGAAGAGAATTAAAAAATAATTTGTTGAATTTAGTTGTAAATTTATTTTTGTGAAGTCAAATAAAGGAGAATGAATTATGGGAACTAGAGGATGTTATTATGATAAATGACCAACATTTTTTATAATGTAGTTTCCATGAAAAGTTCGATGACGAAATTTTTTAGGAGGGAATAACATTACATAAAGGACAAAAATATAGTTTGTGAACATTTTATTTAAAAAAAATAAAACTATAATGAAATCAAAATTTTAATAATTTACGGAACACAAAATATATTTTGTTATGAATATCAATTTTTAACATACTTGGTAAAAATAATCCTAGAAGTGTTTTTGAAATTATTTATAGGAAAATAATTTTATGAATATAAAAAATTTAGTATTAAAATATTATGATTTTTACATATAATGTCGATTAATAATATTTATAATAAATAATTTATTGATAATAAACCTTATATATAAAATTATAAGAACTTCTGGAGGTAATAGGATAATTTTTCAAAGAAGTATTTTTTCGAAAAAGTTATATTTATTTAAAAATTAACAATGGATATCCACTTTAATAAATAAAAATTATATATACTAATTAATTAATTGAAATATATTTTATAGACTATATATTTACCTATATGAATTATAACTCGTCCAATAGTTATTACTAGTCATATAATTAATATATGAATATCTTATGCTGAAAAATGAATTTCCAAAATAACCATTTTATAACACATTTTAGGGGTTTGTATTTTAATTAAATTATTCAAATTCAATAAAATGAATTTGATAAAATATATTTCATATTTTGAATAATTAATATTATCTAATAATTTCAACTTATTGTTTTGTCCAATTGAATAATTTTTTAATAAAAAATAATAACATGGTTAATGAAACAAACAGACTTAATAAGGGATTTTGAATAATGATAAGGATTAAAATGACGTAAAAAAATTATAAAAATATATTTGTTTGATGAATATTGATTTTATACTCTTAAACATATAATTTCGGTGAATTTTGATCAATATTTCCTTGAATGTGGCGTTGAATTATTGGATAACCATGAAATATTACAATAGTTTCACTCACATCAATTATAAAAGGGAATCCTATCAACTAATTTGTTCATTCCTATGAATAAATTTATCATTTCCAAACCCTATAAAAAACTAACCAAAAAATCTTTATTGATATTATATATGTTATTTTCCTCACATAAGTCCAACTGTAGGGTCCTGAATAAGAGATCCAAATGATGTTCTTCTATGATATGTTAATTGTCTTCACTATTATCTTCATTTTTCTAATTTTTTGTTTTACCTCATAAAATTATGTCTTATGAAATCATTTTTAATAACACCATTACCTCTCTAATATTGAGATGTTATTATCTATATTAAATAATATTTATCTATATCCAACTAAAAAAATGGGAAATAAAACCATCACTCATCTGTAAGGCAGACTAACACCCCACGAAACGATGTAATTTGTCTTCCATCACCAACAAAAAATAGAGTGTAATAATGATAGAAAAAATGAACATATATGAATCATAGGATATGATTTTAATTATAGGAAAATAATTGTGTAAAAAATTCATGCATGGTTATAAATAGTTTTATAAGGAAAAATTATTATATTTATAAAATTAATATAATTCTATAGATGATTGATACATATCCTATGCAAAGGAATATGAAATCGATGAAAAAATAATGTATAAGAATGTATTCCAATCAATACGTGAAACTATTGAAGTAGTGAAATATTATTAATAAATGGGTTGTAATATTTTATAATAGGATCATATATGATAATATAAATTATAATATTTCTTGGAAATAAATTATTAACATGCATATAACCATTATTAAAATTGTTAATGAATGATAAAATAATGAGTAGTAAGAGGTGTGAGATTTGGTCTCAATTTCAAATACATGGATTCTTATTTGTAATTATTCATAAATTTTCATTTATATGTCGTGTCATGAACACCTCCTACCATATATACAACAATGAAGGGGGAGAGACAATGACCCCCCAAGTCCCACCACTTGTAGGCCTCAGGTTGGTGACTAGCACAAATGGTGTAAAACTAACACAATATCCGAGGCATTATCAATTATTAGGAAGAAATATTGCGAGATAGAATGAATCAACAACAAACAAATCAATGGAGTTAAACAAATGAAACCCAAAACTATCCCAGGATGCATGAATAATTAAAATTTATATAGATAAAATGTTTACAATATTATATAACCAAATTAAAACTAATTAAAAAATTTTCATGATTCGAGATATTAATGCCAATTATAGTTCATGTAATCCACCTAGATACTGAAAAATAGTTATTATGTACATCAGGTGAGCATACTGGTATACTCAGTAGGAAAAATGATTCATCTCATGCACATGTGAAAGAGAATTGTAATTCAACCATGAGAATAAAATAGAACCCAAATAGCCTACCAACCAATCCCCATACTCACTAAGACTCACTCAACATATAAGTAATCTACGTTAAATATTATAATACTATGAAAAAAGATAATAGGGTACCCCACACCACATTCCCACTGATTAGCCACTCTCAGACCCTAAAAAAATGTACCATCCATCCCACTTATTTGAAATATATCACATCACATCCCTATTGCACACACATTGGCCATATATCACATCACATAATGTCACATCATACCCACAAACAGTGGTACACACATCAAATCCCATCATAATAACACATAGGGAATCACACCAAAACTCATCCTGAAGATTCATGGGACACCACATCACAACTCATCCTGAGGACAGTTGGGACAACACATCACAAATCGCCTAAAGACACTTGGGCCATTGTCCCATGGAAGACAGGTCAGGGAAATGTCAGTGGCTATCCATCCATCCCCTCACTATGTTATTGGGAAAGAAAACCTCACACAAGACTATATGGTTGTTGGTACATGGTTCTCAACATTAGTGGGGCACATATATAAATTATAGGAATATAGAGTGTATACATATATATAACGAAAAAAAAATCCCAACCTACTCATGAATTTCCCACTTCGCTGCCACCTATAAATACATAACTCCATAATATAAAAATAGAAGTTATAATTTATATTTCATTCCCAAACTCTTATTAATCCATTTTCCAAATACTCCATTTATAACATATTCTATTAAACATGTAATTTTATTTTTTTTACTAAAATCCCAAAATCAATTCATCCATTAAGAATTTTGCTTCCATAATTATCATATAATAACTCAAATTAGTGATTATTATTCATTTCTACATCCAAACCAACCAGAAAACAAACACAATACAAAAAAATATAAGCCAAACCATGATACACAATCCTAATATACAATACAAAACAAAATATTCCAATGCAGTCCCACTGCACAACCACCTCACAACCCCCATAAAAGCCATATTTCATATCCATAAAAAAATCATAACCCCACTACACAACCGCAATTCTAATGGCGAATGATTGAAATTTTTGAATCAGTTGTCCTGCAGAAGAAGAAACTAATCATTAACATCATTTGAAATAAGATTTGAATGTATTTATAATAAACATCAGAAGCATTGAAAAGAAAAACAAAAAATTTATAAGAAGAATTCTGTTCAAAAAGTATTGAGGAATGTTTTGTTGAAGAGAAAGTGAATCTGGTATAAAAGATTGAGGATTTGAAGAAATAATGAAGAAGAAAAGAATCTCATTGTGTATTTTGAGGTGAAACAGAATGAAAAAGAGTAAGATTTGGAACTTATCTAATAAGAACATTCAAATACCGAAAAATGAAATAAAAGTTTAGAAAATTTTATGTATGCTATTGGTTAAATTACTCGAGAAGAAAAACCTAATATGAATAAATAACATATATCGTCAAATGTAACACCTCAATCTTCCACATTGTGTTTCCCTTTGAAAAATACATTATCTTGTGTTGTACACAACTTCGAGTTCAAACACACCACAACCAATAAAACTTGTCATTATGTATATAAATACCCACTTTTTTGAAATTTTATAAAATTTATCTTTTCAAAAGGACTTAATTTTTGGAATTGGAATATCGAAATTAGTTTAGGGTGAATTTTTGGTATTTTTCTAAAAACATTTAATTTTTAATGAATAGTAAAAAAACATTGAGTAATTGATTAAAAACAACTTTTTATTTAAATAATTATTTCATTTATTTAAATTTATTTTATGTTAAAATAGATACATAATACATATATAGGTTAAATATAATTCATTGCATTCATTTTATAAAATGTTTAGATATTTAAAAATATTGTTGAACTTTTTTCCGTATTTTACCCACCTTATAAGAAAATTTTCAAATTTTCATAAAATATAATTTTATTGTTTCATTGAGTTGAATATAAAAAAACTGAGATTCATGGTTGATATTAATATGTGTAATGTGGATCAATAAGATTGAAATTTTCTTGAACAGACTGTGGTTTCCATCAAACTGACACCAAACCCATCCCATGGAAAGTCACAAAGGGAATTAGTTATCCCCACGGGATGGAACAAGTGCTTGGGTATCATAAAAATGTATTTTGGAACGATTTACCTGAGTTTAGATTCATAAAATATACAAAAAAACAATATACCATATCTGAAAAATTATGCCAATCAAGCTGTAATAAAATCCAGAACTGATAATATGGGTTTAATCAAGACAAAAGGGGTACAAATGTACATTAAAGTTGCAGTAAATAGCCCACGAGACTCCACATGAAAAGGGTTCATCACCCAAGATCCATCTCCACAACACCCCACCATTGAAAGAATCTAGCAACCCAAACTGCCATCACCCAATCCATTAACTTTTCCTGTGTCAAAAATGATCAAGTATACATACACCCAAAGGTGTAAGTACAGTGTGAGACTAATCCCAATAAGATATCGCACAAGTATTCCAAGTGGTATGCATTATAAAATAAAAAACATTCAAGAGTTATAAACAGAAAATGGTTGCATTTACTTCTAAAAGTCGAATATTGAAATGAAAATAATATTGAATGGGGATAACCATAAAGAATGAGTGAATGTTAATAAAACATGAAAAATAATGATTTTCAAAACCAAAAATACCATAAGGAAAGGATAACTTCCATAAATTCCATGAGCACCAAACATATGAACACCCCTAGGTACTAGTTAGTTGTGACCATTAAGTACCTCATTCCTCCGTGAAAGTAACCATAATAAAATTTGTTCTCAAACAAGATCCACTAGTAGTGAGAATACCCATACCCTTGTGGTCTCTAATCATCTAAATTATATTTTTTTAGAGTTCTCTGTGTCCAACATTCTATGTTAACCATGGTCAAAACCCCTCTATTCACTAGCATACTAGTACAAATTAGCCCACCTAGTTACTCAGGTTTCCCGTCATGTGCTAAAACAGTTTCCACATGTTACCAAAAACCCATTTTCACATATTACCATTATTTCTGGTCACAAACATTCAAAATAGTAGATACACATTCTTTTCACCTTTTGTTTAACTCAATAATCCACTTATAATTTCCACAAAACAATTTCAAGAAAAGTAACCAAATTTTCCACATTAAATTCATCTAAAATACCTATTTTAAAACACAATAGAGACCAATATTATAAAAACCCATAAATTTCAGTATAAAAACATTTTTATAAATCCATTACATGAATTATAAAACAACACCAAGAGGCACAACATGTGTTGCATATATAAAACATCCCATTCATAAGATAACTTTCACTTAAAAATTACCCACATTGAAAATGCTACCCAAATCAATTTTCACTATCAAAATAACGAACGAGGAACATAAAGGAAACATAAATAAACCAAGAAAACTTTTTCTAGAATACCTACCTATGGAAGCACCTTTCAAAAGAGTCAAGAACTGTAAATTCTAATACGGAACATCAACCACACCACCACCACACCACAAGGGGGTGATATCGAACCTAAAACTAGAGGATTGGACCAAAAAACTCAAAATGAAACCCTATGTACGATGCCCTAGCATCTGGATATTTTGGGATTAATGAAAAAAAGGATAAAGCTTATGTAAAAGGAACTAAATTAGAAGGATAGAATGTTACTTGACAAATTTGGACGATTTTAGCAACCTGAGCAGTTCGGCCCTAATTATCGACAAATACGATCTCCAAAGAGAGGGAAACGAAGCTGGGTGTGCGTCTTGCTTTAGTGGGATTAGGTGAGATGTAGAATCACTGAAAAAGAATAAACACTGAAAAAGTTATGAAAGAATAAAAAACAATTCTAAAACAGAAAATGGGCTTATGGGTTGGCCCAATACTTAATTAGATCACCCAATTCCGAGATGATAATGAATTTTTCTCGGGTCAAAATTTATATGGTGGTTTTAATAGTTCAATGGAGTTAATTATGGAAGTTTAATGGGTGAAAAATATTAAAAAACGAAGAACTTATTTAAGAAATAAATTTAATTTTTTAAACTAATAATAAACTCACTGTTTGGACCGAATCATGGAAACCCATCATTCACTACAAAAATACATGGGAAGACCCCTAATACAACGGAATAAATGAAAATAAATGAAAATACCTTTAAAATAAATCATCTTTGTGACAAAATAATTTTTTCTAAATAGTAACTTTTGGCATTTATTTCCCACAGTTGAATGTAAATTGGGAAATTAAGGGTAAAAGGAATATTATAATTACCCTAAAACATGTCTTAATTAAATGCGATTATTGTAATACGATCAAAAATCAACTTTAGGAATAAAATATGATCCCATTTGGTCCACTTGGATTACATTAAGACATTAATTATTATTTTATTTAAAAAAAAGTTAAAAGAGTTAAATTCCATTTTTATTAACTAAATCATTTTTAATACAGGGTTATACAAAGGATAAATTCAACTATAAATATTTATTTTAAACATAAATATATTTTCATCATTATGGTATTTTATTTATAATTTATATACATTAAATTATTTAATTTATTTATGACACAATGATGATGTAGTAATTACCTTATTAATGAAATATTAATATAATTGATATTATAAATATCCAAATAAACGTAATTTGAGACTGTTGATGAATTAAAATAATTTTCATGGTTATTATGACATGATAGGGTTGATTAAATAATTTTTATTGATCTAATAATGCTGTTATGATTTTCCAAAAACCAAATACTAAATAGTGTCAAAACTGACATAATCAAGTTTTTAAAACAAATAATATATTATTAATTGTTATAATATTTTTAAAAATATATGGTTCAGATAAAGGATTGATAAATGGTTATATATATTAATAATTAACCACTTTGGGTTCTCTTTTTATGTAATAGTAACTTTATTAACCATAAAATATAATAATACAAAGAGACATGGTAAATGTCAAATTATTTAACTAAGAGTTAAATCTAAAATATAAGGTTAATATGGTGACTTAAACCTATATAAATCCTATTGGTTGAGATTCCTTCAACCCATACCCTCCTTAGTCTGGAAATAAATCATTTCTAAGAAATTAGAAATA
Source organism: Viscum album (assembly GCA_963277665.1). Lineage (NCBI taxonomy): Eukaryota > Viridiplantae > Streptophyta > Magnoliopsida > Santalales > Viscaceae > Viscum > Viscum album. The sequence goes on along the minus strand of OY728133.1, from coordinate 1,439,485,190 downwards.
GGAAATGTTTTTATTATAAAATAATATTTCAAGCTTTTCCAAAAGTTACCCGCACCTGTCTTTTAAAAGGGTACTTTATTTTTCTTAATTTCACACCTCCAAAGCCATTTTCTTGGCCAAATCCTGGAAAAATATACTCCCAGCATTCCTCCCTTAATCCTAGAAACCTTCCTTTGGTCCAAAATCCAATCTATAGAGTCCTTTGGATCAAATCAAAATGAAGAACCCAAGAAGAGGTCAATATTTCTTCACCTCGTTCAAGATCTTTTCTTCTTCCACTTCCTATTTACATATTGTTTCCATTATAAAATAAAAACCCCAAAATAATATATATATTTTGATGTTATTATAAAAATGATACAACCATATTCATTATTCCATATATCATATGAATGAAAAATTCACCATACATGTGTACGCACAGCTTACCGTCTACACGTCCTAGTGTAGTTTGTTGTTAAAACACATCATTATTTGGATGGGTATAATAATTAGTATAACTGATGTTAATAATTAATATAGAATGTTAATGATTCTGTACAAATGATATACCATCCAATTACATATGATTTCTCAATCAATATAATGATATTTTATCTCGTGCATACGTACAGGTTACCGTCTCCACAGAAGCGATGAGATTCATTTATCATCGTAATCATTCAAGAATAAATTTCATTCTATGATAAAAAAATGTTTAAGAACTTAATATCAATCTGGATATAAATCAAACTCATCCTATCCATAACAAAAATGGCTTACCTAACCAACCATATAGTGTAAAATGAATCAGTTAACACCCGAAATGATGATACTACTGAAATATTATTAGAAAAAAATTATTTGAAGATAATATATGATATCATATTTATGTATATCGTTCTTTTAGAATTTGATTAAAATATTTTTATATTATATTGGAGGTTAACCTACCATTGACTAAGGAAAATTATAAGTTAAAGGTTAATTTCACAATCTCTTTATTATCCGAGGTTGTTTTTTCATATGTATCTACTGGGACTATTTATCATCCACATCTATGTTTCTTAAAAAAGTATTTCAAACCATTTTAATTATTTACTATACTATGGTTTAAATTCCTTTAGACCCTTCTTTTACTTTTTATAAACTGGTACAAAAATAATCTTTCCTTTGTTTCCCAAACACTGTACTTTATGACCTTTGTGACAAAATTATGGTAAGATTGTTTTTTTAAACTTATACAGAGGGTGTGACTATTTTTCGTTATTATATCATCATTGAAGCTTCTCGTACAAGATTATAATAATATTTTCAAAAAAAAATTATTTCTATAATTATGTGACTTTTAAATAAATTCCAAATAGAATGAGGTATTTATTTAAAAAAGTATTCATTTCATATATTTCAATATCCTTTGATGGATTTTAAATTTGATTAATGTTGATTTATTATGATACAAATATTCCATATTGTATTGAAGGTATTATGATATGTTTGACTACAGATGTGTTCTTTTTTACACCATTCATGGTTTGTGGATAAAGTATTCACATTTCGTATGCTAGTTTTAAAACTAATGTTTATGTTATGTTTAATCCTTTTCATATGAGGATTTCATTGGACTTAGTAGGTGATTGGTGGAGCCCTCTATAACTCCTAAATGCATCGGTAGGTCTCATGAGACAAACTAGTGTCTTTGCACAAGGCATTGAAAAAATATTATTTATAGTCTTGGCATAAGGCCTTGACTATGTGGTTATGATGTCTGGCGTTATGCATTCCATCATTATGGAAGTGGCTATTGATATTGCATGTGATTATTATACTAGTACAATATTCATGTGAATAAGTAAATGATTTTATTTGATTTTATCTTTTCCATATTATGTTGATGTTTAAGTTAAAAAGGCCTTTGTTTTAGTCTTAGACATTTCCTTATAAGTATATACTTATATTTATATGTTTCTACTATTTTGTTATCCTTACTGAGCATCTGAGCTCACCCTTTTCTGTTTTGTTTCAAGATGATAAGAAGTATTTTATGGTTTACCTGCAGGGATAGACTGTTGACCTACATGGATAGTATAAAGATATAAGTGTTCTATATACGAGACAAAATGTTGTTGATTTTTTTATTTCATGATGTAATGTAAAACATATGAATGTATATTGTACTTCCAAGGCTACTAAACTAGTCAGTCTTTCGGGACATGATTCCTTGTATCAAGACAATGTTATGTAAAAATGCACCAACTCTGGGTAATTGGGGTCAGGGTATTACAGTTCGCATCATATAAAGTTTAGTAAAAACCTTGGAATCTATATTTAGAAACAATTCTTATTATAGAACATTACCCTTAGATAGACATTGAGGATTAGTATAGAAGATCTTCCAAAAAATTTGGTACTGTACAGATTTTTTGAGTATTTTAAGAAATACATCCCTCTCTGGATATGATCAGGTAAAGGTGGCTCTAGCAGAAATATACCTAGGGGTAAAACCCAAAAACACCACTTTGACCAAGACTTGAACGGGCACTGGTGCATGACAATAGGCCTTTCTACACTCTTGGTTACAAAAATCCCTATGTATATGCTTAGAATGATTCTCATTTTATTTACAAACCATTATGATGGTTTTATGAGTATATACACACTCAAAGAATTTTTTTTTAATTATTATGGATTATATCCATAAACTGTTCAATATAAGCTAACTATGATACATGTTTGGAAATATGTATTGTGATTCATAAACTAATCTTGTATATGCCATTTTTTTGAAATGGATCCTAGTGGGAGGAATGGAAACTATATAAATTCATGTAATCCATTTGGTATTTCTATTCTATTGAAGATAATTATAGTGGACATGGTGAATAAACTGGTGTTGATCAGCTTATCACCATACTGGGACAACTCACTCAGGTTTTGAATAATAACCTTACCCGTATAGAGCACCCTGACCTACAATGCTGAGGATCAATGTTAGAACATTTCATAAGAAAACATACACTTACATTAAATGGGAGTATAAATACATTAGTACCAAAGCAATGGATAAATTCCTTATTGAAAATATTTCATGCTTTGGGGAGTAGTGAAAGGGAAAAGGTTTTCATTGAAGTTTATCACATCAAGAGAGATGCGGATCAATGCTGGTCATTAATTCAAAACATAAAGTATGATTAAGAAGTATCGAACATGGAATGGAGGGACTTTAAAGAGATTTTTTTAGAAATATACTTCCCTCATGACCATCGAGCATATATAGAATGACATTTTCTGAGTCTGAGGAAAAATAAGGATGAGAATGTTGTAGAATATGAGTCTATATTTACAAGGTTAGCTTGACATGTAGCATATTATATACATTACCCATGTATTAATATTGATCGATTATTTGATGGGTTAAAACCATTTATCCATAGAGTAATAGTCTCACAATCCTTCTCATCATACGTAGATGTAGTCTCATGTGCTCTCAAGAAAAAAAAAGGAATTCTCAATGACTTACGACTTTAAGGAAAATAAAAAGACAAAGAGATATGTTTAACACTTTGGAAATGGAAATAAAGGGATGAAGGGAAAAGTTGAATATTCATCTTGTGTTAAATTTGGGAAGAAACACCCTGATACATTCTTGAACAGAATGAGAGTCTACTACATGTTTGGTGAAAAAGGAAACCTAGCTTGTGATTGCAAGGGGAAGAAATTGGAGGTCATTGTTGAATTCTACAATAGTATAGCAATGGGGAATTATGAAAATTAATGTCCAAAGTCCCAATAGAACTTACCTCATAAAAGGCCAAGGGAGTGAGGCCAAGCTTATGCGATCACTACTGCTATGGTTGAAGCTCCAAAATACATAGTGGCGGGTGATTTAATGGTTTTCTCATGTTTATCCAAAGCTTTATTTTATTTTGGATCGTCGCATTATTCCATATCATCCCCGTGATCTATGAAAATTAGATATTATCAATTTGACTTACCAAGGGTGTTGTCATTCAAAACACTGAAGGGAAGTATAACTGCAACAACTTTTTGTGAATTAGTTCACATTAAAGAATATAAATGATATTTATATACTGATATCATCATCATACCCACGATTTAATTGGATATAATCCTCAGAATTGATTAGATTTCAGACCATGATGCAAAACATTATTGTAAGAAGAAGGAGGTTACCATTTTCGATGATGATAAGTAGTACATTTTCTTTAAAGTAGAAATGTCACCACATGATTCTTATCATAATCCGGCACCATTATATCTACTAAATTCGATTATTGGGGCAGGATAGAATGAAAAAACTATGGGTGAAGAAAATAATTTTCGAATATTGTACGTACCTATTGTTCAATAAATTATTGATTTTTTTCCAGAGGATTTACATTTACATCCTCTAGAATGAGAAATTTAGTTTTCTATTAATTTAATTCACGGTTCAATGCCTATATCAAAGAGCCCTAATATAATGGCCACTGTTGAATTAGTGGAACTAATGAAATATCTCTAATAATTGAGTAATAAGGGAATAATTTTCCCTAGTGTTTCTCCATGGGGAGCCCTTGAACTTTGGTTGTTCATTGACTATAGGGAGATCAATGTTATAACAAAAAAGAACAAGTATTCCTTACCACACATTGATTATTTATTTGGCCAAATTCAAAGAGATAAATATTTTTCAATGATTTACCTTCAATCAAGATATCATCAGTGGTCTGACAGGAATGATGAAATTCTGAATACAACATTTCTAACCAGGTATGAGAATTATGGGTTTATAATAATTCCATTTGGATTGACTAATTCACCCTCTGTCTTCATGGACCCGATGAATAGATTTTTAAAGGAATGTATTTATAACTTTGTAGTGGTATTTATTGATGTTATTTTGGTATAATCAAAAAGTTATGAAGATCATGAAAATAACATGTGTATTGTCTTAAGTACTCTTAAGAAGATATGAATTATATGGGAAATTTAGCAAATGTGATTTTTGGCTTCAGGAGAGTTCTTTTCTTGGCTATATTATCTATAAAGATAGACTCTCTATTGATCCTTCAATAATCAAGGGAAACCCAAATTGGCTAGCACCGATGAGTATAACTGAGGTACGCAGATTTATTGGCTTAGTAGGTTATTATTGGTGTTTTGTCCAAAAAAATTCCCGATTGGATAACCCGTTACCCAAGATCTCTAGTAAAGGGTTTAAATTTGTTTGGACAAAAGAGTGTAAATAATGTTTTGAACAATGGAATAAAATGTTAGTTAATGCTCATTTCTGGACTCTACCATCAAGGAATGATGGCTTTGTTAATTATAGTGATGATTTAAAGAAAGTAATTGGTTATGATATTATGCATAATGATAGATTTATTCAATTGCATCATGGAAACTAAAATTTCCTATAAAAAAATATGCCACTCAATATCTTGAGTTAGTAGCTGTAATATTTAGTCTAAAAATATGGAGACACTGTCTCTATGACCAAAAATATGAGATTTATATTGATCACAAGAGTCTGAAGTATATTTTCTTACAAAAATAACTCAACCAGAGGAAAAGGAGATGGCTTTAACTACTCAAGGATTATGATTTCACAATACTATACCACCTAGGAAAGGAAAATAAGGTTGAAGATGCTTTGATTAGAAAGGATCATTGAGTTTTGAACATGATGAGAGTTGAAAATGAACGTATTTTCATGGATCTAGTAATGATTGATATGGGAATAATCATGGAAGGTGAAATGTCAATAATTTTTCAAATCGATTCCAAACCATCTTTACTAGAAAGGATAAAAAGTTCCCAGACTGATGATGAATAATTTCCAAAGAAGATTAATTCTGTGAATGATGGGAGATTGAGTGACTTCATATATGAAAATGGAATTTTGATATTTATGAAGATAATTTGCGTTTCTAACATACTGAATATAAAAAGGAAGTTGATCGATGATGCTCACTGACATAATTTCTCTATACACCCAAGGCGCACCACGATATTTGTAGATTTGAAAAAACATTTTTGGTGCGACAACATGAAGAGAGAGATTGCTGATTTTATGTCGAGATGTATTGTTTTCCAAAAACTAAATGCTGGAAGACAATATCCTAGATGAGTCATGAAACCTCTTCCCATACCTGAGTGGAAATAAGATAATATTACCATGGACATAATCATGGGGATTTCAAAGAATCCAAGAAATAATGATCCAATATCGGTCATTGCTAATTGTCTTACCTAGTCCGCACATTTTCATGCTATAATAGATTATTTACCACTTCAACTTTTTGAAAGACTATATATAAATGAATTTGTAATACTAAATGGAGTACTACTATCAATTTTTCTTGATCGTGATCCGCATTTTACAATAATATTTTGGAAATGTCTTCAGTATGACCTAGATACTGAACTATGTTTGAGCGGTGCCTACCTCCTGCAAAATGATGGACATTCGGAACAGAATATTCAAACCTTAGAATACATGTTTGGATCATTCTAACATGACTTCCAAGTTATGTGGGATCAATATTTACATTTGGTATAATTTTACTATAACAATAGCTTCCATTAAAGTATTCATATGGAACCATATAAAGTGTTATATGGAATGAGATGTCGCACACCACCTTTTTGGGATGATGTTGGTCAAATAAAACTCATAGGCCTAAAACTTGTTGAGGAAAAAATGGAAAAGGTGAAGGTTATAAAACCCACATAAAATCAGCCCAAATTAGCCAAAAGATCTATGCTAATAACATAAGTAATGATTTGGAATTTCAAGTAGGAGACCATGTTTTCTGGAAGGTGTCTCCATGGAAGGGTGTTGTACATTTCGTTAGGAAGGGTAATTTGAGTCCCATTTACATTATAACTTTCGAAATTCTAGAACAAATTGGAGTGTTAGCTTATTGTTGGGAAGTGTCTCCAAGTCTCTCTAATGTTCATGATGTTTTCTATGTATCACTATTGATAAAATGCATGTATGACCAAACGCATGTACTCACCTATGAGGAAATTGAACTGGAACATGATCATTCATATTGTGAAGATCCTTTCATGATTTTTGATACCAAAGAACAAGTGTTGATTAACCGGACGACTCGTCTGGTAAAAGTTCTATGATAAAACCTTACGATGGAAGAGGAAACGTGGGAACCAGAGAAACTTATGATGAAGTGCCACTCAAATGTTTTAATGCAATAGTATTCTAGAAATTTTTAGGATAAAATCATTTTATTTAGGGGAGAATGTAACACTCCAAGAATCCACGGTATGTTTCCCTTTAAATAATACATTTTTTTTTGTTGTACGCAACATTTAGTTCAAACAAACCACAACCAATAAAACTAGTCATTATGAATAGTAATACCCACTTTTTGAAATTTAATAATTTTTATCATTAAAAATGGAATTCATGTTTTGATTCGGAATATTGAAATTATGTTAGTTTGAAATTTTGGTATTTTTTAGAAAACATTGAATTTGTGGTGAATAAGGAAAAACACCATGTTATTGAATAAAACTGACTTTTTATTTAAATAATTTCTTACAATATTTAAATTTAATTTAGGGAAAAATAGTAACATAATACCAATATAATTTCACTGTTATTCACATGAGTCATTTTAAAATATGTTTAGATATAAAAAAATTATTGATATTTTTACCCTCCTTTAACCACCACCTAGGAGTATTTACAAATTTGAATAAAACATAATTTTACCACCTCTGTGAGTTGAATTTCTAAAACTCAAAAGAAACGGTTGATATCAGAAAGTAATATGTGGTTCAATGAGATGATTTTTTTAGTGAATAGTAACTTTTGACTATTAACTACCATGGTTAAAAGTAAATAGGGTAATTAAGGGTAAAAATGATAGTATAAATAAACTAACACATGTTAAAATTTTATTGGATAAGTGCAATTTGACCAAAGACAACATTAGGAACCAAATATGACCCCCTTTGGTCTACATGGAATAGATTAGGACATTTATTATTATTTTATTTTAAGAATAGTTAAATGAGTTATATTCATTTTTTAATAACTATATAATTTTTAATATAGAGTTATAAATAAAATTAATTAAACTATAAATATTCATTATAAAGTTAAAATGAATACCTACATAATGGAATTTTATTTATAATTTTTATGCATTAAATATTTTAATTTATTTTTGACACAATGATGATGCATTAATTACCGTATTAATCGAATACTAAAATAATTTATATTATAAATATCCAAAGGAAAGTAATTTCAGATATTTGGGGAATTAAACTAATTTTATTGTTTAATATGACATGTTTGGGTTGATTAAATAATTTTCCATTGATGTAATCATACTGTTATTATTTTGACAAAAAACAAATACTAAATAGTGTAAAAATTGACATAATTGTGTTTTTAAAACAAATAATATATTGTTAATTCATATAATATTCCTAAAAATATATGGATAAAAAACCGACATAGATAAGGATTTAAATATTAATAATTAACCACACGGTGTTTTATTGTCTTTTTATAGTATATTTATTAACCCTATAATATAAAAATGCAATGAGACATGGTAAATATCAAACTATATAACTAAGATATAAATCTAAAACATAAGGTTAATATGGTGACCTAAACCATTCTAAAAACTATTGGCGGAGAATATTTTTACCCATACCCACCTTATCTTATAAATAAACCATTTTTGAGCCGTTAGAACCTGAAAATGATTTTATTATAAAATAATATTTTAATCTTTTTCTAACTTGACACTAACCTCTCTTATAAAAGGTTAACAACCATTATCTTAATTTCACAGCCCAAAGCCATTTTGATCGGCCACTTCCTACTCAACTATACTCCCAAACTTCCTCCCTTAATACTAGAGGCCTTCCATTGGTTAGAAATTCAACTTTTTGAGCCATTTTGATCAAATCAAAAGAAAGAACCCGAAAAGTACTAAATATTTCATCAACTCTTTCAAGTTCTTTTATTCTTCCACTTCCTCTTTAATTGTTGTTTACATTCTAAAATAACAAATCTAGTTTCTTCTATATAGTTTGATTTTATTATAAAAATTGTAAAACCATATTAATTATTTATCCATCATATGAAAGACAATGTCACTATACGTGCGTAGGTATGGCTGATTTCCTTCACGTCGTGGTGTAGATTGTTATTCAAACCCTTCATTATTTGGATGGGTATAATAATGAGTATAACTTATGTATATAATAAATATAAAATTTTAATGATTCTGTATATATGATATACCATCCAATTAAATATTACATCAAAATCAATATACGTACGTATAGATTGTCGTCTCCAAAAATGCGATGAGATTCATTCCCCATCACAGTCTTTCAAGAATAAATTTCATTTTATGATTAATTTTTTTTAAGAACTTAATTTAATTCTGGATATAAATAAAATTAAAACTATCCATAACAAACATGGTTTACGTAACCAAGCCTATAAAGGGAAATGATTCAATTAACACCTGAAATGATGATACTACTAAAATATTATTAACAATGCAATATTAGAAGATCATATATGATATAATATTTATGTATATAGTTATTTTATAATTTAATAACAATGTTTCAACTATTATACAGAAGGTTAACATGCCATCAACTAAGGAAAAGTACAAGGTAAGGGTTAATATCACAATATCTTTATTATCTGAGGTTGTTTTTACGTAAGTACCTACAAGGACCTCTTTATCATCCACATCCATGTTTCTTAAAGAATAATTTAAAAAAAAATTTAAACTTTAGTATACTATGAGTTAAAGACATATATACCAATTTTTGACTTTTTATAAAATTGATTGAAAGGAATCTTTCTGTCATTTTCAAAACAAGGTACTTTATGACCTTTTCAACAAAATTAATGTAAGAATGTATTTTTTAAATTATACGATGGGTGTGGATATTTTCCACGGTTATATCATCATCGAAGCTTCACATAAATACAGATATAAATATTTTCAAAATATATGTATTCTTTTATAATTACCTCACTTTAAAATTATTTCAAAATAGAAAGAGGAATTTATTTCAAATAGTTTTCATTTCATCTATGTCAACATCCTTTGATGGATTTTAAATATTTTTGAAGTTAATTTATAATGATACAAGTATTCCACATTGTATTGATGGTTTTCTGATATTTTATACTTTGTATGTGTTATTTTTACACTATTCATGGATTATTGAAGAAGTATAGACATTTCATATGCTTGTGTTAATACGAATGTTTATGTTATGATTAAACCCTTTCATATGTGGAATGAATTTGGCATAGTAAGTGATGGGTGGATCCCGCTATATCTTTTTGATGAATATGTAAAGACTCGTAAAATTCAAGGGAAATTTTTTCTTAATTTTCTTTAGAATTTTACAAGAGCGCGGTTTCAGACGGCACCTGATTCCGAGGCCCGGAGTGCCCGGAATCAATTTCTGAAGTTTGGCTCGGGTACGTTCAGTGAACGAACGAGCGGGTTTTTCTAACTTTTGATACGGTGCTCAGAATTGAAATCTGAGGGCACCGATTAACTCGCAGCACCGATATTCGCTTAAAGAGACCTTTTCGGGAGTTGCGTTTGTTGCGGGTTGAAAGTTAATTTTTTTGAGGTTTTTAGTTGAGTTAAATAAAATTTGTGTAGAACATATTTTATTATAACTTCTTAAAACCTATCAAAGGAGGTTGGAAGTGGGACCCACACCCACTTAACCTCCCTTGGGAGGATTAAGTGTGGTGGGGCCCAGACGAAACCTAAACCTCTCATCTTCCCTCAAACTCCCTTAACCCCTCTTTAATAAACATGACATCTTGTTAATAAATGTGGAGTTATCTTTTTTTTTGAATTTCAAACCTTTGAAATTCTTTTTGTGAATAAAATAAGACTTTGTCTTATTTTGTTGGGTTAGAACTCTTAGTCATCTTGGAGTGGTTGAGAGCTTTTCTTTCTTCTTCAACCTTGACGAAGAACACGAAGAACGCCGTTCTTCAACGAAGAACTTCTTCGCCGAAGAACACGGTCTTTCCGCGACGCCATATCCGCGACGTGACGTTCTTCTTCCGCATCATCTTCACCGCGACGAACGCCATCGACAACGACTCTTCCTCCGACGAGGTAGGGGTTCTAGAGTTCGTTGTTTCCTTTTTATTTGACTTTCCTCAAGACTTGACGTAGAACGCTCAAGTTCCGACGAAGAACGCCGCTCCGCTCTTCTTCGTCTTCGGTGTCAACGAGAGAGAACACCGCACCTTCCTCGGACAACCTTCGTCGGCGTACAAGGATTCGCCAACGACGTGCCTCTTCGGACGCGCCTCTTCGTCGTTGAATTTGACAAACGACGACCGCGACGCCCGACCTCCGCGACGTCGTCTTCCGCGGAACGTAGACAAATCTTCAAACCTTATACCAAGGTAGGGGTTGTTGATTTAATATTTATTTATTTCTTTCTTGCTCGTGGTTCGTATAACTAACGTGGGGATGTTGATTATTTAAAGATGCGTTATTGCTTAACGTGAGGGGGCCGGACCGCATGAACACGGCCGAACCCCCTCCATCGTTCATGTTGTTTAATCTTGCGGGCGGAAGCAAGGTGGCGTGGTGCCGTCGCACCACGCGGATAATTGTACGTTCAACTTACGCGATGTCGTCGCGCGCGCACCTTGGAAGAAACAACAAGAACGCGACGCCGTCGCGCCGCGTTGATTGAATATCAAAGCACGGCGAAGGGGCGCGGTGCCGTCGCACCGCGCCGGACGACGAACGCCGCGGCCGGTTCCGGGCCGCGGCGAGACGAGGAGACCGTGGCCGGTTCCGGGCCACGGCGGAAGAGAAGACCGGCGGCCGGGCCGCCGGCGTCGGAAGTCGAAGGCGGGACCGGAATTTCCGGTCCCGTTGGTAAAAACCGGCCGGCCAGCTGGCCGGCCGGATGACAGAAAACCGGGGGAATAAATCCCCCGGACGGTTCAGCAAAACCCCCTCTTAATGAGGGGGGCGGTTCAATGAAAGGGGGGCAGCAGCCCCCCGGTTCCTTAAAATCAAACCGGCCCCCACGTGGGGGCCGTTTGTTGCAAAAGGCGCGGCACAAGGCCGCGCCGCTCCAAAGAAGCGGGGGCTTAGCCCCCGCGTGCCACCCTCGTGCGGCGCCTGGCGCCAGCCGCCGCGGCCCACCGCCGCGCCGCCGCGCCGCCGCACCGCCGCCGCCGCCGCCCCGGGGGGGGGGGGGGGGGGGGGGGGGTCGGGCCGGGTCGGCCCGGACCCGGACCCCCCGTTTCGAACCAGGATTGGTTTTTGGCCTATATCTTGAGCCTCGGACCTCCGATCGACGAACCGTCAGTGGCAACACGATCCTTGGATCGAGACGGTCGTTTCGGTATATCGCACTCAAGGTTTCGGATTACTTTGAGTTCGGCCGGGTTGGTTCGTTCACGGAACCAACCGGGCCTTCGGAGCGGAAACGCTCATATCTTGAGCTGCGGACGTCCGATTGACGTGCCGTCAGCCGCGTTGTGTTCCTCTTAGTGAGACGGATCTTTTGGCTTACTCCGCCCGAGGTTTGGACGCCGGTGGAGTACGGTCGGGTTTGTTTTGCCTTAAAAACCAACCGGGCCCCGGAGACGGAAATGCCAATAACTCTCAGACCGGGCGTCCGATCGACGCACCGTCTGTTGCGTTGAGTTCCTGTTTACGATACGGAACTTTTGGTATCCCTCGCCCGAGTTTTGGATACAGTTAGTAGTGGCCGGGTTGGATCGCACCCGAAATCCAACCGGGCCCCTGGAACGGGAAAGCTGATATCTTTCAGACAGGATGTCCGTTTGACGAACCGTCAGCGGCGTTGGTGGTTACGTTGAGTAACGGTCCCTTTGAGTTTACCCTATGGGAGTTCGGGGTACAGTTGTGATACGGCCGGGATTGGTTCGCACACGAAACCAACCGGGCCCCTGGGACGAAAAGGCTAATAACTCACAGACCGGGCGTCCGATCGACGCGCTGTCTGTTGCGTTGAGACCCCTGTGACGAGACGGTCCTTTGAGACACTTCTTCGCGGAACCTTATGATACATGGAGTATCGACCAGTAGCTCGTGGAGCGGACCCTCCCGGAGACGAGCGTGCAGAGTACGGAGACCGTGTAGCCGGCTGAGACCTGACGACTGCTTGACCGACTCGACTTGGAGTGAGTCGACTAGCCCAGTGGACGGAGCGCCCTGTATTTGGCGGCAGACCCACGACGGACGGAGCGCCTGGTAGTTGGCAGCAAACCCGCGGTACTCGACAGGAGGAGTACCTCAGTAGGCTATCTGGGTAGCGCCCGGTATTTGGCAGCAGACCCTCAGCGGACGGAGCGCCTGGTAGTTGGCAGCAGACCCGCAGTACTCGACAGGAGGAGTACTTCAGCAGTCTTAGGTTAGTGAGCAGTACCTCGGAGTCGTGACAGGACCACTGTACACTCTAGGGACGGAGCTCTTCAGCAGTTACGGTTTCGATAATGAAAATCCTGGTTTGAGTTGAGACTTTTGACCTTTGTGTTTCCTCATGATTGAGATGGGTTACTTGATAACTTAGGTATATGTATGGGCATATACCTGGGTAGTGGTTATCCGTTGATCTCATGATCCTTTTGTTTCCTCATGACTGAGATGGGTTACTTGATAACTTAGGTATATGTATGAGCATATACCTAAGTAGAGTTTATCTGTTGTGATCTTCTTGTGGTTATCCTTGTTGGTTTTAGTGAGACCTTGAGGGTCTCGGGGTCCCTACTGAGTATCGTTATACTCACCCCTGCACGGGCTATGCCCGCACCTCGTTGTGTTGGTTGCAGACGACGGCCAGTACTGGCAGAGGACGAGTGTTCGAGGACTGGACGGTACCTGGAGGTGGACTATACGACAAGGCGGTACCCAGAGGCAGACCACTGGGCGGGACATACTCGGAGCAGACGGCGGGACCCGAGGAGCAGAGGAGCTATCTGTACCCACCCTTCAGGTGGGATTTCCAGTGGACAGCTCGGCATAGCAGCTTTACTTTTCAGTTTTTGTTTTCCCTTTCGAGTTGTACTTTACAGTTGGGCTTGTATTTCCGGCCCCTTTTTACTTTCCGCACTTTTAGTTGTACTCTGTTTTTGCTTAGTGTTACTTTCCGCTTGCTTACTTTGTGGTGTTTGTTTACTTTACAAAGGCAATGCCTTCCCTTTTTACCGGGATTTACGCCTTGGTGCTAGTCGCCAGCCCCTGGCCTATGGAAGGCGGGCTTGGGGTAGTCACGGCACGGACCCCAAGGGAGGGTCGTGACAAATTGGTATCAAAGGTGGTTGGTTCTACCGCAGACTCTGATCTTTCTTTCTGTGAAGCAATAGTGTTAAGGGTCCTGAGTGTGGTTTTCAGTTCAGGGAGTCCAGTGTTGGTGCGGGCGGCCGACGTATCCATACACCAGGACCCTGACAACTGATTTCCGACTTTGTGCACGAAAACACTGATTGCGTGTGTGTTTTCAAAGGTTTTTCCCCTTAAAACAGCTCAAACCAGGTCAGCTCACCAGGTATAATCGTTTGATCGTGTTACGTTGTTTCTTTCAGGATGGCCCCACGACGGCAGCCAGCTAGGGTTCCAAGAATCGAACGTGACGACAGCCCACCGAGCGACGAGGCCTCGGTGCAGGGCCCTTTGTCAGCAGTGGCACCGGCGGTAGCTCTACCCGCCGAGCCCCCGATGCTTCCAGCAGCAGCCGCTGACGATGCACGTCGCCTCAGCGCACTGCATGAGTTTCAGCGCCAGCGACCGCCCAGGTTTCTCGGGGAGACGGATCCCCAGGCTGCAGAGGACTGGCTGGAGGCAGTGGTACGAGTGTTTAGGCTAGTGAGGACACCAGCGGACCTCATGGTGATCCTCGCTGCGAGCCTACTACACGCAGCAGCAGGACGATGGTGGAGCTTGATGCTCCAGGTGCACGATGAGGCATCTCTACTTTGGACGGACTTTGAGAGCCTCTTCCGCTCGGAGTTCGTCCCAGCCACCCTTCGTGCGGTGCATATCCAGGAGCTTCTACAGCTGCGGCAGGGCAGCATGACAGTCGCTCAGTACTCAGCGAGATTTACCGATCTCTCGCGCTACTCGACCGACATGGTACGTGACCCATTCTTCCGGGCCCGGACCTTCGAGCAGGGTTTGAGACACGAGATCAGGGCATCGCTGATCTCCCTCAGCATACCGACTCAGACAGGAGTACTGGAGCGGGCCCTTCTGATTGAGAGATTCCTTGCTGAGTCTTCACCAGCGCAGCGACCCACCGCAGGGCGGCACGTAGCGGAGTCTTCGGTAGCAGGTAGCCGACAGATGACTCAGGGGTCCCGACAGACCAGACCTTTAGGCAGACGACCTCAGGGCACTGGCTCAGCAGTGCAGGGCACACAGCGCAGAGACAGTCTTTTGAGTGGAAGACAGTGCTTTGCATGCGGCGGGCAAGGCCACATGGCTCGTGACTGCCCGACCCGCCATGCGGAGGAGCAGCAGACGGTTGAGGAACCACCTAGGCAGAGGCAGAGGTTAGACCGTGGCGGTCCGCAGGGAGGAGGCGGACGAGGCAGAGGAGCTGGCCGAGTAGCAGGTGGTGGACGACGCTTTGAGGCTCTGCCACCACCACCACCAGGAGGTCCACCCCGACCACAGGGAGTAGGTGAACATGCGAGAGCACAGCTTCAGGCAGCTGAAGCTTACGATCATGGAGCTCTGGGAGCAGGTGGACAGGGGAGGAACTAGTGGAAACGTCTTTTGTACTTCTAGTTCCATGTTGATGTTGCTTTTGTGTAGCGTCTTGTATTATGAGCTGCAATAATAAAAGACGCATCCTTTGTGATGTTTTCATTCCTGTCCTCTTTTGTGATGTTACTAAGAGGTTCCAGTTGACTGTTGACTTGACCCTCACTTGTGAGACATCTACTGGAGGAGACCATTTACCACACACTGATGCCGACAGTGTGACTCAACCCTTGGAGGCGAGAGTAACAGTTGGATCTCTTAGTAGTAGCGCCGAGGCCTTACGACGTCATCCTTGGTATGGATTAGTATCATCCATGTTAGGATTGACTGTTTTAGGCAAAGAATGTGGTTCATCCAGGGGATGAGACCAGGTTTCTCTTATCGGCAAAGAAGAAATCTTGCAGCTCTTGTGGGACCAGAGATGGTCCGGGCCACGTCAGAGGAGGTCCATGTCATCCAGGAGCGGATGAGGACAGCACAGAGCCGGCAGAAGTCATACGCTGACAGGAGGCAGAGGCCACTAGAGTTCGAGGATGGTGACCACGTCTTCTTGCGGGTCTCACCTCGACGTGGTATTCGGAGATTTGGCCGAGGTGACAAGTTATCTCCGCGCTTCATCGGACCCTTCCAGGTCCTCAGCAGGGTTGGTGAGGTGGGTTATCGCCTGGCTATACCACCTCAGTTACACCGGGTGCACGACTTCTTCCACGTGTCTCAGCTGAGGAGATACGTGCACGACCCGACGCACATCTTTGACCATGGGGAGCTTGACGTTGACGATGGGGCGACTTTTACGGAGGTTCCGGTGGAGATAGAGGATCGACAGGAGCGGGTCCTACATGGGCGATCGATTCCTCTTGTGCGCAATAGATGGAGGCACGGGAATCTCCAGGAGAGCACATGGGAGCAGGAGGCTCAGATGCGTGCTCAGTACCCTCTTTTGTTTCCCTAGTTTTTGATGTATCTTTACGGGGACGTAAATCCCTGAGGTGGGAGTAATGTAAAGACTCGTAAAATTCAAGGGAAATTTTTTCTTAATTTTCTTTAGAATTTTACAAGAGCGCGGTTTCAGACGGCACCTGATTCCGAGGCCCGGAGTGCCCGTAATCAATTTCTGAAGTTTGGCTCGGGTACGTTCAGTGAACGAACGAGCGGGTTTTTCTAACTTTTGATACGGTGCTCGGAATTGAAATCCGAGGGCACCGATGAACTCGCAGCGCCGATATTCGCTTAAAGAGACCTTTTCGGGAGTTGCGTTTGTTGCGGGTTGAAAGTTAATTTTTTTGAGGTTTTTAGTTGAGTTAAATAAAATTTCTGTAGAACAAATTTTATTATAACTTCTTAAAACCTATCAAAGGAGGTTGGAAGTGGGACCCACACCCACTTAACCTCCCTTGGGAGGATTAAGTGTGGTGGGGCCCACACGAAACCTAAACCTCTCATCTTCCCTCAAACTCCCTTAACCCCTCTTTAATTAACATGACATCTTGTTAATAAATGTGGAGTTATCTTTTTTTTTGGAATTTCAAACCTTTGAAATTCTTTTTGTGAATAAAATAAGACTTTGTCTTATTTTGTTGGGTTAGAACTCTTAGTCATCTTGGAGTGGTTGAGAGCTTTTCTTTCTTCTTCAACCTTGACGAAGAACACGAAGAACGCCGTTCTTCAACGAAGAACTTCTTCGCCGAAGAACACGGTCTTTCCGCGACGCCATATCCGCGACGTGACGTTATTCTTCTGCATCATCTTCACCGCGACGAACGCCATCGACAACGACTCTTCCTCCGACGAGGTAGGGGTTCTTGAGTTCGTTGTTTCCTTTTTATTTGACATTCCTCAAGACTTGACGTAGAACGCTCAAGTTCCGATGAAGAACGCCGCTCCGCTCTTCTTCGTCTTTGGTGTCAACGAGAGAGAACACCGCACCTTCCTCGGACAACCTTCGTCGGCGAACAAGGATTCGCCAACGACGTGCCTCTTCGGACGCGCCTCTTCGTCATTGAATTTGACAAACGACGACCGCGACGCCCGACCTCCGCGACGTCGTCTTCCGCGGAACGTAGACAAATCTTCGGACCTTATACCAAGGAAGGGGTTGTTGATTTAATATTTATTTATTTCTTTCTTGCTCGTGGTTCGTATAACTAACGTGGGGATGTTGATTATTTAAAGATGCGTTATTGCTTAACGTGAGGGGGCCGGACCGCATGAACACGGCCGAACCCCCTCCATCGTTCATGTTGTTTAATCTTGCGGGCGGAAGCAAGGTGGCGTGGTGCCGTCGCACCACGCGGATAATTGTACGTTCAACTTACGCGATGCCGTCGCGCGCGCACCTTGGAAGAAACAACAAGAACGCGACGCTGTCGCGCCGCGTTGATTGAATATCAAAGCACGGCGAAGGGGCGCGGTGCCGTCGCACCGCGCCGGACGACGAACGCCGCGGCCGGTTCCGGGCCGCGGCGAGACGAGGAGACCGCGGCCGGTTCCGGGCCGCGGCAGAAGAGAAGACCGGCGGCCGGGCCGCCGGCGTCGGAAGTCGAAGGTGGGACCGGAATTTCCGGTCCCATTGGTAAAAACCGGCCGGCCAGCTGGCCGGCCGGATGACAGAAAACCGGGGGAATAAATCCCCCGGACGGTTCAGCAAAACCCCCTCTTAATGAGGGGGGCGGTTCCATGAAAGGGGGGCAGCAGCCCCCCGGTTCCTTAAAATCAAACCGGCCCCCACGTGGGGGCCGTTTGTTGCAAAAGGCGCGGCACAAGGCCGCGCCGCTCCAAAGAAGCGGGGGCTTAGCCCCCGCGTGCCACCCTCGTGCGGCGCCAGGCGCCAGCCGCCGCGGCCCGCCGCCGCGCCGCCGCGCCGCCGCCGCCGCCGCCCCGGGGGGGGGGGGGGGGGGGTCGGGCCGGGTCGGCCCGGACCCGGACCCCCCGTTTCGAACCAGGATTGGTTTTTGGCCTATATCTTGAGCCTTGGACCTCCGATCGACGAACCGTCAGCGGCAACGCGATCCTTGGATCGAGACGGTCGTTTCGGTATATCGCACTCAAGGTTTCGGATTACTTTGAGTTCGGCCGGGTTGGTTCGTTCACAGAACAAACCGGGCCTTCGAAGCGGAAACGCTCATATCTTGAGCTACGGACGTCCGATTGACGTGCCGTCAGCCGCGTTGTGTTCCTCTTAGTGAGACGGATCTTTTGGCTTACTCCGCCCGAGGTTTGGACGCAGGTGGAGTACGGTCGGGTTGGTTTTTCCTTAAAAACCAACCGGGCCCCGGAGACGGAAATGCCAATAACTCTCAGACCGGGCGTCCGATCGACGCACCGTCTGTTGCGTTGAGTTCCTGTTTACGATACGGAACTTTTGGTATCCTTCGCCCGAGTTTTGGATACAGTTAGTAGTGGCCGGGTTGGATCGCACCCGAAATCCAACCGGGCCCCTGGAACGGGAAAGCTGATATCTTTCAGACAGGACGTCCGTTTGACGAACCGTCAGCGGCGTTGGTGGTTACTTTGAGTAACGGTCCCTTTGAGTTTACCCTATGGGAGTTCGGGGTACAGTTGTGATACGGCCGGGATTGGTTCGCACTCGAAACCAACCGGGCCCCTGGGACGAAAAGGCTAATAACTCACAGACCGGGCGTCCGATCGACGCGCCGTCTGTTGCGTTGAGACCCCTGTGACGAGACGGTCCTTTGAGACACTTTTTCGCGGAACCTTATGATACATGGAGTATCGACCAGTAGCTCGTGGAGCGGACCCTCCCGGAGACGAGCGTGCAGAGTACGGAGACCGTGTAGCCGGCTGAGACCTGACGACTGCTTGACCGACTCGACTTGGAGTGAGTCGACTAGCCCAGTGGACGGAGCGCCCGATATCTGGCGGCAGACCCACGACGGACGGAGCGCCTGGTAGTTGGCAGCAAACCCGCGGTACTCGACAGGAGGAGTACCTCAGTAGGCTATCTGGGTAGCGCCCGGTATTTGGCAGCAGACCCTCAGCGGACGGAGCGCCTGGTAGTTGGCAGCAGACCCGCAGTACTCGATAGGAGGAGTACTTCAGCAGTCTTAGGTTAGTGAGCAGTACCTCGGAGTCATGACAGGACCACTGTACACTCTAGAGACGGAGCTCTTCAGAAGTTACGGTTTCGATAATGAAAATCCTGGTTTGAGCTGAGACTTTTGACCTTTGTGTTTCCTCATGATTGAGATGGGTTACTTGATAACTTAGGTATATGTATGGGCATATACCTGGGTAGTGGTTATCCGTTGATCTCATGATCCTTGTGTTTCCTCATGACTGAGATGGGTTACTTGATAACTTAGGTATATGTATGAGCATATACCTAAGTAGAGTTTATCTGTTGTGATCTTCTTGCGGTTATCCTTGTTGGTTTTAGTGAGACCTTGAGGGTCTCGGGGTCCCTATTGAGTATCGTTATACTCACCCCTGCACGGGCTATGCCCGCACCTCGTTGTGTTGGTTGCAGACGACGGCCAGTACTGGAAGAGGCCGAGTGTTCGAGGACTGGACGGTACCTGTAGGTGGACTATACGACGAGGCGGTACCCAGAGGCAGACCACTGGGCGGGACATACTCGGAGCAGACGGCGGGACCCGAGGAGCAGAGGAGCTATCTGTACCCACCCTTCAGGTGGGATTTCCAGTGGACAGCTCGGCATAGCAGCTTTACTTTTCAGTTGCTGTTTTCCCTTTCGAGTTGTACTTTACAGTTGGGCTTGTATTTCCGGCCCCTTTTTACTTTCCGCACTTTTAGTTGTACTCTGTTTTTGCTTAGTGTTACTTTCCGCTTGCTTACTCTGTGGTGTTTGTTTACTTTACAAAGGCAATGCCTTCCCTTTTTACCGGGATTTACGCCTTGGTGCTAGTCGCCAGCCCCTGGCCTATGGAAGACGGGCTTGGGGTAGTCACGGCACGGACCCCGAGGGCGGGTCGTGACAGAATAAGTAGGTCTCATGATACAAATCAATGTATTTACACAAGGCATTGAAAAAATCATATTTGTAGTCTCAAAACAAGGCCTTGACTATGTGGTTATAAAGTCTGGCATTATACATTATATCTTTATGAATGTGGATATTGATATTTCATTTGATTATTAGAATAGTAGAATATCCATGTGAATATTTAAATGGAATTAATCGATTTTATCTTTTACATATTACGATGATGTTTGTGTTTTAATGGCTTATGTTTTAGTCTTATACACTGCCTTAAATGTTTTGACATATTTTTGAAAGTTTTTGCTATATTGTTATCCCTACAGATCATTTGAGCTCACCCATTTCTATCTTTTATTTTTCCTATGAGTTGAATATGTATTTTAGGGATGACCTATAAAGATAGGCTAAGGATATAAGTGTGTTAAATAGTGGAAAAAATTTTGTTGATGTTTGTATTTCAGGATGTAATGTAAAACTTATGAATGTATCTATTACTTCAAAGGATACTAAACTGATTGGTCTTTCATGACATGATTCCTTGTATCATGCCAAATTTTTGTAATAATGCACCGACTCTTGGTAACTGGGGTCATGGTATTGCATAAAATGATGAAAATAAAGATGTAATTGTTTATGAAAAGAAGAATGATGGGATAATAATGTATGTGGTGGAGACCAACAATGTTGGAAATTTAGAAGTCATGAAGAACCATGAATATCATTAAGTTTAAAATACAATGAGTTTTGATAAATAATAAATTAAAAGGAATTCTCTTATTGATAATATAAAGGTTGGTGTTATTTAAAAGAAATTGAAGAAGGTGGATGAGAAAATTTTTCTCCATTATGACTAGTTTCGATGTTATAGATGAAAATATTCATTTTATGGAAATTGTTTTTATTTTATTGGATTCAAGAATACATAAAATATGTGTTGGTCAGACCAATAAAATTTTTATTAATTCAAAGGATAATATGTTCATGGTTTGAGGGGGAGATAATTCTCTCAAAATAATAGTTGTATGAATATTTTTTTGTAGAAATTTGAAAATGATAAAATGATGATGGAAAATATGTTCCAACCCATAGAACTATTTGTGAAAGATAAGAAAAACCTGGATAACTAGAACAATTATTTCTTGTTTTTTTATTTACATAAAAAAATATTCTTAACAATTCTCAAAAGAAAAAGATGAATAAAGAAAACAAATAATAAAATTCAATTGATGTTGAAACCACTATGAAAGCTACAAAAAGATAATGACAATATATTATTGATAGTGGGTGTTCGTATCATATTAAAAGCGATATGAATATTTTGAAGAATGTGAAATATTTTAAATAAGATATAGTGACGTTTTTGAATGATGAATCCATGAAAATTATTTGTGTTGGATCACCAATCATTGTTCATGAAAATACGATATCCGTGAAATATTAGTATGTTGATGTGACGAAACAAAATTTTCTATGTGTTTCACAATTTTCATATGAGGGTAACAAATTTAGCTACATATAATTTGGGTTTTAGTGAATAATTAAGAATATTAAAAGATATTCATATGAGACTAACATACAAAAGGAAACACATTTCAAATTGTTGAAATACAAAACTCTTGTTACATGAGTGTAGTAGATGAGAATATATTGTGGAATAAATGGAAAATGATATTATGTTAATGAATCCATAGAATTTTATCAAAGACAGATAGTGTGTGAGAAAATCATGATTTCTTATGAATATGGTATTAGTGTTGCACTATTTTTGGAATAAGAATTATTTCAAACTCAAAGAATAAGAATGTTGAAATTTGATCAAAACAACCCCTGAATTTATTTATTCTAATATGTATGGGCCAATGAACTAGAAATAAAAAAACAGAGATAAGTACTTAATTAATTAAATTTATTATTTCACTCTAATTAATTATGTTATGAATATGAAAAATAAATTAGTTTCTTTGAAAATGTTTAATACATTTATATTGAATTGTGAAAAAGAATGTGTGTATTATGTGAATAAGTATAGAAAAAAATCGTGTTGAATAAAAAAGTGAAGAATTTAAAATCTATTTGGAGAAGCAAGGAATTCAGCATGAGTACAATTCCACGTCTAGTCATAAATAATGGGGTTACTGAAAGAAAGAATAAATGTTTGGTGGAAATAAGAAGAACCATGTTACTTGAACATGGGATTTCCTATTATATTTAAATTAATCCATGAGTATTTTTGTTTATATCTAGTACAATTTTTTTGTACATGCATCATTCAAATATTTCTCTATATAAATTGGTTTAGTAAAAAACTCTTGTATAGATATATTTTTATGTTTTCATAAGTTAATTCATTATAAATAAAAAATGTGGAAATATGGAAGGTTAAAAAAAATGTAGATATATAATATTTCATGGATATGGTCTAGAAGAAAGAGAATATAGATGTTTCAATAATGAAACTGGAAGAATTATTGAATCTATGGATTTGAAGGTAATTAAATTATATAAAAAATATAAACATACTTAGCCTGATGAGAATGTTGAGAAAGATTGTGTTGAAAAACAATTATAAGGATAAAAAATTTATTCTAAATCTAAATGAAGAACAAGACTAAACCATTTCTAGTTAGAAGGAGGACACTCAAAAATCTCATCCTAGGATGACAAAGCAAGTGGAATCATAGAATATAATTGCAGATCAACATAAGAAGTTTCAAAAGAGAAGAACAACAAATTCTATAACACATACTTATTTGTATTCAAAAGTGGAGACAAATAATGTGAATGAGTATTTTGAGTATTCAGAATGGGTTCATACCATTAATGAAGAGTTGGATAATATTGAAAATAATGAAACAATAGAACTCATACCAAATCCTGACAACAAAAACATTATTATCTCAAATGGAGTTTTCATGAAGAAGATAAATGAACAAGGTGAAGTAATAGGAAAAAAAGAACAATTAATTTGTAAATGTTAATCCCAAATAAAAGGAATTCATATTGATAAAACCATTTATCCAGTATAAGTACTTGAAACAATCATAATATTTATTTTTCATTCAACATATTGATGATACAGGATCTTTCAAATTGATGTTAAATATAAAATCCAAAATAGTGATCTTAAAGCAGAAGTTTATATTGAAAACCTTGTGGATGTTGTTTTTGGAAATATGAAAGGCATGTGTGTATATGGAAAATGGATGTTTCTAGAAAAAATATCTCTAAGGGCATGATATTTGAAATTATATACATTTTTAAGAAATATGTTCTCCATTATAGTAAGAGTGGATTGAAATCTCTACAGTATAGATTGTAAAAATTTACCACTCATTTTTATTTTTTATGTTGATGAAATTATCTTTGTTGAGAATTATGAAATATGTTATGAAATGTCTATTGAAGAAATGAAAAAGGTGTTTTAAATAGTCATAATGGGAGAAATGAAATAATTTATTATATTAAAAATACATTAATAGATAGAATACATGTTTCTTTTTAAAAATATTATGGTAAGGAGATTCATAAGAATTTTGATTGGGGAAACTCAAAACATGTGTCCACAACCATATCAATGTGAAAAACGTTTTATAAAAATGGACAAGGAAAAGATGTTTATAAAAAATTAAAAAATTGATTAGAAGTTTATTATATTTAACTACCTCCAAACCCAACATTTTTTATGATGTTACCTTATGTGAAATATTTGAGAGATATCTAAAATAATCAAATTTAAAAACTAGAAAAATAATTCTCATATACATCATATGCATAAAAGAATTTAGAATTAGGTATGAAAGCATAGATAGTATTGAGTTTCTTGGGTATTTAGGTACTAATTTGGAGAGAAATACTGGTGATAGAAGATCCACATCTGGTGGATTATTATTTCTAGGAAATAATTGTGTTAGTTGGAATTTAAAGAAATTGAATTTAGTAACTCTTAGTATGTATGAAGCTGAGTATGTTTCTACCACTCATTCCACTACTCATATTCTGTGGATGAAAACAAAATTGGATGATTTACTTTTAAAATTGATATTACCCTTGATCTTGGGTAGTGAAAATCAAAGTACAATTATACTCACTAAGAATCTATTTCAGAATTCATGTTCAAAACATTTTGATATTAAATATAATTTCATCATAGAGCATGTGGAGATGAATTAATTGAAGATGGAGTATATTACAAAATTAGAACATGTTACTGAAATATTAACAAAACCTTAACCAAAGGAATCAATTTCTAAATTGATGTTGCACATGGATTTACAACCTATTTCTCCTCATGGTTGAGGTATGTGTGTCTGTTACATATCTAATCTCACATTTTAATAGTGTTTTCATGAGTTAGAATGAATTGTTTTATAAATACATCCATTTGATGCACTTAAAAAGGGGGAGTTGTGGGTATGCTTTGAATTCAAAATTATTTTGTGAGTGAACAATTCTACCTATTTATTTATGTTTGTGTAGGAAAAGAATTTTTGTATTCTATGATGAATGATAAAAATTTGAGGTTGAAGAAAAGTAGAGAAAGGAAAAAAGAACTAAATTTTCATAATAAATTTTTTTGGATTGCTTGGGTTATTGGCAATGATTCATTTTTTCTACAAAGATTTTTCTCTCGTAGTCTTAGAATTGTTGACAAGTGATCCATTTCTTAAGGATACAATGTTTAATGATTTATGAAACGTGGTTGACAACAAAATCCAAAGGGGAAACTATTATAACCATGATGACCATAAAATTATTTTTAAATTTTGGCTTTTTTTGTCAAGGAAATATCATAATTAAAGAAAATCACTTCTATTTATGTTTGTTTTATATCGTATTTACGGTTTTTTTCAAAATAATCTTACTTGTTTTGTCTGTTAAATGTCCATCGGATAGAGAAAATTTTGTTTTGAAGAAATGATTTTTCAGAGACCCTCCATGGCCCTGATATGTTTGAAGATCACAATGGGAAATAGATCATTATCTGGATTGAGATAATTGGTAGCACAGAGAATGTATATTTCCTGATGTAAATTCTAATCAAATTCAACTGAATTTGTTGCAAAATAAGTAGTTATTTTGATGTAGAATCAGACCCACTATGACTATGATTAAAATTTTATAATTATTTTCTTGATTTCTATTTCCCATTAATTATAATTGGATTGGAGAAATTTTGATGAAATGTTTTTTTAAGAGTAGAATGAAATGTTAAATATTGAAATGGAATATTAACCAAATTTATTCTATCTGGGTGGAAGATAATAAAGAGATGACATCGATAGGAAAGTAATAGTACCCATAATGACCGTATCAAGAATGATCATTATCAAAATTATTATATCAGTGAAATATTACTAAGAAAAATATTTCTCACGAACTATAGAATCCAATCCTTAAATATATTAAGATACATGGGAGTGTAGTTGATGGTAAAAGAGAGAATTTTAAAGTGTTATACATTTATTTGTATATATTCAATTAGTTCAGAGAATTTAATTTAGGAAATGAGTTTCAGAAAATTGGAATCAGGATTTGAAATCAAATTTTAAATTTAAATGAATTTCTAAATAATAAGTAACTATTTAAGAAGAATTGAGAAGCTTCGAGAAGAGTTGATGAAGAAAAAATGCAACTGATATTTAAGGGGAAATTTAAAATTTTTTGTCTTTAATTAAGCATGACAAATTTTGGGATTACTACTCAATCCTATCTTGGGTCACCTATAAAAGGATAAGTACATTACACTTAATAACTGATGATGTACTATTAAATTCATAAGAAAGGGAATATTTGAATTTAAGAGAGAGAATAAATTCTATGTAATAACTTTTGTTGAAAAAGTTTTGACAGATTTATGAAAGAAGAGATGTTACAAGATCACACCATTATATTTTGATGTTCATCATACTCATTTATAATCATACTCATATTTTCAACTATATTTTATTGATCAATGTATCTTGGTAGATTATTGGTTCATGAGTTTCATACGAGGATTTATGGACTGAGGAAGGTGGATATTATAAGCGGTTCCAATTCATGTCAACTGTATTCTTTCACAATCATATTTTGTCATACTATTGAAAATTGTAACGGAATGTATTGTAATTGGATGAATCATACATAGGAGAATAGTACTCCAATGAATCGGACTGGGAAAATCAGATTGAGTTTTCATAACAAATTGTAGTATATTATTATCTTATTATTCGAAAGAAATTAGAGAAGCCTTTTCAATTAAATACATTTGTGAAATTAAAAATAAGCATTGGTAACATGAGTGGATTCATAAATTTTGAATAACCCTATTTTTTCTAAGAGGGTTTATACACACTATTGGAATTGTTTACATAGTGATACTCGAGTGTAAGGGTATATCCGACTCGTTTTAATCTAGGGATTTTATTCTACCAGATGGTGTGGTATTTGATAATTTACAAACCAAACTAAATCATGGATATTTTTACATAATATTGAACCTTACAAATAATTTGGATCATTTGGATGGGCGGTAGAATTGTTTTCAGTAGGGAATTTAATCTTTAAGAGTAAGAAAAGGTTGTTTTAGGAAAATATAAATGAAAAACTATCATTAATTTACCCAATTGTCTCTCAATGATACAATCATACTGAATGAGAACTATAAATATTTATATCGTTATAAAAATTATTTTTATGGTGAAATCATGATTAATGTTATATTATAAATTTTAAAAATTTAAAAATATATAAAAAACAAATCATTTATTACTCAAATCTAAAATAAAAAAATGGGATTGTAAATAAAATTTTAATAAAGGTGCTAAAAAAATAATATATTACAATATATATATAAATAATTTTTTAAATGCCTTATAAAAAAATTATTCTTATTATATAGGACAAATTAACACTTATGAAAAAAGGTCAAGAAATATGGTACAAAATTTATATCATCTCTTTTATTTCTGGAAGAAATAATGAAAATTCACCACTAATTTATTTTGTGTGTTGTATATAACACCCCACTAAAATGTTATTTTAGGAATAAAATACATTTTAAGATATTGAAATTTTATTTAATTTCATTCTTTATTGGGTATTATGATTAAAAATATTTTCAAATTAGAAAGGGGTTTTGTTTTCAATTTTTATTTTCAATAAGATACAATCCATATTCCCCACATGTTTATTTTATTATGTGTATATGCAGAGAATAACTATATTTTATGAGTATTATTCATAAATTTAATGATATTTAAAAATCCATTTTAGTATCTATCTTTAATGTGGTTTATGTTTTCAATGTTACCAAATTAGTATGTTCTTTTTATTTCAATTTTCCTTTTTTGATAAAAATGTTATATTATTCACATATCTTATTTTATGATATGTATGTATTACCCATCTAACATTTTATATCAGTATTATAATTATTTTCATTATATTCTATTTTCATTTAATCTAATTATTTCATGTGAATAACTGTTTAATGTTCACAGTGTAGTACAAATTTATGTTATAATATCATTATTTATTGGGAATGTTTATTATTATACATCCAATGATGAAATATTATTTTCAATAACTCAAGAAACTCATTAGTTTTTTCATACTATATCTATTAATTACATTTAATGTAATAGTGTCATTTCTAAATTAATTGGTAATTATAATAATTGAGATAATTATTTTAATAAAATTTGAACATTTTTTCTTACATCAGTTAGATAATCCATTTTTATCCAAGACAATAGTTTATAATGAAATTTTTCAAAATGATTAATTACACTCATATTAATTTTAAAAAAATACCTATATTTGATATTTTAAATTTTTTCATGAAATTAATCTTCTTCCCATTTTTGAAAAATTTATTTTTCTCATTAAATGAGAATGTGATAGGAACCATTATTTTAACATGTAAATGATCACTGAAACATTGGTTCCTCAGGACATTTATTTTCATTAAAACATACTTTAAATGTTTTTGATGTCATTTTCAAATTAAAATGTTTTCTAATTATTGATATTATAAATTTATTACAAAATTAGAAAGGTTATTTTATAACATAAATATTTTAAATTTGAGATAAAAGCTATTTTCAATATTAGATGACATATATTGATATTACCTAATATTTTTAGGGTATATGATCCAAGGATATTTTTTTTTCTTTATATTAATTCAATATGATTATAAATTGGTTTGTAAACATTTTTCTCTTCCATGGTTTACACCATGATAAAATGATTATGAAACCTATATCATTTCAATTTCTTTTGTATGATGAAATGTATTAGGATGTACATTAATTTTCATAGGTTACGATACAATGAATTTTATTTACCTTATGGAACACATATTTTTTATTTTCATTATTTGAAAAATGGGACATATATAACCTTCCAATGCATTGGGTAATGATAAATTTACAATAAGATTAGAGGGTAAATTACTGGTTATCGTATACCTGAAAAGAGGGTACATAGGTTGTCAGACATCGCCTGAAATGGAGGGTTCATAAGTGGTTAGAAGAAGCTCAAATGATAGGGTATATTGGAAGTAATATTAATAATGAAAGAGGATATAGATTAGGTCATACCAACCCTAAAGTAGATTCACTAGTGGTTATCCCAATTCTAACTGGTAATGAATTTATTTATGGGTATCCTTAACATATGAATTTATATTCTTATATTTATTTTAAAAAACTAGGTCTTATTTTAATTTTATTTTCTCATGGATCATTTTTGTTGATTCACATGTGTTTAATTTATTATTAAATTAAAATATTTATTCTTTCACTCATTATTATGATTCAGGATAGGTAGGCTTTGATCATTTAAAGTTTTGTTCACTATCAAGTACCCATATTCTTATCTTATGCTTTAATATGTTCACAGTTTCTGTTCAATAAAGTTTACCATTACTGAGAAAATACGATGCCCCATTCCTATTTTTATTTTCCATAGATTATGAAGAAAGTATTTATGTAAGGTATGTCTATGAATAGTAATAAATTAGATGATCTTTGAGGGTAAAATTGATGATATTTCCCTATATGAGAATATTTTGTTCCATGTTTCCAATGGCACCAATCTATTGTGGTCTTTAGATATGTGTAATGTGATTTAAGGAATTTTCATCTAAAAATATGCAATATCCTTGTATGTAACTCTAAGATAACTATATTTATTATGATTCAATGCTTCAATTTAACTGCTAGGTTATAATAATATTATATATTATGGTTTATTTAGACTCAGAGATGCATGTATCAAAAAATATCAAAAAACATGAAGTTTACTAAAAGATAAATATAACATAAAACATATATTTGTATGAAAAATAAACTATATTAGTATACTACAAATTTTTATCATGACCATGGAATAAATAATATACATAAAAGGTATTTCTATCATTTACTTGAATAATAATATATTAATAAAAATACCAACATTATTGTTATCTTGATATAAAATGTAATTTACGAAACCATGAATTTTAAAATAAATTAAAACATAACAAATGGTATATCATTCATATTAACTTCCCTCTACTAACTCTTGTTAGATTGTATCTCTTTATCATAGAATGTACTACTACTGTGTTCAAAATATTATTGCAATATAATTTTGATGTAACATAACTACCACACCTCCTCTAACCATAATAAAAAAAATTCTGTATCCATTAATTACCAACACCATGATCTGATGGAAACAGTCCAAATATAATTGTATGTCCCTTTGAATGTATTCTTCAAACCCCTTGATAAACCTAAAATTATCATGATATATCTAATAGCCATCAGGAATTTTGACTATATGATCATATACATATGCTATAATAGATATTAAATGAATATTTCTTTGAAATGATCATATTCTATGATAAAAAATATCATATACATATAATTTAATTTTACATAAAATTTTTATAGAACTATGATAATCCTCATTCATGAGTAAAAGTGTCTTTGAAGAGTATTGTTCATGTAATGACCCAAAAATAAATTAATGAAAATTCTTCTCAGTCTATTTAAATATCATCTTATGGTTATGTAAAATGTATGCACTAATTTGGTTCTATGTTTTTTTTAAATGTCATGAAGAATTGTGATTATTGAAAATTTAGACGTTGAACAGTGATCACACGATTAGTATAAATATAGGTCTTTGTAAAGCCAATTTATTGAGACAAAGGAAGAGATGGCCTCATCCAGTAATCCTTCCCCATACGAATCCCATTTTTCAGAGCATGGAAAGGAGGTGGTGTCATTGGGCTTCTCTTTTGAGGAATCCCAAGCTGAGCATGAACATGTTAAGATTGAGCAGAAACGACTATGGGAGAAGTGAAAGTTAATAGAGATTACCACACAAACGATGTTATCTGAGCCACGCCAAGAGCATGTCCCCATAACACACCATACACTTTGGTATTAAGTGGGTGTTATAAGTGGTTATATAACAAGACCCTAGCACTATGACTATGTACACTATTCTTGTATAAAAAATATAAATTCATTGTATTGACAAATTTTAAATAGTTTTTAATGCAGAAATAGTATTTTTAGTTATTATTTGATTTTGAAATATATTTTGATCAATTAATGAAATTTTGAAATAAATATTATTTTAAATAAATATTACTATTATTAAATTACTTTTTATTGAATATATATTGTCGTTTAAATTTTTGAATTCAATTGTAATTTTTAATAAGGATTGAAAGACGTTTTTTGTAAAAACCCATAAATTTTATATAGATGTTGGTTTTTATTTTTAAATTAAAAGTTCCCATATTTAGAGAATTATTTAGTTAAAATTAATATTATATTTGGAGGTAGGACATAAAAATTATCCAATGGTGAATTTCTCATAATTTTTTGAGACAATAAAATATTTGGCTAAACATTAAATATTTTCTAAATATATAATGAGTCTTATGACAACATAATGACCTAATAGTGATGTAATAAAATACTATAAACATTATTTTCTTCCAATATATGTTCTATAATTAATATAATGTCATTTTAGATTTGTTTTATTAATTTTACAAAGCTTTAGTGGACACTCCAAGACTTATAAAACATTTTGTCTTTTTAAATTGTTTTCCATGAGAGTGTGACTCACCTCTACATAAACAACCCAATTGTTTTAAGATGTTAGGCCACTGGAATCATAAAATACTCTATTCCACTCACAAACATGGTCAAAATTGATGGGCGGGTTTGTGGTTTTGATTAGTTTAATGTGTAGTATCCCAAAACTAAATAACAAATAATTCCCTCTCGTATTCAATATATACCCACCCAATCTCCCACTTCCTCTTCACTAAAATCCTTTTCATTTCGATCAACCCAGGCCCACATTTCTCTATAATCCTCACATGGTTCCCCATGCTCCAAAAAATTCCATCTCAAGCTTCTCCCAAGACAAAGGAATAACACTTCAATGTAATTGATTTCATTATTTCTCATTTTTTTTCCAGTTTTCATTAAGTTGATATGCAATTTTGTTTTAAATTAAAAATATTGGGGTATAATTTCACACCTCGCCGATACATCCATCTTTATTTTTGGGTGATTAGATACCCCTTTGTCTCTCATTAATCCCTCCCATGTAAACCTATTACCATGCCAAAATTCTGTCAGGGATTTCCCTCTACTCTTTTACATCAAAGTAATTATATTGTATTATATATCTAAATTCCATTATGTTTGATGGGACATGTAACTATATGACCCCCTTCCTATCCATTTCATGTTAATATTATGAGACACCATTTTCTATCTCATCAAAAAATTTCATGAATATTTATTTCACGCCGTTATGCTGCCAATATTGCTCTACATTTTTCGAAGAAAATATAATTGTGTAGTGAATACCATACCCATGTGTCTATAAAGGGTATTAAACGTTATGCACATATATATATTGAATGTTAATTTCCTGTATTTATTCCACAATACTTAATCGTGGAATAACTTATGCTGTTTGTTGATTCCATGTTATATTATCCATGTGGAAGACTTATACATGAAATGAAATGTTTAAAAAATGTGTGCCCTAATAGAGCCACAATTCATTGGGTAAAGTATTCTATCCTGATACATCATGTGTAATGAGTGTTGAGTCATTATAATTCAATTGAAACAAGGGTTTACTCATACATCATCTACAATGAGAGTTTACTAATGCTCTATGTGCAATGAGTGTTTGCTCATTCTAAATTCCATGTTAAGTATCGTTGCCACATTTCCATGTTATGATTATCATGGTTTATCATACCATTATGTTCATGTTTCTCTAGTGAATCATTGATATACCTATTTTCTATCATGTATTTTATTACTCGTTTTATTCCATTTTTATTCCCTTATTTGGCTTTATAGCTCACCCTTTTCTTACGCATGTCCTCAGGTTATCGCATGAAATGCTATGAACGAGGGAATGTAGTGGTCATGTAACTGATTTTTTGAATAAACATATTTTCTTTCATGTTTTAAAATGTTATTTAACGATCCTAAGCCCCAAAGACAAAAGACCTCTCGATCTTCTATGTTGTATCAGTTGATGTTTTTGTAATAAATCATGTTTTAGTGTGTAATGAAGCACAAGGATGTAATAGTTGGTATTAGAGGATAATTTTAGTAATATTTGGGATTAGGATTAGAAAACTATAGTGTGGCCTCAGAGACAATACTAAGTATAATAAAAACATCCCGATGTTTTGGTAGGTATTGATTAAGTGTTTTATCAATCAAATAAATACGTTATTGGATATAAGTGGGTAGAGGCGGCTGTGGCACAGATGTACCTAGGGGTGAAAACCCTGACAAGGAGTTTTATGCTTGATCTGGGGTATCCTGGTATATGACAAAGAGCATTGATAAAAACACGGTTATGACAAACCTGGGGGATATTCATTGGTAAATCCACAAGAATAGTATGAACCATTATTAAGGGAATTAAAAAAGTTCCCTAATATAATATGATGGATTACATAGTTTGAAGACTATTCGTTCACAAGTTTAGAAAATAAAATTTATTTATAAGTCATCCATTTTTGGATTACCCTTTATATATTACACCTAATGTATCTTTTATTCCATACAATGGCTTTTAATAAAATAAATCAGGATAGAAACCCATGTTAAGATCCATGTGATGACTATATTAATGAGATAACCAATCCGATTGGAGTCGGAATCACGAAAATTGTCACGATTCTCTCTTAGTAAACTCATTATTTGAATAGGAACATGGGTCCAGAAAAACATTCAACCCCCCCCCCCCTTATGAATGAAAAAATCACAATCTAGAACTTCATGAGAAAAATTCCTCCAACTTTTAATGAATCATCTGATTCCTCAATCACCAAAAATTGGATCAACTCCATTAAAAAGGTCTACTCCAACCTTCAATGTTCCGAACAAGAGAAGGATCTTCTATTTGCTTACCGTATAGAGGGTGGAGTAGATATGTGGTGGAAATTGATCAAAAATATGAAGCATGAGGAGGGGATGAAGGCATTAGAATGGAAGGATTTCTATGTTTTTTGATCAATATTTTCCACCCACCCTCTAGATTAAGATATAAAGGGATATCATTTCCCACATGAAAAATGATGAATAATCTGTCAGAGAATACAAGGAAAACATATGAAGGCTTGCACGATAGGATTTTGGCGTTGTCATTACTCTTGAATGTATGGTTTTCCCCTTTTTTGTGGTCTGAAAGATAGCCCGTGGAAGGCCTTGGAAATCCATGACTTCGACAGTGATGAGGAAATTTTTTGATGTGCCCTCAAGGTTGAAATGGATATTGGAATACCACCACGGTATCATGGGGATAAGAAGCATAAGGTGGACCTCAATTATGGATGTTTGATGGATAAATCCAATTGTGATAAGAAAATACAGTACCCCACTTGAAAAAGGTGCATAATGAAGAACCCTGGAAATTGCCTAAAGGGGATGAGGAAATTCATTAGGTGTTGATGATAGGGGAACATAGACATTAACTACCGGCAAGAAAACCCATGGCTGTGACAGATGAGAGGAATGCTCCATTCAAATATCAACGTTTTGGTTAGTTCTTCAACTATAAAAAAAATGCACCTTGCAAATCTCATCCATAATCCAAGGGTTTTAAGAGGCAACCACGAACCTCCAAGGTAGAAAGGTGGAGCTTTTATCATCACTTCTACCAAAGTGACCCCAACATCAAAGTGGTGATGGGTACTCTTGGTATTCATTTAGGATCATTTAATATAATTTTTAATTTATGTTTTACACATTCTTTTTTATGCATAATGTTTAGTAGATCAATCTCAACACCACAAAAAATCGTGGAAGTAATGACGTCAGTGAGTATGGAAAATGGGGCAATCAATGGATCCCATGAATATATCTCATCCCCAACCTTAATCAGTGGATATAACATCCCAATGATCCTCTTCATTCTCAATTTAGTGGAAATTGATGAAATCATATGCATGGATTGGATTTACTTATATAGAGCCAACATGAATTCTTATGAGATGGAAATCACTCTCCATGTGGAGAATCGACCCCCATTTTTTTACAAGTGAAAGGAGGAAGAAAAATCTTCTTTAGCTCCACCATCTCAAGTGTGGATATTATTTCCCTATGAGGACACGTTTCTCGCTCAGATGATTGAGTCCATTGAAGCAACCATCCATGAAGACATGCATATTGTGGGGGAATTCGCTAATGTTTTTCCTGAGGAATTGTCTGGACTTCCTCCTAGAATAGATGTTGAATTCTAAATTCATCTTATACCGAGGGCGTTTCCAATATTCCAGACTGCATATAGAATAGCTATTTTGGAGCTTGAGGAGCTGAAGAAACATATATAGGAGAATCTGGATAAAGGGTATATATGCCCACATGCTTGACCTTGGGGTTCACAAGTCCTCTTCCTCAGGAAGAAAGATGGGTCAATTCACCTTTGCATTGATTATCGCGAGATTATCAAAATCAAGATAAACAACAACTGTCCTCTCTCATGTAATAATGACTTGTTTGATCAACTAAGTGGGGAAAAATAGTTTGAAAATATAAATTTATGGTTGGGATATTATCAACTAATGGTGAAGAAGAAAGATATCACCACGAATGGTTTTCTTACAAGGTACGAACATTAAGAATTAATAGTAATTCCTTCTGGACTCACAAATTCTATAGCAATATTCCTGGACTTTATGAATAGAGTCCTTAGAGATTACATAGAAATATTTGTTGTAGTCTTTATAGATGATGTTCTAATATACTCCAATACCATGGAGGATCATGAGGAGCATCTGATTTCTGTACTAGAGACCTTGCGAAAAGAGAAGCTCTGTTCAAAGTACTGAAAGCGTGTTTTCCTTTGAAAGTAGGTCTCATTCTTCGGCCATAGCATCACAAGCAATGGGATATCTATGGATCCCCCCATGAAAACTACTATAGAGGGATGGATGATGCCAACAACGGTAACAAATATCCCTAGCTTATTAGGGATAGCTGGATATTAACAATGATTTTTTAGAAATATCTCTCAATTTTCCAACCCTCTTACCAAGCTAACTCGGAAGGGAGTAAGTTTTTCTTATAGTGATGAATGCAAAGAAATATTAAAGGAGTTGAAAAAGAGGCTTATAACTGCACCCAAGACCATTTTACCCATAATTGGAGAACTTTTTATGATATTCAGTGATGATTAGAAGAAGGGAATGAGCTAGTTGGTGATGAAAAATGAAAAATTCGTTTCCTATGCTTCAAAGAAATTGATTATTCATGTGCATAATTATCTAATAAATGATTTGGAATTGGATGTGGTGATCCTCACTTTAAAAATTTGGTGGTATTATCTCTTTGGGGAGATGTGGGAAATATATACATACTACAGTAGCCGTATGTATATATTCACACAGGAATAGTTGAACATGTTCCAATGAAGATGGTGAGATCTGTTCAAAGATTATGACTACTCAATCCATTACCACCTTGGCAAAGGAAACAAGGTGGAAGATCCTCTAAGTATAAATGACACAGATATTGTATCATTGATGAGAGTAAAGAATGATCCAATATTTTTAGATATGATGAATATGGAAATGAGAATCATAAAGAAGGGAACATCATCATTCCTTTCACAAATTAGTGCTAAAACATCTATTTTTAATGAGTAAAGGATTCTCAGAAAGAAGATATGAGAATTCAGAAGACTGTGGAAGCTATCAGAAAATGGAAATCCTTAGAGATCATTGTTATTGAAGAATTAATTGTGAGATTTGGTAAAAGAATATGAGTCTCATCAAGTTTGAGCTTCAGAAGGATCATTTAGATGATGCACGTTGTTCAAATTTCTCTATTCAATGTGGAAACACCAAGATTTATTGAGATATCTGAGAGAATTATTAGTCGTATAATATGAAGAAGGAGAAAGTTAAGAATACAAAAATGTTCCTAGTGTGTTAGAAAGTGAAGGTAGGGAGGTAGAAGTCTATGGGGATGATGCAACCATTTCCCATACTAGCATGAAAATAGGAGAACATCACCATGCACTTTGTCACCAAACATCTGAACATATCCAAAGGCAACAATGAAATTTGGGTTGTTTTGGATCACCATAATTAGTGTGCACACTTCATTGTAATTCAGGAGGATTTAACATTGGATTGAATGGGTAGATATAAATCAGGGAAGTGGTAAATATTTATGGAGTACCACTATTTATAATATCCAATCGAAATCCAAGATTCACCTTTATGTTTTTGAATATTATTGAATATGCTATGGATACTAAAATGAACTTCAGTACGGCCTATCATCCTCAAACTGATGTCCATTCTAAGAAAACTATTTATACAATAGAAGATATGTTAATATCATGTTCAATGGAAGTTAATGGAGGTTGTGATCAACATCTTCCTTTGGTTTATTTAACCAATAATATCAGTTTCCACTCGAGCATCCTAATGGCACCATATGAATCCATGTATGGGAAGAGGTGCAGAACACATGGATTTTGGGATGATGTCGGTGAGTGTGAGCAACAAGGACCAGAAATTCTCGAAGAAATGGTGGAGAAGGTGAAAACCATTCAACAACATATCAAGGCAGTATAGAGTTGACTGAAGAGTTATGCAGATAACCTTCGATGAGATCCTGAGATTAAAGATGGATACACTGTATTTCTACGCATATCACCATGAAAGATGGTCATGAGGTTTGGAAACAAAGTTATGTTATGTCCTTGGTACAATGACCCCTTCGAGATTCTTGATCATCTCAGGGATATGGCATATCGACTAGCACTTCTACCAACCATGTCCAAATCACATGACGTCATTCATGTATCACTATAAATAAAGTACATACTAGACTCTTCACATGTACTCTCTTCAAATGTAGTGTATTTTGTGGACGATCTTTCTTATGATGAGAAACCAGTGATGATCATAGATCATAGTGAAAAAGTTCTATGAAATAAGACAGTGACCCTAGTCAAGGTGTTATGGAGAAACCACAAGTCTGAAGATGTGATGTGGGAATCAAATGAAGTGATGAAGCAACGTTACCCACCTCTGGTTTAGTTTGGGAAAAAGAAATTTTGAGGATGAAATTTCATAGGGGTGGAAGATTGTATCGATCCAAAAAATCAATAATGAAAAT
Organism: Viscum album; assembly: GCA_963277665.1. Classification (NCBI taxonomy): domain Eukaryota; kingdom Viridiplantae; phylum Streptophyta; class Magnoliopsida; order Santalales; family Viscaceae; genus Viscum; species Viscum album. The sequence goes on along the minus strand of OY728133.1, from coordinate 1,439,446,764 downwards.
TATTCAGGATCTATTTTAATTTCTTCTTATGGTTATGTAAAATGTATGCACTTATTTGGTTCAATGTTTTTATTTTTTTAAATATCATTATGAATTATGACCATTTATAATATAGTCGTTGAACAGTGATCACATTATTATTATAAATATAGGGCTTTATGAAATCAAAATTCCTTTGGAAAAGGAATCTATGGCCTCACCTAGTAGACTTAACCCTTAAGAAGCCCATTTATCAGAGCTCATAAAGAGGTTGTTTCATTGGTATTTTCTCGTGACGAAGCCCAATCTGAGCTTGAACACATTAAGCATGAGTGGAACCAACTACAAGAGATGTGGAATTTAATATTGATTACCATACGAGGGATGTTATCTGAGCCACCCCAGGAGTCTGTCACCATCACACACCTTAAACTATAGTCTTATGAAAGTGTTATAATGGGTTATTTAATCAGACCCAAGCACTATAACTATTAAAATTGTTCTTGAATAGATAATATACATTGTTTTTATTGTTACATTGTAAATTTTTTTAAATTAAAAATAGTATTATAAGTTAATATTCGACTAAGAAATCTATTTTGATTAATTAATTATGTTTTAAATTAAATAATATATTTTTAAAATATTATTATTATAATCAAATTTCATTTAATTTAATATAAATTATCATATTATTTTATGAATGCAATTGTAATTTTTATTAAGGATTCAAAACTATTTTTTGTCAAAACCCATGAATTTTCCATAAATGTCAGTTTTTATTTTGAAAGTAAATATTCACATATTTAGATAAATATTTAGATAAAATTAATATTATTTTTGGAATCAGGATGTCAAAATTATCCAATGGTGAATTTTTCATAATTTTCTGATACAGTGACATTATTGGGTAAAAATTAAATATCATTTAAATATTTAATGTGTCTTATGATATCATAATGAGACAATAGAGATGTAGTGAAATACAATAAACATTATGTTCAAAAAATATATGTTTTATCATTAATATAATGTGATTTTAGATTTGATTTATTTATTTAACCAATCGTTAGTGGACCCTCGAAGACTTATAATACATTTTGTCTTTTTTAATTGTTTTCCTTGAGAGTGTGACTCAAATCCACATAAGAAACCATATTATTTTATAAGGATAGTCCATTGGCCTCATAAAATATTTTTTTCCACTCTCTTTTGGATACAACATGGGAAAAATCCACGGTCTGGTTTGTTGTTTTGATTAGTTAAATGTGTGTTGTCCTAACCCTAAATAATAAATAATTCCCACTCCTTTACTTTAAAAACCACCCAGGCTCTCACTTCCTCTTCACTAAAATCCATATAATTTCAACCACCCCCTTCCATAATTTCTCTATAATCCTCCCAAGGTTCCATAAGGACCAATTAATCCTTTCTCAATTGTCTCCCATGCCATTGGAAGCACACTTCCAAGTAAGGGATTTCTTCGTTTCTCATTTTTGTCCAATTATTTTTATGCTGATATCCCCATCTTTTTCAATTAAAAAATGATGGGGTATAATTTCACACTGCCCCCATACTACCCTCATTATTTTTGGATGATGTGAGCTCCCATTCAATCTCATTAATGATTCCCATGTATACCTGTTACCATGCTGAAATTCAGTGAGGGATTTATCTGTCCTCTTTTACATCCACATAATTATTTTGTATTATACATATAAATTCAATTATGTTTTTGGGACATGTATCTATGTAACCCCACTACTCTCCATTTAATGTAAATATAATGATACACCCCTTTCTCTCTCATAAAACATTTTCATGAATCTTTATGTCATTCCATTATGCTACTGAAAATAGCCCCGTGTTTTTCCAGACGAAGATCATTGTGTAGTGATTACCATAGCCCTGTATATATCAAGGTTATTAACCTTTATTAACATATATATATTGAATGGTAATTTAATTTATATATTATACATTACTTAATTATGGAATAAATAATTATGTTTATTGATTCGATGTTTTATGGTACATGTGGCACACTTACCCATGAAATGAAATATTAATGAAGGGTGCACCCTAATAGAACTCCAATGCATTTTGTAAAGTATATTATCATGATACGTCATGTTCAATTAGGGTTGAATCATTCTAATTCAAGTGAAACACGATTCTACTTGTGCTTCATTTGAAATGATGGTTTACTAATGCTCTATGTGTAATGAGCCTTGGATCATGATAAATTCTTTGTTAAGTGTTGTTACCACATTCCCATGTTATGACTACCATTATTTATCATACCGTTATGTTCATGTTTCTCTTATTCTCTATTGAAATGCATGTTTTCTTATATGTATTGTATTCCTCATGTTATTCCATGTTTTATCATTTACATGGATTTATAGCTCACTCTTTTGTTATGCATGTCCTCAAGTTATCCCATGCATTGTTAAGTATGATGGAATGTAGTGGTCATAAAAAGAATGTTTTCTATAAAGATGTTTTATTTCATATTTAAACTATTATTTAAGGATCCTAAGCCACTAATACACTAGAACACCTGATCTTGTATGTTGTATCATTTTAATTTTGTGTAATAAATCTGGTTTTAGTGTGTAATAAAGAACATGGATGTCCTAATTCACTTATGAAAACAAACCTCAATAAGGTGAAAATTATCCCATGATACTACACATCTAAATCCTAGTAAATACATATGATGTGATAACCCAAATACAATTTCATATTTACACACAATAAACCTATAGGATAACTAATCTCTACAAGATCATTATAAAATAATTAGAGAAAATTACCAATCACCATGTAGAAAAAAACTAAAATCTTGTAGAGATGCCTGGAATATACCATACCTCAAATCATACTATCCATTATGAGAGAGCCTCCATATATATTAATTATAAATCTTGAATGTTATTTCCAAAAAATATAAAGTTTCAATACTAGATCAACCACCAAAAAGGGATCCCTTTCATAACATAGATAAATCTCCCACAAATAATTTTCAATTAATGATCTTATATTCATCATAATTAAATATTATATAAATCAATAAATTTATATCATAATGGAATCAATATCACACCTACCTCATGAGTAACATAAACAACTACAAAAAAAACTATATCAAATCACCTAATTAATAAATAACAATATCTATAAATACCAATCAATGGTATGTAATGGGTATAAAAATTATATACTCCTTTCATTAAGGGGAATATTCATTATCGATACAGTATTCATTTTTTTACACATTGATCAGTTCAGAACAATGATCTTTTCCTGGAATATCGCATAGAAATACACAAAAAATTACTTACCATGATCTAAATGATTTACTGTAACTAGATACACATATCGCTATAAGAATTGTTTTATATAATATATTATAAATTCAATGATCCCAAGTGAGAGGAATATAACCATTACCATATGTTTATTCTTTCAAGTACACAATCTAGTATCTTAAAACCTCAATCTATCTAAAATAATTACATATAAACCACTGATTTTGGATGAACAGAGTTTGAATCAAGGAAAAATGAAAACATCAATCAGGATATACATATATATATATATTATGATCATGTTTTATGGATAAATTCCAACTCATCCTCTAGGTTTATGATTCTAAAATAAACAAGTACCATATCATGAAAACATAAACATATCATTATTTTGAATAAGAAATGTATCTTCAATTATTAATATACTAGAAAAACAATTTTTGGGCACTCTATTTAATCAATACTAAATCAGAGCCCTTATATAAGAATAAATAAACTACTATAACCATACACCATATTCTTGGATTTTCTCAAATAATTCAAATACTTATTCATTGTTAGACTAGTTCATATCTAATTAAAGCTACAAACATCAAGAAACACCATATTAAAACATAAATATTTTGTAAAAATATATATTTTCCTAGGCCACCAAAACCCACAGGGATATATGTGTTTATTAATTTACTGATATTTCATGTCCTCCACAAATATTCTAGGGGCTGAAGACGAGTGATGAAGAATATACAAAAAAAACAAAGGTGATATTTTCTTTTGTATACTACTAATCACCACAAATAAATCATCCAATATAATAATAAAAAATTAATGTAAACACTATATTAATAAATTCAACAAGATACGAATACAGTGTATCCCCAAAAATAACTCCACATATCCTCATAGTATAACTGATAATTCATAAAAACATTATGAAGGGACACAGAATGAATAATATGCAAAATAAAAATATCGCCCAGATCCACTATAAAATATATCCATGGTTTCCACCACCAATAAATAATATGGAAAAGTATATCAATATCTTAATCCACCCTCTAATATACATAAAAAGTAAAAAAATATTATTCAGTTTATTCTAGGGTGAGTATAAAACCACATATGATTATCCAATAGAATTAGATGACCTCCATATAACATTAGTAGAAATATGAAATATATAGTATTATGTTTCGAGAACATAAAATTTATATCCAATTGACATAAATAATATATGGATGAATTATATACCCTTCAATCCCAATAATTAGTACCTTGTTCTGTTTCATACATTTATGTAACACACTAACCATTCTCCAAAATAATAACATTCTATAACTAGTATGAACAACATGGTAGTTTAAAAACCATAAATGTCCTAGAAATCACAGAAAATTTACAAATATTTAGTGGATCAAGCTAAATTTTAATCTTATAACGGAATACTCAAAACCCATCCTCAAAGATCCAATATTACCTATCCATAATGGATAAAGTAGAATATGCATCTCTATTATAGTGTATTACACAATATTTTATGTGCAAGAATGAAAATGAATAATCATATTTTATATTAGAAATTAGAAGATCAAACATCATCATTGGAGCACTATAAAAATAAATATTAAACTATTATAAATAATCTATAAAGGATTACCCCGCATAATAGGTGATGACATGAAAAAGGAAAACTATTACCTATATCTATCCAATTTCTATGGATTTCCACTGAATAAAAAATTATATTGTTAGGATATTGATGAAAAGAAATAAAAGTGGTAGTAAGATTTATCCTGGTCCCATAAATAACAATATGAAATGATATCTCAGAAAAATTAAGTTCCTAAAATCATTCAAGGAGAACAACCTATATATTATATCATGAGAATTTTTTTAGATAATCAATGTATAATCCATTAGTATGTGTAAAAAAGATCCATGATTTCATATTCAAATTACCCACATTAAAAACCTATTCTAATATATTATATCTAGTAAAAATAACTACCATAATATGGTGCAAATATTGTCAGGACAATTCCACACCATCATGGAACCCTCATATATTCAATACAATAATTACAAATACTTTACCTAGATCAATTGTAAATATTATATTTAAATATTTAAATTAATATACATGATCAATTCATTGGGTTAAAAGTGTGAAATAAAAATATTCCAAGATCAACAATTTCATAAAACTGGGATTCTAAGATTGAATGATCTACATCTTTATCATCCCCACAACATTCGAAAACTATATTCACATATTTTCTCATTAAAAATAATAGTTGGATAAATTAATCATTTCAGGAACTCAAAAATGACCCAATATAATATATCATATTATTTTACTCATGAAATTTAACACAACAATACTATTATAAAATTCAACAATAGTCAAATTTTGGATAAATATAATTTAATAGAATCAATATTAGAAACGTTAATATCAAGATGAAAAAGATAAAAATGAACTATTATTCATTTCAAAATTTAGAATAGTTAAAAAGATCTATTTCATTACAAATTATACTATGATGAATATGTGTAATTTTAGGATACCATAACTAGAAAAAAATTGAAACATGTTTTCCTTGAATTACTCACCACAATGAAATGATAAAAAATTATCTTATGTATTTTGGATCACTACATCATCCCACCAATAATGAAAATATTTCTTTAATCTTGGGGTGCCCCACAAAATTTCTGATCCATATCCTCTATAAGAGTTCCAACTAATTTAATCACCAAAAAAATGAATATTTAAATGTTTTTAAAAGTATATTTTTTATAAATGGGGGGTCTCTAAGTGTTTTTTTGAAAACAAACATCCCCATTGTGGGAGAAATTTCCAACAAATCTTATCCATATGGACATGATAGAATGTTTTTATTATGATATATCCACTATCTCCCCATCATTATGGGCCTTAAATCCACTGGTGAAAACATCAACTTATTGATGATCTCCAATCACCCCCAAATTTTTAGGGTGTCTTTGTATAAAGAAACGAATCATGAATATGGTAATAATTTGATGAAGGTTTTTTATTATTCCCTCTAAAACATAGAAAAAAATTATTTTTGTTGACACCTTTAACCAATTATTTCTCATTATACAATTATCTTATCATTATGTTAGTTACATAATTGGAATCAACCAATTGATACATAAAACGTCACACACACAAACACAGACACACATATATATCTTTATAAACAATATATAGTTGAAAATGAGGGTTCACCAATGGTTTAAAAATCATGAAAAATATATAAAAATGGAAACTATATAGGTTTCATGATGTATTCACTGAGACACCCCACATAACATGAGAACTGATCATATTATATTGATTTTATACCATCTCTCAACTCTATATGTAGCACCCTGGAGAGAGATAGAAAATAAAAATTATTCGAGTGGATATAACATCCACTAAATTTCTGAATATATATCCACATATAATTACATATATAACAAAAATTAATATCACTTAATGAAAACAGAAAAATATAATCTAAAATAAAAAATAAGAACACTATTTTAATTAGAGATTTATATTTATAGAAATGCTGAAATGAAAAATTGAAAATTATTATTATTATTATCATTTGTTGGTCTGATGACAAACTATTTGAAATCACTTGAAAATTTTATATAGCAATCAATAAAAATATCAGGGGAATGTATTAAAAAAATAATATAATAATTGAATTCCCCTAAATAAAAATGTGATCCTATTATAGAGAAAAATATAAGTTTTTCATTCTTCAAAATTAATGATTAAATGCACATAATGAAACCATGATCTAGAAAAAAAATTATTCATCTCCCAACAACACAATCTATGAAAAAATTGATTCGATATGTATTATTACAATTATATACATCAATTAATAAAATAAAATAGATTATAACACCAAAATATAATCCAACGTGATATTATTATCATAATAAAATCATGGTCATTAAAAAAACTAACACAAAAACATGTATTTTCAATATCTAATTCTCCATCCTAGACCTTTTAGGACTAACACATAATCACATATGGGTATCCATCCAAAAAAATTATTGATAGGGTATGCAACCTACTAAATCATATTTTTCAACCACCAATACTCATGTAAACTCATTAGGGATTGATTTTTCACATACAAAAATAATATAGTTAAACCAAAATTTACACATAAATAAAGATAATTCAATTATAAAACATTGAACCCATATATCATTAACAATAGATTTTTTATTCATATATAGGATTCATTGCCTGACCACTTATATTAAAAATACTTTTCTAAATAATACCTATGGTTACATATTCTTCAATCATTTAACCATTATCACAATCAAACTACTTATGTAATTTGACTCCAAATTACACCATGTATATAACATGAATCTGACTACACATAATATGATCCTAGTCTAAATCCTAAAAATTATATTAGAAAATCTATTTATGGGCATCATGCAATAATCAATTGGTTTTTGGAGAAGTATCACATATATCAATAAATGTCCCCCAATACACCTCCTAGAAATAGATGACAGATTAGTCTTAAATAAATAATATGTATATATATTATTTTAAAAAAACAGTTTAGGGAAATCCTAACCTAGCGAAAATTAATCTCAAATATTAAATAACCATGATTGGAAGCCATGAACCCATCCTTATCTTCTTACCCCATTATTCCTGTGTTACACCAAAATAATGGTATAATAGATTTCCGCGATCAATAATTATTCTTTAATAATCCTTGGGTTAGAAAAAAATAACCACTTTAAAAAGACGGTGAATGAATACCAAATTGCAATTCACTAAACCCACCTAAATCCTTCAACCATAACGCTCTATTGGAGAATGGGAAATGACCCCACAAATATGATTATGGTCCTAGAAACTTCATTCAGTTGAATAATCCACCAATTAAGTCATCCTTCATATATATATATATATATTTAGTAGAACTAATGTTGGCCACCCTCAATTGTTTTCCACTACATATAAAACCCGTTGTTGAAAAAATAATGTATCTCAATACAAAAAAACTAGTTATTATAAAGTAGTGAAAACCACAATGGATTGGTGGTTCATAATATCACTTTCATGTATAGATGATCAATAATGTTTTATCCACCATAATACAATTAATAAACTCATTTCCATATTTTCATTAGAGTTGTATGTCCACCATGATATATCCATTGAGAACAGAAAATGGTAGAACTTTATATGATTATATTTATGGGAATTAGTATAGTACTTCCATTTCATATAATGGGAATATATTTCACCATTTTCATATGTGTTTTAACTAATAATCATATAAATTTAAAATAACTACAAAAATGGTTAATCTCCCAATTAAAATATTTTCTAATTTGAAGATAATAAATTAACCTCCTTTGGGTGATAAATTAAAATAAATAAAATGTAATAAAATATTAAAATTGTTTCTTATCTAAGTGTTGGTGATCATATAATTTTTTGGCATAATCACCATTATACACAAGGATGGAAAATAAATTTTTAAATAATTATTAAAAATGGAAATTGTTCATTAATCATGTGTTTTTCTACATATTACACGTAAAAATTGATATTATTGGGTATAGAGAGAAAGAGTTTATATGACCATAAAATATAGTGGGGATAACATAGGAATGCATTATGATTGAGGAAGCATTAATAAAATATCCCCAAAACATTAAAAAACAAACATGGTTATTTGATTTTGGAATATCATTTAAAAGATAAAAAAATATCTTATATTTTCTTTGATTTAATCATTTTATATGGACACTAAATTTGAGTATATTATTAATTTTTCATTACAATAAAAAAATAATAGATTAATTTAATAGATATGAATTAATTTTGAGATAATTGAGAATGAAAATAAAGAAGAATATTTTCGTATTATATTATTTATTGAAGAATCACATCAACCATATTACAAAATTTGAAATATCAATATAAGATGAATCCATTTCATGTGTAATCACTCAAATAAGATATGTATTTTGTGAGAAATAATATATAAAATATTTCATGTTTTGGTCATCCTATCTTGGATTTAGGACATATAGATTCTGAATTATGAAAAATAGGACATAGATCACAATAATGGGGCCTGAATTAACAATCATAAAAAATTATGTACTATTTTGTAGAAGTCTCCCATTTTCTTCCATCATTCATGGAATTGGATGAATTGAGGAAACATCAATGTGGAAGAATTCTAGTGGAGAAACAAAATCTGCTTGATATTTTACTAGACATTGTAGATCAGGTCATCTAATCCCAACAGAAGAGGCAGAGGAGAAGAAGATCAAGAGGAGTGTAAAACAAAACCTAGTGCTTCTGATATAAGGATAGGAAAGTGGAAAGGATTTCCCATTTCACACACAAGTGTGGACTAGATGACACTGGTAATGTTGATCATAGTCAACTAGTTAATGGATCCAAAAATTGTGGTTTTTGGGAAGGGGTGTATACTACTGGTGTTTCTAAGAGACCCTTGGGTCATTAAACCACTAGATATAATGGAAATAGATTATGTTCCAAATAGATTAATGTTGTGCATGTTTTTATTTGAGGGGATAGGTACATGTTGGTTCCCAAATAGAAAAAATAATACTATTGGAACATGGGAGAATATGGAATGGAATATTTTGGAATTGAAAATATATTTTGACACCTTGTAACATCATAAACCCTAAAAAAAATGTTTATATCATTATTATCTTATACTATATGTAAATTAACATATATATGATTAAATAATAGAGAAAACTATTTTTAATCATATAATACATAATATATGTTATTTAAATGATGTACAATTGTGTATATCACAGCTAGTTACTCAGGAAAAGATGAATGACTAAGTGGATCATAGTGGATTGTGAATTTTTATCCTAATATGTGACATTTCACTGAGTTTACCAATGAATATATTATTATTTTTTTATAATTATATTAACAAAATTACTCATTGAGACGTTTATGATCATAAATGACTATTGAATTATTGAATTAGATTAGATACTAAAAAACATGATTTTCTGTTTGGATATAGATGGAATATTAGTGAGAGTGGAATATTAATGTAATATACCAATGAAGACCAACATTTTGATAGTGATTAATTCTCAAAAAAATGATATCCATTTTAATTACCAATATAAAATAATTAAATTAAAAGGATGAATATATACCTAGGGTCTGAATATAAAATGAGTAAATTTATTGGAGATGAATTTTTTAGGGATGCATGTTATCATGGAATGATAATTATTTTTGATAAAATGATATCAATTTATTATTATGTTTTTAGGATTTAAACATTGTTTAGTTAATATGACGACATAAATTCTATTATTTATATTAAAGAATAAAATGAACATTATTTTGGGAATAATAAATATTGTCAAAATATTTAATTGCAAATACTAATTTTGTGTATAATGAACAAATTTAGTAATGGGAATAAAACAATGATATTACATCAAGGAAGAGTAATCCCTTAGATAGTTTGGTATTATCCTAAATTAAATTGGGTGTACTAATTTAATGTTATATGTTGATTGGAAGAAAACTGGGAAATTTAATTATGATATTATCAAATAATGTTGTGGAATATATTAGATAATGATTCTGATTTATTTTCATTTGTTGGCGACCATGTAGTGAAACTATGAGATACATATGATGAAATGAAGATGATGTCTAAAAGTAGGGTAATACCTTTTATCATATGACATATCTATAAAGATAATTGAATTAAATATTTATACATTATTGAATTATTCTACAGTACTTATTATTTGGGATTTGTAAAATCAAGGAAAAAGATGTAGTAGCTAGACTACTATATAATATATCATACATGAAAAATAGGAAGATCTTTGATTGTTAATAAGTTAACAGACTATGTAAAATATTCCACACTAAAATGTGATGAAACATGGGTTGGATTAATATTTATGGGGAAAGGATGTGATAGTTGATCTCCTTTATAGTCACCCACTATCATGGGATGAAACGAGATTTAAATGACCATAATCTTATTCAACTACTAATATGGATAGAGAGTGGTGATGAATTATTTAATGATGTACTTATAATCACCCACACCTGTTGGATGTTATTGATCAAAAATATAAATGAGATATTTTTACATATGTAAATACTATATAATATCATTTTTGTTTACTTTTAAATGATATATTCCAACAATATCATTGATGCGAGAGCATAATAGAAGATATATGTGGAGATAAATAGATCATATCACTTAATATTTTTTAGAAATAAATAAATAGTACATCTCCCAATAGGAGATACCCATTATAATTTATAACAGATAGATTAAGTTATTTGATGATACACCGATACAATTTCTTCTCCAACCCAAAGATCTGGTACTTAGAGTAACCTAATGTAAAGAAGTAGCCTTAGAGATGTGCATTTTTTTAAACAACACTATAAAAATTCATCCTTTAATATGTGTAAATATTCTTGTGTTTATACTTGTATGCACTAATATATTTTGATGTGTGTATTTCCATTAAAACTACAATGATCAATAGGGATGTTTTGTTCCCCTTGTACATTAGAGATACAAATAAACATGCATTTCCACTAGTGTTTCATGATTAGAGAACCTATGCTGAATTATAGGACATGAAATAAATTTTATGTTGTGATAAATAGTTTTTATTTCACTAATGATTAAATTTTTTTCATGTAGAGTGCTATTACAATGAGCCAAGGGTTGATCTATGAGGTTGGATCATGGTTATTCATGTTGATGGTGGTGGGTGAAGTCTAGTTATATAAAAATAACATTTTATTTGTGAAAATAGACACAATATGTATTTGGGATTGGATGGTGTCCTGGGATGACCATTATTAGTATTATTATACTCACCCATGCATGTTCACTTTCATATTTTTTATATTCTATTCATGAAATTCAAATAATATGGCTGATGGATCCTCATGGATCTTGATGATGGATAATAGATTAGGATTAATAGTGGATTTGGTATATCATGGTAATGACTACTCTCATGTCATTATTTATTAACATGGTTTTTATTCAAGATATGACATTTGTACCCAGTGATTGATGTCTATCTTTTCACATTGTACCCACAATGTATATATATATATATATATATATATATATATATATCTATGCGTGTATGTCTTCATGTGTGTGTTTATTTAAGTAAAAAATTCTAGAACCACCATATATCATACATTATGATGTGGTTATGATAAGTGGTATGAAATTATTTTTTAAAAACACAATTTCAGTTTGCTTAGGTATATTCAGTTTTATTATAATCAGATATCATTTCAAGGATTCCGTGTATAATTATCTTGAATGATTTAGTTTAATCAAAATTTCGTGTGTCATATCATATGATTCGTTTAGTATGGTTATTATTTAAATTTTTAATTGATAAATAATGGATCAAATATAAAATATCATATATATACATTATCTTTGATTAATTATTTCCTAATATAAAACCCATTAGAGTGTTAATGGATGAAGATTACATGAGTTATAATGAATGGAATTCACTCATTTTTTAATAAAAGGTTTGAGTATGTTAATGGGCTCTAGTATAATCCCCGTAGCCTATATAAAGTGTTTTTCCATAATTTTTTTTGTACATTATCTTGTGACCTTTTGGCCAATTCCACCTCTATTATGATGCTCACCTACTTCAAAATTTTTATCTTGAGATACAAGTATTTCATTTAAGAGAGTTGGTCCTACTATAATTCATTGGTTGATTTATTATATCTCATAGACAATCATTTTAGGGAAAATATTTTTGGTTTTTCATTGTGATATTTACTAATTACTTAATGAAAGATATAGTAGTAGTTACAATTAGTATAATCTACATTCTCTTAATTTATTGTATAAAGGGTTTCAGTTGGAATGGATGGTGTTCATTTTATTTATTGTTTTTATGATTTATTTTATATTTTTTAAGTGACAATTATCCTATGAAAACATATAGTGGTATCAAAACCATAATTTTTTTATGACATAATGTTTTTATATGATTATAATTATTATTATAGGGGTTTTTATTCAATTTTACTAATAATTGATAAAAAACTTCTATTAGGTTGATCATGTGATATATGATATCATATAAAATGATGTGGTCAATCTATACAATATAACATCTCATAAAAAGATATGGAGTTATAATTTATTAGTTTTAAAAATCTAGCATAATTCTATGTCGAGTGTTTTCTTAGACAATAGTGTTGTCCAAGATTTTACGAATTGAGTTCCATATCATTATTATGATACAATGTCTTCCATTTGATACAAAATATTTTATACTGAATATTGTATTTTGGATGGTAATTATCTATTTTAGAAAATTATAGATAATTTTTCTCCACATATCACATGATATAGAAATATTTTAAAATATTTTATCATTGAAAAATAAATGTTTTCTAATTAGTTAATTATATATTGATTTCTTAATTTATAAATTATTTCATAATTATAGAAAATGATAAATGGGTATGAATATTTAATTTAAATAAAATCAATAAAATTATTTAAATATTAATATAATTAATTAATTAATTATTTATTTATTTATGAAATATTTATTAAATAAATATTCATTATTATGAAATATCATCATCATCATGTAACTTTTTATTAAATGAAGGGAAGAGTACAAAAGGTAAAAGAAGAAAAAAGAAAAAAGAAGAAAAAAATGGATACGGGGGAAGACCCCTCCCCCCTTAGCTAAGATGGACTAGGGTGGCATGAAATGTTGAAGATCGAGCACATCCCATTTGATACAGTCAATACCCTTGGGCTGAATACTTCCTGTAGTGTGAAGAAACTCCTCCTCCGTGCTATTAATGTCCACTAAGGCCATGAAATCTGCAACACTGTACCCTTCTCTCTAGGTGTGAAGAAAACTCACTTTGGTATTAATCATTCCTCTACATATTCAGATGACATAGCCAATCCCCCAATGAGAATAATTGTACCCCTTCACGGATTTTATAACAATAATAGAGTCCGTTTCGATTTTAGGGATTGCTATACCATTTTGTATGCATCCGACCCAATAGTATTTTTTTATTGGAAAACAATATACAATCCTAATAACCATTTTACATTTGGAATAGAATATAAAACATAAAAAATAAATGTAAATTTAATTCCGAAACTATTTTAAGATCACTTATTCATATTATGTGGGAATGAAATAAAGTAAGTGTGATCATAAATGAACGTTAAATATTAAATACACTATAAATACATAATGAATCAATGAGAAAAATAAAAATGGAATTTTAATTCACTGAAATCATATTCCATTTAATATATAAATTTATAATGAAATTAATCCATAAGATTTTTAATAGTGAAAATCATCTAGATAATATTGATTGAATTCCTTAATTAAATGATTAATTGTTGGAATTTTGTTTTCAAACTTTTTGTGGTGGGATTCAATTTGGACTTGTTTACACCACTTTACATCCTATCATATACTATTTATGGGATTTTGAGGTGTGTGTGTGCTCCGGGGTTCAGTTATATTTACATTTATTCATTGTGTAGTCTTCGATATTTTTGCACGTGTATAGGTATATAGGTTAAGGCCTCCCATATCAGTGAAACACATTCATAGAAGTAGTCACCATCCACTAGCCTATTAGAGATGGCCTTGTGAAGTCATATCCTAGGCCTCACTGGGACATGTTAGGACATGTATAATGAATAATTACCACGATATCTACTTCTATGTGATGTGGGGTTTTCTAAACCTATTTATAAATCACCTTACAAGGTGGCCACTATTGAGCTATTATATATAAAAAAATTTGTTACATGGAGAGGGAGTCATATTCCAATGTTTTTCTCATTGGAGAGGTCCCATTATATTTGTGAACAAAATAATGAGAGTATGAGGTCATTCATTTATTATAGGGAACTCAGTTCTTTTATTGTAAAAAAATAACATATACCCCATAATAATGTTTTTTGACAAACCTAAAAGTGAAAAATATTTTTTAAATACTTATCTTCATTATGGGCATCATCAATTATTATTAATGATGGAATCTATTATAAAGCAATAAATTTTATGAGGATTTGTGATTATCAATTTTTAAGGATTCTCAATTTATTAATTAATTAACCATTACATTTTATTGATCTATTAAAAATATTGTTGAAGTAATATTTTTATAATTTTATTATGGCATTTATTAATGATATGTCTGGATACAAAAAAATTATGAACAGTATAAGTGGTATTTTTGAATCATTCATTAGACACATAGTGGAAAGGTGTAATATAGAAAACATAACAAATTTTAATTTGGGAATAAAAAATAACTTTTATTGGACATATCATATCTAATAATGGAATATCAATTGATCCTTAAGCAGAAAAAATATCAAATAATTACATATGTCAAAAAAATATCCATGTAATGTAGTTTCCATGGACTTAAGACTACATTTATGCATTATGCCCAAGCAATTACCTTTTAGAAAACCTCTTATCTAGGTTTATATGTAAAGGTTTAATGTTCTTATGTAAATTGGAATGTAAGACATGTAATTTAGAAATAACAAGGAGGTTGATTAATATACCGATGTTGAAACAACAATTATAAGGCATGAAGTTTTCATATATAGTTTTTCATCAGAGATGTGTCTTTGATGTTTCCTTATTTAGAATGAAATATGTATTACCTACACACCTAGGTATATAAGAAAACTATAAAACTCATGATCATGATTTCTAATCCATAATATTTATGTTAAATTTATGGATTCGTTATATTTTGGTGACAAATATGAGATATAAATAAATAAAAAATTTATGGAATAAATCTATTCAAAAAATGATCTTAATATGAGACAAATTTGATGCATCAACCAACTTATGGATTATAATTTTCCAATATACAAAAATTAAGGTAGATAAATAATCTTTTTGGAAACAATGAGCATTAAATATCCTTTATTTTTCAATAAATGTGGACATATATAGATCACTATAGTTTGAAATACATCTTTTTCATAGAATGAACTCATTATGAAGAAAATGTGATGGACTGATCTCATAAATGATTGTTATTTTCCCATACACTCCCACCCAAGAAAGTAAAATAATTTATTTGATTTCATAAGATATAATTATATTGGATTATTGAAAGAAAATGATGATTAATAGGGATCCTATGTAGGAAATTTTGTAATGATGGTTACATGAATTATTAAGGAAGGGAAAATTTCACCAATTTTTCAAATCACTCACAATAAATTTTATTTTAAATGATACAATATTCATATAATTATGATTTTAATATTAAAAATAAAATAATATATATCAATAATGGTATATTATCATACTAAAACTATGAAGATGGAGATATTGAATTTATTGTGATATTCTGTGTTGAATATATACCTGAGATGAAAAGATAATTATTAGAAAATTATCATAGTTTTAATTTCTCTACAAAAACTTTTGGAACCATTATGTATACATATTTGAAGGAATGCAGTTGTTGTATAATATAAATAATGATATTTCGAATTATGTTTCAAAATTCTAGGTTTTTCAACAAGTGAATGTTGATACCAAAATCCTTAAAGGTGTAATGTAACATCTAAATATTATTATATAAAAATGGTATGACATTACTTTGGGCTCTGTAAAAATATTTCCAAATACTCCAAGAAGAAATTAAATAATATTTTCAATTTTGGATTATCTCAAAAAATCTAAAAAATATATCTCTATGAGAGAAAATTTACCTCTTTACCATCTTTCTTAAAACTATATTAATGTATATTATAGAATTCCTGGTGTACCACATTCAATTGATTATAATATTGATCCAAAATTTACATCAAAATTTTGAAAATGTTTTTATAAGTATCAAGACACCAAACTACATTTGAGTACATAATATCAACCTCATATTTATAGAAATTTGGATTTGACTAATCACACATTAAAATATATTTTATAGTAATGATCATTTGAAACAATAGTTATATAATATCATTATTTACCATTGGTAGAGATTTTACATAAAAATATGAGAATTCAAGTATTCAATTAAAACCTTACAATGAATTATATAAAAAGAAATTTCATATTCCAAATTTTTGGACAATAATAGTGAAAATAAACATGTTATCCTTGAACTTTTGAAGGGGAAAACAACCATAGTTATGATTATTGAAACAAATATTGAATCATATTATAGTAAGAAAAGGATTTATGATTATAACAATAGGTATGATTCATATTATTTACGGGTAAATCTGGGTTATTGATATTATCAATAACTAACGGTGCTATAAAAATTTTTATGAAAAGAAAAATGACCCCTCGGTACATGAGACAATTTGAGATTCCTTAAATAATTAATGTTTTGTATTAACATTTGGAAATATCATATAGACACTCTAACAAACAGGATATTTTACATATGTCTTTATTTAATATGTACATTCAATATACGACCCATTTTCTCACCACTAATGAAATTTAATTATTACTTGATAAATAATAATATTAAGTGCTTATCCATATTCTCTATACTAGAGAAAAAATGTTAAGGAATTGAATGACTCGACTGGAGTAGGTAATTTTGTGAAATCAAAAGATATAAGAAGATATTTCGCATCATAAAGATTTTATGTTTAATAAATAAAAAATATGTTCCTTTTGTGAAATTTTAGTTTTTAAAAATATTAAATGTTTTAAAGGGGGGAAGAACTAAATACCCGATCTTCATTTATAGTATGCATGTCTTTCTGAACAAACAATAGAAAAAACCAATTATTATATAAAATAATGTGAACAAAACTCATATTGTAAAATTATATAAATTTACTATTATTAAATTATAATAATTTTACTAAATAATCATATAAAATTTATGTTTTGGTGGATGTTTTTGATTTTATCTATGAAGATTGATATTTAAGTGAATAATCAAAATTATTGATTATTTCTAAAAAATGTCAATTATTTTCATTTAAAAAACACCCATAATATTAATAATTAAATTTTAATTTAACATAATTATCCTTTAATTATAATTTATCAAAAAAATTATATTGGAATATTAATTATACATTATTTAGATTAAAAATACTTTTAGACATAGAAAGTTGTTTTTTACTTTTGAAAGCCCATTTTCATTATGCTTTTTAGGATTATTAGAAAATGAATTTTTCTCAATTATAGAGTTTGTGTTTGTTAAAATGGATTTCATATTTTTAATAATAAATATTAATTTTTTTTATTAATTTGAAGATAAATAATTTCATAATGAATACAGAAAACATTAACAAATGGTCACCACATGAAAAGGGTAAATCATGGTAACCTTAGTTAAAAATCGATGTTAATGCCTTTATTATGATCATAATTATTATTTAATGAATTTAATTAAGACAATTTAAAATTAGGCTCACAATTTGATAGTACATGGGACATTTTTCAATTAGAATGAACTACATAATATATTAAGTTATGTAAAATAAAAATTTTCTTATCTTATTTTTAAATTTATCTTATATATTCAGAAAGAGATAAAAAATAACATCTAAAAATAATAAATTTTATTTTTATAATAATGGAATTATTTAATGTTTCATATTTATTTATAATTTTTATTTAATATATTATTACCTAAATACCTAAGAATCACCGACATAATATTTATTCAATTTATATCCAAATAAAACAAATGATTTTTACAAATATTAAATGTTGTTAAAATCGGGTTATTATTTTCCCCCTTTCATTTTTTTGAAATATATTATAATATTAAGATATTTTAATGGTTCATAATCAAATTATAATTTTAAACATGTTTATTTAATTTAAATTTAAATTGATGGTTTTGAAAATAACAGATACGATATTTTATAGAAATAATATTTATTAAATCATTTAAAATCCTAAATATAATAGAGGAGGACATATATGTTTATATGTGGATGAATATTTCATCGAACATCAATTTATCCTAATTTTTTCACAATATGTTTATGATTTCAACCCATTAATATTAAAAATATTTAAATGTGATTAAAGTTATTTCTGGATTGAAAAAGGGGAAATCGAAAAATATAGGGGTTAAATGAACAAAACACTTTGATAAAATTATTTTTTTGGTAGTTTCATGTAAAAAATATTATAAAATTAAAATATTATTTATTATAATGAAATTTTCCATGAATGGAACTAAATAATATTTTAAAACATTAAAAAATTACAAGTATTCTACTCACTAGAAATATAAAAGATAACCACACCCCCTTACCATTTCACAACTCTTGTGAAATATATATCAACCAAAACATGAAATAAATATCCCCAACATCATTAACCACATTATTCAAGGGTTTTTCTTCTCAAATTAATAATCATAGGATAATAAAAAATATATCCAAAGAATGTTTCTCCAAGGGGATGTAATCATTTTTATGACTCATTCAAATCCACTTCATCTTCTATATACTAAAAATATATTGTACCATTACATAATTAAAAAATCAAGTATTAGAAATATCTATTTATATATAATATATTGGGATTATGGTAAAACTATTTTTCATATCTTTTATATCAAAGAAAAATTGAAAATCATCACCTATATGTATATACGTCTTATAATCTCCATATAGAGGTTTAATTAATTTTTATCTCACTATAATTGAATGGTAATAAATATAAAACTAGTGATTATATATTATAATCATCACATAACAATTCATCATTAATAAATAAATTATTATTTCTACCTTCTTTCCCATCAACTCATTAATAAAATTATAATGTCTCTCATTCATACTTTTGTCCTACCATCTCCTTAATGTAATGTAATTAATTTTTCATGTCTCCCATTAAAGGATGATTAAAAATATGTATATATGGAATATTTATGATATTTAATTCATTTTTATCATTTAAAATATTATGTAACCTAGAATGATAATTTGGGACTAAAACATGCAAATAGAAAATACATGAAAAATGAAACTATTAACACCTAAAAAATTAATTTAATAATTATTTATTTATTAATTTTTATTGAAATGATATAATAGGATAACATATAACATCATAAAAATTTTTATGGGTGGATTATTGATTGATAATAAATTTATATTTATTATATATGAGTCTAAAATCAATAACATCATAATATGTATCTCATGTAGGGGTTTATCACATAGTCTCATAGTTATTTAGGATTGATTATGTATATATATATCCATATTTTATCTATATATATTATATAAAATTTATTTCATTGTACCAAATTTATTACATAAAATTATATGTTTTCTTTTAATTATCTTATTTTTTGTACGCAATATAACAAATTTTTTAAGAAAAACATACCATGTTATTAGTTTTCTCAGGATTTAATTTTCATTCATGGCCTTAATTTTCCTATAATTTTTTGAAGAATATTTTATTATTATACATTTATTCAGTAAAGTTATTTTACACATGTTTTAATATTTATCAAATGATTTAAAATGAATCTATCAGTTGTTTTCCATGATATAATCCATTTAACAATGATGCTAATGGAATAGTTGTTTTGACAAACACCACATAAACGTTTTTTAAGAACATTATACATAATAATTATAATTAATAGTGGTTTAAATTTATCAAAATATCATTTTAAAACATAATTTTTCCTGAAAATTTTAAATTTTAAAGATAGTAATATAAGTAATTTCAAAATAATAATGTAATTTTCCTCAATAAATCATCATGTATTTATTCTAAATTATACTCATCTATGTAAAAATTATTTATATAATATTCTACATGAATTAGAATTTACGCCTTTGATAACCTTCAACAATATACATATTATGAAATAAAATTATGTTATATTTATTTATTAGTTAAAATATTTACATTTCTTCTTCTTTATTATCAATATGAATGATTTTTTGACTATTTTTCAACCTTATCATTTGATAAATGAAAATTAAATAGTAAACTTAAGGTAGATAATTCAGTATCCCCTCTATTCATCATTGTATCTCATCTGACAAACTAGTTTTATAATTTTGAATACACCTTACCTAGTTAAATAGGTTTCTTTGGAAGTATACCTTTCTGGTGGGAATCAAATGTCCAAAATTATATATTATATCCATATGAAAATATTTATTGTTTTTTATGTGTTTATTTATATTGACAACATAATCAATAATTTAATAATTTTATGTAATTAGTTATAATGGTTATTTTAAAATTTATTACATCATCCATAATGTTCTTGATATATTTATATTATGATATCCTTTGTTGTATGATTTACCTTGATAATATTATTATCTCACATAATGTTATGTTTTATATTCCCTTTCAGAAGAAGAATAAAACTATGAATGAATTCAGGTGTTTACCAGAAGAAATAATTTAATTATCAAAAGAATTATTATATTATGTTTCATGTTTTTTGATGTAATGTGAGAATCATGTGAAAATATAATATCCAAATAATTCAAAAAATAATTGACCCTTCATGATGAAATATCACGTCTGTTGTGCCAATGTACTAAATTAACCATTGGCTCCGAGCTACTAGAGTGGGGTTTCTACATTTTTCATCAATGAATAAATTAAATCTTATAAAGGAATCCAAATATTGAAAAATATTTATGGTAGTTGGTGAAACCATTGACATCCTATTTGTTAAAATGTAACATTACTTCTTTCTTTTTCAAAAAATAGTTAAAACATTATGTATAAACTATGTAAAAAGATTCAATTTTAAAAAACCATAAATGGAAGACAAATGATAAATAACATATATTTTAAAGATTGTTTTTGTAAATTTTACTACATCCATATATTTATGTTAAAAATATTAACTTGGAAGAAAATTATTTAGAAAATAAATAAATAAAACATTTAAAATTATATTTTAAAGTACATATATCTTACCTGGAGACTGAATTATTACATTTTTTATTTATCATCGTTAATAAAAAATGATTATTATTTTACTACTTAATGAAATGTTTGATATTTGGTATTTTATTTCAAAAAAAATCATATGCATTGTACTCAACAAAATAATCAATTTTTTGATATCTAATGTATTGATAGCATACGTCTTATAAGTCACAAATGGATTGGGAAGGATAAATATAGTTAAAAGGATAACTATTATAGATTTTATATAATATTAATCATATTAATGTTATAATTATATATATATATATATATAATTTTTACTTTATATATGGAAATTTATTATGGTAATGAAAAAATGAATTATGTTATAACAAAGAGATGGTAGTCCATATGTACGCCGAACGATTATTTCTTTTTTTTAAAATTCATGATAGTAAAATGAAAGAGTTATTTTATTTTTCATAAATTAAAATTATATCATTTTTATGATATATTTTACATAAATACACCCATATATACTATCCAATTTAGGCAGTGATGAAAAATAAAATACATTAGTCCGAGAGGTAGTAGTCTATATGTACAGAAGAGCAATGTTTTAATTTAATATTTGATAATAAAGAAAGAAATATAATATTTATTTATCATTCCCAAATGAAATTTACATCATTTATATCATTTGATTTATTTTGGATTTGTTATTATGAACATCCATATGGTTAGATTATGGAAAATTAAATACATTCTCTCTTGAGGTGGTTGTCATCACTTATGGGATATCAATTTTTTTATTTTACATCAGTTGTTAATGTTCATAAAAATCATTATAAAAAAAATAATAAAATGTAAGTATATAAAATATAATAATTCTATTATATTAAGTTATTTAATAGATATTTTAAAAAAATTAGAAGATGAAATATAATAAAACACTCATTTAATAACTATACCACATTTTCGAACAACCTCTCTATATTTATAACTAGATTCCTTCTAGAATAGAATCATAATCAATCAAAGACTTATAATAAATTTAGAAGGATGTTATTATATTAATTTAGTATTTCAATGATGATTTGTGTTTCAATATTATTTTTTATAATAATTATGTTTGGTATCATTTTATGGAAGAGAGATGATGAAATTGGATGTTTTCAAAAGAATAGAATACATTAATGGATTACTCTAGAAGAATGGCCTTAATATAAACCATTTTTTAAGAAGGTAGGTTATGATTTCCAAATATGACCATCTACTTCGATTTTTATATGTTTTTTGTCATTTGTACCATTATCATTTCATTTTAACAAATTTTAACCCATTTTAACTCTCACTATGTTAACTGATTTTGTTTAACAAAGATATGATTCATAATGACCTAAAATGAATGTAGACTCATAAATAACATTTTAATTGATGATTAAAAATATTTATACCATTAAATTAATTTAAATTTCTAAACATGACATATTTATTTTAATATAAAGTCCAAAAATTGATAAAATATGTTTTTCCAAAAAAATGTTTTGTTTCAAATAAAGAAGTTTTAATTCCAAATGTATGAATAATGTAGAATATAATAATACTGATTGAATTTTGTAAAAAATTAATGGAAAATGATTTTTTGGAACCTATCTAAACTATAATGATAAAATACTACAACATGGAATGAATATACATTTTTACTAAAAATATTTATTTTGTACTGTTCAACAAAATATCAAATTGTTATAAAAATTATCTAAGTTCACAATAAAGAAATTTAGAAATTATTATATAAAAACTGATAATTTTTTTCCAAATTTAATTTTTTAAATTTATAAATCAATCAATATAATATAACATATAAAATATGTAATCAAACATTAAATGAATTACAATATTTCATTAGTCATTGGAAATTACTTTAAATACTTATTATTAATACAACTTCATAAAATATAATTAAAGAATATTTATAAGGAATTAGATTTATCTATTATCATAATTTCATGTTTTCCTATATTATTTAACCCTTCTAGAATATATTCCCTTCTACTTTTATTCATTACAAAAACAATATAGGGAATATTTTCAGCTTATAGAATTTTCTAGTTCCCATATTTCTTAATCAAACATATTGTTTTTCCATAAAACCATCACTTAGTGAATCACCTTTTTACATAATATATTCTCTCTATGATCAAGAAAATGAATGATAAATTCTTTATATGAATTATGTTTTTTAAATGTTCTACCTCAAATATCAAAACATGACAGGCAATAATCTTGTATTTTATAAATATGGAAACATGAAACACATCATATACCTGAGGTAAAATTGTTGTAATGGTAACTTGATATGAAAGCAACATTATAAACTTTTTGAATTTATTTCTGTTCAATGAGTTTTGGAATTAACATTTCAATATAATTTGACAACACAACACTTTTCTATGGTTATATTTGAAGAAAAACATAGACTCCATCCTCAAGTGGAAGATCATTTCATTTAATATTTGTATAACATTTCTACCTACTAGGAGATATCCTCACAATTTTCTGAACCATCATTATAATCTTAACTATTTATTTTAAAAAATTTAGTCAAAATAAAATTATTTCACTAACTTCATACCAAAAGAGGGATTATGACACAAATTTCAATATAATTCATGAAATGGTGAAATTGATATAATTGAATGAAAAATATTACTATATGAAAATTCAATGAATGAAATAATTCAATAACTCCAACCATGTATTCTATTGAAAAATCTTATATCCTGTCTTCCAAAATCTGAATCATTTTATCTGACTATAAATTAAATTTTTTACAAATAGGTTTACTAATATTTAATTTATTATGCAATTTTTTTAAATATATTTTCCAAAAATTGGATGAAAATTTTGGATTGTGGTTAGATATATTATATTTTTGGAGGTCGTACATCGAATAATCTCTATATCATAAATTCTAAAAATTTGATACAAATAAATATTATCATTAATAGAGATGAAATGTATAGATTTAGTAATTTTATTAATAAAAACCAATATCTCATTATTACCTCATTATGTATTCTATAATACAACCATGAAATTTTTGTATATAGCCATATATTTCTATTTGGACATTAGAAAACCTTGAATCATTTCATTTGGTAAAATGTTTAGGTTAAAGTACTATAAATGTTTAAAAATTTCATTGTAATTTCTAAAATGTATATCTTCATTTGTTCCAATAAATAATTACATTTATGGTTTATATAAATCTTAATTCTATCGAGATGATAAGGAAATATATATTTTTCCCTTTTACTAAATAATTCATTCCTTATATTTGAGTAAAAAGGCACCAAAAATAATTTTCAAAACATAAAAACTCCATCATTTTCAATGATTAATTTATGAAACATAACATTCTTGACTAATTGTTCCATTTTGTAAATAACACAATCATATTTCTGAGAATATTAAATTTTATATAACAATGAAAACTATATTGAAACTCGAATCAATATAGATTAAGATCCTATTTTCACAATTTCTAAAATTGAATTCATCAAATCATTTATCAAATGAATATTTTTTTAATATAACCTAGTTATTTAATCATTATCATTCCCAAATAATGATCCAACTAATTAATTTAAATTTTTAGGATGGTAATAAATAATTAAATCTTAAAACATAATTAGTTCAAACCATATTATATGTATCATTTTTAACTATTTAAATGAAAGTATATAAAAAAATTTCTGCATAGTACATATTTCTCATTTCACTCCATGTAAATATTATCTCTTTATATTGAATGAAAAAAAACCACAAAGCAAGTTCATGGTCATGTTTATGATAAATAATCTCATGAAGTCTCAATTAAATAGATTCATAATAAAATAGTTGAACATTATATATTATAACACGACCATTTCCCTTCAAATAAGCGTCACATTAGATAAAAAACTCCCCATCACTTGATGGTACAAAAAAAATTAGACCATTCAAAAATATTCTTATCAATTCCCAGAAAAATTCATCACATTATTATCTCTATATATATTTAACTACTTTTCAAGTTAAATTAATTAGTGTGATAGTCAATAAAGAATAGTTTTTAACAATCCATTAATACTTATATAACATCCCCAAACTCGAACATTTATATATATATTTGCAATCATAAACATTTAATTTTATTATTTGATACCAAGGATTGTGACCGATTTTTTGACATTAAAAATATACAACATCAGAATGAAATATTAGATCACATAAAATATTCTGGACCATTATGGATTGCAGTTTTAGAGAATAAAGAAAATCTCATAACATCGTGGATTCAAAAATAACAGGTTCATAATGATAAACATCATTTTTAACAATATTCACCTTTTCATTTTCAATAATATCTCATAATCATAATCATTATGATACACTTCAAGATATAATTCTCGTAATTTTATGCATGATTAGATAGTGAAAATGAAACATATGAAGTATGAGATCAAGTGATCTGTAAGGGTAAAAATAAGTTTTAAATAATAAATTTCATTATTGAAATTAATATTAGAATGAGGGTATGATGAAATAATCCCATATCATTATAATTATAGGGGAGAAGTCGTAACCATAAATACATGGATCATAATAAATTAAAACATTGATTATGGAACTAATAAATGAAAGATTCACTGGAAGTATCCAATATATGATATCTGATATCCATATTGATCTAATGAAATATTTATTAGAGAAGGTAGTATAATGAAAATGTATCAATATTTTTATTCATTTTCTTTATATACCACTTTTTGACACTTTTATTTGGAATAAAAATATGGAACAATTTTTATATAGTACTCAAGGGAACATATTCATTACTCCATGCATTGGATCCCTATCTCGACAGACCCCAAATATAAGTTATATCAGCCTCACCCAGAAATATTAATATGCACATATCTTAAAAACAATTTCCATAAATCAAAAAAAAAATATAATAAAGTAAATAGATCTTACATCTCACCAAATATATTATAAAAGAAACCATTATTACCTTCATAACATGTCTAACCCATGGAAATGAAATTAATTTATTGAAAATCTCTTGGAATAATAGTTAACCCATTGTAATGAAATAGGTTGAAGACAAATATCATTGAATCGAGATTATCTAGTGGAAAATAAATTGTTTCTAGGAAAATATCATTGAATAATGATTAACATGTGGAAAATAAATGTGTTCCAAAAAAATATATTTCATGCATGATTTACCAGTGGAATCAAAACGAGTTCCATGATAAACATATTTGAAAAAATATTAATCTGTCCCAAGAAAAAATAAAGATAGAATCTTCGTAAAATGTCCCCATTAAAGAATAAATAATGTTTAGTGTTTTTGATGTTGATGAATGTAAATATTATCAAAAATCAAAAATAATATCAGTATCATTTTAAACAAATCATAATATTTCTTCAATAAATTGGGGAGGCAATGGAAATAAAAAATGATAATGACACTCGTAACTATTGTATAAGTAATTTATATAGATTAATAAAATAATATCATTATTTCCTGTAAATGAACCTTGATCATAGTCATTATTAAATATTTGGCAGATTGTAACACTAATCATTTTAAACTATGGTAACTCTTCAATTAGAAGATCAATTATTGAATACTATAAAGGGACAATATAAATATCATCAATATAAGGATTTTAATATTATAAAATACAAAATCAATATATATATACATCTCAGAAATTAATATTTATTCACATTATAAATGTATGTCTCAAATAACTTGGATTTGAGAATATTAATCCCTACAGATATCAAAGAATTGGAATTGTGAATTAATTAACAAATCAATTATGTGAATCAAATTTAAAATCAAAAAACAAACAATTTAAATACCAAATATGATTATAAAATATAATTGAACACATAATTAGTTAATATCAAATAAAATAAAAATTTGATATAATCCAATTAGAATAATTTGAGTTATGAAATACTGTAGTAGTTGGTAACATCCATATCAAATCCATTTTGATCAAATAATTCGTATTAAAAAATAAAATACCATTAGGTATCACAAAATTTATGATATTAAATGTTTAAGAGGTTTTATATACACCACACAATATAAGTTAATCATGAATATTGAATACGTCTCATAGAAATGAAATGATTGTCTGGAAAACCATTACCTTACCTCAAGGAATTTCATTTATGGTAACACCCACAGAATAATCATAAATAATTTATTTTATTTCCTAAAAAATAATAATGTTTCTATAATTTTTAATTATTTAAATTATTTTATTTCTCATTTAGGAAATATTCATATACATAATTGTTTAATTCCACGTCAGTTGTTTTGAAGACATTAGGTTTATTGTTTCAAAACAGCTTCAGTGTGTTGACTGTGGTCCAAGTAGTTATATTTCAAAAAATCCAAAACAATATTAATCAAATTATTAACATAATTGTATATCAATTATACTTTCTAAAATAAAAAATAATTTATGTTTATTAAAAATAAACTATATTATTATCATGGAGATAGTAGGTTATAGAAATGCTTGAGTAATGCTTCCATTTTTCCATAATCAATATGAAAAACATTTATTGATTATTTTATCTCTCCATATTGATAATAATTTCCTAAATAAAATATAATTTTTTTAAATATACTTATATATATCATCCATGTGATTTTCTGGTGAAAACATTAATGACAACTATTTATAGAGCTGATAGTCCACACGTCCTAAAATTATATTGTCATTTTTTTGTATAAGAAAAAAATGGTATAATATCGTATAATAAATAGAAATATGTCAATAATGTCATTATAATTTCATTTATTACACATTTATTAATTAAAATTATCTTTATTACATTCCATGTATATCATTAGTGAAACAATTATCACGTCTCTTCATAAGAAGGTTGTCCACCTTACACACAAGAGACATTATCATATCCCTTAAAGAATGAACATTTTGAATATATATGTGATATATTGACTCTGAAAGTATAAATATCTTAAATATATAAAATAACTAATTTAAATCCTTTACTATTATAGTCCACGAGAGTTGATGATGGAAAAAAAATTACATTGGTTCGCGAGGTGGTCATCTCTTGTACACACAAATGATGAATTCATTTTCCATTCAATGGAAAATGATATGGATTTAGATTATAAGATTACTATAATAACATATTTTTATATGGTAGATAATATTAATAATATATAATAAAAAATAGGTAATTATGTAATGTGCTAAAGTAATAAATATAATAATGATGCTTGGTTAAGAAAAATACCTCTTTTTTGGGAAATCACATTAGTTACTGACCAAAATCCATTATTGGATGGATTTTTGTTCAAACTAAGGGATATAATTAATTTTTATGGATATAAGGAAGATATTTAGGGAAGTTAATGTGTCATAGAAATGAATTTTATGGGGTGAATAGTATAGGATAAATGGTTTCAATTTGTATGATGGGTAAGTGGAAAACATTTAAACATTAAAAATATAAAGATACAACCAAATTTTTCACATCCCATTTTTTTAAACAATATTAAATTATATATAATATGAAATTATAAGGTTTAAATATACAAATAAAATTTGTTTAATAAATTTTTATCTCATTTTTATCATTATATTTATACTTCAAACACCGATAAATATATTTTTTCCATAACCACAATAATTAATTTTAATAATTTCACTATGAATTAAGGAAAACAATTAATATCAGATTATTAGATAATATAAATAATTTAGTTTTAAAATATGGAATTATTTTTAATAAATTTAAAAAAGTGTTTGAATTTATGTTAAAACAGAACTAGCAGAGGCAATGAAAAAAGGTATTCATGGAGTGTATTTTTCAAGACAAAGATAATTTTCTTTTTAGTATATGATTAATAATAATCATTTTAATATTTTAAAATAATATTTTTGATATATTATATAAAAATATAAATAATGTAACTCCTCATTATAGATAGTTTGAATTAATTAAATAGTATAATTAGTAAACACAATATTACATTTTTCATAAAAATTGAATTATAAAACAACAAAAATAATAAAATATAAAATGATAATGATTAAAAAGATATTATGAGATCTAAATGTTTATGATGAATTTTATATCATTTTATATCATATTAAAAAACATAATGGGACTTTATTTTTTTTAATTTAGCGAACATATATGTAATTTTTAAAAGAATTCAAATTTTTCACCTGTAATTAAAAAAACATTATTTCCCAAAAAATACAAAAAATTAACCTAAATATAGACTTTTATTTTCAATTAAAAAATTAATATTATTTTACAAAATACATTTTTCTAAAAGAGAAAAAATTATTTAAAATATTTTTTTTCCAGAGAAGAAAAAATAATAATTATTGAAGGAGAAATATTTTTTAATAATTAAAATAAATTACCAAATATTGATATATTATTAATTGAAAATGTATCTACAGTTATATAAATTAATATAATTATTTATATTCCATAAATAAATTAATATTTTTCATTCATTCTAATTTAATGGTGATGTTTTAATGTTTATATATTTTTTTGGTCATTTATGGTTTTTTTCTTGTGGAATACACTATCAAACAAAGTTATCTTCTTTTAATATCAGAAGTTGTTACATGATCCATATGTTACTAAATTTCGTCATAAAAATTTGGACAGAAAATCAGTTATCATTAGATTGAAATTATTAAAAATACCTATTTTAGAAACCCACATCATAAGATTGGTTAAAAAATCCTCTTGATAAGATAGAAAAAATGTATGAGAGTCATCTAGAATGACACATACAAGGTTTCAAAATATGAGATCATGGGTGGTATTGGAATATTTAGACGAGGAATACAAATGTAATGTCAAAATAATAATATAGGGTGACAGAGATCATTGATCACAATAAATAGAATTATCTAGATAAATTTAACAACCACAAGACCATAACCAACGGGGTGTAAAACTGGTCATTGATACAATATGAAATGTTTTTAATACGAATCCATTTCTGGTGGATGAGGAATTCTATACCATCCATAATATAGGAAAAAGTAAATATACTTAATCAATTCTTTGAAATTAATTCCATTAATAAATTTCCACTAGAAAGTCCCCTTTTCTTAAAAACAATGAGTATTCAAGATGAATTTTACATTTCTCAAACACTAAAATTAAGTCTCAAAGGAGAACATAACTATAAAAGGAATAATCAATATTGAACATCGATCTTTAAACATTTAGAAAAACGATAATGGTTAGTATATGATATATAATTTTCAATAAAAATTTTATGACAA
Organism: Viscum album; assembly: GCA_963277665.1. NCBI lineage: Eukaryota > Viridiplantae > Streptophyta > Magnoliopsida > Santalales > Viscaceae > Viscum > Viscum album. Next base: position 1,439,415,083 of record OY728133.1, on the reverse strand, counting down.
ATTAATCATCAAAATTCACTAGAAATACTAACAATTCAAACTAAAGAAACCCATAAATGAATAATTATATATCAGAAATAATTTCAAAAACCTTATAAATAATTTTTTCCATAACTTCAAATTTTATCTCTTATATTCTATAAAAAGAGCCTAAGAATATAGATATCTTTTACAATACATCACATTGTAAAGAAGTAGATGTTTAACCCTTATCACCCTATAGTTTTGAATTCAATCCCCATAACCTCACTGGATGTGATGGGTTATTTCCAAACTATTGTGATTTATTTTTCCTAAAATTATATCATTAAAAATGTCATGACATGTCCCTGGGTCCCATGTTGTGACTTCCCTATGCCCGCCACCCAAAGGAAGGGGATGGAGACTAGTGTCGAAGGTGTCAACCATCATGTGGCATGGATTTTCCTGAGTACCTATACACGCACACACATTCCAAACCACATCCAACAAATTGTAAGGGTAAACAAGTATATTAAAACAATTTCTATGTATTAGTACAACTGAAAATAATTGGGAAAAAATAAAATCCTAACAAAATACAAAGAGACTCAAGAAGCCATACCCTGAAAACCCTACTTGATGGTAAGAGTAGTGTAGCTACTAGTAGTTAATGTAGTGCATCATGTCCACTTGATACTACTTTTCCCCTCCTCTTCCTAGGCCACCAAGTCATCTATCAAAATATATGTAGTCTGCAAAATACACAACATGTGTGCACGAAGCTAGTGAAGATGTGAGTAACATGTTACTCAGTAGGGGACCCCAATCCACAAAGAAGAAATATCAAAAATCAACCAAACTGTAAATCCACGAATTAAGGACAGCTCAAAATAGTTATATTATAGTGTAGGAATTGTTCATTGACTATAGTTATTAATGTTTCATACAATTGAGGGACCCATCCATGATGAATTGTTGCTCATCTGCTGGGCCAATATGGATCCACAGAGTTGCTGCTTTTCTTTTGGGCCCCTAAGGATCCACCTAGTTGTTGCTCGTCTGTTGGGACACTAAGGGTCCACACACCCACATCTCTTCTACTAGGATTCTAAGGATCCACACGGATGTTTCGCATCTTCTGGGCCACTAAGGATCCATAAGCTAGTCCTCCATGCCTCCTCCTTCCACCAACGGCCCCCACCACCTGAAGTTCCTTCTGCAAGCCACCGAGGTTACACAGAAAATATGTTTCTTGATCCGCCAATACCTACGGGCATCTCGAGTCTCTGCAATCCATTCCTTGGCCCCAGATTCATCATTCCACTATATTGTGGATATGACCTAGAAGAACGCACGTGTGGCAGGACCATGGTCTTGTTTGTGTTGTCCCTCAACCTCTGTTTTAGAGGTTAAAAATAGGGGATGGTCGGTTGATTACAATTTTAGCAACAATAAAATTAATCCCAAATAGAAAACCCAAGAACAACACCCTCCCACAAGAATACTAAATCTACGAATTAACCAATTCATGGGTTAATACATGTTCATCGTTTAGAAATATAATTTGGAAATTATAGAAACAAAATCAATCTCCTATCTCGTTGAGGTTTTTTGTTATAGTGTTTTGAACATGAGGGTCTAATAGGTCGTTGGGGTTCAATATTCTTCTAAGTACATAGAAGTAAATGGTGTCCCACATGTATTAGTCATTCATCTTTTGAAGTAAATCCATCATAGGTCCATCAGATAATTCTTATCGTTCCCTCACCTCCACTAACGTGCCAATCTATTAAAAAGAAAACATGTCACTGTGATTTTGAAATTTTGCTCCATCCCATTATTACAATATTTTATTGATGAAATAGTGTCGCTATTATGCATCATTAAATCATAATTATTGTACGTGTTAACGATCCATTAAGGATCTCTATTAAGGAGTCTCATCACTGCCTCATCGCTTGACCGCAACATCGTCGTGTAGTCGCTCTTCAACGAGAAATGAAATAAATTCACATTTTATGTTATTTTATTATTATTCATGAAATGTATAAAAACTAACTTATATTTTAATCCCTTTCCAGAATATGATAAGTCATTTCTTGGAGAATACCGTCATTTTGAGTTCAACAGTGCCCTAAGATATTCGATCTGATCACCAGTTCAAAAGTTAGAAAAACCCACTATCACGATTACTAAATGTAACATAATTTCTTTAAAAAAAATAAAATTCATGCTTGACCCGTTCCAGTCAAGTTTTAGATCTTCCTAAGGGTTTCAAACCCCCATGAGATTATCAATACTCTCGTATTTTCAATATAAGTTACTATTTAGGAGTTATAAGGATTTTCAATAAAATAATTGTTAATTATTTTATTTATAGCCAAAAAATAACATATAATGTTTTCCTGGGATAGCTAATGCTAGGATATTTGTAAGAAATTATACCTTCATGAATTTAGTGATGGTCTCATATTTTTAATTAGAGTAAATGTTTGTGAGTTATACGAATTTGAAAAATAAAAAAATATTATTTAATAATATTATTTTTTGTTATTCCATTTTCATTTTTTCTACTCGAGGCCTATGCCGAAAAACATAATTCGTGCCTTGGGTAAACCCGATATTCTAAATGCAAAGGCTCCCTTAGATTTTGGATCAGATAACATGAATATGTGTTATTTCACTTTTTCATGAAATTTTTCATCTTTCTATTTAATGATTATCATTTTTCGGTGGATCATTTTTGTCACTCCTGTCCTCAAAATCACATGTCGTCAAAGTGTGGGGTCTCAAAATAATTCAATATATTTTTTTATTAAAAATCATGAAAATTCTAGGACATTAAATTCTCCCAACCTTACAGCTTTACGTCACCAAAATCCAAAACAAAGGCTAATCAAACTAATGGGGGTACAAAGTAATAATCTGAGCCTCCAACTCCAATGTGCTATCCTAGATATTCCCATGCAGCCATCGAACATACACTAGAAGAATAAAACATCCACAAGGGACCCACTTCTGTTGATCCTCTACCTCCACTAAACACTCCTCAAACATCACCCCATCATGAATGTTCATCACTCCAAAGTTGATGATGTGAGATAGATCATGCACCTAACTCCTCAGATGTAACATATGATAATCATCGAGTACCTGGTGAATCAGTGTGGGAATATTAATAATGTATGCCACCTCGCTAACTCTACTAATATTCTATAATGGTCTGATGAATCTTAGAGAAAACATGCCATCTCGACCTAATCTCAGCAATCACTGTCAGGGTGAGACCCAAATGAAAACATGAGCTACCTCCTAAAACTCCAAGTGTCTTTGTCTCTAGTAGAAATAAGACTTATGTATACTCTGAAATGTCCTCATCTTCTCCTGGATGATCTTCACCTACTCATGTGGTAGCCTGTACCAACTCCATAACAATGATTGTTGAATCTCGTGGGTCTATGCACCATAGAGATGATCTGAACGGCCTCTCGTACGTGGTCTCAAATGATGCCATTCCAATGGTGGAGTGAGTGTTGTTGTTGTAGATAAATTCCACCAGTGGTAGGTGCTCCTCCAAACTATGACCAAAATCTAGGACACAAACACGAAGCATGTCCTCCATGGTATGTATGGATTACTCTATCTAACCATCTATCTTGGGGATAAAATATGTGCTCTAGCGTAGCTGAGTCCTGAACACCTCATGTAACAACTTCCACAATCAAGATATAAAGTGTGCATCACGGTCTGAGAGAATCAGTAATGGCACATCGTGAATCAATTCTATCTCTTGGATGTACATGCATCCCAATCCCTCGAACAATTTCTGCTCTAGAATGGGTATGATGTGAGCCAAAATGTTTAGTAGGACACTGATCACCAAGATATAATTGTGCCCCCTAGACGTGCATGGTAACCCTATCAGGAATCCAAGGATATACCATCCCACATCCATTCTGGAACCTTCAATGGGTGTTCTATGCCTGCTAGGACCTGACGCTCTACCTTCACCTTCAAACAAGTGAGTATTGTGAATCAAACTCTACAACCACTCTCTCCATTCCTGGATACTAGTACTGACATCAGAATGGTATATCTTTTCCATACCATGACGTACCACAAAATGGGATGTATGAAACCCCTTCAACACCTTCTACTGTAATTTCACTTGTACTAATGTTTGTCCTCTAATAAATTATGACAAGCTCCCCACCTATCGAAAATCCATCAAGAGCGAGTATGGAAGATAAATGAGCATGTCGGGCCTCACTATCAATATTAAAAAAAATTCCTCCCAAACTCACTGTAAAAGATGGGGAGTTACAATCATTGACTGATGGTAACATTCTCCATCATGATCCATAAAGCATATCTATATCACCACTATCTACTTTGTTTCCTCACTCAGCAGCTGAAAACTAGACTTAATGCTTAGCGTGTCTGCCACCAGGATCCCCTTACCAGGTTTTTAGACTATCTTAATGTCATAGTCTAGGAGAAACTCCAACCATCACCGCTATCTCAACTACTGAAAATCCTTCATTCACCCTTCCATCCACGTGAAAGGATACCACATTTTAAAATATTGATGTTCCCATCGACTATTTGGTAGTGGTTACTCATTATCCATAAGAACATTGTTAAAGTGTCGGTAATCCACACATATCCTCAAGCATTAGGTCTTACTAAGCCCTTCCTAAAAAATTCCCCCTCCTATACCCTGTTATTGTGAAACTCTACGATATGCTTCTGATATAATGATACTGATATCGGTGCTATATTGGGTTGTAGAATGATACAGAAGACCCCCCCCCTGTGGGGTGGTAATTCTGGAAGAATCTTTTGAAAGGACGTTCCCATAATCTGCCTATATTTTTGGGAACTAAATACTGAAAAAAATCTACTAAAATGATGCGATGGGTGGTAGAATCATGGGTGATTTGCTGCACCCTCCTATGAATGAGTTTCTCCCTTGCTAATTGAGTTTCCTTTTTCACTGACCATGGAAAACCTTGTTACAACACTACAGATATACCACACCCTTTATCCTAAAATAGTAAATCTGAGCATGAATTGTGGATAATCGATCAATAACAAAACTAATATCTTAAGGCCTCAACACTGCCACCCAGAGGATCCAACTGAATCTCTCACATAATGGGTAAGATCACACCATCATAATAATTGTGATTATGAAGTCCCCTCCTATAATTTTCTCCAAATGTAAGGATTATCACAACAGTTTAGCCAAAAACTCTAGGTCTTGAACAAGATTCATGACAAGAATGAATGATTAGCACAAATGACTATTAATATAGAAGCTATAGGAAGACACATATCATACCTTGAATCAATTATGGATCCCTCATGTAAAAATTTTATACTACATACAGTTACTCCCTTCCACTATCCAGTTGCTCCCTAAGCCCGGTGTGGAACACATTGGGGAGGTTGTTGTAACATGTCGAAAATATAAACCACCTTCTACTGCTCTAATAGATCCTCTTCCATTTCTTCACACCACTGATACCAAATTGTAATGATCGTTCACAAGGGTCTCCTGTTGTGACTACCCCAAACCCACCACTTGAAGGCCAGGGGCTGGAGATTAGCACTAAAGGCATCAACCTGTATGTGGGAGGCATTTTCCAGAGAACCTATACACACACACATGTCCAACCACATCCCTCAATCTAATAGGAGAAAACAAGTATACTGAACCATGTTCCTTGTACAATTACAACTGAAAAAAATTGGGCTCGAATACCAAGCCAACAAAGGAACCAAAAACATGAATGAACAAAGGGACTCTGGTAGCCATCCTCTAAAAACACCACCTGATGGAAAGAGTAGTGTAGTTACTGGAAGTCAAAGTAGAATTTCATGTATTTCAAATCCTAATGGTCCTTGCCTAGTCCTAGGACACCAAGACCACCACCAAAATGTATGTTGTCTGCACAAGATAGAACCCATACAGGCGATGCCCATCCAGCGGTGAGTAACACTGTATTCAGTAGGGTCTTGAGTCCTTTAAGAAGAAATACCACAAAGCAACCATAATGAAAAGTTAAAAAGTAAGGACAGTACACACCCAATATATTCTATAGTAGTAATGGTTCATTAGTTATAGTGATACAAGTTTTATACTATTGAGGTACCCAACCTTGATGAATCGATGCTTGTCTACCGAGCCACTAAGGTTCCACACATCTACTGCTAAACTGCCAGGCCACTAAGTATCCATATGGCTACTGCTCCTATATTCTTTTACTAAGGATCTACATGGGGGGTTATTTTCTTCTGGGAAACTGTGGATTCACACACGTTCTGGTCGTCTAATGGGCTACTATGGATTCACACTACAGCTACTCATCAATCGGGCCACTAAGGATCCACACGGCTGCTGCATGATCCATCGTTCATACATCAACATCAATGAATTCCAAAATAGATTAACCAAAAGGAAAATATCATTGTAAGGGTTTCAACACAATATAAGGATCAACGAACAAATGTACAATCTGTAAGATAATAGAATTTTAGTAGAGAAGGGTCGGTTGCGTATGGGCCTAGTCCAACCCCATCAACCTGGACTGATGGTCCCACATACATTTGTTCAATTTGATAGGCCTAACATGACCTGGTTTAGGTAATGGTAGCTATGGTCTAGCCTGGCCCATGGGACATCCCCAGTGGGCCTCCCTGGGCGCGGCAATGTTTGGCAGGTGGTTCAGCCTACAGGGTCACCCGAGTACCCGGTCACATCCTGCTCGACCCAAAGGGCGTGTGTCTAGCCCAGAACGCTAGCTTGGGGTGTGTCCCATTAGTTAGATCCTATTACACCATGGAAATACTAGTGTTTTACACATGGGATGCAGCAGCCACCTCCACATTCCCTCTCTATCTGAACACGACATGCAATGAGTGGGCCACTTCTTCTACGTGACGCTTGCCCGATGTCATGTCCAACAACTTCCATGGATGACATGCCATGACCTCCCATCCACTACGGTCAAGGGATTACAGCTCTCTAGGTCTCTTGGGTGGCCTAGATGTGAGTCACCACCTGTACGTGGTGCAGGTTGGTGCCACTAATTTGTGCCACTGGTCGGCACTGCTCCTCTGTGCCGACGCCGTCCACCGACGGGCATGAAGAATCAGCAGATCTACTATTAATCTATCCTCTAAGATGACATGTCTTATAAAAAGTAATTATTGAATCTAAAAATGTTTCTTCAAAATATTTACATAAATTTGGTTCTCTTGGAGTGTATTTATTACTATCAACGAGTGTGTAGAATACACTTTCTCTAACGTTGAGTACACCAAGTAGTAATCAATGATGACAATAATTAACTGGTCAAGTAATGGTAGGATTATTCTGTTCATGAGCCCCATAAACACAATTGGGGTGTTTTTCACACTTAAAGGCATCACCTGAAACCCCTAATGTTTCTATCAGCACCTGATGATTATCGTCAGTACATAAGCATCTTGTACCTGAAGTTGGTGATAACCTGATCTGAGGTCTATCTTTAAGAACCACTTCTCCCATTTCAACTGGTCGAGGAGATCATTGATTCTCATTAGTGGATAGCAAAACCACCCCTCTATGACATGGCCACCAGGTCTTGGCTCGGTAGGAACCCCCTGTTTCCCCACAAACACGCGTCCCCATCCTGGGGTCCACCGACATGCCTGAAGGGTCATCTATCATGTGACGATCCCCCCAGGACAATAAATGTTCTTACATGTGTGCTTTTTCCACACTCACACACATCCAGGATATCTTCTATGGAATTCACCCATCCTGATCACTAATCTTGACCAAGAATGCTTAACCATGGTGTTCTAATCTGTCAGCCTCCCAAAAAGATAGATTCACCTTGTTCACATGAGTCATATCATTTAGTAATTTAACCCTTTATAATTTTTGGCTATTATGTTCCCCCCCTAGAGGACAACGTCCTTGTTTTGGACCCTATATTACAACCTAAGCAGTGCGTCCCACACAGAAGTCTGGGTTCATCCTCTGATACCAAATGTGAAAAATGGGCCCTTCTAATTGGTGAACCATCATGCCATAACATGGTCATCGGATCTTGGTTCAACAAGGACCCCCAGTTTCACCAAAAACATGTGTCCCCATAATGGGGCCCACCCACATACCTGAAGGGTCATTTGGCTAATGACGGTCCCTACATTCCATCACATATTCTTTCAAGTGTGCTTTTTTTCTCACTCAAACACATCTTGGGGTGTTACGTTTGGCCTCCCCCTTAGAGCAGAACATCCTCTTTGTGGACCCTATATCTCAACTGAGGTAGTGCGTCACACAATTAAGGCTCGATTCAGGCTCTGTTTCCAAATGTTTCAAATGAGCCCTACTGATAGCACAACCACTTAACTTAACATGTTTGTCATGTCTTGGCACAGCAGGAGGCCCCAATTTCCCAGAAAACACATTTCCCCCTTCCTAGGGCCCACCCACATGCCTAAATGGTTATTTGAATAATGATGGTCCCCACATGCCAACACATTTTCTTTCTAGTGTTCTTTGTCATCACTCACACACATCCTGGGTAACTTCTGAGAGGGTCACCAATTTTGATCACTACTCTAGTCCAAGAACAGTTAACCATGGAGTTATAATAAGTCAGGATCTAAAAAATAATGGTGACTATTATTCACATGAGTCATATGATTTTATTATTTAACCATTTATCATTATAAGTGATAAAGGCCACAACACCCTTTACCCCCCCCCCCCTTAGAGCACAACGCCCTTGTTATATCTCAACGCAAGTAGCGCTTCACACAAATAAGGTTGGGTATAGGCTTTGATAACAAACGTGACAACTATTCCCTGTTGATAGCACAACCACCCAATGTTGACATAGTCATCGGGTCTTGGCTTAGAAAGAACCCCCAATTTCCTACCAAACATGTTTCCATATCCTCGGTCCCACCCAAGTGCCTAAAGAGTAATTTGACTAATGGTGGTATCCAATACCAACACATGTTCTTTGCAGTATGTTTTCTCTCACTCACACAATTTGTAGGTAACTTCCCATAAGGTCATCCATCCTGATCACTACTCCCGGATGTGTGTGAGTGAGGAAAACGCACACCAGAATGCACATCAGAATGGGGGACCTTCCGAGAAGTAACACAGGAAGTGTTTAAGTGAGGGAAAAGCACATTAGAATGAATATGTGTTGGCATGTGGGGATCGTCATTAGTCAAATGACCAGTCAAGTATGTGGGTGGGCCCTAGGACCAGGACACATCTTTGCACAGAAATTTGGTATTCCTACCATTCCAAGAACCAACGACCATGTTAAGGCATGGTGGTTGTGCTATTAGTGGGGCCTAGTTGTCACATTTGGTATCCGAGATTTATACCAGCCATTTGTGTGTGAAAAACCACCTCGGTAGAGATAGAGGGTACACATTGATGCCATTTTTTTAAGGGGGGGGGGAGTAACACCCCAAAATGATAAATGGTTAAATTACTAAATGATATAACTCATGTGAACAATATTTACCATTCATTTCGGGATCCAAAATGATTAGAAATTCATGGTTAAGCATGCTTGGCCTGGAGTATTATTAAGGATGGGTGACCTTTTAGGAAGTCACCTAGGATGTATGTGAGTGAAGTCAAAGCACACTACAAAGAACCTATTTTGGCATGTGGAGTTCGTCATTTCATAAATGACCCTTCTGGTTGTTTGTGGGCCCTGGGATGGGGACATGTGTTTATGGGGAAACTATGGGTTCTTTCTGAGGCAAGACCTAATGACCATGTTATGGTAGGGTGGTTGTGCTATCAACAGAGACCATTTGTCACAAAATATATCCAATAATTGGAGGAACATTCCTAAAAATAACCTTAATCATCATCTTTGATAAAAACATGAAGGTTATCAACACCTTTTAACATATTTCCACAAAATGTAAGTGAATACGTCATGTAAAACCAATGTGTCCATAAAAATGATTTCTAATAAAACAAACTTGTGATAATACGTGATATAATAAAATCATTATTATATCTATAAATCCAAAGATAATATCACAAGAATACATCATAAAATCCCATTTTAATAAAACCCTCCTTTAGTACTAACTATAATTTCCTATAACCATCACTCTCAGATCTGGTGAAAATATAATAAACATTACATTTAGTGTTTTGATAAAAATTAAGGTTCCGTAATTTTTTCCATCAAATCATTAAATCATATGAATTAAATATTCAATCAGCTATATTCTAAAAGAACAATTATGTTATAAAGTTTAGATAATTATGATAAAATCACAACAACACATATTCATAAATTACTAGTTCATCAAGATAAAAAAACATTTCCCAAAGTACCAAGAATTTCGTATTCTACAATAGTTCATCATAATAATCCATATGGACACATTAATTAATTTTATATGTAACATTATTATTGATAACCTCCGAGAAATTAATCATTATAAGTGAGATATTAAATTCTCAAGAATATTAAACATAAATATTAACAATTAACATTCACTAGAGATATTAAGATGACCATAAGTGTGTAATGACATAAAAAAATTTCATGTTCATATCATAGGAGAACTCATACATAGCAGTATATGTTTCATAAATCATAAAACAATTACATAAATCTCTAAAAATTTATATTCCTCTATAAAAAATAATCATGTTCAATATGGCTTCAATGTTGATTGGATGGTATATTTTAACACATAAGATCATATAAAAAACATTTTTTTACTAGAGATATTACCTTCATAGAACCCTTACAGAACCCTTAAAATAATAATATCCATAAGATTAACATTTTATAAAAATCACCAAATAAAAGTATCATTACCCAACAAATTATAGGGATATCTATGTGCAACTGTCATAAAATATATATTGGGCACGCCTGGTTCTATCTTGGTGAACCCACTGTATAACAACGTCCAATAACCACCAAAATAATAATTTATATATTTCTTAAATTTCATTATATAATACATAAAAATTATCATTATTCCGTTTATAACCTAATTAAAACATGGAAAAAAATTTATTCCATGTAAATCATATTGAAAAATGATTAACTAGTTGAAATTAAAAGGGTTTCATTAAAATATCTTTAGAAAACGATTGACATGTTGGGAATAGATGGTTTATATGAAAATATCTCTAAAACATGAAAACCATATCGAAAAGAAATGACTTACATGAATATCTCTTTCAAATACGATGAACATATAGAAAAATGGTTCTATAAGAAATATAGGTAAAACAAACTTTATACATCCTATGAAAGAATGGGGATCATATCATTAAAAAATATCCACATTAGGGAATAAGTAACAAGAAGGGTTTTTTATTAATATGAATAGAAATAAAAATAAAATGATCCCCGGAATTTGTTCTTCATGAAAATGACATTTTCCATTTGGAATTAACTTTTTAAAACATACAATTCCAAAATATTATGATACATATTTTCATTTAAAAAAATCATGGAAAAATATAAGTAAATATTCAATTATAGAAACCATGAAAAAATATAAATAAAAAATCATATAAAACTATTGAAAAGAAAATGAGAAGATCTACCCATGCTATTAATGTTTATACACAACATCCTTTTCAAATTATTTTGAAAGAGGCGGTCAATATTACCCATTAGTAAATATCCTTTTAAACCCTTTTAAAATAAGGTAAAATATCATATATAATGGATTTCAGAAATAATATATTTGTATAAATGAAATTTTATGAAAACATTTTATAAAACATATATACAGAGGAGGAAGATACCAAATCTAAAATAAAATACCTGATCAATATCACATAGAAAATAATTTCTTGGTATTTCAAAAATTTATAAAGGAATAAGTGTAAATTAAATATATTAAAAACAATCATAACCAATTTATAATAAAGGGATGTGGATAAAGAAAATAAAGGCGTATTACTTCTTCTGAATGATCATTGATCATAAAAAATATCGAAATGAGGGATATTATAACACAAGTAATTTTCCACATTGGCGACTCTTTAATTATATGTTCCATAAAATAATAAGATAACATTACAAATTAAATATCAGGAACATATAAATATTCATGATATAACATTTTATTGTATTGTATAAAAGCCTAATAAATGAATATATTAGTATATCATAAATTATTGTGTTAAAAAATAGAATTTGGGATGAATAACCTCTTAAACAATCATACAATATAATAATAAAATTAATAAAAAATCAATTTTGTTTATATAATTTTAATACAACTAAAAAATTGGAAACAAAATATAAGAAAATTAATATTGATTATAAATAAAATTATAGAATATCAATTATAATGAAGAGGTATTATAACATATTTAAACTTAAGAGTTATTATATTTACTTCTCATTGGAATCATTCATGTCAAAAACATTTAGATGAAACCATTCAATATGAATCAAAAATTTCTGTGATGTATGAATGAATCAATATATTCCATATATAAGGGGATGTATATACACCACACAATATAAATAAGTTGTATATAGATTACGTATTTTATAAATAAAAATTGATATCAGAAAAACCTTACCTCTGATTAAAACATTCCTTGTATATACTATAATTTCTATATAATAAGAACAACCCAATTATGTGATTTATTATCACCCAATTGAAATATTGATAAATTATACTTCTATAACATAATTTATTTATTTTTAATTAAACATTTAAATAAACAATTAGGTATGTCTATCATAGGTATTTTAAAGATGTTTGGATCATTGTTTCAAAATATATTTATTATTCTTAAAAAGGTTAATGTGATCAATCTCAAAACAACATATAATTATTATAAATAAAAATTTCTCATATTTATGAATTAATAATAATTTTCCTAAAAACATTATGAATTATGTTAATGAAAAGTGATCTATGTTATGATCATGGAGATTGTAGGTTATTTATATTCATGAGTAACATTTCAATTTTTCAATGAAAATCAGGTAATGAATGTCTTCATAATTTTATCTTTATAAAATTTTTGTTAAATAATAAAAACAATATTATTTGATTTAATAAACACACACACATATATATATATATATTTTAACCATGTCATTTAGTTATGAAGAAAAAATCACATCACTTTGTATAGGTTGTAGTCCACACATCCATTGATGACATTATAATTTTTCTTTTTACATTTAAAAATTATATATTACCTTTGTAGAATGATTGATATTATATTAAAATAATTATTATTCAATTTATTTCTCATATATATTTTTTATTATTAAACCTATTACCTTCCTTATAAATCAATAGTGAAAAACGAATCACATCACTTTGGGAGGAGGCCGTATGATGTACACACGCAAGACATTATCATATCTTGTAGATAAGGTAATATAATAATTCATATGATATATAATAAAATAGTAAGTATTAATATGATACATTTAACATATATATTACTTCAATCTATCATTTATATAATCTATGAGAAGTGGTTATGGAAAAAAATAGCATCGATACATGATTTGAGAGTCTGTCATATATATGAATGTTAATTTTGTAACCCATTTTTAGGAATTGTATATTTATTAGGGTTTTCCCATTAAAAAATATCATTATCTTTTATATAGTTCTTAATATAATAATAATTTAATAATATTTTAAGGAGGTGGAAAAAAACATTCTTGTTTAAGAATGATAAATATTTTTCAGGAAAAATCCTTTGATAAGTATGAAAATCTGATTTGGATGGACTTATGATCAAAATAAGGGAACCAATAATTTTGGGTGGGGGTATGGAAGATAATTATGATGGTAGTTTCTGAGACAATTGGATATTATGTTGGGTATATGAGATGACAGTGGATGGCCTATAATATGTGATATGAGTGGCATTCAAGTAATTTTTGAAAAAGAAATGGTGTACCCTTGATTATCTAATGAAAAAATGCACCAATATTGGACTTTAGTGAGTCTTAAACGATATATGGTCGAAATATAACCTTAAAATAGTGTTTGTACTTATTTTTTCTATTAATATTTACTCGTATATTTTCAGTATAACACTATAGTAAATCTGTTTTTACCTTCATCATGATAATTAATTTTTAATCTGTTCACAATAAATTATGTTAAAAAATAATGTAGAAAATATTAGATAAAATAAATTATTTTGATTCCTAATATGTAATTAATTTTACACTATATAATTATTTTAAATTGTAACATTAAATTTAAAATAAAACACACAGACACGATGGAAAATCATGTTTAAAAAAAAGGTTATTTTTTGAGAAAAAATTGATTATATATTAACTCTATGACTAGTGATAATAATTTGATGTATATCATGTAATAGAACTGATATATGAAATAAAATATAATTTATTTCATTCTATATTGTATGTTGTAATAAATAATTTAAAATGAGAAACATTATTCACTTTTAAAGATTTTTCAGAAAAGTCATGTGTTTAAATCAGAAACCAACTATTACTAAAATACCGTATGAAGAATATTAAAATGTAACTGGTTTAAATATATCTATAAAATTCATATTTTATTTTATGTAATAATAAAATCAAAATGAGAATTTAAATTTTTTTAATTTATTAAAAACAATTGATGTTTTAATAAAATAAAATATTTTTTCACTATCCACAAAAAAATGAATATTTTCAGAAAAAACCCAAAATTTCACGAAATGTTTACATTGATACTCCAGTTTAGAAAATTCATTTTTTTTTATAAAAAAATTTCTAATAGTTCTTAATATTAGTTATAATATTTTATTCTTTAAGTGAAAAAAAAAACACTTTTGATGAAAATATATTCCTAAATATTATAATTAATTTACTAACTTTATTTGTATATTAACTAAAATTTTTCAATAAGATATATTTATAATGACACTTCTATATGTATATATAATATAAATTATTTAATAAAATTAATAATTGAAAAATACCAACTAAATAAAAAATATTACATTTTCATAAATATTAATATTTATGAATTAAATATTAATTTTACTTTAAATAGGATGCTATCTTTGATGGGGTACCCAATACACAACAATTATCTTATTTGAAATATTACGTTTCACAAAACATTGAGTTATACTGATAAATAATAATTTAATTTTATTATTTTAAATAGTAGTTAACGCAAAGTTGTTGTATTAGTGAGAATGAATAGAAATTACTAAAATATGATTACACATGTATATTAAATGTTTTTACATGTATCCAATAAAATTTTGAATCCTAAAATGTGAATTAATCCAATTTTAAGCATAAACACTCTAATATTCTTTAAAAGGTCGATTTATAGCCTTTTTATGGAGAACCCTTTTTAAATATTGTTTTTTTTTCGCTTTTATATCCTCAATTTGAGAAAATAATATTATTTTTTATAATAGGGACATAAGAATTTAATTTGGATGAAATTTTGGTATTTTTCTCATAATATTCATTTTTTAATGAATAGAGAAAAATACTGCATTTTAATTCAAAACTACCTTTTAATTTAATTTATTTATATGATAGATAGTTATTTAAATTTTTTTTAAAGTGTAATTGGAGTATATTTATACCAATTAATCCAATGTTGGTTATTGGAAGTAATTTAACTCTTAATTTTGACATAAACAAATGGTAAATCTTTTGATAGTGATTATTTATTAAAAACATGCTTTTTGTTTTGACAAAGATAATTAATTTTATATTAATTTCATTCACATATGTTTTTTGAATTAGGAAAAATGGACTCAATATTTGGACTAAGGGGGTCCAAATTTAGTAAATATGTTTTTTTTATTTTTAGACATTATGAATATTTACTTCAGCAAATATGGGTGAAAAATAATATTATAATAATATTAAATTACCCTTACACTTTTACTAACCATATTGGATGATACATGTATGACCATGGGAATCCTTGAGTTGATTTTGGGACCCCATGGAGCAACTAGGGATTGATAATGACCCTTTATATTAATTAATTTAAAGTATTGACATAAATAACATATTCATGAATCATTTAACCAAATAAACATTTATATGGGGCTATATAAGTTTTTTATTTGGCTAAAAATATTAATTTTAAATCTAAAAAGATTTCCTAAATCATGGTATTTTATTTCTAATTTTCAAACAATATATAAATAAACTTATTGATGACACAATAGTGATACAGTAATTACTTCAATAATAAAGGATTCAAATAAAAGATAATATAAACATTTAAATAATTTTTTTAACCTTTTTATTCCATCCAATAAATATATAGATTAATACGACTTGTTATATATGAATTAAAGATGTTTTTCAAATAATCATGTTGGTTTGGGTTTTTTAACAAGTCAGGATATGAATAGTATTAAAATTGACAAAAAAGAGTTTGTAAATCAAACAATATTTAAATAAATGATAAAATAGTCCTAAAAATCTAATATTTGTCCAAATGAAAAATATGATGTTAATAATGGAATTAAATATCCAATTTGGGTCACTTGATATTTTATAGTAAATATATTAACCATATAGTATGAATATATAAGCGGACATGGTAAAAGTTAAAGAAGTTAACAGAGGGTTAAATACAAAATATAAGGATTAACATATATAAAAATCCTGTCCAATTATTAATTCATGATTCTATTTAGAAATATATAAACCTTATTTTTGAATTAAATAATTTTTTGACCTTTCGAAACCAAAAATAATTATATAATAAAACAATATTTTCAATCAATCCTAAAGAGCCCCTCCTCCCCCTTATAAAAATACATAACATAAAATCGTTACTCAACCCTATAAATCCCTTTTGTATTGATTATAATATTCCCAAATAATCTCCCAATATACCTCTCTTCCTCTTATAATACTTACCTTAGGCCTAAAGAACTTCAAGAAAGCCTTTTAGTTCAAACGAAAGGGAGTTACCCGATTTCAAGGTAACGTCTTCCCTCAAGTTATCTTCTTTTATTTTACTTATTCACTCCCTATTCGTTTAATATAATTATTTTACATATCAAAAATTGTATCATAAATATTCTATGTTTTTATAAGAAGGATTCAAACTACAGTAACACACACCTCCATCTAATAGAAACAAACATATTGATACTGTGTACGATGATCTGCTACTTCACGAAACGATGATTATTCGATTTTCTCCTACCGCATCTCATGGTAGCCATTATGTTGTAATTGTATTTATATGTAATAAATATTATATTTATAATTTCTCTATGATTTTTTATGTTTCATTTATTTCATACTATTATGGTGTCCATAATGTTTAAATACGATAATTTCAATTGAGTATGTGCGGACTACCGCCCCCTCAAAGTGATATGACTCGTTCGTTCCATAAGCGGAATGTATAAATAATGTAATTACTAAAATTATATATGATATTATACTATGATTATAATATACCTATGTATCATGATATTTTAATTCTATTAAATATGAAATACAAATTAAAGTAGCGTTCATGTGTACGAATGATTTAATGTCTCCATGAATGGTGCATTTCATTTATTATCTCCAAATGTTAAGTACTATTAAAAATAAATATATATACTGGATATATATGATATATATAATATCTTAATCACAAATATCATTCTTAAGATAATAGAATTTTGACCACATAGACAACATTTAATTATAAGAAGTTCATTTTTGACCAAAATACCAAATATCGACAAAACAACCATTATTAACTTAAAGGATGACGTAATGATTATAATGTGGTAATCGGTAATATAAAAGGAATAATAAACATTGAATGTTTCTAATTAAATTATAAAATAACATTATTTTGTTGTTCATAAGATTTAATAACGAACAAATCATGTTGGACACGAGTTAAGGGAACTCCTTAACCCAATTTCCATTCTTCGGGTTAAAATTATACTTCATAATTATGTCGTGCTATGATTATGTTAGAAATACTTTTTTTTGTCATATCTTGTATTTATAATTTATTAATGTGTACATATATTGGATACACATAATTGATCAATTTTATTCACAATATGATCTTTGTAAGGAACATATAAACCCAATTTCAATTCTTTGGGTTATTCTTCAACTTCTTGATTATGTCGTGCATTGAATATCTGTTAATGACCTCTAATTTTTTTACACAATATATCCTCCTATATTGGGTGAATTTATATTTTCCACACATAACTATTTTAGTAATTTATCGTTAACCTAATGATACAATATGTGTATGGTACTTCATATCAACCTCCATTTATTGAGACATATTTCAATTTATACACAACATTCATTTATTTGGTTTATAAAACCTTTTTAAATTTCATTTCATTCAAAGGGAATGTTTTTTATAAGGACCCGACCTTAATCCTTACTTAATATTGAATTGAATGAATAATTAACATCGAGGATCTTTTCAGGTTCAGAGTTTTAGAGAATTAGGACATAACTAATACATCTCAAAAGATTACAAAGTAGTCACTTCTACTAAATTTCTTTAAAATAAAAACTCTTAAAAAGAAACATGTCTAGTCCCATGTTTTAGACAGCATGACTTTTCCATGATCCCATCCTTGACCATATTCCACATTAAGTCCTGTGAAAAACATTTCAAAAACTTGGGGTGAGCATAAAAAGCTCAGTAAAGGATACACAAAGAAGGAAAACTGTTAGTTTTTTCAAAACAACCAGTAAACCATGAATACTTTATCAAAGTAATACTTTTCACCTATATGAAGTAGTAAAAAATCTTCACTGAATAAAAGACCATTACTTACCCTTTTGTAACCAAAAGATTACCATGAAACCCATATAAATAACACATAACATATAAAGGTAAAATGGGACATAAACATACTTAAATGGAATAACCATACGGTCGACTTCCACACATACTTAATGGGATATCCATACGGCTGACGTCCATACCCAATGCATTAGAAGTTATAACGTAACCACCCGTCCTGGTATTCACAGAACCACCCATCACATGGTTTATCACGTAACCACACAAAAAATTTCCAAGTACCATCATTACACATAAAATACTGAAAATATAAACATTTCAATAACAACATTTAATTTTCAATCAAAATAAGTAATTTCAATATATTGAATTAATCAATCCATTTTCAAAAATCATTTAAAAGAAATTTTTCAATCAATGATTCCAATACCACATTCAAGCTTTTATTGGAATTATAATTTTAAAAAATTAATGTCTATATAAATAAATACTAAAAACTATTTTGAAAACATGGACATTAAAGATAAAGATTTAGAATAATGAATCTTTAAAATATTTAAAAATGTATTTGTATTAAAGAGTTTTTAAAAAAATGAGAGACTCCTGAATACTAATAATTACGGAATAACATGTAATCCGAGATTTATAATATCATGAGAATAAAGGGATTCATGATATAATATGCCAAAGGACAGTATACACACCATATAAGAGTGAATTGGTGCATAACAATAATGAAGTCTCAATGGAAGTGTAAATTGAGATTAAATCTATTATAAAGATGGTATCCTTAAATTAAGGATAAATCTATAACATAAATATGTGTGAGAAATATAAATACACCCAATATAAGTGGATATTAAGTGTGAAACAATCCGAGGTCATTCACACATAATCTTGGAAAAACAAAACCAATGACATAGATATTTAACTCAATGAAATGAGATTGAGTTATGATTTCCCATACAAGTTCATAAGAATTTATCAATGAGATGATTATGTGTAGAAATACTATATCCACAAAAAGGTTTGTGGAAATTACAACATAGAGATTCCACACATAATCATGGAATAATAAAATCATGAAGTAGAGGTTTAACACAAATAATTGAAAGTGGGTTAAGAAGTTCCCTTACCGAAATACGACAGCCTAATGGCGTCACATTAAAATTCAGAAAATGAGTTGATGAGAGAGAAAATGGTATCTCATCACTTGGACATAAAATTTACATAAATTAGGGTACATAAGAACATATCCCAACATAATATTATGTGATGTAAAAGACATAACAAACGAAGTCTTTTAAAATGGGATGGTGAATGGTCCCCTTAACGAGTTGGGTAACATACAAAACATACACCCCATGGAGGAAGGGTCATACAATGAAGATGTAAATACCCATAAATGATATTATACTATACAAAGTTTATAATAATGGGCAGTACATACACCAATCAAATGAAATAGTGTCAAACGTAGCATAAATGTCACGGGAATAAAAGTGTGATGAAAAATCCCTTACGGAAACTCGGCAGCCTAACAACGCCACATAAAACATCCAAAAATGTATTTTTGAGATCAAATAGGGTCGCTCATAATATAAAAAAAATATTATAGTATTAGTAATATAAAATAACATCCCCAAACATAAGAAATATGAGCTTAAAAGAAATGAAATAAAAGAGTGTACTTAAAAGGAAGGGAGGGGTAGGATCCCTAACCTGGGGTCTGACTTGACTCGATCATTCATTATCGTCCTGAATAATAAACTTGAGTTAATTTCCACTAGCTTAAGATCCGTTTTCAAGTTAATTATTCCTTTTATATCACTTATTGTCATTTTAAATAATTATGTAATCATTTAAGTAATAATGTTTGTTTTGTCAATATTTGGTTCTTAAATCGAAAGTGGACTTCTTACAATTACATGTTGTTCGTGTGGTCAATGGTTCATTATATCCAGAATGATATTCATGATTTTGATATCATTTATATCATATATATCTCGAATATACAAGTATTTATAATATTACATAATCATTTAGAGGTAAGAAATGAAATGGACCGTTCATGGAGACAGTAAGCAGTACGTACACATGAACGCTACTTTCATTTCTATGACAGATTAATGGAATTAAAACCAAATGAGAGGTATGTATATATTAATTCCATAAGTATATTCATAATTTATATGTAACATAAATAATATATAATAACTTTAAATCCATCCTTTATACATCCTACATATGGAATTAATGAATCAAATCACTTTGAGGGGCGGTAGTTCGCACTTCCTAAAATGAAATTATCGTGTTTACCCATAATGGAAACCATAAAGGTATGAAAAAAAATTAATATACAGAATGTTAAGTGAAAAATAAACATCTTATATATCATATATAAATATAGTGACATCTTAATGGCCTCCTTTTAAAGTGTTATATGAGTGTTGAACAATCATCGTTTCGTAAGGCAGAAATTCGTTATCCACAGAAACAATATGTTCTTTAACAATTAGATATAGGTGTGTGTAAGTGTAGCTCGAATTTTTAATATAACAACATCCTAGTATATTTAAGATACTTAAGTTGTTACAAAATAAAATAATAAAAAGAGTTTATGGGGGTGGAGAAGCAAAATAAAACAAAAGAACACAAGACAAGACACTACCTTTAATTCGGGTAACTGTTTTTGATTTGAGCTCAATGGATTCCTTGGGAAAACTTCTGTGCAAACTGAGGCTTCTAGGAGTAAGATAGTGATGTGGAGAGAAAAAATTGGCAGGGGTTGGATGAGACAAAGTCTTGAGAGGTGTGGGAAAAGAGGTAGTGGTGGGGGCCTTTTATAAGAGGAGAGGAGGGGAACTCTTGGAACATAAGGAAATATTACTTTATTTTAGAATGATTTTCGGATTTGAAAGGTCCCATATTGATGTGTTTCAAGGATAAGGTGATAAGGGTTCGAAATCCACTCATAAAATAGGTTTTGGACATGTGTAGGTCTTAGATTGTACAATATCATTCCATTTTAATTAAATCGTTAAATAACGAGGTAATCGCTGCATCATCATCGTGTCATAAATAATTTAATTTAGTTAATGTCTAAAAATTATAAAAAAATCGATGATGTAGGAAAACTTTTTAGCTTTCTAATTAATATTTATAGTAAAAAATATGACTTGTATAACCCCATATAATTTTTTTTAATAAAACAACACATGTTTGTGACATTTTAATTTTAACATTAAATAAAAAGGTATCAATGTCATTTTCCTACCAAAGTGGCTCCATGGGTTCCCCAAGTTGACCCATGGATTTTTTTGGTCGGCCATGACACATCCAATGATGGTAGGACATGTGTCTAGGTCATATCATATTATTATAACATTATTTTTACCTTAAATTACACTAATTACCTCTAATCGCGATTAAAAAACTTAAAAGTTACTATTCACCAAAATATAATTTTAATCTCATTGAACCACATATTACTTCTTAATGACAACCATGTATGTCAGATTTTTGAAATTCAAATCACAGAAGTGGTAATGTTTCATTTAAACGAAAAAATCAGTTTCTTTAACTACCACTTAGTGGTTTCACTATTCATCAAAAATTGAAGTTTTTTGGAAAATTACCAAAAATTTACCCTAGGCTATATTTGATATTCTGAATTAAAAAACGATGTCTATTTTAAAAAATTCAAATAATATAAGTTCCATTAATTAATTTAATAATTAATTCACACTGTCAGAGCAAATAGCATGTTTTTATGAAACAATAAGTATCAAAAGATTGACACTAGTTTAAGTCCAATTTCAAGATGAAATTAATTCCAATGACCACTATTGGATTAAATGGTGAAAATATATTCTAATTACACATTGAAACCAATTATAAAGATAATATAATCATATAAAAATATTAGAATAAATAGAGGTTTTGAATTAAAATACAACATTTTTCAGTAGTCATTAAATAAAATGATCTTTATCGGAAAAATAGAAAAAATTTACACAAAGAGAATTTTGATGTCCCGATTCTAAAGAAGAGTTTTATTTGGTCCAATAGTGTGTATAAGGGTGATGAAAACTATATTTAATGACGGTTCTCCATCAAAAGTTGATAAGTGGACCTTTAGTGAAAATTAAGGTATATATGCCTAAAATTGAATTCTTTTCGTATTTTAATCCTTTATCCTTTATTGGATAAATGTAAAAACATTTAAAAAACATATGTAATCATATTTTAGTTATTTCTATTCATTCCCGCAAATACAAAGGCTACCTGTTAACTAACATTTAAAATAATTTTATTTTATTATTATAGTGCAACGTAAGATTTCAAAGGAACTCGTTTTTGCGTATTGGGTAAGCCATCAAGCATAAAATTCCCTTTAAATTAATATTCACATTTTATTCAAAAAAAGGATAATTATAAAAATGTCATATTCTTTATTTACCTGGGGTGTTACATCCTTCCCCTTTTTATGAATTGTGTCCTCGCAATTTTAAAATTGGGCTCAGAAACTTCATTGAAAGTCCCACATCCAAACAAGAGTCGGTAAAACAATCACTTTAATAGAAATAAAGAGGAGTACAGAGGTCACCTGAGTTAACCCATACTAGGATTCCATGTAAGAAAACATGGACATGGAGGAAAAAAAAGGGTCATGATCTGAGGGAGAGTGATAGTAAACATGTCTAGGAGAAAGTTAACCATAAGAAAATCACAAACTTGTGATGGGTTAAACGGTATTCGATTCCCCAGTAGGAAAAAATAACAGACAACATTTTTGTTTTAAGTTATTTTCATTGAGAAATTTATTTTTGAGCATAACAAAATCATAATGAAACATACTTACTTATCACGTAGATTTTTAACTTTTATTATATTCCTTAATCAAACTCATATTTTCTCTAAAATACGAGTATTTAGGAAGACTGGTTTGCATTATAAGTACTATAATCAACTACTAGAGAATCATGTAATCCAAAAAAGAGTACTATATATTTCCCATGTCTTTAGAAAAAATCCAAAACCAAAATTGTTAGTATGAGATCAGATAATCCAAAAAAGTATAATCCTTTATAAAAAGAATATCTATTCTTAATCTCCAAAATTTGTCCAAAAAAACCCCAAAGTTCAACGAAGACCATTCGATAAACAATTGTCCATAAAATTCTTCAAAGTAAACCAAACTAAGATTGAAACCCATATATTTGAATGATTTAATCACATAGTCTTCCAAGGTACACATTAACTTTTATCTCCAAATAACATCAGTTGGTCTTAAATTCTCACATTGAAAAGTAGTTAACCGAATCACATATCATCCATGATAAGTTAATAATTTCCATAGAAACCCAAAATAAACTTACTCTTGATACCTAAAATCATCTAACTAAAATGAATTAGTCAAACTAACCAGGTACTTCACGTAGTCCAGTGGTAGTCGATAAATAACAGTGACACTTTGGTTGTGGGTTCGATTCCTACATCTTTGTCCGATGTGACGGGTTGTCACACGGTCTGCGTGTTATTATTTTTCCAAAACTATATAATTCTTAAAACATTCCCCAAAACAAGATAAAATCTTCAAAAATAATCATAAAATATTTTAACCTCAAGTTTATCTCATGCCTTTCATTTTCCAACATAACATATAATAACCCTTAATTACCTCAAAAGTAAGGATCATATAAACTCTAATGGTTACCTTTGTAATTATTACCTGAACATCCACATCGATTTATCATCTCGTACAAGATGCATTACAGAACACACCAAGGTTAAAGTTGTTGATCAAGACTCCTTGGTAGTTTTTTTTAATAACCACGAGTTTTCTCATTGAATCCCCAATTTCATCCAGTCTCTTAATCAGAGAACCACCACAGTTTCCTTCAAACATGTTGTCACTTTGGTGCTTTCTAGATCCATCCATTTACTAAAACCAAAAAGGTCAGTGTGAGTATATCAAAAAAACCATCATGTACTAATGAGGAAGATTAACAATATGATATACTTACTCATTAAATTTATCTAAAACTATGACTCTTTCTGAAATACTAACCATTATGGTAATGTCACTTATTCTTAGAGGATACCCTAACCTCTAAAGTTATCTAAACCGACCTCTAATACCAACTATAAGGCCATGACCTTTTACCTTACTTAATATTGAATTAAATTAATAATTCACATCGAGGATCTTTTCAGGTTTAGTGTTTTAGAGAATTAGGACATAACTATTACATCTCAAAAGATTACAAAGCAGTCACTTATACTAAATTTCCATAAAATAAAAACTCTAAAAAAGAAACATGTCTTTTTCCATGTTTTAGATAGCATGACTTTTCCTTGATCCCATCCTTGACCCTATTCCACTTTATGTCCTATGAAATACATTTCAAAAACTTGGGGTGAGCATAAAAAGCTCAGTAAAGGATACAAAAAGAAGGAAAACTATTAGTTTTTTTCAAAAAAAACCAGTAAACCATGAATACTTTATCAATGTAATACTTTTCACCTTTATGAAGTAGTAAAAACACTTAACTGAATAAATGAACATTACTTACACTTTTGTAACCAACAGATTACCATAAAACCCATATAATGAACACATAACATATAAAGGTAACATGGGACCTAAATATACTTAAATGGAATAACCAAACGGACGACTTCCACACATACTTAATGGAATAGCCATACAGGCGACTTCCATACCCAATGCATTGGAGGTTATAACATAACTACCCATCCTGGTATTCACGACACCACCTGTCATATAGTTTATCATGTAACCGCCCGAAAAATTTCCAAGTACCATCATTACAAATAAAATCTTGAAAATATAAACATTTCATTTTCAATCAAAATAAGTAATTCCTAGATATTGAATTAATCAATCCATTTTCAAAAATCATTTAAAAGAGATTTTTGAATCAAAGTGTCCCATAACACTTTGAAGCTTTTATTGGAATTATAATTTTAAAACATTAATGTCCATATAAATAAATAATGAAAACCATTTTGAAAACATGGACATTAAAGAAAAAGATTTAGAATAATGAATCTTGAAAACATTTAAAAAGATCTTTTTGTTAAAGAGTTTTTAACAAAATGAGAGACTCTTGAATACAAATAATTGTGGAATCACATTTAATCCGAGAATTATAATATTATGAGAATAAAGGGATTCATGATATTATATGTCAAAGGACAGTAAACACACCATATAAGAGTGAATTGGTGCATAACAACAATGAAGTTTCAATGGAAATGTAAATTGAGATAAAATCCATTATAAAGATGGTATCCTTAAATTAAGGATAAATATATCACATAATTATGTGTGAGAAATATAAATACACCCAATATAAGTTGATATTATGTGTGAAACAATCATAGGTCATTCACACATAATCTTGGAAAAAATAAACCTATGTCATTGATATTTAACTCAATGAAATGAGATTGAGCTATGATTTCCCATAAGAGTTCATAAGAATTTATCAATGAGATGATTATGTGTAGAAATACTATATCCAAAAGATTTTTTGGGGAAATTACAACATAGAGATTACACACATAATATTTACATAATAAAATCAATAATTAGAGGTTTATCCCCATTAATTGAAAGTGGGTTAAGAAGTTCCCTTACAGAAATCCGACAGCCTAACGACGTCACATTAAAATTCAGAAAATGAGTTGATGAGAGAGAAAATGGTATCTCATCACTTGGGCATAAAATTTAAATAAATAAGGGTACAGAAGAACATATCCCAACAAAATAGTATGTGAATTAAAAGACATAACAAAATAAGTCTTTTAAAAAGAGGAGGGTGAATGGTCCCCTTACCGAGTTGGGTAACTTTCGATACATACACCCCATGGAAGAATGGTCATACAATGAAGATGTAAATACCCATAAATAAAATTATACTACAAAAAATGTATAATAATTTGAAGTACATTCACCACTCAAATGATATAGTGGCAAACGTAGAATAAATGTCACGGTAATAAAAGTGAGATGAAAAATCCCTTATGGAAACTCGACAGCCTAACAACGCCACTTAAAACTTCCAAAACTGGATTTATGAGATCAAATGGGGTATATCATAATATGAAAATAAATATAAAATTATGAGGAATATAAAATAACATCCCCAAACATAAGAAATATGAGCTTAAAATAAATTAAATAAAAGAGTGTACTTAAAAAGAAAGGGAGGGGTAGGATCCCTTACCTCAAGTCCGACTTGACTCGATCGTTATTTAACGTAATAAATAATAATATTGAGTTAATTTCAACATGATTAAGAACCTTTTTCAACATATTTATTCCTTTTATATCACTTATTGCCATGTTATAAGCATTATGTAATCATTTATGTTAATAATGTTTGTTTTGTCGATATTTGATTCTTAAGTCGAAAGTGGACTTCTTACAATTACATGTTGTTCGTGCGGTCAAAGGTTCATTATATCCAGAATGATATTCATGATTTGGATATCATATATATCATATATATCAATAATATAAATGTATTTATAATATTACATAATCATTTAGAGGTAAGAAATGAAATGTACCGTTCATGGAGACAGTAAGTCGTACGTACGCATGAACGCTACTTTCATTTCTATGTCATATTAATGAAATTAAAACCAAATGAGTGGTATGTATATTTCAATTCCAGAAATATATTCATAATTTATATGTAACATACATAATATATAATAACTTTAAATCCATCCTTTATACATCCCACATATGGAATTAACGAATCAAATCACTTTGAGGGGGCGGTAGTCCTCACTTCCTAAAACAAAATTATCGTGTTTACCCACAATGGAAACTATAAAGGTATTAAAAGAAAGAAAAATAATTAATCTTAAGTAAAACATAATAATATTATATATCATATATATATATATAGGGACATCTTAATGGCCACCTTTTAAGTTTTTATATGAGTGTTGAACAATCATCGTTTTGTAAGGCAGAAATTCACCATCCACAAAAAAAAAGTATGTTCATTAACCATTAGATGTAGGTGTGTGTAAGTGTAGCTCGGATTATTATTATAACAACATCCAATTATATTTATGATACTGGATTTGTTACAAAAGGAAAGAATAAATAGATTTTAGGGGGTGGAGAAGCAAAATAAAACAAAATAACACAAGAAAAGACACTACCTTTAAATTAGGTAACTCTTTTTGATTTGAGCTCAAAGGCTTCCTTGGGAAAACTTCTGCCCAGACTGAGGATTCTAGGAGTAAGAGAGGGATGTGGAGAGACAAAATGGGCCGGGGTTGGTCGAGCCAAAGGCTTGAGAGGTGTGGGTAAGGAGGTAGAGGTGGGGGCCTTTTATAAGAGTAGAGGAGGGGCACTCTTGTAAAGTAAAGAAATGTTACTTTATTTTAGAATGAGTTTCGGATTTTAAAGGTCCCACATTGATGTTTTTAGAGGATAAAGTGATAAGGGTTCTAAATACACTCATCCAATAGGTTTTGGACATGTGTAGTTCTTATATTTTACATTATCTTTCCATTTTATTTAAATTGTTAAATATTGAGGTAATCGCTGCATCATCATAGTGTCATAAATAATTTTATTTAGTTATTGTCTAAAAATTATAAAAAATACTATGATGTAGGAAATATTTATAGATTTTGAAATAATATTTATAGTAAAAAATCTGACTTGTATCACGCCATAAAAAAATTGTTTCAGTAAAATAACACATGTTTGTGACATTTTAATTTTATCATTAAATAAAAAGGTGTTAATGTCATTTTCCTACCAAAGTGGCTCCATGGGGTCCCCAAGTTGACCCATGTATTTTCTTGGTCGGCCATGACACATAAAATGAGGGTAGGACATGTGTCTAGGTCATTTCATATTATTAAAACATTATTTTTACCTAAAATTGCACTAATTAACTCTAATCGCAATTAATATACTTAAAAGTTACAATTCACCAAAAAATTATTTTAATCCCATTGAACCACATTTTACTTCTTAATGACATCCATTTATGTCATATTTTTGAAATTCAAATCACAGAAGTGGTAATGTTTCATTTAAAGGAAAAATTCAGTTTCTTTAACTACCACTTGGTGGTTTCACTATTCATAAAAAATTGAAGTTTTTCAGAAAATTACCAAAAATTTACCCTATGCTATATTTGATATTCCGAATTAAAAAATGATGTATATTTTACAATATTCATGAAATATATGTTAAATTAATTAATTTAATAATTAATTCCCGCTGTCAGAGCAAATAGCGTGTTTTTATGAAACAATAAGTATCAAAATATTGACACTAGTTTACGTCCAATATCAAGATGAAATTAATTCCAACTACCACTATTAGATTAAATGGTAAAAATATATTCTAATTTCACTTTGAAACAAATTCAAAAGATAATCTAATAATATAAAAATATTATATTAAAAAGAGGTTTTGAATTAAAATACAACATTTTTCACTATTCATTAAAAATGATATTTATCAGAAAAATAGAAAAAATTTACACAAAGTGAATTTTGATGTCCTGATTCTAAAGAAGTGTTTTATTTGGTCCAATAGAATGTATAAGAGTGACCAAATCTATATTTAATGATGGTTTTCCATCAAAAGTTGATAAGTGGACCTTTAGTGAAAATTAAATTATATATGCCTAAAATTGAATTCTTTTCGTATTTTAAGACATTATCCTTTATTGGATAAATGTAAAAACATTTAACAAACATATGTAATCATATTTTAGTTATTTCTATTCATTACCGACAATACAATGCCTACAGGTTAACTAACATTTAAAATAATTTTATTTTATTATTAGAGTGCAACGTAAGATTTAAAAGGAACTCATTGTTGCGTATTGGGTAATCCATCAAGCGTACCATTCCCTATAAATTAATATTAACATTTTATTCAAAAAAAGGGATAAATATAAAATTTTCATATTCTTTATTTACCTGGGGTGTTACATTTTTATACATAGTTTTTTGCTAAAAAATTAAAAGTATTGTTTCATTTAAATGTATGTGGTGACAAAGTCCTTTCCCCCGCCACGAGTATTATTTGATCTTTGGTTTCCGTAACACACTATAGTAGTTTTTTTAAATGAAAAATATTTACCATATACCATCTTTACGTATTTTGGTATTGAAAATGGTTTAGATAATGTGTTGATTATTTCAATACTATTAAATGATATATTGTGATTTAAATGTGGAAATGTTAT
Organism: Viscum album; assembly: GCA_963277665.1. Classification (NCBI taxonomy): domain Eukaryota; kingdom Viridiplantae; phylum Streptophyta; class Magnoliopsida; order Santalales; family Viscaceae; genus Viscum; species Viscum album. Next base: position 1,439,385,045 of record OY728133.1, on the reverse strand, counting down.
CATTAGATTATGATTTTTTATGTGTTATGAATATGATATAGTTTTTGGTCATTGTTTAAGGTTACGAGGGGTTCCTTAAAAAACCTAGGGCAGGTGTGCACGAGATAGCTCTTCAATGCATTGTGTAATGTAACGGATGTAAACATTAATGTTTCTCCTAAGAAATTTATGGAATATACTGTGATGGGTATTTCAAATTATACTCCATATGTAGATGTGAAAGATACAACATATGTATTATATGGATGCCCCTAGTAAGCATTATGGATTATGATTTTCATGTGTTATTCATGAATCTTATGATTTTTTGGTATGTTAAAGATTGAAATGTATGATTGCGTTGAATTATATGTATTGATGGAATAATGTTTTCTTTCCTTGTTTTATAAACCTTACTGTGATTTTTATGCTCATTCCATGTTTTTGAATTGTTTTTCACAGGGTATAAGGAAGGGTAATAGAAAAAAAATTGTGAAAAAAATTTCAAGAAAAGAACTCAAGTTTTTCTTAAAAGTTTTTATTTTATGAAAAAATAGCTACTGATTAGAGGTGTCTTCTTATTAATTAAAGAAATGTAATTGAATAGTTATGGCCTAATTCTCTAAAAATCTAAACCTAAAAATATCCGAAATGTGAATTATTATATTAATTCAAGATTATATAAGGTTTAAGGTTGGGTCATTATTATTGGTATCAGAAGTTAGTTTAAACATGTTTAGGGATTAAAATTGTTTTAGACACCTGGTTAGTCTCTATGTCAACTCCTTACGACAAATCCTTATTTTGTAAAAATTTTAGATCAAGTAAAATTTGTTTCAAATGGAAGGAGGAGGATCTCAAATGACATTCTTATCTCTTCCTGATGACTTTCTTGCAATAATATTGCAATGTCATGTCCAGATGACTCTAAAACATTTTCTAACATACAACCCACATGCAAGCAATTGTTTGAGATATCAAACACCTTTTTTATACCTCAATTTCATCACAGATCATGGGTTATATTTAATCAAATCCTATTTTATCCATTTTATCATATTTTCAAAAAACATAAATATAATAAAGGTATTTTCATGTATTTTACCATATCACATGATTTTGAGGTATATTAGGATTTTTAAAATGGTTCTGAAGAAGGATTTCCTTGCACAACCTGTTCATATTTCCATTTAAATTATTTTCTATCAACACATACATATTTTATTCTAAAAGGACCATTAATTGAATGTTTTAAGTCAATCTCAGTTAGTCTATTTTAAGGAAATCATTTTTTATCAGTTGTTTTGAAAATATATTCCATAGATGATTATATTCAGAAAATATTTTTCTATGATCATCCATATGTCCCATATTGTAGGAGGTGTATTTAGATTAAGGAAGCGGATGATTTTGAGGGATCTCTAAATCATTATTTCAATGGATGGACCATCTATATACATGAACAATATGATGATGAAATTTGTAGGACACCATGATCATGGTATGATGTTATTTATTTGGAAAAAGTGTTATTTTATAGAGGTAAAAAAATTGTCAATTTATATAAGACTTTATGAATTAAGATATTGAGGTCATTATGAGTTGGGATGAAAATGAGAGGCATTACATAACAATTGTGGTTAAATCATGCTATGGTTATTTTTGAGGAGTTCATCTCATTTTTATGAATGTTATAAAATTTTATAGATTTTGAAAAAGGAAAATACACCAACTATGTGACAACCCATGGCGTCAAAAAAAGCCGCGGTAATCGAACCCCTAACCAAAGTGTGATTAATATTTATCACCTACCACTGGACTATGTGAATTCCATAGTTAGTATGAGTTATTATTTTAAGTTAAATCATATTATTAATCCAGAATATGTTTATTTAGGATCTTATGTATTATTAAATTTATATCCTCAGTATAGGAAAATGATTTGGGCATTAAGTGATAAAGGATATTTTAGAATAATTTTTTTCTTTTTTGGAAACTATATTCCTAAGGAAAATAGAATACATTTGGATTTCAATTTAGGAATAATTGTTGGATTATTTTTGGAATAATCTTTGATTTTATTATGGAAATATGGTGATTTTGTTTATTTATGTAAATTATTAACCTATTATAGAGAATATGTGATTTGTTTAATTACACTTTAGTATGAGACATTATTATTTTTCTATGTTATTTGGAGATAAATGTTAACATTTACTATATAATACTATGTGATCAAATCCTTATTAATTTTGGGATTCAGACTTAGTTTGAATTAATTTAATAAAAATTAAGAACCTTTTTGTAGTTAGTGGTCTTTTTCAAGATATGGGTATTGTTTAATCAATTTGGAAATTAATAGTAGTATTTCATTATTATAAAAGATTATCATTTTTGGGGATTATCTGATCATATACTAACCATTTTTGATTTGGTTAATGTCTATAGACAGGGGAAATATAAGGTTTATATTATATGGATTATATGATTCTCTAGATACTTATTCGAGCACTTCGAGTGTGACAAAGTCATTTTTAATACTCATCGTTTGGAGAAAAGATATGTTTTTGGTTGAAACATAATAAGGGATGAAACTCTACTAGAAAAGTAAGTATATTTCATTATGTACTTAGTCAATATTATAATGAAATTATTCATGTTTATTATATTGAACATAAAACAAAAGATTTTACTGTTATCGTTTCATTCTGGGGAATCAAAGAACGTTTAACCCATCATATGTTTGTGATTTTCTGGTGGTTAACTTTCTCCTACTCATGGTTTCTATCACTCTCTATTAGATCTTGACACTTAGTTTCTCCTTTATATCCATGTTTTTCTACATGGAATCCTAGTATGGGTTATCTCAGTTGAACTTTTTACTTTTCATTCATTATTATAAAGTGATAGTTTATTTGACTCTTTTTCTGTTGTGGGAATTTTAAGGAAATTTCCATCCGAATTTTAAAATTGTGAGGATGCAATTTCCAAAAGTTGGGATGGATGTAACAACCCATATAAATATAGAATATGAAAATTTTATATTTATTAATATTTGTGAATTAAATTTTAATTTTACTTTAAATATGATTCAATGTATTATGCCATACCCTATACTCAACAACAAGTTTCTTTGAAATCTTACATTGCACACAATGTTGAATTATACAGGAAAATAATATTATAATTTTATTATTTAAAATGATAGTTAAATCATAGTCGTTATAAGTGCAGAAATGAACAAAAATAACTAAAATATGACAGAAAATGTTTATTAAATTTTTTTAAACTTATCCAATAAAAGTTAGATTCATTAAATGTGAATGAATCCAATTTTAAAAATAAACACTCTAATAATTTTTAAAAGGTCAATTCACCGCCTTATAATAGGGAACCCTTTTCAAATATAGTTTTTTTCTTTTTTATAGGTTATATTTCACAAAATAATATTCTTCTTTAGAATTGGCAAATAAAAATTTTCATTGGATGAAATTTTGTTATTTTTCTGATAATGTTCATTTTATAATGAATAGTGAAAACACTATATTTTAATTAAAAACTACCTTTTAATATAATTGATTTATATTGTTATATAGTTATTCTAATTGGTTAAAAAGTGTAATTGGAATATATTTTTTACATTTAATCATATTTTTTTCATTATAAGTAATTCCACTCTTAATTTGTGCTTCAACATCGGTAAATCTTTTGATAGTTGTTATTTCAAAAAAACACGATTTTTGTTTTGACAATGGTAATTAATATTAAATTAATTTCTACAACTTCTATTTTTTTAATTTTTAAAATATCAATCCATATTTTTAATTAGGAGGTTTATATTGTGTAAAAATTTATGTTTTATTTTTAGACATTATTAATATTTACTTTAGAAAATATTTTATTTACCATAGATAAAGGGTAAATCAGGTAAATATTGGTAACAAAATAACATTATAATAATATTAAAGTTCACAAACCCTTGTCTTACACCTATTTGATGATAAATTTTCGACCATTGGAATTATTGGTTCTATTTTGGGACCCCATGGGGCCATGTGGGTGTGATAATGACACTTTATATTAATTAATTTAAAGGACAAAAATAACATAAACTGGAATCTTTTTACGAAAACATTTTTTATATGTGGTTATATAAGTTCTGTATTCTAATATAAATATTAATTTGAAACCTAAAATGATTTTATAAATCATGATATTTTATTCATAATTTTCATACATTAAACAAATGAACTTTTTTATGACACAATGGTGATGAAGTAATCGTTTCACTAATAAATGAATTAAACAAATGATATTATAAATATTCAAATAAATTTATTTTGAACATTTATATTCCATAAAAAAATTTAATGATTATTATTAAATTTTATATTTGAGTAAATGATGTTTTATTGAAGGAATCATGTTTTTTGTATTTTTTCAAAACTATTGATATGAATAGTTTTTAAATTGACATAAAAGTGTTTTATATCAATAAATATTTTATTAAATGATAAAATAGTCTTAAAAATCTAATATTTTCCCAAATTACCTATATGATGTTATAATTTTCATTAAGGATCCATTTGGGTCACATGTCATTTTATTTAAATATAATAACCATATTGTATGAATATATAAGAGGGCATAGTAAATGTTAAATAAGGTAACAAAGGGTTAAATAAAAATATAAGGATTAAAAATATCCAAAGAATATCCAATTATTATTGGATGATTTTATTTCAACTTATATACACACATTATTCAAATTAAATATGTTTTGGATATTGATAATCTGAAAATAATTATATAATAAAATAAAATTCTCAAACATTCTTAAAGAGCCCATCCTCCCCATTATAAAATGACATCACCTCTAACCATTACTCAAACCTCTAAAGCCGCAATTTATGTTCCAACATCTTCCCAAATATGCTCCCAATATCCCTCTATTCCTCTTAGATGACTTACCTTAAGCAGAAGGAACATCAAGGAAGCCTTTTGGTTCAAATCCAAGGGGGTTACCCAATTTAAATGTAACATCTTCCCTCGAGTTCTCTATATTTAATTTACTTCCATACTCCCTAAGCTCTTTTTATTCATTGATTACATAACAATAATAGAATACTCAATATAATAGTTTTTTGTTATGAGACGAATTAAAACTACACTTACAGACACCTCCATCTAATCGATACAATCATATTGTTTCTATGTATGACAAACTACCACCTCACGAAACGATGATTGTTCGATTATCTCCTACAATATATCATGGTGGCCATTATGATTGAACTATATCTATATGTTATATATGTTATATTTATATTGTCTCTATTATTTTTTATGTTTCATTTATATAATACCTTTATCATTTCCATAATGGGTAAATACTATAATTTCAAATGAGGAAGTGTGGACTACCACCCCCTCAAAGTGATTTGACTCGTTCATGACACATGGGGAACATATATAGGATGGAGTAACAAAAATTATATATTATATTATAGAGGATTTATAATATACCTATATATCATTATGTTATAATTCCATTATATATAAAACTTAAATGAATGCAGTGTTAATGCGTACGTACGACTTACTATCTCCATTAATGGTGCATTTCTTTTCTTGTCTCAAAAAGTTATATACTATTATAAATATAAATATATGATAGATATATATGATATATATGATATCTAAATCACTAATATCATGTTTTAGATAATTTATTTTTACCACATGAACAACTTTTGATTATAATAAGTTCATTTTTGACTCAGGTACCAAATATCGACAAAACAACTGTTATTATCATAAATGATAATGTAATGTTTATAACATGGTAATATGTAATATAATTGAAATAATAAACTTGAAAATTGTTCATAAGAAATTTGAAATAAACTTCAGTTTAATATTTAGGAGATTAAAGAACGAACAAGTTATGTCAGACACAAGGTAAGGGAACTCCTCAACCAAATTTCCATTTTGGTTTTAAAATTATACATTTTTATTATGTCTTGCAATTATTATGTGAGAAATAATTTTTTTATCATATCATTTATTTATAATTTCTTTATGTGTACTTATTGTGAATACACATAATGGATCTATTTTATTTACAAATTGTTCTTTTTAAGGGAACTTCATAACCTTATATCCATTCTTTTAGTTAAACATCAAATTCTCGATATTACATGATATTAATATGTGGAATGACCTATGATTGTTTCAATATTAATATCCTCCCATATATGGTGTATTTATAATTTTCACACATAACTATTTCAGTAATTTATCCTTAATCTAATGGTACAATCTTTGTAAGGGAATTCTTCTTAATATCCTTTCATTGAAGCATATTTTTATTTATACACAACTTTCTTTTATACGGTGTATAAACCCCTTTGAATTTTAGTTTAATTCAAAGATAATATTTTTATACAATGAGTTTTAATAAATTACCAAAAAGGAATTTATCTTTTTAATTTATTTGGTGGAAATGACCTTTCTGCCACCACAATTATTATTTGACCATTGGATTCCTTAACAAGTGATAATATTTTTAAAAGGAAAATGAATACCTTATACCATTTTTAGGTATTTTGTATTGAAAAAGATTTAGAAAATGAATTGATAATTTCAATATCATTAAATGATATATTGTGATTGAAATGTGCAAGTGTTGTCTTTCCTTTATGCTTGATTTTTGTGTTATGAATATGTTATGGTTCTTGGGCATTGTTTACATATACTGGTAGTTCTGTGATAATCCTAGGGTGGGTGAGCCCAAGATATCTCTCCAATGCATTGGGTATAATGACTAAGGTAAACATTAATGTTTCTCAAATGATATTTATAGAATATACAACGATTGGTATTACAAATGTAACACCCTATGTAGCTGTGAAAACTACAATGTACGTACTATATTGATACCGCAATTTGCCTTTATGATTTATGATTTCCATGTGTTATTCATGATAAATATGATTTTGTATGGTATGTTAATAATTGAAAATTATGATTTCATTGACTTCAGTGTATTTATGGAATAATGTTTTCTTTCATTGATTTAGAACCCTTTATATGGGTTTTATGCTCATCCCATGTTTTTGAAATGTTTTTACAGGATATAAGGAAGGGTAAGTGAAATGAAGAATTTAAGAACATTTTTATCAAGAAATGGACTCATGTTTTCTTTAACGAGTATTTAATTTATGAAAAAATGGATACTTAGTAGAAGTGTATAATTTGAAATTATTGAGACGTAATTTAATAGTTATGGTTTAATTATCTAAAACTCCAAGCATGAAAAGTTCCTCAATGATAATTATTAACTTGATTAAAGATAGCATAATGTTTAATTCTTGGTCCTTATAACAGTCACCAATTATCTGGCTTGGTTATAGCTATTATATACTTCTCGGGTTAATTAAGTTCGGTGTTGTGTGTCCAATATGATATCAAACACAATGCACATTTTCAAAATCTCATGGTGATAAATGTAACCCAATCATCCAATAAATTCATGAATATGTGATTCATTTGTAGGTGATATACACTCTTTATAACCTCTAGTTATATATGGATCAAAAGGTGTTCAATATTTATACACATCATGTCCAATTAATAAAATCTATAATAAAATAAAATCAAAATTACAAAATTATACATAAAAATTATTTTCCATAAATATTTTCGGAAAAAATCTCATCAATTTATCATGATTCATATATTTTTTTAATTACAAAATACCATGTCTGAACAGAACAAAAACATATAAACAATTTTTTGACAAATCTATTCATAGTATCCATAAATACTGATAGAGAATTTCTTTTCCCGAATGATATAACAAGAAACTGATAATTCTCAAACCTAGTATGAAACACCTACTTCAGAATTTCATCCTCCTACAGCATAAACTGATGATACCCATACATGAGAATAAAATGTGTAAACATATTATTCTTACTAGAGTGGATCAAACCAGACATTTGTAAAAGGAAAATAATTTTTTTTATTAATACTCATGTTATTAAATGATCAATAATAAATGAAAATCCTCATTGAACCATTTTTATAATAAAATAGTAACACTCTATATTAATGTTCTAGGATGAATGGAATATTTATCTAGGATCTATTTAAACTACTTTTTCAATTTCAAATATTTTACTTAAGCCTTTCCCTAATGATATTGTTATATTTTATAAGCATCAAACATAAAATTAATAAAAAATTTATTGTTTTGATCAATTATAATACCATGAAATCCATTTGGACATATATCTATAAATTTATTAACTATTGGAATATTACCAAAAAAATAAATTAATTATTTTCAAATATATGTACAATATATCATCAATTTATATATTTAATCAATTAATCACAATCTTGATATGTTATCAAAAAAATGAAGTCATTCCTCCGTAAAAGAAGTATCTCATTATGAAAAAAAAAATTAATTATACATTATATCTTATCATGATTAACATAAAGCTAATGTATATCAAAAATAACATAGAACACTGCAAGGGGAAATTAAATAATGTTTTCATGTAAAACCATTACACGTATAATGACTTCAACATTATTTCAACATATTATCACCTTTAAACTACCATTGGGTGTTTTTAACTAAAAGATGGATATTTATTAATTGAGGTTAAATTTCTAATTTATCAATAAATTTATTAAAAATGAATCTATATGTAGTCCCTAAATCAATAAAAAAATGAATTATTAGAAAAAAACCTAAAATGTAAATGAAAACCCATTCAATAGGTTCCCAAATCAACTGAAATGGTCAAAAATATATATACCCACAGCCTCCTTATTGAGATATTTTTTTACCTGAATAATATAGTTCTATTTTCATATATGTTATCTAATAATGACCCATATAATTACAATTTAAGAATAATACTACCTCATTTTCATTGCTTGATTAATAATTTTTTTTTCAATATCAATGTATGTATATTACACTAGTTAAAAAATATAAATTGAAGACTCATTCTAGTCTTTGAAATAAATTACCTAGTAGGTTTTTGAAAATTTGTTTCATAAAATAGAAAAAATATTTTTTACCTTAATGATTATTTTATGAATGTCTCCCTTACATTCCATCTTGAATAATTGTTTGTCTTATATATATATAATACATGATCATAAATTAACCCTATTTCTAGATTCTATACACATCAAACATGATTATCATAATATATAAATTCCATAGAATATAATATTCCGTGTTATTTTGGATTTCATTCTAAGTAAACCAATTTATTTTATTATCAAGGTACAGAATAAAAATTCTTGCATACCTTCCCAATGTGGTGATGTTTTATTCACGTGTGCCTATTGAATCTTACTTATTCCACAAAAAATTCATGAATTTGTTTTCTATAATAAGGAAAATCATTTATAGTAAATACATCTCAAGGAAAATAATTTTTAATCACATTCCAAGGAAACCAAATCCCATATTTCTTTGGTATTATTAACCCTTGAACAACAATATTTACCCTAAATTTTTAATGTTTCAAGTGCTTAATTTTTTTTTATAAAAATCATGGGAAGTATAATATTTTCTCTATGTAATTAAAAATTCCATTATCTATAATAATGTTAGTTGATTCACTGAATTCTAGAGGCAGTTATTTTATTAAATTCTCTCCAATAGACATGTTCCTCCATATTTAAAATTATCCCTATATCAATTGAATACCAAGATTATTTTGTCAAAGTTTAACTATTCCTTAATTCAAAAAATTAATTTATTCTAAAACCAACAATTCAATTTTGGTGATTTGGTGGGATATTGAACTTTTTGGTTTTTCTAATTTAGTTTCCTTATTCACTCTATTGAAATCCAGTATGAATTTATATACATTATATGATATATCATGTTAATATTAAAATGATATATCATGATAAACATAAATTTTAATATATCAAGGGTACATAATTACGTTATCATAATATTTAATGTTATCTAATCCAATATTTGATACCAAATATAAGGACATAATATTAAAACATGATATAATCATGATCTTTAAATCATGAATTCATTTTCTAATATTCCTGATAACCATTTTAGGTTTATATTTTTAAATAATTTCGATATAAATATTACATAATAAACACATACATTAAAATATTTTCACTACCACCAATTATCAATTTTTTCCAAAATGTAACACTTTTATAATGAACTATTTTTTAGTTTCTGGAAAAATAATTATGATTCCAAAAATTAATTAATCATTTTACCACTCATCCTTAAAATCCGTTTAAATTTTTTGAAAATTTTTGATGAAAAACATGTTATGTTTGTGGTGTATGGAAATATAAAAGTAATCTGATTAGACTATTTGGAAATCTAAAAATCATATAATATAGTTTACATTTTTTATTAAAACCCGAAATCTATAATAACATTTTACATACACATGAATGATTAGTGACTAAAAAAAGTTTGTTAATAAAAAATTAAATGCAAACATAAAGAAAAATAATGTTCATGAGGGTCTTTCCGAAATCATAAGTACCCACAAAAACTATTCGTCAAAAAAACATACACATTTACCATTAACATGAATAATCATTCTGTTAAAAATAATCCATAGGATACATTATGAAATTAAAATATTTCAAACAAAAAATCATTTTAAAAAATAAAAAGTTCATATAGTTTCATTGGGAAATCATAATTATATAACCATTACATGGACCCATACTATATCCCTTAGAAATGGAATGACCTACTAAGTTAATTCAAATATAATTATCCAAATAAAATAAATATTTAAAAATGAATAATATCGCTATATCAGGATCACCAATTATTTTAATAAATGTAAATTGATCATAATATACATAAAACAAATACATAATTGAAATCATGAAAATTAATAATTATACCTTGTAAACATCATGTAAATCATTTTTTGCTATCGATATATCCACTAGAATAAAACCATAATTTTAAAACTAAAATACAAATAATAAAGAGAAGGGAGTTTCTCACTAAATAAAACATGGAACCTTGTAAATTAATCCATATATAAAATAATTCATATGGGGGAAGGAGAAACTGTTGGCATCATATATATTAAAATATTACAATCTATTTCCCTTTTTTTAATGAATGTCAAAATACTCCATATTAACTATGTAATAGGAATTAATTTATAAAACCCTCTGAATTAATTTAAGAGAAATAAAATTTCTTTTATAATTTATTTTTTGTATATATAAATATATCCATAAATTAATTTTAGTAATATGTATATGAACTTAAAATAATAAATAAGTGAATCTTTAAAACCATTAAAATGGTGTTCTATGGTATAATGTCCCTTATCTTAAGCATACCATGTCACATACGTTCTATAACATATTAATAATATTATTAATTTTTTTATTATATTTTAATAACCTTTTTAGGATACTTATTTCAATCATTTGATATATATCTTGGTTATAATTAATTGACTGTTTTACTATGTTCAGGTGGGATGTTATGAAAATAGTCACCTTTTTAATAAGAAATACATTTTTTATGCTATAAATGGATAAAAGGATATGGATTATATATTTTCAAGAATATAAATAATTATAAATAATTATAAATAATTATTTATTAATAAATTATTTATATTTTTATAAGGAACCATGGAAGGTTTTTGCCAAAAATTAATTATGTAACAACATGTAAAAAATAGAGCATATGTAGACAAGAGTAATGTTTCGATGATTCAATAAACATATGGTAAGAAAGATGAATTTTATTTTTCATTAATATAACTGTAAACATATAATAAATAAAATAATATTTATTAAAATCCAATCATATATACATTACATGTGAGGTTGTGATGAAAAATACAATACATTGATTCATGAGGTGACAGTCCACACATTCACGCAATGTTGTTTTCATTTATCATTAGATGGAATAGAATTAATTAAAATATTTAATTATAAATATAGAAACAAATTATATCAAATATATCAAATTATTTATTTTTAAATAATTATTATGAGCATTAATAGGATTTTGTGATTAAAAATAAAGTACATTATATTGTGTGGTAGTTTTCCTCACATACACACAAATGATTATTTTATTTTCCGTTAGATTTATATATAGAAAAAAAATGTGTTATATAATAAAAAAATTGTAATATATTGAACATAATAATTCAATTTTATGAAATTGTTTATATATATTTTAATAAGTTATAATAAAAAATAAAAGAAAAAAACTTTTTTAATAACTCTATCAATTCACTTGAAAACCTCCACAGGTATATGCCTAATGTTGATGGACTCAACCTAAAAAATTACATAATCTATTGTTTGGAACATTAATTGACATTCAATGATCTTTTCAGAAATTATTTTTAAGGAATTAATATATAATCCTATAATGTTAACTCATACATTACATGTTGAAACTTATACTTATTATCTATTTTTAATCCTAAGGTATCTATTTTAAAATAAAACATTATTTATCCCCATGACGTACCTATAGTAATTTCATAATGAATAATCTATATCATGACCAATATTTAAGAATAGTTATTTTTTAAAAAAAATTGAACGAGAAAAAAAGTTGTAAGTGATATAAAGAATGTAAATCACTAGTCCATTGAAAACATAAAAACCCAAAAAAAAATTTCCTAAAAACTCATTAGCAAGAATAGAAAAATCATGTGTGTGACTTTGGAAATCGTTACCATATCACTTTTACATTCACCCTTAAAAAATAAATAACCATATAATCAACTTATATCTAGGTATAACCTATTAAAATTTAGAGTTTTAATGTGGATCACCCTTATTATAAGATATATCTGAATCACCCATTTCTTGTGAGCTATAATGGTTCTAAATTCATTTTATAATCTATATCAGACACACCCATAAGCTATAATGTAGATCAAACCTTCGTATATGTTATATCCGGATCACCCAAGATCTATAATGTGGAAAAACTCTTTGTATATAATGTCCAATGACTAAATCATGAATAAAACTCTCGAAAACTCATTTCAATCCATGTGTAAAACAGTTTCATATATTAAAAACCTTATCTTAAAATAATTGGATTTCAAATCTAAAAAATACACTCATAATAATATAAACATTTTATTTGCAAATAAATATAATAATATATAAGTTAATCATTAAATCAATAAAATCTTTTGAAATAAAACAACTATACATTCCGTATATGTTAAAAAAATTTAGTTTTACATTTGTAAAAAGTGTTGAAAGATACTTTTTAAAATTTTATTTTTAAATGAAATTACTTTACATAAAATATTAAAAATATTATTTGTTGAAAAAAATTTAGGTGAATTAAAAAATACTAATTTATAAACATTGTTTGAAAAATCCCCAAAGGTAGCATTGATGTATTTTTTCAGATTGTGTTTATTGAAAAAGAGGTCCTTTATGTTGTGTTTGTTGACAAAGAAGATCACGATGTTCTATTTGATGAGAAAGGGGGTATCAATAGTTATTTTTTGGGTTTAGGAGATGTTGTTGAAAATCTATGATTGATAGAAGAATCTTGACTAATGAATGGATGATCTGGAGATGACACAAAAAGAGAAGATACAATGTGCTGCAATTTTAAAGTGGTTTCCATTTTTTGGCCTTTGAATTGAAAATTATAGAGACGTGTTTTTTGAAAATAAAGGTGCACAAAAAAATTGGGGTGGTGCACGAAATAGAGGAATTGAGTTTTTCGCACAAGAGGTATTTTGAAATCAGAAGCCTAAAAATTGGCAAATGAATGAGGTGCGTGAAATAATGGATAAGTGCACAAAATTTATTGTTCTGTAAAAGATGTGTTATCCATGATTGGAGAGGATTATGCACTCAAGAAAGGGTTTTCTAATAGGGGTCCATTTTTCCAATAAATATGTGGTTACCCCGTCATTCAATGTAGCATAAGTCTTATAAACTATTCGAGCTATCATGCATGAAATTTGAGTACACAAGGAATTTGCACGTAAACATCATATTTCCATGAAAAGGTGGTGTCTGTGTGTAAATCAAAGGATGAACGTAAAATAATTTCATTTGGAGTAAAATAAATGGATGCGCGTAAGTGTGGGGTTGCAAAAAAATTGGATTTCACAGAAAATCATAGAATTACACGCAATGCCCAGTGAAGGCTACATGTAAATATTTTGGTTGCCTGATACAGATGGTGCATAGAGAGATTCATATATGGGTGAATGTTGGATGTCAACATGGAATTTATCAATAGTCAAAGATAAAGATTTCATTAGTGATAATTTAGGGAACTACAAGTCAATAAAATATTAGTGGATCCCTTCCAAGAGTAGTGAGAGAATGGACAAGGAGAAGGTGACCCTTTCCACTGGAAGTGATCCAATGAAATAGGAAAAGGGATTGACCCTAGAGAATGTAGTGATAAGATCCTAATGCTTTGTAAAGGTAGTGAGCACGAGCATAGATGATCTATACCAAATAATGTATTCATTTTTGGCAAAAGACTATGTGAATTTGGTACAACGTAACATTTACATTGTATTATCCTTGGATTTTTCCCAATCCAAGTGAACCATGAAAACATCTATGTGTCTCGTGCATGATTTACTTTCAATTCATATATTTATACCAGATAGAGAGGGAGGTGGGTTTTGTTTAACAATAGAACAAGATAACAAGGGGATGTTGTTTTAAATAGTCATACCATGATTACCCCACCCCTTAGGGTATTCTATATAGTGGACCTAACACACATTTATTTCCTCATGAATACATTCATTAAGATAATTTTCATAACATGATCATGAGATATAAATATTTAAAAAATAGAGCTCTATGTCATTTAAAATAATGTTCATTTAGTTAAAAAACATACATTGAGTCTGACTTTTCATGTAAAATATTTATCTTCCAAAATAATAAACATAGATTATTAGTTTAAAGATTTAGAACCTTTTTAAATTTTATTATTCATTTTATATCACTTACTATCCTGATATAAAAATTATTTAATTATTTATGTTCCTATAAGAAATTATGTCGATATTCGGTACTTGAGTCCAAAATGAAATTAGTATGATTTAAATAGACAAATTGATCATTAGTATATCAACCAAAAAATAGTATTTTCATTATTATGATTTTATAATTCAATTATAATTACAAATTAATCATTCGAGAATTATTATGAAAAATGAACTATGTTATAATCATGCAGACAGTAGAACATACGTACACATGAGTAACATTTCCATTTTTCCATGATCATTATTGAAAGAAGGTATGTGTTATATAATTATTCTATAATAATAATAATATGATTAATATCATATTATTCATTTAAATATAATTAAATATATCATCCAACTTATGTGGTAATTGAAACTGAATCGCATCAATTCATGGAGGTGATAGTTCACACCTATGAACGAATGACATTATAATTTTTTTATTTATTACAATTTTGGAAATGAAATGTTATATTATTCTTTCATAATGATAATTACATCATTAATATCATATATAAAAAATAATATCATCGTTATAACAAGTCTAGATATACAATGACATAAAATGAATTTTATCATTTTGTGAGGTGGTTGTCTACCATCCAGACGAATGATTAATTTTAATAACATGGGATTAAATTTGATATGGATTTAGATAATAATATCAATATAATAAAAATTATTTATATTGAGGATAATGTATTTATAATATCACCATGGATGAAGAATATTTTCAGGGGTGAATAGAAGAAAAAAAACATAAACACTTATTTAAAAACATTACCTTTTTTCGGACAAAATCCTTTTTTAATAATGTACGACAACTAAGGGTGGTTTTAAAACTAAAATAAGAGCTATATAATGAGTGAAGGGATTCTATTAAAGGATTTTGGAAGATATTGGATGAAAAAATAGGTTGTTAGGTGTATTTAAATGGAAAGACTATTTTACCTTTTATAGGATAGGGGAGCGGCACTATTTGAATTCTTCAAAATATTAAATTAATAAAAATTACATTTATATTAAAAGTAGGTCCAATCAAATTTATTTATAATATAGTATTATTCGTGGAATATATACATTAATCCAATAACAATTATACATGTTTAAAATATTTTTAAATCTTTATCATTTTATTTAAAAACATATTTAGACCCCATATCACTTACTGTGATATCTGGAAATTTATATTATGAGGGAAAATATACTTACAAAAATATGAAAAATGACCAAAAAAGATAAATTGATGAAATTTTAAAACATATCTCTTTAATTTTTCTAAATTTTATATTTTTATTAATTTTATATCATTTAATAAAATAATATTTATTTTATAATCTCATGTATTTCTATTTTGACAATATTCATTACTAGTCTTTTTATAAAATATCATAAAAAGAAGATATATTCATAAAATATATTTTAAAACATAAATATCATTTCAAAGTAATATATAATATTATTTAATGACATTAATTATTTAAAATTAAATTTATTTTAATATTTTTAGTATAATATATTTGATATTTATATTAATTAAATAATTATTGCATCATCATTGTGAAAGCCATTAATTTAAATATGTCATATATAAAATTAAAAATAAAATAAAATGATTAATTTAAAAAAAATTTATTTTAGAATACTATTTATAGTTGATCATATCCCCTACATAACCCCATAATAAAAAATATTTAACTTTTTTAAAACAAAAGGGTGATACAATTGACGTTTCAATGAATAAAATACTATATCTGGATTAAAGTTAACAAAGTAGCACCGAGAGCTCATTAAATCATCACAATGATGATTTTGGTCAATAAGAACTTATCCAATAAAATTAAGACAAGTGTTAGGGTATTTGTATAATAATTATAACATTGCATTTAATCTTAATTTACTAATTTACCTTTATCTGTTGTAATTTTTTTCTTCTAAATTTACGATTCAAATTGTTCAAAAATAAATGGTACATAATTAATAAATATGAGATTTTATATTCAAAATATATAATATAATTTTCAAAATTATAAACATAACATTTTCTAAAATTAATTTATCATTAATCCCATTGATTGATTATGAAATTGGTTTATTTAATGTATAAATGTTCAAAATATTGAAATGTTTTTAGATCCAAATTCCAATTGAAATTGATTCCAATTATCTAATTTGATTAAATTATATATATTTTAACTAATTATAATTTAAAAACTAAAAATAATATTATTTAGAAATATAAATTTGTTGGATGAAAAATTTGTTTTCAATTGGTACCTAGACAATGAATATCATTACAATATAGCTAGCCAGTCTGCCATGTGAAGGTGGAGAGCAGACATAATGATATAGATGTTTTGGGTGGAAATTTCCAAGGAGTCTTAGTCTTGGATGAATTTTGAATTGTTATTGTATCTCCTTTGGGTCTTGTAATGTGTTACTAAGCCTACGGTCTATTTAAGGATTTCTCCTCAACCCTTAAAAGGGGGATTATCAAAAATTAATATAAATATAAGTCCATAATGCCATTAAGATAGGGGATATTTTCATCACCATTCATTAAATCATGAATCATATTAGAAAAATTAAAAAAAAAGACCAAATTAATTTGATAATATTATTTAAAATAATAATATTGTTTTTTCAAAATGAATTTAGAAAATTTTTGAAAACTGAAATTTAAATTATTTCTCTACCAAAAGGATGAAAAACTATATTTTTAGAAAAATACTTCATTTCTGCGTAAATTTGGAATTATTCTCATATAATTTCCTAAAACAATAATGATTAATGTTAACCATTATATAGAATATTTCAATAATATAATAAAAAAAGAGTTATTTGTTTATATGTTGTAATGAAACACACCTGTAGAACTTTATATTGTTTAAAAAAACATTTCATTTTATTTTAAAATAAGGGTTTTTTCTTTCATAAAAAATTTTTCACCAAATAATTCATTATATAAACATGTGTAGAAATTATTTCAATAATTTATTTCATATGGTTCACAACCTACCATTCCCAGAAGTAGGATGTAATAGTAACAGTTAGATAGTAATAAATTCTTTTTTTAAATACGATGTAGCCTATCATATAGCCTTATGGACATAGTGTGTCATTATAAAAATATTATGATGTAACATTCTTTCGCTTTAATAAATTTCATCCCGGTAATTTGAACGTATTCTTGGTAACTATGGTTTGAGTAATCACAATACCTTTTTTAAAATCCCACATAAAAAATGGACTAATAAAGCATTCACATAATAATGGAGAAAATAATATAAGGTCACCTGAGGAAACACATTCTAGGATTCCATATAGGAAAACATAGACATGTAAAAGAAAGATAACTCTCATGGACAAATATATAGTGATAGAGAACATATCCATTATAAATTTAACCATAGTAAAACCACAATTCTCTGATTGGATATTAAGACAATTATTCCACAGTAATAAAAGTAAAAAGATAAATTTTGGGTTTTCATATCCTTTTAATAGAGTTATATAATTATTATTATACCTAGATTGAGAATATAAGGAAATATGCATACATGAAAAGCAGAGTTTCAACTTTTAATCAATTTTCACCACAAAACTAACTTTTTTCTCAAAATTTTGTGTATATAAGATAATTTTCCATGCCTGACGCATTATAACACGTATATATTAGTAACTCCCTGACTCTAGAAGGCTAGAGCTAGTGCATTATTTTAATACATTGACATGATTACAAAGATTCATGACCCAAAGTACAGATCAGTTTAGCAGTCCTAGAAATTAGATTACATACAAGAAAATTACATTAAACATTCATACATAAAACACAATATAAATAATCCATTGAGAAATCCATTATTCCAATATATTATCCCTAAATATTTATTATAATAAATTTCATGGAATCCTATGAAAACAAAACATAATAAATTAGTGAATATAGATGCTTAGTAAGTGTAAATAAATTAGCGGAAGCTAAATACTTTTTGGCAATATGTATAATAAAAACATCATCTTTTTAAGCATAAAAATTTAACATAATATTGATGAAATAATTGAAAAATTACCATATAAACATGCACCTGGATATTTTACTAGTCCAATTATCACATGTAGTAACTAATTTAATAATGATAGAATGCATAATGTCGGACATCATAACAACATAGTCAGGGCCTCGTTCCAAAACTAAAATAAAATTTTTTTCAAGGACTTGTGAAAAGACACATGTATAGTCAAATATATCATAACTCATTCAATACAATATGGAATATTGTATTATAATAAATCATCCTCAATCAAGAATTATAACTAGAAAAGGATGATGACATAGTTGAAAATGATCTATAATACTCTTTGAGAAAAATATCCATTTTTTGAAATCAATTAAAAGTAACAAATTTATAAATGAGTTCATTAAATATATATTTTTAAATCAAAATTTCCCATAACACATTTAATCATTCAAAATTAATTAACATTTAAAAACAATAATGTCCATATAAATAAATCTTTACAACCATTTTGAAAACATGGACATTAATGAGAATGATTTAGAAGAATAAATATTTAAAACATTTAAAATCATGTATTAACTATAGGGTCCCATAAAAATAATCATTTTGAAAATTATTTTATGAATCATATAAATGGATGATAAATATGTCCCATTATACAAATACACATAAACAATCGAGGATAATAATAAGATTGAGAAATTAACCATTACCTTGTAATTTTCTTTGGTCGAAAGTAAGTTTAACCTCTGTTATAATGACCCTAGTAGGATATTAAATAATAAAAAACCATATTCATATTTATGACATAATATTTTATTTATTTATGGCTCTATATTACCCATTTAATAATAATTTCTATGTTTAAATAACATTTCGGGTAGTCATCTCTTTCTTTATAATACATGTTTTAAGTTATTGTTTTTGATCATATGACTTCTATCACAATTTAATTTCTTATAGAATACAAAAAATTATTTATTTATCATATATATTCAGAATATAAATATTAATAAAATATATATATATGAAATGGAAGACACAGTTTATGAAGACTGTTGGCCGTACATACACATAAACATCATTTCCTTTTTCATGTCATATTGAAATGAAAAAAAGTGAAAGAAATATATGAATATATATATATATATAACCAATATCATTATTATTTTATATATTACATATTGATTAATAATGTAAATGTATAATCATTGTTGAATGATAAATGTGGAAATGAATCTTATCGCGTCGTGGAGACGGTAAGCTGTATGTATGCACGAGCGACTATATTATTCTGTTGATGGAAAAATCATATGTAATTTGAAGGTATATTATAAATACAGAATAATTAACATGTTATATTTATTGTTTGCATCAATTATACTCATTATTATACCCATCCGATTAATGAAGTGTTTAATAATAAATTATACCACAACGTTGAGACTATAAGCCGTACGTACACATGTATGAGGAATTTTTCATTCATATGATGGATATAATAATGAATATAGCTGAAAAATATCGAGAATAACATATCAAATTTATATGAGTTACTGGATTTATTATTTTTGTATGGAAAAACAAATAATGAGGATGTGGATGAAGAAAAAGAACTTTGATAGAGGTGATGAAATAATTACTTCTTTTTTAGGGTTCTTCATTTTTATTAGAACAAAAGGGCTCCTTAGGATATATTTATAATCAAATTAAATCCACTATGATGATTTTAGAGTAGTTGGGAGGATATTGGAGTTGGTTTTGGCTGAGTCAAATGGATTTGGAGGTGTGAATTTAAGAGAAGGGGATGCACCCTTTTATAAGAGAGATGAGAGGAACTTTAGGAAAAGTTTGAAATATTATTTTATTATAAAATTATTTTCAGTTTCTAACTGCTAAAAATGGATTTATTTCGATTCTATAGTAGGGATGGTTCTATATCCTCTCAAGAACTAGGTTTTATAGAAGTTTAGTTCACCATTAGACCTTATATTTTAGATATTCCCATTAGATAAATAGTTTAACTTTTACCATGTCATCATGTATTTTTATATTAAAAGGTTAATAAACTTATTATAAAATGACAAGATAACCTCAAGTGGTTAATTATTTACATATCTATCATTATATAATTTTTTGGGCCTATGCTTAGATTTTATGGAATATTTTATCATTCAATAATATAGTATTTGTTTTAAAAACTAATTTGTGTCAATTTTGACACTAATTAGTGTTTGGGTTTTTTGAAAGTCAAAAAAAAAACATGATTACTTATAAAAAATACATTAAATCAACTCTAAAATGTCATATTCATATATAAAATTCATATATGCCATGCAATGCCTCAATTTAAATTTATTTTGATATTTATAATATCAATTATTTTATTCTTTTATTAATAAGTTAATTTCTCCATCATCGGTGTGTCATAAATAAATTTATTTATTTAATGTATAAAAACTATAAATAAAATTAAATTATATAGGAAATATTTTTTTTATATCTAATTAATATATATATTTGATATTATATTATGTGTAACCCGATATTAAAAATGGTTTAGTTATTAAACATTACATTTAACACTTTTAAGTCTTTTTTAAATACAATGTAATAAATGTCCTAATCTAATCCATTTGGATAAAAATGAATGATATATTTTAATAAGGTTTATTTTGGTCTAAAACAATTATCTAATAGAATTAAGACATTTTAAGGGGTAATTATAATATCATGTTTACCTTTAATTACCCTCTTTACATTCAACCGTGGTAAATAAAATTCAAAATCTAATATTCACCAAAAAAATTCATCCTATTGAACCCAATTTTTCTAAATAATGTCAACTATTTATCTTAGAATTTTGAAATTCAATTCACAGAAGTGGTAAAATTATGATTTATGGAAAATTTCAAATGTGTTAAGATGGTGGGTAAAAGATGTTAAATTGTTCAATAAACATTAATATATCAAATCATATTATACAATGACTACAATGAATTACATTGTATTAATATTTGTATTATATATCTATTTATTACTTTAGAATAAATTTAAATTAAAAGAATTATTTAAATAAATATGTCAGTTTGTATGTATTATGTAGTATTTTTCACTATTCATCAAAAATGAACCTTTTTTGACAAATACTAAAATTCAACCAAAGATAATTTTGATATTTAAAATTAAAAAATGACATCTATTTTAAAAAATTCATAACATATAATTAACATTAATTATTTTAAAATTATTTCCCATTTTCAAAACCAGAAAGAGATATTTAAAAAATTAAAAACTATCAAAATATTGACATCTGTTTATGTCCAATGTAAATTTGTAATTAATTATAATTACCTAAATTATATTAAATAATAAAAATATAATCTAATTATACTTTAAACCACAAAATTTATAATTTAACACTATAAATTGATTCAGTTAAAATAGTTTTTTTCAATTAAAATTTAGTATTTTTCACTATTAATAAAAATATAAAAGTTTTCAAACAAGTACCAAAAATTTATCCAAACTAAATTTTAATGTTCCATATATAATGAAGAAATTAATTTTTTTTAATATAATTTATAAATGTTTCAAATATTGGATTTAAAAAGGGTTCACCATTAAAGGGTGAAAAAATTTCATTTTGTTAAGAATACTTTTTAATCTGAAATGTTGAATTTTTCATTATATTATGTCTAAGAAACACATAAGTTGAATGTTAAATTTATATTGGAAATATATAAAATTAAAAATTTTGGTTCATACTATTCATAATCTCTTCTTAAATGGCTAGTTTGATAGGTCGTGATGCGCTTGAACTCAGTGTTGCCTGTAGTGCAAGCTATTGAATTAAATTAAAAGTTTAACGTACTATGAAATAATTGGGTGTTACCTATATATCAAAAAATGGAAAAAGTATAACTATATTTTCATCCTATAATTAGACATTAACCCACATCAAAATATTTAGGATAATGTATTGTAATTATCCTAAAATAATAAACCTTTATAAGATGATAAATGAAATCAACATCCATAATTCAATAGTGAAACACAAATTTCAACATAGACCATCCAAAAATAAATAAAGATGAGGTTCAGAAAAAATAATCTAACATACATTAAAAAAATAATCTTGAAGGATTTGATCACATATATGACCAATATAAATTTTATGAATTATCTCCAAATAATAATAATTACTCATTAAGTCTTATTCAAAATATTTATTTCCCAAATAATCAACAAGATACACATACCATTTCCATAAATAACATGAAACACCATAAATCAATAATAAAATCATATATTCTTTAAAAATATCACTCAATATTTATTCCTCAAAATAGTCAATTTACCTTAATCTTATATGATTACCAAAATAGTGAACATCTTCTGAAAAACACCAATAACATAATATGAAAATCATTTTCCAATAAAGCTCATGTTCCCAAATTATAACACCCCGTATTTACCTCAAAATAAAATATCTTGTAAACTATAAAGGCAACTAATAACTTTAAAATTATGTCGTAGAATGTAAGGAAATTCATTCCCAAATAACATTTTTTCGTATATTAGAATTATGGTGATATGTACATCAATCATTTATCAAAACCAAATAAATGACCCCTAAAAATTATCAAATATTTTTAAAAAATCATTGTTATCTATTCCATCTAATTTTTTTTATATTTTTGAAAATGAACCCAACTAATATATTAAAACATTGGTGTTCTAGGATTCCTATAATATCTATAAAACAACATTGTATCATAAATTTGAAAACACAATACATAAACCCAAACTTCATTCAATATACTTCTTAAAATATTTACCATGCATCACATCATTACACCTTAATACATTATCTGTATAATAAAATATATGAATTATATCCTTTTGATTCACCAATATCAACCCAAAAATGTTTCATACATAGAAAAAAAATCCATAACAGAAATCCATACATCATGATTTCAATTATATTCCTTTTATCTTATAACATGATGCACAACATCTATAGAGTAAAGGTTTCTTTTATTTTTTATGTCAATGATTCTTTTATTTTATTGAAGAGTAAGGGAATAATGTGGAAGGATGAGGCTACAAACCACAAACCCAAAATGAACAGGGGAATATAGGGATTTGAAATGGTTTATACCATTGACATCCTCTCAAAATAAGTTAGTACACTTCGAAGGAATGTTTCCCAAGATCTCAGATCATTTTATAAACGTGTAATCATGGGTGATGGAAGAAAAAAAATCGATATACTTGTTTCCCTCCCTCCATACATGAAGGATAAACATTTGGTCGTTAATGAGGTGGATTAGGTTATTGTACTTGCAGATGAAATAATATATTGTGCATGGGTGAGTTCCATGGATACTAAGGATGGACTGAATGATCTCAGAGTCAATTTCCACAACAGATATTATATTATTGCATTGGATACATAGCTCAAATACTTTATGGATTTATTATGCCTTTTTCTTGAGGGAATCACCAAAACCATAGTATAAAAAGAAGCCATGAATCACATTTCCCATATTGTCTGGAACTCCCCCACATAATGCATATGCTACATGCTCCATCATAGTTCAGTTTGATACCCTAATTGTGTGGATTCCAAAAAAATATAGTGCCCTTTGGGACCATGCAGGATACGAGAATATGTGTGCCAGTTGTGGATAATGATCCTTAGAGAAGGGGTTTCTAATACAATTATTTTATGATCCATCTAAAAATAATATACCCATGATGATATGCATAACTATTAAGAATATATATCTTAATATCCAAATTTTTTTAAACCATAAATTGATAAAATTGGTAAGGACCCACCATTTAACAGTATTTATCCTGTTTTTTTGAAAATTACAAACTTAGTATGTAATCCATAATTCTTTAGATTATATCCTAACATGTAAATTTTTTCAATCCCTCCATTAATAATAATAGTAATGACCCAAAATTGAACATCACATATTCTACTGTTTTTAAAGTATTATTCACATTTTAATATCTCTTCAATTTAGTGTTTATGATAATTGTGACATACACATACAAATTAAACTCATATATAACAATTGGACACTTATAATTACTATCCATTTTTTCCACCAAATGAAATCATTTTAAAATGAACCATGATTTATTTTGATGATACATTTTTAATAATTTCTTAATTACATCTTTCATTTTCTTAATATTATATAACACTTTTATTAAGAAATTTAGAACATGTAATGAGAACAAAATGATTTGTAATAAACATAATGAAAGAAATCATGTATTTCAATGATATCTTGAAAACCCATAAAGTCAAATTTCAAAAAAAAAATCATTATCAATAATAGATATATCACATATGTGACATGAAATATTATTATCGTATAACTTTTACATTCATATTTATAAATGTAATGTTAATATAGTCTACTTCAATCTATGGAGTACCCAATGCTTTGGAGAGCTATAATGGGTTTCACCCTTATTATAATATATATTAGCCCCACCTATTAATCCTGAGCTATAACGGGGATCAACCCTTTATATAAGCTATACCGGGATCAACTGTGAGCTATAATGGTTCTCAACACTTTGTAAAATCTATACATGAATCATATATAATCTATAAAGGGGATCAACCCTTCTTATATTATTTCCAAGGACTATATCACGAATATAAAACTCAAATTACTCTTTTAATCCATAATGTAAAATAATTTCATATATTATTTTCTTATTGAAATCATTTTTAATACCTAAAAATTGTGCATGTGATAGAGAAACCATTATATTTTTAAATAAATATAGAAAAATATAAATGAACCACCAAATCATAAAAGTTTCACGAATGCATGGAGTTTTTTCAATTCAATATTTGTTAAAAAAAACTTATCTTTCTAAAAAGATTACAATGATAATAATTAAAAGTGAATTTTTAAAATAAATTCATTTATACGAAACCATTAAAAGATTCCTATTTGAAATAATTGAGATAAATTCAAAAATAAAAATTTTAAAATATTTATTTCCATATTCATAAATTTATAAAATATAATTTAAAACATGTAAATTAAATTAAATTATTTATAAAAAATATCATTATATCTATTAAAACAAGATTTAATTAGTTAAAAAGTATGTTACCTTGAGTCCGACTGATCACGTGTAATATCTATCTTTCAAATAAATAAATAAAATATTAATAATTTTAATTTATTAGAACCTTTTTAATGATTATTATTCCATTTATATCAATAATTATCTTTTTATAACAATTACATAAATATTTATGTTCATGTCTGATGTTTTGACAATAATATATACATGAGTCCAAAAGGTATTTTGTTTGATGCCAATAGTCATAATTTTCATTACTGAATGACCTCCATAATAATTTTTAAGACATTATAATAATATTTTTCCATCAATTATACTTTTAATTAAAACCATTTATCTTGTTTATGAAATATATATTATTCTATAATAAGGAAGACAATAGGTTGTACAGACATAGGAATAAGGTTTCCATTTTTCAATGATAATTATGAAAATAAGTTCATTATTTTTTTATATTTCAAAATTTATAAAAATATCAATAGAATCCTATAAATAAATTTAAAAAAATTATATATATATCATTGATGTGATGTGGTAATGAAAAAAATAACATCGCTTTATGGAGATGATTTTTCACACGTACTCATGAACGATTTTATCATTTTTACATGCAAGGAATGCTTTGAATGTGAATGTTATAATATAATTTAACAATGATTAATAGTTCATGAATATAGTATATAGACATTAAATCTATAATTATATCACGTCTTGATAAATGGTGATGGAAAATGAATTATATAGGATCTGGAGTTTGAAGTGTACCATACACATGAATGAATAATTCTTTCCTTATTTGATAGAAGTGGAGATGAAACTAGATGATGATATTAACATAATAAAATATAACTATATTTTTTATAATATATTTATTACTCACTAAATTTTTGTAATATTATATTGTGTGGAAATAAAAAACAAAATAGAAACACTTAATTAAAAATGAGACCTTTTATTCAGACAAACTCCTTTGTGTAACACCTTAAAACCAATAATGGTGGTAATATACCTAAAATAAGATCTCATGAATGTGAGGAAGTATTAAAGAATGGTTTTTGGGTAGACATTGGCCTAACCAAATATGTTTTTATGGTTATTAAAATGATATTAATGGGTGACTATTATTTGGAGATGGGAGTGTCACTATTGTATTTCGTTAAAATATTAAATTAGTATAAGTTAATATTTATTTCCAAAATGGTTGAAAACAATTTTTTTAATAATATTGGTTTTTATGAATATATATACATTTATAAAATAAATATTATACATTATTTTATTATTTTTTAAACATATATTTTTGTTAAAAATTTTATATAACCATATTAACATTTACTGTGATATCATGTAATTTACACACTAAAGGTTATTATAATAACCCTAAAATGAAAAAAATACATATAAGAGATTAATTAATGAAATTTAAACCTTATCACAATAATTTGGAATAATTTTATATTTTTTTGAATTATTTATCATTTATTAAAATAATAAGTATTTTAAAATATCAATTACATCAATTTTAAGATTAATTGTTACATGAATTTTCTATAAATATCATAAATAGCTGATATATTAAAAAATTAATTTTGAAAAAAAATTAAAAAATTAAAAAATTATATTCATTTATGAAATTATTTAAATCGTACTGTATTTATTCTAATAATTTAAATATCAATTATTTGATAATTATCTTAATTGGAGAATTACTCTTTAATCATAGTCCCAATGTTTAAATTAATCATTTCATCCATATAAATTAAAAATAAATATAAATGATTAATAAAAACATTATAACATTCAAAATAATATTTATAGTCCAACATATTGCAAATATAATGCCATATAACAAAATATTTCACTTAATAAAAACCAATGCATGAAAAAATTGAATTTTCATTGAATAACATTCTAAAAATTGAATAAAATAATACAAGTTGCTTAAAGAACTCACAAAGCTGATAAAATTATGATTTCGGTTGACAATAAATCATCAAATAATATTAGTAAATTTTTTAGTGTTTATTTAAAATA
The DNA here is from genome assembly GCA_963277665.1 of Viscum album. Lineage (NCBI taxonomy): Eukaryota > Viridiplantae > Streptophyta > Magnoliopsida > Santalales > Viscaceae > Viscum > Viscum album. Next base: position 1,439,356,814 of record OY728133.1, on the reverse strand, counting down.
TCTATAATATTACTTTTAAACTAATTCCGCGATTAAACCTTAATCATGGTAATAAAATTTAGTATTATTACTATTCATATTTCCCCTTTGTAAAAGTTGAAAATTAACTATTTTTTTTATAATTTTTATTGTAAATATGGAATTAATTTTACATAATTAAAATCAAATAATAGGTTAAATTAATTTAAATTTAATCCTGTTGATGGATCCAGAAAATGGGGTTTTAAAGTATAATCATTTAAAATATTGAAATGTTTTTAAATCATATTTCAATGTGAAATTGATTCCAATAACATAAATTGAAATACATTACTTATAATTGATCAAATATTAAAATATAAAGTTCAAATTTATTATTTTACAACATATACTATTTAGGAAAAAGGTTGTTTTCAATTAAAATACTATATTTGTTTACTATTCATAATATCATGAAACATATCAGAAAAATTGAAAAATTTCCTAAAAAGTGAATTTGTTTATACTAATTTAAAATAATAATAATTATTTTTAATTTATATTATATATATTATCCAAAATAAGATATAAAACTTTTTCTATATCAAGAAGAAACAAAACTACAGTTTTTAGAAATAACTTTGTTTATGCTTAAAATTTGTTTTTTTTTCTCAAATCATGTTTAGAAAACACATAAAATGAATTTTTTTTAATATTTCATTAAAATAATAAAATAAAATTTACTTGATTATTTATTTTTAAGAACATTTTTTCATATATAAATATTTTTTTATAAAAACAATTATTTTTATTTTTCAAAATGGTATTAATTTCATTTTTAATAAATATATCAAAAGATAATTCATTAAATAAATAATTTTAAATAATGATTTAAAAATATGTTTAATCTAGTTCATACCCTCTATTTTAGTATATATTTTATAATGATAACATTTAAATAATAATTTTTTATTATTCATTTAAGCCCAATGTGGAATATCATATATGTTATCAAATATATTGTTTCTTTCTTAAAATATTGGAATGTTATATAATTCGTTACTAGGAAGTTATTCAAATCCCAAAGAAACTTGAGGACGTGTAAAGGATTTTGTGATTGTATTTTCATAATATTTGGCTAATATAATATATTTTATAATCATTAATAATAGTGGATGGGTTATGTCCTTTTATATGAGAGGGACAATTCACACAAGTATTTTTTCAAAATACTAAAAAATATTGAAGTCTTAACCAAGAATAATGGTTTTAAAGTGTTTTATTTTGAATTTAGTTAGGATTTCATAATAAAGATTACCAGATAATATGATTTTGATATGTTTCAATTTACTTTTAACCTTTATCATTCTATTTTGATCCCTTTTAACCCATTATAACTCTCACCGTGGTAATTGATTTTTGTTAAAATAGTTACTATACCTAATGACAAAAATTTATTGTGACCTCGTTAAAAAAATATTTATATTATGATTCTAAATATTGGTAAAATTTTTTAAACTTATTACTTGTATATGCAATAAATTATATTCAATATAAACATGAGAACAAGGAATAATATTTGTTTCCTTAAAAAATGTATTTATATTTATTTTATTCATTTTTTACCAAATTAATGAATACAATTAATTAAAATGTTTTTAAATGTATTATGTTAAATAAAAATTAATTAATAAATTTAAAAAAATCACAAAATGCTTTGTAAATACATGAAAATAAATAAATTTTAATTAAAATTTTATAATTTATAATATTAAGAAAAACAATTCTGAAAATTAACAACATATAAATTTATTATAACATTGAAATAATGATTTGAGAAATGAAGTAACTTTTTAAAATTTAATTTTATTAATTTAAAAATTAATAATTTTAAATAAAAGCATATAACACATGTAAATAAATATATCAAGAAAAAAGCAAATTCCATATGGATTGGTATATTCCTTATATTCTTATACAATAAATAACTATGTAAAAAACATGAATAATATATATATATATGGAATTAAATTTATCAATTATCAATATAAAATGGGTTGTCACAAATGATTCCCTAATATTTTATTATATTATCCAAGAATATATTATTTGACTTTTATAGGATTATGAGCTCATATTAATTTGTTTCAACTGGGAAACACTTATCTTGGAGTCCATAATAGGATTATTCAACTATTTGAATAATTTTGAGTAAATCTATATGATTTATTAGATAAAAAAACTTCTTCCCAATGATATAGGATTCATATGCGATATAATTCACAATATGATCTACCTAAAACATTATGTATTGAGGTAAATTATAATAAAAACCATTAAATAATGAAATATATATCATGTCCCAAAAAGTAAATATTATAAATATTTAAATGGGTCAATCAAGGTGAAAAAAACATTATATATATAAATATTACATCTTATTTTATAAATATTCATTAAATATAATTATTATCCAAAAAGAACAATAATGTTTTAATCTATATTATCTTTTTGATATGTAATAAAATTTTAAATAATATACCCACAACATAAACCACAAATATCTTTACATATAACAGACTACATGGGAATGATATAAATAAAAAAATTCTTCATATACTGTTGAAAAAATAGAATAATCTGTTTGTGAGATCCTGAGACTAATGTTCAAAAATAAAACCCAGAAATTCAGATATTAAATTTAAGATCATGGAATAATGCTTCAGAGTTCATATGAAATGAATATTAGTGGAATAATATTACATTATGCATAAAAGGATAAAATATGAAAAATAAAATGTCATATAATAATTGCATATTGTTGGGAAAAATCATAATTAAAGATATTATATGCTATAAATACTAGAAAATATATTCATTGAAATTTAGTCTTGGTAAAACCCCTGTACATTCTTTGGACAATATATAAGCTCTTTTGTACCCTCATTGGGATTGGGATAACCTTATGTGTTACCATATTGGTCATGGGAAAACCATTTGTATACACTTATACCTCATAAAACCATAAACACTAATAAAATAATTTGAGTGATATAATAGACAAACACAAATAACAATTATAATCCATATATATATATTAAAAAATATCATGAAAGAATATATAATTTCAACACAACATAAACTGCTGAAAATAAAATGCGTTTTATCAATATTTCATTATCAAATCATAATCCATCTCTAGAAATAATAGGATGTTGAAAAAGTATTTTATTCACAGTGAATCAAAATATGATATAATGTTGTCTTAGATAGTTAATTCCTATAAAAGATTATGATAATATTTCTTGATGAAAATAAATATTTCAATTTTTAAAAAATTAATTAATGTATATAAATTTACAAAATAATAAGGAAAATATTTTCGTTGAAATTTCGAATGGAAACTTGTAATTAAAACATCAAACAAAATTGTAGTCCTAATTTTTGAAGATGTTTCATATGGTATACTTTAAAACTATGATTCCATTCAAATAATATGCAAAAATTCACAAGTATATACCCTAAAAATTTGAGAATAGATTTCATTTAAATAATAATATAGAATACACTAGTGCAGAAAACATTTTTTACGTCGGTTATTTTTTATTATTTACGTCGGTTTTTAGGCGACGTTAATACGGACGACGTTATAAATAACGTTTTTTACGTCGGTTATATAAAACCCGACGTAATATCCCTAACATCACGGTGGTTATCACGTCGGTTCATATAATAACCGACGTGATAAATATGCGCGGGGGGGGCTTTATCACGTCGGTTATTCCCTAAACCGACGTGATAAAACGCCTGGGATATCGTTTATCACGTCGGTTATGTCATAACCGACGTGATAAACCCTTCCCCTGGCCTATTATCACATCGATTTCTTAAATAACCGACGTGATAAAAAGGCCTGGGAAACGTTTTAGCACGTCGGTTATCCAATAACCGATGTGGTAAATCGATTCCCAGGCCTTTTAGCACGTCGGTTATATTAAGAACCGACGTGATAAAAGCCCCGAGAACGGTTTATCACGTCGGTTCTAGAAAAACCCGACGTGATAAACCCCTACCGATTTATTTACCACGTCGGTTATAAAATAACCGACGTGAAAGAATTTTTTTTTTTTAAAAATAATTGCACTGCTCTCACCAAAAAGCAACCAGAAACCAAAAAAAATAACCATGCCAGCCCTCCCCCAAGCCCCAACTGAACCCCACCCTCATCTATACCCACCTAACAACCTAGCCAGCCCTCCCCCACCACATTGGAGCCCCACCACAACCCTTGGACACCCCCCCCCTTGGACAGCCCCCCCCCCCACCCTCATTTACACCCCCACGACCCCTAGTACAGCCTCAAACACCCATTGGACAACCCTCCCATATCCCTTGGACACCCTCCACCCCTTGGACACCCCCCACCCCTTGGACATCCCCCCACCCTAATTTACACCCCCAAGACCCCTAGTACAGCCTCAAACACCCATTAGACACCCCCCCACACCTTGACAGCCCTCCCAGACCCCTTGGACACCCCCCCGACCCCTGGACACCTCCCCGAGCCCTTGGACAGCCCCAAACACCCCTTGGACACCCCTCCCATATCCCTTGGACACCCCCCCCCACCCCTTGGACACCCCCACCCCCACCCCTTGGACACCCCCCCACCCCTTGGACAGCACCCCCACCCTCATTTACACCCAACCATCCCCTTGGACAGAACTCCCAGACACCTTGGACACCACTCCCATATCCCTTGGACACCCCCCACCCCTTGGACACCCCCCACCCCTTGGACAGCCCCCCCACCCTCATTTACACCCAACCTGCCCCTTGGACAGAACTCCCACCTCATTTACACCCCCCCGACCCCTAGGACATCCCCAAACACACCTTGGACACCCCTCCCATATCCCTTGGACACCCCCCAAACACCCACCCATCCCCTTGGAACCTCTCCCCCATACCAAAATCCAGACCAGAAAAACCATCAACAGTAGACCAAAACAAGAAGTAGAAAAAAATTAAACATTCACTTATATAACATTCAAAACTTACACTGTCAACTTCAAAAAAAACTAAATCCAACCTAAACGACTACGAAATACACAATTACATTGACAATATTCAAAATTACATTTTACATTACAAACAACTAAAAGTCAATCAAACCTGTAAAATAATTTGACCACTCCACTTGTAAGTGTTTGATATCTTCAGCAGTAAAGGGTTGAGGGTCATCAAAAAGCTACAAAGGAAAAGGATAGAAGTCAACGTGTATAATGAATAAATCAAATTGAAATATTATGAGAAAGAGGAAATCTTACCAGGTCAAAACTCATAACTGTCCCAGTTGTTATTATTTCATACATAAATCTTAACATGTAATATCCGCATTCAATGATGCCTTGTTGCTCATGACATTTCTGTTTGAATGAGTGTAAATTCAATATATTATTTTTATGTAATAAATCAAAATGTACAAATTATAAATGGATATTTACCTTCGCATGTACATATTTGATCTTGAAATTCCTTTTCTTTGCGCTTTTTCGAAAGTGTACCCATGCCCTTTTAGAAAATAATACGAATGCGGTAAATTTAAAATTCATTATAATATATAAAACTATTGTGAAATTGAAACTTACGTTTCCAATATATTCTTAAAACTTTCTCGCACATCATCATGGAGAGAGCATATCCAATAAAGTGTTTTCTCCCTAGGGCAAAAAACCCCTAACATCCAATGATCCCTGATAAAAGGAAATTTAACGTTAGTGGTTTTTTATGTTAAAAGATAATTAACTCTTTGAGAGGGATGTGTTTCATACCTCTCACAAAAAGGCATCATCCAACACTGTGTGATTACATTCTTTTCAAATCTATCAGCAATATAAAGCATTCTTTGTTCCTCATCCAATGCACATGCTTCAGGGGAAATCAATTGTGGGTCCACGAATCCATATACATCTGTCAGCTCATTCCTCTCACAAATTTTATACAGATACCTACTACAAAGCAGACATAAGTATACATTTTTAATAAATATAACGCAAGGAAAAGGTGTTAAGACTTACATGATAAAAATTTGCACCACGTTGATGCCCAACTTCTCTCCAGTGACAAACTCCATGATATCAGTTTGCATAATCCCCACACATAGTTCACGTCCACAGACATGAGCTTCCATTGTAAAGTCATAATGATCCGCCAACAAATTTGAATATCTTGACAATTTGTCAAGACTGCTACTATCTGCATCTGATGTCATAGCTATCTGTCTTTGTTGTTGTCTATACAGTATTTCTTTACCTTTGAAGTATTCCTGTAAAAATAAATTGAAAAATATATTATTTTTCAAATGATAAAACATTAATAAAAATATAAAATAAAAGATATAACATCCATACCTCTATGGTAATGAGTCGAAGAACTCTGGATGGCCAAAGTAAAAAATGGTCGATACTATGTCCAACTGTCGTCACCTCATCTGTAGGTAATGGTATCCGAGCTGATCTATCTATAATATCCTGTACAGTGACCCTCTGATTCTCTACCTCTAACTGTTGATGATGAACTGTATCTCCTATACAATATACCATCCCATATGCAACTATATGATGTTGAGGATCATCAACATACAACTCACAATAAGTAGGTAGCTGCGGCGGAGGAGGAGGATCAAAAATGGGGTCCGCAGGCTGAGGTGGGGGAGTGGGAGCTACTGGGAGAGGTGGAGTGGGAGCTGCACCCTGAAATTGTCTTTGCAAGTCTGCAAACATTAACTGCACCGATGCTCTAATCTTGTCCTCCATTGTCGCATTAATATTATGGACTTCAGCCTCCAAGGATTCTATTTTTTTTATAAACTCCCTCAACGTTAGAAGTTGAGGAACGTGGCAACACTTTTCTTACCGATACACCTGCGGGATATCCTCTTACACGGCCAGGATGTTCGGGCTTTCCCAATTCCACAGATAAAATATCTTCCCTCCCAGATGGTGTAAATGTCCCCTATGAACTCTGCTCCTCAAGAGAGTCCTGTAATAATTAATTGAAAATTTCTATAATGATTGTAAATATATGACGAAAATAGTAAACTTAAATAAATAAAATAGATATCTTACAATCCTCTCAACTACGAGTCTCGATTCTTCCGAAAGATATTGTCCTTTTTTGCCCTTCCGAGCTCTTTTCCATTTCTCATGTCTAGATGGAGGGGATGGAGGGGCCACCTCTCCAGAGCTTGAAGACTCATCTCTCAGTTGTTGAAATTTTTCTGCCATCATTTGTTCTTCCAATAATGCATACCCTCCCCGAGATAAACTATGAGGGTATACATTTTTAGATTTGATCTCTTGATGAACTTTCCTTGTTTTCTGTAAATTAAGAATAAGTAATCATTAACAAATCAATAATAAGATCATTTATATAAGAAAGCTTATAAAAGTTTACATTGCCCTTACCAAAAATGATTCTTTTCTTCTATTTTCAAAAAATTGTCTCCATGTGTCTTCATCTATAAAAGGATATATACGACATGGATTCTCACGACTCCTATGACCATAAATGAAATCAGATGAGAGGGTTGATTTGAAATCCCTCCATCTCCTAGCAGCCAACGATAAGCATTTCTTCCTGACTCCTCCAGTGTCAGGAATATCAAATGTCATCTGATAAAAAAGAGGTTACAAATATTATATATACTAGAAACATTTAAAGAACAGTCAAACAATAGCAAAATATCTTACCAAAATGGTCTCCCACAGCTGAGAAATTATCACCTTATCCACACTTATCCAATCATCATAGAGAATTCTTACTTTTCTCTTAGCCTGAGTTGCTACAAAACCCTTAAAATCATTAGCATTTGGACCTCTAGGAAGATCATCATCATCAAACTCCATGACTATCCTCTCCTCCTTCGTACGGGCAAGTGATAATTTTGGTAAACGTGTGCACCCACGCTTACCAACCTTTGAACTCTTTTTCGTAATAGGAGCATGTGAATGTTCCTCCCCAGATGTATGACCAATATTCTCATCTCCAGAATCATGTGGCTGATCAACTGATTGATCTGTCATTTTCCTTCAAATCAAAAAAACAAACATTAGTTCACAAATAGAAAAGTGTACTAAATTACATAATATTAAACATTGGTAATATGGTAAGCATGTTAAACAATGATAAACATGGTAAACACAGGCAAAAGGTTTCCAAGGAGTTGGCCCAAGAAAGCTGAAAAGTGGACTCACTGAGTCCACCGGTCGGCCGCTGGCTCACCACCGGCTGGCCGGTGGACCAGACAGCCTTCCTCTGTCTGGACCACCGGCCGGTGGACCAGACATAGAGCCTTCCTCTGTCTGGACCACCGGCCGGCCGCTGGCTCAGCACCGGCCGGCCGCTGGTGATCCAGACAGAGAGGAAGGCTCTCTGTCTGGTCCACCGGCCGGCCGGTGGTGATCCAGCGGCCGGCCGGTGGACCAGACAGAGAGCCTTCCTCTCGGTCTGAACCACCGGCCGGCCGCTGGCTCAACACCGGTCAGCCGCCGGTGATCCAGACAGAGAGGAAGGCTCTCTGTCTGGTCCACCGGCCGGCCGGTGGTGATCCAGCGGCCGACCGGTGGTCCAGACAGAGAGGAAGGCTCTCTGTCTGGACCACCGGCAGGCCGCTGGCTCAGCACCGGCCGGCCGGTGGACCAGACAGAGCTTTGTTCTGGACCACCGGCCAACCGGTGATCCACCACCGGCCAGCCGGTGCGCCCAGGACTTCTCCTCTTTACGGTTTTTATTGTTTTATCGTTTTGGTTTGATACATGTTTTAATAAGTAAAAAATTTACAGTATCTAACATTATATGAAAAAACTAAATGTAAACAAGAAATAAACTTGTGTTACCTGTAATTTTAGGAATGTACAGTTGGATTGTTTTCCCAAATTCCTTCGTCGTGATCGTTCCTTATGGCACAAACCATGTCTTCAACATACTCATCATTATGTTCTGTTAATCTTTCCATGGAAGTAGGGATCTCACATAAATCAGCAGCTTCATCAAATTCATCCTCACCATCATATTGGTTTTTCCCTTGTAAAACAACAGCCCACTGCATATCTGATTGATCTAATACATAGAAAATTTGTTTGGCATGTGTTGCCATTATAAAAGAATCAGTTGTGTCTTCCAATCTATTCAGATTAACAAGTGTCATTCCAAATTCATCGTGTCTGACACTGTTGTTACCGATAAACCATTTACAGTTAAAAACAGGAACTTTAATTTTAAAGTAATCAGCTTCCCATGTGTCTTCAATCACTCCATAATATGCACTTGATGCCGAAATTGGGTTTCTGTCCTTAGCACTCGAAAAATGCATTGCTTCTGCAAACACCAATACACCACTATTCTGAACTGCACTTCTGTTGTCCTGAGCTTTCGTATGAAATGTATAGCCATTAATGTCATAAGCGGACCATGTTATCACATTTAGAGATGGACCACCCACTATCCATTTTAATGTCTCTGATACATCTGATCTACCAAGCAAGGTCTTTTTAAACCATGGCAAAAAAGTTTTGTTGTGCTCATTCAAAATCCACATTTCTTTCTTCTTTGGATGACATTGTTTCAACTCATTAATATGCAATGTGAAATACGGTTGAACATCAGCTATGTTATTCAAGATGTATGATTCTAACTTCTTCATATGTTCAGCTGACAGTGATTTGAATTTCAAGCCATGAATCCCCTTTCCCTCATTATTAACCCGTTCATGGCGAGATGGAGGCAAACCTATGTGTTGCACCGTAGCCAAGTAGCTCGTACAAAACTCTGCTACCTCCTCAGAAATATACTTTTCAATAATGGAGGCTTCAGGTCGATATGGATTTTTAACATATCCCTTTAATATTTTCATATACCTTTCAAAAGGATACATCCAACGAAGATATACAGGTCCACAAATCCTTATTTCTCGAACCAGATGAATCATTAAATGCACCATCATATCAAGAAAAGTTGGAGGAAAATACATTTCCAAATGACAAAGTATAAAAATTGCATCATTTTCCAAAATGTTCAAAGCATTCACATCAATCGCCTTGTTGCAAATTGAATTGAAAAAATAACACAACCTCATTACAGTCTTTCTGACACGGATGGGCAATATTCCACGCAGTGCAACTGGTAGAATTTGTTGCATCATGACGTGACAATCATGTGATTTCATACCTATCAACTTCAAGTCTTTCAATGAGACAAAATTTTTTACATTTGAAGAATAACCTTGAGGCACTTTGATATCATGAAGACACTGACATAAGCTACTTTTCTCCCTCTTCGATAATGTATGACAAGCCGGGGGAAGAAATGTTCGTCTTCATTTAGGAGTGGGAGCTAACTCCAAACGTATTCCCATTGACAGTAGGTCTAACCTTGCATTCAACCCATCTTTTGTCTTTCCTTTAATATCTAGCAATGTTCCGATCAAAGAATCACAAATATTCTTCTCCACGTGCATGACATCAATATTATGTTTGACTTCATGATACCTCCAATATGGTAGCTCAAAAAATATTGACCTTTTCTTACAAATATGTCTATCATTACTAGATTTCTGTGTCTTTCCCAATGTCACATCAAGGTTTTTCACCCTCTCAAAATACAATTCTGGGGATAAAGGTTGAGGAGCAGTATCAAATTCTTGTAAGCCATTGAATGCCTTTTTTAGTCTTCTATAAGGGTGATCCATAGGCAAAAACTTTCGATGACCCATGTACACTGTTTTCCTCCCATGATGCAATTGACAATATGACATCTGTTGTTCGCAAATTGGACATGCTTTATGCCCTTTAACACTGTATCCAGACAAATTTCCATATGCTGGGAAGTCATTTATAGTGAATAGAAGCACTGCATGCAGTTGAAAATATTCCATTTTATAAGAATCATACACCCTAATACCATCAGCCCATAACAGGTTCAAATCATCAATCAGCGGTGACAAGTATACATCAATATCATTGCCGGGTTGCTTTAGACCAGAGATCATGATACTCAACATGACATATTTGCGCTTCATACAAACTTCAGGAGAGAGGTTGTAAATTACCAATAAAACAAGCCATGAACTATGTGTGCTACTGAGGGTTCGGTATGGATTCATTCCATCTATGCACAAGCCTAGTCTCAGATTTCTAATTTCATTTCCAAATGTAGGGTACTGGGCATCAATTTTCTTCCATTGTGGACAATCAGCTGGATGACGTATTTTTCCATCACATACCCACTCATCAGCATGCCATCTTAACCTTTTTGCATCATGTGAATTAGCAAATAAACGTTTGAAAGGAGGAATTATAGAAAGATACCAAAATACCTTTGAAGGGAGCTTTGTAATCTCTACATCAGCTTGTGATTTTTCTTTCACCTTATACCGTGATGTCCCACATTTAAGACACTCTTTTAGAAATTCATATTCCTTCCTATATATAATGCAGTCATTCGGACAGGCATGTATTTTCCTGTGTCCCAATCCCATCGGGCATAATATTTTTTTGGCCTTATAATGTGAATCTGGAAGATCGTTATCTTTTGGAAGAATGTCTTTCATCAATTGTAGTAGCTCTGTAAAACTTCTGTCACTCCATCCATGTTTCGCCTTCAGGTTAATCAATCTTAACACCGCCGACAAAACCGTAAAATCTGTACAACCAGGATATAATGGTTTTTCGGCATCACCATATAGACATTTAACTGTCGGTTCTATCTCAATTTGTTCTGCTACAATATCGCGAATCATTTCTTCAATTCCATCGGAGTTACCATCTTGCGATTCATTATCATCAGTGACATTCTGTCCAGTTTCGCCATGCCAAATCCAAGGGTTGTAACTCGGATTGAATCCATGACAAATCAGATGATCTTTTATCTCTCTACTTTTCAACTTCTTCATATTCAGACATTTCAGGCATGGACAGAAAAAAATGTCACTACTTGGAACATTTCGTTTAGAAAATTCCAAAAAGGCATCAACACCTTCCTCATATTCATTGCTCATTCGATGTGCCGTAATCCAACTTCGACTCATTATTACCTATAACAAATAGCAAAAATATATATATTTTTTAGATAAGACAAATATATGTTTATATGAAAAAAATCATAATTTGAATGTAAACAATTTTTAAATATAAAACAAATCAATGTGTAAACCCCCCTAGACACCCCCCGACCCCTCTGGACAGCCCCCCACCCCTCCTGGACACAACCCCCACCCCCGACCTGCTTGGACACCCCCCGGGACACCCCCCAACCCTCTGGACAGCCCCCCCACCCCTCCTAAACACCACCCCCACCCCCTACCCCCTTGGACACCCCCCTGGACACCCCCAACGCCCACCCACACCCTTGGACAACCCCCCACACCCACCCACCCCCTTGTAAACCCCCCTGGACAGCCCCGACCCCTCTAGACAGCCCCCCACCCCTCCTGGACACCACCCCCCACCCCCTACCCCCTTGGACACCCCCCTGGACATCCCCCAACCCTCTGGGCAGCCCCCCCACCCACCCGGACAACCCCAAATACCCTCTGGAGAGGTCTCCACCCACTTGGACAGCCCCCCACACCCATCCACCCCCTTGGACAGCCCCCCACACCCATCCACCCCCTTGGACACCCCCCTGGACACCCCACCGACCCCTCTGGACATGATGCCACCCCCTTGGACAGCCCCCCACACCCACCCATCCTCTTGGACACCACCCTGGACACCCCCCGACCCCTCTGGACAGCCCCCGACCCCTCTAGAAAGCACCCCCACCCCTCCTGGACAGAACCCCCCACCCCTGACCTACTTGGACACCCCCCAACCCTCTGGACACCCCCTGACCCCTCTAGACAGCCCCCACCCCTCCTGGACACCACCCCCCACCCCCTACCCCCTTGGACACCCCCCTGGACATCCCCCAACCCTCTGGGCAGCCCCCCACCCACCCAGACAACCCCAAATACCCTCTGGAGATGCCGCCACCCACTTGGACAGCCCCCCACACCCATCCACCCCCTTGGACAGCCCCCCACACCCATCCACCCCCCTTGGACACCCCCCTGGACACCCCACCGACCCCTCTGGACAGGCCGGCACCCCCTTGGACAGCCCCCCACACCCACCCATCCCCTTGGACACCACCCTGGACACCCCCCGACCCCTCTGGACAGCCCCCGACCCCTCTAGAAAGCACCCCCACCCCTCCTGGACACAACCCCCCACCCCCGACCTGCTTGGACACCCCCCTGGACACCCCCCAACCCTCTGGACAGCCCCCGACCCCTCTGGACAGCCCCCACCCCTCCTGGACATCACCCCCAACCCCCTACCCCCTTGGGCACCCCCCCTGGACATCCCCCAACCCTCTGGGCAGCCCCCCCACCCACCTGGACAACCCCAAATACCCTCTGGAGAGGCCGCCACCCACTTGGACAACCCCCCACACCCATCCACCCCCTTGGACAGCCCCCCACACCCATCCACCCCCTTGGACACCCCCCTGGACACCCCACCGACCCCTCTGGACAGGCCGCCACTCCCTTGGACATCCCCCACACCCACCCATCCCCTTGGACACCACCCTGGACACCCCCCCCCCCCCCCGACCCCTCTGGACAGCCCCTGAACCCTCTAGAAAGCACCCCCACCCCTCCTGGACACAACCCCCACCCCCCTGGACAACCCCAACCCTCTGGACAGCCCCCGACCCCTCTGGACAGCCCCCCACCCCTCCTGGACACCACCCCCCACCCCCTACCCCCTTGGACACCCCCCCTGGACATCCCCCAACCCTCTGGGCAGCCCCCCCACCCACCCGGACAACCCCAAATACCCTCTGGAGAGGCCTCCACCCACTTGGACAACCCCCCACACCCATCCACCCCCTTGGACAGCCCCCCACACCCATCCACCCCCTTGGACACCCCCCCTGGACACCCCACCAACCCCTCTGGACAGGCCGCCACTCCCTTGGACATCCCCCCACACCCACCCATCCCCTTGGACACCACCCTGGACACCCCCCGACCCCTCTGGACAGCCCCCGACCCCTCTAGAAAGCACCCCCACCCCTCCTGGACACAACCCCCCACCCCCGACCTGCTTGGACACCCCCCTGGACACCCCCCAACCCTCTGGACAGCCCCCCCACCCCTCCTAAACACCACCCCCACCCCCTACCCCCTTGGACACCCCCCTGGACACCCCCCAACACCCTCCCACACCCTTGGACAGCCCCCCACACCCACCCACCCCCTTGTAAACCCCGCTGGACACCCCCCGACCCCAAATCCATGCACCTATGCCATGGTTGTGTGTGAAGAAAGTAGTAACAACTGTAAAAGGGCAACCCATCCAAATGGACACGCCCCAACCCTCTCGGGGATTTATAGAAAACGATGAAAAATTAGTGAAATCATAAAATTACTCAATATTTCAAGTCAAACAAATAGATCTAGGGATGATAAAAAAGATTATGGTGCCAAAACAAGTTAAAAGGGTTCGCAATCGAAGAATCTTAGCTAGTTTCAACAAAAAAATCACAACACATATATATATACTATCCGCGAAAAAAAACGAACGAGTGGGAGGATTACCTGAGTGCTGCGAGTTTAGATGATTGATCCGAGGAGATTAAATATGAGAAATGATGATCGCAAAACGAATCTAAACCAACGAAATGGACGAGCCGATTCGGGTTTACGCGCGAGAGAGACGAGTCGCGACTGTCGAAGGTAAACTCGCGAATGACAATCCACGGGTCTGGGTAAATTTTTAAATGAGTTATCACGTCGGTTATTCAATAACCGACGTTATAATTTTTTTAAAAACTTTTATAACGTCGGTTATTCAATAACAGACGTAAAAACCTTCCTCCGATTCTTTTTTTACGTCTGTTATTCTATAACCGTCATTATAAAGGGCTCAAAATCCGCGTTTTATTACGTCGGTTATTCCATAACCGACGTCAAAAACATCTGCGGATTCTTTTTTTACGTCGGTTATTTTATAACCGACGTAAAAAGGCCTTCAAAAACCGTGTTTGTTACGTCAGTTATTGAATAACCGACGTAACAAATGCCCCCCGCTTCTGTTTTTTACGGCGGTTAATGTATAACCGACGTAAAAAACGAAGCCGCGCTATTAATAACGTCGGTTATCAAAATAACCGACGTTAAAGGTGTACTAAACACAGGGTTTTACGTCGGTTATTAAATAACCGACGTAAAAAACCTCATTTTACATATTATGACGTCGGTTTTATATAACCGACGTAAAAAATGGTGACGTAAAAAACATTTTCTGCACTAGTGATATAAACTATGGGTAAAAATTACTTTAATATATAATGGAATAAGACTAATATAATTTGTGAGGTAACATTAAAAAATAAATATATATGGAATAAAAGCTACATGAATTAATATAAAATATAGATAGCTTTCTCAAAACAAATTATTGGACCATTGAGTACATAGAGAGCGTAAAATGAAAGTAAACCAAATTATTTGAATAAATAAATATTGTAGAAGAAATTATATTTTTTTCGTATAGGTATACAATATAATTTCATTATTAGATAAATTGTTCATTGTATAATATTAGTAAAAATTCCTATTGTAACATCAAACTTTTTCTAAAAATGTGACCTTATTTGTATTCTCTATAACCTACTATAGATTTATTTAAATTTCATATAATTGTGTGAAAAATACTTATATATGTATAGTATCACATATGATCCAATTGTATTATTCGAATACAATTTTATTAATAATTAATTTTTAAAATCATCAAATCCCTGAGTAAACTAATTAATTTTTTATGTACATTTTAGTTTGAAAATTCTTTTCCATGTATTTGGATCATTGTTTAATCATATAGAACATTTTAATAATGATATAAATATAATATATACTCGTTATATATATATATTTATAAGGAACTATTAATTTTTTATATAAAAATCAATTAAATTATTCATAGAGAATATAATCCATACATATACATGAACTCTAATTTGATTTTCTTATGAAAATAATTTAAGAATGATAAATGATATATAATCCTTAAATAATAATATTTATTTCATAAATGAAAAATATATTTATTATATATATCAATATATAATTAATTAGAGGCATTTATTGAAAATTAATCTTCCCGGGAAGTAGATATAGTGGTCCACACCTACGCATTAGTAATACATTCATTTACCATTTGATGAAATAGTGGTGGAACATGGTAGTTCTATCATCATCAAAAGATCTTGGTATATTAATGATAATTTATTCATCATGTTATTGTGGATACAATAGCTTCAGGGAATTTGGATGAATAAATATTATTGAGATATCTCAATAAGGATTAATACATCATCATCGAGAGATATCGTTTGACATACAACATAAACCATAATAATATATTTTTAGTAGAAGATAATGGGATCTATAATGAATTAATATAATATATGGTTACATTAGGGGTGGTTATGGATGATCTAGATGGATCGAAATTAATATATAATTGAGGTGATGTAATTACCATTTCCTGATAGTGAGTGGACATACATAAAATAACATTAATTTTCAAAATGATATTAAAGTAATTATCATTTATAATGATAAAAATTTGATATGTTTTTAGTGGTATGATAATTTTGAGTTTAAATATATTCAAAAAAGAATAATTTCTCAATTTTATGTTTCATTTATAACCTTATCTCTTATATATCCCCCCTCTGAACCTGTTTTGACCGTGACCATGGTAATAAATTTCTAATATTTTTCCAAATCATTATAAAAAATGAAAATTTCCCTTATCATTTTTTTATTAATTTTAATGATATATAATAAATTTTATCAAATTAAATTTCTATAAGTCTCTTGAAATAAAAAATAAAATAAGCACAAAAAATTGAAGGAAAACTTATTTTTAGATAAATTCATTTTTATAAAGAAAACATTGTTATCATTTCATTCCATGAAATGAAAAAACTAGAACATGAAAGTTAAGATATTTTATTTAAAAATAATATATTTATTTTACTTAAAACATTAATCATTAATGATTAATTTCATTTATTATTAAAATTAACTCTTTACGCACAAAAAATAGTTTTATAATATAAAAACTCTTTTTTATCTTTAATATGTATTACCTTTATTCCTAACAAATATATAACTAATGTGTGGATAATTTTTTATTCATATATTATCATTTCATTTTATTGAAATAAATTTTCAATAATTATCAATATAAATTGTTTTGATATTAAAAATTATCCAAATTAGAAAAAATAAATTTCATAAAAACAATTGAGCTTTTCTTCATTAAATGATTTCATTTAAGAAAATGAAGCTGTTTTATAAGAATTAATAAATAAATTTTAATTTAAGAAAATTCATATATATATATATATATATTAATTTTTAATCATATTCATACCCCTCAAATCCAACAGCTATGTTATAATGGAATATTATATCACATTTTCATTTAAAATCGAAGTTTCTTGTAAACAATGTTATAAATTACATCATGTTTATAATAATAATAAAAAAACCAAATGGGTATATTATATACTAACTCCATTAAAATGAATTTATCCTATAAAATTACATCACATTAATATAAAAAAAGAGTATATTGCTTATTATTTTCATCTGTGGGTTCCAATGTAGCTTCCTCAAATTTCTCATTTCCCTAGAGAACTATGACTAGGTGAGTATACATTATTACATAAAACATTATATCTATGATCCAATTTTTATATAGTACATTCATATATTAATTATAATGATTTAGTGACATAGCCTTTGAGTTTAGTATAGCTGAAGCATAGTGTATATTTTTTCTCATGAGTAAAATATAGAAAACTTCATAAACCAGAGATTTGTTCGGTGGATGGGAAAAGTGATAAAGAATCATATTAATTAAGTAAAAAATATCATAATGAGATATATATATTGGGACCCTATTTCCATTATTTCTGAATCTAATTACCTTTTTCTTTGTAAAAATTCCAGGGATAACCTTACCACCTTCATTGAATTCTATATGCCACAAATGATTTCCGACATAAATCTTTCAATGACTTTGGGATGGTATAAGGTTATACTAATTGGATCTAAACATATATTCCATTTCCATAGCTATATTAGGCCCCAATAACTTTTTCTCTATAACTTTAACATAGAACATTATAGTTATATACTTATTTATACAAATGGATTTATAAAGATCCATATGCATTCTTAAATCAAAGAAATTGTCAAAATAGATTTTAAAAATATGATAGTGTTGATCCCAAACACCTTTAAAATCTACATAAAATGAACATGGAATATCTCTTTATTTTAAATTATAATCTTAGACTAAATATCTACAAAATTATCATATGTAGTGATGAAACAGAACTCTATATCAATATCTTGTGTAATACTTCCCACAAATGTCGAGGTAAACCTATGAACAAAATTAGAAATAGTAGAATGATGTAATAGAAGAAACCTTAACACTTACATAATGTATATAATAGAATGCTGTAATATAGAGACATTTTATTTTCTATAAATTAAATGTGTTTACTTTATAATCAGATCATCTATAACAAAATTATCATTATTTCTATTTGATGATTCGGTGAAACTGATGATAAAATCCTTACCAATTTTTCACATTTCTATTTTCATAACTGTATTAGTTATATCAACCCATTAGAATTATATCTCACATCCTCATATTTCATAAATAACATGAATTGGGATACATACTCTAAAAAATCTCACATGATATTGTTCAACTGGAAACAAACATATATATTTCTATGCATCTACACACTTCATAGATGAATTGATTATGATGATTTGTGATCTATTTTGAATAACTCTTTCTTCATGTATAGTATTTATTGGAACATAATTATTTATAGAACCATATCAACTCCTAAACATGAATGTCAAATTCGTGAATAATTAATAAAATATATTTTATATATACCTCTTCATTTTGAAAATCTTAAATATTTACATTTATGCTTGATTAACAATCATTTGAAAAATATAATAATTCTCCACTTATTATATAGTTTCATAGTCCATCATGTTAAAATTTAGAAGTATAAGATATTTTTTTATCATTATAAATGATAATTTATCATGATAATTTATCATTAGATCATTATCCATATGTTACCTTTCCAAGTGTGGTAATGTACTAATCATTATTAATCATTAATCAAATTCATGAAACTTCTATGTCACATGTTGAAATTTAATTGGGAAAATATTTACCATTAAAATGAATTATCATTAAAAATTTCAAACATTTATATGTAATGATAATAACTCAATATATTTAATTAAAGAAAAAAAATAGATATTCCAAATTATGTGTATGGATATTTTTCTCATGAACATTAAATTGATAAGAATCAGAAGATGTCGCCATGTCATTTTATCTAGAACACATCCCAACATATTTATAAATCTATCAAATGTAATGAAATAATATTTATCAACTCTGTATAAGTGTAATAATAATTTCACTTACTACACATCTCTCTAATTCATCAAAATTTTATACATAATAATCAGTATAAAAAACATAACACCCATCGGAGTTAACATGGTGAGTGGATTAGATAGCCATTGGAAATTCATCTGAATTCATCAATATTTCCCATCCAATAAATAAAAACTATTGGCTTAGTCATAGTTTTAATCATAGCACAATGTTTGATAACATTCATCATTTATGTATCAACCAATATACCACCACATAATATTATATAACCCAAGAATGAAATTTTCTATTTATAAAATTTTCGTTTGTTAAATATTTCATACAAATACATTTTCCACAGTTTCATCATCACAATCAATATGTTTTCTTCATTTTATTATTTTATTATATAATATATTATAATATATATTAAAAAAATAGAAAATAGTTCAGTGTAATATATAAGAGTTATATTTATGAAATCCATGATGATTGTGTGGGAATTTGAAAAACCAAATAGCATAAAAATATATGAAAGGTGTCTATACCTCAAACAAAAGGTTATCTTAGGTATGCCTCCAATATTGATCATAAATTTACATTATCAAGATTATTGATCAATTTAAAGAAAATGATATTCTATTCATAATTAATAGAGAAAATCATCAATATGTGTAATAAGATACATATTCATGATCAAGGCCTTGTTATGTTGTTTATCCTCAATGAATAGTCCCATTAATCCATCATTATTCTAAATAAAATTTACAAGTGAATCACATAGTGACTCAGCATATCATGGTTATCCTTTAATTAAATCACTAATAACTACTGCTCAACCAAGAAATTTTATTTAAAGTATTTAATATTTGTTTTCCACTAGGTATGCATTGTTTTGAAATCAAAACATTAGAATTTTTCATGTGACTAAGAAAATATTCCAGAGTGACATCAAAAAACTAATTTTTAATATAAATATCTTGATGTCGAGTTTCTCCCAAACCATATGAGATTAATACTATTTTAAATATTAATTAATGCACATAAAATAGATTTTATTTACTATTGATTTATATAGATATTATCACACTGAATGATGATTATATATTATATTGGAATATCAAATGTAACAGTAGTTTCTCATAAATTGTTATGTTATTTACCTAAATAAATCAAATACATAACCAAAAGAATAGAAAATCAACATGTAGAAAAATACTTATATTTATATGTAATATATTTTTCAAAACATATATAGGATAATAATTATTGACTAAAGATGTGATTTTTATACAATTAAGATTTTTCAATTATAATTTAGTATCTAATCATGTGGGATGAAATGCGATACCCTTTGAAAAATATTCGAATATTAATGACCCTGTATATGTAGATTCAAATAAAATAATAGTATTTCTAGATCAAATGGTATGTATACCATTAAACAATTCATTATCACACCCTCAAATGGAAATCAATATCAAATGAGGTTTCCAATAGCCTTCGGTCATAAGAGGTTGATAACAATAGTCATTTTTATTTTCCCTTATATTCATGATCTGGTTATAATAATTTCCACACTATATGAATTTAAACTAGTATTATTTAGGTGGTGTATTTTTTTGATCTTTACATCCAATCACATCATTAACTAACTTCTTCAAATATCTTTTTCATTATATTTCCTAATGACATTTCTTTTCAATAAAATAAATATTTATATTGCCATTATAATAATATCCTTCATTATTCACTACAATCTTATTTCAAAAACAAAGTCTCATCTTCTACCCTCAAACTCTTTTATTGTTATAAAGTCCATTGAATAACAATATTATTTTCTTATCAATACCTAGAGGTCCAGTGGTGACTCTGAAATACCTTTCAACCTTGAGAGCATAATGATTGATTTCCTCATGGTTACTGAAGTCTCTTATGGATAACATCTTTCAGATAGATTTTATTAAAAAAATTAATATTTTTAAAATATTTAATTTTTGATGGATGATAGTACTATATACCAAAAATTTAAGTCACGAATTATTTTTCATAGAATAACTACATAATTAATTTTCCTTCATCAATAGCATAAGAAATTCCAACTCTTTTTTAAGATAAAGAATACCATGAATATACTTCCTAAAAAATAAAATTCAAAACTCATCCTAGTATATAGTAAATTTTTTTCTATTGAATCATATTCTAGATATGATTAAACCACTTATTTTCTTCTTTCTATAAATGAAAATCAACCGAAATCACTTTTTCATGCTTCGAGTAGTTTAGAATATAAAATTTAATTTTAGTGGTACTGACCCATTTTACCCGTTAATTAGAGGATCCATAGAACCACTAAAATAAGTAGAATATTTTCTCTTGATGTATATATTATAATGTGTTCCCATCATTTTCTCATTTTTATTCCTTACATGGTTTTATTATTAAAAATGTTTTTAAGTATATATATGATGTTTTATCTTATATATTCTATAACATTCAGTTTCTTTGGATATAAATCATTCAATTATAAATGATATCTTGGGTCAGTATAGTTATTTTTGGACCTATCCATTAACCATACCCAAAAAGTTGTTTTGGGGCAACAATAATAATAGTAGTAAATTATATCTACAATAAAATCATTTATATGATGTCTAATTCAGGAAAAATAATTTTTAATATATGACACCATAAAATTATACATATATAATCATTGTTATAATTACTTCATATAATTCATAATGGGTCATAAAGGAAATGTTTATTAACACGTGAAAAACCCTCATCACTGTTAATCTATTTATATATTATTAATTCCATTCATCACGCTCTATGGACAATTGAGTTAATACCCAATCATACAATTTTAATGTTGTTACCCCTCTGGAAA
Source organism: Viscum album (assembly GCA_963277665.1). Lineage (NCBI taxonomy): Eukaryota > Viridiplantae > Streptophyta > Magnoliopsida > Santalales > Viscaceae > Viscum > Viscum album. Next base: position 1,439,334,410 of record OY728133.1, on the reverse strand, counting down.
TATTTTACTTAGATTTATCAAATTTTTAGTATCTAGATAATGATTCATTTTCTTGTAAAACAACACTCCATTAATTACAATTTGAAATAATATTTTCAAATGATTTGGCTTACGTGTGGGTTCTCAAAAATGACTTTGTATTTGAGTTTTCCAATTAAAATGAAAATATATACAGTACTAACAGAGGTGAACCAAAAATTTCATACAAAAATATTAAATCCTATTTGATAAATATTCATATAATATAATTAAGGTCTACACAAGATCCATAAATGTTTGGTGTCTATGGAATGTTCAATACATAATCTTATCATACAAATAGAATATCTACATTTGGTACAACTCATATATTTGCAAATAAACCCCTTATCTAACATATCATTAATAAAATAATTCTACATATACTACGGAGAAAGAAAAAAATCATAGGAAAATATCAAATTATTCATTATTGTGAAATATGGAGTTATATATTAATTATAATTTTTAATGATAAAATGGGAATATTAATATTAAAATAGTAGGATTTTAATATAGATGTAAATTTATATGACATGGAATAATACCAGAGGGCGTGAATTGTAGGTTTAAAAACATTGTATTTAAACTCTTATGAAGGAACTTAATTTAAGAGGTCTTAAACTAATATAGTTCACAATCAATACAAATAAAATGGTCTTGGATATGATGGATATTATATTGTAACACCTGAGACTTTTATGTTATATAAATCATCAAAGGAATGTTTTTCTACACAACACTTTCTTGGCTTGCTTTACACGCAATCGCGACCTTCCTCGATAGCTTGCGTCGTACGCAATACCGAGTTTCACTAAACAACAATATGCTATGAAAACTAGCCGCTATGAATAGTAATAACCACTTTTTGAAATTTTATTTTTCAAAATGGACTTCATTTTTGGACTCAGAATATCAAAATTATCCTAGGGTGAAATTTTGGTATTTTTCTGAAAACTTTCAATTTTTGATGAATAGTGAAACCACTAAGTGGTAGGTTAAAAAACCGAATTTTGCATAAAACGTAATTTTACCGCTTCTGTGAATGGAATTTCGAAAATCCGACAAACACGGTTGATATCAGTAAGTAAAATGTGGTTCAATGAGATAAAACTAATTTTTTGGTGAATAGTAACTTTTTACTTTTTTTACCGCGGTTAATAGTAAATAGGGTAACTAAGGGTAAATATGATATTAATATTACCCTAACACATGTCCTAATTCTATTGGACAAGTGTAATTCGACCAAAAACAAACTTAGGAATAAAATATGACCAATTAGGCCCACATGGATTAGATTAGGACATTTATTATTAATTTATTTAAAGAAGGGTTAAAATAGTTAAAATCAAAGTTTAATAAGTAAATCATTTTTAATATGGGGTTATATATAAGATAAATTCGATTGTAAATTTTCATTATAAAGTTAAAAAGATTTACCACATGATTGTATTTTATTTGTAATTTTTAGACATCAAATAATTTAATTTATTTATGACACAAAGATGATGCAGTAATTATCTTGTTAATGAAATATTGACATAATTGATGTTATAAACAACAAAATAAATGAAATTTGAGATTATGAATTAAACTAATTTTCTAGGTTACTATGATTTATTAGTTCTGATTTAATCAACTTGGTTTGAACATATAATTCTGTTATGACTTTCACAAAAATCATATATCAAATAGTGTCAAAATTGACACAAAATAGTTGTTAAATCAAATATTATATTATTAATTGTTATTTTATTTCTAAAAATCTAAGGTTCGGCCAAATGACTTAGATAAGGATATATATGTTAATAATAAACAATTTGGGGTTCGTTTGGCATGTTATAGTAAGTGTATTAACCATATAGTGAAAGAAAACAAAAAGACACGGTAAAAGTTAAATTAATTAACTTAGAGTTAAATCTAATTGATAAGGTTAAAATAATACCCTAAAATTGTCTAAATCTTATTTGTTGATAGGGTTTCGACCCATCCCCACTTTAGCTTCGAAATAAGACCCTTTGGAACCATTATAAACCGATTTTGACTTTAATATAAAATAATATTTTGAGATATTCCTAAGGTGCCTCTCTCCTCCCTTATAAAAGGGCACCTCCTCCCCCTCCTCCTCACACCAATTTGAGCACTCAATCTCGGCCAACCCCTGCCATATTCTCCTCTCCACTTCCCTAGAATAATCCTAGAGGTCTCGGTCATCTCCAAAGACAAATCTTAGTTCCTTAAGTGGAGGATTCAAAGAGGCGTTCCAAAGAAGAGGTAATATCCATTACCGATCATTTCAATTTCTTTCTTCTTCAACTTCTTCTTCTTTAGTTGTTTCATGATAAAGTAATAACATCAGTATTACTTACATACTGATATGTTATTTTAAATATGAAACAACCCTAATTCAAGTTCTATCCATCCTACGGAAAAATGAAATCATCGCGCGTGCGTACGTACGGAATACCGTCTCCACGCCGTGGTGTAATCTATTTTTCCACCATCACCTTACAAGGATGGTTATAATGGTGTAATAAGTAACTATATATGATTATTATGAAGTAATATTGATACTGAAATAATATATATATATATATACTCCAATACAATTCCACGATCATAGGAATGATATCATCACTCGTGCGTACATACGGAATACCGTCTCCACGATGTGATGCGACTCGTTCTACATGATCTTCATTTCATAATGATTATATAAATGAATTGAATGAATAAATATGATATATGTTACACTAATACCATTCTGGATATAAGGTATCTATAACCTTAAAAGAAGAATAAGAATTTATTCGGCAAAACACGCATAAGAACAAAAGGCAATAAAGACCCGAGTAACAAGTAACAATGAAATATTTCTAACAAGAAGATAAGAATATGACCATATATGATATCATATCAATATGTATGATTCTGGAATAAGTCAATAACACTATTTAAACCATTATACAGGAGCTTCGGACACGTACAAAGCAGATCGGACATAAGGTAAGGGAAATATCACAATCTCATTTTTATCCGAGAATGTTTATTCGTAAGTATTTACTGGGGTGTATTTTATCATCCACATCCATGTTTACTCAATATGTAATATTATTTCCATCCACCTAAAATTTTTTAAATCCATTTTTACCCTTCGGTGAGTTTTTAGTAATACGTATGAAAGGAATCTTTTGTCGTTTTTTGTACGAGGTACTTTTTGACTTTTCCGACAAAAGTACGAAGAATGTTTTTTTAACTTATACGGCACTAACGGATTTCTACTGTTTTATAAAGCCTTATTTTAATGAAGCTTCCTCTAAAATATTTCATGACTATTTTCAATAAAATCTCTTTCTTTTAAAATTGCATGATGTTTTGTGAAAAGAAATTGATTTTGAAGAAGAAAGGATATTTTCCTCAAGAATTCAATTCAAGTGTTTTATCAAAATTATTTTCCATCTAAGATAATAAAGGGTTCTATTTCTATCCATATTTTTACATTGATTTGACTATGTTGTGATGGAATTATGTTTATGAATTCCTTTATCTTATATGAATTGATTTATGATGTCATGATGTTTCAAGAATCCCATTTTTGTTACATATGTTATGCGATGATGTATGTTTTATGATTATGTGGCACACATAAGAAAGGATTCATTATAAGATGGGTGGGACCTATATCTCCCTCCAATGCATTGGGTAAAGATTTTATATCTCATGAGATAGACATGGCTGGAACGGAAGGTTATTTCGGTTCAGTGATACAGGACTGAAACGAGGAGTGAACTCGGTTCAGAAAGGGACTTTGTCCACTAAGATAGTCTTGGCAATGAGTCATGACTAACAAGAAATGATTTTCCATGGTTATGTGTGCATGCCACAAAGTTTCAAGTTTTATGTTATGATTATGGGGATCTTATTTTCACTTCTATGATTTGTTCCATGTTAAGATATTATGATCTCTTTTGCAGGATATAATTTTAAAAAAGATATGATATGATTTTTATTTCCTTTATTTGCCCTTGTTGAGCATTTTAGCTCACCCTTTTATGTTTTCTTTTCCCCAGGTCAGGAAGATGGATATTAAGTAGAATATGCTAAAAGGGACCCTAGATATGATGAAATAAATGGGAGACACTGTAGAATATTTATGAACCAGTTGTTTATGTTTCCCAGTTTCTAAAGACACTATACCTATACGGTCCTTTGTGGTTTTGTCATATGTTTTAATAAGTGTACTTCAATTTTGAAGTATTAACAATGTATGTAAAGTATGGGTCGTTATAGTTGGTATCAGAGGAAAGGTATAGTCAACCTTTGGAAACTAGGATGTGAAAGCCTTAGTAAGAACCCTAAGGATAAGTCTTTGAATAGAACACAATCTTAGTGTTTTAGAAATGGCCTTGAATAACCTAGGATAAGACCATAAGCATGAAAATTTTATTCTTGAATTATGTGGTTTCCTATTATAGTTAGTGTTGCTCACACTAATTTTCTTGGTTTTAGTCAATGGCTGGAACCCGAAGGAACCTTGTTAATGCGGAATGCGATGGGCAATGCCATGATTGTCCCCCTGAGCAACCAAACGATATGGGAGCTGGAATGCAAAATCTTGTAGCCATGCTCACACAACTTTCTCAAGCTATGAATCATGCATGACTTCCAAACGAGCAAAGGAAGGAGCAACATTCTGTTTAATCCTTCATGAGGCAGCGTCCACCTTCTTTCAGTGGGTCTACTGATCCATTAGTTGCTGAACAATGGATTAGTACTACTAAAAAGATATTTTCAGTTCTTCAATGTTCTGAACATGATAAAGTCATCCTAGTAGTGTATCGTTTGGAAGGAGATGCTGATCAATGGTGGAATCTTATTAAGAATACGAGGCAAAGGGATGAAATTGAGTCATTGGAATGGGAAGAGTTCAAGAACATATTTTTCAATAAGTACTTCCCTCGTATTCTCCGAACAAAGATGGAGAAAGAGTTCCTTGAACTGAAGCAAAGGGATGATGAATCTGTTAGTACCTATGAAGAAAATTTTACAAGACTTGCAAGGTACGCTTCTGGTATTATTATCCAACCTGAGAGTAAGATCGATCGATTCTTTAGTGGCTTAAAACCACGTCTTCGAAGGGCGTTAGCCATAAGGGACTTCAATAGCTACGAGGAAATCGTTCGATGTGCTCTCAAAGTCGAGATGGAGATTGGAGTAACCCATCAGTCACATGGGTTTGATAAGAAGAGGAAAATGGAATTCAAAGAAAAATATAAAGAGCACACGGAAAAGAAGATGAGCTTTTCCTTATGCTCAAAGTGTGGAAAGAAACATGGAGGGAGTTGTCTTAAAGGGACAAGTAAATGTTTTAAATGTGGAAAGGAAGGTCATCGGGCATTTGAATGCCGTGATAATGGGAAGAAGATGTCTAATGATGAAAACAAAGGAAGGGATACACAAAATGAACCTACTACACTTCAATGTTTCAAGTGCAAGGAGATGGGGCATTATGCCAATCAATGCCCAAATCCAAGGGTTGATGATGATGGTCGACGTCAACAAAATTATAAGGCTAAAGACAAAGGAAAGTCACATGCAATTTCTATTAGCGATGTGGAGTACGATAACGACGTGGTGAAAGGTACACTTACCATCCACTCTAAAGTAGCAAATGTTTTATTTGATTCTGGATCCACCCACTCTTTTATTTATGAAGACTTTTCTAAGGGTATCACCGTATTACCTCAACAATTAGATGTTGAGTTAGTTGTGACAACACCTAATGGCACATCAATCGCATCAAAAGTTTATAATTCTTCTCTGATCGATGTTTGTGGGAAAGTGCTTCATGAAAATCTTGTGATCCTTCCTATAGTGGAATTTGATGTGATTCTTGGCATGGATTGGCTTTCTTTATATGGAGCTCATATCAATTGCCAATGAAGGGAAGTCACATTTCATATTCAAGATCAATCTATGATCGTCTATCAATTCAAGGATGAACATAACCTTCTAGTGGAAATTTCTTCCATTTTATGGGTATTGATTCCACTAAATGAAGGTTATTTATCTCAAATGGTTGGTGAGAAACTCACGATTAAGAATATGCCCATTGTACGGGAGTTTGATGATGTATTTCCGGATGAATTATCGGGTCTTCCACCAAATCGTGAAGTTGAGTTTTCAATAGAACTCGTACCGGGTGCTTTGCCTATTTCAAAGACACCTTATAGAATGGCCCCAATTGAGTTGCAGGAATTGAAAAAGCAACTCCAAGAGAATCTTGATAAGGGATTCATACGCCCTAGTGCGTCACCTTGGGGAGCACCTGTTCTATTTGTTAAGAAGAAAGATGGATCAACGAGACTCTGCATTGATTATCGAGAACATAACAAGATCACTATCAAGAACAAATATCCTCTCCCACGCATTGATGACTTATTTGACCAACTACGCGGAGCTCAATACTTTTCCAAGATTGATCTTCGTTCAGGGTATCATCAATTAAGGGTCAAAAGGGAGTATATACCAAAGATGGCTTTCCGTACAAGGTATGGACACTATGAATTTATAGTGATGCCATTTGGTCTTACTAATGCCCCTGCTATCTTCATGGATCTAATGAATAGAGTCTTTAGAGACTATCTTGATCAATTTGTGGTAGTCTTTATAGACGATATTCTTGTCTATTGAAAGAGAAAGGAAGAGCATGAAGATAACTTGAGAATTATATTGAAGACCCTGAGAAAGGAGAAGCTTTATACCAAATTTACCAAGTGTGAATTTTGGCTTCAAAAAGTTTCATTTTTGGGTCACATAATCTCAAAAGAGGGGATATCTGTGGATCCAGCAAAAATAGAGGTTATCGAAAGATGGTCGAGACCAACAACAGTAACTGAGATCCGAAGTTTTCTTGGTTTGGCTGGATATTATCGACGTTTGGTAAAAAATTTTTCACGATTATCTAATCCACTCACTAAGTTGACTCGGAAAGGAGTTAAGTTTGTTTGGACAGAGGAATGTGAAGAGAATTTCAAGGAGTTGAAAAGAAGGTTATCCAGTGCACCTGTGCTCACACTGCCTTGTAGTGGAGAAAGGTTTGTGATCTACAGTGATGCATCCAAGAAGGGATTGGGGTGTGTTCTTATGCAAAATGATATGGTGATAGCTTATGCCTCACGACAGTTGAAAATCCATGAGCAAAATTACCCAACACATGATTTGGAGTTGGCTGCGGTAATATTTGCAATAATGATTTGGAGGCATTACCTTTATGGTGAATGGTGTGATATTTATACTGATCATAAAAGTTTAAAGTATATTTTCACACAAAAGGAGTTGAATATGCGTCAAAGAAGATGGTTGGAGCTGATTAAGGATTATGACTGCTCAATCCATTACCACCCTGGGAAAGCAAACAAGGTGGCAGATGCATTAAGTCGACAAGACCATGCTAGTTTATCCATGATGAGGATCACAAAAGATCCAATATTTATGGATTTACAAAGGATGGATCTTGGAATTATAATGGAAGGGGAAAAATCTTATCTTTCTCAAATGAATGATCAACCATCTATACATGTGAAGATTAAAGAGGCGTAGAAAGAAGATGTCGAGTTACAAAAGAAGGTGAGAAATGTTCCTGAATTCAACCTTGATTGTGATGGGATAATAATGTTCAGGAATCGGGTTTGTGTTCCTCCCATCCCCGAATTAAAGAAGGATCTGCTGGATGAGGCTCATAGTTCATCATTCTCTATTCATCCTGGAAGCACGAAGATGTATAGGGACCTGAAAGAGTACTTCTGGTGGGATGGCATGAAAAGAGATGTTGCTGAATATGTCTCTCGATGCTTCGTTTGTCAACAAGTTAAAGCTGAGAGACAGAAGTCTAAGGGGATGTTACAACCATTACCCATACCCGAATGGAAATGGGAAAACATCACTATGGACTTTGTCACAGGACTTCCTAAAACATCCAAAGGCAATAATGCTATCTGGGTCATAGTTGATCGTCTTAAAAAGTCTTCACACTTCATTGCTATTAGAGAGGATTTCTCTCTAGATCAGCATGCCAGGATATATGTAAAGGAAGTGGTAAGATTGCATGGAGTACCAATTTCTATTATATCTGATCGGGATCCGAGATTTACCTCGAAGTTCTGGCGAAGTCTTCAGCATACTCTGGATACAGAGTTGAGTTTCAGCACTGCTTATCATCCCCAGACATACGGTCAGTCTGAGAGAACAATTCAAACCCTAGAAGATATGTTGAGAGCTTTCTCTATGGATTTCAAAGGAGGTTGGGATCAACACCTACCTTTGGTGGAAATTTCTTATAATAATAGCTTTCACTCCAGTATTTAGATGGCTCCTTATGAAGCTCTCTATGGAAATAAATGCAGGACTCCAACTTGCTGGGATGAAGTTGGGGAAAGAAAGCTGTTAGGACCTGATCTCGATGATGAAATGGCAGAAAAGGTCAGATCTATTCAACAACACATAAGAGCAGCTCAGAGTCGACAGAAACGTTATGCCGACAACCGAAGAAAATATCTAGAGTTTGAAGTGGGTGATAAAGTGTTCTTACGAATATCTCCCTGGAAAAGGGTTATGAGATTTGGAAAGAAGGGGAAGTTGAGCCCTATATATATCGGTCCTTTCGAAATACTGGATCATGTTGGGAAGGTAGCTTACCGATTGGCGCTTCCACCGAATCTCTCTCAAGTTCACGATGTGTTCCATGTATCTCTCCTGAGAAAGTACATACCAGATCCTTCACATGTACTCATCTCAGAAGTTGTACCGCTGGAGCAAGATCTTTCTTATGAAGAACAACCGATAGAGATTCTGGATCATAGCGAAAAAGTCCTACGAAACAAGACCACTCGCTTGGTGAAAGTTTTATGGAGGAACCACCAACTTGAAGAATCTACCTGGGAGCTTGAGGATATGATGAGGGAGAATTATCCTCATCTGTTTGTTACAAAGTGACGAATTTCGAGGGAGAAATTCTTTTTAAGGGGGATAGAATGTAACACCTGAGACTTTTATGTTATATAAATCATCAAAGGAATCTTTTTCTACACAACACTTGCTTGGCTTTCTTTACACGCAATCGCGACCTTCCTCGATAGCTTGCGTCGTACGCAATACCGAGTTTCACTAAACAACAATATGCTATTAAAACTAGCCGTTATGAATAGTAATAACCACTTTTTGAAATTTTATTTTTCAAAATGGACTTCATTTTTGGACTCAGAATATCGAAATTATCCTAGGGTGAAATTTTGGTATTTTTCTGAAAATGTTCAATTTTTGATGAATAGTGAAACCACTAAGTGGTAGGTTAAAAAACTGAATTTTGCATAAAACTTAATTTTACCGCTTCTGTGAATGGAATTTCGAAAATCTGACAGACACAGTTGATATCAGTAATTAAAATGTGGTTCAATGAGATAAAAATAATTTTTTGGTTAATAATAACTTTTTACTTTTTTTACCGCGGTTAATAGTAAATAGGGTAACTAAGGGTAAATATGATATTAATATTACCCTAACACATGTCCTAATTCTATTTGTCAAGTGTAATTCGACCAAAAACAAACTTAGGAATAAAATATGACCATTTAGGCCCACATGGATTAGATTAGGACATTTATTATTAATTTATTTAAAGAAGGGTTAAAATAGTTAAAATCAAAGTTTAATAAGTAAATCATTTTTAATATGGGGTTATATATAAGATAAATTCGATTGTAAATATTCATTAGAAAGATAAAAAGATTTACCACATGATGGTAGTTTATTTGTAATTTTTATACATCAAATAATTTAATTTATTTATGACACAAAGATGATGCAGTAATTATCTTGTTAATGAAATATTGACATAATTGATGTTATAAACACCAAAATAAATGTAATTTGAGACTTTTTATGAATTAAACTAATTTTCTAGGTTACTATGATATATTATTGTTGATTTAATCAACTTGGTTCGAACATATAATTCTGTTATGACTTTCACAAAAATAATATATCAAATAGTGTCAAAATTGACACAAAATAGTTGTTAAATCAAATATTATATTATTAATTGTTATTTTATTTCTAAAAATATATGGTTCGGCCAAATGACTTAGATAAAGATATATATGTTAATAATAAACAATTTGGGGTTCGTTTGGCATGTTATAGTATGTGTATTAACCATATAGTGAAAGAAAACAAAAAGACACTGTAAAAGTTAAATTAATTAACTTAGAGTTAAATCTAATTGATATGGTTATAATAATACCCTAAACTTGTATAAATCTTATTGGTTGATAGGATTTCGACCCATACCCACTTTAGCTTCGAAATAAGACCCTTTGGAACCATTATAAACCGATTTTGACTTTAATATAAAATAATATTTTGAGATATTCCTAAGGTGCCCCTCTCCTCCCTTATAAAAGGGCACCTCCTCCCCCTCCTCCTCACACCAATTTGAGCACTCAAGCTCGGCCAACCCCTGCCATTTTCTCCTCTCCACATCCCTAGAATAATCCTAGAGGTCCTGGTCTTCTCCAAAGACCAATATTAGTTCCTTAAGTGGAGGATTCAAAGAGGCGTTCCAAAGAAGAGGTAATATCCATTACCGATCTTTTCAATTTCTTTCTACTTCAACTTCTTCTTATTTAGTTGTTTCATGATAAAGTAATAACATCAGTATTACTTACATACTGATATGTTATTTTAAATATGAAACAACCCTAATTCACCTTCTATCCATCCTACGGAAAAATGAAATCACCGCGCGTGCGTACGTACGGAATACCGTCTCCACGCCGTGGTGTAATCTATTTTTCCACCATCACCTTACAAGGATGGTTATAATGGAGTAATAAGTAACTATATATGATTATTATGAAGTAATATTGATACTGAAATAATATATATATATATAATCCAATACAATTCCATGATCATAGGAACGATATCATCACTCATGCGTACGTACGGAATACCGTCTCCACGATGTGATGTGACTCGTTATACATGATCTTCATTTCATAATGATTATATAAATGAATTGAATGAATAAATATGATATATTTTACACTAATACCATTCTGGATATAAGGTATCTATAACCTTAAAATAAGAATAAGAATTTATTCGGCAAAACACGCATAAGAACAAAAGGCAATAAAGACCCGAGTCACAAGTAACAATGAAATATTTCTAACAAGAAGCTAAGAATATGACCATATATGATATCATATCAATATGTATGATTCTGGAATAAGTCAATAACACTATTTAAACCATTATACAGGAGCTTCGGACATGTACAAAGCAGATCGGACCTAAGGTAAGGGAAATATCACAATCTCATTTTTATCCGAGATTGTTTATTCGTAAGTATTTACTGGGGTGTATTTTATCATCCACATCCATGTTTACTCAATATGTAATATTATTTCCATCCACCTAAAATTGTTTAAATCCATTTTTACCCTTCGGTGAGTTTTTAGTAATACGTATGAATGGAATCTTTTGTCGTTTTTTGTACGAGGTACTTTTTGACTTTTCCGACAAAAGTACGAAGAATGTTTTTTTTAACTTATACGGCACGAACAGATTTCTACTGTTTTATAAAGCCTTATTTTCATGAAGCTTCCTCTAAAATATTTCATGACTATTTTCAATAAAATCTCTTTCTTTTAAAATTGCATGATGTTTTGTGAAAAGAAATTGATTTTGAAGAAGAAAGGATATTTTCCTCAAGAATTCAATTCAAGTGTTTTATCAAAATTATTTTCCATCTAAGATAATAAAGGGTTCTGTTTCTATCCATATTTTTACATTGATTTGACTATGTTGTGATGGAATTATGTTTATGAATTCCTTTATCTTATATGAATTGATTTATGATGTCATGATGTTTCAAGAATCCCATTTTTGTTACATATGTTATGCGATGATGTATGTTTTATGATTATGTGGCACACATAAGAAAGGATTCGTTATAAGATGGGTGGGACCTATATCTCCCTCCAATGCATTGGGTAAATATTTTATATCTCATGAGATAGACATGGCTAGAACGGAAGGTTATTTCGGTTCAGTGATACAGGACTGAAACGAGGAGTGAACTCGGTTCAGAAAGGGACTTTGTCCACTAAGATAGTCTTGGAAATGAGTCATGACTAACAAGAAATGATTTTCCATGATTATGTGTGCATGCCACAAAGTTTCAAGTTTTAAGTTATGATTATGGGGATCTCATTTTCACTTCTATGATTTGTTCCATGTTAAGATATTATGATCTCTTTTGCAGGTTATAATTTTCAAAAAGATATGATATGATTTTTATTTCCTTTATTTTCCCTTGCTGAGCATTTGAGCTCACCCTTTTATGTTTTCTTTTCCCCAGGTCAGGAAGATGGATATTAAGTAGAATATGCTAAAAGGGACCCTAGATATGATGAAATAAATGGGAGACACTGTAGAAGATTTATGAACCAGTTTTTTATGTTTCCCAGTTTCTAAAGACACTATACCTATACGGTCCATTGTGGTTTTGTCATATGTTGTAATAAGTGTACTTCAATTTTGAAGTATTAACAATGTATGTAAAGTATGGGTCGTTATAGATATGATATGATACCATAAGTAACTATGAACAATTTAATTTGAATTGAATATAATTATCATATATGAAAAAATGTAACACAATATACCATATTGCATATATAATCTCCTGATACAATATTTAATGAACGTATTATAATTAAAACCATTAGAATATAAACTAATTTGAATATAAAGGAGAAAAAAATGATTCCCAATCTATTAAAAATGGAATAAGAAATATAAAGGTATTAAAATTATTTAATATTAAATAGTATGGTACAATCTATTAGGATAAAAGGTGTGTGTTATCACCACCTGAGTAAGACCTCGATAAAATGATCGGAATATATTCCTCCCTATCCATAGAATCCCTAGATTTAAAAGGTAATCGATAACATTGTCATTAGAAACATGAAATCTTTTTATACAATGATAGGTAGCACCATCTTCCTATCCCAAGAATCCCTTGATCATTATCACAATGATTGGTCGCACAAAGAAATACAATGAACATATTGAAATACAAAAACTATGAAAAACACATTCCTCTCTTGTCATTTCACGGCTCTATCACAAATAAGAAGTATGTCACATAATCTCTCTCTATAACTTAAAATTTGAAAAAAAAATTATAATGTCATTTTGATGACCTCATATTTTTATTACTCATCTTCAAACGGTAACATTTCCTCCAATTGACATGTTTCCTTAGAAAAAAAAGGGGCATAGACATGTGGCATTATAATAGTAAAAAAAATATAATATATGACATCATTTTGATTTTTATATAACTAAATTAACAATATAATTTTGGTTTATACAAAATATGTACAAAAGTATGACGAAATGAGAAAGATGAAATAAAGTGAAAATTATGTATGCATCATTGGAGTAAGTCATGAGTAAAATGCATTACATGAGTATGATACATTACATGGGTAGGAAGAATATCATGATTAAGATTCATATAATTTTTATGATACATAACATGGTTATGATGATTAAAATAAAGAAGATGCATAGAATGGTTACTTTTTAAATCGTGGTTATGATTCATTACATGGTTACAATGCTTAACATGGATAAGATGCATATCATGGTTATGATTGATATTGTGGTTATGATACAAAACATGCATGATCATGAGAAGAAATGTCATATGTTATTATAATGAGAAACGTCATATGTTATTATGATAACAAAACAATATATATGAAAAATGAAAATTAATTTTTTATTTCTAAAACAAAAAGATGAATGGGAGAGTGAAATCAATTTTTGATTAAAAAAATTCCCCCTTTTTGGAAAGCACAAAACAAAAAAATTAGAAATAGACTTATCTCCCCTAATTTTAGCAACACTTTTATATGTAATAGTGAATATAACTAATTACAATCTTGGTCAAAAAAAATCCATAGGGATCGTATTCTCTTTAATTTAACTTGTGAGTTCCCCATTATAATAATGTATTAACCCTTTATTCTTATTATTAATGATGTTTCTTCTATTCCAAATTATTATCCCCCTTTTTTATTTTCAAAAAGAGAATGAGAAACTAGTGATTTCCAACAAAGAGTTAGAGAAATAAAATATTAAACAATAGAAATTACATAGAATAAATTAAGTTCTTATTATGAAAATAGTTCAAAAGTTCATTCCTTTCCCTTTTTCCCCAAAGTATTAACATCAAAATATTTATCTTCTGGAAATATTTTCTGTCCTCCAAAAATTTATCAAGGGGATCTTAACGAGCCTTCATCTTGACATCATTTTCTAAAATAATCCTTTCTTTCATCAGAAGCCTATCTTCTTGATGTATATTAATTGCTTCCTATTCATTGAACCTAACATCCTGGGAATTTAAATCATCCACTCTGAGACTCTAAGACATCTATTGGATTACAACACTATTTGATAGCAAAACAACCTTATTATATTAATTATCTATCTTTTCCTTTTGACAATCAATCTCTTCAGATTATATTGCTTTTGAGGTACCCAATCATTTAAAGACATCATGTTTTTCATTCAAATTAGTCATTGACTTTTGGTAAACTGAATTAAGATCATTTACCCACTTAACCAATTCATCAATATTGTCCACACGATACATTAGATTTTCATTAATGTAATATGACAACTTGAATACCTTAATACAATCCTTGTTGTGCTCAACAACACATTATTTGAATATTTTAAAATTGGCTTCATGATTCAAAAAAATGTACATAAAATTCATAAAAGAATGCCTTCTTTAATTAAGACTATTTTAAATTAAATATATTATAACATCAATTATTTTAATGAGCGGTATAATATTTTTTAATTGCTTCAAAGATTATTTGTTGTACTAAATTCCCTTTACTATGAATGATATTTCTAAATCTTTTTCTCCATTGAAGTCTTAGATAAATCTAAAATGAGTATCAATGCTAGTAAATTTATATGGATTAATATTATTCTTTTATATTCACTTTCTTCCCATTTTTTAGTAATATTAATGACATTGTTGGAAGAAATCCTTTTAGAAAATGCATTGGGTGGGTGAGGATCAGTAGATGGAAACTTAAATGTTCGAACTTCTTACGATTCTACTAAATGATTTTCGGGTTTAAAACTTCATTATCCTCCACTTCTACTTCTCCTTGTCCTTTTTATTCATTCCCTTGTTATTCTTATTCTTTTTTAGATTCTTGAATAAGACTCTATGTAGTCGATTGATCAGATTCCTATTTCATTTTCTCTTTCTCTACTGGATCTAATTTAGATTGAATAGGATATTCCCTTATGTAAATTCTGGTTTTGTATTCAATATCTATTTTAAGAATACTACCAATGTCAATAGGTTGGGCCTTTCTATTCTTAATTCCCTTCTTTCTTTATTTTTATTTAAATGTTTCCTCGATTGAAATTTTCACTACTAGGGCTTCACATGGATCCAAACCAAAATGAGGATCACCATCTTTCCTTTATTCCATATTTTTCAACCACTCTGTCGAAACCTCAACTGATACTTCTTTTTGTTTCTTTAACTTATTGGGAGTTGTAGGCATATATAAATTTCATTTTCTTAATGATGATTTGGAGTGATTTGATGCCTTTTCACTCCCTTCAACAACTTCTATTACTTTCTCGTCTTCCGGATCTTTCTCAACATTTTTTGTTTCAATATTGTACTATAATTTGAGTCTCTTTATCGTATCCTTACTAATGTGAGGCTCCTTGAAGGATATCAGATCTTACTTTATTGAGAAATTTCCCAAACATAAGAATTATTTCAAAAAATTATTGAGAATAGTAGGAAACATGATCAGTCGAGACATTATGAAACCTGATTTATGTTTATTAACTGTCATGAAAATGATACCCATAAGATTGAACATTCTCATATTCACCAGATAGTTGAGAACATAAACATCGGAAATATTCAACATTTCATTTTCAACCATTCTAGGTTCTAAAAAGACTTCCATCCAGAGGGAAATGAGATGATTTTCATCTGACAGATGACTAACCCTACTTTTATCATAATTAATCTCAAAATGAGAATCCTATGATTTCCTCTTATCAAAATCCCCATCTAGTTCTGATAAATTTTGAGAAAGAAAATGTTAATATACCATAATAAGAACTCCTATAAAAGCATCTTCTTTTTTATTTAGGTTGTTTATTTCTTATTATGCATCATAATGGAAATCAAATGTCCATTATCTATCAACATTTTTTTAGAATTGGAACACTTCCTCATAAAGCAAAAAATCCTGATCTGATTCCCATCATTAAACATAATGGATTACCAAACATTGAAATTTATTATCCTTTTCAATGAGGAATCAAAATTCTCATAATACTCTTGAGAGAAAAAACATTTACATCAAAACGTCATAGAAGGTAAATCATTAAGAAACATTAGATTTATAGATGATGTATTTAACTCAGACATGAAAGACATTCTCACACCCTAATGTTTTTCATTATTATGAAAACTAAGTAATTCTATTATTTTGAAAAATGTAGTAAAATCTGATTACAAACCGTGCGGGGTATTTATTGAGAATCATAACTTGAGATAAATTTAATGGAATTTGATGTGTGATGGGTAGAGGGGGGTTATTTTTTTAAAAAATAATACAGTTCATTTTAGTTTAAAATATCAAATGGTTGATAATGATTTTTAACTCTTGAGGTTTTCTTTAAAAGAAAATTGTATTCAGAATGAATTTGATTATGCGTTAAACGAATGAAATGAAATACTAACAATTCAAAAAGTAATATAAAAAATAATTTTTTAGTATATGTAGCTTTCAGAGTAATAGGATAGATAAATTGGTTTTAGTATATTGTTCGTATACAAACAAAATTGTAATATGGAGAAACATGTGTGATATATTAGAATTTTAAAACTGATAAAAAATTTTAATCATGAAACCGATAACCATGAAACTAATTTTCATGAAACTGATATTAATGAAACCAATAATCTTGAATCTGATAAAAATAAAACTGATAAAATATAAAACTGACAAAAAATGAAACTGATAAAAACATAAGACTGATAAAATGTAAAACTGAGAAAAAGTGAAATATATAAAATGTGAAACAGATTAAAAGTGAAACCGATAAAGTATATAACTAATAAAAAGTGATACTCATAAAAATTGAAATTGATAATTTGTGAAACCATTAAAATGTGATTCAAATAAAAATTGAAATTGATTAAAAGTGATACAGATATAATTTGAAACAAATAAAAAATTATATACTCCATATTTGAAAAAGAGAAACATAATGTAAGGATATGGTTTGAACATGAAATATATGTCTTTGATTACATTACATTTATCATTCCTAGTTTCTATTTAATGTATTCAATTCTATTATAAGATAGTGGTTTGGTGAAAATTTCAACAAGTTCTTCTTGTATTTCAATGAATTGTAAAATAATGTCTCCTTTTAGTGTGTGATCTCTAAGAAATTGATGCCTAATATATATGTGTTTTTAACATGATGGATGTTCAAGGTTTTTACTATGGTAAATGGTACTATTATTATCACATAGTATTTTAGATTTGGAAAAAATCATGCCATAGCCAGTGAGTGTGTGTTGCATCTACAACACATGAGAAAAAAAACATCCAATGGCTACATATTCAGCTTCAATAGTGGATAGTGATTTTGAATGTTTACTTTTTCATGAAAAAAAACTAATGAAACTCATAAAAAGTTTCATTTTATGGATATAAATATTCTATCCATTCTATAACCGCCAATGTCAGTTTCTAATAAACATTTCAAAACCAAATCACTTCAAAAGTAATAAAATAGTCTTAAATCAATGGTTCATTAAAGTAGTGAAAAAATATATTCACTTATGTTAAATATGATTCCTTTTGATTAGATTGATATATTTCTCATAATCATACTTAAATAATTATTTCTAGATGACTAGATATTATGTGTAACAAACATCAAATCACTCCTCTTAATGATTTTTGATCTATGGGTTTCCCTGTTTTATCAAGATCAAGCATATTTGAGGTACGGATAAGAGTCCATATACTTTTAGTGTTGTCTTATCCATATTTTTATGTAAATATTTTATATAATAATGATGGGATATATAGGTTCTTTCTTTTTATTGAGAGATTTGAAATCCTAAAAAAGAATGGTAACTCACCCATCATACTCATTTCAAACTCATATTTCATGATATTCACAAAGGAATCCATTTTGTAGTGCTGATTTGATCTGATTATAATGTCTTTAACACAGATATGAACAATAATAATAATTTTGTTTCCCATTTTTAAGAAAATATTTGTATTTGTAGTTTGTTTAGAATACTTTTTTTTAAAATATATCATGAAAGTCTATTTTACCAGACTCTAGGGGATTTTTAAGGCCATAAAATGCTTTTCAATGTTTAAAATACATAATAAGAATGTTTTGAGTCTCAAAGTAAAGCTCTTTTTTCTACAAAAACTTAATCTTGTACAAAACCATTAATCCAAGAAATTTTTTCAACCATTTTAAAATTTATGATGTTAAATAATGTTTTATTTTCTAATAGAATATGAATCTATTCAAGTCAAGCTATAGGGTAATTGGTTTCTTTATATTATATTTCCTCTAGTTAGTAAGGGCATTTTTCAATAATTATTGCTAAATTTTATTATAATTACTCAATTTCCATCACATTTTTTTATTAAATCCCATTTTAATACAATTACAAAATTTTCATTACGTCTTTTATCCAATGTCTAGATATTATTCCTTTCAAATTAATTTAGTTAATCTTTCATCGCTATAATCCAATCCTCATAACATATGTCCTCGTTAGAAGGTTTAGGTTCAAATTGGGATAGAAAAACAACATGTTCTACTTCATTTTTCTAGGAATTTGAAGTCCTTACAGGTTTATTTACAACACTACGGATATTATCCATGGGATAATTCATATGAAAAAATTGATTTGGGATTTTTAAAACATGTTTATAAACATAATATAAACTGCCTTTTGGGGTAAATATTTCAAGGCCATTTTCATAAGTATTACCCTTTTCTGAATTGTTTTCCATAAATGGTTGATAATTTATTTATGAAAACGAATATATTGATATATGTAGGGGTTATTTAGAAACAGAAGGATCTAATTCATAAAATTTAGCATGAACGGTTTGCTCAAAACTAACTGCATTTTTTTATATCTCTTTAATCCTTATAAGTAGTGGAATAACCTTGAAATATTCCTTTATCATACATGTGGGAAATTATATGTATGTTATCATTTTTATTCAATATGAATAATTTTCATCCAATGTACTCTCAATTTATAAACATTAGGTTTTCATCTAGTTCACAATTCATAGTGGGGTTTATTACGAAAATTTTTAGTTGAAGATCGATTTATAGTATAACATATAGTACTTATAGCTTCAGCATAGAAATTATTAACAATTTAGTATTTTCTCAACATATTTATTGTCATTTCCTGATGAAAACAATTTCATCATTCAACAACACCATTTTATGAGGGGTTCTGTGAGATGAAAATATTTTATTAATATCTTTCTTACTATAGAAAGATTCAAAAGAAAAACATTATAATTCTCTACCCTAATCACTTTGAATAGTTATTAGTGGTATGCCCTTCTCATTTTTAACTTGGGATCTAAAAGTTTTAGTATATAAAAAGTCTTCAAATTTCATTTCTAGAAAATAGAACCATGTAAATATGCTATATTCATCAACTAAAACAAATACACTACGTTTTCTCCAATGCATCTAGTTTTTGTAGGACCAAAAATATCCTTGTTCACTAACTCTAATGAATTAGAAGTTAACACATTATTAATTGATTTAAAGATAGTTTTATTTTTCATTCCATATTAACATGGGTCATTGACTTTTGAAGAATGAATTCTATGATCCTGTAGATCATTAAAAATTATTTTCAATGAGTGTTTACAAAGGTTCCTAAGGATACAGTTCCCTAACCTTCTATTTCATAACTATTATTGATCTTCCATTGCCCATAATAATTGTATGTCTTAGCTCATAAGGTATTCTATGTTATGTTTCTATACATTTTCATGCGTGTGGAAATAAAGAAACAATTAAAACATATAATTTTGAACTAAACATTAATAATTCTTTAAATTCACACAGTAACCATCATCACATAATTGAATTATGATTATAAGATTGTGCTTAAGGTCATTAACCAACAAAATATTTTAAAATAAGTTTTTTTAAAAGAACAATATTAATTATACCAATGAAATTTCCTTTTGAATTATCTCTTAAAGACACTCTTCCTATATCCATTTAAATAATATTTTCAAAAAAATATTTATTTTTCGTAATATGTCGAGAACATGAACTCTTCGTGTACCAAATATTCATGTTGTTGGCCCACAATTTTTTTTCCAGAAAAATGAAACCATTTAATATTTAGAAACCAAACTTTTTTGGATCTAGAAATGATAGATAAAATAACTTTAGGAATCCACATTTTTTATAATGTACTCTTTAATAAATTTTAATGATTTATTTTTATTAAGAGAATAATTTCATTCCTAATCTCTACCACATTGAAACTTAGAGAAGAAAGTATCACATTGGGGAACAAAACCGTTTTGACTAAAAACTGGTATTGAATGAGTATAACCAATTCCAGAACTATTCCTTGGAAGAAAAATTTATGAATACAATTTATCAAATTCTTATATTCCATTAGTGAAATTCGATAAAAGTTTATTACGATAAAAAATTTTAGATTTTTTTCTAATGAATAAATTTTCATTCTCCAAAGAATACTTTTTGAAATTGTTTTTTAAACATTTTTTCCTAAATGATGTTTTTCATGGACCGTAGAAAGTTTATCCTTCACATAATTTACTCCCACAAGGTTTTTAAAATATTTTTATAAACATGTGTTTTATTATCATGAATCTTTGAAAGATATGATACTTGTTTTGTAAGGATAGATATTCTAGTGTTTTGATTGTCACTATTTTATTGAGTTTGAAATTCTCATTCTCAAGTAGTTTGGAAAATCTAGTTACATCTTCAAAAGAAGGTAAATTATCCAATATTGTGGAATATTATTTAACCAAAGAGTAAGATTATTTCTTAATAGGATAATTGGATGTTAAAGATAAATTTTTAATATTATACACTATGTATGTTATCTATGAGACAATGATTATCAATAGGTAGTATTGATATATTTACAATATTCTTCTGACTAGAAGATTCATATTTTAAAGATTCTTCTGAAGAATCCCATCCTAGGTGAGCCCTAGATAGAATGATTAGAGTGTTTGTCTTCCTATCCACAGAATCCCTCAATTAAGAAGGTAATCAGAACTTATGTATTTTAAATACTCGACAGACCCTGATACAACAATCGGTACCACCATATTCCTATCCCCAGAATCCCTGGATCCTTATCACAATTATTAGTCACACTAAGAAATACAATGTAATTATTTAAATATAAGAACATGGAACAATTCTTTCATGTCTTGTAATTTCAAAGCATTCACACAAGCATATTAAGATGCCACACAATCTCTCTCTAAAACATAGAAGATGAAAAAGTTATATTATCTTGTTTTAATGACATCATACTTATAGGTCTCAAGATCCAACTATAACATTTACTCTAATGGTTATATATCATTATAAAATTCTGTGGGATTTGGACACATGGAATTATAAAAAACAAACAAACAGAATACATGAAATCATTTTTATTTGAATATCACTAACTTGACAACATCTTATTTTTTGGAAAGCAATAAGTACATATGTAGGAATTAATTAGTAAGATGAAATATAGTAAAAACAATTATATGTAAATTATATGTAAGTCATGATTAAAATGAATTACATGATTATGATACATCACTTTGTTAGTACACATATCGTGATTACGATACATATCATTTTTATGATACCTTTCATGGTTACGAAGATTAACACAGATAAGATGAATATATTTGTTATGATTCATATCGCAGTTATGATACATAACATGGATACGATGCTTAACATGGATATGATACATACCATGGTTACGACTCATATCATTATTATGTACACAATATGTATTATTATAAAAAAGAAATGTAATATGAGATTATGATGAGAAAAATAAAACATGATTATGATAAAAAAACATATATTAAAAATGACATGTAATTTTTATTTTCTAAAACAATAGGATGAATGGAAAAAGTAGATATACATTTTGACATAACAATCTCCCATTTTTGGGAAGTCACAAAACAAAACAATGAATAAATATTTATCTCAAATAGATTTTAGTAACTCTTTGGAAATTAATAGTGAATATAACTAATTCCACCATAAGATTAAAAATATCATTGGTGATCATTTTATCATTAATTTAACTTTTTATTTCTCCCCCTTAATAAAATATTTACCCTTTTTCTTTATTATGAAAGAAGTTTCATCTCTCCCATAATTATTCTCCCCTTTTTGATTTTAAAAAATAGTATGGGAAAACATGCATTTCCTGCAAAGTGTTAGAGAATCAAAGTATGAAAGATTAGAAATTACATTGAATGAAATATGTTTCTATTACAATAAGAGTTAAAAATTTTATTATTTCCCCTTTTATTTCCCATGTTCTTGAACATAGAAAGCTTCATATTCTTGAATTCTTTTCTATCCTCCATCAATTCTTCAAGGGATTCCTGCTGAGCCATTCACTTCACATCCTGTTTTTCAAAAATATTGTCTTGATTCCAGATCTTATCTTCATAAAGAAAATTTATTGCCTCATATTAATTTATCATACCAGCCTTAACCTTAAAATCATCCACTCTGTGTTTATATGACTTATATAGGATTAAAACTCTATTTGATAGAAAAAACTCATTATATTTATTCTTTAATTTTTCCTTTAGACAATCAATCTCTTAAAATTCTATTCCTTTTTAGGTACTAGGTATTAGAAATAAATCATGTTTCTTATTAAAATAAGCATCATAATTTTGGTAGAATGAATTGATATCATTTACCTCCTTCAGCAATTCATCAATCTTTTCCACACGATACATGATATTTTCATCACTATTGTACGACCACCTGACATCCTTTTTACAAGACTTTTGGTTCTCAGTAGAATGTTCCTTGAATATTTTAAAATCAAAATCTAGAATCACAATACTATCTATCAATTTCCTGACAGAATCAATTACATCATTACACTATTTGATATGATATCTATCAGGAATCAATTCTTAAAAATAATAGTGTAATATTTTCAATTTTGTTCAAATTTTATTCTATGTACTAAATTTTCATCACAGTGATTGTTTATTCCAAAACGGTATCTTCGTTGAACTCTAAGAGATCTCCAAAATGAGTTTCAAGGTTGTTAAATTGAGATGGATGATTCTGATTCTTACCTGATTCCCCTTCTTTTTCATTATTAGAGATTCAAATGAGTTACTTAAAAAATCAATTGAGAAACTTCTTTAGACATGTGAGGATTTGGAGATGGAATCGTAAAATATGGAAATTCATATGATTCAACAAAATGATTTCTCTTGTTTTCATCTTCATTCCCTTCCACTTGTTTTTATTATTTTATTTTTTCTTATTATCTTTTTTCTTATTTATCTTCTTCAAATTCTTGAATGATACTCTATGTGGCCAATTGACAGAGGACTATTTCTTTGTCTCATTCTTCAGGGGATCCGATGGAGTTTGAACATGTGGTTCTCTTATAAAAATTCCGATTATGTATTACTCATATATTTTAAGAAGAATATCAATATCATTAGCTTTATCCTTTCTCTTCTTCATTCTATTCTTCCTTTTTTTTTCTTTTAATGTTTCCTCGATTCTAATTTTCTTTACTAATGATTCAACTGGATCCAATCCAAATTTTGGATCACCATATTTCCTTTATTACTTATTTTTATTCTACAATACGGTAACCTCATCTAATTCTTCTATTTTTTTCTTTGAATTCTTGGAAGATATAGGCTTAGATAAATTTCATTTTCATGATTATGGGATAGATTTTATTGTTTTTAACTCACTTAAAATACATCCATTACTCTTTCAACTATATATATTTATCAAAAAAATTTGATTCATGATTGAACCTTAATTTTAGTCTCTTTACTATATCCTTACTGATGAGAGGCAACTTGAAAGATTTCAGATCTGCCTTGATTGAGATATTTGAAAAACATAAGCATTCTTTCAAAATCATGATGAAAATGGTGGAAACCATGATCAGCTGATACTTTATGCCATATAATTTACGATTGATAATTTTCATGAAAATCTAAAGCATAAGATTGAACTTTCCCATATTTACCAGATAGTAAAGCACATAAACATCATAATCATTCAATGTTTCCTTATCACCATTTATTGGTATAAAAAATCCTTGACTCTAGAGGGAAATGAGATGATTTTCAGCTGATAGATGATTATCCTTCCTTTAATCAACATGAATCTAAAAAAGAGACTTCTCGGTGGTCCACTTATAAAAAATACTATCTAGTTCTAGTAATTTGTGGGAAGGACAAAGGGTGTCTCCCTCAGATTAATCTCTTAGGAATGTAGCTTGTTGTTTAATTGAAGTTGTGTATTTCTTATCAGTCATCTTACTAGAAATCTTGAGTCTATTATATATTTCCACTATATTATAGAATTGTAACACATACTCATAAAGCACAAAATCATGATCTGAATCTGGTCTTTCAACAAAAATGGATTCACACCCTTGGAAATTTGATGTTATTTTCAAAGATGAATAAAACGACTCATAAAAGTAACGAGAGATTAATATTTAAACTCTAAAGGTCCTAGAAGATAAACTTTTGGAGGCATTTTCTTTGAAGATAATTTAATTATTTCAGACATGAAATATTATCTCTAACACTGATGTTTTTTCTGATTACAAAAACCAAGGACTTCCTTAATTATAAAACATGTGTTAAAATTTGATTATAAACCATGGTGGGTATTTATAAAGCATCAGATCTTGAAATTAATTTACAATAATTTGATGTGGGATGGGTATGGAGGGGAAATTTTTTTCAAAAAAATATGTTGGTTTGGATTAAATATTAATGATACAATGGTTGAAAATGACTTTGACATTTTGAGGTTTTCCTAAAATAAAAGTTGAATTTTGAATGAATCTGATTAGGTATTCGAAGAATGAATTTAAATACTAACAATTTGAAATGTAATAGAAAAATAATGTTTTAGAGGTTTTATATGTCAGATTATCTATTTAGATAAATTGGATTCATTGTATTTTTATTATACAGTCAAAATGTTAATACTGAAAAACACATGATACTGATAATAATTCTAAAACTGATAAAATATTTTAATCATGAAATTGATAACCATGAAAATAGTATTAATGAAATTGATATTTATGAAACTGATAATCATGAAACTGATAAACATGAAACCAATAAACTATTAAACCGATTACAAATTAATCTGATAAAGCATAAAACCAATAAAAAGGTAAAATCTTAAAAATTGAAACCGATAAAATGTGAAACTGATAAAAAGTGAAATCAATAAAAAATTGTATAACCCTATTGAAAAAAGTATCATTATCATAGGAGATGGTTTGAACAAGAAAAGAATGTGAATGATTACATTATATTTACTATTGCTTATTTATGTCTAGTATATTCATATATATCAGAAGATAATGGTTTTGTGAAAATTTTAGCATGTTGTTCTTTAAGTCCGATGAATTGTAAAATAATATATCCTTTTAATGTTTGGTTTCTAAGAAATTGATTCTTAATGTCTATGTGTTTTAAACATTAGTGATGTGTATTGTTTTTACTAAGATGAATGTCAATATTATTATCACATAGTATTTGTATTTTTTAATACTCATTCCATAGTCAGTGAGTGTGTGTTGTATCCACAACACATGAGCACAACAAAATCTAGCTACTACATATTCAAATTCATTAGTGGGATGTGATAATTAATGTTATTTTATTTCATGAACAATAAAATACTGAATATCATAAGAAATGAAATGATTTATATGTAATTTATATATCCATTCTATAATCAACAGTGTCACCATTTAAAAAAAATTAAATCAAAATCATTTTTAGATAAATAAAATAGTCATAAATTCATGGTTCCCTTTATGTAGAAAAAAATCACAGATTTTTAATGAGATTACTTTGGATTTGATTTATATCTTTCACATAAATATATTTAAATCATTTATTCTTGATGTCTGGATGTTAAGTATAAAAAAATTTATCGCATAACTCTAAAATATTTTAGATATACTAGTTTCCTAGTTTTCTCATGATCAAGTGTATTTGATGTAACGATTAGTGTGGGTATACTTTTCGTGTTTTCATATCCATATGTTTTATGCAAATATTTGATATACTTTCATTGGGATATATAGGTTCCTTATTGATTTTGAGTGATTTTAAAACATAATAGGAATATTATCTCACTAATCATACTCATCTCAAACTCAAATTTCATGATATTGTTAATGGAATTAGTTATGGATTACTAACTTGTTCTCGAAATAATGTCATAATTATATATTTAAGTAATAAAAATATTTTGTTTTACAGTTTTCATGAAAGGAGATGGATATAGTTCTTTTAGAATAATTGTTTTGTAAAAGAAATCGTGTAAGTCTGTCATTCCGGGCTCTACGGGCTAGTTTAAGGAAGTATAAAGATTCGGTAAGTTTATAAAAATAATCATGATGTTTTGAGTCTAAAAAACTATGTGCTTGTTATAAAAACTATTCTTCTTATACCAAACCATTATGGAAAACACATTTTACATCCATTTGAAAATGTATTATGTTAAATAATGATAAAATGGACAATATAATAGGAATAGATTCATGTCTCGATACCAAAGCATAGGTTTCTTCATAATATATTCCCTATTGTATAATATATCCTTTTGCAACAAGTTCTGCTTTATTTCATATAATGACACTGTTTTCATCACATTTGTTCCTAAAAACCCATTTTCTCCAATTAATGTTGTTTATATAGTTCTTTCAACCATGGACTATACATTATTCTTTTAAAATTCATTTAGTTCATCATGCATTGATTTAATCCAATCCTCCTCATATAAGGAATAATTAGAAGTTTTAGGATCAAATTAAGATAGAATGGAATGATATACTTTTTCATTTATCAAGGTTTTTCTTGTCCTTATGAGTTTATTTACATCACCAATGATATTATCACTGGGATGATTCCTATAAATCAACTTGTTTGGATTTTGTAAAACATGTTCATAAATATAAGAAATAAATCCTTCTAAGGTAAAAATTTCCTAAAAGATTTCTTGAGGATTTCGCTTTTATGAGGAGTTATCAATCAAAGGTTGATAATCTGTTTGTGAAAATAAATATGTTGATGTAAGTAGTGGTTGTTCGAAAACAAAAGGATCTTTTGCATTAAATTTATTATGCCATGTATCCTTAACTATGAAAGAGTTGTTTTTAAAAATTCTATAATACTTTGAAGTACTGAACAAACCTAGAAATATTACATTATCATATTTGAGTGCAAAAATATTTATTTTATATTTAGTATTCAATGTGAATACTTATCATCCAAATACTATGAAGTAATAATCATTTGGTTTTCATCCATTCCACAATTAACAAGGAGTTTTTTTATGAAAAGGTCTTGTGAAAACATTATTTATAGTTTAACATGCATTACAAGCAGCTTCATCCCAGAAATAATTTTTTCAAATAAATATTTATTCCTTCTCATATGTCGAGAACATACACTATCCATGTACTAATATTCTTATTGTTGAACACTTTATGTTTTCTTGAATAATGAAACAATAATATTTTTAGAACCCAAACATGATGGGATCAGGAAATGTAAGATAAAATAAAATTAGGAACCAATAATGTTTTTCAATGTGATATTTAAAAAATCCTAAATATTGAGTTTTAATAAGAGATCAATTTCATTCCCAATGTCCACCTCATTGACATTTGGCTCATAAAGGTGAACGTTTGGGAATAAATTAGTTATGACAAAAAACTAGTTTTGAATGAGTATAACAAATTCCAGAACTATTCCAAAGAAAATGAAATTGAGAATACATTTTATCAAATTATTTCCTTACAGTTGTGAAATTGGATAAATGTTTCTTTTGAGAAATAATTTCTAATTTTTATAATGAATAAATTCTCATTCATACACGAATTTTTTTAATTTTTTTCAAAACCATTTATCTATAAAACA
This sequence comes from Viscum album, assembly GCA_963277665.1. Lineage (NCBI taxonomy): Eukaryota > Viridiplantae > Streptophyta > Magnoliopsida > Santalales > Viscaceae > Viscum > Viscum album. The sequence continues at coordinate 1,439,305,965 of OY728133.1, read as the reverse complement.
TGATTTTCAAAGTCCTTATAATGAGTATCCTTATCAAAATTTACATACATAATCTTTTTTGAAATATTATTAAAATGAAAATAATTATTATAAATATCTTTTGAAATATCTAATAATTGTTTTAGATAGTTAGATATTTTAGGGGTTTCCTTATTAATATTTTTATTTGGTTTGAAATTATTATTCTCATGTATTTTGGAAAATCAGGATACTTCTTCAAAAAAATATAAATTATCCTTTGATGAGGAAGTTTATTTATCCAAATAGTAATAATATATCTAATTAGGTTATTTTCCATTAAAAGATACATTTTTATGATATTCTTCATTATGTACCTTAGACAACAGAAAATGATTTTCAATAGTTATTATCAATACATTGATCATTATGTCTCTCTTCATATCCACAAAATCCCCCAAAATATGACAGTAATCACCACCTATGTCTTTCAAATTATTAAAATCCCTCGATACAATGATCAGTAGCACCGCCATCCAAACCACAAAATACCTGGATCGTTATCGTAATAATCGGTCGTATGAAACAATAAAAATCACTTATTGAAATATAAGAACTAGGAACAAGCCATTCATGTATTTTAATTTAAAGTATTTTTCATAAAGAAAGAGAGATGTCACACAGTCTCTCTTTAGAAATTAGACGATGAAAATGTTATATTCACTGGTTTGAATGACCTTTTATTTATAGGCCTCAGGTTCTAATATTCACAATTCCCCCAATGGTCATATTTCTCTAGAATATTCATAGGAACTTGAACATGGGGAATTATAATAGTCTAAATAAATTTAATACATGACATTATTATTATTTGTATATAAATAACTTAGCATCCTCTATTTGGTTAGAAAAAAAATAAAAACATAAGTATAATGGAATGAGTAAGAGGAAATATATTGAGAAAACATATATCCTGCAATGGAGTAAGACATGTTTACAACTCATTACATTGGTATGATACATAAATTTTTTAGGATGCATACAAAGATAACTATTCATATCATGGATATGATACATAACTAGTTATGACGCTTAACGTGAATATGATTCATATAGTGGGTTCGATTCATATTGTGGTTACAATTCTAATCATAGATAAGATTCATATCGTAGTTATATGTAATTTCATGGATACAATAGATAACATGTATGCTTGTGACAATAAACTTCATATGTGTTTACGATGAGAAACGTCATATGTGATTATGATCTAAAAACAACCATTATGAAAAATGAGAAGTAATTTCTGATTTCCAAAACAAATAGAAGAATGGGATAGTCGAAACACCTTTTTACTCAATAATCGTTCCTGTTTAAGAATGAACAAAAATACTACCAAAAACAATTATCTCCAACCAATTTTAGTAAATATTCTAAATTTAATAATGAATAATACTAATTTCACCATAGGTTTAAAAATATCACTAGGGATCATATTTTATTTACATTTATATCTAATTTCTTCCCTTAATAACATATTCTCTAATTTTCCTTACTATGAAACTAGTTTCTCCTCTTCCAAATTATTCTCCCCCTCTGAGATTTTCAAAAATAATAAGTGAAAATATTTATTTCAGGAAAATTGTTCGGGAAACAATGTATTAAGAAAAATAAATTACATGGAATGAAATAATGTTTTATTACAACAATAGTTAAAAAAAATTATTTTTTTCTTTTTGTTTTTTTAAGATGTTGAACATAGAAATATTCAACTTCTTTAATTCTTTTAAAACCTCTAACAATTTTTCAAAAGGGACTATTACATAGCCTTCAACATCATATCTTGTTCTACAATAATCCCTTATTGATTTCAGATCTTATCTTCATGAAGATGATTAATAGAATCCTGTGATTTGAGCCTTACTTCATTGGAATTGAAATCATCCTCTCTAAGTCTATAGGCATTAATTAGGATTACTACTCAATTTTATAGAAAACATAATAATTAAATTTATTCTCCAATTTTTCCTTAATATGACCCAACACATTAGTTTTTATTCCTTTTATGGTACCTGTACAATGAAAGACTTCATATATTTCATTAAAATCAGTGACCATCTATTGGTAGGAAAAATTGAGATCATTTACCTACTTTACTAATTAATCAATCTTTTCTAAATGATACTTGATATTTTCTTCAATTTTATACTACTATTTGAAACCTCGTTACATGAATTGTTTTTCTTAGAGGCACATTTATTGAATATTAGGAAATTGGCTTCCTGATTCAGAAACATATCCATCAAATCCTTGGTTAAATCTGTTCTTTCATTATGACTAATTGAAATGATATCTATAATGTCATAAATTTTTGGAATTATTTTTATAATTATTTCCAAAATGTTCAATTATTGATTGATTTGCTGAATTCCCTTCACTATGACTGTTCTTTCTCTAATTGTATCTTTTTTGAATTATGGGAGATCTAAAAAACCAGTTTCAGTGTTGATAAATTGATATAGATGATTCCAATTCTTATATGATACACCTTCTTATTCACTATAAGATATTTTAATAACATTCTTGGAAGAAATCCATTGAGAAGCTTCTTTGTATGGGTCGGGGTCAAGAGATGGAAACATTAAAGTTGGAACATCTGATGATTCTTCTAGATGATTTCTCATATTTTCATCTTAATCCACTTCCACTTATTTTTCTTCATCTTATATTCCGTGTTCTTCTTCCCCTTGATTCTTCTTATCATTCTTCTTTTACTTTTTCAGATTCATGAATGAGACTATATATTGGTGAATGATCATATTCTTGATTCACTTTCCCTTTCTCTGCTAGAACCGATTAAGTATGAATAGGTGATACCCTTTTGACAATTATGATTATGGATTCCTCATCTATTTTATGAATACTATCAACATCTATATCACTAGATTTTCACTTATTCAATATAATATTACTTTCTTATTCTTTTAAGGTTTAATCAATTATAAATTTCACAATTATGGCTTTAGTTGTATCCAAATTAAACTAAGGATCATCATATTTCCCTTCATCTATATTTTTCCCCCACTCTAGTAAAACATCATATAATACTACATTTTGTTTATCTAATTTATTCTAATATGTATCCTTTTCTGAATTTCATTTACTTTAATATTATTTGGAGGGATCTGATGGGTTGTCACTCCCTTCAGCTACTTCATTTCCTTTCTCAGCTTTAGGATATTTCGAAAATATTTTTGATTAAGGAATGGACCATAATTTCTGTCTTCTTATTGTATCCATTCCGATGAGAGGCTTATTGAAATATTTTTGATCTGACATGATTAAGACATTTCACCAACATAATCATTCATTCAAAAACCTGTTGATTATTGTGGGAAACATGATCACCTTAAAATTTATGGAACTGGATTTATGTTTTTTAATTGTCAATAAAATGAAACCCATAAGATTGAACATCTTAATATTCAAAAAATATTCCACCACATTAAAATCAGAACCTTCCATAGTTTTCTTATCACCCAATATTAGTACTATAAATATTTTCATTGAGAGTTAAATGAGATTATTTTTAGATAATATACAATTAACCTTCCTTTTATCATTATGAATCTCAAAAATGGATTCATCTACTTCCCTCTTATCAAAAAGGCATATCTAGTTCCGTTAATTCTTTAGAAGGAAAAAGGGAATTTTCCATTATAAGGATCTCCTTGGATAATATATTATTGTTCTATTGGGGTTGTGTATTTCTTATGATACATCATTAAGAAAATCTTGAGTCAATTATCTATCTCTATTGTATTATATAATATTTATAGTTCCTCAAAAAACCAAAAATCTAAATCTAAATCATATCATTCAAAAAAAATTAGATTCCCACACTTTGAAATTTAATATCGTTTTCCAAGATGAATTAAAAGTATCTTTAAAGTCTATAGAGACTAAACTTTCACTAATAAATGTCTTAGAAAAGAAATATTTTTTAGACATTTGATTTGGATATGAATAAGTTGACTTAGACATGAAACTCTATCAAGAACCCTGATGTTTTTTCTGATTATGAAAATTGAGGACTTCTCAAATTACAAAAATTGTGGTAAACTCTGATTATGAACCATGATGTGTATTTATAGAGCATCAGAACATGAGATAATTTTAGAGAAATTTGATGTGGGATGGGTAGAAAAGTGTTTTTTATTTAAAAAAATGACGTTCAGGATTATATCTAAAAAACTTATTTTTGAAGATGACTTTGAACTATTTTGGTTTTTCATAAAAGACAATTGTATTTAGAATAAATTTGATTTGGAGTGGAAAGAATGATTGTGATACTAACAAATTGCAAATTAATGGATAAAACAAGGTCTTATAAGTTGTAACTATTGGTGTATCAGGATAGATAAATTGGTTTCAATATATTGTTCTTATATAAAAAAAATTGTAATACTGAAAAAAAGATAAGACCGATATGAATTCTCAAACTAATGAAATATTTAAATCATGAAACCAATTACCATGAAACTAGTATTCATGAAAATGATATTTATAAAATAGATAATCATTATAAAAATAAACATAGACCAAAAATAATATGAAATCAATAAAAAATGATACCAATGAAAACATGAAACAGAAAAATTGTAAAACCGATAAAAAGTAAAACCGATAACATGTAAAAATGGAGAAAGGTGAAACTAATAATGTGTAAAATTGATAAAAAGTACAACATAAAATATGTAGAACCGATAAAAATTGAAATCGATAAAATATTTTTTACTTCCCCTTTTGAAAACGTTACATAATGTAAAGAGATGTTTTGAACAAGAAATTGATGTGGGTGATAACTTTACAGTGATCATTCAATGTTTCTATTTAATTTATTCAAATGTATCAGTATATTATGGTTTTATGGAAATGTCAGCATGTTTTTCTTGTATTACAATGAAATGAAAAAAAATCATATAAGTGTGTGATCTCTAAGAAAGTGATGCCTTATATCTATGTGTTATTCATGTGAGTGGTCTGCATGGTTATTACTAAGATCAATGGAACTATTATTATCACCTAGTATTTGAATTTTGAGAAAACTCATGGCATAGTCAGTGAATTTGTATTGCTTATACAAAACATGATCACAATAACTTCTAGCTACTATATTTTTAGATTTAGTAGTGGTATGTGAATCAAAATATTGTTTTTTGCATGACTATGAAACTAATGAATCTCTTATTAAATGACATGTTCTTAATGTAACTTTTATATCCATTATACAACCACTAATGGATGCATTTGAAAAAAATTAAAACAAAACCATATCTAGAAGATTAAAATTATCAGAAATCCATGTTCCCATTATGTATCAAAAAATTATTTTTACTTCTTTTAAATGATATTCCTTTGAATCATATTGATATATTTCACAAAAGTATACTGAAAACATTATTTCTAGATGACAAGCTATTACGTATAACAAACTTTCCGTCATACATCTAAAATATGTTTGTTCTACTAGTTTCCCACCTTTATAAATATCATGTGTATTTTAGTTACCATTTTTTGTGATTATACTTTTAGTGTTGTCATATACATACTTTTTTTGTAAATATTTTTGCATACTTATGTTGTGATATATATGTTTTTTTCTGGTTTTTGAGAGATTTAAAAACCTAAAAAATATTAACTCACCCAATATACTCATTTCATACTCATATTTCATGAGATTCTGAAAACAATTAGTTAGATATTGTTGAGATGATATGAATATAATGTCAACAACATAGATTTGGACAATCAAAATATTTTTGTTTTCCACTTTTTAGAAATGTTTTGGATATATAGTTCTTTTAGCATATTTTCATTGAAAATGAAGTCAATTAAGTCTATAATACCTTTCTTTAGGGTCATGTTTAAATCAATATGAAGTTGTGGTAGGATTTAAAACAGAATGAGGATGTTTTGAGTTTAAAAATTTAGGTGGTTCTTATACAAATACATCTTCTTGTACAAAAACATTAAGTAAAGAACATTTTATATCTATTTGGAGATGTTTGAAGTTAAATAATAATGAAAAGGATTATAGAATATGAATTGATTTAGGTCTAGATAGCATAACATATGATTTATAATAGGCTATTCCATCTCGATGATTATATCCATCTGTAACATGTATTGATTTTTTCTTATAATGACTCCATTTTCATCACAATTTTTTTTATTCTGAAACCCCATTTGACCCTAATTACATTTGTTCCATTAGGTCTTTCGACCAGGGTCTAAACATTATTCCTTTCAAATTCATTTAGTTCATATTTCATTTATTTAATCAAATCACTATCACCTAATTCCTCTTTAGAGGTGTCAGGTTCAAATTAGGATAGAAAATTAAGATGTTCTATTTCATTTATTAGAGAATTTGTAGTTTTTATGGGTTGATTTACATCACTAATGATATTATCATTGGGATGATTCATAAGAACCAATTGATTTGGGTTTTGTAAAACATATTCTTTAACATATGATATAAAATATTCTAGGTTAAATATTTCAAAAAACATTTCGTGACTATTTACCTTTTTGAAGAGTTTTCAAGCTATAGCTGATAATCATTTTTTTAAAAAACATATTTTGATAGAGCATTGGTATGTTTAAAAAAAGGATTTGTTTCATCAAATTTGGAATGAACTATTTCTTCAAATGTACATGAGTTTTTGATATAAACTATATAATCCGTAGAAGTAGTGGAATAACATATAAAGATTCCTTCATCGGATTTGGGTGAAAATATATGTAATTTATCTTTAGAATTCAATATGATGACATTGCAACAAAATAATATGAAGTACAAAACGTTAGGTTTTATTCCATTAAAAAAATTAAATAGGAGTTTTATTTGGAAATGATCATGTTAAATCTAAATTTATAGTATAATATCATGTACATATTTCAATAGCCTAGAAATCTTAGAAAATGAGTATTCACTATACATAGTTCTTCTCATTTCTTGAAAATACACTTTCATATTTAACAACACCATTTGGCGGAGGGGTTCTTGGAGATGAAAAGTTGTGAGCAATACCTTTTTTACTACAAATAGATTCAAAATCTGATTTTTCAAATTCTCTACCATGATCACTTCAACTAGTTTTTTGTGGTAGGATTTTATCATTTTTAACATGGGATCAAAATGTTTTGAATTTGAAAATGGCTCTATATTTATATTTTTAGAAAAGAGACCCATGTATATATTGTGAAGTAATCAACTATAACAATTAAAAATTATTTACCCCCAATGATTCTGGTTTGTATAGGATGTAAAACATATATGTGTAGTAACTGTAATGCATTTCTAGTTGATACATCATTAATTGATTTGAAGATAGTTTTATGTTTCTTACCTTATTGATAGGGGTTACAGACTTTTAATGAATCAATTATATGATCCGATAGATCCTTAAAAAGTCATTTATTTGAGAGTTTACAAAGGTTACTAAGGTCACAGTGTCATAAACTTTTATTCCATAACCTATATTGGTATTCCATTGCACTTAATCAAGGTAATTAATGTCTTCAAAGGTCATTTATGTTACGTGTGTATAAATTCTCATTCATATAATAATAAAGTATTAATTCATCCTTAGAACTGTTAACTAATAACTTATCAGTCCCAAAATCCAAAAGGTAACCTTAATATCATAATTAAATTATTCTTATAAGGTTGTCCTTACAGCCTTTAATAAATAAAAAATTTGAAATAAAATATTTTCATAAAAGAACAAAATTATCTATACCAATGATATTTCCTAGTGAATTATCTATCAAGGTCACTCTTCTATCATTAATTTCAGTATTTTTTCAATGAAATATTTATTTCTAGTCATATGTCGAGCACAGCCACAATCTATGTACCAAATATGCATATTGTTGGTATACTTTTTGTCCACTGAAAAATGTAACAATTATATTTTTAAGAACCTAAAATTCATTGTGTCTAGAAATTTTAGATAATAAAAATTTAGGAATCACCATTTGTTTTGAAAAGTGATATTACCGAATTCTTAAAGATTGAGTTTTCTTAAGAAAATAATTCCATCCCAAATGTACACCACCTTAACGCATTGTGTATAAAAGAACACTTTGTCGAAAAAATAGTTATGACTAAAATCCAATTTTTAATTGAGTATAACTAATTCCAGAATTGTTCCTTCAATTAAGAATTTGATAATACATTTTATCAAATTATTTCCTTCCAGTAGTAAAAGTAGATGAAATCTTTTTAGGAGAAAAAATTTCAGAATATAGTATAATGAAAAAAATTTCATTATCACAAGAATTTGTTTCAAATTGATTTTTGATTTCAAAACATATATATCTAAAACAGGTTTTTCAAGGTCCTTTGAAAGTTTATCCATCTCAAAATTTACTTCTAAAAGAGTTATTTGATATATTTTCAAAATCAAGAGTTTTATTATCATGATATTTGGAATGATCTGATAATTAGTTTATAATGATATATATTCTAGAGTATTCCTTACTAGTATTTTCATTGATTTAGAATTTATAATTCTCAACATGTCAACAAAATACTAATACATCTTCAAAGGAAGGTAAATTATTCTCTACTAAAGACGAATCTTCATCTAAATAATAAGTATATTTCTCATCAGGGTAATTGGCATTTAATGAAACATTTTTATGAGATTATTCGTTGTGTGCCGTAGCTATGAGACAATGATTTTAAATAGGTAGTATGACTATAAGAGCTATATTATTCTTTCCTGAATATTCATATTTTGTAGATTATTATAAAGAATCACCACTTGGGTAATCCCTCAATATAATGATTGGCACATCTTTTTTAATATCCTTGGATGACCTTGATTAAGAAGGTAATCGACATCTATTCATTTCAAGTACATGAAATCCCTCTATATAATAATTGTTATCACCGTCTTCCAATCATAGGAATCCCTCGATATTTATCAAAATGATCGGTCACATAAAGAAATACAAAGCACTTATTAAAATGTAAGAACTAGGAACAAGCCATTGATGTACTATAATTTTAAGGATTTCACACAAAGGAAGAGAGATGTCATAAAGTCTCCTTATAGAACATAAAAGATGAAAATGTAATATTCTCTTTTTTGAATGAACTTTTATTTATAGGCCTCAGGTTCCAACAATCACATTTAATCAAATAATCACATTTCTCTAGGAAATGCAGAGGGACTTGGACATGTGTCATTATAATGGTAAAAAAAAAAAAATAGATGACATCGTTTTGATTTGTATATTACTAAAATAAAGACAAATTTTTGGTCATAAAAACTCAGTAAAAAAGAATGAAAAAATGAGTAAGATAAATATTTGTGACAAATATGTATATGTAATTGGAGTAATTACTCAGTACAATGCATTACCGAAGTACGATATATAACATGGTTAGGATGTATATTGTGATTACGAATCATTTCAAGGTTATGATACCAAAAATGGTTATGATTCTTAACATCAATAAGATGTATATAGTGGTTATGATTCATATCGTGGTTGCGATACATAAAAAGGTTACGATTCTTAACATGGATAAGATGAATATCGTTGTTACAAATCATATCATTATTATGATAAATAACAAGTATGATTATGACAAAAACATCATATGTGATTATGATGAGAAACATATTATGTGATTAATATATGAAAACATCATATATGAGAAATGAGATGTAATTTGTGATTTCTATATCAAAAAGAAGAATGAGTATGTCAAAAAAACTTTTTGACTCAACAATCTTCACATTTTTGGAATGCACAAAACAAAACAATCAAAAACGTTTTATCTCCCCCTATGTTTAGTAACTCATATGAATGTAATATTTAAGATGACTAATTCCGCCATAAGTTTAAAAATATCACTAAGGGTCATAATATATTTAATTTTACATCTGATTTATACCCCTTAATAATATATTTACACTTTTCCTTATTATAAAATCATTTTCTTATCTTCCAAAATATTCTCCCCATTTGTGATTTTAAAATTGAATAAGGGAAAAAATCATTTCCTGTAAAGGGTTAGAGAAAAAAGTAGGAAATAATAAAAATTACATGGAATGAAATATTTTTTAATTACAATAAGCATTCAAATAATCATTCTTTCCAATTTTGTTTTTTCCAATATGATGAATATAGAAATCTTCATGTTCTTGAATTATTTTTTATCCTCTAGAAATATTTCATGGTCTCCTTACTGAGCCTTTAAAATCACATAATATTCTACAATAATCATTTCCTTTATCTGGAGCCTATATACATGAAGATGATTTATTGCTTCCTATGCTTTTAGATTATCTTCCATGGCATTGAAATCATCTAATATCTTTCTATAGGCCTTTTATAGGATTAAAACTCTATTTCATATCAAGACAGCCTCATTAAATTCATTATCGATTTTTTTAATTTAGACGATTTAGCTCCTCACATTCTATTCCATTTGAGGTACAAAATCTTTTAAAGACATAAATTTTTTTCTTTCAAATCAGTGAAAAAATTTTGGTAGAATGAATTGAGATCATTTACCTGATTAACCAATTGATCAATCTTGTCAATATGATTCTTGGTATTGTCATTAATGTAGTATAAACACTTGAAAACATTGTTAGAATACGTACTGTGATTAGTAAAAAGTTTTTTGAATATTTGAAATTGGATTCATGATTTTGAATCATATCCATCAATGTATTGATAGAATTTGTTCTTTCATTATTACTATTTGAAATGATATCTATCCTGGCTTAATTTTTTGAGAAGAAAGATATAATCATTTCCAATATATTCAAATATTGTTCTATTTACTAAATTCACTTCCCTTTTATTGTTATTTATGAGATCATATCATCATTTAATTCTGAGAGATCTCCAAAATGAATTTCAGTGCTGATAAATTGAGCAGGACGATTCTTATTCTTTTTAATTTCTCCATAATCTTCTTCCTCAGAGATTTGAATGACATTATTAGAAGAAATTAATTGTGATTTTTTTGTATGGGTAAGCATAACCGGATGGAATCATTAAAGATGTAACTTATGATGATTCTACTTAATGACTTCTCTTTTTAGAATATGCATTCTCTTATAATTTTTATTTTTTGTTGTCCATGTTCTAATTCCCCTTGTTCTTCTTCTTATTCTTCTTTATATTCCTGAATGTGACATTGTGTATCCGTTTAATCATACGTCTCTTTCTCTTTACTATTCTATTCTGGATCTAATTGAGTTTGAATATGTGGTATCCTTATGAAAATCTTATTTTGGATTCCTCGACTATTTAAAGAAGATTATAAATACCAACACCTTAGGTCTTTCTTCTCATCATTCTCTTCTTCATTTATTCTTCTTCTAAAGTTTCCTTAGTTCTAGTTTTCACTAAAAGGGATTCCACTTGATGGAAACCAGAATTATGATGACATTCTTTCCTTTAATCCTTCTTTTCATACACACTATTGCAACCTCATCCAATACTACTTTTTGTTTCTTGGATTTCTATGGAGTTGTATCAAAGCTTAATATATTTTTTTAAGTTGATTTAGAGGGCCTTGAATGTTTTTCACTCCATCCAGCTACTTCCTTTCCTTTATCTATTGATCATGTATCCCACCATTCTCAGAATATTTATGAAAGAATTATTATGTTTTTGAAATGACTCAATCAAGTTAGATCCAACATCTTTCAAGGAGCCTCTCATCAATAACGATACGATTAAGAGACACAAATTACATTGTTAAGAACATAAACATCACAATAATTAAATGTTCCATATAAAATGTTTTTTTGAAATATAAAGCCTTTTATCCATAGGGAAATGCCACAATTTTGGGCAGATATATGATTAAACATTATTTTATCATCATGAATCTCAAAAAGTGATTCCTAATCTTTCCACTTATCTAAATTGATATCTTGTTATAGTAATTTGTGGGATGCAAAATGGGCATCTCCGCCACAAAAAACCCTATTAGAGAATATACTTTTTTGTTGAGGTTATAAATTTTTTTTCATACATCATAAAGGAAATCTTGAGCCCATTATCTATATATATTATTTTATATAATTCTAACAGTTATTTATAAAACAAAAATATTAATCTAAATATGGTATTTCCACACAAATGACTTCCCACTTGGAAATATAATATACATTTAAATAATGAATCAATAGTCTCATAAATGTCTTGAGAGAATATCTATTTTCCTAGAAAGGTCATAGAAGTAAAATAATTTAAATATATTTCCATTGGAGAAGAAGCAGTTGACATAGACTTGAATGACTATCTCAAACCAAGATGTTTTTCTTTATTACAAAAATTGAGGAATTATATGATTATGAAAACTATGGTAAAATATAATTTTGAACGGTAATGACTATTTATAGTGCATCAGAACTTGTGATAAATTTATATGAATTCAAAGTGACATTGGTAGGGAGGGTTTCTATTTTTTAAAAAAATTGAAGGTCTATATTAGATCTAAAATTTCCAATTGTTGAGAAATATTTCGAACTCTTGAGGTTTTACATAAAATAAAATTGCATTCATAATGAATCCAAATATAAGATAAGAGAAATAATTTAAATAACAAGAATTTGAAAATTAATGTAAAAAATAAAGTATTAGTAGTTTTACATGTCGGAATAACAGGATAGATAAATTGAATTCTGTGTATTGTTATTGTAAAAAAAGGAATACATAAAATACATGAGACCAATAATACATCTAAGTCGATAAAATACTTTATTGATGAAACTGATAACCATGAAAATGATATTCATGAAACCGATATTTATTAAACCAATAATCTGAAACTGATAAACATGAAACTGATATAATAAGAAATAGATAAAAAATAAAACCGATAAAAACATGTAACCGATAAAATGTAAAACCAATAAAATGTGAAAATGATAAAATGGAAATCAAAAACAAGGTGAAACCGATGAAGTGTAAAACTGAAAAAGTGTGAAACCAATAAAAATTAAAACTGAAAAAATGTGATTCCAATAAATAGTGAAACCTATAAAAAGTGAAAATAAGGAATTGAGAAAATGATAGAATATAAAACTGATAAAAAATTATACACCCCCCCTATAAAAATGAGTATCATAATATAAGGAGATGGTTCAAATAAGAAATAGATGTGAATGATAACTTTATAGTGATCATTCCTATATTCTTTTGGATGTATTCAAATCCTTCAGATGATAATGGTTTAATGAAATTGTTAGTATGTTGTTCATGTGTTCTAATGAACTATAAAATAATATATCCTTTAAGTATGTGATCTCTAAGAACGTGATGCCTAATATCTATGGGTTTTTCACATGAGTGATGTTCATGTTTTTTACTTCGAGAAAGGGATCTAGTATTATCCCATAGAATTTGAGTTTTGGAGAAACCCATGTCATAGTCTCTGAGTGTGTGTTGAATCTACAACACCTGAGAAAAAATACTTCTAGAGGTTACATATTCAGCTTCAAATTTAGAAAGTGATACTGATTTTTGTTTTTTTATAACCAAGATAATAATAAATCATGTAAGAAATGACATGTTTCAGATGTAATTTTTCTACCCATTCTACAACCATAAAATTTGTTATCTAAATTTTTTTAACTAAATCATTTACAAAATGAATAAAATTGTTCTAAATCCATGGTTCCCTTTATGTAAAGAAAACTTATTTTAACAACTTATAAATTTTATTACTTTGGATTAGATTGATATCTTTCACATAAGTACACTGAAAATAATATGTCAGTATGACTAGTTGTTAATTATAAAGAATATTATATCATTCCTCTTAAATATGTTTGATCTAATAGTTTCCCACTTTTATCAACATCATGTGTATTTGTGGAACCAATTAGATTTCTTATACTTTTAGTGTTGTCATATCCATAATGTTTACATAAATATTTGATATACATATATAGAGATATATAACTTCCATCTAGTTTTTGAGATATTTGAAAATAGGAAAATATTGTTAACACACCCATAATACTCATTTAAAACTCATATTTTATGAGATTCACCAAATAATCAGTTAGGGATTGCTGAGTTAATCAGTTTATTATTTCATCAAAATTGATTTGAATAATAAAAATATTTTTATTTTCTATTTTTATGAAAAGAGTTAGATCTTCAATTCCTTTAGAATAATTTTACTGTAAAATTAATCATGTATGTATATCATACAAGGCTTAAGGGACTTTTTTAAGATAATACAATGATTTGGAATGTTTAAAAATAGAATTAGGATTTTTTGTGTCTAAAAACGAGGTGGTGTTTCTACAAAATATTCCTCTTATAAAAAACCATTAAGGAAATAACATTTTACATCCATTTGAAAGAGTTTGATGTTAAATAATATTAAAAAGTCTAATAGAATATAAATAGGTTAAATTATACATACCGGAGTATAGGTCTCTTCATAGTCTATTCCCTCTTTTTGATTATATCCTTTACCAACCAGTCTTGTTTTTTTTATTATAATGACTCCATTCTGAACACATTTGTTTCTAAAATCCCATTTTACTCTAATTACAGTTGTTTATTATGGTCTTGCATCGACGTTATAGACTTTATTCATTTGAAATTCATTTATTTCACATTTCATTACATTAATCTAATCCTAATCACCTAATTTTTCATTAGAAGCTTTAGGTTCAAAATTGGGATAAAAAACCAAGATTCTGTATTTTATTTCTCAAGGAATTTATAGTCTTTACAGGTTGCTTTAAATCACCATTGATATTATCACTATTATGATTCATAATAAACAATTTATTTTGGTTTTTAACAACCTATTCATCATCATAAAATAGAATTTCATCAGGGGAAAATATTTTAGAAACATTTCTTTGAGTATTTCCTTTTTCAGAAGAGTTTTTAATCTTTGGTTGATAATCAGTTTGTGAAATCACATCTTTTGATGTAGGTAGGGGTTGTTTAAAAACAAAAGGATATGTTTCATCAAATTTATCATGTATTGTTTCTTCAATAGTAAACGTTTTTTTATTAAAAAATTTATAAGCCTTAGAAATCATTGAATAACCTAGAATGATTCCTTCAATGTATTTAGGTGAAAATTAATGTGAGTTGTCATTTGTATTCATTATGAATAATTTTCATCAAAATATTCTAAAGCAAGAAAAAGTAGGTTTTCGGATATTTCACAATTCATAAGGTGTTTTATTAGGATAAGGTCTAATTAAAAAATGATTTATAGTATAAAATGAATTAATTAGAGCTTCATCCCAAAACTTTATATCAATTGAGATTTAACTCAAAATTTCCTAAAAAATAAGATTTCTTCTTTCAATAACAACATTTTTCTGAGGGGTTATAACAGTTGAAATATTGGGAGTAATACCATTATTACAACAGAAATCTTTAAAATCCAAATTTTGAAATTCTCCACCATGATCACTTTAAATATTTACCAATTGTAGGTTTTTCTCATTTTTAACATTGGATCTAAATGTTTTGAAACATAAAAAGGATTCATAATTAATTTCTAGAAAATAAACCCATGTAAATATGGAGTAGTCATTAACTAAAATAAATACATTTTATTTTCCTATAATGCCTCTATTTTCTGTAGGACCAAAAATATCCACGTGAACTAAATATAATTCATTGCTATTTGAGGCTTTGTTAAATGATTTAAAGCTAGTTTTATGTTTATTTTAATATTGTAAAGGGTCACCTAATATTTAAGAATCAGTTATAATATCCAATAGATATTGAACATGCCTTTTATTTGAGAATTTATAAAGGATCTTAAGGTTACAATGTCTTAACCTTCTATTCCATAACTAAGATTTTTATTCCATTTTAATTAAGCAAGGTCAGTCTTGGCTCTTACGGTCTTCTATGTTATGTGTGTATGCATTCTCATGCCTATGTGAAGAAATAATGAATTCATCCTTGGAATTGTGATGTAAAAATTTATCATTCCTAAAATTTATAAGGTAACCCTCATCACAAAATTCACTTATTCTTATAAGGTTGTGATTAATGCCTTTAAAAAACAAATCATTTGAAATTTATACATTTCCTAAAAGAAAAATATTACTTATACCAATGATCTTTAATTGAGAATTATCTCTTAACATCACTCATCTAACTTTTATTTCTAAAATATTATCAAAGAAATAATTATTTCCATCATATGAAGATAACATCCACTACCCATGTAACAAATATTCTTGTTGTTTGTAGTTATTTTTTTTCATGAAAAATTAAACAGTTATATTTTTGGAACCCAAAATTTTTTGGATTCGGAAATTTACGCTAAAAAAACTTTATGAATACTCATTTTTATCCAATAGAGATTTATCAAATAATAAATATTTTGTTTTATTAAGGGAACATTTTTTTCCAATGTCCACCACATTGACACATGGTGCAGAAAGTATCCCTTGGTGAAATAATAGTTAAAATTAAATACTTGTTTTAAATGCGTATAACCAATTAAAGAACTATTAGTTAGGTGAATAACCTTAGAATATATTTTTTCAAATTCTTTCCTTCCAGTAGTGAAATTTGATAAATGGGTTTTAATAAAAAAAATTACATATTTTTTTATAATAAATATATTTTCAATATCAGAAGAATGTTTTTTGGAATTATTATTTGTTTCAAAAATAATTTTCCCTAAAAAATGTTTTTCAAGGTCATTAGAATTTTTATCCCTTCAGAATTTACTTCCATAAGTATCTTTTTAATATATTAAAAATAAATATATTTATTATTCCGATCATTTTAATGATCAAATAATTTTTTTTATAAGGATAGATATTCTAGAGTTTTTCATAATCATGATTTTTTATGATTGAAATTCTTATTATCATGTAGTTGGGAAAATCTGGATACATCCTCAAAATAATGTAAATTATCTTTTTCTGGGGATGATTCTTCATCCGAAGAGTAAGAATATTTATTCTAAGTGTAATTGGCATTTAAAGATACATTTGTAAGATATTATTCATTGTGTACCTTAGCCATGAGAAAAATATTTTCAATATGTATTCTAACATCATATTTTATATTCTTCTGACTAGAAGATTCATATTCTGATGATTCTTCTGAAGATTAACCACCCGGGTAATCCCTCGATACGATGATTGGTACATCTGCCTATTTAACCATGGAAACCGACGATTTAAAAGGTAATCGACACCTCTATATTTCAAATAATGGAATTTCCTTGGATCAATTTTCGGTAAAACAATCTTTCTATCTTGGGAATCCATCAATCATTATCAGAATGAATTGTAACATGAAGCAATTCAAAGCACTTATTGAAATACAATAACTAGGAACAAGCCATTAATGTATTGTAATTTCAATGATTTCACACAATGAAATGGAGATGTCACTTAGTCTCTCACTATAACATAGAAGTTAAAAATGATATATTCTCTTATTTGAATGTTCTATTATTTATAGGCCTCATGTTACAAAGATCTCATTTCCTAAAAAGATCATATTTCCCTGCAAAAACGCTACGACTTGGACACATTACATTGTAACGGTAAAAAAAATAGAATACATGACATCATTTTGATCTGTATATAACTAACATAACGACATTTCATAGGTTAGAAAACAATAAGTACATAAGTATGAAACAATAAGTAATATGAAATATATTGAAAAGCATGTATGTGGTATTGGATTAAGTCATGAGTACAATGCATTACATGATTACTATAAATAACTTGGAAAGGATGCATATTGTGATTACGATGCATATAACGATTATGATACAAAACATGGTTACAATCAATAACATGGATAAGATGTATATTGTGGTTATGATTCATATCCTACTTATGATATATCACATGGTAACGATAATTAACATGGATAAGATGCATATCATGGTTACGATTCATATTGTGGTTACAATACATAACATTGTCACAACACTTAACATGGATAAGATGCATATCATGGTTATGATTCATATCGTCAGTACATTTCATAACATGTATGATTATGACAAGAATTATCACATGTGATTACGAAGTGAAACATTAAATGGTATTATGATAAGAAATTATCATATATAAAAAAAATGAATAATTTGTGATTTCCATGAAAAAAAGATAAAGGGTAATGTCGAACGACATTTTAACTAAACAAATACTTGTACAATAAATATGAAAAACAATCAATGTAATTTATAGAACATGGACAAGATTCATTGTATAATTATTGAACATTCAAAAGATATGATTCATAAATGAATAAAATAACATGATCTAGGAAAGAATACAATTTGAAATAAAATCATTTTATAAAAATATTTAATATAGTTTTTAATAACAATAATTAATGAAATATTTTTTTCAAGGTTAATAATAATGTAATTTATCACATTTTATGATTGGGATAACCACCATTTTACTTGAATTAGGATGGGATACCCCTCTATAAAATGTTTGGGCTTTGACTAACCAACAATGAACCCTTTGAGGTAATCTAACAATAATATTAACCAAATTAATGAGATTTTTATAATGGACCCACCCATCACATAATCATAGTCTATTTTTATTTATACCAAATAATGTGAAAACAATGTTCTGTTAAACCTAGAACAACCTAAGGAAAAATAAAATAGGTTTCATCAATATTACATCATCATTTTCTTAATCAATCTAAATATAGAATAATGATGGTATCATAGTACAATATACCTTTTGAGTCATATTTAATATTAAATTAGGTTATCAAAGATGAAAAATGACATTAAAATATAACTATAAATCTTATTGAGGAAAATAACCTTTTCATTTTTTTAGTAATCCTAAATTTAAATAAATAAAAAATATTAAGAAAAAAGTTTATTTAAAATGAAATATGGAAAATTGTAATAGATAATTAAATGAAAAGTGTAATCAGGCCTATAAGAATATTCATTCATGTTGTATATATAAAAACTATTATTCATCTCATGTAATTGGTAAATAGTAAAATGATTATCAATTGGATAATGAAAAGAATATGAATTTTAATAATTTGTATAAAAATAAATAATATTTTCCAAAAAATTAAATTAATAAATATTTAGATAATTGGAAAAACATTGTTGAAATAATTTTAATGAATATATGAACATTTTTTGAAAACATTCTTATCTTAATAAGAAACAAAGTCATTCTACCATAAAAACAAGATTTATTTCCTTTGATTACATAGGTAAAGGTAAATGAAATGAAAAAAATTTTATTTCTGAAAAATAATATAGAAGAATAAAATTGATGTTATTATTGAGGTAATTATGATAAAATTTAATCATCAAGAAATCAAAGTTTAATGAATAATGGTAAAAAGTGAGATTGTGTCATAAATCGATACCTAAAGACTGATATTCTTGGTAATCACTCTAAAAAAGGTGGAATAAATTTAATATTTTATAATTATATATTTCAAAACACCAGGATACTTATTAAATTATATATTATCCACCTAAAATATTTCAGTACCCATTTATTAATAATTTATTATAAAATATTGTTTCTGAGTATAAGGTTTTTAATTTTTTATGATTGCATCTATTTAGAATTTTAGTACATAAAATTGATCATGGAAACATTATCTATGAAATATTAATCAATAAGTAAAAAAAATATTTATTTATTATACACATATTCATAACCATCATGAAAAAGTGAAGATGGAAAAATGAATTACTCTGTTCATGTTGACGACATTCCCTACATATGAATGAATTATATTTTCATTTCCCTATTAAATAAAGGTATAATATATATATATATATATAATATTATATTATATGAATAATAATTATATAATAAATATCATATAGATAAATTCAATTCAATTCCCATTTAATCGAAGGGTTGATAAAAAAATTGATGATGTATTCATAATAACAACTCAATATATTGTTGTTACTTGATTCATCATGTTATGAAAGATAAAATGGGATTGAATAATATATAAGGAGAAATAAAATTAAGTGGTCTCTGTTAATATTTATACATTCTCTATGGGAGAATGAGTTTAAAATTATCATTTAAACATGAAATATTCGTGTTAGGATAATAAAAATGGAACATTGATGAAAGGGAGGATTCTCAAAAAGACATCTGGAAATGCATGGCTATAATTGAATGTAATTTTTTTCAATAATTTGTAGATGTGGTTTCATATTATCAGTGATTGCGAGGGAACAAATTAAATTAAATAAAATATATAAAGAGTGTAAATGTCATTCTCATGTATAATGATTTCATGTTTCCATGAAAAAAAGTTACTAAAACATCGTTCTTAAATACAATAAACAAATAATAATTAGATAAGTTATTTTCCTACTAATACAATTATAAATTTGTTTAACACCCCACTACACCATGATAAACCCATTTTATCCTTAATCATGGTAAAAATTTATAATATTTTTAATATTCATTATGATAAAAAATATTAGTGATCTAATCCCTATATTTTCACATGCTTTTTTTAAATTTTTAATCCCATTGAAAAATATCATTTTCCAAAATTGGTTCAAATTATTTTTAAAATAAATTCATATTACAGAACAAAAACAATATTTTTAGTAAAATTTATTTTTACTTAGAAAGTGAATTTACTTTCACTAAATTCTGTATAAAAATTATATACTGAATGATAAAATTTTCAATTGAATATATAGTATATATAGTTCATTAAAAAAAGATACAATGATTTATTTAGTGATAAACTATAAAAAACATTGGGCCTATAGAATGAAATATATATAAATTAAAAATTTTACCATCATATGATTTTATATTAATTATTGTCATTTAGAAATCAGATTTATGTAACTTTTTATATTATTTATATAAATTATAAATATATTTCATTTAAAAAAATTAAATAGTTACCATTATACAATTTTTATATAAAAACTACAAAACATTCATATAATTTTTAAAAAAAAAATTTTAATCATTATATTATATTACTATAACCATAATGGTCATTTTATAAGAATTAATAAACATATTTTAATTTTATAAAACACACAAACAGATATATATATATATATATATCATAATTTGTTTATCTTATTTATATCCAAAAATACAATAATTTGGTTATAATGGAATACTATATTGTGGGTTTATTTAGACCTAGGGTTCCATATAAATAATGTTTTCCAATTTATAATGTTTATTTAATTTAAAGATTAAATAAAACCATGGCTTGGTAAATTCAACAATCATTAAATTGAATTTTACCCTCAAAATTATTTCAAATCAACATAAACACAACATGATTTCTCATATTCATAAAATTCTATGATTCCCATATATCATTCCCAAAATTCTGACTCTTCAAATAACATTAACCATTTAACTAGTCTTATTACATAAAAGTTTTACTCTATAATCCATGATGTCTACCAGTATCTAATGGTAAAACCAAAGATTTAATTATATGTAATGTTTTGGGATTGTACTTATTTATAAAAGAAGCAATGAATACATTTTGAATTTATGAAATTTTTTATATATGATCAAATTGATAAGATATCATCCTAGTATAATTAATAATCTAGAGGGGGATGACTTATTTAGGGATCAATTTTTTTTCCTTCAGAATCTCATAACCTTCCTCCATGGTGATATTTATTATAATCATTTCTCATGAAATATAAATTCTATATCTCACTAATGATTATCAACATATATCATCTGTCAACATTTAGATGGCATGATGTGATATTGACTCTCTCTATCCTTCCCAACAATTTTATCAAATAGCATAGGTATTAAGTTCATTTTTTATACTTATTCATCACAACATATTTTATTTATTCACTTTCTTCTATAGAGGGATTCATAAGGATACATAATAATACTCATGTGAAAACTATCATCAGTTGATATTTCAATATGAGGATCATATTGATCAAAAAACATTAAATTATAGAAAATATGATCTTATCATATCATATAATGTTTGAACGGTTATCTCAAATAGAAAATCTATCTAATAATGATAAGAGTTACTAAAAAACAAAACTATATACATATATTACTAAATAATTCTATTTTAAACCAAAGTAATCCTTAGATAATGTTCAGATACAATAAAGTGTGGTAATCCATTAAACATCACAAATTACTTAATGGATGACCTAGAAAGATGATCTTGAGGGAAATATTCTCTATTTTAATATAAATGTTCTAAATTCAATTGGAGATCAACTAGAACCCAAATAGAAATATGGAATTTGTATTTTTAGGGTATTCCACAAATGAAATCCAAAATCATGTTTTAATGTTTCTATTTTGGTATGGGTAATAATTTTAATATCCCCTTATACATCTACCTCTCATCCTTAGATATTTGTCATACAAATCACCAAGATACGTACAATACAATATCCCCATTCATGTTTTCTCATAAAAAATAATCTTTCAGATCATTAAACATCTTAATAATTTTTTTTGAATAGATATTTATTAATTATGAGTTTCATAAAATTTATCCTTCATGAATTATGAAATAGACAGGAAGAATTCTTTATTCTAGAACCTTATAATTTTATGAAAATCATGTCTGAGAAAAAGAACATTTAACAACTTTCTTTTAGAAATCTAGATCATTCCTCTACACTTAATTAATATTTACATTTAATGATATATTAACAGTCATTTATAAAAGATATTATTTATCCACATCATTAAAAATATCATAGAATATAGTTTCATAAATAATAAATATTATATCTTTTTATATAGTCACCATAGATAATATAGAATGCCCCTTTTAATCAATGCATTAACACATTGATCTCTATCTCATGATGGTAATGTATTAAAAATTTATAATCATTAATAAACTCAATCCATGTACTCTGGTGTATATGGAGCTCATTTTGGGTGGTTATATACTTTATAGTTTTATGATCAGTAATTATTTCACACCTTTATTCACAACAATATTTCATTTTTCTATTTAATGAAAAATATCCAGATATTAATCCAAATCATGATTCATGAATTTTTTATCATGAACCAAAAATTATTGACTGTAATAATATATAACAATGTAATTCTTCATAATAACGAAACACAACCCCTTCATTAATGCATCACAATAAATCGAAATCCCCTATCGATAATATGGTAGATTGAGAATAGGTTCACTTACCAAAATTCTCATTTGTTATTTTATATTTTCATCACATTAATCAATCATTAAAAAAAATCACACCATTTATTGTCTACATAATGAGTAAATTATATATATATGAGAAATAATTCATAATGAATTAATAATATCTATAAAATATAATAAAACTACACATCTCAGTCGTAGTGGTTGGCCTGGGACAATGTTCAATAACTCGGGTCTTATACTGGACAACCAATATACCCTATCAAGAGTTTATATGACCTATAAATGAACATTTGTATTGAAAAAATCCTATCATTGTAAATTTTAAATACATTTTCACCTTGAAAAGGGTCTTAAGCATGATACTCAACTAATCATCATGCTATTACTTACTCATGGAATATATAGTAATATCATCATTAAATAGTACCAATAACCGATCAAATATATATCTACAGACTTAATAAATTTTAAAATATGATTATAGAAGGATTATTAGAATGACTAAATGGATTAAAAATATTTTCATAGTTCCCATACCTCATAATGTTGTTTTTATTGCGAGTGTAATCACTATTGATCTTCAATTCAAAGTATATTCATAAAACTTTAATCTTTTATAAATAGTATAATCCATTTAAATGATCAAAAAAATAATCAATATGGGGTAAATGATACTTATTATTGATCATGATCGTACTAGCTTCATGATAATCAATGTAGAGTATCATAGATATAAATTACATATTAATAAAATTTAATGGGTCACCCCATCTTTACACACCTAGTTGAATGAAACACTTATCAACATTCCCCTAAATATGAATCTTCAATTAACATTAATCAATCATGTCCATTATATACAGTGTCTTTGAAATTTTGTAAAGAACATTAAATTGATTTAATTGAATAATCAACTTCAATATTCAAATGAAGACTATGAAACTGTTCAAGGGTGTTATCACTAAGCACCCATGTAATTGGAAAAACATCAATGTTGTGATTTTTCCAAACCATCTAAGATAAATACAACATTTGAATAGGAGTAAATAACCTTAAATGGATTTAATTTCAATTTTTATTTATTATTTATCCACACATTGATAAATGATGATAGGTTTATTTATAATATCAAACAAAACATCCCTTCCTCAGTAATGGATATGGAATTTATATTGAAAACTTCAATACTTTTGAAAAATAACATCAAATTCCACTGGATTCATAATAAAGCGATTTATTAAAATAACCTTACCAAAATCATCAATAGAATAGTATTCTTATATGAAATTAGTAGTTCTAGAGAAGATGGAATATGTACCGTTCAATACTTAATTATTTTACCACAAATTAGTAATGGAGATCACCTGTGATTTCCATTTTTCGCTAGGTTTAAGAGGTTACTGACATCAGTTATCATCATTACCATTGTGATTCATGTACTCGTTAACATAATTTAAACAATATATTCATCTGAATCTATACAGTCTGGGTGGTTCATTATGCAGATCATTTTCCCTATATACATAAATAGATAATTATTTCCCATAACATTGACATTTGATTGATATATGAACTTCCTTTCCATGGATAAAGAATTGACAAATCCCCATAATAAAAGTACTCCACGATTATTTTCAATATTATAGCATAATGGAGGATTCATCATATTTATTTTATTTTATTCATTATATCAATTTCTTTTTAATTCCACCTTTCTATTTATATAAATCCCATTATATTGATTGATAAATTCAATATACATGTATACATTGAGAGCACATCAATTTGCTTCTTTGTAAATATCAAAGTGTATTTTGTTCAATTCTATTTATTGTAACATATAGAACAAATTCTACTAAACTATACTCAATATCTATATCATCACAAATACTCAAGTGCGCCTCCTTTTACATATAAGGCCGCCAACTTGCTGTGGGGGTATAGGTGGAACTGTTGGAATTTTATACCCCCATATCAGAGGAAAAAAATATAAGTAAATTACCAAACCCTATACACATAAGTGTTCATGGATTAAATAAATTAACATAATCATAAGAACATAGTTATAAAATGAAATAATGTAAAGGACTAAATAGACATACAAAAAATATTAAATTGGTCTCACATTTGGATGATCCTAAATGAAAATAAAAAACCCTATAAATAAATACATCTAGACATAATAAAAACTATGATACATGTCGTATACTCATTCTCCATTAACTGGTTGAGATATTTCATACAAATAATCAAACTCTATCTGAGAAATATACTCAATCATTGAACCCTATTCCTTGTCCCTTTTAGTCATGAATATGTGAAAAATATTAATGAATACATAATGTCTAAACTCACACTAATGTGCATGTACATGGGGTGAGAAATAAATTTGACTAGGTCACACCCATTGGCTATCCTATACCCTAGTAAATATGATAATTTTCCAGAAATATGCTTAAACTAGATAAAACATAAATGAAATTAATGAAGATTAATACACTTTCAAACCTAATTTCTGAGACCTCTATCTACCATATCAAATTTTCCATTTCCATGGGGTCCTTAACCATATCTCAAAGACCATTCATTCCAAATTACATACAATGTTCACATCCTATTTCACCCAGACCATTTATATTAAAACTGAGATCCCATTTCATAGTATTATTAACAATCATTGTCCAAATAATATTAAAACCCTAATCATTTCTATATCACTCTGGGGATGAAACACATAATACCCAATCATCTCAACAATAAAAATACATTGTGCTCACAACATCTTCCTGGAACAAAAACCTAAAAATCAACATTCAATTTCTAGATCCACATCATTACACTGAATCTATATAGTATACTACACATTCCAAGAGAATCAATCTAAAACATTTCAAATATCATAATCAATCACACCTTTAACCTCAATAAAACACCCAAACCATAAAAAAATAGTGATACTGATATAGAGAATCATGTCTAAACTCCTATATCATTGGTGGGGTCCACCATGAACAACACATGAAACCAAAGGTTCGAGCTACTATGACCAACACCATAAATTATGGAACATTTTTCCCTTACCAAGACCCTGAACCATGGGTGTGGAGAACAACGACCAACACTATATTCAATAGATGAGCACCCCCTAACCAACTCAGTATACCATAAGTTATTTCTACAATAAACAACTTCCTAAAAAATATGTGAGGCCCTCTATGAAAAACAAATAATCTATACCTATGGGAGGTAATGTCCACCAATTTTGTCTAAATCATTTTAATTTCATGCCCACTGATCTCATCAATAACTATGGAATTCCAGGTCCCCCTACCTCATCCATAATTATGGAACAACATGTCCTACAATCCCATCCTTATTATGATAAATATTTGGGTGTAATAAATCACAATATAATCTACTTGTAAAAAACTAATGGGATAGAAAAATACCCAATCCCATCAAAAACAATATTCTTAATGAATCACATATATATTCTTCTCCAACAGGGACAACTGGAACCACTACTATCTAAAAAATTGTACTCAGTCGGGGATAGTATATCAGTCACTCTTCCACATGGAATTCATGGTTAATCAATAATGTGTGGTATACCTCATGGGATCCGTTGAATCAGAATAGATGAGAAGTAATCCTTATTCAAATCCATTAGACCAGAGTAGAAATAGACACTTCTATATCAGAATCCATTGTCACAACCAATTTCTCAAGACAACACCCATATCTAAGGGAGAACACAATCTTCAATAGATTATATAGTATCACAAAACCTCATAGGCCTCAACAATAGAAAATACTCATGATGGATATCACCTCAAAGCTATCCCTATTCCAAGGTAACCTAGGATGGCACATACAGTCATCCAATACACCATCTCATTGCACAAATCATTCATGATATCTATGTATATCCCAATTCGAACATGAATTGATGTCTTTAATGAACTATTACTACATACATCAATCATTCTTGTGACCTTTTACTTGTTCTGATCGCATGTATCAATCATATGAGATAGAAAAAACCCTTTGTGAATTAAATTATCTATTTCAAAACTTACATACCTCAAACTACTTTACATAATCCCTTATACAACACCATGGGTCACAATATCATGTTTTTTATGAAAAACACCAAAAATGGACTTCTCTTGTGGCCAACTCATACATTGGGGTGAAAACCACTCAAACCCCTTTGAAGTGTTACCAAGGTGAAATACACATTTTTTACCCCCAATAAATGGTATGTGCACAAAAATATTACACCTAGACATGTACTCCGACATGACATTTATACATATGATGTCTAGCTGATTAACGTGACATGGCCGCAACACACATGGGGTATTTCATATACAACTACATTGTCATTTCATTCCCATGTCAACTCTTTTACATCTAGATGGTAAGGTCCCATATATAGTGAGTTTTCCAATATAATTTTACATAAGTCCATGTCCCTCTACATGTTATGAACCCCTATAACAATGTTAGTCATTTTCAAAGTATCGTATTTCGATTAAACCAGCCACATAGAAATTTACCACTGTATATAATTTACTCATAGTATATGGAATATATTTATAAATATTCTAGC
Source organism: Viscum album (assembly GCA_963277665.1). Taxonomy (NCBI): domain Eukaryota; kingdom Viridiplantae; phylum Streptophyta; class Magnoliopsida; order Santalales; family Viscaceae; genus Viscum; species Viscum album. Next base: position 1,439,278,163 of record OY728133.1, on the reverse strand, counting down.
TTCCCTGAGTGATATGAAAATAGAGCATGTATTCTTATGTGACATGGTGTGTGATTAATATTTCGGATCTAGAAACACCTATGAACCTCCCTATACACATAGTTGTCCACCATTTGGAATTAATAAAATACTTTAGGAACTTTATCTTTCATAATAAATATGTAAAAAATTAAAAAAAATCTAAGGGTATTAGGGGTTAAAACTCAACAAATATCCCTACCTCGTGGTGAAATGGAAAAGCATCAGGTCCAAATATTCTCCCAAAAGTCGTTGCTCCTTCATCTGGTCTCAACAACTACAATGGATGATGTATGTAGGCTTCTCCACCTAACCCCCAATTGGTTTTGCCTCATTTAGAAATGGAGATTCCCTTCCCCATTTTCACTAATGTAAAGGGATCCATAGTGGGGTGGAGTAAATTTTAATAATTAACTAAATAATTAATTAAAATCCAATTTAACACCCAACCCAAGCCCCGACACCCGTTGGGGGTTTATACCGTTCTATTGAAAGACCTCCCATTAAATAAATAATCAATGAGTAGAAATATGAATAAGAAACTTCATTTAAAATATATGGACATCCTAATCAACATGTATAATTTTTTATTTAATTAATTAAATACTTAATATTTCTCAAAAAAATATATAGGAATTACACAAAACTCCTTTACTAGTCTAAAAATCTTATTTTAGGACAAACAGTGTTCTAAAAAAATTATACGAGATCATATTCAAGGATAACATGACCAATTTACCCCACATGAGCACCTGAAAGAAAAAATCAAATTTATTCTCAAATATGGACAACAATGAAACATGACTCTTTAAAACGACCCCACCATAATCCTTATCATTATAGAAAATCTCAAGTGAAATTACAAACATGCCAATGAACATTCGTTGGTCATCAAACAAGTTGAACCAATTGAACTATAGTTTATTATGATAAATGATTTCCACTACATAAATCCAATTATATAGCGTACATGCCATAAAAATTCAATCCGCAACATGAATCTATCAATAGAAACTAAGATAGTGCATAAACTCACTGATCCATTTGATGACATAATAGCACTATAAATAGCTTATACTCTAGAATATTGTGCTCCCTAGTATATAACTTAAACCACAATGGGTGATTCTTCAAACAACATATTTTTTATTAGTAATAATTTTTTTTAAGAAATGTTTTTATTTATATTATATAATATTATATGAGTTAAAAATATATAGAAACCAACAAAAAAATTTAAACTTAGTAAATATCATTACATTAGTTATCTAGAAAACTAATGAAAATTCAACATATTACTATTAAAAAATATATAAAAATAGAAATTAAATAATGAACAAATACAGATTTTCCCTATATGTTAAAATCATCCCCTAATGTTTAGCATTATATAAATGAGGGAAAATATTAGTAAACAAATGAAAATCATAAAAAATAATAATATGAAACCATGAGTGGAATTTTTGGGAATATTTTGTGAATAAATAATGTGGTAGATATATAGATGGTACTACTACCATTGGAATAATAATTTGATTGTTGGAATAGTTACCTCGCTATTGGGAATAGTAACAGGACCATTGGGAATTGTAACCTGACTGTTGGAATAATAATTTAAATTTTCAATAATAAATTTTAGTATAAATAAAATTTACCATGAATATTTTATGTAAATATAAATATTATAATTCTTGAAAATATATATCATTATTACAAAACTCAATGAAAATATATACGCATTTTTAATAATTAGTATTCTATAGTATTTTGTAAAAATAATAATGATTTTTTATATAAAAAATTAAATATGTTTGAAGTTTTATTTGATAAAATGTATATCATTTTTGAAATAAATTCATAAAATTTTAGAAACTATTAATATTTTAGTAATTTTTTGAATTACGTTAATTTTTAGGTGAATAATAATTACAGAATTTTTTTCAAAATTGGTAAATCAAAAATTACACCATCCAGGTTATATTAATGACATAATAATTTCTATAACATGAGATTCTGATATGATATATTTAATTTAATTAATGACTCATTAGAATAAAATTAACATAATTTTCCATCATAAAAATATCTTTTAAAAACCCAATGTCCAAAGTGGTTCCATAAAATAACATTTTCCCTTTATCCAATTTCCTTTTTAAATGACTAAGGAAATCAAATAAAAAATTATTTTTAATATTTCAAAATCCATTATATTATATTGATATATTATATTTTTACTGAATAATCTCTATTAAAATGTTTATATGGGATATATAATATTATTTAATTTTTCCTCTACAAATACTAAAACACCCCGACCCCTCTAGACCGGAGCCAGTGCATTACTTGATATATTGGAAATGTTAGAAATAATGAAAATCCTGAAGGAACGATCAATTTAGTAGTCTTGAAGAAACTATATACATAAATTTAACTCAAATTTCATTTTAAAAGGTTACACAATATAATACATGAAAAAACTAAAAAAACAAACCATAAGAAGTCAATAAATGATCTCCTCATCATCACCTTTTAAGGGTAGAAAATGAAAGGGGTGAGCTCAAATGCTCAGTAAGGGTTACAAATAGTGGAAGAAATAATTAATAATTACTGAATTATAAACAATTTTACATAATCAACATGGCATGGTGAATAAATTAAAAACTCATGTCATTAATAAACTGAGAATGAAAGTGCATCAATAGATTTGTCCATAGAGAGAACCTCAAGGATAGTAATCACTGAAAATGAATAAAAATAATTCTTATTAATTGAAATTCATGTATCTATAACATCATACCATAATAACGATAAAACAGTCTAGGGGTAGAAAACTGTATGATTTTTTTAATCAAACTCGAAGGGTTTGTCGCCAATTGATTTTTTTCATGAGACCTTTTGATGCATCGAGGGGCTATAGCAGGCCCCACCCACCACTGCATGTCCAAATAATTATTTATACAATGATTCAATACAAGAGCAATATGACTTTTTAATATCATTATTGAGTTGATTATACAGGTTCATCAATATTTCCTTAATTAAAATATCTTTCCAAATAAACACCGTATGTAAAATGGAATACTATTTAGACAACAAACATATCCTTGATATAAGATTATGGATATTTAATATAAATATAATTTCCAATGAAATGTTATCTAAAATAGGCATTAGGTACTCCACATAAGGATTATTAGGTTCACCACAGAATGTTAGTCAAACAAATATAGTAGTTGAGGAAAATTCCTTACCACAATCTAATCGGTCAAATCATATGACCGTAACATAATATGCCTCAAATAAATAATTGAATAACATGAATATAAATAGAATAATGTTATTATATATCGAATTTTAGTACATTTATACCAAAAATAATAAATAATGAGAGAACAATGAAAATCTCACAGAAGTGAATGTGAGATGAGAAGCCCCTTACATTTGAGAATGGATAATCAAATAGAAAACATAAAAGAAGTTTTGACTAAAAGAAGATAATGATATATTCCCTTACCATGTAGAGATACTCCTAGATCTCGAAGTATGGGACATTGTGGGAATAATGACACCATGTAAGGACTCCTAGAGAAGTAAAATCATCAGATAATCAATGATGAGGGATTTGGAATGAATGAAAACGAATGGATGAGAGGGTATTTAATGAAAATGAGAATAAATTTTTAATAATTTCAAAGGGACACCTCATTAGTCGGTTTTTTTCCTAACCATGGGCTTCCCCATCGTATTTTCTGATGGGTTTAGCCACTTGAGACACCTCAAGTCATACGTTACTGTAAAGAAGTCAACCAAGTTTTAATTTAAATTATTATGTCATCATGATGTCATTAAACTACAAAAAAACTCAAAAATGTATTTTTATTATTCATGAAAATTTAATGTATATTAGAAAAATCCAAAAAATTCACCAAAACTATTTTTCGACGTTTATAATTTAAAAATAATCTTCATTTTTCAAAAAAAATTATCTATGTATTTTTAATTTAATTTTTAAATTAAATCATAATTATTTTGGAAAAAAATTCTAAAGGTATACATAGTTTTGTATGACATCGGAAATATAATTAATTTCTCCTTATCTTATTACATTAAGAAAATAAAATGTTACCATTAATTAATATTTATAATTGTCATTTTACTATTCGTATTATTATTCATAATGGTATGTTACAATTCATCAAATAATAATGTTGGTTCTATCGGACTCCAAACGGCTTACTGGTCACAACTCTAGATGACATTTTTTGAAATTCAAAACATAGAAGTGGAGAATTTATGTTTATTGGATAGATTATAACTTTCTCAAATAATGTTTTGATTCATAAAAGACTTACTACTTCATGAAATATAGGAAATCTAATGAATAGAAATTATTTAAAAGGAACATACCATAAAATTCTTGGGGTGTAATATTATTACTTCCTTCAGAAACATCATCCTCAAAATTTTATATATAATTCCAACCAAAAATATGTTTGTGGTTCTTCTTCATTACATCCTCAGGTACCCAATTTGCTTCCTCAAAATTCTGGTTTTCCCAATGAACCTTTACTAGATGAGTCGTTTGATTTCTCAATACCTACTACCTTGTGTCAAGAATCTCGTAAGGCTCTTCACAGTATTATAAATCAAATTCCAGTTCTATTTTTTCATAGGTGAGAGCATGCATTTTGTCTTGCATGTATTTCTTCAACAATGAAACATGGAATACATCATGGACATTGGGGAGAATTGGCGGCATTTCTAATCGGTAAGCTATACCTCCAATCATTTCCATAATTTCAAAAAATCTGATGTACCTAGGGCATAGTTTGCCTTTATTACCGAACCATAAGACACCCTTCCATGGAGATTATTTATAAATGACATGATCACCAACATGGAATTACAAATACATTCTTCGGTTGTCACAATAACTCTTCTGCATACTTTGAGTTTCTTTAATATGGGCTTCGATTTTCTTCACCTATACTGTGGTCTCTTCAAAATTTTCTGGGCCTTAAAGTTTCCTCTCACCAACTTCATTCCAACCAGTTGGAGTTTGACATCACTTTCCATATAATATATCATATGGAGCCATTTGAATACTCGAATAGAAACTATTGTTGTATTCAAATTTTACCAAAATAATGTATTGATCCGACATACCATGGAAGTCAAGAGATTATGACCATAGAATGAATTCTGTAGTTTGAATAGTCCTTTCATAATATCCATCAGTTTGGGGGTGATAAGCAGTACTCATATGAAGCTCAATATTCAAAGCCTTCTGGAGAATTTTCTAGAATTTTGTTGTAACCCGGGGATCTCGATCAGATAGAATGGATTGTGGTGCCCAATGAAGTCTTAAAATTTCATTAATATACAGTCTTGTTAGGCTCTCATGTGGTAAGTCCTCTCTTATAGTTAGGAAATGTGCTGATTTTGTGAGACGATCAACATTTACCCATATTGCATTGTTTCTTTTTAGTTTCCTTAGTAGTCTAGTGAAACAAATACATCGTATTGTTATCCCACTTCCACATAGTAATTAGTAGAGGTTGCATCACTCCTTTGGGATGTTGTATCTATGTATTCACTTGTTGAAATACTAGACACCTTGACACGTAGTCCGCAATTTCCCACTTCATATTATCCCACAAAAAAATTCCATCAGATCTCTATACATCTTGGTGCAACCCAGGTGTTTAGGGAAATTTGAGCTATTGTTAGATTCTAATAGTAATATTTTTAGATCATGTACTAATGGAAAACATAACCTCTTCCAAAATTTCAGAACTCCTTCTTCATACATGAATTCAGCCAGTCTCTCATCCTTGACAACATTAATTTTCTTTTGTTTATTTTCATCATCAGATTGAGAGGTTTTTATCTTCTGTAATAAAGAAGGTTTTGAAATATTTTGAAAGAGAAAAGATTTTTCTCCTTCCATAACAATTAACATATCTATATTTATTGGATCAAAAAATATAAGATCTCTCTCAATAATCATTTGAGTTAGAAGTCCATGATCATTCCTTCTTAATGCATCTTCCACTTTATTTTCCTTTCCTGGGTGGTAGTGTATTGAACAATTGTAATCTTTGATTGACTAGATCCATCTCCTTTTCCACATATTATGTTCTTTTTTTGTGAAAATGTATTTCAAACTCTCGTGATATGTGTATATCTCAGATTTTTTATCGTAAAAATAATGCCTCTATATATTTAGAGCAATGATTAAAACTGGTAACTCAAGATCATGTGTAGGATAATTTTGCTCAAGGGTATTAAACTATATTAATGCATAAGAAAAAACTTTATAATTTTTCATAAGGATGCAACCCAACCCATTCTTTGATACATCGTTGTATATCACCAATCAATCACTTCTAAATACAAGAGTCCAAATTGGAGTATGGAGCAATCTTCTTTTCAATTCTTCTAAGCATTTTGTACACTCTTTTTTTCACCCAAACATAACTCTTTTACGTGTGAGATTGGTTAGAGGGATATCCATTAGGGAAAATTTCTGAAAGAAACACTTATAGTAATCTTCTAAGCAAATAAAACTATGCACCTCAGTTATATTTTTTGGCATGGCCCAATCATAGACTGACTTTCACTTCACTAGATCAACTAGGATTCCATCCTTAGAGACAATATGACCTTGAAAAGAAACCGATTGGATCCAGAATTCTCACTTACTAAGCATCCAATATAACTCATTTCTTGTAAGAGTTTTCAGAATAATCTTCATGTGATCCTCATGGTCTTCATATCTTTTTGAGTATACCATGATAACATTGATGAATACAACAACAATGTTATAAATATATTCCTTGAAAAATCTATTCATTAAATCCATCAAAACTGATGGTGTATTCTTCAGTCCAAAAGGAATTACTATAAACTCATAATTCCCAAACTTGGTTCGAAATGATGTCTTTAGAATATCTTCACTCTTCACACATAGTTGATGATATATGGATGGAAGTTCAATCATTGAAAAGTTTTGAGGTCCAGGATTTTGATCAAATAAATCATCAATCTGGGGAAGATGATACTTATTCTTTATTGTAATGGCATTGATTTCCCTATAATCAATGCATTGCCTCAAGGATCCATCTTTGTTTTTGACAAACAAGACCGAAGCTCCCCATGGAGATAATCTAGGTCGAATAAATCATGTGTCCTTCAACTCATCTTGTTGTTTCTTTAGCTCCACTAGCTCCATAGTGCCCATTCTATAGGGGGAATTTGATATAAGTCCTGCACCATGAATTTAGTCTATGGAAAAATCAATTTCACGCTCTGGAGGATGTCCAGGTAAATCCCCTGGAAACACATAAATGTATTCATTTACTATATGCACATCTTCAATTTGACTATTTCTTTCCTCACCCATGGATATTAGGTTCTCTTCCTCTCCAAGAATTTAATTCAATAGAGCTACATGGGGTGGGTCTAGATAAGAATCAGACGGTGAGGTCTCCTCTCTAAAGATAAGAAATTCTACACCATTTTCAAAAATTGTAACTTCATTTTTCTTGCAATTAATATTCACATAATAGTTTGATAGCCAATTAATACCATGATTTATATAAAATCCAGTCATTGGTATGATGATAAGGTTAGCAACTAAACCACGTTTATGTGTAATGAGGGGGACTACTTGACATGCCTTTATTGTAATGATGCATCCCCTACGAGTTTTGATTGATAACTCCATTATTAAATCAAATTGGACATGTCTAATTATCTTGGAAAACTGGGAAGATATAAATGAATCCAATGATCTGGAATAAAATAACGTGTTGACTATGTTTGTGGAAACAATTAAAGTACCTACCACCACACCATTAGGAACTTCACCTTCCACAGTTGTAATAGCATAAGCTCTCCCTTGTTCTCCTGGAATTTTATGAGGCATGTTTCCTTGGCACATAGGACGCTCATTTGCATAGTGTCATATCTCTCTAATATTTTATCAATGAACATCATCAATTTTTCTCTTCCCCTTAAATTCATGAGATAGATTACCCTTTTCTCCATAGTTATAGCAGACTCCCTTTCCTTTTAAGCATTTACCGAGATGATTTTTTCCACAGTTTTCTCATAATGGGAATTTATTTATTCCCTTGTTCTTCTTTATTTCTTCACCTTTCCCTTGGTTATAAGAGTACCTCTTCATATCTTGGTTCCATTGAACAAATTTGATCTACCACATTCCTTCTATGTTTTGATGGCACTTGATACAATTTCATCATATGAAGAAATTTTTTGAGAAGCCAGTTCCCTTAGAAAACATGTATAAAGACCATAAAAGAAAAGATCAATCTTGTCAGTCAAGTCACATACGTAATCCATGAAATACCTGGATAGCCTTGTAAAGGTAGCCTCATACTCTTCGATGTTGTCTTCTTCCATTTTTTTTAAGCTAGGGGATTCTGTCTTCATTTCGGTTCGTTGCTCCTTAGGGATATATTTTCAAAGAATATTTACTTAAACGTCCCCCATTACATATCTCCTATTTCTTCTTCCACCATGGTATTCTAAATAAAGGACCACTATTGATCAACATCACCATTGAGACAATATACTGTCAGTACTACCTTTTCATTTTCATTACATCTTAATGACATAAATAACTTTTCAAGGGACCAGATCCATTTCTCAAAAACCACTGTGTTCGTAGCCCCACTAAAAGATGGGGGCTTCTATCTCATGAAACAATACCACACAGGTGTGGAATGGTTATTTGTTACAACATGAGTAATGTGTCCCAATATGGTATTGATCTGATCTACTCCAACATTGACTGTGTTGACTTGTTAATTATGGAGTTCCCTATAATACCCATGAGTATGAATTTCCTTTATTCCATTAGACACCATTTCTATATAATGGGACAAAATAGATTAGTTTATGAATCTCAAATAGATGAGCACTCAACATTGATTGAAATTCTATGCATATCTAATCTCATAAACATGGTTTCTTTGAGGAAAAATTTACATTAAACTCCTTCATAATTTATTTTAATGAAAATGTGAATTATCCTGAAAATATCCCAAGGCAGTGTCGTAACCAAGAGTTCAATAAGGCCCATTATCGTGCACTAGTTCCATTTCGAGTCTAGCTCAATGCGGTGTTTTCTGGTTTTACCCATAGATAGATATGTTCATGAGTCACCTCTACCTACTCTTATCCAGATAGGGATGTATTGGTTAAAATATACTCATAATCTATTCCATACAAAAATACTAGGTCATTCATGTACGTTTAATTTGCAAATACTACCTTTTGTTTTTTCTCCTCATTATACATTTCTTTATCTAGTTTCCAAGTTTTCTACTAAACTTCCTCTGATACAAACTGTAACACCCCGACCCCTCCAGACCAGAGCCAGTGCATGACTTGTTGTATTGTCACAGTTAGAAGGAATGAAAATACCGAAGGAATTATCAGTTAACTAGTATTTAAGAAACAAGATATACAAATTTCACTCAAATTACATTGGAAAAGGTTACAAAATACAATATATAACAAAAAGAAAAAATAACATTCATAGGAACTCATTAAATGATATCCACGTCACCAACGATTTACGGTATAAAATGCAATGGGTGACCTCAAATGATCAGTAATGGTTAGAAATAGCAGAAGCATGAATTAATAATAATTGAATTGTGAACAATTTGACATAATCAACATGGCATGGTGAATAAATGAAAAACTCAAGCCATTAATAGACTTAGAATGAATCTGCATCAATAGACTTTGCCACTGTGAAAACCCCATGGATAGTAATGACTAAAAAAGAATAAAAAGAAGTCATTTTAATTTTATTTCATGTATCAGTAACATGATACCATAATACCAGTAAAATATTTTAGATCTATGGGTAGTAGCCCGTATGATTTTTTCAAAAAATAACTCAAATGGGTTTTCTGCAATTGATTTGTCTCAATAGACCCACTGATGCATCGAGGGCCAATAACGGGCCCCACCTCCCACTAAATATCCAAAGCATTATTTATACATTGATTCAATACTAGAGAAATTTTCCTTTTCAATATCCCTATATATTTGAGTATACAGATTCATCAATATTTCTATAATTAAAATAACTTTCCATATAAAAACAATATGCAAAATGGTATACGGTTTAGAAAAAAAATATATCCATGATATGAGATTATGGATATTTAATATAAATATAATTTCAAATGAAAATTGATCTTCATTGGGTAGTAGGTACACCACATAAGGATTATTCGGTTCACCACAAAATGTTAGTCACACCGAAATAATAGTTGATAGATTTCCCTTTCCACAATGTAATAGGTTGAATCATATGAGTAGAACATAATAACCGTCAAATGAATCATTTAATAACATGAATATAAAGAGAATAAGGTTATTATATATCAAATATAAGTACACATAAACCGCATACAAGAAATATGTGGTGAACATTGAAAATCTCGTAGAAATAAAAGAGAAATGAGAAACCCCTTACATATGAGAATAGAAAATAATATAGATAGCATAAAAGAAGTGAAGACTAAAAGAAGAGAATGAAGGATTACCTTACCTTGTTGAGTAACTCATAGATCATGAAGTATGGAAGATTAAGGGATTTAAGACACCTTGGGAGGACTCCTAAAGAGGTAAAACCACCAGAGATATGAGTATACATGATTTTCAATGAATGAAAATGAATGGATGAGTTGGTGTTTATAGAAAAATAGGGGTTTCTTTTAATAATTTTAATTTGAAACCACATTAGTGGTTTTTTTTCAAACAACAGGCTTCCCGTGTTATTTTCCCATGGTTTTAGCCTCATGAGACACCTCATGTCACAGGTTCCTGTACCCAAGTTGACTAGCCTTTTATTTTAATTAACATGTCATTATGATGTAATTAAACTAACAAAAACTCAAAACTGTATTTTTTTTATTCAGGAAAATTTCAAAGATTCTAGAAAAATACCAAAAATTCACCATAACCATTTTTTGATGTGTAGAATTCCAAAATGAACTCCATTTTTTGAAAATATTTTTCTTTGTCTTTTTAATTTATATCATATTTAATTCGAAAAATAACAAATTAAAGGTATAATTAGTTATTTATTACATTGAAAAATTAATTTACTTTTCATTATCTTATTACCTTAAGAATATAAAATATTTTCATTATTTACTATTCATAAGGGCCATATTACTATTGATAAGGGTTTGTTAATATTCATTAAAAATCAATATGGAACTTCCAGACTCCAAACGACTTACTAGTCACAACTCTAGTTGACCTTTTTTTATTTCAAAATATAGAAGTGGAGAATTTATGTTTAATAGATAGCTTATAAATCTCTCAAATAATGTTTTGATTCAAAAAAGAAGTTGTGCTTCATGCAATATAGGATGTCTAATGAATAAAAAGTATTTAAGAGGAACATACCATAAAATGGTTGGGGTGTCATATTATTCCCTCCTTTAGAAATTTCTCCCCCAAAATTTTATGTATAAATCCCACCAAAAAGATGTGGGTGGTTCTTCTTCATAACATCCTTAGGTTCCAATGTTTCTTCCCCTATTTCCTGGTTTATCCAAAGAACCTTTACTAGACAAGTCTTCTGATTTCTAAATACCTTCTCCCTTGCGTAAATAATATCAATACGATCCTCACATTATGATAAATCATGATCTAGTTATATTTTTTCATAGGTGAGTAAATGCATTGGGTCTGGAATGTATGTTTTCAACAATGACACATGGAATACATCATAGACATTGGAGAGACTTGGCGTAATTGCTAATCGGTAAGCTACAACTCGGATTCTTTCCAAAATTTCAAACAGTCTGATGTACCTAGGTCTTAGTTAATATTTCTTACTGAAGCTTAATAATCCCTACCATAGAGATACTTTCAGAAAGACATGATCTCCCACTTGGAATTCCAAATCCTTTCTCCAGTTGTTAGTAAAAAACTTTTGCCTACTTCTTGCTGCTTTAATATGGGCTTGGATTGACTTCACCTTTGCTATGGTCTCTTCAATATGTTTTGAGCCTATAATTTTCCTCTCACCAACTTTGTCCCAACAATTTAGAGTTTGACATCTCTTTCTATATAATGCTTCATAAGGAGCAATTTGAATACTATAATGGAAACTAATGTTGTGTTAAAATTCCACCCCAAGAAAGTATTGAACCCACATACCTTGGATGTCATGAGATCATGACCTCAACATGTAATCTATAAATTGAATAGTCCTTTCAGACTGGATTTTAGTTTGGGAATGATAAACAATACTCATATGAAGCTCAGTATTCAAAGCTTTCTGGAGACATTTCCAGAATATTGATGTAAAGCAGGGATCTTGATCGGATACAATTGATAGAGGTACACTATTAAGTATTAGAACATCATTAGTATATAGTCTTTCCATGCGCTCAAATGGTAAGTTATCACTTCTAGGAAGGAAATGTGCTAATTTGGGGAGATAATCAACAATTACCCATATTTCACTGTTCCTTCAAGGTGTCCTCGATAGTCCAGTGATAATATCCATCATACTGTTATCCCACTTCCACATATGAATAGGTAGAGGTTTCATAACTCATTTATGATGTTGTCCCTCTACCGTCACTTGTTGACAAACTAGACACCTCGACACCTATTTACCTGTTTCTCGTTTCATATTATACCACAAAAAAATCCTTCAAATCGTTGTACATCATGATGGTACCCAGTTTTATATTGAAATTTGAGCTATGTGCATCATCCAATAGTTCCCTTTTTAGCTCATGTTTTGATGGACCACATAACCACTTCCCAAATTTCAGAACTCCATTTTTATACAAGAAGTCAGCCAATCTCCCATTCTTGACAACATTAATTTTCTTCTGCATATTCTGATCATTATATTGAGAGACTTTTATCATCTATAATAAATATGGTTTAACAATCATTTGAAATAGAAAATATGATTCCCATTACTTACAAATTCTCATATCTATCATTAGTAGATCCAAAAATATAGGATCTCTCTCAATCCTCATTTGAGTTAGTAGTCTATGATCTTTCCTGGTTAATGCATCTACCCCCATATTTTCCTTTCATGGGTTGTTGTGTATTAAACAATCATAATCTTTCAATAACTCGAGACATATCCTTTTCCTCATGTATAGTTCTTTTTCTGTGAATACGTATTTCAAACTCTTTTGATATGGAAATATCTCACATTTTTTACCATAAAGATAATGTCTCTATATCTTTAGAGCAAAGATTATAGTTTATACCTCGAGATCGTGTGTTGGATAATTTTTCTCATGGGGATTCAACTTTATTGATTCTTAATAAATAACTTTATCATTTTTAATAAGGACTCAACCCATCAATTTCTTTGATGCATCATTGTATATCACAAATCTATCACCTCCAGATGGAAGATTCAAAATTGGATCATTGACCAATCTTCTTTTCAATTATTCAAAGCATTAAATACACAATTTTTTCCACACAGAATTAACTCCATTTTTGTGAGCTCTAATAGTAGGTTAGCCAGTCATGTAAAATTCTGAATGAAACGTTGATAGTATCCTGCTAATCCAATAAAAAAACGTACATCAGTTATATTTGTTTGCATGGGTCAATCTTGGACAACATTTTTCTTCGTCAGATCAACGAGGATTCCATCCTTAGAAACAATATCACCTTGAAAAGAATCAAATTAGATCTAGAATTCCTACTTGGTAAACTTCCCATATAATTTGTTTCTTCTAGGAGTTTTCAAAATAATCTACAAGTAATCTTCATGGTCTTCATAGAATTTTGAGTATACAAAGATATGATCGATGAATACATCAAAAACGTTATCAAGATATTCCTTGAAAAATTATTCATTAAATCCATGAAAACATATGGTGTTTTCATTAGTCCAAAAGGCATCACTGAAAACTCGTAATGCCCATACCTGGTTCGAAATGTTGTCTTCGGAATATCCTCTTTCCTCAAACATAGAAGATGATATCCGGATCTAAGGTCAATAATTGAAAAGTATTGATATCCTTGATTTTGATCAATTAAATCATCAATCTAGGGTAGAGGGTACTTATTATTTTTTTCAATTGAATTTATTTCCCAATAAAAAATGCATAGCCTCATGGATCCATCATACTTTTTGACAAACAATACCAGGGTTCCCCATGGAGAAACACTTGGTTGAGTAAATAATTTGTCGTCCAAATCCTCTAGTTGTATCTTTAGATCCACTAACTAAATAGTGTACATTCTATAGGTTGTCTTTGAAATAGTTCTAGAACTAGGAAATAAGTCAATGGAAAACTCAATTTCACGCTCTAGAGGATGTCCTGGTAAATCCTCTAGAAATAACACAATTTATTCTTGCACTATATGTGCAACTTCAATTTGAATATTTCATTCCTCACCCATAGGTATTGGGTTCTATTCCTCTACATGAATTGCATTCAATAGAGCTATTGGGGGTGGGTCTAGATAAGAATCAGATGGTGAGGTATCTGCTCTAATGATAATAGATACTACACCATTTTCAAAAATTGTAGCTTCCTTTTCATACAATAAATATTTTTATCATAGTTTGACAGAAAAATCAAACCAATAATGATAACAAAGTCATTCATTGGTATGATGATAAGGTTATAAACTTAAGAACGTTTCATGAGGGGGACAAGATGACGTGCCTTTGTTGCAATGTTCTATCCCCTAGGTGTTTTTACTGATAATTACTTTATTAAATAAAATTGGACTCATCTAATTTTCATCAGAAACTGAGAAGATATAAATGAATTCAATGATCCAGAATAAAATAAATTTTTGGATAAGATTGAGGAAACAATTAATGTACCTTGCACCCCACCATTAAGAACATCAACTTATGTGGTTGTAATCGCATAAGCTCTCCCTTGATCTCTTGGATTTTTCTGATTCATGTTTCCTTGCTGCTTAACACCTTCTTTAGCATAATGTCCCATAAGTCTAAAATTGTAGCATGGATCATCATAAAATTGTTTCTTCCCCTTGAATTCATGAGATAGATGACCCTTTTCCCCACAGTAATAGAAGAATCCCTTTGCTTTTAAGCATTTCCTAAGAAGATTATTTCCACCATTTTTGCATAATATAAATTTATTCATTCCCTTATTCATCTTTGGAACCTCACCATTCCCTTGGTTAATATATTACCTCTTCATATCTTGGTTCCCCTTGAAAAAATGATCTAGAAAATTACTTCTCTGTTTTGATGGTAGTTGATACAATTTCATCATATGATGAAATTGATTGAGAAACAAGTGCCGTTTGAAAATGTGATTTATATACTTCAAAGAAATGATCAATCTCGACTACTGAGTTATGTACGTAATCTATGGAATACCTCTCAAGCTATGTGAAGGTAGCCTCATACTCTACGACACTATCTTCTTCAATTTTTTTTCAGCAAAGGAATTTACTATTCATTTCAATTCATTTCTCATGAAGGGAAA
The DNA here is from genome assembly GCA_963277665.1 of Viscum album. Taxonomy (NCBI): domain Eukaryota; kingdom Viridiplantae; phylum Streptophyta; class Magnoliopsida; order Santalales; family Viscaceae; genus Viscum; species Viscum album. The sequence goes on along the minus strand of OY728133.1, from coordinate 1,439,262,618 downwards.
TGTTTTTTGAAGAATATTTCCTTAATTGTCCTCCATTCCATATCTTCTATTTCTATACCCTCCATGGTATTTTGAATCAAGGACCACCATTGATCAGTGTCACCCCTGACACAATATACTACCAGTACTAACTATTCAATTTCATTGCAACTTAATTCCATTAATATATTTTCAAGGGACTTAATCCATTACTCTGCAACCACTAGGCTAGTAGTCCCACGGAAAGATGGGGGATTCTGCCTCATGAAATGATCCCACACATGTGTGCAATGGTTATTCGTTACAACTTGAGTAAGATAGCCCAATATGGTTATGAAATAATATGTTCCAACATTGACTATGTTGACTTGCTCAGTATAGAGTTCCCTACCTTGCCCAAGAGTATTAATCCCCCATCCTATATTAGGCGCCATTTATAAATAATTTGATACACTAGATTATTTTATAAATCTGAAATATAAAATCACTCAACATAGATTCAAATTCAATGCATAGAAAATCTTATAAACAAGGTTTCCCTGAGGAAAAATTTGCATTAAACTCCTTCATAACAGTTTGTAATGAAAATGTGATTTATCCTAAGAATATCTCCATGTAGTGTCATCACAAAGAGTGCAGCAAGGAACATTGTAATTCATCAGTTCCCATTCAAGTCTATCTCAAAGCAATGTTTTTGGGTTTTACCCCTAGATACATCTGTGCCAGAGCCGCCTCTAATGGCTCATATCCATACATTGATGTATTGCTTAAAAGAACTACATAATTTTTTTCTTACCAATATATCAAGATGTTCTTGTACATTTATCCTCAAATACATCCTTAGAGTATTGTCATCCACAATACATTTCTTACTCTAGTTTCTAGGTTTTCTACTAGAATTCCTCTAATACCAACTATAACTCCCTGAACCCTCTAGATTGGATCCAATACATTACTTGTTATATTTTCATGGTTAGAAGAAATGAAAATCCTGAAGTATATATCAATTTAGTTGTCTTGAAGAATCCAGATACATAAATATAACGCAGATTACATTTGAAAAGGTTACAAAATACAATACATAACAAAAACTAAACACAACATCCATAGGAACTGAATAAATGATCTCTTATTCACCACCTATTTAAGTTAGACAATGAAAGGGGAGAGCTCAAATGCTCAGTAACAGTTACAAATAGTAGAATCATGAATCAGTACTAATCTAATTTTAAAAAAAGTGGACATACTCAACCTGCTATAGTGAATAAATGAAAAACTCAAGCCGTTAAAAAACATAGAATGAAACTGCATCCATAGATTTTTTCACAGTGACAACTTCATAGATAGTAATGACTGAAAATGTATAAAAATAATGCTTAGTAATTAGATGTCATGTATCTGGCACATGATAGTATAATAAAATTAAAACATTTTATTTCTGTGTGTAGAAACCCGTTTGATTTTTGGAATCAGACTCTAAGTGTTTGTCGCCAATAGATTTTTCTCATGAGACCGATCGATGCATTGGGGCCTATAGAGGGCCCCACCTACCACTTCATGTCCAAAGAATTCATTATGCATTGATTCAATACAAGAGAAATATTCCTTTTCAATATCCATATATATTAGAGTATACAGATTCATCAATATTTCCATAAATAAAATATCATTTCAAATAAACACTGTATGTAAAATAGAATACGGTTTAGACAAAAAAACATATTCATGATATAAGATTATGGATACTAAATATAAATATAATTTAAAATGAAAAGTGATATCAAATGGGAAGTAGGTACACCAAATAAGAATTATTAGGTGTTCCACACAATTCAAGTCACAACAAAATAATAGTTGAGACAAGTACCCTACCACAATTTAATTGGTTAAATCATATGACCAGAACTTAATAACCCTCAAATGAATCATTGAATAACATGAATATTAATATAATCATGTTATTATATATCAAATTAAAGTACACATATAAAACATGCAAAAAATAAGTGGTGAAAATTGAAAATGACAAAGAATTTCAAGTGAGATAAAAATCCCCTTATATATGAGAATAGAAAATCAAATAGATAACATAAACAAAGTGTCATCTAAAATAAGTGAATGAAGGATTCCCTTACCTTGTAGAGTGACACCAATATCATAAAGGATGGGACCACGGGGTAATAAGGACATGTAGGGAGGACTCTTAGAGAGGTAAAACCACCAGATCTCTTAGGATGAAGGATATTGAATGAAATAAAATGAATAGAGGAGTGGGTATATATACAAAAAGTGAGTTAGTTTTTAATAATATCAAAGTGACACCTTATTAGTGGGTTTTTTCCATACCATGGGCTTTTAATGGTATTTTCCCATGGTTTTTTCCACTTGGGATACCTCATGTCATATTTTACTGTACAGAAGTTGACTACCCTTTTATTTTAATTATTATGTCACTATGATGTCATTAAACTTCCGAAAACTCAAAACTGTATTTTTAATATTCATGAAAATTTCATTTATTTTTTAAAATCCCAATAATTCACCATAACCTTTTTTCTTCATGTAGAATTAAAAAAATTAATCCAATTTTTTAAAATTATTTTTCTGTCTTTTAAATTTAATTTTTAAATAAAATCGTAGTTAATTTGAAAAATAACAATTTAAAGGTATAATATGTTTTTTATTACATTGAAAAATTAATTAACTTCTCATTATATTATTACATTAAGAAAATAAAATATTATCATTAATTACTATTTATAATTTTCATATTACTATTCATATTACTATTCATATTACTATTCATAACGATATGTTTCTATTCATCAAAAAATCATGTTGGTTCTATCAGACTCCAAAAGCCTTACTAGTCACAACTCTTGATGACCATTTTATGAAATTCATAACATAGAAGTGGATAATTTATTTTTAATGGATAGATTATAATTTTCTCCAATAATGTATTGATTCAAAAAAGTCTTAGTGATTCATGCAATATAAGAAAACTAATGAATAGAAATTATTTAAGAAGAACATACCATAAAATGTTTGGGGTGTTATAAAAACCCGTCTCTTAAAGTATAAATATCACCACACCCTCCCCTTAAAAACCATCCCATACCACACATTCAAAAATATATTAAAATAAACTTAATCATATTCCAATTATAATCCTTAAGGATTTTGAGGTGTAATTCAACACCAAAAATCAAGGGAGTTTTAGTTATATAAGAGAGAAGTTGCACCCAGGATTATGTTGTTTTTGATTAACACTTCATTTTTGGTTATTCTTATTGTATTTATTATTTCCACCACCCCTATTAGAACCAACCCATTTAAGTTTAATTATAAACTATGTTATGATTATATTAATTATAAAAACCCATAATATATATCATATCTACTATATATATAAATTTGAAAGTTTTCATTCCCACTTTTTCAACAATGTCCCGTCAAAGGTCGGTTATCCATATATGAAGTCATTTCAATTCCAATGATTATAAAAACACTTGTGGATGGTTTGTATGAATTATATATAAAATATAAGTATTTAATTACCTGTATTATAATAATCGGTTTCTAATAATACTTATAGATAAATTATTTTGAACAAAATACTAAATTCTAAGGGAATGAGATATTTTAACATAAAAATTATATCAAAATGATGTAAAGTTTACCTTGTATATTAGGAAATATAATTATATGAATGCAATTTACTAATAGTTTGAATAATGATAAGAATTAACTTATGGATCAAGGTTTAAGAAAATATATGTTTTCTATTAAGGAGACATAAAATGAATAAATACAACGGGATTTATGGTAAGGTTATTCTAGAACCCAATTGATTTATCAGGGTTATAATTTCTTACAAAGATTGAATGTTCATATTATTTCAATAAAATTTCACGTCCCTTTTTATAAGGGGATATAAATTTTCATTACATGTCCAAAAGTTTTCTAATAATAACACTTGTTTTAAAGGGAATTCAATTTCTAAAGACCTCAAATTTTAACCCTCTTGAAATCAATCTCTCGGAATCTAGAATAAAATGTATTTTATGTTAAAATATAATTTCCACTATTAATTTGGGAACTAAAGATATTATTCACCAATTTATGATATTTTATATAATTATTGGAAAAATTATCATCCTTGGGTTTATTTCATGACTATGATTGATACACATTCTATGTGGCAGTCATGATTATTTATATATTATGATGTGGTGGGGTGGCGTGAAATTATATAGCCCAAAAATACATTGGTTAATCTTAAGGATATCATGGGAAATTTTTTATTATTTATGATAATTACACCATATTTGTTTTGAATTATGATTTTTTATTATTTACATATGTTATTCATGAACATGATGCCATATTTTTTTACAACTATGTTTGGTATTTGACTTCTATGACATGAATATGCATTTTTATTCATTTTCACATTCCATTCCTTTATAAAATATTTTCCTCATGATAATGATGACGATCACATGATTATGTTTTGGTGATGATGATTATGCTCAACCATGTTATATTGATTAATTTCCCTTATCCATCTTATTATTATAGTTTTATATAATTACCTTCAATAACATATATACTCAAATGATTACTTATAATAAAAATAACATGATAAAAACAATGATGATTGTGAAAAAGTAATTAAATAATGTTTTGGTAATATTATGTAAAATGTATTTTTGAGAGTACATTAACCAAGACACCAATCCTTTGTATCAAGGATTATATAACTAATATATTTTTTTATCAAAAAAAGGTTATCATAGTTATGTATTTAAACTGTAATGTTGATATAGTTTGTATCGGAGAAATATTTATTTAATTTGGGAATTAATATTAGAAAATAATAATGAAAATCCATATGATATGTCTATGTGTATCTAAATATTCTATGTTTCGGTAATGTATAAGTGTGCATTGATACTATAAAATGAAATCATTTTCCAAATAATATAGTTGGATGTGTCCCTCCCATAGATGTCCCTAGAGGTAACAGACCAAAAAATATTTAAGATATACTCGATCGAGAACTAGTTCACGATAATGGTAACTTCTACACTAATATTTTGACACTCATAGGGTATATGATCTGTTTAATCAAAAAATATAAAAAAAAATTATGAATGATATATAAATAATGTAACTATTCTAATTAAAGATTTATAAATTTTAAATTATAAGATCGTAGATTTATCATTTTTGGAAAAGTTTAATGGTAGAGATAATATAAGATATGAATTCACAACATATTGAAAAAATAATAAATTATTAATTCATAATTTGTTGACTTATGTTTAAACCATTTCTATTTTGATGAATATTGGGTACTAGGAGAAACTAGGACAAAAACCCTTTTGATGGATGATCCAACAATATTTTTAATGACAATCCAAAATCAAATGTTATGTGGAGTTGAAAACATCATGGTGATGATTAACCACTTATCTCAGGGAATGATCAATGCCCTTAACAATGTTAATGGTTCACCTTCACCTAAGGAGAATAAAATTTGTATTGAATCCTATATGTGTAAATGAGCACCAATACTCTATTGATATTCTTAATCCACTTATATAGGAATAGTATGATAAATTTATAGTGATGTTCATTTATTTTATATATTGATCTATAAACAAGAAGGATACTCTGGTTTCCTATCACTTACATAAATGGAATTATTAATAGTTGTAGCTGATTAATAATACTAATATAATGTAAAAATTATATTAAATAGAGTAATTTAAAATTAAGAAGTTATTTCATAATAGTGGTTTCCCTCAAAATCATTGAAAAAATATTTATAGTGATTTCTTAGTGATTAATAAAAAGGATATAGAACCTAACCATTTTTATGTATAGTAATTTACACATATTTTAAGATATTCCTTATGTTATGATATCAACAATGATTAATAAATTGATATATTAATTAATTTCATAAAAAACACCCCTGAAAGGCTCTACCTCTCCGAGATTATGGGAGTTAGGAAGAGGTTATTAGATGCACTTTGAATGCATAGATAATGTACAAGAATTATTCCCATGGGTAGGGTGATATGAAATAAATAATATAGTTTCATGAAATAGGATCTAATGAAAATTTATTGAAGAATGATCAACTAAAAACATGTAGAAAATGTGGGAACATGTATCATGGGAACTACCTAAAAGGCAGATGGAAATTATATAATAATGGTATATAAGTCAACCATGATCGTGAATATTGAAGAGAGATGAAGAATATGGCCAATGTGATTATGGAACGGAAAGCACCACCCATGGTTCTATGCAGTATTTATTGGGAGGAATGCCAGTATGCAAGATAATTCACTAAATAATGATACCTTAAGGGTAATTAGTATTATAAACCACGATGTTCAAAAGATTAACGGAAATCGTATTCCATCACCACTACTAAGTCAGAGCATGAAAAAAATTTCTTATAATGTACAGATAATAGTTACTCAGGGACAAATAAAATTTTATTTTGGTTCTTCACATTCCTTTATATCATTCATGTTTTCTAGAAACTTGGATTATAATACCAATAAATTGATGTAGATATATTGTATTTTGGTTTTGGGGAGAACTATTAAAGTATATGTGATTTGGTATTTACCAAAAAGGCAATGAACTCAAACTCAATTCAATTATTTTTATACAATAATTTCTCTACCTTCAACTAAATATAATTTATTCATGTGATGATGTTGATCCATATAGTGGATTAAATGACATATGATGGAGATAATTCCTATAAAATTCCACATTCTCAATTATGGTGCTCAATCGACCATAATTACAGGATGTGGGGGAAATTTTTTTAGGCATTCATGATTTGACCATCACTAAATTCAATTATTCTTGAGTTAAAGTAATATTTAATTACTAGTATATCAAAAAAAATTAATCAATAAGATAAAGAATGGTGAAACCCATTAACTAAACCACAAATTCCTTGTTATTTCATTCCTAATCACATTCTATCATTTCATGTTAGTTTAATTATGACACTCACTTATTTCATTTTAATTACAGTATTTTCATAATATAATAAAAACATAATAATAATTATTTTATGTTAATTATATTATGTATTTAAAAATATTAATAACCATTACTATTGATATAAACCCATTAAACCACTGTGGTTTACTTGAAATCAATGTTAAAATTTTCTTTCTCCCATATCCCATAATATGCATGCCAAAAAATCTACCACTATTGATAAAAAGGGAATCATATTAATAATTATTATTTTTCACACATAGTAGATATATTTAATTTTTTTAAAACCATATAAGTTATTCAATTCTTGTTTTTTAATGAATAATTATATCAATTCCTCGAAAAGTTACTCTGGGCTGCATTAATACAATATTTTTTTTCAAAATGATGAGAAGCATCACCAAAAAATGTTTGATTCACTCACTAACAAATATAACCATATATTGAATGTTTGTGAGAAAATTTTTCCATTTCCAGAGATGGAAGACATTATTTATAAAGTAAAATTATATTATCAAGGACTAAAATCCAAGGAGGGTGTTAAACTCTTGTTGGCCAATTTTACTATTGAAATTGGCAAAGAACATATCCAAATTGGTGATCATGAAAAAACCATCCATTTGAGGAGAAAAATCAATGATTACCCTGATAAGATAGTATGGATTCATGATAATGAATACATTACTATGGATATATATATGGGAGGCAAATATGATACATTTTATTTATTGAATGAGTATGAAGAACAAAATCATCTCCACATTCTATACAATGTAGAAGACTCGACTACTCTTTACTTTTATCTATCCTTGGTAGTGTAAGAGGCCACGAAAGTGATGTAATTTTAGTAAAATATTGAGAATAAAACATACCTATATCAATCCACTAAGAATCAATTTCATGTTACCCAAACCACTTATGATGTTTTTGAATGAAAAATAACTCATGGAGAATGTCTTATTTAGAATTATTTATTTTTCGATCATATTTAAACTGACTTGAGTATCACACCTAACTCTGATTAATTTTTATAATTTTTTTATCCTTATTTTTCATAGAGTTTGATGATGTGACTAACCCTTTATATATTAAAGATCACATAGATGTACCTAATTTTAATGAAAATGCATTTAATAAATCCCATGATAATGTCTAAGTAGCTGAGCCTGATGGAAAAATACATTATGCTCATAATTAAAGGGATAATTTAAATTTAAATTTAAATTATATTCAAGTGATATTTCATTCTTACATTCTCTATGATCATCCATAATCTATATCCCAAATTGATCTATCAATGGATAAGAAAAACAATTTTCACAATTTTAATCCATGAAGGATTATGATCCATATGTCATCCTACCCCAGTCATACAAGATATACAAAATTTGTAAAGGTTATGGATATTAATTACTCTATCAATTGGTATTTCCGCAATAATATTGATAAAATATATGTTTGGAAAAATTGTATATGGTGATTCAAATCCACGATGATCCAACCACCATCAGACTATGAATAAAATGTGTTCGATTCTTCTTGTGGCAGTAATGATATATGTCCCACGTAGGGGATCATACCAATATTCAATTTAGTAAATTCTTTCTAGGATTTATATTTTATTATTTTAGCATACACTACACTCCTACTATCATTTTTTGAGATTTAAAGAATATATCATTGTGATTATTTAATCAATTTAATTTTTCTAGACCGTGATGGAATAGGTTAACCACTGAAATTTTAGAAAAAAGAAAAAATATTAATATAAATAGGGAGTTTACTTTTATTATTTTTATGTTAATCTTCATAATTTTTTTCCAACAACCATATTTCATAAAAAAAATAAAAATTTATTTCCCATTATAGGATTTATGCTATACATAAATTCTCAAAGAGACATAATTTTCCTAAAAATTTGATATTAAATTTTTTAGAATTAAAATTTAATGATATTAAATGGTTAAAATTTAGAATTGAATGATGAATGTGGTGCATTGATTTTTAAATTTTGATTCATGATTTGAAGGAATATGTTTATTAATGTAAATTATATCTCTATATCTTTTATTTCACCAATTAAATTTTATAATTATTTTAAAATTTTATCTCATTTTTATTAATGAAAACAATGATAGTCCCAAATCATATTTTTAAGTATCAAGAGTATTTATAGAAAACATTATTCTAAATTTATCTTTAGAGTTTCAATTTTTTGATATTGGGATAGGACATCTTGTACAATTTTAATTAAAACTAGTCAAAGATAATTAATTTGAAAAATACATTTAAATTGATTGAGCAATATTTTTAAAATCTATTGACTTTAAAGAAAATCTTTAAATTTTTCATTGATTATCTATTAGATACCATGAATTACATTCTTAGTGATGAGCCATGTTATAAACAATTTTTTACATTCTTATCATCCACTTGTTATTTTCATGATACATTAACGGTGATGTGTGGGGGTGAAGGGAGTCATTTTAGAATGAATGAAATACATTTGGTGAAAATGTGTGGGGGTTCAATTTTGGATATTGAAAATGATTATTGATTCATTAATTGTAATTACTTTTTCCTCATTCAAAATAAAAAAATTGTGGGTTATGACGTAGAATGCTAAAAAATAAACTTTACATGATGGAATATTTTTTCATATATTGTTAGGTGGTGGATGTTAAAGTCATACTGAGAATAATTTTTTATAAAATGAAATATTTTTTACATTAAAAATGTGTATAAAATTAAATAAAATTTCAAAAAGGTGTAGAAATCCTCCATTATGCATAATATTTATCATGACATTAACATGATCTTGTGTTGTGGGAGTTTATACTTTTGGAATGGAAGATATATATTGAGATTTTACTTTTCATACCATGAATTGCACATTAAGAGATAAGACAGCTCCTTGAGACATAAATTTTAAAAACTATAATTCATACCAACCTTAACCCTCAGAGTCATTTGAATAATTATTGAAAATATATAATGATTTTATATGCCTTTTTTCTTTATAAGTTTTTTAAAAGAGTTCATTTAGAATCCAATTAATAAAGAGCATCTTCTCATGATATTATCTTCTATCTATTTAAATTTCACCATGTGTTATGAGTGGAAAATATTAATAGGATAGGTAAATCGTGATTTGTGGTGTTTAATAATACGAAATTTAGGAACCTAAATTAATGAATGGATATGTCCCACCAATTTCAAAATGGAGATTATAAAATTCCAGGATAAATTTATTTCATTGAAAATTGAGATATTAAATTGATATTTTATTTGGATTTTTTATATTTTAATTTAACATTTAAAATCATTTAATTTTACTTATTTGATGTTAGAATAATGGTATCCTTGGCTCCCATGTAATTCCATATTGATATTTAATAATTGAGTACAATCATGGTTTATGTGTGGGGTACATGACACCCTAATATTTTCATGAAAATTTTAAGCATACTATATAGATCTCATATTGGGTTTTAATCAATATGACCAAAAATCATTGTTTAATTTAAATATGGATATTTTCATTTTAATCATTAAAATTGGTTAAAATTGATAAAGGTGATGATTTTGAATTTAGAATATAATTTGGGCTTAAGAGATTATTAGATGAATTTTTTAATTTTATATGAATTTCACTGACTTGTAAATGTAACTATAGGTTTTGACCAAAATAGTAAGCCCCATTTGCTATCCCACAACCAAGGACCCCATAAGTCACTTAGATGGTCCCAATAGGGCCCAACGTACAATGAAAAGCCAAATTCAATGCCTAAAAAGTGGGTAGGAGGCTGCATGGAGGGATTAAGACCTCAATTGTTCATAAATGGGATATGGCCAATTAGAGTGCATAGAAACATGTTGATTAGGCCCATGAAGCTGCAGGAAGAAAGGATCTCCATGATGGGGCGACCAATGGAAGTGGTTGGGGGTCCTCTAACCCTCGTCTCACTTCAATAGAAGCCTATGTCATGACATATCAATAATGAGAGCATGAATATCAAACCCAATTCTGATGTTGGATGGAATGTCACTATAACTATTCCTTTTTACTAATATGTCATTTTTATCCCAGACCTATGCCTCTACTCCACTCGAACATATCACTCCACCCAACCCTGATGCCTTCCACCATCACTTGACACCCACCCCCATTAAAATTCACTATAGGTCACTATTGAATCCACCATGGATAATGGCTCCAAGATTAATCACCTATTATTCAATCCAAAATCACTATGGATCATCTCTAAAGTGGCATATAACCCCCATATAACTCCATTTCAAATAACTCCCCAATAACTATGATGGTTTTTGTGTTGGAGGATGACTCCTACAACTGAAGAAACTTATACAAAGTATCTATATACCTCCACAAATGTACAAAGATGGATTTAACACTATCCACACAATCTATCCCCATGGATATCATTCACTCTATCAAAAGAAACACCTGAAATCTTTTGGTGTAACTTTGAAAACTCTACTGCTCTATGTGATGTCTATTTTTTAAAATAATTAAAATACCCCAGGATTCTTGAGGATTCCATTGAGAAAACATAATGATTAATTATACCTCAATAAATAGAGTGTTATATCAAATGAATAATAAGGATGGACACTAATATGGGAGAGGAATATCATCAATGTGTCACTTTTTATTTTTATATTATTTTATTTTTCCTTTGTTTATTCTAGTTTAATTTTTTATGTAATTTTTATTTTCCTTACCTAAATAAATTATTTTATTCATTTTTACAATTTTATTTTCATAGTTATACTTCTTGTACTTATTTATCATTCATCTTATATTGATATTAATTCCATGTTAATTTTCACAATTTATTATCATTTTTATTTTATTTTGTCTCCTTCTTTATTCTTATTTCAATTCTCTATTATTTCATGTCTTTAATTTCTTCTTATGTCATCCTAATTTTTTTATTCTCTTATATTCCACTCATTATCACCACCATTTCTTCTTACCCTCGATAATGAGGTCCTAACCCATGGCATAGAATGGGGGAGGTAAGTATTGTTTCACTTTAGTTGGTTCATTAATTGATATATTGTATTTTTTTGTAACAATGTGTATAGTGTTAGATTGTAGAGATTTCATACCGTTACACTAAACTAAATCTCACCTCTATTATTTTGTTAAAAAAAATTCCCCCATTCTACTCAAAATATGCTCTTCTTGTGATGAAGATGATTAGTTTAGTGATGAAATCACATATGATAGTGTCATGTCTAGGATGGATTAAAATTTTCAATTGAGGCTTTCTTTAATGCTTGAATACATGAGGCGTTGTAATTTAGTTTTTTTATATGCATTTTAAATTTCACAATAATTGAATAAAATTGAAGTATCTTGAATGTGACATATCTAGATTATGTAATCAATCTAATTAGAAAAAACAAGAATAATAATTATAGAACCCATAATCTGAACAATAATGGACATGTTATTTCTTTATAATTCAAATTTTCATATTTCATGCTATTTTAATTTTTTACACTCTTCATTTATAAGAATTCAAATGGATTCATAAAATAATAAAAATAACTAATTTTTTTTAATTTTATCTGATATATATTACGTAAGAAAACAATGTGAGAAGCTCTTCATGTGAGATGAATCTAATCATCTAATTTACTACACTAGTAAATAACATTGAAATTTTCTTCTACCCCTCCCATGATAGGCTTTTCATAAAAAATCCATTGTTTTCTTGGATTGTTAGGGTACTTGAAATTATTTTTGAGATAATTCTCATTATTTTTTATCCTAATAAATATGTTAACATGGAAAGGGGAAATGTATTTCTGTAATGAAGAATGTGAGGAACACGTTAAGGTGATTAGGAAGATGCTAATCATTCGTCCTGTACACATATTATGGATATGAAGTGAAGGTTTTATGATTTAATATTATTCATTAAATAATGAATTGGGTTTTCTACTCATTAAGAACAAAAAATTAATATCATATTCCTCATTTAAGATGATGATTCATGAGAAACACTACATGAGACATAATCTAGGGTTAAAAGCTAAAATATTTTCCGTACAAATATGGTGGAACTACCTCATTGATGAGAAGTGTGACATATATACAAATCATAATATACTTATGTATATATTCACATATAAGGATATCAAGATGAGAGAAAAAATATTGATATAGATAGTCATTTAATAAGATTTTGATATTCCAAATAAGGTAAATGTTGAAATGGAATAAAAGAATCATTTGTTCCACATAAGTGATGGTGGTTTAAATTTATTAGATGTATACTATGTGTTCTTACATCACCATATAAAAAAAAGGTATATTAGAAAATTCACATAGCTCATATTTATCAATTTTAATAGCAATAACTAGGATTTACCATGATTTTCGAGAGAAATTATTGTGCGACGACATGAATAACGAGATCGTTGAGTGCACCTCAACATTTATGGCATGTCATGAAGTAAATTAGGATTGAAATAAATATACGGGGTTGATGAAAACATTTCAAATACCCACATTTCAAATATATAACATCATTATTGACTTTATCACTTATCCCCCAATGAAATCAAAAGGGCACGATGTAAAATGGTTTGTGATGGGTAGAATAACCAAGACACCCCATTTCATTTATATGTTTGATTATTTATCTCTTGAAAAATATTTTGTGATTTATTTGATGGAATTGGTGAGGCTCCATATTATTCTAAATTTGGGAATCATTGTTCACGATCCAATATATACATCTAATATTTCATATTCTTCTTCAATATTATTTGAGTATAAGATTCAGTATTAGTATATCCTATTATCCCCAAATTGAAGGCCAATAATATAATACTATTCATACTCTTAAGGACCTTCTATGAGAAAAATCAATTGAAATAAAAGGAATCTGGGATAAAAAAATCCCATTAGTTGTGTTATCATACATAAATATATTCTGATCATGTATTTAAATTCATATATATAAATCATTATAGGGGAAGAGAATTAGAACTCCGACGTATTATGAAGATGTGGAGGAAAAATATAGATGTCCATAATCTTGAGGAAGAGATAGAATATAATGTTTATTTATCCATCAACATAGAAAATATGCTCTGATTTTGAATAATATTAATACAAAAAACAATTGAAGGGACATAGAGTTTGATGTGGGAGAAAAAAAATCATTAAATGTCACAATGTTATAAATACATATTGTTTTAAAGGAAAGGAATTATCATCCTATGATACATTATCCCCTATGAGATCCTTGATCACATATTATTAGTGGTCTACTAAATAGAACGTTCACTAGGGATGGATCAATTTCAACTCATGTTCCATTTATCATTCATAAGGCAGTGCATAACTAACCCAAATTTTGTACTAAATTCAGATGTGGTACAATTGATTAATGGCCTCTTTTATGAGGAGCATCCAATAATGATCATGTATAATAGAGACACAATTATACTCAGTAATACAACTAACCTGATCAATGTTTTCATGGAGAAACCATAATAATGAATATGAATCATGGGATCAAGGGTAAAACATTAAAAAAAAGTACCCACACCTATTCTCAATTGGGAATATAAGGTGAAATTTCTATGAATTAAATTTTAAAGGGGGGAAATATAATGACCCAATATATATTTTTAACAATTATTTCCTTAATTAATGTGTGTTTTTTAAATCATATATTTTATTACATTCAATATATAGAGAAACAACCATAACATTATATAATTAATTAATATCATTACATAAATCATATATAAAACTGACTAAAATAACACACATTATAATTTTGAAAAAAATATAAAATAAAAAACATGAAATAGGAAAATATAAAATATCACAATTTTCTAGAATCATCTCCCCCATGACTAACACTATATAAATGAAAAAAACCAGTGAAGAAATCAACATCATAGATATGAAAATATATAACCATTGGAGAAATTTTTTATAATAATAATGGAAATAATTAAATTTTATATATATGATGTAATGTGTCCTTTGAAATAGTAATGTGACCATTGGAATACTAACCTTTTAATTGGGAATAGTATCCTGACCATTGGGAAAAATAACCAGCCTATTAGAATTGTAATTTACCCTTACAATAATTAATTGTGATATAAATAATATTTATCATGTCTATTTTATGTGAATATAAATATTATAATAACAAAACATTAAATATCATGATTTAAAAAAACAATGAATGCATAGGATAATTTTCAATAAAACATATTTTAATGTATTTCCTAAAAAATAATATTTTTTATAATAAAATTAATAAATTTATATGATAAAAAAATATTTTTAAAAATGATTATCAGTTATGAAATAGAATGTTGAATTTTTTCCAGGGTTATATTTTGATAATTAATTGAAATACATCAATTTTCTAGAGAATTGAAAAAATCTAGTTTTTTCTCGAAACTAGTGAATCTTAAATTATATCATTTATGATGTCAAAAATGACCTATTATTTTACAGAGTATACTGATAGGCCATGATATATTAAATTTTATAAAATAGTCATTAAAATAATATAAAAATAATTTCAAACCTAAAAACACATTCTCGTACCTAAAGTCAAAGGTGATCCCTTTAAATATCATTTTTTTATTTTTTAACTTTTCTTTTAAAGTAAACTAGTTATTTCAAATTATAAAGATGATTAATTTCATAAATTAAATATTATATATATATATATTATTTATATTTTTAAAAAAATTACTATTACATAGTCTACCATGTATTTATTATTTTATTGAATTTTTTTTTCTAAAAATAGACCTCCCACATGCATAAATAACCCCCTCCATCCACATAAAAACCACTCATTCCAAAAAAAATCCAAATCTGGTTCACTAAAAAAACACATTAACATAACTACCATGGGATTATTTGGGAAATTATTGAGTAATAGAACTTGAAACTTCATGGGTTTTTTAGTGTCATACAGGAGAAGGTACACCCAAAGCTTTAATATGTTTCAATTAATTTTTTTATTTTTTATTGTTATCATTTATTTTGTTCCATCACATTTTAATTATAAAATTATAATATTAAAAAGTTATTAAGTTAAATTTATATTAATTTGATGACATAATATAGTTATCATATATAGTATATATAAAAAATTCGTTATTCTACCCCCGACCTTTCAATAATGTCCCGTCAATAGTCGATTAACCTCATATGAAGAAATTACCAAGTAAATACTTATAACCTGCTTCATGGATAGCCAATATTAATTATATTTAACAAATAAATTTTTAATTAAATCTATTCTATGTTTCTAGAGGAAATTATACTCATGTATAAATTTCATTGAACAAATAGTAAAAACAAATAAAATGATAAATTTTAATGTAAGAATGATTAAAAAATGACTTCTATTTAACCAATGTAATTAAAAAAATAAAAAATTAGTTATAATTGATAAATAGTTCTAAAATTTAAATTTTTATGTTTGGGAAACTTTTTATACTAAATCTATGTTTACTATTGTGGAGGTTTAAAAGATACTAATTAAAACAAGAATCTTAGAAGTGGGATTCTAAAAAATTGTTCATTTTTTGGGTAATCTTCTCTTATATAGTATGTATGATATTATTATGTCATTCAATTTTAATTTACCTTTTATATCACTGATATACATGTTCCTACCATGTTAAAAAAATTATATGAAAACAAATTTTTCAAAGTGACTTAAATTTTGTAATCATCATATTTTAGTCCCTCTTATATGCTTCTTTTCCACCCAACATTAATGATATTTTATGACCAATTATGATTTTCCTTATCCATTATCAAACAAAAATTTTTATTCATTAATTTATACATTATAAAATACTTATGAAACCCTTTATATTACATATGTTTATTTCATGACAATTATTGTTATACATTCTATGTGGAATTCATTATTATCTAAATAATATGATGCGAAGGGTGGGAATGAAATTATATAGACCTCCAATTCATTGGGTAATGTGTTGTAACTCAAGATATAATATGTATTATGTATAAACATTATGATATAATTGTTCACAGTGGTGGTGTTATGATTATAAACATATGTTGTTCATGAGAATGAATCAAGATTTATTGAAAACAATGTGTGGTATTTGACCACTATGATAACATTTTTCATTTTTATTCATTTTCACATTCCATTCCATTATCATATTTTCCCTAATGATTATTATGATGATATTATGATTATGATGTGTGTATTATAATTATCATCCATCTTATGTTGATTCATTTCCCTTATTGTTCCTATTGCAAGGATTTTATATCACCCCTTTTATTAATGAAAATCCTCAAATGGTTACTTATATTAATGAGAATGTGAGATCTGCTAAGTGGATTGGGAAGAAGAAATTAAATAATGTTTTAGTTTTATTATATAAAATTGATGTTTGAGCCTAATGTTCCCATGATACCTAACCTTCATATCCTAGCTTGTTTCTACTATATATTTTCATCTTAAAAATAATGCAATATTTATGTAAAAAAAATAGTTAGGACGTTATATTTTAGATCCTCCAAGCTACTTAATGTAGTTTCATCTATAAAAACACGTCAATAATAGTACACAAACCCACTCGATGTAGTTCCACTATTATCCAATCCACTACCTCCATTATTGTAACAAAATCCCAACTAATTCAATAATCCCCACAATAGTATTTTTCTTAGTATCACTTCATAATGGAAAAAAACGAGACAACCCAAGCTCCAATAATTTTCAAACATCATAAATAAACATGATTGTCTATATTTCACCATATAAAAAATGAATGATAATTTATCACTTATTTATAGAACCCATGAATGGAAGTTATGGTATCCACTGATATCAGATCCACCATGAATACCTTACCCATAGATGTTTGATTATTTACTCCCTCCATACATCTTCACAAACATAGTTTCAGGAGTGTAACAATCCCAAAATTCCCTTCATGAAACATTTTGTGATGTCATTATATCATGAAATATAACAATTACTTTATAAGAATACAGAAGGATATATCGGTATATTTGTAATAGAATTATCTTAATTGTTAATACGTTATGTTGTCATTGAGTAATACCACCACAACCTCAACCATGACATGTAAATTACTTTTCCATCCTAAGAGAACCATCTTAATATTACAGGAACCCTATAATACCACCCACAATGATTATTGGGATACTCCCGACTATCTTCTCATCTGAATAACCTCAAGAATATTCTTTCATAGAAATTCATGCTGAAGAAAAATGACACAAAATGTCACTAACAGTCATGTATCCATGGTACTACCAGTGCATAACCAATACAAGAGTTTTTTAGTCTATAAAAATCCAAACCTTTAACACATACTATTATATTATTATAATCATAATTAACTACAAAAGAAAAACCATGGAACATTTTCTTCTGTGTGTTTGGAATATTAGGTAAAATAAACTGATTAAAAATAAATAGAATAAAACATATTTGTATTAATCATATATAATGTGCTACTAACATCCTTTGAGATCTTACATATTTATAGGATAACCGAGGGAATATGTAGATAATATGAATGAACTAAGAATCTCGTTAATGTAATATAAATTTAAATATAGAAAAACACATGGGTTAGAATCCATAACATGGTAACATAAAAATGAATGGAACATGAATACACATATGGGAGCATAATGATAATACATTTTCATGATCCATACCATACGTGTCTATATTGTGACTCCCTATGCATGTCTCTAATTTTCCAAATGATGGTGACTAGAACTGAGAAGGAATATAACTGACATGGGAGGCATTGCCTATGTACATGTATGCACACACACATCTCCATGCACAAACATTCAAAAAAACACAATGTAAACCATTAATTCCACTATGAAAACCACTGAGAGTAATAACACAAAACTAAAAGAAAATGGGGCCCATATAAAAGATCAACAAAATAAAATATGTAAACTAGAATATACTGATGTCGCTGGAAAATCATTTGGAATGAAACCCTACCTCAATGGTTGGTTAAGGGTAGCATCACAAAGCCATAGGTGTACACCTCGTTTATCTGATCTCACTGGGCACCACTTGGTCCTAGACCACCTAAGACTATGTCAAAATTCCATTAATTTTCACAAGAAACAAACTTGCTGGAAAATCCAGTGCATGGGTGAATAAAATAGTACTTTGTAGGACACCCTAAAACCAAAATGGAAATAACAAAAAGATAAGTACACATGATGTGTTTTCATCTCACAGATGTATAAAGCAATGACATGAAGAGCATGATTATCGAACATATTATACAAAAAACCTAGTATCAATGAGTCACTAAGTCCAGATGAGGCACTCAGTCTTGATGAGACACTTAGTCCAAATGCACACTTAGTCCTGGTGAGTCATGTAGCCTCCAAGTCACACAGTCATCATGTCATATAGTATTCAATTCAAATAGTCACTATATCATAGTAAGAAAATGATTCCGATCTTAGTTCACATAAGACAAGAGAACCTACTCTTTAGGATATCCATTTTATTTTAATTTTCCAAAATCCCAACTTAGAGTATCCCAAAAGGAATGACTCATCACAGGGATCCCAACGCCGCAAATTTCCTATCAAATGTACACGCGGTTTGGATGTTTTGGGAATTTTAGTAAAAGGGTCTGGCTGGGTTAGAGTCTGGTCCGACCCAGTTGGATCGATCCGACCTGACCTGTTGGGTGTGAGCCAAACCACCTGGTCCCCCTAACATAATAGGACCGCCTCACCTAAGATAGGTCTGGCCTATTCTGACAGGCCGACCTACGTGATGTAGGCCAGTTTTTTCCACACAGATGTGGTGGATTCTGTATCCCACCACACCAATGTGGTTTGCTAATGAGTTGACCTCTCCACCCACACATGGTATACAGGACCACCTACCAGCCAGATGACACGGCACCATGCCATACTATTGGTCCACACAGTTACAACCCACCCTTTCCATGACTGCCATTGTCTCCCATGGTCGTGCCATTGTGGGCTCCATCCACGTGTTTTCCCACTACCATGGTCTCATTAAACCGTAGGCCTCTAGCTCAGGATTCCATCTAGGTAGTCGTCCACCAAGCCTAGATACACCCATTGTCTAGTGTTAGTTCCTTCATCAGTATCTCTGCCGACGAGCTCATCTCATGTCGCACCTATCGTCGCACAATTTTGGAATCATTTGGGTGTTGGATTCTTCATTATGGGTTGGTGGTCAAAAAATTATTGTTTCAATAACTACTCACTCACAAGATCACAAAGAACTCGATGTACGGAGGAAAAGGATAAGAACAAGAACAATCGAAGAATGGTCCATGACTTTTTTTTGGGTCCTCCTCAGATCGTTCTTATTATCCGAATCAAGAAGAAAGAAAATATAAATCACAAATATATAATTCAAATTTAATCCCTACTTTATAACTCTTATCCTGGATGAGCGATCAAACCAGGGATCAACCTGATAGTGGGCTAATCCACATTCATCATTTCGAAAGAACTTATGGGGAAAGAGAAACATATATGAATAAAACTCCTACCTCATCAATTGGATTGATCAGTGATGAAGAGTGAGTTGTGCATTTTTCATTCGTCCACTCGTCGATGTCTTCTATGAATCTGAATGTTGATCCACTGACATTCTTCATCACATTCCAAAGAGGGTTCTTCCAATGAATTCCCACGTTAGATTCTTCTAGTGAATTTTCTATAGGGTTATGAATCTATCCACATATCATGGATAATCCATTAAATAGGAAAAACAAATTTTAGCATTTTAGAATTTCCACTCTACAATTTATAATAGAAAATGGGATAAATTTTTGTTACATCATTGTGTCAATGCGAGGCATTAAAAAAGATATAAAATAAAAAAAATTATGTTTATTTTAGTTTTTTCTCAAAAATGTTAAAAAATTCACTTTTACCCCTAACCCGCGCATATAAAGGTTAAGACCCCCCTATGATAAATTCGCTGATATGAACGCAATGAATACCTCAAATTTTAGATCTGATCATCTGTTTATAAGTTATTAATGTTCGATGTTAGCTGCTCGAGCATTTTTAATTAATAACTAAACATTATTCAATGATTTATTCTTGGGACACCGTGCTTCATAATCTCATTTTATCTCAAAATATTGGTCTCAAAATTTTCTAAAATAGTTTATCAAAATAATTTAGTGAATAATAAGAGTCATTACATTCTCCCCACCTTAGGGATATACATATCTGAAAGCCAGAATAAGGGATACTAAACAAAAAGGTGAAGTTAATAGACATGAGTCTTATCCTACCACTCCCAATATATCTCTTGGACATTCCCATGATAACACAAAACACACACCAGAAGAATAAACCTCCCAAAAAATATATATTAATGTCAATCCTCTATCTCCATAGGGAACACCACAAACGTCATCCAATCAGCAATGTCTTGCTTCCCCAGTTGATGATGTGAAATTTATCTTTCGCGTACCTCCTCAACTGCAACATGTGAATGAAATCATGAACCCAATTCATTTAGTGGATAGAGCTAGGTAGTATTCCACCTTAAAACAATGTTCAAAATATGAAAAGAGACAATGAATCTCATTGATATCTTTTCATCCTTTCCAAATATCTACAATTCCTGTCATGGTGAGACCCAAAGAAACACATGGTAGCACTTCTCATACTCTAAGGGACTTTGTCTCTTATCTTGAAATGATTTCGTCCTGCTCTGTACAGTCCTCATCAACTTCTGGTTGATTTTCATTTTCAGTGGTAGAATGTACCAACACTGGACTCATTTGTTCTTACACCCCTGGGTCTATCCAGTATATTTCTGACCTGAATGGTCTCCCCTAAAATTTTTTTAATGGTTCCATACTAATGGTTGAGTTGAAGCTTTGGTTATTTGAAAAATCCACCATAAGTAGGTGATCCTTAGAATTATGACCAATGTCCGTGATTCAAGCATGTATCATGTCCTATAGAACCTAGATGGTCCACTTCGTCAAGCCATCTGTCTAGGGATGAAACTTTATGATCAAGGGAAACTGAGTCCCGAATGCTTTTTGAAATCCCCTCTTCAACTAGGATTTTATGTGATCATCACGTCCTGAAATGATCATTGAAGTCACCTCGTGAAGATGAACTATATCCTAAATATAGAGGCATCCCAAAGCCTCTACTGAACCCTCCTTCCAAATGTGAATGATGTGGGCCATCGTGGTGAGTAATTAAATAATCACCTATATGGTATCATGTCCCCTAGACCTATGTTGTAAACCCATTTTGATGTCCATTTATATTCCAACCCACTTCCACTCATTCACCTCAAGTGGCAGAGCCAACCCTGCTAAAAACCTAATACTTTTCCATCACTTTTGGAGAAGTGAGGCACCACAAAAAAAATAACACTATTGCTATATCCATATCCACCATATCTAATGTGATAGGTCCTCAATCGAATTTTCCACACCCATATATACCTCCAAAGGGGATGTGTGAAACTCATTAAAAACATCATCACATAAGGCCACTGGTACAATAGTGCACCCTATGAAAAGGATGACGTTATCCCCACCTATAAATTATCATTTAAGGGATTCCCTTTGGATAATTGAGCATTTTGGGTCTTTTAGTTGACATCCCCCAGTTGTGCCTCCCCAATTAGCTATGATAGTGGAGGAGTGACAACCATCCATCAGAAGTAAGCTTCTCCATCACCATCCATGAAGGATATTTGAACCTTTTCTAACAACTCTAACACCTCACTTATCAAATATAAGCTGGATTCCATGTTGATAATGTATCCCACCATGTTCCCCTTTTGAAGAGTTCTGAAAATCATGACATCATAATCTTGGAGGAACTCTATCCACCACATATGTCAGATTTTTATGTCCTTTGGGAGAATATATATTTGAGACTTTTTTGGTCGTACTAGATACTAAACTGCTCCAACATCAAGTAGTGATGCAAAATTTTTAGAGCGAAGAGAATTGCTTCTGGCTCACGATCATGGGTCATGTATTTTGGCTCATGATGCCTCAACTATCACAAAGCATAGGCAATCTCTATTTTCTTATACATAAAGACACAACTCATTATTGTCCTTGATGCATTGAAAAACACTTCATACCCAACACCCACCATGGGTAGTCTCAATATGGGGCTCTCATCAACCTCCACATAATCTCCTGGGAACTCGACGTGAACTTCACAGTCCACAAGAATTCCTATTCATTTCTTGTTAAATCTGATAAGGGTTCTAGTACCCTAGAAATTTTGGGCAAGAATCATCGATAATATCCTACAAAACATAAGAAATATTACACCTTAGCCATGCCCCCAGTGGCTCCCAAGAATGCACCACCTCTATCTTCAACAGATCCACCCAAATCAATCCTCTAAAATTAAATGTCCTAGAAATTTTACCTCTTAAATATAGAACTAAAAGGCTGAGATCCTCCCATTATGTAGTATCCATTAAAGTGTATATAGGACCATAATAAGGTGTTTCAAGTGCTCCCCCTAAGACACCGAGTGTTGTAGGATTCCATTAATGAGCACTACAATGAACAAGTCAAAGCAATACTCTAAAATTCAATTAGTGAGTCCCATGAATACATCTGATGCAATTTTCAACTCGAATGACATCACTAGGTAATCATAGTGGCCATACTGACATCTAAAGGCTTTATTTGGTACATCCCCATCCCCTACACGATTTTGATAATAGACAGACCTATGTTTTGTCTTCAAGAACCACCTCTCTACTTCCATCTGATCAAATAGTTCATCAATTATCAGAAATTGATATTTGTTCTACATAGTCACCTAGTTCAAGAACAAGTAGTCCCTACTCAATCTCAGGATCATGTCTTCATTCTTGGAAAACAATATTGGGGTTACCCAAGGTGAAGCAATAGGCCTCTCAAATAACTTCACCTATAGGTCCTCACGATGTACCCTCAAATCATGAACCTTCATGGGATCCAAATAATATTCTAGTGTGGATATGAGATCCATGATAGGGTACAAGTCAAGGGAGAATTCAACATCCATTTGAGGAGGTAATTCTGGAGCATCCATTGTGAAGATATCCTCTTATTCATCCACCACTATATGAATTTGAGGGATCCTCTCATCCACCGCACTGATGGTAAGACTGGGAAACTGGTGAGTAATCAGATGCACCCCCTCATCCAAATTCCATCCTATGCTGATTGCATTTCCATTTGACTGGAAAACGAAAACATGGCCCTATCTCTATGGTCAAACCACACTCTATGCCTAACAAATCAACATGACCATGATCTGTAGATGTCCAGTCCAAAACCAGAATGAATTCAGAAGGTATCAACACTGATACTAGGATATCCTAGCCAAAAATATCTCCTCCAAGAGTAATCTCACATTATCTGTACTGGTGTTTGATCATTGTATCCCCTTCAGTAGGAGTATCAAAACATGATGATCGATCTAATGACTCAACTAGAAAATTTGAGCATCAAATAAGGTTATTGGTAAGGAAAGAGTGACTGGAACCTATGTCTATAATAACTACATCTAGGGTGGAGAAGACATAGATAATACCTATAATCATATCTTAGTAATCAGTATCACATGGCTCTATCTCATAAAGTTGGTCCCACCCCTATCCACTACCTCTCGATGCCCGTGGAGGACCACATCTGTGTGGGGGTAGTTTTACAATGAACCTTCCCCCAACACCTGCTAATTTACTTGCTCCCCTACCACCTCCACCGCCCTGTGGGTCACCCTGATCAAACCTCTACCTCTACCAAATCAATCTTTCGACCTCCTACTAATTGTCGTTATAGCAATTTGAGTAGTCATGATCCAAGTGTCCCCGACCGCATCGGTTGTAACACAACCTATCCTTCAGCTGAATCCCACTACCCTGGGATCCATGTACTACCGACCCTGGGTTCTGGGTTCATCCCCTACTGTACTTGACCCACTTGGGTCCATGCATATACTATCGACTACACACATCAAAGGATTCTATTATTCGGTGTCTACTGGTTTCTTCCCTAGCTAGCACCTACTCCTCTATAAATCTGTCCAGTGGTAAAGCTCACTCCAGTACCCCATTATATGTTAGTATACTAAGGGATATCATCAAATCCGTGTTCCCCCTAAAAACCCTTCTAAATAGTCTGAACCATTAAGAAGGGGTGTAGCGCCATGTCTATGGGGTAGCAAGATTAGTCTATGTATCTCATCGAGTAATATGATACTGTCTGGTTGTTCTACTAAAAGTATAGAAGCTCATGTATATGTTCTGAGAAAAACATAGATGGGATAAACCTTTCGTTGAAGCATCACTCAAATTATTACAAAGAGAGGTCGTCTCATCATGTGTTTGGATCATTGACCTCCACCACCATCCCGCTGAGCCCCGAAGAAGGCTCTAGGCGATAAACTCCATCTGGTCTATCAGTGTCCTCACGAGTTTGAAGAAACATGTGAACTCCTCCATCCTATCGTCATTTTCATGGGGTTCAGTCTCTCCCCTAAACCTGGAGGCATCTTCCTTTGTAACTCATGTAATTCACCTAGCCTATGTGCATCATCTACGGGTATGGCTATGAGAAACTTCTCACCATCTAGTGTTTGTAACACTTGTACACCACTCGGTGGGGATAACTTTGTTATTGGGACCTATACTGATGCA
Source organism: Viscum album (assembly GCA_963277665.1). Classification (NCBI taxonomy): domain Eukaryota; kingdom Viridiplantae; phylum Streptophyta; class Magnoliopsida; order Santalales; family Viscaceae; genus Viscum; species Viscum album. The sequence continues at coordinate 1,439,236,822 of OY728133.1, read as the reverse complement.
TCATCACTAGGCATACCATCCTTATGGTCACATAATGAAATCCTAGATGGATGTATGTGTGGAGGCATCCTAAAATAGATCATTATGAACCACGTTCTATAGAATATGCATGGTGAGATGATTCAAGAATTAGATGAGGACACACTCTAAAATATTATAGGACGCATAATTTTTTTTTTCAATGAACCCATTGATTTTAAGTAATAATATTGATAGAATGTGTCTTGATTTCTGGTTTATGGATACATCATCTACTATACCAATAGTATAGTTTCTAGTCCGAATTCCAAATTCAAAACACTTAGCACTATTTCCCAAGACCAATCCCACAAACGTCTGGTCCTAATGTGGAACTGAACCCCTTTGATACCACTATTTCACGACCAGTCCCATAGGGTTTTTTTCTAGGGCTCCCCAAGCCCCCCTCTAATAGTTCAATGGATGGTGAATAACACCGAGAAGTAATATCAATAACATGGGAGGAATTATGTAAATACATGTATGCACACACACATCTCTAAGCCCACTAATGTTGAAATAAAAAATACACTAAGTAAACCATGCATTCCACTATGAAAACAACAGAGAGTAACATTAAAAATCCGAATGAAAAGTCTAAAATTATAAATTCCCAAAAAAAGAAAATATGTTTACAAGAGTGTAAACATGTAAATAGAAACTAAATGGAATGAAACCCTACCTAATGGTTAGGTGAACAAAAAATTATTGAATTTGTAGGAGTATTCCTCATCTTTCTGATATCACTGGGCCCCACCTAGTACTAGACCTCCCATGTCCCTATTAAAACGTTTTTCATCTCCACAAGACATTGCTCATGTGGGAAAAGTCCATCCATGGGTGAGTAAAATAGTATTTAGTAGGACAAAATCTAAACCAAAGTGGAAATACCTTAATGAAAAGTGCACATGATGTATTGTGAGTTGACACATGTATAAATCTATGACACTAAATTTTATATTATCAAACATAATTTACAAAATAACTAATATTAATGAGAAACAAATTCTTAATAATAAACTATGTACTGATGAGACATGTAGTACTTCTGAGACACTTAGTCCTAATGAGTCATTAGGCCTCACATTCACGTAGTCTTCATGTCACATAGTCTTCACGTCACATAGTCTCTACATCACAACCAACCAAAAGATTCTTCTCCTAGCATGGTTGATATGAGAGATCATAATCATCCTACCAATGGTCGAAATAAAATTTCCACAAAACCCACTTATATTATATAAAAAGGACCAACTCATCTCTAGGATCCCAAAACAATAAACTACTAGTCAAACAAACATACGGTTTGAATGTTATTTCAATATTATTAAAAAAGAGTCAGTTGTGCTCGAGTCTGGTCTGAACCGACTAGAATAACCAAACTGACTGGGTCGACCAATACTGTCTTATCTAGGCCCATCTGGATCCTCTTGCCCTATGTTGAAAAGACCATGTTTTAGCTGGATGACGCGACACCCAACAGTGTCACCGATCCGCACAACTATGGCCTGACATGGCCATAGATCCTGTCACCACCTGTGGCAACATTGCCATGGGATACTTCTACCATTGTGGTAATGTTTGACCGTGGGTTTTCACCACTATAAAATTTCATATCGGAATCCATCTAATAGGCCTGACCATGCCATTGGTCCAGTTTTACTTCAACCATCAGTCACTCTACGAATACCTTTATCTTGTGTCACGCCTGTCGTCGCACCTCCACTACATTTTTGGGTGTTAGATTATTGGTTTTGGGTTGTTTTGTCATAAATATAAGGCTCAAGAATCACTCACACTCTAGATCAATAATAAAACAATGAATGGGGGAAAAGGAGAAGAACAATAACAACCCAATAATGATCTAGGCATTTGTTTGGGTCAGCCATAGTTCATTCTTGTTAGTAGGATCAAAAATAAACAAAATAATAACCATAGTGTTCTAATTCTCATTTAATCCCCAGATGATAACTCCCATAATACATGAATGATCGACCCACAAATCAACCTATTAGTGCGTTGATCCATATTATTCATTTAGAAAATAAGAACAAGGAAGAAGAAATGAAAATGAAATAAAACCCATTCCTTGAGGATTGGATCGATAAATGATGAAGAGTGAGTCCTACACTTATTTTTCTTCACCCCCCCTACCCGACACTTGCTCCAAATCATATTATCGATCCTACAGTGTTCATCGTTTATCTCCAATGAGGTGTTTCCCCAAAAATTTCACTCTTTAGAGTCTTATATAGAATTTTTTACAGGGTTATGAATCTAACCCCATATCCCTATTAATTCATTAAATATAGAAAATGTGTTTTAACATTTTAACATCACCACACTCTATAATTTATGAATAAAAAAATATGACTCATCATTGCATCACAGCATCACTGTGAGATGTTCAAAAATATATAAAATAAACTTCATTAAGTTTATTTTTTTTTAAAAATCCAAATATTATGTTTTACCATCGACCAGTGCCTCTCAAGTTTATTCCCCACCTATGGTAATGTCACTATTTTGAACACTATCAATCCCTCTGATTTCAATCTAGACACTTTTTTTAATGTTATTAATTTTTTAACTTATTCTCTCAAGAATTTTTAATTTAATACTGATCTTTATTCAATGATTTATTCTGGGCACACTGGGCCTCAAAATATCATGTTGTTCTAATGCCTGATCTCATAATTTTCTTAGTTAATTTATAAAAAAATACATATAAAAATGTCAGTCATTAAAAACATGCTATCATATAATCATGGAACCAAATTCATTTCGAATAAATAAATAACATGATATAAATATGAGTGAAGGATAACTACAATGAAAAAATTACATGGTGAGAAAGTCCCGTAAATAATCAGGTTTACTCTCCATCCCAACATGACATATTTTGAGAATAAACACTACCTAATGCATTGGATTGATATCTAGGATCTCCCATTATAAAATGTTCGCATTAATCAGGCATTCTTATCCAAATGAATTATAAAATTACTATTATAATACATGTATTTTTCCATTAATGAAATTATAATTGAGATAGGTACATGTTTTTGGATAATTCACACAAAAAATTGGAGGAGTACCAAAGAATAATTAATATTAATATTGGGGTAAAGGGAGAGAAAGTGTAACCTGAAAGAAAAATGGATGTTCAGAGAGAATCTCATACAATATGTATGAAGGTGTTATGTACATGTATATAATGTCATAGATAATAATATTAAATGTATTATTTAATTAATTTACAAACACTTGTAAATTTCATAAATTAACTATAATTTTATTACATTCATTTAGGGCTATTTCATTTACCTGTTGTTTTTAATTTCATCATTTTGGGTGTGTTCATAACACTTGTATATAATTATGAAATTTCATTTTGAATGGAACAAAAAAATAGAATGAGTTTGTAATAATTTATTTATAAAAATTAAATGGTCCCATATATCTATATTTTATTATCTGATGATGGTTTAATAGATAAAACCATGATGAAATTAGATTTTTTGGATGTTTCTAAGACAATTGCAAATTTGTATCATATTATTTAATAATAATATTATATATTCATTATAAAACATTAAATTATTCCTAATACACATATTATAATATGTTTTTTATAAAATAGTTTTATGATCATCCATGAAGGCATAAATAAAAAACAAAAACTCGTAGTCCATGCATGTAACGAATCGACACCTCACAGTTGATGTTTTAATTTTTATAATAAATAGGGAGGATAAGATATTTAATGATGGATATTCCATTAACATAATATAATTCTAGTATATATATATATGATGTGGTAGTTAACATGTTAGTATTTATATGGGATGTGAGGGAACGATAACAAAAGATATAAATTAAATGAGACGGAAGGAGGGTTTTAACCTTTGAGTGTCATCTCCTTGAGAACCTCCTTGAGTCTCATGAAAATGTTATTTTGGTGATTACAGAAAGACCAAAACATGGGTAAGATGTTTGGGAATGGAATTTAGAATAATATAAGAAATATTCATGACTTATAAGGTGTTAGGATAAGAGGTGGTTAGTGGTTGTATTAATAGTTGGAGGAGAGGGGTGATTTTTTATTATTTTAATTTGTTTTTTTATTTTTGATAAAGACAATACAAAATGTTGATTTGGGTTGTTATGTACTGTAAATATTTCATGTGATTTGGAAAAATTGTTTCTTACATCAACCAAGTCTAAAAAATCATTCATCTGACATAAAATGTAAAATACCTTTAATTACTGTATTTTATGGTTCACCAAAAAATAAACTATTTTAAAAATATATGAAAACATCAACGCAAAAAAATTATAATGTGATGATTTAAAAAAATGGACTTCATTTTATGAAACAATTTATCAAATATGATTTTTCTTTTGTTAATTAAAATCAGCATCTATTCTGAAAATATCTATTGTAATATTATGACAGATATTATGATATTTGGAAAAAATTATTAATGTCTCATAAAATTATCCAATAATCAAGAGACAATTTTTTTAACAAAATGATTAATTTTATGAAAATAAATTTAAGTTTAAATCATTATATAAATTATAAAATTTTAAACATACAATTTCATTTTACAAAAATAACATCTAATAATTTATCATTTTTGAATCATTTATTTTGTTTTAGCATGATATAAAAATACCATATTTTCAATCAAAGTATAACAAAATATTATTTTTAATTTCATATGTGAGGTTCCTAATATATTAGCTATATTACTATTCGTAATGGTAAAATTATTATTCCAATGGTTAAGTCACCATTCCATTGGTATAGGTTCTTTAATTTATATATTACTACTTATTTAATTAAGAATAAATTTTTTATTGGGTTATCTAAATGAATAAAGAGATTTATAGTATATTATATAATTATAAGAATGGGATTTTTATTGTTAACATTTTGGGTCATTGTATTCTTCTCTTATTATTAAATTTCTCTCATGAAATTTTATTTTACATACTATGGTGAAAACATGAAAGGGAAAATGTCCTTATTCACTTTTTCAGGTTCTCATTTCCCATGTTAATAGTTACGGTTCCTCCATAATACATTGGTTAGGTGAGTTTTCTAGTATCGTAAAAAAGTATCTGTATATTCTAGGATCCTAACTAGATACTCTTCATGCGATAAATAATTTTCTAATAACACCTCTTTAGAATTTATAACATTTGAGTGATCTAGTATGTACATCCATGTGAAAGATATTTGGAATACATTATATATTGAAGACATAGTAAGTGGAAGTTCTCGGTGATTGGCTATGATTTTGACATGATCTGAAATATCAAAGGGGCTGATGTACCACGGTCTTAGCTTTCTATTCTTTCTAAATATCATGATCCTCTTCCATGAAGATATGCGGATTAATATCATTTCTCTATCCTTTATATCCAATAGAAAATTTCCTACATAACTCTTATGTCAACTATGGGAAGATCAGATATTTCACTGATTGGTTTTATCATTTTCTACCATTTCATTGACCATTTTAGGTACTATTAGATTGTGATCACTGAATTCATCCAATCATGTTGTTATTATAAAAATTTTACCATAATGGGATTCGTATGTATTAATTTGGATTCATGAGTGGAAAAAATTATTGTAAGAGAACATGACCACAGATAGATGTTAGTCTCATACTCTATTAATTTATATATTACATCCTCTCAACATATCATCATGTATCTAAATATTCCACTTAGGTTGGACATAAATTATATGATAATAAGCTATACTAATGTTTATGTCATATTTTTTAGCATGTTATATATATTTCAAAAACATTTTGGTAAATCTAGATTATCAATTAGATACAACTGATATTCGAACTTCATGATGTCCCACCACTTATATAATTTAAATTTGAGCAAGGTGATTGATTTAAAATTCTTCTCAAAATATGGTAAAGTGAGATGTCTTTGAATGAAAATAAAAAATGAACCATATAGATTTGTTTTCTCTAGATGTCTTTGTAAGTCTAGTTACCCAATCCGTGGTGATTTTTGCACTTTTCAATGACTGTATGGGAAATGGTTTCATAATTACATTATTCCATTCCTTTACATCCTTCAAATTCTGACATACAATTCACTTTTATTCATATTCATCGATCTTCTTCCTCATATTGTAGAACCAATATTTCACGCAATGCTATTGATGAAATATTTATCTTCTATGGTAAATATATAATGTTGAGCTATGTTAGTCATTCAGAAGATCTATCCTTTTCTTTGGATTAGATGGTACACAATTTTGTGCTCAAAATCATGGAATTCCTCCTCATTAATGTCTAACAATAATGATTTCACATTTCTAGTGGCTTTATCCATTTTCAGATTTTCGACATCATTTCCATGAGTATCATTTATATTCTCCATCGGCGATTGTTGGTAAAAGATTTGACAAAGGATTAGGGAAGACTGTTTGTTAATGAATTAAATTTTAATATTTTATATATATAATAATATTAGATAATTCTCAATTATCATCTTTGATAAAGATGGGGGGATCCTTTATTTATAGAGAATTCGATATATTATTTTCTTTATTAGGATGGTAGTGGATTGAGAGGTCATAATACTTGATGAGATATAACTATCTTCGATGGTATATATTAATATCCTTTTTTGTGACAATATATTTGAGGCACTTCTAATCAGTATATATCTCACACTTCTCCCAGTAGTGATAATGTTGCCATATTTTCAACCTAAATATCACTACTAGCAACTCCAGATAATTTTTGGGAATGTTTTTCTTATTAATATTCACCTTCCCTTATGTTTAGGTTTTCACATTATCAATATTCACTAGTAAACATCATAATTCCTTCTTTATAGTATCATTTTATAGCACAATATGTTTCCCACTTGTCAGAAGTGTGAGTACTTGTATAGGAATAATCCTCTTTTTGAACTCTTTGAATCATTATTTACATTGACATGTTTAGAAAATATTACTCCCATCAAAGTCATCTAGGTTGGTTCATATGACTTCATGATATGTTATTAAAAAATCATCAGTAATTCTAATATAGACATAGGAAACTGTAGATCTCAGTTACTGATATTGGAATGTGTCAATATCTATTTTTATTTGTCTTTTAAGGGTGTGCATATATTCCTTTTTGGGTGAAAACATGACCCAAAATGGTAAATACTTATTATAGAAGTCACATTTTCTATATATTGAATAGAGTTTATACCTTCTCAATATTGTTAGCATAATGATCAATTTCACCTCATTCTTCACCATTATTTTGGAGAATATCATCATATCATAAAAAAATACTACCAGAAAATATTCAATGTAATATTTAAATACTCTATAAATTAATTAAATTTAAATTTATGGATCATTAATGTGGTAAAAAATCACTATGAACTCATTGTGTAAATACCATGTTCAGAAGTCCGTCTTAGGAATATATTCAACCTTCACCATTAATTGGTGATATCTACAATGAATTTCCACAAAATAAAAACTCATAGACCCACATAGTTGATAAAATATGTCATATATCCATGGAAATTGATACTTTTTCATTATCATGATTATTTTGAGCTCATGATAATCAATATAGAGGCACATTGATCCTTCAATATTTTTGATGAAGAGTACTCTCTCCACCCATGGTGAAGCACTAATGTATATGAAATTGTTGTCTAAATTATCATGTAATTGTGGATTTAGTTCTTTAAACAAAATTATGGCTATTCCATAAGGTGTATTTGATGTAGGAAGAGATACAAGATTATGATTAATTTAGAACTCAACCACTTAGTCAAGAGGAATACAATGAAATTATTTTTGGAGAACATCACAATAATTCCTCACAATGGGAATGTATTCAATCATGATTCAAATCCATTGTCTCAATTATTAGAGTTAGATAATATTTTTCATAAGGTAATAATATCCATTATTAGGATGATATTTCTGATGTAGATTTTTTATCCTCCTTGTAGTTGAACTTAATCGGAGGATGCCTCAGGGCCTGAAGAGTGATATACCTTTCCCGATATTTGATATTGGATTTATATTAAGATCTCCAATACATGACCTATATAGTATCAATCTCTAGAAATATAATTAATAAAATAGTATTTTGTAGATTCAGTCCATTAACAATAACTAGAGAGTAGTAATATTATTTGGATGTAATAATTTCCCCATATTTTTTTCTCATAGATAAATCAAACTCTATATTTTAAGGTGTAATCTAAACAATTCTACTAAATATATAGGATATGAAATAAATAGTACAACTAGAATCAAATAGCATGTTCAATTTTTAGAATGCATTACCAATGTAATATCAAACTCATCATTATAGAACAACACCTCTACCATAGTGATAGCATGATCCCATTACTGCTGTCTTGGAAGTTGTTTTTGTGCATTTCCTCTAAAAACCATTGGTTTAGAGCATTGTGTCACATAATTCCCATGTTCCTTGAAGATGAAACACCACACTACATGAAGATTATTGTTCTAAACCATCATTTTTTCATTCACATTAGTGGGATTATACATATCCTTTTAGTAATTGTTATCTATACTCCCCTATTTTTAATCCATTTAAGAATATTTTGATTCCCCTTAGGATGTTCACTTGATGCTTCTTCCCATCCTTTTTTCACATGGGATGCTTGGTATCAATTCCATAGTGGGGCTTATTTTTTGACCCAACCAAATTAAACTTCATTTTACTATATTTATCTATAGGACCACGAAACCATTCAATTGATCCAATATTCATTTAAACCTTCTTTGAATAACAGAAAATATGTTCAATAGTATTCGATCTCTCAAATTTTCAGTAAATTTGGTAGACTTGGAATTATCATTTAATGAAATTGAACACCTTGCTTTAATTGTTCACAATGAAGCCTGAGACGTGTCATTAAATCATTTTGTTGTTTTCCTCATTTGCACTGATAAATTTGTCTTCTTTTTCTCTAACCTAAGAATATACCATTCCATATTACGATAGAAATTTCAGAGAAAATATTTGTTGAAAAATATTTTTATGAGAACTTCCCATTCCATGGAATCATTTTTTTCTTTAGACCTTTTTTTATCATTGTACACCACTTATCATCTTCACCATAAAAATGATAAACTAAAAATATGACTTTATATTCTTATGATCATTAAATAATAGATAATATATTATCAATGGAGTTTATTTATTTTTAGTGATGAGAGGATAATAATATCAAATAAATATGAGATGAGATTCTTCCATTAAGTATTCAACCACATATTTCTATTTATTATGAGAATGTGGGAGATCCACATGATTTTGGTTATTCATTATAACAGGATATAGTTTAGAAATCACTATCATGAAATTTTTAGCTCCCATTCCTTTCAAATTTGAAATTTAATTATAGAAATCATCACATTTACTATCACATTGATTGTTGGAATGCATTATCCTATTTCAAGACATAAACTATACAATGATAAATTATTGGGTATGGAAAAATAGATAATATGAATATAAAAAAGGAAAAATTGAATATATATGGATAAAATTGTAAAAGGAAAGTGTATTTTATCTTTCAATTCCATATGTTTCATTCTATGTTTTCCATAAAGATATAAATTTTAATAGGGTTAATACTAATGTATATCTACTCTAAATATCCTAAAAATATATAACATTATATGATTCCAACTATAATAGACCACACCTTTTAGAATAAATATGACATGATTTTAATAGAAAATAACTACAAAATAAAATCCATGTATTGTAAAATCTATTGACCATGGAAGACATAGAGAATATAACTAAGAAAATTGAAATAGAATAAAAAAAGTATATTAATCATACATAATGAGATCCTAAAATTCATTGATCATATATATATACATTTTATACCCTAGATAATACAAAGGCAAAATGGATTAGAAAAAATCTTAGTAATGGAATAAACATAAAAATAAAGCATATTGCATGGGTTAGAGGCATAACAAGATGATATAAAAAGGAATTCAACTTGAATAAACATATGGAAGAATAATATATATAACATGGGATTATTTAATCACGTAAATATAATAATGTTATAGAAACATATAATATGACATAAACACGAGTCAATGCTATCATCTAGGGCTATATCACATGGGTGACAAAGTCCCCCAAAAGAATTAGGTTTACCCTATATCCAAACGGAACATCTCATGGGACAAGAAATTACACAATGAATTCAAGGGATATATAGTTTATCCATTTATAAAATGTCCATTCATATTTGAACAAAATAATAAAAAAACATAGTGACTAAATAAAAGTGAAACCCATTGAATGAAATGGGTATTGTAATCATGTCATAAGGCATGGCCAATGGGAATATCATAAAGGTGTCCCAGAATGAATGTATTTAAATTAAAAATGGATATTTATAATGGATAATAAGAATATTTTAGTATAAATGGCATTGAAATTAATTAAAAACATGTAAAAATCATTATTATGAATCGTTAAGAAATGGCCAATATTACTACAGTTTAACGGAAAATATGAGAGTCATCAATGTGGTAAAAAAGAAAGAATTTTTTTCATAATCCCATTTTTTAAATAAGATATTTTTTAATGATAAAAATATTTATTTGATGAAAATATCAGTTACATAAAAATTATTATGTTGTGTAAATGATAATGGGTAAGAAATTTGGAAGCTCCTTATAATATGGCTTTCTTATTTGGAGGAATTGAACATGGATCCTCAAAAAACATTTAATTCCCAATAAAATTAAGAATATTATATCTATATACATATGATTTTATAATCAACATAAATTTAAGGTGTATTACATATGAAAAAATAATAATTAGTTTTGGTTAAAGATAGAGGAAACATAGCCTGAAGGAAAAAATTAAGGTTCAGGGATAATCCCATACCTAATGTCTAAAATAATTATTCACTTCTACGTAATGTCTGGGATAATAAAATTAAATCTATTAATTAATTAATAATAAACATATTCCCATGTATTTTATTTATTATGATTTTATATGGTTCATATACATCTATTTCATTGCTATATATAGTTTAATATAGTAAATATGGGAGTGTTTATTTCATTGTACCATAGTCCATCTGCTAGTTTATAATTATCATTGTTTATGTCTATTAGAAGCTAAAATCAACAAATAATGAGGTGTCGTATTAATTTAATTTCATAAATTTAAATTTTCTGAAATATAATTTTTCTATATTTAGATGATTTTTATATATAAAATTGATAAAATTAGATTTTTGGCATTTTGACGAACAACATGAATTAGTATCATTTTATTTAATAATATGTGTAAACACTATATAAAAATTTTAATAAGATTTAATACATATATTATACTTTTTATCAATCATTAAAATGGTTTTATTACCATCCTTCAAGTCAGTAATGAAAAATGAAAACTTATTGTTCTCGAAGGCAGTGAATCGACACCCCCGTGATAAATCCTTCATTTTTACAACGAATAGAGAGTATAAGAGATTACGTGACAGATATTACATTTCAAAAATTATAGCATATATATGATAAAAGAGTTATCATTTTACATCATACATGGTAGGTTAGGAAAAGATAATTAATGAAATGAAATTTAAAGTGAAAGTGGGATGGTTTACCACATGAGTGTCATATATTTCAGAGCCTCTTCAAGGAAGATGGAAAAGGTCTTTTGGTGAGACCAGAAAGAAAAAAATGGGGGTAATTTATTATGGAGACAAATTGGGAATTAAATAAGAATTAATCATGGGTTATAAGGTGTCATTAGAAAAGGTGGCGAGGGGTGGTATTATAGTGGGAGGAGATGGTTGTTTTGGATTATTTTATTGATTTGTATGTTATTTGGAATAAAAAATATCAATACTGTTGATTCCTATTACTAATTATAGTAAATAGTTCATATTAATTTTTTTATAATTGTTTATTTCATAATCCTTGACTCAAAAATTCATGCATTTTACCTTAAAGATAAATATCATTCATTACTATATTTTAGTATTCACTAACAATTTACCTATTTTAGAAAAATACCTAAAAATCACCCCATCCACTTTTGAGCATTCATAATTAAAAAAATTTATATATTTTATAAAAACAATTTTCAAAACATGAAAAATTTAATTTTTAATTATATTCTTCAATTATTTGAAAAATACCAATTTCAATATTATAACATATTTATTGACATAGTAAAATTGAGTGTGGTCGGGTAGAATTATATTATAACAATGATATAACAAAATATTAATTTAATAATATATTTCATGACATAAATTTTCCTTTAAATCATTGTATTATTTATTAAATTTGAAATAAACAATTATGTTTGAAAAAAATACCAACTCTTAATTTTTTTTACATTTTTTTTACATTTACTATATATAAATATATCATATATTCACTTATAAGATAACTAATTTTTTTATAATATCATATGTTATGTTACAATTTTAGGGGTCATATTGCTATTCAAAATAGTTACAATACTATTAAAATGGTTATTTTACTATTCAATTGGAATATGTTCTATATTTTTTATAAATGCTACTAACAACATTTATTACAATGATTATATTGGGTTTTCTTTGTAATGTATGAGATTTATAATATATGGAATATTCATAAGAAGTGTATTTCCATTTAAAATATTTGTGTTTATTACATAGTTGATCAATAAAATGAGACTCTAACTCCAATGAGTAACATCTCATGGAAACTCTTCTCAACCGACTAATCCACTAGCCATTCCGGCCACACATGTCTATCCACTACATTAAGAAAACCCTTTTTGAAACGGATATAGATCATAAAAATTATAGAAAATCCACATAAACGACCATTTTTTATACTTTTCATGTCAATGAACATTCTTCTCTTAAATCCAACCTATATTATTAATCAATAACAATCATGTTATCCATAAAAAAATTATTTCCAATAAGTCTATACCTGAAGTTGTATTCCACCATTCATGCAATGTTTTCAAAATTTCAAAGCATCCATCAATTGCTTACGCAACAAATAGAACATATAACTCATCAAGACACTCTTATATGTCACCCTAAAATTAAAAACGGTACCCACTCCCAAAACTAGAGTCACATAAATATGGTATGTTGGTTCTGCATCCAAACCCTACATGTCATGTCTCTTGGATAAGATTTATGTCCATCCACCTATGTCCATGACATCCCCTAAAATTTCCCTATACAAAGGGGAGCATAATAATGTACATATATTCATCACATGACATTAAAATAAAAAATAATTCTCTAGGGTATCACCTATGAAATACCATACACATAAAACTGACCACCCAAACAAAAAACATGTCCAGTATGAGAATTTTCACATAATAACACTCCCTACAGGACAAGGAAACTTAACTAAAGACAAACAGAAAACCCCCAAAGGGGTCCTATAGTTATATATATATATATATATGTGTGTGTTTATATGTGTCTATATATATTTATATAATAATAAGGCCACCAGGTCATTGGACCGATTATGAACAAGGACTGAAATAACATTTTTATCATTAAGGGTTTCAATTTAGATCCATAATACCTTACATCATAATGAAATTCATAAAATTACAGAGTATTAGTCCTATATAACTATGATATCACATTCATATCATGATTTAAGACATGCCTATTGACTCTACACTCTAATTTTCAAAATTAAACCATAGGCCTTTCTTATTATGGTATAGGATATAAATATCCTGTAAAATCATAAAATCCAAATCACATGTACATCACTGAAAGAAAAATTATTTAAAATCATGACATCACAAATAAAAAAATCAATCCTATAAAATAGTATTATAGTTATATAACCAGAATATTTTTTTTGTGACGCACTAAAGAAATCCATAATAGGCTATGATATATTCATATTTCTAAATTCTACAAAATCCAAAATGGTTAAATGATAATGACCTATGACTTTAATTCCTAGTTATAACATAATTTTTTATGAATATTCATTACATTACAAAATCACATGCTGGAGGACCATAATATTTCGGTGTCTTTGAAAATATGGAAACACGAACAATTTTCCATATGTGGTCTACATAATATTACACAATTTTTATTATAGATAATACCCTTCTTATAAATATCATACATAATACATATATTCATATCTTATGGAAAGGAAACATAATAAAAAGTGACCTATGATTCTCATAAAGGTTATATAAGGGAGATAAATAAGTATAACATGTGTATAAGTTTATAGGAACACACGCATATCATTTTAAAACAATAACCTACATATCAATGATAATTAAAATTTGTCATATCATAATTATTGGAATTTTCTCATAAAAGAGGCAAAAGGGATTAAAATAAAATTATCTATGATATAATAACATTAGTATAATACATGGAATTTGTTTCATACACCAAAAACATAGTAAATGATTTCCATATTAGTTAACACTCCCTGTAAAGAGTATCATAGGGAAAAATATTCATTACATTCTATTTCCTTAAAATGAATTTCACCCTCATAATTAATCATTCTAATAAAACACTATGACTCTTCTAGATCATCATATCCTCAAGTTCCCAGATATATTTTTCAAACTAGTGATTTCTCAACAAAATATTGACCATGTAAGAGGTCTTGTTTTTTCAGAAAGTTCACTATATAGTCTATAATCTCCCTAGATGCTCCTCATATAAATTATCATTATCCAAAAATATGACCTACAAGTTTAGAACATTTTATAGGTCATGTATGGACATCCTAATGAGAGATTAATGGATCTAATAATAAACTTGATAGAGTTACAATGGACGTTTCAATTGATAGGACACATTACTGATATAATAAATAATCTTAAAGGGACTAATATACCAAAGGATATGATTCATTTTCTTCCTAAATATCATAACCATATTCGATGGATAAATTATTAGAAACACCTTGTCCATAATATCAAATTTTATATTATTCCAGTGATTATCAGTATAATTGATCTACATACTATGATAATCCATTATGTGCGAATGAATGGATCAAATTGTCAATGTAATTTCTTCATCTATCTCAACTACCAGTAGATTTCATTCACTAAAATCATTCCAGCACATTGAATATATTATGTTCTTTCTATTTAGGTCTTCGTGAGGGTCCATATGAATTCTTGAGTGAATGATATTGTTGTGTGAAAAATAAAACAAATTATGGTGTTGATCTTATCCAAAATTAATGTACTTATATAAAAAATATCAAGATATCTTATTAGTTATGGATTTTTATTTCATATTGACCATATGTCTCTAGATGATAAAACGTGACAAACTAAACATTATATGAAGATCATGCTAGAGACTTCCCTGGAATATTGAGGTAAACTATATATCTCGATTAGATACAATGAAATTTTGTACTACATTTAACATTATCACTTCTTTATTGTATATCTAGGTAATATAATACTAAGTGAATTATTTTACAATAATGATAAAGTGTGATGTTTTATTATTGATATCAACTATGGCCCATACATTATAATTACCTTCAGACTTATTCGGATGTCCAATGACATAATCCAACAAGATGTTCTCCCATTTCCATTATAGTATGGCTAATATATGCAACATACACATAAAATATTGTTTTGTCATCCTTAACTTGCTAACATTAAAATTATCAAGGTCCAAACTCTATTATATCTCTCTGAAATCCACCACACCTAAAGTACTCCTTAAAATCTATGATCATATTCATACTTATAGGATGAAAGGAGAATGATGAACTATGATATTCCTTAAGAATATCTTACATTATCTCTAGTACAAAATTAATACATACATAGTTCCTCAACATTCTCATATCATCATGATCATGGATAAAAATATGATCATTTGTAACCTTATTTTTCACCTCTAAATTGTTTTCCACCTCTTTAATCTTCACATGGATAAATGGTTGAAAATTCAAATGATAAAGAAAATATTTTCCCCTTTTAGTATTATAGACCCATCATTTTAAAATCTATAAATATTTGATCCTTTTTTATCTCCATCATTGATAATCTAGCATGATCGATCTAACTCAATAAATTATCCTCCTTGTTTTCTTTTCTAAGGAGGTAATGTATTGAGAAGTCTTAATCTTTAATCATCCACAAAAATCTCATTTTTATTATAATAAAATAATTTTTTGTAAATATATAAATTAAAAATTTATGATCTATATATATATCACAATTTTTTATAGAAATATAATATCTATATATTTTTAATGTAAAAATTACGGTATCTGACACCAAATAATGAGTAGGATAATTTTTATCATGTTCCATAAATTTTATTGTGTTTTAAGATTTTATAATTCCATTATACATTAGAAAACATCCCAAAATATTCATGCATTAATCACTTTATATTAAAAACCATTCTCTACTACATGATATTTTTTAGAGGTGCGCTGACATGTATTCTCTTCAGTTCCTTGAAAAGTTTCACACAATCATCTATTCATATGAAAATAGATCTTTTTCAAGTTAAACATGTCATATGATTTTATTTTCATGATAATTTTTCTATAAACTGTCGACAATATCATTCTAATCTATGTAAATTATGGATCTTAGTCAATATGGTTGGTATAGGACAATATTTAATAGCCTTCATTTTCATAAATCAATTGATATACCCACTTTTTAGATTATATGACAAAAATATTAAACCATTTTCTTATAAAATTCTCACTTTGAAATAATTTTCATATAATTTGTCCTTTCATAGAATATTTAGTAAAATTATGAAGGGATATTCATTCTTTTACACATTGAATATATGATAATAGAATCTATAAAAACTACTAAAATGGTCAATGTAATATATAAATTCATAATTCAAAAAATCAATGATTGTATAATGGGGGATTAATAATAATGAATAGAATATATATATTTTAATAGTGCTCATAACATGTATGAAATTTAATAGACGGTATATATTATTTATTGACCCTTACATTATGGTATCTAGAATGTAGTTCAATCCTAAAAAATTATTCATCTCCACTTAGTTGATCACACAAGTCATCAATACATGAAAAAAGATATTTGTTATAATATGTGATATTGTTCATCTCAAGATAATTATTGAAAAGTTTCATTGGTCCATATTTTATTTGGAAAATAAAAATGGGTACACCCCACAGTTACACACATGGATTAATAAATCCCATTTCATGGTTTTAATGGGGATATTTCCATAAATCCTATCAATAAATTGGGACAAATATATGTGGAGTCCTTGAAATTGGGGTGGCATTGGTTACAAGTTCTATTTATAACTAAAATTCAGATTTTGGAAGAAGACTAGGAAATTCATCTAGAAATATATTTTAATATTCCTAACAAATATGTATATTAGTGATGATGATTTTCAACCCAACCATTTTTTGTGAACACCTCTTATATCTGGGAATTAAGACCCATTCAATGGATTTAGACTCCATCGTAATTTCAAAATTGTCACCATCTTGGTATGTGATCATTGATTTTTTGAAATATCAAAAGTCTATTCCCTTCATTGACAAATGAATTTGGGGCCTATGTAGTGAAATAAAATTCAAGCGTATGATGACATCAAATTCCACATTACAAAGAATAAAGGGAATTTAATGAAGAATCACCCAAAAAAGCTAATATTGAGAGGAATCAAAAATGTTAAATGACATCATTATTACATTATGGGTTTTAACTACTAATTCTACATCCTATAATTTTGGAGGAATATATAAACCCTAAAACAATTTATTAGATAAGATAAAAATGTGTGATCCAGAGTCAAACATGACTCTCTATTCTAGAGTCAATTGTCTTTGGAACTTTCACCACGTCATTATCACACCCCTCATTATAAATGTTGAAAAAATGAGATTTCACCCTATCCTTTGGCATAATAGGTTTCTAAAATCAATAATAATAATTAAACCATGTTCTTGGGAAATAGTTAGAAAAATTTCATTTCTCCTTAAACAATGATTATTGAAATGGGGGGTGAATTCTGTAAAACTTTCACAATATTCACATCGATATATAATGTTTCCCATCACTTGGGAAAATGATATCTGAATACAGTTCCCTTACACACATAAAATATTATATAATATTAATAAAGAATATTCCCCATTTCATCTTCCAACACATTACGCATAATGGAAAAATCATCTAATTTTTTCTACATGGTTTTAGATTTTTCTTTGAAGTCCATATTCCTTTTATATTCAAAACCAAGAGATTGATACGTAACAACAACCACTATTTTGACCGTGATAAGACATCATACAATATATTCATAACTACTAAATTATATTATGTATAACTCAACTATGTAACTTTTTTTAACCTAATGACTAATAAATCAACCTTAATTTCAGATTGGATGATAATACTATATGTGTAGTTCACATTTCATATAACATTTTCTTAATTGGTATGGACAATTTGATAATTCTTGTAATTTATCTCATGGAACTACTTATCAATATTTGTAAGAGGAATACGGGGAATTTCATTATGAAAAAAAATTCATGAACTCATCCCAATCCATGGAGTCAATTTTACCTTTTTTCCTAGTATTACTAGTATGTTTCCACCATTAAACTACTTTACCTTATAGCAGTTAGACCACCAAAATGAAATTTTTATATTTCAAACACTTGATAATGGAAAATATAATTTCATTCATAATTATCCATTGTTCATAAACTAGTAGTCCAAATGAGATACTAAATGTTGGTTGGGTTTCCACCATTAAGTAGTAAATATAATGTTATTTCATTCATTTTTAATTTGTAATTATAGCATGATTCATAGAATGAGAGTGTTGTGAAATAATAACAATTATATTTTTCATTCATACTCCAATAAAATTGGATTCATAGGAGAATAATTCGTCATTGTTTTTCAGAATCAATATTATATAATTTCTTTCCGGTACCATTCATTAATAAATTAAAAATAAAAGAGTAAGATGAATATTCATATTGTGGGACCACATAATCATGGAAAACATTACATAAAGGATGTCTAAACCACAACACTGTATTTATTAATAAAACAACACAGGTTTATAAGAGGTAATTTATTTTAATATTATATTTAAATCATTCTTAATAGTTTTAACGAGTCCAAGAATCTCTAAATAATATCCCCTAAGAGTTTTAATCATGACATTTACCATGGACTATTATCATGAAACTCATCCCCCTAAAGTCTATCCTAATAATGTGGCTTCATGGTTTTAACCCCTTAGCATATCTATGACAAATCCACATAAACATGTAGTAGATATAAAAAGATGTATTTATTGAAAACTAATAACATTATACTTTTCAAAAATTCAAAGACATATTCATATACTTTTACTAATCGTTAGACATTTCCATAAAAAGAGATTAATTCTCTAACTATGGTCTTATCATCCTAATTTCAAAATATTAACTAAATGTTTTCTCTAATACCAACAATAATGAATAATTATTGACATACATAGTTCTTAAATAATTTTTTATTAATTTTAATTACATTACACACATACATTCTTGATGAAGTTAATATATTAGTTCCCTTGTAATATTGGGAACATAAACACTAATACAAAAGTGAGGTACATTATCTGCCTCTATAATCATTACATCTAGAACCATTCATAGAAATATCATACACAATATATATTTTCACAAATTGGTAAAGGAAAAATATAAAAGGGTGAACTCATATTATTAGTAATAGTAAAAAATGACATATATAATAATAACATGAATATAATGGTATGGGAAATTAGGGTACCATTTGAAAACCATACACTGCATATCGATTTTACACTTTATTCATAGAATAAATATTGGTATTTCATATGACATGAATCATAATGGATTCAAAGAACATGTTTTATAAGATAATATAATTTTAATAACACATTGAATATTTTTAATAAACATAATAGAAGGGAATAATTTATATATTAGTCAAGGATCATTATTAAGACGATCATATTTGAACAATAGCCCTACTAAACCGATTTCACTACTAATTCCAGTTCTATCTTACAAAACCATTGTTACTCTATATTTCAACCCATTATTATGGATCTGGGTTCATTCTTCATTATTTCCATATCATTGTAGATCGGGTACACTTATAATTCTAGATTTTTTATTCACATGAGATATGATTTTTTTTCCAATGCATTGAAAGAATGTTTGGCCCCTCCATCCATTTAATGAAAAAAAATACCAATCTGGTCCATAAGATCATAATATTTCATCAAATAATAACCTATCAAATTTGTTGGGTGTCATAAAACATTTATCATATCATATAATATGTAAATTATATATTTTTTCCAAATCATTTCATTAATGAGTAACCCATGAAAAGAAGCATGTTTCATAATCATTTCATATTAGTATAGCCCTTGAATGAAAATATGGTTACCTAAAAATAAATCCATTAAAACATAAACCATTCATAGAATGAATATGAATGGTATACTAGGATCATATAATCATTGACCCATAGGTAATAGTAATGTATGAAATCATATATGTAAAATGATTTTTGTTGGTCATTTAAAAAATTTCTTAATGAAAATATTTTCTTATTTTCAAATTATTTTTAAAACGAAATCATTTTCAAAAATTTTTTTCTTTGAAAATTACTATTAAAAAATATAATTGAATAATAAAAAGATTATTGTTCATGACAGGGAAAAATTACTTTTATGTCATACACATTAAATCAAATATTTCATTTAAAATTTCAATAAAGGAAAAAAAATATTTGGAATATTATATGAATATTCCTTTGAATAATAATTATAAAAATTAATACGTGTGTAAAATTAAAATTTAAAAATAACAATTTAATAATAAAAATTGTCTTAAATATTTTTTACAAAACATAGTATTGGATGAAAACATATTTCCAATTGAAGAGAGAGATAGAGTTAGATTTTCATTTTAATTTTTTTTATAATTTCAAGTACCAAATAGTTGAAATATGGTAATATTAAATTAATATATCATAAATAATTATAGGAATAGATAATTTGTGATAATTATTTAGAGGTTTATCATGAGATTTCATCTTTTGATACACAATCATAAACAATCCTGATAAATGATGAGGGTGTAACATAAAATAATATACCCTTTCATAACATTGAATCATAAGCCCAATGAATTAATAACATTAAATGAAACATTAAATATAAAGGGAATTAATAAATTCATTATATTAAATGTTTTGTGATATTTATATGCACATTTTTAATGAATATAGTGGGATAACATAATATACGTCTCAAAGAAGGAATATTGGGTAAAAATACCTTACGGATTTGATAACTTTTGAACCATAAAACCCATTAAATACCTATTCTAAAATGGATATTTAATCCCCAAAACTTATCAGGATAAAAATTAAAATATATATTCATGGGAAGTATATACACCACATAATATAAATTCGTTTTTAATATGATATTTGTGTCATTGTAGTAAAAATTGATTCGGAAATTCCATACATTATGTTTTGAAATTAATGGCACTTAGTCAAGAATAAAGTATAATAAATATATATTTATTATACATATATTTCAAAAAAATATTTATGTATATCAAACCATATATGATTTTATTATGATATTTTTTATGTATTTATTATGATTTGTTTTTAAAGTTGAACTTCGGTTAATAATTTCTTTGTTTTTTGTATATGATTTGATTTGTTATTTTCCCACGTAGATTGATAATGGTTACATAATACCCATAATTACAACAATATTAAAAATATTATATATTTCTATTTACATTAATACATAAAAATTGGTGATATCAATTGAAATACATCATTTATTAAAACTGTAGGTCATATATATATATATGAAAATAATTTATATTATATTTTTGGGTGAAAGAAAAAAATTTAAATGATACATATTATAATTCAATATTAATGTTTATTTACTATATATTACTACATCTATGAAATTCATCCTTAATAATTTCCATGTTAATCATGAATTAATCACATCCATTGGTGAGGTGGTAGTCCGCATTTTACATGAATGATGTTGTCGTATTCTCATAAAAAGGTAAGCATGTATGTATGTGTGATATAACAAATAAAAAATACTAATAAAAACATAAATAACTTAAATATAAAATATTAATAATAAATCCACTAGTATGACTAACCTTGATAAGAGGTAATGGAAAAAAGATTAAAATCAGTTCAGAAGCTGACAATCCATAGTTCAAAAGAATGATGTTTTGATAAAATATTTGATGGATGTGGATATTCTAGAAGGTCATGAAATGAAAAAGAAAATATATAAATATTATTAGAAAACTATTTTTATTATATATAAATGATATAAAAATAATTTAATGTGGAAGAGGATGAAATAAAACAGAATTCTTATAGGTGAATGTTACCTCTTTATTGGGTGTCCTCTTTTGGATGGTTCTAAAAGAATTACTAAGATTGATTTTTACCAGACAAAAACATATAGGATAAGGGTTGGGGAAATTTAAGAATTAATTTAGGTTTTTATATTCCAAAAACAAGATTTTTGAAGTCTGAAGACGGGAGGATAGGGGTGGCCATTTATAAGTGGGGGAAAGTAGACACCTAGTATTTTTGAAATAAATTGAGTTCTCGCACATTTTTCATATGTACCAATGGTCAAAAATGTACCATTATTAAAAAAATATAGTTTTAATTATATCAATAATCCTATTAATTATTTTTCATATTAATTTTTAGGATATCTTTACCATAGTTATTTTAGTTTAACACCATCCAGGGTAAACCCAATTTTATATTGACCATTGTAATTATTTTTTAATTCACTCTCTGTTCATTTGGTAAAAATTATTTTGGCCCTATTATTAATTATAAATTATTCTGATTCTAAACATAGAATATATTTTTACAAATTCAAATCATATAAGTGGAATAAATTAAATTAAAATTATTCTGAGAGACATGGCAGGTAACCACATTTGTTCAGATAAAATGATCAAATGTTTACAATGTTTTCTTGAAAGATTTTAATATAAAACTATTTCCAATAAACAAAATTGTATTAATATATTTAAATTTATACTAATTATACTTTAAGAAAATTATTTCATTTTATATTTAAAAATTAAATATGAGAATAATAAATTTGCTATTAAAATTTAGTATTTTCTATAATTCATAAAAAATGTAACTTTTAAAAAAAATAAACAAAGTTCACAATAATATAAATATGAAACTATCAATTCCGAATTGAATTTTATTTTACGAAATTTAATTTTATAAAATATTAACACATTATTATTTTTTATCCTAAAATACATAAAATTTATTTTTTAAATAAATTGTACTTTTTAAACATATGAAGTTATTACAAAAAATAATGTTTTTTATTATCATTATGTTTTCATTATATAAAAACAATATACATTATATATAAAAATATGTTCCTAATATTTATATAACTATTTTAAATTACTTGGATTTAAATATATCTTTTAAGGAACTAAATTAATAATATATCATGATTTTGCTAAAACTCTATGTCGTATGTTGCACAATCCTAATATAATGTTTCATTTAATAAAATACATAATAAAAAATTTAATTTAATTTAAACATAAATAAATTGATAAAATATAGGGGTGTCAGAGAAATAATACATAATTAACTAATCTTATACCAATTTGAAACATTCTAGCCTAGATTCCACTAAATTGGGGTCCCGAGCTAATTCAACACTAGATCCCAAGATTGACTTCACATATGCTAGACTCTTATAAATAGATATGGGGGTCTATTGTGACATTTTATGGATACTATAACTTAATATTATAATCCATAATAAAAATTAAATAACCAAACACGATACATGTCAATGAACATTAAATGAATAAAAAACATAACCGAAGAATGTTATAATTTAAAAAAATTCTGTAATGTCAAACAAAAGCATGCCATATATATAACATCAATCTCCCCCAATGAAAATAATGTAAAAAAACCAACTAAATAATAAATCAATCAATCTATACTACCAACTCTGAATTATTTCACATGCCATATCACTAGTACCCTATCAATATAGTCAAAACCAATAGTCAGACTAGACATGTGCATCCCAATAAATCATGAAATACTAAGAATTACCCACATCAATCATACATCCATTCGCATATTAAAAGTATAAATATGTTCTACACACAACCAATGGTCATGTACAAGTGGTTAGAAATAAATATTTGTAGGAATCCCCCAATGAAGAGAATATAACATGATACCATTAGTTAACTCTCAAGAAATATTCTTATTCAATCAAGAACTAACGAAAATAAATTAAAATAAATCCCCGACTGGACCTTAGGTTCATGTCCTTGATCCACCATGCCCACTTCAACTGGCACTAAGGTGTATTTGAGAACATTTCAATGACTATGTATCCAAAATGACATATGGCGTCCAAATCCAAGAATAAGTGATCAATTTTTCTGGAAATTGGGAACTCATTATACATGAATCCTCTCACTTGTGATCATAAACTAAGGTATCCCCATTCATGTCCTCAGGGCTCCGGGGATCCAACACATAGAACTCCTATCATCTCAAAAAATAAATATATAATTTTCCAAAAGCCTCATTCTAGTACTTAACAAACATGTATTTTATTTTTTTCGGGTTTCTCAAAATGACACTTAATATATATAATAAACTACCTATTTCTCTAGAATCATGAACTTATTTAAAAAATATCAAAATGTATAATTTTCTGAACATGAGACCCACAAAAAAACATGAACAAACTATTGGTATATATACAACGTGGCATGTCCAGCGTTATATGTTTTTTGATGAGGACCACCATGACCAAAACCCGGAAACAATGGTGAGTACTACCTAAAATAGAACTGTAAGGACCTGTAATATTCAATGGAAATTTTTTTCTTAATTTTCTTTGGGATTTTAAAAGAACGCGGTTTCTGACGGTACTTGATTCCGAGGCCCGGTGTGCCCGAAATTTCTATCCGATGTTTGCTCGAGTACGTTCAGTGAACGAACGACCGGGTTTTTCTAACTTTTGAACTGGTGCTCGGAATAGAATTATGAGGGCACCAATGGACTCGAAGCGTCGGTAATTGCTTCAAAACACCTTTTCTGGAGTTGCGTTTACATGAGAGAAGTTGTTAAAAATTTGTGGAAGGTAAAATAAAATTTTTCATCAATTTTATTTTTCACTAAGTGCTTTAAAGCTTTGGGGGGATGTTGGGGGAAACCAACCAACATCCCATGGGAGGTAATGAAGGTGGTGGGGCCCATATGAACCCCACCCCTTCATCTTCTCTAACCTTCCATAACCCTCCATTAATTATTTCAAGTTGAGTTAATTAATAGAGGTAGTTATTTCATCTTTTCAAATTCAAATACTTAAGTTATGTTTATAAAATAACTGAGGTACTTATTTTATTTTGGTTGGGGACTTGTTGCTTGAGAGGTTTGGGAGAAAGGCTAAGGTAGTCTTGAAGATCTTCATCTTCTTTGTCAAAGAAAACGAAGAACGCGAAGAACGCGAAGAACGTACAGATCTCCGATGATGAACGCCAAATCCTCAGAGACCGACTACGCGACGCAATGTACCGCGACGCCAATGACGCCTTCTTCCGGGACGAATCTCCTTTCGTAATGCCTCCTTCCATGATAGATATTTCTGCGATGAACCTCCGCTCATACTATGCTCAAGGTAAATAATTATTTTATTGTTGATGATATTAGTGTTTTCATCCATCATCATTCCTCATACTTTTGGACCACCTGTTACCAGTTATTGGGAGGGGGACGGACCGCACAAACACGACCGACCCTCCTCCCATTTTATTTTATCTTCCTTGTGGTGGAATGGAATGAGGATGGTGCGGTGCCGTCGCACCGTGCGGGGTCATCCGGCAAGGTATGCGCGGTGCCGTCGTGCCGCGCCTTTGAATCGAACAAGAATGCGGCGCCGTCGCACCGTGCCGGAGAACCCTGAAAAACACCGCGTCAGGAGCGGGGACGCGGTGGAGGGGCGCGGTGCCACCGCGCTGCGCCGGATGGTCCAAGGCCGCGGCATGGGCTGTGGTGGAGCAGGGGAACCGACAGCCGGTTCTAGGCCGCCGGCGTTAGAGCAGGGGGGGCGGCCCTTGCCGGTCCCGAGTCGGCACCAACCGGCCTGCTGGAGCTGGCCGGTCGGACAGTGGAAGAACCGGGGGTTTGAAACCCTTGGCTGGCCGGACATGAGCGGCCCCCATTATGGGGCCGCGGTTTCAATAAGCGGGGGGTAGCCCCCCCCCCCCCCCCCCCCCCCCGCATCCCGAACGTCTCAGCCATTCGGTCGAGCCTCCTGGCCAGCGCATCGGGCCACGCCCAGGTCGGGCTGGGCCATGCCTAATCAGGCCGGACCTGGACCCGGGTCAGGCCAACCGTGTTCCGGCCGGCCCAGTGGTCTCGGGTCGGGTCGGTCTGGGCCTGAAACCCCCACATCCGGACCTCTTCGGTCTTTTGCCCATATCATGTGCTATGGACCTCCTATCGACACACCGTCAGCGGAGATGCGATCCTTGGAATGAGACGGTCGTTTTGGTTATTTCACTGAAGGTTTCGAAGTACTTTGGGTTCGGCCAGGTTGGTTCGTACACGAAACCAACCGGGCCCTCAGAGCGGAAACACTTATAACTTGAGTTCCGGACGTCTGATTGACGTGTCGTTGACTTTTTTGGATTCCTCTAAGTGAGACGAACATTTTGGCATACTCCGCTCGAGGTTTGGATGCAGTTGGAGTATGGTCGGGTTGGTTTTGACTTACAAACCAACCGGGGCCCTGGGACAATAAAGCCTATAACTCTTAGACCGTGCGTCCGATTGACGTGCCGTCTGTGACGTTGAGTTCCTATTGACGATACGGAACTTTGGGATACATCAACTCCGGAGTTTGTGTCAGTTGATGTATCATCCATTTGTCTCATGGAGCGGACCCTCTCGAACAAGCTTGCTGTGTGCGGGAACCCTAGAGATGGATGCGACTGCGACGACGATGACGACTGTACCGAAATACTTTGTGGATTCGATGGCGACGACTATAGCACTCACCGATCCTATGTGGATCAGTTCTACCGATCATGTGTGGGTCAGATCCTGTGTGGGTCAGCGCTCAGCTGTCCTGTGTGGGCCAGCGCCTAGAAATCCTATGTGGGTTTGATCCTGTATGGGTCATTGCAGGGGTTAGTTACCTATCTATCTTGTATGGGTCATTGTAGTGGTTAGTTACCTATCGATCCTATGTGGGTCATTGCGGGGGCTAGTACCTATCGATTCTATGTGGGTCTGACTGCTTAGATGAATCAGTGGAAATATCTGATCATCTCTATCGTCTTACAAAGAAGTATACCTGTGTGAGATGAATCTTGACATGATATCCTGTGTGGATTACGTTATGATTTCTTGTGTGGATTGGGTTGTGATTTCTTATGTGGAACGGGATATGTTTTCCTGTGTGGAATGGGTTGTACATGGGCTCAGATGTTGGAGCTGAACTGGAATTGATGACATAGGATTATGTATGGGCATATACCTAAGTAGTGTCAGATGTTAATTCGTGATTGTATCTTTCCTTTTTGGATTATCCTTTGTGGATTCTAGGAGACCTTTGAAGGTCTCGGGGTCCCTACTGAGTAGCTTATACTCATCCATTCATGGGATATGCCCGCACTATGTTGTGTAGGTTGCAGACGACGGATAGCGTTGATCGTGGATGAGGCGTGCGGAGCAGGTCTGTACCTGGAGGTGGACAACTGGGCGGGACGTACTCGGAGCAGACGGCTTGACACGAGGAGCTGTAGAGGCTATCTGTACCAACCTTTCAGGAGGGAGTTCCAGTGGACGGCTCGAGGCTGTGGTTTTACATTCAGTTGTTCTTTTCCCTTTCCATTTGTACTTTACATTCAGTTTGGGTTTGTATACTGGACCACTTACTTTTACACTCTTACTATTGTACCCAGTTTATACTTACTGTTTAATTCTGCTTTCTTTCTCTGTGGTGTTTGTTTACTTCAAAAAGGCAATGCCTTCCCTTTTTATCAGGAATTACTCCTTGGTTCTAGTCGCCAGCCCATGGCCTATGGAAGGTGGGCTTGGGGTAGTCACGGCACGGGCCCCGAGGACGGGTCATGTCAAATTGGTATCAGAGAAATTTGGTTCTACCACCGAACTCAATACTCTGATCATTTTCTATGTGAAGAAATAGTGTTAGGAGTATTAGGTGTGGTTATTAGTCTAAGGAGTCCAGTGTTGGTGCTGCGGCGGATGTATCCGTACACTAGGACCTTGACTTCTGATTTCTGACTTAATGCATGAAAACATTAATTGCATGTGTGTTTCATGTTTTGTTTGTGATTAATTTGTGTCAGCTCATCAGGTATAATGTTCTGACCGTGGTGCACCAATCTCTCTACAAGATGTCCCCACGACAGCAGCCAGCTAGGGCTCTGAGCGTTTTAAATGACGATAGCCACCGAGCGACAAGGCCACAATATAGTTCCCTTTGACAGCAGAGGCACCGGTGGTACCTCTACCCGCCGAGCCACTGATTCTACCAGCCCCATCCGCTGACGATGCACATTGCCTTAGTGCACTGCATGAGTTTCGGGATTAGCGACCTCCCAGGTTCTACGGGGAGACGGACCCTCAGGTAGCTGTGGATAGTCTGGAGATATTTGTATGGGTTTTCAGGTTAGTGAGGACACCAGCGGACATCATGGTGATCCTCGTAGAGAGCCTACTGCACGCGACATCAGGCAGATGGTGGAGCCTGATTCTCCAGGTTCACGACGAGGCATCTCTTCTCTGGACGGATTTTGAGAGCCTCTTCCGCTCAGAGTTTGTCCCAGCCACCCTCCATGCGGTGCTCTTCTAGGAGCTTCTTCATCTGCGGCAGGGAAGCTTGACTGTCGCTCAGTACTCATTGAGATTTACATATCTCTCGCGCTATTCTACGGACATGGTACGAGTCCCATTCTTCCGGGCCCGGACCTTTGAGCAGGGATTGAGGCATGAGATCAGGCCATCGCTGATCTCCCTCAGCATTCCAACATAGGCATGGGTACTGGAGCGAGCCCTTCTCATTGAGAGCTTTCTTGATGAGCCTACGCCAGCAGCGAG
The DNA here is from genome assembly GCA_963277665.1 of Viscum album. Classification (NCBI taxonomy): domain Eukaryota; kingdom Viridiplantae; phylum Streptophyta; class Magnoliopsida; order Santalales; family Viscaceae; genus Viscum; species Viscum album. The sequence goes on along the minus strand of OY728133.1, from coordinate 1,439,207,471 downwards.
ACCTACCTCCGGGTGGCACGAAGCGGAGTCTTCTGTAGCCGACAGTAGACAGATGTCGCAGAGGTCCAAGCGGACCATACCATCGGGCGGACGACCACAAGATACTGGATCGGAGGTGCGGGGAACACGCATCATAACCACTCTTACGAGTGGAAGACAATTTTATGCATGCTGCGGGCAGCGCCACATGGATCGTGACTTCCCGACCCGCCATGCATAGGAGAAGCAGACGGTTGAGGAACCACTCAGGCAGAGGCAGAGGTTCGACTGTGGCGGTCCGCAGGGAGTAGGCGGACGAGGCAAAGGAGCTGGCCGAGCAGCAGGTGGTGGGTGACGCTTTGAGGCTCTACCACCACAACCACCAGGAGGTCCACCCCAACCACAGTGGGGAGCACAACTTCAGGAAGCTGAAGCTTACAATCATGGATCTCCGGAAGCGGGTGGACAAGTGCGGGACTAGCTCCAGGCATAGAGGCCCTTGACCATAATGCCTCTAGCTTCTTTTTTTGTGTTTCCTTGTGTCCTTGTACTTTGAGTTGACATAATAAAACACAATTGTGTTGGTGACGTTTTTTTTCTTGTCTTTTGTATGTTAATACTAAGAGATACCAGTTAAAAACTATTGACTTGACCCTCACTTACGAGATTCTTACTAGAAGATACCCAGTGACCACACACTGATATCGATAGTGTGACTCAAACCTTGGAGGTGAGAGTAACAGATGGATCTCTTGGTAGCAGCATCGAGGCCATTCGACGTCATCCATGGCATGAATTAACTAATCATGATGGGAATGACTGTATTAGTCAAAGAACGTGGTTCATCCTTGGGATGAGACCAGATTTCCCTTTTCAGTAAAGTAGAAATCTTTGCAGCTTTGCAGAACGTTAAGGATGAAGGGGAAACCCTTCGTGTGGTTAGATAGATGTCAGCAGAGCGTCTAGGAGCTGAGATAGAGATTAAACAGTATGCCTATCTTGAGGTTTCCAGAGGAGGGAGTTGGATACGTAGTTTACTACGATGCATCAGGGACCGGACACGGATGTTTCCTGATGCAAGAGCGGGGCGTGATCGCCTTTGGATCATGTAAGTTGACGAAGCATGAGCAGAACTACGCTACCCATGACCTGGATTTAGCAGTATTGGTCTACGCTCTGAATATGTGGCGACACTATCTGATGGGCGAGCTCTTTTCAGTCTATTCCAGTGGAAGAGTTAATTTCTCGATACCTCCCCAGCCAGCAGGTGAAGGCAGAGCATCAGGTACCAGCAGGCTTGGTACAACCCTTGGAGGTCTCGGAGTGGAAATGGGATGGCATAACTATGGGCTTCATGACTGGAATTACATGCACTTCCAGAGGTCACGACTCCATTTGGGTGATTTTTGACAGACTCAACAAGTCGGCTAACTTATTACCCATTAGAGAGCAGGGCTCAGTGGAGAGTTTGGGACGTCTCTACATTCAAGATATTGTGCATCTTCATGGTGTGCCATAGTCTATCGTCTCTGATCGAGATGCTCTCTTTACTTCCTGGATCTGGAAGGGGTTGTAGGAGGCGTTCGGGACGCAGCTACATCTGACCACCGGCTTTCACCCACAAACAGATGGTCAGATGGAGAGGACCATTCAGACTCTCGAGGACATGCTCCGCGCCTGTGTCCTCGACTTTGGTCACAGCTGGGAGGACCACCCACCCTTAGTGGAGTTCGCATACAATAACATCTACCACCCCACCATTGGGATATCACCATACGAGGCATTGTACAGTCGACCTTGAAGATCTCTTTTGTGATGGACAGTCCTTGGGGAGTCAGCACTTGTGGGACTAGAGATGGTCCAGACCATGACAGAGAAGGTTCAAGTCATCCAGTAGTGGATGAGGATAGCTCAGAGACGATAGAAGTCTTATGCAGACAGGTGGCGGAGGCCACTAGAGTTCGAGGATGACGACCACATCATTTTGCGGGTTTCACCTCGACATGGATTACAGAGACTTGGCTGAGGCGGCAAGTTGTCTCCATGCTTCATTAGATTATTCCAAGTCCTCAGCAGGATTGGCGAGGTGGCTTATCGTTTGGATCTACCACCTCAGTTGCACCGGGTGCACGACGTCTTTCACGTATCTCAGCTGAGGAGATACGTGCACGACTCGGCACATATCATTAACCATGGGGAGATGGACATAGATGATGGGGAGACTTTTGTGGAGGTTCTAGTGGAGATCGAGGATTGACAGGAGCTAGTCCTAAGTGGACAGTCGATTCCTCTAGTACACATTATATGGCAGAACGGGAACCTCCATGAGAGTACTTGGGAGTGGGAGGCTCTGATGCGTGCTCAGTACCCACATTTTTCACCTACTTTTGATGTATCTTTACGGGGACGTAAAGCCCTCAGGTGGGAGTAATGTAAAAACCTGTATTATTCATGGGAAATTTTTTTCATAATTTTCATTGGGATTTTAGGAGAATGTGGTTTCTAACGGCACTTGATTCTGAGGCCCGGTGTGCCCGGAATTTCTACCCAATGTTTAGCGCTTGTACGTTCAGTGAACGAACGAGCGGGTTTTTCTAACTTTTGAACCGGGGATCGGAATTGAATTCCAAGGGCATCGATGGATTCCCAACACCAGTAATTCCTTAGAAACCCCTTTTCTAAAGTTGCATTTACATGAGAGAAGTTGTTAAAAATTATTGGAAGGTAAAATAAAATTGAGCATCAATTTTATTTTTCACTATGTGGTTTAAAGCTTTGGGTGTAAGTTTGGGGGAAACCACCTAACTTCCCATGGGAGTTTATCAGGGTGGTGGGGCCCACACAAACCCCACCCCTTCATCATCCCTAACCATCCATAACCCTCTATTAATTAAGTCATGTTGAGTTAATTAATTGATGGAATTAATTCAAATACATAAGTTATATTAATAAAATAAGTGAGGTACTTATTTTATTTTGGTTGGGGACTTGATGCTGGAGGGGTTTGAGAGAAAATCTATGGGAGGCTTGAAGATCTTCATCTTCTTCGTCGAAGAACACGAAGAACATGAAGAACGCGAAGAACACACCGATCTCTGATGAAGAATGACAAATCCATGGAGATCGACTACGCGACGTCGTGTACAGTGACGCCAACAACGCCTTCTTCCGCGACGATTCTCCTTTTGCGACGCCTCCTTCCATGACGGTTATTTCTGCGACGAACCTCCTCTCAAGCTATGCTCGAGGTAGGGAATTATTTTATTGTTGATGATATTCGTGTTTTCATCTGTCATCATTCCTCGTACTTTTGGACCACTTGTTACCAGTTAACGGGAGGGAACCGGACCGCACAAACATGGACGACCCTCCTCCCCTTTTATCTTGTCTTCCTTGTGGTGGAATGGAATGAGGATGGTGTGGTGTCGTCGCACTGCGCGGGGTCATGCGGAAAGGTATGTGTGGCGTCGTCGCGCTGCGCATTTGAATCGAACAAGAACGCAGTGTTGTCGCGCCACGCCGGATGGTCCAAGGCCGCGACATCGAACACGGCGGAGCATGGGAACCGGCCGTCGGTTCCGGGCCACCGTCGTCGAAGCCGGGGGACCGGCCCTTGCCGATCCCAAGTCGGTAGCAGCCGGCCGACCGGAGCCGGCCGACCGGACAGTGGAGGAACTGGGGGTTCGAAACCCCCGGCTGGACGGACGTGAGCGGCCCCCATTATGGGGCCATGGTTACAACAAGCGGGGGCAGTCCCCCCCCCCCCCCCCCCCCGCATCTCGAATGCCTCAACCGTTCGGCCGAGCAACCTGGCCAGCGCGCCGAGTCGCTAGTGCACCAGGCTGCCGAGTCAGGCTACATCCAAGCTGGGCTAGGCCACACCCAAGCGGGCCGTACCTAGACCCGAGTCGGGTCAACCTAGTTCGGGCCGGCGCGGGGGGTCTCGGGCAGGGTCGGTCCGGGCCTGAAACCCCCACTTTCGTACCTCTTTCAGTAAGTTTCCTATATCTTGAGTTGCAGACCTCCAATCCACGCACCGTCAGTGGCGATATGATCCTTTGAATGAGATGGTCGTTTTAGTATATTACACTCAATGTTTCAGAGTAGTTTGGGTTCGTCCGGGTTGGTTCGTACCCGAAACCAACAGGGCCCTCGGAGCGGAAACGCTTATAACATGAGCTCCGGACGTCCGATTGATGTGCCGTCGACTTTGTTAGATTACTCTAATCGAGGATGACCTTTTGGAATACTCCACACGTGGTTTGGACGTAGTTAGAGTACGTTCATGTTGGTTTTGACTTAAAAACTAACCTGGCCCCTGGGATGAAAAAGCCAATAACTCTCAGACCGGGCGTCCGATTGATGCTCCGTCTGTGACGTTGAGTTCCTATTAACGATATAGAACTTTTGGATACATCAACTCTGGACTTTGTGTTAGTTGATGTATCACCCCTTCGGCTCGTGGAACGGACCCTCCCGAACGAGCATATTGCGTGGGGGAACCCTAGAGCTGGCTGCGACTACGACGATGATGACGACTGTACAGAAATCCTCCATGGATTCGACAATGACGACTACAGCACTCAGCAATCCTGCGTGGATCAGTGCTACCGATCCTGTATGGCTCAGATCCTGTGTGGGTCACCACTCAGCGGTCCTGTGTGGGCCAGCACCTACAGATCCTGTTTGGGTCTGATCCTGTGTGGGTCATTGTGAGGGTTATTTACCTATCGATCCTGTGTGGGTCATTGTGGAGGTTAGTTACCTATCGATCCTTTTTGGGTCATTGCAGGGGTTAGTACCTATCGATCATATGTGGGTCCGATAGCTTAGATGAATTAGTGGAAATATCTGATCATCACTATCGTCTTACGAAGAAGTATACCAGTGTGAGCTGAATCTTGGCTTGATACCCTTTGTAAATTAAGTTATGCTCTCATGTGTGGATTGGGTTGTGATTTCCTATGTGGAATGGGTTATGTTTTCCTGTGTGGACTGGGTTGTACTTAGGATCGGATGATGGAGCTGAATTGGAATTGATGACTAAGGTATATGTATGGGCATGTACCTAAGCAATGTTGGATGTTACTTCGTGATTGTATCTTTCCTTTGTAGATTCTGGGAGACCTTTGTGGGTCTCGGGGTCCCTACTGAGTAGCTTATACTCACCCCTGCACGGGATATTCCCACACTACATTGTGTTGGTTGTAGATGATGGACAGCACTGATCGTGGATGAGGCTAATAGAGCAGGTCGGTACCTAGAGGTGGACCACTGGGCGGGACGTACTCGGAGCGGACGGCTGGACCCAAGGAGCTGTGGAGGCTATTTGTACCCACCCTTCAGGTGGGAGTTCCAGTGGACGGCTCGAGGCTGCGGATTTACTTTCAGTTTCTGTTATCCCTTTCCAGTTGTACTTTACTTTCAGTTTGGGTTTTTATACTGGCCCACTAACTTTTTTGCACTTGCTGTTGTACGTAGTTTTTACTTAGTGTTTACTTCTTCTTGCTTTCTTTGTGGTGTTTGATTACATCACAAAGGCAATACATTCCCTTTTTAACGGGATTTACACCTTGGTACTAGTCGCTAGCCCCTGGCCTGTGGAAGGCGGGCTTGGGGTAGGCACGACATGGGACCCGAGGATGGGTCGTGACAAGAACCTGTAACCATGGGAGGGGAAACAATGACTAACACACTAAATTTGTTTGAGGACCACCATGACCAATACCATAAACCATGGGTGAAGAATCCCATGACCATCTCTCAAAACCATAAGTGAGAATCGCTATGACCAACATCAGAAACCATATATATGGAACTCAATGAAAAAAAATCCAATCCATATTATTGGAAATTTTTTTACACAAATCTCTTACATATTTGTAGAAAACCATGTCCACTAATCTCATCTAGAACTATAGGACACCATGTCTTCAAATCCAATCAATAATACATAAATACCATTAGTTTAAACAATGTAATTGGGTAATATATTATCAAAAGAATATCAAAAGGTGGAATAAAATCTATGTATGTCGTCACACATCATACATCCTAGATCAATAATTTATTCACACCTTAAAGGGGAAATGTCAACAAAAACAACAAAAACACTCATAACTGATTAGAATCATTTAATCCATTGAGCATCAAATTGTCCCTCGAAGAGAACATGTTAGTAGAGGTATCCCACTATGTATCCCCTTAAATAATACACAATTAGAGTTATCCTAATTTTGATCATTTTGATAATAACCTATATAGTGACATTCTTCTTCCAATCCTTAGTAACAACAAATCTATTAGGAAAAATATGAACCCTCAGAGATCGCATGTCCAACCATCCAGTCTCTTGTATCTAACATCCCCATATTCTTCAAAATCATAAAAAACTAATGAGGGAAATGGACTCAATCACAAATCCAATACAATTCTCCCAATTTTGATGTGTACACCCATCAAATCCACCAAAATATAGAGAAGGTTCATCCAAGTAACTATGGTCCCCCCCAATTCAAACACTAATTATGGTCTCTAAGGAAAACATTCTACATTACCCAATAATTTTCAAGAACCTCTCCTAGGCCACATCACATGTATCCCTCTAAGGTAATAGGTAACTCAATTTCTCGAGAAAATTATATGTATCATTAAATAATTTCTATAAACCACTTCCTTGACGTCATCAAACCAGCCCCAATATTCCCCCACCACATTCTATGTAAAAATTTAAAATGGAATCCAAGTATATTGAAAATTCGACTCATGAAAACAAAACCACTGAAATCCATCGAAATGGTAAAAATGTATAAGTAAATGGAATATACCCCATGTACACATTGTTTAAATCGAAAAAATCTTTTAGACATGTACTCTCACATGTAATCAATACATTTGGTGTATGGTCTTCTTCCAATTAAAAACTGTGAAACATATGTGGTCTGGTCATATTTTGAAAAATAGCCTTGTCATATCTAGAGACTATCCATGTATCACTACATCACCAGGTCCCACCACACATGGTGTCTTCACATATATATGAAAAGGAAAATTCACTCTACATGGTGTGTACACCTAATCCATGGCATAAATATTCCAATGTTTCTTCATCCCATGTACTCGTTCATAGGTCTTTTTCATACTATATGTCACGTTCTCCTAGTACATGATGTGTAATACACTTAATTACATCATTCCTAAATAGTATTAATAGAGTGAATGTTCTCTTAAACAACATGTCATGAGATGATGATTTCTAGTCGGTAAACACCAATAAACTTTCCAAAATGCCATTGGCCCCCAATTAGGCATAGATAGACCCCTAGTGGGTCAATATTTGTCCTAAACAGGTTATAAATTTTTAAACCAGCACATAAATAAATATTGAGGCACCAAACTCAAACACCTAGAATACCTCATTTACAAACACTAATATATTAGATGTAAATCCTTTTTCGGAAGTTTCTACACATATTTTTGGTCTCAGTATCTATTATATAAATTTTTTTATGGAATATACTCCTGCATTACTAATTGGTTCGATATAGTGAGAAAATGGAGAATCCATTTAAATAGAACTTACATGAGTGGAAAACGAAAATGGTATAGGGTATTTAATAATTTTAATAATTAATTGATTAAAACCCCTTTTAACACCCATCCCAAGTCCTAGAAATCATACATTCTTTAAATGTCATATATGGAAAAACCCACAATTATGAAATCAACGAGGAAACCAAAATATCAATATAACACTCCGCTTAAAATATATATCCATGCAAACCCATTAAAAATGTTAATATTTAATATATTAAATACTCCTCCACAAAACTATAACTTGGATTTCCAATAAAATCTATACCTTGGGTAAATTTTCTAGTTCGAGACAACCAGAGTGGTCAAAAAAATTATAAGACCTTTTCCTTGGGTAAAGTGGCCATTTATCCCTCATGAAAATTGAAAAGTAAAATAATAAAATTTCAACTCCCAATAATCACTGTTATTTGAATTTATAGGTATTTGTTTAATACACTGAATAGTTCATCAATAATACATTCACGATAGATGAATATACTACACTAATAACAAAATATTATCTATTTAAGGACCAAGACCCATGTTTCATAGTGAGAGTGACTTATTTAAGTACATTATCATATAAATGTGGAAATAATTTCCCAAAGGATTGAATAGTTTAATATAATCTGAAAAACGATACATAAATAATAGATTTATTACAAGTTGATATGAAATAAAAAAATCAACTTATTTGGAATAACACAGAATATCTTAGATTATACTTTAAATAAATTCATAATAGATTTATCTGCATATTGGGAAAAATATAAGGGGTGATCCTAGATGATTTTAAGGGTATTTAATATAGAAAAATAAAAATGAATAAGAGATGATAAAAAATTAAATGTACCCATGCCAACAAAAAATATTTATAAGCTTAATATGGAATGAATAAATACATAACAAATAATTCCATTATAAAACATAACCATGGATACTATAATTGTATAATAATCACATGGAATATAAATTTCTAGTTTCAATATGATGGAATTCATAATTAAAGATATCATAATTATACCATCAAGGCCTCATCAAGTGCACCATACATAATGAGGAAAAATACAGGTTACATTGTCCCTTGAGACCTACAGATGAATTGATGGGCTATAGTGGTCCCTATACCTCACATGAAATGGGGGAATCATAATCATCATATAAATTCTTCTTTAACCTAACTTATTAAATTTAAATAACGTTCCCCAATTAGTAAACATAAACTTTAACCATTCAATGTTATATGGTGACTAATATCAATATATCGCCTCCATGGTCAAAATAATCATAATAAATTCAATACAAAATTATAGATTATATCATAAAACATTATTCCCAATCACACATAATATTCTACATCATTGTTTATATAGTTGGAAAAATATTTATAAAATCAATGAGTAACACTTAATAGAAAACTCATTTACTTTAAAAAAAGATTTATTTTGGAGAAATCATTATTTAAAACCATAATAGAACAAATATATTCTTCTCATAACAAAATATGTGATTTTATTAAAATAATGTAGGTTTAAAATCTATTATATATTCACTTGAAAATACATAATCATTCATGAAGTTCCCTTGAATCTGGCTTGTTTATTGAGAAGAATTTAAGAAAGATCCTTTTAAAAAATTTAACTCCCCATAAAAGAAATGAGTATTATAATTTACAAAGATATATATAACATTAAAACATAATTTATGAGAATAAAATATATTATTTATAATTTCATTTTTCTGAAGAGAATAAAAGAGTGACCATAATGAAATTGGAGGTTCGGGTAGAAAACTCTTACCTTATGTCTGAATGTGTTCTAAAAATATCTTTAATTAATGGATAATCTAATTAAATCATTAAATTAATTTATTCATAAACATACATACATGTAATTGATTTATAAAAAAAATTATGTTCATTTTTGTCTTTTTTATGATTTATAAGATACTGATTTATCACTCGGGAGAGTTCGTTTCTTTGGATTTCACGATCAGTATACCTGTATATGAGTACGAATGTTCATGTGGAATTTATATAATTATAAAAAATTGAATTTAAATGATACTACTGAACATAAAAAATATTAAATGGTTTTATATATCATTTTATTACATGGTAATAGGATTAATCATTAGACAAGACATTTAGTGATAATCGTTTAAATTTTTACACCTGTTTTTCTATCACAATGAACAATTATTGTTGTATTAATTAATATCATGTATATATGATAGTTAAAGAATAATTAAATTAGATTTAATACATATTTTATAATTTTATTATACCATTATTGTTTTTCATGACCATCCTTGAAGGATAAATTGAAAAAAATTGAAATCCTTGAAGGTTTGAAAATCAGCACCTCCCTGACAATGATTTCGTTTTAATAAAAGAGATTGATATAGTAGTTTGAGGAAAGATATTCCATAAAAATAATATCATTAAATTATATATTTTTATATATATGATACGAAAGTTAAAACGATCATTTGGATATAGGGGTGATGATTTAATAAGAAAATAAAATAAGTTGAAAATCAAATTAAATGAAAAAGAAGAAGGGTTTAACTCTTGAAATATATTCATTAAGAACCTCAATAGGGGAATGGTTTTTGGTATTTTGGAAATAACATGAGTTTAAGGAAGTGGGGATATACTGGGAAAAAGGATTTGGAAATAAATATTACATGCTTTAAGGGTTATTCGAGTGATGATAAGAGGGAGTGAGGGGTAGTTTTTATAGTAGAGGAGAGGGGTGATTTTTAATATCATTTTCATTATTTTATTATTTTTATCAAGACAAGAAATATTATTGATTTATGTGAGAATAAAAATTAATATATCCATATGATTAATAATAATGTATTCTTATAATATATATACATCACTAATGAATCAATAAATCATGTATTTATCATTTATCTTAAATTATCGTATTTTACTATTCACAAAACTCAAATATTTTAGAAAAATACATAAAATATACCCTAAACATTTTTATACCTCTATAATTAATAACTAAACTCCATTTTATTAAAATAATTTTATAAATATTTGAATTTAAATTTAAAATAAATTCATTATTTACCAGAAAAAGACACATTTATATTTAAAACCAAATTTATAACACTTTAAAAATTAACTAAGATCTATTAAATTTATCCTAAAATAATATGACATATAAATATTGATTTATAATTTCATATGGTAAAATTGAATTTTCTTTTAAATATTTTTTATTAGTTATAAATTATAAATTAAATATTTATGAGTTATAAAAAATATGAACACATAAATATTTATTTTTTAAAATATTAACTTACTTTTAATAAGATATTATCATATAATACATTCACATATGGCATGCCTAAATTTTATTTATAAATTCATGGATTATAATACTATTCATTAATCCCATTTATTATTTATAATGGTCATATTACTATTCCAAATGGAAAGTTACTATTTAATTTGTATTGGTATCTGAAGGTCCTAAAGTACCTATTATTTTTTTATTCATCACATATAATGATTCTATTGTGTTCTATATGTGGTTATATATTATTCACAAAATATAGAACTATTAAGTGAAATTTTATTGATATAATTTTCAGTCGTTAAATTCCCTCCTCCTTCAAAAATTTCATCCATGAAATTTTTAAAAGATCACCTCATAAACAGATTTGGGATGTTATTCACCATAAGCTCCTCAAAGATCCCATGTCGCCTATTCATTTTTTTTACAAAGTACGCATTCCTTTTGATTCATCAAATTCCTAAATACATGTTCTTTTGTGTCTAGAACCCAGATAGACTCTTCACTGTAAGATAAGTGAGGTTGTAATGCTATACCTTACAAAGTGGGTTGAGGTGTTTGCTCTGGTATGTATATTCTAAAAAAAGATGCAAGGAACACTATGTGTGCCTCATAAAGCCCAGGTAGAATTCCCAACTAATAAGACACAACTCTAATTCTATCCATAAATTCTAATTGAAAAATTTACCTAGGGAACAGTTTCCCATTCTTCGTAAATCATATAACACATTTACATGGAGAAACCTTCCAGAAAATGTGATCTCGCACTAAAAATTACAAATCCTTCATTCTATTATCAACACATATATTTTAACTGATTTGAGCTATTTTGATATGTGGTTGAATAGTACTTACTTATTTTACTTGTTTCCTCTAAAGATCTTGGCTTGAATCATCCTTTATACAACTTCATCTAAAAATGTCAGTGTATGACATGTCCTTCTATACAATGATCTATATGGTTCCATTTGAATACTTGATTTTAAACTATTATATTATGAAAACTCTGCCAAAGGAAAATATTAATCCCACATACCATTAAAGTCATGTAATCATGATCTCAGCAAATCTTTTAGAGTTTGGATCATTCTTTCAGATTAACCATCAGTTTTAGAGTAAAATCTAGTACTCAAATGAAGCTCAATATGAATATATTTTTGGATAATTAAAAAAACTGATGTATATCATATATCACGATCTAAAAAAAGTGATACAGGTTATCCTTGATGTCTTACAACATTATTTATATTGAACATTGTAAGGTGATCTTGTGGAAAATACTCCCTTATAGTGATTAAATTTGATGATTTGGTCAGTCATTAAACATTCACCCATATTTCATCATTCCATCTTGGTGTTTCAGGTAATCAAGTGAAATAATACACAGTGATTTTATCCCACTTATATATGGGAATAAGGATAGGCTTCAAGGCACCTCTAGGATGTTTTCTTTCTCCCATCACCTATTGAAAGACTAAACATCTTGATACATAATAAAAAATTTCCCACATCATATTATCCCACTAGAAATTTTCCATCAGTTCCTTATACATATTTTTGTTACCAAGGTGTATAGAGAAATTAGAGATATGGGAATCACCTAGTTACACCATTTTGGCTCCTGTATTGTTGTAACACATAGCCTCATTTTAATTTTTAGAAATACAACCACACACATGATGTCTGGAAACGTCCCATCAATCAAAATAATAATTTTCTTTGGAAGATTCTCAACATCAGACTGAGAAATTTTTATTCTTTCCAATAAATATGGTTGGGTATCCAATTGAAAAATTAATGAGTTTTCAGATTTTTTGATAATTCCCATAATCCATCTTCACAAGATCCATGTAGATATGACCATTTTCAATCATCATTTCATTCAAAACTCCATGATCCATCCTTCTCAATGCATATTCTACCTTATTTTCCTTACCTAAATGGTTGTGTATTAAAAATTCATAATCCTTGAGTAACTCGAGTGATCGCATTTCCCTCAAGTTGTGTTCTTTCTATGAGAAGATATATTTCATGATCTTAGGATCAGTATATATCTCACATCTTTCACTACAAGGATAATGTATCTATATCTACATAGTAAATATTACAATAGTTAACTCAAGATCATGAGTTTTATAGTTCTATTCATGAATTTTTAACTACCTTGATGCATATGAAATAACTATATCATTCTGCATAAGGACACAACAATGTACATTCATTGATGTATCACAATAAATCTGAAATCCCCCATTTCCATATAGTATAGTTAATATTTGAGCATTTAAAATCCTATTATTAAATTATTAAAAACATTAAACACATTATTTTTTATACAATCCTAACCCTTTTATGATTAAAATTATTTAATTGGTTAGGTGTTAGGGAAATGTTCTGAATGAAACACTGATAATAACCTACTAAAAATATAATACTATGTAATTATATTATGTTCAATAGTGTAGTCCATTAATAAATTGGCTTCTTTTCAAGATTAAACTAATATTTCATCCATATAGATAATGATTCCATGAAAAAAAACATTTTGAAGCTAGAATTCCCACCTTCTAAAATTTTGATATAACTCATTTAATCTAATAGTTTTAAAAATAATTTGAATGTGATTATTAGTATATTCATATATTTTTAGAGTATACAATGATATCATCAATAAAAACCACCTCAAATTCATCAAGATATTCCTTGAAAATAAAATTTATTAGATCCAAGTAAAATAGTTGTTGAATTAGTTATCCCAAAGGTCATTATTGTAGACTTGTAATGCCCAAACATGGTTCAAAATCATGTCTTTAGGATATATTACTTCCTCACACGAAACTGATGATATTCATATAAATGGTAAATATTTGAAAATACAATCATTCATGTAGATTATAGAATAAATAATCAATCCATGGAATATGATACGTGATATTTATCCTCAAAGCATTGATATCCTTGTAGTCAATACATAGTCTCATATATCTGTATTTCTTATTAATAATATTAAAATGCGCTCCACATTGAAAAAAATGTGGTGAATAAATCCCTTACTACGTAGATCCTCTACTTTATTATTCATCCCCACTAATTCTACGGTGGTTATTCTAAAAGGAGACTTTATATAGGCCTTGACCTAAGAATTAATTCCATAGAAAACTCAATTTTCGATTCTAAAAGATGTTGAGGTAAATCCTCTAGAAATATGTCAATTTATTATTGAACAATAGTTAAATCCTTAATTTGAATATTTAATTCATCATAGATATATATTGCGGTCTCTTCCTATTTAGTAATGAAATTCAGTAGAGATACTAGTGGTTGATCAAGATAAGAATATAATAGCAAAGTTGCTTCTCTAAATTTAATGGACTCTACATCATTATAAATAATGGTAACATATTTTTTATTACAAAATATATTCACATCATAATTTGAAATCCAATTTATATCATGTATTATATAAAAATAAATCATGGTTATGATGATATTTTCATAAACTAAAGAACTTTTCTGTGTCATGATGGGGATAGATCGACACATATTTGTTGCAATGGTACTTCCCTTAGAATTTTTGACTCGAAACTTTTGTATCAATTAAAAAGAGAAATGATTAATTTTCTTGGAAAACTAGGAATACATAAAATAGTTATACGGACCATTATCAAATAAAACATTCTCTATGTTTGAGGAAGTTATAAGGTACCTTTCACCATATCATTAAGAACATCAACCTCAGTAGTTGGGATTATAACACCCCGAGATTTTATGAAAAATATTATTTTCAATTTCATTGATGTATTGTGTTGTACACTATAATATGATTATATTGCGCTATATGCAACACCGTATTATCTTTTAGTATACGTAAACACTATTCTTGGCTTCTAATGCATGAAAAATCATCCTTCCTCAATAGCGTGTGTAGTACGCAATACTGAGTTTCACTGAACAGTGATATATTGTTATAATATTATTATAAACTATCCATTAAAAATATTATTAACCAAATTTTAAATTTTATAACATATCATTCATATTACAAATATTCTAGAACATGGTATGAGAACAAAATAATTTTTCTGGGTAAAATTAGTATTTTTCAATGAATGCAGTTTTGTTGCCTTTTGATGGGGAACCCACATTAATTCTAGTTTTTAGCATGTTTATAAGTTAAATTATATCAATTAAACTTATCAATTGTAATAAGGATATAAAAATTTACTTTGGTTAAATTTTTTATATTTTTATGTTAACTTTCATATTTTGATGAGTAGTAAAAATATGCTAAATTTTAATTAAAAACAAATTTTTTCTTCAAGATTATTTATATATATGTATTATAATATTTAATGGTTGAAAAGTATAAATAGAATATATTTTTACCATTTAATATAATTCAAGTCATTATCATTAATTTTATATTGAATTCATAGGTGAAAACATTTCGATCTTTTGCAAGGTTTTTACTTTTAAACCCCCTTTTCTCAATAGTGGGATTAATTTTAAATTAAATATTGAAAATTCTGTGTTTTGAATTTGCAAAAATTAATTCCATATTAGGAATATATAGATCCAAATTATGTTAATATTATACATTTTATTTATATAAATTATGAATTGTAACTATGGGAAATTTTATTTAATATAGTTAAAGGTAAATTAGGTAATTAACTGTAAAAATAAGATTATAAAATTACAGTAACACCAGTAAAAATTGAATTGGATGAATTAAATAAGAACCATATCACCTAATGGTCTAAATAGATTCATTTCATAGAATTTTGACCTTGAAAATGATGTAATTATTATTAAAACCAAAGAAAGTGACAACATGTCACTCTATTATATCTTATAAGTGTAAGAGTTTAAATTTAGTGATAAACTTTTTAAAACATAAAACATAAATAGTCACCAAAATTGTAATTAAATCATATACATCATGTGAATTTATTTATAATTTTTAGGGATTAAATAATTATCATTAATGGTGAATAAATATTAATGAAGAAATTTTCTATTTAGTGAAAAAGTCAATAATACAGTTTTAATTAAACTAATAGTGACCATAGAAGGCACAAAAACCAAACAAAAACTTATTGGTAGTGTAAATGTAAACCATAAGCATACATTAATTCAATAGTTTACCATTTGGATCCTTATAATAGGGATTATGACACTTATATTATTTTATTTTAAATGATGTCAAAGTTTTCATCTTAATGATTTAATAAATATAACAATTTAATTGTTGTTATTTTAAGATGATAAATTCGAGTAAAAGTATTCTTATGGATGATATTGGATTTACCTGCATAATAATATTTTAGTTTTAATTTTTAATCAATAAATATGAATATTAAATAATTATAAAAAATGGTTGTAGTAATTATTTTATTAATGGAAATATCAAATGAATTGTTTTAAAAATATCAAAATAAATATTATATGAACAAATTAAAGTAATTAATGATTTTTTTATACGAATATGATAGGTTGAAAATCCATTAAATATTTTGGTTCGAATATACCCTCTCTTTGGATTTTATTTAAATTCATATAAAATAATAGTGTCAAAATTTACTCTATTTTTATTTTATAAAAATAATATATTATCAAATTGTTTAAAAATGAAAAAAAAAATATAAAAATTATAAATTGAAATTTATATGGTCTAAAATTTCATAAACTATCCAATTATGTAAAATTAAAAACACATAAGTAATTATTTATAATAATTTAAAATTTTTAAATTTGGTACCACAAATAAAATTAAGTAGAATAATAACGATAAATCAAGTTGATAAGGTTTAAAATAAATTCCCTAAATGTTTAAATTTTATTGGATGATGAGATTACAAACCTATCTCATCTCATATTCTTATTTGAGTCATTTATGGTAGTTTTTAGGTAGGTTTTGAGTTTATTATAAATTAATATTTTAAAGGTTTCCAAAAGGGCCCCTTTCATCTCTTATAAAAGGGAACCTATTCCCTCTCCTCCTCGCACCACTTTTAGCCTTCATGCTCGACCAAAACCTAAAAATTTATCTTCTCTACTTCCTTAAAAAAATAATAGAGGTCATGGTATTTTTAAAAGACCAACTTTAGTGCCCTAATAAGATGTTTAGAAGAGGCGCGTCGAAGATGATGTAATACCCTTTACCGATTACTTCAAATTTATTTCTTCTTCTACATAAATTTATATATTAGTTAATTATAAAGTAATAAAATCAATATCACTCATATTATAATATTTTATTATAAATATTAAACATCCCCATTTCATCTTCTATCAATCCAATGGAAAATGAAATCACCACGCGTGTGTACGTACAGAATACAGTCTCCATGCCATGGTGTGATCTGTTTTCCCCCACCACCTTAGTTGGATGGGTATAATGGTGGAATATATAACTATATATGATTATTATAGGCTGATACTAATTATGAGATATTATATAATCTACTCTAATACCATTCAATAATTATGAGAATGATATCATCGCTCGTGCGTACATACTGATTACTATCTCCAAGACGTGATGAGATTCATTCTCGATGTTATCCATTCAAGAATTAATATAAACTATATATAATAAAAAATACTGAAAAATGTGACATAATAATGATACTAGATTTATGTGTATGTTATTTACTTTCTTCTATTAAATTTAATAAGGAAACAAAAATATCGTTCATGCGTACGTATGGCCTACCATCTCCATGTATGGTGTATTTCATTCCATTTATTGATCTATCATATATATTAATATGTGAAATATATATTATATATAAATCATTTATTACATTTTGTAATTATAAAAATCAGGTTATATGTAATATTATCAAGAACAATAAGTCCAAAAACATTCGATAAATGAAAATATTTTACCCAAAATGTTTATTTATCATGGAATTGACAAAAGAATGGGTAATATAATGTAATTAGTGAATAATATATGATATGATAAATATTATTATGGTTCTTTTACATGTTAATAATATGTTTACAAACACTATAAAGGAGTCTTAAATACCTACGGAAGAAATTGGACATAAGGTAAGGGATACTTTTACAATCTCATTTTTATCATAGATAGTTTATACGTAAGTATTAACTGGGGTTATATGTATCATCCATTTCCACGCTTTAAAGAAATGTTTTAAAAAATTATTGACTATTCTTAAATTAATGTTTATAGTCATGTTTACCACTTTTTTACTTTTACTATGTACTATGTAATGAATGTTTCTTTTGTTTACCATACAAGGTACTTTTTTGACTTTTCGTTTAGATGTTTTCGTGTTTGTTTTCTATTAAATTATATTAGTTTTAAATTGTATGACATATTGAGAAAGGAAAAATGTTATTGATGTAGAAAGGTTATTTACCTCAATAAAAGAGTTCATGTGTTTTGTCAAAATTATTTTCCATCTAAGATAATATAGGGTTTTTTTGTATCTTTATTATTACATTGATTTGATTATGTTCTGATGGAATTATATTTATGAAGTCCATTTATCTTATATCGACTATATTATGATGGAATGATGTTTAAGAATCCTATTTTTATTACATGGGTTATGTTATGATGTATGATTTGTGATTTTGTGGCACACATAATAATGGTATCACTATAAGATGGGTGGGAATAATATATCTCTCCAATAAATTGGGTAAAGATTTATATCTCATGAGATAGAAATGTCTGGAATGGCAAGTAAATTCGGTTCAGTAATACAGGGCTGGAACGGCAAGTAGATGTGGTTCAGTAATGGAATTTTTCCACTATGATGGTCTTGGCAGCAATTTCATAGCTACTATATAAATCATATCATGTGCATAATGGGTTTCCAAATTTACATGTTTTATTCCAATGTTACTTGATCATGATGAATGTTCCTTTATGATCAATTACTTATAAAATTCCATGTTTTATGTCATTAATCATGATTTTGATGTTTATATTTTATGTTTATGTTTTATCTTTCAAATGTTTTATGGATTGTTTTATGTTCACCATATTTACCCTTACTAAGCATTTGAGCTCACCCTTTTTATGTTTTATTTTCCCCAGGATATAAAAAAAGGATTTAGGTAAGAAAACAAAATTAGAAGATCATTGTGGGAGATTTTGATGATCTTTCACAATGATTAGAAGATTATGTCCCTTGTTTCCAAAGACACTAAACTATTACGGTCCTTGGGTGTCTATTTTTGTTATTAATTATGTATTTCGAAAAAGTGAAGTAATTTCCTTGTACGTCATGTTTGGGTCTCTACTATTGGTATCAGAGGAAAGGTTTAGTTAAACTTTAAGAACTAGGATGCGAAAAATTTAGTGAGATCATTAGAGATGTTTCTAAGGTATGTCTAGGGATGTCTCTAAGGCTAAGTATAAGAATAGGTTACAGTCCTATAATTTTGATAATGATCATAAATAACATTGGATTAAACCTAAGATGATAGAGATTGAAAGTACTCCCCTTGATTATGTTGTTTTCCTAGTTTCGATTATCCCTCTCACACTATTAATTTTGGGTTTTATAAAATTGCTATTAATAGGATGATTAATGATAATGAAGGATATGATTGACAAATGGGAATATTTTCTTCATGAGAAACTAAATGAAATGGGATTTGGAAGTCCAAATATTGTTATTATGCCTAATCAAAAATCTCATAATATGATCAATAATCTCAACTTTGGTACGATTTTCACTCTACTAAGAAGAGAAAGATGGAGTTTCATGATGATAAGAGAGGAAATAAAGTTCAATTTCCATCATTTGAATCATGTGGTTAGAGGAATCAAGGGGAATGTTTCAAAGGAACTAGAATATGCTTTGGGTGTGGAAAAGAAGGACATAAAACAAGTAATTTCAATGGAAAAGGATAAGGTAACACCATGGACAAGGATAATGGTATTTATAAGACATAAACAACAGTTAAATGTTTTAAATGTGGAATGTACGGGCATTATGGAAACCAATTCCCTATGGGAAAGTCTCATTAAGAGAATAAACATGGTCGTATGGGATGTAATTATGATGATAATGATGAATAGACTACAAATGGTATTTGAGATGAAATAATTGTTGAAGTTTTATCAATGGTTTAAGAAGGTAGTGCAATGATTGTATTTTTTTCAAGAGTTATGTTATATAGGTAATTTAATGGTACTATGGAATAAAGAAACAACTAAGGATTGTTACAATATAGTTTTTCAAAAATTATTTGAAAGTATATGTTTAATGGTACCGGTAACAATGAAAGGATATTCATATATTTTTTGAAAGAAGATGATATGTGCATAATGAATGGATATTGATAAAATAATTGTATTAACAAGCTCAGGACTGATATAAGGACAAATAGACTTCATTCTTTGAGTATATAAGAATTTTTTGGATTTTTGTATGTGGAAAGAGTAAACGTTTTACAGCATTCATGTTTTCACAAAGGTTCTATGGGAATTATTGTTTTAAGAATATATGATTAAGGTATTCACATTTTTCAAATTTGATCAAAAAGATATATCTTATGATATATGGGGGATAAATGATTGTAATCACATGCTTTGTATATGACATATCTCGTAATTTTTATCTTTGTACTATGAGATTAGACCGAACTATTTTAGATATGAATAAAGATTGGAATGAATTATGATGGACATTATATAGTATTGATTAAGTCTAGAACTTTTTGATATTATGATAGTATAGTTTTAGAAAAACGACAACCTGTAGGACGGGCAACAACCTGTCACTTCAAACAAGGATGCGGAAATAGAACCCAGAACCGATGTGCGACATGCCATTATTACCTACCAGTAGCCTACAGGAAATTCCTGGTTAGTAGAAAGTAGTTTTATTTTATTAAATGGTATGATAGATAAGGTATAAGTCCATTTTAGAATCATATACAATTAATCTCACCATATATGGTCTTATATATATTTGATAACATTTTCTAACCTTTTGTTCGCGATAGATGGAATGACCCATCAATCTATCACAGGATCTGCTAACACTTCATCAATGAAAAATTCAACTACATTTCATTCAATAAGAGATGAAGTGGAAATATTTCATCAAATGTCCAGTGATAATATTACACTAACATCACATAAGTATTTATCCTTGTGAAAAAATTTAACAACATTAGGGTAATGATCTTGGAAATAAAAAACGTTGTCCTAGTACCCTCATATCCGATGAATTAGATGGTACCTTAGAGCATCATAAATTTATTCCATTCTGACTGTTGTCTTTTTCAGAGCCATGTTCTATACCACTCTGCATCAGAACATGACGGTTATATTTCTCTTACATATACATATTTTCACCTATGTTCTGAAATGTGGAAACCCAGTGATGAGTTAATATGGGTCACCATTACATTTCTTACGTTAGTTTTTAAAATTAATTTTTAGTATTCCATTTTTTGATGTGTGTTTCTTTGAAAGAAATTTCATGTAGTAAACCATTTATAACCCCAATGAACTTTGAGGGAGATATTCATTTTAAGGGGGGTACACTGTAACACCTCAAGATTTTATGAGAAATATTATATTTAATTTTTTTGATGTCTTGTATTGTACGCTACAATAAAATTAACTTGTTCTATATTCAACAATGTATTATCTTCAAGTATACACAAACACTATTCTTGGCTTCTGTTTCATGCAAGAGTGACCTTCCTCAATAGTGTCTGTTTTATGCAATATCTAGTTTCACTAATCAATGATATATTGTTATAATATTATTATGTACTAGCCATTATGAATAGTTTTAACCACAATTTTAATTTTATAACACAACATTCATCTTTAAAATATTCTAGAACATGGTATGAGAAGAAAATAATTTTTTTTCGGTTAAATAAGTATTTATAAAAAAATGTAGTTCAACCGCCTTTTGATGGAGTGCCCCCATTAAATATAGTTTTTGACATGTTTATATGTTCAATTAAACTAAATGATATTATTAATTTAAATAATTATTTAAAAATTGTCTTTGGAATGTTTTTTATTTTTCTTGTTAACTTTCATATTTTGTTGAATAGTAAAAATACGGTAAATTTTAATTAAAACAACTTTTTCCCTCAAGATAATTTATATTGTTAAATTATAATATTGAATTGTTTAAAATTATAAATATAATATACTATAATAATTTAATATAATTAAAATTGGTATCATTAATTTAACATTGAATTCATAGGAAAAAACATTTCTATAATTTGTAATGTTTTAACTTTTAAAACCCATTTTCTCAACAGCGGGACTAATATTAAATTAAAAACTGTAACTTATATGTTTTAAATTTAGAAAAATGGATTCCATATATGGAATAAATTTTTATAAATTATGTTAATAAGATACTTTTTATTTTTAGACATTATGAATAGTAACTACGTTGAATCTTATTTACTAATGTTAAAGGTAAATATTGTTATTAAGGGTAAAATTAAGATTATAAAATTACCCCAACACCATCCAAAATTCAATTGGATGAATATAAGTCGACCCATATCACCTAAGGGTCTTAATAGATTCATTTTAGGTACTTTTGACCATGAAAATGATGTAATTATTATTAAAACCAAAGAAAGTGATAACATGTCACTCTCTTATATCTTATAAGTGTAATGATTTTAATTTAGTGAAAAACTTCATAACTGTAAAGAACCTGAAATTTCAAATAATTTTTTTTATTAATTTATTTGGAATTTTATGAGACTGCAGCTTCTGACGTCAACTGATTCTGAGGCCCGGTGTGCCCGGAATAAATTTCCGAAGTTTAGCTCAGGTACGTTCAGTGAACGCACGAGCGTGCTTTTCTAACTTTTGAACCGGTGCTCGGAATCGAATTCTGAGGCCACCAATGAAACCGCAATGCCGGTAATTTCTTAAGAAGACCTTCACTGGAGTTTCATTTTCTCGGGGAGAGCTGTTGATAAAAATGGAATAAGTGTTAAGTGAAATAATGTTTTGTACAACTTTATTTCACATTCAAGTGGTTTAACCCCATGTGTGGGAGTTGGGTGGTACCCACTTGAACGTAAATCCTCTTGATAGGTTTTTGTCAGGTGGGGCCCACATGAGCCCCGTCCCTTCAAATTCCATAACATCTCTAAAAAACCCCACTTTAATTATGTGACACACCCTCTCATTAATGATGCCAACTTTACTTCATTTAATTTTGACAAGTTCAAGATTAACTATGTTAAGTTAATTCAACGTTTGAATTTTGGAAATGCATGGTTTGGGTAATAAAATAAGAAGAGTATTATTCTATTTGGGGTTTTTTGGTTTTGTGGGGAATTGGAGGAGTTAGAACTCGTCTTCTTCGTTAAAAAATGCGAAGAATGTCAAGACCTCGACATAGAACGTCGTCACCACAAGGAGTTATTGACGTGCCATTCTTCTCCTCTCTGCAGCCATTGTGAGACGCCATCCACCTTGGACATATGCCGATTCCATCAACCGCGACACCGACCTCCATCACTGTTGTTGAGGTAGGGGGTTTTCATAGATAATTTTTTTGTAAATTTTACCCTCGTAAGTGGGTATTAAATTCCAAGGTGTTTGTATAATTTATTTTGAATAAACTATACCCTATAAATTAACGTATTATGGATTGAGGTAGAGATTCTTTTTTAATTTCCATTTGAGTGGATTTGTCTCAAGAGCTTGAGTGTTCAATAATATGATGTTATTATAATTTATACTTGAATATGTTATACCCTTGTCAATGATTCAAAGCATGTGTTTAAATGTTGCCATTTGATAACACCAAACATCGAGGGCGCGGGCCGAACAAACACGGCCCGAAAACCCTCCGCAGCTTGTTGTGGTTATGCGGATTGACGGAGATGGTGGAAAGGGACCGCAACGGCGTTTGAAAGCCTTCACGGTGACGAGCAGGTCCCGGGAGGACCGCTGACGAAGACGACGGGCAAATCGGACCACCGGAGCGCGTCGGGTGGTCCGCAGATTGTTCTGCCGGCGCGCCTCACCGGCACGGCGG
The DNA here is from genome assembly GCA_963277665.1 of Viscum album. Lineage (NCBI taxonomy): Eukaryota > Viridiplantae > Streptophyta > Magnoliopsida > Santalales > Viscaceae > Viscum > Viscum album. The sequence continues at coordinate 1,439,183,560 of OY728133.1, read as the reverse complement.
CGGCGCCCAGCAGGCCACTGAGAAGGATCTTCTGTGGCTGTTCCATAGAGGTTCTTTGGGCTTCCGGTGTCAATTAGAGTCAAGGTCGGAGCCCCCCCCTCCCCACTCCGTGGCATCCGCTCGGCCATGTTGGCTGAGTCGCAGCCGGTTCGTGCCAGTCAGCCTGGACCGCACCGGCTGGGCCTGGCCGCGCCTGGTGGGTCGGGCTGCACCTGCCGGGACGGGCCGCGCCAAATCTGGGCCGGACCCAAACCCGGGTCAGATCGGCCCGTTTCGGGCCTCCCCATGGGGTACTGGGCCGGGTCATACCGGGCCCAGACCCCCTGTTTTTGGACAGTTCTGTTCAAAAGCCCATAACATGGACAATGGACCTCCGATCAATGCACTGTCACTTGTGATGCAATCATTCGATTGAGATGGTCGTTTCGGTATATTACACTCAAGGTTTCAGAGAACTTTGGGTATGGCCGGGTTGGTTCGGACACGAAACCAACCGGGCCCTCGGAGCAGAAACACTTATAACTTGAGCTCCAGATGTCAGATTGACATGCCGTCAACTTTATCGGATTCCTATTAGTGAGAAAGAACTTTTTTCTTACTCCTCCCATGCTTTGGACCTATTTGGAGTATGGTTGGATTGGTTTTGACTTAAAAACAAACCGGGCCCCTAGAACAAAAAATCCAATAACTCTCAGACCGGGCGTCCGAATGATGCGCCATCTGTTGCGTTGAGTTCCCTTTTTCGAGACGGAACTTTGGGATACATCAACTCCAGACTATGGTTTAGTTGATGTATTGAACTCTGGGCTCGTGGAGAGGACCCTCCTGGAACGAGCGTGCTGTGTGCGGAAACCCTAGAGCTGTTTCAGACTTGATGACTGCTGATCGATCGAATCGGAGTGTTTCAATAGCCTAGTGGGGAGCGCTTGGTTGTCGTGGAAGACCCACGGCGGAGGAGAGCTTGGTTGTAGCATCATACCCGTGGTACTCAACAGAAGGAGTACCTCTGTAGGCTATGAGGGGGAGAACATGGTTGTAGCGGAAGACCCATGGTGGGAAGCTCTTGATTGTAGCAGCAGGCCCACAGTACTAGACAGGTGGAGTACTACAGTAGTATAAGGTTAGTGAGAAGCGCTTGGGTGTAGCCACATGACCACTGTAATCGATAGAGGAGGAGTTCCCCTAGCTGCTTTGGGTTCGACGGTGAAGGCTTTCATACTAGAATCCTTCGTGGGATCGACGACGACAACAACCTTACTAAAATCCTCTGTGGGTTCGGTAGTGATGACTACAGTACTTGTATCCTACGTGGGTCTGATAGCTTAGCTGGTCTTGTATCCTACGTGGGTCCCAGCTAGATGAATCAGTAACTACATCTGATTATCTCCTTTTTCATTAAAAATGATGTATACCGGTGTGAGTTGAGTATTGAATTTCAATCATTATCTTCGATATGATTGACTTGCTTTCCTTTGTGGATTGGGTTGTTCTTTCCTGTGTAGACTTGGTTGTACTTTCCTGTGTGGACTGGGTAATACTTTCCTATGTGGACTGGGTTATACATTCTTCTGTGAACTAGATCGAATATGGCCTTGGATGTTGGAGTCGAACTGGTATTGATGAATTAGGTATATGTATGGGGAATATACCTAAGTGGAGACGATTGATACTTCATGTTTTGTATCTTTTCATTGTAGTTTATCCTTTTTGGATTCACGGAGACCTTCATGGGTCTCGGAGTCCCTACTGAGTATCGTATACTAACCCATGCATGGGCTTCTCCCGCACTACATTGTGTTGGTTGTAGACGACGGACATCACTGATCGTAGTTTCAGCTTGTAGAGGTGGACAGTACCCGGGGGAGGATCTCATGATGAGTCAGTGCCTGAAGGTGGATATCACGTCGAGTCAGTTCCCGGAGGTGGATTTTATGACGAGTCGGTACCCAGAGGAGACGGACGGACGTGGAGTGCTTAGGAGGAGATCTGTACCTACCCTATAGGTAGGAATCCGGAGGATGATCCCGGAGCAGCACATCACCTTTCACTTGTTGCCCTTTTGAGTTGTACTTTTCATTCTATTGTAGTTGTACCTTTCTTTTGGGCTTGTATTTCTGGCCCCTTGTACTTTCAGCACGTTTAGTTTACTGCTTTACTTAGAGGTTGCTTCCTCTTGTACTCTATTTTGTTGTTTACTTTTTTTAAAAGGATATGCTTTGCCTTTTAATTGGGATTTACGCCTTTGGTTCTAGTCGCCATCCCCTGGACTATGGAAGGCGGGCTTCGGGTACTCACGACACAGGCCCTGAGGACGGGTCGTGACATTAACAATTCAAACATAAATATTCACTAGAAATCTAATACAATTATCTTCATCCTATGAATTTATTTAGAATTCTTAGGGATTAAATAATTATCATTAATGGTGACACAATAGTGATGCAATAATTGTTTATCTAGTGAAAAAATAAATTATAAGGTTATTATAAAACTAAGAGTGACCATAAAAGGCAGAAACACCAAACCAAAACATATTTTTCATGTACAGGTAAACCTTAATCATCCAATGGTCTAATATTTGACCGTTTGGATCCAATAAATGTGATTATGAAACTTATATTATTTTATTTCAAACCATGTCAAAGTTGTTACCTTCATTATTTAATAAATATAAAAATTTAAATGTTGTTATTTTAAATTGGTAAATTTGAGTAAAAGTATTCTTATGGAAGTTATTAGATTTATCTTCATAATGATATATTTTTTTTAGTTTTTATGCAATAAATAAGTATATTCAAAAATTAGAAAAATAATGTAGTAATTATTTTATTAAGGGAAATATAAAATATATGGTTTTAAAAATATTTAAATAAATGTTATATGAACAAATTAGTACACTCAAGGAACGTTTTTGATTAATATGACATGGTAGGAATCTACTAAATATTTTGGATCGAATATATCCTCTCTGTGGATTTTATTTAAATTTAAATAATTGAATAGTGTCAAAATTAACTCTATTGTTATTTTATAAAAATACAATATTAATAAATTTTTTAAAAAACACAGAAATATTTAAAAATTAAAAATAATAATTTATATTTTAGAAAATGTAATAAAGTTTCCAATAATATACATTTTAAAAACCCTATGTAATTATTTATAACAAATTTAAATTTATAATATTATTACCACAAGTAAAATTAAATAGATTAAATAAAGTGAAATCAAGTTGATAAGGTTTATAATAAATTCCCAACATGTCTAAATTTTATTGGCTGATTATATTACAACCCTATCTCATCTCATATTCGGATTTGAATCATTTTTGGACGTTTTCAGGCAGGTTCTGTGTTTATTATTATTTTATATTTTAGATGTTTTCAAAAGTTCCTCTCTCCTCTCTTATAAAATGGCACCTCCTCCCTCTAATCCTCACACAACATTGATCATTAAATATCTACCAAATCCTAAAAATTTATATTCTTCACTTAAGTATAAACAAAATAGATGTGGTCTTCTTCTTCAAATTCCAACTTTAGAGCCCCAAGTGGAGGTTTAAAAGAGGCGCGTGGAAGAAGAGGTAATATCCTTTACTGATTATTTCAAATTTATCTATTCTTCTACTTAATCTTATTTACTTGGTTCATTATAATGAAATAACATAAGTATAACTAATATAATTATATTTTATTATAAATAAAAAAACAACCCCATTTCACCTTCTATCCATCCTTTGGAAAATGAAATCATCGTGTGTGCGTACGTACGGAATACCACCACCATGTCATGGTGTAATCTATTTTCCACCACCACCTTATTTGGATGGGTATAATGGTGGAAATAATAACTATATATGATTATTATAAAATTATATTAATTCTGAGATATTATATAATCTACTCCAATACCATTAAATAATTCTGAGAATGATATCATCACTCGTGCGTACGTACGGATTACCGTCTTGACGACATAGTGATATTCATTATCTATGTTAACCATTCAAGAATGAATATAAAGTATAAATAATAAATAATCTTGAAATATGTGACATAATAATGATACTGGATTTATGTTTATGTTATTTAATTAACTCTATTAAATTTAATAAGAAAACAAAAACAATGTTCTTGCATACGTACGACCTACCATCTCCATGAATTGTATATTTTAATCCATTTATCTATCAAAAATAAATATTTATATTTACAATATATATTATATATAAATCATGTTTTAAATTATTGAATTAAGTAAATCATGTGATAAGTAATAAAATCCAGAACAAAAAGTCCAAATACATATGATAAATGAAACAATTTTACCCAAAACGTTACTTTAACAAGGAATTGTAAAAAAAACGGGTAATATAATGTTATATGTGAATCGTATATAATATCATAAATATTATTATGTTTCTTTTACTAGTAAATAATATGTTTAAACCAACTATACAGGAGTCTCGGACAAATATAGAAGAAATTGGACATAAGGTAAGAGATAATTTTGCAATCTGATTTTTATCTGTGACGGTTTATACATAAGTATTTACCGGGGTTATATTAATCATTCATTTCCATATTTTAGATAAATGTTTTCATAAATTATTTACTATAATTCCATGTATTTTTAAATTCATATTTAACCCTTTTTGACTTTTACTATGTACTATTGAATGAATCTTTCTTTTGTTTACCATACGAGGTACTTTTCATCTTTTCCGGCCAAAGTATGAGAAGATTGCTTTTTTTAACTATACGGCATGAATGAATTTTTTTGATTTCATAGAATATTATTTCCATTAATCTTCCTTTACAAGTTTTCATGTTTATTTTCAATTAACTTCTTTTTGTTTAAAATTTTATGACATATTGTGAAAGGAAAAAACAAATTGAAGTAGAAAGGATATTTTCCTCAAGAATGTAGTTCATGTGTTTTATCAAAATTATTTTCCATCTAAGATAATATATGGTTGTATTTATATCCCATTTATTGTATTGATTTTATTATGTTATGGTGGAATTATTTTTATGAAGTCCTTTTATCTTATATGGATTATGTTATGATGGCATGATGTTTAAGAATCCCTTTTTTACATGGGTTATGCTATGATGTATGAATTATGATTTTGTGGAATACATAAAAATGGTATCATTATGATATGGGTGGGACATATACCTCTCTCAAATTAATTGGGAAAATATTTATATCTCATGAGATATGCATGGCCAGAACGACAAGTAAATTTGGTTCAGTAATACAGGGCTGGAACGACAAGTAAACCCGGTTCAGTAATGGACTTTGTCCACTATGATGGTCTTGGAAGCAATGCCTTGGATACTATGGATATGATATCATGTTATTAATGGTTTTCCACAATTTCTTGTTTTATCCCCATTCTAATTTATCAAGATAAATGTTCCTTTATGTTCTATGCCTTATGTACTACCATGTTTTATGTAATGACTCAAGATTTTGTTTAGATTTAATGTTCATGTTTTTACGGTCAAATGATTATGGATTGTTTTATGTTCCCCATGTTTACTCATACTGAGAATTTGAACTCACCATTTTTATGTTTTCTTTTCCCTAGGATATAAAAACTGTTTTAGGTAAGAAAAAAAGTGTAATATCTATACGAGAGATGATGAAGATCATTCACCATGATTAGAAGATTTTGTCCCATGTTTCCAAAGACACTAAACTATTACAGTCCTTGGGTGTCTGTTTTTGTTATGTGTTAAGTATTCTACAAAAGTGATGTAAATTCTGTGTATGTCAAGTTTGGGTCTCTATTGTGGCTGTATAATCTTAGTGTTTTTCCAATGCACTTATTTGGGGAATGTTTCCTTGATGCTTATTACAATCATTTGTATAATCTTCCATCTCTTTTCCAAAATAACATTGAACATTGTTTGATTTTTTTCATTCCAATATCATCATTATCTTGGTCGAATTTTCCTCCACACATGTAATAAACCCTAATACCCTTCAGGCAAGTATCGATGTGTTTCTTCCCATAATTATCATTTGATGGGATATTATATAATCCCTTCATCTATTTTATTTATTTTATTTTCCAGAGTATTCATCAAACCTTTTCTTTTGTTTCATTACTTTAAGGTCTTATGACTTGGATAATTCTTTTTTATATTGATTTCACATGAGAAATTATATTTGTATTATTAGAATGTTTTTTAAACCAGTTCCCTTTTTAGTTGTGAGTTTAAACAATCAATAAATCAATCAATATTGTTCCATGGACTATGTTTGTAGTGTACAACATTCAATTATAGCCTTGTATGTTTATCTTACTACTTGGAAACATCCTCAACATTGTTTTTCCTCAGATTAAAGAATTGTATTTCCATTTCTTCTAGTTGTTCACGAGGAAAATATTTTTCTTTGAAAACTTCCTTAAAATCCATCCATTCTATATTTTCAATCACTTAATCATCCTCTGAGACTACCATTTATCCACATTTCTCGATCAATGGTAAACTTCCATGAAAAAGTTCTCCATTTCATTATATCCTAATGTAATAAATTTCCTCTCAATGGAATTTATCCCCTAGTGAAAGAGAAATTTCTTTGTAATCTCACTGAATTATGGAGGTTGTTTTCATATAATGTGGTCTAACATATATCCTCAATTTTGTGGTTAAGGATTTTCCCTATAGGTAAGGTTATTGTTCATAACCATAGACTGCTATCCCAGCATAGTTAATTGTCTCTCCGCACCGATTCTAGCTCTAGAACAAACATCATAATATTTCATAAGAAGGAAATACTTACATGGGATAAATTAATTCATCTAGTTTCCATTCCATCCATTAAGATCCATTTATAAATAATGTCATAAAATAAATTTGGTTATAATTCAAAATGTATAATGTTGAACTAGGAAAATAAATAACAAAAATTAAACTCTACTGTATGTCTAATCTCATAATCATTACCATCGTTTCATTGGGGACATATTTAGAATTAAATCCTTAATAATTGTTTTTAATGAAAATTTGAAATTTCTGAAGCATATCCCCTAGGAGATTCTAATAAGGATCCCAGTATTGCTCAATGTTGTGTAGAAGGTTACCTAGATTTTGGCCCAAAATTTTTTTTTGGAGATGTTACTCCTAGGTACATATCTTCCTGAACCACATACACTTATTGTATTCAGATATGTATATATAACCTAGGATGATCCACATAATATAAACCCTTCCAAAAGTATATGATTTTATTGTAATCTTATACTAAATGTCTATCATTGGGTTTTTATACCAAGTCTATGTTTTCTACGACTACAATATCAGGATTCTACCAAAATTACACTAATACCAACTATAAGGTCATATAAACTAGATTCCTAGATCTATTTATTTATTTTATTAAATTTTTATATAAATAAATAAGTCATATCCTGAATGAATGAATTTTTTAGTAGAATTGGTAAACTGTATACATACCTAATAATATCATTACAACATGAAATGAAATACAATATGTCAACCTATTTTGAATCACACATAAACAACAAGATTATTCTTGAAATTCTTTTATAATTGACTTTTTTACATCATGGGAAGAAAACAAAAGAATTCGGTGATCTCAGATTCATATTAAACTTATGTAATACAACATATTCTTATGTAATAAGGGAAGATGATAAAATATAAGTACTCATTCGATTGAAATAGAAGCATGTGCTTAATATAGAAGGAATAAAATATGAATACATAATTCTATAATAAATCATATCCATGGATTCTCAATTAATCAAATAATTACTTCTAATATAAATTACTATTTTCATAATAATGGAATTATTAATACTAGGCATCATAATCATACCATCAACACCTCGGCTAAGATACCATACAGAATGGGTAAAGCCTAGGATAGTTTTTCTCATGAGACTATCAAATGAATTGAGGGACTCTAGTAGGCCACACCAATTAATTACTATGTATAATTAATTTCTCATATGAAATGGGAGAAACATAATTAACATATAAATTCATAATGAAACTAATATATTAAATGTAAATAACTTTCCTTAGTAAGTAAACATTAACACTAACCATTCAGGGTAATATGGTAAATGAAATCAAGATAGTACATCCATAGTTGAAATAATAATAAACCATTAAATAAAATATGGTAGATTATATAATAAAATATTAATCCCCATTAAAAACAAGAATTAATAAGAGTATTGAAATATATGGTAATAGCCTTACAAAATCATCATGTAATACTTAAGAAAAAACTCTTTCACTTTGAAAAAGAATAGTCCTTTTAGAATAATAATTTTTTAAAACTATAATGGAAATAATATTGATTTTTCAAAATAATATAATAGATTTTAGATAGTTTTTGGTGGCTTAAAATAGAAAATAACGTTCACATGGTAATATTTAAGGATTCAAGAAATTCACTTGAATCGAGTTTGTTTATTATGAGGAATTTGTGAAGGATACTTTTAAAACATGTATATCCCTATAAAATATAGAAGGATTATGGTTGGTATAAAAAAATATAAAATTAAAACATACTTTATTAGTAGTAAGTAAAATAATTAAGAATTTAATTTGGGTAAAGAGGGAAAAAAGTAACACGAATGAAATTGTAGGTTCTGGTAGAAAACCATTACCTTATGTACAAATGTGTTATGATCATTATATTAACATCATGGATAATGTAATTAAATCAAAAAATTGATAATTTTTTATCCTTATATTCTTTAATTTGATTTATTATAATTTTATTTAGTTCATTTATTGATTTGTTTGATGAGTTAAAAGATACAAATTTATCATTTGGGTGCGTTTGTTTCCTTTGTTTTCATGATCGATATACTTGTTTTTTAGTATTGAAGTTCATGTAAAATGGATATAATTACCTAGAAAATAATTTATATGATATGAATTTAAATTAATATTTTTAAGTGGTTATATATATATTTTTGTTTCATTATATGGGTATTAATCACTTAAAGCGTATTTAGTTATAATTGTTTAGATTTTTTCGACGGTTCTTCAATCACAACCAACATTTTTTATTCTATTAATTAATAACATGTATATATGATGGTTACATATTCATTAAATAAATTATAAAAAATATTATATAATGAGGTTATACTATAATAATGGTTTCATAACCATCCTTGAAGGATAAATTGAAAAACAAAGGTTCGTCGTCCACGAAGGTCTGTAAATCGGCACCTCTCGAATGATGATTTTTTTAAAATAAAACAGATAGAGATAGTATTTTGGGGAATGATATTCCATTAACATTATATTAGTCATGTACATTTATGAGATACTTGTTTTTCCATGATCATTTGGATAGAGGAGGTGAGTATATGATAAGAAAAAAAATTAAACTGAAAATACAATTAATACAAAAAGGAAGAGGGGTTCCCACTCGAGATATCCTCCTTGAAAACCTCATTAAGGAAAGGGGTTTTTGGAAATACCAAGACATCATGGATTTTGGGAGAGAATAGGGAATATTATTTTAGTGGAACTTTTACATGATTAAAGGTTTATAGGATTGAATAGTATATGGAGTAAGTTGTTGTTTTTATAGTGGAAGAGAGGGGTGATTTTTGAATACGTTATTCATTAGATGATTATTTTGATGAATAAAAAAAATAATGTTTATTAATGTGAAAAAAATTTATAAGTATATATGAGTTCTAACCATGTGTTCATAAAGTATCATTACACCACATATGACTCAAAAAATCATGTATTTAGTATTAATCCTTAATTATAGTCATTTACCATTCACAAAAAATTCATGTATTTCAGAAAAACCCAAATAAATACCCCTATATTTTTTCAAACTAATGAATACAAAATGAACTCCATTTTAATAATATATATTTATAAATATGTGTAATTTAATTTTAAAAAAAATCATTATTTACTTGAAAAATACAGATTTAAATTTAAAACATATTTTATAACACTTTCAATAAATTAACTAAGGTCCCATAAAGTTATCATAAATAAGAATATATAAAAATATTGATTTATGAAATCATTTTATGAAAAAAAATATTTTTTAAAATAATTTTACTAATTATAAAATTGTAATTAAATATTATTGACTAGTAAAAACATACAAAGACTTAAATTTTAATTATTTAATTTATTCACTTACTTTAATTATTATATAATTATATCATGCTCTAACTTATGAGATGAATAAATTTTATTAATACATTCATGGATGAGGTAATTATTCATTAGGTCGATTTACTATTCACAGTGTACATATAACTATTTCTAAGGGAAAGTTACTATTTCATCGGTATAGGTTCCTTAATGTCTATAAATACCTCTTATTTCATTGAATCGTCATTTTAAATATTTTACTATGTTATCTATGTGGTTTTATACGATTCACTTTATATAAAAATAACATGGGAAATATCATTAATAGAATTATGGTTCGTTACTATCTAAAATTGGGTTTTTACCATAAACATTGGTTTTCTATATGACTTCCGTTACTCCATCATTGTATGTGATGTTTTTTACATCATTTTTTAAAATGGAACTAATACATATATTTTCATTGATTTGGGTATATTTATCTCAAATAATCAATGTCACAATTGTGGAATTTGACATTAGATGTTATTTTCTAACCAACATTAATAGTACATTACACGTCAGTTATATTGATAATCGACATGGAAGGTGAAACCTTGTTTTAAATCAATATCTATATAAACTACTATATTGAATTAAAACATGAGAAATATGTACCAATTGTTTTTCTAAAAAATTCAAAATAAACATAATCATAAATATTTGACATAATATCCCTTTTTTGTACTCTATACCTTTGAATCGATATGGTGTTTTCATATATTTATTTTTTTGTAAATAAATCATTCATCATCAATAATTATGGTATATTAGGGATTTAAAACATTAGTAGGAAAATATCAATAAAAATATTTATCATCATAACTTTATTAGAATAATTATATATCACTATAATAATAATAATTAAAACAAATATTATGGATGAAGGAAAATTATAATAAATAATTTAAATGATGAGAAAAAATACATTTTTAAGCTATTCAAATAAGGAAGAAGTGGTGTTTTTATATGGATTAATATATTTAGTATTTGAAATACTAAGAGGGAAAGTGTGAGAACATATATTATGGATGTGAAAATATGTTTTGTGGTGATTTAATAAAATTTGGTGGAATTTCATTGATTGATATTCTCTTTTGAAAATTTGTAAATTATCATTATTAAATTTTGAAAATTAACTTTTACTGTCTATTATAGATATTTCCAAATATATAACTATGAATCTAATGTCATTTTTAATAAAACAGGTGATAAATTTTTTGTTTTGGTTTTATTTTTGTACAAAACTATGGGAAACCCATTAAATGGTGGTTTTCTATTTTTTTTAATAGAAAGTCATGGAAACCTCACTCAAAAATTTATTCATCCCTATTTTTCTTAAAAAAATTATGAAAAACGTTTTAATATATATTTTAATAAAACTGAGTTTAATAACCTAATGTGAATACTGTATTTATACTAGTTCCAAATTTTTACATTAAAATTCTTTTAACTGTTAAATCACATGTACTAATGGATTTGTCATGCTTTTTAATTTTCTTGGTTAATTTATCATCCTTTTTCAAATGAAGAATATGGGAACGATGTTAGTTGAAAAAAAATTATACACATCCCACTCTATAATGAAATTTTTTCCAATAAAATATATACCTCATAAAATTAAATGAAAGATTTTTTTATCCTTATAAACTATACAAAACTAAAAATAACTTATGATAATCTAAGAACATGAAAATATAATGTATAATTTCTGTGGTACTGATCTATTGGTCATGAATTAGTCCACCAATGTTCCCACTAAAATATGGTGGGTATTTCCTCCTGTATATCTACATAGATTCTTGTTTCTGAATTCTCTCATTTGTATGATCAACATGATTAATGGTTTGACAATTTTACCTAATTATTATAAATAAAAACTAATCTAAATCCTATATTGTTTTATCATGGGAGTAAATTAATTTCAATTTCAATGAAATTTACTTTTAAAATGGTGAATTCGGGTTTTAACCATTTAAATCAACTAAAAATCATATTTTTTGCAACAATAAGCATAAAGTGAATCTAAATAATTAATAAAATATTTTATATTATGTATAAACCATGACATAATATTTTAAATTTAGTCAAACATATGTTTAGTCTAGTTTTTCAGTTGAAATAACGTATAAAAATATTTCACAATTTTTCATAATGATATTGTGAATTAATGCAAAATTTTCCAGTGGGGGTGTCCATCCTTATTTTTTGTGTTATGAAACAACATATTGAACTGTTAGTGATTGAGATAAATCCCAATCCACCATTATTATAGTACTAACTCCACGGTTAATTTAATACATACTTATATCGACTTTCTTGTACATAGTCATGGAGATATTTTCATAAAAATAAAAGAACATTATTTAATAGTATATATGATGTTTTTTTATTCATATTCATATCCTAATTATTATCATTTATATTTTCAAAACCTAAATTCCAAAAATAACTGAAAATTTCTCTGATACCTACGATGGAGACCCAAACATTACATACAAAAATATTAAATATTACAAGTTGAATACTAACTATATATCAATACATTCTATGGAAGAATCTTAATGGATTAGTGTATATGGGATGTTGGATAAATACTCAGCTGGTAGTAATGAGATTCAAATCATCTCTCACTATGTTATTCACACCGATAACCATTCTTAGTCAAATCATACTTAAAACCATTCTTCATATCACATTTTAGATAATCCACAATGAATGGTGACCTCATATTCTCAATTAGGGTAAGAAATAGAGACATGGGTAAGTAATCATCTATAAGACAGATATGTGCATTTTTTATGAGAAAATGGCCATTAATTAAAAAATCATATCCAGTAACTCAGAACTCAAAATCATGAGGCACAGAATAATGATTTGTAGTTCTTATGTCTTGATTACTAAAGTATCAATTAACAAGGGTAACGAAATAAATGCATTATCATAAAAACTTGTTATAAAATTGTGAAATAAAGTGTGACATAATAATAAAATACTTGAAATCATATGTCGACGAAACTAACTGATACATTCATTACATGTTATTATTGGTCAATATAATTACCTGAGACTCTAGATCCATTAAATTCATATTATCTTCAATAGTTTATGTCAAACATAACAAGGAGATTATATAATAGTAGACATAAACAAAACAAATCATATTAAAATCACATGAATAAAATACTTATTAGTAAATGAAAGGATAAAAATACAAATAAATATATACAATTTAATTTTATTCTTCAATTAATACTTTGAAATAATTAATACTTTTTTATGAACGTTTTAAAAAAATGGAATTGAATTATTTAATACTGGATAAACTGGATAATATTATATTTATTTTTAGAATTATTATAAATAAACTGGATAGTATTATATTTATTTTAGAATTAAAATTAGTGGGTTTGAATTATTTAATACTGGCCACTTAATTTATGGTCCTAATTTTTTTTGTTTCCATGTATAAATAATAGATACCCATGAAAAATGATTATTTTTAAATAAATGTAAAATTTCTAAATATCATCTATTATTAAAATTAAATGATTATATTTTATATTTAAGAATGAAGATATTTTATTAATATTAATAAAAATAATTTTACTCTAAATTAATTGGTAATCAATATCATATATGATTAAGAACACATAATGATTAAATAAACTTTTACTATATATTTTTTTGAACATTTATTATTTCAATATATAAGTCAATTTAATCATTCGTATAAATTTAATTTTTCTATAAGGATACCGAATTCTAATTCATTATGGCAGATTTTTATAACATGGATTTACATGTATTTTTTGTAATAAATAATTAATACAATTAATATTTTTTTACGATAATATGTATTTAAATGATTAATCAATGTCGTATCTAATTTTATAAAATTAATATTTACTTTAAACATATTATAAATCAATTCACATGTTTTAAATCCGTACCTAAATTCCATACCAAAATCGATCCACCCCACTCCCCTAACATTCCAAAAATTCCATCACTTCTAATTAATAGACCTTATTTTACAAGGATATGTCCATCCAATTAAATTTTATGATGGTGATAACATAAACCCTTACAGAACTCCAATAATTCATTGAAATTTCCTTTAATCCCAACCCAAATTTACCCTATGTTATTTCCATTACATTCTGTAATTCATCTTTTAACCACAAATTATCCCATGTCATACAAAAATATGGAATTCCTTAAGAAGATGTTCAAGGCCTCAATATAGGTAACCCAATATTCATAATGTTTTTTTGGTATACATTCCATTCCAAATCACCCATAACTGTAGTATAATTATTAACCCAGAATAATTATTGTTTGGATATGTTATTATAAAAATTCTATAAACATTATCTAATTTCTTCCACTAAGATTGAAAAAAGAATCATCATTAATGTGTGTATTCATAGATCACCACCTCCATAAAGGGATCTTTTTTTTCTTAAACATATATCACGGTGGGTTCAAAATATCCATTTACAATTATAATATAACATTTTTAACAATTTATGGTTTATAAAATTTTATCCTTTTTAATTTTATGTGTTCATTCCATTCTACAAAACAAGAGTGTCAATTGTGTGTATATCACGACTACAACACCTTTGTGATGACTTTTCACATTCATATTCCATGTAAACTAACAATAATAAATAATCCATAAATTTGATTAATAATAATATTTATTTTTTAATTCATTAACTATATATAATGGTAATATTATAAATTAAATTAATTAATATTTGAAATATATATTAATAATATATTAAACAACTAAAATCGATATGCTAATGTAAATATTATAAATTCATTCCATTCATGGATAAATTAATTAAAATTATAAATTATTATATATTATAATATGGAGGGTAATAAAAATCTTAAATATTGGATATTCAGAAACAATTTTAAAACACATTAGACTATGATGATGAAACTCAATGAATCATAAAGAAGTTAAGTGAACAACCCATATTGACTAATGTATGAAGACAATGTATGAAAAATAAGTACCATAATATTCTAAATAGAAAATATCATATTTAATAATGGTTAATAATTTACATCGGTATATATCTAATAAAAGTAATTCAATTATTCAAGATATTATGTGATAGTGTAGAATGCCTATTGACAAAAGAAAATGTTTTTTCTAAGAATGTCTTTCTTTGAGACACATAAACATTTCAAGACATAATATATTTTAAATGGTTCATATATGATAATTAAATATTTAATAACATGCATTATTCTTATTCGTTACATTTAAACCTAATAATACTTCTCTTAATCCTTTATGTGTATTTTATTAGAATTTTTGTTATGATGAAAATGATTTTCCTTACCAATTCCTCTTCATTAGGAAATGTTTTAATGCTATGAACAAATTTCTTATATATAAAGTATATATAATGAATAATAATGTATTGTATAATAATAAATGACTCAATTAATTAGATATATAGAATACTATATGTTTCATGATTCCATTTACTTTTGATTCCAAAATTTCTAAGGTTGTAAGGGGTTCTAATATTAAATTTCACTAATTGAGTATTGTTCTGTATTATTCCCATAATTTATTCTATATTGTAAATATTAAAAATAATTGAGTTTATGACTCATAGTTTAAACTTGATTAATGAAAATATATGGTCAAAATCAATCCAAATATCCTTTAATGGTATTTATTTTAATGTCGAAAAATCTACATGGTATCTATTTCAAACAAAATTTTAAAATCTATACATGTGAAATATGATGAATAATTTGGGGGACATTAATAGTAATTAATTATAATATCCAAATAATTTAATTATATTATTTTTATCATTTTTTATATTTTAATTATATTTTCCTTCATTTAATCCATTGGTTTTAAAATATTTTTATTTTATTTTATTTCTGTTAAAATTATTTTTAAAAAAGGTAAATTTCATTTTTTTCTAAATTCTATATTTTTTGGGAAATTTTTATATCTATTTTTATAAAATCATATTGGTTTTCTCCACTATAGTGATATTCATGTTCATTTTTCTAATGTAATTTAACATAATTTTTTTCTTATAGTCTAATAATTATAAAAAACCTATTTGAATTTTTTTATAAACATATATTTACTCCAACATTATGATTTATATAAAAAGTTTAATATCATTTTTATAAATTATAAAAGAATATATTTTTTAATTATTATTATAATTTTTTTTATTAATACAATATCCATGTATCGAAGGTATTTCATATATGCAAAATGATATTATTTCTAAAAATATAAAAAAAAAGTAATTTATCCATGTCATCATACATTGATATATCATTTTAGTGATCAAATATACTCATCAAATTATATAATAAATATTATTTCACTATATTTATTATATATTGTTGTTTCTAAATATATTTAATGAAACATAAAGTTGTTTTCCATACTTAGTAATTTTTTTATATAACTATAATATAGATTCCAATGAATTTCCTCTCTGAATACGCTATTCAAGATTCCATTTATTAATGGGGAAAAACCTAGATTACATAAATTGATTAATTTGGTAATATTATTTTCATAATAGTATACACATATTCTATATGGTTCAAATACCAAAAAAATTATTATTTTGATTAAATGATCTTTTCCTAGAATGTTCTTTGTTGGAAATGGATATGCATTTATCTTGGTTATATCATGTTATTATTTTTTATCTAATTAATGATTATCTACTAAGTTTAATCCATATATAACTCATTTTTTTCAATGTGTTCTTTATTATGTGTTTAATGAAGCCTATTTTCATACCCTAGGATATATAGTATTAAAAAGTGAATGAATTTTATTTTTAATGTTTAATGAAAACCCATTTCCTTCCATGTGTTCGTTAGGAATTGTTAAGTGAACAATATCATGTGGCCTAATAATTTATGGATTATTTGGTTGGTGGGACCTATACATACCTCCAATGAATTGGGTATGTATTATTTATAATGAGACAGATACTTTGTGTAAATGGGTTAATAAGTTAGCAGATTCACAACGGGTTATTAAAATATTGTTTATCTGAACTCACAAATGTATAAATTCACAGGGTGGTTGGTATCTATGTTTCCAAAAGTATGAAATCCATTATTTAGGATTATGATACTTTAATTAATTTTTTTTATGGATCCGGTTTCATACATAAGTATTTGACTCATGATAACTCAATTTTGTGATTCCAATTCATATATCATGATTTATGATAATTGTTGGCTATGTATTTTATTATATATATTAATTATACCCATATGATCATCTTAAACTCACTTATGATATTCATTTTTTGTCATTACTGAGGACTATTAATGATAATTTGATCCAACATTTTAGTATATTTCGTTTTTCAGGGGTGATAAAGTAACATATTTCATAAATATGTGTCATGAATGGTATATTTTGGGGAGATTATTAGAAATGTTAAAGACATTTAATTAGCTTATAAAGTAGTTTATATATTTTTAAAATGTTTATTACATATAAAAGATTAAATTTTTTAGTTATTCTTTTTCATTATACTCTAAAAATATAAACTAAAATGTTATTGGAATGAATTTTATTGATTTTTTATATTTCATATTGTGTAATTACAATATGATAATGTATAGTATGTCATTTTTTATCATATAAGGGTTTAGATATCATTTGTTATTATACTTTTATCAATAAATGTTAATTTTGGTATTTGAAAACTTATTTTTATTTCATATGTTATGGTTCACATTAACATCAATGCATTAGAAAAACCATTATATTATTTGATAGCATATTTAATATTTTTTGTAGTGTGATTATAGAACTATTTTAAAAACATAGTTCCTAATAATAAGAGATATTTCTATATACATTATAACATGTCGAAGTATAGGTAATGTAGAAATGATTTGTTTTTCCTTGAAATAACATCCCTATAAATATATTATAAGTGGAGTCACGCTCTATAAAAGTTTTAATTTAGATTGATAACCCTGAAAATGGTGGATAGGTTAATAACTCGAACAATATTGGGTAGATGAATTTTTTCCTAAATTAGTAACATGAATGAAATTATAAGATACAATACAAATGTTTTATTTACAAATTACAGTAAGGTACGTGGTTATCAAAAATTATAGAACACAATTATTGATAGTTAGGATTTACCAAGGCGGTTATTAAATTAAAAATGTATGTAATAGTTGATATTAATTTCCAATATGATTAAGATAATGTCTCATTAGAGATGAAATGTTTTTATTTAGAATTCATATTCATATACTCTAATTAATTAGGATGTTATCTTATCTCGTTTGGTTTTAGAATATTGTTGAAATATGATCATCAGGATAATGATAAATAGGGTAGGTACCCCAATACCAATATATATTATTACCAAATAAGGGAGATTAAATAAATCAATAAATCATAGTATACGGTTTTCAGTATCTAAAAGTGATGTTTCAACTCTTATATAAGGTAAAAAGACCAATATCCAAATATAAATTTTTTCTAGATTATATTTTAAATTTTAAATAGTCTTGTGATATGTATTTATGAAATTTTTTTATTTTATAAGTTATCGAGGATTATGTTAAACATCATGGGATTTAACATTTTTAATTTTTCGTTAATGGTTAGAAATTATAAAATAAATGTTATCAACAATTAGGAGAAATTATTTTATGTAAATGTTATATTTTTTTAGATAAATAGTGAAAAACACATTTTTAAAGGAAGGAAAAGTGTTAGTATTAGTACATGTTTGATGTAAAGTAAAAAAAGGGTTGTGTTATTCTAAAATGTAAGATATCTAGTATCAAATTCATGGGGAGGTGTTAAATCAGACATTTTTGTGATGTTTGTCACATTTTTTATACTATGGTATATATTTTATACTATGTTATTTGATACATTAATGGATAATACCAATTTATGATTAGAATTATATTAAATTTATGCAATAAAAATGCATTTCAATATGGTTTTATGACTATGTTACTTAGGTTGTTTTGGGAAATGGAAAATATGTGAAGATATGATTAGGGTATAAATGGAAAATATTGTTTATTGAAGGATAACCATTTTGGTCTATCATAAGATATTATGATATATGTAATATTTTAAATTTTCACAATAATAATTAGTATATTATAAATACCCAACTATAATTTAATTAATGGGTAAAAATAAAATTATAAGGAAAAAGTATATTTATTTGAAGTAGATAATGTTGAACTAAAATTTTGGGACCATTAAATTAATACTATCTTATGTATCACGTGTCATAAACGACACTAAAATAATGAAACACCCAAATAAAATTCACCATGTGATATTATAATAACATTAATAAATTAACCCTTACAATATAAAATGAAAATAAATAATAAAACGTAATGCAATTTATTATTTCAATTTTATTAATTCTTTAAAAGAAACAATTTTCTAATTAGACTATATGAAAATGGGGTATTTTATTTTGCCATAATAAATTAAAATTTATCGTAGTTAATATTTTATCATTATAGATTATATTTATATTTATAAACAAATTTATCTATGTTATTTTTTTAAAATATTATAACAAATAATGTTAAAAACATGATAATTAAAATTTTCATATTTTAATTATCTTTTTTTATTTTAATATATTTTAATTTCATTTAAAAGACATTTTGTTAATTTATAAATTTTATTTTCACAAATAAATTACATATAAGGCTTAATATTCCAAAATTTTATTAGTATAATTTTTTTGAAAATATAATTTATTTAGAAGTGAATATTGAAAATTACATTTTTTTCAAAATACATTGGATTTCATGATAGAACATGGAGAAAATCATATAATATAACTTATGAAAAATATAATATTTACCAATTATAAATTTTTTTAGTAATATTATATATCTTAAAATATCATGTTTGAATTATAATCCAATATTTGAAATTTTAGATTATAATTAATTTTCTAAAAAATAGAATTTTTAACATATTATATGTAAGACTAATAATTTTTTCCTATCAATTTAATCAAATGGAATTTATTTTAAAATTTAATTTTTTTTAAATTATCTAATATGTGACAATTTATTTTTTGTCATTAGGGTAAATTTTCCACATTTATATATTAATAACATTTATAGGGTGGTTATCTTTGGAAGAATAGTAATTGTTTAAATAACATGTAGTCTTCAAATTAGTAGATTCAATTTATGAACATGAATCTAAATTAATTTTAATATATTTATATAAATAAATATATTATAAATAAATAACTAATAAATTAAATATAAGATAAAGATAAATTAATAACTAAAACTACATTTGTAATAAAAATATTTTTTCATAAAATTATATCATAAAAAAAGTTTTTTTTAATCGTTAGAAATTTAATTAGGTTAAATAGAGAAAAAATTATATTTTACCATTTTTAAATTTTGTAATAATTTTCTACTAATATTTCTATTAATAAAAAATGAAATGATTAAATTATAATTGTGTTTCATATGTGTAAAAATGGTTAATTTAATGTTGATTCAATTTTACTAGATTAACCTAACCAATAGACCATATAGAAATAATTTTTTTACTTTTTTATGATTTGCCGAAATGTATGACCATTCACATATCACCTATATCACCTATGATTTATTTCATTGATTCATTCACCATGCATAATATTAATATCCATTGAAAAGAACCTCCACTTTACATATAAAAGGGGGATTAATTATACAATTTGAATAATCCACTCTTATTTATAAATTTCCTTAAAAACCATCCCAGATTTCCTCAACATTATGTTCATTACATTAACTAATGTCCATGGGAACCAAAGTTTTTTCACAACCCAACAAATCTTATTTATTCTTCTAGAGGATGTTAATGATATCAAAATTAGTAACACATCATTCTTTTGGTTTTTTCATATTCATTATTTTCTAAAAAAATAATAACCACAAAATATTAAATATAACATAAAACTATTGTGTTGATATTTTATTATTTTAATTGTATATAAATTAGTGATTATCTTTCATCTAATAATATAAAACAAGAATCTTTACCTGTGTGTCATCAAGGATTATCACCTACATGAAGTGACACATTCAAATTTTAATTAGTATCACTAATGGATGATTCAAAGAGTTTATTTAAATTGATAGTATAATATTTATTAATATTTATTAATTTTTAATGGATGTTATTTTTTATTATAAACTCCCTTTTTGTTTTAAAAAATTAGGTCATCATTAATATGTGTTTGGGGATTATATGCACCATGAGAAGATGATTCCATTTTGTTTTCATTATAAACTAATATTAATATAATTTGATAAGTAATTAATATATTAAATGGGATATTTAATTAATCATTATCCTTTTTAATGAAACTATTATACATTACTTTAGTAATATTATTGATAAAATTTTATAATAAATATAACCACTAAAAGTTCATATTAATGTAGTAAATTTAAATTATGTTGATTCAAGAAGACTATTTTAAACTATATATATTAAGTTATATTTTTAAATTCCATAAAAATATTCTATTTTAGAAATTATGAATCTATTTTAACAATCATTTTACTATAGTCATGAAATAAAATTTATCATAATGACATTATTCAAATGACTGATATTATATAATTTAATTGGAAACTATTTGAAAAATATGTTATAAAAATAATAAATAGGAAATATAAAGTAATATTAATATTAATAAGTAAATAAGATATATTTATAATGAACATAATTTAATCATTCAAGATTTTATAATAGAAATTTCATATCGTATTCAGAAACATGAATGAGTTGCATCTGAGAAACAATTTCCTTGAGACACATGTTCTTAAATGAATTTAATATTCCATATAATGTTGAATTTGATTCACATTAGATATTTAATATCATTTATTATTTTTGATTTTTTTGTTTAAATCATAAATTTTGACATATTAATAATGCGTAATGAGTTCACAAAAGTTTTAGGGGTGTCTGTGGCTTGATTGAAGCTAGGATCCCAGGTTTTTGAGAAAATGGGCTGAGCGTTCGGTTAGAGTAAACATTGTAGGGAGGCAGAATGATTAGCCTAAATTGTGCAGACAGACATAATTTTTTGGAAGAATTATATTGCATAGATGGTTCATGGTTTCTCAGACCTGCCTCCTAACTATGTGAGTGCACCTCATCTCAAGGTTCTCATGCATGGTTGGTGCATCGTTTTGCAATTCATACATCCAAACTGTTTGCTGGAAAAGTTTTATGTAAAATGGTTCATTTTTTCTTATGGATCTATATATCTATTCCAATCCTCCCCATTGCGAGTTATAGTTCCTTGAACCCTCATCCCTAAACTTTTTGTTATCATTGATGGACAAAATAATGGATTGAAGCATCTCCAACATCCAGGAACAAATGGAGCTTGTGTTCTCCATGTTGTATACACAATGACATTTAATAGAGTATTCCAATGTTTTTTTATATTTTCATTCTCTCATCCTACTTATCTAGGTTTGAGTTATTTTAATTATTTTTTATATTAACTCTAATTCCCTCCAAATTATTGGAAAATTTTGGAGTAGGAGAGTCATACGTGTACGATGTTTCTGTTCTGAAACACATTTGTCGAATTTATTGATTTGGGAATTGATGTGTGGGGCCCTCCAATTTCATCGGGTGCCATTTTTGGAATTTGTTTCCATTATTATAATAATTATAATTATATGGTTATAAATGTTTTGTAAATGTTATTTATTTTCTGGTGGTTATGTCCACAACTTTCAAAAACTCATGCCGGGTAATATTCCATAATTGGATTTTCAATGTTTTGATACTTTTGAGCCATTGTTCTTATGAGATTGTGCTTGAAGAAATTAATGGTAATACTCTTTTTAATAAGATCATATGAAATAATTTACTTTTTAAGGGATTTTACCATGTCAATTCCAATTTCTCCACCTAAGGTAATTTATTTAATGTAATAATTTGATTCAAATGATATTATAGAGAACAAACTTATGTATATAACTCAGACTTACTTATTGATAATGAATTATTGTTTAAAAATATTTTTCACAAATTTCAATTTTTACGGAAGGTATTTGAGTGAAAATTATTAATTTAAATTTATTTACATGGTTTTATTTTAAAAACATCATGTTACTTGTCCTTGTTAAAATAACGAAAGGAAATGCATGAACCAAGTTAATTTCATAAAGGCATTGTTATCAAATGTCCATGTTAAATACGATGAATTAAATGTAAGGTTCTACATTATTCGTATGGTCCGTGAAATATTTATACGAATCCTTGACTCATGTTAGCTCTTAGATTCCTTAGGGAATGCCTTCGGTACTTGAGGACAACATTTTGATTCAAGGATGCATGTTTCCAAGGATGATTCACACCATGGAACCCAATCCTTATCTTTCATTTGATGCTCAGTATGACCCTAAATGATCTCATATTTATTATTAATAGTTGACTTAGACACCATTCATGAATCCAGTGTGACATGAGGTTTCATGGATACATCTTTCGACCAAACCAAAACATATTCCTATTTTACTATGGATATGTTCCTTAGACATTGTAAAATTCTCTATTGGGGAATGCGATGGATGAAGATCCTTAGGTTACACTCTTAACAATATATCCATGATGTAGTTACTACTGTGTTTGTGACCCTTTATTTTTATGAATCATTGGTTATCCCAATGGAACCTTTCTTTATAATTATCATTTTATGCTTCCATGTTACACCACTGAACATTTACTTATACAATCTAAATGTGATTCTAGTGACGAGAGTATCTCACGAGACATAGTTTTATAATATGATAATAATCTAATTAATATTGAAGTTACTCGTTCAGACACATAATGAGGGATGATTAATATACATTGGTATTTAGTTATGTTATAATAGTGAAATTTTATATCTT
Source organism: Viscum album (assembly GCA_963277665.1). Classification (NCBI taxonomy): domain Eukaryota; kingdom Viridiplantae; phylum Streptophyta; class Magnoliopsida; order Santalales; family Viscaceae; genus Viscum; species Viscum album. The sequence continues at coordinate 1,439,159,402 of OY728133.1, read as the reverse complement.
CAGGATTTTATATTGTTGCAATTTCCATTACATGAATTGAATTTTATAGAAACCATTGGTTGTATCCCACTTAGATTTATCTCACTCCATCTCTATGATCCAATAGTACCTAGGATATACTACATGCATAAAAGTATTGAAATAAATGAATCTTTTATCTTCAGTCACTTTATTTCTTTTTTCTAACAGTATGGATCTGGTAAGAAATGACTGGGAAGGATCTCAGGATGATTGGGATAGTTTATGTATTTTTTTAATTTGGTGTATAAAATATACCTTCTTATCTATATCTTGTATCCATTTTATCCATATATCTATATACATGACATATAATTTTCTTAAGATTATTGTTATCAGTTGATCATTTATTTATTTATAAATACTGCTTCAACTATTTTCTATTACACTTCTTTTGTTATTTACCCATATTCATTCCTCAATATATCCAGTGTTATTTTATACTTAACTGCAGTGATAAACACTAGTAATGTGGTCATATTATACCCATTGATAAACCATAGTTCCCCACGAATATTCGGTCGCTTATGGTGTTTGGGTAGATGCGCTTGTGGACATATGCTCCACCGGGATCACAGAATCTCTAAGTGGAATCCATGAATGTGATTCAAAAACGTGGTATCAGACCCATTACATTTACTCCTTACCATTTGGAGAAATTAAACTGCAGTTTATGATTTCTTGGTTATAATACTTTCCTAGGTGTTTCGAACCAATGTCAGGGGAAAAACCAGTGTTTACAAAATTATTACTCTCGTTCTTCTTTATGCTATTAATGTTGAAATAGTTTATCCATTGGGAGATGTGAATAATATATAAGAGATATTATTTATATTGTGATAGAGAATTTCATTTCATTCATAGCCTCATTATATCAGGAAAGGAATATTGTTACATGTATCATTATAGGCACTTAAAATTTTCCTGTCATATATATTTTCAAATCCTTAGGTTTAGTTTACTGCTTTCCATTTGTTTACAATCTTGTTGTTATTAAGTGATCATTGATTGTGCATGTATGCATGTTCTACTTTTTGGTATGGGATTAAGATATTACATATTTAAATTCATGATGTGTTATGGGACCTCATGGTATGGAATGAGTAATTTATTTAATCATCACATTAATTAGAATTAAAAATGGGTTTCATTTGTAGTGATATAAATTATGGGCCCTAATTATCTAGGAATGAAGCTCAATTTTATATAAACCTATAAACATGTTTTAATAAAATGAAAACTAGAATATGAAAAGTGATTTCTATAATTTAAACGGTTTCACATCCTTATCTCACTTTTTTATGATTATAAAAGGTAATGGAGTGCACCTAGTCATTAGATATAAAATGACATTAAATGGTTTCTAGTAAATTATGAGATAAGGTACAATTGATCCTTCATCTACAATAACCCATATAAATTATATTTTAGAATATACAGTATGTGGTACTATTCTAGTAGCCTACAATATAGTTAGTTCTTTATCTAATATAGATTCTTCACACACTTTTATCTTCTAATGTATCATGGAAAAATATATGTGGGTGGAAAATACAGTTTTATAATCATGTAATGACTCTAGATAAACTATTAGGGGATCGATCATAGGATATACACCAGTTCATATACATCCCCCTTCAGGAAGTTTGTTATCCATTTCAATGGGATCTCTTTGTTCATCATATCATGGGAATCGATGTCATTATCAAGATGTTTTTGTTGGTTCCATATCATGCATTTGTAGACCACTATCACCGAAGTGTGTCATCTACCACACTAGAGGTCAGTAGTTATCTATAAAAGGGTGAGTTGTTTGTCTAGCATAGTAGTGTTGGGAACGAGATACAAGGAATAAGTGGATTCACCGCCCAGATTTATGATCATTTAATGGAGGAGGAGGGTTTGAATAAGGAATAATTCCATCTTGTAGTATATCATTTCAAGGAAGTATTTTCTGGATATTGTTATAGATTACCTCTTGAGATATAGGTAGAGTTCCTGATAAAGATTATTCATAGAGAAACTATAGTTTCCATTCCTCAATAAAGTAAGGATCATACTGAGCTCTATGATATCAATCGACAATTTGAGGATTTTTAGGCTAAGGGTTTTAGATGCCCTGGAGCATCATCATGGATTTCACATATGCTTTTCGCTAAAAAGGTGGATGGGTCCCTTAATCTATGAATATACTAAATAATGTATAAATATCATACCTTCAAGAACCTATATCCATTTCCTATTATATATGATCTCTTTGACCACCTCTGAGGAGATAATGTTTTTTCTATGATCTAACATAGATAGGTCTATCATCAGGTGTGAGTCCGGCCATCATACACTCCATAAACATATTTTCAAAGTATTTATTACATGTATGAGTTCCTCATCAATACCTTCAGTCATACAAATGTACCCTTCATTTCCCTAGGATTAATGAATTGTGTGTTGCAGTATTATTTGAATTTTGTTTATGTGGTCTTTGTAGATGACAACATGGTGTATTCTTGGACTTGTGATGGCCATGATAAGAATCTTGGGATATTTTTGAGTATACTACCAGAAGATCATATTTATGGTAATATTTATTAGTTTCATATCTAGAATGAAAAGGGTAAATTCACGGGTCATAGTATATTGGAATTCAGAGTATAAAAAACACATCGTTCACCTAAGCACAAAGTCTCTCTAAGGTCGGTCTATCCCTATAGCATGGGTGCAATGGAATAATATACATATATAGGATGTGACATGGAGGGGGAGGCTAACAGACATGCAGAATGGATATTTTTTTTTTTTCAGATAGTGTCACACCGCACTTAGAAGTGGTACACTAGGACAAGTTCCTTTATGGGGGAATACATTAAGAACCTAGTTTTTGACTCATGTGAAGATCCATTAAATTTGTTCCTAACTCTTTAATATGGAACTATTGTGAATTAATAATGATTTCATAATGTTTTCTTTAATCAAATGGAATTTTTATCACCTTGGAACCCTTTTTTATGAAAAAATGGGTTTGGTTAATTGTAATATTAAATGGTGTGGCAATTTCACATGATTAGTCTAAACCATGCAGATGATCATCAATTTTGGGCAGATCCATATCACATAGCTTTTTATATTGTGTGGACTAAAAATGTGTGTTCTCTTATTCTTCAGGTACCCATGCTTGGTCATTGAACAATATTTCAAGCTTTGTTGCCATACTGTGTACATTCTAATTACTATGAAAAATTACTAGTTTCATTTTACAATATAAATATCTAAACTAATCTGACCTATTCTATGTTCAAGTAGAAAAAAACCTCTTTCATCTCATTTCGGTTCTCTTCAATGTATTAAGATATGGATTTTAAATATCTTTTTCATATAGGATCAGATAGATAATATATTCATCATGTTGGATGTGTAATTATAAGTACTCATGTCTTATTAAGTTTTTATTTTAATATTTTTCTCTCATCCTAGTTATTGAGGTGTCAGTATTTTTACTCTTTTTTTAGTTCTACTCTAATCCATGAAAAATTAGATTCCTCTAAAGGTGTAGGATATTGGTATGAGTATGAAGTGGCTGGTATATAACACATCCATCAAATTCATTATTACAGGAATTGATGTTTGGAGCCTTCCGATTTCATCAGGTTCGATTTATTGAATATATATTCCATGATTACAGTCATTAGAACCACACGGTTAAAATCATTTCAGAAATGTGATCATTGTTTTGTGGTTACATCAACATCCCCTAACACCCCATGTAGATTAATATTATATAATTGGTTTTTTAGTGTTTTGACACTTTTGAGCAACCTTTCAGGTGGGCTCGAACTGGACCACACTATTGGTAAGCCTCCTTATATTAAATTCTTATTGAATCATGTAATTGTGAATAGATTTTACACTCTTAATTGACCCACCTAAGGATAGGACATAAATTTAATGGATGTATTGAAATGATATAATGGAAATCATACATAAGTATATGAATTCACCCTTTTAATTTCAAATGAATGGTTGGTTGGACATCCATAACAAACCAATCCATATTTATCAAAATAAAAGGAGTGAACCTTAATAATTGTTATTTATATATGTGGTTTTAATTAAAAGGATCAATTCTACATGTCCTTGTCAAACTAATGAAACACAAATATTTAACCAAATTAATTTATTAAGGGAATAGTTATCAAATGACCAAATTAATTATAATATATAAAATGTAAGGTCCCCCTTCGTGAATGTGTACCATTAAACATTTATAGGATAAATTGAATTGTGTTATATTTTAGATTCCAAAGGGAATCCCTTGGATACTCAAGGATGTAATTTTAATTCAATGATGCATGTTTACAAGGGTGAGACACACCATGGAACCTGATCATCCTCATTCATTAGATTCCTAGTATGATATTGTAGTATCACTAAATTTTTGTTACAGTACGCCTCATCTAAAATAATTGGATTTATCTTGACATGAGGTGAATTGGTTACATACATGGACATAGCCACAACCTATTCATGTTTTATATAAGATGCAATCATTTACCTCAGTTACATTCAATATTTTGGAATTCCTTGGATGAAGAACCATATATTACCCTATTAACTACATAGACAAGCTACAATTACTAATGAGTTAGAGACCCTTTATTTTTAGGTTCCCTTAGTTATAACCTTAGAACCATTATTTATAATTATCATTTTAGGTTTCCATGTAACACATTGGAACCTTTAATTCTACTATGATGTGGATATGTTAGTGCTAGTTATACATCTTGTGACTTAGTTTTATAATATAGAAACAAATTAATTAATGAAACGTTACATGCTCAGAAAATAGTAGAGGTATAAAGTAGGTCATTAGGTATTTATTTATGTTGCACTGATTTTCCTTTATAATATCATTCTTGCACACTATTACAATCTACATTACACATATTGGATTCTAAATACACTATTAGTGGTGTCGTACTCTAAATTATCTGACACCCTCTTCGGTTGTCATTGTTACCCAGGGCAGACTACATTAATGTATGTCTTCAAAAATGGATAAATAAATCATTAGACTCTTGATTTCTTATTTTATTAATATAGAGTAGGTTGGAGATGACCTAACAAGAGCCTGTGGTGCTCGAGATAATTTTATTATTTCCTTTTTCTACTTTGGTTACATAATTTTGTCTTCTTAATTGTATACATGTTTTACATATTACTAGATACTGGACATAACATCATTTTTAGATTATAATTATTAGGTGATCAATTATTTATTTCTTTAGAAAACTTCAGATAATTTGAATTAAATGGGTTCTTCTATTTAACTATATTTATTATTCTTTTTTATATCATGTTCTATTATATTTATTTTGGGTTATACACTTTAGTAATGAGGGAGTAGTATCCCCAAAAACTCACCCTTGGACATTGATTATATTCGGTAGCCTCTGATGTTTAGGGAGATTCTCTTGAGGCCATGTGTTCCACCGGGAATGGGGTACCTCTGTGTGGAATCTGGTATCGAGGTGCCACAATGTTTTATTAGATAGACTCCTTTATTTATTCAATATTTTGAATCCAAATATTTGAGATTAAGAATTAATATAACACGTTTAAATGTTTTTCTTGGGTTCTGCGAGCCCATGTTTTTAGTAAAAGTCGATTTACCTGAATTATGATTGTTGTAATTCTTTTTTCCTATTACTATTTATATTATTTCTTCATAGGTTGATGAACATTATGTGTGAGGTTTATTATTATTTTTATTATTAAAAACTCTTTTTCATCATTTTACCAATTATTTGAGGACAGGGAGCATTGTTACATGCATCATTATGGGCACCTACAAATCACATTTCTAGAATATTTTCATGTCATATAGTTGCATTTAACTAATTTTCATTCCATGAAATTAATATGATTGTTGAGTAAGACATTCATGTATTTATACACATTTAATACTTTTGGGTATGGGATTGAGTGATTACATTTTTCATTTCATGAATTTTTATGGGACCTCATGGATTTCAATGAGTAATTTACTAAATCAAGCTTTCAATTAGAATTAAAAATGGTTATTATTTTCAGTGGTAAGGAGTATTGTCCCTGATTAATTGGGAATTATGGTCCATTTTAAATTTATTTAGACACATGTTCTATGTTTATTAAAACATTAAGGATATATATGATTTATAAAATATAAATGGTTCCACATCGTTATCCTACCTTTTCATGATTATGAATGGTAAAGGAGTAAACAAATTTATTAAATATAAAATGAAACAAAATGGATAAGAGTAAATAATGAGTAAAAAGGATATTTTTATTTCATCTTTTAGAACAACTATAACAAATACATAACCACATACAATATGAGGCACTATTCTAACGGCCTCAAATATAGTGACGAATTTATTTGATATATGTTCTTCAAACACTTTTATGTCTATATCTCTCTTGGAATGCCTTGGGATGGAAATAGAATATTACTATGGTGTAATGACCCTAGATACACTATTATGGGTATGATCAGAGGGAATATTATAGTTTACATAATGACCCCGTGAGGTAGGACGTTATCTATTTCTATGGTATCCTTTTTTTATATGATTATGGGTTTAAATGTAATTCAAGGGATGGATTGGTTGGTTCTATGCCACACCATTATAGAATAAAATCAAAAAGGTTAAATTTTACCTCTATAGATGGAAAACGTTATCTACACAAGGGTGAGTGGGATGTCTAGGACAATAGATCTAGAAAAGAGCATCATGGGTTATGTGGAGTGATCAGCCAAATTTCAAATCATATCACGGAAGATTATGGTATTAATCAAGATGAATTCTCTCCAGTTATAGATCATTTCATGATTTTATTTCATAAAAAAATTGGATTACCTCATTAGAGAGAGGATGAGTCCATGATCGATCTTTCTCTTGGAGTAGCTCAATCAATGATTCCTTCATTAATGATGGCACCTACTGAGCTCCAGTAGCTCAAAAGGATGTTGGAGAATATGGAGGTCAAAGTTTATTATATTTTATATAAGATCCTATTAGTGTTCCCTCATGATTTTCACTAATAAGGACGACATGAACCTTTTCTATCCATGGATTACGAATGGTAGATCAGGTTCATGCTAAAAAAGGACATATAATACCTCATATAGATGATCTCATTAAATAGATATGAAGAGGAAGATTCATTTATATGGTCAAACTGAGATTTTCCTATCATTAGGTGAAATTCATACCATCATAAATTCTTTCTACAGATTTTTTAGTAGGTATGGTATAGATGAGTACATCCTTATTTCATTCAGTCTTACGACTGTGCCAACTAGTTTTATATATTTAATGAATATGGGGTTCATCCCATATACTTGATTTTTTTTTCTTTTGACTTTATAGACAACATATTTATGTATTCACACACTTGTAGTGACCATGATAAGAATATTAACATAATTATGAGTATAATGGGAGAGAATCATATTTATTCTAAGCTTTTAATGTACCAGTTCTAAATTGAAAAAGATCACTTCTTGGGTCATATTATCTCATAATTTTGAGTATGTAATATTCATAATAGATTGGATATAGAAGTCTCTCGAATTTCGGTTTTTCCCTTTAGTACTTATGCTATAGAAGAACTACATTTTACATGGTGAGACCTGAGAGAGAGAGGACGATGTAAATGCCCAGTGGAAATATTTTTTCATAGAACCTGTTTCACCACCCTCAAATAGTGATCTTGGGGATGAATTATTTTCAGGTGAGAAGATTTCAAGAACACAGTTTTTGATTCAAGTGTGGATCAATTATATTTTTTTCTAAATATATAATTTTACCTTTCACGATTTCTTAATGTGTCCATGGAGGTTTCTGGGGTTCCTGAAGATTTTTCTAACCATAAAACCCATATTTCTAATAAAAATGGGTCTAGAAAATTGTTGGTCTAAACTGTGTAGATAGTCTTTATTTTTTGGATCCATATCATAAAGTTCACACAACGTTTATCTGAACGTGCAACCTAACCATATGATTTTTTCTCTTCTCGATGTAATATTTCATGGTTAGTGCACGGTTTGGATATACATGTGGCCAAAACTATACACAAAGATAATTTCTAGGAAAAATTTCAGTTTTCCCTTAATGATATAAATATCTAAACCTATCATTCCCATTTTTACTTACAGTTTACATAACCCTATTCTACATAATTTTTGAGATCATTTCAAATATAAACTAAAGATTTAATTATTTCCTTCATCCATGATTCTATTGAACATTCGTCCATCATGATGGATGCACAACAGAAAGTACCCGGGTCTTCTTAAATTATTCATTTATTTTTCTTCTCATGACCTAGTTATCAAGGTTTTAGTCCTTTTACTCATTTTTAGATCTACTCTTATCCAAGATAAATTGTAGGTCAATACTAGAAGAGGATATTCATACAATTATGATGTGTACTGTCTATAAATCATCCCTCAAATTCTCTGTTTTGGGAATTGACGTATGGGGCCCACCAATTTCATCTGGTGTCATTTATTGAATTTATATTCCATTTATATACTCATTATAAACTTATGGATATAATTTTTCTATAAATTTCATTTTTTTATTAGAGGATGCATCCATAAATCTCAACACCCCATATAGGGTAATATACAATAATTTGGATTTTTTTTGTTTTGACACTTTTGAGACATCATTCAGGTGAGGTCGATCTTGACCACACTAATGGTAAGTCTTCTTATATTAATCTCCTATTTAATCGTGTAATTGTGAATGGATTTTTCCTTGTCACTTCTATGTGACCAACTTAAGGTAGGTGTTTAAATTTAATATATTGATTAAAAATATATTATGATGATCATACTTACGTATAGACATGGAATTATTAATTGTAAATTAATTTATGGTTTCAAGTACATAGAACAACATTCATTGTTTATGGAATGAATTTGAGTTAAAGTTATTAATTTATCTTGAATTACATTTTTTATGTTAAAAGGTTTCATACTACTTAGTGTTGTCAAACTAATTAAAGGAAAGTATGGACCCAAGTTAATTTTTTGAAGGCATATTTATCATATGGAAATATTCATTTTAATGAATTAAATATAAGGTCCATATATATTCATATAGACATTGAATTATTTATAAGAAGGAATGAATTCTATTAGTTCTTGGATTCAGGAGGGAATGCCTTGGGTACATGATGGCATCATTTGAATTCATGGAATCATATTGCCAAGGGTGATAACCACATTGGGGCCCAATACTAATCATTAATTGAGTACATGGTATGAAAACATAGGATCCATTAATTTTTATTACAGGATTCCTAGAATACACTCATTAGATCCAGCATGACATAAGGTTCATTGGTTATATCATTGGACCGAACTACAACATTTTCCAGTTTTACCATCGGTGTATTCCTTAGACTGAGCTAGGTTCATTATTGTGAAATTCCTTGGACAATGCTTAATGGATTACACTCTCACCCATAAGGCTAAGATGTAGTTTTTACTAAGTTGGGACCTTTAATGTATAGGTTTTTTCGATATAATTAATGAATCTTTCTTTATATTTATCATTTCATGTTTCCATGTTACTCCTTGGTACCATTAATTATAATATCAGGAGGTGATGCAAGTGCTATCTATACCTCACATGACTTAGTCATAAAATGTTATAATTAATTAAATAATAAATAAGTTATGTTTTTAAACACCAGCCAAGGGTTCAATCAGGTATATTGGTGTTTTGTTACATTATAATGATTTACTTTTAAATGTATATTCTTGTGTACTATTACAACATTCATTACCCGAATTGGATTTTATAGATGAATTTTGTGGTGTCCCACTAAGATTTATCTCATGCCCTATATGGGAGACATTTTTACCTGAGATAGACTACATGAATGCAAGTTTCAACAAATGGAATCATATGGCTTTAAACACATTATTGATTGTTGTGTCAATAAGGAATTGGTTGAATATGATAGAGTAAGAGTTATACATGCTTGGGATAGTTAATATATTTCCTTTTTCTACGTTGGTTTAGAATGTATGCATGCTACATTGTATCCATGAATTTTTCATACTAGATACATGACATATCATAAACATTAGATTTATTATTAGTTGATCGGTTACTTATTTTTCCATCCTTCATATATTTTTTTATAATACACAACTTCCAATATTTACCAATATTAGATTCAATATTTGTCTCATGTTATTTTATATTTATCTTGTGCGATACACTCTAGAAATGAAGGCATAATCTCCCCATGAACACACCCTAGGAACTCACTACTATTATAAAGCCTCAGACAATCGAGGAGATACATTTGATGCCATGTTGTCCACTAGGATTGGGACACCTCTATGTCACATTTAGGTCCAAGACCCCAATAAAAATAATTTAATTCCCTATTTTTATTCTTGGGTATGTTTTGATAATTCATAACTGTATTTAAACTATAGATTTATAATATTCTAAGGCGATATGATTTTCAAAAAGAGTATTTTTAAAAAGGGTAATTTCACTTCTGATAAACACTAACAAATTTTGGACACCGCTGAATATATATCAAATAAATAATTGTCATTTTCAACTTCTGATATCTTATTTACAAATGTTTTTTTGTAATGCCACATAATATATTTCATAATGTCAATTTATTATTAAAATAACCACTTTTTTAATGTTAATGTAAACTTAATAGTAATCCTGTTTTCCAATTTATATGAAACATCTATTATACATTTTAATTTATCCAAAAATAAATTATTTTATCACTATTATTATATAGTATTTATTTTGAAACTAATTGAAATCATAATGGGTATTATTTACCTCAAATGTGGGACTATTTTTAAAATGATTAAAAATTACTTTTAATCCATGTAAAAATCCCTTGATATATATTAGTTTTATCAATGATGTTTGTTAAATGATTTCAACCAACTTATTTCTCAGTATCGATTTGGTATTGATATCATTTATTCAAGGAATGAACCATCACATCAATTTTAATATTTAATAATTCAAGGTGTGTAATAATAATAGTTATTCTGAGGAGTTTTATATATGAATACATGATGATTTATTCCATTGATTGAAGGATGCTCTGTATGATTCTTTACATAAATAGATTAGTGGAAATTATTCTCATAACTATATAACAATTATCTATATATTTTAAATAACATTTTCATTTTCATTTTAAGTAAATGTTATTGACATTGAGTTTTACTTCATGTCATTGGATATTCGTTTATATTTAATGTTTTAACATGTTATGATTATTGATGAAATTAATTACATATTTTTTATGTGAATCCATATGAGAATATTTTTTATACGGGTTATTTATAATATTTTTAATCAAAATATTATTCATTACATGGATATTAATGTACATTTCATTATTTTAAGATGATATTATTATTTATGGAATTAATTATATATTCTTTATTTGAATCTATATGAAAGTTTTTTTTTGTAATACAGGTTATTTATAATTCATTGTATGAATCTTTCATTCATTCCATGGGTTACCTATGTTGTAATAATTTTCTTTATATGTGTTACATATGATGTGATAATTTTATTATTATATTTATCATGAGAATTTATGAACTATTAGATAGATGAGACCTATATCACTTTTTAATGGGCGAAGGATTATATATATAGATAAATTAATTTTATATGAATTTATTAGAATGTATAATGGTTTATAGAGGATGGTTATGTTGCAATTTATCCCTACACACAATTTTTAACAGTGAATTTGATGGTGGGTAGTATGTTTCTCAAATATATAAAATCAATTTTTATAACTAAACATTCTCTCCATTATTCAATTGATATTTTTTTTGAATCATGTTTTTTGACTCATATTTTATAATTTCTATCATACTATGTAATATGCATGAATTTAAAATATGTTGTTTTTTGGGTACGTATTTTCTTATGTATATTGATAATAATTATACCCTAATCATATGATCACTTAAGAAATTAATATGTAATCATTTGTGTTACCCATAATAAAAATCCAGAGTAGTGATATTTATCTCATGTTTATCTGGATAATTGATTTTTTATTGAAGGGATCACTTAATAATGGTGTCTCAATAAAGGGATATATATCATTATTTTCCCCTCATGTCATGGAATGTTTTTAATAGTCACATTTAACTACATATAATCCCACTATTACCTATTTATTGGTTACTAATTGGTAGGAACGGTTCTATATCCTATTTTATGATATTGAGGAATATATTGATTATCAATTGTGTGGTATTTATCTTTTAAATGATGTAAAATTTTAAGGTGATTAATGTGTAATTTTTTAGGCCTCTACTCAGGAAGTCATTTTTTAGTGAAATTAAATTAATACTGTGAATAATTTAGTGATTATATATTCATAAGAATGAATTTAATTAAAAATTAAGGGATTTAATGGTTGTTTGATCTCATTAGGTGAATTCAAATCAAGATATAATTTTTTTAGAAGTTTTAAAATTATTAATACACCAAATTTTTATTGTTTTATTAAAAAACCAATTTCACAAATGAGTTCTAATTGTTTTCATACCTTATGGTAGGTGATTACAGAATTTTTTGGGCATGGTCAAGAATTTCTATAACAGTGGAGAAGAAATATTAATTAATTAATGAAAATAATATTAATTCATTTAAAATGTTTTAAATATTTTCCATCTTTTTCAATTAATATTTTACATGTGTTAACTTTTTTTCAAGGAAAAATATCTCTGGCGGGCCTACTAGAGGTATCCCAAGAGATTTGGGGGAGCATGGATATAGGAAATCAAGATCTTAGAAAAATTGGTATGGTTTATTGATTTTGGAACATCATTTTCATAATTATTCTTCAAACCATTGTTTACATTCCATAATCATCGAATTTATCATTAATATTCAATCATTTTATTCTATGTTTTATGAAAAATAATCTAACATTTGTATTTTTTAAGATATGTCAAATATATTTTGATATAACATAGAGGGGTCTCGTTCTTGATACTTTTGAAAACATTTCATAACATTTACACTTGAATTAACCGTTAAACCCACTATACCTCATTATATACCACAGAATTTTATGAATCCATTGATTTTGGAATAAAAATAACTAGATATTCAATTTTTGATCAATCATACAAAATTTTTTACTGTTTTTAAAAATTCATCATTGATATTGAGGAATATAGAGTCCAAATATTAAGAAATTGAGGCTGAATCTGGAATCATGGTGTAGGAATTTGATATCCTTTTTTTATTTTTTGGTATTAATCATTGGTCAACCATAATTCATGATAAACAGTGGTGGGGGGAAGTGATGAAGATGATAATAGATTTTTTGGGAAAGGGTATCCATTAGTTATTTGATATGATTCCAAATACGGGGCCATATATCCCAAAAAGTATACAAGGATAGAGGATCCTGGAGTTAAGAAAAATGAAAATTAAATTTAATAGTCTATAGTTTAAATACAACTAGGTATCCATATAATGTTTCAGTTCTATGTCATATCCCAATGTGATATTTGGTATCTAATCAATAGACCTGATGACTATGGTAGCAACGTAATGGTATATTGGTCCTAGGAAAACTATAGTAATCCATTTGATTTCTAGATCAAATATATAGGGATTTTGTGTGATGAGGCACAAATCCCCATAGATGAGGGGATATGTGGAACCATTTGATTATAAAATAATGTTATTATCTTATAACAGTGCATATAACAGACATATTGTAAGAAAAAAAATATTGTAATACTTATAAAATCCCAATCAGAATAAAATATTGTTTATAACGTTTACAAATCATTATATGGGGTAAGATTGTTATTTTTGTTTAATTAATTAATATTTTTAAAAAATTACAATTATTGGACTTCATTTAAACAAATTAGTATTTTTTATTGCTACTGGTCACATTGGGTTTTTTGAATGATTAATAGGAACTCAATGAGACATATCATGTCACATTTTTTCTAGATGTCCAATGTGGTTATTTAAATATAATGATAATATTTATAGTATTAATTGATATGTAAATGAGCTTAAATGATAAATAAATTAGATAACTAGACGAGACACTAAATCATGGAATGAGGTGAGTGGACATCACTAGAATCTTGGTGATTGTAACATGTTTTCAATGGTTACTACAAAATATAATTAATGTAGATTATGATTGAAAACTAAAATGTTGAAATAAGTTAAAAATCAATCGTGTAAATAATACAATTCGAATATTTATGATATAAGTGGTTCTAGGATATAATATTTTGAATAGGAGGTGATACGATTGTGTTAAAAAATATGATTTTCCATTAATTTTAAATATTATTTGTATTGTGTAACTTAACTACATTTATGAAAAATTATCATTAAAATTATTATTGGAATTATATAAATTCATTGTATATAATATAGCTTTTAGGTGATAATTATATGATATAAATTTTATTATTATATCATTTCATTTAATAAGTGCATCTCAAATAATAAATGTGATAAAAAAAATATTTAATTTTTTTACGGTGGTGATTGGGAAAATGATACAAATAAATAAATGGAATAGAATTGTGTTTTGAAAATAATTAATGATATTCCCTCTGGGGGTCAACATGATTTTGAATGAAATATGATTTACATAATGAATTTTCTTTGATTATGGGAAGAAGATAAATAATAGTGGTGTGTAAATTAATGAAAAATGTGAAGGAATTATTATTGTATGGATTTGGATGGATTTATTTTACATGGTGACCAAGTAAAAATACCATAAGTTGGATTTTATTAATCTAAATTGAGTTTTATGAGGAGTGGAATACATAGGGTACTTTTACAAGGATATAAAGACCATTTAATAAAAAAATTATTTTTGAATTATCTTTTTTACAACTAATGACTTATGAAATGGAAAAACCATTAATGATAAAATATTAGATGTATTTTTAGTTAAGATGTCTTGTTTGATAGACAGGTGCTCCACAATTATTGTTTTTGTGATAAATTATTTTTTCTCATTATATGAGTTGTTATGAGAAATGTGATGGAATGATATCAATGAGTTCAAGATGTGTCATTGGATATTAATTATATTAATGATTTATCTAGGGTTAGAGTTTTATTAAAGTGATATTACTTCTTCATATGCATAAATTTGGGTAATGACTATTAATTATATAAGAATTTATATACTTCAATCCCTTACACCACTTGGTTGATACATATAAATAGTTTGTAGGAGATTTTTGGTGATGAGTAATTCCACCAATATTTCTAGTGAAGGAATGGTATAGATTTATAATTCCAATAGTATCCCTAATATGAGAACATGATGGATGACATAAGTGGAGATTTTTAGTTCCCCCAACATCTTTATTATAACAACGTTATAGATAGTGGTCTATAGTATGATGTAGATAATGATTCACCAGATAATATCTCTTATCCAACCAATAAATCATGTCTATTAGTAGACATGATATATATATATATATAATCTTGGAGATGTATATTTTCAAAATTATTCTTTATATATCTCTTTCCCATGATATGTGTATTTCTTCTATTATCTTAACATGTATTCATTTTTTTGCATTTGTTTTTTTGAATATCCATCATTAATTCAAATATATAGAGAGATGAATAGTTCATTTGGTAATTATAATATATTTGGTTATTTGTATTTCATAGCGATCTCATGATTAATTCATATTGGTTGAGTTATTTGATAGGTTGTGAGATATGGTTGTTTATTCATTTTGGAAGATACATTTTTGTTGGTGATGTGAATGAAATTGAGTAATGGGATGATTATTTAGGATAGAAGATATTTATTCCTAATCATAACATCAGGTGATGTCATATTTTCTAACGTTAATATTAATAATATTTTACAAACACTCGATGCTTATGGGTTGAATTAGTAATTCAAATGAACATAATATGTATTGTTATACTCACTAGTACATAGAAACATGAACATTGTTAACATTTTTTCCATGAATTTTTTATGATGTATTAATGTGTTATCATAGAATGTAATTATGTATATCAGGTTTGGATATCTGATGGATTCTGGATCCGATAATTTTAACTACTCATGTATCATGTATATTTTAGGTGAAATCTCTTTCAGATGTGATGGCCATACCTAGTGAAAAAATGTATCATTTTAGGTTATATCAAAGTGTATTTTTATATATGTTCTCAAGTTATTGAACTCAATATAATACTTCATGATTGTATAATAGATGTAGGAGTTCAATAGAATGTGAAATGTTTATTTAAAGGTCATTCCTCCCATGTTATGTGGATATCAATGTGTTTTTCACAAGTCTATTTCATAGTGGTGGTTGTTTTGGGGATTTTACATACCAATGATCTCAAATATGACACATGGCCTGACAAGATTCTTGTTGTCTTTTTAGATACCTGATTTTATATTTATAAATTTACTCAATCTACTAAATTTTTTTTATAAAACTAATAAATTTTTTGATTTTCATGAATTAAAATAGATATCATGATATAATATTAATGTAGTGTTTTGTAAGATCATACATTTAAGGGGACCCCAATCACCCAAGTCCTAAAGGGGAAATTTCACGGTTGTATTCTTGATTAACATATATAATGAGTGATGTAAAATCTGATTTTTTTAAATATAAAATTGAACTCATCATGATAATACATGGTTAGGATCATGGTATAGCACTATTTTATATCAATTGTAAATAAAAAAAATTTCAAAAAAAAAATTATCTCAATGAAATTCCAATTTGAGTTTTGGTTTACAATATGAATAAATAAACTCATCACTTGTAAATTAAATAATTAAATAATAAATTAAATTTTATAAAAATTGACAATTTAAATATACTATTAATATCACCAAACATAAAAAATATGTTAAATGTTTGATATTGAAATCAATGGGGTTGTCAAAACGATTTCATGATCTTATATTCCATTGTAAATTATTTTTTAAAAAATAAAAAATGCATAGATAAAATTTTAATAATTTCTGACAGATATTATTGGTAGTGTTGCAACTAAAAAATTTTATGAATCATTATAAACATGAACCATATAGTAAAACCCCCATTCTGAGATAAAAAAATTCATAAAATTATTAATCGGTCACTTACTAGGTTGAACTACCATTATACTAATATTGCTATAAAATTTCAAAAAATTCTTTAGAATTTTAGAATTTACAAAATATAAATTTTAAAACATTTATAAATCATAATTTATAATGAAATTTTATTCTAAAATACTTTGAAATCGTCTTATCATCCATGAATGCTATATTTCATGAATTCACACAATGATTTTTAGGTAGTCATTTTTTGAAGAGGAACCATAAAAAAACCTCAATCCACAATTCAACACGATGATCTTAATAATATATATACATTAAAAATGATTGATCATTTATTAATTAATATACCAAATTAGAAGTAAATATATAAGTTAAATCATTCCAATTTATTTTTTATCAATAACACCACCTAAACGAAAAATAATTAAGAATTAGTGGAGTGATATATAAACCATGGCACAATTCCATATTATAGAATTTGGAGATCCCAAATGTTTATATCAACAATACTCTCTCATCCTGTAGGAATTTTTACTATATACATCCATCACACCATGTATAAACCCAATACAAGATCTAAAATATTTCTATTGAATATAAGGATAACTTATCTCCATTATAAAATGATATCAACAATATTATTATAAAAAAATAATCTTTTAACATGATAAATAATGTAACTCAATAATACCTCATTATCTATATCATAATAAACCATTCCAGTCAATTTCCCCTTTCCAAATAATAAAAAATAACTCATTTTGATTTGGTAACAATTTTCACTGATGTAAAATACATATGATCCCAAAAATCATTTAGTAACACATTGATCATTACTTAATACATCATATATACCCTATATGATAAATAAGGAAACTAACTACCCTATTAAAAAAATAATAAATAGTGATTAATAGAAAGGTACATACAATGATGTGCTTTGTCTATAATTATAATATGTAATCTAAATGTGTGTCCCAATTTAATATGGAAATGATTAATAAAAAATTAATATCTTTGATTGTCTCATCAATGACTCTTTACAATATAGTATCAAATCACTCAATGAATGCTTTAATACTCCTCGTATTTATATCACATTAGTTTTTTAGAGTGATTATGAGTCTGATTATATGGATTCTAAAATAAAAATATCATTGAAACGAAATGGTTAAAATTTATGACATCTTAGTGCACCCCCGATAGTGTGTACAGAGATCGAAACCCACTATTCCCTAAAAAATAAACATCACTATAAATTAATGAATAAAACATCACACCCATGAAATTTAAGTTCAAAAATCTATGTAATCTCTTAATAATTTATAAAATTGTAAAAAATATAGAAACCAATATTTATATGGGTCATTATTTTCCTTTGAATGGAAAAAGAAATTTATCATCATCAAAAAAATGGCTTACATATGTAAAATCTCAAATTACATGGAATAAAATTGTAATTTCATATCATCCATTCTTGTGAAACCTTCACATAAAATTCCATCCACAATATACACCATTTTAGGAAAAAATTTGATTCTATTCCATTCAAAATTGTCTATTCTAAACTGCAAAAACAACTCATCATCAATATTCTCAATAAAGAGGCTCCAAATATTACAATTAAAAATGATAAAAAATTATAATTAAATACACTAAAAATTTTAATATATACAATCATGTATCCTGTTAAGAACACACATTACATTGTCAAATGAATACTATTCTAGGTAAACTCTAATGATATAAATTTTTTAAAATCATACATTGGTAATGAACAAAACGGATCATTAAACTAGAAAAAAGATAAAAAAACATCACAATCCAGTTCCATCCATTGAGTTAGGATTAGTGAATGTTTTTCATTATGATAAATATGATCTCATATACATCAATGGTAATATGAAATATATATTAGCTATTAAGATAATTCATATTAAAATGATTATTGTTTTAACAAAAATAATTGAAATCCCAATGGAACTACCAATCATAAAGGTTAATAGTAAGTGTAAATAAGAACTACCTATAGGGTTGGTTTCCAAATTATTTATAATTTCATCAATAAATCATGATCTTGGATTTCATATAAAGTCTATTGGCCTATAAATTTATTCATAATAATATCACTAGATGGTTAATTAAAATGTTACTTCATACCCCAATGAATGTATATTAATTCAAACCATCTATCATAAAATCACAAACCTAATAAAAAATCAATCTCATCTCCAAATGTTACCCATAATCTTTTACACACAACAATGAGTAAAATGGTCATGTATTTAGGTAATAAAACATAGTCATCTAAAACACCTAATCGATTAATAACACATTAACGCCTTTAAAAATAATTGATTCACAACATAGCAGCCAAAAAGCATTCATTTAGACCATTATACATCACCCTGTGAAAAAAAATATTCATTAACCACCTACATGTTATCTATGAAAAATTATTTTATAAAACAAAAATAAATTCTCATATCATGCCAGTTTATTACATATCTGATCACTATATCCATTTGTAAAAAATTCAAAAAACTTCCTTAGATATAAATTTTATAATAATAATTTCAAAAATAGGAAATCGAATAGGGGCCAATAATTTTTTATGAATTTGTTAATATAATAATGAATTAATTGTGTGAAATTATTGAGATCCCAACAATAATAATTAGAAAAATATAATCATCTAAAAATTAATTAAATAATTATTTAAAATATCCCCATACTACATAAGTAATAATATTTGTGCACACATCCATCTCAAATTATCCCAAATACTATGCAAACAACTTACCACTAACATATGGTATTCAAGAATCTATAAAACACAATACTCAATTTTGATATTTTTTAAACATATTATATCTATATGTTTAGTAACAATAATTTGAAAAATAATAAAACTCTAATGAGTTAAACTAGAATTTTTGTAGTCGTGTTCATTTTCAACTCCTAAAACCACTTAAAAGTTCCCCAAATAAATAAATACTTAATTTATTATAATCCTAAAATCAATAAATTCATCTCATTTAAGTTCAAGTTTAAATATAATTTAAACTTATAAAATTTAGTGTCTTATTCAAACTGGATCCCTCATATCATGTGAATATAAGAAATAAATTGATTATCCTAATCATTATGTTATGTGGATATATGGTGACATGCCAATCATTCCACTGATCATCTCAAATTGAACTTATATTCTATAACCATGATGTTCATTCATCATGGGATAATGGTAAATATATGATGCATGATCCTATAACAATTATGTAATATATCTGAAATACATTATTCAATATGGTGTACCTAAGAGAATTTTCATTATCCATGCATATAGTTTGATATTTATATGCATCATTTGTTTCTTTCCTAGTCAAATACATTTTCAATGCTTTTATATACTTCATTACAAATAACAAGAAAGAGTAATTATTTTTGGGGACTCTAAACTATATTCTTTCTCATATATAAATTATTTGATATCAACAATTCAGTACTATATTTGACAAAGGTTTCTGTAAAATCCATTAATAAAAATGAAATCCAAATTCAAACAATCCAAGGGTTGGTAACTAGATTTTTAGTATTCATGAATCAAACTACATGATAGTTTAAAACAAGATCATTGGTTAGTGACTATATTTGCAATTACTTGGACTAAGATAGTTGAAGAGTGCCTGATCAGTGTTACCATACCTAAATTTCTCATTCTAATAACCAAAAAATGACATAAATATATAGGGTTGATTAGTGTAACAATTGGACATTGTTATCCCTCCTTATAATAGTAATTGATTAAAAAATAATATAAAAAAAGATATTCCCTTTTGAGAAATATATTATTTAGAAAAAAGAAACCTTTCCAATATGGGCACCAATACACAAAGGATGAATATTATACATGAATGGTTATATATATTAGAATCAAATGATTTTTAAAACTATATAAAACATGGACCAAACATCCATACATGATATTAACCAGACATGAAAACCTATAACAAACATTTATATGTAAAAAATGATTTAATCATATAATAAAGTGTTATCATGTATGTTAGAGATAATAAATATACAAAATTAATTGATGAGGACCACCCATTATATTAAAATATATATCTCCCATCAAATGATTTCAATGGATGAAAATTTATTGCATAAATCAGGTAATAAGAACTCACATTATTTTTTATTATTACTTTTTTTAGCTCACTTGTAAGATGTTATATACATATCATAATATATATATAAATATATATATTGTGCATGACTATTTTATCATAATCTGGTGGTAACGACACATGTCATCCAAGCCAATATATTCCACCAAAATATCCCAAGGGATGCACCCAGACTCATTTCTCGAAGTACTATGAACTCAAATATGCGTTGAACCATTCCTTTTCTAGGATCAAATATAATAATCTCTATATTTTTTCCATGAATAAATTTGTAAGGTCATACTTTTTTATAACTAATAATATTAAACCACCCAACCCATAACTGTCTATCAATGATAATAATTTTTATATAGCGAATTCTATGTATATTAAGAAGAAAAAAGAAAAACAAACACATATCATTACCAAGTATATTGACAGAAATCCTTACTAGGAATACAATAATAATATAACTAAAAGAACAAAATTAAATTCATGTCCAATGGTATTGAGATCGGTGTATACATTGTTATGGAACCTCTAATCTCACCCAATCAAGAAAAGGGGAATGTAATAGTAAAATGTAGGGAATCTTGGTCTCATCCACATCCATAATAAACTATTTTTCAATATATGATATATTTAATTATTGTAACTATAATATAAGAATACCCATTAGTAATTTCACAACAATAATCACTAATTTCAGGAATATTTATCACCCACAATGTATGAACATATATAATAATAAAATTATATAAAAAATATATATAATATTTGATAAGATAAATCTATGTAAAACATAAAATGGATAGAATCAAAACATATCTAAATAACAAACCGCCGATTTCATATACCACGAAGATCAATAAAATATATCATGTATAAAGACCATTTAAAATTTAAAATATAAAATTCTACCATGTTATACTCATGTAAAAAATGTATCTTTATTTAATAATTTTATATTTGTATTTTGGAAATAATAATATATGTTTCCTTATTTTAAAACATCATATTTTAAAAATTATGATTAATAATTATATTTTTTTATGAATAAATTATTTCAATACATATAATATGAGAGAGATCACTTAGCTAAACCCATGTTTATCATACCTTCAAATCCTAATGAATAAGGATATATATCTACATAATGAATTAAAATATCCTAGAATCAGTTTAATTAATTATAGGGAAATATTTCATAGAAATATGAAACATTATTAAAGAAGATCTAGGGTATTACATTTAGTTCAAAAATTATTATTTTCTACACTGAACGTCTAGATAAAATAGTTTTACTAGAACCTATAAGAGAGGGATATTAATTTTGAACCAAAATTAATAATTTATTGACAAAAATAAGGATAATGAGATTACATACTAAATCATTTCCAAATATGATCTCCCATGACTATATGTAACCCAAATATAGTTTTTATCCAGGTTCACATTATAAGAAGATGGGATAGTGGACATGATTTATGTGTTTTTTCATATTAACAACGATGAGAAAATATCAATTAAAATTTGTTTTAGAAAAAACATTGATGGAAATGGGATAATAAATATCATTTAAAATACCATTTAATATAATGTTAGGTACCCACTCTAAGGAATATACATACATTGGGGCTACACAAGTAGCTCCTACCATCAACATGACATTACTGTGTATCCTGAATCACTCAACTGGGTACCCAATAATTTTATTTCACATTTTTCTGAATCCCCCCAACTTGTATTACAAAAAGATATATCCATATTTCATTATACACAAAATTAAACTAATTTTTATTTCAATAGATTTAATGCAAATATAAAATTAAAACTATTATGACAATTCATATTACACATAGTTAAATAATATATTTCTTTTCTTAAATAATATTTAGAGAGTTTAAGTAGTACAAATATATCAATGGAGATTTTACTATGGCTACCCATTCTCAATATTCATTTAGAATTATATAATTTAGTGTAGAATATTTGTCTTGAATAATCTTTTAACTAAATTTGTAAATTTTTATAGGATTATATATATAGTAACTATCAACATGTAGAACAATATCATCAAATTACATCAAATTCATAGGATCATATATATATATATATATATATATATATTTAGTTTTATAACATGGAATACATTATGCATATCATATAATTTTTTGCCAATGAAAGTTGTAATGTAGATTTTCCTTATTGTACTCAAGATATCAAAACATTTGTTGAACCATATTGTCTAATTACATAACATTCCCATGACATGTGATATAATCAAGAAGATATTACGTTAAATCCATGATCACCAACCCTAAATTCCCAAAGTATAATTTTTTGTGCCAATTTACAACTATTGTATAGTAAGAACAATAATAATTAAATTTATAAAATGATATTACTAATCTATAATTACATAACATATATTAGGAATAATAAAAAAACAATGCGAATTTTTAGTTCAATATATGAGGGAATAGAATGGTTTCTCATTGAGGTCATCAAAAGGAACGAAAAGAATTGATGATTCATAGCCGTTATTGAATAATTACTCTAGAATTAAGATATTATATAATGATAATCTTCTATTTTCATGAATGTAGTCCCATATCATATCCTTTTTAATTTCAATAGTTTGATCAGATTTTCTCGCATGATGAGGGTGATAAGATATACAATGTTTTACATGATAACTTAGATCTTTCTTCAGCCCCTTCCAGAATTACTAAATTAATTATGTGTGTCAATTAGTGATAATAATTTCAAATACTCCTTAAATATTATAAATTTATCTAATTTTTTCCATATTCTAAAAAAAGTGGATTCAATTATGTGTGGACAAGGTGGTTTTTTGGCCACATCAAACACATGTAACAACTAGTATCTCAACCCCTTGTAGATCCTAATAACCTGAACATAAATTCTATTTCAATATTGTACCACTAACATACATTCAGAGAGATTATTTTTAATTTATCAATTGATCATATATGCACTTTATCCACCCAATTCCAAGTAGAACATCAATAAAAAACCAAAAGAGTATATATTTTTAAAGGAACCCAAAATTTATGACACATCCCATGACATTTATTCATAATATATGGTAGTTAAACCTACCAAGAAGAATGCAATTACATAAATACTTATACCCATATAAATAATGGGATCAAAATTCGTTCATTTATATAAAAAAAAGTTAACATATAGAGCAATTTTCAACTATGAAAACACTACTATGTGTTTCTTGAATGATTATACTATCATGGTTTAATAAATATGTCCACTAAAAACTCTAAAATAATTTATTTCAACTCAATATTTAATGGAAGTATCAACACTCAGTACTCCATGACATCTAAATTATGCTCATACAGTACTGGCATCATCATCTACACTTCCTTAGCATCATGTACCAATTGAGGCCGAAGTTTAATTTAAAATCCATATAAATTACATTTTATTTATGTTTTTTCTATAATATTACATAATTTAAATATTTTATATTTTTTACTTAAGTAATATACTTCATATTTAAATATCTATATGGAAAGAAACACTAGATAATTTTATTATTTGTTTTTGAATTAAATTTTTTCTTTAAATAGATTATTACATTTAAAATTAGAATCATTAATAGTATAATATAATTCAATATCATGTGTATAATAATTATAAACCTTCATTTTAGTAATTTGGGAACCATAAGATAATTTCCAATGATTCAAAATCATAGAAAAACCCAATCCAACTAAAGAATCTTAAAAATATATGTCAAACCCTTCACCTGGACATAATAATTTATGAATCTGAGTCTAATAAATTTTTAATTAAACACCTATAATTTTATTTTACAATAATAAAACCATATAATATTTTAACCTTTCTTCATTAAGTAATTCACTAGAGAATCTATTTTGATTAAATCTTGGATAATAATATTTTTATAGGCTATAATCCATAGAATATAGTAAATTATTAAAAATAAAAGGGGACTTTATAGGTCAATATATCATCCACCATATCTTGATAATTTGAGATGCCAACATTGGAAACCACATGAATTTTAAATTTTACCAATTAAATAAAAAATATAATTTATAAATATTTTAATATACTACATCAATTTTTATGTTTCCAAGATAATTTAAAATGAATATGTAATCGTCTTGACATTTTTAATATAAAATATTATCATCCATAAATATTACTATAATTGTGTCGATAAATGGAAGACATATTATTTTATTCAAATATATAAACAAATAATGAGAATTCATTAACCCATATGGATTCATGAAATACTTTTGGTAACTGTATCTCCTGTTAAAATACCATTATGGATTGGGATACTATATCTATATTTTCAGCTCCAATTTCTCAATTGGAGATATTAAAATAGAAGGTAAATATTTCATCTTAGATATATGAATAAAAATAATATTTAATTACATTTACCAAATATGTGGAAGTAAAGATAATTATTAAGTAAAATATTATTAAAAAATCTATTGTATGAAGTAAGATCATTCACACCATAGTATAAATAGATCCAATAGTAAAAACACTCATGTCAATGGTAATGTCTCCCATATTCCTTAAATAAATTCTATAAAAACTATAATATAACTATGAATATGTGAGAATAACCTTTATATATGTTACATTTTTTCTATAATGTATACATTAAATCTGATATATAAAAAAAATTCCATATATAAAATAGTTTATTGTCACTGATGATCAACTAAAGAAATTTGTTGTATTATATTATTCCATTAATAACTACAAAAAAATATCCACAACAAACAACCCCTTATACATATTCCTCCAGGTCATTCCATAGGGAACTGGGGAACATTGATATTATGATCAAATAATCATTTAAGGGAAATGTTTTTCAATAATTTATAAATTTTAAATTATAATCAAGTGAGAAAACCTGAATGTGAAAGAAATCACTAATTGGAACGATCATGGGATCATAAAATATACTCACAGAGAGAAAAAAATATATTTTATAACATGGGAAAATAAAAACAAATTGGATTATAATTGAAGCATAGCATATTTACAATGTCTACGAAATATGATATAGCATTCACAACCCATGAATGAAAAAATAATGATGTGAAAAAAAATATTCCTATAAATCATAAAATATTTCAAGCATAACCACGAAAACAATCACAATATAGTATATTTGATATCACAACTGATATTAAATTATATACTATATGAATATTCACTAACTACGTCTATTAGCGGATCAAACCCAAATACATGAATCACATAAAAATTTCATGAGATATAAAAAATTACCCAATTCAAGGGATATTCATTTCTGTTCATCCAATAATTTAAGGACAACCAAAATATATGTGTGCCACATGAAATTAATAAAGCTTAATTTTATGAAATAACTATGGAAATAAGATTGTATGCAAGAAAATTTAATATTTTATGTAATAAAATGTAATTATAAATTATATATGATGATATAAAATATTTTCTCTCCCCAAGAAATAATATCATAATAGAATTCATAGGGTGACCTAGATCATTACTCTTTTTGATATCAGTTTTTTTGGAGATATTGATGAAAATGAAAGAATCTTAATTAAATTTGTTTTTATTATACATTTTTCACATTTTTTGTAAAAAAGTAATTATAAACAAACACTAAAAATCATTTTCAAAAAGGGGACATTGATTATTTTTGAAATATTAATTGATATTAATATAAAATAAAATATATTTCATATCAAATTATAGTTATGTTATAAAACATGGAATCAATGATTTAAATATACAAATAATGACTGTTAATTACATTTTAATCATCAATGATATTTATATGAAAAAATTCGTAGATTAAATAGAAGAAAAATATTCATTTTAATAATAAGAAATATTAAAGGTACCAAAGATAAAAGTATATTAACTTGAAAATAATAAAATAAAATATTTTTTATATGAAATAGTAAAAACATGATGGAGAAAGACATAGTAGAGTGGATGTTGATTATTATTAAAAGTCATTATTTTTATATGAAATGAAATCAATCAGAGAAAAATTATTTTTCATTAATACTTTATTTCCCCTAAAGGGGAATATAAATGAAATTGAAAAATATAATGGAAGAATATAAAAATTATAAAAGAATATGGTAATACAATAATGATAATGG
Source organism: Viscum album (assembly GCA_963277665.1). Classification (NCBI taxonomy): domain Eukaryota; kingdom Viridiplantae; phylum Streptophyta; class Magnoliopsida; order Santalales; family Viscaceae; genus Viscum; species Viscum album. Next base: position 1,439,131,831 of record OY728133.1, on the reverse strand, counting down.
CTCACCTAGGTATAAGGGTGTAACACCCTCATATGTTATGAGAAGTATATTTTTTTATGTATTATTTTATATGCAAAGGAATCTTTCACTGCACACAACACTAGCTTGGCCTACGTTACACGCAATCGCGACCTTCCTGGATAGCGTGTGTAGTACGCAATACCCAGTTCCACTAAACAATGGTATATTATTATAATATTATAAACTAGCCGTTATGAATAGTATTAACTGAATTTTTAATTTTATAATATTATAATTCATCTTATACATTTTCTATAATGAGGTATTAAAACAAAATCAGATTTTTTATAAAAAAAGTATTTTTCAAATAATGTAGTTTTAACGCCTTTTGATGGAGCACCCATTTTAAATCTAGTTTTTTACATGTTTATAAGTTCAATTTGAAAAATTAAATTCTTCATTCGAATGAGGATATAAATAATTAATTTGGATAACTTTTTCATATTATTCTAGTAACATCCATATTTTTGATGAATAGTAAAAAACGCTATATTTTAATTAAAAACAACTTTTTTCATCTCAATAATATATATGGTTAAATTATAATATTTAATGGTTTTAATGAATAAATATAATATATTATTACCATTTAATATAATTTTTGTCATTAGCATTAATTTTACATTGAATTAATAGGTAAAAATATTTCAATCTTTGGCAATGTTTTAACTTTTAAATCCCGTTTGTTTGACAACGAGATTATTTTTAAATTAATTACTGCAACTTCTGTGTTTTGAATTTTGAAAAATGGATTCCATATTTGGAATCATTGGGTCCAAATTTTGTTAATAGGTTACTTTTATTTTTTTGATATTATGAATAGTAACTACGTTAATTTTTATTTACTGCAGATAAAGGTAAATAGGGTAATTCAAGGTTAAAAGAATATTATAGTAATTAAAAATTACCATTACACTTGACCTAACATTATTGGATTATTATTGGCCGACCATGAGCATCTTTGGGGCGATTTTGGGGCCCCATTGAGCCACTTGGTAGTGATAATGACAATTTGGATTAATTAATTTAATGTAAAGACAAAATTGGCATTAAAAAAATCTTTTAGTAATTAATTTTTATAAGGGGTTATATAAATTATATTGTCGACTATAAATATTAATTTGAAGGATAAAAATATTTCCTACATAATGATATTTTTTTATAATTTTTAGACACCATATAAATTAAATTATTTATGACACAATAATGATGACATATTTACCTCGTTAATAATTGATTTAAATAAATAAGATTATAATGATTAAAATATTTTCCAAAACATGTCTAATTCAGATTGTATGATTTTATTTCGACCATGAGTCATATTATGTTAATTATTAATGATTTTTGGACCTTTTTAAACTGAAGATAAGTTTATAATAAAATAATATTTCCACACTTTCCAAAGCTTCCCCTCTCCTCCTTTATAAAAGGGAACCTCCTCCCTCTTATCCTCACACCAATTTGAGCCTTCATGCTCGGCCAACCCATGACCATTTAACTTCCCCACTTCCTTATAAACCTACTAGAGGTATTGGTCTTCTTAAAATACCAACTCGAGTGCCCTAAGAGAATGTTTAAAGGAGGCACTTCGAGAAAGAGGTAATACCTTCTACCATTTTCTTCAAGTTCCATTATTCTTCTACTCAATCTTCTTTAGTTTTTTCATTATGAGATAATAACATAAGTTTACCCCATATACTGATACTTTATTATAAATATGAAACAACCCTATTTCACGTCTTATCCATCATACGGTTAACAAAATCAGTGTGTGTGCGTACGTACGGAATACCGTCTCCACGCCGTGGTGTAATATGTTTTCCACCACCATCTTACACGGATGTGTATGATGGTGTAAGTAATTGACTATATATGATTATTTTAAAGTGATATTTATTATGAAATATTATACATACACTTCAATACAATTCCATGATCATGGGAACAATATCATCGCTCGTGCGTACATACAGTCTACCGTCTCCACGATGTGATGCGACTCGTTCTATATGATCTTCATTGAATAATGATTATATAAATAAATTGAATAAATTAATATGATATATATATTACACTAATAACATTCTGTAAATGATGTATCTATATCCTATAAAGAGGGATAATAATTTATTCGACAAAACACGCAGAAGAACATAAAGCAATAAACACCCGAATAACAAGTAGCAGTGAAATATTACTAATATGAAGCTAAGAACATGACCTTATATGATATCATAATAGGGAATATGATTCTTTAATAAGTAAATGACATTATTTAAATTATTATATAGGAGGTTCGGACACGTACATAGCATATTGGTCCTAAGGTAAGGGAAAATCTCACAATCTCATTTTTATCCGAGATTGTTTATACTTTTGTATTTACTGGGGTGTATTTTATCATCCAAATCTATTTTTCCTCAATATTTAATATTATTTTTATACTAATACAATTTTTTAAATCCAATTATACCCTTCGGTGTGTTTTTAGTAAAAGATATGAAAGAAATCTTATGTTGTTTTTCGTATGAGATGCTTTTTTGACATTTCCGGACAAAGTACGAGAAGATTGTTCTTTTTTTAACTTATACGACATGAATGGATTTTTAGAACATTATTTCCATGAATCTTCCTTTACATGTTTTCATGTTTATTTTTAATCAACTAATTTTAGTTTAAAATTTGATGACATGTTAAGAAAGGAAAATGTTATTGAAGTAGAAAGGATATTTTCCTCAAGAATGAAGTTCAAGTGTTTTATCAAAATTATTTTCCATCTAAGATAAAATAGGGTTATGTTTCTGTCCATATTTTTACAATTATTTGATTATGTTATGATAGAATTATTTTTATGATGACCTTTTATCTTATATGGATTATGTTATGATGGAATGATGTTTAAGATTCCCATTTTTATTACATGGGTTATGCTATGATGTATGATTTATGATTTTGTGGCACACATAATAATGGTATCATTATGAGATGGGTGGGACCTATATCTCCCTCCAATGAATTGGGTAATGATTTATATCTCATGAGATAGTAATGGCTAGAACGACTGGTTAATCCGGTTCAGTTAAACACGACTGAAACGAGGAGTGAACTCGGTTCAGAAATGGACTTTGTCCGCTAAGATAGTCTTGGAAATGAGTCTTGACTAATATGAAATGATTTTCTATGAATATGTGTGTATTCTACAAAGTTTCATGTTTTATGTTATGATTATTGGGGATTACTTTTCATTACTATGATTTATCCCATGACATGATATTGTGACCTCTTTTGCAGTTTAAGATTTTCAATATGTTATGTTCTTATGAAAATGATATGACTTATATTTATTTTGTTTACCCTTACTGAGAAATTGAGCTCACCCCTTTGTATGTTTTCTTTTTCCCAGGTCATGAAGAAGGATATTAAGTAGGATATTCCAAAGAGGGACTCTAGATATGATGAAATAAATGGGAGACAATGTAGTTAATTTTATGAACCAGTTCTTTATGTTTCCCAGTTTCTAAAGACACTATACCTATACATTCCTTTCATGGTTTTGTTATATGTTGTAATTAGTATGCTTCAACTCTGATGTAATAAAAATATATGTAATGTATGGGTTGTTATAAAGGGTATTAAAAAATCACCACAGGAGAATCATAAATTTCCACCATATAGAGAAACCATTGTGTGTAAGATACAAAATAAATAGAACTATGATAACTCTATTTCCATCCATATTCAGGATACGTATGACACCTCCCTATGAGTCCTAAAATCTGTATTAGTCATCCATAGAGTGAACAACATATGAGTCCATTTTACAATGCAATAACATGGGTTATATTCTATCCCATATTTCTCACACCGATCATGGATCACAAGACCTTAGAGAGTTGCAGTAACCATGTCATATTCACCACAAGTTTCTATTATGATATGGGTGACACCAATGTATAAGTACTGAAAAAATTAACTATGAAAAATCTAATTCTCTATATATTCAGGATATGTTGGACATCACCTCCGTACATGAGTATGAATGTGTCCTAGAGAACCCACATAAGTCCTTCTACATTACATAAAAATACATTGGTTAAACAAAATATGTGGTTTTTGATTCATATAAAAACAAGGATATGCAAAACACCTCATAATGGATCAATCCCATGCTTAGAATATTAATTTTCTCTTTATGTGGAAGAATGCTCCAAATCAATTGGTTATATAGTTTCATAAAATAATAAATCTCATGTTACTGTTTAATGATGAAGAACTACAGACACATATAGATGGACTCACCCAAGAGATCACATAATTTTTCATATCAAATAGAATTAACCAAATGTTGTTTCATTGTGGTAAAATATCTACTATCGAGATTAGTTAGTGACTCATGAATATATCATAAATCTAAAAGAGAGTCCTAGAGTTGGAAACAATCCCCCCTAAAGGGTGTGTTTAACCCAACTTCACATCCTCTCAACCAATGTGATTACCTAAGAGTCATTGTGCTGGAAAACCCAAACGACCGCCGACCATTGGAATGAAAGTCTATACCCAGCACAAGATATAAGAACTATTGAGAGTTTCAATGAAAATTCAAAAAGGTTAAATGAAAATTGAATCATATTCTAGACCATATTTTTGGATGAAACACAAAATGATGAACCCAGCATGATTCTCTCAAATGAAAAAATTACTATGTTATAAATCATTCGGAAGATTTTCATGGAAACCCCTAGAAAAAAATATATAAGAAAAAAATATTCATAAAAATAGTTTTATTTAGAGAGGATCCTCATGAGTCCATCTTCACATTGATAAACCCAAACTAGTGGAACATCTGAATCAGAAATCAGAAAACAAATTAGAAAACCATTCATATCTGATTGAGCAAAATATGGCTACGATACTACACTAATCACTGACCATATTATTTATGAGTGAAAAATTGTAGATACTTCATTAATAAAACAATTTGAGACTATATCATCATAATCTAGCATTCGTTTTAGATAATCACCTGCAACTACAACTTCTATAGCTCTCAGAAAAATCTCACCAATACGGAGACTCCAATGATAGGTATTGAATATGATGTTTTAAGAGTACCACTAAAATGGTAATATCCTGACCATATAGGATACTCATGAAGTCCTCTAGATGTGATGGCTTGTGAGACCTCCTTACTCGGGTAACGATGTTATTAAACCAGTGGAACTCATCACCACAACCAATAAATTCAAGATCCTATCACATATGTGCGATAAACCACAACATTAGTATCTGAGGAAAGTGGATACATAATCCATATACGGCACCCTTTAGGTTCATGATCTACCCAAGAGGGCTCCTTTTAACTGTTGTTACCCACACTATTCAACCAATATCCCTCAGTCGCCTGTTGAGGGTACCATCCGATATATAGCTCCATCTACCTCTCATGAAAATATTGGATGGAAAACTCATCAGAGAAGAAAGGTGTTAGATATTTTGGAGGGGTTCATATACCCACTATTACAGATGATGACTACTAGCATAATTAGGCAGAGAACGACCATCAGGCTCAAATCACTACTCGTTTTAAGAAAATATGTGAGAATATTCTCATAGAAGGAATAGTTGATGCTCATATTCCAACCCCCTTTTAAAAATAACAATAGCATGACCTAGGGCAAAAATGAGGACATAAGTGGGTGAATATCCCCGAAAAAAATGAATTCATATACCAGTTAATCACTGAGAAAAAAATATGCAGGATCCAATTTCGGTACACACTGTGCAAAAATTCCAATAAATATTATAAACAGCTGATGAACTCTTCTGGAATATTATGGAATTGATGCTGATTAGGGGATAGGCGCATACTCATATCCCTATATCTAGGATAGTAAAACATTTTGATTCACGATAAAGTGGTTGTACTAGATAAAGAGGACACTCATGCTCTAAGATGAGAGGATTATCAGAATATTTTGATGAAGTGAGAGGCATCATATCAGGATCATATCTCCATTCAATCCAGGGCCAAATAGTTAAGAGAATCACACACCTCGATATAGGGGAACATTCTTGGTGGAGAAGTCCATTGGAATATCCCAAAGGCCATGGATCAGGTGCATATCCCTATTCTGACAGAGGCTGACCATGTGGGAATGGAACATGCAAAGACACTTGCTCATTTTCTTATTAATGGATCTATCAGGAATATTTTGGTAGATAATTGATACCATGTGCATATTCATAATTTTGCTGATGAATGACTATGCCCACATGTTTCTATGGAAACATTGGGTAATAGGCATAGTCCTTCTCATATTCCAAATTTCCTTCAACATATTATCATTGGAAATGCATATTCAGACCAGATTCATATTCTTGATCGAACCGTGGCAATCTAGGTGTGATCACAACATTCCTTGAGTCCAAATCATACTCCAACAAGGAAAGACCAACATCATATCCCAATGGCTTAATTTCGAGCTCATACTCTTATCTTGATTGAATCTCACCAAGTGAGAATGGAATATGCCTCAGGATAGGCTCTTGTACCTATTAATAATGATATTTCTTATATACATATTCTAATTTCTTCTCAGCAGTGGGATCATTCTCCCACAACACCTGAAGGTTATATTCATGTTCCTGCTACCATCGTATAATAGCCACATACCCTTGAACAACTCCAAAGGTTATGTCAGAATATTCTAACCACAATGAAGAACATGGATCATACCCCTAATTTTCCCAATTCTAGTTTCCTTAGGGTCATTAGAGACACATTATCAATACTTCAAGGGGATTTCAAATCTTCTATCAATGTTGATGAACAAGACATTCATTAACATGATAGTCCTCCCCATGGTAGTGTCAATATGGATTACATGGACACTACTCCAGGAATCCACTATGGTTAAGCTCCCCACAATGATATCTTTTATTAGAAAACAAAATAAAACCTTTTTCGACACACCATTATATAGGGAGTTGATCTAAAACCAAAAAACCTTCATACAAAGATGTTCTATAAACCTCGAGGTCAACCGTGTATGGTTCCTAATCAACATCAAGAAACAGTCCATTCGCATCAGTGAGATACCATCAGAGACATCATATATGGTCTAATTGGGTAGATGTATTCATGTCTGGTGAGGAGGATGGTGACATTGAAATTTGAAAATATTTATTCAGAAAAAACCACCCCATCATGTGGTGGCCCCTCTAATCATCCATATATGAGGTCCCATGGGATCTAGAAAAGTTGTTCATTCCTTATCTACACATGAATATATGGGCTAATAATATGAGAGTGAAGGATTTATATCACCCTTATTTTAGATATGTGTGTCACCTTCAGAAAAACAGGATACTATGTTTCCTTCACATACTAGCTACTATCCCCATGGCTAGGATCCAATACTGAAAACCCATCATGGAAACCTGCAACATGATTGTCTGCATTGAATCATGAAACATTGGTAGCTGGTCTCTGAAGCTATATTAGGAATCCAAATTTGAGGATAGGAACAGAATGGAGTGTTACACTTTCCCACTACCTTGGAACAATATATCCTTTTAGATGTGACATCCTACAATGTTATAACCCTTACTGAGATCAATGTACCAGGAAATGCTCTGGCAAGTTTGTCACTACAGCAGAATTCCACTACTCCAATAGTGCCCACACATTATATACAAATAGAGAGGATATCCAAGTGGACCTAAAACTGGGAACAACAAAACAATAAGAACACATTCCAAACATGGATACCAAAGTCGTGATCACCTGAAAAACATTTTTTGAGAAATTATTATCCACAAAGATCTCCACTGCACCGAACTCTTACCTGAGAACCATTGTGGAACAATAAGTGGGTCTCTATTGCAACTTTTGTATTATCCATCCTGGTGCAGACCCATCCATCCAGTCAAGGGGAATATATACTATCGTATCTACATCTCGGATCGTTAATTCCTTGAATAATTCTGGACACATCGGTCGTAGCTGCAAGTGAAACCCACCCTAGTGGACTAAGGACATCTATATCTCAATATCCATACATAGGTTCATCATCCCCAAAGAGGAACCTTTAAACATCATTGGTGATCCCATAAAACCACACCCCTCTAGGATGGTGACATTTATATCTTCATGTTCATCATGGGAGTTTTCAAATCCCCAACTAGAGCCATTAGATACCCAAATATTAGACCAATCACAAACAATTCCATCCTTGAATGACACCCACCCCACAGGGATGGGGGAATTTTCATCAACATCACCACCATATATGGAATTAGTCTACTCTAGATTTGGATAAATGAATTTAATGTTTGCATCCCCCCTAATGCGATACATACCTCTATTGGTTGGGGCTTGTTCATCCACCTCGACCGGGAACTCCCTCAGGATCACTGTTCATATACCAAAGTAGATGTACTATGTAGTGATAACGGTTAAGCCCTACCAGGGTCGCAAGTTGAAATGGCCCAATAAGGCCAAGGGTTTATATAACGACCCTGCTTGATGTTGTGAAGAATCATCCTATCGCATTGAAAGAAATTCCATGACCAAAAATACCCTATATTTCTCTATGAATGTCTTCACTGTCAAAATGGAAGACACTATTCTCCAAGAAAAAATATGAGATTGCAACATGAAAAAAAATCTTGGGAGGTGGGTTACTTGAATGCACCAAATGAGGATGCACACACTGGGAACCAAAGATGGCTTTAAATCATAGCAATTGCAAATATCAAGATGCCACATCCCCAAAGAAATATTGCAATGGATAAGGGTTTATACCCATCTTGATAATCTCCACGAAGGATCAAGGATCCTTTATTGAAGTACTTTTTTTCAGAATATGGGAGTGAAATATAATCTCTTTAGAAACTTAATGAAGAGTTACATGGGGGAAATATTCCCACCATGTATCATCTCCAAGCAGAGATGATTTTTCTCCCTCCTACAGTTGATAAATCATCATGGGAATCATTTTAATATCATATTGCCTCAAAGTCTTGGAAACAAGCCCACATACATAATGAAGATGAAAATGATCATTACTTCCCTATCATTCAGCAACTGCCTCTTCCCTACTAAGATAACAGTTCAGTCCTGGTAAAAATTAATAATTAGTATGACATAAAAATAGGGACACACTGTCAAGCACCATCGAATCCCCAGGGGTGGTAGAAGTTCTAGTAAGATGTGTCCCTAGATAACCTTTAAATAATTGATTCCATGGATACTTGAATGGAATCCATGTAAGGGTGATATATGTCTATTTATCCTGAATCAAAACCATATCCCAAAATGATTTGATGATACCCACCTTCTCCCAACATTGAAAATTCATCCATCACCACCAATTATTTTGTGGGAAACATTGAGCATCATCTCACAGACATCATGTCCTCATGTGGGGCGATAATAGGCCCTCAAGATAAATAAGAGGCTTCCATGTTGAGGTGATTTTTAATGACTCTAATAGGGTCAGTCTTTGTTTATTATGAAAGTCACCCAATAGGATCTGTGATAGATTGGAAGACCTTGGTCATTAATTCCACTACAAATTTAGTTCAACACTAAGGAAGACAATGGTAGTTGGACCAAAAACTAAAAAAACTTGAAAATTATAGGGTGTTTGATTTAATATCATGGTTGATGGTTTTCACTCCGCATGATGGAGAAAATGAGGAACTAGTATTATACAAATGCATATTTGAAGGAATTTTAGTCAGGTGCATATCATTTGAGGATGTAATCTTCATCATAGAGGAAGTCCATACAGGCTCTTGCATCTCCCATCATACTGGAATCAGGCTCTCCTGCCAAATTAAGAGGTTGGGATATTAATGGAAAACCATGATACAATACTATGTAGAATTCACCAATAAATATCATGTATTACAAATATATGAAAACATCATCAATCATCCCCTAGAATTGTGGGATATCACATAATTTTCACGGAAATTTGTTATTTTGGGGATGGATTTCATGGTTCTATATCCCCCAACCACAGCAAACAGTCCAATTAAATCCTTACTACCATAAAATTCTTTTCCAAATGGGATAAGTTGATACCCATCAAAGAAGTTGGCATGAAGAATATCCTAAAATTCATGAAGTCATATATCATCACCATGTTGAGATACCCTCAAAAAATGTTAATAGACAATGGAAACAACTTCTATACCATGGAGTTAATGATGATTTACCAAGAGAACACCAATGAATTGAATCACTTATCCTGCTATCACATAGTATCAAATGGGTATAGAGAAAAATTTAATAATACCATATCAAATATACTCTATAAAATGGTGAATAACGATAATTTTTATTGGATAGATAAAATCTTACATGCTTTACTGGGATACTGTACCACCACATGTACTGATACATAAGAAACACCATAGTCATCAGTGTACAGGTCTGAGATAGTGTTTCCCAACGAATTTCCTCTTTCCTCACTCAAAATATCCTTTTGAGGATAACTATAAGATTTTGAAAAATCATAATAATGGCTGGATGAGTTAGAATGGTTATACGAGAAAAGGTTTTACACGTTTCACAACCCTGAATTCAACAAAAATAGTATTTCATGATCTTTAAATAAAAATGTTCACCTATGCTCATTCCTTCTGGGAGAATTGTTGTGGGATCTCAGAACCCTAATGAAACCGGGAATGAAGCACCCAAAATTAGAGCCCAAGTGGGAAGGGAATTGCATCAGATATAAGGTCTATGATATTGGATCCTATTCATTGTCCACCAAGGATGGGGAGTTTGTCACACCACCCACCAATGTGAGATTTCTCAAGAAATACTTTGCATAAACTGTTAAGAAAATCCACATCAGGGTCATAGTAATCCCCATACATTTTCATCACCATATGACATTAAAAAACATGGAACATCTCATCCTCACCACATGAAGTTAAACTACATGGTCAATGTTCATGCCACAATTATTTAAAATAAAAGTCCCTCCAGAACTATGTATATCTTGATTCTCATTCAAAATGAGATACGTTGGGTTTAATTGATCCTATAATTTGGTATATCCACTAAATTATAAAAATTTCTCCTATTATACCATTCTTCTGTCTCTTCACTATAGGCGGACTCATGCCACTCCTTATTTCTCATACCAAGAATAGCTCACATGAGCTTTGGAATTACAGTAGTGACTTACCCTCAAAAGAAATTAATAGATGTACAAAATGGATCTATTATGTTCTTAAGTAAAAGAACATAAAAGGAATTCGATAAGTAATCAACAGAAGAAGTTAAGATGTGTGGTTGATATCCTTGTCGTACGACCTTAAAGTGCATGGTCCTCCAAGAGATATTTGATGTGTGATTCTCATTTATGTGATATATGTAGTGATTAACATTCATCTATCATTTGGCACAACTATTATGTCCACCCCAATTCACATTGACCAAAATTCTTCATCATTGCATGTCACTAAACTACTCGAATCATCAATAACTGCATATAGATTTATTCCTTACAAAATAGTATATGTAGTAACCCCTGGATCTCCAATCCTTGTCCAAGAAAAACATTCAAAATAAATATTACCCAACTATATATATGAGTCATACCTAAATAATGTATTTAATTTTCCAGAACTATGTGTGTCTTGATTCTTATCATCATGAGATACGTAGTGATTCCCAGACATTTCTCCATCATACCCAACCACATCCATGATCCATTATAGCCCTTTGGACTGAGTTTACTAAAAAATAATGGTAAGGTTTAGACTTATTTTTCCTTCATTGATTTTTTTTATTCATGGAACGACACCATGCACCCCCATTTTATGAACTCAACCTTATTGTCTTATCCACATGACCCTAAATTTCTACACATATCCTTGTGACAAAACATTAAATTTTGTCGCATTGTCCACTCCATATGAAATTAAACTACAATGAACAATTATCAAGAACAAATAACATTAAACTATATGGATTTAATCCATACCATGAGACATTCAACTACACATCCATCTAGAACTACATGTGGCTTGATTCTAATTTTCATGGAATTCATACTGATTCCCTAGTTCCATTATTTGGGGCTACCCTCAACATTACCACCTTTCACAGTGGTTAATATTTATTTACGACTTGATGATAAACATCACATAATAATTTACTTACTGCAGGATTTTAAACAACATGGATTCAAATGCATCCCCACTACATGAAAATAAAATGTCTGGACTATCTCCCATTTTTTAATCCACTTCAAATGACCAAAATAGACTTACCTCAGTCATCCATAGTACAGAGTGCTTCCAAAATATTTTAAGATCACCTAAAATCCATACATCTCAATTGATATATAAATAATCTAATATTATACCCAACCTTCCATGGACCTTGAAAAGGATTCCTAGCATCATGGAAACTTTTTATGACTATGCATGTATTCTCATGGCTCCTGTATATGTGCCATTGATAGTCAACCAAATACATCCCAGTGTGTCTAAATCACTCCATATATGAATATCCCACGTCATTACTCAGGACCTAAGAAACTCAAGCAGAGATTTATGACATTTCCCTTCTATTCTTGATAAATGGATATAGTTATCTTAACCCTGGGTGTCCTAATTAATTGTTGTGTCACATCCTCTATGTCAGGTCCATGAAATTCATGACCCTAAACATTCTATGATTTTTTCAAAGATGTAAAAAATTAACTTCTCTCTAATAGTGGTCCAAATTTAAACAACATTAATTACATGAAAAAGAGACACAAAAACACTCCATACCAAATACCATTAATGGAATACCTAAGTTAAAGTCATGTATCTGGCAGAAAAACTCTTCAAACTAAGATTTTAGGGAAAAATTTGGGCATAAACATAAAAGGTGAAAGGATCATAGATTCCATAACCCTAGAAAAATCATGTTTATAATCACTAGACCCACTGCTCTGGGGATAAGTTTTGGAAAGATTTTTAACACCTAATCACCTTGAGAATATATTCTCTATACATTGAGACAAAATTCAGAGAATTCAAACCCTCTATTGATGTTACACCTTCTTCAAACCAAACTTCATGTGTTTGTGTGACTTGAATCATCATATCCTCCCATGAACCTTGGAATAGATATCTGGCTTCAAGGAATCATTGATTATATATGCATGATTTCCCATTGATTCTACATATGCGCATATGACCATCAACCATATGGATAACTCTAAAAAAGCACATTCATATTATCATGAGCCATGTCATCATCACGACAGAACTAAACACCCCAATGTTTCTGAACCACACCATATCTGACTATCACATAAAATTATTTGTAATCTAGCACTCCGGATAATGATTTATGACCCCATTCCAAACTATCGAATGAGACTCAATGACCTCGATGTTACATCATCGTATTCCATAACCTCCCTCGAGGAGGGAATGTGACACGCCTTTTTGTTGCCTTTTATGGCCCTTGTCTCATGATAGAAACCACATGGCGTAGATATAGAGCATAAATTTAAGATCTATCTTTCTTTAGGGATTTATAACCCTTCATGGATAGCTTTCATCCCATAGCCCACATCGCCATCTAAACATTTGAGTCTTGAAAAATCATCCATATCCCATAAAAATAAGTGGGGATCATCCTTCGCTCGACATAATACTGATGCATATGGTCCTTGAACCACTAAATAAATGCATGTTCTATTTGTTATAATAGAGTTTTGATCCTTGTGAGCCTTTTCAACACCACAGTGTAACTTTGAATTTCAGAATGTCAAGGTACATTCCCGAAATGTATTCCCCTATCTCATATTCAGGGACCCAAACTCCTAGGTTATGAATTACATCATCCATAATCCAACTATACATGTATTATTTGTTTCCATATTATTAAAACCTCATTAATATTACCACTATAAAAATTCAATATCTCCTCGAAAATATACTGATATTGAAGGGACCCCTTACCTTGACCATGCATACATTCCAATATCTCATGCATATAAACTTATGATAGTCAATCAATCTTGTCACATTGATAAAAGGGAATTATTATCCTTGTAATCCTTAGAAACACTAGGTTAGGATCCAATACCTCACAGAGTATTGGGTCACCCTTGGAATGTATGCACAATATACCGTTCTCAATTAGATGGTTTTAGCTAAAATAACTTAAAATAAAGCAATATATGGTCCGATATATAAGACTGTAAACTAAAGAAACAGATAGTCTGAGCTAAATGACCTTAAACTACAGAAATATATCGTATTAGATAAAATATCGTTAACTAAATCAATATATGTTATAACTTAAATACCTTTAAAAATATATTGTATGATCTAAAAGTCTTTAAAAAATAAATATATTTTTTGAGCTAAAAGGCATTAAACTATAGAAATTGATAGGTGAGATAAAAGGACGTAAACTAAATAATATGATGATCTGAGATAAAATTACTTAAACTAATGAAATATATGGTCCATGATAAAATACCTTAAACTAAATCAATAGTTGGTCCAAGCTAAAAGACCTTAAAATATGGAAATAGATTATCATAGATAATAGACCATAAACAAAATAAATAGATGGTCTGAGATAAAATAACATAAACTAAATGAATAAATTTTCCAAGCTAAAATACATTAAAATAAAGTAATTGATTTTTCAAAATAAAAGAGATTAAGCTAAAAAAATATATGCTATGAGCTAAAAGACTGTAAACAAAATAAATAGATGGTATAAGTATAATTAAATTAAATTAATGAAATAGATCATTTGATCTAATAGTCCATAAAAATAGAAATAGATTGTTACAGCTAAAATAACAAAATCTAATGAAGTATATTCTCTTAGCTGAAAGACCTTCAAAATCAATAGATGTTCCAAGCTTAAAAAACATTAAATAATTCAATAGATGGTCAAAGATAAAAGGACATTAACTAAAAAACATATGGTCTTGGATAAAAGGCATTAAAATAACACAATATATGGTCCGAGCTAAAATACATTGAACATAAGAATTATATTGTCTAAGCTAAAAGACCGTAAACTAATGAAATAGATGGTCTTAGAGAAAAGACCTTGAAATAAAAGAATAGATTGTCCATGATAACATACCATAAACTAAAGAAATATATGGTTCAAAATGAAATACCTTAAACTAATGTAATTGATTTTATGTACTAAAAGAACATAAACTAAAGAACTGGATTGTAAGATCTAAAAGACCTTAAAGTAAAATAATAGATGGTCCACATAAATAGACCATAAATTATCGTAATAGATATCCTAGGCTACATGATGTAAAAATAAATCAAAATATGGTCCAAGATAAAATACCTTAAACTAATGAAACTGATTGTCCAATCTAAAAGTCCATAAACTATGTCAATATATGGTCCGAGATAAAATACCATATACTAATGTAACACATGGTCCAAGATATAATACATTAAAATAAATAAATATATGATCACATTTAAATGTGCATAAGTTAATGAAATATTCTGTATAAGAAAAAAGTCCTCAAACTAAAGAAATTGATGGTTTTATCTTAAAGAACATAAACTAAAGAAATAGATGGATTGAGCTAAATGGATTTAAAATAATGGAACGAAAGACCTGAGTTAATATATGTAAAACTAAATAGCATGGAAATAATTGTGAGGAACCCTACATGACCTTATAATGATGAAGATTATTTAATCTAATATTCTTTCACTAGAGGACTTGTTTCCTCAATAGAATCCGACTTACCATATGAATAACCATCATTAAAGAGTGTAATTTTCATCGACCCTTGCCTTTGTCCTCAATCAATTCCATTAGTGCTAATAATATAGGAATTGGTGACATAAGGGGCCTATCCACATGGTGGACCATTTGTCCAAGCACCCTATATAGATAAGTCGTCATGAAATCATGGGAATAAGACCTAGTGATGAAAGTCAGTTCATTAGTAGGAAGAAAAATGTTCACAGATTATGTATATTCATGAGATTGTACCTTCCATAATTTTTTGTTAGCACAAGGATTTCTTACCCCCCCCCCCCCATATTCTGGCCAATAGAATGGGGGAAACTCCATAAACATAGAAAAAAAATTTAGAAAATTTGTATCCCATGTATGGATAATAGATAATTAGTTTTCCCACACTGACTACAAGAATAAAATCACAAAAAAAGATTAGAAAGGACCTATCATTGAGAGAGATGCTACTGCCACCAATAATAATATTATCTGATGCACAGAAGGTTAGAAACTCAATGATTTTAGATCGACATAGTGAACATTTGACTTAAGTAGGGGATAGATAAATTTGTCTAACCCCAATCATTTTTAGAAATATATGGATGGATATAGGGTCTGGGATCCTATAAATATTTTAGTACTTGCAAAAAATTATGTACTCCCCTATCCAGCAGAACGAGAATGGGATATGACCACCAATACTATAGGGAGTGCTACCCTGTTTGGTATGATCCAACATTGGGAATATTCGTGAAATTACAAGTACTACTAGTTTAAGGAACCAACATTCTTTAAGACACACTACCACTACAAATTTGTTAAAATGAATTCATGAGAATGTGTCCCTATCCATGAAGATCCAACCATTTAGGAACATAGAATGAAAACATTCCAACCGATGATCTTAAAGAATCCTCCGTGTACACCTAATAGCCCCTTGAGGATTAGTCCCCAACTTCCAAAATGGCCCAATAGAAGCCATCACTTTTTTAGAATTTCTCGTAAGGTTATCGATGGGGGAAAATAAAATTGTGCCATTCTGATCTTTTATATTGAAAATATTGATCCAATTAGAGAAGGAACTAGCGACTGCACTACCAAATCTCTCCCATGATTTTTCTTCACCCTAACTAGATTATCCTTCACTATAACTGTAGTCTTTAGAGAAGCTTCCTAGACATCCACATTTGAAATAAATTTTTAATAAATCTCTCAGAGAGAATGTATGACACCTAGTTGATGCATATACCATAAACTAATACCCACCTTTCTGTGAGGAAGATGCAACTTTTATGTACCAGGTTACTAGTAGATAATCATTTCCCAGAGGATTTCAGGTTTATGGAAAATGATAAACAGATATATCCACAAGGATTCATGAAGATGAACCACTAATATATCATCAATAAATTAATAATTTCATTACCTCACCCATAATGGCCATGCCCATTTTTTGGAGAAATTTCAAGCAAGAAAAAAATCACATTTTAAGTACCATATGCTGCCAGATGAGTTCAGATAAGAAGAAAAAATTATTGATTAACTCTGGAATATAGGTTGTAGAGAAGTTTCATAACTATATGAACTTAGGGGAGAACTGGCAATAGATAAGACATGCCCAATTATATTGGGTTGTAACCATCGGACTATCATCATTGATATTTTCCAAAATTAATTCAGGAGGGAATGATACTGAGAGAAATGGCTGATAAAAATTTGAGGGATGTATAGATTCATTATCCTTAAATCCAAACTAATATCATTTATGTCGATCAGATAAGGGATAATTCTGAATTTTAGATGAATGAAACCTCTAAAAGACCTCGTCATTAGTAAGAATGAAATAGTAGGGATCCTCATTGTGATTCATGGAAATCATGGAACATTGTTTGGTAGTAGTGGATGAACATTGATGAGAACTATAATCCATCTGAATATAAGTAAGTAGGTTAGGTCAATCAAAAAAATCACGATTGGTCAAAACAAAATAGGGGAATCCCAATTTGGGTGGTATTATGAAAATCACATGACTCCACAATGGATTTACGAACCACAAGGAGGGTTCTTGGATCATGTGATCTCTTAAGGACTCATGAGGTACATAACCCTTACAAGGAATCATAAGCATCACATGACCCTCTTAGAGACTCATGTTCACTCCACCCGAACAAGGTCATGAAAATAATCAATAACCAAACATTTGGACTAATGGATCCCATTAAAACCTTATGGAATCCATATCTCTCATAGTAAAAGTTGGAGGAATTACCAAAAATCATGTTTCTGATTGAGGTAGATGAGTTCCAGTGTAGAATGAATCCTTGCAGAAGGCTATTGGAGGAATGGGTTTGTGGTGTGGACTTGTGAACAAGGGTCACGATCAGCATTCAGAGTATGGTCTCATGATGGGAGAAACAACGGGAGTGCTATATGAATAGGTAGCTACTGGAATGAATTTTCCTCCACCCATTACCCTTAATATAGGTTGTATTCTAAATTCTCAACATTTCCCAGTGGACCAAATATGACACAACTCACTCATTCACGACATCATCAAAAGTGCTGTCAGGCATTAGATTTTATTAGTAGCGACTCTTTGTCCCCTCAAAAATCACTCCCAGGGGGGGATTTTTGATGCCCAGTAAATAATAATTGGAAAAATAAAAATTGATAATGTACATAAACATTGGTATTATTTTCCTATAAAATCAAGGAATAACCGGATGGTAGCTGACTCATGAAGCCTTTGAATGACTCGAAATCAAATTATTATTTCAAGGTCATGTGAGGGCTCTATGAATGGAACATCTTCCACATCATGTTCCATGGATACATCTTAAATAAAAATTCCTTATATTAAAAATCCCCCCAGATAACTAGATGAGTTCCTCTTGAGAATATTATTTATCATTTTAAATCACATGAAAAACCATTCGAAATCGATCGAAAGTAAAGAATGATGAAATTATAAAGGTAGGGACCATCAATGGTCATGAATCTCATTTTTCAAATAACAATTACTACGAATAAAATTTCCTAATGAAATCAAATACAACTCATTTGTACTTTGAGCCTTCACACATAAAATGATGGAGATAAAGGAGTGGAGGAAAGAGCATTTTATAGTAGCTTAGACACATGAAACACATTCTCTTAGATACCCACAGTGCATTTTGAGACCTCATCGTCATGCCCACTGTAGTGCATGTGATCCCTCTGTCTCTTCAGCCTCATCACATGAAAGTCTTCAAGAGTGACTGGACAACTCCATTGTACTCTAAATATAGATAGATAGACATGTCCACTATATTCTTGAACACTCTCTATATGACCAATATTGGTAAGAAGAGACACCAAAAAAAATATAGTAATAATAATTGGAATCACTCTTTATAACTCGCATGATACCTAACTATTGTATAATAAAAAGGGGAAAACAAGTTTGGAGTTGAGAGGTTTTCACGGTCCGGGAGGGTCATGCGACACCCCCCTAAAAACCTTTAAGTCACTGCAAGTCCTTGATGACACACACACATCCCCTTGTGAGATCCCTATTTTGTATCATCCATAATATGAAAATATCCCAAGAAAACTCCACTTCACATTAGGAAAAATGGATATATGGATTCATGAAATTATCATACACCCATGTGTGACCAATACTGGTCATGCAAAGAATCTCCCAAACAAGAAGAAATAACCCTGAAAACACACAATAAACTTGCATGACTCTCATCCTTTATTACACCAAATTAGGGGGAATTAAAGGTAGGAGGAAATTGCTAATATCAGTGACTAAAATGCATATGATGCACCGATATCACCTTTAGTGATATCCCATGAGAACCCATGATATGTTAGCCTAGGTCATACTTGTATCTTCCTACAAGACTTTTAATATTTAGGTGGCCCTTGGACATGTCATTATAATAACATGGAGGTCCATTGACACAACTGCAAGATCGAAAAAATCTTATATAATCAAAAATAATCTGATAAATGTTACATTGTTGAATGATATTCATGATTGGTGAAAATTAGGTGATGTGATGGAAGTATTCCATGATATAGAATCACAAATATAAATGACTCTGGGACCCTTTGCTGACTCCATCCTTGATATTCTCCAGATACACCACACAAACTGGAGAGTTTCATGGGTGGAGACTCTTATAAATTCCCCACCCCAACATAAAGAAAGTGTTGGATTTTCGATCCACTCGATGCCCATAATCTATAGGATTTATCTCTTGACATCTGTGGAAATATTAGGGAAACGGATCACAGGATGTCTATATTTCCATCATGTAATATACTGGAGAAAATATGAAGTATTCATGAACTAGACATATTTTTAATATCATGATCACTCATATATCAAATGAAGGACTTGCAGTATGATATTATAAGAACTTATTGCATTTCATCCAAATCACATGAGACTAAAAAAACTGACACTAAATTAATTCACGCATTCACAATACAAGGGATAGAACTAGGATCAAAGAAATAAGTCTTATGAGAAAGGCATGATTTTATCCCCTCATGATCTTCATGTGTGTCATCTGAATACATGCAATAGGACTAGGGAACATTGCCCAGATTTATTACACCCCTTTGGAATGTCTTTTGGGATACATGAATTCCTCCAGAGAAGTTAGGGAACGTCATACAGGGCCCTCGTGGGTGGCAATTTGATCTTGTGAACCCTTAAGGCCTATCACCCATGACATGTGAAATCATTCGGACACATCCCTTGGGTAATATAATGGTGCTTACTCACATAATTTGAGCCTCAAGAAATCACCTGGGAATAACAAAAAATCCCCTTTGACGCCCTCTACCCATGTCATTTGAGACTCATGAATACCTACAGACCAATTGGTTAGGTCACTCAGTTTCTCTAGCGGTGTTAATAAAGACAGGATACACCACTTTTTCTATTCCACACTGACTCTCATTACACGATCCATATGTGTCAAGCCTGGTCATGCGATAACCCCCATAACATGATGAATGGGGCTTAATATTTCTTCCAGAAAACAGGGATAGATCACTAGGGTATCATAGGATTTGATAATGTTATTGGTATTCAACATGTAAGACTAAATCAATAAGAAAACCTCAATGTATATGCCCAGAAAAAATGGTATCTACAACAAATCTGATTCCTCTTATATTTAGGATACGTAGGCCACCTCCACCTAAGGTTCAAGCTATATAATGATCATCCATTGAGGGACCAACATATGAGTCCATTTTCCTAATAAATGAAATTGATTACATGTTATCCCTTGTTTCTCACAAAAAATAATGATTCACATGGGCCAAAAATTTTAAAAATGGTCATATCATTATCCTTAGAAACCCCTATAATGGTATACGTTATCCTCAGTGTGTAATCACCAAAATAAAATGAACTAAGATAACACTGATTCCTACAATAACTAAAATACATAGAATTCCTCCCTAATGACCAAGAACTATATAAAATACCCGAGGATGGTTCTAATAGGAATTTACCATACCCATACTCCATGAGGATGATCAACTACTCCCCCTTCTTTCTCACCCCGATCATGGATCACGTGGTCTTTGTGGGATGCAACAAACACCACACTGGAATCATAAATCTCTTCCAACCAATTCAACCTCAATGTATAATCCCTTGCATAAAGGGAACTATGCCGACTCTAATTCCTTCTATAATCAGGATACGTAGGCCACCTACCTCTGATGTTGGAGCTCCATATTGATCATCCAGGGTGGGACTAGTATATGAGTCCATTTTCAAAAGTAATGAGGTGGATTCACTTCCCTTTTTATGACTGAAATAAATTTTAATCAATTTAAAAACCCTAAAAGAGTGTATTCATTGGTTTTCTCATTATCCCTAGTTCATGTGGGATATAGAATTTGAATTTTGTAAATTAGGGGATATAGAAAAAAAAAATTTTATAATTGAATGTGATATAAAATATGGTATTATATTGTGAAAATAATAATTGATCAACATATGTGAATGGTGGTCAATGGTGGGGGAAAACAATTATTGTGGAAAACCCTATAAATATCCACATTATCATTGATTGGTTAATATATATGTGTAAATTTAGTACTGTTATTATATTGGGTAGGGGTTCTAGAGGTGATACAACCATAATATTGATTGTTTGATCTAATGACCAAACTATGAAAAGGTTTCTAGATATACCTACTTGGTATTAATCAAAATTAAATAATCTACGGAGATCTAAGTCAACTAATTAATAGATTAAATGGTTAAAGGTATTGGGTAGATGAGTGAAGAACCTGTACATCATGGAATTATGCATGACATTTGATCACCTTAATGAATTTACAATGAGGCAACATGACTAGGATGAAGAAAACACATTTCCTAACATAGGGGGTAATGTGGAACCCTTGATAAGAAAATAAGACTATTGTTATATTTGGGATGTGGGAACATCTGTTGGAGATTCAAAATATTGTCGGTCTCCCTATAACAACCCAAACCAAAATAGAACCATGTTTGGGAAACATTGATATCATTTTATCTGTAATTTAATTTATTAGTGATCAAATAAATGTGAAAATCATTAATGAAGATATAATTTAATTTTTAATTTCATAAGAATATGTATTTTCATGTATATCTCTTATGATCACCTATAGTTGACTGAATTAGTAAGATGATCTTTGTGAGGTGTGAATTAAAATGTAGAGTTGTTAAAATTTCTCGAGTTGACCATTGAGGGAATATTTATTTTATAATTATAATACTATTAACTTATAGTTAGGAAGATTTTAATTATTAGTTAATTAGAAAATATGATGAGAGAATAAATCTTTGGAAGTGGTGTTTTCATTTTTCTACTAATCAATGATTGTGTAATGTTGGTGGTAGATAATAAAGATGATTGTTGATTGCGATAATTATTCTTAAGTAATATCTTGAAATAAAATTTATTTTTCATTATAAAATAATGATCCTCAAAGGATGTATATAAAATGGGGGTTCATGTAACATCTCAAAGCAATATCCACTTAATCTGTACCCCGAGCATGTGGTTAACATATATCCAAGCCTACCTCCCCATATGCTATAGGACTCGGTCATGAAGTGAGGGTATAAGGTGGTATAGTGGTTAGATAAACCATCATATTATTTTTACACATACGATATGATAAATAAAAATAAAATGGAGTAATCATAATAAATAACATGGTATCATATAAACATAATTAAAATATGATGTTGAAATGAAAATAACCAATAAATTAAAATATAATCAAAATAACATAGGATGTGTCGTATGAATAATAATGTCATGACATGACCATATACAAAGAATAAATAGGTTAAAAAATTTAAATGTATTTATAACAATCTATAAAAAAATTAAAATTAAAAAAACTACTCATCTAGTGTCATGATCACATGCATGGTCCTATTCTTCTATGATACATGCTACAAGTAAAAATGATCAAAACTCTATAGTATGAAACATTCCATAATCCATTCATGTAGGCATGAAGTCTATATAGGTACCAAAGGCCAACTAAGTGTGGTGAATGACGAAATTAGTAGTCCACCATTTGCAATTTGTAGAAATAGTACAAAAAAGTGCCTAACAAGATCAATGTGTATATATAAGGAATAATAAACGTTGATTAATAAAACCATAATAGCCAGATCAGGTTCCCACATGACACATCTCTTTCTCTACCTACTTCCCCATAAGTATGAAATATTTCTGGTTAGTGTACCGTATATATATATAATTAATAATATATATATTTATATATAGTTTATGTTTTATACAGTTATATGCGCTATGTGACGAATGAGTAAGAATATACATGGATACTAGGTTCTAGATAGACTTGATGTATCACTCAAGTGCCCATAATTAGTATAATGAGAAATATATTATAGGAAATCATACATCTAATTAATATCATGGGGAATTTGAGGCATCATGCCTAACACACAATATATATGGGGTGAGACATCATGCACAAGAACTAAATATAGGGAATGTGGTGTAATTTTCACATCGTTCAGATACATTTATAACGGGTAGAGGCAACATTCACAACCCCAAATGTAAGGTATTGTGAAACGTGATGCTCAATAGGTCCCTTAACCATCATTATATAACACATAACAATGGAATAACCATAATAATAATAATAATATGAAGGGTCACTACTAATTCATCTCAATCATCAATCCCAATACACTAAAGGCATCATAGTTCACATAATCCAAATAAATAAGATCTCGTATCACCTAGAATATAATTTCTACCCATTATCATTATGTTTATATAAATAGATTTAATTAATTAGAAAATGGAAATTCATATTAAAGGAAAACCATGTACTTATATTGCCTTTAATATAATATACAATTATACAATGGGTGAAATCCCATATTCAATCCAAGATGAACATGTAGATGGTGTTTAAACCATAGAACTATTATAAAAAAAAGAGTAATCTAATTTGGCACAACCTAATGGGTGCCTATGACTGATATCTACATCCACTAAACACTTAGATAGGTCTTACATAAGTATAACAATTTATGTATAATTATTTAGAAAGTAAGAATACATTTTATGGTGATGACTATATTTTTTTCTAAACCTCATAATGGATAAATCTAAAAAGTCACTTAATCATTATAGAATAAAATAAATTGTAGATTTATTAGGACCATATAGGGCTACTCTCCAAATATTGGCCACAAATTTGAAGTAGATTGGACGGAAAATAATGTTAGGTCCAACTCCATGAATATCGAGCATATGATATTACATCAAAATAACACAAAATATGGGAATAGAAACATTGAGTATAAGAATGAGGATTAAAAATCAATCCTTTATCTATCCAAAAATTTCTATAATGTTCCATTTGGAGTCCATATGGATGAGAAATTGAAATTCTTAATTTGGTGGGAGTAAGAACCCATGCAAGAATGCACGTGGTTTCAGCCACTAGAAAAATAAAAAGAAAATAGTGTGTCATGATTCTAATTTATTTAATAGATAATTTTTTGTAATGATGAGTTCTTTTGTCTCATTGTTTGTTTATAAAATTGGATGAACTGTCTGCAAAATGTCCACCACACCACTGGCTAATGAGAATCCCTAAATGGAATATGAATATAGATTCAATAATTATGTTCAAGACATGCATGAATCCATTATCATGATGTTTTAGATTTTCACCTATTAGTGTGCAAAGCATGACAATATTTTTTGCAACCATGCGTCATCAAATTCCCCCTTAAACATCCCCATATTGATATGGAAAACCATGAAGGCTAGGCTACACTGTTCCTTAAAATTATGAAACCTAGTCTATTTCTCCAAATTCTATGGCTCGTGGCTTTGAATGAGCCCCAAACACCCCCATGAACTCCCTAACCCCATTAGTTTCATTTGAAATGTCAAAACTAAGGAATTCAATATAAAAGAATGATTCAAACCTATTAAAAAATCGGATTCATTATAACATCCCTTCATTAATGAGACTCATCCTTGAGTTGGACTTCTGAGGGAGAAGATGTATCATATTAGAATATATCCATCCAATGGTGTTGAATATCATCTTGTCACTCACATGTTTCATCCTATACTTGTTCATGTAATAGACCCCATACTTAAAAAAGTAACGAACCTCTTAGTGTCTTACTACTCGGATCCAAGATATGCACTAACACTTCATAAAGTATGTGTCCTCATCCAACTCAACCTTATGGGTCTATAAAACATGTGACGAATGTGGATAATACCGGTGAAGATGGGATACATGAAATACACTATGTATTGGCTAGTATATATAATGATGTTCTATATAGTATTCCACATGTCCGATTCATTTCATAGCCTCAAAGGGTCAAATAAACCTAGCTGAAAACATACACAACCATTGAATTCATCGATGGCCCGGCCTGATAGAAGCACACAAGAAAAATTGGTCTTCAACCTCAAACTCAATAGGAAACTATCATTTTATGGAATTTGAATATTTTCTATAATGATCTATAATCATGTGTTTCATGATCAATTGGTCCTTCTCTGGCATCTCCTGGACAATTCATGGTCGCAAAAAATATCTCTCCCCTACTTTAAACATGCACATGTGTGAAGGGAAAGGCCTACCATATAATAATTCATAAGAGTCCATCTATATAGTGGCCTATAATGTCTTATTATATGCGACTTCAATAAATGGTATATTTTATTCCAAATAACATTGAGTTAATGGACAGAGAAGTGAAGTATTTCCTCTTACACTTGAATTGTATGCTCAATATTTCCATTAGTGTGATGGTGGTAGACTAATCTGAAAAGAACATGGATACCAATGTTTTTATAAAACCACTACTAGAAATTAGATATGTATTAACCTCCCCTATTTATTATTGTATATCATGGAGCACCATTAAAAAATACAACCTCCACGACATATAACCAGTGTACCTTGTCTACTGAAATAGAATATCGAATAAGTAATATGTATGAATACTCTATATAATGCGAAAAAATAATCCAAAATGTACCATCTAAATAATATGATATAATAAATCCTATCCTGATGTCCATAGAGACATCATCTCAATTTCACTTATGAATGAACAATAATAGTACAACTCTTGATGGCTGTAAATTTTCCTCCATAACCTACTGAAAGGTAGAACACAGAGTGATAGAACATGTTATCTTCGAATTCATGACAAGAATCATACATTTTAATACATCTTGGTCACCTTGGGATATAGTTTACAAATAGAGGCATGAAATTATAACCTCAGATTCTCTCTGATATCGACTAGAATGCAAACATGACCTTGAATGTTTTATGTATCATCATCATCTATGGCCCAATATTAACATAAATTGCCATCCAAGATACTTTTTCTTAGTTAAAAGAAAATAATATATCAAATGTTACACATTATCACCCATTATAGGAGTGTATAAGTGACTACTAAGGATGAAAGGACAGATTACCCATGGCCCCCATCAACCTCAATATTAATATCTAAAAACAAGTACATGTGATTCCACTCACAGCGGGCCTTTTGAACCTCCTATGTACGAGTTTTGGAGATTAGAGTGTGAGTTACAAAATTTCTTTCTCTCAGCCTATATGAAAGTTTGAAATCAAAATAATTTAGTTATTAAACCTAATTTTGATTCCATTGATTTAGCTCTTACTTAGAAATAATTTAATTGAATATTTGGTGAAATTTTAATACGAAAAAATACCTTCTATATAAATTGCGCCTTTAATAGCATATATCATAAACAACAATAGCATACATGAAGTCATGTATCGGGTAATTATTCTCATGATGCCTAAACTAAAATGATTTTTACATTATAGCTCATTTATCCAACATTAATGAATATCCAAGCTCAATACTTCATACCTCACAACAAAATGTGTAGCTGATTCCTAGCCCGATCAGATTCAGTGTCGATGCTAAAGACAATATTCTCTTCAACTCCTGAAAGGATGCATCAAAATATTCTGAACATATGAGTTTTATACTTTTTTTATCAATACCATAAGATTCTATGAAAGGTTTGAGATATCATGGATGAATAATATTTAATACCCTAATAACACGATTAAAATCTATATATAAAATATGATCTTGGGCTATAACTGGGTTACAATAAATCTCACCATTTATGGGTCTATTGATACTCTTATCTATGAGATGATATAACCAATAAATTGAACATTATCAAAAGAAAATTGGTATTTTCTAGTATTTTAATAATGTATTCTCTCCCATAGTGTATTCACTATGATCTCATGATTTTATTCATGGTCATGAAGAGAATAAGAATTCCATAAGATTTTATCCAAAAATATAACCATGAATGAAACCAGATATGGGTGGAAATAAACATAATTATATCAAGGAAGATAATATGAATGTTTGTGAGACCCAATGCATCAATAGATACTCATAAAGATCAAACCTACTCTTGAAATTTGTATGAGGTATGTTTGATGGTCTGAAAATTATATGATGATATCCTAACCTCAAATAATTCAATGAAAAAAACCCTATATACTATGAGATAATTGATGTGTTTTTCTAAAAAGGTATTGGATACTGGTTTATTACCTTATACTGGTTCAAAAATAGGTAATTGGTAAAAATCCAGAGTATATCATCCACCCTATTGGAAAAAGGATAGGTGAGACACCTAGAGAAGTAATTGGTCAGATAAAGCCGTTAGGATCTATATCTCCAAAAAATATATTGATCTAAAAATTTTCTATAGGTTCCATCCAATATGTTAGAATGGACACTAGTTCTTCTTCTTGAACTATCTCAATAGTTAATTAGACTTCTCTTGCTAAAGGATGTCTAGAAATGTCACAAAGAAAAACATCCCTAAAACAATTCACCATATGATGGAAAAGAGAAGGTTGTAACCCCAAATCATCCAATAAGAGCATGGAAATATATTTTTTCACTATCATCGTCCCCTAATACTCAGTTCTATAATGATAATAACAGTCATTGAATCCTCCATTTTGTGCATGTCCACTGACCACTAGTGAGGTAAATGCATCCCTCTAGTGATAATTTTCACTATTTGATGGATAACAAACTAGAACATTCATACTAATAATTACATCAAAATCCTTCACGCTTAGTATGATAAGATCCCACTCAAAGTTAGATCTTCAAATATCAGGGGGAATTCGTACATTGGTGAAGTCTCTCTGATCTGATATGGAACAAGGAATCTAGTGTCATACTACAACTTCTAAACACTATATTATGTTCTAGACTCTCGTGATTCATCTCAGATAAAGGTTATGTGATGAACCTCTTTCAAGGAAAGTAGACACAAATGTAGAGGCTACTAGAATTGTACATCAAATAGTACAAGTTAGGATTTTCTTATCTTTTTGCATTGGTTTCACTGCATGTAACCGGCCTATACTATAGCCATGCATTACAACATGAACTCCCCGAGAAAACCTGCTATACTAGACCTATAAGTCATATTTCTAAATACCTTATCCTTGACCACCTTTAATCCTAGAGTGGGAAGTTTTATTCCCGCTATAGTTTGGGAGTGATACTACTAGCCCCTCTCAAGATGTTAGGTTAAATGTATATCCCCACTCTCTAGGTAATCATCAAAATTCAACTAGAAATAATTGATATGACACAACCTTCAGTAGACTCTACATTACATTATATCCTAAATACACAATGGCTTCAGGTGTCCCCACATCTTGCACTGGTGAAATATTAGGAAAATATCAGTATGATTTATATAACTAGTCATACCTTGGGAGAAACTTCAAAACAACATTTTCTACCACTATAAGGATAATTTCCATGGAGGGTACTAAACCACCCTGATTCCAACCACAGACTTCCCTAATATTAATCCATGTAATAAGGGCCTTACGGATGATATCAAAAATTGTCATCATCGAAAACACATCAGCATATGATTGGATGGCGTATATCAGCCCATCATCAAATATCTGCATAGTCATAATATCATAACCTACTACTATAAGGTAAAATAACTACAGATCATTAGAACAAGAAGAATATTCCCTAAAAAACATAGTTCCCTACTAAATAGTAAAAAAAATATACACATCTTGGTGATGTCTAATCATCTGTGTAATGATTTTATCATAGAACATCATATTTAAATCCATTCAAATCATATCTTCATATCGGCCTACCTAGTTAAATACATACCACCATTGATTGGAAGAATCATGTAACATATAGGAAGTGAGTTCGACCCTACACTCGCGTGTCTTCTCCAAATTCACAAAATTGACTGTGTGGCGCCCAAAAATTAATCTACAACATGCAGTCTTTAATACACTAAAATAATTGAATGATTCCACATATTTAAGTCATAAGTCACAACTTCCATAGTCGGTTTGGGACGAGCAACCCCATTCATAGACTACATGATACATAAATATAATTTTTAAAGCTGGGTCTCCTTGCCCATTCCACGAACAAAACGAGATTTTATTGGATGAATCCCATGAGGCATTACTAGAACTATGAGGTCCACCACCATTGGTATATTTTTCCACCTACTTCATGACACATGAAACAATGAATTTAAAATTCCAAAAAACCTTCCTCCAAAATTAATTTAACAGTTGAAATAATTTATGGTAAATAACTCTGATATGTACACAACCATTCCATGAAATGATCACACATATGTACCTACTCCTAAATATTGGACCATGTGACATAGAGAGACCGTATCAGCACATAATAACACTATATATTCCCCATATACCCCCAATTATTGCTGAGTTTTGGTCTAGCTCTCACATAACTAAGTTTGGGTTCTGTTATATATAGTGTCATTTTCTAGAGGTTGAGGAAAATAAATTACATTACAATTAGAATCCCATTTAGTGTTAAACATTTTATTTTTAAGAATAAATTCCTTTTCCTTCATAGATATTTTATATAAATGCATATATATGTCATATCATAGAACATGTAGGTTCACAACCCTCAATATAGTTTAATTTGATAATTAAGGTTTCATCATCAATATAGGAGGGAAAAAATATTTAGATTCACGCAGTCTTATTTTTTAATCTAATTATATTTTCCCTTCATGACATCTTAGCACATTTCATGATATAATAATGAAGTCACTACAAATATATAGTTGGAAAATTCATATAGAAAGTAGATGTTCCATGTATAAATGTATGGAATATTAGTGTTAGTGTGAAAATTATGAGGCGTGACGTGCTAATTTTATTCCATAATATGAAATGGGGAGGTAAAAAATTTCAATTTTAACATCAAAATTAATAACATCATAAAACAAGTGTGTCACCCAAAAGTGAAGTCGTATAATCTGCAACAGGTGAAATATCAAAATAGAATTAACCCATACATGTTGATATGTGTTTCACCTATATGTGAGTTAGCTACTCTAGATCATAGGATCTTTACCAAATTACATTAAATTCTAGTTTCCTATCTAATACAAAAACGTTAATAAAAAATGAAAATATTCATCTTTGATACAATTTTGTTACATCCTGACCCGAGATCCACTTAATTGATTCCTTAGTCTGGTGGGTCACATGGCCTCAAGAATGCCTCCCTGTATGCTAGAGGCTACCAACTAGTAGTGATTGACTAAGGTGGAATAGTGGGGAGACTGTACCATTATATAATAGTGGAAAAATAGATAAAATAAATAAAGAGAAAAAATATGAGTAATAATGAATCTCATAGAACCAAGGAAACAAAATGATAATAAGATGCAGAACCATAAATAACTATAAAACAGAAACATAATAAATATCCCATAGGTTGAGTAATATACATAATGATTTCATGGAATGACGATATATAAAAAATGAAATAGGGTATACATGGAAGATTCATCTAAAATAATAAATAAAAAATTAAAAAATGAAAAAATAGGTCTCCTCTATAATTTCTAAAATACACTTTATCCTCTTCTCCCATGAATAAAACTAGAAGTTATATAGATGAAATATTTGTAGCAGAGCACTTTACCTTATTCATATATGTTTACCTAAATTCCCTTCAAGTATCAATAGTTTCCTGAGTAAAATGTGGAAAAAAATTATTAGTTCACTACAAATTATGTCTATAAATAATCCATCTCGTGTGCATAAAAACAACAATGTGCAGGTATTATTAATAATAAACAGCATCCAATAAATATATTGTAGTCGGATCAGCTTCCTCTAGGACACCTATATCTACATACATTTTTTCAGGACAGAAATATTCCATAAACCTGTACCATATATATTTAAGTAATAATATATATATACATACACACACAAATAAATGTGAACACTGAAATACATTCTACTGAACAGATGAAAATGATCATGTCAGATTCCATGATGATTAAGGAAAAAAGAGCCACAAAATTAATACAATGAGTTTTTCTCATGAAGCTATTTTGTGGAGACACCATTCCCCCATGTATATTATGGTCGATGATGGTACTTCCACGAGTTAGAAATGCTTCATGACCATGTGAGAATATTTAATTGATAGCTCTGTGATTCTGACAGAGCCCCTCCCATTTTCATCTCATTTTTCCTTCAAGGTGTGGCATGTATGCATCGCGACCCAAAAACCATATTAATATGTGGCTCTCCCCCACCTCCATGACATCATTACTATAACCATTCAACAATCATTCTCCCATTTTAGGAATATCCTGAGCACCGCGATCCTAACCAAAAAATGGATCACCCAAGGTACATGAGCATCGAGATTCATGGTTTAACAGGTTGGTCGAAGCCTCTACATATGGTAGGGATTCCTTTTGTGAATTCCTCCACCCATCATAAAGGAGGGAGCCACTTTGGGGTTCTCAAGTAATTGTGAAGCATTATCCCTTCATAAATTACTATTTTTAAACTACGACTCCATGCTATAGAAAGATTCCCACTCTATTTGAGTCCCTTTGCTTTGTGAATCCCTTTTCCATCATGAATCACCACATATTTGTGTATTTCTTCTTACAGAGGCCCAGTCCTTCATTATATATTCTTTGGTGTGACCCTTCACGCTTGTATTCATTAATTTACTGGTCCCTCTTATGGTGTTCCTTGTTTTGTTTCCCTACAGAGTGCTTTTTCACATAGGTATAGTAAGGTCTCTTTCATTTTCATAAAGCTATGATAATGTGGATACCAGGACTGCACACTCCTCCACCCAATTCCAATAGATAATGCCTTAAATTCCCTATGTGTGAGTGGGTAACAGTTATGTAGGTCCATGGAATGAGGAGTGAGTTTTCCACGTATGATCTGTTGGATTTTAAACTTTCTAGAACCACCATCCTCACCACATGATGATAAATATATAGCCTCACACTACATAATTCTCATGTTGTTCCCTACCTTGATCATTCTCAAAACCCTCTCCTCTCCTTAGGTGTCAAATATTCATCACATGTAATGAGATCCACCTTTCATGGAAATTCATCTGCCCGAGGGGAAGGCAAAACCACCCGGGTGTAATACATTATCCTTTCTCATAGGAGGTGGTTCTATTTCCCATCCTTATATCCTACAAACTAAAATAAAACTGGTGATATGAGAATATGGGACACCCGGCACTCCAACCCTCTACCAATGTGCTTTTATCATCATTTCATGCTTCTAGGATTATGTAAGATCCTGGGGTGTAATAAGGTACTAATCTTTTACATTTCTAGTAATACAATTGTCTACAACCATTTGTAGATTATTCCCTAAGTCAGGACGGGTGTCAGTTGGGTTGTTTTTTTGGGAATGCTGAGGTTCGAATGTTTTTACTAGTTTTAAGGGAATTACACAATGTGTAATTGGGAACACGTCATGTAATCTAATTTGACGATATGTATAGATCTGTCCATGAACTTTCATGATGTTTCAGATTTCTTTTCCATTAAAGGGAAAATATGGAAATACACACCATGTAAGGAAATTATACCTCATTTAATTTTCAGAATATGTTTTTTTATAAAACTATAGGAAGGGGCCTCTATTTTTCAAACAGATCACTTTTTCTCACTTTTTGGAATCCATAAACACTCTTTTATAGTTTTTTAGATATAGCAGTTATTCAAACTATGAGTCTTCGGCATTTGGTCGTGTTGTAACCGATTCTGTAAGTGCTCAATCATTTTTTTCATTATGAATTATTCTGATCAATGGTTGTTCTACTTGTATATATCCTCATATGCCTTAATATCTCATTCATTGTTCAATATTTATATTTCTACTAAACCGATGTGAATCATGACTTGATATTGGATGAGAACTCTACTACTGAGAAAAGGAAGATGGTCTATAATTTTCTATTAACTTTTGATGATTTATAGAGATATAAACATTTTTATCACTCGTTAGACCATTAACTGTGGTCCTTTTTTTGAAATATTAAAGTTAAATATATTATGTAAGTCCTTTTAGGGATTCCCTTAGTTTATTTGAGATGCATTGGTGGTTGTTTCCCCAACCGGAGGACACCCATGGGGTGTTCCATTCCTTTTCTGTGTTTTTTACCAATGATGAACTATGCATGGATTCTGTTCTGGAGTTTCCCTAATTTTTTAAAGCTTAATTGTATTTAAATGGGTGTTAATTACTTACATAGGATATATTCTACCTCATTTACGTTTGTTACCATAATATTACCATCTTAATGTAGTTATATGACTTCAATTGAATTGGATAAACAAGGTGGTATACTCATTGGTTTATTTAAATTTCTTAAATGGATTGATATCAATTGTGTTAAATTTGTGGGTATATCAATGTGGATTGATTAATAGTGAATTGTGATAAATGGATGGATATATTGATGTGACTTGATTAAATGGAAATTGACTATGTGAGTGGGTATACTAATGTGAGGTTTCGGGATGAAATGTATTAAATGAGTGGGTATACTCATTATGTGGAATTGAATGAATGTGATTATATGAGTGGGTAGAATGGTATGTAACTGATTTTTTTTATGATGTGAAATGTATAAATGACTATTTAGAATCCATGGAATGCTCTCAATGGATTTGGAACATGGCAGTGGACACCATTGATAGAGTATGCTCTAAGGTCCTTGATTCCATGGGATTCCTTAGGCCTAGTAACCCATTAGAACTGGGGTTCTTGTTCTCCCATAGAAAATGTTGTTACACATGCTCATATGACTCCAACTAGTGTATACATTGGTTTTCCCCAGATGTGATCTTGGAACTAGGCGACGATTCATCAGTGTTATACACCTTGGATTTTTGCCTGTGTGGTTAAAAATTCATTATACAACACAATCATGGGATATATGAAATGATTTTTTTATATTTAAATGAACCAGGTTTAATATGTTTTTATATAGAAAGGAATTGTGTATTAGATATGAATGGATACATGAAAAGGCTACATTAATTGTATACATTTCCTATAGGTTCTTTTTTAGGAGCTGATAATTGTTGCATGGAGCCTTGAGAGGTTGTTTGGTATTACTTTTCAGAAGTTTTTATATTCCTAGATGTTTCAAATATAGAGTATTTCTTTCTTCCACATGTTTGTAATATTTCATTGTGATACTTAATACTGTATTGGTATTTGGGTGGTTACCTACTGGGATGTTATCTCACACAATTTCTTCACCTCCTTGAGGACCCAAATAGATTTTTTTTGTTTCAGGTGATAATATGGTCATGAACCCATACACTTATTGTGGATTATTTTGTCAGATTAGGAGAGCATGGGACCAAGCCGAGGCTTGCAATGCTACTGGAATTATTTTTTTGATCTGGTTTTACATACTTGTACCATATTCTTCTTCTGTGTAAATATTTTGGTTTTTTTCTTGATACATGTATAATTTTCAACATTGTATGGGAGAAACATTTGTCTTGTTATATATTATTATCATTTTTTCCAATAACATCTATTGTCTTATTAGTGAATATGATTCTGCTACTGAATGTGAATGACATCAGATATGATATACTCTAGTAATGAAGGAATAGTGTCTACAATGACTCACCTAGGGCCTCACTGTTAGTCGTCAAACTATGATATTTTGGGAGATATGCTTGAAACCATATACCCAATGAAGATCAGGCCTCTATTGAGTGGAATTTGGGTCTAGAACATTAAAAATTTGTATCATAGTAGTTTATTTTCTTTTTTGATTTAATGTTTAGAGACTATAGAAAGAGATATGATGGAAATGTAAAATTTTAATGAAATTTTCTCAGGTGTAGATGACCCATGTATAGGGAAAATACATATTTTCCAAAATAAAATTTATATTTCTAGTTTTGATTATTATATTTTATTTGATTTTTCTATTGGGTGAATCACATGACTAATTTTTTTACTATTGATATGATTAGGATCAGTTTCCATTGCATCCAAATGAGATAATAGGGTTCCATAACATGCATCATATAAGACCATTTTAGAAATCACATGTCATGCATTATGCCGTGAAATTAAGGATGTATTATATAACACATGATCTTTTCATAGGTGATGTGATTTTTGTGCCTACTATTGTGATATACCTTGTATAGAAGATAGATGATCTATTCCATGTTTCAATTCATAAGGTGTACGGGACCTTATTAAATATAAAATGATACACCACATAAATTCAATTGTTTAATTGAATTTGATGTATATGTATTATATAGACATAAAAATTTTGTTCATGAAGTGTTGTTGGACCTTCAATGATCAAAACATGATGGTCCATTGGTAGAATAATTGGGAGAATGATTGTTAAATGGAAACAGAATGGAAAATAGAGACTTCACCGGGGCTTGGATATTGAGTGGGAAAGAGGAAGGGTTTCAATTTGTATAGTGGTTATTCTTTATATAGTCCTAAAATTAGGAAAATATTGTGGGTTAGGTTTGGTTTTAGGATGGTTATTTAGTTTTTCTATGCATTTGAGCAGAAAACCTTGATTTGTTTTTTTCTAAGGCATGTGTTCGGAATTGTAGAGGCATACCACCACGACATCCTCTAGGGGTACACCACAAGGGAGGAAGAAACTACAATCTAGAGATGGTGGTCCTTGTGGTAGTTTTTGATCACCCTATACCAGCTGTAACGACACTAGGAGATATTCCAGACATAGGTGCAGAGTCAATGTTCTGTGATGGATTCTTTTGCTACATGTTGTCTTTTCCGAGAGTAGTGAAGCCTTACTTTTATATAGTTGAGCTAACCTAGTTGTTACAAAAGATACATACTCCTACATTTTGAGGTTATAGAGTTCCACGGGCTATTAAACTTTGTCTTGAGACCACAATTGATATCATAGAGCATTTGGAGATTCCTCCTAAGAAGAGGTTCATGCTCGCCACATATATGCTATTTATAGCAACAAAGCAATGGTTGGATGTTATAAACCATGATAACATGATGAAAAAATATAGGTTGGATGGATTTATTTAACCACTTCTATGACAAATTTTACCCTGAGACTCCATTGGAAGAGTGATATAATGAGTTCATTAATCTAGAGTAGGGTTCCATGATGGTTCAGGAATACTCATCCTGATTTACATAGTTGCAATGTTTTACCCTGGTGTACCTTTATGATGAGATTTTTAGTGAAATATGCTTTGATGATGGTCTCTGACGTACTATCAAATCCCAATTCAATGTGTTCAGGTTGACCTTTATCACTAAAATTGTGACTCATGAACTTATTACAGAGCATAACCTGAGGGAGTTTGGGGACATAATTTAGGGTTTTGTTGCTTCTCAACCCAGTGGTTCTACATCTTCTGGTTGGATGAATCATTTTGTTGATTTTTGTAGGATGATTTCCAGTGAGGATGTGAGTTCCTGAAGCTTAGTGATTTTTCACAAGTGTTCTAGGAGTGGCCATGTGAAAAATCAGTGTTACCATGAAACAGTCCATTGTCGACCATGTGGTAGAATGGGCTACATAATGTTGTTTTGCAAGACCTTCCCTCGAGTCCATGTTAAGAAGAGAGATGGAGCGGCGTGGGATGATCCGACCAAGGAAGTAGTGGTGGTGGTAGATTTATCCATGAATTGGTTTCACCTAGACATCAAAGTGGACCTACTCTAGGCAGTGAGGTTGTATCATAAGGTCATGGTATTAGCCTGATCTATTATGTACATCCTACCCCCAAAGAGTAGGTTTTCTAAAAATCTATGGTTAGAGGTAAGATATTAGTAGACTCTACTGTTGTATCTATTCTTTTTTATATAGGTTCATCTCATAGTTTCAAATATTCATCATGGTGAAAATACTTGGACTTGTTTTTTGGTATTCTGAGGGAGATTTGATTCTAGACACATACTTAGGACTGAAAAAATGGTGTACACTAGTTCATGGTGATCCCCCTTGTGGTAGGTGGGTGTCACTTCTTCTAGGATATTTATGTTCACAACATTATAGTGTTTGACGTCATTTTCAGAAAGGAATGGTTTGTGTATTACCAAGAATAAATATAATTATACTGTCAATTGATGACATTCATGTCATCATGGGGTCTAGTATCTATTCCCATGGGTGTATGGGATGTATAGGTGAGTCGAGATGGACCAGATCATTGTGGGCTAGGTGGGATAAAATCCCAAATTACTAGTTTGATTCAGGATGAGTTGGAATTGAGTCCAGTGAACTTTCCTATAGTGATTGTTCATTTCAAAGACATGTTTTGGGGAGATTTTTCTAGTATACCTCATAAGAGATGTTGGAACCAGGACTATTCATTGTTGGGAATGGATTACAGTTTGGGTTTTTTTTCAATACTCACATATAATATCAGGGGTTCAGAATGGAATGAGATTAGGCAATTTAGTATAACAATAGTTTTGAAGGTGGTTTCATTTCCCAGTGTTTCCCAAAAAAATTTAGTACGT
This sequence comes from Viscum album, assembly GCA_963277665.1. Taxonomy (NCBI): domain Eukaryota; kingdom Viridiplantae; phylum Streptophyta; class Magnoliopsida; order Santalales; family Viscaceae; genus Viscum; species Viscum album. The sequence goes on along the minus strand of OY728133.1, from coordinate 1,439,093,559 downwards.
TATATTGAAGATGTATTTCAACAACAGAAGTTGTTTTTATTGAAGGCCATATGAAAATATGTAAATTTCATGATCTTTTAAAATATGGTCATTGTTGGTTATGTTTCTTGAAGTTTTAAATATTACTAATAGTTTTCTTCTTGATTGTGATGGGCATCATGAATAGAGATGATGGTCTTCACAATTATGAGAATTGGAGCTTCACTGTCATTGACTGAAATGTCTAAGATAAAGATGATTTTCATGAAGTGTTTTGATGGAAATATATGTGATTATGATGATAATTGAATGATGTTTTATAAACCTTCATTATTAAGATGACCACCATGAAGGATTTTGACAAAAATATTTAACGTAATTACATGCTACATGAATGGTGATTTTTACTAGTGCATCATGAAAGGGGAGTATCACAAACACATTTTGGAAGGATACATAAAATCTAAAAAGGGGAAGTGGATATTTCTGAAAATCCATGACTATAAATATTATTATACCCTTATTCACTTCCAACAATATATTTCAATGAAAATGAAAATTGTTCTGATTGCCTGAAGATAGGTAGATTTGTTATTTTACTTCATGAAATCCAAATTTCTATACAGGATTGAGAATAAAAAAAAGGAAAATATGTATTTACTGGTGCCAATTTCTTTATTAAATGTTTCATCATGATGATAATTTATTCTTTGTTTAATTTTTGTGATTTTTGGTGGACCTTGTTCCATGGAGGCAAGGGTGATTCATGAAGGTAGTTTGTTTTGTGAAGGAAATGGTTCGTCATGAAGTTAGTTAGTCCCAGGAATGAAATTTGATTTGAAAAGCCATCGAGCTTCATGATGAAAATTAGATTCACTAAAGAGAATCGCTTAAGGATGTATTGAACATTCAATTTCGTTTATTCTATGAAAGTAGGGAGATGTGGTAAGGTAGTGAGATTCACGAAAAATCATCAATAATGGCAGCATTGAAAATCATTTTTAAGTGGACAAGGATTGAAAAAATCATCAACATAGGTATAAAATTAAATAATTGTCTCAAACAAATATGTAGAGGATGTATTTGATTACAATCCACTAAAGTAAACTTCATGTAAATAAACTAAGTAATATTTCTCTCGCAATAGTGAGCTTGGGGGAGTCGATCAAAGTGTTTTGAGGGACACAATGTGATATCCCTAAAACCATGAAATGTTAGTGATCGTGCAAAAATGTGACTATGTTGAGACTTATGTATTCCAAATCTAGTGATGATTTGTTCATTTAGGTATAACCTGCCGACATTTGATGTATAATCTTTGTACTATTCATTAGTGGTGAACGAAGTAAAAATGATAGATTAACTATATGAATGTAAATGTTTTATTAGAAAACTAATCCAATAAATAGTTTTATTATGTTCCCACAAAAGTGGGAACAAGATCCCTCACATTAGAAGAAAAATTTGAAACCCAAATTCACCCCAGCCCCCTTAGGGTGCTCCGGGTCCTACTAGAGAGAGGTTGAGATCTCAATCGAACTACATCAATAATAATCATTGGTGTCCATTTCTCTATATAAAATGGTTGTGATGGAGCTACAGGATCTCAAAAGGTTGCTATAAGATTTATCGGTGAAGGGTTTTATCTGACTTAGTACCTCTCTATGAGGTTCATTGGTCCTTTTTTCAAAAAAGATGATGGTATCCTTAGGTTATGTGTGGATTTTCAGAAACTGAACTAGGTGATAGTTAAAAACCAATATCCCTTTAAACAGATAGATGAATTGTTTGATCATCTTCGAGGATCACAAGTGTACTCAAATATTGACATAGTGTCAAGATATCACCAGGTACATGTTTGACATAAATACATACATAGTAAAAGATTTATAATTATGTATGGTTTATATGAGTAACTGGTTATTTTATTTAGTCTAACGAACATACAAATAGTTTACATGGAGGTGTTAAATTGAGTTTTCCATCCTTACATGTATTCATCTATGGTTGTCTTTGTGGATGATATTTTTTTGTATTCTCACAATCGACATGACCATGAAATCTTTGTTGAGATAAGTTTGAATGCACTAAGGGATCATCAGTTACATGATATGATCAACAAGATACACTTTTGGAGGTATTATATTAACTACCTTGGTCACATAATCTTAGAGATATGAGTATATGTAGACCTAGAGAAGGTGATGTTTATAGTTTCATAGGAACTTCCCAAGATCGTTTATGACATATAGAGTTTTTTGGGGATATTTGTTTCTTAAAAGAATTTTATATAGGACTTCATGAATTCAGTATCATCTTTGAAGATATTAACATGAAGGTAGTAATGTTTTTGTGGTCAGACTCATGTGAGATAACTAATCAGCTGTCAAAAGTAAGGTGGATGTCAGCACTGGTCCTGATAATGCCAGATAAGGTAAGGAGTTACACTATGTATTTTTATTTATTAAGAATTGAACTAGGGGAAGTTGTGATTTAGGGAGATAGAGTCATGACATTCGGGCCACAACAATTGAGGCCAAATGAGAGGAATTACCTTATTCATGACCTCGAGTTAGAAGATGTTGGTTATTAATTACATTATTGGAGAAACAATTTTCTAGGATAGAATTTTGTTGTGTAAACAAACCAAAAAATCCTCAATTATATATTTTATCAGTGTGATTTGAATCAAACAAAAAGTAGGTGGGTTTATTACCTTCATTATTTTTACATTAAGCTTTCCTACAAGACTAGAAAATTGATTACATTGGTCGATCCATTGTGCATGAAGAGTAATATGCTGGAATTTCAGTGGGCTAGTAGAAACTAGAAACACATGGTGTTGTTCTTTGAGGTGCATCTGGTGGTTAAAGAAAGTTAGAGATAGACATATCTATCACACATAGTTGTGACCTCAAATATGATGGATAGAATAAGGAAGATGATCTATCAGATTTTGGGGGGATAGTCTTTTCGGAGTGTGTGGATGGTGAGGACCCTCCCTTAGTTAGATAGTATATGAGGATTTGATCATTCATATACATGGATGAATTCGGGTTATAGTGGATATACGTGAGGATCTGATCGGGGGGTTTAATGGTTCATATTGAACAGTGTACCCCATAGTCACTGAGATGTACAATGACTTACAATGTCAGTACTAGTGGATATGTATGATGCGAGAATTATCTGGTTTTGGTATGAGGTGTTCCACCTATTAGCAGGTGATGGTCGAACATCAGTGACCAGCTGAGATTTTACATAATTCACATATTCTAGAGTGGAAATGGGATTGTGTTGTGATGGATTTGGTGATTTTCTTACTAAGGTCATCTAGGGGTAACAATGATGTGTGGGTTCTTTTTTATAGGTTTATGATGGTTATTCATTTCTTTTCCCTCATGGAGACCTTTAGTGTTGATGATATAGAGAAGTTATATATTTGTGAGATAGTACAACTTTGAGGTGTACCTGACACTATTTTTTTGGATAGAAATTCCCACATTACATCACATTTCGGACATAGTTTTTAGGGTGCGATGGGTACACAGATTCTTTCGATCACATCATACCACCCTCATACTAATGTCCAATTAGGGTGTATAAATCATATTCTAGAGGTCATGGAGATAGAATTTGTCCTAGGTTTTTAGGGGTCATGGGAGGGGCACATTTCCCTGGTTGATTTTTCCTACAAATAGAGTTATTAGGTGACAATATAGATAGAAAATTATCTGGATTTATTTGGTAGGACATGTTGATGTCCACTATGTAGGTTATTGGTATTTGATACAACATTACAAGGATCGCATCTCATGCAGATGACTTTTGAGCAGGTCCAGATAATTTAAAAGAGCATGGATACTAAAGGTATCGTTATAAATCTAATTTCAATCAATTTCGACATCCTATAGTGTTCGAGGTCTAGAGTATGGTATTTTTATGTGTTTCATCATTGTTTGATCAAAGGAGGATCATGAGATAGGGCATGCTATCACCACGATATGTCAAGTTTTTTGAGATTATAGGGAGGGTTGGGATGGTAGCCAATCATTCATAGTTACCATAATGGAACTGATCCATGCACGGTTTCTTCCATATATCTCAGCCATTCTTCTATCATTCAGACTCATCTCATGATTTTTAACCCAAGGAGGATGAGCTATAGGTAGATTTATCCTTTTAATAATATCATATTCGTATCATTGATTTGAGATCAATGGTTCACCAAGGCATTTTAGTTCCCCTACTACAGGTTCTGTGGATGAATGGCTGCAAATAGGATGAGATATGTGAGTTGGAGGGCATCATTATTGTTCAGGGGTCAAATTTATTTTCAGGCGGATATTGACCACCATTGAGTGGTAAATTTAGGGAAGAATTTCTTAAAGGGGGATTCTTTTAGGATCCCATGTTTTTATTGAGGTATAAATCTTCTAATATTCCGATTAAATTTGTGTTTACTTCCCTTATTGTCTTCAGTCATAAGCAAGGTTGTGGGAAGGTCATTTTTTGTGAACGATGAGACGAGAAGGTTGTGTATTTTTTGCAGGCTAATTACACGTTGTGTAATTGAGAGACAAATAATGTAATCTAATTTCATGATTTGTAATGGTCTCTCTAATTCTTTTAATTATTTCTATGTTTTCATTTCTAGAAAGGTGAAATATGGAATGACATGCCTCTTATGGGAACTACACGTAGTATAATTTTCTGAATATGTTTTTTTAAATAGAGATAGGGGCCTCTATTTTTTATACATAACACTTTTCCTCCTTTTTGAAGCAAAAAAACTCCCTTTTATTTTTATTCAAATCTTGCAGCTATTCCAAATATGATTCTTTTCTCGTTGGTCACATTGGAACCACATCTTTAAGTCCTCAATTAATATTTATCCTGTCTTGATAATTCAGAATAATGTGTTCACTATTTGGATTCAAGCTCATATTCCCTAACTTATTGTTCTTCACACATTGTTAAGATTTATCATAAACCGAGGTAAATGAAGAAATGATACTGAATGAGAAATCCAATTCCTAGATACGGTAGGTGTTCTATAATTTTCATTCAGATTTTAATTCATTATAAACATGTCAACCATTTTATCACCAACTAGACCATTCGATGAAGGAACAATTTTGAATTTTAAACTCAAATACTTGTTGTAGGACATGTTAGGGGTTACCTTATGTTCTTTGAGGTGATTTGGTGGTTTATCCCCCTACAATAGGCCACACATGTGTGAGTTATGCATTTAATTTGACTTTGAACTTGGATGAACTACCAAATGGGGTGTGTTTTTTAGTTTTACTCGTTTTAGGAAGCTTAATAGAAATTAAAAGGGTGTGAATGATGTGCTTAAGAGATGTCCTGCCTCCTTGCTATGTGTTTCCATAAAATTCCCTGATAAACATGATCATTGTCCGGAATGTAAGTTGTTAAATGTGGGGGTATTCACATTGGTTGATTTAAATTTATTAAATGGATTATTATAATTTGTTTTAAATGGGTGGGTATACCACTGTGGATTTTTTTATATTTAATTATGAAAAATGGGTGGCTATACCGATGTGATGTGAACAAATTGAAATGGAATACATGAGTGGGTACACTCATGTGGTGTTTTGGTATGAATTGTATTAAACTAGTGGTTATACTCTTTATATGGAATTAAAATAATGTGATTATAAGTGTGGGTAGACTCATAAGTAATTGAATTGTTATATGATGTGAAAAGGATGAATGAATGTATAGATTCCATGGATGACTCTCCGTGATTTGTAATTTGGTAGTTGATTTATTGGTTAGTGTATTCTCTATGGGTCTTAATTCTATAGGATTCATCATGCCTTTTTACACCTAGGATCTGTCTTAATTGTGCTCGTATAGGACATGCACATACACAATATACCAGGACTCCAATAATTTCCTACACTAAGTTTCCATCGAAATGATCCTATGAATAAATTTGGATTCCATGATCTTATACACCTTGTATCTATCCCTTCATGGTCAACACATTATTATACAATATGGTCATTGGAAATATAGCATGCCTGGTTATAGGGAAAGGTCGTGGGTTTGAAATGTTTTCTTTATATGGGAAGGTCATGTGGTATAGATATGAAAGGTTTCTCCCCAAGGCCATGTTAGGTTTTTTATATTACTTGTAGATTCATTTTTAAGAGATGACACTTATTTTATGGATCCTTGAGAGGGTTTTTGAAATTAATTTTTTGCAGTAGTTATATTCCTAGAGATTTCAAAAATACAACACTACTTACATACACAGGTTTATCATGTTGCATCATGCTTCTTAGAATTGAATTCATATTTGGGTGGTTACCTTCTGGGATGTTATATCACACCGTATTTGGGACGCATTAGGGAACCAATATGATTATATGGTTGTATGTGATAATACGGTTAATGACCCTAATAATGGTCGTTGATCATTTATCTGGATAAGGATACCATGGGACAAAGATAATTATTTTGATGCTATTGTAAAAATATTTGTTCTTTTAGATTTTGGATACATGTACCATATTTTCCTTTCAGATAACTAATTTCACTTTTTTCTAGATAAATGTGTGATCTACATCATTGTTTATGAGACAGTTATGGCATGTTATATATTCCCTTCTTGCATGTATATATTATCTGACTTCCTCTTATTACATTTTCTTTCGATATTTAATGTGATTGGCATACATTGTGATATACTCTACTAATGAGGGAATAAAGTCCTCAATGATTCACATAGACCCATGCCCCAAGTCAGAATCCTCTCGTGTTTGGGGAGATGTGATTTAGGCCATGTATCTAACTAGCCTTGGGGCACTATTAAGTTGAATTCTAGGCCTGGAAGGTTACGTCGTAACACACACACCATCCCTCATGGAAGTATCATTCATGATGTGACTATCTCTTCTCCTGATCTATCTTGTTTCTCACACCAATCAATAGACATGTGGGAATAGAGGATAGTCGTTACTGAAAAATATTTATTCTGAGAATCCCTCTAAGAATAATCACCATGTTCTACCTTCAAGGGTCTCTAACCATGCTTAATCCCTAAAACTCTGAACAACATTTGTTTTAATCCCTATATTATAGATAGGGTATATAGGTTTCCTCCCCATGGTTCAATCTCAATCATTGGAAAGACTTGGTGCCTTTTTTCTGGGGTTACACCTCTTGGGTCTCATTTTACACCATCATCCATTCTCATCCTATTCATTCCCTCGAGCCAATATATCTTAGGTGGGTCATTCCCCACCTGATGGTCATATATCCTTCAGGTCCATCTTGGAAGCTAACTATCCATAATCCCCAACCACATATCCCATTTTGACTAGACCGTCTCTTCATGTGAAATCCCCAATGCCCCAAATCAAAACTACATAGTATTGATTCCAAACCAACTGGGATACATGTCAATCCTCAGTGAGTTTTTTGCCCAAAATCTGTTATCTCTAAGTTGATTCACATATATATTTATCTAATTACATTAAACAACATGGGATATTAGAACTATGTTGACTTTGATTCCCAAACAATCATGATACAAAAGAATCCTCATTGATGCTCAACCCCAGAAACATTAAAAACCCATCAATTTATACCACTTCACTCACATTCGGGCTAATTCTTAACCAAGACATTATCTCTCACTAGGGGCACGCCATCCATATGAGATGTCTTAGTTCATAATAGCTACATAATCCAACCAAGGGAAATAATCTTAAAATGAGCAGTCTTAGCCTTTAATCCCAAATTCATCGAAATAACAACATGGATTTTGATCTCTGTCTTCTAAATTGGGTACACAGGAAGCCTCCATTATTTTGAATCCCAATAAATGGTAAACCTTACTTTCCCCCTCATCTTGGTCCAAACTATTTGATCCATCTGCAATAGTGTCCATATCAGACATCATTATGTGAATCCTTACCTTTATGGGATGCACAAATCTTGTGTCCTTCCCAATAGGGTGTTATGGTCCATCCATATGATAAACATTAAAGGTGATCCCCCATAGAGATTTTCCTATCTGATCCAACTTCACATGTGTCATAATAAATCCATTTTTCCTCCTTAATAAGTTATACACAAGACCCTCTATCTCTACTAGATGTTAAAATCATGGAATACCCTGTGTTATGCACTATATGCCTCCAAAAAACCTTAGATGAAATTAATCTATCAAAGAGTGCCCCATGATCAGTGTTGGAATCCTTGCTTTTGTATTCCCTTGAGAATCCCAATTATGGGGAAGAATATATGTGTCCAATGTTCCAATGTCTAGACATTCCACTGATTCCCATGGTGACTACTCACATCACCTATGGTTACATACCTAACATTAAATTTCGGAGTATCTACATAAATGCAGTGTAATTAAATGGAATCCACGATGATATGGAACCAACAACAATTTTAACGAACAACATATTAATATATAATGGAGACATGAAATAGTCATCAAATTCTGAGGAGGAATCTATGTATTGAGGGACCATCATATTGTCATCATATTTTGGTTAAGGAGTATAAATCTATAATGAAATGAAGAATTATTCCTACCTTTGAAAAGTTGGAATACAAGTTAACAAATGAGAAACTAGTGTGCAGTGACACATTGAGACAGGTGTTCCCAAACTTAAATTTATAGAAACTGAAATGTTGTACCTAACATGAACTATATATCCTTCAAATATGTGGTTAGGTCATGTTACACATTAGATAAATAAATGTACTCAGAAGCATTTGACATCGGGCCACCAACATAAATAACGAACCCAAGATTAACTATTCCCTTTAAATTGGGATTAGTAGTGCTAAATAGAACAGTAGAAGAGGGTTTCACCATATCTATCTCCCATGTTCTAGGTAAAATCATGAATATAATGGTCCTGGAATGGAACTCACCATAAATTTGGGTAGTTAATCCTTGGGCATTCCAGTCTGTGGATTTTTAAATGGGGATTTCTCTCTTAAACCATGGAAGAATGAACAAAACTGGGACATTGGACATTTCATTCTAATAATTTGTACTAATGGTTGAACCTCCAATCATTTTAAGACCTAAGAGGTTGGAAACCAATCTCTTTCTTCCCATATATACAGGGGTAGGAGAAACAACTATGCAACAATTCCAGATGATTGCACTTCCACAAAGACGTTATCGTAACCATGACTATTGAGTGCCCATGCACTATATCACCATCATATACCATGCATATGAGGGTGCCTGATACTCTCATATGACCATATGGTAATGTGGTGTTTTTTCCCACACGTGACATGGCCTTCCCGGACATGAAGGATTTTGTGCCTCACAAATATGATCGCCACTAATGGCCATGTAGGGATCCAATGCTCCCCAAACCCACTTCCAAAATCATTTGGATTCTATCCTCAAAATGTTCTTATGACTCACACCACTATACCGATGAGATAAAGGACATTTGAATAATACTTATTATGAATACCACCCAGGATCTTCCAAGGAGGTATCCCACCATGCCACATCAATGCCCCAGAATAGCAGTCCCTTTGGCCGAGGAACATGCGATCTACACACCTACTCCACTAGCCCCTATTTGGATAACCATATGAGAATTTCAGGCACAATATCAAGAAGAAACCCATTAGGGGGCATCCTATTCCATGAAATTAGTGACTTATACCACATCTATATCATTCTACTAGGTCCTCGTGACAACGGACTAAGGATTCACCTATGACTGATTACAATTGTGACCTCATCCACCATAAAAGTATATTGGGTTGACTCTTTTGGTCACCAACACGATCATCATCCACCATGAGATGACCTTTAACAATGATATACTGTATGGATGTCCTCTCCAAACCATCACCATCCAATGTGGAGGTCATCCCCACGATTATTCACAACATGAAGGTCATTATAATGTTAAATGTATCAGCCCATGTATAGTTCATCCTTATCCTTTGGATATATATTTTAGAGGTCCTCTACGTGCCTTTTATTTTAGATATGGATGACCTCTCTATGACTCAGATCATGAATGTGATGGTCATCTTCAAGAAATTATATTCTTAAGAGGAGGTCCTTCATGTGGTGTCATTCACCAAAGTGAAGGTCCTCCTCACACAATCACTCGACATAGAGGTACTCCCCTTTTTTTATCATCATCTCTAGTGTATGTATTCCAAACTATATAAAACTTCAATGTGGAGGTCCTCCCTGTTTCATCGATAGTCAACATGATGGTCCTCCTCATATCCACTTCACCCAATACAGAGGTCCTCCTCATCCTCTCTCAACAAACAAGTACAGAGGACCTCCCCATTCCACATGAATCCAACATGGAGGTCCCCCTCATTTTATCATGAATTCTAATGGTTGTCCTAGCTAATCTATAAATCATCAATGTGGAGGTCCTCCCCACATCATCGATAGTCAACATGGTGGTCCTCTTCATGTCCACTTCAACCCGTATGAAATTCTACCTTGGGCTACAACATCCAATAGTCCCAGAGGCCCTCCCATACAACAGTCATCAAACATGAAGGTCCTCACCATGTTATCACTAGATCTAGTTGATTTCCTCCCCTCTCTAGCAATCCAAACATTAAAGGTCCTCCCCATGTGTCCAACGACTGGTATTGAGGTCCTCCCCATACTCAATCACAATAAAATAGAGGTCCTCCCAATATTTTATATCAGTTATAAAAATGTTCTCTTCTCACCTCTCCGCACAACAGTATAATAACACTCTATTTTATCATCTCCCATAGTGGATGTCCTCACCACTCTCATAGAAACCTTAGTTTAGGTCCTACCCACTCTGAAATTAACAGATATTAAATCCCTAGTTATGTCCCATTGATCTGATATTGGGGTCATCCCTGATCCTACACCAATCTGCATGGATGTCCAAACCATGCTAAAAAATTTCAATTCCTTGATGTTCCATCACAAGGTATAAGATAAAAACACCACCGTCAAAGGAAGAACCCTAATAAACACAAGATTGTTTTAAATCTAGTTGGTTTTTCAGATTCAAAATTAGAATATGACTGAATGATGGAGTCTAGACCTCGATCCTCCGCATAAAAATCATGGTTTTGAGCCTAACTTGTGGGTCTCCTCATTCCAAAAATAGTCATGTACTTTGTTTTACAATTCCTTTATAGATACATTCATGTGGGGGTGATTTGGTTCCATTACAGAGTCTTATCGAGTAACCCTTTCTATAATCACTAGTTCTTACTAAACCTGAACATGAGATCAAATAGAATAATTATAGGGACGATTAGATGTTTATAACCCACCATATTTATTATCCACAACCACTAACCTATCATGTCATGTAGTGTTAAACACCCCTTCATATAGGGACTTGGTTATGTAATCAATACTACCTCTGAGAAATGACACATCATGTGGTGTCAAGTCAGATCAGGCAGTATTTTATCCACTAGAATGTCACATTTGTTTGAGTCCATATCAATGTCAATTATAATTCATTGGAAAATATCAATTGAAGAATTTGGTAACCTGAATTTGGTCCTCACTTTTTATCTGGGATTTTTGTGGGTTGGTCTATCCACAGAAAAGTGTTCAGAAATGTTATAGCCAATTTTAGTTTTATACATTTACATTATAGAATCAATCAACTTGTATGAGGTCATGTGCTTCTAGTAGACCATCTGGTTATTGTATTTACATCTCTTAAATCATTGGAAGACCTAATTGAAGAGGCATGAGAACTTCAGACACATTTTACAGTAGTGTTGTATGGTTGAATTGAATGAACATCTAATGGCTCAGTACCTAGCATCACCCAACTATCATCAGACCCATAAACAATGATGGGTCAATAGATTCACTATGATATTCAAAATTGTTGATGAGTCATCCCCATAAATTCAGATCTATGGATAGGGGAACTATTTTTTTCTTATCTTGATTCACATCCTCCACCTACCGAACATTCCAGATAATATCAATGATATTCCCCCAGGTGTACTCTATGTGAATATTGGATGACCATAAGCGACTCATGGTGAAATATACTATACCAGGGATTTATGTAGAGGAATCACCGCCCAGGGTACCACTGTACCATGTGACACTCATAAGAGATTTACCACTCATCAGCAAAGGCATATACATGGTTTTATAAAAGCTTTTGAGTCATTGCCTTTCAGTAGAGACTACAATAAGGGAAATGTGTAGACTATGATCCTTAAGACATTTGTACCATTTATTTCAGTGTATAAAATAAAGGAAGATTCTATTAAGGTCATGTTGATCCATAAAATTGTAGAATATAAAATGTTCATTGACAAGTTCCTTACTGACAACTGTGTTGAGTAACGTATATACTATGGTGATTCTTTATGAACTCAAGTCACTCCATTAGGGTAGTAGGGGAAACCATTGGTCCTCCTTGTCTACATTACTGCCATTAATTCCAAAAACACTAAGAATAATAATAGGTTAAATATATAAGCCTATGGAATGATATCATGATATTTGTCACCAATTTTTTCTGATCTATGTGAGAATAATCATTGAGAAACGACTCAATTCATTCCCTAATGGCTCCATGTGTTGTTCCTCCAATAGTTTCATAGGCCACTCATGCCACTCCATGAGCCGCAGATCCTGCCTATTGTTTATAAGAGTCTACCAATTCATTGTTGCACACAAATCCATAAAAATATAAAATACCCACCATGGTGATTTGATTTCTTCTCAAATTTCCTACCTTGAGTTACCTGAGAGATGACATGTGGAAATCACACATGATGGAAAGCTATACTTGGCATTGGTAGATGATATGATGGAACCACAAGATTACATGAATCCTACCTCCCCCTTTTCAATGAGATAGGAGGCCCATTGAAGTATTTGGAACACATTATTTAATAGTGTAGAGCCCACCTAGGAACCCCAACTCTACAGGAATCCTCCATGATCTAGTGTTTGGTATAGGCATTGAAAGTGTCGGTGTTGGTCTAGTACATCAAGTAACGCATGGGGTCCATTACTAGTTGGAAAGATCCTCACTGGAAGTTCCATTATTAGTTCAGCTCCACAACACACAAGAAGAATATTTCCAACCTATTCAAGTGAAAAAATGTGCAGATGAACGAGTCATAGACATTAACACAAATAATAATAATTTCATGTATTCACTCTATATTCCTCCACCTCATATTTAGATTCTAATGATGTGCATGGGGAATGTTAAGACTAAATTGTTTACCCCCACAATTACTCATAATTTTCTTGGTGGATTATGATATTTATCTAATTAGGCTTAGTTAATATAGGAATCCTTTAATCAAGATAACTAGTCATTCCCATGGCCTCCCACGGCTCCTGCAAGAAGACCTAAAAAGATAGATACTACTATTATTGTACAAATAGAGGCTCCTAAGCCTCTATAATTTCTACTAGGATTGACTGATTCATAGCCTATCTAAAATAATCATCTTTAGGCCCATAATAATGCTCATCAACAATTTCCATAAAATTTTCAGGAACCACCTTATCAAGCACCACCACCAAGGATAGATAATTAGGCTCAAACCCCTCATTAGGTTCTATCCCCACATCAGGTCTTGGCTCCCAGAGATCATTTTTCAAAGAAGTGGAACTGATTCTTCTAATTTGATGAATCATAGGTCACCTATTATTTCATAACTACCGTGGATCAAGGGTTTTTGAAGCTACCAGAATGCAAGACACCCCATGAGGCCAATCTCACTGATCACACTAATTACACCCCTTATCACCAAATCCTTAGGAATATCATAAAATTATTATATGTGTTCAAGGACTGGATTCTTCACAAGGATAAAAATAATTTAATCAAATTGGACCCTGCTTCGACATTTGCGGCGTTCATCTCTTCAAAGCCTGGAAGTTAAAACATAGGTCAGTGGTATAAGGACTCTAGACTTGGTTCATATAAGTATGATAATTTTTTATCTGGTATAGATGTCACTCGCACAGATGGTATCATAAGTAACCATTTAAATTAGAAAGTGTATCTTGATGTTCTCACACCTCTTCCAGTTGTAGATTTTGTATCCACATCTCATCTTTATGCTTATTAGAAGAGATGGTACCAATGGTGCAAGGGTATTTAATGACCTCCATCAGTTCTAAAGTAGTCATAAACTCTCAATTATTTCATTCCCTAGAAAATGTGAATTGTCTCCATAATTCCCCCAGTATTGGATAATTCCTCTAAGGATGAGCAAGAGTCTACATTATTGAATATCGTCGATGTGGTGGACCCTCAAATGGTTCCTCAATATATAAGCATTATCTAGGTCCCCCTAATATTCTTGGGCAACCCAATCAATGAGGAGACCATATATATATGTATCTTTGGATTGTTCAAACTAGTCTTGCCGTCCATTCATGCATGATACCGAGGTTAGACAAAAAAAATAAAAATAGATATCAACATGTGTAGTCCTCTCATATTGTATCTTCATGTTCACCTCCACCACAATCTATGATACATGGATAGGTAGAGCTACATTAATAGTGTAATAATCTGTTGTGTCCATCTTTGTCCAGACCTCAGTCATATGATAGTTAGGAGATAGTAATATGATAACATTCAAATGATGAGAAATGAGATATTTCCATCACCAGTGAGAATACCTCAATTCGATGAAAAAAACCCATTATACCTCCTGCCAAAGAAAAACCTTCTACCAATAGAAATCTGATCCAAGCACAGAAGTATGTTGTACTTAAAAATATCATTAGTATTTCTTCAAATATCTCAATTCTCAAGGCCCGAAATCTATCATAATATATGAATGAATCCCTCACTAAGGCTTTGAAAATCCTCCTCCTGATTGAATAAGTGGTGGTAGTTCTAGAAACATTATATGACAAGGATGTTGAGTGAGTATAATGTTAATCCATCATTTCATTATCAAGTGAAGATGAAGGGTTTTCTTATATAATGTAATATATATCGATCACACATCACAAGACAATTTAATGGTGTGGGAGTCTGTCAGTTCCTCATTGAATAGGTTATCAAATAAATGGAATCCCACCACAAGTGCTCCACAAGCTAGTACTAACTGAAGAAGTTATGAGTACTTCTGACCTGATGATTCAGTGTTATGAAAAGAGTGAGTAGAGGCCACGTGGAAATATGTTCTTGGACACCCATTTTAGTGGCCTAATTGAGAGCACTAAGTTAATGGTTTCTTCACAAGATACCACATACAATGGGAAAATGGTTAGACCCTACCTCCATTTACATATATCATTTCCCTCATCGTAACATCAATGCATAATGTACTCCATTAACGGTCAGGTGGGCTATATTCAAGGTGATTCATCTCCATTTTCCTCTTATTAAGCTAGATACTAAGATTCCAACAACTATAAGAGAAATGAAAATGGGTTCAAAACAAGTGGGATGAGAACACTACGGCTTTGTCTAACCCATGGGCAGACAAATGGCCTTCTTTCATTCCCCCCCCCCAAGATTCATAAGATGAAGGCCAGAGACCCTTACATGGGACACCTCATTGTCATTTTCAAAACGATTGGGAACAAATTCCATGGTACAATTAATGTCAAAAATATTATTCATACTATTATCCTTGATAGGATTGAGTGATAATAGAACCCCCTACACCTATTAGGTATCGAGATGTTAACATCATGTATACATATATTTTATATTCCTACTTGTTTTTTCAGTTCGGGTTGAATTGACACTGAGAAAACCACCACCAATGTTTTTTCATCATCAAGTGTGGACCCCTCGGTCAAAGGCCTCATGGAATCTAGTCAAAAACCATTGTCACCATGGTTCTAGCATTTCAACAGTATTCCAATTACGATTCCACCTCTACCCACACAAAAACAAGTGTTCCTCTAGAATATAATATCTTGGATTAATAATCTCATCCCATTGATTCCTCTATCTAATATGATGAAGAAAATATGTTGGATGCATCTCCCACATTCAAAGAAATAATCTAAACCACCATCGATGAGATGGTACAGTTGAATTTTTTTATATATCCAGACGAGAGGAAATCAATGATCAGTGTAGCTATACCTACAGTGGAACAACTTGAGTATGTGGATTTCCTAAATAATAATCATTATATTTTTCCTAGAGCTATGAAAATATGTCAAGACTAGACCCTTAGGTCACTACCCACCTCCAAGGCCTCCCAGTGAGTAATCATGGGATCATGCATCCTCTGTGGAATATTCTCCCGTATCATGGTCCCATGACCATGGATGAAGTTTATAATCTCACCAAATCTATAATTGTAGAGAAATTCTAGTACCCTATATGGTTAGCCAACATCAATATAATTAGGAAGATAAAAAACCAGATCATAGTCTGCATTTAATTTTTGCATCTAAATCTCCATTGACAACTGGATGGTTTTCCCCTTCCTATGACAGAGCTATTAATTGGTTCTACCACTAGGTTCTTGGCTCTCTCTTTCATGGATGGTTATTATGGTTACAATTTTATAATCATGGCCCCTGAAGATGGTGAGTATGAAACATTTGGGTGTTACAAGGAAAATTTTTATACCATGTAATTCCCATTAGTTTAAATAATGTTGGATCCACCTATTAGAATTACATTCATTGGGTATTCAAACAGATTCTCACGATTCTAGTGGAGTGATACATCGATAATTTGGTGCTCAAATACCACCAGTGTCATGATAATATCATGGACCTTGAGAAACTATTCAATTTCATTGGATCCCACAATCTAAATATGAACCACTTGATGCATGCCATTTGGGTTACCTATAGGATGTTTCAATGCTTCATCATTGGGTATAGAGGCATTGTGATCAAATTGGATAAGATTAAGGACATTGATTAGATTCCTCCTCTCAGTAACCTCATGCAGCTCTGAGGCTTTTTAGGCCATATAGCCTATATACGTCGATTCATATCAAATCTCACTAGCAAGTGGAAGCCCATTTCTAGACTCATGAAAAAGGACTCATCTACAGATGGGATGAAGAGTTCCAGAGTTCTTTTGAGGAGATCAAGAAGTATCGATTACAGCCTCCAGTTCTGATAACACCCATCTCTAGGAATCAAATGGTTTTCTCTATTACCACTCTAGAATGATCCCTATGTACATCTATCAGGTATAATAATAAAAGTTTCAAATAATTGTTTATGTTATCTTATTCAGATGCTTCTCAACACATAGTCCAAATACTCTCCTATCAAAAATAGATGCCTCACACTGGTTTTTGTAGTACATACGTAGGGGAATTATCTACATCATTATGAGATACAACTGCAGTCCTACATAGATCTGAAAAATTATATGATTAAGATAGCTATGTTGATAAGACATCTATCTTGGTGACCAATGATCCGTCAATAGTTCAACATCATGTTCATCCAACTGTAGGTTGTCAAGGGCCAACCGTTGGCATACTTCCAGGCCACCCATCCATCTCTAACAGACTAGTCTATGGATCTTGATTTTCCATATGAATCCATATTCCCTATAGGCTAGTCTATGGTTTTTTTGGTAGATTAACATTTATCGTGCCTCCTGAGTTTTGACCCATAGAAGTATCAATGATCCAAAAATCAATAGAGTGGGCATGAGAGTTGTATTCATCACACTAACACATTATGTATTTCCCTTTTCATTCTTTTATTGGAAGGTTTCACCAATAACAATGTGATGTATCAAGATCTCATCACTGGTATCAATCTAGAAATCTATATTGATTTTCACCACATATATGTGAAAGGGGACTATAATATCGTCACCTAGAAAATCAAAGATGATTATACAATAAAAAATATTGAGCTTGTACCCTTTATGAAGGTCACACTCTAGGTGATATCCCATTTCTCTTCTTAACGATAGGTTAATACTATTACCCAATCATAGAATGGTAGACCTATTGTGTTGGCTATACTAGTTTCAACAATCCCATATCCTAGATGTGAATATCTTATCATCCATGTGGAGCATCAAAGGTTCTTCACTATTTTCACTCAGAACAATGATCAAAACTAGTAGGTCGGTCATCTATAGATGGTGCTTCCACATTAGGATCTCCATATCCCAATTCCACAGTAGAAGAGATCTCCAATTGGACAATAGATTTTGTTGAGTTCCCCTAACAAGATAATTTATGCATAAATAAATTAGAATGCATGTGAATCAATTATGGTGGAGTGAAGTTTACCCTCTAGATTAGTACAAGAATGAGTTGATCCTCTACACGTGTTGGATTTATTTAATTCTCATCCTCCACATAGCTGGAAGAAATATTCCATATGTAATTTAATACGTTCATGATAGTTCTTGTGGAGTGAATCAGGCAGGGTCGATGCTCTCCCACCCGATTCAAATGTTGGGATACTTTTGTCCCACCATTGTCTATGACTACATCAAATTTTCCATGATGTTCCACAGATGTCAGATTCATGCAAACATTTTTCATTGACCACCAGATCCCTTCCATAGTAACATGTATAGTATTCCATTTATGGAATAACTACTCGATTTCATGGGACCTCATAAAACAATAAAAGAAATGAAATTTTAGGTTCATTCTGATTGTGACATGTTTCTTTTCCAAGTGGGGAAAGGTTGTTTATATCAAGGAGGCCAGGGAAAATTATATCATTTAGTTTGTGATCTCCCAAATTATCCATTGATACTAATCCCATCATGTTATTCTCCTTGATAACAACACCAACATCTATGTATTTTATCTAATGAAATTTCATTCCAATTACATAATATAGTCTAACAACACTTCTAACAATCATAAAAAATTGATAGATCCATTCATTCAACAAGACCCTCCCCAACATTCTACAAAATTTCTTTGGTTAGATCAAGATATGTTGGAGGGATTGTCTCCCCAACACTCTCTCATTTTAACAAAAGATAACTTTCAATTCCATACTTGTGACCCCATATTATCTGGTGTATGGAGACAAGGATGTCCTTCTCATGGAGATTTTTTTTGTTTCGCACAACTATCTATGACCAAAAGACATCAATCATGATAGATAAAGTGTATATTGATGAACTAAAATCCCTAAAATAATATATTCATTGTTCTATCAACAATATAGATAGGAAACAAAACAAGATAGATAGAGATTCTAAAAAGAATGATCATCTTCACTACTTCTTTCAAGATGATACATTATTGGATCTTTGAGTGCTGAATATACCCTAAATGCCGACACAAAAGTTGGAATCCAAATGGCAAGTACCCAACATCATCAACAAGTTCGATCCCAATGGTTCGTACTCTTTGGTCTCCATGGATAGTGTGTGAATCACTCCCTTAAAAATGATAATTTCATAAAATAGTACATTTCATATGTGATCTATTCATATGGAGTGGTGTTAAAATGTAACAGGGTCTAAAATCTATGACCTTAAACAAGGATCTTATAACCTAGGAACATGACATTAAACTGGGCACTCAGGTCCATGCAGCATGACCTTAAACTGTGTGCAGCAACATGCTTCATGATATTAAACTATTGTATCCCAACTATAAGATCATTAACAACATTACATTTATGGTCCTTTATGAATGACCATAAAGGATATTTCCCCTTTTCCTTTCATGAAATTGAATTGTTCCCCACATCCTTACTGAATTATTTTAAACTTCATGGAAATTTAGATCAATGTATGGATTGATTTACATCCTTGTGAGATATGTAAGAATTCCCAACCACATCATCTTTCGGTCCAGCCACAAAATCAGTAAACCATATTATCTCTATCATCCCCCATGATGTTAAATCATGTGTGAGTTATTGTTAATAATATTTCATGTTTTTTTGGGCCTCTTTGGCCATCATTCAT
The DNA here is from genome assembly GCA_963277665.1 of Viscum album. NCBI lineage: Eukaryota > Viridiplantae > Streptophyta > Magnoliopsida > Santalales > Viscaceae > Viscum > Viscum album. Next base: position 1,439,073,673 of record OY728133.1, on the reverse strand, counting down.
GTCAGGTTTCCTCAAAGTACAACAAAAAAATATCCTTAATGAAGTCAGTCCAAACACAACAATATAAGAATAATATTTTTAGTTTCCTAGTTTACATGTTAGTAAGTAGTGTAACAACAACAATTTTCTTATATGAGAATATATATCCCCATTTGGAACTTTATTTTTTCTACATAATCTTTAAGAACTATATGTGGCTTGATTTTGTCCCTCACGGGATATGTAACGATGTCTAGAAATTTTGTCCCCAGGCCTAGTCATAGAATCACAAACTCAACCCTTTAGCCCTTTAGATTGGTTTTTCTCCTCAGTAATGTGTGGTGTGGTGCGTAACTATTTGACCCTCATTCACATCAGTTTATTTTCTGCACCACACATTTTCCATAAGTTAGAAATATCCCTCACATATAATATTCTTAATTCAAAATGATTAATTTCATGTCATTTTCATCCTGGCCACATGATGTTAAACTTCACGGGTATATCATAGGGACACAATATGAAATAGGAAACCTGTAGACCACAATATATAACTCTATACTATACATCACATTTTTTCTAAGAAAAATGGACTTAAAATATTCATGATATTGGGGGAATTTACATTGATTTACATCTTTTACTTTGGCCCTCTCATGAACCTGATCCTCAAGGAATGATCTAATACCACCCACAGGTATTCTACACCCACATGTTTGAATGTGTGGTTTTACGAGATGAATATTGTTGGATTCTACAAGGAAATTCATTAAATATAACTACATTCTTCATACGTCCCATTATTTTGATCCACAACCACTTTTATATCTGAAGGAATCCCCTAATGGTATGGTGTCTGACTACATAGATCACCTACCATTATTAGAAAACACTGTAAAATCACTTGAATGAAATTTTCACATAGGTATCGTACTTCAAAAATGGCCACTAGTCGACCCTCAATTGTCTATTCTCATTCTAGGTAACACGATATGGGTGATGTGTTTCGAATAAGATCAATAGTTATCCTCAATCATCACACCACCCTCATTGTGTTTCAGATATTATGCTTTGTGATTCACACATTCCACATACTTATGTTCTGGTGGATTTCCAATTCCCCTAGTGTTGTCCCTCAATGCGTTCACATGCATTGAGTGGGAATTTTAGTGTTGTTGGGAATTTCCACTTGATATTTACTTTCCATTTTTGTTTTCTCCCATATAATGGGAAAACATAACATCACTTGTTATTTCAAACAATGAGGATATATCAAATTCTATTATGATTCTTCTTAGGGTGGCACCCACATATAGAAGATATGAAACCTTATGATACAAAATCTATGACCTTAAACAAAGATAATCATAATGGTTTTCTGAAGAGTGTGTGGTATGTCTATATTTCTTGTTGGTCCTCACTCATTTCGAGTTGGTGAATTTTCCATGATACGTATATCTAGGGAGAATCACCCAATGGGATAAGATCCATGACCTTAAACTAGATGTTTTACATCCTATTCACAAGATAGTAAACTCTGTTGCACCATCATCCTCAACACATGATGTTAAAATATATGTAATTCAAGAACTACGTGTGTCTTGATTACCATCATCCTGGGATATGTTGTGACACCTGAACATTTTTTTTTGGTCTATCCCTGGGTTCATTAATTTTTTTAACCCCCATCATCATCATCTTCATCTTGAATTTTTCACTACCATTCCATATCCAAGGGCTATCTCAAGTACTCTATCCATGAGAAGGGTTTATAAGGCCTCTATTTAAGATGCCTCATCGATGTTCTCATATGTGATTTGGACTAGAACATACAATGTTAGATTCTACATTGAAATTCTCATATTCCAAATCATTTCATCATAAGTACAATTATTTTGATCCACACCCCCTATAATGTCAGATGGGACCCCTTAATGGTATTGTTTCTTGGCCATATTTTTCACCTACCGTCATGGGCCAACTCCCTAGAAAATACTAAATGAAATTCTGTAAGAGGTCCCAAATTGTCGAACATGGTCTGTTCTTGACACTCATATGTCTGTCCCCATCTCATGTTAAATGAAGTAGATTTTATATTTCAATAATTGTTCATAGTTATACACTATAATTATACCACCCTCACTGTGATCCAAAACTCAAGTTCCATGGTTCACAAAATTTACACACCTTTTTATCATGCATCTCTATATCACCCTCAGTGTTACTCCACAATTCCCCTATCAACAATGTTGGGAAATAATTAAACCTACTTTTGCATTCCCTTGATGTGTGATACAAAATTTGATATGTAAAATCACCCCTTCGTTCCCACATTGAGAATGGTTCATGTTGGCTATGGAATAATGGTATGGTTTGTACCCACATGGTGGGACTGCATAATCTTTCTAGTTCTGACCTCTATGACCTTAAACTAGGAGATCATGTCCATACATCCTGACTCTAAAATTTCTGTGGTCCTTCCCTATGGGTGTATTGAATAGAGTTGGCCTCATTAGTCATAATTAACCTTGGGTAATCCCTATCATACTAGGCATAACCCTTGTGGAAGACTCCCCACATTATGGTCAGGATTTTATTACCTTAATCCATGTACTCATTATCCCATGTACATGAAGTTAAACTGGAAACCTGAGTCTAAATATCATGACTATTATATAGTTTATCAGCAGTTTTCATTGTTGTATGGGAATAAATAGTCTTCATTCACATTATGAATAGTCATTGCAACATGCACATCTTCATTGGAACACCATTATTATGTCCTTTCCATGTGACACTAAACTGAGAGTATTGGTCCAAACTACATAATTGTAAAATAATATCCTTTATTCCACGACATATGACAAAAAACTATTTTTCATATCAAGTTTATCTTCTATAATGTAATTTGGATCCTACCAATGACTTTCTCTAATATTCTAGGGACTAATACCTATGTCATTATGATCCATAGAAATATTTCCCTAACCAATATTCATACTTTGAGTCCTTCAAATATCAGGTTTCCCCTATATTTCACATATGGAAGGACCCCTAACAGTGCTGATCTCATACTGCATCAACTCACCTCCTATCTTGGGAAAACACCCCCAATGGATTGGTGGTGAAAAATAGGGAATCATGTGTTTCAAAAATATTGAATAGTTGATTCTAAATTTTCTTATACCATTCTCGACTAGTTATCATGGTCAATAGTGGACCTAACCACCAGTCACTCCTTCCACAATTTGGATCCTGGAGGTTTCGATTTACATCTCCCCATATCCATCTTTCTTAGTGGCACTCCAATACATAGAGTGTTTCCCCACAATGTGTCTAAGCATATTGAATATCAATGTAATATTCTATGCTCATCATTTACATGACATTTTTGTATGCTGGTAAATGTGATATGGAATTCCTAAAATCAGTCATTTTTAGCACAAAATAATGGAACACATGGGATTAGGGGTTTTGGTATGTTTATCACCCACATACAAGATTTTTCTATCCCTTATAGGACCAAAATCTATGAATTTAAACTAAGAGCCACTCCATGGTACTCTCAAGAATTTGTTTTTTAGTGTTGGGCCTCCCTGGTCAACATTCACATTGGGTATTCAACAATTCTATACAACACACATCCTCTTGAATCCTTTTGGTTTTTTCACTAGGAAACATGACTTTAATCTATTTTCTACAGGTCCAAGCATTATGAACAATATATTTTTATAGACCCTATTGTCAAAGATACATGAATTTAAATGGTATATGGGTCTGGTCTAAATTCAAAGACAATAAACTAAGAACCATATGATCCAAGATGTACTTATATTAACCTCTATAGAAAAATTATGATTTCCTCAACTGAGAGGGTATGGATTATGGCACTGGTCTTCTAACATGCCTCATTCAAGAACTATGTGAGGACTGGTAACGCCCTGAGTTTTTATGGATATTTTTTTAATAAAATTTAATTTTAATTTATATATTGAAATACACTAATTCAAATATTCCTTTTACATGCAAGACCGACTTGTAATATGTTACACAAAACAACAACTTATCATATGATACATGAATCATTGAGTTTCTATGAAACCTATAATTTTATTGTTAATATTTAAAATATATAATTATAACCAATATTTTTAACATAGTTATATGAATATTATTTTTTTCAAAAATTTATTGGTATAAATAAAACAAATTAATAATTTAAGATATGATTTTTGGAAAAGTCCATATATGTTTAAAAACATCATTTTCTTGAATTAATCACTTCTAATTATGAAAGTAATTTTAAACAAATTTGAAGTTTAATTTGATAAAATAATCTTCATTTTTTAATCATAACTTCAAAATTATCATTGGTTGAGTTTTTTTAATTTTCCAAGAAACCTTATTTTTTTGAATAGTGTAAAATAAAATTTTTAGTTAAAAAATTCCATTTCTTCTAATTAATTATTAATGGTAAAATATATTATAAATATGTTTTAATGTCACATTAAATAAATAATACATCTATTAATACAATGTAATTAATTAGAATAGATTTCAGTTTGAAATTCAATATAAAATCATAATGATGATTTTAACTTTTTCCTACTTTAAAACACTATTATTTCGTCCAATATACAAGATTATGACTAATATTAATTTATTTTCTTCTATGAATTGAATTTAAAAATTACAAAATAAACAATTTTATTCATTATAATATTTTTATTCCAATTATATCATGTTAATTTTTTACCAAAATGATTAGTAAATGTGATTAAAATTAATCACAGTAATTAAGGTAAAATTAAGCCTAATTTGGGAGTGAACCATAAAATTATGGGCCCAAATGTCCAATACCCTTATAAAACACCAATTTGTTTTATATAGTTCATTTATACACCTTTTTTTGAGATTTTTGGGTTTTTTTTGACTTATGTTAGGTAAAATAAAGTGCACACCTAACTTGTTTCTAGAAATTTCAAATAAGTCCTTTCCAAACCCTATAATTGGCTACCACCTTTACCCATTCCCCACACCTATAAACCAATTAATGTTCTTCCACACTCTTTCCAATTATTAAACTAAAAATTCACCCATTAACCATGAAGCCTCCCTTTGGGTATAAAGATTCTCAAGGAAGCCTTTTCACATAAACCTAAAGGATTTTCCCGATTAAGAGGCAACGTCTTCCCTCAAGCTCCTTTTCTTTATTTTATTTTTCCACCCCATCAACTCTCTTTATTACATTTTATTGTGGATAAAATTTATCCAATGTATACTTGGAGTTATTTACAATAAGGGATATACCTACACTTACACAAACTCCATCTAATGGATATCGAACATATTGTTCTTATGTATGGTGAGTTACTACCTCACGAAATGATGATTGTTCATTTTTAATTTACCACCAATCACGGTATCCATTATGATGTAAAATATGTTTATGTATTTCATATATTATATTTACTATGTATTTATGCTTTTTTTAAAATATATATCTCTTTACTTTCTATTTGATGTTAATACGAAAATTAGTTCGAGGAAGTGTGGACTACCGCCCCTTAAAGGGATGTGATTCGATCACATACCACAAAGAATGTATTAAGGACATGTTTAGTGAACTTATATAACAAATATTATTTATTCCATATAAATTAATAATAATTTATATATACATAAATATACATATTTCATTAATATACATTCCATCAATATGACTGTAAAGACAGAAATATATTTCATGTGTACATACGATTTTCCATCTCCATTAAAGATGTATTCTATTTCATATTCTTATATTATATAGATTATTTTAATAAACATATAATTTATATACCTTATTTTTTTTTATTTTTTACATTATTTAATCATTTTATATGTATAAATAAAAAATTTATAATAGATTAATACACATACGAAGAATACAACGAATTTTACCCGAAGTGATACATTAACATAAGATCATTAAAAAGCAGGTAATATAAGGTAATAATAAAACCATATATGTTAATTTGTATAATAATATTATTCTATAAAATATATTTAATAAACATATATTTTTAATACAAAAATCTTGTAAAAGTATGGGGAGATTCAAGACAGAAGGTAACGAGATTTCATCTCACTTTTAATTTATGTGAGATACAAGCTATGTTCACCGCTCTTTACTTCTGTGTAGGGAATGTAATTCCTATGATTATTTTATTTTTATATATTACATTAGTTTAGGGTTATTCACATATCTATTATATGATCCTTATTTCAGGGTGATTAACTTTCAAAAGTTAACAAATGGGTAAAACAATTTTTGTCTCAATTTTCCTACTTTGATACTCAAATTTTGTTATGCACCTAAACTCTTTTCTAAATGTATATACTTCCATTCCATATAATATATCATGAATTTAATTATTTTAATGATATATTAAGATTCATGAAAAGTCCATTTCTTACCTAGATTGTATGATCCAAATTTACCATGTTATAAGAGTTTATAGACACAATATCATTGACTTCATGAACCTTTATGTTTATGCTTCCCATGATGAAATATTATGATCTATATCATGAGAATATAAATTAATTTTTTTTATCCATGACTTATTCAAGATATCCCCATTTTATTTACAATATTTCCACACATTTATACTTAGGATAATGTTTTCAGTGAAATATTATTATCTCTCTCTCTTCAGTCAGAAATATATTGTATTAAAAAAACATATTTCAAAACTTTTTAAAAAACATTTCCAATATTTTTTTCAAATGATATGTGAAGATAATTTTAAAAGAAAAATTGGTATTAAGAATTTTTTATTGTTTTCAAATCTACATTTATATTTTTTTCAAAGCTATTCTCATAGAAAAAGGGTTTCCAATGTTTTATGTAATAAAATGAATTTTTCATAGAATAAGGGATAATTTCCTCATGATGTTTTTAATAGAAAATTAGATATTATTTTCCATATCATAAAACATCCTTTGATGTTAATCATGACTTTATAGAGAAATTATTCAATGTTTCCATTCTCATTATTTCTCTAAAAGGATATTTTTTTGATGGCATGATGTTATAAAACATGGTTCTCTTTCATGGTTATATTCTTTTGAAACCCGCTTCTTTTCATAGGTTATGTTTATGATGAAATGACTATAAATCCTATCTCCATACACTTTTTATGATATTATTACATGGTTATAATACCCGTTTAATTTCATGGGTTATGTTATGTTTATTTATTATATTTTGGAACATGTATTAATGATTTTATTATGTATTGGGTGGGACCTATATATCCCTTCAATTCATTGGGTAACGTTTTATATCACATGAGATAAACTAATATGTTATTGTTAGTGATCATTAATTACTATTATGTCCATGTGAGTGATCCATTACTACTATGGTGGTATGGGGAGTGAACCCATACTACTAAGATGGTTTTGGAAGAAATGCCTAGGGTACTATGGAAATAATTAAATTACTATGTGTTTTCCACAATTACATATCGTACTCCTAAATTATTCAATCATGGGTCATACCCTTTACTTTCTTTTGACTCATCTCTTATGAACATAAAATATTTATTCCATGATTCATGTATATGATCTTGGATATTAATGGTATACTATTCTATTTTCATTATCTCATTCTCATACTCTTATGCTCATGTTTATTCTTATGTGTCTCCCTTGTTTATATTTACTAAGAAATTGATATCACTGATTTTTATGTTTCCATCCTAGGTTATGAAGATATATAATATGTTTAATGTGCCTTATAAGGGTTATAGTTAAGAATAAACTAGTACTAGATAATGTAGCTCGTATATTTATCAGTGTTTATGAATACCATGTTTATAAAATCAATATTATAGTATAGAAATCTTGCAACTATTTGGGTAATGTTTTGTATTTTCAGAAAAAGTTATGTAATGTTAATTTTTCAAAATCAAGATTGACTATAGTTGTCATCACAGGAATATATTAGTTTAAATTTTTAAACTTTCATGATAAAACAATGTTGAGAACCCTAAGGACATGTATAAGGATAAGAATATGGTTGAGTCAATGTATAGGAAAAAGTCTTCGAATTTTGGTGACAGATAGAGTGAGTGGTTTCCTAGAAAAACATACCTATATGGATACAAAAATTCATATGGACTTGCAACATATTTTACTAGATGAACAAATCTACCAAGATGTTTTGGCCTTGACTCTGGGTAATCTGGTGCATGGCAACGGGCCTTGAGGCATAGCTGGTTTGACACTCTATAGGGATATGATTTCGAAATTCACAAACTATTCATGAACCATTATGAAGTATTTAAATATATATTGGAAATGAATAACCTAGGATAAACCTATGGTCTCATATATTAAGTAAGGTGTCATATTTTATACATCATCTTAGTTATTTTTTATGATTATGTTGTTCCTCATTATGAAAAATATTTTTTACTCTATGGATGTGGTTTTAGTCAATGGTTGTAACCGAAAGAAGTTATGTTAATGGAGATTGTGATGGAGAATGCAATGATTTTCCACCAGAACAACTGAATTCAATGGTATTAGGAAAGAAAAATATTGTTACTATGCTCACACAACATTATCAAGCTATGAATCAGGGTGGAATTCCTCATGAGGAGATGAGGGAACATCATTATGTAGAGTCTTTCATGTGGAAACATCTACCATCTTTCATAGGGTCTTTTGAACCACTTTTTTCTGAAAAATGTATTTGTACCACTAAAAAGTTATTATCTATTGTTAAATGATTATAGAATTATTAATATATTCTAGATATTTATTGGTTGGAAGTAAAATTATATCAATAGTTCACACTAATCAAGAATATGTGGTAGTGTGATGAGATTGAATCCATGGTTTGGGATGACTTTAAGAACGTATGTTTCAATAAGTACCATCTTCAAAAATTTTTTACTTATACGGAGAAATACATAACTTAGTAGAATCAAATTGATAAAGAGTCTATTGGTACCTACTTGGTTGATTTTATAAGATTTGTGAGGGATTCTTCATTAATTATCATCCAAACGGATGGTAAAGTTGATTGGTTTTCTGGTAGACTAAGGCCTAGTCTTAGAAGTGCATTATCCACAAGTAACTTTAGTACTTGTGAAAAGATTTTTCATTGTGTAGTCAAGGATGAACTGGTGGTAGGAATAACATTTCAAAATAATTTCTTTGATCATAAGATGATCATGGTGTTTAAAGGAAACTCTAAAAACCATAGATAATGGATGATAAACATTATTTTATGCTCTATGTGTGGGAAGAATCATGGAGGGAATTGTATGAAGTGGTATAAGAAATGCTTTAAGTGTACAAAAGAAGGCTATCATGCAATTAAATACTAAGATGATGGGAAGAATTTGGCTCAACTTGTTAATGAAGAAAATGCCACACATAAATAACCTCTAAGGATTCAGTACTACAAGTGTTTTGAGAATGATCATTATGCTAACTACTTACCAAACCCAAGGGTTATTGATGATGATTGGCGTCATCACCCTCTTAAGTTGAGGGGTAAGGGGAAATATAATGCAATCACAAATTAAAATGAGGTTAGTTATAACAATGTCATTAAAGGTACACATTCCATACCTTCTAGAACTGCTATTGTCATATTTGATTCTTGATCTACACACTATTTCATATCTAAATAGTTTGATAAGGGTGATAAAAATATTACAATAAAATAGATGTAGAATTGGTAGTGAATCCACCTAATGGTAAGATGATTGCATCTCTATTCTATGATTCCTCCACAGTTGAATTTTCTGGGAATGTGTTTCCTAAAAATCCTTTCATTCTTCCTTCTGTCAAATTTGTTGTAATCCTAAGATGTGACTGGATTTCTCTACATATTACGCACACATATTTTCATGGTAGGGAAGTTACATTCGATATATCAAACCCTCCTTTTACCACCCATTAATGTGACACTATGTATTAAATTCTTGTGAGATTACATAATGTGTTTGGGTAATAATTCCAACTAAAAAGGGTTGTTTATATCAAATGATTGGGGAGAAGATTGGCATCGATGATATTCCTATTTTTTAGTAATTTTTGAATGTATTTCTGAATGATTTTCCTAGTATTACACCATAACATGATGTTGAGTTCTCAGTAGAACTTATACCTAGTCGCACGCGAATTTTAAAGACTCCATATATTATGGCACCAATCGAGTTTCCAGAATTCAAGAAGAAACTCCATGAAAACCTTGATAAGGGATTAATTCATCAATGTGTGTATCCATGTGGTGAACTAGGGATTTTTGTGAAAAATAATGATTTATAAATGGAACTATCCATTTATTATGAGTAGTTGAACAAGATAAAAATCCGGAAAAAGTATCCTCTTCCCTATATTTATGACTTGTTTGATCAACTGTGCAGTGCTCAATACGTTTCCAAGATTGAATTTCATTCTGCATAACATCAACTGAGGGTCAAGATGGAGGATATACCCACGATGGAATTTCTATATGAGGTATGGTTACTATGAATATATTTTTATTCATCTTAGTCTGACTAATTCCCCTACTATCTTCAGGGATTAAATGAATAGACCATTTAGAGATTACCTCGACCAGTTTATGGTATTATTTATAGATGATATTACTGATTATTCAATGTGAAAGGAAGAGAATGATGATTAAATGATAATTGTTCTAAAGACACTAGGAAATGAGAGGTTATATGAAAAATTTACAATGTATGGATTTTAGTGGAAAAATGATTCATTTTAGGATGACATAATCTCAAGAGATGGTATAACAATTGATCGTTCAATGAAAGAGGCTATTGAAAGCTAGCCTAGACCAACCATAGTGACTAAGATCCATAGATTTCTTGGTTTAGCTGGACATCATCAATAGTTTGGGGAGAATATTTCTTGACTATATATACCTCTAACTATGTTTACTCAAAAAGGTGTTATGTTCCTCTAGACAGATGAATGTGAGGAAAATGTCAATGATCTAAAAAGAAGGTTGGTCAGTGCATATGTGCTTACATTACCCTGTAGTGTAGAAGAGTTTTTAATTTATAGTGATTTATCGATGAAGTGATTGGGATTTTTTATTATGAAAAATAACATGTATATAGACTATGCCTCATGAAATTTGAGGATTCATGAGAAATATTACCCAAATCAAGATTTGGAGTCACAAATGGTATTTTTTTAAGATATGGACGCATTATATTTATGGAGAAAAGTGTAGTATATATATACATATAAGAACAATTATTAAATATATATTCACAGAGAAGGAGTTGAACGAATGTTAGAGAATATGGTTAGAGTTTATAATGTATCATGATTTCTCAATACATTTCCACCCTGTGAAAGAGAACAAGGTGGCTGATGCCTTGCAGCAAAAAGATATTTCTAGCATGTCTACGGTAACGATCACAAAAGATCCAATATGTTTGGATTTTTAAATTATGGGTCTAAAAATCCTCATTGATGTGGACGAATCATATATATCTGAAATGAGTTTTCAACCCTCTATCCATATGATGACTGAGGATCCACTGAAGGAATATGATGAAGTATAAAATAAGGTCAGAAATGTTCATGAATTTTACATTGATAAAGATGGAATGACAAATTTCGGGAATCGTGTGTTCCTTCTATGATCGATTTTAATAAAGAGATGTTATACTAACCTCATCATTCATCATTTTCTATTAATACCAGACATATATAGATGTATAATAATATAAATGAATGATAATGGTGGGATGGAATGAAGAAAGATGTTGTGGAATTTGTATATGATTTTTTGTGTTTTAGAAAGTTAAGGATGAACGAAATAAGTCTAAAGGGATGTTTCATCCAATACCATTACGACAATGGAAATGGGAGAAAATAACTATGGATTTTGTTATTTCACCACCCAAAATTTCTAAAGGGCATAATGATCTATGGGTGGTAGTTTATCACCATACTATGTCAGCAAACATCATTTCTATCAGGTAATATTTATATCATGATCACGTTTCTAGAATATACATTAATGAAGTGGTAAGGTTTCATGGATTATGAAATTCCATTGAATCATATCAAGAAAAAAGGTTTACCTCAATGATCTGTTAGTCTTAAAAATGCACTTGATATTTTATTGAATTTCAACACTTCTTATCATCCTCCAAATAGATGGCCAGTCATAATGAACAATTCAAACCCTAGTGGAATGGCTGAGATCTTAATCTTTATATTTCAAAGGTGTTTGTGATCTGAAACTTCATCAAGTTGAGTTTTTTGACAATAATAGTTCTCATTTGAGAATTCAGATGGCACCAAATGAGGCCCTTTATGGGATCCAATGTGGAGCACGAATGTCATAGGATGAGGTTGTATAAGGAAATCTATTTGGACCTGAGATCGCAGATGAAATGGTCAATAAGGTTAGAACCATTCAACAACATATCAACGTAGTTCAAAGATAGAAGAAAAGGAATGATAATAACCATTGGCATGATCTAGAATTTGAAGTTGGTGAAAATGTTTTTCAGAAAAAAGGGGAATCTAAGACCTAGGTATATCATCCTTTTTAGAATTCTTGATCTTATTGGGATAGTGGCCTATAGTTTGCCACATCCCAAAAATCTCACTCTATTCCATGATGTGTTCCATGTATCTCTCCCTAGGATGTACAAACCCCACCATTCCCATGTACATAACACTGAGATCATACCACAAGAGAAATATATTTATTACAAGGAGAAATGTGTTGAAATTTTGGACTGATTAAAGAAAGTTCTAAGAAACAGGGCCACACAACTTGTCAAGGTAGTTTTGAGAAATCACCAGTTATAGAAAGATACATGGGAACTTACGGATATGTTGAAGCAAAAGCATCCTCTTTTTTTTATGGGAGTGACAAATTTTGATGAAGATATTCATTTTAGGGGGGGTAGAATGTAACTCCCTGATTTTTAGGACATTTTTTTTATAGAATAAATTATTATTTTAATTTACATCATACAATACCCTAATTCAATGATTCCTTTTAAATGAAACACCAAATGGGAATACATTACACACCACACTGAGTTGGCGTACATTACATGCAACCCTGAGTTTCTATGAAAAAAATCATCTTATTGTTAAAATTGATATGAGATGATTATAACCTATCCATTAGACATAGTTATTTGTATATTAATATTTCCTATATTTATTTTATATAAATAAAGAATATTAATTACAAATGATATGATTTTTTGGTAAACTTCTTTTATTTTTATGAACATAATTTTCATGAATGAACTTATTTAGATAATGATTTTAAATTTATATAAATTTAGAAAATTCATTTTGATAAAATAGACTTTTTTCTGAATACAGAATTTGGAAATTTTCATAGAGTGAATTTTAGGGATTTTTTGTCGAAAAATCATTTTTTGATGAATACTAAAAAATAATGCCTTTCGTTAAAAACTATCATTATGTATAATGAATTAAAAATGATAAATGATATTTTAAATATTATTTAAGTTAAAATTAGATAAATATTACATCCATTAATAGAATTTAATTCCTTATAATAAATTTAATTATGAAATTGAATATAAAATCTTAACAATATTTTGGAATTTTTCCATCCTTAAAACCCTGTTATTTCATCTCGACTACGAGATGGGAAATAATAATAATTTTGACCTTATGTGAATTGAATTTAATAAATATGACATACACCATTATATTCAGTCTAATATATAATGTCTAATTAGATTGTGTTTATTGTTTCCAAAATGATTAATAAAAGTGATTAGAATTAGTCATAGCATTTAAGGCCAAATGAAGCTTTATTGGGGACTAAAACTTAAGAATAATGGCCCAAATGACCTATAAACATTTCCAACACCAATTTTATTTTAAAATTTAGTCTATAAAACTGCGATTTTTTTTTGTTTGGTATTACTTTTTTTAGTTAATATAATGAGCACACCTAACTCGTTCTAGACATTATAAATGAGTCTATTTCGTTCCTTTTAAAAGAAAACTTCCTCTACCCATTAATCATGCCGCTAAATCATTTTAAGAATATACATGATATAATATTTTAGCCTCAGAATAATCATTCCTTTTATCTTGATGCATACTTTTGTAAAAAAGATTCTCAAGGGGGACTTTTCGCAAGAACCAAAAGGAGTTACCCGATTAAGAGGCAATGTCTTATCGCAATATACTTTCCTTTATTATCATTATCCACACCCTCAACTATATTTATTCCATTATTACGTAAAAAACATTATAATAAATATACTATTATTTTTTCATGCTGAGGGTTAGTAGTAAACATACACATACCCCTGTCTATCAGATATCAAACATATTGTTTATGTGTATGGTGAGTTATTGTGTCTCGAATTGATGATTGTTCATTTTCCAATGACCACCAATCATGGTTAACATTATGATAGAAAATCTATTTTTATATTTCATATATTATATTTAATATTTTTTTAATCTTATTTATTATTTTTATAACACATATCTATACACTTTCCATTTGGTGTTAATACGATAATCTTGTTTGAGGATGTGTGGACTACCACCCCCTCCAAGCGATGTGATTCATTCTCAAACCACATGGAATGTATTAAGAATGGGGTTAATGAAAATATATGATATATATTATATATACATACTACATTAATTATGATATAAATATATATATTTCATTTACATAATTTCTTTTCAATGCGACAATAAATATGGAAATGGTGATCATTTGAACGTTCGATTTACCATCTCCATGAATGTTGTATTCCATTTCTTACTAATATATTCTATAGATTATTATAATAAAAATATAATGTATATACCCGATATTTAAATAATTTTTTACATTTAATAATCATGATATAGTTATAAAGATATAAAATATAAGAAGTTAAGTCACATGCAAAGAACCAAGCGAGTTTTACCAGAAGTGAAACTTAAACATATGATCATTAACCTAGTAAAATGGGATCATAATACCATATATGTTTCCCTACTAAGGTTGTGAGGAAATGTATTATTTATTTATGTGTCTAACAAGGTTTCAAGGGACGAATAACAAAGGGTGAGATAATGTAGTTCATGTATGTATCAGTGTTTATGTAATACATTTTTCCAATGGCACTAGATCAGTACAATATTCATGCATCTATTTGTGTAATGCAATCTATTTTCCATAAATTTTATGTAATGTAAATGTTTGAAAAATGCGGTTTTCTATATCAATGATTCCCTTACTTATGGGATATGTATCGCTGCCCATGTATTTATTTATTAGGACAATTCAAAGGATCAATGGCCCATTTCAACTATTCTCACTTCTATTCATTGGTTATTTTATACTGCGTGGGAATCTATTAGATTACACACATTTGGTTTATTTCCTCTGTTCCATATAAAAAATCAAGGTATAATATTTCTTTAGTTTATGTGACATGGTTGTAAACTTTTAATCGTGGTCCACGTACTATGACCACAAACTATATGCGACATCCCAATCACATGATTTTAAAATTTCGGATGTGTCCTGGTCAAAAGACATTAAAATATTCCATGTATCATCATCAATGTATTACATTAAACTACATATTCATCATCCTCACATTCATGAAATGAAACTGAAAAGAATTATATGCCATCACCTGAGTGGTCCTCTCCCACAGTGCTGGTTATATACAAAATTATTTTCATCCTCTGATGTCACTCAAAATCTGATATGAAACTCCCTCGGGATTAAAGGATTGATCATTTTTCAGTCCAATATGTCTACACCAATGTTATTTATGTCATAGTGGGATACATACAAGGGATTTGGTGGCTATTAAAACACCCCATCACTCTATTTCTACACTATTCATTCCCCTTTACTTGTATATTCATCATCATTCGTTTCTAAAGGGCCTGTATAAGGGTATGGATTCGGGGTATATTTCTCACCTACCTTCCTGGGCTAATGTTTTTGAAGACTTCGAACATCATTTCAAGAAAGGTATGGTTTTAGAACATAGTTATGAATCAACCTGTGTCTATTTTCCCCCATTTTAGGCTAAGAAATATAGATGTTGTGTTTTCAAATGTGGTCAACAATTATCCGATATTGTGTTGTTTCTCCACCAATATTCCAAATTTTAGTATCATGACACAACATTATTCTTCTGGTTTATTCGAATTGAAACTGAATCACCTATAATTATCTCATTCATTAATTAGATCACATTGGGAAAGTAATTTTCCTTCTTTGAGAGCCTTATTTTCCAACTACACCTCTCTAATACTTAACACTATAGGTGGTTACTAAATAACATTAGACCCCTAATATTCAATTATTATCCCACACTATCATTCAATGTTAACAATTATATGGTCATCCATTGTTCCTCACATCATACATGGAACACATGAGATTATGGATCATTCATTGGTAGTTTCATATACATGATAATGTGAAATAATTAAAAAAAATATGTTTTTATGTTTTAGATGTTTGAAAAAACTTATTCATTATTGATCATCACCTTCTAACGAGAACATCAGCTCAACAACCTTCTAGTGCCTAGAATCCAAGGCCTACTTCCGCCTTATCATTTCCCTTATTTTTTATCCTCATAAAGATTCCATGTTCTATCATTATTCTCTTTATTCTAGCGGACATCTAAATAGTGATACTTTTCCCAGATATTCTCGTGAAGGTAATCCTTGATCAGCATATACAGACATCACGTGTCGGCCCCTCTAGTGTACATATCACGTAGCCAATAGAAAATTGATCACATTTGGTTTATCCACCATGACTCTGGTGGGTTTTATTAATTGTTTCATTAACTTCCATGATCTGTGTCAGATGGCCCAACTGTCCCTGACGACATCATAATCAGACTTGTATAGGTCCACTGGATCAGTATGTTTGTACTCTAAAAATGTGTCCAGGAGTTAAATATCGGGATGATCCTATCACATATTGTCCAATGTAATAGTCTCTATATCATAAATTTGATCTTCATTGCATGATTCTATGCTAATGAGGTTCCCCCCCCCCCTCAATTTCGGGTTCCACCCCACCAGTGATTTTACACGCAATCATAATTTATTTCTCATCAGAAACCATGGACTAGTTGACTCGGATACCTTGATATGTATGGAACAACACTGCTATCTGGAAAGAATCCCCAGGTCCCCAAACCATTATTACTATAGGTTCAACCAATATCCATTAGTATATTCATAATTAAATCAAATAAGTTAATCTGATCCAATAAGTGATAATTATGACTCTATAATGATGGGAACTAACAAAGGTGAAGTGATAGTTAATCACGACCTTGTGTTTTCATTGTTAGGAATCCATGACATGGTCCCCCCAAATAATATAGAGGGATTTTAGGACTCATGGTTCAGAGGATCCTAGCCCATTATCTCTATTCCCCCTTATATATTATCCTACGTTGGGGACAAACCATGAGATTTTTCTCTTTATATTGGTTGCATCATCACCCCCATGATTGGAGTTCACCAGTACATGATTCTCTTATGTGGAAAAGATGATTTTTAAGAATCCAAATAAAGAATTGGAAATATGATATCATAGGGAAGTGCATTCAAACATACATTGAGGGTTTCTGGAAACCATTCGAAGGATGTTTGCTATGATGATACTATATCACTATTTTTAAAAAATTCTCTGCGCAAATCTATGTCTTTATCACCCTCCTAGAGGTTTTATTCATTGACTCATTACCCATATGATTCAGCCACGTAGTCAAAAAATGTGATGAATTCTGATTGTAGAGCCACATACACCATCAGGAAAGAAGTCAAGCCTAGTAGCACCCACACTCTATCTATCATTGGACGTGCAGTTCAACACGAATGATATAGTTCCTCTAATTCCATCAGGAATTGTATCTCCTCTTCTTAGGATTCATTGAATCCGCCCTTTAAAAAGATTATCCCTTCTAGCTGCATCCCATATATATTCAGATGATCCCAACGTTTATCATTTTCGAGGAATTGTCTGTATGTATTCCATGATTTTTAAGCCTTGGCATAGAAAACCTTGGAAGGATGGACCAACCAGTGTGATTTCTTCCTAGGATCCTGAGTGGATGTTTTTTGGTACCCCTTCGATGGATCCCTTCCTCCTAGGTCTATTTGTCCAGGACGACTAGATCTAGTACTGCTACTCCTCTCCCTTCATCTTTGGTGGGTGCTAGTTCATGAACCTCCTTTGTTGCAGCTATAACATATTTACCTGTTTTTTCATCAGAACAAACCCTTATAAAACTTCTTTAAAACCTTTTAACCTTAACCTTGAGGTGGAGGGACCACTCCTTCACTGTCCTGGATCATCCACTACTTCAACCTATCTTTTGGATAGGTAGCTTCCCAGCTCTGTGCATACACATAGACTATCCAAAATGCAATAGTTAATGACGAAAACTCATTCAATATGATTACACCTTCATGTGTGAACATGATATAGAAATACCACCTCCATAATGGGTGGTCTTCTTGACAAGACCCTCGGAACACCCTCGGGGCCAACCTCGGCAGACACATAAACTACCTCACATATCATTATAGGGTCTACACTTCACACATTGGATCATAGTCTACTCTTTAAACCATCTCTCCACCTCGAATGACTATATTATATGACCATCCATATACAATTAATGTTCGATCACAAGTTATTACCCCAATCAGCAGAGGGAACGCGTGAAATATGAACTGATTTTCTCTCCTGATCATGTTCACTGCAACCACCAGGCCTATCTTGAGTGGGAAACATATTTTTATGATCAAAACCATTATTAAAAAGATTTTATTAGGTGGGATATGGGATATGGATATTCATAATCTTGCATTTGAACCGCTATCCATCTATAAGAAAATTAAACGGCTCACACAGGTGCTTCATCTTCTTTCCCTCAATGATATGCCAAACTACCTTATACAACATTTACATCCCTAGGGTCCCGAGATTAATGTGCTACCCAGAGGAAAACATCAAATCCATGATAAATGATCTTGTCCAAGATACTATAGGTTCATCTCTCACTAGTTTCATACACACACATATGGGTGCCAAAAGAAATCTGGTTATCCTGCCCATCGGTCAATGCTCATCCATGATGTGGTAACCCAACATCATTCAATGCATACAATTTAAAATCAGCTAGTAAGTGTCATATTTTCCTTGATAGAGACCACTAACATATGTAAGATTCCATTTTTTAATATTCTTGGTTCATATACCACCTTCTTCAGGCACCCTCACTATAATTTTTAGAAAATAGGAAATTCATTTATTAAAAAGGATTTCTTTTTTCATTTTCTAGTCATTTTTCATTCCTGGAACCATGTATCATAGAACCATCACCAGATGGGAAATATCTTATTTATGCTATCATATAATTTATTTTTAGAGATACTCATTGTATATGTTACCCAGGATTAGGATAATATAAATCTATTAGAGACACCAAAGGCTGATGCCAACTTCCCCAAGGTGAAAATTAAATTTGTTGGTGTCTAATGAAAATCAACTCAATAGATTAGGTATGATGTCATTCAGTTGATAAATGTATAATTGGGAATCCTATACCACTTCATACAATCCCACATATCTCATCAGCATCCCTAACATCATGCAAGATGCACACACCTTGTAGGACCATGCCCATTCTACTGTGAAGTATCCACCCAAGTGTAGACCCCATCGATCCTTCCTCTCAATGGGTTATGAATCCCATAATTGATGATAATTATATATTTTGGTGATGATTTTTTATCTGGTGGCTTCCTATCAATGTTGTTGATGTTTTTACAAAGTAATTCAACAGTTATGGTTGTGTGGTGCTTCTTGATGTGGCCGTCAATAGCCACATACCACTGATATTTCCCGAGCATGCCTTTAAATTAGATTATCATCTCATCCTTTATTTCCTCTTGAATGAAGACAACATCCCTCGAGAAAAATTATTACAGTTACAACCCTTTTCACAGAGGGTAGTCATTTGGACCATTCAAATGTCGCTCAAGTATAGATTCATGGTCTAAATGGATATTAAAAAACTTTATAAACATGATATTGTTCTTTATTTCTTCTCATTAGGTAGCATCTGATGGAACTCTGGAGTATATTCATGAGAATCCATCTGACCCAAGACATAGTAAATTTTATAGAATATCCATGAATGTATCTCCCAATTCTATGGATGGAAATGAAACCTCAGTCTCTTTGCGAGATGTGAATTATTACCGGATCATGATTCCTCAGTTCACTGAATGCTCATTCACAAGGAAAAAGATAGAGAACCCCAATTCATAATGATGAAATCACAAGGTGGGTTTCCTCACAAAAAAATAGTTATGTAACATGCATTAAAAAATATCTGGTATAAAAAATGGACTGACATCCCCTATTTATAGGTGGTGTCCAATCAAGCATCACAAAGGCCTTAGTGCCCCTCAGCTTCACAGAGAACTTGCAGATGAATACTCTGCACCCTATCAACATGAGACAACTTCATGACCAACCCTGATCATTGGTGACATCACCCTATAATCATATCCTCAATTTCTATTTTCTCATATTTTTAGGATGGTAATTTCTTGGCACTGAACTACATGCCACTAGAGATATATAATACTTTATAGATGGTTCGAAGCTGATTGAGTATAAAACAACCCCAAAATTCATCCAAGGAGTCTACCTCCTGAATCACTTTTATGGAGACCCCTGACCACAACATGTGTGGATGTAGCTAATGGAACATACATGATTCTAATAAGCTCTATGAACTCACAACCATATTTGATAGAAGACTCCACAATTCCAACAGGGCACTAACCCTTTGCATCTCCTTTCCCCATTATGGCATACCCCGCGAGCCTCTTAAGCCTCATAGCCTATAAAAATGTGGTTTCCCGCCTCCATGACATTGTTAGGATGACCATTAAAATTATGGTATCCTATTTGAAAATGTTTATATGCACCATGAGCCTAACCCAAAAAAAGGATTTTCCAAGGTAAGTGATTATCACCGGCCATGCATTCCCTTGTTCATAGATGCATTTACCTACGATAGGGATGCCTTTAGAGAAGTTATATTCCCTTCAAGAATGAGGGATCCCGTTTTTTATGCTCTAGGATTAATGAATAACTAATCCTTTGCAAATCACTCTTTTATTAGGCCATAACACTATACTAAGGGATGGTTCACATGCTTCACAAGGCCCTTTCCTTCTCAAATATTCTTTCTTGGGTAAAGCATCCTATAATTTCAGAGGTCATATTTTAGAGGCTCCATTCTTCATGATATCTTCTATTATGCAGACCAAAAGGCTAGAACATAGTCACTTCATTGTCCCTTGTGTGGTGTTCCATGTTTTTCTGCACTACCTAGTTCTTTTTCATGTAGGTATGCTGACATATTTTAATTTTTTAATAGCTACACTAACATGGACCCCATGATTGACCACTCCTCCATCTCATTAATTTCAAAAATTTCTAGTGATTTCCATTCCCCATGTGTGGTTGGTTATCATTTATATATGTCCATGGTGTGAGGAGTGAGCCCTCCATGTCCGATCTATAGGATGTTAAAATGCCCAGAACCACTATACATGGAGAATTCCATTAACTATTTCCTAAAACAATGCATTACACATGGGTTACCCTACATAAAACATTATCCATGCATTCTTATCTCTAAGATAGTGATATCTACCTCTCATGGAAAGATACCCTCCATTCCTAGAATGAAATATGCATGTAGGGATGCTAAAACAACCCAGTTTAATCCCCATAGTCTTTCTTGTAGAAGGTAGTACTCTTTCACCACATTTCCTCTTCCAATGGATAATACCAGATGAGAGATGGGAATACAGGAATCTCCAAATTCTTTCTCTCCCCCCATGAGCTCTAACTTTATGGGACACCTATAAAATTATCCCCACAACATATTTTACAAACGCTTCTTTCATGATGTGATTGTATATTCATCTGCTTTGTCTTGTCTCAAATAAAAATCATGACTTACATTGTATTAGATGTTATTATTAAATATGATTTCTTTATTTAGGTTATACATGATGGATTAATTCATAGCTTCCACCTTCAAAGGCCACTATTAAGGCATAATCCCCAATGATCCAAGCTACGTGGTTTTGATCTCTTTCATCTAAATAGGGTATGCATAAAGCCTCCCAAAAGATCATTCCTAATCATTAGTAATCCTTGGTACCTACCTCTTGGGGGTGCACCTCCTGGATCATAGTGTCCACCATCATCTATTCCCATCTTTATGTTTCCCATGAGCCAATATATATTGAGAGGATAATTACCCGCCTAGAATTACATTTCCATCCTATCCATTTGTTTAGATAACCATGTGTAATTTCCCATCACATGTCCCATTTTGACTGGGGGGTCCTCTTCAGGCATAATACCTAACACCCCCATATTATAACTATGTGGTCAATGATTCACATCCAATTGGGATATGTAAAAGATATTTCTGAGGTTCGAGCCCATCAGCTTTCATCTTCACATCTATCTACTCTCATCCTAAAAATATGAAATTAAGATGCATGGAAACTCATAACTAAAAGGAATTTTATTCCCAAACAACTGGGATATGTAGGAATCCTCTCCATGGTTGAGGAACAATAACCTTAACAACACATCCATTCAATCCATTAATCCCACTTTATTCAAATCCATCCGAATTCTTACATAGTCCTCCACATCCTAATGAGATCGGACCATCCATGTGGGTTGTATCAGTGTTTAATCCCCACATAATCAAACCATGGTCAATCCTATCTTGATGGGAATTGTATGTGTGTAAGACCCAATTCATCCAATGAACTACATTGGTTTTGAAATGTGAATTCTAAATAGGTTATGTCGGTACCCTCTATGAGGTTCAATCCAAATCAATGGTAAAAATTGGTGTCCCCCACATTAGGGCACACCCTCTTTGATCCATCTTTAGTGGGGTCCAGATCAGACTTCATGGTGTTAAACCTTCCCTTTATGGGTAACACCACTCTTAGGTCTGTCCCCATAGGGTTTTCTAATCCATCCATCTAGTAAACCTTATAGTTGTTACCTCCTAGAGATATACCTATGTAATCCACCATTAAAAATGTCCTCATCAGCCCATTCCATGATCTCTTTTTGTTAAAACCATGATCCTCTATCGCTTGAAGATGTTATACTCCCGAAATAACCAATGTCAAAAATGGGATCCTTGAGGAAAACCTTAGAAGACCTACATATTGAATGAGGTACCCCATGATCGATGTGGGAAGCCTTGGGTACATGTTCCCTTTATAATGCCACTTATGTGGAACAATATAGATATCTACTGTTCCAATGTACAGACATGCCACTGATGCACAACGTGACTACTCCCTTGACTAATGCATTCTTCCTTAAATTTACCCTTTGGAATTTCTATATAGAATCAGTTTAATTAACCTGTATCCAAAAAAAGATCACATTACGAATGAGTTCTGTGATAAAATTATTAATGTATAAGGGTAAACAAGATTAGGTGAAGACTTATGAAGAGAAATCCACATAAAGTGGGTCCAGCATCCCAAAATCTCATTTTGATCAAAGAGTATACATCACTTAAAATTTTATGAATGTTTTCTACCTTAGGAAAGTGGTAATGCGAGGAAAAAAATGTGACACCAGCATGTAGAAACATGAGGATGTGGGAACACCTTGATGGAATGCATTGAAACCAATTGTAGAACTATATATGTGATAAGTACTTAAAGACCAATCTTGGCATACATCAGGTTTCATAGTTCTAGAAAGACCTAGGGCATTACTCTGGACTCCATTAGTAGTATTACATGTAATTTGTTCTTGAACAAGGTAAATTCTCTAAATCACATGGTGAATGTGACGAATCATGTTCAATATTTGAGATACGTGGGGTGATATGTCATTACCAAATCCTAGAAAAAGAAAATATAGAGTTCCATTTCAACCATCTAGATGCAAGTATAATTGTGGGAGATTCCAAGATCAACACTCAAGGTAAAGAATCATGAAGCATCATTATTAATAGTTCCCTTAACAACCATTCAGTATCCCATAATAATTGAATAGTCATAATAATAATGATACATGAGGGGTCACCACTAATTCAATATATTCATCAATCCTAATATTAACATTTCATCATAGTTCATATAATCCTTATATTTACAAGAATAAATCACTTGGAATAGCTTTTCAACCCATTATCATAAAATTTAATACAATCCATATAATTAATCATGTTGTGGAAAATCATATTCACCAAAATCCAAGAACATAGAAGGTTATTTAATATAAAAAGATATTATATAATGAGGTAAATTCCACCAACAAGATATGAATAATAGTTAGAATGTGCTTAGTCCATTAAATAATTTTATATAGAGGATAATTCCATTAAATGCACAAAATGGGAGTCTATGATTGAGGTCAACATCTTCTAAACACATATAAAGGTCCTACATGACTATAAATATGTGGGTTTAATTATTTAGGATGGAATAACACATTTTAATGAAATTTTATAAAATTATTGGCACTCTACACAACATAGAAACCTATGAATACCCTAATACTTATGGGAAATAAATCTAGACCTCCAACCTTAGGGTTGTAGATGAAAATTCATCTCATATAATTTTTGGATTTGATATTGATTGGATTTAAAATGAATAATAGTCCAACACATTGAAATTGGGCATATAGGATCCAACCAAAATAGATCAATATATGAGAGGAGAAAATTATAATGGTATTAATGAAATTAAAGAGATTACCAAAACCTATCCAACAATTTTTATGGAATTTGAGTTGGAGTCTACATAAAGAATAAATAAAAATTCCAATCTTTGGAGGAGTTAGAACTCACTGGAGAAGGGAGAAGGCTTCATCTATTAGAAAATTTTTAGAAACTAGAGGGATGATGTTTTAATTCATTTAAGGGAAAAGAATCATTTTACCCAATAATTTCAAGGTTACTTGGGTTTGTTTTAGGTTTATCCAAACCACGTGCCAACTATGCCCCAAACCACAACCTATAGAGGTACCCCCACATGGGTTAGGCCCAATGTTGGACAAATTGTGGACTATCCATTCATGAAACCACTTCAATGAGGTCTGAGATTTTTTTCTGAGTGATAACCTAGGAAAACAGACTTGTTTAATAACATGTTTCTCCCTACTCCCCTCTGAAATTCCAAACAAGGTTAGGGGAAACAATGTTGGGTGGGTATCACGGTTTTTTCTAGCCATGTAATCCAATCCTTTCTCCCATATTCTGGTTATTTTTTCTTCGAACAATCCCTATAAACCCTCACAACATTCGTGACTCCATTAGGTATTTTTACAAGGGAAAAACTAATGAATTTAAAACAAAAATTACTGATTCTAACCTTTTGATAAAATATTTTTTGTTATAGTTTTGATATAAAATCATGAAACATATTTGGGATGATAGTGTTATGGAAATGGATTGTCCAGGTAGTATATAACGTGTGTATGATGTGGTGATATTGTTGTGTATAAATGATTTATTATATCCACATATTTTTTTTTAAAATAATATTTTCATATGTAATCAACTGATATAAATTTTATTATATATATAAAAGCCTAAAATGGATTTTTTTGGAATAATAAATGTGGTAAAAATAAATAATTATTTTGGTTGATATTTATGAATAATGATCAACATTAATAGAGGGTACATAATAATGATGTTACAATAATGAAGGGTAAAATATCTGATGGTGTGGTTTCCAAACAATAACATAGATAAATATTATGTCATTATACATAAAGATTCATTACATAATTAATGTATTCATTCCGTAGAACATTAATGTATTATTGTTTTTTTGAGATATGTTACATAAAAATATTATTTCATAAATTATCAGCATTGTCTCTCTATATGTTCATATATCATATTAGTCATATTAGACATCAAAATGTAGCAAATAGAACCATAAAAAATTATGAGGTTATTTAATTAGTGTTGGTAAACATATAAGATAACAATTAAGGACCATAAGTGAGAATAAGGGTATGAAAATATGTTCATAACATAATAAATTCATACCCAATATCAATAATCATGGGTCATTGAATTATGATTTGTTATAAGAAAATACAATAGCCATTAGAGTTGAAAATCACCACTTATCAATTGTGATCTATCAGATGAGTTCTAAACATAGGAATATAGAACATGTCATGACCTGTCTCAGTAGGGACCATGTCACGACTCCCTAAGAGGACCTCTAAAATGACAAAGGCTATTGACAAGAACCAAGTAGTCATATTACTAACATGTGAGTCTTTGCCTATGTACTTTTATGAACAAACACAAATCCAATTCCACGAAATTCTAAAATATAAAAACTACTAAGAAAAAATCATTCATACCAATATATAACCTAACTGAGTATGATAGGATGATAAACTAAAGTGGGTATAGGCCCAATCCAGGACCACCAAATATTTCTATAAACACATGTCCAACCTGTAGGAAAAGGTACTTGGAATACTGTCTATTTCCACTTCAACACACCTCAACATACCTCATGTCACAGAGCTCCATCTGGCACTAGATCTCCTAGGGATCATCCAAAAAGACTCTAGTCTGCACAACCCAAAACATGTGTGGGCAATTTCTGTGCATGGTTGAGTATAATAAAACTCTGTTTGACACCCTAGAACTCAAAAGAAATATAAAAAAGAAAGATATAGTAATGTCTAAAAAGTATATGTCTACAAAAAAAATTAGAACATCAAAATATAATCAATCCAATATAAGAAGTCTAGAGGTAACTCACAACTACCACATACCAACATGAGGGATTCAGTCGATAGATTCTAAAAAGCAATCATCTATGAGAACAAACCCCTAAGCCTGATAACACCAATGATGTCTATCTAAGAAGAAATATTCATCAGGAACCATCATGAGAGATATATACTAATTGATATGAAGAGTGAGAGAGAGATACAATACAACAGATGAGTATCACATCTAGGTCCATGGGGTGATACCAAAAACTATATCTATATTAACCTTCTTTGTAGTGGATCGACACCCAGTGAAGTTGGTCATGTCAATACAATGGACTCTACCTTGGGAACAAAGAAAGAATTGATGATCCCACATCAGGCCTCTCGGGGGATTCCAAAAACACTATCCTAGAAGTCCACCTGAAAGGATCATACACATATTTGTAGGAAATAATTCCCAAAAACCTTAAATGATGTGATAAAAGAAACAAACCACAATTAAAATATTCCATTATATGATGGAGAAGAGATTCAAGCCATGTATAATGGTACACATGGTGTGTAGAAGGTTCTCATGATGTGTTCCATGACACTGGGTACATACAATGTACAATAGCCCATTCCATCAGAACATATTGTGTAAAACGAAGGTACAGGGTGTGTAGAAGGAGTCACACATCGATTCATCTCCTCTAGGGTCCCCCCGTGCACTCTGGGCATGTCCAAGTACACTTCCTCAACCCGTGTATACATTATCATGTACTGGAACATGGGGTAGCCCATGTTTCCATCCCAGGTTATGCCATGTGGTGAGGTACATGATGTGTAGACAACCTATGTACTCCAACAATGCTTGTGTACTCTAAGAGTATACAAAGAGTTGTTGCAGGATGAACACACGCCAATTAGCCCATACTACACTTCATGTGTTCTATAATTCCCATAATTCCATGTTCTTATTCCCATGCATTGATGGATCATATAAGATCATATCTAGTGCACCATTTTCCTTGAAACCGATAATCTAGTGTCATCTAGTTACCCAAAAACCAAATTGTGGAGTTTCGGGCCTTCATCCATCATGGAAGGCAACATAAAATCTATCTAGAGGACACCACTCGAAGAATGATATCTATTAAATCACATCAATTCATCTGTTTTTGTGTTATTCACACATCATCTAGGCAATCCCAGTGTTGGATTGTCAATTTCAAAATGTTTCTCCTTAAAATGAAGATGCAATGATCAATCGTTCATAACCCCACAAAGAACGAAGAATGAACAGAGAAAACAGGGGAGAAAATTTCACAACGAACGATCCAATAGAATCAACATCAACCATTGTGATTCTTGGAATAGATCCATTATCCTAAGAATGGTCAATAATCAAAATCAAGATAAAATCAACCCCATAAATCTTCCAATTAAAAACCATTCCATAATAATGATCGAACCATGGATTAACATGTTCGTTGGATGGTTCATGTTAATTGTTAAATATAAAATTTGGGGATGAATTCCAAAATAACACATCATACCTTTGATTTGGATCACTCACTAATGAAGGTCAGTCACTACATCTCCATCATTGGTGAGATATACCAAGAAAGTCATTCATCGGTTTTCTATCTGTGATTGAGTAGATGCTTGCTTTATAAGATTATATAGGGTTTCCTTTAGAGCCTATAAGGAATTTTAAGGGTTATGAGTGTTACCATGGGTCCCTATATAGCTGTTTATTTGAATGAAACATCATCACTACATCATTGTATTGAAGAAACATCAAAATCAACTAAATCTACATTTTATTGTATTCATTAAAATGTTTAAAAACTCATTTTCAAAGACCAGCCATGTACGGCGATGTTAGGTATCGCCTTTGGTGAAGAATCTACTCTAAACACAATCCATCCAATAGATTTATTATTTGGGATACCATTTATATTTTATTCAACTTTTCCTAGATAATTGTGCTTCTGTGATATTTAATATTTTAATATTTTTAAAAAAACCTATTTCGGGCACCCTGGTCCTCAGAATCACATGCCGTCATATCACCTAAACTCGAATTAATTCCCTATAATAATAAACAATAATACACTAAATATCTAGGAAATTACATTCTAACCAACTTTGTGATTTATTTCCTCG
Organism: Viscum album; assembly: GCA_963277665.1. Lineage (NCBI taxonomy): Eukaryota > Viridiplantae > Streptophyta > Magnoliopsida > Santalales > Viscaceae > Viscum > Viscum album. The sequence goes on along the minus strand of OY728133.1, from coordinate 1,439,044,653 downwards.
ATATTCCAAAAAAATGACACTAAAAAATATGTGGGTAATGAGAATGCATATGAGCCTACCTTTCCCAAGTGTTCTCCTCGTGATTCCCACGAAACCACCAGACAAACACTGAATGAATATCTCATCCATAAAAGATTCACTCTTTCCAATACATGATCTCCACTAGGTACTTAGTAAAGGACACTCTATCATCGAATTCTGGCTCTCCCCATTTGATGATGTGAGATGGGTCTTATATGTACCTCCTTAGCTGTTACACGTGGAACACATCGTATACCCGGTCTAACTGTTTGGGTATATCTATGTTGTAAGCCACCTTTCCAACTATAAGTAATATCTAAAAAGGTCTAGTAAACCTCAGAGATAATTTCACATCCCATATAAATATCTATAATCCTTATCAAGGTAAAACCTGATGGAAATGTTTTTACCATTCCTCATACGCCAAAGGCCTCCACCGCATGTCAGCATAAGACTTATGACTTCTATGTGCAGTCTTCATCTACTTTAGGATGATCTTCACCTTCTCTGTTGTAGCTCGCACCAATTTTGATCACATGAGGGATTACTCTCGTGGACCAGTCCAGCAGAGTGGTGACATATAGGGTCTCCCATGCAAGGCCTCAAATGGTAACGTACCAATGTTCGAAGGGTATCTCATATTGTATGAGAACACTAATAGTGGTAGGTTATCCTCCCAACTATGAACAAAGTAAAACATAAAATAATACATCATTTACTCCATAACCTTAATGGTCCCCTCTTTTTGGTCATACATTTGTGTGTGAAATTCTATGCTCAAGTGTAACTCGATACCAAGTGCCTCCTTCTATCCCTTCCACAACCAGTATGTAAAAAAAGAATTACAATATGAAATAATAATTTATGAAACTTGTCATGACCCATCCTCAGGGACCATTTAATGACTACCCAAAGCCCAAATTCTTTAGGCCAAGGGCTAGCGACTAGAACCAAAAGGCATATCCCAAAGAAAAGGGAAGGCATTGCCATTAAACCAGCATCTCACACAGACTTTACACAACCATAGATAACCAATAGTAGGTATATAATAAAAGAGTGTTGAATGTAAATGGGAAAGTATACAAACCCAACTAAATTACAAGTACCTGAAAAAGGTAAAACAATTCAAGGATCGTCCACCGGGGAATCCAATATAAAGGGTAGGTATAGATCTCAATCAAGTCGTCCCTGAGGTACATCCTGTATAAGTCCAGCTCAAAACAGCCTCTCGCCCATCTCTCTCAGCCTCAATCACTGCTTTCCATCATCTGCATAGAACAGAACAAGGTGCATGAAATGTCCATGTAGGGGTGAGTATAACGATAATCAGTAGGGACCTCGAGACCCCCAAAAGTTTCCCGGAATCCACTAAGGTAAAAACACTGTCGTAAGTATACAATCACAATGTATCATCCAACCCTACATAAGTATATGCTCATACATATACCTAAATAATAAAATATAATCCGACTCAAACTCTTGATACCAGGAACAACCCGTTCCACGATGGAATAAAGACAAATCATTGATAACAACATAAAGTCAAGGCTCATCTCACAAGGGTATACAACTTATGTAGAGAGAGAGAGATGATTAAATGTAGCCACTGAATCATCTACTCTGTTGAACCCACATAGGACAAAGGTATAGTAATCAGTGATATCGAACCTACGTAGGATCCTGGAACAGTAATCAGAGCTATAGAACCCACATAGGATCCTGGAACATTAATCAGAGCTGTCGAACCCACGTAGGATCCCATTATCACAATGCAGATAGCCACAGGGTTACGCACAAAGCATGCTTGATTTTGGGAGGGTCCACTCCACAAGCTAAGTTTCTATACATCAAATTCCACAAAGGCCCAAGTTGATGTATCCAGAAAGTCTGTCTTGTCATTAGAAACCTAACGTGATAGACGTCGCAGTAATCAGACGCCTGGTCTGAGAGTTATTGGCATTTCTGTTCTATGGGCCCGGTTGGATTTACGTTCGATCTAACCCAACTGTACCCCAAAGGTATCCAAACCTCAATTGGGGTATACCAAAAGAACTTTATCCCTCCAAGGTTTCCATATCTGTATATGGTTTGTCAATCAGATGCCCGTATCCCATGTTATGGGAAAAATAGTGGGAATATGTCAAAGTGGGTCTAGTTACGGTCCGCACTAGGACCTACCCACGTTGGGTCCCACCGACGCTCTGTCCGGTGAGTGCTGGGTCCATCCCACACTAAGACCTACCCACGTTGGGTCCAGCCTACACAGGTTCTCGCACGCGCTGGGTCTGGCCCACACTCAGTCCGGATCGCACTGGGATCGACCAGCGCTGGGCTCGTGCCCCCTAGAGTCCCGAATGGCTTAGCCATTCTGGTGATTCAGATCCAGCGCCACGTGGTGTCGGTTTGTGTCACGTGGGACCCAAAAGGCAGGTCCCGCTCCACCCGACTGACCGAGCAGTCCACAGCCTCCCGCATGATGCAGTTGCGCCAAACCTTCTCATGGGGCCGACAAAGTCGGCCGCGCATCCTCCATCGACGTGGCCAAGGCCATGGCCCCCCTTTGCTCCACCGCGTAGCACGCACTGCGCAGTAACTTCCCCAGCAACCTGGCAGCCTGAGCCACTGCGTTTCCATGCGGCCAGCCTTGCGCCTGCCACCACTGCACCACCGCAGCCCATTGCCTATGGCCTACTCCTATGGCGGCACAGTTGCACTATTCCTGTCCACACGGCCGACCGGAGTGCCCACCACCCTTCCCTTCATCGCCAGTGAACTATTCCATTTTTGACCACCAGAGAACCTTCCATGTTTCACTGGACGAGTTAATGTTTCCCGATTCTCGATCCAGAAGTTGTCATACACTACTCGAAACGTCACCTTCCATCCACAACCATCTTTGACAAAAATCGCTCATACCGGACTTGTTCCGCGATTAGGGTCATAATCCACAAAGCAAGGTATAGGGGGTCAGGTAGTGTTTTTTTACCCCACACCCTCCGCATTAGAGTTATTTCATGATTCTTAGAATATTAATCCACAAAGGTGAACGAAGAATGAGAAACATTTATCCAAGCTCGAACCCCTACCTCGTATTCATTGACATCGAGAAAAAAGATGAAGAAGTCAAGGATGACATCGTCAGCATTCTTTAAGGACGGCACTTCCTCCCTTGTTTTGGTAGGAGATCAAAGAAGAATAAGATGTTTGACATTGGTGGATGAAGAGTTCTTTCTCCATGGTTATCTCCAATAACCAAAACACCAATTCCTGTAACTCCCAAAGGAGGGGAACCTACACATCAATTTTAGGAGTCTCCCCTTATTCACATCATTTTATGAATGGGTGGGGTTGGAAATAATTAACGTGGGGGTTTAGTTTGGGTGGACCCCACTTTAATTTAAAAATATTTGAATAAAATAAAATTTATGCTTAAATAATTTTATTTTATTCCACACTTTTTTTATCATCCATGAATGGTTGGAAAACCAACATTCGTTCACGACCAAACGCAGCTGAGAAGAAGGTCCCCTTATGAAATCACTGAGGATTCGAGTTCAACGGTCCCCTCAGATTTCAATTCCAATCACCGGTTCTAATTTCACCAAACCCACTCTTAAGTTCACTAAACATTCTCAAAAACATCAGAAAACATTCCGCGCACTCTGAGCCTTGGAATTGCCTGCTGTCCGAAACCACATACTCTGAATAATTCTATGTAATTTCAAAAAATTTAAATGGATTTTCGGGTCTTTACATTCTCCCCACCATAGATCTGTGCATCCCTAAAATCCAAAACCCACCTAGGTAAACAAGTGGGAGTACTGAGCACTCATCTCAGCCTCCCACTCTCATGTGCTCTCCTGGAGGATCCCATGCTACCATCACACAAGCACTAGAGGTATCGATCACCCACAAAGGACTCTCTCTTGTCATTCCTCGATCTCCACTGGAACCTCTGAAAAAGTCACCCCATCGGCGATGTCATGATCACCCCAGTCTATTGTGTGTGTGGGATCAGACACATATCTCATCAACTGGGATACCTGAAAAATGTCATGCACCTGGTGAAATTGAGGGGGAAGTTCTAGTAGGTAATCCACCTCGCCTACTCTGCTAAGGACCTAGAATGGTCCGATTAATCTCAGAGATAACTTTTCACCTCGACCAAATCTCCACAGACCACGTTGACAGGAGACCCATAAAAAGACATGGTCACCATCCTAAAACTCCAGAGGTCTCTACCTTCTTTCAGCATATGACTTCTACCTTCTCTGTGCAGTCTTCATCCACTCCTGGATAATCAGCACCTTTTTCGTGGTAGCCCGAACCATATCTTGTCCCACTAGTGTGGACTCCCCAGGGACTGTCCAGCACAATGGAAAACTACGAGGTTGACCATACAAGGCCTCAAAACGTGTCATCCTGATGGTAGAGTGATAGATTTTATTGTATGAAAACAACACCAAAGGCAGGTGGTCCTCCCAGTTGGGACTGAAGTCGAGGACACATGCACATAGCATGTCCTTGAGAGTATGAATGGTCCTCTTAGTCTGGATGTCCTTCTAAGGAAGGAAGGTGGTGCTCAAATAAAGTTTATTCTGGAAAGAATCCGGCAACCCCTTCCATAGTTGAGAAGTGAAACATTTGTCACGATCAAATTCAATTGTCGAATGTACCCCATTTAGTTGCACAATCGCTTTCACATAGAGGTGTCCTAAGCTATCTACTAAACCCAACTCTCTGATCGGTAGGAAGTGGGCCAACTTGGTGAGTCGGTAGACAATCACCCTAATTGTGTCATGTACCCTAAATGGACGTGGAATTAATGTCACAATGTCCTTGGATATCCCATCCCACTTCCACTATGGGACCTCTAAAGGATGAACAAAGCCTGATGGTACCTGGTGATCTGCCATTACTTGCTGACAAGTGAGGCATCGAGAGACAAACTCTGCTACTACATTCTTCATACCTGGCCACCAGTGCTGTCATCGTAGGTCTTGGTACATTTTCTCCACACCTAGATGTACCGCTAGAGGTAATGTCTAGTACTCCCTTAACACTAACTCCTGAAGCGATGCTGGTACCATGGTACGTCCACTAAAGATGATGTCATGATCTCTACCTAATGAAAATCCATTAGGTTCCTTCCATGTGGATATTTGTGCACGTCGAGCCTCACAGTCAGCATCCCCACACTATGCCTCCTTGACTCTATGAAAGATTTGGGGTGTACATATAAGAAAATGTTGGAAAGATTCTATATCTCGGTTCACATAAGAAATTTGCAAAGCGGCCAGATGCTCTGTCGCCTCTCCTAGCAGCTGAATACCTGATCTCCTGCCGAGACCATATTCTACAATGTTCCCCTTCCTAGGAGTATAGAATATATCGAAATCAGTGTCCTAGAGGAACTCAAGAAAACACTGTTGTCTCAGGTTCAGGTCCATCTGTGAGAATATATACCTGAGACTATGCTGGTCAGAGTAGATTTTGAAATTCTCTCACATCAGATAATGTCGCCACATATTCAAGGATAAGACCACTGTAACTAACTCCAGGTCATGCGTAGTGTAGTTATAATTATGTTTTCTCAGCTGAAGAGAACTATAATCTATCACTGCTCGCTCCTGCATCAAGACGCATATGAGCCCGATCCCGGATGTGTCACAGAAGACGACGTACCCAACGACCTCTTCCAGGAGCCTCAAGATGGGCGCACTAGTTCGCCTCTAACTCAGCTCTTGAAAACTCTACTGGCACCTCTCTGACCACACAAAGGGTTTCCCCTTCTTCTTCAATGACAATAAGGGTGGTGATACTCTGGATAATTCTTGAAAAATTCTCTGATAATGACCATCAAGACCCTACAAACTCTATACCACCAATACACTCCTGGGTGGCTCCCAAGTTAGAAAAACCTCAACCCTCACTCGATCAACAACAACTCCGTCTTCTGAGATGTCGTGTCACAAAAAATTAACCTCTCTGATCCTGAACCGGAACTTCAAGACCGTACTATAAGGTTGGTTCTCTTAGAGTGTGTCCAGTACAATCCGAAAATAATAGGCATTCTCCTCCTTGGTAGTTGAGTAGATCAGAATGTCATCAATTAATACAATAGCAAAGCTATCAAGGTATGGTTGGAAGATCATATTCCTGATTCCCATGAACACGTCTGGTTGTTGGTTATGACGAATGGCATAACCAGGAGCTCATAGTGGCCATAACGACACCTGAAAGTAGTTTTCTACACATCCTCATCCCGTACTCTGAGCTAGTGGTAGACTGAACAAATGTCTATGTTCGAGAACCAACGTGCTCCCTTCATGTGATCTAAGAGGTCATCAATCCTAATAAGTGGATACTTGTTCTTCACGGTCAATAGGTTCAGGCACTAGTAATCCACATAGAGCCTCAAACTCCCTTCCTCCTTCATGGTGAACAAAACCGAGGCTACCCATAGTGGAACACTGGGTCTGATGAACCCATTTCCCTACAAGTCCCCCAATTGTACTCACAGATCATGAAGCTCCGCGGGATCCATCCAATATGCCGGCATTGTTATCAGTGTCATAGTAAGATAAAATTCAATGCAAAATTCTACCTCTATATGAGGAGGTTGTCCTGGAACCTGATCAGAAAAACCATCCGCGTACAGATCCACCACAACAGGATAGCTCAGAATTTTCGCATCAACCACTCTGAGGATAAGGATAGCCAACTGATGAGTAATCAGCTTCCCCCTCCCTAAAAAGTCTCCCTTCTCACCGGTGAAGGTAATACTAGTCCAATCCTTGTAGACACATGAAAATTTCTACCTAATATAGTCAATCTAAGCATGGACTATAGATAAACAGTCTATACCTAAGATGACATCGTATGGAATTGACTCCGCTATTAAGAGATCATAGATATATCTCTCTCCTCCTAGAGTAAGATCACAATTCCTTCACTAGTGCCTAATCGTCGAATCCGCTCCTGAAAGAGTATCTTGATGCAAGGATCGTGCCATCGTCTCTTTCATAATCTCCGAGATCCAAATGAGGGAAGTGGTAGTAAAAGAGTGACAAGCATCTGTGTCTATATATACTACCTCTATGGTGGAGTAGACATAGACCGTACCTCGAATCATCTTTGGAGCGCCATGATCGTAATACACAGTTGCTTGGTGCTGAGATCTCCCATGTCCTCCTGCCCCCTATGGTCTGGGTGGACCTCATGGTGGTGTTGGAAGTAATACCTCAAAACGTCACCCACTACTAGCTGCTAGACCAGATCCTCTACCACGTTTGCCTGCGCCCAGCTGACCACCTCGATCGAATCCATGTCTCTCCCAGGGAGGTTCGTCAACCATCTGCGGATCATATGTTCTGCAGGTAGGACAGTCACGAGCCATGTGACCCTACTCGTCGCATGCATATCACTGCCTTCTCCATATATGACTAGCTCTGTCTCATTTTCCCTGCACCACCAAACTTGTATCCTGATGTCGTCCACTGAATTGGCATGTCCACTTGGATTTTTGCGAAATTTGTCTACTACCAGCTGCAGAAGACTCCACTGCGTGATGCCTAGTGGTGGGTCTATCTTCTTGTGACTGCTCACCAAAGAAACTCTCCACTAAGAGGGATCAATCTAACACCTCTCACAGTGTCAGGATGCTGGGGGAGATCATCGAAGCCCTAATCTCTCACCTGATCCCCTACTCGAAGGTCCGGGAACTGAAGAATTGGTCTCATACCATATCCATGGAGTAGCACCTGAGGTCAGTGAACCTCGCTGAGTACTGTTCCAGGGTCATGTTGCCATGATGTAGATGATGTAGCTCATGTATCTACACTGCACTTAGGGTGGTTGGGAAAAACATCGCCAGAAACAGGCTCTCGAAGTCTGCCTAGAGAAGTGTCACCTCGTCATTCACTTGGAGCATCAGGATCAACCATCTTCCTACTGCTTCTGAAAGGAGACTCACAGCAAGGATCACCATAAGGTTGACTGGTGTCCCTACCAGTCTGAAGACTCTCACCATAGCCTCTGGCCAATTCTCATATGCCTACTGGTTCATCTCACCGCTGTACCTGGGCGGCCTTTGGCACTGAAACTCACGCAACATGCACATTAATCATGCACTCTCTACTGCTGGGGCTGGTGGAATCAGTGTCCCAATGGTTAGTGGTATCGTTATTTCCTCCACAATGATAGGCCCCTGCACCGAGGCCTCATCGCTCGGTGGGCTTCCATCTCATACAATGATTGGACCCCTGGCTGGCACTCTGTGTGGGGCCATCCTGGAAAGAAACAGGTGTGGCGAGGTCAACAAGTTATTCCTGGGGATCTGACTCAATGAAATCACAAATAGAACATTTCAAATAAAACACACACACAATCAATGTTTTCGTGCGCTAAGTCGAAAATCAGAAGTCAGAGTCCTAGTGTATAGATACATCGACCGCCGCACCAACATTGGTTTACCCAAACAAATAAAAAAACCCAAAACACCTAATAATATTTCTATTAAAAAATCAGAGTCAAATGTTATAATATAGAACCTCTCTCTAATTCCAACTTGTCGCAACCCGTCTTCGAAGCTCGTGTTGTGACTACACCACGAACACCTTCCTAAGTATAGGGGCTGGTGACTAAAACCAAAAGGGATATCCCAATGAAAAGGGAAGAAATTTCCTTTAAACCTTCAACTCAAAAAGACTTTACACAACCAGAGATAAGAAAATGTACTAATACAGTAAAAGAGTTTTGAAAGTAAATGGGCCGGTATACAAACCAAAATGATGTTCAAGTACAGAAAAAAGGGGAAATAGTTCCTATATCCTCCACTAGGGAATCCTACTAGAATTGTAGGTATAGATCTCAATAAAGTCTTCCATGTGGTACATCCCGTCTAAGTCCAGCTCCAAATGTCCTTCCATCCATCTCTCTCAGCTTCAATGACTGTTGTTCATCGTCTGCACAGAACAAAACAGGGTGTGGACAAAGCACGTGCAAGGGTGAGTATAATGATACTAAATAGGGACACCAAGATCCCTGAAGGTCTCCCAAGAATCCTGTAAGGATATATTGTAGGTGTAAGGATACAATCAAAAAGTATCATCGAATCCTAAATAGGTATATGCCCATACATATTCCTAAAAAATCAAATATAATCTGGCTCCAACTCTTCATCCCAAGACCAACTTGTTCCACGAAAAAGGAAAGATAACCCGCTGATAATAACAAGAAGTCAAGGATTAGATCACACATGTATACAACTTATTTTGAGATATAGATATGATTAGATATATCCACTAAATCATATACTCTGTCGATGCCATGTAGGATCCTGGTATAGTAATCAAAGCTGTCGAACCCATGTAGGATCCTAGAATAGTAATCAGAGCTGGTGAACCCATGTAGGACCCTGGAACACTAATCAGATCTGTCTATTCCTCATAGGATCCTAGAATAGTAATTAGAGTTGTCAAACCCATGTAGTATCCCTTTATCACAGTACTGCCAGCTATAGGGTTCCGCACAAAGCATGCATGATTACGAGAGGGTCCGCTACACAGGCCATGTGCCTATACATCAACATCCATGAAGACCCAAATTTATTTATCCATAATTTCTATCTTTTCATAATTCACCCAACATGACAGAGAACGCGTTAAACGGACGCCTGATCTGAGAGTTAATGGCATTTCCGTTTTGAGGGAACTATTGGATTTACATTCAATACAACCCCATCGTACACCAACTGCATCCAAAAATAAATATAGGTATACCAAAATAACTGCCTCCCTACATGGTTTCTATCACCACAGATGGTTTTCCAATCAGACGCCCATAGCCCATGTTATGGGCAAAAGAGTGAAAACTGGTCAAAGCGGTTCGAGGTCTAGTCTGGCCTAGTCAGACAGACCCAGTCCACGGGTCCGAAACAACCCGCGAGGGCGGCCCAACCCTTGGGGGCGGCACAAAATGCGAGGGAAGCCCCGCCCTTGCTGGGTCCAGCCCACGATGGGCCCGGACCACGCGAGGCCCACGCCTGGCGGTCCCGGTGGCGTCCGCCCTAGCCGTGACCTGGGGGGAGGTCGCACCCACTAGAGTTCAGAACAACTTAGCCATTTTGGGGGTTCATATCTATCGGGACGTGGAACCAGTCTGTGTCACGCGGGACCCACATGGTGGGTCCTGTTCATCCCAGCTAGCAGAGCTATCATCAGCCTCCCACATGGCGCTGTTGCATTGTGCTTCCTGCAGCTGCTGGCAGAGCCGACTGCCCATCCTCCATCGTCACAGACAATTCTATGGCCCCCCTTTGCTCCACCGCTCGGCTTGCACTCTACCACGCCTTCCTCATCAACCCGGCAGCCTGATGCGCCAGTTTTCATCACGACAGACCTTGCACTATCTGGAGTGTCAGCCACCCTTCCCTTCGTCGCTGGTGACGTTATCCAGTTCCGACTCCTGGTGAACCTTTCGTGGGGCATCGAACAAGTTCTGGTGGCCCGATTCTCGAACCAAAATTTTTCACGCACTACTAGGAATGTCGCCTTTGATCTACAACCATATTTGATAAAAATTGCTCAACCAAGACTCATTCCATGATTAGCATCAAAATCCAAAAATCAAGGCGAAGGGGGTTGGGTCGTGTTCATTTGGACCACACCCTCCACATTAGAGGGATAATATACAGCTTTTAATCTTAATCCATGAAGGTAAATGAAGAACCAAAAATAATTAACAAAGCTTGAAGCCCTACCTCAGTTTTGTTGATGCTAGGAAAGAAGAAGAAGAAGTCGAGGTTGGTGTCTTTGGTGTTCTTCAAGGATGATGCTTCCTCCCTTGTTCTAGTAGATGATCAAAGAAGAAGAATATTTTTATCGTTGGTGGAAGAAGATTTCTTCATCCTAGGTTTTCTCCAACAGCCATAACACAAATTCCCGCAACTCCCAAAGTAGGGTATCCAACACATTAATTTCTAGAGTCCCTCTTTATCCACTTTAATTAATAAAGGTGAGGGTTTGGGAAGAATTAAAGTGGGGGTTTAGTTCAGGTGGACCCCACATTAATACAATAAGATTTGAATTAAATAAAAATTATGTTTAAACAATTTTATTTTATTCCAGCCTTTTTTTATCCTCCACGAGAGGTTGGAAAACCAACTTCCGTTAATCAACAAACGCAGCTGAGGTGAAGGTCCCCTTTAGAAATCATCAGGGCTACGAGGTCAATGGTGGCCTCATATTTCAATTATGAGAACCGGTTCTAATGTTACCAAAACCAACTCTTAAGTTCGTTGAAATTACTTAGAAACTCCGGAAAAACATTTTGGGCACTCTCGGCCTTGGAATTGTGTGCCGTCAGAAACCGTAGACTCTGAATAATTCCATATAAGCTAAAAAAATTACATCTATTTTCGGGTCTTTACATAACGTTATGGAGTCTAACTATCACATGAATTTCGGGGTGCCCCAATTTCTATATTGAACTATTCTCTCAGATAGCTATGAATTTGGCTAACTTGGTCAGTCGATCAATGATATCGCTAATGGAATCCTATCCCCTAGATGTCTGTGGTCAACTTATCATAATTTCCATCAATTGTATATCCCACTTACCTATCATCTCCTCTAGAGGATTAGTAAAACTATTTAAAACGTAGCATGATTCCTTCACAGGCTTACTACTGAGGCATCGAAATAAAAACTCTACAACTCTTTTCTACATCCCTGGCCACCGAAACTAATATCAGTGGTCCTACTATATTTTTTCCACCCTAGGATGTATTGTCAAAGGGGATTTATGAAAATCCCTTAGAACTCCATTCTACAATGCCACTGGTAATATTGTTTGTCCTATGAAAATAATTATGTGCTCCATACATTTGGAAAATCCATCAGGTGTATTCCCTGTGGATATATGATCGTGTAGAGTATCATAGTTAGTATCCCAAATATGTGCCTACCTAACTCACTATAAAAGTGTAGTGTTAACAACCATCAACTAGAGGTAAGCTACTCCATCTCTATCCACTAAGGATAACTATAATGTGTAAAACTACTTTGATGCCTCATTCATCAACTGTGAAGTAGATCTTCCCATGAGAGCATCTACCTCCATGTTTCCCTTCACAGGAGTGTAGGCAATCTCAAAGTCATAGTCCTAGTATATCTCTAGCCATAAAAATTGTCTCACGTTCAGAACCTTATGAGAGAATATATAATTGATACACTTGTGAATAGAGTAAATGGTAAACCGCTTGCCCCTCAGGTAGTGTCACCACATCTTCTATGTGAATACTATAGATACTTCCTCAAGAGCATGTGTCACATAGTTCAACTCATATGGTCTCAACAAAATTTAACCCTAGGAAATCATTGTATACATTTATATCAGGACACATCCAAGACTGGTCTTTGATGTATCATAGAAAAATACATACTCGTCATCCTCCTTTGTATATCTCAAGATCAAAATTCATGTCAAAATCAATCTCATCTACTAAAAATCCTGTTGGAGATTCACAATCCACAGAAAGGATGCCCATTTTGAGAAAAACATATTATAGGTGATTATATACTATAAAAATCATGTATGAGTTGTATGTAATATCCTATAAGCCTGAAGAAGCTCCACTGCTCCATCATGATCCTAGGTGGATCCAACTCTATACTAACTCAAACATAGCTTGGTCCACAACAACTCTACCCACTGAGATATCATGTCTTAGAAACTAGACAACATAAATACAGAACGAGAACATCGAGTGTTTCAAATAAACATTTATCTCTTGGAGTATGTCTAGAAGCATACTCAAATGTATCTCATGCTCCTCCTTAAACACCGAGTACAAAAGGAATTCATTGATGAAGAAAACCATGGACTTGTCTAAATAAGGCTTAATGGTCCAGTATATGAGCCCCATGAACACTTCTGGGATATTAATCACACCAAATTGAATCACCATGTACACATAGTGACTGTAACGACATCTGAAATCTATCTTCGTTATATAATCCTCCCATACATGTAGATGGGGATATACTAATCGATTTAATACCTTTGAGAACATATATCCCACTCTTAACTTATAAATAGGTCATTGATCCCTATAGTGGATACAATTTCATTACATTCACCTGGTTCCGGAGCTGTTAGTTGACACACAACCTCCATCTCTCATCTTCCTTTTTGGAAATAAAATAAGGGTCACCCAGGTTGAAAAACTATGTCTCACAAATCAATTCTTCTGAAATTCCTCTAAATTTACGCTTATATCACGGACTCATACAACAGCCATCAGACTTGCTGGCGCTGATATCTATTCTATCCTAGGGTGTAAATCCAAGTAGACGTATATCTACTAGTAATGAGGTAATCCTGGTACATCTTTACAAATCATGGCCTCATACTCCACCACCAATGGAACTAGATTCTCATAACATCTGATGCACCTAGGGTTATTCTATAAAACTGATTATTAATTTTCTACAAACTTTTATGAGTATGTATATCTTGTGCTTCCTAGGTTTCCTTTTCATCATCAAAGGAAAATCTGTTTCCATCATTCCAAACACACCACACCCTTTGCGTAGAATAGTAATTATTTTCATGGATTGTGGATAACCAATCCATACAATGAATGATATATTATGGCCTCCACACTACCAAAAAGGGGTTCCAACCGAAAAAATCAACCCTATGAGTCGGGTCACACTATCATCACAATTGCGTGATCAGTGAGTCTACTGTAGTAGGTTTATCCATGAGAAGGGTTTGAGTTAACAGTTTAACCAGAATCTCTTGGTCTCAAACAACATATGTAGAGAGAAATGAATGACTAGAAAATATGTCTATCATGACTAGAGATAAAGTATAAATGACACAAATCATACCTAAAATCATTCCCAAAGCCCTTTGGTCATATTCCCCAACCACATGCTACTATCCCCTCCCCCAACCTCTAGCTTTTGGAGCCTTGCGTATACCACATGGGCGTGGAGTTCGAAACATGTCAAAACATAAACCATGCCATGAGGATCACTCATCTCATCTTATTATTCCACCACCTTGCAGATCTATATGCTCCTGTCATTATCTATAACTCAGTGTTCTATGTGTAACACCCCTTGATTTCATAGTATATTATTTCCACAAAATAATTCAATAACTTGCACTTCACGCAACAACGAGTTCAAGAGCACCACAACATATCAAACAAGTCGTTCAAAAGAGGTTATGAATATATTAACTAAATATTGAACTTTATATAATTCTAAAAATTTTATAATCTATATTATGAGTTTAATCGACATAATGAGAAAAAAAATTCAATTTTTCAGATAAAAGGAGTAATTTTTCTAAAAATTATTATTTTACCACCTTTTAATGGAGAACCCTTTTTGAATCCAATATTTGAAACTTATATATATTCATTTTAAAAAAATAAACTTCTTCTTCCGAATCAGGACTTAAAAAATTTGTTTTGAATTTTTTTGGATGTTTTTCTAATCACTTTTCATTTTTGGGAGAATAGTGAAAAATAATATATTTTAACTCAAAAAAACATTTTTAATCAAAAGTATTCGTACTAAAAAATTATAAATTTTAATGGTTTGGAATTATAAATAGACTTTATTTTTACCATTTAATCTAATGTTATTAATTGGAAATAATTTAACTTTGAAATTGAACATAAACAATTATCAATCTTTTGTTAGTTAATATTTCTTTAAAACATGCTTTCTGGTTTTTACAATCGGAATTAATTTTTAATTAATAATAACAAATTTTAGGTTTTTAATTTGGTAAAATAGACGTAATTTTTTAATTCATAAAATCAAAATTTTCTTAGGGTGAAATTTATGTATTTTTCTGAAAACATTCAATTTTTTTGAATAGTGAAAAACATTAAGTTATTGTTTAAAACCAACATTCTATTTATAAAATTATTTATTATATTTATATATATTTTAAGTCAATATAGATACATAGTACCTATATATGTTCAATATAATTTATTGTAGACATTTTATAATAAGTTTAGATATATAAAAATTTTATGGATCTTTTCACCGTCTTTTACCCACCTCCTAGGATAATTTACAAATTCTGATAAAACATAATTTTACCAATTCTTTGAGTGGAATTTCATAAATCAGAGAGACACGGTTAATCTCATTATGTAAAATGTGGATCAATAAGATGAAAATAATTTATGTGAATAGTAACTTTTGACTTTTATTTACTGCGGTTAAAGGTAAATATTGTAATTAAAGGTAAAAAAATATTATAACAATACAAAATTAATTTAAAACTTGTTATAACCTTATTTGATGAGTCATTGGAGACCATGGGAAACCTTGGGTAGATTTTAGGACCCCATGGAGCCACTTATGAATGACAATGCAACTTTATTGTAATTAACTTAATGTAAAGGCAAAAATGACATAAACAAATATCTTTTAGTAAATCCATTTTTACATAAGGTTATATATATCAAAATTTTGACTATAAATATTAATTTTAAAGATAAAAGTAATTCATACATAATTTTAGTTTTATTATAGTATTTAGACATTACATAATTTAATTTATTTATGACACAATGATGATGCAATAATTACCATATTAATGAAATATTAAAATAAGTAATATTATAAATATCCAAATAAATGTAATTTGAGACTTTATATGAATTACTGAATTTTTATAGGTTAATATTACATATTAGGGTTGATTAAATTAATTTTGATTGAACTAATAATGCTTTTATGAATTATTCAAAAAGATAATAGCAAATAGTGTCAAAATTTGCATAAAAGATATTTTAATGGAAATATTATATTATTAATTGGTATTCTATTCCTAAAAATATAAGGTTCAACCAAAGGTCTTAAATACTATTATATATGACATTAATGAACCAATTGGGCTTCTCTTGGAAGTTTATAGTTTTTTTATTAATCATATAATTTAAAAACCCTAAGAGATATGGTAAATGTCAAACTATTTAACTAAGAGTTATACATAAAAGATAAGGATAATATAGTGACCCAACCATGTCTAAAACCTATTGGTTGACTGGTTTTCGACCCATACCCACCTTATCCTTTAAATAATTCAATTTGGATCCATTAGATAATGAAAATTAATTTATTATAAAATAATATTTTATGTTTTTCAAATGGTTCCCCTCAGCCCTCTTATAAAAGTGATGTTCCGCTTCTCTAAAATCCACACCTCCAAATCTATTTGGATCCGCCAACCACTACCCAAATATCCTCCCAACTATCCATCCTTAATCTTAGAGGCCTTACATTGGTCAGAAAGCCAACATATGTAGCCTTTTTTAGAAAATCTAAAGGAAGAACCCGAAGAAGAGGAGGTTAAATGTACCCTCGACCAAAGGAAAGTGCAAGGTAAGGGGTTTTCATCTCTCTCCTTATTCCCGAGAGAGTCATGTTATATTGAAACAATTTCGTTTTTTGTGGTGTATGTACTGCCCATAATTGTATTCTTTGTGTAATACACTTTAATTTATGTGGATTTACATCTTCATTATATGATACGTCTTTCATGGAGTGTATGTTTCATTAGTTACCAAATTGGTAAGGGTTAATTCTTCAATCTCATTATTATTCAAGATTCTTTATGTTAACATTTTTTCTGGGATATACTTATAATAAAATTCCATGTTTCATAATTTTTTTTAAAGTGATTAATTTTAAGGGACTATTTTACTAAAACATCATTTTAAATGTTTTAAATGATATATTCTTCTAAACCATTCTCATTAATGTCCCTGTTTTTTAAATAGTTTTATGGATTTATTTATATCAACATGAATGTTTTGAAAAGATAATTTTTATAAAGACATTCAAAGTGGTATGGGACACTTTGACTCAAAATTACCTTTTAAGTGACTACCTTTATAAATTGTGAGAATTTTAAATTATTTCCTGAAAAGGGGTATTTCTCTCAATGTATTTTACTGATCATTTTCTTCAATGTCAAAATTCATTAATGGATTTTATACTTGTTTGATGTTGATTTTTTATGATACAAATCTTCCATAATGTATTGATTGTTTTGTGATTTGTTTGACTGTGTATGTGTTATTTTTATACCATTCATTGTTTATGGATAAATTATTGACATTTCATATGCTGGTTTTAATTTGAATGTGTATGTTATAATTCAACCTTTTTTTATGATGAATGTGTTGGACTAGTATGTTCTGCCTTGGGGACTGGTACGATTAATCCCTCTGGGATGGGATCCGATTACAGCTGACCCTCCAGGTTGGAGTCCGATTACAAAGGCTCTCTAGGTTAGAGTCTGGTTACCGAGGCTCTATGGGATAGAGTCCGGTTACAGAGGCTCTCCGGGTTTGGGTCTGGTTACAGTTATCCCATAGGACCTGGAACGAGGCCTTGACATAGAAATTAATTTATGGTACTATACATTCCCACATTATGAAATTAGGTATTATATGTGATTATTCCACTATTATAATTATCCATGTGCATGTTTATATGGTAACGCTTGATTTATTTTTTCCATATTATGTTCATGTTTATGTTTAAAAGACTATTTATTTTTATAACACATCTTGCCTTAAACGTTTATAGAATAAACTAAATTATTTTCCATTACTGAGCATCTAATCTCACCCCTTTCTTATGTTTTACTTTCCCAGGATCCCAAGTAGTTTTTTATGTTTGAGATTCATGGTCAAGCTATGGGAACAGTGTCATTAGCAAAGGATCATTTTGTGTGTGTTGTATGTTTGAATTTATAATGTATATTTCATGTATGTAATATATTTTCCAAGAATGCTAAACTGATTGGTCTTTCGGGACTTGATTCATTGTAATCATGCCAATTTATTAAAATAATTCACCGACTCTAGAAATCTAGGGTCGGGGTATTACACTATGCACTATCTCTTTATTAGAAACATGGTTTTTAAGAAAATATTGAGAGATATTTCCCCTTCTATTACATGTATGCACGTTTTAGTTAATATTTTAATATTATTTAAACATTTATTACCAAAACCCTAAGCCTTATAATTGCACATCGTGACAATATATGGTATCAAAATAATTAAATATAACATATAAAAATAATACACATAATGGTCGCGATATTAAATTAAAATCATAAGGTTATAAGATATGGGACATGTATAAATTGTAATAGGTTTACTCATTTAATTCTGTTTTAGTAATAATGACATTGTATAAACATATGGTCATGAAACAAGATAAACACATAATGTATTTGGAAGGAAACCATGTCCATGAATAATTTCACGAGTAATAAATTATGATAACACATAACATACTTATTTAATGTGTTAACCATATTTACAAAATGAAAATGAATGCTATAATGGACCCACAAATCAAATAATAGAATCTATGTATATATATTCCCCAAGATAAAAAACTCATTAGATAAACATAAAAAATCCTATGGTACTAAAACATACTTCATAAATTATATATCATATCATCTTTTCATAACACATGTAAAATAAATGTGTTTCAAAAAAAATATCATCATATGATAATTTCCTCATGGGAATGATATAGATTTTATAGAATCATTTTTAAATAAACATCATCATCATAGTCCATCTAAGGAAATAATTTTTTTGGTATCTTATGACCATATTTCCAATTAATGAGAAAAAATATTCAATGATATAGATATAAATAAAAACAAAATTAAAAGAACATTCAGTCTATTTTATGAAAACATGAGAAATATATAATTTTATTATATGAAAAAATATTCTAAAAAATAATTGATTATTTGATATATATTTTCCATTATAATACATAGGTAATGTTGCAATGTAATATTCATTGAAAATAATTGTCATGATGGTGATAAAATCCATATTTTCTCTAAAAATTCATACAAATATTAATGTAATGCTATTTTATAATTCAAATATAAGTAGTTCAGAAAAATAAAAATGATATTGTTTAATGATATGAAAAAAAATTCAAATACGGTTTAAAAATAATTTAAACAATAAATATGTTTAAAAATCAAACAGTTTTAAAAAATTAATTATAATTTATTAAGGGGAATCTTTTCTTCGACCAATGAGAAAATAATTTTGGTTATAGTTAAAAATATTATTATCCATTTCATTACCAACAAAAGAAAATTATTACTATATAATGAAATAGACAATAATAACTAGATGATAATAATATAGATTTGGATTAAAAGATAAGAATCATATAATTTCCCTCAATGAATATTTGACATAAGACAACCTATAATAATTTTGATTGTAACATAAATACCATATTATGTTGGTAATGTCAGAATCAATACCTAATTAAAAAGAGAACCATATATAGATTTGAAAATAAAAATAATTTTCATGACTGTCACCATAAAACACATTCATGGAGAGTATATACAAAACTATAAAGAAATAAGTAGTGAATATAGAACATGTTTTATATAAATATAATTGAGACGAGAATTTCATAAATTGTAACATAACATCCCAACTGACTATTAAAAAAATTGATAGACCAATCACTATGTAGCCTCAAGCGCCCCCCCCCCCCCCCCCAAATATACTAGAGGTAACGGACTAGAAGTGATAGTCTAATGATGGTTTTCTGGGGAGACTATACCCTCATATTCAGTGTATCATGTAAATATATGAGATAGTAGATAACAGACAAAATAATAACTATAAATAAATGATAGATATGGTGTCTAAATAATGAACTACAATAAGTGAATAAATGTGGCCTCAAAAACTAGGGTACAACCATGAATTCATATCAAGATAATACTACAAAAATAATAATAAAACATATAATAATCTATTTGATACATCACATGAATGAAGAAAAATAATAAAAAGGTCCTTAGTGAGGTCTGTTCGAGTATCTCGAGTACTATCTTAGTCATGTTCTCCTAACTCCCAAATACAATGCACATCTCAACAAAATGATCAATTACCTTAAAATCAGTTGATATGATTGGATACCCTAGTGGAGTGGAAGCCTGATTAGGGTGTGATATATACACATTATCCCACCACCAACAATGGCAAAATAATAATCTATATTGTGTAAATAATACAACCACTATGAATGTATATCGTAGTATAGAAACAACATAAAATAAACGATCAACCATGTCAAGATAATATTTCTAATGACACCTAACCCAATGAAACATATTATTTCGTAAACCAGAATTTTATAAAAAATAAGAAACATGTACAAGGAGATAAGGGTGATGTTACAACTAAAACATCCTAAAAATATATAATGGTAAAGAAGGTTCTAAAGACAGTGATTTTTTTAAGGAAACAAAACACGGGTAGTAAAATTCTTATCATTAGCTTTTTTTATAAAAATGAAATACTGAAATTACATAAGTAGCTAATTAGGCCAATCTAAGGAGAATAGTAA
This sequence comes from Viscum album, assembly GCA_963277665.1. Taxonomy (NCBI): domain Eukaryota; kingdom Viridiplantae; phylum Streptophyta; class Magnoliopsida; order Santalales; family Viscaceae; genus Viscum; species Viscum album. The sequence continues at coordinate 1,439,024,164 of OY728133.1, read as the reverse complement.
CAAGGAACCCGCGCATCAAATGAAGAGTTCCATAACCATCCCTATAGTTATATTCCACACAAATAAATCCATTAATAACATCACATGTATCACTATTGGGATGGTGTGAGATAGAATATTTAGATCTCATACCTGGTAACTCATATAGGGTACTATATATCACTCAAGTCTTGGTAAAACCATCTCACCAATGTCCCCATTCAAGGTCTCTCCCATAGGGAACTGGTATCAATCACAATGAGTAAAAAATAATTCACTATGTGACTATACTAGCATACTTGTATCACCCCACAAGTATGAAATATTCATCGTAAAAGATAAACACATTCACAATGACGCCATATTAGGATTTTCATATAAGGAACCTAAGTATCAATCATGAAATTAGTAAATTTTTTTATCATTCATATTAAATTATACATTGTCCATGATAGTAAAACTTCCACTCCATGGGACAATGATTCTTCAAGTGATCCATGACCGTTTACTAATTAATTTTAGAAAATAAATTCCATGTACTAAAACATGAAATGCCACAAATAAATACATTCAATTAAGGATACCTCCACATTCAACCTTAATTTAAAATGCCCATACAATTACTAAAAAATAAATCATTTCAAGGAATAATGTTTGTGTATATATATATCCATTTTGGATTTGAATACATCGCAACTCAACTGATGGGTTTTATTAGAAATCAATACATTGTAAATCAAACTAGTCCTTTAATGAAATTTAAATAATTAAATCTCATCACAAGGAAAAAAGAATCCCACCTTAAGTTGGTCTTAATAAATCCAGAATCAAAATTAATTCTCTAAATAAAGAATTTCACCCAAGTAGTGTCTCTAATAGAAGATAAAATCAATTAGAATGGATTATAAAGGAATTTACTCTTATAAGGGTGGTCTCGATTGAGTTCCTGACACCCCACCACACTGAAGAGTGTTTATGACATTTATTTAAAGCCAATTCATGGGTAAAAAGTGACATTGGATTAGTCAGGCCCCAATCAAAACAAAAATTATTATAAAAAATTTGATGACCATTATGAAAAATCTATAGAACAACTACTATATAAAATGGATGAATCACATGTCGAAAAAAAACTTTTATTTTTTCTAATTTGAAATAAATATATGTAATGGACAAATGGCATGAAAATTAGAAGAATTATGTCACTCCATGATAACTTCATGAAGATGTAGTTAAAAAAATATCAGATATAAAAATGTAGAAATTACCGAGAGGGATTCATGGGGAATTATGGCCCTCGATTTGTACAAATAATGGATGATACATGACAAAGACACGTTTTTTCTTTAGAAAAGACACATGTGATATGGGAGGAGGGGTTCATTTTCATGAATTAAAAGAGGAGAAATGATATATTTATTTTTTGTTTAATTAATGGTATAATGTTATATTAACCCAAAAATAATGCTCCTCATGGTTTTATCACATAGTTGGATAAACTATGAACTAAATATTCATTAGGAACTACCTATGGAGCCCCTTCGCATGGGATAGCTGCACAGTTTTCCAAAACATGTTCAACCAATGTGAAATGGTAATATCTAGATAATGTAGTCATTATCAACTTTATGAAACTATAATATCATAGTTATACCAAACTGTGTGAGTCCTCCGGGTCTAATATAATGAGACACATAGTTTTCTTTATGGTTCACCAATTTTTATACAAACTGTTTCTCCATTACATTATTCTCAGATTTTGAGGTATGAAGGTATGGAACTCCCATAACATGATAGAACACCCACTGAACCAATTAAACCTCAATCCAAGTATAAAAAAAATAAGTTATGTTTTATAACACTATGGATTTAATTCCAATACATGATTTGTAAAATGTCGGATCCAACAATGAAATTTATATAAATTCGGAACTATATCTTGGATAAAAACATAGGATGGTACCATATCCCCATAATCGAATGTATTGTCCCTATGAAGCCTTGGGGAAATTAATAGATCATGAAACAACATACATAGACCATGAAAGCTTGTACAATTGTCCATGTTACATTTCCAAATTCCCAACGCACCTTTGAGTGAAACCTAAATTATATGGTACATATGTCGTAGAAACTCGATCCAATGCTCATACTCTGAACTAAAACCTTAATACATATCATACCCATTCCCAAATAACATGAGAAAAGACCAAATCATAATATATTTCATCATCTGACCTACTGAACATCCACTATATGTTTTATAATTTATAATCCAAAACTGAGTTACAGTACCTTCACAATTAGAATTGTCTATAAATGTATTCTCATAGTGTTTAGAAACACTCGTGGAACATGTACGAACTCGTTATAAAGGTAAATTACATTTTAAATTAATTTGTCCATGTCGAACCATATTTTGAAGATTATCCTTGACCAATATAGAAATCACATTTTTATAACTCTGATTGCATGTTGGGAAAAGTTCATTATATACTACATTGAACAGAAACCACAGGATAACCAATTAGGCAGCTCCCATTTGACTGTTCTAAAATCTGTTAGCTTAGATGGATGGTGTGTCACAACCTAAAATATGATTCCCTTGTCCAAGAACCTCATATTTCTTTTTAAAACATAAACATAAGCTCATGATTGGACTCTAGTGACTTCCCAAACAAACTAAACTTCATTATATCCATGGAAATGAGATCTTTAGTCCAAATAAAATATCCATGTTATTCCAAACTCTAGTATTTACATGTGAGATATGGGTACCAATCTAAAACATCCACATATGATAAACATCGAATGAAATTTGAGTTTCATGTCAAATATCAGGTTAGTATCTATGATCCCATCATAGACATTCCTATACGAGAACACTTGTATCACTTAGGGCCACCCAACCAATAAATTTAACCACACATATGTCTCAAAAATTCGATGTAACTCACTTCTTATACCCAATAGATTTCAATATTTATCCAGGCGTACAAGTGATTCTCTCTCAGTGTACTCTGATGACGTCAAGGTTGGTGACATGATCATCATTAAACGAAGAGTAAACCAAGAGGATTGGGTGATCTCCAAAAAGACATAGGAGACTGTTTCTACATAAAATTAAATGCCTGGTAGAACTCTAACAAACCATACCACACTACACAAAGAGAATTAATATTTAACTAACGCCGGCTGACATTCCATAGAAGAGATTAGATACTCCCCCAAAATAATATTTATTTACTTAACCATGAAAACTTTTCTAACCAATTCACCCCATGATCACGCAATTATACCCACCAAATTACATCCGCAGAGAGTGGTGTTTTTCACTGGTTACACAAACAACCACCAAATCATTTTCTAATTCCATTCAAGTACCAAAATTGTTTGAAACTCACCATCCCTAAGGGTATTTAGGAATAATAGTGACCAACTCTTAATTCTCATCCCGTTCGTGATCCGTGAAATGATAGACATATTTAATAATAATTTAAGTGAGATACCCACCTTATGAGCATCCTTAACATTGAATTTTTTGAAAAAGGGATCTCGTCACATTGATTATGCTCTATTGACCACAAACCACGGATCATAGAGCTGTCGAGTATTCTTTTTAGAAACTATTTACCCATAGGAGAGAAGAAACTAAGCCTCTTAAAAGTGAATTAGATTAGGTTTATAATTATATGCACATGTGGATCTCATTTAAAACAACTCACACACGTGTAGAAGCATTTAGTAAAAAGGAGAAAATAATCTAATCAGTATTTCATAACACATGATCATATTTAGATCATAACCCTGAGCATTAGGATGAGTTGGATTTACCTTAGTATCTAGGTCACTAGATCTCAGAGACAAACTATGATTTAATATTAACATCACAGGAATAAAACAAATCTCAATGAACTCCACATCTCACAACACCATTTAAACAACTCTACGGGTACCATGTGTAACCACACATATTATAATGAGTGAAAAAGAAAAACCTTGATTCTTACCACATGAAAAAACATCCATATGAATTAATGTATATTATTTATCACATATAAGAACTTTTTTATATTTTCAATACATAACATAAATATTAAAATAGATGAAAACCTCTTGAGTGATCCATCATTGAAGAGAATGAAGAGGAGGTTCACACAACCTATTACAAAGATTATCATTCCATTGGTATGTCTAAAATGTATAAATCATTCATTACAAAGTGATCAATCCTATAATGAGGATCATCTAATCGAATAACAACAAATTATCATGTGAGTTTCACTTTTAAAATCTAAGAGTCTTATGAGTGACAAATAACACTAGAATAGTATCACATGAGAGGAATTATCATATGAATCTAATAGTGGATTTAATGATATGAGTGTTATACATATAATGGGATAGACCATTATCTATGAATTATGTGTCGAACCAAAAAAGAGGTCACACGTAAAAAATCTTACTAATTATAAGGAAAATTTACATTGATTCAACTAAAGGATAAGAGTCCTATAGACAACCCTCACAATTTTATCTATAGAAGTATCAAGAAAAACATAGACCACCCTTACATGAGGGTTAAAACTAAAGAGAACTATTAAGGATAAATTTTTAATCCATTACCCAAAATCTAATTTAAGGTCATTAAAAGCATCAAGTATCACATTTTAAGGAAAAAAACATATTAATAATGAAATAATCAGAACACATATTTAAACATATTACATAAGGAATAAATATGTGTTATATTAAACATCGGTTTTGAAATTTTATTTATTTCAATGATATATCATTATAATTAGACTATTCATTTCATAAAAACAACATTATAATTATTCATTTATTAAGTAGGATTCACATTCGTCTTATTCAAGTAAATTTACACTTTAATTTTATAGAGGAAAACACCCTTAAGGTTTTAATTGTAATTTTAATCAACTCACACCTCAAATAAGTACATGTTAATGTCAAACCATAAGTATATTATTAATTAATGGGGTATTTTAAACTATGATTCCTCCATACAACTATATGTTAACCATATTAATTGGTTCAGACTCTCTAAATACCGATCATAATAAAGCATACACATACCCCCATGGGTTTAAATACCGAGGATGAATGACTAAGAATGGGAAACCAACAAGGCTCCCATTAAGCCATCCTCAGTTCATATGAAATAAAACCATACATTTTTACTCATATAAATTTAAATACACCCATATAAGTTTCATTACATCATAAAGATCACCCCAATTAACCTACATTGGTTCATTTATCCATTTATGATTCTATCCACTTGTGTGATTTTCCCATGTAATATACATTGCATCCATAATATGGAAACCTAATCATTTAATGTCATAAATTTATCAGCATTCATATTTTAAATTTTGTTTAAATATATGTGCATTATAATAGATTGTTCACATAGATTAGTTACCACTTATCAATTTATAATTTTCTTGTACACTTTACAAATTTGAGGTGGCTTCTATCAAGCTGAAACCATTTTAATCTAAACTAGAAAAATTAACATCTTTAGCATTTATATAATATTACTTATGTATATAAAGCCCATAGTTTTTTTTGATTACATAGGTCATCAAATTTAAATTAAAAAGGCACCCACACACCATTAAAAATGAATATTGACTCCCATTTAATAACGATATGTATGTCTCATCTCAATATAAACAAGAATAGAAGCATGTAAATTGGAAAAAAAACCCTATTATTTGTCACCTAAATAGGGAGAGAAATTAGATATAAAAAATTAGTCACTAGGAATTATAAATATGTATATGAATATAAACTAAAAATGGATTGTTGTTGTTTAGGAAAAAAACACTCAGACATGGCATATAAGAAAGGGATGTTTCATAAAACATGGAATGAATGTCAATAACATTCAAACAAGATAGAAATGGAATCTATATAGCATGAAATATATATCGAATGTGAATACATATGTACCTATCATGATGCACTTAATGCTCATTCATTTAAGTACTGGGCTATGGAAAATGTTATAAATATCAAAAATCAGTTTGAAGAAGAAAATCCCCACAACCTTTCCTTTTAAAAACATTCCAAACATTTAATTGATATTATATAGAAAAAATATATCAAATCACTCAGGGTGAAATTGAAATCAACTGTAATAATGAAAACTATCATATCCAAAGACACATGGGCTTTCACACATATATGGGATGATCGGTCTTATGAAAATAATGTCACGAAGAACTGACACATTCTTATTCACCTATCTACTAGCCCACGATATATTAAAAAATGATAATGAACCTTATTTAATAATACTTTATAAATTGTCGACCCCGCTGAATACTAAACAAGTAGTCGGAGTTGTCGCCACATGGACTAGAGAGAACCTCCATGTATTCTAGAGGTTGTTTACTAGCTTTGAGGGTCTAATTATTGTATGATGTGTAGAATACACCCTCATTATGATAGTAGCATGACTGTATATCATAAGGTTAAAAATAAGAAACATTCAAAGAGTAATAAATAGAAGACAATGAATTAGAAGAAAGTAAAACAATAAGTGAATAATATTGGCCTTATCTGATAGAGACCAAAAATTAATTATTTTATAGATCTTTTAGTCGAATAAATTAAGAATCATATAATAGATGATATGATACATCACATGCATAAAAGAAAAAGAGTATATTAGCCCCGAGGGTAGTTTGCATTTGCACCTAAGTACTAGATCTGCCCCGTGCTTATATCTCCTAGGTACATTTTATAGTGAAAAAATATATCAATGACCTAAGAGTATGATGATATTATTGGGTGCCCTTATTTAAATGCTTCCTATGTTGGGCATGAGGTGTAATCAGTAGTCCCCCACCAATGGTTTCTAAATAATAATCTAGTTTCTGTATAGAAAATATGATGTGTGGATGTATGTCTAAGTAAATCATCAATGAGAAAAACTATATAGAGCTTAGGTTCCAATGTAATCCAATCCCAACGATAAAAAATATCCTTTTACCAGAAATTTTTGAACCATGTGTAACCTATACAAGGAGATAATGAAAATATGATAATGGATACATTGTAAAAAAGTGTAGTGAGATAGACTATCCCCAAACATGTGATTTTTTTTTGTAATACATTAAACTTGGATATTAAAACCTATATCATTTATCTTTTATATAAAATGTAACAATAGAAATGAAATGAGCCTCATCATGGGACAATTTGAGGTGAACCTTCACAAGAAACCCATGTATCTAATTAGGAGCTCCATGAAATTCACTTTTGTTATAGTTTATCCAATGAAATCTGTGAATGGAATCAAATGTATCACCCCCAGCCAAATGTGTTAAAAAACCCTCTCGGTCTATACCTAGTTTCTCAAATCGGGGACCAAGTCTCAAAAAAAAAATTTGGAATAAATATCTCTCCAATGAGCCCATCCAAGGATTTTCCCTTAGGGAATGTTTATTGAATACAGTTAGGTAATAATAATTCACAATGAGCGCATCCTCAAATACCATTATCACCCCTGATGTATTTATAATTCACCATTGTAGATGAAAATATGAAATTTGAGCCCATACGTGGAGTTCTATGTAAGGAACCAGAGTATCAATCACAACATTCAAAATTCAATTAACCATATAAATTAAATAATAGATTCACTATGATAGTAAACATGTCCTAGAATGTGATGTTGATTCTTAAAGAGAGACACACCCACTTAATTATTAATTTTAGAAAATATGTTCCATGTATCAAACATGCCACACCACATATCATGAAATTTAATTATGAATACCATGACATTCTAACATAATTAAAATGTCCCAGATAATTAAAAAACAAAATTTCCATGCAATTCTTAACATGTGTGTATATATATATCCTTTTTGGCTTAAGAATATAATTAGCCTATATAGAGTTGTTTTATTAGAGAACATTTTATTTTTCATCAAATAGTTCATTTAAGTAAATTCATATAATTCAATTTCATCACTAGATTATAAGAAACCCACCTTATGGTGGTTTTAATAAAGAAAGAATCACAATTAAAAATTAAAATAAATAAATACACCCATGGGTGACTCTAATCATGGTATGAATCAATTATAAAGTAGTATAACAGTACAAAAATTTAGGGGGTGCATTATATTGAGGTTATAACTCCCAAAAATAATGAAGTGGGTCAAAAAACTATCTTAAGACAATTATTAAGATAGAAGAGACACCCAGTAAGTACGGTGTCAGGAACATGGAAAATGTTTATAAAACATGATGGAACATGAGATAAAATATACATACTAGTTACATTCTTCCATGGATGACTCACTTGTCCAATATTTTATTTTTTTCTAGTTTGAGTGAAATCGAAGGAATGTCCGAACTCCTTTGAAATATTCATAATTAGGTCAGACCATTATAACATCTTTAAGGGGGAGCTAAATAGAAAATAAAAAGACAAAGTAAATATAGATCATACCAATAAGAATACATTGGGACTAAAAGTGCCCAATTTCGATAAGGAATGTGTAGATAGGGAATATCCTAGTTTAATCTTGGGAGAAGCCTCACACAAGAGGGGATGAGGTGTTCTTTTGCTAGATTGAATAGTGGGGGAAATAGGGTTAAATTTTTTGGTTAATTAAGGGTATAATTTTAAATTCACCCAAATATACAGGGGTGCATTTTTTCCACACAGTTGGGATACCGTGTGCTAACCATGCTTAAGGAAATTCCCTAGAACACCACACTCATGGGTTTGACACACATTTTTCCTAAACATGAACACTTTGTGGGAAATGGTCCGTTAAATTACATGTAATCCTATTCATGGTAGTGATAGTATACTCTTATATTTAGACCAAACATGTGATTCTTCTTGTTCTATTATAATGAGCCCCACAATTTTCCCCAGGGGTTGCATGGTTTTAAACAAATTAGTTGGCTCTGACATCTTTCTTTGATTTTGATGTTTCTGGGTCTTGCACTCCCGAAAATCGATGGAACACCCAGGGGACCTTTATGGACTCAAAAAAACTCTAGAAAAAATTAATTATGGAATTTCTATTCTCATAATATTATTACGAATCCTATTTTATAAAACATACTATACACCAAATGATAAAATTCAAATTCCATTGGAATTTCATCTGGTCAAAAAATGTGGGACACTACATACGTCAAGTCATGTATTCCTGCATATGGATTCTAAAATCATGAATAATAATTATTAATTTATTATACATATAATACTGAAATATATTCATAAATATGATAGTGAATATTACTTACTTGTAATAATTACTCTACCATTTGTGTACAATTATTAATTAAAAATATTAATCCTATTAACAATTGTTTCATTTTCATTTATGATTTGATTTGATAGTTTTGATTCACTATCCTTGTTCATAGTATTATAATAAATAGAAATATAATTTATATATAAGTTTTATATTTATTATTTTTTATACTTTTATAATCAGTCATAAAAAAAGTGGTGTTAAAAACTGATTAGCATCACTTTGTGGAGATGTTAATATTTATGCAAAAAGGAGGCATCTTTTCATTTTCCATGGATGGAAAGAGAGAGAGGTAAATAAAAGTTCCATTTCTATAATCATTAATATATCAAAAAGAGGATATATAGTATATAAATATATCCTTATTAGCATTCATTTAATGTGTAAATTAAAAATTTATGACATCCTTTGTGGAGTTAGTGGTCACCACAGGCGCATTAGCGATGTTGTCATTTCCCAAAAATTGGGATGGTAATAATTTTAATATGATATTATAATTAAAGAAGTTTAATTATTTCATAAATATATTTTATCAAAATTAAATATATCCTGAAATATATCAGTGGAATATAGTGAAGGAAAATTAATCATATCTCAATGTGGAGGAAGTAGTTCACACATATGAAAGATAAATACATTAATTTTCCATTTGATGGGAAAGAGTTGGAATACACTACTGGAAATATGACTTTTACCAACTGTTTTGGCCAAACCGTTGCTATAGGGGGTACCTATACCAACGGTTTGGCCAAGATGTTCCTATAGGTCCCCCCTATACCAATGTTTTAGCCAAAACCATTGGTATAGGTCCCAAAATCAAAGGACTTATACCAACATTTTTTAGAACGGTTGGTATAGGTCCTTCGATTTTCTATCGAATCTTCTTACCGAGAACGTTATATAAATCAAAATTTAAAATAATTATAACAATACATATATATATTTATGAAATTATGTTCATAAAAGTCATTTTAGGTTAGTGGTTAAGTCATTCAATTATACATTAGAGGTCCTGGGATCAAATCCCACCGAATGTTATTTTTTTGAAATACATATACCAATGGTTTTGAGAACCGTTGGTATAGATATTCATTTTACTTATACCAACGGTTTTCCCAAAACCATTGGTATTGACCTATTGTCATGACTTACTTGGAAACAGTCCTCTAAACCATTGGTATAGCCTATACAAACAGTTAGGGTGCCTATACCAATAGTTCCAAAATGTTAGTATATGGTATTTTTCCAGTAGTGATACAGATATATCTAAATCATAATAAAATATCATTATATTGTTGATAATTTATTAATTATTTTTTCATGGAATAATATTTATAGAGTTTGTATAAAATAATAATATTTTAATAAGTCAGGTAAGACAATTATATATTCATTTATGGACCCCATTTTCGATATAAAATATACATTAATTGTATTAAATTGTTGTAAGGGAATAAATAGTGGGATGAATTAAAGAAACAAGGGTGTTAATAGGGTTGTGATGGTAAAATCTATAAGTCCTAAATTATTTTAATAAAAGAGGATGTTAATTTCCATTTTTATAAGTGTGGGGAGGTAAACACATGGAATATTAAAAAATATTTAAACAATGAAAGGGATAATTCATGTGAAAGTGGGACAAAATAGAAATTAATTTGAAGGCATGACAAGATATGGTTTAAATTTAATCATCCAATAATATTTATGAACCTTGAAGGGGAATTATAAACCTTATCTCTAATATTTACATGTTTGGGTTTGATCATAGATGATTGTTTTTATAATGATAAACTATCTCATTTATAAAAAGAATTAAAAATAAAAAACTATGATGTATATATATTTACAGGTTTATTACAAGTTTTAATTAATAAATTTTTTAAATATATTATCCTTTGACAAAATAATTTTTTTAAAAATATTACATTCATATTTTCATCATTATTATATGTCACATGTGTTAATTTATTAGATTTTGTTGTTTTGATTAATATTAATATTATTAAATTTATTAAATTCCTCAAATGGGTTTCTATAATTTATTTTTATTATTATTGTAATTGTTTTGAATTTATGTATTCATAAATTGTTGTCCGTTTATTTTTATTTTTACAAATATTCTTTATAATAATTATTGTTTTTAATATTGTAAAAAATATATAATTATTTTATTTACCCATATGTATCTATTGTATATTGGATTATACCCTTATAAAACATTGTATGAACCATTACATAATCATGGATTAACCTTATGTATGTCATTTGAATTTTTTATTCCATTATGGGAAAATTAATTACCCTTACAAATGCTTTGTCTTACCCTAATGCATGCTCACATAACCATTATACAAGTTATGAAAAATCATCATTACCATTAGAAAAATATGATATGAAAATTACATGAGTTTTTTCCTTTTTGAGATACACACGAACATTTTATTAAATGGGAAAATGCATGTTAACCATTACAAGAGTCAGTAACTTCCTTTACACAATGGGAAACCATGCTACCTTCACATAGAGACCACCTTCCATATAAAGATAATCTCATTTACCATTACAGTTAACCATATGATCCTTTTGGAAAAAATTAGTTACAAATATTAATGTATTAGAAAGCATTTGTTACCTTTATGCATCATATATATGTTAAATCATACCCATAGGATACTTTAAAAATACTATTCATACCTAAGCTTGAGTTTCCATTCATCCTTTACACATGAAATTTATTTTTTATTCTACCACACTGAAAGCTATATAAATTTTATGAAATAATTGTGAATTTAATGATATTATAAATTTATCATTATCTAAGCTTTATAAAATTAATCTTATCATATCCTACTTCTATTTAAATATAATCATGATTTATTACCATTACCCATGATATAAAATTAGATTCCACTCTTAGGTTGTATATAGTAATTATAATTTACCCTTATGAAGCATATTACATTTCAAGGATACATTTAAAAGAGTATATAAAAATATTTATGAAGCTTACTTATAATCCTTATGAAGCCTATAAAATATTCATTTTTAGCCTTACAAAACATATATAATTTCTATATTACCTTTATAAGGAATATGATTTACATAGAATAAGAACTATAGAATATTAGAAACATGATACCATTTGATAATTTTAGCTTCTCACATATTCTAGAGATATTAGTTCCTTAGCGAAATTATCTCAGGAATGAATCAGTATTATTAATAATTGAATTTTAGAATCATACATCAAAATAACATAAAAAGTAATTTGTCTCAATTTATATTTATAACCATTGGTTTTAAATATTTGATGAAGAAATTTGAAACAACCATGTAGAGAAGATTTATGGGATTTCACAACCCTAGTAGTAGTTATCAATGTTTTTAATATAAATATAGTATAAAAAATGTGGTGGAGGAGCACCAAGAATGGAATTGAGAACTTCATTGAATAATTTTGTTGAATTACTAAATCACAAATGGTTTTCCAATGTTTCCTAGTTCATAGTCAATTCAAAATGGTCTTGTTTGAACCAAGGTTGTTCATTCCTAGAAAATTAGTATAGTTTGTGTTTTTTGCCAATCTACCTTGGGTTTATCATGGTTTGGGGATTTATTGTCAACCCATTGAGGGAAGATCATGGATATTACATGGAAATGGGTCATACAGTTTGAAAAAGAATGTGTGCGAAAGATTTTATGTTTGCACGGAAGATTGGTTTTGTCAAGTAAGGTTGATGGTATTTTTAGAACCACTGTGCAAGACATGTTTAGGGATCAGAACATCAAAAAAGGGAAAATTTATAGATTTCACGAAATATGATGTCACACGAAAGGGTTTTCGTGCCCAATGTGGCGTCAAAAGGGGTTTTGAGCTCTCATGAAGAATCTTGCGCACACTGAAAAAGATGCATCAGGATCTTGCACACAGTCTCATCAATGGCCTATAATTATGTAGCTACCCCAAAGGAAGATTTAAGAATTTTCTATAGAAAATATAGTATCTCAACCTAGAAAAATATTTGAAGAGAGTAAATATTTTTGTGAAAGGGGTTCCTTTAGTTTGGAAAGTCTAAGTGAACTTTTAAGATTAGTTGCATGAAATATAAGGATTGCATAGAAATTATTTGTTGTGAAAATTTTATCATTGACTACAATTCCAAAATATTGTGCACAATTTGGGGTATTGCGCACAATTTTGGTGTTATGCTTCTAACAGACTTCTTATTATCTAGTTTCTTGGTTTAGTGATTTCATGTGCATCAATTCATGAATTCGATGGAAGTAGTATCTAATGTTGAACAGAGACAATGACATAAAAGAAAATCTATTGAAGAGTCCTTAAAGTCTATAAATGGTGATTAAATTATCTCAAGGTAGTGAGCTAGTGGGAGTTGACAGAAGTGATCGAACACATGTAGTGAGTGTTACCTAAATCCTTGAAAAGGCAGTGTGCCTACTACAGAGTGTCTGTGACTGAAAAGTGTAATCCATAATCTACTAAATATTATTGGATTTTGGTACGACCGACAAACTGTTGGAATATTCTCCTAGGATGTAGCCCTTTTTAGTGAACAACATAAAAGTGACATTTTAACTCCCTTCATACATTTATTTGATAGATTTAACAATTTCTTACCAATGTGGGAACACTATCCATAACTTTAAAAAGAAACAATTGACACCCTGATTCACTAATACCCTCTCAGGGTGTTCTGGGTTCCTTTATGTCTAATGATCATTACTCCGCAAAGAACTTTTTTTGTTGGCATATTTAGATTATATAGTTAGTTGTATTTTTCTATTGAAGTCCATATAATACATATTTCAGAAATGGTTATACATCTACTCAATATCTAGTTTTATATTTTCATATTTAGAAGAAAATGATAGTCAGTTGTGTTCTTTGACAACTATATATAGAATTGATTCTATTTTCAACCAAAAAATTATGTGTAATTGGTTTAGGATAATTCATTAAGAATTATATTATTTTCCATACACCTATAGATATATAAGTTATGTCATTTTCTATTGTAGTGTGTGTTTAGTCTTAAATTATAAAAGAATAATTTTTTAAATTTTTATGTGATTACCATTCTTTTTAATGAGTTATAAGAAATTAAAGAGTAGAAATGCTTTCACTATGAAAAAAACCCCATTAATACTATTGGGGATTTAATAATTTATATTTATTATACTAAGCTATTTTAAAAATTAAATAACATTACAATATTGTTGTGATTTTAAATAATAAAAATAAAACAATTAAGGTAGACAATTTTAAAAATTTATATCCCCTCTTCCCCCTATACTCTATCATTACATCGATAACTCAGGCCAATAGACCCCCTAGTAAACCATTTTTGAAAATAATCATGGAAATAAAATATCATTGTTTTTATATTTATTAGGACCAACAAATAATATAAATTTATCTATTTATATGATTTATTTTGGTTTGAAATATGAAATTTATTATTTTATGATGAAATTTATATAAGTGGTAGAAATTAATTTTAAAATATGTTTTCAAAACACAACAAAATTGTTTAAAAAGTGAATTAAAAAACTAAATTTATTATTATTTCACACATAATAAATTCAATCAAATGATAGAGGAAAAATTTTATTGAATAGATTTTGTCAATATATATTTAAAATAATTCATAAATAATGATTAATTTTATTTATAATGTCATTAACATTATGTTTCCATGGAAATTATTTTTTTGAAACACATCGATTAGTTTATATACAACGAATTTTATTTCTATATCCTACCAATTAATAAAAAAGGATTTATTTTTAATTATTGTAAAAAAAACAGATTTTATTTTCTCATATTCATAACAACCAATCCAATAACATGTAAATAATTGAAAAAATAATTAATAATATTTTAATAGTATGTCGTTGTATATTAAAATTCAGTGTATCATAAAATACAATCAATTAATGAAAATAAATTTACATACTGTACAATTTTCCCCTAAAATATAACGATGCTACATTATAAGACCATATAAAAAATCTAATTTTAAATATTTTCACCCCAAAAAACTATTGAAAATACTTCTTCCTCATCACATCTAGAGGTTCTCGAGTAGCATGCATAAGAATGTGGTTTCCCCAAAACACATTGACCTGGTTATTTGTATTATTCCACAAAATATTCTCTATAAAATCCATATTATCCATCATTTATTCATCATAAGAGATATTATTCTCCAATAGTATGTCCATCATTTCAGTATAGGTGATGGACAGTGTGCATATTTCCTTAGGAGAGATACATGGAAGAAAAATAAAATTTATGATATATTTGGTGGACGAACTTAGTAATAAGTACCCTTATTGATATTATATCAAATCATGATAGGGTTATTATATATTGGTCGCATCATTAACTTCTTTTAAAGTCTAATACCCTTAATACGTTGATATATCCATTGAATGACCTTATCACTAACATCAAACTCTTGATATCATCTGCAATTATCTTCGTAACATTTACATCATATTTGACTTACCCATATGTGGGGTGAATTCTTATAAAAATATATTTTATTTCCTAAGAAATATTAATTTTCAGTAAAAATAGATATCAAACATCATCCCAAATCATTGGATTCCATCACTTCCTGTATAGAGTCTTTCCTAGGGAGCCATTAAAAAACATGGATGTGAAATATTATTGTAATAAAATAAAACCAATAGAATATATTATTCATAGATAACTATAAAATATATACTATTATATGAAAGAATATCATATACGGTTTTATTGGTAATCTCAGACTATCCATCTGTATGATGATGATAACTATTTTTTAAATATAAACTATAAATCTTGATCTTTTTGAAGACTTCATTAGAACATCAACGTACATATCATATCCTGATAATATATGATATAATGTGGAATGAAATTACATATTAACACTTACGTATTGTATATCTTGGAAAACTAATCAAGATATTAGTCTTCTCTAATGGATATATATTGTACAAAATTCATATAGTGATAGACTATACCACAAATATCATTATGACCATTTTTTGTTTTGTGGAGTCCAATGTTGAAATATATGGTAATTTATCCCATTATATTATGGTATGATTAATGGTTTTAACATCCCCATATATAAATATTTTTCATATTTTACATGATGACTTTCAAAACACAGAGATACATTTTCCATAATATCAATTTCAATATTTTTTAGACAAAAAAATATTACATATTCGAATACAACTTTATACATCAAGGATGAATAGAGAATGATGAACTATGAGAATCATCCAAAAACTTCAAGTCTAATATTGACGTGACACAAAAATAGTTTCTAAAATATATCATCTGATCACATTCATAGTAGAATGTGTGATCACTACATACCATCCTTTTTAGTTTTACATAATCATTATACACTTCTATAATCGTCAAATTGAATGATGGTTGAATTTTAATCATAGAAAGATAATATATTTCCCATTTCATAATGATAAAAATACCAATATTATTACAATCAATAAGTGTTGGATCTCTTTCAATAATCATAATAGAAAAACTAGCATGTTTATTGTGACTCACAATATAATCCAGCCTTTTCCCATTCATATAGTGATAACTTAGTGAGATGTAATAATTACAAATCAACACCAACCATATCCTTTAGTGCATATTTATATATTTTTATTTGAATTTATACATAATGAATTTTATATTTGTATATATCTATCAAATGTTTCACCATAAATATAATCCCACTATATTTTCAATTCATAAAATATTACATCCATCGACCAACCACGTGTTTGGTGATTTTTTAAATAAATTTCCAATTAGAATAAGGTGAAATTTAACAACATGTCATTTTTTGTGAGGAAAAATCCAAATATATTCCCTCAAGAATCAAAATAGATCTAAAAACATTATATTCTATATGGTAGTGTGAGAAATTATATAAAAATTATCCTTTTTTTATCTTCCGTAAAATTATTCCAAAACATGTTTGTCAACACAAAATTGGATTCCTTCTATGTGAACTTAGTCAGTGTATTAGGATACTATTGGGAATACCTCAGAAAATATTAATAGTATCTATAAAACCTATAAAATCTATAGATCGTAGTAATAATGGATTTTATATACTATTGAAAATAAGATCTATCATTGAATGATACTCAAATATACCCTCACTTGAGATTATATGAGCCCGTGAATGAAACATTTTAAAGAATGAATTTACATAAGGTAAATTTTCCCAGAAAAATTATATACCCTTAGGTACTTTAATAAAATAATTAAATGACAATAATTCTATTCCTTTTTCTTTTCATATATAAGAATATCATGTATAAATGCTGATAATGATTAATAAATATAATCCATGGAGACTATATTCATTATATCTATGAAGATTTGGGGAATTGTAAAGTCAAAATAGAATTACTAGAAATTCATATAGAACAAATATTACATAGAAGGATATATTTTGTATATATGTTTTCATGAACATTAATTCATGATATTGAATATGAAGGTTTGTGCTGGAAAATTATTGAACTCCATGATGTTGATCACTTAATAATAAATAAAGGGTTTATTAAAATTGTTATTTAAATTTATAATTTTAATTTTAATGATAATATACACAAAGATGCATTGAACCATAAATCTTGTTAAAAAATTAATAGGTGCACACCATAGTGACACATTACACAATATATGACCCCTTTCTTGGCTCTCCTATAGTTTTATATTTATTTATTTTTACTCCTTTGGGATCATTCTATATCGATTCTTTTAAATTTTTTCTTACATGAAATATTTTTTTTCATATGTACTGCTTAATAAAATATCCTAAATTTGAAGGATGTTTTCAAACAAAATATTAAAATTTAGTTGAATAATAGTAAATTTTTCAATAAATACATGAAAATATTCCCAAAAAATGGGGTTATATTTAAATTTGAGTTTTTTTTAACTATTTGAGATAAATATCTATTATTAATTGTTTTACTCAACATATTATTGTTGTAATTTTCCAATGGAGTTTCAGTTCATCCTTACATAGATAAATGTTAAATGGATGATTGGGAAAATCAATTTTGATTTTCTATATATGGAAAAATATATTGGATCTATGCTGAGATAAATGATCAATTCAACAAATGAAATAAAAATCCAATTAAAGGGAGAATAAAAATATATATACATATAATACCATTACAAAAAAATCTATCATAGAGGTTCTATCGAACTGATTTTTGATTATCATCTAATTGGCATAGTTCACTACTTACTTACACTCTAATCATTAAGGTTTTGTGTAACACCAAAGCATGAATTATATAAAGTGAATATTCTATTTTATTAACACTATAATAACTTTAAAATATAAATATTTCCTGGAATAAAAATATATTATTTAACTGGATTAATATAATTTCTTTAGAAAATTATTTAAATAAATCATAGAATAAATTTTTTAAAATTTACCATATCAATTATCTTTTATGATTAATTAATATTTTTTTACTTAACTATTCCTACCTAAATTTTTTTATTTATTATAATATGTGGAATTAAACATCTAATTAATATTTTTTTTGTTAGAAATAATGATAATATCAATTTAAAAATGAATATTTTTTTCAAATACTATTTTTTAAAAAGTCATAAGTTGTTCCTAGTTTTATTAATGAAAATAATATTCAATGTTGAATTATATAATTGAAATATATAGATAATAAATATGAATAAATAAATTAAAATCCATATTTGGATGATTTTTAGTTTCATCATTAATATAATATAATATTTTACCTAAAAACTCAATTTCCTGAAAACACATTTTTTGACATGAAGTTAAAGTTTATTTTTAAACTAAATTATGCTTGTTTTGTGAATCAAATTTTATAAAAAGGATTATATATTTGGAATTAGTAAAATTAATGTTATTTTATATTTTCTAATAATTTTTTCATGATTAATATTATAAACAGTAAGAATTAATTACCATGGTTTTTATTAAATGGGGTTGTATGCGTTACATGCCCTCGCGTTAAAAATAAATTTTTACACATATAAAATGTAATTAGATATATTTTATTTCATAATTATAATCTTTTTGTAAAAAATATCAAATAAGGCTCACTTTATTTTTATGAATAATTTATTAATTACCAATGGAAAAAAATTTGTTACTATGGTGAAAACTCAAATGGTACGTGTTAGTAACCTTTCTGGTAAAGGATATGACATGTTTAGAAAATTTATTTTTAGTGGTGGAGGTTTGTTTGATGCTTATTATTCCACCACCCCATTATTTATATTTTTTGAGGGATTTTTTTGAGAGTTACTTCTATTTTAGACTGATTTTGTGTATTTACAAAAAAATATTATTACTCTCCAATTTAAAAAGGGAACCCTCTTCTAATGTTTTCACAACAATAAAGATATTTAGATGAATAAAACCATCAAATAATATCTCCCAAAATCATTACAACAATTACAGAGATTATTGTCTTCCCAATTGTCCAACCCATGGTCCTTTATAAGAGTTCAAAAGGTTCTTCTTCTAACAAATGGTAATTGTCTTCCCAATGGATTTTAATAATATCTTCATTAAACACTGTCAATTATACATTAAAATAAAAATATAATTACACATATATATCCCTCATAATTAAATTTTATTATGATTATGGAATAATATTAATCTATATCCTTCTCCAAAAATCATGAAACAAATCCATCGCTCATGTGTTTGGAGGACTACCACCTCGTGAACTGATGTAATTTGTTTCCATTGCGGACTGACATAGATAATTATAATAATTATCATGATTAATATATATAATAAACATTATATAATATAAATTCTTTAAAATTAATATTTCATCCAATTCCATAACCTTTCAACTATTGATGGAATTAGAAGATCACTCATGATTGTATATATACATCATACAATGTCATCAAATCAATGCGACCCACCTTCCTTTTATAAAATTCAATAATGGTTTTAAAAATTTGTCTAAGTAATGAATTTTATTTTTATAACATTAATATAATTATCTACATAATGGATCTATATAATTAGAATAATAACTAGATGATACCTGAAAAAATATGTCTATAAAAAACCGAATTAACTCTGGAAATAATGGTTATAATGAAATACTATTAATGAAATAAATGATAAGATATTAAAATAGTATTATATATTATATTATAAAATTTAATATAGTTATGTTATAAAATATTAAAATTAAATAGACCATTATAAATGAGGTTATGACATTATCAACTAATCGAAATCATGAGTTAAGGGATATCATCTCAATTTAAACATTATTGAATTGTATTCTCTATTATAAACCTATTCACATTTTGGGGGAGAGTATAAAGTCCCATTTATGTATCTAATATGAATAAATATTTATTCAGGATGATTAATATTTCAATTTATGATTATTATTTCATGAGGGCGCAATTTAAAAGTTACCAAAGTTGTATGAATCAGTTTTATAATCTCACATTATTTTGTTATTGTTATATTTTATTTGAATGAGTCATATAATGTATCCATCATAAGATCAAATAATTTTCATTTCAAACAGAAATTTATGGATTTTACATTATTTTTCCTTTATTTCCACTCCTTGGTACATGAATCAATCATAGAAATGTCTAAATGAAAAACATAATTTATTTATCTTTTATTCATTAGTTTTCTTTTCAATTTTATTTTTTTGAAATCTATTTTACAAATTTTTTTCATTAAATCAAATGCTATTAATGAAAATTTTATGATTTTAATGAATTTTTAATATGGTTATGAATGTAATATTTATAATATTTTTATGGGTTTTTTTCAATATTCTTTACAAAAATTCAAATGTAATGTTTTTAATTTATACTTAAATAAAAATCATCCTTGTCATTATAAATTTTTTTAAATTTTTATCTTTTCATTCATGTTTTCAATAGTTTTAAAAGGAAAACCCTTTAATGAAATGTTATTTTATAATATCCTCTCTATTCCCATTATTATTCATAAAGAAATAATTCTATTACAAAACCTATATTCATGTTGAACTAATGGTAATCTATGGTCACATATTAATTTTTAGGTCATTAAACATGTCTTGATACTTTAAAATTCATGTAATAATAATACATTACATTTTTAACATCCTAGTGATTATTATTAAAAGATGTTTCACGAAAAAATTTGTTTGTATTATATTATATAATATTATATATGTAAAAAATATAGAGAATCAAACAAATAATTATCTCATAAATAATTATCATCACATTAGTCATCTACAAAACCTATAAATATTAAACACATAACAATTTTTGAAAAAAATATAAATTAGAAATGCTATAATTAGAAAATATGGGTCACCCCAATCTTCTAGAATTATCACAGCATAGAAAAAAATATATAAATGAATAAAAGTACTTGTAATCCAATAAAAATCATAGATATTAAATTATATAATCATCAAAGGTATTTTAGTAAATGTTGTGTGAGTAAATATAGTTTTATATATGTGGATTAATGGGATATTTTTAATACTAATGCGGCCATTTTAATATAATAAATAATAAAACATTATAACTAATGTAGGCCTTTTAAAAGTTAATTTTGTACAATTTAAAAAATATATCAAAAATTAATTTATTTACAAAATTAAACCACTTTATAAATCACACATTCAACAGTTTATTAAAAAAGAATGTGGAAAAGGAAAAAACATTATTTTAAAAAATCTAGTTTTTTTATTTATGATATTAAAAACAATTAAATAAATAGGTTTTTAATGTAAGGGGATTCTCAAACCCAATTCATCTCATTGGGTTATCTTATCTTCCCGAGAATGAATGTTTATATTATATCCTTTAAATTTACATTCCATTTTTCTTCATGGATATACATGTTTGTTCCATGTCAAAATGTTTTCTAAGGAAAACCCTTTTTAGAATGAGATTTCAATTTTTAAAACATAGTATTTTAATCCTCGTGAATTTATTCTAGAACATTCAAAAATACCCAATGATTTATTTAAAAATGTGAGTTACCATATTTTTTTGGGAACCAAATGGTTTGTTTATTAAGGTATGCTTTATAATGTCCTTATTAACCACATTCTCTTCCCGGGAATTATTTCATGACTATAATATTTATACATTCTATGTGGTATTAATTATTATGAAAATGATATGATGTGTTGGAAGGGATTAGAATTATAAATACTTCCAATTCATTGGTTAATGTGATGTATATCAGGAGATAATGTGTATTATGTGATAATATAATGTTTTATTTTTTCACAATGATGATGTTTTGATTATGCAGATATGTTATGCATTATATTGACGATATCTTTAATCAATACTATGTGTGTTACTTGAAAACTATGACATGATGTTTATTTTTTATTCATTTCCACTTTCCACTCCTTTATCACACGTTTCCATCATGATTATGATGTTATTATGATGATTATTCTCACCCATGTTATATTGATTCACACATCTTATTATTATTTATAATTTTCTTTTATCACACCTCTTTCAATTATGTATACCCCTAGTTATTACTTAAACTAAGGGGAAAGATAGATCGACTAAGAAGATATATATTAAGATATTATTCAATGTTTCATCTATATTATGTAAATGTATTGCTTCAAAATAATTTACCCTTTATTCTAGTTCATTGGATCCTAGATTGTATCACTATTATTTATTTCATCATAAAAAATATTATATAATTAAGTAATGAAAATGTTAGGTTAGTATAGTTAGTATCATAGATAAGTTTATTTAATGTGGGAATTATGAATTTAACATGTTAGTTGAAAATCCTAAGGAACGTTATATGCATAACTAATCATCCTATGTTTTGGAAATGTATAAGAGTATGTGGATATCATGATATTAAATCCCAATTCAGATACTACAACTAGATGTCGCTCTGGCATAGATGTGACTAGTGGTAACAACCCCAAAAACTATATTCAGATATACTTGATCATGAACTAGTTCATAGCAATTGGACTTATATCAGACCTTATCTAAAACGCCCATTAGATATGCTTTGGATAATTACATACATTATTGAAGACAATTATAATGGATATATACATAATGTAATTTTACATTTTAATGATATAAGTGTATTACCATGCATAATACTTGAAGTCTCATTTATGGAAAAGGATATACATATGTTTCCCATAAGGTATGCTTTTATAAATAATTATAAAACAAAATAAATTATTTATTTACGATTTTCTTAGTTTTGTTCAAACCTTTTCTGTTTTAAAAAATTGTTGGAAAATGGAGAATCTAGGACACCACCCCATTTGAGGGACTTTGAAATTATTTACCTATTGGCACTCCCAATGATATTGGAGGTGGAGTTCAAAACATCATGGTGATACTTACCCATATATCTTAAGCTATGAACAATAACCTAAAAAATGTGGAATATCATGCATAACAGAAGAAAAAATAACTGACAATTGTATCCTTTATTTGGAAACTTCCACATATGTTTTGTTGATATTCTGAGAAACTTATTTCTAAAAATAGTGTTAAATCAATATATTATATCTTTTAAATTATTCATCTTCGTAGACAGATAAGGTTACTCGGCTATTCATTAATTTAGATGGAGAGGCTGATCAATGGCGGGCGCTTATAAAGAAAAATACTCTAAAAAATAAAATGGAATAAATCGATTTAAAAGATTTTTGGAAGATATTTGTTTTCATTTATTTCCCTTTAAATCTCCGAACATATATGGATAGAGAGTTATTATAGCTTAAGAAAAAGTATAGAGAATTTCTCACTTCTTATGAGGAATCATTGAAAAGGATTTCAAGATAAACCATATGTATTATTATCAAAAAATAAATAAAAAATCAATATTTTATTCGATAGATTTAAACCACAAATTTGAAAGGCCCTATATTTTGAAGTCATCAGGAGATATGAATAGTATTTTTGATATGATCTCAATGGATATAGAAAAAAAATAATAAGATGACTTCTTCTTAGAGGAATGCACCACTAGTGTATGAATTTATTTAAAATATTCCAAATGATAGTCTCTCTGAGGTTAATTCTACTTCGGTGCCAAAAGATCAGGTGACGTTTGATCTGGGTTATGTCCCTCCGGTGGTGGCATCGTTTTCTCCTCAGGCAGCTCCTGATGCATCTTACAGGTGGGATTGTCCGGCAAGGTCCTTCATGGATTCTTTATGTGTTTCATCTTTGAGTGTATCACATTCTTCATTCTCGGATATCGATTTGATTTCCCACTTGGTCGTGAGGGATGGCTCGTGTCTGATGCGGGTGGCTCCTGTAGAAATTGCGAAAAAACCACATGTCATAACATCCTACATTGTTTCATCTGGCATCATTTATTACATGTACATTTTTTTCTCTTCCATTGGTCCACCTCCATTTATTTTCATTGAATGAATTTAATGTTCCTTTTTTAATGTTTTAGTCTTTCCTTGTACCATCATAAATTCTTTTCATTTAATGTTTTGGACTTTCTTTATACCAACATAAGTGCAATGAATTTAATGTTGTGGGTCTATAATTTGATGTAATTGTAGTATAAATTATTATGAAATAAAAATCATGAAATATACTTTGTGTTGTGTGCCAATTATATTACTCTAAAACCTCTTGGCTTGTATAGCCAACATACTGATATCAATGGTGGTTACCAAGATCCTCAAATTTTTTTAAGATGGCCGCAATCCAGCTGCATGTTCTGAAGTAGACTAAAGACTACTACGAAAGGTTTTGTATCCGTATGAAGGTATTATTTGGGCCACATGAATTATTGGAGATCATCACCAACGAGTATATTGTACCATCTATAGAGGAATAAGGCGTTGTCATGAATGAAGAAAAGATTGGCCTCAATAATCAAAGAAAGAAAGACAACAAGGCGTTGTTCATAAACTATCAAGGGTTGGATGAAACAACATTTTAAAATATTGTCGATGCAACATCACGAAAAAAAGATTGGGATACCCTTGACACCGTCTTCAAATGTGTTGATCGAGTGAAGAATGTACGTTTAATAATATTAAGAACAGATTTTGAAGTAGCGCACATGAAAGAAGTTGAGAGTACATCTGATTATTTCCCAGGATTAATTATTATTGTTAACAATTTGAAAAAGAATGGTGAAAAAGTGGAGTAAATTTGAGTTTTTGAAAAATCACTTTGATCTCGCACAACCATGTTTGAGCACGTGGTTGTGGAAATCGAAGAATCAAAGGATTTGGAAAATCAATCAATTGAAGAACTGATGGGTTCATTGTAAGTGCATGAGAAACGGATGAAAAAGAATACCGGTTCAATAATAGAGCATGCGATGGAGTCCATGATGACTCTACAAGAACAAAATAACTGCCACATGCAATGAGGAATTCATCGTATAAGAGGAAAAGGGCGTGAATATTACCCAAGCCATCAAAAAAAGCAACAAAGTCCTACCAGCTTTCGTGGAAGCTGAAATAGTGGATGTCGTTTCATGCGTGGTCGTGGAAACACAAAGAACATTCAATTCCACAACTTTAAGAAATTTTACCATTATGCTTCTAATAGTTGGAGGAATGTAGATCAAGATGAAAAATCCAGCTATAATGAAACATCTCACCATGAAGAAGAAGGTACCACAATCCTTTCACAAGAAAAGGAATGTGAACACCCCGATGTGTGGTATCTCGACACGGGTGCAAGCAACCACAAGAGTGGTAACAAAGAACTATTCGAGGAACTCACAGAATATTTTCGTGGTGTTGTGAGGTTTGGAGACTCATCAAAAGTACCAGTTAATGGAAAAGGAAAAATCCAAATCTTTGAGAAGAATGGTGAGCCAAATTACATCTCTAATGAATATTATGTACTAAACATGAATAACAATATCATTAGCCTCCTCCAACTCCTCGAAAAGGGGTCTATTATAAACATGGAGAATTCATCTTTTTCTAGAATGGATGCTCATAGGATATCATTTTCTCATGTCCAAATGTTGAAGAATCACATGTTTTCGCTATGTATCAACACAAATTCCGAGGAGTGTCTCTTGGAACTCATTAATAATTACTCATGGAGATGGAATCTGTGATTTGGAAATCTTCATTTTAGCAGCTTTAAACTTCTATGATCATCAATAATGGTGCAGGGATTTCCGATTATTGAGTTCCAAATCATTTGTGTGAGGTGTGTACACTCGGAAAATCAATTAAAGAACACCTTCCCAAGTGGAGTGTCTACAAGAGAAAATTAATCACTTCAGTTAGTGCACACTGATATCTAAAGACCACATGAAACACCCTTGCATATAAGTAATTTGTATTTTATTACCTTCATTGATGATTTTAGCAAGAAACTCTGGGTGTATTGCATCAAAGAAAAATCTTTTTCATTTTCGATCTTTAAAATGTTCAAATCTGGTGTTGAAGCTAAAAGTGGTTATAGAATCAATGTTCTCAAATATGGCAGTGGTGGAGAATACACTTCAAATGAATTTCATGATTTTTTCAAGGAACAAGGCATCAAGAATCAATATATTTTTTATAACAGACAGAACATTATGGTATTTCAGGAAGGAAAAACCACACCATCCTCGACAATACTAGGACCATGATGAAGGAGAAAGGATTACCAAAGAACTTATGGGCAGAAGCAGTGGCATGTATTGTATATCTACTCAATCGATGCCCAAAAAAGAGCATCAGAAACATGACACCACTAGAGGCATGGAGTGGCTACAAACTGAGCATAGCACACCTAATAATCATTGGGTGTGTTGCATATTCTCATGTTCCAGAAGTGAGAATAATGAATCTTGATGATCGTGGTGAAAAGTGTATCTTCATTGGAAATAGTAAAGAGTCTATAGCCTATAATCTCTACAATCCACTAACCAATAAATTAGTGGTTATTAGAGATGTTGTATTTAGTGAAGAAGACGATTGGAAAAGTAATAATGAAGAACCAAACAAATAGACTAAATTCGAAATAGACGATCCTGAAGAAAGGCTTGATCATCAGGGGGAAACGCCAGCAACACCTTCCTGGGGTGAACCGTCTATACATAAGAGTCTAGGAAGATATTCCGTCACTCTTGAATGGAATCCATGAAGTCCAAATTTGGCGAGATCATCCTCACCCACAACACCCATAAAAATGAAAAATCTTAAAAGGCATTTATGTGAAAATAAAAGAGGTAAAAGAAATTTCCTATATACAGATCATGAGCCTCTATTATTTCCGGAATCCATGAGGGAAGAATGTTGGAGAATGGCTATTGGAGAATAAATTCGCGCTATAGAGAAAAATGACACATGAGAGATGTCCACACTAATTAATAGTCAAAATACCATTGGTGTCAAATTTTTGTACAAGAACATGCGAATTGTTGATGGTGAAATCGATCTCTACAAGGAAAGGCTTATAGGAAAGGATTGAAAACAGAAGTATGGGGTGGAAAATGAAGAATTATTTTCTCTTATTTCTCACAGAGAAACTGTGAGATTGATTATCTATCTTAATGTTTTTCACAGTTGGATGATCTACCAATTGGATGTGAGGTCTACATTCCTGAATGAAATTCTAGGGGAAGAGTTCTATGTAGACTAGCCTGAAGTTTTTTTATGCAAGGGGTGGAAGAAAAATTGTATCGACTGGAGAAAGCTCTTTATATGATGAAGCAAGATCTTAGTTCATGGAATGAACACATTGATAGCTATCTAATTTGAGAATGGACTCACCAAATTTCAATAATAGCATGCAGTTTACATCATGAAGAATGATCGTGGTGATATACTCATTACATACTTGTATGTTGATGATTTTCTGTTTACATGGAATAGTCGACAGATGTTCGATGATTTCAAGGAGGCTATGTTCAAGGAGTTCGAGATGACCGACAGAGGTCTCACGTCATTCTTTCTAGACATAAAATTAAAGTAAAATCATGGAGGAATCAAAATTTCTCAGAAGAGGTATGCTAAGTAGTTGCTTGAAATTTTCAATATGGCCAATTGCAAAGCTGTAAACACACATGTGGAAATTATCTTAAAACTGACAAAAGATGGAGAAGGAAGAAGTGTTGAATCAAACCTATTATAGAGTCCAATTTTAAGCCTGTGATATCTCGCAATCAGAAGTCCTCATATTGTATACTGTTTTGGGATTCTAAACATGTACATGGAGGCAACAAAAGGGTCACATTGGCTAGTGGAAAACGTATCCTCAAGTACGTGAAAGGAATGATGGATTTTTCTGTTTTTTATCCATAAAATGAAGATGAAAATATGCATGGATACATAGACAATGACTATGGAGGAGACCATGATGAAAGAAAAATCAGCACTGGTTATGTATTTTTTTTTTCATAGATCTAATTTTTCAAGTGGAATTTAAGGAAGGAAAGTTCGTTCTCATTGTCTACATGTGAAGTAGAGTACGTGGAAGCATTATCCACAATATGCGAATGAATATGGTTGAGAAATCTGGTGAAGGTGATGAAGCACCTGCAGGGTGGATCCATAGTGATATATATGGATAACACGTTAGCCATTGAACTTGCCAAAAATCCCATGCAGAATGGAAGATGCAAGCATAGTGATACAAAATTCCATTTTCGGAGAGATCATGTGAAGCAGAAAATGATAAAATTGGAATATTGTCATACTACGAAACATGTGGCTGATATTTTCACAAAGGCATTACCGATAGTTTTATTCAAAAAAACTCATAATGATGCTCTAAATGAATTAGGTTTTGGTATGAAGGGGAGACTATTAGAATTACTAAAAAAACCATGAGTCAAAGCTTCCTGCATTGTTTCCTCTTGCGTCATTTATTACATGCACATTATTTTCTATTCCATGGGTCCAACTCCATTAAGTTTTTTTAATGAATATAATTTTCTTTATTTAATGTTTTTGTCTTTCCATGTACAAACATAAATGTTATGAATTTATTGTTGTCGGTCAATAAATTTATGTAATTTTAGTTTGAAATTATTGAGAAATACAATTCTATAAAGCTCCTTTATATTGTGTTCCAATTCTATTCCTCTAAAATTTCTCATCTTATATAGGCAACAGCTCCAGCTATAGTGTTCAATGATGCTGTAATTGGATGAAAATGGACTCTTATAGCACAGTTTTGGGCTGATAAAAAATATCTTCCTATGTTTAAATGATTCGTGAATTCCAGGGGTTTGCTGGGGAGTGTCGCATTTTGGTGGACCATAGAAATTCATTCTGTTTGGTGTTAGCTTCAGAAGCATATTTCATCCCAGCATTGTGCAATTCCCCATTGGTGATGGGTTACTTCACTTCAGTTTATCTAGATGGTATATGGGGGCCCATGGGGGTATGTAAAGTCCACACGATTTGGTTTGGATTAGCCTACGAGGTCTCCCTCTTCATTTTCAAAATGGTGCTTTTCTGAAAGCCATCGGCGACGATCTAAGAGGGTATCTTTGTACATCTGAGTGCACCTGTCGCTGTGAGGAGACCATGAGAGCCCTGATTTTTGTTGATCTAGATAAATCTATTCTGATTCTAGAGATTATATCCCTGAATATGAAATAATTTGTTACCTAGTCTCAGGATATTGTGTACCTAGTTTTCACATGATTATTCTTGGTGTGCTTGTTACAGGAAAATTATGTGCAGAATTGTCAAAAATGTTGCTAGGGAGGCTGCCTCCAAGCACACATCGGCTCAAAGCCTCTTGATCCTTCATCATTTTATTAGAATGGATGGCCTTAGCCTCGGTGCAACATTTGGAATCTGATCCCTTTTCCATTCCTTTGGTTTGCTCACCTTGCAAGTTTCCATCTCATCCCTCCAAGTGCACTAAGGGGAATTCGGATCTGGTTGTGGTTTCGCTTCCACTACAAACCTTTAAACTCGATCTCAGGGGATTCTTAGAAAGGTTTTGCTTCCCTATGCATTTTTTGTCAGATAAATCTCTTTTGGAATGTTTCATGCGGGTGTCCGAGGTTGTTTCGGACTTCTCTTCCTTGTTTCGCCCTCGTGCTTCTCTGGATTCTAGTACCTGTGAAGAGCAACAACACAAGCTGGCTGGGGGCTGGGAGGACATCTCTATCGATGCTGAGATCATTCTAGGTCATATGTCGTTGGCCTTTAGAGTTTCTCATGTTGGTGCTGGTGTTTCTAATAATTTGTCCCTCATGGTGCCTGATCACCTAGAGAAAAGTTGTTCTTCTAGTCCGTCAAGCCCCTACAAGAATCTGGGTCCCATTCAGGTTGGTGGGATAGTGGGGGTAGCTCATAAGGCAGCAGGTGGAGTATAACTATAGCTGCCAACTGATCCCCCTTCATCGGCCTCCATCATGGGTTTCTCGAGCCCAGGAGTGTGTATAAGGCTAATGAAGAAGATGTTGTATGACAAGGAGAGTCATTCATCCTTGTCCAAAATGACCATAGTGCCAGGGTCCAAATGTAAACCATCACTAGTTTAATGATTCCCATAATGATATGGATCCTTAGAGGCCTTGGGGCATGGCTGAAGACTGAATTCATCACCTCAGAGTCTATGAGATATAAGGTGGAGATGTTTGTGATTTTAGGGAAGAAGAAAAATGCTGTTATGATTCCTGAGTGTTCTCATCTAGTTAAAATTCTTTATTCAATTCATGATTCTCCGATCACTAATCAAATATGGTTATTATGGAAGAGGGAAGTTTCAGTGGATTTGATTCAAGTAGGAGACCAGTATATCACGACAAAGGTTTTGAGTGGCGGTGAAGAGCTGATTATGTATTTCAAATATGGAAGTTGTGACACCCAGAGAAGGGAGGGGCTATGGTCAGAGTATAATGGGTTTGATTCATGGGATGAGCCTTGGGTGGTGGGATGAGATTTCAATATTATATCACAATTGGACGAGATGATGGGGCATAGTGAATTCTTTAGAAGGGTGAGAATGTGTTTCGGGCAGTTTATGGATTGTAAGGGATTATTGGACCTGGGGTATTCGGGTGATCCTTTTACTAGGTGTAACAATCAATTGGGTGGTAGTTGATGCTGGTGTAGACATGACCAGTGCATTTCCAAAATTCACTCCATTTCCATATTCCCAAATGAAAACGTTAATCACCTGACCTGAAGTATTTCTGATAATTCTCTGCTCCTTTTATCTCTTTGTAGGATGGAGGTTGTACATGACTATTTCAAATTCTTTAGCCAATGGGTGACTGATCATGCCTACCATCAAGTGGTGATGATGGTCTGAAATGAACCTTATCGGGTTCACACGTGGGGGACTATTCACTACATGATATAAAGGATGAAGTGTGAACGTATTTTGTGGGCTAGATACTAGCCAACTATTGATCGGGATATGATTGTGCAAAAACAGGACATTGAGGACATAGAGGCAAGTCTCAAGGAGGGATGGGACGATGTGGTCTTTGATGAACATTTTGAGAAAAATGATTTTTTTAGTGGTTTTGGTGTTCTTGGAGGCTTGTTTGGTGAGAGAAGCCTCCTAGAAAAAATGGATAAGGGCAGGAGGCAAAAATAATACATACTTTTGTTCATTCATTTGTTAGATGAGGTGAGTGGTGAATCCCAATCTCACTATGGAGGATGGAATGTACCCTGATGATAGCGAGGTGGTCGGGGGAATGGTCATATCATCTTTTAAGGACCTTATGGTGGGAACAAATGAGAATAGGCCTTGGAGTTAACCTTCGAGGGAGGTACGTCTCTTGGAGGGTATCTCAAATGTTGTCTCAAAACATGATAATTAATTGTTGTACAGTTTACCTGAGGAATACGAGGTGCATGTGGAAATTTGGAACCTGAATCCAGAAAGTGTGGTGGGTCTAGATGGATTACCTAACTTGTTTTATAGAGGATCTTGGGAGGTTGTAAAACATGATCTTATACTCACTATTCGGGACTTCTTCAGAGGGGGTGGCCTTCCTCGGATCATGTATACAACAATAATTATTCTCTTACTAAAGATCAAAGATCCTTTATCCCTTAAACATTATCGACCTATGAGATTGTGCAACTTCACATATAAATTCTTATTGAGTATCATCAATCAGAGGTGGTCTAGTATGTTACCATGGTTGATATCCATGGAACAACACAGGTTTCTCAAATATCATTCGATCCAGGGATCCATGGTGAAGGCATAAGAGATGTTGAGACATCTAAACACCAATTCACATGGCTCCAATGATGTTGTTACGATTGATATGAATAAGGCCTATGATCGAATGGAGTGGGTATTTATTAACAGGGTTCTAGCTAATATGGGAATCCCCAAATGGGAATGTGATATCATATTCTGGTGTGTTTTCTTGCTGTGGATGGTTGTGTTGTTTATTGTGAGAAATCCCAGTTTCTTTAAGATATTTCGTGGGCTACTGCAAGGTGATCCTTTATCCTTAAGCATATTCCTCCTTTTTCAAGAAACTATTAGTAGGTTGATAAAGAAGGGGGTATTCAATGCAGTTATTATACCTTACCATAGGATGTTTATACTTCCCACAACATCACATTTGATGTATGCTGATGTCACTAAAATTTTTATGAATTGAGGGTGGAGATACCTCAATGTGTTTAACATTATTCTAGTGGAGTACATCCATTGGATGGAGAAAATAGTTAATAGAGAGAATATTATTTTCTTTGTTTCGAACTCTTGAAACTTGAGTAGGGTGGACTGTATGGGCAGGGAGCTAGACATGAGGCGAGGCTCCTTCCCCATGGAATATCTTGGTGCCCCTGTCTCCCTTGGAAGGCTTTGATCTAGGGACTTTGAAAAAGCTGTTAATAATATTTTTGAATGAATTATGAAATGTAAAAACCATTTATTATCCTTCGAGGGTCAGATCACTCTCGTGAATAGTGTACTCGCAGCAATGATTGTTCATGTGATTTCATATACTAGTGTATCGAAAAGATTTACTCGGTCGATTGATTGAATTTTAGAACGATTCATCTGGGATGCATTATCTGTGGGGAAGAGACTATGGGTGACATTGGGGAAGATGGATAATCCCATATGAGAAAGGCAGACTCAATGTTAGGAGTATGGGAAACACCATTCATTCCATGTGTGGTAATCTTTCATAGGAAAATATTGACAAACACACTCTTTGGAAGAAGCATATATCTAAGAAATACAAGTTAGATGATTTAACTCTAACACTCATGGGGATGTCATGGTGGTCCATGGTTTGTAACATCATTTTGATCCTTCTTTCGCATGTGAAATGGATTATTAGGTTGGGGAGCATCCTCTATGGGTATCACAACTAGTCGTGTGATGTGTTGGGGTATCCAAGATGCCCCACTCACACTATCTCCTTTAGGGAGAAATGTTTTCATCCTTGGGTTTTCCGATCTATTCTAGACACATATCATCAAGAAGTTTTTGATTCGGTGATTATAAAATCCATGAAATACACATACATTTATACCCCTTCCACCTACTGTAAGTTTAACATGAAGGATTTCAGCAGGAGTAACGGTTTGCAGGGGTAGTATGAGGAATGGAATGCAAATGATTGGTGTAGAAAAATCCACATAGAACATAACATCCTCAATTAGAGGATATGAAACAAGGATATTACATATGATGATAACATAAGATGTTTGGGAATTAGCATGTCTACACGTTGTGATTGTTATCTGATAAAAATGAATAAATCATGAACCACATTTTTTTCAAGGGGGAATGGGGGAGGTAGGTATGGATTTTTATTGGTGTTTTTACTGGTCAGTCTTCACAAGAAGATACCAATGAGCGGTTCATAGAAATATGGTTCCATGGGATCAATGGGAAAGTATTGGAGGTTGTGGCAAGGGCCATCATATTTAATGTGGGATACTATCTGTTGTGAAAAGCAATGAATAATTCTATTTTTGAGGGGATCCCTTCATCTGGTATTGCATTAGTAACCAGAACCAGATTCTTTTTGATTGATTTTTTATGTTTTTCTTGCATCGGGAAGGATGTGCCTTCCTTCCATGCTCTCTAGGAACCACATATGGATGCTCGACAGCATGGTGCAAGGGCTCATGGGAGATGAATTTTCTGGGCTCATAGAAAGGACTATCTCAAGCTTAGCACTGATGGATCTTGTGTGAGTGGAGACAAGATAGGTGGAAGAGTCATCCGTCACTGCAAGGGAACCATGGTGCTAGCATTCGCAGCTCATTTTGGAAATGTAAATCCTATACAGGTGGTGGATCATGCAGTTCGTACAGGGTTTTCAATGTGAAACCAATGGTATATTATCATCACACCCTTGGAAACAGACAGTTTGATCATTCACAATGCATTTATTGGTAAAGTCACCATTCCTTGGTTGATGTGTTATACCATTAAAAAATTAAAGGCCACCCTCAACTACCATGTTAGTTCTTCTCATACATAGAGAGATGGGAGTAAAGTGGCAGATTACATGGCTTCTCTTGAGGTCCCTTGGACCCTGTTATTTTCCCTTACTAATGTGTCTCAGTTTAAACTAGAGGGTATAAACCTAATTCAGTGTGATTCCCTTGGCCTTCATCAATTTTGGCCCCCACTAGGTGGGTTTTCCTTGTTCTTTCTTGTATTGGAATTATTGGTATTAATATTTCAATAAAAATCACAATTTTTAATGGATGGGTGTGATCTCAATGTAGATATAGATTTTGGAGAATGGTCCGAAGGCTATAATTATAAGAAACAATATTTATTATTTCATGTTGGAGAAACTAATCTAAAATGATTATAGAAGGCTCCACCACCAACCTGTCAAAATTTTTGGAATACGAATCAGTGAAAAAAATCAAAGTTATAGTGAAATTATACATTTTTTGGAGAGAAATACACCAAGAAGATGAATATAAAAGGGACATAAAGAAGATATTAAATGTAGTGGAGGAAAGGAAAGAACAACCCATGGTTCAATTATATTCCTATATGGATCAAGGACACAATTCGTGCTAGTGAATTTACCCATAGGTCCTTCAAGATAGTTAATATCAACAACCAGATTTTTTTATAGAACATGGGAGAGCATATGGAGTCACCACTACTATAGTGGAGCCTGAAAAAGATTTCTTAAAAGGTTTACTTCTTATTAACTAATGAGTTTCCTGTTGTATAATTGATTTTTATTCTATACATTCCATTATATCCTTTAGCTTTTTAGGAACTGTTGGATCATAACCCAGATTCCTTCATGTAGAGATATCCATAATAACACCAAGTGGGGAAGTCAATGAGACCCATGTTTTAAACTCTTCTCCTATTATAATCGTTGGAAATATTCTTCCAAAAAGTCATAATCCTTCCCATAGTGTAATATGATGCTATAAGGGATCTGTATTTGTTCTTGTTATATAAAAAACACATCAACTATTTGGAAAAATAAATATCTTCCAATACTTTGAACCTTCCTATTCTCTTGTAAAAATTAAATGATGATCACAAATAACCTTTGTAAAATATCTCAATGGTTTAGATGACGATACCTTCTGAAGAAGAATACATTTCCCAATTTTTTGAGTTGATGAAAAGTACCGATCCTCGTGAAATTCCCTTTATGAGAGAAAATGTGGACATCTTTTTTGATGTGTAACCCATTCGTCCCCCATATTGTGAGGTAGATTTTCCAATAGTACTTTTACATAGAGAAACACCTATCTTAAAATGACCATATATGGTTGCTCTAATCAAACTGGAGTTGTTAAATAACGAAATACAAGATCGTTTATAAAAATGGTTCATACACCCAAGTCCTTCACCTTGGAGTTAAATAGTGATCTTTGTCATAAATTTGTATAGATCAAAGCAGTGGTGAAGCAATTATTGTGATCTCAACAATATGACCATAAAGAACAAAAATCATATTCTTATAAGTGATGACTTGTTCGATTAACTTCAACGAGCTCATTTTTTCTCGAAGGTGGATCTTTATTCTTCAAATCCTTAAAATAAATCAACAAAAAGAGATATTAAAAAAAACCCTTTATAAAATTTATTTACACTATAAATTCATTTCTACACCCTTCAGAATTTATAATTCCTCTAATATTGTCATTTATGTAATGAATTCATTTATTAGATACCACCTTCTCAAATTTGATGTAGTTTTTATCAATGATATTATTATTTACTCTTGAATAAAATATGAATATTAAGAGATTATAATGATTTTTCTAATGAAATTAAATAAAGAGGAAATATAATATATGTTCAAAAATTCTGAATTTTTTATTCTGTAACCCACTTTCCTGGGGAATGTGAGGACTTGTATGGGAATTTATATGGACCCTTCCAAAATAAAAGAAATTTAGATACTGCATAGAATAGATTGTATCATGAAAAATTATTGTTTTTTTATAATTACAATATACTACTATTTTTTTGGGTTATAATTTACTCATGATTTTCAAGGATCTTAACTATGTTAACAGAGAATAGGGAAATCTATTTCTAACAAGTATAATGTTTGAAAATAATTAGGATTTTCAATAAGTGGCTAGTCACTACACATGTAATCATAGTACCAATAAGTGGGAAAGGTATTGTATTATATAGTTATGGTTCCTAGAAATTCATTAGTTGTGTACTCATTAAGAATGAAAACATTATTTCCTATGACACATGAATGTTGAAGAATCATGAAAAAAATGAGGTATGCATTTTATCACATTCCCAGCTAAAATATTTACCTTAATTATTTGGGGGAACAACCTATATGGTGAAAAGTATGACATATATACTAATTATAGGAGTGTAATGTATATATTCACTCATAAAATGATTAACATGATTTATTGAAGATGGTAAGATCTAATCAATAACTATAATTTATCTATTCATTGACATTTGGTAAAGCATAATAAGGTATCTAATTCCCTTAAAATATAACTTGGTTCTCTATCAATGATATTTATTTATACAGACCATATCCTCATGGAGATGAAAAGGATGGATTACAAATCATAATAGTAAGTAATATATCCTAGATTTCCCAAATTATTCACAACCATCTAGCTGAGAGAATATATTGGAGTCCCAAATGGAATATTTAGAGCTTCATGTAAAGGTAAATGTAGTAACATATAGAATGATTAATTACTTACTAATCAACATTAATGGTTTCATTTGATTTTTAAATATAATTTTTCATTCCTATATCATAGAAGATAAAGAAATATATTTTAGTCAATAAAAATATCTTATAGATATCAATCCCTCATGTAAGAAAAAAAATATGTATCATGATATTTGATAGAATTTTTTTTGGGATAACATGATGGAAAATATCAATGAAAAAGCCATAAAGATCTTTATATGTAATCATTTAAAAGTAGAGTGACAGAAATCCTATGTGGTGATCAAACAATTTCCCATACCAATATACGAAATGGGAGAAAATCACCATGAATATTTTCATTGCTGTACCAAATAAATTTAGTGAAAAAAAATGTTACATGGGTTTTGTAGCATAGAATCCACTTGATTTCCAACATCATTGCTATTTTGGATGATTTATCACTTGAATAAATTTCAAGGATATATGTGATGGAAGTGGTGGGGCTATATGGGTTTCCACTTCGGATCACCTCTAATCTTCATCCATTGTTCACATCTATATTTTTATATATATTAAAAAATATTTTATTAATGAATTGATTTTAGGTATGTCCTGTCACCCCCATACTAATAGTCATTATAATATTAATATTCACAATATTCATGACTTTAAAAGATCCTTCTCAATATAATTTAAAGGAGGACAAGATTAACATCTCCTACTAAATGAGTTTTTATACAACAACATCTCCCACTCTAGTATTCAAATTAATACATATCAATCTCTGTATAGAATGTGATTTAGAACTCCAACATACTAGGATAAAGATGTGGAATGAATGTTACATGGATCTAATCATAGGAAATTGACAAAAAATATGGTTCAAGCCATCAAACAACACATAAAAGATACTCCGAGTTAATAAATGAGCATCGATAAAAAAACATTAAAGGGGATTGGAGTTTGATTGTGGGAGAAAAATGATTCTTTCAAATAACAGCATGGGTGATTTTAATACTGTTTTGAAATAATGGAAAACTTAGACCAAGGAAAAATGGGCCCTTAATATCCTTGATCACATATGTGTAGTGGCATATTGGATAGAACATACATAAAATATAGATCATTTTCACGATGTGTTCTATGTATCTCTCTGGAGAAAGTATATACCAAATCAATAAAATATACTGAATCCTGAGGGGGAATATTTATATAATGAACACTATTATGATGAGTAAATTGTTAAGATCATGGACTATTGAGAAAATGATTTACCCAATAATACAACTCACCTTACCAAATTTTTTTACTAGAAGCATATATATGTAGAGGTACATGGAGAAAGAGGAAATGAAAAAACAAATATATGCTCAGGATTTAAAAAATAGTAATATATGTTGAAATATAAAAGATGAAATTTCAAAATAGCGGAATAATGTGATGAACCATTTTTAATTATTCACATTTATTTCATGAATAAATGTGTTTTTTATTTTATAATATAATATTATAATCATACACAATATAGAGAAAACAAAATAAGTTCTACACTAATAATAATCCTTATATTACTCAACAAATAATCCAATGAAAAATATAGAGAATAATATTGCAAAAAAA
The DNA here is from genome assembly GCA_963277665.1 of Viscum album. Taxonomy (NCBI): domain Eukaryota; kingdom Viridiplantae; phylum Streptophyta; class Magnoliopsida; order Santalales; family Viscaceae; genus Viscum; species Viscum album. The sequence continues at coordinate 1,438,985,088 of OY728133.1, read as the reverse complement.
TTAAAATAGAAATGCTAAAATTGGAAAATATGGACAGCCCCAATACGATGGAATCATCGCCCCCACGACTGACAATCTATAAATGAAGAAAAATATTATCAAACCGATAAAAATAAAAGAAAATTAAAATATTTAAGATTAGGAGTAATTTTAATAAATAATGAGTGAAATAATAATGCAGTTCTTATATGAGGTAATGTGACCATTGTAATTGTAATGTGACCCATGGAATAGTAACATGGATTTATGGAATAGTAAAATGTCTATTCGGTATAGTAACCTGGAAATTTAAGTAGAAATTAAAATTGAAAATAATATATTGTGATAAAGATAACATGATTTATTTAAGTAAATATAAAAATTATAATATCATAAAATAAAAACCATGATTAGACACTAAAAGAAACTATTAGAAAATGTTTAACAATAAATATTTTATGGTATTTTGTAAAAATTAATTTTTTTATTAATAATATTAATTAATTATGATATAATGTTTCTTATAAAATTATTATACGTTTTGAAATTAAGTTTTCCATTTTTTCCGGGGGTTATTTTTTGATAATTTTCTGAAATACATCAGTTATTAGGTGAATAATAAACATACATTTTTCTACTAATTCTTATATCTTAAATTACATCATAAATGATGCATTAATTACGTAATAATTCCTTTAACAAGATGTTCTAAATTTTTATATTAAATTTCATAAATAAGTCATTGAAATACAATTAACTAAATTTCCTAACCTAAAAATAACATTCCAAAACATAAAGTCAAAATTGATCGCTCAAAATAATATCTTTTAAGTTATTTTTCGAATTTTCATATTCATAAACTAATGAATTGGAATTATAATGTGTTTTAACGTATTATTAAAGAGTATCTTATATTTATATATTATTTTATTTATAAAAGACTCCCTATTACAGGGTTTAACATTGATATAATATTTTATTTAACATTTAACTATTTATATACCCCTCTCCTCAAGTATAAATAACTCCACTCCCTTCCCATGGAAAACAAATCATTCTTTGCTGGTAAAAGAATATATTATTATAAAATAAATATTATCATTCCCCTAAGAATCCTTAATTATATTCTATATTAATGAAACTACAAGTATGATGGGAGATTTAGTGTCACACAAGACAAGATACACATATGATTAAGTTAGTTTTGATTAACACTTCTTTTTTCAGTGTTTTGATTTTTTGTTTCCACACCATTTTCATAAAAAACTATATAAGATTAATTTAGTGTTAATTTAACATTATAATTTGTTAACCTATTTTACATGTCATATATTCTATATATATAAATTTTAAAATTCTATTTCTGTTTATTTCAACCATGTCCCATAATAGGTCATATAGCCACCCAAAAATACATTTCCTTGTCAAATACTTTTTTCACCTTCATGGATATACAATTAAAATTATATAGAATATATAAATATGAAATTACATGTACTCTATGTTTCAATAGTTATTTATACATACTTATAAATTATTTTGAACAAAATATTGAAATCAAATACAATGTTAAACATTAAGGGAAACATGATATCAAAATGAGACCTCTTTAACCAAAGATTCAAATTATATATATAAGATTTCAATAATTTATAAATATTCCTAAAAAATTAATTCAATTATAGATAATTGTTTCAATAATTTTGTGTTTACTTTTTAAAAGGAAAAAACAGATGAATAATGTAGAATTTCATAAGAGGGGATTCTCAATCCCGTTTTCTTTTATTTGGTTATCTCTTCATCAACAATATTAATTCTTATGTTATGTACTAAAAATGACCATTCCCTTTTATTTTGGAGATATAAATTTACTTATATGTCAAAATATATCTATTCAAATCCCTATTTGAAAAATGATTCAATTTCCAAAACAATGTATTTTAATCTTATTGAAGTACTTCTTGTACAAAAAAGAATAATGTTGTTTTATATAAAAATGTTAATTCAATTATTTATTTAAGAACATGAATTTTTTATTCATAAAAATATCATTTAAGAAATCCTTATGAGCAACACTATCTTCATTTGGTTTTTTTCATTACTATGATTGTTATATATTTTTTTTAGTAGGCATGAGTATGAATATATAAAGATGTATAATGTTATACCAGAATTATATGGACCATCAATGCATTGGATAATGTGATACGATGGATGAGATATTCTATATTATGTGTGAGAATGATGAAATATTTGTTCACAATTATGATTTTATAATTATTCACATATGTTATTCATGAACATGATGTGATATTTGTTAACAACACTTTGAGTTATTTCACCACTATGACATGATGTTTGATTTTTATGAAATTCTACATTCCACGACATTATAAAATGTTTCATTATTATTATGCTGATGATCCTATGGTTATGATGTGATGTTGATGATTTTTCTCACCCGTTCCATATTTATTCATGTCCATTATTCTTCCCTCAAATTTGATTATTTCTCAACCATTTCATTAATATATATCATCGATTTATTGATTATATAATATTGAATGTGATAGACTCAAATAAAATTTCAAATATTTAGTTAAATAATGTTTACTTGTTTATTTTTTTCTTCGACCTAATTTTATGCATGATTTTAAACATTCTTATCTTGGATTGTATCTATATTATGTTTTTAATCATATAAATGACATAATAGTTATGTAATAAAAATTCATGGTATATATTGTTAGCACTATAGTTATGTTTTCTATGTTTTTGAATTAGGATTAGAAAACATTAGTGTATAAACATATGTATATGTAAAATTATAATTAATCTTCTTATGTTTTGGTAAAGTATAAGGTGTATGGTTTTTGAGCAATGAAATCCCAATCTAGATACTAAAGTGGATGTATCTCTCGAATATATGTTCCTAGGTGTAAAAAATAGATTATATTTTAATAAGATATACTTAATTAGGAACTGGTACACAAAAAATTATCATTGATCCACACATTGTTCGAATCTAATAGAAGTTGTAATTTGGTTAATCACCTAATGAAAGATATATAACAAATGAAATTTTTTCATTTAATAATAGAAGATTATTAATTAAAATTATCCTTGAAGTATCAATTTTGTAAAAGGATTAGCATATAGATCACATAAGGTATTTCTATATACTTAATTTCACAGAAGAATAAATTATCTATATTTCTTTGTTGAGTTATGATTAAAACGTTTCTATTTTATAAAATGGAGGGAACCAAGAGAAACTATGACAACAAAACATGCTAGTAAAAATGTAATAATTTCCAAAATTAAAATCCCAATGCAATGGGAGGTGGATAACAAACCATTTTGGAGATTCATACACAATTTTCTTTGGTTATGAACAATATCCTAAAAATTACGGAATTTTCACCATCACCTAAGAAGGAGAAACTGGATAATGTATTCTTTTGGAGGAAATGATCATCAGTGTTTATTTAATCTTTTTATCATCTTATTATGGATTAGAGAGTTATCAAAAAAGAGATTATCATTTTTTATCCATTATTCTGATAATAATGATGTTACTTTTGTCATCAATCTTTTAGATGGAGATGAAGATCAATGTTGAGAACATATAAGGAATACTAAGTCGAATGATAAAATGAATGAAAACAAGTGGGTTGACATTAAAAATTTATTTCTTAAAATTTTATCACTAGAAACATTCATACAATGATGGGGAGAGAGTTCCTAGAGATTACTAAAAATGATAGAGAATATGTTACTTCTTACAAGTAACTTGTATAAGGATTTCAATATACATTGTGGTTCTATTATCTAGAAAATTATAGAAGATGTTATTTTTTGTGGATTAAAAACACACTTGATAAAGGTTTTAACTATAAGAGACTATGAGAGTTATGTATAAGTTTTTCAATGTCTTCTCAATGTACTGATTATGTTCTGAGAATGTTCTCATGGTTATAGAGATAATGCATAAAATTTTGAGTTCCAACTCAGAGGATCTAATGATAAATCTGGAATGAAGGATCAACCACACATATATGATAAATGTGGGAGGAAAATCATAGGAACTACCTCAAATAGATAGGTAAATGATGAATGTATCTATGGGAAGGCCACTAAGTACATGAATTTGAAGGGGATATTATGAACTGAACCAATATGAGGGAGGAAAATACTACACCGCCATTGTTTCAAATATTTAACTAAATGGAGTAATATAACTATTAAATCTAATTACCTTAATCATAGGTATATGAGGGTAATTAACATCATCCACCATCCAAACCTAATTATAATGGGAAGGCTTATGCCATAACCACTGCATGGTTAGATAATGAAAATAAATTCATAAAGTGGAACCATCTTATTCATTAAATATGGAAAATATATTTTATATGATTCATGTTAAACATTTTTTTTATTATGAATGTTTTATAGAATATATAGATCCCAACCTTGATACCGTGAAGTAAATATATCAATAAAAACCCATACTGGAGAAATCAATTCAACCCAAGTGTTGAACTCTACTCATCCTAGATTCTTTAAAAATATTCTTCTAAAAATTATCCTAATAATTAATTTGGAAGGATTTGATGCAATAATAGACAGTGATTAGAAATAATTACCTAGGGAACACATAAACTATTGGGAAACAATTAATATATTTCTATATTTTTAACCATACCATTATACTATAAAAATTAAAGGAATACTATGAATCTAATTTAGAATAATCTCACAATTGTGTGGGTGATGATCCCCAATAAAGACACATATTGTTCCCATATAGTTTTTTTTGAAGAAATGTACCAAACATAATGAATTGACCATTATAATAGAATATAAATGTGAATTATCCAAATAGATACCTAGACATCTCTAATATATTTAGGTATAGTTCTCAATATAACAAGTATAATGTTATACACTTATACCTTCATGGACCTATATTATGTCCCCAATTTAACAGGGGGTGTTAGAGGATAATCTTTAAGGGAATTTTGGAAAGTCTTCATATTCCCTAGTTTATCACTTTGGGGTGCAGTAGTGCACTTTTTAAGATAATATGGATTGATAAATATGGTTTTGTTTTGATTATTTGGGGATTAAAAAGTTCACCATACCGAAAAAATATCCACTACCAAGGATTGATGACTTGTTAAATCAACATTGAGGAGATATGTTTTTCTAAAAGGATGATATTCATTCCAGATATCATCAAATATTGGTGAAGAATGGATATATTCATAGGATAGCATTTAGTAAATGGTATGAACATTATGAGTTCATTTTGATTCCATTAATATATGTAACTTACAAAAAAATCATCATGTATTTGATAAATGATATCTTTAGAGACTACATGATATATTTGTGGGAGTGTTTATGGATTATATTCTAATTTACCCCTATATAAAATCGGAACATGAATATAATCTATGTATTGAAATGGAGACATTAAATAGAAAGTGTTTTATATGATCAGTAAGTGTGAATTTTGGATTCATGAATTCACATTCTTAGGTAACATGATCAGACATGATGGAATTTCTATGGAACCTTAAAAAATGAATGTAATTTAAGAATGGAACAGACACAATATTGTCATGGATGTCAATATATTTCATGTATTATGAGGTTACTGCCATTGTTGTGTGAGAAATATCTAATGATTTTCTAGACTAATGACTTAGATAACATGGATGTGATTAATATATATCTTAAAAGAATAATTTGTGGAATGATTAAAAAAGATCAATAATAGGATATTCCATATCTCTCTACTCACACTATGAATGCGTGGATATGGATTCGTGACATAGAGTGATGCTCTGAAAAAAGCATGGGTTATATACTCGTGAAGAATGAGAAATTGAAAGACTATGCCTCAAAATTGCTAACCAACAAATGATCTCATGTTAGAGGATATGATATTTTACTTAGTTTTTGGGATTCATTACCTATATGGTTATAGGTTTTACATATATACAAATCATAATAGTCATCTAAATATATTCACATAGAAGGATCAAAATATGTGTTAACAAAGATTTTTAAGGATAATGATGAACTATGATTACTCTACTCACTACTATCATAGAAAGGAAAACAATATATTTGATTCACTTGGTAGAAAATAACCTTCTACACTATCCATGATACTATTTGAGGAGGTTCATAAGTTCATGGAAATTAAAATAAGTGATATGGAAATGATAACATTAAGGAATACATCCTTCTCTTAGAAAATTATTTCAAAACCATATATCTAATAGAAGATCAAGGATGCACAAAGGGAGAATTTTGAGAATAAACAAGAAGGTAAATGTTTTAAAGTAAGTAATTTTTAACCATATTTCTATTTATGAAGATGGTTTCATTCAATTTGGAAGTTGACATTGTTTGACTGCATCATCAAAGATAAAGATGGAACTATTTGTATAACAACCTTTCTCTTTATTATAAAATAATAGATGATTTGTTAAATAATATTACAATTAATAATTTCGATAATATGAAGAAGTATTGTTTAATTTGGAATTAATTACATAATATAACATCATGAAGATGGGATACGACAACATTACTAAAAACATCCATGACATGATTATGTAATTCTATGTATTTTAAAACTAGATGAGACAACCTGGGGTAAATTATATTAAAGGGGTCATCTATGAATCCTAGTTAGAAAATATACATGTAATAAGATATTAAATTCTATAAAATAGGAATATATATGGGTTATAAAAAATTTGGAATCATAATCATGAAAAATGGGACATGATATAGCATTATAATCCTAACATGGGATATGTGGAAAAAACCTAAATCACTACATCGAAAACATAGGTAAAGGATATATTCCAATTAATAATGATGTAAAAATCCCCATAAAAGATTCAGGTTCACTATTTTTTTCAAACATGAAATTTTATTAAACTTCACAATATCCAATGCATAAGAGTGCTATAAATTTTTGGGTGAACCTCTTATATTCATTTCATTCCTATGCTAATGTGTGGAACATAGATCCTAGAAAATGGATTAATTATTCATGATATTTTCTTCCATGATCCAAGAGTGTGAAATAAAAAATAATTATTCCCATGAAAACGATTTATAAGTGTATTAAGGTGAAAACCCTTTATTTGAATTGGATATTGTATACAATACACAATTATTTTTAAATGAAAAATCGTGGTTAAATTTCAATAGCATAACATTGTCAAATAAGAATTCCTAAAATTGGATGACAAGAGATAAAGGGTTATATATTAATATTGACATAAAATTGGAAATAATGGGTAATTTTAATGATAAATTACAATATAAGTAATTGGAAATATAAGACACATGGTAATAAAGAATCCTAAATAAACATGTGAATGTGAGGATCTTTTATTTGGGTATGTGACAAAAAATCCTCTAGAGGTGGTTCATGAGAGATTTGGGGTTTTTAGGAAGAAAATTGAGTTTGTAAAAATAAGTATGGGAGTGATACACGTATTTTTAGTGTATAGAAATGGGAGCATGGGTAGATTTTTAACAAAAATGATAGGGATTTATTTATTATTTATGTTTTTGACTTGAAGAAAATTAAATAACCTTAACCAAAAACCATCACATGATTTTTCCAATGTATTCTATATTTTTTTATAATGGACTAACATTATAAAATAATTCCCCTGATTATTGGGAGGTGACTCACACTCTTAATGAAATGACTTTAAAACATTAAAATATATTACATGATTAGGATGATTCATAATGGCTTCATATTATTAATAAAATAAACAAAAAAATAACATTATTTTAAATGTAAAACATATATTTGGTTATGTATACAATTATAGTATTTACTACATCACTTTTGTGTAATCATTATTTCATAATACACAAAGTATAAGTATATTGTATTTAATTTTACCCAAAAATGTGAGTCTCATAAAATAATGAAAAATTCACCATCAGATAATTTCAATATTGTGAATCCAAATATTAAATTATTTTTATCTAAATAATTTTTAAAAGATTTTAATTTTAACTTTTAAAATAGTTACAGACATTTATTGATAAATGTATTGTTTTTAAGAAAATAATAGTTATTAAAACAAAAAAAATTATATATGACATCATAAAATTTAAATGACCATTTAAATTTAATAATAATTATTTAATAAGAATATTATATTAATATATTATTTAATTTATTTATCAATTAACTAAAAAATGTAATTAATTTAATTGAATTTCAATATTACCTAAAAATAATATTCAGGTTTCATGATACGAAAAATAAAAAACATTTATAAAGTGACAGTAATATGAAAAAAAAATATCACTTAGTCGATATAAAATAATTTAAATACTCATCTCATTATATTATTGATAAATATCCAGTTAATACACAAAAAAATTCCCTAAGGGTAAGGTTTGTGAATATGATACTTTCATGGGGTGGTTCAATATATAGGGTTTGAACTGTGATCTTGATGATCATAAAATTTTCCTGTAAATGGATTTTCTAATGCATCTGATGTTGGATTTCACATTGTGATTTTCCAAGGTAAAATACCTATAATTTCTATCTCTCTTATATTATTTGATAAATTTGAATCATTGTGTACGATCCTAAAATTTTTTTTTAAAAAGGTGGTGCCTCAGTCAAAGACCAAGGCACAATTTATTGATCAAAAAAGGATACAAATTACAAAAGTCTGAAAGATTGAACCTTATTACAGTCCTTATGAAAAAAAGGAAGTGACTCGTCAGGCAAATTATCCAACCAGGTAACATCCTCATTTACCCCCTTATTTGAAAGACTATCAGAAACCATGTTCGCTTCATGCAAAACATGTGTGGCAATGTAGTTGAGATCCATGAGCGAAGAAAGACATTTCATCCATCGATAGGTGAGAGGGCATGCAAGGTGCACCACTCCTTTCTAGATAGCTTGAACAATAGTGATTGAATCACATTCAATCCATAGCTGGTTCCAACCCTTTTGTTTGGAAAAAAACACCACATGAATCACTCCCAACATTTCTGATTCCAAAGCTGAGGCTGCACCACTCCCAACAAAGAAGCAGCCAAGGCATCTTCCAAGAAAGTCTCTGAAGATGGCACTGCAACCTGGTGGACCCAGATTTCCTCTAGAGGCGCCATCAACAGTCACTTTGATCAATCCTAAAAGAAGAGCTTTCCAGAAGACCTCAATGGTTCCTCGAGGTTTCCTATAAGATCCCTCAATCTGGAGACGTCGAAGGATCTCAAAGTCACCAACAGAGTTGTCACAATTACATTTCTAAAGAGTGGAAGCATCCTTAATGGCAACGAGAATATGCATTTTACCTGCATTGAGACTGAATGAGAAATTATTATGAATCCTACTATTTGATGTTATCACATCATATTTCCATTTAAATTTGAATTGTTAAAACCTTATATTCATACTAAGAATGTGATGAATATTCAACATATATATAATCAATTTTTTTGACTCTAAATGTAATTTTAATGGAAATAGTTTATAATAAATAGATATTGTATTTTCTATAACCATATTATATGATAAGACATTTAATTTAATCAAATAGGTAATTTATTTACATATGTTTGGGTTGTAAAACTCTTCCCCATTTAGAAATATCTCTCTTAAAATATTAATTTTCCACACAAAAATAGACAAGGGTAACTCTATTTCATCACTTCCTTTTATTCCTATATTTCTTCATCAATATTTTGGTTTCTCCACAATATATTGACCATGTGCATTGTCTTATTCCATAGATTCATGTCTCCATAATGCAAGATCTTCACCAACTTATCCTCATAGGAATGACCATTCTATAATGGTAAAACCTCTTAAGTGAGTACATCTGAGGGTTTTGGAATATAATTTCTCTATTGGGATACATGGAAAACATCACATGACTATGATATGTAATGTGAGAGTTCAAGTCAATATGTCACCTCTCAGTTGCGATCAAGGATCTCATTGGACACGATGTTTGTTGGAATATGCTTTACATTCTTACGAAATCACATGAAATTATTCAATGTTCAAATTCAGATGAATACCAAATCTCCAACATCAAAATATATGTCTCGTTGATTATTTTTAGCACAACTCTTCTATAGACTCTGAGAAGCCTTGACGTGATTCTTAATTGTTATAACCATTTACATAATTTCCTTGACAAATTCTTGACATAGTTCTTGAATTCACCAATCCAAACTGACATGAAGTTGTTATACACCAATTCCCTTAAAACTATTCATGTGGGTACATTTGTATGCATCCGTGGAAACTGTTGTTGTTAAAGTACATGACCAGAGGTAGTGTTGGTCCTATCCTCATTTGATGTTTCTTGAAAATTATCACAATGTTTCCTCCAGTTTATAAATATTATGCTATTATTGGACATTAGTTTGAGGATGATAGGTTGTAATTATGAACATCAAATTGTTTATAGTAAGTTGGAGACTTTTCCAAAACATGGATGAGAATATATGACCTCGATCAAATTCAATCAATAGTGGTACTCCAAGAAGCCTCGCCACTTCTATAATGTATACCCATACAACTAGATACCATGAAAAATACTTTGGAATTGAAATGAACTACGCAACCATTGTAAGGTGGTCTAATATATCAAAGATAACATTAATTCAAATAGATATATTTTGAAGTCTGTTGGAAATGTCAATGGTGATGTTTCCATATTTCCGTGTAGGTATGTGAAATGGTTGCATCAACCACTTAATTTTTTTTCCATTCGTCCTTCAGATGCTGACATTTGAGAAAACGTTATGTATATTCTGTGATCTCAATTTTCATAATATCCCACTATGAGTGTTCTCAAATATCTTGATACATATTTTTTTTCTTCTGGGATGGACATAGAAAGTTGAGCTATGTGAACCATCTAATTGCTCCTTCTTTAACTCAATATTTTATAGTGCACATAGTTTTGAATGATATCTAACAACTCATTCTTCATTAACCACAAAAATTTAGGATTTCCCTTTTCATATAGTTTCCAAATTCTTCTGAATTCTAGCATCATCTGTTTGAGCATCCTTTAACCTCTACAGAAGATACTATTGAGTAATCAATTGTGAAATGATTAATGATGTTACTTTTATAAAGGATCACTTGTACAACCTATTCAAGTATATAAAGAGTGAATCATTCTCAATTCTCACCAATGATGGAATTAATGGATCCATTTTAATTATAGAATTCACCACTTTATTCACCTTACCAAGATGGTAGTCGATCAAGCAGTCATAAACAAAGATCAGCTCCAAAAATCTTCGTGGGATCATTTTAATCTCTTTATGTTTGAATATATACAATAGGATTTTATTATATGTATATATTTCACACTTACCCCGCAATGATACAATTCATTCATATTTTTAATGATAATATCACTGATGAAAACTCTAGATCATGTAGTGGGTAGCTCTGTTCGTGAATTTTCAACTAACATGATGAATAGGCTTTGAATTTTTCATTATGTATAAATAGATATCCAAATCCCCTCTTCAAGGATTCACTAAATATCAAAAAATCTATCCACATGTGGGTTGTGTGAGAACATGTGTAGTTATAGTACACTTTTTCAACAATTTGATTCTCAATTTTCATTTATCATTACATGAAAACATGACTCCATTCTGAGATATCTTGTTTAATTGGTTTGAAAATAATGAAAAATATTTCAAAAATAAATGATAGTACCATCCTATTCCATGGAAGCGATTAATATTCATCAGAAATGTTGTCCCCTAAAATCTTTCAATTTTTTCTATTTTTTGAAGGGTTTATAGATATCTCATTATTCTTATGAAAATACCATGAATGTGAATTACATCAACAATAACTAGAATTTTATATACATGGTGTAATTAATCTTCTTTCCCAGTGTCTTTAGCATAGTACTCAGATGTACCATACACTCCTCCTTAGTTATTTATTATATAATAATATCATCTATAAATACAACCAAAAATTTGTTGAGGTAATCTCTAAAAACTCCATTCATCATATCCCTAAATATTCCTACAAAATTACTATGTCTGGAGAGAATTATAATAAACTAATAGTGCATGTTCCTTCAATGAAATGTAAGGTTGTGGATATCCTTCTTCTTTATCCTAACATGGTAATATCTTTAACACATTCCCACCTTGTAGAAGTATTGTTCTCAACATAGCTCATCAAAACATTCATCAATATATAGAAGAGGATACATTTTTATCATTGTGATCTTGTTAAGTTCATGATAATTAATGGAATGGCACATTGAACCATAATTATTCTTGACGAAGAGGCCTGGTGCATCCTAAGGATAACAACATGGGCGTATGAACCTTTTATCTAATTTTACCAATAGTTTTTTCTTCATCTTCTCATGTTCCAAAACAGTCATTCTATATTGAATCATGGATAATGGAAAACCCCTAGGTATATGAATGATAAAAATTCAACCTCTCAGTAATGGGGAATGATAGGAAATTCATCAAAAAACACATCATCATATTCTATCATAATAGGAATTTCATTGAGGATGGTTCATTCCTTAGAATCAATCATTTGACCTAGTTGAGATTTCTCATAGAGAAGTAATATTCATTATAAAGATGTTGGATCTAATCAAGATTTATCCTCCTCCTTTCACTTGTATAGAATCAAGGTCCAATTCTCAATACAAATTGTTATTTCTTTCCTGTGTAAATTAATGTTGGCACTATATAAAAAATAAAATTCATACCCAAAAATAGATCAAATTCTACCAAAGTCAGTATGAAAAGGTTTTTTGGGATTTAAAACACACAAATTATTATAGGGGATGTGTTTTTTTACATTGGATTCAATAATATACAAATTTACTATTCTCATAGATATGTCAACCTCCATATTCAATTGTAGTGTTTGAATATGTCTTCTAATATTTCAAGATATGAGATAATTAATTTAACCAAATTAAAAAAGTAAGTTTAATATTATTGAATGAATAACTAGCATATTTATCCCCCCTTCAATGTTAGGATCCACCTCATTAGTTGTAAAGGAAAAAATTTCACACTTGATGCCTTGGATGTGTTTTTCTCTAAAAACAATTATCATAGTGCAATAAGTAGAAATGTTCAATGGTTACTTGTAGCTGATGAAATAAAAAATGCACTTAGAATTCACGAGAGAATTTCTCTACATGACTACATTAGCAGGTTTCACTTTTTATTAATCATTAGATAGGTGTCCTTTTTCATTCACCTAAATAACTTCCTCTCCCCCATTAAGTAGTTTCCATGGAAGTTGATTCCAAACCATTGATAAGTGGGATGTTGAAATTCCTTGGAATAGTTAGATTTCACAATTAGATCACAAAACTTAAACTCAAATTTGTTCATTATATCCCCATGATACCCTTCATATTCACTAATATTCATTTAAAATTTGAGGTCACATTGGAAAATTTCCTCAAAACTATAAAATTATCAGAATGAATGTGATGTTCATATACTGGGTTTTATCCCACAAATGAAGTGCTCAACCTTGAATTTGTGGGTAACGATAAAGCCAGAGGCATATTGTGAACATCTTATGATGTTTTTGTTGTATGCCCTGATAGATTCATCACCTTTTTCCTTGAGGGAAAGTAAATCACTCACCATTTTTTTCGGGGAGTCCACGAAAAATATTAATCTAGTTTTTATGAAATTACTTCCACCCTTTAACTTCAAGCTATTCTAGAATCTTTTTATTCATAATCAATTTACACCAATGTTAATGTTATACCTCTATATGATAAATATCCAGTTGAACATTCTCTTTTTTGGAACATTGATGGATGTGTAAGATAATATAAATGGAGTTGATCCATTATTCCATAATTATGGGATCAGATAATCTTTTGAAATGGACGAATTTTTTAATATAAATGACTCCATTGAAGGTTGTTCTTTTTTTGTTGTATTTGGAAGATCTTCTTGATATAGTATTCTATTCAGAACTGAAGTCAATGTATAGAGTACCATTACAAACATTGTGATTCTAGATCCCATCAATTTGGGAATATCATTGGTGCAGTCATTACATTGTCCATGACATTGATTCTTTACCATATTCCTCCTATTTTCATCCATTGGATAAAATAAAGGGATAATTAGGGATTAATATTATTAAAATATTAAACACAAAAACATGAATTTACTAACATTAAATTAATAACATATAAAATACATTTATTTAATTAACTAGTCAATTTATATGTTTCAATCCATGTAATCCATGATCTATTTCCCAACATATATTTTTCATAGGATTTTTTTCTCCCATAATAATGGTCATAATGATATTATAAATTTAAAAAATAATATCCCCTATAAATTTCAAACGATGTGTGTAGTAAGGCACATTGACCTATACCAGGTTACACCGAGCAAGGCCCAAAAAACCTTATTAGAGTTCTTACCCCTAGCAAAATTAATTCCAGAAACATGTCCACTTACATTATCCAAACATGGATTTATATTCTTGAAAATTAATTTAAAATAAATTATTTTATTTTTTTCATATGCTTTGACTTATCTCTAAGGATTTCTCTAGAGTTTTCAAATCATAATCCATAAAATAATTAAACTATTCCTCTAATAAAAACTATGAAAACCATGATCTTTATTAAACATTAATACATCATTTATTACATAATATTACACTTAATACAACCCATATGATTGATATGTATAATGTATTTTTGAATCAGGTACATAAATTAACCTCATGAACATGGAAAATAACAACATTACTGAAAACATCCTTAAAATTCTTTCCTAATTCCTTGAATATTAAAATGGAATGGGATAACATGGGGAAAACAAAAGAGGTGGGTGAGATATTATGTCCACTAAGGGAATAAACAAAGGATACGATGACCCATGTTATTAAACAACCAAATAATTGGGGTATAAAATTATTATGAATCATAAACATGAAAAATGGGACATGATATTACATGATAATCATAACATGGGAAATGTGGAAACAACATAAAAAATTATATCATAAAATTAGGTCAAGAATAGCTACCAAGACATCATGATTGAAAAAGTCCCATAAAAATTGGGTCCTCTCCTTATCCCAACATGATGTTTCATAAATATAAACATTACCCATTTCATTTTAATGATATATAATTATGGGCACCCCCATCAATTTCATTTCATTTTTATTCATAAGTGTTCAAAAAAGATCATAAAAAATGGATTTATTAATCATAAATTTTACTCCATGATCAATTATTGTGGAATATATAGATTTATGTACAAATTCAAAGAAGTATACGATTATGAATCTGAACACCCGTGATATGAAATGGGTATAGTATTCACTACACAATTTTTTTGTTAAGAGAAATCACAATGAAATTTCAGAAGCATAGCGACATCAAATTAAAATTAATAAAATGGGTTGATGTGAGAGAAATGGATATATAATCATTTGTAAATTAAATAGGTAGTGATATGGACATGTAAATTAATATTCCAACATATGGAATTAAAAATTT
The DNA here is from genome assembly GCA_963277665.1 of Viscum album. NCBI lineage: Eukaryota > Viridiplantae > Streptophyta > Magnoliopsida > Santalales > Viscaceae > Viscum > Viscum album. Next base: position 1,438,969,504 of record OY728133.1, on the reverse strand, counting down.
AAATAATATGGTAATAATGAAATTTAAATAAAGAAGATACGTTGAGGATCTATTACACGCGTCTGTGACTAAAAATGCTTGGGTCTATCTTATTTAGAGCATGGGGTACTCCGGGTGGAAACTATAGAGTGAATTTTAGTGTATATAAATTCTAAAAATAATTTTAAAAATGATAAATGGGAGCTTTTATTAGTTTATATCATAAATGGGGGGGGGTTATTTATTATTTAGTTTTTATACTCTGCATAAAAATATAATCAAGACCACAAATCATATCATGGGACTTCCCATGGTTTCTTCCAAATGAGAGTGGATATAATTATTTTAAAATTCCAAGGTATATAATTAATAAAATAATTCCCTTTCTTATGGGTCGATGAATCACAATATAAATGAAATGATTTTAAAATCATAAAACTATAATACTATTTAGAGATGATTCATAATTGATTTATAAAACTAATAAAATTAACCTAAAATCAAATTATATTAAGGGGGAAAATATTCTTGATCTTGGATTCCCATTATAGTGTATATTATTTCCTTTTTATGTCATTATGATGTCATAATATAGGAATTATATTTATAAAATATTTAATTTTTACCCTGAAATTCATATATCTCAAATTTTTTTGATAAAATTACCATTGAATATTTTTGATATTATGATTCTTAAAATAATTTTATTTTTATATGAATAATTATATTAATATGTTAATTTTCACTTTTAAAATAATAATCAATATTTATTTAGAAATTCTGGTCATTTTGTCAAAAATAGATTTTAAACCCTTATAAAAATTACATTTGACATCAAAAAAATTATATGTTCATTTATATTTACTAATGATTTTTTAATTATATTATTTTATTATTATATTATTTATTTCAAAAATCTATTAATTAATCAAAATGAATTCCTTTAATGAATTTTAATATTACCTAAAATTACTATTTGTTATTTTATTGTATAAAAAATGAAATTCATCTATAATGTAACAATAATTGGATTAAAATATATCAAATATTCTATAGAAAATAATATGTATACTTATATTTATAGCTACCTAATACATATCCCTTTAATACAGTAGAAAACTAAGTTAATGTAAGGTGCATGAACGTGAGACTTTCATAGGGGTGGTTTGGCATACATGGTTTTGGTCGTGATCTCATTGTGCTTGAACATCTCCAAAAAAATGGTTTCTCTTATGCTTATGTTATAGGATCTATTGTTGGTCTAGGTCAACGGAAAATCCCAATGATTCTATATCCCCTAGAATCTCTTATAAATGGGAACCATATGGTATGATCCGGCTGGTAGAGGCCATCAATTTCATTGTGCATGTCAATGGGATTTGTTAAAACCCAGTTTTTATAGTAAATATGATTTCAATGTTAAACCACTATATTATAATTGGTAATGGTACATAATGGTCATTTAATTCCAATTGGATATAATAAATCAAAATTAGTGAAGGTATTTCTTATAACGACATTAAATTATAAACCATTTAATTAAATCAAGAATGTGATTTTATATATAACATTTCAGGTCATTATAATTGGAAAATGAATATATTTCATCATTTTCGAACCATCCACAAAGTACCAAGATATGACATGATTGTAGAGAGAACATTATGTTGTAGGAAATGAAAAAGTATATCACAATGTACACCTCAATGTTCTTTATATGTAATCATGTAAACACTGAGTGATATAAATACAAGGTTATGATGAAAACAATTAACATACCCACAAGGAAATGGGAGAACATCACCATGGACTTATTCACTTATACCTAAGAGATCGTTAAAGGAAATAAAGTGATATGTGATGTGGTGGTTATACTCACCAATAATTTCCATTTTATTTCTGTTTGGCAAAATTTATTTCTTAAACAACATTCAAAAAAATATGTGAAAGATGTGGTGAGGTTGTATAAGGTTCCACTATCAATCATATTTGATTTTTATCCATCGTTCACATCTAAATTATGGAGAAGTATTGGACATTCATTATGTACTCAATTAAATAATTGTATGGCCTTTTATTCACAAATTTAGAGCCAATATTAATTGAATAATTTGATATTGTAGGACATGATAAGAGCATAGTCATTGAAATTTAAAGGAGGATGTGATAAATATCTCCATATACTCATGCATTCATAATAAAATATCCAGTCATGTATTCAAATGGATCCATATGAATCTCTATATGGGAATCAATGTAAAACCCCAACATAGTGGGATAAAGATTAGGAATAAAATAATCTTGGACAAGATATAGTGAAATATTTTATAAGGAATTTTAATTCCAACTAGGAACATATAAAACATGCATCTGAGTCAGAAAATAATATATATAGGAAACTATTAAAGGGACATGGTGGTTTATGTGGGATAAAAAAATTTCCATTGAGTATCTATATGGAAGAGATTCATGCAGTTTGGATTGAAGGGAATTATAAGCCCATGGTTCAATGTACCCATGATATACTTGGTTGCATATGAGTAGTGTTATATTGGATATAACATTCACTAAATTTTACTCATGTTACTTACATGTTCCACATATCTCTCATAATTAAGTACATGCCTAACCTCTCATATGTACTGAATTTGGAGGTGGTTGTACATGAGAATGAACCCTCTGAAGAGATATAGTAGCTGGAGATCATAGACTATTTAGAAAATGTTATATACTAGAATAAAACTTATGCTTTCAATGAATTTAGGCATATCAATATTTAATATAAATGGATAATGGAACCAGAGAAAAATAATGAAACTGATGTACCCTCCCTTATTATCAACAAAGAATATAAGTTCGAATTTCAAAGATGATATTTCTTAGGGGGAAATAAGTTAATGAACAAGTTTTAATTAGTTTTATATGATTCTTGGATTTTTATATTATATAATATTACAAGAAGTATCTCCCTTACAAGTGGAACTGTAGAAATTAAGAATCATATCTGTAAAAAAATAAGCATGTTATAAAATTTAAATGTACAACCTTGAGAGGAATTGTTGTGAATATGGATTTAATTAATGAAGTATTATATAAAATATGTAATGTGACTATTCTAATAGTTATGTGACAATTGAAATATTAACCCAACTCTTGGGAAATATTAACCTAATGGTTGGGAATAATAACCTAGCCATTGGAGTAGTTATTTAACATGAAAATAATAAATTGTTATAGAACTAGTAATTATAATTTTTAATATTAGTAAATCTAAATATAATTAATAAAAAATAAATAAATATTATGATTTAAAATATAAAAGAAAATATTACCATTTTTTTATTAAATATATTGTAATTTATTATTAATAAGTAATTTTTTGTATTATAAATTATCATTAAATATGTCATAATTATTTTTATAAAGTTATTATAAAATTAAAAATTCAAAGTTTGAGTATCGTTAATAATAATTATTTTTTGATAATTTTATAATATAGTTTAATTTTTAATGGTAGTTGAAAAATATAGTTCTTATAAAAATAGGATACACATAAATTATATCATTCATTACTTAATAATGATCAAATAATTTATTGAAAATGTGGTTCATTGATTATATACATCATTTAATTAATGATCCATTAAAAATACTTAGTTTCAAAACATGAAATTATCTTTCAAAAACCTATATTCAAAATTAACCCCTTAAAATAACATATTTTCCTTTTTTCAACATTAATATTTCATAAAAAGGGGAATTCAAATTTTAAAGGGGATTAAGTATTAAAATAAATTATATTATATTTATATATGATTCATATTTAAAAAAATTCACTATTACATGGTTTACCTTTGATATATTATTTTATTTAATCTTTTACTCTAAAATACCCCTCTCCTTAAATATAAATTACCCCACTACCTACCATTTGAAAACCACTCATCCCTATATTGAAAATTCCTTAAATATGGATTAATTCATCATCTAAAAATCCTTATAATCCTAAGTAATGTTATGGGGTAATCAAACTCCAGAACTAAATGGAATTTTAGTGTCTACCAGAGTAGGTACACGAAAAAATAAGTATGTTTTTATTAACTCATACCATTTTTTCTTCGTCGTAACGTTCATTTTTATCATCACCCCATTCAAAAAATAACATTAAAATATTAATTATACATTTATATAACATTATATTAATGATATTAACATAATTTTTGTCAAATAACTAATAAATAAATAAGTTTTAAAATTCACTTTCCTTCTGTTTTGATAAAGACCCTTTAAAAGTTAGATAATATCTACAGAGAGATTGCCATTTCAATTATTATAAACTCATTAATGGTTGGAAAATATTAATTACATATAATATATAAATATTTTATTAAATGTATTATAATTTATGGGGTTAATTAAAATTATGTATAAATGACATTGTTAAAACTAGTGAAATAAAGAAAACACGAAATTTTATGTTAAGAATAATATAAAACTGACTTCCCATTATACAAGGAAATATATAAATAAAATATAATTATTAAAATTTATAAATAGTTATGAAAATTAAAATAATTAACCTTTAAATCAATTTTTAAATAAATCATTGTTTATTATTCCTGAGATGTAAAAATGATGAAATAATTATTGATTTAATGTTATGGGATTCCTGAATTGAGTTTATTTTCGTGGGATATCTTCTCTTTCATAGAATGAATTTTCATGTTATTCCACTAAAATTTACATTAACATTTCATTTTAGGATTTACATGTTCCAATAAATAAATATTTTTTCTAAAAAGACCATATGAAGTCTTATACCTTTATCACTCAACTGTAACTGAACCTAGTAGGCCACATGAACTCAAACACTCATACCCATATTACAGAGACTTTCGAATAGCAGCAAGGGTCCATGGAGAATTTTTAGAAGATTATACACCAATGATCATAGTCTACCAAAATGGTGTAATCATATAAATCAATATCAGAATCATAAGAGGATAAATGAACAACTGATGAATAAATATCAATAAAAAAAATAAAAAAATTCTTCAATGTCATATTTAAAATGATGATAATGGTTTAATATACAAAACAAATTTTTTCATAAATGGGAGTAGGTACACACACAAAAAAATATACAAACTGAAGAAATAATACAAAAATGACCATCTCTAGGTAGTATCACAATCCATAACTTGGTCATATGCTCCCTCGTTCCCATGCTATAACAATCAAGCATCAACAATTATACTCTAACCCCTATCCAAAAATACATCCATGAATTCTGTATATGTACCAATAAGAGGCCCAATAAGGATGTGAGATAAACCCAGTAGGCCACCTCAAATGCTGCATAATTCCATACAGAATATGAATATATATAATATAAAGTGTATAAGTATAAATAATTATTTAAATTAATTTTGTTGTTAAATAACCTGCATTGTCCTATTTTCACATGGATCACCCATTGTGTACTATCTACTTCCGCATATTCCAAACAATCTCTTTGAAATTATTAAATTTTGATTAATATTTTAATGAATTATTATGACCTAGATAATTGAGGAAGTAAACCCAATGTATAATATCACCCATGATGTGTATAATAAGGTCATTAGTAAAATGTAAGGATTCAACCAAATCAAAGACTATTCTTTTTCACAGAAGAGAAACATTATAATCATGTTATTATTATTTGTTCAAAATTATCCTAACCCCATCATTCAAGATCCTATTTTTTAACCTAAAAATCATCACGAGTATAAAATAAACCAAACACCTTATAACCCCATAAATAAAGACCCTCATAAAAATCCTCATATTTTTATAGGTTTGGAATAAAGGAAAATCCACTCAAGTCCTTCCATGGCTATCTATAAACAGATCCCAAGTGTCACGCGTGGAATTCATGATATTCATCCCTCTCAGTCCATCAATAACTATGCATACATGAGTCAATGTATCACTTGAGTTTATATCAGATAGATACAAAATGAGTCTACCCATGGTATTCATAAAATAACCCATGTGTCACCCATTCATTATAATAATTATTCACTATATTCATTTAATTATTAAATATAGATGAGTCTATCTATGGGTATAAAAAAATGTAACCCACCTCTCACTATCAGCGTGAAAATAAAGAAATTTTTATTGGCCCAAAGTATAACCATAACATATAAAATCCAATTTTAATGTAATTGTTTATTACATTTCTATAATCAATTAACACACCATAGATGTTTTTTTGAACTGTAGCATTGACATATCTAGCCAAAAATCTCCAAATCACTCCCATTCAATGTAATTAGGAATATTTTTATAAATATGATCTCAAGAAAAAGTGAGTAAAAAATGGACAAAGGAGGTGGGATGTGACATTCCATTCCCACTTTATCAAATTAAATTATATCATAATCTTTCTATTTAACATCCCATGGAAAGGGATAAATAACATCCTTTAGAGGTTAATTAAATACATAGGCCACCCACGGTGGTTTAGTCTAACTTAAATAAACACCCAAGGTTGGTTCAAATTCATGGTAATTATATTTTAAATAACTAAAATTGTGTCTAACGGGTCATAAAGTTCAAGAAAATACATTTAATTTATGAATAAATTCTTATATTAATTTTCACTCAAAAAATTAATTACATTGAAGAAATCCATATATTCAATATGAATAAATTGAGGTAAAATCGTCAGACAAACTACCACAATTAGGTCGTAGTCTCCTTATCTTTTGACGTCCTCTAATCTATGATAGAATGGAATAAATATATTAATGATGCATCCAAAATAAAATTATGGGATATAGGATCTCACTAAAATAACATTTTTATGAGGAATTAAAATGCTAAATAAAAACAAGAGAAATAGAGAAGCAAATTATAACTATGCAATGAGACCATCATTATTTGAATTAGATTCCAAATTAAAGAGATATTTAAAATACTAGGTTAGTATGGATGGAATCTCCCAACATGAATGAGCGGTGGCCTTTGAGGGATTAATATTAAATTTGGTAGGGATTAAACACATAAATCACTCTAGGGTAATGGTAATTTCACCAAAAAATGAATGGCCCTTTAGTTTTACTCAACAGTAGGGAAAAGTGCTTAATAAGATACGATCACTTACTGGAACCCCTCCAAATATTATCATGACACACAATTAGTCAAACCATGTACTGAGAAGTCCTATTTCTACTGTGACCCCACTATGAACTCTTATAAGGAAATTTTAAGGGATCATACTAAACAAATAGCAGCCTACAAACCTCAATGAAAATACATGTTCCTACAATCTATCTCCTAAAATAAATTTTTCCCTGAATGTCCCTTCCAAGGGTGGTAAATCACCATAACAGAATAACTCTATCCACCTGGCATGTACATTCCCCCCCACACCAAGTCTCATCCTGTGAATAGTTGTGCTACCATAGAACTCATACTAGAGTAAGAGACAAAACTGATAGAACATCAATGAATTGATAAAAATATGGATATTATGTTCCTTAAAGGAAACATATACCTCTAACTCATCCTCATTATGTTAATGAATATGATATGAATTAGAGTGATGTCAAGAAATCTATGATACATGTGAGATGTAATGAATTTCAAGATACTTATGAGGTAACTTCAACCAAAATGAAATTGTCCCAACTATCTCCAGACTCTTGAAGGACCATAAATAATAAGTTTATAACATACCATGTTTCTAAATCATTAAATTCACTTGTCTAGGTGAATCTCAAAAGAAAACATGTCTCCCAATGTTAACATATAGGTTTCCTTGGTGAGAACCATCAAATGATTTAATTATAGAGTAATCTATAGAAATCCTCTTTTTAATAAGGTGAAAAACTCTAATGTCTGTATAAAGAAATGAATATATAGTAGCATTTCGTCTTTTTAATGTAAAAATATTAGGGGTGAATGGTACATTCACCAAATAGGGCCTCATAATGATCCAAATTTATGGTCTCCATGGTAGTGTTATTTTATGTAAAATTGGTGGAGATAATAATTTATCACATTAACCTCAGAAATCAATGACTCATGCTCAAATAATGTCTTCTAAATAATATATTGTATTCTAAAACTGACTATATTCTATGGGTGATAGGTTGTGCTCACTCTCCCATGTTGATCTTGGAGATCCTATCACAAAATCTGTGGTGATATTATCCCATTTCCACTTAGGAATATTTACAGTTTATAAAACACCCATTGGTCACAGGTGTTCCGCATTAACATACTAAAATATGTCTCAATGAGTAACAAACCCATATATCTCCCTTTTTATCCCTGAACAGTAGTATTTTAGGCACAATTCATGATAAATCTTGGAGTGATCGGGATGCATAGCCCAAATAGAGTCCTGAGACTATCAAGAAAACTCCTTTTTAGAGCTTTTTTGAATACAAATATGTTTTGGAATTGAATGGTCTTATCCTCATCAATGATCCATCAAGGAGGTATGTCTTTACATGAAATTCCCTATTGCAGGACCAAGCCCTCATAATCTGATAACTTCTTCATATTCACTCTCTTAAGAAGCTAATAGGTAATATAGAATTATGAATGTACAGACCATCCATGATAGTATAGGACAAAAATATGTATTTTAAAAAATATTTCTATAATCCACCACTTGTTATTTTCCTTTTGAACTACCTATGTATATTTCCTCATACTAATAGAATTAGCAACGAAATTTTCTATTTTGAGCATATATATCATGATTTAAGCCAATGGACGTGTGTTATTAAACCAAAAATCATTTACATAGATGCAATTAATGATGTGTATGGATTTACTTGTTGATTTTATGGTCATTATAGTGGAAAAATTATATCCTAACAATTATTACATCCACCATCTTTTGTCTTTTACATCTACAGATATCTCAAGAGTGGACATAATTTTGTTCATCTAATGTGTCCTTAATTAATATTTCATTCTATGACTTTAGCCTCCTTCATCAATACTGATAATATCTAGAAACATGATGAATCAAAATATACAGTATATCTACATTATAGATCATGTATTATAAAAAAAATACTGAGGTAGTTATCTATTTTATCACCAAAAATATTTTATTATAGCCTTTTGATCATTGAAGTATCACACCCTTCATAATCAATCAGAGAAGAGGCGATTCTTTTACTGATATGTCAGGTAGGAATTTTTTATAATAACTAGTTATCCCAGAGAAACATTATATATAAAATAGGTTCTAGTGTTTCTTTTAGTTCAATACCGCTCTCACCTTATTAGGGACAACTGATACTCCTACGGTTAAGATTATATGACCCATGAACTAAACTTTATAGATCCAAAAGTAGTATTTTGTGAGCATAATATACAAATGATCCCCTCTCAGTGTACTGAAAATTAGCTCAATATTTTTTGAAGTGTTTCTTCATGTGGGATAATATGCCAATATTGTTTATAAAAATACCACTATAAATGAATCCAGTTAAGGATGGAGGAATTCTTATATCAGTTATATGAAATTAATTGTTCATTTACGAGACTGAATGGAATGATTAATTTATCATACTAGAAGTATCCACTATGGAATAGTGTACATAGTATATGTTATATTCTATGATGGATATGATGATAAACCAATATCACATAGATGTTGTAGAAAAACTTTTCTCCATGGAGCTAGTGGAAAAGATAATATATATGAAGAAAAAGATAATAGTTCTTAATTGTATGTAAGTTCAATCGACAGTAATCTAGGAAATTATCAAGGGTAATATTTTCCTTCATGTCATAAAGGATCAGTGAACCACATGAACACAAAATAATTCATATGAACCCCTTAGCATTCAAATAATTTAGCCACCACTTGCGAATTTTCAACATAGTGTTATACATATTTGAAGGAAAAATTGATACTAATGTATCTATAGGTACATGCTCGATTAAAAACTATACATATCTCTTAGGTGGTAGTCTGAAAAAGTAATTCAGGAAAATTTCATTGTAATTGTCTATAAATTATTTTAATTCTTTTTAATTAATCACATCATTATCTACCTATAATCTAACAATATGGGCCATCATTTTTCATATCCCATTATTCTTGGGTCTATCTCATCTCACATTAACATCCCATTCATCCATGTGAATAAAAAAACCTCACAATAATGATGTGAATGTCACCCTTTGTGGATGGATGTCAACATAATTTGGAATGATAACCAACCAGTCAATCATAAAAATCATGTAAATCCCTATAATCAAGATGAAAAAGTGTCCCATAAGAAAGAACACCCACAAATGTCAAGGGGGTTCTCCCTATACTCGTGATCACTCATCGATGGTATCCCCAACAGAGTATTATGTGTCAATACACCATTGGATAACTAAAAATTATGTGACATGATATCCACAATGGGTACATATATATGAAGAAATGAGAAGCACCAATATCAAAAAGAGAAGATTCTATATTAGAGGTGACCAAGACAGTACCTATCAAAGTATATTGTCCCACACTCGGCTCCATAGAAATAAGTTTCATTACATACATCTGGCCTAAAACATGGACTAAAAATATATCCTATTTATCATGAAATGGTACGCTCCATTGGATTTGTATGTATGGTTTATGGATACCCTGACCACAACCACCTTATCCACCTAATTGGGTGACAACACTCCCTATCCATTACTAACGTCAGTCTATTGACCCCACTCCAAGATGTGCAGAGAGTGAAAAACCACTCCCATTAGATAATGGTGGAAATGCTTTGCGATATAACTATAGGTATACTATCCTTTTGAATGATCTTGACCCAAATAAGTCACATGTTAACTAATTTTTCATATATACCACTCTACAAAACTGTTGAAACCTCACCTAGCTACATGAGTATGTACTATTGCAACTAATATCTATATTTGGATTTCTATAAGATACATCCTACTTTCGTCCAATGTAATTCCAGATCCAAGTCATGAACTACAATATCTCACACACCCATCCACTCTCATGTCACATTCCATGATATGAAACTAATTGCATATTCCAAATATAGTAGTATTTCTAATGAAATTTACATGTGATTAGATTTCATGCATAATACTCTCACTGAATCAACTATCTTCTGACAACTCGACACATAATAGAATAGGTGTGAGTCACTGATATTATTTGGAATGGGAATAATAGTATATAATAGATAAGGTTCTCTACATAAAGTGCATAAAACATTGGGATTTATCAAAACTCAACAACTCTTTATAGAGAAAATAAGAAATGGATGTATGAAAATACCTCAATGATTTATTCCAATGATGATACGTCTGAGAAATAACATCCCACTATATCCTTTGGGAATATTATCAAATATAAATGATGAGATTAAATATCCTCTTTATAGGTGTCGTTAGATGCTATAAAATCAATAGAATATCCACTAATATGTAGTCTGTGGTCTTCTATAGCATTGAATCATTGGTGTATTCTACTGCTATAACATGTGCCTCAACTCTGTCATAGTTAGGGATGATAAAGGGGATCCAAGAATTATCAATATATATAATAGTGACCTATCATGAAACTAGTAATAAGTTCTAGTATTAGGTATAAATTGAAATTCTATATGAGTCACTGCATGATGTTCTACTGGTGACCCAGATCTAACCTATTCCAAAGTAGAGTCGTCGCAATCCTCCTAGTGCATGATTTGAATCTATGTGTAATGTATCTAAAAATAACAAATAACATGAAATAATAAAATAGTTCAAAACTATTAAAATAAAATAAATTTTAAAAATTGGAATGGAACATCACTTCCCATATAATATTCACACCCCTCTGCATACATCTATGGCCATTTATGGGAATCACAGAGATCATAAGGTAATACACTATTATAATGGCACTTTTATATGCAAATTAAAATATTATCAATAATATATACATAGAATGGAATATTCATGACAAATAAATCCTTATTTTCTTATGAAAATTTATGATGCAATACATAGATTTCATATCATCCAATGTTAAAAATCCCTAGACATAAAGAACATCAAACATCAAATGAATCACCCAACTATGAATTTAAAAATATTATAATAATAGAAACCAATAACAATAAGTCCCATCTATAGTAATTTGGATTTCTACTATACATGTTTTAGCTACTCCCAAACACAGAATGATGACCCAATCAAAAAATTTCTTATATCCTTTATACATTCCAAAAATAGTATGGCATATAAAAGAACATATGATACAATTTGTCTCCTCTCAGGACGTAGTGTACTCAACAGAAACTATAACTGATTTTCAACATAAACGAAAGTGCATTTCTTTGTACAAATGAAGTTGCTGACTAGCAGAAATGATCCATGTTTGAACTGTGGGGGGACTACAACCATTTGAATGTACTATAGAACAACAGTGCAATCATATAAATCAATAGAGTAAGTATATATAGATTTCTGAATAGATGAAGAATAAAAATATAACATCTATTAACTGTGTAACAACATAAATCAATGTGATATATAAAAAGATGACCATTAATGGCTATAAAAATGAAATAATGGTATTAATGGTAACATATACACGTATATACATGTATACCAAGAGAATCACAATGAATCAAAAACAATATATAGAAATAATCCTGAGTTGTATCTTAGTATTTTGATACCCCACTCTGAGGATTTAAAAAATACAGAATCTAAAACTAGGTTCTTTCCCTATCTCTATGTGCATCCCTGAATTTTTCTCTAGGTACCAATAGGTTGCCCGATAAAGGTGTGAGATATACACAGTAGGCCACCACCAATGGTGTCTAATACCATCCAATATTGGAATATATATAATAAATAGTATTATGGTAATAGAAAAATATAAATTATGTCTATAAATAAGTAAATTACAAACATACAACTTCCCATGGAATATCCATCTGCTGCTACTAGATTTGGCCTAAGTTTAACTATCTCTTAGTAATCAATCAATTATGATTAATGTTATAATGATGTTGTGTGAAATTTCCCATAGACCAAGTACCACCCAAATATAATATCCAACATTATGAGTATAATAATTCCATAAGTAAAATTTAAATCTCAAAATCATTCGAATATTTTTATTTGGATCAAAGATGTAGAGTATAATCATTTTATTACTATTCATTTCATATGTAACTAGAGCCCATCCTTGGACATCCAAATTTGAAACCTAGGTATTTCTCCATGTGTAACATGAACCACATACCATAAAATAAGATCCAATGAATCCCTCATTGTAATACTAGTATCACCCTACACGTGTTATGATGTCACAGCCCACTGATTTCATCCATAGTGGTCCATAAATTGATCCCAAATTTCACCCAAGGAATACATGATAATTTGTACTCTGAGTCCATCAATAGTAGTCTATATAGGATTCTATATATCACTTTGGATAATATGATATACCTTCCAAATGATTATATCCACGATGATTATAAAAGAACCTATGTTTCACCCAAGAAATAGAATAATCAATCATAGAAATCATTTAATTTTCAATCATGTAATGTATATCAATGGAAATCTTAAATTGGAACCCAACTCTCATACTCAAAAAGGAAATAAATATATTATTATGGGACTAATTGGTAACCATACAATATAATTTCACATTTTAATATTATAAGACATCACACTTATATAATCAATTAACTCACCAAATAATTTTTCATGAATAAATGAATGGGCTTTGGATGCCTAGAATTACATGAATCCTCCAACTCAATGTAATTTCGAATCAGGATATATATATCATATCAATTCTAAGCAGATAAATAAATTCCCAAGCCATAGGTACATAGCCTTCCAATAATCCTTTATTAAATCAATTATGTCATAATCATTCCATTTAAAATCCCAATGCATGGGGAAAACAAATTAAATTAATGTTTAGTAAAAAAATATGCAACTCATAGTGGTTTAATCTCATTTAACAATGAACCAATGGGGTGGATCAAATTCAGGGTCCCTAACATTTAGTTTATACTCAATGGGTCTGAAGTATTATATATTTCAATCATATCCATTTAATATAATAATATATTCATCTATGATTTATAACTTTTAAAATATATTTTGTGGAAAAATTAATTATATATAACACTAAGAATTTTTTTAAAAATAATGATACCACATACCTTATCTTGTTAGTCAACTCGTTATTACATGTTGTCAACTAATATGGGATAAAATGTAATAATTCATGAAAAGGGAAAACATCCCTAAAATAGTGAATATAAGCTCACTCAAAAATCAATTAATCATTAGGAACACATATAAAAAGGGGGAAATTGGAATAGATAACTCATTAGTGGATATCCAATGAGACTAATGGTGTTAGAATTAGATTTTGGATGTGGGATATATTGAAGAACCTAGAATTGACTTATATGGAATCTCTCAATGTGACAGAGAGGTGGAAGCCACAAGAAAAATATGAAAAAAATATGGGTTACCAATATAAATCCCATAGTTAAAAAAGGATAATTTCAGCCAACATTTAAAGGGTAAATATTTGGATACATGGTTTGAAAGAACATGCACTAACCATGAATGACTAACTACCTAAGTACCCCTCTGTGTATGTTTATGGAACAGTGTTAGACAAACTATAAACCAAAAGTTTATTGTCCCTATATTTAAATTTCTATAGAAATCCTATGTGTGAGCAGTCTTTGTCACACAAATAGGGTAAATCGATCTTCCCTCTCCTTTGTATTAAGACACTCTATCATGTTTACCCTAACCCAATGGAATCATCATTACACTTCCTACTAAATGCATGGATCATATACCTATTTCTATATCTTGACATCAGGAAGTATATAAGCCCTAGAAAATCTTGTTTCCCCTATTACCCAACTAGGAACTCTCGTAAGGAATATTTTACAAAACTAATCAGAAAAATAAAAAGGTTTTATACCTTAATGAAAATCCCGGTTCTTATAATCCTTTTTTATAACTGTATTTAATGTCCAAAAACGTCATATTTTAATCCTCTTTGAATCCTACATTTCCACTCAACAATGACTATTTTTTATGTCCATCTATGATTTTTATCTATTATTTTGAAAAAAACATTATTTATGAATGTAGGCCTGATAATATACTAATGAAACCATGTATCTTCCTTGTGTTTGTTTTATTACTATGATTTTTATACTTTATGCATGGAATTCATGATTTTGTATGTATAAGGATGTGTCAGGTGGGCTTGGAATTATATATACCACCAATTAATTTTATAATGTGGTGTATACAATGAGATAATGTGTATTATGTGTGAACATGGATCTAGCTTAGTTCACAATAATGGGTTTATTATTGTTTACATATTTTATGCATTATCATGATGATAGACTTATTCCCAACAAAATGTGTTATTTGAGTAGTATGAATTATGTTTCATTTTTATGCATTTGACAATCCATTAATTTATCAAATGTTTCCCCCATTATTATAATTATGATATTTGTAATATAATTTTATGATGATAATTATTCTCACACATGTAATAGTGATTCATATACCATATTATTCCTCTTACTAAGATTTTAGATCACCCCTTTCATTGATGTATATACTATTTCGAATACTTTTACCATAGAGAATGTGAGATACTCTATGATTACAAATAAGAATGAATTATATAACGTTTCTAATTTATATTTCATTAATTATGTTTGAGCCTTATTTACCTAAAATAATAAACCATTGAATCAAGGGTAATATTATGATTATATTGTTTGTCTTCAAACTGATGGTTTTTCTATATATGAATATGATATTTATCTACTATATATCCATTAAATCTATATTTAACTTTTCAAGGACATTCATATTTCTTAAATATCATATCATTTCAAGATACGATGTTTTAAATTGCATATAAATTGATTGACAAAGGAAGGAATGATAATACATATTATTTATTCAATACATACATTTATTAATAACTCATTTTAATGAAATTATTTTATTATAAAATATTTTTGTATGGAATTGGGCTTAAATAGATGGGTGTAGAACAATTATAGATAGCATGTCGACACATCGACTGGTCTCATGAGACAAATCAAATTTTTATATTAAAAGTGTATTTAGTGTATACCAACCCATAGATTTAATTAATCATAGAACAAGTGTAACATCCCAAGTATGTAATAAATAATAGATATTTTTATCTATGTGTATTAATGAATTAGATAGTGTTTTAGAGTCTTAAAATTAAAGTAAATCCAATCTTATGTATGGAATACAATAATATTTTTAAAAGATTGTTTTATTTCCTTTTGATGGAAAACCACTTTTAAATCTATATTTTGAAAATTTTATAAGCTATGTTTTTCAAAATAAACTTATTCTTCATTATAGGGACATCAAAATTTACATTGTGTGAATTTTTGGTATATTTCTGATAAAGTTCATTTTTTTAATGAATTGTAAAAAATGTTGTATTTTAATTCAAAAAATCTTTTTAATCTAATTTATTTATATGATTATATTTTCTTTTTAATTGGTTTTAAAGTGAAATTAGAATATATTTTTACCATTTAATCCAATGGTGGTCGTTGGAATTAATTTCACCATGAAATTGGACTTAAACTAGTGCCAATCTTTTGATACTTATTGTTTCATAAAAACACTCTATTTTTCATTTATGGCATACCTTTTTGGTTTTCATTATGGGTAAACGTGATATCTTCATTTTAGGAAGTGAGGACTACCGCCCCCTCAAAGTGATTTGATTCGTTAATGCCATATTTGGGACGTATAAAGGATGTAATTAATGATTTTATATATGGTAATATACTGGAATTATAATATACCATTATATCATTAGGATTCCATTTCATAAAATATGAAATAGAAACGAAAGTAGTGTTCATGTGTACGTACGGCTTACCGTCTCCATGAACGGTGCATTTCATTTCTTAAATCTAAACGTTATGTAATATTATAAATGCATGTATATACTGGATATATATGATATATATGACATATACATCATGAGTATAACTCTGGATATAATGGATACATGAAAAACTTGTAATTATAAAGAGTTTATTTTTGACTCAAGTACCAATGATCGTTAAAACAACCGTTAATAACTTAAATAATTACATAGTGTTCATGACATGGTAATAAGTGATATAAAAGGAATAATGAACATGAAAAAGGTTCTCAAGCAAGTAGAAATTAACTCATGTTTATTATCCAGGAGGTTAAATAACGATGGAGTCAAGTCGGACCTGAGGTATGGGACTTCGTCTCAATCTCCTTTCATTGAGGCATATTTTGTTTTATAAACAACCATCTTTTATACGGTGTATAAACCCCTTTTACTTTTATGTTTATATAAAAGAAATATTTTTTATACGAAGCATTTACTAAATGACAAAAGGAAATGTTTTTATCATACGTATTCGGCGACAACGACTTCTCTGCCATCGTGACCATTATATGAGTTTCAGCTTCTTATACAAGCCATACATTTTTTTAATGAAAAATAAATACCCTATTTTACTTTTCTTTTATTTTTTTATTGAAAATGGTTTTCATAAAATTTTTATTATATCAATGTGTTGTATTGATATCTTGTGATTGAAATGTGGTAATGTTATGTTTTCTTTATGCATGTATTATGTAGTACGATTATGTTATGGTTCATGGGAATTGTTATGAAGATGGGTGATTCTATGATAAACTAAGGGTGTGTTAGCCCGTTATATCTCTCCAATGCATTGGGTAACATGAACGAGTGAATCGTTAAGGTTTTCCTGAAAATATTTAGGGAATATACTGTGATGGGTATTCCAAACGTAACCAAGAGGGTTACTCCCTACGTAAGAATGTTATGAATGCCTCAAGTTACCTTTGTGTCTTATGATTTCTATGATTTATTCTTGATTTTATGAGGTATTTTAATGTGCTTATGTTTTATGGGTAAAGTATGATTTCATTCTTATGTATATATGTACCCATGTTTCCTTTCCATATTTTTATATCCCTTATTGAGTTTTTTATGCTCATCCCATGTTTTTGAAATGTTTTTTACAGGTCAAGGGAAAGGTACAAGATATGATGATAGTTTCAAGCAAGTGTCAAGAAAGAATCAATGTTTTATTTTAAATATGATTCCATTTATGGGAATAATGAATACTATCTTTAATGTAACCACATGTTTAAATCTGGAATGTACTGCAAGTTTTATGATCTAATTCTCTAAAACTCTAAACCTGAAAAGATCTTCAAGGTGTAATCTTGTAATAACTCAAGATTAAGTAATGTTTAAGGCTGGGCCCTTATAACAAGGTTATGATGACATATATTTAATTATTGATGACATTTATACATCCAATATTATAAATTTTCTTCATTGAGAAATTGAAAATTATTATCCATGAGTTTGTTTCATTGATATTATCCATGGATTCATTTCTTGCTAAAGTATTTTCTTAAATTACATGTGCTTTTAGTTATTTACCATTCCATATTTTTTATTTATAGTTTATTAATTATATATTATTATTTAGATAACTCTTACTATGATTTTTTGGTTACCCTTATTTTGTATCATTTCCCTTGGTTATAATGTAGAATTTTAGGAATTAGGTCAAGGATTCAGAATATATTCCATTAATAAGTTTTGTATTACATCTGTATTCCTAAATGGTATAATTTATGTATCTGGATCTTGAAGACTAATAATATATCAATCCATAGGTATTTCACCCCATGTATATATTATAATGTAATAAATTGAATATAGGGTCTAGGATACAATAGACTAGGTTGTATCATTTGGTATCATATGATGTATTATTGAGACCATGTAAACATGATATAGAAAAAATATATTTTAGGGAACATATCCCTATGATAGGATTTTATGATAACTATAGAATAAAATTATAAAATTTGGTTAAAAAAATTATAATGTATATTTTTTAATAAAATATATTGATGTCTTAAAACTACACGCAGATGAGTATTTAGTGTAATTGTGCCAATATTTACTAACTTCAAAAGGTGTGGAATGAGAATTTAGTCCATCATCACTTGGTGCATGAATAGAGACCATACTATACACCTATTTTTACACTCCCATGAGAAATTCTTTCATTCTTTCACATTTTATTTAAAATCAATTACAATTGATTTGGAAATATTTTAATGATTTCATGATATCTCAAAATAAAATAAGTTTATGATTCATTGATTTAAAATAAATAAATGTTCAATTTTTGTTTAGTGCTACACTAGATATAGAAATATATATTATTATTTAAAATTTCTATTTTTATGAGATAGGCTATTATATTTCATTTTTTATAAATGGTTCCTTGATGAAGGAATTATTTTAAAACTATTTCCTAATGTAGAATTTTCCCTCATAAGAAATCTAATATATCAAGCATTGGATATCAGAAGATCATTGCTACATATTGGTATTTTACTTAGGTTATGACGAATCACCATTGTTGAATTGAATATATTATTATTAATTTCTGTGATTATTATATAGCGGATAGCTTTTTGTGACAAAAATATTTTTAATTAATGGGAAGATTAATCCCATGGAATCGATGAAATAAATTAAATCACTTGATCATTTATTTATATTGTTTTGGGGTTTTATGAAAAGAAATTTTTTATAATAGATTTATATTTTTTCAAGTGAGATTATGAATGATGGTGTTCATTGACCAAAAATTTAACAGAATAAAATTAAATAGAACGCATGGAATAGAGATCACATGAACAATATTTTTTGAAAAATGTTTCTCTAATGAGTAATCAATGAAAAGAAGATAATGATTCTCACCTTAATGAAAAAGGTATATTTTTTCAATGTATGAGGATACCCTCACATGACTATATAGTATGATATACATTAAATTTATAATACTAAATGAAATATTTATCCTTTTTTGAAATTCATTATCCACATATCCAAAGGGGATTAGTTTCTCCAAATTATTCATCACATGATGAAATAGTTTTATGTTCTTTCAAAATGATGAAGAATTTTTTTTGATCCTATATATTTAGGGGGATTTTTGACACCAACTTTTCATATGATAACTAAAAAATAGATAATGTGTTTATTAAGATGAATAATTAAATGAAGCAACTTCTAACATGTGAAATTTATTTAATGAAACATCTTCTAAAATGCATGATGGAAATGAAAATTTGATACATGTTTGGGGGAAAGGGTCAGATGGCCCATGAATTTTATTAAGAGTAATAGGGAAGTGATATACAATTATCTAAAGATATTGAAATATGGTATAATTCAAACCAATTTCCCAAGCGTTAAATAATTTTAGAAAGAAGAGTCCAAGGGTAGAAGGAAAATATTATGAAATCACTACAGATTAGGTTGATGTTATCAAAGTTGTGGTGGAAAGTACCTTATTAATATCCAAGACATTATCTTATTATTTATTTGATTCAGTATCTTAATAAATAAATTTTCCATAAAATTAGATATTTACCATAAAATTTATTAAGGGAGTTGTAATTAAAAAATCTTATAAAATATATCTCAATGAAAAGTATGTGTTACAATGTTAATATTACGATACATAAACATTTTTTATTCACATATCCTATTATCATACATGTGGTTGATATTGATATAACACCTTTTATAGACAAGAATTAAAAATTTAATCAAATTTTTTATAAGATAAATAAATTATAATTTTTTATGATGATATTAAATTTATTATTATTAGAGTGGATATATAATTATCTGGATGATGTATAAATCAACCATCAGTAGCACGTATTAATGAAAATCTTGTGAAAGAAGAAAAATCATAATTTTTTTATAGAAAATAAATTTATCAAATTGAGTATTTTACTATTGTAAAAAATAAATTTAAATATTACATGATGATTTATTTATACATCAACCAGAGTGTGAAGTTTATTTCTCCACTACTTTAATCCTCAATAAAATTCCTATATTAAAGACACTATATTGAATGATTTCTATTGAATTAGTGTAGTTAATGAATCAAATATAGTAGTTGTGTGAAAAGGATTCATTCACCATAATTTTTAACAATGGGTATCCCCAGTTATTTTCCTTAATAAAAAATATAGATCCATTTGGTGATGCATTTACTATAAGTAATTTATTGTAATTATGACAACGAATAAGTATCAATAAATCATAATTATTATTTATGTGATAAATATCATGTAGATTATTATTTTTAAAAGCTTAAATAGTGTTCTAGGAATCATTTATTTCTAGAAATGTAGGAGGACATTTTATAGAGATAATTCTAAAAAGGTATGAATATTATGTGTTTATAATATATTTATATGAATTCACCAATTCCCCATCAATTTTTGTTGTTTTAATAAAGAATTTATTCTTCTAATATCTTTAAAATTTGATTATGGAAACAATTAAAGATATATTAATTTACTATAAGAGTTATGAGGTAAATTATAATCAATTTAAGATCAATATTGATTCTATTATAAGAAAACAGTTATATGGAAAATATATCTATTATGATTTCCTTCTTATGGAAATTACTTTTATTGTCCATATTATCTCCATGGATGGAAGCTTATATAATGTTGTGGAGAATAAATAGGTCATTTAATGGTCTAACCCATCAATCCTAACTAAAAATTTTGGTTTCATTGGTTTGGATAGTATATATAGGATATTCATTTAGAATTTAGACTAATTTTGTATCTTGTAAACAATGTTTACACGTAATGAAGTTATGTTCCTAGAGTTAAATTAATGAAAGTAATGTTTTGAAGAATTTAATAGGATATGGGAAAATTATTTTATTTCGGATTCATGGTCAGGAAATGATAGGGTTTGTTTAAATAGTGTTGAATTAATGAATTGACCTTGATTTGTCCATATGAAAAAAGATAATGTTATTTTATATTCATTGAGGAGGTTAATATCTCATGAACTGAACTATCCAACCCTTGTTATTGAGTTGGTATCAATATTTTTTTGGACGATATGGATGAATTATCTTTTTGGTGGATGATGTGATCTATAAAAAGAACATTAGAGACTAAAATACATCTTTACATCTAAATCAAATAAAATGAGGAAAATGTGATTGGTCATGCTACTCAAGGATTATGTTTTTTCAATGCATTACCCCGTGGGGATAATAAATAAGATAGATGATTATTTGAGAATGAATGATCATTTATTTCGAACCAAAATGGGGATTTTTAGAGATCTTATGTACATGGATATAGTAAAGATAATTTTATGATTTATAATGGAAAGGTTAACATCACCACTTTTAAAAAAAATACAAAACCAGCTTTTTTGGATAAAATTAAATGTTTATAATCTAATGATGATTATTTTTTTATGAAAATTAAATCCATCAATGATGGTAAGTTGTATGACTTCATTTTTGAATATAACATTATTATATTTATAAATATACAATATATTTCATCTATACAAGAGATAAAAAGGGATTTTTTTGATGATTTTCAGTAATCAAATTTCATTATACACCTTGGAACCATAAATTTATTTAGAAAGAGACTATGTATTAAATTAATAGAACCGCTAAAAAGAGAATTATTTGATTATTTTTTTAATAAAATTTCTTTATATACCAAAGAACCCTAAATATGTATAGTAATTTTATGGCATTTTTGTTAGGATAAAATTATGTACTAAATGACTGATTTTGTATCATCATTATTGGTTTTCTAATAATTGAATGATGAGAGATATAATCCTAGAGGAGTCATGAAACCTATTTTAATTCTAATTTTGAACTAGTATGACATTACTATAATATTTTTCAATATATTAACAAATAATCCCAGAATTATTGATTAAATATTAGTTATTATTGTTCTCTTTATTGAATTTAAAAAATTTCACACCATAAGAGATGATTTACCACTTGATCTCCTCAAAGGGTTCATCATAAATGATGTTGTAAGACATCATACTGAAATTCATTCAGTTGTCTAAGATTATAATTTCTACTCAAATTTAAAAATTCAAGAAGATTTTTTATAATTATCTTTATATTGATATTCATTTGAGCACTACAAACCTTCCAATATATAAAATACAGTCCAAAATGATAAATAATGTCTTATAAGAAATGTTACTGTCCTTATAGCGTTAATTTCAATGAATGTGGGGTTAGTATTTTCCATTGGATGATTATTATTATAAAACTAATTTCTAATGATGTTTTAAAATGAAATTGTGTACACCTTTATATGGAATTATATGGAATGATATTTCATGTTGAGATGATTTTTTTGAATGGAAACTTATAATAAGATAAAATTTTTAGGAGACAATTAAAAATAATAACTATGTTCATATAAATTATGTTAAATGAATGAAAATGTGTTATACCAATAACCGGATGAATTATTTTTAACATTAAGTGGGTGATCTTGTTTTATTTAATGGGTCTCAATAAAAGGTTGTCATAAGGTTTGGTAAGAATGGAAAACTAATCCCAATGTACATCAGACCCTTTGAAATTTGGGGAATGATTTGAGTTGTGTCATACCTCTTATAAATTCCACAAATTATATCTAAATTATTTTATTTCTTTCATGTATCATTATTATATAAGAATATTCCTCACCCAACAAATGTCCTCATTTTGGAAGAAATAGAATTTTAACGAGATGTATATTTACATTAAGAGTGTATTTGAATGTTTGAAACTACATTATATGTATTAAATAATCAATGAAATCAATATGTAGTGGATATTTTTAGAAATAATAATATTCAGGATGCAATGTGGGAGCCATTGGATTATATGAATAACCAACTTAATTTTTTTAGAATGTAATATCCACAAAAATTTTTATAATGAATTTTTTGTATGAGGCAATAATGTGACACTAAATCATATATTATGATGGTAAAATTATATATTAATATAACTATAATATAATTCAAATTTTAATATCCCAGACAATAAAATTATTCTTCTGTAAGAAGAATAATTGTTTTGATTAGCGATAAAATAAGCCCGGATTGAATTATTGAAATTTTACCCCTGAAATAAGATTTTATGAATCATTAAACATATAGTATTTAAATATTACATGTATTATTATTAATAGTATATTATAATTTTTTTAAAATATATTTCATTATATATTATATTGATATAAATAATGATAGTATCATTTGAATGTAAAAAGATATATTGTTTTTGACATTTTTTTAATGAAAAGGAATATTGTCTTTCCATTTTTAATAATTTAAATAAAAATTATTTGTAAATAAATTAAATTAAACTTATAAATTATATATCATGAAATATAATTTTAAATCATTAAATTTATTATTACAGGGCATATAGTTAATATAAAGTCATCTGATACTTGAAAAATAAAGTTCGTCAAAAACAATTTATTAGAACAATTTGTATATTTGTTATTAAATTAAGTTATAACAAAAACATTATTTTAATTTGATAAAATATATTACTTATTTTTAATAATAATAATTTATATTAGTTAATGATTTCATATATTTTTTTGTAATTAGTAATATAATTCATAATTAAATAATTACCACATTAATGGTAAAATTGGGGTTTGTGTGTTACATGATCTTGTGTAAATATTAATTTTCCACATATAATGAATTTTTTGTTTGATAAATTGAATTTAATACTTATAATAATTTCATCCAAATTATCTAATATCTTTCATTTTTTAGTATTAAAGGATAAATTATGTTCTGTAATGAAATTAGTTAGCATGATGAAGACAACAATGGTAAAAGAAATTAGGAATATAGGTAAAGGAAATAAAATTATTATAAAATGTTTATTTTTAATAAAATAAGTATATATTGAACTTATTATTACTAACCCAATATAATAATTAATCTTTTACGCACATGGAGATCAAAAGGAGGTTCTTCTATGAAAAGTTTATTTATTAAGATCTATTTTGGTTAATCTTTTACCACAATCAATTATTTCTTATCAAATCCAATATAATAATATTTTATACACCATATACTATGAATTTATTATGTTTATTTAATAATAATTATCCTAGAATTATCCATTAAATTATAATAAAATCCAACACTCAAATGTACAATAGACTACCACCTTTGAAAATAATGTAATTTGTTTTCCACAACTAACTCAATTGGATAGTCATAATGATTGAAATAATGATTAAACATGTTACATTTGACATGATATTTATTCTATAAAATTCATATATCATCCTCTTATGTATCCTTTCAACCATTAAGTGGATGAAAATTTTAGGGGTGCATATATATGACCTACCATCTCCACAAAGAGAATTGATTCATTATCCATGTTTGACATTAATGAATAGTTCTAAAAAACATCTAATGAATAATTGTGATATTTAATACATTAATATAATTATTTATATTATGTATATATATAATATACACAAGAACATGATCTTATTCAACATAAAATGCGTGAAAAAATTATATTGTTAACGCCTAAATAAAAGGTAATAATGAAATATTATTAACGAACCAATTGTAAGTTGTTATAAGAGGATTATATATTATTGTAAATTTATGTATTGTTATTTTATGAATTATTTATATTTTAAAAATCATTATATTGAATGTGAAATCATGTTCATCTAAAATAATGTGCATTCTAATGTATTTTTCTATATTTAATCTCTTTTGAGTTATATTATTAAGTATACAAATATTATCTTTTTTGTGTATATACTATATATTTTATATATTTAACATGAATAACAATTCCTAAATAATGATTAATGTTTCAATTAATTTCTATTTATTCCTTGGGGCACATTTTAATGGTTATCCATGTGTTAAGAGTCTATTTTACCATCTCAATTTGTTTTAGAATTTTATTTGTTTTCCTTGAATGAATCTTATAATTTTTTCATCACAAGGTATAATAATATAATTATATAATATATGTATATGAATTTTCAATAATTTCTCCATCATTTTTTCTATTTTTACTAGAATCAATATCTGTTATATTTAAAAAGGAGACTTTTTTTAATTTCATTTTAATTGGAGATATTTTTCATTAATGACCACGTCTATCAAAAAAAATATTGTTCTTTTATCAAAATAACAGACTTATTTATCACATTTTGTTTTATACTTTTATTTTATATAATGGTATGGAACTATAATTTTTATTGTTTCTTTAAATGTATGATTTTGATATTCCATAATAAATTAAAAAACCTATATTGTGATAATGGACTTCCCCACCACCATAAATATTTTATGAAATGTAGTTTCATCTTCACATTTATAATTATTTTTAAATAGAACAACATTTTAAAATCATTATTTTAAAACATCACTTTAGTTCCCATTATTATTCATAAGAAGATGATTTTATTTTGGAATCCTATATTCCTGATGAACAGATGGTCATCTCTTATCTCTTATTAATTCTTTTTCAACATTTCATCATAAAATATTTACATTCTTATGTTCATTACTAATTAAATTACCCTTAAATAACCCTATTACATATATTTTCCATACATATTTTTTAAATTATATATCATTGTTATACATTTTGTTTGAAATAAATTTTATTTGATTGAGTGTGAAAATAATGAAATTAATTTATAATTATTCGATATATAAATTAATTAATTATGAATATTGTTTATCAATGTAAATGATCATTAATTATATTATGAATTATTTATTATGAACATATGAGTTTTAAATAGTTATAGATATCCATTCAATGGATCAATGTCTCATGAGGAAAATGTGTTGTCCAAATTAAATAGGTTTTTATTATAGAACTCCAATTATTTGAAACTATCAAGTTTCATGGTCTTGAGGGAATATATCTTATTATGATTGAGATAATTATTTCAAATATTACTCAAATAATTAGAAATTATTTATATTTTATTATTGATGATATATTCTCATTGATATTATTTATTGATTCATTTTGTTGTCATGTTATTTATAAATTGTCATGTGTTTTCAGTTATATACCATTCAATTTTGATTATTCCTTATCTAATTGTGATAGATGCTACTGCATGTAATCATTAAAAAAATTTGGGCTCACTCTTATTTTTATTTGTTTTCCCATGATATTAATAACAATTTATGGAATTATTTCTATGATTAGGAATGGTTCCCATTACTATGTATTATATATTATTATCAATTTAAAATTGGTATGATGTATGTATTGGGATCTCTAAAACTACTAAATTGATCAGTCCATTGTTACTTGACACCTTATATCTATGAAAATGAATAAATTATCCATTATACCTCGGTTTGTTGTTACAAGGTTGTTACATGGTTTTATGATACGATTTTAAAATTCATCATATATAACATAGTTACTATAACTTAAATGAAATAATAATGTTTCAAGATAAGAATTTAAAATAAATATAACATTCCTGACATTTTTAATCATACCTAAATCATCTATTATGATTTGTATGATTTAAAATTTTCCATTGACATAATATGTTTTTGAGTATTGTCATTATAATTATTATTTTTATTAGCGATTGATATTCGTAACTCCTAAACTCCATTAAACATTGAAGTGTAGTGTGGGTGGTGTATTAGGTTGAACTTTTTCATCATTAATTTATATTAATGGATTATTCTGATCACTTGGTTAATCCTTTTTCAATATCTTATTCTCTCATGCATAAAATATCTTCTCATTCCATTCATAAACACAAACTTTTCCCTCATTCTTTCCATAAAGTAGTTCAAACCATATTCCCTCAATGTGAAATACCACTAGATCATCCATGAAACTCAATAATTATTTTCATGTTTCTAGAACCTTTGTAATGATGGATTCCATCATCCATTTCCACATTGGGTTTATATTTAACTTTCACTTCATGGAATGTAATGTCTCTTATGGTAACTTCATTATATGGCTTGGTTTGAAACCACTCGATAAATGTTAGATGATTATTTATGGGTTGATGAAATAACTAGAATCATACCATTAAATTGTTATATGTTTTTTTCATAGGTGACTATGTATTTATCATTCTCTAGCTTCAACTATTGAATGACTATTTGAATCTATGTACGAAACTATTAATGGATGTATTTATTGAGATATACCGTTGAAAACTCTTTTTATTCCATGGAATTTATTATTACATCATGCCTCATGATTGAGATAATTTTAAACCATTCCATAAACATTACTAACATTATATGAAAATAAAATAAAACATTCTCGTTGATTGGGCCCAAAAAACATGGGAAAATTCCATTTATCATATTAATCAATTTCATTAAAAATGGTGGATAGGAAATAAATTTGGATGGTGGATGTTGTCACATAAAACCCTCAATGCCATGTTTCTCTCTTGATGGTGTATTCGTAATCCCAAAAAGGTCAATGTTACCACTAATATATTTAGAGAGTTGAGTGGGGAGTGTTTTAAGTTATTACAAACAACTTACCATGCCATTTATTGAATCCTTATGATGGTCTTTTCATTTCCAATCACATTCATTTTCACAATGATTCATTCAGGTTATTGTTAGTGTCTAAAAATTGTAGGCATAATTATTGACCAATATTATGTAGAGTAATAAATCATAAGTAAATAACTCTAGAGATTCCATAATTTATAACTTATTATTATTAATATATAACACTCTTTTTTATCATATATCATCATTTATTATCATAGTGTTTATTATTTTCTATCATTAAATTTCTAATTACCAAATCTAACAAATATCTGAACCACACTATGATTCCTACCACAGAGAGGAAAACATATGATATATAAATATTTTTTCATTTGAGATGAATACACACTTAATTAAAAAATAATAAACACTGAATTACCATAAAAGTTTATTTTATTATGAGACATGATACATAAATTAATTATTTCGTAACGGATCCATAGTATCTCTTAGAATATTATTCTATCATGGTACACTTCTTTTGAATACCGAACTTAAATACCTTTTTCATAACCTGGGATGGACAGAAACATAATAAGTGATGAACACATATGCTCAGTATTGGTAAATTTGGATGATATAAATCAGTTAATATAAGTTGGAATATAGGTAAGAGAACATAATCATAATACAAAAAACACCATACCCAATATTATTAATCAGGAGTCACAAAACAACATGTTTTCATAAATTATGGGAAACTTTAAATGTATGTGAATTCATTAATTATCAATTATTTTTATTTTTGTTATATAATTAACATATGAATATATCTTGTGCATAATAATATAATATTTAAAACATGTATAAATATCAATAGGTTCACTTATTAAATCAAGGACAGGAAATATGACCCTCATTTAAACATATCTATGTGAAAACAAGTCCATGACTAAATTCATGGATATAAACAAAGGTATATTAATAATGGTGTGAACATATAATAATGTTCAAGGATAAAATTGTCATCTCAATAGAAATATATATTTACCCACTGTATTGGAGGGATATAAGTGACCTGAACATCACATAATAAAAACCATATGTATGTATGGTAAATTATTACTAAACAGTCATATTTTTATCTCAAAATTTATTTTGGAAAGGAAACATGATTTATAAACATTTTCTCATTTCATCATATCACAACACATATAAAATAAACTTTTTTCCTAAATATTTCATCTTAAAATTATAAACATGTGAGAAAAAAACCGGTTTCATGGAATCATCCTTAAATAATCATCTTCAAAAACCATATAGTTATGGAATGTGTAATTTATCCCAAGACCCTATCCTTAGTGAATCATAAAAATAATAAATTTATTTAAAAAAACATGAAATATATTTTAAAATATCATTTAAAACATTCTATGAAAACATGTGGAAAATAAACTTGTCTTTTAATATCATTTGAAGTAAAAAATCATAGAATATTGATAAAATTATTTTCTCTCAAAAGACAAGGAAAATTTAAAAAGTATTATTTAATAAAAATATTATTCATTGTGGTGGGAAAATGCGTTCATGTTTAATCATTAAAAAAGTATCATATTCAAATTCATTTTCTAAAAAGTTATAAATTACTATTTGAAAACGAATTTTTATATTTAAATTTAAAATATTTTAAAATAAACTAAAATATGGCCAAAATTGATTTATGATATAATTAGATAAAAAATAATGTTAAATAAAAAATATATTAACGAATATTAATGTGGAATTATGTTTCAATATATCAAAGTCGTATCATGATGATTTTTTGATAAAAACCAATTAAATTTCATTTTTTGTAAGAGAGAGAATAATATACAATTACTTGAATAGTAATATGATAATTTGATTATAATGATGCTTAATGGGATTAGATGAAAAGTACCATATAATTTTCATCAATATAAATTTAATTTACTAAATCCCAAAAAGAAATTAAATTGAAAGAACATAACTTACAACATTTGTAATCTCTAAATGAAAGCCTCATGAAAGAGATAATCATATAGGAAGATATTTTTTAAAAAATTAAAAAGAAATCATGTTTTATAGAATGAATAATACATGGAAACACGAATATAAGATAATATAAGTTATATATATCATGATACGTTTTTTTAAATAAATTTAATCTCTTTTATAGCCAATGATTCACCCAACTCTAGGATTAAACAAAACATGATACTCTATTAAAATATAGTTTATTAATAAAAAAAATTCTAACCTTTCCATTATTTTGTAGGATTTCAATATTACTATATAAATATTTAAAATTTGATGTATTCTATTTGAAAAATTAAATTATATGAGTGTATATTTATTATAAATAAAATTAGAATCATTTTAATATAAATAAATGTTTTTACAAACAATGAATTATTCAAAAAGTGTTTTAGTTATGATTTCTGAACATAATTTATAATTAATTTATACCAATTATAGATAATTTATTTGAAAAAATAAACTTCTTTTTTATATTACCATTAAAAACTCATATTATTTTTAATTTTTTGGATTTTTCCAACTGTAAAATTTTTTATGAATAGTTAAAAAATACCGCTTTTAAATAAAATCTATCATTTATATAAAATTAAATAAAATGTGAAAATATATTATAAAATTGTATTAATGAAATACTAGTTAAATGGTTTTAAAATATTAAAAATATTGGTCATTAGAATAAATTGAATATGGAATTTTGATATTAAAACCCTCTATATTTTAGGGAATTTTATCTTTGAAACCACAATTTTTCTTCACATCGGAATGTATTATAATAAATTGAATTATTTCACATATATGAATTGAATTTTAAAAAATTGATGAAATTTTTTTAATATGAATAATTTTAATTATCTTATATAGTCAACTTAATTTTTTAAAGAAATTATTTTTTAACAAATTAAAAATTAATTGTCATTAGAATGGAAAAAACAAGTTTAATGTGATGTTAATCTAAAAAGATAATGGTTAAAATGACCCACAAAAATGTAAAAATTTTATAGTGTATTCCAAAATTCACCTTACAATATAAAATATTCAATACCATGGTTACATGAAATATATTTATATTTGAATGAAATTTGAATTTCAGATTCCGATTGGAAATATCTGTGTAATTTCATAGAGGGTTCCCTTTCCAAACTTATAAAATTGCACTCACTAACCCAACATACTCACACCCTTAAAGACCGTGGGAACCACCATAAACTAAAAAATATATCTATAATATCAGTATAATAATTATTTATATGATTTTCCTCTAAAAATTACATCCCTTGAGTTCTTAAGAGGATAAATAAAATAATTTTATCTTACAGAAAGTAATTATCTTAACAAAGATCATTCGTTTTATTTTTTCCCTTTTATATTGTAAAAAATCCCTTAAAGATAAAATATAACAACCATATAAACTCTAATGTACTTATATTTTATTATATTAATTTTATAAAATTTATTTGTATCCACATTCGTCAAATTGATAATGAAGTCACTGATTTTGGTAAGGTGGACAATCAGCTTGTAATGAAAGGTAGTTCATATTCCATCACCACCATTCATGGATTTTTATAATGATGGATTTAAAATATTTATATGACATTTATGATATTAATATACTTATTTAAATTTAATACCTCATTTACTAGTTCACATTCTATTCTATTCCAAATATTATTATGTCGCTCATGTGTACAATAGACTACTGCCTTATGAAGCAATCTTCTTCATTTTTTCTTACACATGACAAGAAATGATATAAGGATAAAATCAATTAATATATATTAAATATTTTAAATGATTTTTATTTTTTAAAATTAATTAATCTCACCATTTTAATAATTTCACTTTCTAATAGAATAATTTTGTTGCTAATGCATATGTAGGACTTAATATCTCCACAAAGCGCTGTGATTCTGTTTCAAAGTTTAGCATTCATAAATTTATATAAAAATATATATAATGATAAAATAAAATATATATAAAATTATTAAAATGTCCTATATGAATTATATATATATATATATATCATATGAACAATAATCGGAACATTCATGACACAATGTTCTTGAGAAAACAACAAAATTAACAACTAAAACAATGAAAATAATGAAATATAGATAACAAATGGGGGTAAATTATTATAAATGAATCAAATATGATATAAAAAATATTATAATGGTTATTTAATTTGTTAATAACATGATTTAAATATTTACATTAATGGTACATAGACAAACAAAATGAATTGGACAAGAGAAAAAGGATTCCATCTCACTATTACATATGTGATACATATTCTAGATTCATTAATTATTTCATTAGTGTGGTGTATACACTACCCCATTGTTGTTTTATATCATAAATATTCATATAACCATGGTATTTAATGTTTTAGTAAATTTATTTATTTTATGTTGGTTACATTTCCAAAGTTACTAAATATGAAATGGTTTATTTCACAATCTGCACATTATTCAAGAGTTTTTATGTTTACATATCCCTTTGTGGAATAATTTTATATTTAAATATTAAGATAATTATATTTCATTCATCTTTAGTTTTTAAATATCATTTAAATATAATAATACAATTCCCTACCTTTTAATATTTAATGTCATTAAGAAACTATTTTTATGACAACACACCATTATTTCTCTTTTTGTGTAGAAAACATTTATCACCAAACCTGTTGCCTTCTAAAAAGGTTCTCAAAACTCATTTAAATTTTTTTATTTTATTTAGTAATTAAATTTATTAATATAATTAAATTTATAATCTTTTTGGAAGGAATATTTATTTTTTCAAAAATAATTCTCATTTGTATTTTTCTGAAAATTTGATAGGGATCATTATTCTATCATTTATTGAATGAAAACCAAATTCCACTTTCATGAAAAATTAAATTTTTAAATTTTATTTTACATGTAATAAAAGTATTTTATCAATGAAAAGTATTTTCATAATGGTTTATGATATTTTTAAAGGTTATATTGTCAAATAAAGTAGTTATATTTCTCAAAAAAAAAAATCATGGATAATTTATTAGTATTTTGATTAATCAACAACGCGAACCCCATATTTTACATATATTAAAATAAGTATATGTTGTATTTTTACCTTCAATATTCATTATCATTATTTTTTATTATAATTTTTATCTGGGGTGGACATTCATATTACCATTCAATGATTTATTTGTGATTATTTATGACTATTTTTATTTATTGGTTCTACATTGTTATTTTATATCTTAGTATTTGAATAAGAAAGTTTATATTGATTCTATTTCAATCGATTATTTTGAATAAGTAATTTGACTTAGTATGTTTTGGTGTGGTCCTGATATGTTATCTAGATGTATAAATTGTCTTAATGAGGCAATCAATATTGGGTGTTTGGTGAAATTTAATAATTTTTTAGAATCCTTGTAACAAGGATTCGATGATATGTTTTAGATATTTATCATTGTGAATTCTATATTTGTTGAATTTATTTATTGATAATCCATGTGATTATTCATTTATTAAGAATATACATTATTATTTTTTCAATATAATGTGATTATTTATGTGGAAATAATTATCATCATTTATTATAACCTTTTTATATTCACGTTGTTGGTCAAGTGGTATTTTCTTTAGTTATTATAATTATTATACTAATCATTCCATATTTATTCAAATATTAAAATATTTTCATAACCTTATTGGGCATATGATCTCACCACATTTTTTTAATTATTTTCCACAATATTTAAAAATGTGTTTAATGATTGATATGTAGAGATACTCTATGAGGAATAACATTTTTTTAAAAGAAAATATTTATATATTATATATTTTCAATTGTAATAAATATATAATATATTTTTTTATACCCATAATAATAAACTATTCACTATTTAAGGGATGTGATCCCTTGTGTCTTATGAAAATGTAATAATGTAGACATCAGCTCCGGGTTATTGGGGCCAAGTTTGCTATAATTGTTATAAAAGGATGTCTAGAAAAAATATTTGGAACACGATTTAGGAAAACATGGATTGAGGAAAATAGAACTATGACATAAATTGATTATTAATATAGATATACATATTCATTTTTTGGAAATAAATATATTATATGGAATTTTTTATAAAATACGTCTGTATATAGATAATTCAATTTTACATTATTCTGAAACTGATGTACCTAGGCTTATAACTCCAAAAAAAGAACATTTTGATTTAATTAATCATTATATGGTAAATGAAAATATTCAATAAATAACACCTTGTTTGAAAATATAGGTGGATATGCATAGGATAACTATAAATTTCATTTCCAAATGCCATAAAGAATTTGAAAATAATGACATTCCCAAATGAAAAATGTTTTTGATTATAAGATTGGACATGGAATAAATTTTATGATTATATTAAGTTTTTTTCATGATTTGGGATTAGAAATGATGTTTTTAAATGTTTGAAATTAATATAGTGAATTCTATATTTTATTATTGGATTTTGGAAGATGGAATGATAATTGAATCCATGCACGAAATCCAAAGAGTTTAAATGTTTGATTGATTGATGAAATTAAGAAAATATTTCAAAGGAAACTATTCTTCCAAAAAATCTAATCCTATGAATACATAATATATAGTGATAACATATAATATTAATAATTTTATGAGAACTCATTCCCCATAGGGATTCCAGAGAATAAGGGGATGGAGGTGAAAAGATTGGTAAGGGGAAGAATGAAAAGAATGGTTTTTCCCAATGTGATAATTATGGAATTAAAAATATAGGTAGTTGGGAGAGGAGAATGGTATATTTCCATAACTATAGTGAAAGAATAAAAGATTCTATAAATTGAATTATTATTAATGAAATTTCCAATTTCCAATTATTCAAATATTTGGTGATGGGGAACTACCCTTATAAATTCCCTACGAATTAAGAGAATATACCTCAAAATAAGCTAGGGGATCAATGTCAGACTAATTATATTACTGAAAATGAAGTGGAATTATAAATATAATTGTCTTTCTATTAATTAATTATCTATATTGATATTTTAATCAGTGATATACTATTTAAATGAATCGATAATTTTAGTTCTGTTTTACTATATCACTATTTCATAAAGGATTTGAGAGAATATGTTTATTGGTAGAGATGACCAATAAATGTGATGCATAGATAAGTTGAAACTCATGTAAAACACATAATTATGTGTAGATAACCCTTAATATGTGATATATAATGATATAAAAATGATAATGGAATTTTTGGGTAATTACCGATAACCATAAAATTTTTTAGGTTTTTGATGGTTTTTGAAATCATTGTTAGAGTTTATATTATGTATGATGATATGGAACATATTCAACATACTAATCTTTTATATTTTTAAGTATTCATGTTTACATTTTGTTTCTTTGATTAATAAAGTAATGAAATATTTTTAGTTAGACATTAATTTCTACTTGATATTTATTAGACAATATAATATTGATTTAATGAAAATCAATCAAAAAAATTCTTTATTGATTTTGTACAAAAATAGTCTTGACGTGTCTAAATTTTAATAGTTTATCAAATTGATTAATTTTATATTTTGATGTTTTTATTTAGGTTTTATATATTAATATATTATGTTTGATAAAATTCTATAACTATTTTGTTTAAAATACAATGGGTATAAATAATTACTATTTTATAGATATTATGATCTGTTTATTTTTGTGCTTCATGTAAAAAAATAAAAAATTTATATTCATGTCATGGAGTAAAGAATGATGTCAACATTGATTGAATCAGAAGCTACGGGTGAAATTGTAAGTATATTTATTATTGTCCTATATCGAATGGGTTAAATAAGTCCTCAACTCTAGGAAAAGGATATTGAAAAAAGAAATTTATCCCAATACCTTATTTTATATTTAACCAAGTGTGTTTTAAATCATCCTATATTTTTTATTTTTAGTTTTCAATTTTATTTATCTTTAACTTTATAATAATAAAATAATCATACCAGACTCTATAAATTTTTAAGCTTCTATTCTATGTATATATCTTTACTACCCACAACTATTATCAAATATAGAAATCTTGCTTTGTTTTATTTCATATGTAAACTATAGTTCCCTTTCCCTCATATTAAGAGGAATTTTTATTAATAATTTTTATGGTGTTGGGTTTCCACAAAGGTATTTCAAAATTTCAAACCCTTCATTATGTTGATTAATATTAAATTTTACGGGAATAATTTATTAAAGGGTGATATAATGTAAAAATTAAAGATTTTTTAAATTAGGAACATCCTATTTAATAGACTATTTGAAAAACAAAACCATTATTATAGGATAATATAACATATTGATAAATTAATATAGATTATTATAAAAAAATTCAATCTCATTGATAGCATTTGGGAAAGGTAACATAAGGTTTAAATGAAACATGATACTCTATTAAAATATTATTATTTAAATGTCAACATTTTAATGTAGGATCTATGTTGGTGGTTAACAATAGTAATTAATAAATTATGTAAATTTTATTTTTTAAAAATTTTCATAAAAATTTAAATGCTCATCTATTGATTATAAATAAAATAGGTATCATTTTCATGAAAAATACATATTTTATTAAAATTATATTTTTCTAAAATTTTGAATAGTTGAGATTTCAAAACATAAATTCTAAATAATTTTAACTAAATTTATAAAATTTATATCGATAATTTAAAATAATTTTTGAAATAAGGATTTGACAATTATTATATGGTTATTTTTTTGTATTTTCCTAAAAAGTTTCATTTTATGAGGAATATTGAAAAATACGTATTTTTACTAAAAAATTCATTTTCATTAAAATTATTAAAAATGTAACATTATATTATAATTTTTTTAAATGTAATATTAGTTTACTTATATTATAATTAAATTAATTTAGTTCATTTGAGTAAATATTATATTGAATTTTGATATGAAACCCATTAATTCTTTTGAAAGATTTTTCTTTCAAACACCGCTTTTTACGTGCCTCTACAACTATAATGTCAAATTAAATTTTTAACATTTTCGAATTGAAATTAAAGAAATGGATTATATATTTAGAATAATAATAATTTATTTTATCTAATATGGTAAACATAATTTTATTCACAAAATATTTAGTGAAAACATTAAAAATTAATTACTATGGTTATTGTGAAAATGGTATTACTGTGTTGTTATATTATGATGACATGTGTTAAAATAACCTAAAAACAATTTAAATACCATTTTGGATGGAAATATTTACAAATTATATTATCAATAATTCCAACCTAATTTTTTTTATAATAATTTTTTATGTGAATGAAATTAACATTATTGAATCATTAAGAAACATTCCATGTGATTTCTACAAGGTTCACATTCCCCATATATAAAATTTGACTCCCTCCATGCAATTATCCACACTACTCCAGCACCTTCCTCAACAAAAACCTATGAGAATATTTCCCCATAATACTTATTAATATGCTATAGATTATATAAACTAAAAAAGTCAACCGTAATTGTCCTTAATTGGGGATGAAATAGGGGTTTCTCTTATTGTAAATAATTATCACAACATTGCACTTTCATTTCCATTTTTCCACCATAAATAATTTAGTAACACGTAAAAAATAATAGATAAAGTTTATAAAATATATTTTAATGCTGTTATTTTTATGGAATAATATTTATCCATCGCCAATTATATTACATTTGAAAATAAATTATTGATCTTCTGTACGGTGGACTACCGCCTAACAAACTTATGTAGTACATTTTCAATCACAACCAACCATGTATATATATAATGATAAATTTACAAAATATGTATGATATTTATTATTATATTGTTATTAAATTATTATAATCTCATATATAACTTTTTTATGATCATTTTGTATCAAAAACGATAATGTTGCTCATTTGTACATTAGAGTACCGCCTCGTGACGTGATGTGATTTGTTTTTCACATATTCTTTATATGGAATATAAGTAGGATAAAAATATTGAATATATATATATATATGATATAATTTGGAATGGGTAAAATTAATATATAACCCAGTTCTTTACCCGTTGACCCATTAAGGTAGTGATATCGTTTCTCGTGTGTAAATACAACCCACCATCACTAAGAAGAAATGTGAATCATTTTTCAATTAAAATTTTCATAAATTTCTTTAAAATTTATCTAATTTTAAAATATGATATTTATAATAATTTTATCAATTTTGAAATGGTATATATGTCATGTTCAAAATAAATAGGACATTTCTCACAAAGCATCCATGAGAAAAAAGGAAAATTAATTACCAAAACATTTAAATTAATGGAATATTATTGAAAAATGGGTGATAAAATCTTTTAATATAATCCTATATAGTATTAAAAATAATATTATGGATCTATAATAAATTATTAATACCCATAAATCCATTATAAAAGAGCTATTGACAAAAAAAGGAAAATATATTTAAGGTATGGGCTTCTGGCCTCACATTTACTTTCGTGGTACATATTACATATTAACCACTTATTTCAAATGATTTGTTCATATAATAAAAATATTATATGTTGTATTATGAATCTATTTGTCTTTGTAGAATTTAAATAAACATTTTATGTCATTTCATTAATGGGGATTACGATATATATGTTACAAAATCTGTAATGGTTTATTTCACAATCTCATCATTATTCATAATTGATTATATTTGAATCTCACATGTGTAAATTATTTGACATTTCAGTGAAAAATAAATATATTTTATTTAACTCTTGTAATTTAAAATATTTTTCTGGTAATATGTACATTTATTTACAGTTATGTACATAATTTAATAAAGTATTTTTTATATGAAAATAAATTTTTATTTCTCCCCTAAGTTGGAAGTCATTTTTCATAAAATCCCATGATTTATAAAGAAATTCAATATTTTTCTCAAATTTTTGACCTAATTTATTATATAACATTTTACCCATTTTTACCCTTTACTAAAAAATTTAATATTTAAAATATTTTCTTTTTTAAAATAATTATTTTTGGGTTCTAATAAAAAATATAAAAGGAATAATCTTTATAACCTATGAAGCATGATCATATATTACCACTATCGTGATCAATCAATGTATTAATTACAATTTAGTTTTGTTTAAATTTTTACATTCAACAAAATTTATTTTTAAAATGTTGTGTCAAATTTTTTTGAAGGTGATTTTTGAAATTAAAGGTCATTTTTTATCAAACATGGTTTTAATGATTTTTATAGTATTTCTATCCATAAAAGTCATCATCCCATTATTTTACTTATTATACATTGATAATATTTCATATTTAAACCATTTTTTATTTATCTAGACAATTTATTATTATTTTGACTGGGGATGTACAATTATATTACAATTTAACATTTTTCTCTTGATAGTATGTTATTTTTAATATTGATTGGGATATGAATTAACATTTACTATGTTATTCATTAAATATTAGTTTTTATTTTTATTATATTTACACCCATTCATTTGATTAATTCATTGGTCTTAGTAAGTGATTGGTGGGGCCCGTTGTAGCACCTCGTTGCATTGGTAGGTCTCTCGTGACCATCTTGATTTGGTTTTGATCGAGGACCTACATGTTTATATAGATTTCATGAAGAAATTCCATGAAATTATGTTTCAGATGTCCATTATTATTAATTATATTATTATAAATATAGTTATTCATATTCCAATTGATTTTTTTATAATTTATAATATGCTTGGTTATGTTTTAAATCTCAAGTGTTTATTTATGTGTTTATTTGACCATAATTTATTATTTCTTTATTATGACCATTTTATTTATTAAATGTAATGAGTTATATTATTTTCATTTTTATATTGATTATTAATTATTTGTTCAAATCATATTTTAATATCTAACACTTATGGAGCATCTGATCACACCTATTTCTTTTTAGTGATTTTCCCCAGGATAAAAGGTAGTGTGTTGTTATTGATACGATGGCTTAAACTATAAGGAGTAATGGAGATATAGCGGAATATTTTTTTTAATTATAATTTTTTCATTTTTAATATAACTTTAATATAAATATATTGTTTACTCAGACTACTTAACTAGTCGGTCCTTCGGGATAAAATTATTTGTATCTTGTGATAACGTTATAAAGTAGACACCAACTCTAATATACTGGGGCCAGTATATCTACAGATAACCATTTATTTATTTTTAAATAATAAAATTTTAATTAATAGGATTCATATGATATAGTAATGGTAATTATATGAACCAAATAAAAATAAAAAACTATTGAATCGGTCATTTTTCTAGTATAAAAAATAGTGAGGGGATAATCTCTTACATCATATATGTTATATCATAATATGGGTTATGAAATCCTTTTTAATACTAATAGATTTACTATATATATAGTATAGAAAATTTTAGATAAATTGTATACCATATATTATTTACTTATATTATCATATCGTCCATTTATTAACAATTATTTATTAAAAACACTATTCCTAGTGGAAAATTATTCAATTTTCAGGGATTTTTTATTTAGAAATTAAAGACCATATTTAATGGACATGGTTTCATCATCTACTAAAACATAATAATTATACACTATAATACTTATTCATTATTTATAATTTCATATGAGTTCAGAAAAATTGGGGCTTAAAATGAATTACATCACTTCATGGAGATACTAGTCTGTACGTACGCATTATAATGTTTTAACATTTTTTGTATGGAGTGAATGAATTTTAAATATTAACACAATGTTATATTAAAAATATTTTTAAATAATATTAATATATATTCTTAAAATAAATCATTTTTACCATTCATTTAATGAAAAAAAATTCCATCACTTTATGGATATGGTAGTCCAAAAGTGTGCATGAGTGACATTATCAGTTTTCAATGGATGATAGGGTAAAAAGGATTATAAGATATTACAACAACAGAATAATTATAATTTATAAGTATTATATAGAAATTTTAAATCCATCCTAATATAAAACCATGTAAAATGGTTATGGAAAATGAATTATATTGATACGTTGATGTGGTATTCAACACATATGCATGATCGATAAATTAATTTCCAATTTGATGTAATGAAATTGGAAATTTTTTGTAAAAACAATAATAATATCGTATAATTTTATATAATTTAATTTTTTATTTATGTAGAGATAAAATATATTTAGAGGAAGAAGAATAATAAATAATGATTGATATTGCTGGGTAAGATGATTACCCCTTCATTGGAAGGTTTACATTGGATTACATCTAAAGAATTAATAAGATGGTGTTAGGGTAATACATGTATATATATAGGTAATTATATGAATATAATAAGGTAATATGTCTTTTTTTTTATATATAAAGATAAAGTTCAACAAAAAAAATTATATAAAAATGTATTTTATCTATAAAATTGAATTTTTTATTATTTATTATACAGAAAAAACCATTATATTTAGGTGAAATGATTTATTTAATTTATTGTCTAAAAATATAATAAAAATAATTAATAAATAGTGATTAATAGATTTTATTATTATATAAACTCATGCATGTGAAAAAATAGAATTTCAAAAAATATACTCTTTTTTACTTTCAATGATTTTATTTCGATTACAAAAATGTTGATAATAAATGAATTAAATTCTAAATGTGTAAATAATTATTTTTTATAATATATATGATCTTATTAATACTTTTGAATCCTACTTATTGGTGATATCTTACACATTAAATCACATTAATTCTACAGTTTCTACATTTCATTAAAATTTGATGTTTCAGTTAGAGGATTCTATCAAAGAAATTAAATGCCTTTAAAATGAAATATAACATAAATTATCATGTTTTGACATTATTATAACCATTAAATAATTTTAACCTTTAAATTAGGTCATCCTAATATAAAAATTACAAATTACTATGTCTCATTACTTCCTTGAGTTCCCACATAAATTTCTAATATTTATGGTTTTCCCACAAAAAATTTATCTTGAGAGTGGTCTTGTTTTGATAAAGACCCTCTCATATATCTAGAATATCTATTAGTTATTTTTTATAAGATATATAATTCTGAAATAGTATTAACATTGATCTCAGTTAATGTTTACGAGTATGTGAGTAATTCCCTATCTGAGATACCTAGAATAAATCATGAACATGAGAGTGATTTTTGGAAAAGACAAGTGATATAAAAATAGATTTTTCTAATATACAATCATGATTGAGATAATATATTAGAGGATTATATTTCCATTAATTCCAAATATCATAACCTTATTTCCATGGAGATATATGCAGAAACAACATATCAATGATCCCACACATTATATCCCAATGTCGATTGTCAACATTCATTTTTTAATAGATTTTACCCACTCTATTGTATAGTTAGATCATTCAATAATAATCAACCAAATTAAAATCTAGTTTATATCATAATTTCATTCACTCTATATCATCATCTAAACACATTTTATTTTTTCTATTCCTTCAACAGAATGATTCAGAAGTAATAATATGAAATCATGAGTTAATATTCTTATTGTAAAAAATTTCAACCAAAGGAATGTGTTCCTCCCAAAAGCATTGAATTCTATTGAAAAAGTAATCATCATATCTCGCAGGACAAGAATGGTTCAATATAACTATTCATATAACATAATATTATGATATATATTTAAAAAAACTATATATTTATATATTATATTTCTTCCCAGAAACATTGAGGTAAACCGAAAATCCTGCTAGGTTATAATAGAATGTGGTATTCAAAACAATAAAATTTTAATATTAATATATATCCTAGAAAGTTGACTGAGTGATAAATACTCTCTAATGTAAATAATTTGTGAATATTTCTTAAAAACAATGACGATAAACCAAATATAATTTTTTCCTTTTGATTTTTTGATTATTCCAATGATGAAATACTTGAAAATTTTCCACAATATATTCAGTTATAGGTAATGGTTTTAAAACCCCTAAAATTTTAATCTATTAGTATTAAATTTCAAATTTACCAAACAATGAAATACATACTCTAAAAATTTCATGCATCATTTTTTCCCAATATAAATAATCATTCAATATCTATA
The DNA here is from genome assembly GCA_963277665.1 of Viscum album. Classification (NCBI taxonomy): domain Eukaryota; kingdom Viridiplantae; phylum Streptophyta; class Magnoliopsida; order Santalales; family Viscaceae; genus Viscum; species Viscum album. Next base: position 1,438,925,765 of record OY728133.1, on the reverse strand, counting down.
CATCTCAATACTTCAAGTATGAATAGAGAATGGGGAATTGTAATCTTAATCCAATTGCTCCATCTTTAAGAATTATTTTAATCGGAAAAATTATCATTCTTCAAACCTTATAATTTCTTCATGATCGTTATTGATATTAATTACACTCCCTACCTTCTTATATATTTATATAACTTCCTTTTTCACCACTTTAAAAATCACACTGATAAATTATTGAACGTTCATATGTTTAAGGTAGCATTTAACCACTTCTAAAATGATTCCAAAGCCTATATTCAATATATAAATAATTATTAGATCTATTTATATCCTCAACCAAATGAATCAATAATGTTCTTTCAAAATCAATGCATTAACATTCTTATTATCCATTGATGGGTGTAAATGTATTGTTTTATACAAAAAAATTAATTCAACCAAAACCATATTCTTCAAATAATATTTTTATATTTTTATTTGCATATATAATTCAGGATTTTATGATATATATATATATAGATCAATTCTATAATCATACATATAATAACTCTATATTTTCAATTAATTATTTTCTCCCAACTCTAATTAATAATATGTTTAATTGTTCTCATGAATTTTCATTTTTTATATGGTATAAGCTATCAACATTTTATTTTCATGAGGAAAAATTTATATCACTAATTTAATTAATAGATATTTATCAAAAAAACGTTATTGATAATGAGTTAGTTTGAGAACATGTGTGATTACTGTCAATTTTTTTAGTTCCTTGTATCTTCCTTAGATTCTTTTTTCTATATATGTTGGGATCACCACCATAAAAACATGGTCAATGGATTATATATCCTTTATAAATCCCTCAAAAAGATTAAATATTATTAAAAACCCAATAGAACTATGGATGTTAATTGTTGTTAGTTATCTATGGAATTATTTAATAACCTCCTCCTTCAAGGCTGCATCAATACTCCCTTTCCTAAGATTATATGACCCCAAAATGAAACATTCTCATGGAGAATTCAAACTTGGTATATGTTTCCTACAACTTCACCTTACTTAGGATATTAAGTAAAATTATCAAATTATCATCACGCTCTTAAATTCTCATTAATTATATAAGAAATTAATCTATAATATCTACTTCAAACAGATTAGGAGGATAATTATATATTATATTCATTCAGATAGTTGTAGCATTTATAAGTCTAAATGGAGTTACCAAAACATCATATGGACCATTCCTCGTAAGGAAGGATATGTTTTGTATATCACCATTTTTGGGCATCAACAGAAGATATCCATAATGATGTAAAATATATTTAAAATATTTAACTCTATGTGTCTAATAAAACAATTCATCAATACACGATATACGATACTTCTTCTTGATAGTGATACTTTGAGTTATCAATAATTAATTTAAGGATTCATTATCCCTTCATTCTTATTAAAATGTAAAATTTCATCAATTTTTTTTCACTCATGTGTGTGGGTCACTTTTATTGATCCCCATTATATTTTATTATTCCATTATAGTAACTCAATTGGGTATATTCGATAAGGAATCTATTAAATAGGTGTAACACCAATATGAGTTCAATTAAAAACATACATTCTCAATTGTTTGAAATACTATGATTTTTTTAGTAAATACATCATTATATTCTTGTAAAATAGTAATACCATTAATGTTTGAGTTTCTCCACAACTATTTCTTATAAATATAGTTCAAAAATTGGCAATAAGACTGATATGTTTGAGGAAATTGCCACTTGTATAATAGGTTCATCCTCACAGAGATGAATGATCACACATTGATTTGGAATAATAAATGTCACTTCCCTTATTAAAAAATTTATATGATCTTTATAATGATAGATCTTATCCATGTCCGAAATTAAATAATATTCAAATACAAAATTAATAGAAATATTTTCCAGAATCATTTCCACAACAACATTAATTATATAGGAGGTATATACATTAGATATAATCATCATACCATGGAGATTTTTAATTTCTAAATCAATATCTATTCAATAATGGGGTGATGTGATTCTTTTATAAATTACTTATTGATAAATGAGTGGGGAGAGAAAGAATAACATAATAAATTTAACTCCAAAGTGGATGATAAGTGGATCATTCATAAATTAATTCTCATAATCCAATTTTCTATCCGGATTAAATACTATTCCTCATTATACATTCACATCTGAGGATGTTGAGGATGATTATCCTTATGTGACCTTGTATTAGTGAATTGATTCTCATAATTTACGACTCCAAGAATGCACATAAAATGAATGTGTGTGGTAAATTTGATTTAGCTTTCTCATTAATCATTTCATTGAATAACATCTTCACAAAATATATACATCCATTTTTTTTATATTTATCCCACACATGTTTGATAAATTTTATCATTCAATTCCATAAAATAAATATGAACATTTTATAACAATTTTTTCACATAAGAGTTAAAAAAACATGTTCCCATATATGAAAATTTTCTAGAGAATCCATGGAACTATTTATTCCATTATTTATCAATCAATGAAAATATATTAGGGTTTACCACATCCGTTTTCACATTATGTACACATTTGAAAACATTATCATACCATAAAATTTCCATTATGTTTAATTCCTTTTAAAGAATTAGTTTCAAACCTCTAATGAACTAAATAATTATATTTTGTTGTTTATGGTAAATCCAGAAGAATATGTATCTTATATTGTAATATTTTCTCTATTGGTACTTATGGATACAATGTCCATCTAGATCTGCTCTCAAAAATAACTTTCGATTTTTAACAAAGTTCCCATGGAAATTATTTATAGAGATATACCCTTTTAAAATCCCCATATTCCATGCTGTTTATTTCCCCCTCATGCATCATGTTCTTGATAAGTGTCAAATATTGATTATATTCTCCACCCAAGTGATAAACTTGTAATATAATATTCTAATGTTTTAGAATAAAAAATATTCTCTATAAAAATACTTGACTTCTTAGGAAATAGTGTATCAAAAGAGTCATAGAAAGAAGAAGTAAATTGTCATCTAAAAGACTCAATGGAATGTCCCTCCCTGTTTACTTTATTATGATGTTCAATATGTTCCAAATTAGAAATAATTATGTGAGAGATCTGAGTGAGAATACTCACAAGATAATGTATAAAAATTCCCTTGAAATTTGGTTTTGATTTAGTAATCCCATTAAATTTTACACCACATTCATTGTTAGCATAGATAATTATTACACTATCAATTCAATAAAATAAAAAATAGGTAACATAAGTTTTCAGAAATAATAATCATAATAAAATAATTCTTAATATGCCCTAATATTTGTAATAATATTATCAAACTATGAAACTTTATGTTCATCTTATATCATTATTTTTTCACCATAGGTTATTATAGGTTCTGTACTTATATTTCCCAAAAAATTAATAAAGTTATTTATACATTGATACTAATAGAGGTGAAAAGGTAATAAAAAAATAAATATTAAAAACTTTCAGATGAATATTCATTACATATCATGATAATATATTCCAAATAAAATGTAATGGTTTATAGTATCTACAGACTAGATAAATATACATAATATTTTTTAACATACCCATAACATCCACCTATAATTAATTCTACCATAGTACATTTTTTGACACACCATACATAAAAACATTCAAAATATCTTAGATGAAAAATATATATAATAATTGGTGATCTTAGATACATACTAAGGGTAAATGTAGGATACATAAAGTAATTTCCATAAGTAATTAAAATGGTAAGAGAACATTATTGGTAAATAAGAATGTCATTATGTATATCACTAATTATGATTCATATCATATGTGATTTAAAAAAATGATATTCATATGAGTACCGAATGATCAATAAAATATCATAAAAAATTAGATCATATCATAAACATAAGAACCTGGAAAAATAAAGCTATTATGCAATTTTGAATATACATAAATAGTAACATGTTTAGTCAGCAAAATAGGGTTATGAAATAAGGTCCTCATGTAAAATTATAAATATGAAATAAGGTCCATGTATAATTTTATAGATATGGAAATAGGTATATGAAAAATTATGTGAATATTAAATTTTTTTATGAAAAGAGTATTTATCTCTTGAGTTTTCCTTCGTTAACCAATTCATTGGTGGGATATAATGGATATACCTTTTAAACAATAGAGACTGTACATATTTGTTACAGAAGATCATACCAAAAATTATCATTTGATTGTAGAATAACACATGGCATGGAAATAATATTTTAAAATATTTCATTATTTCTTTGAACCATATACTATGAAAAAGAAATTGGTTTTATAGTGATTTCATTATAAAATACTTATCCCATCAGAAATAATTAGGTTTACTAGATTTATCATAAAATCATAATCATTATAAAACATCTAGAGAATGATAGTTTATGGATATATAAGATTGTATCCCTAATTAATCATATAAATCGTTATAAGATGTTTATATAGGGGATAAAAACCATTAAAATATACATTGAATCGCTATTTGAAAACACAAGTATTGTATATTTTTATTTAGATAATATTTTATCAAAAAAATTCTTAGATTACTGATAAAATGTTTTAATTGAAAATAAAATTTGAAAATAATGTTGTAATATTCAATTAAATTATTAGTAACAAAAATGGGAAGAATAAATTAATGTTTAACATTAGACAAAATGTTACCTTAATATATTTTTATAAATATAAATAAACAAATAGATCATAAAATAATTTAAAATTTATTATTGAATAGTTGGAAAATAAATTCAAATTTGTATTAAAATGGATTTATACAATCATCAAATCATATAAAATCAGAGTTTTTAATACATTTTATAGAACGTGGTCCTAGAATAAATCATTTTTGACACATTGGAGAATTATGTTATTTTATTAATAATTTTTTTCATGATTTTATTTAGAACCATATTGTTAAAAAAAATATATTACATGAAAATTTTCTGAATATATAGTGGAAAATAAACTTTATATATATTAAAATATAATTATCATATAGTATCCCTTGATGAATATCGACCTCAAATAGCCCCGAAAAAAATATGATTATGACATAACTCCCTTAACACATTTTAATATAAAAATCAAATCTTCTCGAATGAGAAACTATATAGACATTTTTAAATAAAAATAATTTCTATGAGAAGAAAAGAACAATAATTTATTCTATATACACCACAAAAAACAAGGAGTGAATATTTCATCACTCCCAAATAAATAAAAGTAAGAGGATAAACCCTTAACTCATATCTCATCTTACATTTTATGGGACCAAAAGAATTTATTACAAATACATTTTTATTATATATATAAACCAAAGAAATATTCATAAACTTTATATCATATAATATTTTCTTCAAAAAAATATCTATTTTTTATTATCAATTAAAAATTAAAAAACACTATTACTGGGACTAACTGTTTCATTTTCATATATGTTTCTGTTTTGAACATCCAATAATTGCACCTTGATTATAGATTCATCATATTTGGAAACATAATAATGATATAACTATTATATTGATTCATTAATTATATTTTCAATAACATTTATAAAAATTGTTTGTTAAAAATTAATTATATCTCATTGAGAAGATGGTAGTTCATATATAAGCTGGTGTAATTTTTTCACTTCATAATCGATGTATTTATATAAATCTAGCTAATAATTAAAATTTAAATACTCATTATTATTTCATTAATAATATATATTTATTAAATAAAGCCTTATTAACAACCATGTAAATACGAAATGACAAATGATTCTAATTAATTTTTGGAGGTGGTGGTCCAAATGTATGAACTAGCGATGTTATCAATTCTCAAATAATAGGAATGAAATATATTATAAAATATAATAGTAATATCGAAGAATAATTATGTAATTATTATCATAAATAAACATTAAAGACATCATATTAACCCTCAATTAAATAGGGTAATGAAAAAAGAATCATATCTCTTTATGGATGATAATAGACCACATATAAACATGAGTGATACATTCATTCAATATTTGATGAAAATATTGGGGAAAATGGGTTTTCCTTAATAATAAAAACATAAAAATATTATAATTATACTTGTTCAATTATTTTATTAAACATAATATATATGTTGAGGATGAATAATAAGAAAAATATATTTTAAATAGTTGGGTAATATGGTTACCTCTTATTTGAGATAACTAATTTGGAATACACCAAAGACATTCATAAGATAGTCTTAATGTATGAAAATAAGTTCTTGAAGAAATTTAATAATATATCAAAGGTATTATGTCTATGAATGTTTAATACATATTTCTCATATAATGTGAATATGCGAGGAGAATAATTGGCCATTTATATGTGATGAGAGGGACACAAATGGGATTACATAAACTATGTAAGAATAAACATTCACTTTATGTTAATTTAAAACCAAATGGATATGAATTATATAGTATTAAAATAAATGGTTTAAATATCTTTGTAAAGATGTGGATATTTCATGGAAATTTTATTCCTTAATTTCTTTGGAATTTTACGAGTCATTGGCTTCTGATGGTACCTGATTCGGAGGCCCGGTGTGCCCGAAATCAATTTCTGAATTTTAGCTCGAGTACGTTCAGTGAACGAACGAGCGAGATTTTATATATTTAATGTCAGTGCTCGAAATTGAAATCTGAGGGCACCGATGAACCCACAACACTGTTAATTTCTTAAGTGGACCTTTACGGCTGTTGCGTTTTATGTGGGGTGGAAGTAAATTTATGGGTTTATTCTTCAAATTAAATAAAATTTTGGTGGTGAAAAAAAATTTATTTTGTGAGGTGGAGCCCACACGAGCCCAAGCATCTACTCCCCATTTATTTCCCTGCTCTTTCCATTGACAATTCCCTATTAATAACCACCATTTTCTTAATTACCTTGATTATGATGGAGCGTTCCTGCATCCCTCATTCTTTTAACGTGCCAATAAATTAATTTAATTTCAAAGTTAAATTATTTGTCACCACATGGAATTAATATGTGTTGTTCAACGATTCCTGTTAATTGTGATATTCTTTTCCTTTTTGTTGGAGGATCTCTTTGGAAAAAGAATCTGAATGATTAAAGTGAGGCGAACCGTTCTTCAACAAATAACATCCCTGGGGAAGAATGCGAGGTACTTATTCCTCAGATGCACCTCGACGTCAAGAGCCTTTGTCGCCTACGACAACGACATCTCCTTCGATGAAGATCGCCAGTTCCATGTAGAGTGACGACGCGCCACCCTTTCTCTTCCCCCAACAAGGGAGGAGACGCCGCTTCCTCCTCGGCTCACTTCGACGTCACCTACGAACCCCTTTCCCTGCGACACCATCCACCACAATGCCGACATTTATCATCATTTGTTGAGGTAGAGGTTGTTTTTATATAATTCTATTTATGTGAATTATACCCTCTATGTTGGGCGTTCTTATTTTATGAACAATGGTATGAGCCTCTAATGTGGAGGGCATGAGATAATGAACAAGCTCGGACTCTCCACAGACTGTTTGTTGATGTGAGGATTGACGGGGATGATGAAATGGGACCGCAACGACGTTTGAAAGCCATCATAGTGAATAGAAGGTCCTGGGAGAACTGCTGGCGAAGATACCAGGCAAAATGGAACACTAGAGTGCGTTCGGTGATCCGCGGAAGGTGGTGGCGGCACGCCATGCCGGCGCGGCGGCGCTGGTGACAGGAGGCAGCGGCACCCCAGGGCACTGCCGGTAAAGACCTGTCGCAGTTGTGCCGCAACATTGTGGCGCCAGATCCCACGCGGCCATGGGATCTACGACGGCGGGCTGGCGCAAGCACCGCCGGTGTCAATCAGTGGTGAGGGGTTGCGCCCTCCGCTCCACGTATCCGCTCAACCACGTTGGACGAGCCGCAGCCGGCCACGCGGCAGGGTCGTGCCGGTCGGACCGGACCGCACCCAACTTGGCCGGACCAGGACCCGGGTCGGGTTGACCCGGTTCCGGCCGACCCAGTTGGTATTGGGCCTGGTCGGATCGGTCCCAAACCCCCTTTTTTGGACTAGGTTCGTTCAAACACTCATATTGTGGTCTATGGACCTCTGATTGACACACCATTAGTTGTGTAGGGATCCTTCGATCGAGACAGTCGTTTCAGTATATTACACTCAAGAATTCAGCGAAGTTTGGGTATGGTTGGGTTGGTTCGAACTCGTAACCAAGTGGGCCCTAAATGCGAAAATAGTTATAAACTGAGCTCCTGACTTCCAATTGAGGTGTCGTCAACTATGTGGGATTCCTGTTGATGAGATGGTTCTTTTTTTCATACTTCACCTGAGGTTTGGATGCAGTTGGAGTAATGCTAGGTTGGATTGTAACTGAAATCCAACTGGGCCCCTAGAACGAAAAAGCAAATAAATTTCATACTGGATATCCGTTTGAAAAACCATCAACGGCGTTGGAAATAATGTTGAGAAATGGTCCATATGATCATACCCTATGATAGTTCGGGGTACAATTGAGATAGGGCCAGGTTGGGTCGTACACGAAACCAACTGGGCCCCGTGACTAAAAGAATAATAACTCACAGCCTGGGCGTCTGATAGAGGCTGCATCTGTTGCGTTGAGACCCCTTTGACGAGGTGGTCCATTGGGATACTTCTCCGTGGGACTTTTTGGTACATGGATTATCGACCAGTAGCTCATGGAGTGAATCCTCCCGGAGACGAGCGTATAGTGTACGGAGACCTTGTAGCTTGCTGAGACCTGATGATTGCTTGTCCGATTCAATTCGGAGTGATTTGTATAGCCGTGTGGGGAGAAATAAATTGTGAGGTGGCAGACCCATAGTGGAGGATCACTACTTTGTGAGGTGGTTGGCCCGCGATACTCGACAGGAGGAGTACCTCTGTAGGCTAAGAGGGGGAGCACTACATTGTGAGGTGGCAGACCCATGGCGGAGGAGCACTAATTTGAGAGGTGACAGACCCGCGGTACTCAACAGGAGGAGTGCCTCAACAGTCTAAGGTTAGTGAGTGGAAACTCAGAGTCATGGAAGGACTACTTCAATCGACAGAGGAGGAATTCTCCACCAGCCGTGTTTTCATCATCATGAATAAAAATCCTGGTTTGAGATGAGACAATGAATTATGTGTATACCTCATGTTTGATATGGGTCACTTGATAACTTATGTATATGTATTGAAAAATACCAAAGTAGTGGTTATTTTTTGATTTCATAACCTTTGTGTTTCCTCATGATTGAGATAGGTTAATTGATAACATAGGTATAAGTATGAGCTTATACCTAAGTAAGGGTTATCTGTTGAGATCCTTCATTGTGGTTATCCTTGATGTATTTTAGTGAAACCTTGAGGGTATCAGGGTCCCTACTAAGTATCTTTATACTAACCCCTGCATGGTCTATACCTGCATCTCGCTGTGTTGGTAGTAGATGACAGACATCACTGATCGTGGTTAAGGCTTGTTGAGATGGACGGTACCCGGAGGTTGATCCTACGATGAGTCGGTACCTAGAAGAGACGGACAGACGGTCGGTCGGATACGGAGTGCTGAGGTGGACATATTTACCTACCCTTCAGGTAGGATCCATGGTGGACGATCCAAGAGCTACTTTTCACCTTTCAGCTGTTGTCCTCTGAGTTGTACATTACTTTCAGTTGTGGCAGTAACTTTCTGTTGGGCTTTTATTTCTGGCCCCCATTTGGATTTCCAGCACACTTGTTCACAACATTACATATTGTTTGCTTCCTACAGTACTCTGTTTGGTTGTTAAATTTTATAATGGAAATTGCTTCCCTTTTTTGGGATTTACTCCTTGGTTCTAGTCACCAGCCTCTGGCCTATGAAAGGAAGTCTTGGGGTAGTCACGGCACGGGCCCCAAAGATGGGTCGTGAAAAATTGTTATCAGAGGGAGGTTCTACCGCAGAACATAGAACTCTGATATTTTCAATCTATGAAACAAATGTGTTAAGAGTTCTAAATGTGGTTTTCACTTCAGGGAGTCCAGTGTTGGGGTGGTGGCCGACGTATCCATACATGAGGACCCTAACTTCTGATTTCTGGTTCAGTGCACAAAAACACTAATTGCGTGCGTGTTTTCAGAAGATTCTTTTAAATCAGCTCAAACCAGGTCAGCTCACCAGGTATAGTCTTTTGACAATGTCGCATATGTTCTTTCAGGAATCCTCCCTGCGGATGATTAGCTAGAGCCCTGAGAGTTGTATGTACTGATAGCCCACCGAATGACGAGGCCTCAGTACAGGGCCCTCTTTCAGTTGAGGCACCAGCGGAGGAACCAGCGGTAATACCACCTGTTGGGCCACTGATGCCACCGTACCTAGGAGCATGGGATGCAAGCTGCGTGAGCGCACTACACGAGTTCCATTGCCAGAGGCCACCCAGGATCCGGGGACAGACGGACCCACAGACGGCTGAAGACTTGCTGGAGGCTATGGCGAGAGTCTCTAGACTGGTAGGGACACCATCCGACTTCATGGTGTTCCTTGATAGCATCCTCTAACAGGAATCAGTAGGCAGGTGGTGGAGCCTGATGCTCCAGATGCACGATGAGGCGACACACCTATGGGCAGACTTCGAGAGCCTGTTCCAGGTGGATTTAGTACCAACCACCATTCGAGTGGTGCAGATACTGGAGCTACTGCATCTGCAGCAGGGCAACATGACAATGGAATAGTACATAGTGAGGCTTAAAGACTACTCATGCTACTCCATAAACATGGTACGTGACCCGTTCTTCAGGGCCCGGACTTTCGAGCAGGGGCTCAGTCGAGAGAATAGAGCTTCTGTTGTCTCTCACAGCATTCCGACGCAGACGGGTGTGTTGGAGTGAGCCCTCTTAGTGGAGAGTTTCCTTTCTGAGCAATCTCCAGCAACAGGACCCACTACTAGCCGGCATGCATCAGAGTCTTCTGCAGCATGCAATAGATAGATGACATAGTGGTCCAAGAGGGCCAGACCTACAGGTGGTTGACCGCACGACTCAGGATCGTTAGTGCTAGGCAACAAGGGTAGAGACAAATCCAGTCCTGCCATGCGGTGTTACACATGTGGCGGATAGGGTCACATGGATCGTGGCCGTCCGAGACACCGCTCAGATGATCATAAGATGGATGAAGGACGTCCCAGGCAGAGTTAGAGGTTCGATCGAGGCCGACCGCAAGGTGTAGGCGAACGTGGTAGAGGAGCTGGCCATGCAGCAGGTGGTGGATGACGATTTGAGGTGTTGCCACCACCACCACCAATAGGACCACCCCGACCACAGGGTGCAGATGGACATGGGAGAGCACAGCTTCAAACAGGTGAAGCATACGACTATAGAGCTCCGGAAGTAGGTGGACATGAGTTGGACTAGTTCGAGGCATGGAGGCCTTTGTTCTTGGTGCTTCTAGTTTCCATGATGTAGTTGTTTGTGGTTGTTGGGTGTCTTTGTACTTGAGCTGGTTTAATAAAAGACACATTACGTTGTGATGTTTACTTTCCTTCCCTTGGGTGTGGATGATACTGAGAGGTTCCGTTTTTAACTGTTGACTTGACTGTCACTTGTGAGATTCCTACTGGAGGAGACCTAGTAAACACACAATGATGCCGACAGTGTGACTCGACCCTTGGAGGTGAGAGTAACGGTTGGATCTCTTGGTAGTAGCGCCGATGCCTTACGAAGTCGTCTATGGAATGAAATAGAACCATTCATGTCAGGATTGACTGTATTAGGAAAATAATGTGGTTCATAAAGAGGATGAGACCATATTTCTCTTTTTTGGCCAAGGGGAAATCAAAGACGCTCTGGTAAGACCAGGGATGATGCCGACAATGATTGAGAAGGTGCAGATCATCCTTGAGTGGATGAAGACTGCACAAAGCAGACAGAAGTCCTATGCTGATAGGAGACGGAGGCCACTAGAGTTCAAGGTTGGCGACCACGTTTTCTTACGGGTCTCACCTCGACGTTGACCATGAAGATTTGGTCGGGGTGGCAAGTTATCTATGCGCTTCATCTGGACCTTCCACCACAGTTGCACTCGGTGCCTGACGTCTTCCACGTATCCTAGATGAGGAGGTACGTTCATGACCCGGCCCACATAATCGATCACGGGAACCTCCAGGAGAGAACTTTGGAGTGGGAGGCTCAAATGTGTGCTCAGTACCACTTTAGTTATACCTAGTGTGTGTTGAAGCTTTATAGGGATGTAAAGACCTGAGGTGGGAGTAATGTAAAGACACGGCAATTTCAAGGAAAGTTTTTTCTTAATTTATTTGGAATTATACGTGTCTATGGATTATGATGGCACCTGCTTCTGAGGCTCGGTGTTCCCAAACTCAATTTCCGAAGTTTATCTCGGGTATGTTCATGGAACGAACGAGTGGGTTTTTCGATCTTTTAAGCTGGTGCTCGGAATTGAAATCTGAGGGACCCGTTGAACTCGCAGCACCGGTAATTTCTTATGGGGACCTTTACTGTGGTTGCATTTTGTGCGGGGTGGAAGTAAATTTTTGGGGTTTATTCCTAAAATTAAATAAAATTTTGGGGGTGCACAAAATTTTATTTTGTGAGATAGATCCTACACGATCCCAACCTTCAACTCCCCATTAATTTCCATGCTCTTTCCTTTGACTTTACCCCATTAATAACCCCAATTTACTTAATTAACCTGATTATGATGGATCCTTCCAACCTACCTCATTCCTTTAATGTTCCAACCAATTAATTTAATTTCAGCATTACATTAATTGTCACCACATGGAATTAATATGAGTTTCTCAACGATTCTATTGATTGGGAGCCTCTTTTCCTTTTTGTTGGTGGATCTCTTTGGAAAAAGACTCTGGAGGATTAAAGCGATTTTAACCATTCTCCAACAAAGAACATCCCTGGGGAAGAACGCGAGGAACTTCTTCCTCGAACGCGCCTTGACGTCAAGAGCCTCTGTCGCCTACGACAGCGACGTCTCCTTCGACGAAGAATTCTGGTTCCGTGTAGAACGATGATGCGCCACCCTTTCTCTTCCCCGACAAGGGAGGAGATGCCGCTTCCTCCTCGGTGCACTCCGATTTCACCTACGAACCCCTTTCCCTATGATGTTGTCCACCGAAATTCCAACGTTCATCACCATTTGTTGAGGTAGGGTTTTTTTTATATAATTCTAATTATGTGAATTATACCCTCTATGTTGGGCGTTCTTATTTGTTTAACAACGGTATGAGCCTCTAACGTGGAGGGCATGGGCTAACAAACAATCCCAGACCCTCTGCAGACTGTTTTTTGATGTGAGGATTGATAGAGATGATGAAACGGGACCGAAACGGTGTTTGCAAGTCGTCACAGTGAAGAACAGGTCCCGAGAGAACCGTTGGCGAAGGTGGTAGGCAAAACGGACCGCCGGAGCGCGTCTGGTGGTTCGCGGAAGGGGGAGGTGGTGCGCCGTGCTCGCGCGGCAGTGCCTTAGTGCGCCGCTGGTGCAGACCCGTTGTGGCTGTGTCGTAGCGGCGAGGTCAAAAATCCCGCGCGGAAGCAAGATCTTGGATGGCGGGGCGGCGCAAAGCCCCGCTGATGTCAATCAATGGCAAGGGGATGAGCCCCCAGCTCCTCGTATCCGCTCCGCCACGTTGGCCGAGTAGGGGGTGGCCACGCGGCTAGGCCACGCCGGTCAAGATGGACCGCGCCGGCCGGGCCAGGCCGTACAACCCAGGCTGGGCCACGCCCAACTGGGTCAGACCTGGACCCGGGTCGGACCGGGCCCAGACCCCCTTTTTTTGGACCAATTTCGTTCAAACACCCATATCTTGGGCTACAAACATCTAATCGACACACCGTCAGTTGTGAAGGGATCCTTGGATCGATAATGTCATTTGGGTATATTACACTCAAGATTTAGGCAATGTTTGGGTACATCCTAGTTGGTTTTAACTCAAAAACAACAGGGCCCTCGGGGCAGAATAGCTTATAACACGAGCTCCGAACGTCTGATTGACGTGACGACGACTATGTTGGATTCCTCTTGATGAGAAGGCTCTTTTTGCATTCTTCACCTAATGTTTGGACGTAGTTGGAGTAAGGCCGGATTAGATTGTACCTGTAATCCAACCGGGCCCCTGGAACGGAAAATCCATTAACGTTCATACCAGACGTCTGTTTGACAAACCATCAATGGCGTTGGTAATAACGTTGAGAAATGGTCCCTATTAGAATACCCTATGAGATTTCAAGGTACAGTTGAGATAGGGCCTGGTTGGGTCGTACACAAAACCAACCAGGCCCCTGGGACTTAAAGGCTAATAACTCACAGGTCGGGCGTCCGATAGACACGCCGTCTATTGAGTTGAGACCCCTTTGACGAGGTAGTCCTTTGAGATACTTCTTCGTGGGACTTTGTGGTACTTGGAGTATTGACCAGTAGCTCATGGTGTGGATCCTCCTCGAGATGAGAATATGGAGTACGGTGACCTTATAGCTGGCTGAGACATGATGAGTGCTTGTCCGATTCGATTCAGAGTGACTTGTATATCCCAGTGGGGAGCACTACGTTGTGAGGTGTCAAGCACATAGTGGAGGAGCACTACATTGTGAGGTGGCAGACCCGCGGTACTCGACAGGAGGAGTACCACCATAGGCTATGAGGGGGAGCCCTACTTTTTGAGGTGGCAGACCCATGGTAGAGTAGCACTACTTTGTGAGGTGGCGTACCCGCGGTACTCGACATGAGTAGTGCCTCAGTTGTCCAAGAATAGTGAGTGGTACCATGGAGTTGTGGAAAGACTACTGCACTCGACAAAGAAGGAGTTCTCCAGCAGCCGTGTTTTTGTCATCGTGTTTGAGCTGAGTCAATGATTTATGTGTTTACCTCATGATTAAGATGGGTCACTTGATAACTTAGGTATATGTATTGGGATATACCTAAGTAGTGGTTATCTGTTGATTTCATAACCGTTGTGTTTCTTCATGATTGAGATGAGATACTTGATAACTTACGTATACGTATGAGCTTATACCTATGTAAGGGTTATCTGTTGAGATCCTTCATTGTGGTTATCCTTGATGGATTTTAGTGAAACCTTGAGAGTCTCGGGGTCCCTACTGAGCATCGTTATACTCACCCCTGCACGGGCTACACCCGAAACTCATTATGTTGGTTGCAGATGATGGAAAACAGTAATCGTAGTTGGGGCCTATTGAGCTGGACGATACCCGGAGGTGGATCTTACAATGAGTCTGTACCTGGAGGAGACGGACGGACGGTCGGTCGGACGCGGAGTGCTACGGTGGACATATGTACCTACCCTTTATGTAGGATCTGTGGTGGACGATCCATGAGCTACTTGTCACCTTTGAGTTGTTTTCCATTGAGTTGTACTTTACTTTCAGTTGTGGCTATACCATTCTGTTGGGTTTGTATTTCCACCCACCTTTGTATTTCCAGCACACTTGTTTACAACTTTACATACTGTTTTCTTCCGCTTGTACTCTGTTGTGTTATTTACTTTTATAAAGGAAATGCCTTCCCTTTTATTGGGATTCACGAATTTGTTCTAGTTGCCAGCCCAAGGCCTATGGAAAACGGGCTTGGGGTAGTAATGGCATAGGCCCCGAGGGCGGGTCGTGACAATCTTCATATAATAATTTTTAAATAAGATAAAATTACATTTTACCCATTTATCATATTTTAACCCCTACTAATTCCATTTTAATCTTAACCACACAGTCATAATTTGATTCTTTATTCTGAAATCCATGAAAATGTTGAGGAATTAAATGATTGTTTTATAATTAATATCCTATAAAAACATGTCAACAATCCTTGAAAAGAGAACCCATTAAATTATATTACACAATACATTCACTTGTGACCACCAAACAATCCATGATTCTGGGTGCCATGTTTTTCTCTATCTATGAATGACTTACCTCCTTGACAAGGACAATGAGAATAATTCATTTCTTGATGATATTGATGATATATAATTATTCCTAGGAAATATACTTTAAGAAGTCAATGAGAATCTTAGAATTTTTTTTCACCACTCCAATGTCGATGTCGTAAGGCCTATACAATGAAAAAAATCTGTATAAATATAATGTCTCCCTCTAAATAAAATTTATCACCCCATAAAATGCATTGTGTACTTGATTTAAGGATAATAAATCATTAAAAAGAAGGAAAAATGTTATTATAACACCCTAAAAACAGGACCAAAAATATTGATCCTTTTACGAGCACTTGGACCATTCCACTTAACCGACCACCCTAAGAATATCCAACCATAACTCTTTGTGATGACTGGGTCCCATGAAATTAACACTTATTTGAAGTATTTATCCATATATATAAAGAAAACAATTATCCACTTATAGATATAAAATAAACATATAATAATAAAATTGATGAATCTCTATCTTTTTTTCCTTTATTTCATTTATCCCAATGCACCTAGAACACTGCAGGAAAATCCATTATAAGATACTTGGAAAGGAGGGAAGATTTCTCCACCCACATGATCTAAGAAGTAACTAAATATATACTAGGTATTCCATACAAAAAAATGACTAGTCTCTAACTGATGAGAAATTATACGAAGCATTCCCAGTTGCCTTTGAACTAAAAATTCATGGCTGAAAACTTTTTTAGAACATCACAACTCAATAAATGTGATACCAAGTGGATAACCTAATTACTAATTTTATCATCAATAAAAATAGTATTCTTATTAAATCTATTGACAATAATCAATTTATATAATTTTATAAATCATTTGATATTATTTATATGAAAGGAAACTATTTTGTTTTCAAAAAATTGATTTGTACGCCTAAAAATAAATTAATTCTAATTCATTGCAGATTAAAAACAACATGATGTAAGTTAAATTATTTTATTTGATATATAATCAATAAAATTAATTAATATCATTCATCAATATTTATTAATATTATTAATTAATATAAATAATTATTTATACCATAAAAATTTCCCCAAGAGAAATCCCTTTTTTTCTCTCAAATACATCCCTTTTCATTATAATATATTTTACAACCAATGAATTAATTCTATATATTTTTCAATAATAAATTTTTATAATATATTTGTTTATAACAATACACTCTAATACATCTACCATATGATAAAGGAACCATTTATTCCTAATAAATCAATAGTATATCCTAGTTTATTCAAAATATAATTTGAATTTCAAGAATGATTTCAATTAAATTAAATTTTTCTAAAGGGAAATATATTATAAAACATCAAGGTGTTAAAAATGGTGTTTCAAGATAATAAACAAAATTTTATGCACTTATTGAAAGTTATATGAAATATTTTATGATAATTATGAATTTTTGTGATGGATTGATGAATTATGGTGTGAAATATTTATGATAAAGATTTTGATATGCTGTCATTTATTGGGGGACCCAAAAAATTTACCTGGAGTTACTTCTAGTAAATTGAATATTAAATTTTAATGAAAGGTGATCAATTTTTATTTTTAATTTTTCTTCTATGATTATTTGATAATAAAATTTATTTATTATAGTATTATTTTTCACCGTTGATGAGTTTGGATGTTAAACGTCAATCAGAAAAATGTAATAGCTATATTTCTATACAGGAAGTCGAGTCAATATAATATAGGGATTCCTGATTTTAACTGAAGTAAGTGAATATGATAACACTTCTAATATATTTTTTGTTTTATAGGATGTACATATATTGATTATCAAATTATTTGATAGCAGATCGTCTTTAAACTATCATTATATCAATGGTCAGACTGAGATAGAAATGACTATAATCCTTATCACCCACTAATTTGGATAGGGACTAATGGTTATTTATTCACAGATAATTGTCTATTCTCCTACACATCTAAGATGATATATATTATGTATATGGGGAATATTGATTGATACAGTTAATTCATCCATGATCACAAATGTTGGATAAATTGATATGCATAATTTCCTCCATATCCTTTATATGGGAAAAATTGTAATGTGATATGTATACATGAGTATTTTCTTTATTATCCTATTAATGATAATGTGATTCATGATAATTCACTCAATAAGAGATACCCCTTCTCCCAAATAACACATGGATAGAGGTTATTAATGATTTAATTGATACAATCTCTTATCCTACCAAAAACTATTGAACTTAAGAGGATATTTTTTAAACTAGTTTGATTAGAGATCTATATTTATAATTGTGTTAAATTATATATTACTGACATCAAAGTTATATATTTCATCTAGTTTTCAAATATTTATATGTTCCCAGATTTTCATATGTTTATCTTCTTCATCACTTTAGTGATTGATATATATTTGTATATCCTATGGTAATTCTATGTTATGTGGAGACATGAATTTCCTCTATCGTATGTTGGTCAGTGCATCCAGGGTAAATTATTATATTGAATGTTTGTGGTTTTTTTGGTGAACAGACTATTATTTTATTATTGATGAAACATTATTATTTTAAAAAGTTGTTAAATGTGAGAAAAGCGATGATTGATCGAGATGGATCATGGTAGTTCCTATTGATGATATTTGGTGATGTGAGATAATTTAAACATTAATTGTAATTAATTCATGTCGATAGTAAATGTATTTTAGGTAGGAATGGTAATTATGAAATCCATTCTATGTATTTTTATACTCTCCTTGGAACATACACTTATGTGTTGTTTTCATTATATCCATATAGATCAAATAATGTGGTTGATGTATTACCATGTGTTCTAGTTACAAAAAATGGATTTATATTTCCAGTTTATTGGGAATCTCTTAACAATTACCACTCTATAGAAATTATTATTTCATATTTTGTTTCTTTCAGTATATGATTGTTGTTTATGGTGATTCACATGTGTCATTTTACATTTTTCCTAGAGGGTTATATATATATATATACAAATTGAAGTAAATATTCTTCTCAATCCCATATATAACCTAAAATAATATGGGTATGTAATTGGGTATAAAATTATTTTAGTAAAAGGAACATTTATGTCTATTACATATATTCATTTAAATGATATTGAGATATCATTTCAAGGCTTCCTGGATAAGATATATTGAATGAATCAAATGAACCATTATTCCATGATTCGTATCATATAATTCTTTAGGAATTGTTATGATATACATTAATAGCTGATAAATAATTGGTTAATTATAAAATCTCATACATTTATGATTTAATTGATTAAATGTCTCATAATATGAATAAAATATGAGATTTGATGGTTCAAGGTTAGAAGAGATATAACCAATTGCATTTAATCATACATATATGAATGATATGAGTAAATACATGGTTTTGGTTGAAACCCAATAGCATATAAAAATTATGATTAAAAATGAGATTTTTTGTGCACATTCAAGCATGATTTCCTCCAATTTAAACTCACTCATGATGCTCTCCTTCTTATTTATCATTTTTATTTCAAGATACAACCTCATGATTTATGTAAGAGTGTCTAACCATTCCTTTTAGGGAGATTTGGTATATCTCATTGATGTACTTATTCAGGAATAGATTGTAGGTTTTTATATGTGATATTCATCAAGAATTAATTGATGGAAACAACATTACTAACCATGTATTTAGTATACATATTATTCACTAATATTATAAATGGATCCAATTTCCATTCCAAGTGTTTTTAGAATTTATATTTTTTCATACATCCCACTACATTAATTAAAATTTAATAAATATTTAAAAAATTATTAATTTTATCAAGAGTTAAAATGAAATTTTATTCCTAAAATAATGTTGCAATATGATGATAATTGTTATAATATTGTTGTTGTATTATGCATCATTAAGAAAATTGGAATTTTTTCTTTCAAACGATCATACAATATATGATATTATAGATTGTGATATAGTTGTTCTATATGAGATATCATATCATATAAGTCATAATAGTTATAATTCATCATATTATGAAATATCTTAGCATATGGTGTTTGAGGTCATAGTTGACAATATCATTATTTTTTTCAAAAAACATATTATTGCATAATTATTATGACATAGAGTATATCATAAGTCATGAAACAAGGTTCACCAAATACTATATCAGAGGACTAGTATTATATATTATAGATATGATAGATAATGTTCCCCACCACATTATACGATATATATGATATCATAAACCACTATATATTTGAAAAAATAAATTTTATATTTAATAAAATATGAAATAATTTTAAAATGTGTAAAATGTTTATACATTAATTAAAAATCTATTTGTGATAAATTTTTTATTTTCAAAATAGTTATAAAATCAATTAGTTTAAAAATATTATAGTTAATTTATTTATTTGTTGTGAAATATTTGTCAACTAAATATTCTGTGAATTTAAACATTATCAATGGAAACATATTTCATATTTATAAATTATGACGAATAGTTTTGATATAAAAAATTATATCAAAAAATAAGTCTGATTTTACAAATGTATACATGCTGAAAAGTAATTTAAAAATTCAATTGTGTTTATATATAAAATTGTGATTTTTTAATAGTAATTCAGTAGAATTATTAATTATAAAATGAATTATTTTGAAAAAAAAATATTTATAATTTTTAAGATTAGAGTTTTGAAAAATTTGTATGACCAAGTTTGAAATATTGTTAATATGAGATATTTATAACATAAAAATAATTTAAATTAAATAATTGAAAAAAATGTGTATATTTCATTTAAAATAATATATTTATGGTATATTACACATAATGTTAACATGAGGAGTTTTTACTGGAGAGAATTAACAATTGTTTATATTAATCTAATATATGGAGTGTCATTATAGAGAGATTAATTATATGGAGTTTATACAATAATTATTTATATATTTTATAAAATATTATTTATCTCTTATTGAAATACAAGAAATTTTCAACTATTTAGACTATTATATATAATTTCATAGTCAAAAATAATTATTATATGTATCAATGTATGGTTTAGTTTAAATTTTTAATCCTCTTTTAAAATTTTTCATTCGTCTATATAAGGAGTAACATTCTAGGGGTGATAATTAATTTAAATTTATATTACCCTTTCAATTGAATATATTGGGTTATAATTTTGAGTTTAATGGTTTATTGAATTTTCTACATATTAGGTGTTAGAATGGTGATGGAGTTGGGAAATAGCATGAATAAACTATCTTTTGGTATATAGATTATGTGTTGGTGAACCCTTAAGGATTGAGGAATATTCCATGAGTTGAAAAACAGAGGTTCGATATCTATCTGTCCATGAAAACACTTTTTTATATTTATGGATTCATGTGATCATAGGTTATTAAATGAAACAATTTCTTGTAGATTATTCATAAAATTGTTTTAGATATGTATGAATATTAATCTTTTTTATATTAGTAATTTTTAAATTTTATGAGTTGTGTAAAGAGTTACAAATCTATATAGTTTTAAAATTCTATATCTGTGTATAGAATTTTTTATTAAACAAATAAATAAAAAGTCCTATATATAACAATATTAACATGAAATATTATAACAAGATTAAATCCCCTTCCAAATTACAACATGTCATATCCCTTCAAAAAAACATATTATGACCTCAATCATCATGCTAAGTAGGTTATTCCAATGTATAGTTCACTAGGATTATCTTCAATAATAAAAATTATTAATGGTGAAAACTATTAGGATTTATATATTTTTTATCATTTGGGCTACAAAAATCATGTATTGTGACATCCCCCACCATGAAAGCCCTAAATGGTTCCCTTAGTCGGGTCACCACATAACCTCAAGTGTGCCTACCAATAATCTAATGTTTTTTGACTATTAGTGAGGGTCTAATATATCATAGGGGAGACTATACACTATTTACCTGAGTAATCCACATAAGATAGTAATATAAATAGTTTAAAATAATCAATAACCCAAATCATGCATAACCTACGAACACCCAAACAAGTTGCATGCCAACAAAGAACATGTAAATATGGTATTCCATGATTATTGTGAGAAAAGTGAATATAAACCCAAAATAAATGCAAAAATTTGAACTCCAAAATAGGACCTAACTCCATGTCTGGATGATCATCCATTCATGTCACAGGACCAAGTCAATTCCCTGCCATAGGGCCTTTTCCCTTATCTTGAGCCGTAACAATGCAATCTTTTTAGGTGCCAAATAGGGGCCATTGAAGGGTGTGAGAACAACTCAGTAGGCCACAACCAATTGTGTCTAAAAAATATTCTATCCAAACATATAGTTCCTAAAAATAAAAAATAATGGAATTGTTGACAAAATATGATTTGGGTACAAATAGTTATCAATAAACACATTCATCACATTCATCTTTTTTCCTATTTCAATACCTATACTTTCTTCAATACTAAGTTCATATTAAGAACATGTTTAATGGGTAAGTCATTAAATCATTTACACAATATCATACTCAGGTCAATTTCAAAGAATATGGTAATAAATCATGTTTTATATCTCCCAAGGGATAATCATATCCCAATACATACAATACACTTACCATGAATCCTCTGTCTTGGTAGTCTTATCAATTCCAACCATTAGGGTTATTGATCCTCAACCCCCTTTTCGATCCAATGCATTATGGGGTGGTGTTTGGAGCCTCTGTATAACCCATTCCATGGTCATAGATCCTTAATTCCAATACCCTACAATAATAAATCCATGTGCACATTATTTTTTATTCATTTACCACATATACCATATCAAAAAACTAAACATAAAAAATACTTATTAAAGTAAAAAATTATATTTATTCACATATAAGTAAAGGGAACTCTTCAAAATTGGTGTTTTCTCACAAGTCATTGGCAGCTAAGAGATGGGAAGCAGGTTGGGTAGGATGCGCACTCACTCCATCAGCCGCCAATCTGGTCTCATTTTTGAGATAGCTCTGGATTCTGAGAGGGAACATGATGATTCTGTAGGTATGTTTGAGGATGGTTTTTGGGTTTAACATGAGATTCTCATTCAACCATAAAAGTGATCTATGGGTATGTTTTGACTCGTGCCTGTAATGGTGGATCCCCTTGGGCATTTTGTCTCGCATGTGGTTCTTGTGCGGTTTCTCACTTTTTCCATAAAAGTGTTTTTGAAAGAAAAAATTTAATTTTCAGTAAAATATAAGTAAATTTCATTCCACAAACCAATACCTCAATCACCATTTATATTTCATATCCCATTTAACCAATTTCCCATTATCATGAATTAACCCATTATGTATATTCAACAATTCCAACATATTATACACTTTTAACACATTCATAATTTCCACTGTCTTAATCCAATCATGTATTTCCATTACAAATTGATAATCTTTTGGAAACATTCACATAGATCTATTTAACTCTTATAACATCATTAGAAACAATCCCTTAACCAAATTTTGACACTGAACCCAAATATTATTGGTGGATCTTATCATTTAAGATATTAATAAAAAAATTTATCATGGGGTCTAATTCATCCCAAACCAACCTTATGTATAACATTATAATTTTCCAAGCTGGGATATGTTGGGGTATATCATGGGTGGCCCTATGTAAGACATATCATCCTCAATGAATCCAATGGGAATTAGGATGGGTTCATTTCATCATTTATTCAATCATTTTACCAAAACCTAACAATGAAATCAATTTATCTAAAATTGAAAACAATGAACACAAATACACATGACAAAATCTACAGTTAAACTATGGTATATAAATTTTAAATCATGTTATTTGAATCCTATGATAAAAATACACCACACCATTTCCATAGATCAAGATTCAAGAACCCATTGAAGCCCCATCATATGATCCAATGAAAAAAAATATTTTTTACTCACTAGAATAATACAACTCAATATAAATTCCTTAATTTGAAAAAGATAAGAAAGCTTAGTGTTGTACATACCTAGTTCTTTTGTCAACACCCATTGACACTCCAAATGGCCTAGAATCAAAGGTGAATGATCCATTGAATTTTTTGGTAAAAATGGTTCATCAATAGGTTGGATAGAATATAAAATGTAGAAGAGATACGGTGAGAACACTAATGGAATTTCAACTATTTGCTTTAGAATATTTGAGACGGGAACCCATTTCAAAAGCTCTATTGCAACGAGGTCCCGTTGTAGATAGGCTATTGCAGAAAATGGTGTCGCAACTATTATTTTTAGTGGAAAGCCCATTGCAAAAAATTATACTTGTGATGGGAAGCCGTCCCATTTCAAATATATCTCTAATTAAATAAATTATATATATAAAAACATATTTTGATGGGCCCATCAAAAAAAATACTTGTGACAGGCTCATAATCCCATCAAAAATAGTTCAAAAATTATAAATGTTATATATACCAAAATCATTTGTTAAGGGCCCGTCGCCAAAAATTATTTGTGACAGTACAAGAACACATAAAAATTTAATTTTAAAAAATATATACATATTCTATTTGCGACGGGATCCCATTGAAAAAGATCCCATCTCAAATACTTAACAATATAATAATATTAATAAAATTATATTCAATGAGAAAATAATAATAACATTATTAAAATAATAAAAAATTATTAAAATTATAAATATTCACAAGAAAATATATACAAATAATTAAAAAATATTATATTTATTAGTAAAATAATAAACATTAAAAATTATAATACTAATAATAAATAATAAAAAAATATTATATTTAAAATTAAAAAATAAAATTATGAAATATTTGCACAAATATAAAAACAAAAACTCTAAATAGTTCATATAAATAATGTTGAATTCAAATGTCTTTAACATAACAAAAAAATCACTGGGGGTTAGTCTTCTAGAGGAACTAGAGGAGTTGGAGTAGATGGTGGAGGAAACTCCATATGTATAATATGATTCAGACTATGCATATACCCCATCTTCTCATGTTTTTGCTTCTGGAATCAATGCATCTCCTCCGCATGCTGGTGTAGCTACTGTTATTTCCATCTACGCATATTCTCCTCATAATGCGGTTTTTTTTGCTGACACATCTCTTCCTCCATCTGTTGCGGCTGCTGACACATCTCCTCATGCGGCTTCTAAAAACTCTTTATAAGCTCAGTTTGACCTCACAACTGCTCCTGATACTGTGAGACAGAATATAATTTCTCTCCACAAACTCCTCTTGTGTTGGATATCTACATTGCAGTAGTACCATAATAATTCCTAGGAGTAAAATGCGAGTCTATGACATCAACTCCTCCCTTCTCAAAGGCATACTAGGATGCCTGCATCCATGTCGCCTCTCCTAAATTGTGTGAACTAGTTTGATTAACCATCTCTAACTAACTCTCTACCCATGTTTGAGAGTTCACAGCCTCATATGACTCCTTTAGTTCTAATTTGAAATTAATATATTAAAAATATTATATGTAGTTAATTTTCAAACTGAAAATGAAATAATAATGACCACAATCTATTTCTTATGATCACCTCTAATCTCTCTAGTAGATTGATCACTGTACATACTATGATAAATATCATGCTCTGTAATTCTGGGAAGATCAATTACCTATATGAATATAATATATACTATTTATATTAAATGTTATATTAAATATTTAAAAAATATAGTTACAAGATTCTATATATGTGTACAAAATGTATGGCTACTAGCTCAATGTGTCACCTCCTGTCTCCCCCTGTTCTGCCAGTGCAATGAATATCTCCTATTAAATACATAACTCAACAAATTTGAACATAATCCAACCCAAACATGCGATGAAATTCAACCTGGTCAATGAGATCTACAAGACTCACCAAATACTATGACTCATAATTTCTTAATGGTTTTACTTCTCAAATTGTGAAAAAACTGACGAAAATGCACTTGCATATGGATAGATTCACTCATTCTATCATTGACGGGATACCATAAACCCAATAAATAATTTATTATATCATGTTATTAATGAAATAAAGTTCAAAATAAATATTATTTTTTTATGTACCTGCCAATGATTGGACATTTCAAGTGGCATATCAATGGGAATCTTTTCCCATGTGATCCATGACTGAGATAAATAATTGTCCACGATATCACTCCCCTTTCCAAAAGCTACATACACAAAATTGTGAAAAAATAATAAATAATAAAACAATTAATATATAAATAAATTAATGAAAACTAACTAAAATACAGATTTTACCATACCTCCACGTGCATCGATCAAATCCAAGACGAGGATGTCACCCAGGGTTAGGGTCAAGAATCATCAATCGCACAAGATTGTGCCCCCTTCGCGTACCCCCAGAACTGCAAGTAGGCTGGGGGTCAAATAATCCCAAATCCTCCTCATCTAAAGGTAGCTCAGCCTCCAGCAACTCACGAAGTATATTAGGGTCCTTCCGAAACAAAAATGATTTTTGTTAGTAGATAGTTGAAAATAAATATTATATATAGATATATATTAGTTATGATTATAACCAGCATTTAATTGCGTCTTAGTTCACCTTCATCATTGTCTAAATATCTGACAATGTTAATGTCATCATATTCATCATCAACATTATCAACATCCACATGTGTTCCAGTTTCATCATCCCTTTCCATTTAAAAGTCATTTGTGACATCATTAACTTCATTTTCCCCATCGACCCTTAATTGTGTGGGTGTCATCATCAATATTCATATATCTTTGTGAAAAAGATGAATTATGAGTAGTCTCTTGAAAATTTTCAATTCCTAGAACTCAATCAAAACCACATTCATTTTCAGTAAACTGATTTTACTGAGATTTAATTTTTATTATTACATACAAATCATTCAGTTTTCTTAAAGTAGCACAATACATTGCGTAATATATTTGATGTGCTTGTTGATTGATTAAAAATGGTTCATTTCATGCAATAAGTCTTTTATACATAATATAGACGATTCCATGAATCAGATGAACACACAAGCCTCTTTCAGTATCAAACCACATACATTTAAACAATGTTATGTTATTTTTTCCTAGATAACACAGTTCAATAATTACATCATGCATGCCGTAAAAGTAAACTTAGTTTCTCTATGATTCAATCCTCTCATGAAAATTGATTTGTTCATTGTTTTTTTTATTCCCCATATGCATGTGTATGAAATCAAAAACCATTCACCAAATATGGATTATAATATTTAACCATTTTGGATGGTGGTTTACTCAATATACATAGCCACTTATCAATTTAATCCTCATGATGAGACACCTAATAATTTTTAAAAACATTATCAATATAATAAATAATAAATTTAATAGATATGTTGAACCATCAATAATTTATGTAACCGTTTTTTGAAACCATTGAGAATTTCTTTGTCGGCATTCTGGAAGAGCAGCTACTGTAATTTGTGGAAGCTCATTATTGATATGATTATAATATAACCTTCAAATAAAATAACTTATCATAATGTAACATAAAATATAGAATATGGGAGAGAACCACTCACAGAACAAATGATGACATTTTTTATAGTTCAGCAGAACATATATATGATCAATGTGATGTTCATCATCTGAAATCCATCGTTCATGAACTCCAATGATACCAAGCCCAGGTAGATAAAAAATGATAATTGATTTTCAATTTATCATCAGCATTCCCCTCATTCATTAAAATGTGGTTATTGTTTATGGATACTTAGATATAGAATAATGAGATAAGAATAAAGTAATTTACTCTTTCAAATAATCTTCATCAATTGAGCCTACAACTGGTGCTTTGTTACATACATTTTTCATCAATTTCTACATGCATCCATCGAATGGGTACATCCATCAAATAAGTACCAAACATACACATTTAGATTCATGTGGAAAATGTAATATCAGATATTCAATTGAGTCATGGAATGCTGGCGGGATGATTTTTTCCAGTTTACATTTAATTTAAACAACATCTTTATTCAGTTTTCATAGTTCATCGTTGTCTTTTGTCACCACAAAAATGTATCAAAAAAATATATGATACGTCTGTTATTGAATCCAAAATAATATAATTCAACAATCCTCTGAATCCAATTGGCATAAGACCTTCCATTATAACATGAAAATTGTGAATTTTTAATATGTAATACGACCTTTCTTAACACCTCTACCCAAATGAGAAGTATTCCCATCTGGAAGTGCCAAATCTGTAATAAACAGACAAAATAAGAAGTGAATCTCTCTGTAAAGTTTATAAGATTATTTTTCCTTCATTAACCTCTATGATTAGACATTTTTAATTATTTCAAGTTCTGGTCTACTGTAAATTTAAGAAATATCGAATCATGCCTTACAATTATCTTTGGTCTTAACTGGTTTATCAAAACTGTATGAAATAAATTCTCTAAATATTTCTTCTTAATACGAATAGAATCCAACATGTGGTAGACCTACAAATCATAACAATATGGAAGATCCCAAAAAATTATCTCTTTTATCGTATTATGTTCCTCCACAATGCCATGAATTTTTAGTTGGTTTACCATTGGCCCAAATGTGATGGGAGGTAATGAAAATACAACTTATTTTAAGTCTACACATGAGATAATTTTTAGAGTTATATCCCTTTCAATTATGCCTTTTTTGATATGATATTATTTCTTCGAAAATGTATGATCGGTTGGAAGAAATATGCGATGACAGTAAAAATTAAATGGTTTTTTTCCATTAATGTGCATAAAGTCATTTTTATCATTCATATAGTATGGACGTGATTTCAGACTATTTGTACTCTAGCCAAATAACATTTCATATTCTAGTAAGTCAATAATAGTCTACATCAATAAATCATTCAATATGAACTTTTGGTTCACAGAAACATCAGATGTACTAACACTATTACTCCACAATGAATTTTACTATCAATCAATGGTTTCAAATAAACATCAATATTATTTTTTGGAAGTCATGGGATTAAAAAGGTCACAATGGTATAGAGCTCCTTCATCAACATCAATAGAGGTAAATTTTATGGAATTATAAAGACATGCCCACATGAATACTGAATACTATAAGAACCAAACAGGCAGAAACTGTTAGTAGAAAGATCCAATCGCACATTCAAGCTTCTAAAGCTAAAGATGGATGTAGTCTATCAAATTATTTTCCTTAATTAACATTATATCGATAATTCAAGATTTTACCTGCTGAAATATTGGTTTTGTGCCATGAAATAATTGAAGTCGTGTTCTGAGACATAAATAAACACTTCAAACTGGGTGTAAGGGGGAAATATCTCAACTTTTTTATAAGAATCGATCCATACTTCCTCAATTGATCTTCTTTATACCTCAATTTTTCACATGTGGGAAAACTATCCAATGGATAATTTTCAATAGAATATAAAATGCAATCATTTTAACAAGAATGAATCTTTTGATAACTAAGTATTGGATTATGAACCAGCCTCTTACTCTCATATAATTTGCATGAAACACATTTCTTTCAGGTAATAGTGTTTTAACAAAAGAAAATATCATATAAAAATAGTTGTTTCACAATGCATTATATAATTTAATAGTGAAAAATATTGCAAACACTTATACTTTTCTTATAATACAACCATTATATTATGTATACTCGACATACCTCAATAACTCCTAAAATTTAGATGGTGCCAACTCAGGAGTTAAATCAATATCATCCTGAGGTTTAGTATTTTGAACAAATAGACATGCAACCTCATGTACTAAATTTTTAAACCATGATGGATCCATAATAATGTTATTAGTATCTTCACTATAACTACATTGACCATGTTGATATTAATAAAAATAAATAGGATGAAAACAAAACAACAAGATATTTTCCCAACATTGTCAAATATTTAAAATATTCTCAAATCACATTTTTTACAAGGAAACATAATTGTACCTACTGAATAAAATTATATTTTTGATGATGAAAATGATAAAAATATTTAACACCCTCAATATATACAGGATTTAAACTAGAACCATTTGGATTTTTATACCGATTTATCCAATTGTGATAATCTAATAATGATTGTTGTCAACTTCCTTGTTCTATAATTTTCTAGAAAATAAAAAATCATTATTTTTTTTGAATAATTTAAAATTTGATAAAAAAATATCCAAAAAAAAGAAGATAAATAATTACAATAACTTCCTAATTATTACCATTAATTACAGGCAAAACAATTTCCAGAGGATTAAAGATTACTCTTTTGTTTGACAACTCATTTACATGAAACTTTCTCACACTAAAATAACAAGGAAGAATCTGCTCAGAAGTATGCATATCCATTATTAAGCATACGAGAATGTATATGTGTAAATTTAATTATATTCTTCATTGTTATTTCGTAACTAAGAGTGTAGCAAGGCCCATTGTCGAGTACAAGGATACCCTGGGTTAAGCCCGAAACTACTTTTCAGAATGTTCACTCTTAGGTACATCGGGGTCAGAGCCATCTCTACCTTCTCGTATCAATATAGTGATTTATGTGCTATAAATATTCATATAATCTATTTCGTATCAAAATTACAGGGATTTACTGTATGTTCATCCTCAAATACTACCATATGCCTTAGTTTCTAATCTACATTTTTAATCTAGTTTCCAAATTTTCTACTACACTTCCTTTGATACCAACTGTAATGCCCCGAATAGTATAGAATGGAGAATGTGAGCTACTTGTTATAATGGCGTGGTTATATGGAATGAAAGTATTAATGGAATGATCATTTTAGTAGTCCTGATGAAACAAGATACAAATATGTCACTGAAATTAAATTGGAAAAGATTACAAAATACAATACATAATGAAAACTAAAATCTGCATCCACAAGAACCAAATAAATGATCTCTTCTTTGTTACCTATTGAAAGTAAACAATGAAAGGGGTGAGATAGAATTCTCAGAAATATTTACAAGTAGAAGAAGCATTAATATGATTATAATTGAATCATAATGAATCTGACATAATCAATATAGCATGGTGAATATTTGAAAAAATCACGCCATTAATAAACTAAGAATGAAACTATATCCAAAGATTTTTTCATAGTGAAAACCTAATGGATAGTAATAAATAAAAATGAATAAATAAAATTCTTATTATTTGGATGTCATGTATCTCATATATGAAACCATAATACAGTAAAAACAGTTTCATTCTATGGGTAGAATCCCATCCGATTTTGTGAAACAAACTCGAATGGATTGTCACCAACTAATTTGTCTCATGAGACCTACCGAGGCATTGAGGGGATATAGTGGGCCCCACCCACAATAGTATGTACCAATAATTCGTTATACATTGATTCAATACAAGAGAAATATTCTTTTTCAATATCGATATAGTGTAGACTATACAGATTCATCAATACTTTCATAATTAATATTACATTCCCAATAAACACTGTGTGTAAAATTGTATACGGTTTAGAAAAAAAAATATACATGATATGAAAATTTGGATATTTAATATAAATATAATTTCAAATTAAATTTGATCTCAAATGGGTAGTTGGTACACCACATAAGGATTATTAGGTGCACAATACAAATTTAGTAACAACAAAATAGTAATTGATACAAGGTCTCTTACCATAATGTAATCAGTCGAATCATATGAATAAAACATAATAACCCTTAAATGAATCCCCGAATAAAATGAATATGAAAATAATAATTTAATTTTATATCAAAATGTAGTTCAAATATACCACATACATGAAATAAATTGTGAACAATGAAAATCTCTCAGAAATGAATGTGAGATGAGAAACCCCTTACAAACATTTTGACATGGTAATGACAGTTATTGAGAGGGATTAATGAGAGGTAAAAGGGTATCACATTATCTATATGTCCATGTGTAGTATGGGGGAGGTTTGAAACCATACCCAATACATGGGAATTAAAAATAAAAGGGCACAACATAGGGGAGATTCATGAAAAAAGGGAGAAAGTGGATCCATTAACTTATGCTTGAAGGTGTTATTGTTTGTTCTTAATGACCTTAATAATAAAATTTAGCTTCATTAATTAATAACTAACGAACCTCATAAACATGTAATTAATATGACATATCCTTATTCTGTTCATTAATTTCATTTTTATGGGATTAAGAGATTTAGTTTTATTGTTTTGGATGCATTTTCTTACTTGGTTTCACAATTTCATTACTTGTATTCAGGAATAGTAGTTCATTTGAATTGTGGTTAAACATCCAGAATTGTTAATATACATTATCAATGAAATTAAAGAGATATAAATTATATTATAAATATTTTGGTTATATTCCATGAGGATGACTCATTTGATGAGTTAAAAATAAATGCTTGGATTTGGCTTGGTGATTTTTTTGTACAATAAACTTGTTTTTTATTGTTACTCCATATTATAAATTTGAAAAGATTCTAGATCATTAACCATGATAAATACATATATTATGAACTTTTTTAACCATTTAAAATGTTTCATGTCCAGTATTAAAGATAGTAATGGAAATTGAAAACCCGTCTTCCTTGAGTGTGATAAATTTTCACATCTTGGAAGATGTTTTCATTTATTGTATAAAAAAGGTGAAACGAGAGATAATGATGAAATATTACATTATCACAATGAAAATAAAGTACATTTAATGTACTGTAATTATCATGTAATTTGGATTATCGGAGGTGAGAAGAGAGAACAAAAGAATAGAACACTGTAAAAGAAATTGAATGAAAAGGGAAAGAATGTTCACCTCTTGAGTACCCCTCCTTGAGAATCTCCTTAAGCCATTTTTGGCCTTTTAGTGAGACTAGTAGGTCATGGTCGTGGGGAAAGGGACTGGGGAGAGTATTTGGAAGAATTTAGGAATGACTTGAGTCTTGAGTATACTTGGACGAAGAGGGGGTGAGGGTGGTTCATAAAGTGGAGGGGAGAGGAGTTTTCTTAATATTATAATCATTAATTTATTATTTCCTCTCAAGAAAACCAATAGTGAGTATTCCGTGACCAAGAACAATTATATATTCATTTAAATTCGAACTAATTGGTCTTACATCAGCAGATCATCATCAATGACTCAATCAATTCCATATTTAGTATTTATAGTAAATTATCACATTTTACGATTCATAAAAAATTTATGTATTTTTGAAAAATCCCAAAAATTCACCATAAACAATTTTCAACGTGTATAATCCAAAAATGAATTCCATTTTTCAAATTTAATTTTCTAAAAATGATTAATTTAATATTTCAATAAAATAGTTATTTAATCGAAAAATATAAACAGTGAAAATATTAATCTTCATTTTAAGATGTCTAAATTCATTTATTCATTCATGGGCATGGATAACATTCGTAAGAGTCGTATTACTACTCATAATGGTGATTTACTATTTAAATGGGTAGGTTAATATTCTTAATTTTAGGTTACAATTCTCTTAAAATTATGTATATTTTATCAAACTCTAAATATCATTTTGATCACAATTGTGTATGTTATATTTTTAAAATCTAAATCAGAGAGCTGAAAAATATAAGTTTTATGGATACATTATGGATATATCTTATATGAAACCATGTTTTGTTCCATAGAGGCTCAGTGATTCATGAAATAAACTATATAACTAAATTATATTTAAGAGAAACATACCATAAAATGTTGGGGGTGCTACAATTACTATTTATTACAATTTATTACTATTTACAACTATTTATTACTAATTATTAGAATTTAGTACTAATTATTAGTATTTATTACTAATTATTAGTATTTATTAATATTTATTACAATTTATTACTAATTATTACTAATTATTACTATTTATTACTATATTCTACTATTTATTACAAATTATTACTAATTATTATAATTTATTACTAATTGTTAATATTTATTACAATTTATTATTAATAAGTGTATATTACTTATTATTAGTATTTATTACTAATTATTACTATTTATTACAAATTATTACTAATTATTACTAATTAATACTATTTATTACAATTTATTACTATTTATTACTATTTATTAATATTTGTTAATATTTTTTCCTATTTGATACTATATATTACTATTTATTACTATTTATTAATAATTATTAATATTTATAAATAATTATTACAATTTATTACTAATTATTATTAATTATTACTAATTAGTACTAATTATTACTATTTATTAGTATTTATTACTATTTGTTACTTATTATTATTATTTATTACGAATTATTACTATTTATTACTAAATATTACTATTTGTACTATTTATAATTATTAATTACTATTTATTAATCATTATTTGTATGTTTTACTAGTTATTACTACTTATTACAAATTTTTGCTAATTATTACAATTTATTACTAATTATTTCTAATTCTTTCTATTTATTACTAATTATTACTACTTATTACTATTTATTACTAATTATTATTAGTTACTACTATTTATTACTATTTATTACTAATTATTGGTATTTATTACTATTTATTTGTATTTGTTACTAATTATTAGTATTTATTACTTTGTGTTAGTATTTATTACTATTTATTTATAATTATTACGAAATATTACTAATTATTACTAATTATTAGTAGTATACTAAATATATTAATCCTGGAATTCAAACAACCTCGTGTCCAAACCTTGTTCTTCCATGTCAGTTTTTCAGATGTGTCACTCCTCCATATCTCCAGGTTGCTCCACCCTGCCGGATCTCATTTCTCCATTGCCTCCCTCTTCCGCTCCCACTGAGATTATCGTGGGTCTTCACAAAGATTACAATCGGACACCCCCTCTGTTATCCTCCCTCTCACGGTCTACTTGGCATCCGTAGCCCGATGTCTTCGACCTCCTTCTTCTCCAGGTTTCAACAACAATATCCGCGTTTTTCATTTTTCTGGTCGTGATAGGGATTATGTTCATTGGGACATTGGTTTCCCGCAAACTTCTCATGTCACTGTCAGCCACATCCATCCATTCTTGTAGTCTGTCGTGCTCGCATATTTTCTTCCTCCTCCTCCCGGTTTCAGCATAACTCTACATCAAGTTCAATCTCGCCTTAAGATTTCTGTTCATAGTTTCTCCATCACTATTGTTCTACATCCGACGCTCACATTTTCGCCTCCCTCCACCACCGTATGAAATTTCATCAGAATAATCATTACCCCACATGAACCCATATGCTCCACCAAAATATCTGATTTCTACATCGAATCCCCATCGATCTGAATTATTATCTCTGTCCTCGAAACCCTAGCTATGTGGGTTAATGAAATTCATATAGAAAAGCAATCCTCTCACTATGACAACTGGTCATCTCGCAGCACCGAAGATCAACCATATACTCATCCATCTCTTAACTGGTCCTCTCCCTTTCACTATTTTATGTCAGTATATTTATACAAAATTTAAAAATAGTATTAAACTATCTACATTCTAGAATCTAGAATTAGGGATACACTTCTTTTAGTTTCTATCATCAATAAGGGGATCTATTGAATTTCATATTCGTGTATTTGTTTACCACTATGTGCCTTCACCGACCCTAAATTTCCCACTGCTTTGTATAATGTGTGTTATACATACCACCTAAGAACATTTTTTCTCTGCTCTATAATATTCAGTATTTTGGATCTCTTCTGATTTTTTTGTATGATCTATTAATACATCTTCTATTATGAATAAAAAAAATTCTATTTATGTATATGAATACTCCAAATCTAGAATAACAAGTATTCTTTTAAAATTCTATGTATATTATATTCTCTAATCCCTACAGTTTTCTTTTTAGTTTCATAATTTTTTTCTCTTTATTTGGATACATTTCACAAAATGGACAATTCAAATTTATATCATATTTAATTCATTATATCTGATTATTTTTCTATATTCATTAAATTTTTGGTTTCTTTAATATTCTATATTTGGGCATTATGTTTACTAAATATCTCTTATCATCTTCCCTCATCCATATATTTTAGATTCATTAAAGATATTTGTTCCTTGTGGGTGCTTTACACTATAGGTATTCTTCACTTTCCCTCAACCTGTTAGAATGTATAATATTCTAGTTAGGGGACTGATAATATTGGGAAATTTGATTATTCTATGTTTTCTCTTCCTTTTTATCATTGTATCTTTTCCATCTATTAAAATTATACTACTTTAAATGATGTTCCAGGGGTAGTTTGTGACCCTGCAGTCTTTGGAAAAATTACATGGTTGCATGCCTATTACTCATATCTATATTTTCTTCATTCTTTCTGTAAAAAAAATGTAATTCCTTTCATTGACCTTGGAAACATGCCAATTGGTTTTCAATATTAACATGAAGGGTATAGACTCTATTTATATTGTAATTAGAAGCCCTTTATTTGTAATTTTTTCAGGTAATGAATGTTATTCGTTAATACATATTAAGTACAAAATGAAATGTATGAAATTTTATTATGTATAGGTCTCATAACATTATTTTCAGAATGGAAGAGCTTAAATATATTTTTTCCTAATTGAATTGAATTCATCAAAAAATCATCTCCATCAAGATGATATACAAATAGTGAATGTAAGTAGATATTGGTCAAATAACAGGAATGAAAGTGAATATATTATGAGAACATTATGTGATAGTTCATATTAAGTAATAATGCATGAGTAATGTGGATTCTCTATGAAATCCTCTTAAAACTCATTAATCTAGGAAGTATTAAGTGTTTTCTTCTCTCATTGATTTTGCCAATATCCGTGTATCCTTCCTTGTGACAAGTATAAAATTAACATTTCCAATTCCATGATGATCATTTATAAGTATAATGTTCCTCCATTTAAAGGAAAATAATTTCATAGAAGATAGAACAACTCCCTTTTCCATTAAATTAATGAATCTTGATTAATCTTCTGTTAATTTCAAATTCATAATAACAACACATTATATATTTCATGTCATACATTAAAAAAATTATTTATTTTCCACTGTAGCCTACCGCACTGTTGATTGTGTTTTCATATTGATGTGTTATGATTTATTAATGTTTGTTTTTCTATAATGTAGCAAAATATGCTGGGTATTTTACAGTGAACCACATGTTACAGGTGTGTCTATTGCATAAGTCCACTGGATTGCAACTGAAGAGATTTCATGCATTGATGGGTATATTTGGTTATTCTTGTTTGTCCTTGCCTTCATTTTTAGTCAGTACTACATTTTTCTAATGGATTCATTGTCATAGTGTTTCAGTTCTCCTACAATTAGAAATTACTTGGTCAGAGTGATACTGGTTTTCCTTTATCCTATACTGAGTTAATAAATTATCCAAGGGGAATGTGGTCAATGAAAATCATTCTAGGTACCCTGGTTATGTATATTTGTATGAATCACGTTTTTAATTTTACCCAATGTAAATTTCATTCTACCAATTACTTGATTAACTCTATGTGGCTACATTGACCCCAAATGTACTCTACACTGCAAAATGCCCATTCTTAAATCCTTCTGTATTAATTTTTTTTCTTCTCTAAAAAAATTTCTTTCTATCATTTCTCCTACTTTTTTCCTCAGATATTACCATACATCTAATTTTATTATTTATCAATTACGTTTATGTGCTTTTGGTAATAAATGATGTTCAATTATGTTAATATTTCCATGTTGTTGTACTAAATCCTTACTTTAGGTGTTTGTGATATGTCTTTCTGTCCAGAAATTGATTTCACTTTTAGTAAGGGTGGATATTCTAGGAATTGTGTGGATTCCAACTATAATGTACTGAGAAATATGAATCTTATCCTATAAAATCAGCTATCAATGAATGTATTTCTGGGGAACCTACTGTATTAGATATGTATCCATCCCCAATGACTTCCCTATATTGTTCTATA
Organism: Viscum album; assembly: GCA_963277665.1. Taxonomy (NCBI): domain Eukaryota; kingdom Viridiplantae; phylum Streptophyta; class Magnoliopsida; order Santalales; family Viscaceae; genus Viscum; species Viscum album. Next base: position 1,438,887,810 of record OY728133.1, on the reverse strand, counting down.
TATAATTTCATTGAAGTTATTTGAATTAACATGTTTGTGCACTTCATATAGTATATTCTCCATGCCTTCTGAATTAATTTGGTATATTCTCTAAATTATTTTTTATTTGCATTTTCTTATAAATTTTTCATATTTTATTAAAATACAGATAATTTTTGTTAACGATTGGAATACCTAATTATTGGTATATTAATAAATATATATCTACTTTTTAGCAGGGAAACTGGTGATGTTGAAATTTTGAATAGAGGAAATGCCACTGTCCAATATTGAAACAAGGAAGTCATGAATAATAATACAACATCAAGGGCTGAATTTCCTCATATCCTTGTAGAAAAGAGGTATTTTGTGTAGGGGATATGAGATCCAGACAAGCTGGTGGATTTTTTTTTCATTTTCTTCTTTTATCCAGGCTAGGTAAACCTATCTTATGGGGGGTATTAGAGTATTTATATATTTACAAAATTGGGATTCACTAGGTCAATTTGATCATTGTATTTTGAATTTTAAATCTCCCACTATTTCACCATTGTATATTAATATAAAAATAAGAAAACCTGGAATCGCTTATGAGGTATGTATTTTTATGTCTCTTTTTCTATAAGAGATTACAATCACTTTCGACCTTGTGAAAATTGGATTGGCATTAGCAACTCCACTAGCAACGGACTCCTTACATCATTAGAAACTCCATTGAGGTACACCTTGGCTGCCACTCCATGGTCTATTATTTGATGGTATCAATTTCTATTCTCATTGTTTATCAAATTTTCCATTGTTTTGAATTTCTCATTGGATATGGTTTATTTACATATCCTTTGGAAATAGTTTATTTGATTTCATTTCTCGACCAGTTTTCAAAAATTTACTTGCATATTTATTGTGTTTTTTTATTGATTATATTAGTCTTCATGCTGGTATGTTTTAATGTTTTTACTCATTGTATTTTTTTTCATTATTATTCCATATTTTTCGGTATTTTTGGATGAATTGATGTAATTATCTCTGCACTGTTTTCTATTATTGAATCCATTTATGTGACTGGGTTACTCTGTGTTGGAAATTATCCATTAAAAGCTATTCATAAAAAGGTAATTGTTCTCCCTGATTCATCAACATGTTTGGTTGAAATGTTATGCATATATACACTTGGCTACTTGAAATAAAGGAAATATAACGGTGTATAAATCTCAATGAAATTCATAGGTTATTTTATTCACCTTTTTAAATTCATTCTGGTCATAATTCTTGCATGATTATCTCAAATCCATTTTGGTCAAATTATGGACCATGAAAAAACCTACAATACGTAAGAACAAAGTGGTTCTTGAATACCAATACATTTACAGTTTTTGACAAATTCATACATTATCTAGAACAATATTTTATATTTCATTATAATAAAATTTATATTGCATTATATATTTAACTTTATATTAGTTCATGTTGCACTGGAATTGCAGTTTAGAGTCCTATTTTTAGAGATGTTTCAATATAAGTTCATATTTCAGTTTATATAGAAATTATATTTCATTATCATGTACTAGGATTTCATTTCTATTGTATATTATATTAACATTCTTGTTGTTTCCTTATACAGAATGCAATTTCCTTCTATAAGCATGCATTATCATGCATGCTCCTATGTGAGTTTGTTGGTTGTTCATTTCCATCAAGGTCAAAACTTTCCACAAAATTTGTTCCTTCTACCTCAGATATTTCATGTCATGGACTATTGTATCATGTAACCATATTAAAATATTAGAGAAATCAATTTTATTTTAGGCATCTAGGACTCCAACAAATTTGATTTGTGGTTTTTTTATATAGTAATTTTGCAGGATAAATGTTTGCATATTTCTCTAATAGACATCTAATGTGTAGGTTTCTCTAAAATAAATTTAATGTGAAGGATTCTAAAAAATAAATATGATGTTCTGGCTTCGTGTCTCTATTATCCAATATGTAATTTATATCTCTTTGTAATGGAAATTTGAGAGACTATTCAGATAAATATCTCCTTACTTGGTGAAATTCACTACTATTGTTGTTCCATTTTAGAAAACCAATTAGAAAATACTTATTTCACTTGAAATTTATAATAAGTGACACTATAAAATTTTATTTTATGAACATATAATTGAATATGTGTGTTTTTACCATTTTTTAAATGCTTTTATTCTGAATAAGGTTCACATGATGATGGGAGATGGGGCATGGTGTCTAGATGGTCAGGAGTGGGTGGTCACAAGCATTGACCATGAGTACGTAGTATAGAAGCATAATGAAACCTCATATACTCCAACAACTAGAGGATAAGGATGATTTTTGGTTTTAGTAACCTTTTGATAATAATTACCATAATAATTTAGTCACTCCACTCCATTGAATGGTGTAAGAAACCTAACCTCAACAAATGATCCTGACAGGAATGACACAATAATCAGGTGTTGTATTTTTTTTATAAATTTTCAATTTTTGATTCTAACATGTCCCCTAAATATCATATATCCAACCAAACATACATTTATATTGGCTCCGGAAATTACTCAAGCCTCCAACTCTGATAATAATAGCTCCTGTTTATTTTGTAAAGAAGATGTTATAGTGTTGTTATGTTGCAGCAGAAATAGCTTTATGATTATAGAATCAAGCAGAGGATCTATCATTGGAGATGTGTTATTATAGATAATTTCATTCTTTATGTGGCTCAGGAATAAACCGAATATCAAAGGGATTTATTAAATGAAATTAAAAGTTATATTTATTTCTTTTCCCATCCGGTTTATTGCAATTTATGCATTTTACTCCAAACATGTAAATTAACAAGAATGTTATGGACAACTATACATGTGATTCCTCCAGGAATTCCATTTCTGGTTAGATGAATTTGGTAGAGAAACGGATGATGAAATTTATTGAAAGGTATATAATCATCTTGGAAATGGTAACATCAATATTCAAATGAGAAATTCATAAAAACATTATTAATTTTCATAATCCCACCCGATCTATTCATTTGTTTTTTTCATTATGATCAAAATTTTCTAATGTTTTCCCAACAATCATGTTTTTATGTTTTCATTATTTTGGGTCCACAATACAGACACCATTTCACCCGAATGTTGGTCAGCATTACTAGAGACATTTCACTTGACCATTTTGAGGCTGCTCTTCAATTTTAATTTCATTAGGGATGCACAGGTAATCTTCAATACAAGAGTTAATCAGTTGTCATATATTATTTATTATTAGCAACAATTATTTTTAATTAAACTGATCATTTTTATCATGAGAGTAATTCCATGCAGGGAGACCAGAGCCAAAAAATATGGTGAGTTTATTTACTTTATCTTCTTTTATCCATACTAGGAAAACCTATCTTATGGAGGTATTAGAGTATTTGGATATTTTAGAAATTGTGTTTTACTAGGAAAATATGATATATTTATTTTGAATTTGAAATCTCACACTATCTCACCATTATATATTCATCTACAAATAAGACAATTTGACCTCACTTATGTGGTATGTATTTTTAGGTCTGTCTTTCAATAAGATATTACATCCACTTTTGACATTGGGAAATTGGATTGGCATTTTATGAGGATCCTAAAGCATTATTTTATCGACTGGTAAATCCAGATTAAGATATTGAACATCACATAAAGATATTACACATAGAAAAGAGGATGTTTTGAGTTAGTTTACTAATAAAATTATCCAAACTATTCACTTAGATGAGTATTTCATGTCCAAAATTGAATTTGTGCTATGGGTTATCATTTTGAATTTATCCTTGAATTTTAGTTTTTTTTGCTGTTACATGGCTTTTGGATTGTGAATCTAAAAATTGATTCTTATTTCTTTTTCAAAATGAATGGAATGTTGCTAGCCTAAGAGGATCTATAAGTAGTTTCCAACATTAAGAAAGCTTAATAGTAAAATTTTCATCTATACGATAATCATATTGTCTCTGTCAACATTTTTGTTTGATCTCTCATCTTTCATGACTAATGGATGTGAGTTCACAATTCCTAGAGGCTGATTAAATCCACAAATTTAAATATGTACATTCTCAAAGCTGGAAGTGGCCTTTGATTTTTTATGTTTGTTGTATTGGGAAGTTGGAATTTAACATTAATGTTTTACATATATGCCACCACTTACCCAAGGACATTGATATTAACACCCAAATAAGGGTAAAAACAAATAGATTTCAAAGGCTCACAACCATGTTGTGGTTGGTCGCATGAATATTTGAATTCATCACTTTTTCATTAAATTATTAGTTAATTTGATCTTTTTTCAATGAAACCCATGATCTAGACCTATCTTTATTTTATCTTCTAAAGTTGTAAAAATGATGCACGTAATAAAAAATCATTTCAGATAGTTTCAAATTTTGGGTTTAATTGGATCTGCTTTTATTAATTGAGAAATTATTATTTTATAAACATCTATCCATTTATAACCACTGGTTTATACAATGTTCTCTAATATGAAATTATATTATAATATTAAATATATTTTTTAACATTCTTTAATATCATTAATAAGATTGAAATTATATAATTATTATTGTAATCAATATTATTGGATCTAAAATCTTTGTCTACGCATTATATAATTTTTTATGTGTAATATATGGTTATAAAGTGTCTCAAATCAAATATCTATGTGACAAAATTCAAAAAATAATCACAGTATAAAATCTATAAACTTTTTATAATTATATATTATTTATTATTAGATATCAATTAATGGGTCACATATATCATTTCTTATTGTCATTTCTAATGCAACATAACTAGGTTTTTTATTCATTCCATTTACATTCCGATCAATTTGTTTACACTGATTTCATTTGTTTTCCATTGTGTTGGGAGATTTGGAAAATATTGGAACAATGATGATAATAGTTCTACAAGATGAAAATCTATTTTGGTGTTTTTCATATTCAATAAATTGTATATTTCACATTTTTTGGAAGGAATAATTATAAATCTTCAAAGAAAACTTTCAACATACATATGAAACATGTCAGGAGACTCGAACATTCTTTCTTTTTCAATTGGTGTGCTTTACCATTTATTGGAGCGATCTATCATGAAATTGTTTCTGTCCTGATATTCCTCCAAGGAAGTTATTCATCTTTTACATTAAATGTTTACTATAAATCATTTCTATGCCTAAAAGTATCCATATTAGACATTGATTTATTCATTCCCAGAACATGAATTATTCATTTCAATAATTTCTTCATTGATTTATTTAATTTCTCATTCAATATTCAATATTAACTTTTATTGCTAAATAATTTTCATAAATATTTCTTGTTATGTTTATGGTTTCCTAAGAATTTTCTCAACCTACAATCCATTGTTATGTACCATTTTTAGTCAACATTACTCTTTCTTCTCTAATTATATAAATAATAATCTCTTATTAAAAGAAAAATATTTATTGATTACATCGTACAATTTTATGGGTGACTAATAGTAATTTCTATTTATTACTATTTATTACTAATTATTATGAATTATTAGTATTTATGACAATGTATTACTATTTGTTACTGATTATTACAATTTATTACTAATTATTACTATTGATTACAAATTATCACTATTTATCACTATTTATTACTATTTATTACTAATTATTAATAATTATTACTACTTATTAATTATTATTACTATTTATTGATAATTATTAATATTTATTACTAATTATTATTAATTATTACTAATTATTACTAATTATTACTATTTTTTACTATTTTTAACAATTTATTACTAATTATTACTATTTATTACTATTTATTAATATTTATTAGTATTTATTACTAATTATTACTATTTATTACTATTTATTACAATTTATGACTATTTATTACTGATTATTAGTATTTATTACAATTTATTGCTAATTAATACTAATTATTAGTATTTATTACTAATTATTACTAATTATTACTAATTATGACAAATTATTAGTATTTAATAGTAATTATTAGTATTTATTACTATTAATTACTATTTATTATGAATTATTACAAATTATTAGTAATTATTACAAATTATTAGTATTTATTACTAATTATTACTAATTTTTAGTAAATTTTAGAAATTATTATTATTTATTACTAATTATTAGTATTTATTACTAATTTTTAGTATTTATTGAAAAATTTTAGTATTTATTACTAATTATTAGAATTTATTACTAATTATTTGTACTTTTTAATATTTATTACTAATTATTAATATTTTTTTCTAATTATTACTAATAATTACTAATAATTACTTATTATTACTAGTTATTAATAATTAATAGTATTTATTAGTATTTATTACTAATTATTAGTATTTTGTAGTATTTATTAGTATTTGTTACTAATTTGTAGTATTTATTACTAATTATTACTAATTATTATTAATTATTATAACTAATTATAACGAATTATTGCGAATTATTACTATTTATTAGTAATTATTACAAATTATTACTATTTATTACTATTTATTACTAATTAATACTGATTATTACTAATAATTACTATTTTTTACTAATTATTAGTATTTAGTACTAATCATTGGTATTTACTACTAAATATTGGTATTTTTTACTAATTATTACTAATTATTACTAATTATTATTAATTATTCAAATTTATTACTAATTATTATTATTTATTATTATTTTTACAATTTATTATTATTTATTAGTATTTATTATTATTTATTAGTATTTATTACTAATTATTACTAATTATTACTATTTTTTACTATATTTTCTAATTATTACTACTTTTCCACATTATTAATAAATATCGCTAATTACTATTAATAACTACAAAATACAGCTACTAATTTCTAATTACCGCTAATTATTTATATATATTACTAATTATCGTTAATAATATTTAATTATTACTAATTACTATGAATTATTAGTAATCATTTCCATTTATTAATAAAAATTAATACTGACAAAAAAACAATTTAAATATAACTTAATTACAACTAATAAATAATAATTAAAATTAATATACATAAATGAAATAAATAATAAATTAAATAAAACATAAATACATTTAAACTTCATCTCTTATAATTGTAGATATCTTTAAAGGTGCTTCATAAAAAAAACTATCATTGAATGATTTTCACTAAAAAATTAATGTTTAGAGAATTAGAGAAAGTAGGAATTGAGAGGAAGGGATGAAGAAACGAATTAGGGTATATATAGGTTAGATTAGTTGCGACCTGACTATTTGCGGCGGGAATCCTATAGTAAATTGTAATTTTAGTGACGGGGCCCGTCACAAATACCTTTGGCCGCATTAATTACTATCGGTGGTTAAAAAGGTATTTGCGAGGAGTCTCATCGCTAAAGGTAACATGCTGACACACTATTTGCAACAGGACAACATCCTTTCACAAATAGGTTTTTACCGCCTCCTGGTATTTGTGGCGGGAGGTGCCTACCTGTCCCAAATATCCCATCGCAAAAAATATTTTTTCACGTATTGTAATCATAAAATCATGAGGTTTATGATTTGTAAATTCCCACCTTCTAATGTGGTGCATGGTTTGGCTACATAGTTTTCCAAACTGTGTGACAAACCTACACTTACTTCTTCCCAAGAGGGGTCCATGTCACACAATTACATATGAATTTTACATAGTTTAAAAACCATTTCCAACAATACATAATTCTTCTATCCAATCATGTTTGGTTTGGATACCACATGCATGATTTCTCATATTATGTGCCCCTCCTGCTGGATTGCATGGGTTGGGAACACAGTTTGCAAAAACTGTGCACCAACTATACAACATGCACATAATGACCAATTTTTATTTTCCTCTATGTCATGAACCCCCAGGACACCCTCAGGATTCCGTATACACCAGGTAAACATTTAATTATCCAAACATAATGGTTTTAAAACAAAATTTAAATAAGGATATACCTCCATGAATTCTTGGATCATATAAAATTCAGACCATATAATGATTCTTAATCAAGAAGCACATCCCAAGAAACATTGAGCATTCAAAGAAATGAGTGTGGGCCATTGAGACCGCATATCCGACTATATCTCCCAAGTTTATTCCTAAACATTACAATGCTACAATAAAACTTGATCCAAAGGCAAAATATTTCCCCACTAGACCTTCTCAGTATGACCCATAATACAACTAGGATGGTCCTTAAAGTAAGCATAAACCGAAAGGTCATTATCCTCAATGTAAATCACATGTTTTGCATATGGGTGATAATTTCCAAGCTGTGACACATTATAGACATCTTGTATACCACTGTATTGTTGTGGAAGGGCCAATCTATAAGACACCATCAGATCCACTCCAAAATCTCACAGGGAAACTCGTACCTGCGTGCCAACTTACCTTGCCTAATAATTTTTTGGTGACTAACATTGGTGACACGTAAGGAAACACCAGATCTCCGACCACAAACTCAAGAGGATAATGATGCATGTCCACCGAAAACATCTACTTACTCTGATCTGTTGTCATACATTTCTGAATCAACTGAACCTTTTTTAACATCTCCTACAGAAGACTCAGTCCCAATAGCTTAGATTCCCAAACATCTAAACAACACAATAGTGTTCTTGATGACCTAAATAGAGTTCCTAAAATAGTTCCATCAGAAAAGTATCTAGGTAGCCATTTTTGTAAGAAAACCCCAAAGAGTTATATTCTGTTCCCATGATCCACCAAAATCTTGTACACATGCCCCAAACATGTACTCCAATTTCATAATGGTATGCTCCAATTACCTGTCATTATGTGGATGAAAAGATGTACTCAAGAACAATTATGCTCCAATATCCATCTATAATCTATATCAGAAATGCGATGTGAAACATAGATCATGATCCAAAACCATGGTTCCTGAAACACTGGGAAACCACTCTACTTATTAAACATACAACTCACCCAACTGATCCACAGTGAATGTGTAATGACCTAAAATTTTATCAATTGAAATTCCCATCTTATAATTATATTTTATTGTATAAATCACATAAACGTCATGCATTTACACAATAATAAAACATTATAAATGAAGAATCCATGATATAATAAGTATTTCTAGTAGTTAAGAAACATGTACAAATGAAATAGTTACTTGACCATTGGAATATTAACGTTACCCATTTGAATAATAATCTAAACAATTGAATATTATCCTAACCAATAAATATATTGGTAAAATTTATACATCATATAGGAGACATTTTGAAATAATTATGTCATAGTATATGTAAATAAAAATTTTAAAAATAAATATTTAAGTATTCAAATTTTTATAAGTCATAAATCATTATTTAAATTTTAATGATTAATTTAATAATTTAATGAAAATATATTTTCATAAAATGTATTCATAAGTTAATATTTTTTGTCTCGAGATTATGAGATAATATTATTAGGACATAGTTAATATTAAATGTTTTATAAAATCAATAGCAATTATAAAATTTTTATTGTTTGAGAAAATTTTGATTTTATATTAAAATTTATTTTCTCATATTTGGAATATTGTTTTCATAAAATGGAGTTAATTTTTTAATTATAAATGATTAAATTTAGTTAGGGCGATTTTCTGTATATTTTTCTAAAATGCATGGATTTTTTGTGGATAGTAAAATATTAAAATTTACGAAATATGCTAAATACATGGATTATGGTGTCATAGATTCTATATAGATTCTGTGCGCCCAAAATCTCAAACTATAATTAATTATTGAATCATTTTTGGTGATATGTATCAATCTATTCATAGTTTGGATCCAAATTAATAAACTAATTATTTAAATAATGAGAAAACACCCCACTCCTCTACTATAAATACCAACCCTCATAAGATCTTCTTCTCACACCTCTGAAGCATTGTGAAAGTTAAATATTTTTCTCAAATTTTCAACTAATACCCTTCGTCACTTCCATAAGATATTGTTCATAAAAAAACAAAAAAATTCTCTTATGGAGGTTCTCAAAAAGAAGAAATCAAGAGGTGAAACCCTATCCCCTCTCTCTTAATTCCATTTTATGATCATTTTTTTATTTTTTCTCACCTCACATCCACTCATCCAAATGGTTTGAAAACTCAAGTAACATACATATACTATAATGTTTTTATTCTAATGTAATAATTTACCATCATCTCCATTGCCCTATCCTTTTGTTCATACAAATGAAAACATCATCTGTGATGTGTTGATTTATTGTATTCGAGGAAGACATGATTTTTATTTTTGATACCAATAGAAAAGTAAGAAATTAATCCATTTTTATGGTTTAACCATAGTATTATATATATTTATTAAATATTAATTTATGATTTATAATCATTTAATACACGTGTTATTTATTTATTAAAAAATGAGTGTGATGTTATCAAAAACCGACAAAATAAACCCATAAAATTACAATTAAAAAATTAACAAAAAATTCATCCAAATTATATAAAAATGATATAGAAGACCAGTTTAAAATGTGGAAGATAATTATTAACATATTTGTTAATTTTTTCGTAATTATCCCCACTTTACTTGACCTTTAGTACATGTATACTGGCTAACATATTAGGGACCCTAAGAAAACAAGAACTCCCAAATGATGAAACCGTACACTATAACTCGTCAAAAAAGGGATTCAAAGAACATAATAAAAGTATATTAAATAAATTAAATATATAAAGTCTACTTTAATATTTAATTAATTTTTATACATTTTTTATTCAGTACATTAAGATCAAGTGATGAATATATTCTGATATAAGGTATGTGATTCTACTAGAACCTCCATTATTCCTTCAATTTATTCTTTTTATTTTTTTTTTACCCAAATGAAATTATATATTACATTATTTGGATATATAAAATATTTTATATATTCCTAAATCATTTATAAATATACATTAATCCTTCTATTTTGAGGATATATATGTTTTTAAAAAGTTCCATTCTCAATTATTCTAGATAAGGAAGCTTGATTTAATGAGACTTCCAGAATTATTACCCATTATGATGTACTCTATATAATCTATTTTTATCCAATATTATATTAAAAAATTCATCCATTTTGTTATATTTTTTTGGTTCACTTATAGACTTATATAAAAGATTATGTCATATTCAACATTAAATTCTCTTTAATAGTTTCTTTAAACTACACTAAAATGTTTTATTTTTATTGTTTCATACACACCATTTTTACATGTATTCACTTAATTTTGACATAAAATATCATGATCTATGCCTATGTTCCCTTTTGAATGTCTATGTTTTACTTCAATATTTTCTTTTGTGGACACAACTGTGATATTCCATTATGTTTTGATTTTTGGACAAGATTATGGTACCCAATTCTTACAATAGGTTACCATTATGTGAATGATTGTCTCATTATGTGTGATTATTCATGTGGAACAGATATTCATGAACATTTTCTGATGGGTGCACCCAGATTGTCCTACAATGCATTGGGAAATGTCTAGTCTCACTTTCATGATCCCCTCCCCATAATGTTTATCGCTCTTCGGAAAACAATTAGTGAAGAGAGATAGTGACCACCGAGTCCTTGCTTTAGTAGTCCCCATGTTAGAGTCTATAACATAGGGTATAGTAAACACATAGATGAGAGTCATTACCCTCTCAGAGAAACACATTATAAAGAGTTATCTATGATAGAAACCAACCAACTCATGCTCAGACTACAATATAGAATAAAACCCAATCACACAAATATATTGTCATCAAAGAAATACTACAAATAAAAATAAAACTACACATACCAAACTTATTCATGGACGATAGAGATTGAAAAGTTCAAACAGCTCCTGTAACCCAAAACCTTGTAGCAACTAACCTGATCTCCAAAATTTTCAAACTAATCTGAAAAACAATTTATATATGCATAGAGTGAGTATAACAGCATACTCTATATGATCCTTCCTGGATCCTCTCGTGAAAAAGAAATGATTACATAGTAATTAATAGTGAACAATAGTGAAACTGACTCATCACCTAAACAAATATCCTAATTTCAAAACCTCACCATGGATACTCTTTATAAGTATCACATACAAGGGAATCTAATATAATAAATAATATCAAGGGTGAACTACTAATACTTCCCCAATAGTTTTCTGTTCGATCCTAACGTCACACGTCCTGAGTGTCTCTCTTCAAAAGGATAGCCCGTAGACACCTGGATGAAGCACCACCACATGGGCCTCATGAAACAAACCACCACTTCCACATAACAAAAACTAACCATGTAGTTTTCTGGATCCACCCCAACTCACATAACATGTATCATATGTCAGATAAGATACCTCAATCAATCAAAACCCGTACACCAAGTAAAGATACTCAAGACATCATTTTCTATACATGTTATACATATAATATCAATTATGAACCAATAATCAGAATTTATGTGTTTGAAATAACCATAAGACATTATATCCCTCTACACTCATATATGGGTAAAATAAATCACCAGGAATACCAACACATGTAACTATAAAGAGAATAGAGTGGGCCCCAAGGGGGTAGTCAACCACCATCCCCCCACCGAGATGTTAGGGAAAATAGCCACCATGGAACAGATTCCATTGGGAGTTAGATTATTAAGAGACATAGTGGAGTAGAGTATAGAAACCATAATAGTACAGGATATAATATATCTCACAACCATTATATGATAATAACCTGGTCTAATACAAAACTATTGCTAATATCCCTCGGACTCACAGCTACAAATTCTATGACTAGATATCCTATACGCACATAACCATTTAAAGAGAAAAATTTCTTTATCCCTTTTTATATGGATCAAATTACATTAGTTATGTATGTAACCAATAATTAACCATTATCATTTCCACATTAATTTTCCTTACAACATCAACAATGATCTATTCCCTCCATGCTCAAGAAATATGAGTTCACGAATTTTAAGAATATTAAACTCAACATTGCATCCCAACAACCTCCAAGCCCATGGGTTAATCATTTATTCATTTATTTTAAAAAATTACTTTCCATATCACCATCTGTTCTAGGAAAATAGTCCAATCTCCCCAAACACTGGGGATAAATACAGTTAGTAGAAGAACTGCCCATTGAGGCTTTTCCCCCTATAGTAAGAGAGTAAAAAAGTACAACCACAAGGTTCTAAACACAAAAATCATATGGAATACAACTCATATCATCACATCACATTTAATGGGAATACCCATACCCATTTTTCTTTATCAAATAGTTTTGAAAGAATGATGATAATAAAAGAAACTGCGAAGACATCCAAACAACATATTCAACAGGCATCATGCCTTTATAATAATGGGTAATCCCATATTAAACCAATTATTCCCCAATTTTTTCCATCCATGAAACCCTCATGCACAAACAGATGCATCTCACCACTATATGCATCAACTATTAACACAAAAACTAAGCCTTCTTGCCTCATATAACAAAAATAAACACCAGGATCTGCAATCCAAGGATCACATCTTATATGGGATTTCCATCAACCACAACCACAACAACTATCCACGATAATCAATAAAATAATAAGAAGGAAACTAAAATAACAATCTAGAACGTTTCCCTATAGAAAGGCACTCATTGTAAAAAACGTGATCTCACAACCCCAAATCATAAGGAAATTGGACATTATAAGAATGTGGGAAACACATGACCTAAAAAATGTATTATCATTATCACACAACAGGTTCTTATTCCATATTGAATTAACTAGTTCAGTATTAACATGTTATAACTATTAGTATCCTAAGAAAACAATTATCACAAGCTATCATAAATTAATTAAAAAATTAATCTAATATGCCTTTAAATATTAAACCAACAATAATAAACATTATTTTGATTCATTAAATAATATAATTAAACATGCATTCCTAAATAATTTTGATTATCATCAAATTTCAACAACAATAACTAGAATCATTAAACATTCCTCTACCAATTTATCCAAATCTATTATCAACTAATTTTGTCTTTATGATCTTTAAAAACATCCATTAAGATAATGTTTGTAACCAAAATAAGGAATATATATCACACTATCTAGAAAAAACAGCAAACTGATATCATGATAAAAAGAAACAACATCACTATGTGATCGATATTAATTATTTAAAATGGTTCATGTATTTTACTGGGTTAATTAAATTTAAATCAATGGTGATAAAACATGTTAGCTCTACAATTTCATGTAATTAAATTGATAAAAAATTAATAAAAACCCTAAATGTTCATTGAAATTATTCCACCAAGAACATAACATAAAACAGATAGCTAAACACCTCTCCCACCAGATCCTCCTGAAACCGAGGACATCGCAGCCCCGATGTATAAACAAAAATATAAATGAATCCCTATGAAAGCCATGGGTAATAAAACACCAAAAAATGGTGAGAAGATACAAGAGGAAAAGACATCAAACATGGATGAACTTATAGAATATAGATGAAAACACACCTTGGATCATGATGTGTCACCACTGATAGATGATGGAAGCATGAGATTGAAATTGGTCAAAGGAATCCCCCAAATTTAGAAGAGGGGAATGTCGAGTCCACTGGGAAAAGTGGGAGGGAAGGTTAAGCCATAAGGTTGGACTACCCGAGTGGCTGGAAAGCTATAAAAAATTATATCATTAGGGGATTACATGACATATAATCCCCATTCACATCATGTAATTTCAAAAATTTTGTTTCCACCAAAACATTGTCCCCTTTATCATAAATTTTATTTTGAAAACCCCGAAATATTACAAGATGTGAAACCCACATTCATCATGTCAAATGATTCTAAATGGTATGAATCCCACATTCACACTATGAAATACCCCTACTCATAGTTCTCAGCACTTTAGTCACTTTGGACATCCTCTGAGCTTCGCAATCCCTAGGAACATGGAAATTATTGATCCACATGGATTCATTCCTTTAAATCTGATACCTCTCAAAACATTATCAACCTAGAGAATCCAAAACCAACCCAGAGTGTAAATGTTAAGTGGTCATCTGAATAGCCACTGCACGAGATACATATCATGGTTGTCTTCATCAAAATAGATCCCCACCTCACTAGTGGAATAAGGGAAAACTGAATAGAAACCTCAACCTACTCTTAAAAACTCCCTTGGGGATGCTAACTATAAAAAAGATAGAATTCCAAAATAAGAAACTAGATAAATATATCTCAAAACCAGAAAGTTATAAAACCAAAAAATCAAAAACTTTATATTAGATGATCTAAACATCAATTAACAGAGGGTAATGTTCATGTATCTATTACTCACATTCCAAGGTCCTCTTCTCCACACCACCATTCCACCACTCCAAAAAACAAAGTGAATTAAATTCCCAGGAAACACCATCTTTTGGGGTGTTAGACCTCTAGAGGCTACTCCTCAAAGGTCACATACTTACCAAAAACAATCCCACAACAATCGATGTTTTGATAGTTATCATGAATATACCTATGGATCTTAAACACATGAAAAACATATTTTATCTATATCATATATAGGGGGTGAAATATAATATATTTGATGACTCAAAACCTAGTAAATACCTTTAAGGGACCAAAAAATAGGGATAAATCATACTCCCATGACAAAAAATTCTCCTCCACCAATGGGGAACCACCTTGATGAACACATGGTCCCCAACAATAACTCTAGATGTCTCCAAATATGATTTGAATATGTTTTATGACAATCATTATCTACTTTAATCCTCTCATGAATCACCTGAACTATATATTTTGTTTTATATACCCATTGTAGTCTTAGAATTACTGACACTATGAAACCAGTCTAGCTCAATATAGAAGGGAATAATCGAACATAAAGGGCTTCAAATGACGACATACCATTGCTTTTGTGAAAAATATTTTTTTCCGTGAACTCTTATAAGGTCAAGTGCCTCATCCATGAACCTAAAAAATCATGTACATAAGAGTTCAACATGTATTCAAGAACCTATATGGTCTGCTTTATCTGACCACCCATCTGGGGATTAAATGTAGTGCTAAAGATAAACTAAGATCCAAAAATAATTATAGGGTCCGCTCTACAATCTAGAGGTAAAATGTGGATCTTGATATGAAATGATCATCCTTAGTACCCCATGGAGTCTCAAATCCTCTTCCTAATACTTTATTGACAAAACCTCCACTAATCTAGACTACTTTATTTGGATAAATTTGGATGATTTCTTTAGATTATCCACTACCATCCATATAGCATCATATCCTCCCAAATATAGACATAAAATGTTAATAAATTCCATCAAGATTAAATACCACTTCTACTGAGAAAAATATAATGATAGGAGAAAACAACCAAGAACATGTCTCTTGACAATCACATTTAGACATACCAAACATCGATACATGAACTCGGTAACTACATGCATCATCCTAGGACACCAAATCTGATCTCTCAAAGCTCAGTAACTCATGGTAACAGTAAGATTTACATATAAGGGGGAACAATGTAACTCTTTGAGAAACATCTCACGCATTGATAAGGGAACACAAGGACTACTTTAAAACAACACCTTTTTTATTTCATCTTCAGATAAAACATCAGGGGATTCACTACAAACAACATGTTATCTCCAAACCACCACCTCATGATCCCCAAAATGGGACCCTCCGACATACTACAATACATATTATTTCACCATCATCTAAAAATATCAACTTACACCCTCATCATCTACCAAATCTAGATGAAATGTTGAATGATATTCCTACACTCTCCAGGAATCATCTGATTCTTGTATGGAATCACTGGGTGACATCATAATGAACACATTAACTATAACATTCAAATTTCCAAGTATATAAGAAATCCCAAAATTGTAATCTTATATGAACTCCATCCATCTATGCTGGTGCAAGACCATGTCACATTGGGAGAAAACATATCTCAGGCTCTTATGGTTGGTGAGGACCAAAAAACACTCACATATGAAGTAATGTCTCCATAACATCAGAGAGAACCCCACAACCACTAGCTCTAGATCATTCGTGCCATAGATATATTTAAGGGAATGTAACATCTGAGACCAATATGTCACAAAATATATTTTCTTCATCATAAAATAACCCGACCAAAGATTTTATGTGTCATAGAAAACTTCATATTGAACTTAATCTATTAGAGGACAATGAATTGGAGCACAGACCAACTTATCCTTCAGATACTAAAAAGTAGTAAGGAACTTCCCATTCCCTAATAACTCCAGATCATTTCTTTTCAACAATTTCATTAAAGTCACAACCGTAAATAAACCATTAATGGACATCTTGTAATAGCGTTCAAGACCAAATAATCTTATCACATATTTTATTGTCTTATAAGATACCCATGAAAAAACATTTACTATCTTAAACACATACGAAACTATTTTCTACTGGGACACAACATGCCCCATGAAACGGAATTATTGAGCCCAAAAATCACACTTCCCCAACATCCCAAATTGATTCTCGGAGCAAAAAACTCCCATGATTAGAAGAATGGGCTCTGTATGATCTTCCTCATAAATGGAGTACCCGAGTATTTTGTTGATGAAAAACCCATGAAATTATACAGGAACACATTAAATAGAAAATTCATTAAACCCATGAACATGGATGGAGAATTCTTCACTATTAAAAACATCATAAAAAACTCATAATTCCCCTGAATTCAATAGAATGAAATCTTCGGGATATCGTCATTGTTTACATGCATTTGATGATATCATTCCTGTAAATTGACCATTTAGAAACAATTTCCACTCTTTAGTTGATCGAATAAATCATTGATTCATGGAATAGGATAATGGTTCTTCACATTAACTTAGTTCAACAAATCATAATCAATTTACTACCACAAATTATTTTCACCGTTCTTCACAAAAAAAAAACTAGTTCTCCCCATAGTGAAACACCCGGCCGGACAAAACCACACATCAACAGATTGTTGATCTATATACATAGCTCTTGAAACTATAATGTCCCCATAGTATAAATAGTAATCAATATATGAGCAAATCCTTGTGGTAGTTCAATCACAAACCTGATCTATCATTGAGGGGGAAACACTAAAAATTCATTGGCAAATACACAAAGATTGTATCGAACCATTGTTTTTAAATAGAAATATACTTCTTATGATTATTGTATATAATCACATTATATAAGAAATAATGAACTACAATATGATATGTGACCATTAATCATAATTTTTTCACCCTTGTGATATGTATTTCGAATATATGACACACACGGTTGCAATCAGTATGTTATTTGGGGTCTAATTTGACCAACTTGATTTTGGTGAATAGTAACATACCCTTATGAATAATAATGTTACCCGTATGAATAGTGACATAAAACAATGAATAATAAACTCTCATATGATGATATATAAATAATATTCCTGTGGGAGTAAGACATACCTATACCTTAGAAGAAGAAAGAATAATTGTTTTAAAATAGTTATTTTTTGAGTAAATTGTGATTTTAATTAAAAATAATATTATTCATATTTAGATTATTATTTTTGGAAAAATGATTTTGATTTTATGATTCTACACATTGAAAAATGGTTATTCTAAATTTATGGTATTTTTATAAAATACTTGAATTTCTGATGAATAGTAAAATATGATAATTTATGATAAATGCTAAATAATGGATTTATTGAGTCATTGATGATGATGATATGCTGATATAAGAACAATTGGTTTGAACTCTTAAGCACATATTACTAGTTTTGTTCACCGAATCATCTCTATTTATGGTCTTTATGGAAAATAATAAACTAAGGAATTGATTTTTATGAAAACCCCTCTATCCTCCATTATAAATACCACCCCTCCTAAACTTTTCTCTTCACTCCTTTCATGACTTGTGCCTTACCTATGTTCTTCCAAAATAACTCCCCAGTATCCTCTCCCACATCCAAATATACTTTTGCTTATATGAATACCAAATCCTATCACTTTTTGAGGCACTCAAATGTGATAATCTCAAGAGGTAAATTCTAAATTCCAATTATTTTATGTTCTTTTCTTTTCTTGTCTGTTTTTTAACCTCCCATCACCCAAATTTCTTGATAAAACTAGTGAAATAAATATACTTTAATTTTATTATTCTAATTAGATAATTAATTATAATCTATCCTTTCCCCATATTTTAATTTAATGAAATGAAAACACCATTTGAGATGTGTTAATTTAGCACAATCAAGGACAACAGGTTATCAATTTATATTACTATATTAAATTCTGGTTATAAAACCATTTTAAGGGTTCATCTATACTAATATATGTTTACATTATCTTATTTAATGTTTTTGACTCCTTATTAACTCGTGATGTAAAATAAAAATACAAAACATGTTAATTGTTATCATAATCACTAAAATTAATTCAAGCGTTT
Source organism: Viscum album (assembly GCA_963277665.1). Taxonomy (NCBI): domain Eukaryota; kingdom Viridiplantae; phylum Streptophyta; class Magnoliopsida; order Santalales; family Viscaceae; genus Viscum; species Viscum album. Next base: position 1,438,868,285 of record OY728133.1, on the reverse strand, counting down.
ATCATTAATGATTTTTATAATGATTCGACTTTACTTCATGAAACCAAATTAAATTTACCACCATTTAATCTCTTCTATTATCATTAATTTTAAATAAATTCAATTATGGACAACCAAATTCAACTTACATGTTTATCCATTCATGAAAGTAATTAAATCCATCAGAAAATCCTAGAAAACAAAGGGACCAGAACCCTGAAATTGAACTACATAACCCATCAAGAAAAGGGAATGAATGACTATAAATAGGTTTTAATAAATTTTATTCATATATAAGAGTTTCTAGAATAATTAATTAATAACCCAAATTTGTTTATTCAGGTCATTAATTATAAGTGGAGAACACCAATGAACATTAGGTAAGTGATCCTTTCCATTTCACTTTTATTAGAGTATGTCATTAATGCTATTCCATTTTATGTGTAATCCCTAATTATGGGGTTATGATTTCACACATCCCACATACTTACCTCATGTTGTAACAGTTATTAAAAACCTATTTATCTCTCATGAATCCCTCCTATTTACACTAGATACCATGCTGAGAATCCATAAATAATTCTACCTGAACCGCCTTTATTTCTAATGGTTGCTCTTTCATTATATTAACCAAATGATGTTGTATTTTCATTTTGAGTAAAATGTCTACATTTTGTTTATATGATCTGAAATCATGTTTCAATATCAATACCTCATTCTCTTTTAGGGATATACATTCTTTTAATTGATTCCGTCATATATACTTCCCAATAAGTAAACTCATTTTACAGGAATGTACCAATTTTTTTACCCAACATCACGTATAGTCTATCCTCTGTTTTAATCCACATTTGTCTTTATAAAATCAAATCTAATATTAATAAAACCTTATTGGATCAAATCTGGTTTTATATAAAATATTTTTCCCATTTCTATTTTAAAATCCCAATATTATTTTCCATAAAACCAATAAAAAAGTTTTAATGATAAAATTTCTCAAATACCATTCATAGATGTTGTCAATTATATTTAAAATCATATACCATTTGATATACCTATTTTTCCTTAGAAAAATCCATCAATGTTTTAATTAATTTGTTTCATGGACACTTTCATGATCAGCCCATTGCTTATGCTTTATTCCATGATTGTGGCACCCAATTATTTAAATTGGTAACACATATGTTTATGTAAGATTGACTATATATGATTCATTATATGAGAAAAATATTCATGAAATATAAGATGTGTGTTCCTAGATATCACTCTAATTCATTTGGAAAAGTAGAGTCTCATGATATAATATGTTCTATGGTCTTGGTGTTAGCCTTGGCTTGTGCTACTATGTGCAATGGTCTTAGAGGTTAACATTGGATTGTTCAAATATGGGAAATAGTATTGGCGGTTGGCCTTTACTCCTACTAAATTTAGGTATTATTTTTTTCAACATTTATATGATTCAATTATTAAATTCTACCATGTTTATATGCCATAATTTCATATGCTTCATGCCTTTTTATATCATCACTTAATGACTTATACACCATGTGCTAATGCTTTGTCCATATGGTTATTCCCTTTATGGTATTTTAGATTATCCATTTGTTCTTGCTATCCCCACGTTATTATATGTAGATGTATGAGGAAAATTGAGGATATGAGCTTATTTTGATGGTAAAATTAAATGTTGTTTATATAATGTTTGATTATGTAACCTGTCTTCCAAGACACTAGAATTTATGATCCTCGACTTGTATTCTGAGGTTTAATTATTCTTAAATTCATGTAATGTTATATGTAAAAGGCTCAGGTCACAGTAGTTTGTATGTAAGTCATTGTCTAGTTTTCACTGGAGATTAAGAATAGAGAACATTAGTAAGAACATTAATGATGAGATGAATTATAAGAAAATATCCTCAAATCATGGTATGTTTAGAGTAAGTGGATTATCAAGAAAGTAAATCAATTTCTGGATACAATCATGTATAGGTGGAAGTAGAACAAATGTACCTAGGAGTGAAAACACAGATAAGGTGTTTTGGGCATAACCCAGGGTATCCTAGTACACAACAATCGGAATTTCTGTACTATTGGTTTGACACTACTGAGGGATATGATTTGGAAAATTCAGGATCTTAGTAAGAACCATTATTAGGGGAAAATATTATAAGAATATATGTTATAAAACATATCAAGGATAACCAAGATTGAAACATAGTTAATCAAAAGTTAGGATATACTACTCATTTAAATGTTTAAAATCTTATGTTCAAAGTCACATTTTAATGTTCAATAACTAAGTATTTAATCTCTAAAATTGTAAGTTATTTTTCTTAGTCAATGTAAGGAAATATAAGAACACGTTACAAAAACCCATGTGATAGGCAATATGAAGATTTACCAAATTATATGCCTGATATGATATGAATATCTGCTCAAATCATCATGATAGTACTTTCTAAGATGACTCATATTTTGAATAATAACTTGAATCATGTGAATTCCCTCCTCCTACAAGGAAATAGAATGTTGATGTAGAATCATTAATATTGAAAATGACTCACACGTTTAGAGGATCTACTGATCACATATTCATATTATAGTTGATTAGTTCCATTGAAGATATATTCTAAATCCTCTCGTACTCAGAATAATAGAATTTGGTACCGTTGGTCAATCGTTTTGATGGGTAACATGATCAGTTGTAGACACTGATCGAGAAGAAAAATCCCCAAGAGGAAATTTATTCCATGGATTGAGATTAATTCAAGAGGATCTTTTTTAATTAATATTTTCCTCAAACCCTTCACCACAATATGGAAGCATAGTTCCTTCATCTCAAGCAGAAGGGAGATGATTCCATCAGAGCGTATGAATCATACATTACAAGTCCCGCATGGTGTGCCTATGCCTTTGACATGAACACCGAAATAAAGGTGGATCACATCTTTAGAGAGATTAATATGAGTCTACGAGAGGTGTTTTTGGTTGGATACTTCAAAATTTATGAAGAGATTTTCCATTGGGCCTTCAAGGATCGAATGGATATTGTAGACTCTCAGTGGTCTCATGGGCCTGGTGAAAAGATGTGAAAAAATAGAGAACAACATTGGTGGCGCAATAAATAAAACTCATATAGAAAGAATCCAAAATATCCCACCTGTAAAAGTTATGGGAAAAAGAATATTTGGAACCATTTAAAGGGAACCAGAAATTTCTTCAAATCTGATAAGGTGGGAAATCAAGCCAAGAAATACCAAAGGGAAATGAAAAATCCCACTAATGTGGAAGAAGAAAGAAAGATTTAGATCAATGATCAGCGAGTTGGGTAGTGTTAAAATTTAAAATAACATGGGAATTATGCAAACGATTTCCCTAATCTGAGGTTTGTCGAAATAAATCAACAACAACCTCCATGGAAACAAGGAAGGGCTTATGCTATCACAACTATTTATGTGAAACCAGAAAATGATTTTGTGAAAGGTATGCTAGTTATTCATTCATGAATTGTGAATGTACTATTTGATTGTTGTTCTTTGATTTCATTAATATAATTGATGTTTAGAAGAAATATTCAAACACCACCTCAAAATTTGAAGGTCATGTTATCATTGAGAATAGAGAATGGGTAAATTATTGAATCCATGGTTTATAACTCCTCCCCAGTTAGTGTTTCTGGACTGAACCTCCAAAAAAATCTTTCCATACTTCCTTTAGTGGAGTTTGATGCTATCCTAGGCCTGGATTGTCTATAATTATTCAAATCCAACATAAACTATCGAGAAAGGGAGATCACTCTTCACATCCCAATGCATCCTACAATTCAATAAAAGTGTAAGGATTAAGATGAATCTCCTTTAGAATCATCGTATCATGTGTGGGTAATTCATCCTTATGATCAAGAATATCTAGCCCAAATGATTGAGACAATGGATAGAATCATGCTTGATATCATAACCATAATGAGGTATTACACTAATGTATTCCCTGAAGAGTTTTCTTGTCTTCCTCTTGACCGAGAGGTTGAGTTATCAAGTAAACATATTATTGGATATATACCAATATCAAAGAAACCTTACAGAATTGACAGTATAGATCTGAAGAAGATGATGATGCAATTATAGTAGAATCAAGATAAGGGTTTTATATTCTTCAGTACTTCACCATGGGGTGTGCCGGTCCTCTTCACCCAGGAGAAGGATGGATAAATACACCATTAATCAAAGGGATTCATATTTCGAGTGAATCTAGAAGGTTTGAGAAAAATCAAACCAAGAAGAGAAAGACGGACAATAATTGAGCATAGGTTTATCTTCAAATGTAAGGTCGAAGCCAAGGGACAAGGTTAGATCTAGATCTGATTTCGAGAATGGAGGTTAGAAAGAAACACATATCCCTATCGTATTTTTTAACAAAATTATTTTCAGATCTTATTTTCTCCAGGCATTTTTGTTTTCTAAATAACCGAATATTCTTGAAATTGTCCACCTCTGCATTTATTATCATGATGTAAATAATATCACGATAAAGAAAAAGTATCCACTTCCTCGGATAGATGACTTTTTCAACCAGCTTCACAAAACATATTATTTCATTAAGGTCGATATTTGGTTTGGATATCACCAATTAAAGGTTAGGAATGTTGATATTTCAAAGGATACCTTTCGAACGAGGTATGGACACTATGAGTTCATTGTGATGACCTTCCGACTCACTTATTCACCTACAATTTTCAAGGATTTAATGAATATAGTATTTAGAGATTAACTTGATAAATCTGTGGTTTTCATTATTGGAGATATTCTAATATAATCTATGATCAAGGGGGAACATGAAGAGCATTTGAATAGTGTGTTAAAACATTGATAAGGGAGATGCTTTATGAAATGTAGTAAATATGAGTTCTGGATTGGGAACGTATCATTCATGGGGAATGTTATCACTAGCAAAGGGATATCTGTGGGCCTTTCCATTAAAAACGTAATTGAATAGTGGCCCATGCCAACATCTATAATAGGGATCTATAGTTTTTTGGGTCTATTGGTATTATCGATGATTTGTGAAGAACATTTCATGATTTTCAAACCCAATGACCAAGAATAAATGAAAGGGAGTAAATTATGTCTGGACTCAAGATTGTGAAGACTATTTCAAGGAGACAGAAAAGAGGCTTATCACTATGTTATTAATCACACTCCAGACAAGAAGAGAGCTATTTGTGATTTAAAGTGATTATTCAATGAGTTTATTAGTGTACGTGCTGATGAAAACAGATAAATTTATAGCCAACACCTAAATGATGCTAAAAATAAAAGAGAATTAAAATCCAACACATGATCTAGAGTTGGCGGCTGTTATCTTTGTGTTGAAAATCTAGTAGAACTATCTCTATGGGTAGAATTGTGAGATATATACTAATCACAAGAGTCTAAAATATGTATTATAACTGAAATATCATAATATGTGCCAATTAATATTGATATATCTCATCATAGATTATGACTGCTCAGTCCACTACCACTTATGTAAATCATATAAGGTGGTATATGCTCTATGTAGAAAGGACCTATCATCTGTATCAATGATGTGAACTGAAAAGGATCTCATCTTAGATTTTCTTAGGATGGACATTTGAATAATTAATGGAGGAACCTCATCAATCCTTTATCAAATGATGTTTTCAACTATCCCTCACGGGAAGAATAAGGACTCTCAATGAAATATGATGAAATTCTAAAAATGATGGAACCTATAAGAAATGGTAAATCCTCAAATTTCATGATTGATAAGGAATTATTTGTAATATTTAGTCACAATTATGTGTACCATCTAATCCAGAGTTAATGGAGGAGATTTTGAATGGTGCACAAAGCACGACCTTCTAAATTCACCAAGGGAGCACAAATATGTATCAAGATCTCTGAGAAAACTATTGTTGGGACGTTATGTAATGGCAGATTTCTGAATATACATTAATTTTTTTAGTATATAAATATGTAAAAGCTGAGAGGAATAATTATAGGTGGATGATTCAACCACTACCTATACAAAAATTGGAAGTGGTAGAACATCACCATGGTCTTTTTCACTGTACATATAATGAAATCTAGTGGAAAAAATTTCATATGGGTCATTGTGGATTGTCATACAAAGAAATATCACTTTATTGCAATTCGAGAGGACTAATTATTGTATCAAAATTCATAGATTTACCTGAATGAATTGGTAAGTCTATATGGAGTACCACTATCTATTTTATGTGATCATGACTCTAGATTCACCTCAATGTTCTGGAAAATCCTCCAACATGCTCTAAGACCTAAACTGAACTTCAGTACTGTCTATCATCCTCAAACTATTGGATAGTCTACGTGATCTATTTAGACACTCGATGATATGTGGATATCAAGTTCTATGGACTGAAATGGGGATTGAGGCCAACATCTTCCATTAGTTGAATTATCGTACAACAATAGCTTCCACCTGAGCATCTGAATGGTATCTTATAAATTACATTGTGGGAAAAGGGGTAGAACACTGGAATGTTGGGATGAAGTCAGTGAGTGCAAGCATCTAGGACTTGAAATGGTCAAAGAATACGTGGAATAGGGTAAAACCATTCAAAAACATATCAAGGTAGCCCAATGTTCAACGGTGCTTTATGAAGACAATCATTGATGAGACCTTGAGTTCAAAGATGGAGAAAATGTATTTCAACACATATCTCTGTGGAATATGGTCAGGTGGTTTGGAAGGAATGGGAAGTTATGTCCTTGGTACATTGGCCCCTTCGAGATTCTTGATCATGTTGGTGTTGTGGACTATTAGCTAGCTCTTCCACCAACCATATCCGAATTACATGATGTCTTTCATGTATACCTCTTTTATAAGAACATACCTGACCCTTCACATGTACTCTCTTTAGAGGTGGGATAATAAGAGGATGATCATTCTTATGAAGATCGGCTACTGAAGATCTTGGATTGCAGAGATAAAGTTTTACGTAACTAGAATACTCACGTGATCAAAGTACGTTTGTGGAACCACATTTATGAAGAGGAAATATGGTAACTAGAGGAGGAAATAAAGGAAATCTACCCGCACATTTTTATGGCCTAGAATGTAAAACAAAATTTCGAGGAAAAATTTCATAATAGGGGATGAATGTAACAACCCAATATTTTTCAATTGACATTTACTTCATATGATTAAGCCATATTATCACATAAAATCAAAACATAATGAACAAATAAGCTCTATGTGACCATTAAACATATTTCTGTCCCTTCATTGATTTGAATTTTAAAAATCTGACATACACATTTTCAATAATTAAGTTATTTTGAGTGTAATATGTCCAAATTAATTTATAGTGAACAGTAACATACCCTTATGAATAGTAATGTTACCCATATGAATTGTGATATAACCTATGGAATAATAACCTTACCTATGATTTTTTTTAAATAAGACTCATGTGGGAGTATGAATTACCAATATCTTAGAAAAAAAATAAATGTTTTAAAATTGTTACTTTTCGAGTAAATTGTTATTTTAATTAAAAATTATATTAATCATATTTATTTTTTTGAAAACTGTATATTAGTTTTCGATTAAAAAAAGTAAAAAAATGGTTAGGGTGAATATTTGGGATTTTTCTAAAATAATTGAATTGTTTATGAATAGGAAAATATGATAATATACAATTAATGCTAAATAATGGATTTATTGAGTCATTGATGATGATATTCTGATTTAAGACCAACTATTTAGAACTAACATTAGCATATTACTAATTTTGGACTTTTAATACTCATTATTTTTGTTCATGAAGGAAATTAATAAACTAAGGAATTAAATTTAATGAAAACCCTCCTCTCCTCCACTGTAAATACCACCCATCCTTACCTCTTCTATTCACTCTTCTAAAGCCTTTTTCATTACCTAATATCTGACCAAATAACTCCCCAAGATCCTACCCCATGTAAAAAACCAATTGGAATCCTCAAAAGGCCAAATCCTCTCCCCTTAAGAGGCTCCCAATGGGGATAAACACAAGAGGTAAATTTAGCATTCAAAATCTTTTTAGTTATTTTGTAGTTTATTTCCTCAACTACCTTCACCAGAATAGTATGTTAACTGCAATAACATACATGTAATTGAATTATATTATTCTAGTGAGATAATTCATTTTGAATCATCTTTTCCCCAACTTTTATTTTTAATAAATGAAATCACGATTTGAGATGGGTTAATTTAGCACAATCAAGGAAGATGAGTTATCAATTTCTATTACAATATTAAATTATGTTCATGAAACCATTTTTATCATCAAAAAACATTATTATATGTGTATTTTATTTTATTTTATATTATTTAATCCTTAGGAACCCATTATGTAAAATAATAATAAAAAAGTAGTTAATTGTGAGAAAAATCTATAAAATTAATTCCACCGTTTGTCATTAATATTTTATATAATGATTCGACATCACTTCAAGAAATAAAATTAAGTTTAAAATTGTGTAATATCATTTATGTTCAATAATGTCATATTCCTTCAATTATTTACAACCAATTTCTTCTTAAATGTTTATCCATTCATTAAAATAAGTAAATTTATCATAAATATCATGAAAACAAACGGACCCGAACAATGAAATTGAAACACTTAACCCTTAAAAAATGTCATTAATGAACATAAAAAGGTTATAATAAATCATTTATATATTTAATAGGTTTTGTAATTATTAATTCATAGACATAATTTTTTTATACATGACATTAATGATAAGTGGAGAACACCAATAGACTTAAGGTAAGGGATCCTCTAAATTTCACTTTTATTCAAGAATGTCCTCTCTCTAATGCCATTTTATGTGTAATACTTAATAATGAGGTATGATTTTGAACCCCCCCATTTATTATTCAAATTATTTATAAGTGATTATAATCCATTTTATTTTTCTTTAATCCCTCTTAAGTACACCATATACCATTCCGATAATCCGTAAGGAATTCTACAAGAACCGCCATTATTCTTTCAGGTTTCTTTATCATTCATTTACACAAATAAAGTTTCCTTTTCCTTTTATGTACAACATAAAAATTCTTCTAATATGCTCTAAATTCATGTTTCATGATACATCACTCATTATTCTTCAGGGATATATATATATGATTTTAAGTGATTCTCTCCTCAAAACATCCCAATAAGCAATGTCGTTTTAAGGGAACATCCAAACTTTTTACCCAACATCATGTGATATCCATATCATATTTTAGGAAGCCATTATCTTTATAAAATCAGTATTTTAATTAAAAATACCTTCTTGGTTAAGTTCTGACACTATACAATTTTTTTTTCCATTTTTTATATTAAAATCACTATAGTATTTTACTTAATACCGCAAAAACCTATTTTAATGATAATCTTTCTCCAATACATTTATTACATGTTGTTAGTTCTGTTTGAAATAACATAAAATTTTATATGAATATTTTACCTTATTAACATTCATTTATTTTCAAATTTATTTATTTCATGGAAACGTTCATGATACACCCATTGGATATGCTTTATGTCATGATAGTGGTACCCAATTCATTCCATAGGTAACCCAAATGTTTTTGTAAGATTGATTATGTATAACTCATTATGTGTCAATAGTATTCATGAAATTTAAGATGGGTTAAAACAGATATATCTCCAATTAATTGGGTAACATTCAGTTGTATGAAACATTATGTGTGACAGTCTTAGCGGTTAGACTTGGCATGTGCTACTATGTGAAACGAGCTTGGCGGTTAGCATTGGTTTGTGCTACTATGGAAAACGGTCATGGAGGTTAGCATTGACATGTTCTGAATTCATGTTCTATGTCCCTTCCTTATTTCATTGATTCCATGTTTAAATGATCCCATGTTTATATGTTAAGATTCCATATGTTACATGCCTTTTTATATCATCTTATCATGCCTTCTATCACATGTTCTAATTATTTTTTCATATGGTTATTTCCTTACCAGGATTTTATCTGATCCCTTTGTTCATGTTTTCCCCAAGATATCCTATGTAGACTTGTGAGAACAATGGTAGTTATGAACTCATTTTAGATTTTAAATAAAAAGTGGTATTTAAAATTATGAATACGCACCTAATCATCCAAGACATTATACTTTTCAATCATTGGCTTGTAAACTGATGCATAATTATGCTTAAAATCATGTATTGTTATATATAAAAATCTAGGTAAACTATAAAATTGCTCTTTTATGACCTAATAAAATGATTACTACTAAACCTCTGATGAGCATAGTATATAATCATCCATCAAGCTTGATACAGATGTAACATTCCTTTGACCCATCTCAATGTCTCACTCGCCAACAAACATTGCTGGATCTCCATCAGCATCAATGAACACAACTTGACTCTTGAAAAATCATTGATAGTTTTCATATAATATGACTAATCTATACTGAGTATGATTTCATATGATTGTATCCATAAACATAGGAAATTTATTTAAGAGTGGTGCTTCCCCCTCATTGGCTCACAATTTCTACATAAATCAAAGAAGTTAGCTCAACATTCAACTGGAATAGTCAATGCCAAGGGAAATAGAAGACTCACTTACTCAAGTCCCAATTCATGGAAAATGGAATTTTATATGATGGTGTGTGTCTTTACTAGACCAAACAAATCATGGACATAGTAAGAAAACAAGAAACGGTTACCTCAAATGACATCTGGATTTACCACAACAAAGAATAAAGTTGACCATGGCCTTCTCCACGGCCTCTCTGGCCATGCTAACGAACTCATATATGGACAAAATCTACTCTCTGAAGATGGGAAGTATACTATGGATTTCCCCTGCCTACCCCATATACTCTCTACTGATGCAAAACAGGGGATACCTTTTTCTTCTACCTCTACTATAATTGCCTCAATGAAGGAACCTGAAGTCGAACAACTAGTACACACTGACTACTCAGAAAGGTCAGGCGCTCTCATTAATAATGTAATTATCCTCTATAGTGAATAAAAATATTATACCATAGGATAGGTTTTAGATCCACTACCCCTAGAGGAATGAGACATTGAGGGAATGGACCTACCCCCAACTACATGGATGTTCTTTTGTCTTGGAAAATGGGACCCTGGACTAATGCTCTGCTTCATGAGGAATCTAGATTACTCCCCTCTCCTGATGATCTAGTTTTGGATAATGTTCTCTCGATAAACTCTTTAATTCATATAACCTAGATATATATCTTCATCATAAATGTGGTGACATGGCTCTAGATCTCTAGATTCACCCATGCTACATCATCCAAAAATAGGCCTAAATCATATCACATAAGGTTCTTGAAATGGATTCCAAACACTCTCACACATGAGCTCTCGTGCCGGAGGGTAAGCATATTTTAGAAATTGGACACCTTCGTGGTCAAAGAATGAAACTTGGAATTGAACCATTCATGGAACTCACAATAAGAGACTGTCGACCCCTCATAAAATTTTAAGAGCATGAGCCACCACTTCCCCACTACCACATGCAATATCACCAAATCTGAAGATACCAGGTGCTAGTTCTAAGCATAGTTAAAACTAAATGCTATCTGAAACTCCTCTAACAAGTATTCTATGATAGTATCTGCAATTCAGACATCATAAATCTATAAAATCTACCACTAAACTCTAAAAGTGTCTTCTTCCATGTATTGTCGTTGTCGACCTCTATTCTGCGGTGATCTACATGCATAACCCACTGAACATCTTATTTGAAAACATAATAAGGATTTTTTACTGGATCTATACCTATAAAATAATAAACAGTTAGATCTAATAAACCTTTAATATGGAAGAATTTAACATTAATTAATTATATTCATTTATTAATTTTAATTAATCCTACCCTATGGATACACATTCATACACAGTAACAACAATGATTGATGCATTATAAATTCCTAGTTATATACCCTATAATGAGTATTTCCTCAACTAGTAGCCACAATAAGCATAATGGTAAGTGAATCAAGTCACAAGGGGCCCTAAATACCAATTTCTTTTCCATTAACCCATGATATAAGTTCTTGAAAATTTTATGTAACAACCTTTCACTACCAACCCATGAAACATCACCTGTGCCTAAAGCCAAAATCCATCATATCCCTAAAATATCCCTCCAAACTACTCTTATAGTACCCCTAAGTCCCACCTATTGTAGGCCCCATGTTTCTGACTAACACCAAGGGTATAGTAAATGCAGAGATGGGAGGCAGTAGCCGGTAAGATAAACATATACAAAAGAGTGAGATGTGAAAGAAACCATAAAAGTCATAATCGAACTACAATATAAGAGAAAACCCTATTATAAAAATGTAATTTCATGCCTGAACTACTAAAATGGAAATTGATGATGCAAGTACAAAAATAAATTAAGGATGTTGTGACCACGAAGCTCTAAGAGCTCCTACAACCCAGAAGATTGTATTTACCAGCCTAATCTCAAACATTCATCAACTAAACTAAAAAATTATATATATATATATATATATATAATTTGAGTATAATTGTATACATAGTATCATACTCCCCAAATCCTCTTATTAAATTGTAATGCAGTCATACAAAAGAACAATGAACAACAACTAAAACAAACTAGTCACCTAAATAAGTATACTATGTTCCCAGCCTCTCCAAAGTTAATCTCACTAGGTATCACATAAAATAAAAGAGAATATAATAAATAATATCAAGGCTACCATGAATGAACATACCCACTAGTTTACTACTCTTCTCTAATTTCGTATGTCTTCAGCATGTAATTCTAAAAGCCCATCCCACAAACACCTGGGGTGAAGCACCCCAACATGAAACTCATAAAACACATCCCCACATTCAAAATACAAAAATTAACTAGGTTCTTTTTTGGATCCTATAAATCTCACATAATGTGTATCATATGTCTGTTATTATGCCCCAAGCCACCCCAAGCAATCAATCGAGTATGGATCCTCAAGCCATCACATCCTATACACATTTCACCTATAGTGACCATTATGAAACTATAACCATAATATATGTGTGTGAAATAAAAAAAGACATTGAAACACTTAACACACATATATGGTAAAACTATCCACCTTATAAACCATAAAAAGTAACTACAGAGATGAGAGAGAAGGGCCAAATGTGGTAGTCAGCCATCCATCCCCCCACTGAGATGTTGGGGAAAACACACCCAGGGCACCAAATCCTTGGGGTGTTTGAATCCTTAACTAATAGGATGGAGTACAATATAAAAAAATTAATTGATATAATATAGGTCCCAACCACAGATTGGAAATTAAATAATTTTATACTCAACTGCAACTAATGACTCTCGAATTCCTGGTTTCCACTACAAAGACCTAATATCCTATAAACAGAGAACCATTTAATGAGATACATTAAACTAATTTATCTGTTTTATCATTTTATCACTACATTAATAAATTTTGTAACTGTCAATTAACCATTATCATTTCCATGTTACATTTCATAACCATTTCAACAATGATCAGTGCACTACATGCATAATAAAAACGAGTCCATGGAATCTAACAATGTCAACCTCATCATTTCATCACAGCTGGCTCCAAACCCATGGGTTTGAAATTAATTCATTTGTATAACAATGTTAGTTTCTATATCACCATGTGTTCTAGGAAAATCTTTTAATCACCCCAAACACAAGGGAATAATAACTGTGAGTAGATGAACTAACAATAATGTCTTTTCCACCTAAAACAGGATAGTAAACTCATCCAACCACAATGAGATAAACTAAAAAATCACATGGAATACCCCATGTGTCTTTTCCTTCCATGGAAAGAGAATAACCATGAACATCAGTTTTCCTAATGTAATGGGGAAAGGAAAGATGATAAATAAACATCCTAGCTAACATGGAAAAAAAGATTCAACAAGCATCCATATTTCATAACAATTGGTAGGCCCATCGTTAACCCATTTTTTCACCTATGGTGCCACCCCCAACACACTCATTCACTACCAGATGCATCTCAGCACTCTACGTTTCAACTGCTACCACAAAAACAGGGCCTCCCTACCCCATATATGCCAACCGACCTCCAAGCATTGAAATCACATACTCACATCACATTTGTTCCGCCCTACCCCCCAAAACCTAAAAATACCTCTAGGATTATCCATTTCATAATCAAAATTAATGTAACATAGAAAAGAAGATCATGTCCCTAAATCATGGCATTCATCTTTTACACACAACGAGCTCCAATGGCTCCAATGAATATGGAACATAGAATTTTCAAGAAAGTGGGAAACAAATTCCATATAAATGAAATATATTTATCAAACATGTTTTTCTAATTTCATCTTCACATAAATAATTAATCATTCATAGGTTACAACCATGGACAACCTAAGAATCAAGATATCACAAGATATAACAATTTAATTAAACAATTAATTTAAACATCCATTAAATATTTTATGAAAAAGAATCAACATGATTCATTTTCATTATCCAAATCAATTAATCATTCATGTATTCATCAATTTGATTATCATAAAATTGCAACAACAACAACCAGATTCATTAAACATGACTTTTATATAATTTTCCAATTAATCATCAATTAATTCAAATATCACATTATTTTACAATTTTCATCAAGAAGCACATGCTAAACCATGCATGGAATAGATATCACACAATCTAGAAATTCAAAAGGAAAATAGTTAATACAATATAAGGCAACAACATCGATATTTGATCGATACCGGTACTTTGAACCAGTTCAAGTGCTTAATTAGTTAAATTTCATTATCATCGAAGCAGATAAACCAAGATATCTATATGATTGAACATAATTAAATAGATAATATATGAATTCCTCACCTAAAAAGTTCATCAACAATATTTTCACAAGAATTGACCATGAAAAATATCTTTGATCACCTATTCCATAAGAACTACATCCAGCCGAGGATGGTAGGGAACCACTAAACCAAAAAAATGTTAGAGAAACTATAATAGAACCATTTTTATGAAACCATCATAGCACATATAGATGATATGATGGATAATAAGATCAAATAAAGAGAAGACACTAGATAAATGAGGAAAAAACACCTTGGATCAAGCCCGATCGCCACAAATCAAAGATGGAAGACCGGGATTGATTCCCCTCAAAGGGATATCCAAAAGGCCGAATATGGGATTGTGGAGTCTCTTGGGATAAGAGAGTGGGAAGATGTAGATGTAGGGTTTGACAATGGAAGTAGCGATAATTTTTCAATAAATTACAATATTACGGAATTAAATAATGTGTAAACCCATTTCACGTTGTGTAATTCTTCGAAATAAGTTTTTTTCTAAAAAAACCATCACCTTTTGCATATATTTTATTTTTCAAAATTTGAAACATTACATGATGTGAATCCCACATTCACATCTTTAAATTAAAATACATAGTGGGAAACCAACTTTCACATAGTGAAACATCCGTACTCCTAGTTCTCTACACTAGTGTCCCAATAGACAACCTCCGAGACACTTATGAGCTCTATAAGCCTCAAGAACTTGAAAAGAGATGGTCTATGTATATTCAAGACCTTACACTCATGATAAGTCATTTTGGGATAACAAGTGAACCTGTTTTCTTTATGGGACATTTCCCACAATGTTATATTTTCTTGAAGTTAGCATTGACTCATGTTTATATCATGTTATATGTTGTTTATTCATTCCTATTATGCCATAAGTATATGTTCCCATATTATAAATGTTATTCATCGTTATGTTTATTCATATTATTTTCTCTTATTCAATCATGTTATGCCAAATCACATATGTGCTATGTTTTGTTAAAATACATATTCTGATACCAGTCTTCTTAGCTCATCCCTTTTGTTTATATTTTTTCTAGAATATACAATGGAACGATAAGGGTTCAAAGGAAGTAGGTGCTCATATTTGTTGATAAATAAATAAATATTTTATTTATTCCCATGTTTATGTTTTTATATACATAGTATTTCGAATAAAAAAGACATTATGATGCTTCTTGTGTAATTTGATTGTTAATTATGATTGAAATCATGCAATAATATGTACAAAAGTAAATAGTCACTATATTTATTCTCATATCACAATCTCAATTGTTCTAGAGATTGGGAATATGGATCATTATTAAGAACCATATGGAGAAGTCTATGTATGTGAAAACATCCCTTAATTTATTTAGTATAATATAAATGTCTTATCAAGAAAATATATCCTTATTTGGAAAATACAAGTGGATGTGGTTTTGAAATATATTTACATTGGAGTAAAATATCTATCAATGTATTCTAACCCTGATCAGGATAACACGATACACGCCAACGGGACTTACTGTACACCTTGTCTGACACTCCCAGAGGATAAGATTTTATAAATTTATATCATCATTACGAACCATTTTTATGGGAACAAAATAATCCATATAATAATATATATTGGGAAACAAATCATATATAACCCATATTGAAACATATAGATTCATATGATATTATATAATTTTGTTTTCAAAGTTCTTGTTTTTATGATTGAATTTTCCTATTATATTCTGATGAGGTAAGTATTTAAGACACTGAATTTTACTTTTCTTATTATAGAAAATGGCTATAAATAGTTGAACCCTTTCCAACAATCAATGAGATAGGTAATGCGATGATTATCTTAACTATATGAAATATATAATGGGTGCAGGTGCTCATAAAATCATAAAAATATGTTCTTAACTTGATCAAGTTATGAATAATAACATGAATCATGTGGAATTTCCTAAATATCCAGAGAAATAGAAAATTTTCATTGAATACTTCATGTGGAAAAAGCCTCCTAGGATTAGTGGATCTTAAGATCCCCCCCTCATAAAATAATTAATTTACTATATTTAGAAGATATTCTCTATCTTCTATTTCTTATAAGAAGATAATTTTGTGACGATAGTTTGTCATTTTGATAAGGAAGTTGATCAGTGGTAGAAAATTATCAAGAAGATAATGTCCAAGGAGTAAATTGAGTCCCAGGATTGTAAATATTTAGTGAAATTAATTTTCAATTAATTGTTTCCCCTGAACCTTCCATCATAATAAGGAATGGTAATTACTTGAACTGGTGAAAATAGAATATTAGTCCATCAGGGTGTCAGAATAAGACATCTCAAGGATTGAAATATACCCCTCTAACTCTATAATGAACACTGAAACCAAAGTAGATCCCTTCATTATCAGACTATAGTTGATTCAACAAATAGAATTCGTGATTCAAGGCTTCGATAGTTATGAGGAGATTTCCATTATTCCATAATGGATAAAATTGTTATGTGATACTGTAAGTTGTCTTTTGGGCTTAGTGAAAAAAGTAGAAAATGGAATTTAATATTTGGAGAAAAATACTATGATGGAAATATATCCCATCATTCCATTTGTCAAAATTTTGGGAAGAAGCATCCAATAAACAACATAAAGGGAACCATGAGACGATTCCAATTTGGAATATAATATTATATGTCTAGTAAATGATGAAGGGAAATGAATAATCCCACTAATGTATTAGATTAAAGGATGTATTAATTCACTTCTCATCATATAGTTAATTGTTTTAAATGCATGGAACATGGGAAATTTTAAAACCAATTCCTGAAGCCCAAGGATAATTGAGTCAATTACCAAAAACATCAATGGAAATAAGAAAGTTAATATGTTATCAATACTTATAAGGTGGAATGAAACAAAAATGTGGTGATAGGTATGCTAGATATTCAATAATTAATTCAGAACATATTATTTTATATTGTTTATACACATTCTTTCATTCTTTAATGTTTGGAAAAAACATTCAGAAACCACTTAAAAATTTGTTGATTGAGATATCAATGTGTACATCAAATGGAAAAATTAATTCCTCCAATGCGTAAAACTCTAACCCTATTAATGGTTGTGGGCTGAACCTCCCTGAAAATCTTTACATACTCCCATTGGTGGAGTTTGATGCTATTTTTATAGGATTTGATATCTTTATATAAATACACAACCAAATGTTGGGAAATGGATATCTCTCTTCATATCCCAAAGAATTCTCTAATATTTTAAATATTTATAGAGAAAGATGAATAAGCTTCATAAGTATCATCTAAAATGACAATATTATTGATTTACTAGAAATAATGTATTGCTAAAATGGTTGACAAAAAGGAGATAATCATGATAGAATACATGCCCATAGAGAGGGATTTCACTGTCATATTACCTAAAGAACTGTATGGTCTTCCTCCTGATGGAGATTTTTATTTGTCAGTTGAAGTTATTCTAGGATCACTTCCTATATCAAAGACACCTTATAAAATTGACATCATTGTTCTATAAGAGATTAATAAGTTGTTACATGAGAATATGTATAAGGTTTTTATTTTCCCAAGTGCTCTATATTTTTTTTCACCATTCCTCTTCATCAAGAAAAATTATACATTGATCTTCCTATATATTAATTATCATGAGATAAACTATATAATGATAAATAAAAAGTATTTCATTCCCCATATAGATGACTTATCTATCAGTTATGTGGGGAACATTAATACTCTAAGGTGGACCTTTGGTCTAGATATCATCATTTAATGGTGAGAAAATATGATAATACCATGAACTCCATTAAAATTAGTTACAGACAATATGATTTCACAGTGATTCTTTCAAAACTCACTAATGGTCTTGAAATATTTATGGACTTAGTGAATAGAGTCTTTAGAGATGATATCAAAAAATTCTGGTAGTATTTATTAATGATATAATGATATAATCCAATAATATAGAGGAACAAGAGGAGCATCTAAGAACTATTCTAAATTCTATATGAAGGGTTAAAATATAAAAAAATTTATTAAATTTGAGTTCTTGAGAGAGGATGTATCATTATTGGGGAATATTTTCACTAGTAATGGGATATCTCTAGACCCTTCCAAGACTAAGAAAATCGATATATGACCCTGAACAACACCTATAATGAAGATCAACAACTTCCATGTAATTTATTCGTATTTTTGATGATTTTTAAGAACGTAACATGGCATAGAAACATAACAAACAAGATAAATACAAACTGGTTGATATTGTTCTGGACATAAGAACGCGAGGAAAGATTTAAGGATCTCAAAAATAGGCTTATCACTATGACATAAGTTACACTGATGACAAGTGGAGAAATAATTTTTATATAAAGTGATTATTAAAAGAACTAAATAGGCTGTGAACTGATGATAAATTATTAATAGAAATCCTAAAACTCAATGAATTTGAAAATCCATGAGAAATTATATCCTATGAATGATCTGGAGTTAGCGACTGTGATCTTCACGTTGAAACTTTTATGTAAATATCTCTATGGTGAGTAGTGTGAGATATATAATGATAAAAAGAGCCAAAAATATATATTCACAGTGAAGGAGCTTAAATGGACTAGTGGAGATGGTTGGAGGTCATTATAGATTGTGACTGCTAAATCCACTACTATAATGTTAAAAAAATACGTTGGAAGATGCTCTATGTAGAAAGAATCCAACATATTTATCAATGACAAGAATTGAGTAGCATCCAATATTCCTTGATTTGAAAATGATGGACATGGGAGTAATTAAGGAAGGAACTCCATAAATATTTTCTCAAATGATATATTAACATTATCTTAATGGGAAAATAAAACAACACTCAATGAAATGATGTAGAAATTTAGAAGAAGGTGGAATCCATGAATAAAGGGAATTCCACTTCATTAAAATTTTATCATGAAGGATTCCTGAAATTTAAATCACAATTATGTTTAAATCCGAATTTAAATATAAAAAATGATCATCTAAATGAAGAATATAGCCCAACCTTTTCTATGGTCCACGGGAGGAAAAATATGTATCAAGATATCCAATAAAACTATTGGTGGGATAATCTGATGAAAGTGATTTACGAATATACATCAAAGGTCATGGTATGACACTAAGTGAAGGATGAAAGGAAAAAGTATAATGGTTTGATTCATCAATTACCCATACCAGCATGGAAATTGGAAAACATCACAATGTACTTGATCATTGGACATCCTGAGGCATATAGAGGGAAAAATCTATATGGATTGTTGTGGACTGTCCTACAAAGATGGGTCACTTTATCACAGTTCGAGAGGATTTCTCATTGGATCAAATTGCATGTATATATATATATTCAAGAGGTGGTAAATCTTCATGGATTAACACTATGAATTTAATCCAATTGAGATATGAGTCTCAACTAAATGTTTTGTGGAAGTCTCTGACTTTCTTTATGCACTAGCTGAACATGATAACAACCTATCATCCTAAAATTGATGGTTGATATGTGAGAATGATTTACACAATGGAAGAAATTTTGAGAGTGGGTTATATGGAATGAAAGAATAGGATGTGAATATCATCATCCACTTGTAAAATTATCCCACAACAATATTTTCCTATCAATATCCAAATGGTTTTATATGAAGCCCTCAAAAATATGAAAAAAGTAGAATTTTGGGACGAATCCATTGAGAGTAAGCATATTGGACCTAAAATGGTTAAAGAAATGGTTGATAAGCTGAAGAACATTCCACATCACATTACAGAAAACCAAAGTCAAAAAAGTATAATGCAGAAAATTGTAAAAAAGTCCATGAGATTTTTGTCAGAGATAATGTATTTCTCTGCGTGTCTCTATGGAATAATTTCATTATATTTGGGAAGAAAATAAAGATGACTCCAAGTTACATCGACGCATTTGAGTTCACTAATCATGTCAAAGACATTTCCTATTAACTATAACTCACACCAAACATGTCTCAAGAAAATGATGTATCCCACATATCACTCTTTAGGATGTACATACCCGATCATTCACATATACTAAATTTGGAGTTGGTATAGTTGGAAATTGATCTCTCATACAAGGATTATTTAGTGAAGATCTTGGATAGTATAGATAATTTTAAATGAAAAAAGAATACATATAAAGTTAAAGTAATATGGTGAAATCATAAGTATGAACATGAAACACAGAAACTGGATGAAGAGATGAAGGAGAATTACTCACACCTGTTTTCAACAAAGAATGTAACATGGAATTCCGAGGTTGAAAAAACACAAGTGGGGGAAAATGTGATGACACGAAATTTTATCTATATAAATTACCTAATTATAATTATGTTATATAGTATAAAACACATAAAAATCAAATATTTAATATAATAAGAAATTTCAAAACTGAATAATGAATTAAATAATTTGTGTTTCTATTAGTTATGGAATCTGTACCAATAAAATTGTAACTTGACCTTCAGAATTTTAATCTAAACCTTATGAATATTAAATATCACTATTGAATAATAACATCGATAATGAATTTATAAATGGACATTATCCATTGTATGGTTGAAAATATTTTTTAATTATATCATAGTATAAGTAAGTAAATATTTTAATAATAATTAAATAGGAGCTATTATTTCATTATGTTATAAATATTTATTAACAACATCAAGTTTAATTTATTTTTTTTAATGACTATTGTGTTCCATAAAATTTATTAACAAGTTAATATTTCTTTTCCTCGTGATAATGGGATAATTTTACGAGTCTTTAATTAATATTTTATCATATTATAAAATCAATTACAAATTTGAAATTTTTATTTTTGAGTAAATTATGATTTTATTTAAAAATTAATTTTATAATATTTAGAAAAATAATTATAAAAAATGGAGTTAATTTGTTTATTCTAGAAATTCAAAAATGGTTACAATTATTTCATTGGGATTTTTCTGAAATACATGAATTTTTTTGTGAATAGTAAAATATGATAATTTAAGAAAAATAAAAAATACATGGATTATGGGGTCTTAGGTAATTAATGGCTGATGTAAGACATAAATATATAATTAGCCTTCTTTATTATAATATTTTTGTGATAATTATAAAACTAATCATTGTCTTGATCCATAATAAAAAACAAATGATTAAAATAATGGGAAAACAACCCTATCCTCCACTAGAAATACCACTCCACACCACCACTTCTCCTCACACCTCTCAAGACATGAGCCTAGTCCAAATTCTGCTGAAATATTCTACCAATATCATTTCTCACATCCATGAAATTTTTTTCTGTACAAAAGACCAAACCCAATACTCTAAGAAGGTTCTCCAAATGAATGAATCAAGAGGTAAAACCATATTCCCTTTATTTTAATTTATATTTATATACAATTATTTTTCTTTTTATACCATTGAATACCCAAATAAATAAGGTCATATAACTCTATTGACATAGATATATTATAATGTTATTATTATGATGGAATAATTCATCATCATCTCTCTTCGCCTCTTCTTATGTTAAAAATAAATGAAAACATCGTTTGTGATGTGTTAAATTTCATATTCAGGGATGAAAAGTTTACAATTTTTGTTACCATATTCAAGGATACTCATGAAACCATTGTTATGGTTGAAGTAAATTATAATATATTTATTATATATACTTTAATTTTTTGGAATTCTTTTATATAAATGATAATAATTTATAAAACAAATGAGTTCTTTAAGATCGAAAATGTCCAAAATAAACCCATGTAATTTTCATTAACTAATTTTAAAATCATTCATGCTTATTCCATGAGAAAAATTATATATATGACCAATTTAACCTATCTGATATTATTAATAACAAATAATTTCAAATCTAGTTTATTTTTCCCACTTTACTAAACCATTAGTACATGTATACAAGACAACAGATCATGGATACTAAGAAAATGAGCACTCCCAAATGATGAAATTGAACAATATACCTCATCAAAAAATCCATGAATGAAAATAATAAAAATAAATTTAATAAATTTTATTTATAAAATTTTATTTAAGTATTAATTAATTTATATAATTTGGTTATTTTAGACATTATGATCTTGTGAATAACCCATTTTGACATAATGTTAGGGATTCTACCCTAACCTCCATTATTCATTTAGGTTATTATTTCTCTTATTTTACCAAAATGAAATTATATATTAATTTTATGTACATATTATAATTGTTTTTATATTTTCTAAACTTAGGAATCAATATCCTTTCAACCATTTAATTGAGGATATAATTTTCATAAAAGGTTCTATACTCAATTCTTCCTTATGAGCACACCAGAATATTGGGAACCTCATGAATTCATTCCATTTTCACGTGGTCTCCATAATAAGTTTCAAACCACAATTATTTTTATAAAATAAAACATTTTGTAATGAAAAATTTCTTAGTTCAATAATGGTTTTATATAAATAATTGATCCACATTATGCTTTAAATTCTCTTTAATATTTTCCTTAAGTAAAAATAATTTATTTCTAATGTTTCTAAAATTCCATTCTTATGTGTATTCATTTTATTTTAGAAAAAATAACATGACTTATTCCTATTATCCCTTATTGATTCCCACGAATTATTTAAATCCATTCATTCATGGAAACCATTGTGATATTCTCGGATGTTATGCCTTTTTAGAAAAATAATTATACACAATTCTTACCATGTATAACCCTTATGATTTTTTTATTCCTTATATATGATTATTCATATGGAACTCATATTCATAAATAGTTAATTTCAGGTGATCCTAGATATAAAAAAATGCATTAGGTAATTCGTACTGTCATAAGATGCCATGTTGGGATAGTGTGTGATCCTATTTCATTTATTGGATTTGTCCACCATGTTATATGGTCATGTAAGTTAGGATTGACACTTGTTTATGTCATGTAATATCATGTTGCCACATTTCTATGATTCCATGATTATATTATCCTATATTATGAATTCTATTCTTCTTTATACTTGTTCATGTTTTTTCCCTTATGACATTTTGTAATGCTTTCTAACCCATGTGATATGTTTAATTCCTATGCATATTCCCTTACTAGACATTTTAGATCCCCCATTTTGTTCATGTTATTCCCAAATTATTTATTCATATGTTAAGGATAAATGGAATTAGTATTCCATATTGGATTATAAATAAAGATATGTTTTACTTTGTCACATGTTTTCTGTTTTATGTACATAGTCTTCTAAAGGCACTAGACATTCTGATCCTTGGCCTGTAATTTGATAGTTAATTTTGTTTAGAATTTTTTTTAATATGTAAAAATTTATAGAGTAACTCTAGATAGTCTCCCAAATCATCAATAGGCGATCCAAATTAGTCAACTAATATAATATTATGCAGATAACATCATTCTTTCGAGGCTTCCTTGGGAGACCAACAATGAAATCCTTCATTATGTTATCCCATGTTCACATCACAATATGAAGTGGCTTTAAAAAACCACCCAGTCATTGATTCTCATCATTTACCTAATGAAAGTTAGTACATCATTCCTTAAAACCTACTACCTCCTTCTTCATCTAGGGCTACCAATACTATCCAGGAATATCATTATAAATTTTGGTCAAACCATGATGTACATCAAACAACAGTGCATGAAACTAATGCATGAAATCTTATCGCATACATATTAGAAGAAAAAAATTTCCACAAACCTTAATTCTCTCATTATCCCCAATGTTTGAACTAGAAGTGGACTCGCCACCATTATGATAATCCACAAAATACAAACATTTTTATTCATACAGTTTTTCTACATGATTCAACATAGAAGCATGGCTCAACTAATAAGGATTCAAGGGACATCTTCCCCTCGCCATCCATTACCTATATATGAATCTCTTCAATCATATCAATTATCATCAACTCTATGTTTGATTCCAGAATTTCCTTATTATGATCCTTATTAATCCCAAAATATGGAACACTATTTCTATTTTTTGGTATGTATAAACAACTTTTTTTAGAATAGATAGATATCATTAATGATGATGCTCATCAGACGTACATATGCAAAGCCATGAAGGGAAATTGTCCAGCCAGAGCAGGTTGGAATCAAAGGGGCTTGATGCCACCCACTGATGGGCCGCATTGTTTCATTCCCATTTGGTGAATGAGTATGTGAGGAATAAATAACATTTGTGGAGTGAGAGAATTCTCTTGATGATGATGCTAAATGACCGGAGTCTGCCATTGTTGTGGTTAATGGCATCGATCACAGTGAGGCAGTCAGACTCAATGATGATATCAACCCATGCATATTCCAAATCCAGCATCATACCTACCATGATGGCATTAGCCTCAGCTACTACTGGTTCCCAAAAGGCATGATGTGATTCATATTTTTCAATAATGATTTTCCACAGATTATTTCGGTCTAGGAGACCGAGGGAGACAAGTCCATCCTTGGGGAGAGACACGTCCACGTTGATCCTAAGAATCCCTTTTGTTGGGGGGTCCGAATGAGGGGGACAGGAGGGGGAACATCTAGCATTTTACTTCCATTGTGGTGTTTCCAGCCCTCAATCCAAGAAGTGGAAAGTTCAATCTAGAATACATGATGTTTATAAACGTGTTGGTAAACATCATCGTCAAGCCAGACCCAGATGATCCAGGCGGGGGTGCAGAGTGAACCTGCATTAGCTAGTGAGAGAGAGGAGTACCAAAGCATCAGGAGATCTGGGAGTTTAGAAGCCATGTCCAGTGACGCATCTGGAGTTGGGCCCCATTTATTCAAAAACAAATTAGCTCCTGGGCAGTGAATGATGGCGTGCAAAGGGTTTTCTGGGATATTTGTGAAGAAGGGGTAGAAAACGACACTAGAAATATGTAAGTAAATGAGAAGGCTCAAGGTATGGAGGGTGTCCGTGCACACCTTCCACCAAAAGTGGCGTATTTTTTGGGGGACATTGATCCTACAAAGCGATTTCCATGGTCCCTCATTCTGGCCGACTGGGTGGTTGCCATGAGTAAGTCTGTATCCGGATCTCACTTTGTATTCGCCCGACATGTCATTCCTCTAGAAGATATGGTCATGGCCTCCTTCTGAGACCCAGGGGATGATTAGTATAATTATTTGGTCTCTTTCGTTAAACCATTCATGAATCATATCCAAACACCACACCATCCCTTGGTCAGAAAGGAGGCATCTGATAGTGGAATCTTCAACGCCTGGTTGTTCACAGGATGTAGCAAAAATACCTTCTGTATTGATCATCCAGGGATCAGTCCAGAAGTTGACAGATGAGCCATCCCCTATCCTCCAGCCCAGTCCTTTTTACTGCATCATTCGGTCCCCAAATGCTTCTCCAAAGGAATCTAGGATGAGGGCCAAGAGAATAAGCATTGAAGGCCGTCTGGGGAAAGTACATAGCTCATAGTACCCACACACAGAGAGATGATTGACGGTTAATAAGGATCCATTCTTTCATGGACAACAGTGCATCAGTGAAGAGAAGAAGATTCTTGTATCCCATATCTCCCTCCCACTTGGGTTTTCAATGATTCTCTCAGGCCATCCAGTGGGGTCTATTCCTTCCATCATTTTCCCCTTCACGAAGTTTGCAGAAAGTGTATGGATCTGGTTGATGATGGCCACCGGGAGCTTAAACAGGGACATAAAATAGATGGGTATAGACTGGATAATGGCTTTAATAAGGGTCACTTTGCCTACTTTTGAGATTCTTTTTGGGCTCCAGCCTTGAGTTTTTTTCTCAATCCTGTCCACCAAATATGCAAATATTTCTTTTTTTTTGGACCAGCCAATCACTGTGGGTAGCCCGAGATACTTATGGTGTTATTCAACCATATGTATGACTAATACTGTGCATAGTTCATCTCTCATGGAACGTGGTACACCTGCACTGAAGGAGATTTCTGATTTTCCATGATTTATTGACTGGAAAGACGCCCTCTCGTACTGGTGGATCACTTGGCTGATCACCCGGCATTCATTAATAGTTTCTCTAGAGAAAAGGAGGCAGTATTCGGAGAAAAAGATATACAACACTGGTGGACTTACATGACATAAATTTTCCCCATGAATAGATTTAGAGGGTGAAACCCTAGAAATAAGGTTATAAAAAACATTAGCCACCAGGATGAAGATAAAAGGGGAGAGGCGATCTCCCCGGCGTAGGCTGTGGGACGGAACGAATCTTTGAGTGAGCTCCCCATTGACCCGGATTCTGAATGAGATGGTCGAGATGCATTGCATGACCATATCTATCAATTTAGTGCAGAAACCCATTTTCATCATCACGACATTGAGGAAATTCCATTCCACAATATCGAAGGACTTGGTCATATCTAGATTCTAAGCCAGGGTGCCTATTTTCGCGGAGGAGCGTGTTTTCATAGAGTGAAACACTTCATGGTCCACAATAGCATTATCAGTGATCAACCCCTTGTCCACAAAGACACTATTGTTTTCCGAGTTAATATCAGATAACCACGGTCACTACCGATTAAGAAGGATCTTTGAAAAGATATTGTAAGAGAAATTACAGAGGCAGATAGGCCTAATTTCGGGGATTGAATGGGGTTTCTTAATTTTAGGAATGAGGATGAGGATATTTTCATTTATTGAGGAAATTCTTGCTTGCCCTGCCCAGATAATTTTTATCATTTTGCAGATATCGAGACCGATGATGTGCCCGTATTGCTTAAAAAATAGAGAGTAGAACCCGTCTGATGTCGAGGCCTTATAGGGTTGAATATGTTTCAGAGCCAGGTGTATCTCTTCATCCGTCACATATTTTGTAAGCTTCCAAATGATCTCATCGGTGATCACTGGTCTGATGCATTATTCCACTTCAGCAGAAATGATTAGAGTTACAGTAGTGAAGAGGTTTTGGATGTAATATGTCAATGTTTCGTGAATTCCACTAGTGTCAGAGACTTTTCCCCCATCTGGTTGTGAGATGCAATGGCTAAAATTTTTTCGGTGCCTAGATGATGCATTTTGGTGAAAATACGGGGTATTGGAATCCCCTTCTGTAATGTGGGTATCCCGCGCCCACAGAGCCTAGAAGCATTCCTTAATGCTCAGGGTCACGTCCATCTCTCTTTGAGTGGAACCAATCATAGAAAGATTGCAAGTTTCTTGAGTAGGATGTGTAGTTTCTTTTCAATGAAACCACAGTGCCTCTCGGGATGAAATAATTTCTTATTTCTCTAAGATCTCAGAACGGATGAGACCAGTTTGAGATTGAGACCAACATCTTTGTGAGTACTATTCCATCTTGATCAGACAAAATCATCACATTACATATCCATTGACCAAAAGCTCTCAAATATGAAGGGTCTACTGGGGTTTTTTTTTTGTGTTCACCTTGAGTGCAGTCAATGAAAATTGTGCAGTGGTCTGAATAGTTTAGCGTCATGTGGCCAATGTGGATCATGCTGAAGTTATTTATCCAATATGATGTGCCTAGAAATATATTAAGTCTCTTGGGGATGTGTGTGCCATCCGTATTACCTCTGAACCATGTAAAGGGATTACCCATGTATCCTAGATCGACCAGGACCGCCCTAGTAACTGCGTTCTTGAAATTTTACATCGACTCAGGGTGTCAGACATTTCGTCCTCTTTCTTCCCTATGGAAAATAATATCATTGAAGTCCCCTCCGACGAGAATAGGGCTTGGAAGCTCGTGACTAATCTTTCAAATAAGATCCCAAGAATTTTCTTTCTCATTATGGGGCGACCAACAATATAATCCCACAAAGGTCCATGGAGGGGTGTGGTCCACCAGAATAGTTGCATCTACATGGTTTGAGGAGATGGACCATATCTTGATGTCGAAATGATCCTTTCATAAGAGATAGATTCCCCCAGAGTGGCCTTGTTTGGAGACTGGGAGACTGCTTGGAAGCCGCATTTAAGAGCAATGCTAGTGGTGTCCTTGTTTTCTAGTATGGATTCAGACATGAAAACCATATCGGGGTGACTTTGGGCGCAATTTCGCTAGAGCATGCGAACTATTTTTGGGTTACCAATCCCACAATAGTTCCAGTATAAGACCATCATTGATCTAGACGGGGCTGGGTCTTGCCCACCTCTACCTTTGAGTTCTGAGAACATATTATTCCACCTGTCATTTTCCATATCTTTAGGGAGTTACCCATTGACTTGCATGTTTCAATTCTTCTTTTCAGTTCCCCAGGTTTAGGGTCCTCCAGTTCTCCGTCACATAATTTGCTTTTCACGATTTTCTAGGTTCGATAGGTGATTGTGCCCCGTGGTGAAGTTCCTTTCTTTACATTTTTATCCTGTGTTAGGATGTCTTCCATGGTCATTTCTGGGTCAGGGTCAGGATCTGGTGGTTCAATGTGCATCTACTTTGGTATTTAGGTTTTTTCTGTAATATCTTTCAGTGTATTCTCCGACTTTGTAAGTGTTGAGGCGGTGTCCTTTAGGGGGGCGGGGTGGGATAAATGATATTTTTCCTCTGAGTGGTTGATATCTCTTTAGGGAACACTGAAGGTCTAATCATGATGATCTTTCCATGTTCGGTTCCCACCTGTCTTGTGTGGGCCACGGTGAGACGTTCACGATCCTTTTGTTTTTATGTTTCAAGGATGAAGGAACATTTCGTCATTTTGGCACAAATCCATGGGCCATATTGTAGAATGATATTACCTGATCCATTATCTTGGTTTGAGACATATGCTCTTTCTAGTTGGCTGAGATGTCCATAAAAGGAGCTGAAAATTGGGAGTTTCTCGAATTTGAATGAAATCCAGTTGTCCATGTCATCGATTTTCGAAAACATTCCCCTTATCACTAGCTTTTTCACATCATATAACTGACCCATATTCACTAAATAAGATTCAAATTAAACTATGAAAATATGTGTTTTTTGATTTTATGATCTGTGTAAAATTTAAACCATTCTCACAACAAGTAATGCAACCACCACTATATTTACTAATCTACTACCACCATTTTGAGACCATTCATTTGGTAATTTCATTCATGTGACCTCAACTAACAGGAAATTTATGCAACCAACTGGTCATCCAACAACATCACGACCCCAATACCAACACCAAATTCATCAAAAAAATAATGTATATACTTTTTCTATCTCGAGTATGTTTAGAATTGGTATGGTATCCAACCACTTCATTAAATACCTAAAGAATTATCACATGCCTTAGACCACTCAAACATGACACCATTCATGGTAAAGTGAAATTGGGGTGCTACTAAAATAGATGAATGATTAATGAATATTTAATAATTACCAGCCATACCATGAGAAAATTATATAACAAAAACATACCATGGCTACCCCTAGACACAATTTCAAGAAAATAATCCATATCCCTTATAATGACTTAATGTAATATAATACGGCCTAACAGATTCAGCTGATCGATCACGAAATTTCACTTTGATATCTCGGTGTAATGCCTATGCTCTCCCAGTGTACTCAAGATGAATTCAAGTTGGTCGGCATGATTTTCATCAGTTTGGAGCACACCAAGATGACATAAAAAAAGACAACATCAATTGGTCCATATATTAGTGAATGATTTGATTCATTAAATTCGTGAACACTACAAAAAAATTGGTCAACATAAATGGCATAAAAATCGAATACAACCCAAACCAAATACTGAATGCAGTTTGGAGGAGATGAGAAGGCCTGACGCACTTCTGGTGATACCCCAATATAAATTAAATCCAAGTGAACACTAATTCAGATCTCATATGTTCAAAAAATTAATCAATTTGAGGAACTAGAAATATATTCCTGACTATAATCTGATTTAACATACTATTATAAATACCCAACTGTAACGATCCATCAGCCTTCTTGGAGAATTTAACTAGAGATCCCATGGGAGACATAATCATATAAATAAACCCATTATTCTATTACTTCTATAACTATGTTTTCTGTTCCTAATTATATAGTAGTTTTATTCTATATGGAGGAATAAAAATAGAATGTACTCCGGGAAGAAATAAAATCATGAACATTACATATTTCTTCAGTGGATTTCCTCAGAATTCATCAAGAAGAATATCTTAGAACCAATACACCATAACAAGAAAGAGATGCAACTCTAATACCCCATTATAAAGAATAATATAGGAAACATGGGCTGTGAGGTCACCCAAATGTTGAAAAATAGACCTTACATGGCCTTCCTATACATGTTATTCCACAAGATAGACATAATTGTCTCCCACAATAGATGTGAATGTGACCCTATGACGATGATAGTCAATGTGGTATTGATATTACACTAACCAATCCATGCCCAAAATCAGATCAAAATGTTAAATTTCTAGAATATTGAAATCCCACAACAAACAACACCCACCAACCTTAAGGTAACAACCAATAAATGGCCAAATATCCTCTCTTAAAACCCCTAATGGTTTGCCGATGGATATAACCTCATATTTTTGATCCACTATTAATCCCATAAAAACCCCAAAATGAGCATAAATAAAACAATGTGATGACCCTATATCGAATAATGAATTTACAAGTGTGAATGAAACTAGGACCATACATTGAATAATGTATGGTCCAACCTCATAACCTCTTGTTATAGAATGATCTAAATGAATCTGACCTACCCCTTTTCCCTATGCCCTAGCCTGAGATACTAGTGCTACAATTTTCTTCTAGTATATTCTCTTTCACCCCTACATCCCCTTCAACTACCTCTATAATTAATACCAGTGGTAGTCCATCATTCTACCTTGTATGAGGTAACCGAGCCACTACTTACACTCTGAATCATTCTCTATCCTTCCTATGTGACCATCTATCGGGGGTTACGGAAAAACCAATTCACATTCCCCATTATGCGGCTTTCCCTAAAATAAACTTGATGTTGGGGTCCCTGACCACCCATGATTCCTAGTCTTTCACAATGATATAAAAATACTATATCACCACCTTTATGGATTTTTTCACAATTTTGAGTACAAAAAATGATTACAGCCTTGTGAAGACTCCCAAAATAATGCTTATTTCACTCAAAAGTTACACAAATGGTTCACCTAACTGGAACTGCAAACCCACTACATGAAGCCTCCTTTATGTTCCCTTTTGGAATAAGAGTCTGATACACCAGTTTAGAAAACCTCATTAAAAATAATATGTTCATGTGAGACTTAACCTAATTTGATTGTCCATCATGGACGAAACTTTCTATTTAATCCTTATCCCCTACCAATGATAGAAGAAATCACTTAAAATCCATGAAATGTCTTGTCTAATTAATCATATATATTGTTCCATGGGTCAGATTCATAATCACTACCTCGCACTCCTACCTGAAGGTATATAGTGAGAAATGATCTTGAAAATTATCCTAGAATTATATCCATACGATCATTTAACATAAAATATATGAACAAGAATTCCCCACCACTTTTTTGGCCCCCACAATATATATTACACATAATTGATTCTTTTCTATCTTGGAGTGTTTATGTGATCCTAAATTGTTAGGATAAACTCTATCTAGAAATCCACTACCTCAGGTCCAACCTCTCCAGATAACATTGTAGGGTTGTACAAATATAATTCACTAGTCAGATAGAGCATAATTAGTATGACCAACCCCATGTCCCTTTCAATCATCTAAACCAAACAACTGATTTTCCCAGAGAACTGCTCCTATCTTTGATTATCTCAATCCAATAGAATTTATGGCTCTACTAATGATAGTTTTTTCCTAATGATATCCTCCTTTCGACAAACATGCACATTCCATTATGGTGGAATTTTCCTAAAATACCCAATACTATTCATCATACATGTAACATAAATCTCTAATAATTTAATTTAATAAATAAGTCTCTATACAAGCCATAAACTACCCATATTACATACAATATCCCAAAATACATCATTTCATATAGTAAACTACCCTCTACCATCCTTACAAAGGGACACAGTCAATAAGGGGTAAGCAAACCTATATAGTCAAATAAACATTATTAAGAAACATCTTTTAAACCATTTATACTTTCACAATTCAAGAAGTTATTATTTAGGAACATCTCTATCTTTGATGTTCATTACTAGTAAAATTTTATCTTTCTCACAACTCATTATGTCCAAAATTTTAATTCATGTACATTCCATTATTATGTATAATAATTTCAAAATTATTCAGAATTATTTTTATATACCCATCTCGATCATCTTTATTAGAAATTACATTCTAAAAATTCATATGGAATGAAAAATGATTCTTAACCTCTATATCCCATACTCCCTAACTCTGTGTTCCTATAATGATTCACTCCCCCTATATGCCTAAGATCCAGACATCAAAAAATGTACTCACAATCTTGTTATATTATATAAAATATCTTAGTATCATAAAATTGTCACACCACACAACAAGTGCATCAAAAAATGGGGAAATATCATTCAACAGTAAAAACAAATATCAAGAAGAACATTTTCCCACCCTGGGTTCATAGGTTTTACTTGATACATGGGTTAGATAATCCCGTGAACAAGATCATTATTATGTTCAAACACATTCTACTCATCATAATACCATAACAAATAATAATAAAATTAAAGAAAATAATCTATCTATCACCACATTGAAATGTCCTCAAAATTAAATGTAATAAATAGTGCCCCGAATTGGTTCACCACATGACCTCACGTACACCTCCCAGTATATAAGACGTTTTGGACTAGCAATGAGAGTCTAATATATTAAATGGGGGAATGTAACCCATTTAACTGAGTAATATATAGAAGATAAAAAATATACAGTTTAAAAAATAAGAAACAATAAAAGTCATGCATAATAAAACATCTCCCAAAAGGGTATAGGGCACAAAGAAACAAATAAATATTCTCTTTCATTCGAATTGTGTGTAAATTGAATAAAAAAAGAAATAAAGATAAAAAATAAACACCCAAATAGCTCCTAAATTCATGGATAGTTCCTCATACATAAATGACCCATGCCTTACTCAATTACCTAGAATTAGGAATTTTCATTTATCCTGAACAACAAACAGGAAAACTGTACAAGATACCAATGGTGGCCTGATCAGGGTGAGAGTAAATCTCCATAGGACACCACTAACAATGTCTAAAAAATATATATTCTATACAAATAGTTCATCTAAATAATAAATAATTTAAACATACAAAAAAGAAAAATCAGGTTGTATATGATTGCAATAAACACTTTAATAAATTTCCCCATTATTTATATGCCATTACCTATACTATCTTCCCTGAAAATTGAATCTTCCACACTTTTTTCATGGGTTAAAAATTATATCATTTACACAGTACCCTATGCTGATAAATTTCAATTAATAAATAAATAATTCATGTTCCCTATATCTCTTTGGATTAATATATCACAATATATACAACACATTTACCTAGATGCCTTGTTACATGAAGTCTCATCAAATGAAAAAGTGAGGGTTATAGAACCTCCGTCCCCTTCCCAAAACCATGCATCATGGTGTGGAGTTTATATATTTTTTCTAACCACACTTATGGGTGTAGATCCTCAAGTCAAATGCCATACAAAAACCATGCCAGGTTTACATGCATATTAATTCATCTACCAGATATACTATTACACAAGGAAAACATAAACAATACACATAAGATTGATAATTTATATTCATTATCATATAACTCATTATAATGAAATAACCCATTAACTCACTCACAATTTTTATTTTCTATCCCATTAACCTATTTCCCATTCCCATTCCAGAAAACATTATGTCTATTCAACAATTTCTCTAAATAATACATTTTTACTAGAGTTTTCATTTCACATGACTTAATCTATTCACGAATTACCATTAAAAATTATTAACACATTTGACACATGGATAGTAATCCATTTAATCCATATCATATAATATAAAACAATTCCAAAGGCCATTTTTGGCCCTTGACACAACTATCACTTATGCCTATTTTGGTTTTAAATAATAATTCAACATATATATAATTTTTTATAATTCCACACAAATCAACCCTATGCTTAACAATAAAATTTTCTATTCATGGGAATGTTGGTGAATCCCCTAGGTGGACCTAAATAGATCAAATAATCCACAACTCATCCCATGGTGATCATAAGGGGTTAATTTAATCATTTAATCAATAATTTTACCAAAAACATTCAAAAGGATTCAAATTAACAATAATATTGAACCATGAACACAACCACACAATCACAAATGTATAATGAAACAGTGTGATATAACTTTTAGACAACC
Source organism: Viscum album (assembly GCA_963277665.1). Classification (NCBI taxonomy): domain Eukaryota; kingdom Viridiplantae; phylum Streptophyta; class Magnoliopsida; order Santalales; family Viscaceae; genus Viscum; species Viscum album. Next base: position 1,438,833,025 of record OY728133.1, on the reverse strand, counting down.
TTTATCAAATCCAAAGTTAAATGCTCCCTTAATCATAGACTTATATGTTGATTCAAGAACCATTTGAATCCCCAAATTGTACTCAACAAGAAAAAGAGGGTTTTAGGGATTCAGAAGATGATAACCCAACCAAAATTTTCTAATATAGAAAAGACACGAAATAGGAGGGTTAGAAATACTCAGAGCTTTGATACGCACCCAACGGTTCTCTAAATGGCTTGGAATCAAAGGAAAATTGTATAATGAATTCTTGGGTCAAATAGTAATCCTCTATATTTTAGAGGGTAAGAAATGGTAATGAAAATTGTTTAAGAAACATAAAATTAAGAGGAATGATTCATTAGTTCCCACTTTTAATGGGGCACATAGTTTTCCAAACTGTGCACAAATCGTGTTCCTACATCTGCCCAATAGGGATGTCTATCACATAGTTACATAAGGATTTGGCACAGTTTATAAAATCTTGCAACAACTATGTGGAACACCTTTACATATGACCTCATGGTCTTGATATCCCCCTTTCACGGTTTCTCTGACCATTCACTCCTATTGGAATACACAATTGGGTTGCATTGTTTTCACTAACCATGTTCCAACCATGAAACATGAACATAATGACCATTTCATGTATTAATCCCTATCTTGAACCCTCAGGACACCCCAAGCCTCCTCATACACCCAGAAAATATTTATTTCTCCAAACAAAATGGTTTTAAAACAAAATTAAATGATTACATACCACATTTATTTATATGATCTTATATAGAGTCTATAATAAGATTAGGTTACGAGAGAAATAATGTTGTGTAAATACCTTTGTGGGATTATATTAATTAGTTTCCTCCTTAGATATGAATGATTCATATGTTATATGGTTAAAATTATATCTAATTTAATTTATTATTTTTAAGAGAAATTCTAAATAGGACACATTACATAATATAATATAAATCAAGGAAAAAACATTTATAAAATAAATGTTAGAACCGTTCCACATTTTTTAGGGGTAAAATTCTTAAAATAAATATTAACTAAAAATGTAACATGATTCACATATGAAAAATTATTTTTTATTGATATAATGGTTCATTATGAACAATATTTTCAACATTGAGATCTCTCTTGACCTATTAAAAATGTAATGGATGTAATTTCTTGGATGTGTACACAAACATAAGAATATTATGTAAGTAATAAAGAATGCTTATTTTTAATATAAAAACATTTATTGGTAAAAAATTGGGATCCATTCAATATAAGGACATAGATACACATTATAATTATCTAAAGGATTTAATATATTTATTTATGATCATGGATATGTCCTTAGAATAGATATTTAAAAATAAATATGATCCCTCGAATGCATAAAAATGATATAAAGTAGAAATATTATATATCATGATTTATAAAGGTAAGAAATCTATTGGATGTAAAAGGATATGTCATAGTGAAAGATGGTAGAAGGTAAAAATTTCATTAATCATGATATATGTATGACTAGCTATGTGAATATCATTAAGAAACTAGTATCTCTAATTGTCTTAATCTAATAACATACGCAATTCTACATGCACATCAAAAAATGTTCTAACATATCATTGTGAATTATAATATGAATGAATTCAATTTTTTTTTTACCAAATATCATATATATATCCAATATTTATGAGCATGTAATGTAAGTTGTAGTTTCTATTACAAAGATAATGGAAAAATGGAGAAGGTTATTTTTTGGGTTAGCATATAAGTATAGATATTTTGGAGTGTCCACATGGTCATATAAACCAATTAGTCGTAAGGAAGGGTAGTTCCTTCAATTAAAAACTCTTATAAATTAGAGTTGGAACAATATTTATTATCATAATTGTTATATTAAAACTCATGGAGAGTTTATATCTAAAATTAATGTTATAGAATTGAGTTCCTATATTTTCGATTCCATATAGTACCCAATATATATTTTACATGTTAGCTAAATATAATTGAGTTAAAATTTGATGAATGATTTAAAATAAGTGTTTGACATATTATATAAACTATATAAATAATGTTCTGCGGTATCATGGTTTTGGATGAAATATATTACATAAATATTTATTTTATTTGAATTGTTTTTGTGTTTTTCACCTCACTAAAAAATTATGTTATAATAACATTTGTTAGTAATGGATTTTTGATATCAATAAATAAGAGCATTTTTTTTAATGTTTTTATGAATAATCCTTGTAATATGAAATTTCTCAAAATAATAATGTATTATTTATAGAATAAATGTAATAAATGTATAGAACACTATATATAATAAGGAAACAATATTTAATCATTTAGTATTCCCACTTAAGGACATAAGTCATACCTCCTTACTCTAAGAACTTATTCTTTCATGGAATTATATTATTAAATAAATCTAATTTTTTAGTGGGTAGAAGTGGTATTTTCGGAATAATAGGTGTTTAAAATTGATATATAAAACATTATACACATCAAACTATTGTTTAATATCACAATACCCTTCATGTTTTATATTATACTAGTAAAATATTATTGTAAGTAGTTACAATTATTAGTAAAATATTTTATGGAAAGTGTATTTGAAAAATATTTCAATGATGATGATGATGATGATGATGATTAAGATATAATAATTTTAATAAAATAACAATTAAAATTAGAACATTTTATATTATAAATAAAATATTTTAAATAACTTTTTAATGAGTTGAATAGTATTAATATGGTTTAGGATACTCGACATTATAAAAACATATATTCATCGTAAATTTGACACACTAAAGTGATTAATGTGATGCTATTATCATAATTTCTCGTAGATATGTTCTAGGAATTATGTAGAGATATAATTTGATTAATAAAACACTAAAAGTGAACAGAATATAAGGATTATCTTATAATATTTCATATGTGATTTAATGAGACATTAACTTATATAAAACTTATTTGAAGTATTAAAGGGGTTGAATAAATATAAAATTTGTCTTGTAATTAATAAATTATTCTAATATTTATCATTTATTGGAATTGGATATATATATATTATTTGATTTTAATGATAAGAAACCTCTCTATGTGAAATACTAAATTATAACAGACTAATATTTGTTATGATATATTAATTATTATTATAAGATGTAATTTTTTAATGTATAGGATTCTTATATGGGGATACATAATATTCCCACATGGAAAAAATAATTTATTTTCACTAGATGACCCATGAAGTATACAATAAATAATGTTACACACTACATCATTAGTATATTATAGGTTCTTATTTCATATTAAACCCCATTCATTGAGGTTGGGAGATTCATAAAATAAAAATGATTACACTTTGATACTTTTATTATGTATTCCTTGCAAATTATCTAATATAGGAGGTCATTGATTACTTTTTTGATTATTCGTTCTTTTATATTATTCAAATAGTTGACAATGTTAATTTAAAAAAAATTATAGAGATCACTCAATATCAATCTTTACTTTATCTAGAATTGATTCTATTTTATAGGATTTTAATTTCAAACTTTTAGGAAATATGGAGTTAATATTTCTTTTTAAGTTATAATTTTTAATGGGTTAAACATTATTTTTGACCAAATGATGATTGTCTTCTACAAAAAATACATATATTCCCAAAAAAAATATTTATACAGTTTATTCAATATTTTTTTTCTATTCATAAGGTATTGTAAACTATATGGTGTCTAATGAAATTGATGAAGACATTCTAAAAAAATTATATGATATCTAAATATAGTTATAGATATAGTGTCATGACCCGTCCTTGGGGCCCATGTTGTGACTACCCCAAGCCTGACTTCCATAGGCCAGGGGTTGGCGACTAGCACCAAGGCATAAATCCCAATAAAAAGGGGCAGGCATTGCCTTTGTAAAGTAAACAAACACAATAGAGTAAGAAAGCAAAAGTAAACACTATGTAAAAACCGAGTACAATATTAAGTGCGGAAATGTAAGTGGGCCAGAATACAAAAACAAACTGAAAGTAATTTAAAAATGGAAAGGAAGTACAACAATTGTATGTAAAACTGCAACGTCGATCCATCACTAGAATCCCCACCAGAAGGGTGGGTACAGATAGTCTCCACAGCTCCACGGGTCCAGCCGTCCGCTCCGTGTATGTCCCACCCAGTGGTCCACCTCCACGTACCGACTCGCTCCACAATCCTCAGCCAGGTTCAGCGCTGTCTGTCATCTGTATCCAACACAACATAGTGCGGGCATAGCCTGTGCAGGGGTGAGTATACTTACTCAATAGGGAACCTGAGATCCCCGAAGGTCTCCCAGAGTCCACAAATGATAATCCACAAAGGAATGATACAATCACGAAGTAACATTCGACATTACATAGGTATATTCCCATACATATACATCAGTCATCAATCCCAATTCGGCTCCAACATCCGAGCCCAAGTTTGATCACGTCCTCACAGGATAACACAACCAATCCAAATAGGATAACACCACCCAATCCACATAGAAAAACAAGTCAATCATATCGAAGATAATGATTGAAATCCAAGACTCATCTCAAACCAGGATTAAAATCATGATGTCGAAACCATAGCTGCTGGGGAAACTCCTCCTCTATCGATTACAGTGGGCCTGCCGCTACAACCAAGTTCTTTCCATTAACCTTGGACTGCGGTAGTACTCCACCTATCGAGTATTGTGGGCCTACTACTACAACCAAGCGCTTCCCACCGCGGTCTGCCGCTACAACCAAGCGCTCCTCCGCCGTGGGTCTGCCGCTACAACCATGCACTCCCCCTCATAGCCTCCTGAGGTACTCTTTCTGTTGAGTAATGCGGGTCTGATGCTGCAACTATGCACTCCTCTGCTGTGGGTCTGCCGCTACAACCAAGTGCTCCCCACTGGGCTATCCGAAACACACAGAGTCGATCGTTCAGAAGTCATCAAGTCTCAACCGGATCTAGGGTTTCATAATGATTAAATGTACCATAGTCGTCACCGTCGAACCCACGGAGGATTCCCGTACGAAAGCCTTCGTCATCGCAGCCAGCTCTAGGGTTTCCGCACACAGCACGCTCATTCAGGGAGGGTCCACTCCATGAGCCAAGAGGTCGATAAATCAATTGACACATATTCCGGAGTTGATTTATCCCAATGATCTGTCTCGTCAAAAGGAACACAACTCGACAAACGGTGCGTCAATCGGACGCCCAACCGGAAAGTTATTGGCTTTTTCGTCCCAGGGGCCCGATTGGTTTTTATGTCAAAACCAACCCGACTGCACTCCAGCTATGTCCAAACCTCGAGAGGAGGAAGAGAAAAGGTCCTTTTCACTAGGAGGAATCCAACAAAGTCGAAAGCGCGTCAATAGGACATCCGGAGCCCATGTTATAAGCGTTTCTGATCCGAGGGCCAGGTTTGTTTTGTGTTTGAACCAACCCGATCGTACCCAAAGTTCACCAAAACCTTGAGTGTAATATACCGAAACGATCTTCTCGATTGAAGGATCGCATCGCAAATGACAGTGTGTCGATCGGAGGTCCGCAGAACAAGATATAGGTGTTTGAACGGAACTGTCCGGAAACATGGGGTTTGGGCCCGGTCCGACCCAGCCCAATACCCCCCATGGGTCGGAGTGAACCGGGTCCGAGTCTGGCCCATTAGGGCGTGGCCAGCACGGTGGGTGTGGCCCGGGCCGGCCGGCGTGGCCTAGTGCGGCTGGCCCGGCCCGGGGCGGCTCAGCACTGGCCGAGTGGGGTCGGCTCAGCACTGGCCGAGCAGACGTGCAAGGGGGCGCTTCCACCTTGATTGATGTTGCGGACCCCGTGTGGGGGCCACTCCTTGCCAGCGGACAGGGTCCAGCGCCGTGTCCCCCCCCCCCCTCGGTCAAGTGTGGTCGCGGCTTCAGCCACGGCTGTCCTTCCTAGTGGGGCGCCCTGCGCTAGTTCCGGTCGCCGGCGCCGCCGTACCGGCGACTTGCGGTGCTGATGTAATTTGCGGGCCACTGGAGGTGCTCCGGTGGTTCGTTTTCAATTCTGTATGTGCTGGCGTTCATCTTGGGTCTCGAACATTACTATGAAAGCATCAAAACACCTCTGTGGCCCGTTCCATAATCGCCCGACGATCCGCTGTCAATTAAACGATCTGCAGAGCATTCGAATTTCCGCAACGGCGCGGCGCGACGGTGCCGTGCTTCTTCGCCACTTCCTCAATTGTTTCTACACGGATCTTATATACTACGCCGCCTTTACCCATGCCACAATAAGAAAAACCATCAAAGGGGGAGGAGGGTCGCACGTGTTCATGCGGTCTGACCTCCTCCTGCAATTTCTATAACAGGTGGCTCAAACGATTATCAACAATTAAATCAATGGCCGAGGATATAAACCACATAAATTAAACCAAACCCCCTACCTCAAGGTGACGTCGAATGAAGGATCTTCGCGGGAAAGAACGTCGCAGAAGGAGGCGTCATGGAGGATAGAGTCTTCGGTGTCACGGTACACGGTGTCGCGTCATCAATCTCCATGGATTCGGCGTTCTACATCGTCCTTCGTCGGAGGCCGACATTCTTCGTCAGTGACAGTGCATTATTCGCGTTCATCGAGGAGGAAGATGAAGTTCCAAGGCCTTGATTAATTCCTCTCCATATTCTTCTTGCACAATGAAACCACCACTTAATAAAAAAAGGCATTGCCTTATTTTATTTCCCATGCCAACATTTTTTGAATTTCAAAAACAGATCACGATTTAATTATCAAGCGTTGTCCAAATTAATGAGGAGTTTAATAATTTAATTAAACACGAGAGTTGACATGGCATTTAAAGGGGGGTGCGGGAGAGTTACCATATTAAATGCACGTGGAAGGTAAAAGGATATAAAGGGGTGGGGCTCATGTGGGACCCATCTCAATAATATTATACCTAGGAGTTAGGGTATTAGTGGTCCCACTCCAACCATCAAGCTTAGGGTTAAGAAACATTAAATATAAAAAAAATTGGTTGCAAAAAAATTAATTTTTATTCTTTAGTTAACCCCAATGTTTAATAACCTCACCCGAGAAAACGCAACTACGGAAAAGGTGTTCATAAGCAATTATCGGTGCTATGATTCCATCAGTGCCCTTTGATTTTGATTCCGAGCACCGGTTCAAAAGTTAGGAAAACCCGCTTGTTCGTTTACTGAATGTACCCGACCTAAAATTCAGAAATTGATTATGGGAACACTGGGCCTCGGAATCTGGTGCCGTCAGAAACTACGTTCTTGTAAAATTCCAAAGAAAATTAATAAAAAAATTTCGTTGAATTTTACGTGTCTTTACATTACTCCCACCTCAGGGCTTTACGTCCCCGTAAAGATACATCATAAACTAGGGGAACAAATGTGGGTACTGAGCATGCATCTGAGCCTCCCGCTCCCAAGTGGTCTCCTGGAGGATCCCGTGCTGCGATCTAATGTGCACTAGAGGTATCGAATGTCCATGTAGGACCCGCTCCTGTCGATCCTCGATCTCCACTGGGACCTCCGAAAAAGTTTCCCATCGTCAAAGTCTAGCTCCCCGTGGCCTATGATATGCGTCAGGTCGTGCACATATCTCCTCAGCTAATATACGAGGAATCATTCCATGCACCAGATGAAACTGAGGTGGTAGTGCCAGGAGGTAAGCCACCTCGCATATCCTGTTGAGGACCTGGAACGGTCCGATGAAGCACGGAGATAACTTTTCACCTCGGCCCAATCTCCATAATCCACATAAAGGTGAGACCCTCAAGACGACGTGGTCTCTATCCTCAAACTACAGTGACCTCCGTCTCCTATAAGTATAAGACTTCTGCAGGCTCTGATCTGTCCTCATCCCCTTCTGGATGACCTAGACCTTCTCTGGTCCTACAAGAGCTGCTAATATTTCTTCATTGCCGATAAGATAAATCTGGTCTCATCCCGTGGATGAACCACGTTCTTTTCCTAATACAGTCAATCCTGACATGGATGATACTAATCCATACCAAGGATGACGTCGAAAGGCCTCGACGCTACTACCAAGTGATCCAACCGTAACTCTCGCCTCCAAGGGTTGAGTCACACTGTCGACATCAGTGTGTGGTCACTAGGTCTCCTCTAGTAGGTATCTCATAGGTTAGGTTCAAGTCAACAGGTTTTAAACTGTATCCTCTTAGTAACAACAAAAAGATAGGACAATAAAGTAAATGCCACAATGAAATGTGTCTTTTATTTCTGCATCTCTAAGTACAAAGACATGAAGAATATACAAACAAACATCAACAAATCTAGAAGAAATATGAACAAAAGACTCTAGGTCTAGAGCTAGTTCTGCTCCTGTCCATCTGCTCCCGGAGCTCCATGATCGTTGGCCTCAGTTGCCTGAAGCTGAGCTCTCCCATTTCCACATGTTCCTTGTGGTCGGGGTGGACCTCCTAGTGGTGGTGGTGGAAACACCTCAAAGCGCCGTACACCTCCAATTGCATGTCCAGATCCCCTGCCACGGTCTCTTAATCCTTTCGGTCCGTCTTTATCGATCCTCTACCTCTACCTGGGAGGTCCTTCGTTTATATGTTGATCATTTGTATGGCGAGTCGGACAGTCACGGGGCATGTGACCAACCCCGCCGCAGGAGTAAAACTGTCCACTAATGGTAAGTCGTTGTCCACCCCAGGTGCCTCGCACAAATGATCATGTGTCATGCGGTCGACCACCTATAGGTCGAGTCCTCTTGGACATCTGCATCATATGTCTACTGCACGCTGCAGAAGACTCTGCCGCCTACCAGCTAGTGGTGGGTCCTATTGCTGGAGACTACTCAGCAAGGAATCTCTCCACTAAGATAGATCGCTCCAACACCACTGTTTGCGTCGGGATGCTGTGAGAAAAAACTGAAGCTCTGATCACTCGCCTGAACCCCTTCTCAAAGGTTCAGGCCCAGAAGAAGGGGTCCCGTACCAAATCCATGGAATAGCGTGAGAGATCGGTAAATCTCCCCGAGTACTGGGCGGCAGTCATGCTGCCCTGCCGTAGCTGTAGAAGCTCTTATATGTGCACCACTCAGAGGGTGGATGGGACGAACTCCGAGCATAATAGGCCATCAATGTCCGTCCAGATGAGAGATGCCTCATCGTACATCGGGAGCATCAAGCTCCACCATCTTCCTGCTGCTGCATGTAGGAGGCTCACTGTGAGGATCACCAAGAGGTCTTCTGGTGACCCCCCTAACCTGAAAACTCGCACAAACACCTCCAGCCAATCCTAGGCTGCCTGAGGGTCCCTCTCCCCACAGAACCTGGGCGGTCTCTGACGCTGAAACTCATGCAGTGCACTAAGGCGACATGCACTCTCAGCGGCTGGGGCTGGTAGCATCGGTGGCTCAGCGGGTAGAGGTACTTCCGGTGCCTCCCGTGAAAAGGGGCCCTGCACCGAGGCCTCATCGCTCAGTGGGATGTCGTATCGCACAAAGCTCTGAACCCTAGCCGGATGCTGTCATGGGGCCATCTTGAAAAGATACAGGTGCGCTAGGGTCAAAACAGTATACCTGGTGAGCTGACACAAAGTAATCACAATGAAATCTTTTGAAACACACATGCAATCAATGTTTCGTGCATGGTGTCAGAAATCAAAATTTAGGATCCTGGTGTACGGATACGTCAGCCACCGCACCAACACTGGACTCCCTGGACTGATAATCAAACTCAATACCCTTAACACTATTGCTTCACAAATAATAAAGATCAGAGCCATAGTTCTGCGGTAGAACCGAACTCCTCTGATACCAATTTGTCACAAGCCGTCCTCGGGGCCCGTGTTGTGACTACCACAAGCCCACCTTCCATAGGCCAGGGGCTGGCGACTAGAACCAAGGCATAAATCCCGATAAAAGGGGGAATACATTGCCTTTTTAATGTAAAAAAACACGACAGATTAAGCAAGAAGTAGTAAACACTCAGTTAAAACCGAGTACAGTAGTAAGTGTGGAAAAGCAAGTGGGCCAGAATACAAACCCAAAATGAAAGTAAATTACAACTACAAAAGAAGTACAACAACTATAAGAAAAACTGCAATGTCGATCTATCAATGGAAGCCCCATCTGATGGGTGGGTACAGATAGTCTCCACAGCTTCACGGGTCCAGCTGTCTGCTCAGTGTATGTCCTGCCCAGTGGTCCACCTCCGTATACCGAGTCACTCCACAAGCCTCAGCCACGATCAGCATTGTCTGTCGTCCGCATCCAACACAACATAGTGCGGGCATAGCCCGTGCAGGGGTGAGTATACACTACTCAGTAGGGACCCCAAGACCCCTGAAGGACTCCCAGAATCCACAAAGGATAATCCACATAAGAATGATACAATCATGAAGTAACATTCGACACTGCTTAGGTATATGCCCATACATATACCTATGTCCTCAATCTGAATTCGGATCCAACATCTAAGACCAAGATCGATCATGTCCACACAGGATAGAACCACAAATCAACACAAGATAACACCACCCAATCCACATAGGAAAGCAAGTCAATCATATCGAAGATAATGATTGAAAGTCAAGACTCACCTCAAACCAGGATTAAAATCATGATGATGAAACCATAGCAGCTGGGTAAACTCCTCCTCTATCGAGTACAGTGGTCCTGCCACTACAACCAAGCATCTCCCATTAACCTTGGACTGTTGTAGTACTCCACCTGTCGAGTACTGTGGGCCTACTTCTACAACAAAGCGCTTCCCACCATGGGTCTTCCGCTACAACCAAGCGCTCCCCCTCATAGCCTCCAGAGGTACTCCTTCTATTGAGTACCGCGGTCTGGCGCTACAACCAAGCGCTCCTACGCCGTGAGTCTACTATTACAACCAAGCGCTCCGCCTCATAGCCTCCGGAGGTACTCCTTCTGTTGAGTACCATGGGTCTGCCGCTACAACCAAGCGCTCCCCACTGGGCTATCTGAAACACACCGAGTCCATTGATCAGCATTCATCAAGTCTCACTAGCTCAAGGGTTTCATAAAGATTGAAAGTACCATAGTCGTCATCATCACACCCATGGAGGATTCACGTACAAAAGTCATCGTCGTCGCGGCCAGCTCTAGGGTTTTCGCACACAACACGCTCGTTTCGGGAGGGTCCACTACACGAGACAATAGGTCGATACATAAATTGACACGTAGTTCAGAGTTGATGTATCCCAAAGTTCTGTTTCATCAAAAGGAATATAACGCGACAGACGGCGCGTCAATCAGACGCCCGGTTCCAGAGTTATTAGCTTTTTCGTCGTAGGGGCCCAGTTGATTTTTAAGTCAAAACCAACCCGACTACACTCTATATACGTCCAAACCTTGAGCAGAGTAAGCCAAAAGGTTCGTCTCACTAAGAGGAATCCAAAAAAGTCGACGGCACGTCAATCAGACGTCCGGAGCTCAAGTTATAAGTGTTTCCGCTCCGAGGACATGATTGGTTTTGTGTTCGAACCAACCCGGCCATACCCAAAGTACTCCTAAACCATGTGTGTAATATATTGAAACGACCATATCAATTAAAGGATCGTATCGCAACTGATGGTGCATTGATCGGAGGTCCGTAGCCCCAGATACAGGCGTTTGAACGGAACTGTCCGGAAACAGGGGGTTTGGGCCCGGTCAGACCCGACCCAATACCACCCGGGACAACCCGAACCGGGTCCATTTCCGGCCCATTAGGGCGCGGACAGGCCTGGTGGGTGTGGCCCGGCCTGGCCCGATGCGGCCGGTCAGGCCGGGGCGGCTCAGCGTTGGCCGAGCAGGGTCGGCTCGGCTATGGCCGAGCGGACGGGAACGAGGGCGCTGCCCCCTTGATTGAAGCCGAAGACCCCGCGTGGGGGCCGCTGCTTGCCAGCGGACATGGCCCAACAATGCATCCCCCACCCTCGGTCTCACACGGCCACGGGACCAGCCGCCTGCTGCTGGGGCTTTATCCGCGGCAGTGCTTTGGGGCGGCGCGGCGGGCGCCGCCGCCTGCTGGCGGCCGGTCGGTGCCGGCCGCCTCCTCCAGTCGCCGGCGCTGCTGCACTGGTGTCCCGCACCGCTGGGGTAATCCACGGGCCACCGAAGTTGCTCTGGTGGTCCGTTTTTAATTTTTTCTATTCAGGTATTCATCTTGGGTCTCGAACTTTACTACGGAATCATCAAACCGCCTCTGCAGCCCGTTCCGTCGTCCCCCGACGATCCGTCGTTAATTAAACAATCTGCGGAGCCTTTGAACTACTGCAATGGCATGGCGCGACGATGTCGTGCTTCTTCGCCCGTTCTTCAACTGTTTCCGCGTGATGTCGTTGTACCACACCACCTTCACTTGTTCCAAAACAAGAACAACCATCAAAGGGGGAGGAAGGTCGGCCATGTTCGTGAGGTCCGACCTCCTCTTGTTATTTCGATAATAGGTGGATCAAATGGCTATCAAAAATTAAATCAATGGCCGAGGATATAATCCACATAAATTAAACCAAACCCCCTACCTCATGGTGTCGTCAAACAATGTTCGTCGTGGGAAAGAACTTCGCGGAAGAATGCCACGTGGAGGAGAGAATCGTCGGTGTCGCGGTACACGGCGTCATGTCGTCGATCTCCAAGCATTCGGTGTTCTAAGTTGTCCTTCATCAGAGGCTGGCATTCTTCATCGGTGAGGGTGCGTTCTTCGCGTTCTTCAAGGAGGAAGATGAAGTTCCAAGTCCTTGAGTAATTCCTCTCTCAATTCTTCTCACACAACAAAACCACCACTTAATAAAATAAGGCTTCTCCTTATTTTATTTCCCATGCCAACGGTTTTTGATTTTCAAAAACAGATTATGATTTAATTATCAAGCATTGACCAAATTAATGAGGCGTTTAATAATTTAATTAAACGTGAGAGTTGACTTGGAATTTAAAAGGGGGTGCGGCTGAGTCACCATATTAAATTCATGTGAAAGGTAAAAGGAAATAAAGGGGTGGGGCTCGTGTGGGCCCCACCTCACTCATATCCTACGTGATGTTAGGGTATTAGTGGTTCCCCCTCCAACCATCAAGCATAGGGTTATACTACCTTAAATAAAAATAAAATTTGGTTGCACAAAATTTTATTTTTATTCTTTAGTCATCCCCAAAATTTAATAACCTCACCCGAGAAAACACAACTCCGAAAAAAGTGTTCTTAAGAAATTATCGGCGCTACGATTCCATTTGTGCCCTCCGATTTCAATTCCAAGCACCAGTTCAAAAGTTAGGAAAACCCTCTTGTTCGTTTATTGAAGGTACCCGAGAAAAACTTCGGAAATTGATTCCGGGCAGACCGGGCCTCGGAATCTGGTGCCGTCAGAAACTGCGTTCTTGAAAAATTCCATAGAAAAATTAAGAAAAAAAATTCCTTGAATTTTATGGGTCTTTACAAATAGTTTCATTTGATTTTATATATGATAAAAAAATTCTATAAATAGAAGAATGACTTTGATGATTTAGAAAAGGTGTAGGATTTAAAAGATTATTCCCCAAAGCCAATATATTTTTATTTATGATAAGGGTATTTATTATGGTAAAAATATAAAATTCTTATTTAAAAAAATGTTTATTTCTACATGTTATATCGGTTTATAATATATCATGATATCATATTAATGTCACTTTGAATATTCATAATCATAGTCTTAGTTGAATTATAATTGTAGGAGTTGTGTCGTATTATTAATTTGGTAGTGTTATAATTTACTTTTGAAACAAAATGTTAATGTTTCCATTTTTTAATCTCTTATAAATATGTTATCATTTATTAACCATTTCATAAGATTAATATTTTCCGAGAGTTTCTGCCCAATGTTTTTACAAGTTGGTATTGAAGGAAATTAATCATTAATTAATAAATTGTATGAATATATTAATTAAATTGGGTAACATCCTCCTAAACTATATAATAGTGGCATAAAAATTATATTTCATTTATATTATCAAATGTATAACTAGTTTAGACCAACTTCATCCTAAATCTTTATTCTTCATTCATTTTTTATCACTATATGCTGGAATATCATGTAAAAAATAATGTCCTCCCTATTAGATTGGGTGATTCAATAAATCTGATGGATACACCATGATGGGAATATAAATTTTTTGTACCCTTTGAAATTTAGAGATCATAGATTATATGAAATAGAAAATATAATAATCATTGTTAAATGAACATTATTTATTTTTAGTATGATTTGTTTCAGCATTAATGAGTAGTTTTCTTATTATTTTTGAATTCAATTTAATTACACAACTATAATATTTTTCAAGTAATTCATAAAATCCAGGAACATATTGTTTTATTCATTTATAATTCATAACCATGTTGGGTGGATGTTTAAGAATGATAATGACTAATAGGATAATTTTTTTGAAATTTCTCTTATGTTTTCCATAAACCTCACTACAGGTCACTATCTCTTCACTAAATATAGGTGTCCATGTGGATTTCACTTCCATGGGTGATATGACCAAAGATATTATTATAAGAGAAATAATATGAAGTATAGATTTTTTAATATTCATGTACTCTCTTGAATTTTTTATATTGAGTTTTAGTATGGGTTAATAGTATATGTTGTCACAATAGATGAAATTGTAAATGGTGTGGTGCTGATGGAGGATGTAACCATATGCATAACTCTTATTTATTACCCTTGATATAGGGAATAATATATAAAATAATATACAATGTTAGTGTATCATCCATCATGTTAATTATGGTCATGATTTTTTTATTTTTCACTCTATTTGATTTCATTCGTGTATATCATTCTTGGTAAAGACAAATATTATAATGAATGATATCCAAAATGTTTTCTATTATATGGATTATAATGTTATATTAAGGGTTAATCATGAATATGTCCATTAGATAAGGATTCTATGATTACAATTAGTTATAATGATGATGAGATTAGATACCAAATGTATATTTCACATTATGTTATAAATTTGGATAAATAATATTTAGTAAAATCATGTTGAATTATAAAATAATCCAACTAAATTAAGTTATTGACTCCTCATGTTATTAAAAAAATATTCAACATTTTTTATATTATCCCTCTCAAGTTTTGATATGATTTAAATAATTAATTTTCTCACATGGGATATTTATGACTTTTTGGACCTTCGTGTGATGATAACATCTATACTACATTATTTTGATTAATTATAGTGCCAAAAAATTTTGTTTCCTTATATTCGAATCATTATAAGTAAATTAAGTTGGTGATAGTGTTGTTGGAGTTTTTAATTAATTAGTATTATTTTATGTACTCATGATAATTTATTTTCATAATTAAGTTTACCATGATAATCATAAATGTGGAATTTTCATAAGGGAAGTAAAAATATGCATTATTTATAGTTATAGGTGAGAGGAATACACATGAAAATTTCCAATGAATCTTCTCATTCAAGATAATATTATATACTAATTTACGTTCTATGAATATTATGGGTATACACAATGGTGATTTGCATGACTATAGTAAAAAAAATTAGTCTTTCGATGACATGTTGAATGATTCATTACTCTGATTATGGGTTATTCTATATAATGAAACTAACATTTTTTAGGTAATTTAATAATATTGACATTACAAATATTGCAGTGAATAAATTATAAGGAAATTATAATGGTGTATGGGGGTATATGTTTATAGTCATCAATTGTTAGTTCGATGATGAAAGATAGGGGATGTGCTATATGTATTCTCATTAATATGAACTAGGAGATATTGGATAATTGAATTGTATTATGGGTTTATTTATCTTATAAGTTCTCATGGAAAAAAATTTCATACCCTAGGTGGTGCATGTGAACTATAAAATTCAGTTTTTATTTATAGTTCTTTGTTAGTTCTAGATATTAATAATATCCTAATGTGGTGTGATTTATTAATATATTAGGGTAATTTCTCTTATAATTGAGATCATGATTGTAATATGTTATGAATTTCATTAATTTGAGATATGTTACAATAGATTTGTATCTTAGAGTATAAATGAGATAGTAAAAAAATAAGTGCCTATTTATGATTATATTGTTAATTTGATCCATCTAAAATTGAATTATGTATTAGTTTTTTTTACCATTGATCATTTTTTGCATTACTATAAAATATGATACCATTATTTTTTTCTTCTGTTACCCCATGGATGGAAACATATCTATTCAATGGCTCCCCATCTATTTTCTTTTCGCAATCGTGTTTCATGATGCTGCCACCATCCCTTCCCATACATTTGTGGCCATATTTGATGAATATCGACAACATATTGGGGGTTTTGAGTGTTTCTTCAAGTAGACGTGGGGTCATCGTTCTCAGGAGTAGTTGGTGCACTAGATAATTGGAACTAGAGCATCCACCTTTTTTATGACGGTGATTTTTTCATTTTCTTGCCATTAAATTAATGCTTGTGTGATAAAAGACGCTTCATTTTCTTCATTGCAATTTTGATTTATATCTTGGTCATGATTTTGAGAATGAAGTGGTGTTAATTCAACTTCGACATCATCAAATCCCCTTTAGAAAATATCCTTCTCAAATTATATTAGTGACATGATCAATGTTTTTCTCCAGATTAATATTTGTACTATTTTCGTAATAAAAATCGTCTCTGATCACCACTACATCGAGATGGAACTCTCATATCCACTCTCAAAATGTCATTGTCTCCAAGTGTACGGTATGTATCATTTTTGGAATGAGATTCATTATTAGGAAACCTTTCAAAATTATTCAATTTACTATTAACAAGGCCTTTATCCATCATTCATCTCTCAACGTGGGATTAATGGTTTACAATGGATCAGTAGCTCAACGTCATGACATACCTGCTCCTATAGTCCCTAAGAGTTCTATTAGAATTCCTCATTATGGTGTCTGGATGAGACCAATAACATTTCTGAGTAAACATAACTCCATTCCAGGCATCCTATGTTATCAGACCACGTCATTCAATTAAAATAAATTTTTATATGCTTCTAGTCTACCATATTATTTTGATTATTCTCACCCATTTGTATCGATGGCCTCAGGTGGTAATAGGAAGGGTAAGTGCATCATGACATTGTTTTCTTGGGTGATTGACCTTCCTATGCCAATTTTTTTCATGGTGTGTTGGATGACCAGACCGATAGAAGGGAATCCTCATAATTATAGAGTTACCCAATAGTCGATGGATCCAAAGAGAGAATCACTACTGCTATAGAACAAGTGGAATCCATAGACACTACTCCCTTCTCCATGACTGAGGTTGGGTCAATCATTGTCATGGGGATTTAGATAAATTCAGATTCCCATTTGGTAACCCATAATATGTTGTAAATATTTGGGGTGAAAATATTCCAAAATAGAAGACGAAATGTGAGGTCAGGAAAGAGGGTTTTCCAAACATAGTGTTTCCTCGAAGTTCATTGGCATGAAAGAGGTGGAATGCTAGATTGTTAGGATGCACACACACTCCATCAGCTGCCAAATCCGATCCCATATATGAGGATTATTACATGATTCTGGGAGACAGTATGATGATTCCAAATGAATATGTGATCATGATTGTTGGGTTTAAGTTCTCATCACCATAGTGTGACTTTTTAATGTCCCTCACTAAACCATAAATTCAATTATGAAAGTTTAAAAATAGTGGTGTGGTTTTTATGATCATGTAACCTATTAACATTAGGTCACCATTTTCAATGTAGAATGAATTATTGGTTAGGATTTTTAAACGAACTAGAAAAATTATATGGTTTTTGAATATGTGGATGAATCAATATTAATTTTATTGACTATTTTCTATCATTAATTTTATAATATATATAAAAGTTTGAACATGGACAAAAAATATTTTTAGATAATATAAATTATCACATGAATCACGAGCTTCTATTAATGGGTGGGTATTTTTATTCTCTTTTGGGGATAGATTATGAATGTTGATTAAATATAGAGTAATGTTTTCATTGAGACCTGCACATAGGATATGATATACAAAATATAATAAATTATAATGTTTGAGTAGATGCGTACGTTGATTCTATGGTTGTTGATGTAAAAAATACGATATAGTTATTCCATATGTTTGTTTTTTCTTTTTTGAGAATAATAATAAGATATTATATGTTCAACCTATGTTTGGTTGGGTAACTGATGGTCTACTGAACTTAAACCATGACATGGATAACTCAAAAAAGTGAGATGAATTTTTGTGTTCTCCTCATATCATGGAATGTTTGTTATCATCTTGGTTGACTGAAATTCAACCCACAATTATAAATTCCTTGGCTAACCATGTATTGGATGGGTTCTATATTTTAGGATATGGTATTTATGTTTGTGTTGATTATCCAATATATGGATGTTATATTTTTATTGTAGTGAATTATTAATAATGGGTGGGTTTAACTAAACAAGAATCATCTTTAAAAGTCTTTCTCTTGTGATATCAATATGATTCCTAATTTAGTGTTGTTGTTTTATTTTTTATTAATTTATTTTTAAATGATGTATATTAAAGGCCAATGGGTCCCCATAGGATAATTTTATTGGAAATATAATTTTTGAGATTAAAAATTAGAATATGGTAAAATATCCTTATTGGACGTGTCTGATCAAATAATAATATTTTTATAATGAGTTTTGAA
Organism: Viscum album; assembly: GCA_963277665.1. Classification (NCBI taxonomy): domain Eukaryota; kingdom Viridiplantae; phylum Streptophyta; class Magnoliopsida; order Santalales; family Viscaceae; genus Viscum; species Viscum album. Next base: position 1,438,814,335 of record OY728133.1, on the reverse strand, counting down.
TTATGAGTTTAGGCTTTGGTATGTGATCATATAACTTTTTATCATTTTAGTGGTTGTGGGAAGTAGTGGTCAATTTTTATAATATTATATTATAAATAATAATAAATAATTTTATAATTTTTGGCCATGTTGTAAAACCTATAAATTTTAATTATATAAGATATATAGGATTATGAGTGTATCCATTATATAGGAACCAACAGATTAATTACTATAGACTGGGGGACCTTAGCTAGACAATCCATAAACCAGCTTAATTTATTTATGCTAAATTGATATTGGAAAATATTTTTTACGATTAAACTTAGCCATCTTTATTTTATTACTTATTCAGTTAATATGTCCATTATATTTGGGAATTTTAGCTTATATTTTATAATAAAAACACAATATTTGTATATGATCAAATCTGAGGAAAAAAATGTGAGATAGCATTAGGAGATTTTATTAGGGAATTTTTTGAAAACTATTAACAATATATTTATTTTAATTAATAACTGTACATATTATAACATATTATAAATCACACAATAAATAAATCTACTACATTTGGAGTATAACCAATAGATTATATATTTTCGGATAAATCATTGATAGAATAATTTTGGTGTTATAACATCTCTATATTTATTAATGGGGTTAGAGTCCAAATATTTTTAAAATGAGGAAGGATTTGGAATTTAGGGGTTAGAATTAGATATGGTATACAATTATGTAATATTTTGTGATAATTAAACATTGTTAACCATCATTCAAGATGGTTGGTGATGAGGAGAGGAAACAATTTTGGAATGAATCCAGTGGTGCAAATACATTCGATAAATATTAAATCATATTCTATAGAATGAGATATGTATTCCTAACATTATATTGAGTAGAATGGGGATATGGAGGAAAAAACATTTACTACCCAATATAATGATGAAACATCGTTTCGGATTACGGGTAGCCATATAATAAATGATTCCTAAATCATAGGCAATAATTTTATTCACCATAAATTCAATAGATCATATTTTTTTGGTCATATATAAATGTTGAAAAATTCCTTCATAACCTATATGAACTTGAGCAATTTAGTGTCTATGTGGACATGGATCTGATGTAATGAGGCTCACAACCATGTATGTAGAGTTTTAATATGGAACCATATTATTTTATGGTAATTATATTGAAATGTAGGTGTGAATGTGATGGTAATTTTTGCTACCAAAAATTTTGTTAGACTACATTTGACATCCCAAACACAATGATCCCATTTGGGTATTTTTTTATCATTTTATGAGTAATTTATGAAATATGATACTGAAAAATTTCATATTTTGTGTCTCAAATATAATAATTAATAGATCTTTTAAACCAAGTGATAGTGTGATTATCACTACTAGTCAATGAGGGTATTACTGGAAGAGTTGGAGGAATCCATTTAAGAAAAAATATGGGTGTCTATGATTTCCAATTATTTTAATTTGATCCATGATTATAATATTATTGTATTTATTAATTTTTTTTGACAATCATGAATGATAATTTCATTGTCTTATTGTATGAGAGAAACAACAATTGGATGTAATGTATATCCAAAGTTGTAAAGTCCATGATTATGAAATGGTTTTGGGAGCTAGTAAAAAAGTTCTTGAATAAAGATAATGATTAGTTGATAATATATCGACATCATTTGTAGAGATTATAACAATATATGGATCTATATATTATTATTTCATTGAAGTGGTTAGGATATTAAATGATGATCTATAGGTGAGATGATTCAGTTATGAAAGATGATTATCACTAAATTAGATAATTTATATCTAAATATTAACAAATATTCATTGAATATAGTGTATTTTTTAAATGAAATAATGAATTAAATAATTATTTTATGAAGAATAAAACATTATTGAGTCTACCAGATAGTACAAATTTTATTATTCATATAATGCTATGTTATTTTTTTATTGAATAATAAATATGATAAAAATATTTAATTATAAAGGTATATTATGGAGATAAATGATATGTCACACCATATGATTTTAATATTTGATTACCTTTAAATAAGTAAAAATTATTGATATATTTATTTACACACTCCACCTAAGTAAACTAACATCATTATATATTTTAATAAAAAATAAAAATATTATGTTTTTCAATTAAAACCCGTTCATTTTATTAACAAGATTGAATAAGAGTAACCAATTTATTAAATGATTGTGGAATTCCAAAAATATATATTTTTAGTATGACTAAAACTAAATTAGTATTGCAGAATCAACAAAAAATCATTTTAGGATTATAAATATAATTATCTATTTTTTTTCAAGATTCATAGTCTATTATAACTATATAATTGAAATAAATTATTTATTATATGAATAATATATTTCCAATAAATAAATTAGTAATTTACTAGAAATATAAATAAATAGGAGTAATACTTTAATAATTATATTTTATAATATAAATAGTATTCCACTATTTGCAGGGATTTTCTTTAACTATTAAATTACTCGATTTTTTTGAATTTTTATATGAAAATATTTACATTATTTTTGGGTTAATAATAATAACTTCATCTTGATATTATTTTTGGTGATTTTTATAATAAAATTATTTAAGGTGAAAATACTATTTTTACAAATAACGTAACTTTGTGGAAATTATTAGTAAATAGGAATGAATAATAAATTCATCAAAAATTTTATAATACTATTAATTTACCTTACATTGTAATTTATAATTCTAAAAACTGTTTAATTTTTTGACAACACAATATTTGATATTTTATAATATATGTAATATTTTATCAAAAATTATTTTTAGTACATTTTAATTTTTATATTTTAAAATTATGTTTAACCACATTAAAAAATTCAAAAAAATTAAATTTGTTAAAAATTTATAAGAATAGTAGCCAAATTATATAAAATATTTTTTTTAGGAGATGATACCTTAGGCAAATAATAGTAAACATGGTAAAATATAAAAGAAAAAATTATAATAAAATATTTGTGAATAACGTAAAATTAGTATTAAACATGTGTAAGAATGTGAGATTGGAGAATTGATTAACCCTCATACTTATCATAAAAGTTATTTCTGAATTTTAAATACGCATTCCCTTAGAGTGAAATCCAATTATTAGAAACCATTGGGAGTTTACAAAATTGATATCCCAATTAACTTATTGAAGGGGGATAACCTCTCTTGAAATCCCCTCACATCAGAGCCCTTTAATGTTTGAACAATGTCACTTAATATAGCCCATAAACTCTCTTAAACACCATAACTTAATTATTGCCTACACACAATAATATCCTATTAAGGATTATCCCCATATGAAATGGAACATATCCAAGAAGTGAGGTATAAATATCTTAGCCATCAATTATTTTTATATTTAATTATATAAAATTCATCTTCCTAAAATTATATATCACCATATTTAATTGGTAACTTATGTATAATTAATATAATTTAATATTTATATATATTTTTTATAATTATTAAAACCCATACACTTTTCTATTAAGAAAAATGGATTCATGATTGACAAGTTATGTTGACAACTGCCTCTATGACCCAACACGCTTCATTTACCATTAAAAATAACAAGGAATAAATGAATGATGAATTCAATTAAAATTTATCATTTTAATGATCCTGAATTATGGAACCACGTTAACCATTCTCACATTTTATGGAAAATTAAATATTCCACCATGGGTATCTGTAGACTACCACCTCTATTCAATGATTGAATTTAAATTATTTCGTTCATAAAAACCATATATGGTTGACCATTATCATGGTATTAAAGGATATATATTATTTTTAGTATATAATTAAGGTTCCAGTATAAAATATTATAGAACATATTAATGATATGATTGAAAAATGATTTATATTAATTCAATATTTTAAAATAATGAAAATATGAAGAAAATGATATCGTTTTTCAAGGTAATGATGTTATATAAATTATTTAGTTTCAATAAATTTCTAAAATAATGATATATCACAATAATAGTAACATAAGTATATAATAATGAATTTGGAATAATTATATTAAAACTAAACCTCCACATAATCACCGATTTGTTATGGTAGGTTCATGTTTGGGTCAGTTTAACAGCCTCATTTCCATTACTAGGAACATGTATAATGGGAGAATATGAATGTTTGTTTACTAGACTAATATGATATAAATATATAAATAATATATATTTTTTGGTTATGGTAAGGTTTAATTAATATTAAACACCATAATTAATAAATATCTTTCCGTTCATTAAGAGAAAATAAAACATGCTCATTTCTGATTATAACCTCATGGATCATAACAAAAAATAACATTAAATGATATTATATATTTATAAAATATAATATAACATATCTTAAAGTACATTATATTTTATATTATTGATAATGTTTTTGGTAGTAATATATACCAACACAACTTCCATGAAACTATTTTAAATTTACAATGTCTAATTTATACCAGATGCTGAAAGAAGATGAAAATGATGTAATATATATATATATATATATATATAGATCAGTTGATTATAAAATTGTTAGTATGTATGGTTAATTTTGTGAATAATTTTACTAATTATTTGATTATTGTATATATTTATTACTTGTGAATTTAGTGTAATTAACTATGATATGAAAATATTTAATGGTTTTTGTCTCAAATTAGATTATTTAAATAATATTTAAAATTATAAAAAAAATTATTAATGTGTTGTAAATAAATAAAATTTGAGTTATAATATCATGAATTTTGTTGAACTAATGAGATATGATTTTAAATTAAGATCCAAAAATATCTTCGGGTTTGGTCAAAATGTATTGAAAAATTCAAGGGTTTTCATTGTCACAATTTTTACTCTTTTAGAAAAGTTCCATGTTATTTACTAGGGTTCCTTTATTTGGTGTTCTAATTAATTATCATCCCATAATTGTTCAATATTTTCTTAATTCATTTTATTAACTAATCCAAATAATTTTTTTTCTTCTAATTTATATTTACTCAATGTTACTCAAATTGTATAATCTTTTTGAAAATAAATATTAATTCAATGAGTTATGATCATTCACTTAAATATATTTCACATAATTTGGGTGAATTATACTCATTCAGTGTATTATGTTGTAATATTTCATTTTTAACATTTTTAAATATTTATAACCTTATTAATATTTTTTTTATTTTTGGAATAATATTCCCATAACGAATATTGATAACTAAAATATCCTTTAATTTTTTATAATGTTTTACCTTGAAATTTAGTATTTCATGAATGGGTTGTCCCTGAATAATATTTTACTATACAGTAGTAAATAATAAATTTTCTTAAAATGTTTCTTGATAGAATTAATCATTTATAACGTGAATGATAAATTTTGTATTAGATAAGGTATTTTGAAACTAATAAAAGTGGGTTTCTATTAAATTTCATATTTTTTTCCTATCCTTATTTATTTGGGATAAAAATTATGAATTTTAACGGCTCTATTGTTAAATATTCTTATTAAAAGTAATGTTTTTTAAAATCATTCACATAACCATCTCAAACATTTCATTTGAATGTTCCATGTAAATTTTTATTTTTTTCATTGATAAGAATGATTTTTAAAAGCATGTTAAAGTTTTAATTTTCAAATCCAGTTTTATTTTAAAAATTATCAACCCTAATACAGTTTTGGTTTTAGGATTTACCCAAAAATATATATGCAATCATTTTGGTATTGAAAACCAAATACCAAAAAAATATTTTCTTTATCCATTTTTTGTAATATCATTAGAAACATTCGTTTTGATATGGTTCTTTTCATTTATATCAATACCATTTTATTATTAATTTTTTACTAGGGTTATGTTATTTTTAATCCATTCGCCTTTAATTGTTGAGTTATTATGATCATGTTATTTTACTATTAGTTATTTCACATATAAAATGATTTATACTATCGGAATATCACATGTTATTTTTTTCGATTTGATGATGTTAAACATGATACAATTATAGTTTTTTATCATGAGGAAATTTTTTTTTGTTTTATATTTTTTTATTCTAATAAAGATGATTATTGTCTTTTTAACTACTTATTTATGAACATAAATCATATTTATCCAAATGGGTTATGAAAATGATATATGTTTTATTATAATAGGGAAATTTACTTATATTATTGTTTAATATTAATAATTATCACAAGTTCATAATTTATTATCATTATGTATAATACATTATATGGATAACTATGTTTTTATTCAATAATAGTCTCCCTGGTGAATTGTTTTAATTGTATTATTAAATATTATACTTAAGGTATTAGACATTATTAGTTGAAAAGATAGTAATATAATTATATTTCCCCATGATGCATCAATGATTTTATGAGATATACAGTGTAGGGTTTTGGTGTAGAACCTAACTCATAGGAGGGTAGCATCTTGACACAAGTCCTTGAAAGAATGATTTTGATGTTAATCATTATTCATTCTATTAGTATGAGATTGTTATTATTGATATCATATTTTTCAATTATTACCATAGATATAGAATGGTCACAATTTAATTGGAATATAGATTAATGTTTGTTATTTATATATTCCATATTTTATATAACATCGTAATTTTTACTACATCATTTATATATTTCTATTACTCATAATTTGAGACAACCCTTCTATTTTTTTCCATTACATAGGTTATGAATAAATATATTACATGAGACATATTTATAAAATTTGGACTTATGAACGAATTTATGTGGGATTTGGTATACTCCTTGTAGGTTCTGTAGTTTATTATATAGTTTTAAATATCCATTGATTGAGGAAAGTATGGGGTTAGTTAGTTAATGTTTTTTATTTCTATACTATTCTAAAAAAGTTATTTGGAATGTTTCTAATATATTATTTTGGAAATTTTATAAAACTTTGGAATAGTATTTTCTTGGAATTTGATGCTGGTATCGATGATAGTTTGTAAACAATGTTTTTTGACCAACAGTTTTGGGAGTGTGGGTCTAGGGAAGAAGATTTGGTATCCCAGGGGGGTATATGAAAATTTGTAGAATACAATATTATTTTAGGATAATTTAACATTTAGTAAGTTAAATTTGATCCTAGTTTCAAGGGTAAATATATTTATTATGTTAGTTGAGGTACTATTTAATAATTTTGAGATTTGTATAAAAGAAAAATATTGAAATCCCATTGGATAAGTATTAGATATAATTCTATTTATAGGATAACATCCAAATGTATTGGTATAATAGAGACTGTGTGGTTCTTCTAGACATTACATCCTTTTATCAATGTGATAAGTGTATATGAGATAATTCATAGATTCACCTACGGGTAATAACCTAAAAATGAAGGATTGTGCATTAACTCAATCATTACTAGGTTTATAAAAATTAATCCCAAATACACACCAGGTTTCAGAATTATGTGTTTCATGATTTATATTCACTTTGTTAACAATTATACAGAAATTAAATATGTTAATGTTGTAAAATATTACTGAAAAAAAACCTTGGATAACCAGGGATTTAACAAATATGGACATAGTTTAAACCACAAGTTTCATATATCTAAAAAAGTATTCACTAGGGAAGATGTATTTTTATTGAAGTATTCATTTTCATATTTTGGTCACTATCATAACTATATTTTTTAATTTTTGGATGATATATGATCAAAAGGTTGAATCTAAGAAATGTATGTATCATAAAATCATTATGTACTCTATCCCAATAAGGGATCATATAAAAATGGTTAACAAAAATATTATTATATGAATATTATCTTGAAAAAAGAGAGTTCTTTAGTCCATCCAATGTTACTTATATTTATATTTTATTAAATATTATTCATATTTCAATAGTGTGTGATATTTATCAATAATTTTCAGATATATTTTAAAATATATGAAGATTATGGTAGATGTTTAAGAATTTATTATTGTTTGTTAATATTGAAATTTATATTATAATATATTAAATGATATTAATAAAATTGAAATTTGATTTTACATCATGAGGTTTTTTTGTGATAACTATTGGAGAACACCTAATTAATGGCTATATAACTTCTAAATTGAATATATTTTAAATATTTATGTTATAAATTGTTGAATGATTTTGAAAAAAGTTATCTTGGTTTACTTTTAATTGATTGTTTATTTTTGAAATTTTTATCTGGGGTATTTATTGAGATTATCATCATGTTTTGATGTTATTATACATATTGAATAAGTTTTGAAATTATGAACTCGTGGATAGTAATTTTTTGGGTTAATTATAGAATTAATTTCATGGATGAATATATTTTATTACAGTGGTTTCATGACAATGTAATTTTTGAAATGTATGTTATAGAAAATATATGGTTATTTTAAATACATAAATAGGAATATTATTTTTGGAATTATTAATTTTTTTAGGAAGGATATGTAACTTGATATGTCCAAAGAGTGGAATGTATATGTTACTTAAAAAGATATATCCTATATTATAAATATGTTAAGAATAACCTCTCATACTATTAGCAATGTGTAACAATTAAAATAATGAGTATTCAATCTAAATAAATCTGGATAATGTAACACTCTAATATTTTAATATATGAATAACTTTTAAAAAGTAATTTTTTTGATATCTTACGTCATTAAAAAAAGAACTAATCTAAAACTAAAATATATTTTAATTAAAATATAAATATTTAATGTAATCATTGGAACCTATTATAATATTTAGTGAGGATGAATAGAATTATCCACTATATATAATATTTACAAATATTAAATAGTTTACAATTTTATTAAGAATATAGTTCTATTAATATAGGTAAAAATAAAGTCATTCTCTATATGCATAAAATGCATTTTCATAAAATTTAAACATTATTTCAAAAAACTAATTGTATAGTGATTATATTATTATCAAATATATTGATAATATAATGAATATATTACTAATAAATTTACTCTTAATTGATTGAAAATAAGAAAAATGAGTTGTTAACATTTGAGAAAGCTATTTTTTACATTGAATTGTTTTCAACTATATATTGTGATTAAATATATATATACATATATATTAATTTATATGATTATATATATTTAATATTTAAAAATTAACAACATTTTTTGATGAACCATAAAAATATTTCTTATGATGAATTCTTGTTATTGTTCTAAAAAAATAATTTTTATATGAAAATTATATATTTATAGATATAATGTAATTGTATAGTTTATTACTAAATAATAATGAATTTTAAATACAAGAGTCATTTTTATAATAAAAAATAATTAAAATTTATATGATGTTATAAATTTTGAAATTCTTTTTTTTAATTTAAGAATCCATATATGATAATTTAAAAAATTATTATTATTCACAAAAAAAATTAATATACATTATAAATTTTATTTTTGAAATTTGTTTTTATCTTCTTTATAAATTGGATAAATGAATTTAAATTTAAATTTTCAATCATTCAATCAAAATTATGTAATAGTGATTTATTTTATTTTGATAATAAATGAAATGTTTCACTAGATAAAAACTAGTTACCATTGTAAAAGAAAACAATGGAAAAAGTGAAGAATCTAAGGGATAAAGACATAATTAAATTTTAAAAAAGTTAAGGAAAGTGTTTTTGAAAATTTTAATTTAATTAAATCATATAATATCAATTATTTATCAATTTTTTATGCATTTTCCATTTTATTAACATCCCATTATTGAAATATTTGTGTATTTACAAAATTGCTATCCATATTCACTTATAAAAGGGGGTCTACTCACATGAATTCTCCTGACAACAAAACCACTTTTTTATGAAATAATTTCGCATAATACTCTCCTTGGCATGAAAATTAAACTTGATTATGTTGTATTATTCTCAAAAAGTTATCCCATAGTGGCTTAATTGACTTTGTAATGGAAGGAATATATCACGCGATGTACATGTTTCTCAGCACTCCTTCAACATTATATTTCATATTTTTTCACTTATTATTTCTAAAACCTAAACTCATAATCATAATTTAATAACATTATTATCATTTTTATACAATTATATTACTAAAATTATTTAATATCGTTATACAACCTATCTATTTTCATTAATAAAAATGAAAACATGGATTGTGCCTTGTGTGGACTACCACATCCCTGACGCAATGTGTTTAATTATCATTAACCACATTAAAATAATGATATAATAGGTAAATTTATTAAATAAATATGATATAAATATCATTTCTATGATTCTAAAAAATTCAAATTTATTACTCATTCTTTATTTTTAGGAATTCTATTTACCAACCATGCATACTTGTAGACTACCAACTCCATGAAACTCTAAATTTTTATTTTTATTTTCATCACAGACATACATATATATTATTGATGGGGTTATTAAAGGATAAATATTATTGTTATGATATCATTTCTGTACATGTTTGATAAATTTGTGAGTCTATTAATGATATTACAGATAAACTAATATCATTAATTCAATCATTTAAAATGTGAAAGCAATAATGAAAATAATAACTTCATTCTTTGTAATGGCCATAACTAAGTTAGATTAAATTTATATATATTTCCAATTTTCAAATACCACACAAATAGACACTATATAATTTCAATATTCTTCATTTATATGGATATTAAAAATAAACATCCCTATAATGACACATTTCACTAGGTTTGTTATTTTTACAGTCTATTTAACCACATACATTATCAATACTATACATTTATTATAACATTTCAGGTAAATAAATAATATTAAATTTTCATATTTATTAATATTTGTGAATAAAATATTATTATTACTTTAATGGGGTTTCTATGTTCGATGGCGTACCCAATACGCAACAACGAGATTTTTTGAAATGTTACAATGCACACTAATAATATTATAATATTACATTAAATGGTATTAAACGTCTTGAAGTTGTAATGTAGGGAATGAATAGAGCTAACTACGAAATTATTATATATGATTTTTAAATCATTTAACAATTACCCAATAAATGATAGAGGCATAAAATGAAAATGGATCTAATGTTAAGCATAAATATTCTAATATTCTTTATAAGGTTGATTAACCACCTTTTGAGGGAAAACCCTTTTTAAATATACATTATGTCACTTTAATATTTTATATTTTAAAAACCAAAATCATTCTTTAGAATTGTGACATCAATATTTACTTTGTGTAAATTTTATTTATTTTTTCAATAAAGTTCATTTTATAATGAATATTGAAAATGATGTATTTTTATTCAAAACCTCCTTTTAATCAAATTTACTTATATGGTTATATTATATTTTTAATTGGGTTTAATGTTTATTTGAAATATATTTTTACCATTTAATCCAATGGTGGTCATTGGAATTAATTTATCTTTGACATTTAACCTAAAAAAGTGGCAATCGTTTGATAGATATTGTTTCATAAAAACAAGCTATTTGTTTTGACAGCAAGAATTAGATATAAAATTAATTAATGAAACTTATATGTTTTGAATTTGGTAAAATGGATATCAGTTTTTAATTTGAATATCAAATTTACATTGGATAATTTTTTGGTATTTTTCTAACAAATGTTCCTTTTTGTGAATAGTGAAAAATAATGTATTTTACTTCAAAACTACTTTTTCATCTAATTTTATTATATATTAGGATGGTCCTTTTAATTGGTATCAAAGTTTAATTGAATTATTATTTATCACTTAATAAAATTTTTTCCATTGGCTGTAATTTAACTTTTCAATTAGATGTTAAAACAAGTAAATATTTTGATAAATTTTTCTTCTTAAAAACCCGTCTTTGGTTGTGACAATGAGAATTGTTTTTAAATTAATTAATTTAATTTAGGTCATTAGAATTTGGTAAAATGGTTTCCATATTTTGAATCATAAGGTCCAAATTATGTAATTAAGAATGTTTTCTTTTTGGACATTATGAATATTAACAACGGTAATTATCTTTAATTATTGTGATTAATTAATAATCAGTTAGTTATGTGTAATAAAATAATATAATAATAATATAAAATATCATCAACATGTGTCCAAATCCTCTTTTCGGAGTCATGGAAGACCATGGGATTCTTTTTACCGAACTTGAGGGCCCAATCAATCACATGGGCGTGATAATGACATTTATGACATTATATTTAAAAAAGAAGTGAAATATAAAATTGGTTTTGATATACTATGTAAAAAAAATTTATTTTGTTTACATAAATGATCAAATATACTATAAATATTAATTGGAAATCTAAAAATATTTCCTACATAAGTGTATTTTTTTATAATTTTTATACATTAAATAAATAAATTTATTTACGACACCATGATGATGCAGTGATTATCTCATTAATGAATTATTTAAATAAAATGAAAAGATAAGGAAATATATAAGAAATAAACATTTCACAAACCTATTGTATGGGTGGATTTATAACCCTTACCACCTTATCCTAAAAATATATCATTGTGGAACCTTTAAATTCAGAAAATCACTTTATACTAAAGTAACATTTCAAGACTTTCCAAAAGTAAACCTCCTCCATCTTATAAAAGACCCCCACCCCCACCGCTACCCCCTTACCCACACCACTCAAGCCCTTGGCTCATCCAAAATATTCTCATATTATCTCTACACATCCCTCTCTTACTCTTAGAAGAATCAATTTGGGAAGAAGTATTTCCAAGGAATCCTTTGGCTCAAATCAATAAGAGTTACCCCATTTAGAGGTAATGTCTTCTCTCGAGTTCCTTTCTTTTATTTTCCTTCTTCACTCACCACTATAATGTTATTATTTGATCCCATAATAACACCAGTATCAAAAATATACTAGTATTTTGTTATGATAAAGATTCTACATACACTTATACACACCTTAGTCTAATGGTTAAAGTACATACTGTTTCTCTTTGTGGTGAATTACTGGCTCACGAAATGATGCTTGTTCAATCTTCTTATAACACCTCTCATGGTGGCCATTATGATGGAAATAAATTTATATATGACATATATTATATTTATGCACTCTATATGCTTTTTTATTTTATATTTAAAATGTACCTTTATGCTTTTTAGGTTGGGAAAATCTGATAATTTCATATGAGGAAGTTTGGACAACCGCCCCCTCAAGTGATGTGACTTGTTCATGCCAAACATGGAATTAATAAAGAATGAAATTTGTGAACATATGTAACAAATATAACATATATATTATACTTTAATTATAATATACCTATATATAATTATGTTTTCATTACATTAATTTGTAAAATAGAAATGAAAGTAGCGTTCATGCGTACGTACAGCTTACCGTCTCCATGAATGGTGCATTTCATTTCTTATCTCCAAATGTTATGTACTATAATAAGTACATATATATAATGGATATATATGATATATATTAAATATAAATGATGAATATAATTCTGGATTTAATGAACTTTTAACCACATGAACATCATGTAATTATAAGAAGTCCATTTTTTTACTCATGTTCTGAATATCGACAAAATGACAATTTTGAACTCAAACAAATAAATAATTGTTTTAGAAAGGTAATAAATGATATAAAAGGAATAATAAAAATGAAAAATATTCTTAATCATGTTTAAATAAATTTATGTTTATCATTCAGGAAGAACAAGTAACATATAAGCGAGTCAAGTCAGACACAAGGTAAGGGGATATCTTATCTCACTTTTAATTCCATGAGATTTCCATTGTTCGCCACTTATTTGATTCGTGTGGTTTATTGTGTACTTTAAATTAATATATATTATCATGATTCTATATATATTCACGGTATTATGTGATTCATTTGGTTTTTGTTATCTTTTGGTCATATGAATTGATTGATTACAACGAGGTAAGGGGGTTTTATCACAGTTTTAATTCCCATGAAATTCATGCTACATATTCCACTATTTACTTTTTTGTGTTGTATATACTACACATTATTGTATTATTTGTTTAATATAATTTAATTTATGGTTATTTACATCTTTATTTTATGATCCTCCATTTATGGGATCTACGTTTCGAAAGTTACCCGAATCGGTAAGGGAACCGTTCACCCTCCTCTTTTTAAAAGACTTCATTTTGTTAGGTCTTTTAATTTACATCATCTTATGTTAGGATATGTTCTTATATATCCTTATTTATGTAAAGATTATTTCCCCGTGATGAGATACCCTTTTTATCTCTCATCAACTCATTTTCTAAATTTTAAAGTGACGTTGTTATGCTGTCAAATTTCTGTAAGGGTACTTCTTAACCCAATTTCAATTCTTTGGGTTAAACCTCTAATTCTTGATTATATCATTCTCTGAATATGTGTGGATGAAATATAATTTTTTTACACTTAATATCCACTTATATTTGGTGTATTTATATTTGTTACACATATTAATGTAATTGATTACCCATAATATAAGGATACTGTCTGGGTATGGGACTTCGTCTTAATCTCCTTTCATTGAGAAACCTTTTTATTTCTACCCGACATTAATTTTTACATTTCATAAAAACCTTTTGAAATTTCTTTTCAATCAAAGGGAATATTTTCTCTATGAAACGTTTTACTAAACAACAAAAAGGAATGTTTCTTTTTTTACGTAAGTAGTTACAATGAAATTTTTCATAGCCATGAGTATTATTTGATCTATGGATTCCTTAATAAGCCACAATGTTTTCAAAAGAAAAATAAATACCATATACTATTTTTACGTATTTTGGTAATGAAAATGGTTTTTAGAATGGAATAATTATTTCAATATCGTAAAATATTATGTTTTTATTTCAATGTGGGGATGTTATCTTTCCTTTATGCTTAAGTTATTTGTCATGATTATGTTATGGTTCTTGGCCATTGTTATGTATACGAGTGGTTCTGTGAAAAACCCAGGGCGAGTGTGCCTGAGATATCACTCCAATTAATTGGGTAACGTGAAGGAGGTAAATGATAATGTTTCTCCAACGAGATTTAAGGAATATACGGTGATGAGTATTCCAAACATAACCATGAGGGTTACTCCCTACATTATAATTTTATACATTCCTCAAGTTAACATTATGTCTTATTATTTAAATGAGTTATTCATAAATCTTATGATTTAATGAGGTATGTTAAAGTGCTTATGTTTCACTACGGGAAAAAGGGATTTTTGCGACGGGATTTATTCCCGTCGCAAATAGTCCTGTTAAAAACTTATTTGCGACGGGAGGATTTTCCCATTGCAAATAACTACATATTTGTGACGGGGAAATCCCACACGTTGCAAAAAGGTTGGCGCGCATTGCGCGCCAAAGCGCGGGAAAATTATTTGCGACGGGTTGTTACCACCTGTCGCAAATAACCGGCGGTGGTAAAATGTATTTGCGACGGGAATATACCCCCGTCGCAAATAACCGGTGGTGGTAGAAACTATTTGCGACGGGAATATACCCCCGTCGCAAATAGTATGTCGGCAGGTTATTATTTGCGACGGGTCCCGTCGCAAATAACTATTTAACCGTTGACCGTAATAAATGCGGGCTAAAGTATTCGCGACGGGTCCCGTTGCAAATAGTATTATTTGCGACGGGAAACCCGTCGCAAATAGTCCCGTCGCAAATAGTCCCGTCGCAAATAATCTAACTTATAAATACACCCAGCCGTTTTTTTCCATTCACTCTCAACTTCTCTAATTTTAGAGTTCACAGTTTCTTAAGTTTAATTTTTTTTGCAGATTTGATATTGAAGTCTTCAACAATTATCGGAGATCAACCTCAGATCAATTTTGAAGGTATTTATGTTATTTTTAATTTAATATTTATTTTTAATTTTTTATTAGTTTTAATTTTTTTTAATTAGTTGTAATTTAATTATGTTTAGATTGTTTTGTTATTTAATAAATTTAAATTATTAGTATTCATTGTTCATAGTTAATGGTAATTAGGAGTAATTAATAATAATTAGAAATTATTAATAACAAATAGGAATAATTAATAATAATTAGTCATAATTAGGAATAATTATAGTTATATATATATAGTTATATTTAGCCATATATTAATATAGATTTATATTAATATAAATATATTTGGTTATATGAATGAATAAATATATATATATATAGATATATTTATTCATATATTAATATATATATTTATTCGTATATTATATATATTTATTCGTATATTAATATATATTTATTCGTATATTAATATATATTTATTCGTATATTAATATATATTTATTCTATTTGTATATATATATATATAGATATATATATATATATATGTAGTTATAAGTTTTTATTCGTATATTTACTTGTATATTAATTGATATATATTTATAAGCTTAGTTTTAAATAAATTTATAAAATATGTGTTTTTATGTGTATTTATAAATAAATAAATAAATACATATATACAATACACACACACACATACACACACACACACACACACACACACATATATATATATATAGTTATGAATGAATACATAGAAATGAGGGGGTGAAAATCCTCTGAGAATGTTAAAATGACGATAACTTTTAATCCGTAAGTCCGTTTCAACTCCACAACCAGTCAAATCGAAGAACATGAAACGATCATCGATATGATATGCGGTACAGGCCAAACGGACATCCGGATCGGAAGTTATAGCAATTTGAATGTTAAAAGGACCATAACTTCTAATCCAGGAGTCCGTTTCAGCTCCACAATTAGTCAAATCGAAGAACATTAAAAGATCTTCGACATGATATATGGTAGAGGTTTATCGGACATCGGGATCAGAAGTTATAGCTGTTTGAACGGTGAAAAACCGGGGTGCCCCGACTAAAAACTCAATTTTGGAGGTCTTCGGGGCCTTTTTGGGCCTCGAAAAAACCTTGTACGGATTCCACCGGTCCACAGGGCTGTAGAGCTCGTCGCAAGCTTCGATTTGATATGCTGTAGAGCTCAGACGGAGTCCCGGATCAAAAGTTATGGCCGTTTGAAGTTTGGGTTTCATTTTCTTCTTATTTTCCATCTTTCATTAATTTTTTTATTTTTTTATATTCAAAGAGTTATTAAATGACTATTAATTGATAAAAATTATGTAATTATTAATTAAAAATATTTTGTAAAATATTTTATAACCCACATTTACTGAACATCTTATACATTCATATTTGATTTTTAATCATCCTTTCTAAAACATATTTTAAAAATAAATATTATATTTATATCAATATAAATAGGTTTATTGATTTATATATTAATAAATAATTTTTAATTTTTTTTAAATTTTTTATTAGTATTTGCGATGGGACCGTCGCAAATAGTTGCTTCGAAGGAATTATTTGCGACGGGGAAAGGCCCGTCGCAAAAATTTATTTGCGACGGGCCCGTCGCAAATAAGTTTTTTAGAAAAACCACAAATCTATTTGCGACGGGTCCTTTTCCCGTCGCAAATAAGTGTTTTTGCGACAGACCCGTCGGAAAAAAAATTTGTTGCGACAGCGTTTTCCGCAACGGGCGATTTGCGACGGATCTCCGTCGCAAATAGGCATTTGCGACGGGATCCCGTCGCAAATGACCCGTCGCAAATGCCTATATTTCCTGTAGTGTTTTATGAGTAAAGTAGGATTTCATTGATTCTTATGTATACATGGACTAATGTTTTCTTTCCTTATTTTTATATCCCTTACTGAGATTTCTATTCTTATCCCATGTTTTGAAATTTTTTTCACAGGTTATAATAAAGGGTATGTGAAAGAAAGTATTCAATAATATTTAAATCAAGAAAATATCTGTTGTTTTATTTAAGGATTTTTTTTTATTGTTTTAAAAAATTGGTTATAGTAGAAGTGTCTACTATGTAATATCGAATTTGACATGTAATAGTTATGGCCTAATTCTCTAAAACTCTAAACCCGAAAAAGATACTCAATGTAAATTGTTCATTTAATTCATGATTATGTAATGTTTTAAGGCCAGGGCCTTATAATTGGTATCAAAGTTCGTTTTAGATAACTTTTGAGGTCAGGGTATTCTTTAAGAATAAGTGACATTACCATAATGGTTAGGATTTCAGAAAGACTCATAGTTTACCTAGATAACCTGGATGAGTTCAAGATAACATGAATAATTATATATTAGTATTATATGATGATTTTACTGATATAGTCACACTGACGTTTTTGGTTTTAGTAAATGGCTGGATCTTGCAGGCACCAAAGTAACATTGGATGTGAAGAAAGATTTGACGGTTTTGTGAACGATAAACTGAATGATATGGGATCTTTAATGAGAACTCTTGTGGTTATTCTTAACCAACAATCTAGAGTCCTAATTGACCACCTGAACCTTGTTGATTCTAATAAGAAATCATATATGCGAGAAACAAATCCAAACGGAAGTTCATGTAATAATCATAAAGGTAGGTATGTTCAAAAACATATGTTTCAATGATGTGGAATGAAACACATAGGAAAATTTTTCAAAGGGACAGAAAGATGCTATAGATGTAGAAATTAATTTCATAAAGCAAGAACCTTCCATGGAAATAAGAAACATGTAGATGACTCTAATAAAGGGAAATAAGTTCTTTTTTAAGGATCAATTTAATGTTTTAAATGTGGTGATAATGGTCATTATTCAAACACATGTCCTATGAAGAAGTTTCAGGAATGGGATCACTAGGATCGCAAAAAAAAATAGTTTACCAATACCTAATTCCCTTACGATTGAGGATGAAGAAACAGACAATGACCAACGAAAGGTATGGATTATTTATTAAAACATGTTTTCCTATTATTGAATCTTAGGATATGATTCATGATTTAGTTAGTAAGAAAAAATTATTTCAGAATAAGTTGGAAATGAATGGTTAATGGATCATGAAGAATGTTGAATGATTAAGAAGTCAACATATATGGGATTCAATAGTTATAGTAAATTTTGGGATGGGGAAATTAATAAAAGTATTAAGTCTCTTTTCATGATGAGATGACATTAGAGGAATTTTGATAGTATGTGTAAACCTAATGGTTGATATATGAAAACATTATTCAAAGAATAGTTGTCTTATCTTTTGTGGATATATTTATAAAGAACCATTTGGTTTTATATGATCCTTAAATTTGAGGAAATTACCAGTTAATACATTTTGGGATGTAAAACAAAAGTTATTAGATAACATTTGTGGTTAAAATATATTACAGTTATTTTTCATGAATTTATATTTTATTTGGGCATGTTATAAATATATATAGTTTTTTAAAATGGAATACACGTAGACCGTGTGACTACCCGTCGCGTTGGATGAAGCTGTGGGAATTGAACCCACAACTAAAGTGAAACTGGTATTTATCACCTACCGCTAGACTACGTGAAGTCCCTAGTTGAAAAATTCTTTTTAGATAGAAGATTTTATGAATTAATAATATGTTTATTTTGGGTGATCTATGGAAATTATTAACCAATCAGGGAGGATATGTTATTTGGTTAATTACTTTTCAATATGAGACTTTAAGAGTAACTGATCTTATTTTTAGATAAATATTAAGATTTGTCTTGGAAGACTATGTGATTAAATCCTTCAGAAATTTGGGTTTCAATCTTATTTTGGATTACAATGAAGAATTTTATTGATAGTTGTTTATTTAATGGTCTTTCTTGAACCTTCTATTCTTTTTGTTGAATTTTGGAGATTAAGAGTAGTATTTTTTTTATATAGGATTATCCTTTTTGGGATTAACTGCTCTTGTACTAAAAATTTTGGTTTCGGTTAAGGTCTAAAGACATGGGAAATATATAGTTCATCTTTAGTGGGTTTGGTGATTCTCAAGAAGATTATTATAGAACTCTTAATGTGAACAAGCCATCCTAAATACTCATATTTTGGAGAAATATGAGTTTGTGTAAAAAAATATAGTATGAGATGAAAGTCTACAAGACAAGTACGTATGTTTCCTTATGTTTTAGTTATGATCATAAATAAATTCCTCAATTAAATTTAAATTAAAACAAAAACATTGACTGTTAACTTTTCATACTGGAGAATCAAATACCGTTTAACACATCACATGTTTGTGATTTTCGGGTAGTTGACTTTCTCTTAGACATATTTTCTATCACTCTCCAACAGAACTTGAACATTTGTTTTCTCTTCTATATCCATGTTTTCCTACATGGAATCCTTGTATGGGTTTACTCGAGCGACCTTTTTTCTTTTCTTTCTTTCTTTTATAGTGATAGTTTTGATGACTCTATTTTCTGATGTGGGAATTTCAATGAAGTTTACGAGCCCAATTTTAAAATTTTGGGGACGCAATTCCCAAAAGGGGGGAAGGATGTAACATCCCAGGTAAATAAAGAATATGATATTTTCATATTTATTAGTATTTTTAAATAAAATATAAATTTTACTTGAATGGGGATGCTTTGTTCGATGGCATACCCAATACGCAACAACAAGTTTCATTGAAATCTTACATTACACACTAATAATATAATAATATTCTATTAAATGGTAGTAAACGCCTAGACGTTGTAATGGCAGGAATGAATATAACTAACTAAAAAATTATTATATATGTTTGTTAAATATTTTAACATTTACCCAATAAATGATAGTGGCTTAAAATTCCAATGAATCTAATTTAAAGCATAAATATTCTAATATTCTTTAAAAGGTCGATTAACCACATTTTGATGGAAACCCTATTTTAAATATAAATTTTTTCACTTTTATATGTTATTTTTTTACAAAATAAAATCCTTATTTATAATCAGGACACTAAAATTTACTTTGTGTAAATTGTTGTTATTTTTCTGATAAAGTTCATTTTTTAATAAATTGTGAAAATGTTGTATTTTAATTAAAAAATTCCTTTAAATATTATTTATTTATATGGTTAGATTATATTTTTAATTATGTTTACTGTTTATTTGAAATATATTTCTTCCATTTAATCCAATGGTGGTCATTATAATTAATTTCACATTGAAATTGGACCTAAACAAGTATCAATCTTTTAATAGATATTGTTTCATAAAAACATGCTATTTGTTTTGACAGCGGGAATTAATTATAAAATTAATTAATGAAACATCTATTTTTTGATTTTGGAAAAATTGAAATCATTTTTTAATTTGTAATATCAAATTTACTTTTGATAAATTGTTGGTATTTTTCTAACAAATGTTCATTTTTAATGAATTGTGAAAAATACTGCATTTTACATTAAAACTACTTTTTCATCTGATTTAATTATATAGTTATATGGTCTTTTTAATTGGTTTTAATGTTAAATTGAATTAATTTTTTTGTCACTTTATACAATTTTGTTCATTGGATGTAATTTCAATTTTCAATTGGATGTAAAAACTAGTCAATCTTTTGATAAATTTTTCTTCTTAAAAACACTGCTTTGGTTATGACAATGAGATATATTTTTAAATTAATTAATGTAATTGATGTGTTTGGAATATGGTTAAATGGATTCCATATTTAGAATCAGAATATCCAAATTATTTAACTAAGACACTTTTTTTTTGAAATTAATAATACTAACGACGGTAATTGTCTTTAATTATCCGGATTAATGACTAATCGGGTAGTTAAGAGTAATAAAATATTATCTTAATTATATAAAATGACCCCAAAATGTGTCCAAATACTCTTTTTTAGTCCTAGACAACCATGGGATGCTTTTTACAGAACATGAGGGCCCATGGAGTCACATAGGTGTGATAGTGAATTTATTATATTATTTTTAAAAAAGAAGAGAAATATAACAAGGGTTTGTATATCTTAAGTAAAAAAAATGAATTTTGTTAACATAAATGATATATTAAACTATAAATAATCGTTGTAAAGATTAAAATATATCCTAAATCATTGTATGTTTTTATAATTTTTATACATTAATGAAGAAAAATTATTCATGACACCATGATGAAGAAGTGATTACCTCATTAATGAACGATCTAAAAAAATTGAAAAGATAAAGTTAAATATAAAGAATATACTTGTTGAAAACCTATTGAATGGGTTTATTTCAAACCCTTTTCACCTTATCCTAAAAATATATCATTGTGGTCCCTTTAAAATCCTAAAATCACTTTCTAATAAAATAACATTTCAAGACTTTTCAAAAGTGACCCTGCTCCGTATTATAAAAGGCCCCCACCTCTACCCCTATACCAACACCTCTATAGCCCTTTAATCATCCATAATATGTTAATATGATCTATAAACATCCCTCTATTACTCTTAGAAGCCTCAATTTGGGAATAAGTCTTTCTATGTAAGCCTTTGGCTCAAATCTAAAAGAGTTAACCGATTTATACGTAATGTCTTCTCTCAAGTTTCTTTCTTTTATTTTACATCTTCACTCACCACTATCTTCTTATTATTTTATATCAAAATAAAATCAGTATTAAAAATGTACTAGGATTTTTTTATGATTAAGATTCTACCTACACATACACATGCCTCCATCAAATGGTTAAAGAACATAGTGTTTCAGTGGGTGGCAAATTAGTGCCTCACGATACGATGATTTTTCAATCTTCTTTTAACACCTATCTTGGTGGCCATTATGGTGGAACTATATTTATATATGATATATATTATATTTATGTCCTGTATAAACTTTTTTATTTTATAGTTAAATCATACCTTTATGCTTTGCATGTTGTGCAACTGCGATAATTTCATAGGAGGATGTGTGGACAACCACCCCCTTAAGTGATGTGACTCGTTCATTCAAAACATGGAATTTATAGAGAATGTCACTTATGAACTTTTTAACATATATAAACTTTATATTATAAATTAATTATTATATACCTTTGAATCATTATGTTTTCATTCCCTTAATTTATAAAATAGAAATGAAAGTAGCGTTTATGCGTACGTACGGCTTACCGTCTCCATAAACGGTGCATTTCATTTCTTATCTCCAAATGTTATGTACTATTATAATTACATATATATAATGTATATATATGATATATATTACACATAAATTATGATTATCATTCTGGATTTAATTAAAATTGGACGACATGAACATCATGTAATTATATGAAGTCTATTTTTTGACTCATCTTCCGAACATTGATAAAATGTCCATTATGAACCGAAACAATTAAATAATTGTTATATAAAATTAATAAGTTATATAAAAGGAATAATAAACATGATGAATATTCTTAATCATTTATAGGGTGATTTATTTTTATCATTCAGGAAGAACAAGGAACATACAAGCGAGTCAAGTCGGACACGAGGTAATGGGATTTCTTATCTCACTTTTAATTCTGTGAGATTTCCATTGTTCGCCACATATTTGATGCATGTGGTGTATTGTGTACTTCCATTTAAAATACATTGTCATGATAATATTTATATTAATTGTAGTATGTGATTCATTTTGTGTGTTTTATCTTTTGGTCATACGACCCGATTGATTACTACGAGGTAAGGGGTTTTTATCACACTTTATATTCCATTGAGATTCATGCTACATTTTACACTATTTCATTTAGTGTGGTCTATGTACTTCCGATGATTTTATTTTTTGTGTAATATACCTTAATTTATGGGTATTTACATCTTCATTTTATGATCCTTCTTTCATGGGGTGTACGTTTTGAATGTTACCCAAATCGGTAAGAGAACCATTCACCCTTCTCTTTTAAATAGACTTCTTTTTGTTAGGCCTTTTAATTTACATATTCTTATGTTGGGATATGTTCTTATATATAATTATTACTATAAATATTGTGTCCAAGTGATGAGATTACCACTTTATCTATCATGAACTCTTTTTCAGAATTTTAATGTGACGTCGTTAGTTTCTCAAATTTCTGTAAGGGAACTTCATAACCCAATTTCAATTCTTTGGGTTAATCCTCTACTTCTTGATTATGTCATTCTATGAATATGTGTGGATGACCACTGATTGTTTTACACTTAATATCCACTTATATTGTGTGTATTTATGTTTTTCACACATAATTACTTAATTTATTACCCTTAATCTAATGATACCATCATTGTACGGGACTTCGTCTCAATCTCCTTTCAATGAGGCATCTTTTGATTGCTAAATGAAATTATTTTATATGGCGCATAAAACCCTTCTGACTTTCCCTTGAATTCAAAGGGAAACTTTTCTCTACGAATAATTTTACTAAAAACAAAAAGGAATGTTTCTTTTTTTATGTAAGCGGTGACAACGATTTTTTCCGCCGCCGCGAGTATTATTTGATCTATGGCTTCCTTAACAAGTCATAATGTTTTCCAAAGAAAAATAAATACCATATAATATTTTTACGTATTTTGGTTTTGAAAATGGTTTTTATAATGGATTTATTATTTCAATATCTTAAAATGGGTTATTGTTATTGCAATGTGGGGTTTTATGTTTCATTTATACTTAAGTTATGTTTTATGATTATGTTATGGTTCATGTCCATTGTTACGTATAAGGGTGGTTCCATGACAAACCTAGGATGGGTGAGCCCGAGATAGATCTCCAATGCATTAGGTAACACAAAGGAGTAAAACGCAATGGTTTCTCTGAAGATATTTAGGGAATGTATAGTGATGGGTATTCCAAATCTAACCAAGAGGGTACCCCCTACGTAAAAATGTTATGAATGCCTCAATTTACCTTTATGTCTTATGATTTAATGAGGTATGTTAATGTGATTATGTTTTTTTAGTAAAGTGTTATGTCATTGATTCTTATGTATACATGGATTAATTTTTTCTTTCTGCATTTTTATATCCCTCACTGAGATTTATATGCTCGTCCCATGTTTTGAAGTGTTTTTCAAAGGTTATAATGAAGGGCAAGAGAAAAGAAGTATTCAAGAAGATTTATATCAAGAAAAGAACTCTTGTTTTATTTATGGATTTTTTTATTGTTGTGAATATTCAGTTATAGTAGAAGGGTCCACATTGTAATATCCAAGTTGACATGTAATAGTTATGGCCTAATTCTCTAAAACTTTAAAAATGAAAAAATCTTAAATGTGAATTATTCATTAAATTCAATATTATGTAATGTTTTCAGGCGAGGGACTTATATTTATGTCATCGATGACTATGAAAATATATTTTGTAGATAAATATGATATAAATATGTAAATAATATTTTTAATATAGTAAGGATATTTTAATATTGAACTCTTTAATTAATAAAACAGTATTTGTTCATTAAGAAACACATAAAGGTGCTCCTTGATAATTTCAACGTTATAGACCACAACTAAAATTACCACGAAATATGAATATAGATTTATATAATATCATAGAACATATATTATAATACATTATAAAAACTAATAATTATTTAGTTTTTTATAAAAATATTTACTACCACCAGTTTTTTGAAAGAATTTTTAATTGTTAATGATTATATACACCTGATATTGAAAATATGTAAAAGTTAACTAATATTTATGTATGTATAGAATGAATATAAATGATGGGAATAAATTTTTATACATATAAAAATAATTTTGAAATTAATTATTAATGAATTTTATTTTTGTTCTTCATGAGTCATGAGTGTCATCTACTATGAAAGGAAACAAGTTAATGGATTTCATCTCAAATTAGACTATTTGAGAGATTTTTTTTATTATCCCTATAATATAATTTACCTATTTAAAATAGCTATTATTTGAAGCTAAAATATCTTGAGTTATATTTTAATCATGATATTTAGTGTTAAAATGAAATTCTAGTATTTCTAGGGGTATTAATTATAATTTTAATTAACCCACTATTGTTTTATTAGTGTCAATTATTAGTCACTGGAATATGTTACGCGTTAGGACTCATTCTTCCTTAGTTAGTAATTATATTTATCTTACATATCATATTTGTTAAATTCATTATTTTATTATCATTATTTTAATAGACTAAGACAAATCATTTTTTTTCAAATTTCATTTTACTCAAGTGTTATCCGTCTAATAAGAGATTTTGGTAACACAAATTTAATTTATTGATTAAGGATTACCCACTTGAACTTGTTTTATCTAAGTGGAATATATTATACATTAAAACTATATTATTTGGATATCTTTCATTGTTTACATTTTTTACATATATTTCTTTCCAAATGTTTCATGCTTTTACGAGTATGTGTCATATAAAAGAGATTGATAAGTCAAATTTCCTTTCACTAATTGATAATTTTTGTTCATGAAAATTACTTTAAATAGTTTGGTTCCCCAACCCCATAATTTTATTATATGACATTTCATAATCATATATTAGAAAAATTATGTTCTAATATAAATTATTGTTTTTTTGTTATTATTATTTTTTGTTTTGAAAAAAGGAATTTTTAAATTAATATAAAGGGATTTATTTTTATGATCACATGTAATATCATCCACAAAAAATTTCTCTATGATATGTATTTTCAGTCATCTAAATGTACTGATTATTTTTAACTGTAATTTTTTTTGAAATAATTTACATCACCTTGTTATATATTTCCATTTAAAAATGCCTGTAAATCTCTATTTTACATCAATGTTAATTATTTTTTATAAATTACTTTTTTTTCATTTACAGCTCTAGTTTTATTTTCAACAAGATTTTACCTAATAGAAATTATGTTTCATGACATGTAAACACACACATATATATATATTCTCATTTGGGAAATTGGACTCAATGCATCAAACTGATCAATTCCTGAACTCTTATTTTTAGTTATTATTCAAATAATTCATTTTAATGAGTATTTTTTCATTTTTTTGAACACCCTACAATGTTTTATTAATTACAATAGGGTTTTGTATTTTTAAAACAATATATTTTTTTCTTTGTATAGATTAAAATTATGTTTCTATAATATTACCTTAGTTGTAAACAAATTCATGTATATAGTTATAAGATTACATTTTATATAATTTAAATTGGATGACATTCAACTAGAGTGAAAGTTATTTTATTCAAAAAATGGAAATGTATTGGTGTTTAATATTTTAATATTTAAATATGAATTATTATTAGAATGTATAACATTTATTGCTTTACCATCCACCATTATCTTTTAGAAGGGTTATGCTAATGTTATTCCTTTTTACAAAATAGAGAAAAATGTTGATATTAATTATGATTTTTGACTATTATCCTAGGTTAATCACGTATTAAAATTTAATAAAATTAATTATATGGATATAGGTCTTATTACATAGTTATATGTTCCTTAGGGAATGTTTTGAAAAATATTGTTCACTTATATGGTGACTTCATTAGAGTTAATTTGGTGACCTATTGAGACTATAATTATATATCCACTCTATACATGTACATTTCTCATGAGAAAACCATATTTCCTTTTTGTGTATATATCTTTTTATGATAGGATAATGTATTGGTAAAATTCCCCTGAAGTATTTTTTTCTTCACCATAATGACTTCCATTAGACTAAGATCAATATAATAACATCTATGTTTTAATATCCACTAATGGATGTAACGTGTTCTGAATTTTAAATTTATATAGATTCAAGATTATTATTTATTCACACCATATTATTTATACCATTATTATATTTTTGAAGTATTCAATTATATATTTCTCTTACTGATTTTTTGAGAACAACCATTTATTATATTTCCATTCACCAAAATGTGATGAAATGTAGTAAACTGTAGATTTCTAGAATGATATCAAATGTGAATTATTTTATATATATATATATTGAAGTACCCATATATATGAAGTAGTTTTACATCTAGTGTAAAAATATATATTTGTTATTAAATACTTGTGTTTTTCTAGTTTACTTTATTTATAATTATATAATACCTAAAACTAAAGGTATGGAGAATGTATGTAATGAATTATTTCTTTTATATATTGTAAATATGGGAAACTTATATCGGGAAATTTATAGTTGGTATCAAATCCAATATGTATATTATGTGTTCATGGAACTCGATATGGTATTTCTAGTTTGATGTGATACATTTTATAATTCTATAAATGTAATGAAACAATTTTATGAATTGATGGAATAAAAACCTTCATATGTGTTCAAATAATCATCATTTAAATTGGAATTGCATAATAATATTTCTAAAAATTTTATGAATAGAATATGTAATGGTGTTGATGATGTTAATGAATACAATGTTGGAATCATTAATATAATTATTCAGAAAGATTTGATTTTAAAAGGAGATAGAGTAGAAGTACTGTGTTTTCCTTGAGATGAAAAAAACCAGGCTTATATATGGATATTGATATATACTATATTGTGATTTGGAAAGAATGCTGATTATCTAAAAAAATATTTTTTATTGAATTATTTTTCACTCCGATTGAGTTATGAATTATAAAATCATTGAGTACAATATATGAAATATATTTCAATATGGTAATTCTTATAATATATATATCGGTTTAATTAATTTCAATAGAGGTGATCAAATATGTGAACTCATTTTCAATGAGATATGAATATGCATGTGATTGATGGATATTGATGGGAAATATATGTGATAAAAAATCATCTTTTTTCACACTCTGTCTTTCTTGGGATGGTGTGATACAACAATGATTTTAATTCTTCTCGAATAATGATATAAAAAAATATTTTATTCTTTCTGAATAAATATACATATAATCAGTCACAACATTGAGTTGAGCTACATCGTGTATGTCTAATTTATGGTTTGAATATAGCATCTCTAATGTAGCAATTAGGCAGGTGATTAATTCCACTAATATCATTGATTACAGAACATGATGGATTTCATTGTTAGAGATAAGTGGTTTGTACATCAACACATTTATAAAAATTTGATTAACTATCAACAGAAATTATGCGTCTAACGATTCACTCTAAGATATCTCTTCCCATAGCAAGATTTTTAGGACAATGGTGGACCTAATACATTGTTTTAATGAATTATATTTTCATTTCCACCAATATTCTATTATATAATGTTATCCACTAATGTTTTTTATTTTTTGGGTTCGTACATCTATATGTTTATATCCTTGGTGAGGCGTATTTCCTATATAAAATTACATATTTATTGAGAAGTTTAATTCCACAAATAAATTTGAGGTAGGTTTAGTCGTGTATCTCCTCCTACATCCCTTGATCAATTAATCTATATTGAACTATTTAATTTAAAATCTATAAAATGGTGTGAGATAAGGTTGATTATTTCAATTTTGTTGAATATTTTTTTGGAAGCATAATGAATGTTAACTATTGGTTGATTAATTAGGATGAATTATGGATATTGTTATTTATGGTGGAGGGTGATATCATATTGTGTACACATTAAATTTAGATGATTAACCTTGAAATTCAATTAATATTGGGATTTATTAACCCTTTTTATTACCCAATAATATATATTTATACCCCCTCCAAAATATGAACTTCCACATTGTTCACATTATATCTATAAAGAATAATTGTTGAAATTGATGAATGATCCTAGAAATTAGAGATGGTTGTTATATTTTGAGAGCTTATTGAGCTATGATCTCTTGTTTATTACAATTTTTTTGATATATATATATATATTAAGTGGAATTGTTTTTGTACGTGATTTTTGTACATGTTTAATTATATATAATAGTTGACATTTTATTCTTGATATTATTTGTATATATTCAAATTTTATCTGTTTCAGCATTTATGAATGATATATGTATGGTTGATGATGGTGTATGATATCATGTGTCATGTATATTTCATCATAATTTATCAAATTTTGTATATTAAAGTCACCACTTTTTTTCCTCTAGTACTAGTGGAGGTGGTCTTATGGAATTTAAATATAGGTGACCAGGAAAATGACACCACAGATGGATGAGATGTCCTTGAAATTTTATTTTTTATAGATTATATTTTTAAATTAATTTATTTTACGTATGAATTACTATGAATATATTCATATTGTATTATATTCATGAATGATATTAGAGGAAATGTAAAAATATTTGTGAATAAGATTAGAGAATAATACATTGTGGGATATTTTCATCCCCTGATCATCAAGAGTACATTTCATGGTTTTCTCCCTAATTCACAAGTAGAATTTTTTTATATAAGATCTAATTATGTATTTAAATTTTAAATTGAACCCAAAAATATGTAACTAGGTATTTATTGATTTTTGACAACATTTCAAATCAGTGTTAAGTAATATATAATTCCCAAAACATCCTGATATTTATGAAATTCCATTTTGAGTAATAGTTTAAAGAAATGTAAATATAAACATCATCTGTAAATTAAATAAATATTTTTATTAATTTTTTAAAATTTACCGAGATTAGAAATCAAATAAATAATAAATTACATAAAAAATATTTTAAAAGATAAATTTTTTAGTCAATGTTTTAGTAAATATATTTTTTAAAATGATATTCCATAGTTATTTGTTCTTCTGAAAAATTAAAAAACAAATAAAATTCATTTTCAATAATTATTTCTTAAAATAATTTACTAGCGTTGTAACATAAAATAATTAATTTTCAATCAAAATACCATATACAAGTAATTACCGCATTCTAAAATAAATTAATCCATCATAAAATATTTATCGGGCCATTTTGTAGGAATAATTAAATGTTAACCCCTTTGGGAATTACTTACCAAAAAATAATTTTAATTTTATAATTTTCAAAATAAAATTATATTTCATTTATAATATTTAAATATTCAAAACATTTAATTTTTTTAAATCCCAAAAATATTCTCACAACCATGAATGAGGGAATAATGAATTTCGAGGAGGTTCATCACTAAATCATCCATAGAAGATATAAAATCAAAATGGGTCCATCCTAAATTTCAAAATAGTTTTTCATAAAATATAGTCATTCAATATGTGTTATAAATTATTAATAAAGTAAAAATATATTTATATAATCTAAATATTTAAAATTAATTTATTTATACATAACACCACATAAATCCCAATATTTATCCGGAAATAATATTGTTATATATTAATCAAGTAATCAGACCCTCATATAGAATTTAAAGATCCCATATGTCTGTATGTACATCAATTCATCATCCTATATGAAATGGTCCCATTAACATCTAATACACCATCCATGAACCCATTATAACATAAAAATTATTTTCAATAACCATAATGATAACTTGTTTCATTCTTTAAATCATCACTCCAAACTCATATAAGAATAACCTCACTATTGAACATAACCGTGAAGAAAACATTGTAAAAATTAATCATCCTAATCAATAATATAATTTACATAAAAAATATAAAAAACAAAAATATAAAAAAACTCATCGATTTATTGAAAACAACATTCCATTTGTTTAAATTGAATTTTAAGTAAACCAAAATGGGTGGTAAATCCGATCAATAATATTTAATGCATCACATGAAACTGAAATCCACTCTTTTGAGTAATGAAATAGATACCCATATTTAAAAAATAAATTGTAAATATTGAATTGAAATTAATTTAAATAAATTAAATACTTATATTTAAACAATTTTATTTCATCTAATCAAAAAATTCTATACAAAAGTGATTAATAAATAAATCATAAATAGAGATATTGATAATTTCATCACTACATCTTTACCTTATGTTTTCAAATCACTCATTGTTTGATTTATTAGTCAATATATATATATATAGGGTCATTATAATATTCCTAGACATTTTTTAAACAAAAATATCATTGAAAAATCATGGTCTATTCTTATAAAATTTAAGTGTATAATCAATCATTTCTATGCATATCCAAAACCAAAAAATATTTATCGATTAATGACACCATTAAATTAAAAAGGAAACAAATCATCCTATATATCCACTAAATGAATAATTATGTGAAATCACCTAAAAATATAGTACAATATCAAAATACATAATGAAATATTCCTCATCAATGATCCCTATTATCTGGTAAAGGGAAACCCAAAACATTCTTCATTACACAAATGATTTACATCCATTCATCGAATAACCATGGAATATAGTTTTCTTTTCATATCACTCATTCCTAATATAACCATATATATATAACCCTTTATATAAGATCATTAATATTAATAAATAATATTTTAATCATTACACAACTCCAAGGATTCTAATGACATAAAATTTTAAACTATTGATCCTCCACATAATGACATACAATGTAAACGAGGACATGGTTTCCCCCAATGACATCAAAAATTAATAGGGAAACATTAGGAAATAACTTAACTATGAAAGTAACTCTAATAGATATTGAAAATAATAAAGCTCAGGGACCATAACAAATTATATAATAACATAATGTTTTATATCAAACTAAAAAATATACAAATTTACAACAGTTGTAATAGGTGATATAGTTTTTAAATTTAAAATTACTCACATAAAATTGATGATTCCACAAACCTATATATTTTAAACTCTATAAGAACATCCATCTATATAGGGAAATATTTATAATACATTAAACTACCTCATGGTCGGGTTTCCTGTTTATTGATATTTTTCTATAAATATTCATTTAAGACTATATATGGTGTCTTCATCTCCAAATACATTATCTTATCACCATGTCAATACATGATGAATTAAATGGTAAATAAAAACCAATTAAATGTATATTATTACAAATAAACTATAATAAAGTATTGAATTTATTAAATAGTTTATATCATCTCTTAATCTTACACATTAAATTACACCAATATAGATGAATGGATAATAGATTAAATTTTTCTCAAAACACATTACCTTATGGAATATTAATTTTTTTAAAACATATTTCTGCGATTATATTTAATTAGTTAAAAATATATCATCCCAAAATCATATTTTTTTTCATAATCCATCCCATTATAAAAAACTCATCATCATTGACTACCTACCTAATATCTGTTAAATTATATTATATAGAAACAAATAACACTTATCAAAACTCATTATTGAGTTACCATTATAATTCTTATCTGACTATTTAAAAATTAAAAAATCAATAATATCATTTGAAATCATGATAAAAGTAAAAATTTAATGAATAATAAATAACGGAATTTACAACCATCATAAAGAAACAATCAATATAATAATTAAATCCATGTTGAAAATTAATGATTTCCCATAATCAAATAATGAGAAAATTCAAATTCCATGAAAGGTAACTAAATAGGATATTAAAAAGGGACCAAACATTTATAAAAATATAATTTCATCATGTATCCCACTCACATAATCCACCAAACTCATATCAAAACATCTCACCAACTAGATATATTATTTTCTCTAAAAATAAAATATTATCATAGTATTTTGTTATAGCCACATTTTAAATTTATCCCTAGAAAATTTCTTCAATAATATCCTTAATGATAAGGAGTCGCACTAAAATCGGTGTATATTTTGAAATCATCTTCTCATGGAATACCAAATATGTTTCCCACGCAATAAAATAATAAAATGAAAATAATACTCAACCAAAGAAATGTGTGTAGTTTTTATTGATATTTAGATTGTGATATGTGCATAAATTATTTAGTATGAAATCCCCAGTTTTATTGTTGATCCATTACATCTGATAAAATTATATAATATATTCATAAATTTCTACTTTGATATATATTGATAGATTTTGACATTAAAAATATACCATTGATCTTCTATATATGAATCAATAAGGAATTCCCAACTAGGGTGGAAATTTTTAGAAGGTGGTAACTATATGATGCCTAATCATATAACTATTATGTTCTATAAATGAAACAAATTATTAAATTAGATATAGTAATGTAGTGACTATAATTTACTCATAGTTATAATCCTTTTACATGAATCCCTATATTTTTTCCTATTAAAAAAATCTATTTGAAAATAAAATATAAAACTACTATACTAACCATAACAATCCCTCATATCATACCACTCTGAACTACAACATATAATTAATCCAAATTATATAATAACACTCATTAATTACCTAATCCCACTAAGAATATACCTAGGATTATGTAAAAACAATGTTTGACCCCAACTAATAACACATATACTATTTCAATTTTTGGTAACTAGATTTTTAATTTCCATATATAGAATTCTTAAATAGTTATCAGACATACCAAAAGTTCGTGACTTCATTTATAATGGACATAAGTCAAATACAATAATAGTACCTAAACTAGGTTTAAATAATGCCATAAGTGATCGTTTGTAAAATGACATGATTATTTAATAATGATGTATGGATAGAGTTAATTTGCGAGGTAGATTTCAATATTTTTAACAATAATATATTACTAGAAAATCATGATGAAAAGATGATTGGAACTCAACACATATAAAGTAATTTGATAGCATAAAGATATCAATCAATCGTACAAACACGCTAAGGATACATGTTACACATGGATTGATATTTAGGTTGGATTCATCATGTATATGAATCTCAAATAGTACAAATACAAAAAACCCATATATCACATTAAAAATTCATTAAAAACTACAATAGATATTTATCCATGATCAAAGTGAGACAAATATAAGGAAATTTGTACACAAGGATTTTTAGAATACCAAATATACTATATTATTTTTAGAATGACAAAACATGTCTTTCTGCTAGTTATCATCTAAAAAATTCTCCCAAAATATAAAACAAAGATCCATAATCCTCGTACTACGAAGTCAGATTCTCTGGTATATTTTATTTTCTTAGATAATGAACAATAGGGCATTTATGGATTCCAATTGTATGTGTGTAGGGTGTGAGTAATAAATAACCAGTAGTTGGTAACAACTCATGTCATCCCAGTATAGATCATCAACAAAATGATATCAAATGATGTAACTTGATTATATACTATAATTATTATAGTATCACATGCTTTGGTTTGCTTCATCTACCTAGATTATATATAATAAGGTCTATGTACATCCTACGGGAACATGATTAAGGTGGTGTTATTTCACACCTATTAACTAGAATCCAACCATCCTCTATCTATATAAAATAATTAAATGAGTAATAATTAGTAATAATATACTGGTTAATGTGAAGGAAATATAAGATTTATGATTCTCACATTAATGATATTCATTATCAACAATTATAATAAAATACTCATTGAACAAGAAGGGTCTATACCCACATATATCAACATCAATTATATCTCAAAATCCTTGGAATACAAATATATTATATTCTAAGCGAAATACCCATCCCCTTGTAATTGTAATGGTGTATACATATTTATGGAATCCTAAATCCCAACAATATATGGAGAGGGGTAGGGTTGTAAAATATAGAGCTTAATGAACACATCCCAAACATTATTTACATATCTATCAATATTTTATATAGAGACAAAAATAATATATAATATAAATTTAATCATTTCTACATGATCATTGTTAAAAAATAATGTCATTAATATATAACCAAAACTATTAATAAACTCATATAATCATTACATACTAACAAATATCATTTGATAATATTTGACAAGATATGTATACGTAAAAAATAATAACAATAACCTGTTATCGCATCAGACTAACTAATCAAGGATGACATATAATATTATTAAATAAAATAGATAATGTTGGATAATTATTCATTAATAATGTTAAAGTATGAATCCCATCAATACTCATTCAAAAACAATGGTTTTCATTAAAACAATATTTTCATAATTATAAAAAATTCATAAAACAATTACTAATAAAAAACAACACTTTTTTAAAAAAATTCATCTTGATACCTATTATACACCTATAATTACAATGATAAAGAATATAGGTGGGATCACCTATATAAACCCATGTGTATACGTTTAAAAATTCCCAAATAATTAAGATATGTATCTAATTTTTTAAATTTAAAATTATTTACTATGTATTTATTGGGGTGAATTAATATATTATAAATTTGAAAAATTATTAATGAAGATTAGAAATATTAACTTCTATATACCAATGATTAAATTTGATGACATATTAGTGGATGAAATTATTTTCAAGGACATATATTAGTTTAATTTTAAGGTAAAAAAAAATATTTTTATAATTATGAAAGACATAGATATTTCAAAAATCATTGATTTTTTTTACAAATATGATATCCCATGTCTATACCAAAATGACTAAATTAATGATTAAAAATAGCATTCAATGAGAAGAATATAGTATATAGGGGGAATATTTCATGGCTATTGAAAAAAATTTAGGAATAAATACCATGAAAAAAATAGTAGTTAATTATTGATGTATGAAAACTAATACATCTATCTTAAAAATTCATAGTGTTTCGGGTAACCATTCGATGGGAACCAGGTACTTGGTGGCTATATAGGTTTCCCATGAAAACTATATTAAACTATTGGGTACCTAGTAAAACTCCACCTAGTAGCTAGTTATTCTTGTTGAAACATTTATGCATTAAAGAAAATTTTAATTGCCAAAAACTTTATTCTAAATAATATTGACCTTAAAATTCCCATTATTTACAAATTTAATGAACTTATTTAACAAAAAAATAACACAGATTGAGATGGTAGTTATTACAAACTGTACACAATAAGGATTCACATCATGGACAAGAATTACATTTTATCGGAAGTTACAATGTCTTACAATTGATATTTAACATCAGAAACCTAATATTGATTTAAATATATATCCTTTGGTTGAATACATTTACTTTGAAACATGATTTGTTTCCATAAAACTATAAAGATAGGTTTCTCTATGTTATAACCATCCACCATCATATTAATGTTAATAAATATTATAAATGTACAGAATAGGGAATATATTTTTATAGTTAAAAAACATTTAAAACCTTATAAATACCATTTTTGTTAATAGGAAATGAAAAAAACATAAATACATTATTTCACTTTTTTCAAGAAATGAAAATTTGAAGAGTCTTAAAATCTACTTCCCAATCTTCCTCATACCTAGATGACCTATTCATTTGGAGAATAAGTGAAATAAATTATAATCAACTCTAAACTCGAATTCTAAACATATCTACTCAATATTTAAATATTCAATACATAGAACAATAATAATTTATTTTAAATAAACTATAACTACTCTATCATAATCTATAATTTATATAGAATATCAC
Source organism: Viscum album (assembly GCA_963277665.1). Classification (NCBI taxonomy): domain Eukaryota; kingdom Viridiplantae; phylum Streptophyta; class Magnoliopsida; order Santalales; family Viscaceae; genus Viscum; species Viscum album. The sequence goes on along the minus strand of OY728133.1, from coordinate 1,438,777,124 downwards.
CTACCTGAATGCCTCTAGGGCCTTCATTATTATTTATTTTTGATAACCCCCCTTTCAAAGAATGAGGGGGAACCCATACAAGGCCCGTAGGCTCAGATATTACATGGATCGTAGTCTTAGGATATTACATGACCCGATGGTCGTAAGGAATTCAACTAGACTATATACAAGTAACTGCCCCTCCCCAGCATCTTCATCCTCATAGTTTCTCTCCACCTTTGCATGACCATCTGGCTAGGATTCCCCTGCAAGCACCAGCTTGTACCGATGGCATACCTATACCCTCTCATTCTGAAAATCCATTTGGCTATGCTCTGGTGAGTGCACCAGCTCTGAATCTTCTTCTGGGGTTGCTCCTATTTTTGTATTGTGTATGGGGCCTGCATTCATGTGGTATGAATGCCTTGGGGTGGCACAAAGTCCTTAAGGTGGCCCAAAGACCATGATAATTAACTATCCCAAAGGGCTTGGGTGTCCTGAAAACCTTCCAGGACCCGAGGAAAAAACCGGTTTCTTGAAGACCCAGATGGATGAATAGTTCTGGCTGCTACAATATCGAACTTTCCTTGCTACAGTACTGCTACTGTTCCTGCTGCAGCGCCTTCTATAGTAAGATGTATATTTTTCTATACAATCACTAGGTAAAATACAACTAACATATAATTTTTATTCTCCAGTATACATTAAACATTGAAAATATTGTTTTTAAGGATTTAGTAAGAAAATATAACCTCAAAAGTATTAGGATGATGTGGGATATTAAATTCTAATATCAATATTATATTATCATCATTTTGATATCAAGTATAACTGATATTGGATAAACATATTCTATATCATGGTGATTTATTTTACGGTGGCTAGAGGAATCATATATATATATCCCTGATTGTATCATTTTTTATGAAACAATTGATGGTCGAGTGATCCAAAGAAATTGTTATAGATATTCATTTTTTCATTTGATTGATGGAAGGTTTTTTCTCCCAATAAGTATGAAGGTTTTTATTTCTAAATTACTTCATGCATAATGGTGTGTTTTTTTTCAAAGATTATTAAGGAGTACCAAAATATTTATGATAAATTTTTGTGTTTAGAATTTATAATGAGTTATTAAATATTAAAGGATATTTCATGTCTATAATAGTGGAGAAAGAGAACCAGTGTCCTATAGGGAAATTATATCTATTCCATATACCATTATATATATGTATATATTATAAGATAATAGTAGTTTTTTACCATTATAAAAAGACTTAAATGGGGTTTTTTGTACTCATTGGGTCATCGTGGACCACCTACCCAGCCAAATTAATTTTCCACCACTCATAGATTCCACACCAATTTACAAGTAAAAAAAGTAAATGTTTTAGGAATTTTTGACACTTCATGTAGTACTGACTAGTCATATATCTTAATGGGACCCATGTTTCATATCTCAATACCAGAATATATTGTTTTAAGCTCTATTTAATCATGTAATGCATCCATAATATTATACATATTATGGCATTATAACAATGAGATTTTAAATAAACTAAAGGATTATCAAAAAAAACTATAATGTATTATATTAATTGTGAAAATATTATTCTCATAAAATCCAAACAAAAATAGATAATTATTTGAACCAGATATAATCACCAAATACATAAAATTATTTTATAAATTTAAATAATATATCATTGACTGCAGATCCTTTAACTACATTTGTATCACATATAGTGTATGTTCCAAAAAAATTTAGAGGTATGTACCTTTTTAATTATTGTTGTCAATCACTCATTTTTAGTTAATGAAATGGTTCTTGTAAAGTATGTTGGGTCTTAGGGGTGTTCCAAACACTTTAGACACAAGAAAGGGGTAAACCATGAGAATCTATGCAAGGAGCATGGTTGGCGAACATGTATGATAAATGTATAAGATCCATAATTAACAGTGAATTCTTGGATATATGATTAATTCATGATTAGTGTAAGTTAAATCTTCCTGTATGACCTACCCAGGTAACCATGAGACCCAGAATCTTTTGGAAGGGTCTTGCACGTAGTTTTCTCATGGATTTCCAAACCATACAGGTAAAATGTGTAGGCCATTAATGTTGTGAAAAATTAAAAAATCCCCACCTCATTATTTTTATTTTTAACTTTAGGTTTTCCTCATTTCAACCCCCTTAAATAGTATATGCAATAGTTGATGACCCAACCTTCTCAAGGGTAATTCTCTTACAATCCGAGTTTGTTTGGAGTATCATCGATTTTCAATCAAATATCTGAGTATGTATAATCCCTCTATTGCTTCACTTTTTTTATTTAGGGTTTTCATCTTTCTCTTATCTTTATCTAAATCTCGAAATCCCTTATTTTTCTTTGAGATTTTGGTTGATGAAATAATGGGTGGTTGAATAAATATATAAGGGTTTTATTAGAAGTGTGTTCATCAATGTATTTGAAGTATGTGTTCTAAATGTAATTTTCCATTATCATTAAAAATACTAGTCCATGTGGGGTTATGTTATTTTTCATTCCTTGATGTGTTATGGGCATCGTTTTCATGATATGATATAATTAGTGTCTAAATAACCAACTGAACCCCCTCATCATTACCATGACATGCATGAAATATGACTTGAAAAATTTTGGGCCCCTGATGTGGTGTGGAAAACCTCCCAAACATGGTTAACAGAAATGTAAAGTGTGAAATAGAATTTTAATTATGTAGAATCTTTAAAGAAAGTGTAAATTTGTTAATGTGATCATTGAGATAGGATTATGGGTACATTTTTTTGGTTGAGGATTATGGATAAGGGAGTGTTTGGTTTGGCATGTAAATGGGTATAATATGATTAATAGGAATGTGTCAATGAATCAAGTTTATAGTTGAATATTGTTAGTGAGTTAGGCATGCTAAATGGTAAGTGAGCTATTTTTTATGTTATATAAATGATAAATATGTTATTGAATTTCTTTATACTATAAATTACCATTTTAGTTGTAATTTTTTGATATTACAAGGATTTTGTCTATACATTCTTGTAATGTTGTTATGTGTGGGTGTGAATGAAAAAAATGGGCACATAGATTCATGTAGTGTGTTATAGACATGAGGTTATATGATAATAGGTTGAGTTGGACTGAGGCATTAACCTCTACCCACTCAATGAATAGGTTAGAGAAAGGTATAATGTTCTATTTCCCAAACAGTTTTATTCTACCCAGACTGAGTCTTTAAGGCGACTATAATGTGATTGTTGTGATGTGTTGACCTATTGATATATGACTTTATTTATTCCCATATTCCTTGCAATTTATGAACATGAGTATTCAATTAGTGACATGAAAATGTTATATTGATCACTTATATTTTATGATTACAGTAAATGGATATGATTATGGAATAAATTAGGTGAAAACATTGTTACCAAAGTTTACATGTGTTGCCTTTTATTTACTTTTCATTATTTATCTCATGCATGTAGTATTTTTTTAGATTGAATATTTTTTTAATACAATTTTTGGTTTCCTACATAGTTTTATTCACACCCTACTCAGGCCACCATCGGGTACCCGATCAGATGTTATAGTTGTAGGTTATGAATAGTGGAATGTTACATTCATGGGAGTTAAGTCATATTTGGGATTATGTGGATCTATTTCTAGACATGGAGTCATGATCGTTTTGGGGGATTCCATTCATTATCATTAAGTTGGGGGTTTTTCATTTATTATTACTGGATGACCTAAAATATATAATAATGGATGTGGTTTGTACCCACATTGGGTGATGGTTATTTATGCATGTTCACTAGGATTATTATTTTATTACTGATATTGTACTTAATGTTTACATTTTTAATTTTACAATGTGGGTACAGTATACCCATGTGACTCATAGACCCTCGCAGCTAGTTAGAAACCATTGGCGTAAGGGAACACATGCTTGAGGTCATGTGACAACCAAACTCAGGGAACCAATTTAGTTGAACCTGGGTCGACGATATAAGAATGTAGTATTAGATGAGGCATTTTATGTGACATACTATATAGGATGGTATACATGTGGTTAATAAAGTGTATAGACATGGCAATGAGATCATGCTTGGGTGTATCTAACCCTTGTATAGGGGAAACCCAAGTCATCTTGGGTGGGAATTGTTGTTTCACCCATGCCTATCATAGGGTGTGGAAAACAAATATTTTAATAGTACATAGTGTAGTTTAGTGATTAACCATAGGACATATTTCGGATAGCAGTGCACAAAATATTGTTTTTCACTGTTAAACGAGGGTAAAAATGTTGTATATTATTAATAAATCGGTAGGAAAATACTTGAATGGAAAATTTAAATTCAAAGGATTATAAACTCTAATAACAAAAGAGTGATTAGGTCTGGGCCAGTTACCCAATTTTAATGCTATATTTGATCTATTTAATTCAAATATATTCTTCTAAGTTGATTAAAACGAGTTTCCATAATCATTTACACTCACATACTTGGTAAAATTATTATGGTGAGGGAAAACCTTACCAAAATCCTAGTTTGGTCAAATATTCTTCCAAGTGAAAAAGAGTTGTATTGAATATAAAAAATTGAATTGGGAAATACCCAATCATGCCTTATTTGTCCCAAACAATCAAGATCATTCACTAACCTATTTACACATACTGACGATTGTCGAGTACTTCACTTCTAAGCCCTAGTCCATTCCAACACATATAAAACAAAAATACGTAGAGTGAGATAATGAAATTTTTACCAAGGAAAAAATCGATAAAAAAATTACAATTTATGAACAATCGCATTTGATAATTAAATCTGCTATATGAAATTGAAAAAAAAATAGAAGAAGAATGAATTTTCATTCAATTATATAGAGGAACTCAAGAATTACCAAATAAAAAACGACCCTTCCCAAATCACATTAAATGTTTATCCCACCATGGTAAGGGTAATAAAGATGAATAGGGAAGAATAATACATTAAAAATATGTTGAAGAGAAAATAAATAATTGAGATAATGCTGAAAAGTTTTCCACCTTGCTTTTCTTGATGGAATGAGATGGAATGATAAACATTGAGATATAGAAACTCCCTTCAGTTTATATACTGAATCTATCCCCTGAAAACATAACAAACATTAGCCCCATTAAATGAAATCTTCATGAATTGCACCATTCTTGAATGTTGTTCAAAATTATCATGTTTGTCTCTCATAAATATTTTATCATATGTGGAAAATTATTTCGAATGATAATTCTGATTTAATATAAAAATTTCTTATGTCTTGTCAGAGTCACTAAATCACAAACCTCTAGATTAGAAAGCTTTAATTACCACTAAAATGACCAATTCACATGTCCCCGCCTTTATTGAAGATTTTGCAAAACGTCTTTTGCATCCAACCACAACATTTCACAATAATAGGCCCCTCCATGAACGATTTATGGACCCCACACTAATAATTGAAAGATCTGTAAATAGTTCTCATCGTCCAACTTGTGATCTTCTTTTGAGCTTCCATATTGTCGATTCAGCTTTTGGTCAAAAAATTAAGAAATGAATACCTGAATGTTTGGATTTTTTAAAAGAAAGAGTTTTGTAATGTACATTATTATAGAAAATGGTTTGAAAAAACACAGAAATAATTTAAAATAGTTAAAAATCCAAAATATGCCATTTTTACTATTAAGATAAAAATATCACCAATATCATAAAATGAGGAAATGCATCATAAATAAAAAAATTATTTGGATTTAAATCAATTATATTCAATATAAATTTATTTTAAATATTTTCCTATCAATTCCACTACACATAGCACTAGGACACCTGGACAATTAAACATCAAAATCAAATAAAACCAAATCCAAAACACATTCCCATGAGAACTACCAAATCCATACCAAAAACCAAAAAGATTTCATCCATCATCCAAAAAAATTATATCATGTTCTCCATTTAAGATTTGTTAATATATTTCCACTTCATTTCTTATTTCACGCACACAAAACACCTACCTCACATGAATCTTCTGTCATCTCACAAATGTAAATGTTCAACAATCCTTAACTCATCCACACTCATGCAAGAGTCACCATAGGTTTGATAAATTAATACTTATCCACTCGATGTGAGTCAATGAAATTTGTTTCCCATGAGTACTTTTCAAGGTTATTTTGTGGCATCCAATTGATATGTTTTGGATGTTAAATATTTTGAGGCTGAAAAAGAAGGGCTTGACTCTTTTTGAAAAATATTGCATGATTATATTTTTAACTCAAGTATTGTCTCCTTCTCTCCCCTATTGTAGAAAATCATCTGTATCATCCTGATAACTCATGTAAAGTTTATTCTATTTAAAATTAACCAAAAAAAATTTCTCCCAAAGCACTGTTTTTCTTGAAAGCTCTAGATAGGCACATATTTCTAGATTTACATTGGTTTCTCTAGAAAGATACAACTTCTTTTAACTTGATAACTCCAGGAAAAGCCTAAGTTTCAATAAAAATGAAATATTTAGTTCAAACATCATCTCTTGAACATTAAACATTTCACCCGATGTATCACCAAATGAGGTAATACACCACAAGACATCTTCCTCCACCCTTAATTTCAACTAGATCATCCAATTTCACTTCAAGAGCAGCTTGGATAGGGAAAATTTGCTTATAATGGGGATATCCTAATAGGATGTTCAAGCATTCTAAGGGATACAAGGATTAATATACGTGGTATTCCAAAATAAAAAAGATTATTTTGAAAAGGGGGCTTGAAAGCAATTAAATGCCTCAATAATTTAAAAGAAAATTACATCAAACCCATATGTTTTGAGAGGAATAAATAAAATTCTAGTTAAAGAAACCTTGGTTTGGATTCTCATAAAATGAGTTGAATGTAAATAATATGAAAAAATGGAAATGAATCCTCATAGGAAGGTGATTTCAAAAATAAAGATCGTGAGATGAAGCATGGGATTTAAAAATAAAAGTATTTTTCATGAAACTCCATAAGATTTGAACTTAAAACAAAGTCATTTCAACATTAATTTAATATTAGTTTCATGAAATATATTTTTTAACTCATTGACATGGGTTTCAAAATTTTAAATTATAATAATTTTAGTTCAAAAGTTATGAAATCATAATAATTTGTAAAAATAAACACAAAAAAATATGAATAAAACCCTACAAATGTTTTTTTAATCATTAAAAATCCTAAAAATTAAAATACTAAAATTAAAAGGATCCCTTCCACCCACCTAAATTATTTATTGTTATTAATGAATTCAAATGGATTTAACATTGAACTATATTTTTGATTGATTCAAACAAACAAGTAAGTATAAAAGAGAGGTACAACCCTACATATTCACAGTTCAACATTGAGTTTTTCTCCTATGTGTTGCACTCTGAGAACCTACAAACAAAAGAAGATAGGAAAACATAAGATATTTATTGAAAGAAACATAATTATAAATTGTTTGAGAATAGATGGTAATATCTTGGTTTAGTCTCCCATGTGGGACATGTGTTTTGACTACCTCAAGATGGGCAGTTCTAATCAGTTATCATGAATCTGTTGGTGGGTGAAGTTTATTGCTTATAAACCAACAAAAAATTTTCTTTACAACAGGCACTTATTAATTTTTTGTTGAGGAATCCATTGATAGAGTATACTAATTCTACACCCATTGTATTGAGATACTACAATCATGGAGGTATTAGGATAATGAATGAGTCATCCTCTTTCTTATTTTCCACTTTCCTAACTTCTTCTTCATTCCCTAGTGATTTCTTATGGTATGATTCATTAATTGAATCATCAAAGGGAATTTTAGAGTTTAACTCTATTTGAATAATATAAATATTTAAGAATAAATATCAAATTATTCCCTTTCAATGCATGCATATTTTCCCTCATTTTCCTTCTGCAAAATCACTTTTATATTTTCATGTACTTTCACCAATAACTGTTTAGAATGTTCAAGGAGCTCTAGATGTTCATATATAAGTGAATCTTCTTTTTTATAATCTACCTCAAAGGCAACACATATGTTTGAAGAATTTGAAAATTTCATGCTAGTTGAGGTTATTCACAAACCATTTTAAAAAAAAAGTATAACAAAATGAGGTCAAGAAAATATCACCTCTTTGAGTTTTTTCTACTTCATTATGTTATTAATTTGAAATCAAATCATGTATTTGAGCAGTAAGATATGAGGAAGGTAGTTAGGATCCTCTATTTCTTCTTCAAATTAAACCTCATTAGTGGTTTCTCCCTTATATGGTTCCAAATCATCCTCTGTTGGGAGGCCATGTTATTCATCACACTCGTTCCAAAATTCTTTCAAATCATGTTGATCCCTACCATGTACATTATGATCTAATTTATCTTTAGTAGAAATGACATATTCTATTATCCTTCTTATTTGAGCCTTTAGTCCTTCTCTGGCCACTTTGAGTTCCTTCACAAGAGATTTTTTAATACTCTAAAATAGATTTTTTTGTTGTTGATGCACCTGTGAGATATCATTTTGTACCTCAACTATTTATTAATTAAATTATATAAAATACTACTGCAGTTCAATTAATTCTCTAGAAAACCCCTCTAACATTAGGTTTTCCATGTTCCTTTTAAGAGACGAATGAGATTTTTGAATTCATCATCCTTGATGATTTGGATTCGAGCTCCCCGAATCTGCTTAGCCAAGAGGGAAATGCTTTAATTTGTCGGCCAATGTGAGTTATAAATTTGTTCTTGCACTTGTGGGTAAGTGTTCCATTAATTTCTGAAATAATAATTTGAAACCTACATGAATTTTTTTTTGTTTTTAAATTTTAATGGATTAAAATAATTATAATTATATTGTGTAACTACCTCCTAGGTAACTTCTCCATGTTTGATTCACACCTGTCATTGGGTTTAGAAAAATAATTTTTATATATTACCTAGTGTAGTATATTGATTAAATCTAGAAATTCTATTGAATATAATTGAAAAAATACTTTTTTTCTTTTAAAAGAGGTTAAAAATGGTCTCTTTTAAGAATAAATCAATAAGAAAATGATTGAAAGTAAATTTGAAATTAAATAGATTAAAAACTATGATATTAAAAGGGTGATTTTGTTAGGGTATGTTTCCCAAATATAATTCTATTCATGTTTATTTCAATTGAATCCTCTTCTATTTAGTTGATTAAAATTAGTTTCCACAGTTGTTTCCTCACACATCCTTGGTGAAATAATTATGGTGAGATAAAACCATACCAATATCTCTGTTTGGTCATCTCTAATTCCATGTGAAAAAGAGTTGTATTGAATATAATCAATTGACATGGACAATACCTAATCAGGTCTTGTTTATCAACAACAATCACGAACATTCACTACCCTATTTATACGTACTCACAATCATTGAGTACTTCACCACTAATCCACGGTTTATTCCATGGTATATAAATCAGAAATTAGTGGAGTGAGATAATGATTATTTTACCAATGCAAAAGAAAAAAACAAAACAAAAAATCAAGAATGATCAAACATTATAATAAAATTATCTATATGAATTTGAAAACATCTAAGAAGAAAGAAATTTCATCCTATTATGTCCACGAACTCTAGCGTTGCAGAATAGAAAACCAACCCTTCCCGAATCACTTCAAATTTTTACCCCACTAGGGTAAGGGTAATCAAGATGAATGGTGAAGAAGAATAAAATAATAATATATTGAAAAGAAAATAAATAAAATAGGTAATGCTGAAAATTTATCCTCCTTGGTGTCCTCAAAAGAATGGGATGGAATGAGATACCTTAAATTGAGAAACTCCCCTCCTTTTATATCCTGAATCTATTCGTTGAATGTTCAATCATTATATACCCATTAAATGACCTCTTATTGTGGTGAAACCTTCTTGAAGGAGGTTCAAAATTTTCTCGGCTATCTATCCTCAAATGTTCAGCATATTTGGACACATATTTTGAGTGTTATTCACATTTTACGATGTAAATTTATTCTATCTAGTCCGACCTTCCAAATCACAAACCTCCTGATTAAAATGCATAAATGACCACAAGAAGACCAACTCAAACATCCATTATTTCATAAATGTTTTCCCCAAATTTCTTGTCCATCCCAACACCTAATTTCATATTAATGGGTCCCACCATGAATGAGTTATGGACCCCACACCTAAAGTTAATAGATCTATAAATAGTTTTCATGGACTAACTTGTGAGATTCTTTTGACCTTCTATATGGTCGATTCAACTTTTAGTCAAGAATGATTCCACAAATCCCTGGATGTTTGGAATCTGAAAAAGACATATTTTTTTTAATTTTTATTATTTTTTAAAATTTTATTCCCAAGATACAAAAATAATTTAAAACCATTAAAAATCCGAAATGGACCATTTTTACTAATAAGCTCAAAATATCACCAATATCATATATTATAGAAATGTATCAAAAATTAACTATTTGGTGAGATTAAAAAAAGTATATTCAATGTAAATATATTGAAAATATTTTCTCTATCAATTTCTTCACAATTAGCACTTGGACTCCTAGAAAAATAACATCAAAATCAATTCAAATCAAATCCAAAACACATAACCTTGAGATCTTCCAAACCCATACCATGGAACAAAATGATATCTAGCCACATCCATAAATATGTTTTCAAGTTCTCCATTTTATATTATTTAATATATTTCCACTTCATTTCTTATCCAATTCATAAAAAACACCTACCACACATGAATATTGTCTCATCTCACAAATATAAATGTTCAAAAAGGCTTTTCTCATCCAAACTCACACAAGAGTCACCATAGGCTTGATAAATTCATACTTCTCCCCATGATGTGAGTCAAGGACATGTGTTTCTCATGAATAATTTTCATGGTTTTTCTATGACTTATAGTTGGTAGGATTTATATGTTAAACATTATGAGTCCGAAAAAGGAGGGCATGCATATTTTTGAAGAAATATAGCAAGATAATAATTTTCACTCAAGTATTGTCTCCATCTATCCCCCATTATAGAAAATAGGCTCCATAATTATGAAAACTCAAGGAATGTTCACTCCAATTATCATTTTACAAAAAAAAATTCATCTCAAACATTGTTTTTTTAGAAGCTCTAAATATGAACATCTTTCAATTTTACATTGGAAGCTTCATAAAGGCATAATTTATTTTATCATGAAATCTCCAGAAAAGGAACAACATTAAAAATGTAATATTTATTAAAAATATCATCTCTTCACAATTTAATTTTCCACCCAAATTATCACCAAAGGAGGTAGTACACCACAATACATCTTCCCCCGCACTTATGTTCAAGTAGATCATATAATTTCACTTCAAGATTAGGTTTGATTGGGAAAATCCGATTTTAATGTAGCTATCCAGATAGGTTATTCATGGATTTTAAGTAATAAATGTATTAATGTATAAGGTAGGAAATAATAAAAAGGATTATTTTGAAAAGGGGTCTAAAAACCAAATAAATTCCTCAATCATTTAAAACACATGTATTTCAAACTCTAATGTTTTGATAAGAACAAATCAATTTCTTTTTAAAAAAAGAATGGTTTGGTTTTCTAATGAACTGAGGTAAATATGATGAATATAAAAAAATATTAAATAAGACTCATAAGAAAGTGATTTCCAAAAAAAAATATAGTTAGATGAAGCAAGGGATTTAAAAATTAGAGTACTTTTCTGGAAATTACAAAATATTTGAATTTTATACAAAGTCATTTAAAATTTAATTTAAACTCAGTTTCATGAAATATATTGGTTAACTCATTGAAATATGTTTCAAAAATTGTAATGATAATCATTTCAGTTAAAAAGTATTGAAAACAGACTAAATTTCATAAATAAGCACAAAAAAGTCAAAAAACACATTACAAATGTGTTTTTTAAAAACAAAAAGACAAACAAAAACTAAAAACACTAAATTATAAATGTTATTTTCCACCACACAGAAATTATATAGTGTCATTAATTCATTAAAAGTATTTAAAATGTAATTATATTTTTGATTTATTAACAGCAAACAAGTAATTATAAAATCGAAGTACAATATATCTTATTCGCAGTGCAACATTGAATTAAGCTCATAAGTGTTGCACTCTAAAAATCTACCAAAAAACGAAAAGAAAAAATTAGAAATTTATTATAAGAAACAAAATTAGAAATAATATGGGAATAGAAAGATAGATTTGGGTTCAATCCCCAATTGGGCCCTATGATTTGACTACCACCAGATGTGATGTTCTAATCGGCTATCCCCAATCTGATGGTGGTTTAAGTTTATTGATCATAAACCTAGGAAATTTCTTCTTTCCTTCAAGAACATATTCCTTTTTATTGGAAAATACGTGGATATAGTATATCAATTCCAACCCTACAGTAATGAGATACATAATGAATGGTGGGGTTAAGACAATAAAGGAGTCCTCCTCCGTCTTTCTTTTTCTTTCCCAACTTCTTCATCATTATCTAGTGATTTCTCAGGATATGATGCATTAATGGAATCATAAAAGGTAATTTTTTAGTGTAATTTTAATTGAAAAAAACTAAACAATGTATAATCAACATCAAATTCCTCTCTTTTAATTTAATCAGATTTTGTTTCATTTTCATCCAACAAATCCACTTTTATGATTTCATATACTCCCTCTAAAAACTTTTCAGCTTGTTCACGGGGCTCTGATTGTTCAACATTATTTTTATCTTATTTTTTATAATCAAAATACAATATATCACATAAGGTTGATGAATATGAAAATTTCATTCAAGGGTAGGTAATTCAGAATTCAATTTTAATAAAAGTAGAAGACAATGAGTTGAATAAAATATAATCTCCCCAAGTTTGTTCCACGTCAATATCGTATTCTTCTGAAATCACCTATTGGAGTTTAGAAGTGAAATATAGATTCAGGTTATCACGATCCATTATTTTTTATTAAAATTCCACCACATTAGTGGTTTCTACTTTTAATGGGTCCTGATCTTCTTCTCAGAGTCCAAGATGTTCTTCACATTCATTCCAATATTAATTCAAATCATGTTGATCACCACCATGTAGTTAAGGCTCTGATTTCTCTTGGGTTTAAAGAACATATTCTGTTATCCTTCTTATTTGTCACTTTATTACTTCTAAGGACTTTTTGAGTTCCTTCACTTTCTATTTGTTATAATCTAGAAAAAAATACTTGTGGTTGATGCACCTTTGAAATTACTTTTTTTTACCACAACTACTTGTTGATAAGATTTCGAAAAATACTCCTAGAGTTCAATTAATTCTCTATACATTCCCTCTAACACTGGATATTAGAAGTTCCCTTTAATGGTTTGAATAAGATCCTTGAATTCATCCCCCTTGGTGATTTGGATTCGAGTTCCCTGAATCTACTTATCCATGAAATAAATATTATACTCTATAGAAGAAGGTGAGTAATAAATTTTTTTTACAGTTGTGGGTATTTTATCCCTGAATTATTGAAATAAACATTTGAATACATCATGTAAATGTTTTTTTCATTTGAAAGGATTCAAATATTTATAATTTTATTATGGAGAAACATTCCTAGAAACGATCCCAAGATTGAAGCATACCTTTCGTAGGGTGTGGAAAAACAATTTTTATAAATTACCAAGTGTAGTCAAATGATTAACCCAAGGAAGTCTCCCAAATAAGAGTTCACAAAAAATAGTTTTTCAGTTTTAAACGATGGTAGAAACGGTGTGTTTTTATAATAAATTGATATGAAAATGATTGATAAAATAATTACAATTCAAAAGATTAAAAACATTGATATTAAAATGGTGATTATTTCAGGGTCAGTATCACAATTTCAATTCTATCCTTATTCAATTTAATTCAAACCACTTCTTCAGAGTTGATTAAAATGAGTTTCCACAATCAGTTACTCTCACTTCCATGATAAAATTACGATGGTGAGAGAAAACCTTACCATGATCTTAGTTTGGTAGACATTCCTTCCATGTGAAATGGATTTTTATTAAATATCCTCAATTGACATGGGCAATACACAGTTGGGCCTTGTTTTTTCAAAACAATCCAGAATAATACCTATCCCATTTACATGTACTGATGATCGTTGAGTACTTCACCACTAATCCCTAGTCTACTTCATTATATATAAACCAGAAATAAAAAGAGTTAGATAATGATTATTTGACCAAGGAGAAAATAACTTATGATATTAAAATTCAAGTAAAAGTTCACTTGATAATAAAAATTGCAACATGAATTTGAAAACAACTTTTATGAGGAATGAAATTTTATTAAATTATGTCTAGGAACTCAAAAATTAAAAAATATAAAACCAACCCTTCATGAATCACTCAAAACATTTACCCCACCATGGTAAGGGTAAAAGAGATGAATATGGAATAAGAAGACATTAAAAATCTATGGAAAATAAATGAAATAAAATTGGGAAATTGGAAAATGTTTCATCCTTGGTGTCCTCGAATGAATGGGATTTAATGAGATACTTTGAGAGGGAGGATATCCATTCCTTTTATATCTAGAATCTGTTCCTAGTGAATTTATGTGGTTTATCCACATTAAAAGACATCATCAAGAATATCACCCTTCTTGAATATTGTTAATAATTTTCTTACTCATCTATCCTAAACATGAAAACATATTTGGAATCTTAGTCCAATAGTTATTCCCATTTTACTCTAAAAAATTATTGCATCCAGTCAGTGTCTCTAAATCACAACACTTTGTATTAGAATGACTTCCTGACCAATGAAACAGACAATTCATGCATCCTCTCATTCATTAAATATGTTCCAAGACGTCTTGCACATCCCCCACATAATTTAATAGTAATTGGGCCCACCGTGAATGTTTCAGGGACCCCACTCCAAAAATCGATAGATCTGTAATCATTTTTAATGGTCCAACTTGTGAGATTCGTTTTGAGATTCAATATGGTCGAATTGGTTTCTAAACAATAATGATGAAATGAATCCTTATATGTGTCGATTGGGGTTCAGAAAAAGAAATAGTTTTTTAATTTGGATTATTCTAGAAAATGTTAGGGCCCAAATATAGAAATAATTTAAAATAAATAAAATTCAAAAAATGATCATTTTTAAAATTAAGTTCAAAATTTAACCAATATCATAAAATGTGGTGATTTATCATAAATTAATAAATTTTTGGGTAAATAAGATATTCAATTCAAATTTATTGAAAATATTTTCTCTATTACAATTTTTATTATATGTCATTACAGTTGATGATATTTCACCATATGGTGATATACATGTTTTGTAATGTGTCTATTTTAAAATAAATTGCTCATGGCCACATATTCATGTTATTTTTCATCCATGAATCATTATAGTATCTATGGTATATAGGATACATACATCATGGTAGGGACACAAAATACTAATGTGTGGAGCATGAAGGTTCGGACACATTCGATTTTTTTGAATGTGATGAAAATTGTTTCTAATGATATAATGAGAAGGGGTAAAAATTGGAGGTAAAATGTTAAATAATAATTAAATAAATGTGCATGATAGGGGGAGTAATTGAATCAAACAATCATCGGGTTATGTTGTGAAATATAAATTATTTTGAAATTAGTAGAAGGAAAGTCATATTAATATGTTAAATGGTTATATTGTGATATCCCTGACCTCGGTGGGGATGGTTGAGGGCATTGTTTTGGGTATTCTCAGTCATGTTAAGAGAGTGTATGTAAAATGTATTGTTTATGATCAGTGATAAAACATTCCTTATATATTGTGAAATCTTTATGGTCTATTTTATCATGATCATGTATCGAATTATAGAGAAATGCCACTATGAAACTATGTGCTCTTCAGGTGAGATGATGATGTTTTTGAGAGAAATCCCCTCATAGGGGACTAGGAAATTATGGAGATCCAAAAAGATAGGGAATATAAGTTCCCTGAGGACTTTTCTCATTTTATGAAGATGATGGAATAAGACATAGGGTGGGTTGAACCATGTGTGATAGGGTTGACTAGATATTATCGTCAACAACACCCTCAATCATTTCCTAGCTACGGTGGTCCAAAAGAAGAAGGGTTCTAGATAGAGTCTATCAATACTATTCCTGATAATTTGGATTCTTCCCTCAATATAATGGTATTGTTAGTGGCTTATATGTATTGAGGCAGGGAAAATAATTGGTCGGACATCATTGTTCAAATTGATAAAGGTGAAAAAATGATGAGAACATATATTTAGAAGAAGATTCTCGGAGAATTAAATCCATAAACATTGAGGTATGAGAAGTATCCAATATTTTATGAATATTACCTAATGGGAAAAAAGAGTGATGGATTATGTCATTCAGTTAACTGATCTATGCCACTTTGTTCTAACACTAGAATAAGACATTGAAGCTGTAGGGAATTATTTTCAGGACAGGTTGAGACACGAGATAAAGTCCTAGGTGAACATAATCTTTATGAAAAGGCTTTTTGAGGTAGATGATTATGACCTTATATAAAAAGGTAAACTGAAGGGAGATTTATGATAAGGGGTTATGGTTCCATCTTGGCAAGAATGTGTTGTAGGTTCTGAGAGAAGGAAGCACCATTTTGGGAATCTGCATCAGGGTGGAAGTGCAAAGAACCATCATAATAGAGGTCAATCCCCTCTGGGTGGTGACTAGGTGTTATATTACCAGTGTGGTATTACATGGATATTGAAATCTAGTTTCCCCCATAAATAATCAAATTTCTAGCATGCGGTAGGTTGGGAGATGTGCTAGGGCTTAGTAGAAACCTACGATAATAGAGAAATGATAGTGGTTAGTGGCAGATGTCGAGTGTAGGAAGAGAGATAATGAATCCTAATCTTGTTGGAAGTTAGAGATCCATATATCCTATTGGTAGGGGTGGTGGACAAGGAACACTGAGGAGAGATCATCCATACCAGAACATTAGGACAATGCAGGTCACTCAGGTTGTACCCCATGGTAGAGGGGAAGGTCATATTTATATAGTTCAGTATACACATGATGGAGAAAAATAAAGGCCCCATACCATTAAAGGTACAATTCTTATAGCTTCCACACTAACTATTTACTTATTTAATACACATTCAATACATTATTTTATTTCATTTAAATTTTTATTTTTCTGGGATTAACCGTGGGAAGTTCATATGGAGTTATGCAACATGATAATCTATTTGGGGTATGGGTTGAGGTTGTTAGATAGTAGAAGGGTTTTACTTTGGAGGTTAGTTGATATGAGTTCTTGTGGAACCTCCTGGCCCTCGAGAAACTAGTTTTTTAGTAATTTTGGGTATGGATTTGTTGGTATTGAATCAAACCCATATCAGTTATTACTGAGGCAGGGATATATTCATGTCACTCAATAGAGACAGTTATGTCCTTCATGGTGAGTGATATTTTTGTGCAGGCTATGACTATGAGAAATTCACCAGCTATTGTTATAACTCATACATCAAGTAGCTTTCCTTTTTGTAGATGTAGGAAAATGGAAAAAACATATATTTCCTATTACTATGGATCAATTTTAGGATTTTTCTTCCTGAGAACATATTAGGGCTACCGCCTGAGGAATATTTTGAGTTTATGACAGAATTGTTTTATTGGGGAGGAGAATGTTTCAATTTATTTATATCAAAAGAATCCTATTTAACATCAGGAACATAATATTCAGGCATTGAATTTTGGAGTTTAAAGGGTTTATCCATCCTATTATATCACATTTGGGATATCCCATACAATTTTCTAAAATGACTGATAGATTTTCGAGGCAATGTTTTGATTATAAAAAGATGAATTAGATGATAGTAAATAAATGATACACACTCCCATGAATTTATTTCCTATTTCATCAATTATAAGGGTGACTTGGTGTTCTCTAAGAATGATATAAGAACATGATACAGTTAGCAAAGGGTGAGACCTACTAATGTACCAAAGATTGCCGTCTAGGGGTAGGTATGGGTTGAATGATTTTGTTTTGATGTCATTCATGATGGACAATGCAGTGGTTGTGTTCATGGTCTTGATGAACCTGATGCTTCATCCATATATTGATATGTTTTTAGTCATCTATTTTGATGAAATCAATTTCAAATCAATAATAATTGATAAAAATTCCCATTATCATTACATATTTTTAGTACATTAATATAGAATAGGCTTTTCATCATGCTATCAAAATGGTAGTTAAGGATTGTTATAGTAAATTTCTTAGGGAATGTCATTTCTGAGTTTGGGGTGCCAGTCAATCCAAGGAATATTTTGTATTTGGTGTCTTGAGAGTATCCCAAGAATGTTTTTGATGTTAATAGTTTTTTGGTTTGGTAAGTTATTACCAAAGGACCATTATTAATTTATCTAATTTAGAAGAGAAACTCTTACATTTAAGTAATAAGAGGGTTAAATTTCAGTTTTCAACGATATGTGGGAATGCCTTTCATAAGTTCAAAAAGTGGTTGAATACTCTACCGATTCTGATCTTCCACAAACCATGTTTTTTGTACACCTTTTTTTGTGATACTTTTGATGTTGAACATAGGACAGTGTTGAATCGGGATAAACGATTTGTGGCCTGTTTCTCAAGTCATTTGAGGCCTCATGAAATAAATTACCCTACTCATGGCCATGATCTAGCTTCTATTGTTTATTCCTTAATGTTTAGGAGGCATCGGTTGTTGGGTGTATAGATTATGGTGTTTACTGACCTAAAAATTCTTAAGTACATTTACTCTCATTGTGATTTAACAATTATCTATAAAATATGTGTTTATTAACAATAATCCATTGACTTTGAGTTGGTTTACACACTAGGAAAGTGGAATAATGGTGAGGATTCTCTGAGATGGAAAACTCAAAATCAGGTGGTTCTGGAATCCGAATCTAAGTGGAATATGATGTCTTTATTTTCTAATATGAACATATATGTGTAGGATAGGTATTGAAAAATAAATATATAGTCTATATAAATTGGGTCTACGATTTTGAACTCAGATAGAGAAATCCATCTTGTGGATCCAGAGTGTTTGGAAATTAGAGAGAGTCTAAACGGTGAGGTAATCACCTTCTATTCGGGTTATTGTCGACAATGAGATTTTCAATGTTCATGATTGCATATTTGTACTTTTATGAATGTGTGAATAGTTAATTTGTGGGTTCTACACATAAGTTTGGGTAGTGCATTATGGTCTAACTAGGATGTATCACAATCTTCATAGATAGTATTGGTTTCCATGAATTAAGAGGGCGGTTGTTGATTTTTTTGGTATGATGACGTACATGTCAATAGGAAAAGGCCATGTATTAGATCCTAGGTGGCATGTTCCAGTCATTTACCAACCCATAGTGGATGTGGAATGATGTAATGATGATCATTACAGTAAGTCCTCCAAGGATTCCTTGGATGAATGATGTGGTCTGGGAAGTCATGGACTTATTCACTAAGATATCTATTTCATTCCAGTCCAAGATTCCTACATATTTGATCAGTTGGGCGAGTTATATGTTCGAGAGATCGTGATTATATATAGTGTTGTGAGAACCATATTTTCAGATTACACATTTTACATTTCACATCTATTATGGATTACAGATGGTGCTTTGTACCAACATGTTTTTTAGTATGGATTATCACTCACAAATAGATGGAAGTAAAAGTGTACGATTTATGTATTAGAATATATATTGGGAGAATTTGTTCTAGATTTCAATGGTTTTTGTTAAAAAACCTTCCATAGATTGAGTATTTATAAAACAATAATTTTTAGGCTATGATTTAAATTTAACATTTTGAGTGACTCTATGATAGACCATGTAGATATCCATTGTGGTGGTTGTATGTTGGAGAATCTAAGATGTTTGGAAGGAGTCTCCAATAGTAGATGTTAGAGATGGTTTTATTTTCTCAAAAGAAAATGAGAATAGATTAGATTTGGCATATGTTATACATAGATCAACATTATAGACCTATTGAGTTTATGGTGGGTGAATGTTTGATTCATTAAGTGTTTCTAAGGTCGAGTCACAATCAAATTAAAAATCATTGCAAGTTGGCAGCCAGTTATGTGAAACCATTTGAGATTTTAGAGAGGATCAAACCAATGTATTACTAATTTAATTTTCCAATTTATCATGGTGTCATCCATGATATTTTTTTGTATCTTGCAAATCTAGAATAATCACCCTTACCTGTATCACATGTTAAAAGTTGAGGATGTAGAGATAGACGTCAATGCATCCTTTTAAAGAGTATCTGGTTTGTATTGTAGAATAAAGTGGGATTGTTATTTTGGGAATTAATGTGCACTTATTTTGGGTTTTTTAGAAATAAAGAAATTTTTAGGTTGAGGAATGAGAGAATAATTAAGATTTTAGGGCCCAGTAGACCAATATTGTTTCTTCAAACACTCAATTATTATGCGGAAGAGAATCTTGAGGAAAATCCATCATAATGTGAGGATGTTGTAAGATACCTGATATCATAGAGGTATATTCCTATTTAACTATCAGTCTGAATCCCTAATATTTGGTAAATGAAATGGTTTTGTGATGTAATTCAGGTCATGGTGGGGTTACATAAGTTACAGACGCAAGAAATGGGAGAACTGGGCCAATCTGTGCAAGGTGCATGGTTGGCGCACAATTTAGGAAACAATGTAAAATCCCCAATAAATTGTACAGCATTGGACAGAGGATTAACACATTTTAAACACATAATCATTCAAAATGTGCATCCTTCCTATGTAACTGTGTGTCCCATCATCCTTGTACAGTGCCTTGTGCATAGTTTTTGAACATTTTGTACAACAAGGTGGATAAACTGTGCGACCTAGTAATGTTGTGAAAATTGAAAAAACTAACCAATGTAGATTTTTATGTATAACAAGGGATTTCCCCCACTTCTCCTCCTACAGCCCAATATGCAATATTGAATAACCCAAACATCTTATGAGTGTTTATCGGTTAATCCTTCCTCATTTGGAGTGGTGTCGATTTCAAATCAATGATACGGGTAAGTCTAATCCCTCTCTTACTTATCATTTTTTCTTTTAGGTTTTAGTCATTTTCATTTCATCATATGAATCTCTAAAACCCTATATTTTCTATGATATCTAGGTTGAGTCATTAATTAGTGGTTGAATTGTTATTTAAGGATTTGACTAGAAGTGTGTTCATTAATGGATTTATGGTATGTGATCTACATGTTATATCCCTTGGATTTTGTATAAATTTATTCAGGTGGGGTTATTTAATTATTAATTCCATAATGTTTTTCTATTTCATTTTCATGGTTTTATATAATGAGTATCTAAATACGAAATTTACCCCCAGAAGATCCCCATTGGATGCATAGAGGATAACATGACACATTTAGGGTCATCGATGGGGTATGCCGACCCTCATGAAAATGGTTAACTGAAATGTAAACTGTGACATTCACTAGTGATTGAGTAGATACCGTATAGAATGTTTATATTTGTTAATTTAACTATTAATAAATTATTATGAGTAGATATGTCTTCATAGGGATAATGGATAAGATTTTGTTTCATTTAGCATGTAATGGGTTTAATAAGATTAATGGGAATGTGTCAATGAATCATGTCAGTACATGAATATACATAATGAGTAAGGCATTACGAATGCAATGTGGATTAAATGGTTATGTGATTTAAATGATAAATGTGATAATGGATTGTATAATACTATAGATTTTTATTTCAGTAGTAATTATTATGATACTACTATGATGTTTGATATGATTTCTTATAATGTGGTTATGTGTGGTGATGAGTAAATAATCTTTTGAATATGGATGGGTATAATAGGGTATAGACATTAGGTTCTATTCCCATAGGACTAGTTATATTGATTATCATGATTCCACCATTCAATGCACATGTTAGGGAAGGGGTTGGAGTTCAATTCCCCTAATGGTTGAATTCCACCAAGAATGAGTGTTCATGGTGAGAATTATGTTGTTGTTGTGATGTGTTTCTATAGTGATATAGGAATTGATATATTCATATATTCTTGAAATTGTTGAACATTCCAAATCTATTAGACATGTGAAAAAGACAAATTAATCACTTAGAAGTTATAAGTATTGAATTCAGATTTGATGACGAAATAACTAAGGGGAAACCATTATTACTAATGGTTACATGTATTGTCTTTTATTTACATTTCATTATATATCACATTATTGAACTATATGTTTATACTAGATATTGTGTAGACACTAATACTGGTGTTATACTGAGTAATACCCACACCCCACTTTGGACACCATTGTATAGCAGGGTAGATATCAGGGTTACAGGTCATGTTAAGGGAAAAGTTGTGATGCTCGGGAGTTGACTTGAATTTTTGATTGTGTGGATGAGGTTCTAGACATGGAATTAGGACCATTTTGGGGGTTCTATTATTTATATTTATTTTGGGTCTTTTCCTCTTGTTATTATATCATGACATGACATATTTACTAATGGTTATAGTTGGTATCTAGTTTGGGAGATTGTTATCTATACATGTTCACTGGGTTATATCTATTTTTTCTGTTATTTTACACGCTTTATGTTGTGTTTTAATCTATCAAAGATAGTATTGTGTCCCCAAATAAGTCATAGACCATAGCTGTAAGTTAAAAACCATTGGCATATGAGTAGGTGCCTTTGTACAAATGTGATAACATAGCCCAGAGAACCAGTTTAGTGTCACCTAGGATGGGGATGTTACGTATAGATTATTTAGAGATGTATGATTTTATGGGATATATATTAATTGAGATATAAAAAAAGATTAATTGATAATACTATTTCCCTCATAAGTAGAGATCTTGAGTTTTGATTTGTGGAAATATTGTGAAAAACTTATAATATAAGTGGTAAGATCTTTCACAAGTTATTGTCAACAACTACAATATGTAGACTCAAAATCTCAAATTTAAAAATTTATATTTCACCGTAATTCTTTTTTATCTCAACTACACTAAAAATGAGATAACTTAAAAATAATATGTATATATTTTATATAGCATATACAATTTAAAAATTACATCTCATAGAGACACACAGTCCTATCACCGAAAGGAGTTGTATATTTTATTATTTTCTATTAAATAACATATTTCTCAAAATTTATTAAACATTTCACAAATAATCCACCAAAACAAACATAAAACAAGTAATATTAAAAAATTAATTTATATAGTAAAATATGAAACAAAACGAGTGTGAGGAAAAATATAATAAGTTAAAATAATAACATCTATTCATAAAGTGATAGATCATATGAATGTTAGAAAAAATGAACTATGAAGAAATGTATGATTTAAATATAATGGGATAATTTTAGTTAATAAAAAGACTTGATAGATCAATATATATAATAAAATTTGGACATTGATCCATAAATGAAAACAAGTAAAAAATATTAGCAATAATTGAAACATAACATAGGATTTTTCACAAGTGTAAGTATTAAAATTATAATAAATACCTTGGAAAACTACCAAAACAACCATAACAAAGTGAATCTAGAACCACTACATACATAACATTACATAGTGTATATGGAATTACTACCTTTATCTAATCGTGGATCTAAAACATCTACTCACATCCCATAATAACCTTTTGATATATTAAACACTACTTAATTCATTGGAGGGATTCACAGACCCACCAATCATGTAATGATAAACCATATATATATATATATATAATAAAAATACATTATATCCTGAAAAAAACTAAAATAATATGGGTTACAGAGTATTTTCAAATGGTATTTAATAAAATCATATTCTGAATTAGTTTGGTTGAAAAAAAAATTAATACCCCAAAATAAATTTATCATAAGTGAATTTAGTGATTAATTAGGATAATTACTCCAGTGGATAAATTTAACATATATACTTATATATACAAGGATATGAATTCATAATTTTTTTTCATTGAGGCAATTTGACATTTTCAATGAAAAGTAAGTCACAAATCACATTAAAAAAAATTCAAGAAGTAGCGAATAAGTGTTTTTAAAAAATTATTTTAAAAAATCCATTATAAATTAAGTTGAATAGAAATTAATATTTATTAATAAAGAATGGAAATGAAATAAAACAATTATAGAAAATTTAAATAAATGCCTTTTAAAATTTTCAGATGTTTTAATAACAAATGATATTGATTAAAGGGTTGTAAAAAATAATTTTCAATACATATAAATATAAACATTATATAAGATAATAAAAATTTATATTTCAAAGTAAGGGAAAAAATTAATTAATTTTTATGAATGAACAAATACATGGAGGATAAGGTTCCAAAATAGTTTTTGTGAATCATTATAAACAATGCTCTATTTTTATGAAGAATTAAATCCACCAAAGATGAAGAATTCAACATGAAAATGAAACTTGGATTCAATAAATTGATTATTTCATTATAAAATTATGTTTTAATATCATATCATTATTAATATTACATGGTCAAATAAGACATATTTTGACCTATAGACCATATGTTGATTTTGTATATACCCTTACATTATATTGATTCTAGGTCATGAAAGATCTAAACTCATGTATAAAAAATTTAGTATTATTACTTATATATATGAGAAACATAAATATATATATTTTTTTGTGATACATATATTTTATAATTTATTCTTATTTTTTTGGTAATAATTCATTTCCAAAAAAAATATTTACGTGTTAATTATATCATTATTTCGATCGTAAGATCATTATAATAGTCCAAGACCTCAATCAATTATAATGTTTTCTCCAACTAGATAGTTTCTATATAGGATACATATATGTGTTTGATATAATTATAATGTCCAACGATCATTTTATAGATGTTATGTTTATGGATAATAAATATTAGAAAAAATATATATTTATTGTGAATTATAATTCAATAAAATTAATGTTTATTATTAATTCATATACATTTATAAATTATCCTTTTCTAATTATGAGTATATATATATATTCAACATTAATAAATTAAATATAAACTATTCATGTTTTCTAAATCATTCCAGATATAACTATAATTCCACTATTTATATTGGTAGTATAAAATAACAAAATAATAACACAATGTAAAATTAATGAATAAAAAGATTTTATTATGTATATTTAATATAAAAATTTCAGAATAATAATTCTTCAAAAAAAAATAATTAAAATTATAACTCTAATATATTGGTATCAGGAAAAATTTAGAGACAAATGAATAGGAATAGGATAATGGTTATGTTAAAGAATTGAATATTCTCTTAGAGAGCCTCTTAGAAATGAATAATTGGTGAATACTACATATAAAATAATTTTAAAAAAATATAGAGGGAATTATTTGGAAGATAATTTTTTTTGCATTCAGAGGAAAATATTTTAAATTCTATTCTAGGACTTCGGTGTAAAGGGTTCATTTTATAGTTGATATTGGGGGAAATTTTTATTAATTATAAAATTTTCACTATAATGGAATGTAATTTATCAAATAAAATAGATAAAAAGTTATAACACAACATATATAGTATAACAAGTTTTAGATCGTGTAAAAATACAAACATTTATGATATGATTTATAATTATATTTTAGGATCATACCCCGATGGTAAAAATTTTTGTAACTTTTTACCGTTTTAGTAGAAACTCTATTTTTATCTCAGTAACTTATTTTATTAAAAATATTAAATTAAAAAAAAATAATGATATAATAATTAAATATAATAAAACGTTTTTATTATATTCAATTTCAAATCTTAATTAAATATAATTTTAAATGAAGAGAATATAATTCATTAAAAGTATTATTTGGTTAAGAAATAAAGCATGGAAATGTACTTTGTATTATTCCTTTTATAGTCTTAATAATTTTATAAATGTTATATTATATAAACTTATAGATATTATAATGTTGTATTTATTAAAATAAACATTTATTATTTAATTAAATTCATTAATTGGAAATAATTTTTATAAATATTCATTGAATATAACAATACGGAATATATATATGATTTATTTACTTAATAAGTACATTTTAATATCATTCCAAATTATAATAGAAAACCACTTAAGACCTCTCCATATTACCAAATGGTGAGATATTATATGATGCGGTTTGTGGGTATTAGTTTTACTATCAAAGATCACATAGTTATTTTCAAAAAGGAATAGGCCTTAGACATTACATAATTTTATGTTTTAAGTCATGAATTCATTTTCATACATCTCATTATATTTTAATGTTATAATATTATATAATTAGTTCATAAATAATACAAAAATAAGCATATATTAAAAAGTGAAAAATCTGTATCTGTGTACATTTTTCCCGTGAGAAAAAAAATTAAAATAAAACACAATTTATATTTAGTAAAAAAATACATGAATTTCAACATGACTTCTTACTGTACATTACCTAACCATAATCCCATCTCATTTTTTAAATGGGGTATGATTAGAAAAATATCAATAATGTACATAAAATAATATATCCATTATTATTTTCTATAAAATTTAATCCCATGGAACCCATTTCATAAAATCGTATATTTTTACCCTATAAGGGAACCATATTTTTTTTTGAAAAATATCAAAATATTTATATTTTAAAATAAATTTATTTCTAATAAAAACATAATATTAATTATTGAAAATTAAATTATGTTATTTGGGATATCAACTCAAATGAACCTTATTGAATCATTACAAAAAGTTTACTTCTTTGAATAAACCTATAAAAAATCAATATATTTTTATAGAGAATGTAATAATTAAACAATGCATTGCAGTTCGTTCTAGGTGCACACATCGTATATGTTGTATCAGTCTCACCAGTGGGATATAATGGGGATCAAAAAACATTTATAAAACATACAACCACCATATCATGAATAAAATATTTCAATATTTTATATTTTATCATAAATCCATTTAAAATTTATTTTAAACATGAATTGAAAAATTATTTCTGAAATAACTGAATTGTTTTCATTTAAATACACATTTTCGATACAAAAATTCCCAATGATAGGGAAAGAGATATTTTATTTGATGAAACCATGTAAACATGAATTAAAAAGTAAAATTCAAATAAACATTTTTTTGACATGAACATTTTTGTCATATTATACATCACAGAAGGTAATTCCTTATTTATTTCGTAATGAATGTCAAACATTCCAAAAAATGTTTACTTTTTAAAAAAAGTTGAAATGAATAAAAAAAATAAAAAAATCATTAATAAATAATTTATTTTAATTTTAATACCTCAACAAAAATAATTTCGAATATATTTAAATTGAGAAAAAAAGATGAAAATTAAAATATTACAGGAATTTTATTTATAAAATATAGTCCCTTATGTACAACCCTAAAATATTCATTTTAATCAAATTTTATATAATGTTAATAAATTTAAATTATTAAATTTATCATTATATTAATAATAATAAATATTTTCTTAATAAATTGATAATATCATTGACATAGAAGAGATGGATTTAAAAAAATAAATAATTATAACATTTTAAAGAAGGATATAAGTTAAATTATCCCTCTCCTTGATTCAAAACATTATTGCACAATACCCATAGTACTAAATAATAATATATAACTAATTATTTTCTTGAGATATTTTTTCAATAATTTTAATCCTTATATTTTATCTCTTACCATTCTTTCACGGTTGGTTAATCATTAATGTCCACATTAAATATTTTGAATGTATTCCACATATATGGAATACTGACTATGGAAGGTTGAATATGATCCAATAGATCATTATTATATGACATCTAGAACAATAATAATTTAATATTTTACATATTTATACATTATTTGTTCATTATAAACCAATAATGAAGGATAGTTCTTAATATTGAACAATGTCACAATGATAGCGATGGTTGGCCATTCGTATGAAAGAGTAACGCTTCCATTATTCAATGATAATATATAGAGAATGTTAGTAATATCTATTCATTCCAGAAATATTATAAAATATTAAATAAATAATTATAATTATATATATTATCCATATGATGTGGTAAAGAAAAAAATCTCATCTCTTTATGGAGGTAATAGTCTACCTGTACGCAAGAATGATGTTATTATTTTTCATTGAATGGAATGGTAAAAATAAAATGATATATTATCAATTAATAATTAAAAATATGTCATTAATATCATTTTAAGCATTAATTTCATCATTATATAAAATTTTTAGAGGCAATGATGAAAATTGAATTATATAGGTTTCCAAGTTAGCATTCCACTATACACATGCATTATAGATTCAATTACCATTTCATAGAATATGAAAGTGATATTGGTTAATCAATTAAAATAATAATATCTTAATTTATGGTATGTATTTTAGATATTATATAAGCAATTTTGATGAATATTTGAAGGATGTGGAAGAACAAACAAAAGAAAAAATCTAGGTTACGAACAATACCTCTTATTCAACCAACCTATTTAGTATATTACATAAATCATTCCAAACCTATCATTCTAATCAAACCTACTATTATAAGAAATGTGGATGTAATTAATAAATGGATATGGGTAGGTATGTTTTTATCCAAATTGATTTTATTTTGATTATATTATAGTATAGGGGTGGCCTTTTAATTGGGGTAGAAGTCACATCTTGATTTTTTTAAAAGGCATAATGACCTTTTACATATCTAAAAGATACGATAATAGATCATTATAGAGCCTTATAATCCATTCTATGGATCTTTTTGAATGAAAAATAATTTTGACATGTTTTCATGAAACTTTTACATCTTATAATTTTATTGTACCCACTAATATACCTATTTTCCCCATCAGTGCTATAAATTTTTTTATTGTTTTAAAATTTTCGTTTTAAACATAATTTATTTCCAACCTATTATATAATATAATTTATTGTCAGTAAAAATATGAAATCCATTTTAAAAAATAAACACATAAATGTGAAATAATTTAATATATAATAAACCTTGTAGATTTGATGAAAATGGAGGGTTATTAAGCAATGTATTTTTCAATATTAAGATGATTTTATAATAAAAATTTGAATAGCATTCATCATTATAATATTTTAAATTATTACATATAGATTAATAATCCATAAATTTTAATTATTTCATTAATTAGTAGGAAATATTTAAATAAATTATAATGTAAAAACATTAGGCTATTTAAAATTGTTTTTTGGGAAAAAAATTTAAAACCCAAAATAAACTTATAGTAATATCCATTAAAAATGTAATTAAAACATAATATTTTTTAAATATAACTAAATAATTGATATGATAATCTAAATCACATTAAAATATAAATGTCTATTTTTTGTTATAAAATATATTTAGATGAAATAAAAATTTTATAGAAATCAGTACATTCACTATTAAATGAAAATTAATTTTTTACAAAAAACCAAAAAAAATTCACAGTAAGTTAATTTTGATATTATTATTAAAATATGAAAATATATTTTCTTTTTATTTATATATACTATATTATATAAATTAATCATTTAAAAAATAATATTATATTAATAGATTTTATTTAAAACTATATTCTTTTAAATTAAAAATTAATTTATGTTTTTATACTGAATATAACAATATAATAAATCATAATTAAAAAAACAAAAAAATAATTATTCTATCATTACATGGGTTATTACATTAATCCCCCATTTTGAAAATTGGGTCCTTAAATTTAATTCACTTATTCATCGTGTGTGTATATATTTATCTCAAAACATTTTCAGAATCCCATGTTGATTCTTCAACCATATTGATTTTCCATATAACCATAAACTTGTGAATAATTATTTCCCACAATAGTTTCAATCTATATAGAAAACGTTTATAATTATATTCCACATAATAAATTTTATATTCTAACTAAACTACATATGGACTCAAAACATGATATAAGTATGAAATATATTATCTTAACATGGAATCATAAAATACATTGTGTACCAAAGATAAATTTGGGGTCTCTATGATTTCTTACGCTCTAAGGAATTGAGGACTCAAAGTCACTAATATATGAAATTTTATAATGTTTTTCTATTGAGATACTTTGATAAAGGAATTATCAACTACATCAAAAAAATATATTAATTTAGGTTATACACGAAACATTTTTCCTACTCTGACCTGACCTCACATGTTACTATATCAACTGCACCTTCTCATTCATTTCCTCCACCAACATTGGTCCCATCATCTTTATTTGTCATACATAATCATAAAAATATAGATTTTTTCATAGATTTCTATATTATTTCTCAAAAAATACATCATTACTATTTATTGAACACAATTATTATAATAAAAATAATCAAAAAAATATACTAGCCTCAACATACTTATTATTCCATTTAAGAAGAATGAATCATTTATTCCATGGTCTAAATCATCTGAACAAACTATCCATCAAATTTCGGATGATTATTTATACTAAAATATTATTCAGTACTAAATTATTTTAAAAGTACTTTAATAATATTTTATGTGAACTTAAGATCACGATATAATACAATAGAGAGAGGAAATATTGGTTAAATTATTATCTCTATTATATATAGTCTATATATCTTTTCAAAAGCTATTATATATCAAATATTAATGGAATTTGTCGAATTTTTAAATCAATTAAAAATAACATAAATATCATTAATACCTCATGATGGACATAGAAATCCTCCATGAAATACACAGATATATTATTACATCTCCTGTCCAAAAATGTACATCCTACTGCATCATTGATGAATATATCATGAGGAAATATGATATTCATTCAACAATTCTATTTTCAATTGTGAAACAAAAGGAACCCATAATATCTTACATAATCTTAAAATCATTCATTTTTATCATTTAATTTTGGAACATTTCACTTCATAATGTGATCGTCATTTTCCTTTAAAACATGAGAGGCCTTCTAATATTTCTCCATTATTTAATAAGGAGATGTTTGTACTGACTCCTATGAATAAGACAGGGGAGGTTCCGACAACCATAACTTCTAATTCGAAATTTAAAAAATCATTATCCAAACTTCCTTGATTCAAAAGTAGCATGGTTGATGAATGATTTTAACCGAATCAAGTAATTTAATTTTCCTTATAAGATTATAATGAATTTTGAAATCATATTCCTAGATCATTTCCAACCATCTTCTTCATCTCATGTTTATTTAATTCTTTGTTAATATTTACCTTAATATTTTCCTATCTGTATATATTTATCACATTAATCGATATAAATGATTAATAAAATTTCTTATACAAATACTGAAAAGATAGTAATTCTATATAATTTGTATGATATTTTGACTTATGTGGTATTATTTTTTATGACATATAATAAATTACATAATCCCTATGAATTAAAAGGTAAAAATTATATTCAATGAAGTAGCACATTAAAAGATTTATTATCCATTTCATGAGGATGGAGAAAAAAAGGTAATTTTAAAACATTTTTATTAGATCCTAAAAACAATTATCACGTTATTTTTCAGAATAATTTAACTCCTTTTGGAGTTAACTAAGTCTGTGGGATTGAAAACAGAGAATGTTTTTCAACAAACTACTAATTTTAACAAGAAAAAAAATAAAACTATTAATATATATATCTTTTTTGTATTCTCTAATATTAAAAAGAATTATATTTTGTAGGTACAAAATTAAATCCATATTAAGGGACTAATTTACCATAAATTAAAATCCTTACCACCAAAATTCACAGTTATGAAATTTTCCTTATAGTTTTTCATTTTATTATTTAAATGAAATTCTTAGTTGTGTTTCCTATATATCATGACATTTATAAAATACCAAAATATCATCAATAAACAAAACCATAAAAGATTTCATGAACTCATATAAAATCTATTCAATTTTTTGATAAATATAGCATGATTATTGGATAACCTACTAAGAATAACTACATAATTATAATGCCCATATATAGTCTAAAACACGGTGTGTGAGGTATTTGATTCATCCAAATTCATTTTTTGGTTCCTTGACCTAATATAAATCATATTTCTTTATCCCTGAATCCATTAAAATAGATCATACATAAGAGGTGTAGGATACATTCTCCTAAACATGATGTTATTTATTTCATTATATTCGATGAAAAGATTCATTAAAACATCATAGTTTTTAAAAAATAAAATCAAAGAACCATAAGTTGAAGTTATAGGTAGAATAAAACCATTATACTGATATTAATGATGCAATATTTTCATTTCTAAATGATTTACTCAACCCATGGTATTAGATGGTTTTTCAAATAGGATTAGCATACAAAATTAGTTAAAAATAAATCCAACAACTCGATTTAAAAGTACACTTGGTAAATCATTATAAAAAAAATAAATATATTCATTCCCTAAAAAACATATCAAATTAGAAAAATTTATTTATTTACAACAATATGGCCTTGTTAAAATTCTATTCCATGTCTTGTTAACAACTCCACATATTGGTAGGTTGTGAATGGTGTGACGTTATTGAAAAAAAATTCATCGATCTGAAATATATCCTATAATGATAAAATAATATCCATTCTAATAAAAAAATGGTATCAAATGCTGTAATGGGATATTTAAAATATTCTATAGGAAAAATCTCCCACAAAGATTTAAATAACGATTCTTATAAATAATCATTAATTTTTTATTTCAACCCAGACTATTAACTAAAAGTTATATATTCCTTTAATGGGGAAATATAGTCATTTAACATGTAAATTTATTAATATGAGAGATTTAAAAGTCCCAATGTCATATAGGGTTCTAGAATAATAAAAAAACATGTCACATTCCTTTCACTACTTCATTATATGGTCTTGTTTCAACCACATTAGTATAAAATGACTAATCTACAGCTTTTTATTTCTAAATTTTACTATTCTGATCCTAATATACAATATTTTGACACGTATTATCATAATTACTATTGTAGGGTCCTGAAAAATCCACAAAGGAGATTATACCCAAATCCCGCATAGAATGGGGGAAATGAATGGAGAAACTCCAAAGAAGGGATACAAGTAGGACTGGTCCGCGGACTGGTCCCATGAAAACACGATGTGGCCAGGCCCTGTGAAGAACCCCCTCCACGAACCATCGTCGTTCTCAAAATGGAGGTGGAGATCCTCCATGGTCACGAGGTAGGATGGGTGCCAATCCGGTTCACAATCATAAACCACCCCAACTATGGACCGCGTCGACCGGTTCAGGCCGCATCCACTGTCATTCATGGAATGGAGGCAGAAACCTCCGTAGCCGCGAAGCATTCCCTCGTTCGGTTCACGGGGGGGGGGGGGGGGGGGGGGTGGTTAGAAGGGCAGAATACCCACCACGAATTGTGGATTGACCAAGTCACCTGTAATCTGGGTATTCAGTCATGGGCCTCCGCAAAAGGTGTCTCATGATCGCAGATACACATCTTTCCCACTCTATAAAAGGAGACCGACGGGGGGGGAATTCGGGAGATGCAGGAGAATTAGGGATTTGGATTCGGATGATTCGAAGGTGGAATATTGGGACTCTGAGGAAGAGGATTTAGAGGAGATCGGTCTGACTCGGTGGAAGGATTTATAAGAAAGGCTTAGGATTTCACAAATAATGATGTTCCAGTTCACGAACAAGAGCAGGTATAAACCGGAAAAAAAACTAATAAATTACTGAAAATGCATAATATTTTGGAGAACTACGAAATCAAAATAACGTAAAAAGAGAAGATCGTGAACCATATCCCCTCTACGGATGCACTCCCTGTGGACCAGAGTGTTTATGGATCTTCTTCGATCTGCCTCACTACGTAGTACCCTCCTTTGCGGGAAAAGCCTCGACTGATGACCCACCGATCGGCACCGACCCTGGATACCGATGCTCGTGTGGAACCCCTCGCATACCAACCTTGTGCGCATGCAGAACCTGAATCCATGGACCATCCTGGTTCGCGGACGGTCTCTCAGTCCGCGGACCATCCTGGTTCATGGATGGTCTCTCAGTGCACGGGCCATCGTGGTTCGCGGACGACCTCTCAGTCCGTGGACCATCCTGGTTCGCGGACGGCCTCTAAGTCTGTGGACCATCCTGGTTCGCGAACTGCCTTTTAGTCCGCGGACCATCCTGGTGCGCGTACGGAATCTCAGTCCGCGGACCAGCCTGGTTCACAGATGGCCGCTCAGTCCGGGGACCCTCCTTGATCGCGGACATCCCCTTAGTCTGTGGACCACCCTGGTTCGCGGACGTCCCCTCAGTCTGCAGATCACCCTGGTTTGCGGGCAGCCTCTCTAGTCGCGTAGCACTTCCCTACGCGAAGGCCACCGAACCCTTAGGAGTTCCTGTTCCACAAGCCACGTAAGATCCTTCCGATCCGGCTTGATCCCCCATGCCCCCCTCATTGGCCTATTCATCATCCCCGAGCTGAGGCCTCCACCAGAGCCACCTAATCCGTGTGGTGTAACCCTCAGGCGCATCAGCGCGCCATTTTGAGTTCACATACCCACGGTAAGTAGAGGCGAAGGGGTTTCCCCGACCCTTCAACATATTTCCGTAGCATACCTGGGTTCACATTCCCACAGTAATTTGGTGTCTGATCTCGGGAGTCCCCTTTCTGACCCACCACTTGTTATGGGCTTCTCGGGGATAGTAAAATACCCATAATAAGGAAACCCTTATGCACTGCTAGAGAGGAGATGGGCAGAGAAGCACCCCTTTTCCCTCTTCTGCTGCGCTTTTTCTCCCTTGGGCCTCCACAGAGTGTAAGCCCCAATCCATCACCATGGGCCTCCTTAGAGTTTAAGCCCAAATCCATCATCATGGGCCTCCTCAGAGTGTAATCCCCAACCTATCATTATGGGCCGCTCCATGTGTAACCCCACTCTACTTCTCACTGACGCACCTTTCCCGAAGTGATCCTCTGGTCCCTGCTGCCTCTTGTTTCTCACACCGAGCATGACTCATGTGGTCTGAGAGTAAGAATCGACCGTGACATCCTTTTATGGGACTCCTCAAAGTGTAAGCCTCAATCCATCGCCCTGGGATACCTCAGAGTGTAAGTCCCAAGCCAATGCAAACTACGAGGGCATTGATTCCCTTCCACAGGGACACGTAGGAAGCCTTCATGAGTTTTAAGCCCGAACATCAACGGACCCCCGTGTCCACCTTCACATCGGTTCTCCGATGCTCTCCATGTGAACTATGAGGACATTGATTCCCTACCACAGGGATACGTAGGAAGCCTCCATGAGGTTCAAGCCCGACCATCACCGGACTCCCGGGTCCACCTTCACGTCAGTTCTCTGATGCTCTCCATTAGAACTATGTGGACATTGATCCCTATCCCCTAGACAGGGTATGTAGGAACCCTCCATGGGGATCAAGCCCAAAAACTGGTCGTTCCAACCATCTTCACATCGGTTCACCGCGCCACCCCTAATGCCTCCTCAATGAGTTCCGACTCATCAGGATGATTAATCCAACGAGGGATAGTAAACCCCGGGCCTAAAGAATTCCGAACCCCTTCATTCATATAACCATTACCAACCGGGTTTAAGTCTGTGGATACTATTCTTGGGTATAAACCAATGTTTCGTGAACATATTAATACGTCATAAATCTATAAGAGAGTCCTGGAATAGGCAATAATTCCCCCTAAAGGGTGCGATGAGCCCAACTTCCCATCCTCTCGACCAATGTGAGTTCTTAAGCGTCGCTGGTCAGACCATCCGAAGAATGCCTACCATTGGAAAGGAGTTCCACGCTTCATCGGATACTAAACCGTTGGGCATTTCAAAAACCGACATGAAACAAAACTGGTGAACCCAACATGAATCCTTAACCAAGCATGACAGATTTAACATAATCCCACCCTATGCCCCATTTTACTCACAAGGAGGGCTAAGCCATGTCATTAACTACGCAAGGGATCATGAGATGCTGCTTTGATGGGTTTTCTCCTTGTATTTGTTAATATGTTTTGCTAGTACTACCTTCAGAACTCCCTTAGATCCAATGGCATCCCAAAGTAACTCACAAGAGTGTCCTTCCAACAACACAATGACCAGACGTCCTCACCTATGGAGGACCTCGTCACCCACCTTGTGTCTTCAACGTTGGGTATATGACGTGCGGATCCAAGAGTACCACATGAACGGTACTCTCCCAAAAGTGGAGGCATCCATGCATGCCCTCTAATCTACCAGAACTCACCAGTAGCCTGCCCTACAGCAGCAGTAAAGGCAGATCCAGACAGCCCCTATTGCTGTCTCCAACTATTTGGGGATTCTATCCCCAGAATGGGATAAGGCGTAAGTCCCATATCTTAGGGAGGTGGATGAGGTCGACGTTGAGGACTTCATCCCCACCGAACGGGGGTACTACTCCAAGGCCCCCGCCGAAAGGCGTGATTGCGGTCATGCCGCGATTCAACATCCTCGCACTGAGGAGGATGTCTCCCCGAGGATTCAGGCCCATGATCCCTGAGCTCTGTCCCCTTGGACCACTCGACAAGGGTGGAAGACGTACAATCAGGGACCGGTCATCACCTTGGTCCCTGAGGAGGAGCTCTGCTTCCCAGCCACGGAGACGTACCACGAACAGGCACCTACACCTATTCGCTCCTCATGGGCCCTCCATCCATACATGGAAGCCTCATACAAGCCGGCCCACATCCTTGCCCTGCTCTATCAAGATCGTCACTCACACATGACTACACTTACCAGGCTGGCACCTTTCCCTGCCCAAGGTTGTGAAGCCCACCAGCATGATGTGGTGTCGACCCGGCACCTGCAAGACCAGCTCCTAGCAGTTTCTTCTGACGCCTGCCATCCGGATATGGTGGAGATCAACAAATATTGCCACCGAGATATAGCAGAAAACATAGGTGGCCACATCTCCCAACCATGAAAGGCCACCGACTCGTTACGGTGGGAAACCAATATATGCAGGGCCAACTCCCTATGGATGCTAGTAATGTAACATCCCGAGATTTTATGAAAAATATTATTTTTAATTTCATTCATGTCTTTTGTTATACGCTACACCAAAAGGAGATTTCACAACACACATCACTAACCTGGATTGAATTACACGCAATCGCGACCTTCCACGATAGCGTGTGTTATACGCAATACTGAGTTTCACTAAACAACGATATGCTATTAAAATATTATTAAAACTAGCCGTTATGACTTGTAATAACCACTTTTTGAATTTTTTTGAATTTTATTTTTCAAAATGGACTTCGTTTTTGGGTTCGGGATATCGAAATTAGCTTAGGGTGAAATTTTGATAATTTTCGGATAACTTTCATATTTTGATGAATAGTGGAAATTACTAAATTTTAATTAAAAACAACTTTTTCAATCGAAATAATTAGTAGTGATAAATTATTAATTTTAGTGGTTTTAAAGTATATTTAGAATATATTTTTACAATTTAATACAATGATGGTCATTGGATGTAATTTCACATTTAAACTAATCATAAACAAGTGTCAATCTTTTGATAGTTATTATCTCTTAAAAACACGCTATTTGTTTTGACGACGGGAATTAATTTTTAAATTAATTAATGCAACTGATATGTTTTGAATTTGGAAAAATAGAAATAATTTTTGAGTCCATAATATCAAATATAGCTTAGTCCTAATTTTTGGTATTTTTCTGAAAACATTCAATTTTTGATGAATAGTGAAACCACTAAGTGGTAGTTAAAAAAAACTGAATTTTTCATAAAACATAATTTTACCGCTTATGTGAGTGGAATTTCAAAAATCCGAAAGAGACGGTTGATGTAATTAAGTTAAATGTGGTTCAATGAGATGAAAATAATTTTTGGTGAATAGTACTTTTTACCTTTATTTACCACGGTTAAAAGTAAATAGAGTAATTAAGGGTAGAAATGATATTATTATTACCCTAAAACATGTCCAAATTCTATTGGATAAGTGTAATTCGACCAAAAAAAAGCTTAGGAATAAAATATGACCATTTAGGCCCACTTGGATTAGATTAGGACATTTATTATTATTTAATTCAATGAAGAGTTAAAAGAGTTAAAATCAATGTTTATTTACTAAAACATTTTTAATATAGTGTTATAAATAAGATAAATTATATTGTAAATACTATTTAGAAATATTAAAAGATTTACTACATAATGGTATTTTATTTGTAATTTTTAGATATTAACTAATTTAATTTATTTATGACACAACGATGATGCAGTAATTATCTTATTAATGAAATATTGACATAATTGATGTTATAAATACTAAAATAAATATAATTTGAGACTTTTTATGACATTAAGTAATTATATAGGTTAATATGACATTTTATTGTAGATTTAATTAACTTTGTTCAAACTTATCATTCTGTTATGATTTTCACAAAAATCAATTACTAAATAGTGTAAATATTGACTTAATATAGTTTTTAAAACAAATATTATATTATTAATTGTTATTTTATTCCTAAAAATATAAGGTTCAGCCAAATGACTTAGATAAGGTTATATATATAAATAATAAACAATTTGGGGTTCTTTTGGCTTCTTATAGTATGTTTATTAACCTTATAGTATAAGAACACAAGAAGACACGGTAAAAGTAAAATTATCTAACTTAATGTTAAATCTAAATGATAAGGTTAAAATAGGAACCTAAACTTGTCTAAATTCTATTGGATGAGAGGATTTAGACCCATCCCCACCTTAGCTTCAAAATATATCAATTTGGAGCTATTTAAAACCGAACTTGACAATATAATAAAATAATAGTTTTAGTTATTCCAAAGGTGCCCCTCTCCTCCCTTATAAAAGGACACCTCCTCCCCCTCTTCCTCACACCACTTGGAGCCTTCAAGCTCGGCCAACCCCTGCCACTTTCACCTCTCCACTTTCCTAGAGACATCCTAGAAGTTCTGGTCTTCTTCAAAGACCAATTTT
This sequence comes from Viscum album, assembly GCA_963277665.1. Classification (NCBI taxonomy): domain Eukaryota; kingdom Viridiplantae; phylum Streptophyta; class Magnoliopsida; order Santalales; family Viscaceae; genus Viscum; species Viscum album. The sequence continues at coordinate 1,438,738,052 of OY728133.1, read as the reverse complement.
AGTACCCTAAAAGAAGGTCTCAAAGAAGCACTTCAAAGAAGAGGTAATGTCCGTTACCGATTCTTTCATCTTTATTTCTTCTTCCACTTATTCTTATTTAGTTGTTTCATTATGAAGTAATAACATCAGTATCACTCATATACTGATATGTTATTATAAGTTTGAAACAACCCTATTTCACCATCTATCCATCCTACGGAAAAAGAAATCACCGCGCGTGCGTACGTACGGAATACCGTCTCCACGCTGTGGTGTAATCTATTTTCCACCACCACCATACTTGGATGGGTATAATGTTGTAAATAATGACCATATGTGACTATTATAAAGTGATATTGATTCTGAAATAGTATACATATACTCCAATATAATTTCACGATCATAGGAACGATATCATCACTCGTGCGTACGTACGGAATACCGTCTCCACGATGTGATGTGACTCGTTCTACATGATCTTCATTTCATAATGATTATATAAATGAATTGAATGAATTGAATGAATTAATATGATATATATTACACTAATACCATTATGTAAATGAGGTATCTATATCCTAAAGATAAGAATAAGAATTTATTCGACAAAACACGCATAAGAACAAAAAGTTCTAAACACCCAAATAAGAAGTAGCAATGAAATATTACTACTAAGAAGATAAGAATATGACCATATATGATATCATAAAAATAAGTATGATTCTGGAATAAGTCAATAACATTATTTAAATCATTATACATGAGGTTCAGACACTTACAAAGCAAGTCAGACCTAAGTGAAGGGAAATATCACAATCTCATTTTTATCCGAGATTGCTTATACTTTGGTATTTACTGGGGTGTAATTTATCATCCACATCCATGTTTCCTCAATATGTAATATTATTTCCATCCAGCTACAACTGATTAAAACCTATTTTACCCTTTGGTGAGTTTTTAGTAAAATATATGAAATGAATCTTTTGTCGTTTTTCGTAAGAGGTACATTTTTACTTTTCCGACAAAAGTACGAAAAGAATGTTTTTTTAACTTATATGGCATGAATGGATTTTTAAAACATTATTTCCAAGAAGCTTACTTTGCAAGTTTTCATGTTTATTTTTAATCAACTTCTTTTAGTTTAAAATTGTATGACCATTTATGAAAGGAAGAATGTTTTTTAAGTAGAAAGGATATTTTCCTCAAGAATGGTGTTCAAGTGTTTTATCAAAATTATTTTCCATCTAAGATAATAAAGGGTTCTGTTTCTATCCCTATTGTTAAATTGATTTGATTATGTTGTGATGGAATTATTTTTATGAATTCCTTTATCTTATATGAAATGTTTTATGATTTCACGATGTTTAAGATTCCCATTTTTATTACATGGGTTATGCAATGATGTATGATTTATGATTTTGTGGCACATATAAGAATGGTATCATTATGAGATGGGTGGGACCTATATCTCCCTCCAATGCATTGGGTAAATATTTTATATCTCATGAGATAGACATGGCTGGAATGGTAGGTTATACCGGTTCAGTGAAACAGGACTGGAACGATGGTGACTCGGTTCAGAAAGGGACTTTGTCCACTAAGATTGTCTTGGCAATGAGTCCTGACTAATAAGAAATGATTCTCTATGATTATGTGTGTATTCCACAAAGTTTAATGTTTTAAGTTATGATTATTGTGATTACATTTCACTACCATGAGTTATCCCAGGTTATGAAATTATGATCTCTTTTACAGGTTAATATTTCCAAAAGTTATGTGCTTATGTATATGATGTGATTGATATTTCTTTTTTTACCCTTACTGAGCATTTGAGCTCACCCTTTTATGTTTTCTTTTCCCCAGGATATAAAGAATGGTTTTAGGTATAATAAAAAGGAAGATCTTTATGGGAGATGTTGAAGATCTTTCACCAGGATTAGAGGATTATATTCCGAGTTTCCAAAGACACTAAACTATTACGGTCCATGTGTGTGTGTTTTTGTTATGTACAATGTATTCCGCAAATGTAATGTAATGTCAATGTACGTCAAGATTCGGGTCTCTACAGTTGGTATCAGAGGAAAAGTTTAGTCAACCTTTGGAAACTAGGATGCGAAAACGTTAGTGAGATCGCTAGAGATATTTCTAAGGTATGTCTATGGATGTCCCTATGGTCAAGTATACATATAGGTTATAGTACTAGAATTATGCTAACGATCATAGAATTAAACCTAAGATGTTAGATATTGAAGGTACTCCCCCTTTACTATGTTGTTTTCCCTAGCATGATTTTTGCCTCTCACACTATTCTTTTTGGGTTTTAGACGATGGCTGGAACCCGAAGGAACCGTGTTGATCAATGCAATGGACAATGCAATGATTGCCCTCCTGAACAAACAAATGTTATGGGAGATGGATTGAAAAATCTTATTGCTATACTTACACAAGCTATGAATCATTCTGGAATTCCAAATGGGAAGAGAATGGAACAATATTCTATTGAGTCCTTCATGAGGCAACGTCCACCTTCATTCAGTAGGACTTTCGATCCTCTTGTTGCTGAACAATGGATCAGTACCACTGAAAAGATATTTTCAGTTCTTCAATGTTCTGATCAAGATAAAGTCATCTTAGCAGTATATCATTTGGAAGGTGAAGCTGATCAATGGTGGAATCTTATCAAGAATACGAGGCCAATAGATTAAATTGAGTCCATGGAATGGGACGAGTTCAAGAACTTGTTTTTCAGTAAGTACATCCCTCGTATTCTTCAAAAAAAGATGGAAAAGGAGTTTCTTGAGCTAAAGAAGAAGGATGATGAATCTATTGGTATATACGAAGAGAATTTTACAAGACATGCAAGGTATGCATCTGGCATTATCATCCAACCTGAAAGTAAAGTTGATCAATTTTTCAGTGGCTTAAAACCAATTCTTCGAAGGGCATTAGCTATAAGAGACTTCAGTTGCTATGAAAAAATTGTGCGTTGTGCTATCAAGGTAGAAATGGAAGTTGGTGTTACATATCCATCTCATGGTTTTGACAAGAAACGAAAGATGGAGTTCAAGGAGAAATCTCAGAATAATGGTGAAACGAAGATGAATGTTTCCTTATGCTAAAAGTGTGAAATGATGCATGGTAGAGATTGTCATAAAGGGACTAGATAATGTTTTATGTGTAGAAAAGAAGGTCATCGAGCAGCTGAGTGTCGAAGTAATGGAAAAAGGGTTTCTAATGATGTGAATAAAGCAAACACTGTAGAGAACGCACCACCAACACTTCAATGCTTCAAGTGCAAGGAAATAGGGCATTATGCTAATAAATGCCCAAATCCAAGGGTTAGTGATGATCGACATGAGCAACCGCTTAAGGCAAAGGACAAAGGGAAGTCACATGCGATCACTATTGGCGATGTTGAATATGACAACGATGTGGTGGAATGATTAAGTGTTTATGTAATGGGATTACAAAATAATGTTGTATCATGGAGTATTGGAATATTTATGTATTGGTCTAATGTGGTATTCAAAGTGATTGAGATATTTTTGGAAATAAGATGATATGCGCATAATGAAGGGAAAAAAAGAAAATGAAATGTTTATCAGTATTCATTAGCTCATGATTGATATAAGGACTAAGTGATATCATGGTTTGAGTATATAGAATTTTGAGGATTTTGGTATGTGGAAAGTGTTAACGTTTAACTGCATTCATGTTTTCACTAAGGTTCAATGGGTATTCAAGAGAATACATGATTAAGGCCTTTGAATGTTTGGAATGTGACCAACAAGACATATCTTATGATATATGGGGATCAACGATGGTATTAAATCTCTGGTAATAGTTTTCACTATGTTATGAGAGTGACTGCAGTATTATGGATAAGCCTAAAGATTGGAATGGATTATGTTGGAAATAAGTTAGTATTGTTTAAGGATAGAAGTTTTTTCGATATTATTGATGGGATGTTATAGTAATATAGTTTTAGAAATAGGACAACCTATAGGACGGGCGACAGCCCATCATGTCGGACAAGGCTGTGGGAATCAAACCCACAACCGAAGTGCGACTGGCCTTTATCGCCTACCACTGGCCTACAGGAAGTCCCTGTTTAGTAGAAACTAGTTTTATTATATTAAGCAGTATGATATATGAAGTATAAGTCCATTTTAGGAACCATATATTATTAATCTCACTGTAGAATGACTTATGTATATTTAATAACTTTTGCTAACCTTTTGTTTGAGACAGATGGAATGACCCGTCATTCTATCACATGATCTGCTAACCCTTCACGAATAACAAATTCAACTTTATTTATTTAAGAGATGAAGTGTAAATTGTTTAAGGCACAAACAACAGTGAGATTGTACCAAAATAAATTAAGTATTTATTCTAATTCCAATTCTTCAACTTTAGGGAAACGATCTTGAAAACCAAAAATGTTGTACAAGTGCCCTTATATCTGATTAATCAGATGGTACCTTAGATTGTCACAAATTTATGGATTTGGGATTGTTGTCTTTTCCATAGCCATGTTCTCTACCACTCTCCATCAGAACATGATGGTTAGATTTTTCTTCAATATCCATATTTTCACCTATGTGGAAACCCAGTGATTAGTTTATTTGGGTAACCGTTACGTTTCATACTTTTGTTTTTAAAGATTGGTTTTGGTATTCCTTTTTACGATGTGGGTTTCTATTAAAGAAACTTTCGATTAGTAAACCATTTATAACCCCGACGAATTTCGAGGGTGAAATTCATTTTAAGGGGGGTAGAATGTAACACCCTGATATTTTATGAAAAATATTCTTTTTAATTTCATTAATGTCTTGTGTTATACGCTACACCAAAAGGAGATTTCACAACACACATCATTGTCCTGGCTTGAAATACACGCAATTGCGACCTTCTACGATAGCGTGTGTTGTACGCAATACCGAGTTTCACTAAACAACGATATACTATTAAAATATTATTAAAACTAGCCATTATGAATAGTAATAACCACTTTTTGAAATTTTGTAAATTTTATTTTTAAAAATGGAATTCATTTTTGGATTCGGAATATTGAAATTATCTTAGGGTGAAGTTTTTGTAATGTTCGGATAACTTTCATATTTTGATGAATAATGGAAATTACTAAATTTTAATTAAAAACAACTTTTTCAATCGAAATAATTAATAGTGATAAATTATTAATTTTAGTGGTTTTAAATTATATTTAGAATATATTTTTACAATTTAATACAATGATGGTCATTGGATGTAATTTCACATTTAAACCAGTTATAAACAAGTGTAAATCTTTTGATAGTTATTATCTCTTAAAAACAAGCTATTTGTTTTGACGATGGGAATTAATTTTTAAATTAATTAATGAAACTGATATGTTTTGAATTTGGTAAAATAGAAATCATTTTTGAGTTCATAATATAAAATATATCTTAGTCCTAATTTTTGGTATTTTTCTGAAAACATTCACTTTTTTATGAATTGTGAAACCACTAAGTGGTAGTTAAAAAAACTGAATTTTTCATAAAACATAATTTTACCACTTCTGTGAGTGGAATTTAAAAAAATACGAGAGTCACGGTTGATGTCAGTAAGTAAAATGTGGTTCAATGAGATGAAAATAATTTTTGAGGAATAGTAACTTTTTACTTTTATTTACCACGGTTAAAAGTAAATAGGGTAATTAAGGGTAAAAATTATATTATTATTACCCTAACACATGTCCAAATTCTATTGGATAAGTGTAATTCGACCAAAAACAAAGTTAGGAATAAAATATGACCATTTAGGCCCACTTGGATGAGATTAGGACATTTATTATTATTTAATTCAAAAAAGAGTTAAAAGAGTTAAAATCGATGATTATTTACTAAAACATTTTTAATATAGTGTTATGCATATGATAAATTCGATTGTAAATATTCTTTAGAAAGCTAAAAAGATTTACTACATAATGGTATTTTATTTGTAATTTTTAGAAATTAAATAATGTAATTTATTTATGACACAACGATGATGCAGTAATTATCTTATTAATGAAATATTGACATAATTGATGTTATAAATACTCAAATAAATATAATTTGAGACTATTTATGACATAACGTAATTTTCTAGGTTAATATGACATTTTATTGTAGATTTAATTAACTTTGTTCGAACTTATAATTATGTTATGATTTTTCCAAAAATCAATTACTAAATAGTGTCAAAATTGACATAAAATAGTTTTTAAAATAAATATTATATTATTAATTGTTATTTTATTCCTAAAAATCTAAGGATCGGAAACATGACTTAGATAATGTTATATATATTAATAATAATAAATTTGGAGTTCGTTTGGATTCTTATAGTAAGTTTATTTACCTTATAGTATAAGAACACAAGAAAACACGGTAAAAGTAAATTATTTAACTTAATGGTAAATCTAAATTATACGGTTAAAATAGGAACCAAAACTTGTTTAAATTCTATTGGATGAGAGGATTGCGACCCAGTCCCACCATAGCTTCGAAATATTTCAATTTGGAGCTATTTAAAACCGAACTTGACTTCATAATAAAATAATAGTTTTAGTTATTCCAAAGGTTCCCCTCTCCTCCCTTATAAAAGGACACCTCCTCCCCCTCTTCCACACACCACTTGGAGCCTTCAAGCTCGGCCAACCCCTGAAACATTATCCTCTCCACTTTCCTAGAGACATCCTAGAAGTTCTGGTCTTCTTCAAAGACCAATTTTAGTACCCTAAAAGAAGGTCTCAAAGAAGCACTTCAAAGAAGAGGTAATGTCCGTTACCGATTCATTCAACTTTATTTCTTCTTCCACTTCTTATTATTTAGTTGTTTCATTATGAAGTAATAACATCAGTATAACTCATATACTGATATGTTATTATAAGTTTTAACCAACCCTATTTCACCATCTATCCATCCTATGGAAAAAGAAATCACTGCGCGTGCGTACGTACGGAATACCGTCTCCACGTCGTGGTGTAATCTATTTTCCACCACCACCTTACTTGGATGGGTATAATGGTGTAAATAATGACCATATATGACTATTATAAAGTTATATTGATTCTGAAATAAAATACATATACTCCAATACAATTCCACGATCATAGTAACGATATAATCACTCGTGCGTACGTACGGAATACCGTCTCCACGATGTGATGTGACTCGTTCTACATGATCTTCATTTCATAATGATTGTATAAATGAATTGAATGAATTAATATGATATATATTACACAAATACCATTCTGTAAATGAGGTATCTATATCCTAAATAGAAGAATAAGAATTTATTCGACAAAACACGCATAAGAACAAAATGTTATAAACACCCAAATAACAAGTAGCAATGAAATATTACTACTAAGAAGCTAAGAATATGACCATATATGATATCATAAAAATAAGTATGATTCTGGAATAAGTCAATAACATTATTTAAATCATTATACAGGAGGATCAGACACTTACAAAGCAAGTCGGACCTAAGGTAAGGGAAATATCACAATTTAATTTTTATCCGAGATTGCTTATACTTAGGTATTTACTGGGGTGTATTTTATCATCCACATCCACGTTTCCTCAATATGTAATATTATTTCCATCCAACTACAATTGTTTAAAACCTATTTTACCCTTTGGTGAGTTTTTAGTAAAATATATGAAAGGAATATTTTCTCGTTTTTCGTACGAGGTACATTTTGACTTTTCCGACAAAAGTACGAAAAGAATGTTTTTTTAACTTATACGGCATGAATGGATTTTTAAAACATTATTTCCAAGAAGAATACTTTACAAGTTTTCATATTTATTTTTAATCAAATTCTTTTTGTTTAAAATTGTATAACATTTTAAGAAAGAAAAATGTTTTTGAAGTAGAAAGGATATTTTCCTCAAGAATGGTGTTCAAGTGTTTTATCAAAATTATTTTCCATCTAAGATAATAAATGGTTCTGTTTCTATCCCTATTGTTAAATTGATTTGATTATGTTGTGATGAAATTATTTTTATTAATTCCTTTATCTTATATGAAATGTTTTATGATTTCACGATGTTTAAGATTCCCATTTTTTTTACATGGGTTATGCAATGATGTATGATTTATGATTTTGTGGCACACATAAGAATGGTATCATTATGAGATGGGTGGGACCTATATCTCCCTCTAATGAATTGGGTAAAGATTTTATATCTCATGAGATAGACATGGCTAGAATGGTAGGTTATACTGATTCAGTGAAACAGGACTGGAACGAGGGTGACTCGGTTCAGAAAGGGACATTGTCCACTAAGATAGTCTTGGCAATGAGTCTTGACTAATAAGAAATTATTCTCTATGATTATGTGTGTATGCCACAAAGTTTAGTGTTTTAAGTTATGATTATTGTGATTACATTTCAATGCCATGAGTTATCCCAGGTTATGAAATTATGATCTCTTTTACAGGTTATGATTTCCAAAAGTTATGTGCTTATGTATATGATGTGATTGATATTTCTTTTCTTTACCCTTAATGAGCATTTGAGCTCACCCTTTTATGTTTTATTTTCCCCAGGATAAAAAGAAAGGTTTTATGTATAATAAAAAGGAATATCTTTATGGGATATGTTGAAGATCTTTCACCAGGATTAGAGGATTATATTCTGAGTTTCCAAAGACACTAAACTATTTCGGTCCTTGTGTGTGTGTTTTTGTTATGTACTAAGTATTCCGCAAATGTAATGTAATGTCAATGTACGTCAAGCTTCGGGTCTCTACCAGTAAAGTCTTCCATCTCGATGTGGCGGAAAACGGAGAGGTAACCCAGCGTATCCCGGCACAGGGGCAGATTCGTTCACCTTCCCCAACACAGGAGAATTGTCAGTACCCACCGACCAGTGGAGGGCTGGTGCAAGATATTCCTACTCTGACACCGGAATTTTCCTTCATACCCATTCCAGCCAAAGATGTCTCTCTACATATACTATAAATGATGGAGGGGCAGGTATCAATCCCATATCATATCCTGCAGAATTTCCAGAATGTAATTGCATCTGCGGATATAGCAAGGACTCGGGCCCGTGAGCCAATCTCCCCAATTGAGGTGACTCATCTGAGAGATGGGATAGCCGCCTCGGAGCAGATCTGCATCTCTACTTCTGCCCAGGAGGGTCAACGGACAGATTCCTCAACTATAACATTAATATAATATTATTCTATAATGGGATAAGAATAATCTTTTTTGTTATTATAAATTTATTATCATAAAAACTGGATCAGTTCACCAATTTAAATATTTGATGAAAATAATTTTTTTTATATTTAGATCGTTAATTTTGTAAAATGCAATCCATATTTCAAATAATAAGGTCCAAATTTTATAAATACATCACTTATATTTTTTCTGTATATTAATCATAACCTTAGTAAAATTATCCCTTTAGTAATGGGTAAATTAGGTTATCCTACGTTAAATCTAATTTAAAAGGACATAATTTTTCATTACCTAAATAATAATAATGAAATAATTATCATTCATGTATGTCAATTATACTTTATAAACCATAATTAATTCTAGTTTCAAAAAATTAACTATGTTAAGATCATGGAGATGTAAAGCCATACATACACATGAGTAACGTTTCCATTTTTTCAACGATCATGATGAAATGAAGGTAATTGTTATTTTATCAATAAAATATGATAATTATGAAAAAAATATTATATTATTTCTATAAATACACTAGAATATATCATCCATTTGATGTATTAAAAATATAAATCCCATCGATTCGTGAGACGGTAGTCCACCACACACACTATGGATGTAATATTTTTTAAAATGGACGGTATGGGAAGAAATTATATGATATATTAATTTAAAAAAATGGTAAATATTTCATTAATATCATATATACACAAAAAATTCATCATCAAAATATTTTATGAGATATAATGATGGGAAAAAATTTCATCATTTTGTGAGGATGTAGTCCCCCATAAAAGAGATCAACATGTTCATTTTCAATATAAGGGAAGATGATATAGATATATTTCTAGAAATTAACATAATAAAACATTAATATATGGTATACTATTATTTTATTTTTTTAATCATATATTAATTATATTTGAAGGATGTGGATGATAAAATAAAAGAAAATATACTCAGTTAAGAATAATACCTCTTCCACGAACCACTTCATTAGGATTATACCTAATATATCCCTAGTTTGGTTTTATCATCATACTATGGTCTCCACGAAACTAGAATGGAAGCAATTAATGTATTTTTTATGTATCTTCTAAATAAATTTTTTTAAACTATGAATAGGATAGGAGAGGTTGTGTGCTTATACAAGAGAGGACAAGTGTAATTCTTGTAAATACCCAAATCTATTTAAAAATCGGATGTCACCGTCAATCCAATTGGCCCTAAAATTACGTAATAATTTATTTTTGTGGTGATATTTTCGATTGAACCTCTCAAATTAAAAATAATCATTAAGGAAATTTTTTATTCTATTTACATAATTATTTTAAACCTTAGAAAATTAAAAGTCACAGTAATCATGGTAACATATTTTTACAATTTTTACATATCATTATGATATATAATTATGTTGAACCATTTATATAATATTATTTATTATGATTAAAAATATTTAATTTTTTGTATCAAGTTTATTTTACATAAGAGGGTGAATCTAATTTAAAATTAAACATTCAGTTGTGCCGAATACATAGTTTTTTAATATATTTATTTTCCATCATAATATATTCTTATAATTAATATGTGATTGGTAATCATAAATAAATTAATATAAATTAATTTATATAAATACATATTTTATAAATTTATTTGCTGTAACCCTTCGATAATTTTTATTTTTATTATTTAAAATGAAAAATGATTGTATAGTTTTTAAAAGTCTTCCAAAAATACCTTTTATGAGAAAAAATAAACTTATACTAAAATACTGTATAATTATTTTAAAAGTGTAATTAAATATATAGAATATAAATACAGAAAATTTATGATATTTTAATATAAAATTAAAATAATAATATGTATTTTAAATTATGTAAATTATTTAACTGAAATAATTATTTTAAACAAAATCGTTATTTTTTCACTAGGCATTGTAAAGTCATTTTTTCCTAAAAATAATGAAATATAACCTTAATATTGTAAATATATGTTGAGATAAAAAAAATTATTTTATAAAATAATTCTAGAAATGTTCTGAAATTAATTATAATAATTTCTCAAAAAAAGAAAATAATATATATAAAGAAAACAGTTTTTTAAGAATAAAATATCTTTATTAAAAAAGATTGGTTATTTACTAATAACATATTAGAAAATTTATATTGATTAGAAGCACTATATAAATTTAATAAAGAAATTATTTTTATTTATACCATCTAGTTAAATGACTTAGTTATAATAGTCTTATTAAAATACTCTGACTTTTATTGGTTCGAGTGTTTTGTGTCAAATATATTATATAACATTATTCTAAATTTTAAAAACTCATGGTCTAATATTCATCCGCCATATGTAACTGTTCCCAAAAAAATTCTAAAATAAAAACTATGTTAAAAATGGTGGATGTGCTACTACATTTTCTCCACTTCTATTTCATATGTTTCTTCCACCAACTTGTGGCTTCTCCACTACACTTTCAACATGTGAGTCACAATTTTTTATATAACACTATCTATATAATATTCGATATTCAATGTTGAATACTCATATAAATGGTATGTCTCCAATTGTATCACTTCTAGTTTTGGGTCTATGTGTTGTTTTTGGTATGTACTTAATCAAGATGGATACAATAAACACATCATGTACATGATATCATTTAGTTGGAAGTGACTAGTGATTGTCCATCACTCTGATGTGATGATGGATATTAATGGGGGTTATGATTCAAGTTATAAATATTCTATTATTCTTAAACATCATGAATTTATCCCTCGGAGAAATATGGATTAACACATTATCTCCAACATCAAACATCATGTATCATTGATTATTTCATACGTTGATTTATATTAACATTATATAGATATCACAAGACATAAAATGGATTGAACCTTGTATGTCATAACTATAAAAAGATATCTTCCTATAATAATTTTTCCAACTATATCATCCCAAAATGTTCGAGTACAACACTTCATCCCATATATTTCCTTATAAGGTGACATATTAATTCAATAATTCATGATATTGTTATATGAGTACTCTATAATAGTAATTTTATTTTAAAAAATCAAAAAAATACATTGAAAAATTAAAAATCATTTACTAAAGTGCTTCAAAGGTTCCCTTAGAATGATCATTCATCCATTTGTGGTAAGAACTTATAAAATTTAGTTCTATATAAAAATATTTTGGAAGTCTTATCCTAAAAATTGTGTTAATCCTTGAATATAAATTTAATATAATAATCTCTAGATGTATCTGAAATATTACCACATCCCATATGTATATATTAGAATACTTGTAACGAGTGAAATCATCTGTGATGGAAAGAAAATGTGTCAACTTTGTAAGGGAAATCAAAAACCTCCATTATATAATTTGTGAATTTAGGTGTCATAAGGGTACCTACAATGAATTCCACAGCTAGTGTTTCCCATTTAATACTAGTATAGGATATTTTTTCAATAATTCACTTATACCAATATCATTCATCCTTGAAATTTTGGCATACCAAGAATTAAAATGAAAATTCCTCAATCTCCCTATTTATTATATTCAACATGATGTTTTATTTGAAAATTGTATAGTTATTATTATTTACCAAATAAATAGAGAATGGTGATCTATGCGCATCATAAAAAACCTAGCTATTCAGCTCTGGTATTTATGGTACACTTATTTGAGTTCCAAACAATATAAATCCATCTCTTGTAATGTCAAATTATGGAATATTCTACAACATTTTCTATATCACATCATTATCATTTAATTCCTCCATTATCCACTTATGAATGGATGGTTAAAAAGTTAATTGATAAAGGATGGATGTAGATAATTTTATTATTCCTTTGTTAATCCTTTTAAATTCATAGAATAATTGATCCTTCTTGATTCACTTCATTGATACAAAATTTCAAATTATTTCATCCTAGATAATTTACCTAATTGGATTATTTCTGGGGGTGGTGATGGACTAAGTAGTCCTAGTCCATGGTCATCTCAAAATATCTTCACTATCACATGATTTTATCCTTCTATGTTAATATGTTTTGAGGTCCTTTTGATATGTATATATTTCAATATTCCTCCCATAGAGAAAATATCCTCAGATGATCAACAGAAAGATCACTCTAGCTAAATACATGAAATATGTTGGAAAATATTCTAATGAGTAGTCAACTTCATTTGGTCATAGGTAATTAATTTATTATTATGAATTAGTATAAAACTCTTTCAATTATTCAAAATAATTTTTATATTCCACAAAATGATCCCTAATTAATGGTGGTGTGAGTAATAGTGTTGTGATAAATCTCTTATTCAACTCCTTGAATTTAACTTCACGTTAACTAGTTTAACAAATATTTATGCCCCTCTGAGTTATCTTTGTAATCATGTTATAATATCATGATATATTTTACAAACATTATTCGTATTTTTCATCTATTTCAGTAAAACTAGGAATTTGGGTTACATATTCCATTCTATTCCACTCAATGATCACCTTTTTCATATAACGGTTCTCATAAATACTTTTGGTTGTGATCATATTATAAAATTATTATAATACCTTCATTCAAAACTCAAATTTATTATACATTTATTATAGATTCTCCTTATTCAAAATCATTATTATAGTATTCAAATACACCACCTTCTTCTCATTACATTTTATGTATATCAGTTAATCATTAATAAAGGTAGTCATAAATTTTCCAATATATTTTCTAAAGTATTTATTCATTATAAAAATAGTAATATATTGAGAATTAGTGAGTTGAAATAGAATAATAATGAACTCTGTGTGTCAATACCATGATACAATAGTGGTTTTGGGAAGATATTCACCCTTTACAATTAGTTGGTGTTATCCCAACTGAAGGTGTAAAATAGTAAAATATTGGGATCCATGCAGTGTGATGAACATGTCATCTATTTTTTAGGGGATACAAGTTATTTTTATTATTTAGTTGAGATCACTATAATTTATATATAAGAACATTAAACTATCCTTTTTCCTGTTGAAGAGAACATGTGCACTCCATAATGAAGTACAATGCTTTATAAAGACTTTATAGAGATTCCACTATAATTTCTTCTTTAGTTACTCATGTTGAAAACAACCCATTCTATATGGGGTTGTGGTTATTATAAATGATCTTAGTATAATATCATCAAAAAATTAAACCTATAACCTATGGGTAAGACCATAAAACCTATCACAGAATATATTTCTACAATTCTTCAAAATTTGAATGTATTAATCTATGATATTTCCTTAGTCACAATCATAAAATTGAAGAATTATTTATCAAAAAGTAAAAATTTTCATCATTTTGATGTTGATATAAAAGTGGATTCATCATTCTCTTTGAACTAGTTTACAATTATAGGTAAATTCATGATTCATATAGTGATTTATTTTTCTTAACATTTTATATTTTATTTATATAATGAAATACAATTCATTCATATAATTGAATAAAATAAAACTAAATTAACTATCAAAAATATTGTAGGTAATTAATTATTAAAAATAATGATTTAGGATGAGTTATATTATTGGAATATAATAATTTACTAATTTTCCATCTTCACGGATTACTCGATATCAACTTTTTCAGGTGGTTATTGAATATTTCTACTAATCATGAATTTTTAAAACAAATTGCAGAACCATAATAATAATTATGTTCTCTGTAACAAACCAAAATTTTCATACATTAATATCACATTTTGGTAGATTATAAATCTTTACATAACATGGATATCAATGCTATAATCATATTGGTATATAACCTTTGGAAACTTGGATAAAAAAAATATGCATCATATGTGAACTAGAATATCACCCATATAGTTCTCCATAACTTTAAACCTTATTAGTCACGTCATACATAATACATTTCTTCATAACATGGGAAAACAAACCACAACAATGGGTGATCTCTAATTCTCCATAAATGTAATCAAGGGATGAATCTATGACCATATAAATATAAAATGAGTATAATGGTATAATAACAATTCATTAACGTTTTAGATCCATGAGATTCATGTCATAAATCATATTCCAGATTCATGGATTAACGATTTACTGTTAAAAATGATTAATTCCAAATGGAATCAATAAACATGAGTCATGACACACTATAAATTGTATACAATATGTAATTGTGTCATACATATAAGAAAAGAGAATCATATGTCATAAAGACCCATTAAAAAATTAATATTGTGTCCATCTTAGTATAACAACTGATCTACCTACTTCAAGATTTGGATAACCACTATTGTCCAATAAATTAGGCTTGGGATAACATGTTGGTAACCCTTTGATCTTATATAACACAAACCATTATACAATTCATTAGTGGAAGATATAGTTCATAGTAATAAAAATTGAAAAGAATATATATGTTGTCCGTTTCATGTATCAGCACCTAAAATGTGTATATTTGTAGCATTAGAAAGAAATTTTCCAAATAATTTTCTATCTAGATTGATAAATTTGGTGTTATTGAAATAAAGAATGTATATCATTTTTTAAAGGTGGTATATGTATCACTAGTTGTTTATTAAATGATTAAAATATAATATAGTAATTCTAAATAAAAATGGTACTAATTGATTACAAGTTAGAAAGGGAATAATTTTTATATTATAACATATCCTATTTTTCCACTTCTATGTTTTTATATTTTTAAAATAATATAATAAAATATCATATTGATTTAATATCATTCATGTCAATTTTGACAGTATTCATTTCACATGAATTATATAAACTAATTAAAATGTTGGAATTTGAATTTAATTATTTAATACTACAGTAATATGTCATTTTACTCATAGAAATTTTGGGAAAACATTAAATCTCCCTAATTATATTCCATTTATTATTTTTAAAATAATTTATTATGTTTTTTATTAATTGTGGGAATATGGTATCATGGGAGAATTATAATTTAATGTCATTAGATAATTATTTAAAATTATAAATAAATTTATATGAAGTAAGTAATTTCATTAAACTCCAAATATCTATAAAAATTAATTCATATCTACTTTTCCCCATCCTAATAGATAATATATATATATATATATATATAACTGAGAGAATGAATGTTTATAACTTTTTTTAACAAATACAATTGTAATTTACCTAGGAAACTGTCCATTTAACATATATTTTTATTTACTACGGATATAATGGTATAATTATTTTAATATAATAATAATAAACATAAAAAATAGTGTTCATTACATAGTTATAACAATGATTAACCTGATTTACCAGTTATTGAGGTGATGTATTTTACTATGGTTCGATTCATGTTGACCAATATAGGGAGATGTTTACCAAATTTTATTTTCTCGATTAAAATTAAGGAATTAATTTTATGAAACTTAATTCATATATGTGGAATTAATTAATTTTATTTTATGTGCATCAAATTAAACAAAACCCATTTTTTAGAAAAGGGATATTTTTTACATGTAATACTTGTTTTTCTTTTTATATGATTTATAAGAAAATGTAAGATTAATGTTTAAAACAATTTTTTAATATATAATATATTATGGTAATTACAATATTTTAAAAATAGTGGTAAAATTAAATAATTTTGAAAAAATACATTACACATATAAAAACATAATCATAGATAAACATATCCTTTATTTTGAAAGTATTTTTATTTTAATTTATAATTAATTGAATACCAATTAATTAATTTTTTAAATGAATTAGTAAAAAAATTAAAAAAATTATTTATTCATAATAAATAAATCTAACCCAATATATATGACATATGGTATAATTATTATATTCTTGTAGTTTTTTGTGCTTCTCTTACAAAGATTACGTGATAAGAAAGCTCTCAAAGAAATAAATTTATTCAAAAAATGTGTTTCATAAAATCTCTTGGTGTCACATTATACCCATATAAAATTATTTTATCCCTTAAATTCATTAATTCAATACCCAAAATTTAGGATAACTCTATATCAATATATCCTCGGGTTCTAAGATAGCTTTCTCAAGTTGGTTGTTTCACTGAAAAACACAAACTAGGTGAGTTGTTTTTTCATATAACGATATCTCCCTCTATGATCTTGAATATCCACTAAATATTCCTTAGAATAGTGATATTGATCTAATGGGTTGACTTTTGAGTTTAGTAAATATGAATGATCAATGTTTTATTTCCCCATATTATATACATGGAACACATCATGAAGTTAGGAGTGACTCGATGGATGTCTCAATCAATAAGTTATCATCCCAAAAATGATCAAGGATTATGATGTCACAAATATTACATGGCTTATGAATTCTATTCATTCCAGTTCTCCTCAACCAATTTACAAAAGAATATTTTTGGAAACCATTTCACCAACAAAAAACCCCATATCATTCTGCTTATTTCTTATTCAACTCATTTTCAAACACTGATCTAACCATATATATTGATTAATGGCCTTATAATTTCTTAAAATATCTTCAGTTACTTCAATAACCAATAGATTTATTTGTCTGACTTGATTTGGGAATATTATTATATCTACACATATTATCGTAGTTGGATTCATAAATATCCATATGAATATTCTAGTGAATCTTATTGTTGTTTAATAATTCCCCTTAGAGAAGTTGTTGATCTAAATGACTATTTAATTATATTGAGGAAGCTCTAGACATGAATTATAAAGATTATATATATATATTAGAAAATATATATATATATGAATGGTATGCATTATTATAAATAAATTCTATATCCGGGAAATATTGGTGAATTCACCATAACATAAAATTAAACCTCATGTCATAATCATATACAATGGATTGTGTTACTAAATGTAACCTAACAACTTTAAACTATTACATAGAGAAAAAATATCTAATAGAAATGACGTGTGCTTAATTTTTTAACTACGTAACTAAAACCCATATTCGTTGTTCCCTTTAGTCATTTTGGGGAGTCCAATTTCAAAATTCATGGCCATGTTTTCCCCTTTATAGTATGGTATCGGTAATGGTTATAAATTCCCTTTATATGATTGTCTCTTAGCCATAATAAAATGATTTACAGAGCACCAAGATACATAAAATTTCAATAACTCTCTTCATACTTTCCCACTAGAAATTTTATTTAATATCTCTATAAATATTTTTTTCTTTAATGATGAATAATTAATAAAGAACTACAAACATAAACCAAAAACCCCCTCATCAAAAATCGAATGAAGGGGACATGACCACAGATATTGATCATTATTTATCAATGAAATTCATGGCTGAAATAAAGAAAATTTATCACCTTATCTTAAATAACTATATCTCACATATATTTTCCTTTAATTCATAGATGGATATGTGGTATACTACTAATTTTATCTTGATAAGATCTTCCCCTTTATTTAATATTAATAGATTAAACCTTTTTAAAACTTTAGATATTGGTTATTTTTTATCCACATCATTATTAATATAGCATGTTCTTCTCAACTCAAAATACCAGCTATAATGTTTTCATTCCCATGGTAGTAATGTATTGAAATTTTATAATCATTAATCATCTCTAGACATAAACATTGCTATGTATTTAGCTGGTCTTTATATATATATATAATTTATTATTTTCAATATATATATCAAACATTTCTCCATAAATATAAATCATCAATATAAATAATTATTAAATTAATGTAGATGCATCAAAAAAATTATTTACCGAATTTTTTTCATAAACATCAGTTTTAATGTGGAGTAAGTTATAACAATATCATTTTTTGTGGTCAAAATCCTCCCATGTCATTGATGGAACACAATAATTTACAAACACATCCCTACAATAGAATATTATAATAATATTTTCCTTGAATAGCCTTATAATTAATTCCTTGAAACATTCCTCTTATTCTTATGTACAAAATAAATTAACTTCCTTCTGAGTTAATATAGTGAGTGGTTAGGATAACCGTGATGAATTTTTTTCCAAACCATCAAAAACATCTAACCGAACCAAGGAATATATGGATCAATGAAAATATGGATGGACATTTCCAGTGTTCAAAATATTATATCTTTTATGGATCCATATTTATATCATATAATGTGATTATATGACCAAGAAATGAAACATTCTATAGCCAAAAATCACTATTATTAAAAAATTTATACAATATCACATTTATTAAAATAAATCGTTAAATCCTAAATTATCTTCATAATATTATTTTTTCAGTGAATATACTAGAGTATCATCAACAAATAACACTAAAAAATAAAAATGGAGTCTTGTAAAAATTATACTCATTAAATTCATGAAGTAGGAATGGAAAATTTTAATTCCAAAATGCATCATTAAATATTTTTAGTTTCCCCGCCTTATTTAGATTTTATTCTTTGGTATATCTTACTTATTTAATCTAAATTAATGATATTTGTAATGAAGGTCTATTGGAAAAAGTAATAATCTCATTGCAATTGATCATTCAAGACGTCAATATAGGGTTGTTTATATTTACTCTTCATAGTGATATTTTTGAGTTCTTAATAGTTAGTGCAACGTCATTTTGGTCCATATTTCTTCATAACAAAATGAATGGGTGCATCCCAATGTGACATACATTATTGAAAGAATACCTTGTCAAAATTATCATGCATTTTGTTTTATATTTCATGAAACTCAATTACGTTAAATCTATATATAGTTATGGAAGTACGAGTAGAATAAGGATTGAATTATTTGGAATATTAAACTAAACAATTGGATGGAAGACTATGATTCTCTTTTATGACAAGGTCAAAACTTCCACACAACATTTATATTGTCATTGATGATTCCCCCCTTATGCACATGAAAAAAATAAAACTTTAGAATAGGAATCAAGACCCATATAATGAATTATAATTCCATAATATTTTCTTATTTATTCTCTCCTTGATATATGATCATCTATTGGTCCATAAAATAAAATATGACTTCCCTTCCTTGAAAAATACTTATTTATTTTTGTAATGAAATCCAATCCTTTCACAAAATAACATACAATGTTACCATAGTGAATGAAAATGTATTTCAAGAAAAATATTCCAATAAGAACAACTGGAGAGGAATCATATAAATTTGATAGGTTTATTGTATCAATATGTGTTTTCATTCCCAATTCTATATATGATAATTGCGTTGGAAGTGTAATACACATATAAAATTAATTTTAAGTAAATTAATGTGTAAAACCATGAATCAAATGAGACATTAACCATTCTAGATTAGATGATAAGTATACCATTAACCACTTCATCATCACCCCTTCTTTTGAATTAATGACCACAAGAGATGTTATGTTCTCTCATGGATTAGATTGTTATAAAAAACAATAATTTTAATTAACTTCTATATTTGGGAATCGGTCACCATAATTTCTATGATCCTAGTATTTGAAACACTGGATGCTATGGGGTAATTAAGTGGAGATTTATAATTATTATAAAAATTAGAAAAAAAAATCTAACAACTTCATCATTTAGTTACATTATGTCCTTCCATTCAAAACATAAATATTTTATTATTCTTATTAAAAAAATTTCCTCATTATTTCCTTCCACACCTTGAAAATAATTAAAATATAATATTATTTCCTCTATAGTTTTAGAAATTTCTCTATAAATATATATTTCTTTTTCTATAAAAAACATACTATTTTGATCTATATTCACCATTTGTACATTAATATCATATCAAATGATTTCTTTAAATCTTCAAAATCCCCTAATAGATTACAAAATTTAGAAACAAGTTTATAAGAAACTAAAAAATAAATCAAATATAAATTCAATTTTGATGATAATTCTAGTCGTTTACTTAACATGTATTGTAAAATTTTTATCGTATGTATTAATAGATTCATCATCAATATTTGTTGTCTAATGCAATTGCATCTTAAGTTTTGTATATAGAATATGATGAATGAAATTATTATGAAATGTGTACACAACACCATATATATCAAGTTATTTAATCTTATCTTATTATATCATGTTTTTTATGTGATTTCGCAATTTATCTTTTTCTCCGTAAAAATGATAATTATGAAAAATATTATTTTTCAGGATATGATCACTAGAGAATGAAATATATCATTTTATTTTTTCTAATCCATTTATCATAAATTAGTTGTTAAATGGTCCTAATACATGATTATAGATGTTTCCTCATGAATAAGTCCCTATAATATTAAATTTCTCATTTGGAATCCCAATTTGATTCCTTCATGATATATTTATGTGATCGTAAAAATATGATTTTTCATTCCATATCAAAAAATGTTTGATTTCTCAGAAAAATAAAAATTACAATGTATATTAAATTATTAAATAAAATTATTCCATCATGTTACATCCATAGAATAATAATAAAAAGAAATTAGTGAGAAACATTAATCATTTAAGCTCATTATCAGTGATGCTTTCTTATCTTAGATACCAATGGTAAACTAAAAACTGATTTCATTCCAACTATAATGAAACATATATTTCATTCATAAAAATAATATTCAATTAGATAAATATTCTCCACATGAAATAAAACTGTAGGCCATAATCATATAGTACTAGTTACATTTTAAACATATATATATATACACACACAAAGATTATAAATGAACCACATAGTCTCTCTTATAGTTGTTCATAACTATCACACTTTCTAGACAGTCAAACATAATAATATTTTTCTTAAACTAGGAAAGTAAAACACAATAATAGGAAATCTCTATTTCTTACTAATGGTTAACAAGGGAGATACCAAACATCACCTAAATATTATATGAGTATAATGGAATTAGAAAATGATTTTATCATTTGATATTGATGACTGTCATATCACAGATCCTAATCAAGGTTCATAGAATAAATCCTATAAATTAATATGAATCAAATCATAATAGAATAAAATAATACAAATAATGATAGAATAACATTATAATATGACATGGATTTTTCAATATTCTTAATCATAGATAAAAAATATTTTATAGATTCCCAAAAATACATTTATAACATTTTAGTCTTAGGATAATCACCCATGTACCACCTCCGAGCTTAGGGTAACCACCCATAAACCCCTTTTTGTCTTAGGATAATCTTTGGTTCACCCATTATCATCATTATTAATTAATAATTACCCAATTAAATTTATGCAAATATAGTTCCCACTAATCAAATAATAATAATAATATATCTTTATTGAATAAAAACTCAAAAAATATTTATATCAGAACCCCTAAAAATAAATTTGTCTTATAATCATTTCATAATAGCATAAAATAGGAAAAATAAACAAACATCATAATAATTTTATCATTTCACTATATTATAACAAAGTGAAAAATAAATTATTTTTGTAGATATATCTAATTTAGTCAAATAAACCATCTAGTGTGAGAATATCGATAGATCGTTAAATCTCAACACCAATAAAGACTAAGTAACATCATATGATTCCCTCCTTGAGGGAAAATTATTTGGACTGATCACATTGAACATTTCATGAGGAAAATAACCATTCAATTTGGAAATCACTTCATTAAAATCAAAAATTCCAAAAATACTATAAAACAAAATTTCATTTAATATAGCCATGGAAATATTTAATGGAATCTTCAGAGAATAGAGAATACATGACTTTAAGAAATATTTCACATAATGTTACTATCTTCAAATTCTCATTAACCCATCTTATGATCGTTATCTGGATTGAGATCAGTTTTGGGTGATTCAGGAGAATGATTAAAAATTTGGGAAGCCTATAGGGATGTATATGGTTGGCGCATTATTTTTCCAAACTATGTTACATGCTTCTGAAAACACCGAAATCCAATATAGTGAGGGTTTTTATGGATGGTAAATGGAAATAATTTTTTCCCAACTAGTAGAAATAGTTCACCTAATTTAAGTGGTTCTCTATTTGGAAAACAATGTGGCAATTCCCACCTAACAATGTGCACAATCATTTTTACTTCCTAAAATTCCTTAAAAATTTCTCGAACCCTAATTTAGACCACTACTCAACCCTCATTAGTAGATATATTATTTATTAGATGTTTGGTGATACCATGAACCAATTTTATCTCTTTCAAAACCCCTCCATATTGGATCGAATCGTGGCGATCATTGTTTGACCTCCACCTGTTAAGATTTCATATCCTATTCATTGCCTCTTGCTCTCTCATTATCTCCTCCACATGATTTATTAGATATTATTATTATTGAGATATCAAAATACATTTTTTGTATCATGAATATAAGTTTTATTCTTTTATCCATTCTTTGATCATTATCCATTGTATTTTTCCATTTTGGGTGTTCTGTTACCTGATCCCATGATCAATGGTATGTGGGTCAATTTACGTTTTTCAATTTTATTTTACCATGAATTTCATTAATTTTTTAATTAATTTATATTATATAGTTATAATCTATTTTGGTGGGAATTGGAATTTTAAATTTATTTGGCATGAAATTTGGTGGAATACCCCTATTTCAGTGAAATGGTGTGTGATATAAATATAATAGATATTCTAGAATTTAATTCCATAAATTGGAATTCAAATTAATTTTATGAAAATTTAATATAAGGTTTTGATAATAATAAATTAGTGTATCCTGAAAAAATTAATGAATTGATCAAAAATTATTATTCTTCTTTTTAATAGAAAATTATAATATAGAAATTAAAAATAGGATAATTTTATTTTGAACAACTTTGAAATAATTTCCACTTCATTGATTATTGTTTGAGAAAATGAAATACTATGTCGTTAGTGAGTCATGATGGAAAAAGAGCTAGGTCATATTTACCATAACATTATATTGAATCTTATAAATCTAAAATAAACTTATTTTTTGATCTAATCCTTTGTTGGGATATTGGTTAGTCGTCATTGGCTAGTGTCAGAGAGACATGTGTGTACATTTTCGTTGCCACTGTATAAGTGTTTGAGGATCCCATATATTAGGACAATAATAACTCTTGGTAGGTGATAGTGTTTATTTTATTGGGATTATTTTGGAATATATATTCCATTATTTGAAAACATATTTTAATGTGTCTTGTGAATTTATATAAACTATTTTATATAAAATCTTATTTACGAAAATAATTTTAAATTTTTCCATCAATTGAAATAAAAATCATGTTTTGTTCTAAATATTATATTATTTTATAATGAATTTTTGCTTAAAAATGAGTAAATTATTTTTTCAGTTATTGTGAAATCTCATTATAGAATCCATGTTGATACCCTAATGTTATTTTGGGTCACATGATACCTTATCCTTCATGAATTAGTATATTTATTTTTTCCAAGTTTGAGAAATGGGAAAGTGCCACTTGAAAGTGGGTTCCTGATCTTTTGGTCTTAGAGTGTTGTTTCCATTGGGACATGGGTGGTTTTTCCTAACTTTCTGGTATTTTATGATATATTTTTTTGGTTTTTGTTATACCACATTGACATTAGAGGCTATATCCTATGGGATTATTCTCTCTGAATACCGATATGTATATATTTATTCCACTTTGTTTCTTGTAGAAAAAATATTCCCACTCTATACTGTATGATTCCATGTGAATGTATCCAGCATGAGGGGATCATAAACTCCCTTTGGTATATATCATTTTTGACATAGGTATTAGAGTACAATTGTATCCGACTAGTTTGTGTGAAAGTTGTATTAGAGGTGTCGGTTGAGAATTATTATTTAATGTATTCATTATATTATGTAATATTCTCATGACATATGAGGTAGTTTTGATTGGGTTCCTGAAAAGATCTCACCATAATTATTCTTAAGTATCCTTGTCTTGTTTGGGAAAGGTATCTCGATTATGAGTTCTAGTCTTTTCCCTATTCTTGATTTTGATGGTTTTAAATCCAAATCGTTTATCTCTATCTGGTGGGATTAATTTTCCGTGATTCTCTTGTTGAGTTTCTATATATGTATCCTTCTTGATGTCTTCAATTTTATATGATGTTGTTTTTAAAAATCATTCCTCTAAGAAGATGCATGAATATAATCCATGAGGAATATGTTGATGAACTACAGTGGGAAAATTAACCCTTGGACCAAAATGTTTTTAAGGTTATTAGGGATGTTCTATAATATCTGGGATATAAAGCTACACCCATTCATGTACAGACTCCATCTGTGGAACAATAGAGTTTTGGATTCAGGATTAATCCTAAATAATTCTATCTATATAAGACACTATAATTCCATGGCTCAAACTATCCTCCAGAGGCTGAGGATTGGTTGAGAATGTTTGAGTTATTATTTTAATTATTTGATAATCATGACTCTATCAATGTGGAATGTGAATCCTTCAATCTAGAGAGTCCTAATTAGATATAGTGAGACATTTTTGGGATTACCAATAAGAATGAGGGATATTTGTGGTAGGACATTACAACCATTTTATATGACAATATCTATCCAGATTCTATGGTTTTCTCTATGTCATTAGTGTTTTTCAAAATTGAGAGGGACCACATTACCAAGAAATAATATAAAAATCATTTTTCTGTGTTTGTGAAATTTTCACCTAATATTGTATCAAATGTGAAGATGAAGTGGTGTGATATGGTACATCTATCTTATTTTCATTATCATGTTTCTTTCTATAAATCACTTATAGTTATAATTTTAATGATAATGTATAAATGGTTGAGGTGGGCTTGGAATGAATTTCGGGGTTGGTGGCGGTTCTTTTCTATCATAGTCATAGTTTTATGGGTTTCTATGAAAGAAAAGAGGAATCATTATGATTTTTATTATTGTTCTCTGTAATAGGTTTCTTTTAAACCTCCTTAGGTTCATAGAATTGGCCCTTTAATTTCCTACCTTTGTGCATTGTCTAGGAACTCAAATTGTGTGTTCACTAAGGCATATACGGTAAGTGATTCATGTGGAATATCATGTCCCATGAAGACATTCTATCATGTCTATTATTCTCTATATAGTGGAATGAGATCATTTAAAAACATGTACTGTGGTACAATTAGATTATTCAATGAAAAAGGTGTTCCATATATAGGAATATAGAACCAAAATTCTTCACATAATAGAAGAGTCTCCAAATAAAGAAGACAATGGTCTAGTAACCTTAAGAGGTACCATAATTATAACTTCATATTTATTGATAGATCTATTTGATATTTCTGTATCAAATTTTTTATTTAACCCCATGTTTCATATATTTTATATAATTCTATAAATATTTTATCTTTTTTAAAAGATATTACCATTACACTTTGAACAAATAGAGTTTTGGGTCTTTGTTGTCCTTCATGTACATTCAAATTTTAAGATATTTATCTTGCGTGTTCTTTTTTAGTTCTAGGTATGAAACCTATTAACATCATATTTTGGGTGGATTAGATGATTTCTAATAAATACAGAATTGATTTCAATCTTCAGTGTGTCTCTTTTATTGTGTCTGATGGAGTGTTAATTATCCTTCATAGGTAATGAGACAGAAGATTTATTAGAGATGGACCGTCTTGTCTAGAGATAGGGGAATGATATTTTTATTATCTTTTGAACTAGATAAGGAATCATTGAGGGATTATCTCTCTTAATTTTGCATCATTTTTCATATGTTTTTCTTTATTACTTCTTTTTTTTCCACTAGTAAGTGAGTGGAGTTCTCTATGAATTCATTATTTGATACCTAGACATTATCTATTCCCTCCTTCATTATTATACAATCAATAATTAAATGTGTGAGGACTCATTTGGATGATTTCATAGTGAAGGGATTAATATTCATATGCGTGTCAACATGAATAGTTTATATTATTTATGATAAGAAAATTGATGGGTGAATTTTCCATAGTAATGATTACTAAAATCTAAACTGATTCATTGTAAATAATTTTTTATCATGGATTAATGATCTGTTTGATTAGTTTAATTGTTGATGTGGTTATTAAATAATGATCATCAGTCTAGTTATCATCATTTTAGAATAACTGAAACTTTCATTCTAAAACCACATTTGAAAGATGGTATAGCCATTATGAGTTAATTTTAATGAATTAATTTCTAACCATTTCCCCTGAACTCTTTATGGATTTAATGATATTGAGTTTATATGAGTATATAGATATTTTCAAGGTATTATTCATGGATGAAAACTATGTTTACTCAATTTCTATAAAATATCATGTGCATCATCTGAGAGAAGTTCTAAAATTTTATTAAATCAGCAAAATAATTCTATTTTATCGAAATATAATTTTCAAATTCAAGAATTATATTTTTGGTACATTTTATGTTAGAACAAGGTATCTTAGTCTATACTTATAAGTTGAATAATGTTATGAAATGTCACCAAACATAAAATGTTTTTGAGAATCATAGTCTCTTGGGTTTATCCGGATATTATAACTGGTTCGTAAAGAGATTCTCAAATATGGATTCTCCAATGACTGCTCAAACATGGAAGGGAGCTATTTTTTATTGGGATAAAAAATCAGAATGTTCATTTGTTGAATTGAATTATATTTTAAATATTCATTAGTTATGGATATTTTAGAGATAGGTCAGGGATATGCGGTCTTCTAGGAAACATTAGGTTTAGGATTGGGATTTGTTTCCATACAGAGTGATCATGATGTTTCATATGGATCTTGACATTATAGGAAGCATGACATGAATTATTCAACACATTACCTTGAACTCATCTCAGCAATTCATGATCATAAGAGTGAGAGTAATTACATTTTTTAGAATGATTTACCATGTATTTTTACCACAAGAGCGTGAGTTATATATTTTATAAAAAATAATTGAATCTATGAAATAATATTTTTTTCGAATATATGAAATATTATGACATTGGAATCACCACTAAGCTGAAGAAATGTAATAACATTGATTATAATGTCAGTAAGAAATTTATATCCTAGACAGTGAAAGAATAATTAAAATAGTGGAACCTTATAGATCTTTTCACACATTTCATATAAGAATTTGAGAATCATTGGATGATGTTACATGGATTTTATTTAGTTTACCTCATATCTTTTCGATATGATTCATCAGGAACAAGATTAAGATGACAAATTTTACACCATTAAGATCTCTCTTTGTGGTGGGGACACCTTTTTTGAGTGATTATACATCCATTAGAGTAGTTTATGTTTCCATAACAAGTATTTTATAACTTTTCCTATATGTAATTTTATTATGGAGGATTTCAGTCATTTACATTGGTCTGTGATCCCAGGAAGCACAAACATGTTCTATTATTTGCAATGATGATTCTGTTAGATAGGTATCAGATGATACATTGCTGATCATTTTTCAATGTATTAAATGTTCCATCATTCCATGTTCTAGAACCAAATATATATGGGTTTTATCAATATATATCTAAAGAATACTTATATGTTAGATTATATCTCATTGGAATTTTTGTTCGGGATTCTATGGGCTCATAAAAGGAAGAATGTGATATGTCTTGTGATTGATACGTAGACTAAATCATATCAATTATTACCCATTCTTGATAAAACCAATTTTGAGGAGACATGAAATCTCTACATGAAATAGATTATTCATGTTCATAATGTTCCATATGATATAGTCTATGATTAGGATCCTCAGTTTAAAAAACTCTTTTTTAAGGTCCATCAAAAAGTATTGGCATCTCATGTTTTTTTGGGTATGGAATACCACTCTAAATTGGATGGATGAAAAAACGAGTTATATATATTATTCAGTATATTATTTTTTTCTTGATTTCTAAACATTGGTGGACTATTGGATGACCATTCGGGACTGGTTTAATTTTCTTATAATAGTTTTTATAGTACTCAAATCATTATGGATCCTTTTATGTCATTTTATATTCATCCTTGAAAATATCTATTATATAGTTCAGAGATTGCCGATTTTTCCATCCTTGGATCGAGAATGATTCAATATATGACAGTAAATATTCAGTTTATTATTTAGTGAATGTTGATGTAAAATAGTTGGTATAAGTTATATGGTGATCATCTCTATATACTGTTGTACATTTCAGTTTGTAGAAATGTATTCTTAAAAGTTTCACCCTATTTGGGTCCCCAAAATAATGGAAGGAAAGCGAAGATCACTCCTCATTTTTGGGACCTATTGAGGTTGTGGACCAGGTGGATAAAGTTTATTATAAATTAGAACGAGCACCATAGTTAACATTGATTTGTAACATGTTCTTGTTTCTTAGCAATGAAAGTATCTTTCATATTAATCTCAGGATATGAGATGGAGTAATATTGATGTCAATATTAATTTATATGTGATGGAGAATGTAATTGTGATTTTTGTTCTAAAACTAAGATACGTAATATATGGAAGATACATTTAGATTTAGTTACACAGAATCATGGTTCGTATACTCATAATACATGTGGGACGTATGAAATAATGAGAGTTTAGTGGCCTCATAATTTTATCATGCATACTTCTTAATATGAATTATGAGAATATAAGGTTATCTTATTAGAAATTTTTTAGCTTCATGTTACCATTTTCAAGTACATCTCAACCCTTCCTTTATAATTATTTAGTCTAGGATGGATTAGTGGTGATTATTGAGAAATTTCCATAATTTGGGAAGTCTCTTTGGTTGTATACGGTTGGATGATATATTTCCAAAATGTTATTCCATACTAGTAAAAAACATGATAACATAGGAAATGATGTTTTTCATGGTTTTCACATGTATTGATAAATTGTGCTCCCACCTAGTATATAATATAAACCATTTTATGGGAGCATGGTTAAGGGGCATAGTTTGGAAAATTCTACGACAATGCATAGCTTGCTAGGCATGCAAACATTTTTTTTCTAAAAACTATTAAAAAAATTCCCACACAACCATTTAGATAACCTGTTGACCCTAAATACTTTCTAGAATATTTTCAATGAGCTTGGGTCTTCCAAGAACCAATTATTCTCCTCCACACCCAATCCATTATTGATAGAAGATATTAAATTGTTGTTTGATCTCTTTCAGTTAATTTCCCCCCTTGTTCAATCTTTCCCAATCTATCATTCTCTCCCCCAATGGTTCAGTAGATATTCTTATCAATAAGAGATATAAAATAAATTTTTTATTTCATTAATATAGGTATTATACGGGGATCAATTCTCACAATGTTCTTTATTTTAGTTTCACAATGCAGGAGTAGTGTTATGTTATCCCATGATTTAAAGTAGGTGGTTCAACATATATTTGGACCGTTAATTTAACCATGAACTTCATGATCATTTTATTTGATTTAAATTAAATATTATAAGTGAAATTTTGGTTTTAATTTGGATTTTAAATTTATTTAGTATGAAATTTAGGGGAATCCCCCAAACCACATTAATGGTGATTTAATTAATATTTGATGAAAATTGAGTAATATAATTTGTGAAATTCAATTTTGAAATTGATTAATAGAAAATGGATTCAATTATTTTGATAATTAACAATTAGTTTTATCCTAGTAAAATAAATTAATTGTTTAAATACCCATGCATTTATTTTTAAATAGAAATTGGTATATTGAAATGTTAAATAGGAAAATTATTTATTGAACAATTCTGAAATAATTCTCCACTATTTTCTATTGTTTTAAAACATGAATGCCTTGGTAGTTAGTGAGTTATTTGGGAAAAACATGCTATGTTGGCACATAACTAGTTTTAGAGTAATGCTTTCCAACTGAATCATAATCTTATTAGAATATCATATCCATAGTAGTATGTTGGTTATCATTCATTGGTATTCACCATAGAGACATGTGCGCACATTTCCATTATAACTATATGAGTGTCAGGGAATCCAATAAAATTGACCAATATTTTGTCTTTAGAAGATGACCATGTTACTCATTTTATAACATATATATATATATTAAATTGTTTGTAAAACTGATCTAAACATTCAATTTGAATTTAAAATTTTTTTATATATAAAATTTTAAAAAATAATTGACATAAAATGTTTCCATCAATTGAAATGAAAATAATGCATTGTTTTAAATATTCTCATGTATTTTGATGAGTATTTTATTTAAAATTAGTATAACCAAACGGTTAGTTATTATGGACATTTATTATTAGTTCTATATTGAGACCTATAAGAATTTTATCTCACACCCTACCTTTGAATTTGGTTGTTTGTATATTTTCTTCTCCATTAAGAGATAATAGTGAAATATCTACTTGGAGGGGCTATCTATTGGTATTTTGGGCATATAGTGTTTGTCCATTAAGAATTTGGATATTTTTATAATATTTCTATTATGTGGATGATATATCATTTTGGTTTGGATAAACCTATTTTACTACTGGTACTATTTCTTTTAGGAGTTATCTTTAAGAATGTTGATATGTATATGAATTCTAAGTTATGTTTGTGAAAAAAAATGTTTGAAATATATCTTCTATGATTCCCATAGATAGTTTCCAAATAGTTGGGATTGGAAACACCCTTCTGGATATATCAGTTACAGCTCTAGTATGAGAGTAATTGGGTATCTAGGTTGGTTGATGAAAAAATTGGATTCATGTCATAAAAGATAAAATAAAATATCCCTTTTATATCTTTTTAGAATTAATAATAAAATATCTAATTTATAAATAAATAAGTAGAGTTATTTTAAATAGTTTTTATAAATTAAAAAAAATATTAAAATTGAATTTAAAAATCATCAAATAATTGTAAAAAAATATTTAAAACTTTTTCATAAAATAATTGAATAGGAGAAAAAGTATTCTTTGACTAGAGGGAGAAATAAAGTCAATTTTCCTTTAAACATATTTTTAGTCTCTTAAAAATATATGTTGAGAAATATGAAATGAGAAGTATATTTTCACGAAACTAATAGAGGACGTGAAATTTCCTATATTTTTTGAGACATATATCATAATATTTAAAAATTGGAAATATAATCATATGTAATCATGATGAAAATTATACTATAACATTAAACCCATTCAACTTTTCAAACATTTGAATCAAAATTCATAGAATGAGATAACATTAAATATATTTATAAATATAGACATTTTTCATATTAAAATTCATAAAATACATTCATGTCAAATATATAAACCACACCAAAGACACAACTATTGTATAAGGCATGTGTCCCATAAAAAACCCAAGGTGATAATTCCTTACATTGAATTCCACTCACGTCAAAAGAATATAACGACATATATAATAAAATTAAATTTATTATACATCAATGAAATAGACATATATAGTCTAAAAATATCATATCTATTTATTATATACATATATATAGAGTAATCCATAATTTTAGATATAGAAAATGAATTACTCCATTCATGGATACAATATGCATTATATAGACAGGGAAACCATTTTAAATTTTAAATTTTCAATTGATAGAATTAAAGAGTTCAAATAATAATATACTATTTAAAAATCAGTTTTATACCATATAAATTACATATATTCATTATATACATCCTATTTACCATCTAATTAAAAAATAAATGATAAACAAGTCACATCACTATGTGGATGTGGTAGACGACACTTGTTCATAAGAAATGTTATCATTTTCCATTTTCAATGGTAGAAGGTATATATTATATTAACTTCAAAGAAGAAACAATATGTGATAAATATAATATATAATATTTTAACCAATTATAATATCTATTTATTAAATTAGAAGATGAAAAATGAATTGTATTGATGTAAGGATATGATACGTCGTACGTAATCGTAAAGGGTATATTCAGTTCTCATTTGATGGAAATATGGTGGATTATGGTTGTATAATAATCGTAATAAATTTTTTTCATTTTAAGTAAACATAATATATTACTTTTTGTATAAGTATTGTAGATTTATAGGAAGTATAACATTTTATAAATTGAAACATCTTGGTTAAGATAACTACCACTCTTTTAGGAGACCTCTATTCGACCCTCTCTTAAGAAACATTGGGTTGGTCTTTTTGGAGATAAAAACAACAAAAATACATATATGGATGTATATAATACAATATATTTGGATATGGTAGTGAACGATGGCTCAATGTGGTTTGAAGAATTGAAATATGTGGTGTCCTTTTATAAGGGAGGGAGAGGACAAACTTGGAAATTATAAAAATATAAAATTATTATAACATAATATTTATTAAAAATAGAGAAAATATTCCAATAAATTTCCCTGTGACTAATTTTGACGACATATATTATCCATTTAATTTAATATAATTTATTTTATGATTTTTATGTAATTTAATAGAATTTTGTTTTTATAAAATACCATTACTATGTATTTAGACACATTTCATTTAATTTAAAATAAGGGACATAAATACATGGTTTTTATTTGAATCAAACTCATCAATATAACACTAATATGCCATATTTTTCTAATAAATTCAAAGAACACATAAATTAACTCATATTATATTACATTAGATATTTTTAAAACAATTTATTATATATTTTTAGTGATTACAGAAAGAATGCATCAGTGTTTCATAAGAATTTAGGGTAGTTTTATAAGTATTAAAAATTATAAATTATTTTATATAATTTAAATTTTTAATAAATCAAAAATTTAATATTAATATTCATTTATAACTAGTTTTTTCATAATGAGACTTCCTAAAATATACTTTGCACTAATAGAGTGACATTTTTTTAACATTCTCTGATTTGAAGGTTATAAATTTCAATTACATGGAAAATAATCAGCTAAAAAATAAAAATTATATTATATGGGGAAAAGTGTTGAATTATTTTCCTAAAAAAATATTAATATGAAAACTTATAAAAATTTTAATTAGATCAAACAAATATTATACATATATACCAGTCACGACCCCCTCTCCCCAAAGATGCCCCTCCTGAGCTGGCAATGGTGAAAGGGAGATAATGACCCTCGAGTCCCGCCTCCAGTAGGACCCGGTGTGGAGACTAGAACTAAGGGTATGAGTTTTCACAAATATGGGAGGCATTACCTTTTTTTTATTTAGGATCAGGAAATATGACAAGTCAACCACCAAAAAGGAATAGAACAAGTGCATATAAATAAACCCAAACCAATACCACAGGCATGTTTAAATTTTTTTTTAACAAGGTACAAGTACAAGAAAGCTTAAAGTGCAATACCAAAATAAAACAAGAGTACAACAACTGCAACAACTCCAATTGTCCAACTAGTAGGGTCCCGCATGGCCCCAGAAGTCCTCTTGGAAACTTGAATGTAAATGTAGAGTGAGAATACAAGTATACTCAGTAGGGAAACCTAAATCTCTCGTGCACAAGTGGGGAGACATCCTAATGTCCCGTGAGAACAACAGAAGAAACCTAGCACGTAATTCTATCCACCCAACCTCACCAGCCACACTCACCAAAAACACAATCACAACAGGTAGTAGTATATAAGAATAAGAGTATTGGGCACCCCGCACCATTCCCCATTAGTTGGCTGCTCTTCCTAACGGCGAACGTCCTGACGCTGTCACACTCTCCCTGCCCGCACACACCTGGGACTCACAAACCACACATCCCACCGGCACACACCTCAGCCTCACATCCATGCATCACTCCCACACACACCTGGGCCTCAAAACCATGTATCCCGCCCGCACACACCTGGGCCTCATCCTGAAGATTCTTGGGAAATAGTACAACCTGCCCGAAGTGTCTTGGGCTAGAACCACCCCAATCGAAACCTACCCTAAGTGTCTTAGGAGTAACGTCACCACAAGCCATCACATCCAATGGGAGAAGGAGCAGGAAGGAGCTAGTAACAAAGGGTAAAACACCCTCTCCCATGAAATGGGCGTGTTTGACACAAAATTATCAACATGGGTGGGGTGCGATAAAACACCTATGATACAGATACATATATGTATACCAAACACTCATACCAACATATGGCTTCTAAACTAAGAAATTGAGCACGTTCCTCGACACTTCTCCTATGAATCATGCATACAAAAAACAACCCCAACCCCATTTAGGTTTTCATGTTTCAACAGAATTGGTTTATTAGTTCCTTAACTACTGAGCAACTATCCACAACCAATTATATCGATCGTTCATGAAACATATCCCTGCCATCAATAAATAATGATAGGAAAACACAAGTATCACAACAAGTCATTTCTTATCAACCAACCAACCCCATTGATTATTATTTCTGTTCCGTTACCAAGCCTCACCATTCATTAACTCTTCCACTTTTTATTTATTATTCACAACCCATAGCATGTTCACATTTAAACCCATCCCTGCATCCCTGCTACCAACCACCATAACCATAACAACACCGTAACCCATACATCATTATCCCTTCATACCATTTATCGTAGCCCCACTGCCCGTCACCAACATAACATTCACACAAACCCACAACCAAGTCTAACGCAGCCCCGCTGCTCACCCGAACCACAACAACACGCAAAACATCCCCATCACAAGCCACGTATCCAAGCCAACACCCACATGTTCATTATTCCATTTTGATCAACCGTGGTGGTCACACAAGGGTTCCATATTTTAAATCAACCAACTTTATGTGATTAACAAACTTCTACATTTAGCGAAGTTTCCATCCACAAAAACGGTCTAAAATGATAGGGAAACATTTAATTGCAAAAGCAAAGTCCCCCAATGACCGTGATTTTCTGTAGGCATAATCCCATTTAATTTAAAACGTATCAATAGGATAAACAAAGATAAACATAAAAATGTTCCAATCCCCTTTCTTTAACTAGTTATTATCTTTTATTAATGGTTCAAATGTTTTTCATGAAAAAAAGAGGATACCCACCCCTCATGATGCATAAATTTAGAGAGACGAAGGTATGATCCCTACCTCAATAGGTTTTGATCACAACACTCCCCGAGATCAACCTTAGAAGACATTTGTCGGCGTCTGTCACCTCTGTCGAGTCCCAGAAAAACATCCTTGGGTGGAAGTTGGAAAGTAAAGGCCGATGTGAAGACAACGGATCCATGCCCGGATGTTCCACCTCATCATTACGATCCCATGGCCACTGACGTATCATAAATTGGAGCTTGGACGAAGAAGTTATGGAAGAAAAGGATCCTTTAAGTCTCTTGGGAGAGCACTTCTCAGAGGAATGGGGAGGAGAGGGGTGAGTTGATAATGAGGAGGGGACCCCTCCTTTTTTAGGTGAGAAAAGAAAAAGTACAGGGTGTTTACTTTATGGTACACGGCATGTACTCGGCCATTTCACATGTTCACCACGTGGCTTCCAACATGGATTCCAACGTGGAACGTGGTCGTTGACTGGTCAATACACGGTTTGAAGGTAATGCATACGCGGGGAGGGACTACACGACATGTAGTATTGGATACACGGCGTGTACCCATTTATTTCACATGGCAAGGACACGACTCCAACACTGCACACGATCGTTGACTGGTCAACACACAGTAACTCGTACACGGGGGGAGACTACACGGCGTGTAGTTTGGGGTACTCAGCGTGCCCCCATTTATTTCACATGATAAGAACACGACTTTCAACATGGGGTATACCCAGCAAGGGGGTACATGGTGTGTACTCAAACAACATGGCATGTAGTTTCAAAATTCTGGAAATTGTGGGAAAACTCTATTTTACCATCCAGAACACTTTAGGGCCTTCTTTTTGACAATGTAATGGGCCGGAAAGGTCCGATCCATCACATCAGATACCTCTTAAAACATTCTCGTGCCTGAGAATTCAAAAACCAACCTAGAAAAAACCAACAAGATACCTCTTAGGGTTCTCGTTA
The DNA here is from genome assembly GCA_963277665.1 of Viscum album. Lineage (NCBI taxonomy): Eukaryota > Viridiplantae > Streptophyta > Magnoliopsida > Santalales > Viscaceae > Viscum > Viscum album. The sequence goes on along the minus strand of OY728133.1, from coordinate 1,438,700,980 downwards.
CAACAGGAACCCAATCAACAACCCTAATCATATGGGTTAGGAATTACTTATCCTATGTCGAGATATTATCCTCTTTAGGCGGCACTGACTCGCCTACACAGGTTTATTCGCATCCTCATTAATGTGTCTCGATTAAGAATTGGGTCTTCCCACTATCATAAATTAGGATTTTTCAACTTGCACTACCCCCGACACCACACAACCAACACACTACCCGAACATGTGGTTTGGGGAAATTCCTTCTCCTATGTAGAGATATAATCCACTTTATGATTCAAAGACTCACCCACACGGGTTCAATCGCATCTGCATTAATGCCTCTCGATTAAGCATTTGATTTTTTCCATTTTCCCACACATCCGGACATGATACACATTTCTATAGAGCAAGGAAACAAAAGGTCCCACAACTGACAACCCATGCATTCCATATATCAAAGGTACATCATATATCATCAACAGAAAGCTCATAAGAACAAGGGATAACTCATGTCAAAACAACTCCAGGTAATGAGCGTGCATTTGGGTCTCCCACTCCCATGTTCTCTCCTCGAGGCCGCCATGCCTCCACAATACACGAACCAATGGAATGGTTTGTCCACAGAGCACATTATCTTTATGATCCTAGATTATGAATAGTTATTCCTCAAAGGTCACATCTTCTCCCATATCTAACTCTCTCCAGTCGATAACGTGAGAGTCATCGTGTAAGTACCGACGAAGCTGGGAGACGTGGAAGACGTCATGAAACTTCTCCAACTGTGGTGGCAGGGCCAGGTGATATTCCACCTTGCCAACTTGCCTCAGCACCTCAAAAAGTATAATGAACCTAAGGGAGAGCTTGATCCATTTACCAAACCTCTGATTCCCCCATCAGGGGGAAACCTTCAAGAACACCTGATCTCCCAACTCAAACTCCAAGGGCCTCCTCCGACGATCAACATAAGACTTCTATCGGTCCTGATCCACATTAATCCTCTAACGTACAAGATGGACTTTATCTGTGGTACTCTGCACTACCTCTGGCCCAAGAGCACCTATCACACCAACAACTACCCAGCAATTGGGTGAACGAAATGGTCTTCCATACAAATCCTCAAATGGTGCCATGATAATAGTAGAGTGGAAGCTGTTTTTGTAAGCAAACTCTACTAAAGGCATGTGTCGTACCCATGATCCTCTGAAATCCAGAACGCATGCTCACAGCATGTCCTCCAACGTCTGGATTTTCTGCTCCGTCTTCCCTATCGGTCTGGGGGTGGAAATTATTGCTAAGGCGTATTTGGGTGCCAGAAGCATGCTGTAACCCCCTCTAGAATTGTGAGGTAGAACGAGTATCCCAATCTGAGACGATAGTCTTATGGAATCCAAGCAACCATAAAACCTTGTCTATATACCTCTGTGCTAAGGTACTCACCGGGCCCGACTCCTTAATTTCTTAGAAGTGAGCTGATTTCGTCAGTCGATCCAACACTACCCAGATATCATCATATCCTCCCTGAGCTCGGGGTAGTCCTTTGACGAAGACCATTTATATTTCATCCCACTTCCACCTGGGGAAATATAAAGGATTCAAAAAAACACTGGGAACACAGTGTTCGGCCTTCACTTGATTACACACTAGGCATTTAGCCAAAAACTCCACCACTACCCATTTCATCCCAGGACACCAAAATTGTTCCCTCAGGCCTCGATAAATTTTTGAAACTAACGGATGTACCGCCAAGGCTGAGCTAGGAACTCACAGATAACTCCCTCATGCATTGAATGCGGGACAAACAACCTTCCATAGAAAATCATCTCATGTCACCTATCCTCTGACCATCCTTCTGTTGTATTTCCCTGATCGACACGATCTCGCATCACTTCCTCCTCGGAGTCCCCGCACTGAGACTCTTCCACCTTCTGCAATAAGGAGGACTTTAACGTCATCTGAAACGAACATCCTCTAACACCTTCTTCCCTCGCATCCAAGTGCAAGGTGCCCAACTCTCCCAACACTATCCAAGCATCAGCAGATTCCCAAACCACATCCTTATGCGACTTCCTACTCAGGGCATCAGCCACAATGTTTCCCTTACCTTCAGTGTAAGAGATCTCAAAGTCATAGTCTTGGAGAAACAAGACCCATCTCTGCTACCACAGGTTTAGGTCATGCTGGGAGAAGATATAACGCAGTCTCTTGTGATCTGAGAAGACCACAAAGCACTCCCCAAATAGGTAATGTTGCCAAAACATCAGTGCAAACACTACTACTACAAGCTCTAGGACATGGGTGGCATAGTTACACTCGTGAGGGCATAACTGCCTAGACCCATAATAGATCACTCCCTTCTTCTGCATCATCACACACCCCAGTACAAGGCCACATGCATCACAAAACACTTTATACAACAACCCTACCTCTGGTAACCTGAGTACGAGAGCACTGACCAACTTCTCCTTTAGGTAGTCGAAAGCTTTCTGGCACTGCTCTCTCTATAGGAAGACCTGCTTCTTCCTAGTCAAAGATGTAAATGGAGAAGCAACTCGAGAGAAGCCCGAAACGAACATCCGATAGTAACCTGTTAACCCCAGGAAACGACGAACTTCTTCCATGATATTGGGTGCTACCCACGAAACGACTTCCTCCACCTTCGAAGGGTCCACTGACACTCCATGGTAAGACACTACGTTCCCAAGGAAGTGTACTTCTTGTTTCAAGAACATACAATTCGACAATTTCCCTTAAACCTGGTGGTGTCGAAGGACTTCCAATACTACCCTGAGATGCTCAACGTGATCCTCCTCTGATCTTGAGTAGATTAGGATGTCATCGATAAACACAACGACGAACCGGTCCAGAAACTCTCGGAAGACAAAGTTCATAAGTCCTGTGAACACAGCTGGTGCATTTTTAACTCCAAACGGCATCACTACAAACTTGAAGTGCCCATACCTGCACTTGAAATCCGTATTCGAGATGTCACTGTCCTTTACCCTCATCTGATGATATCTAGATCATCGATCAATCTTATAAAACCAACCTGATCCCCTCAGTTTGTCGAAGAGATCATCTATCCATGGATGGGGGTAACAGTTCTTTACTCTTACCTAGTTCAAACTTCAGTATTCTATGCATAGCCTGAGACCACCATCTGCCTTCTTCAAGAACAAAACTAGAGCACCCCATGGCGATACGCTGGGTCGAACAAAAACCTTCTCCATCAGATCATCAATCTGAATCCGCAACTACCGTAACTCCGAAGGTCCCATCTGATAAGGGGCCATCGAAATCAGACGGGAACCAGGCTGTAAGTCTATCCCGAACTCGAAATCACGTTGGGGGGGTAGAGTCACAACCTCCTCATGAAAAACATCGATGAACTCCCCAACAACCTCTGGGACATCCATCATCTCTGTATCAGCTGAAACCACTGATTGCCCACCTGACATGGAAAGGACAGGCTCTACACATCGGCTTCCCACCTGATAGATCCTCCTGCCAACAAAAGCTACACTTTTCCTATCCACGTCGGAGAACACGACTCTTCTCTGGAAGCATTCGATAACGGCACTAACAGAAAACAACCAGTCGATGCCTATGATGAAATCGTATGGCTGTATTTGAAACAGAAGTAGGTCCCCACTAGATTGATGTGGTCCCAACGTCAGCCCACATCCCCGGAAAACACAAGATAGGATCATCTAGCCTCCGACTGGCGTACTCAGAACCAGTGGTACGGAAAGTCTCTCTACGTCTAGTCCCAAAGAATGGGCTACACCAGGTGAAACAAAGGAGTGTGGAGCTCCTGAATCGAACAAATCAGAAACAAGAGTGCTGAACAAACAAATCATACCTCGCACCACCACTGGTCCTACTGGAGATATCAACTCTACTGTTTGCAACTCTCCACGCCCAGCTCCTCTTCCTCTTTGATGTCGTCCACCTCCCCGACCACGCCCTGGTTGAGGTCCCAGAGGAGAACCCTGAGGTCGGCCTCCTCCCACAAAGTCCGCCCTCAGAGGAGCACGGTCCTGCTACTACAAGAAGGGCCTCGCTGGCAACTGGTGCTGCTGAGGTGGGAGATGAACCTTCCCACCTCCACCGTACTGAGCTCAGGTCAAGAACTGACTCTGAACGTACCCAAAACCTCCACAAGAAAAAAACTTCGGTCTTCGGCTCGTGAAAAAGGGACGAGGTCCTGGAGATCTAAACTGGAACTGCTGGGGCCTACTCCCCATTTGCCGGAACCTAGAAGGTCCCATCGCAAGAGACCTGCTACTGACTGCCTTCCCCTTCGACGAGCCCGGCTGGATCCCCTCTAGTGGTGCACCTCTTAGTGAGTGCATCCTCTATACAACGTCTTCCTTCTTTTGTACCGCCATGTACTTCGAAAGGGTGAATGGGGTAATAGCATACTGGAGCAAATGACGAAGCGCCTCCTCGAAACGTCTCGCCCAAGACTCCTCATCCGGAAAGAGATCTAGAGAAAATTGCATGATATCCTTGAACTTGATCCCCAACTCTCGCACTGAAATACTCCCCTGCTGAAGGGAGTGTAACTACTGCTGCTTCTCCTCCTTGATCATGGAAGATAGGAATTCCACTCGGAATTCCTTCTCAAAGTCATCCCATGGAATCTCCGCCTCTATCCTCTCTCTAAGGTAGAGCATCCACCACTGTCGTGCCGCACTTCTCAGCTGACTGACTGCTAGTGGAAGCTAGTACTAACTCAGAGCATGAATCAAGGTAAAAACGATCCCTAGCTCCTCAAGACACCCCTCCATCTCCGTATCCGAACTACTACCCTTGTACTTCTTGAGGGTCTTCCGCTGGAATGAACGGAGAGTCTTCTACCACTGGCTATCTTCTGCCTCCCAGTCAATCCTCAACTGATCGACCGCCTGAATCTGCTGGGACTCGGCCGTCTGAGCCACCCAGGGATGACGTCCACGTGCCATAGCAATACGATAAACAAAGATTTCCTAAGCCCAAGTAGTACGGAAATTTCTCAGGGTTTCATTTTATCATTTTATTTCAATTTCATTCCCAGAACACCCAAATCAAGCAAAACACAATCATGATGATGCATGTACCATCCCTAGGGTCTCTACCCTATAATCATTATAGTCTTACTTAGTCGTTCGATAGGCTCATAGTCCTTGCAGCGGATCACAGGGGGCCCTAAAATCCTGTTTCATAGCCGGTCTTCCCTGGCCTATGTCATGCACCAAGATTAACTAACACTGTTTCCCTACAATCCCATGAAATCCTTACTATGCCTAACTCCATACTCCATCCTATCTCTCAACCATCAACTCTGATACCATTTTGTCAAGACCCCTCCCCCCCCACCAAAGATGCCCCTCCTGAGCTGGCAATGGTGAAAGGGAGATAATGACCCCCGAGTCCCGCCTCCAGAAGGACCCGGGGTGGTGACTAGCACCAAGGGTATGTGTTTTCACAAATATGAGAGGAATTAACTTTTATTTATTTAGGATCAGTAAATTGGAAAAGTCAACCAACAAAAAGGAAAACAACAAGTGTATATAAATAAACCCAAACCAATCCCAAATGCATGTTTAATCAATTTTATAACAAGGTACATGTACACGAATGCACAAAGTATAATAACAAAAGAAAAAAGAGTACATCAACTACAAGAACTCCAACTGTCTGACTAGTAGGGTCCCGCATGGCCCTGGTAGTCGTCCTGGAAACCTGAAAGTAAACATAGGGTGAGCATACAAGTATACTCAGTAGGGAAACCTAAATATCTCGTGCACAAGTGGGGAGACATAATAAAGTCCCGTGAGAACAACAGAAGAAACCTAGAAAGGAATTTGATCCACCCAACCTCACCAGCCACACTCACCAAAAACAAAATGACAACAGGTAGTAGTATATAAGAACAAGAGTATTTGGTACCCCGCACCATTCCCCATTAGTTGGTCGCTCTTCCTAATGGAAAACGTCATGACCCTGCCACACTCTCCCCGCCCGCACACACCTGGGCCACACAAACCACATATCCCGCCTGCACAAACCTGGGCCTCACATCCACGTATCCCACCCGTATAGACCTGGGATTCACAACCATGTATCCCGCTCACACGCAACTGGGCCTCACAACCACATATCTTTCCCGCACACACCTGGGCCTTATCCCAAAGATTCTTGGAAAACAGTAAAACCTTCCTGAAGAGTCTTGGGAAAGAACCACCCCAATAGAAACCTACCCGAAGAGTCTTAGGTGTAAGGTTACCTCAAGCCATCACAGCCTAGGGGAGAAGGAGCAGGAAGGAGCTAGTAACTAAGGTGAAAACACCCTATCCCATGAAATGGGATTGTTCGGCACTAAGTTCTCAACATGGGTGGGTTGCGATGAAACACAAAATAAATTGATACATATATGTATACCAAACACTCAGACCAACTTATGGCTTCTAAACATAGAAACTAAGCACGTGCCTTGGCACTGCTACTATGAAGCATGCATACAAAAAACAACCCCAACCCCATTTAGGTTTTCACATTTCAGCAGAATTGGTTTATTAGTTCCTTAACTACTGGACTACTATCCATAACCAATTATATCGATCGTTCATGAAACATATCCCTACCATCCATAAATCAAGTTAGGAAAACACAAGCATCACAACAAGTACTTTCTTATCAACCAACTAACCCCATTAATTATTATTTATGTTCTATTACCTAGACCCACCATTCATTAACTCTTCCACTTTTTATTTATTATTCACAACCCATTGCCCGTACTCATTTAAACCCATCCCTACAGCCCCGTTTCCAACCACCATAACCATAACAACACCGTAACACGTACATAATTATCCCTTGATACCATTTATCACAGCCCCGCTTCCCGTCACCAACATAACATTCACACAAACCCACAACCATGTAAACCATAGCCCCGCTGCTCACCCGATCCATAACTACTCACAAAACACCCCCATCACAAGCAACGTATCCAAGACAACACTCACATGTTAATTATTCCATTTTTTTCAACCGGGGTGATCACACAAGGTTTCCAGATTTCAAATCAACCAACATTACGTGATTAACCAACTTCCACATTCAATGAAGTTTCTATTCACAAAAACGGTCTAGAAAGATAGGGAAAAATTTAATTGCACAAGTAATGGCCCCCAACAACCCTGATTTTCAGTAGGCATAAGCCTATTCAGTTAAAAACATATCAATAGGATAAACAAAGATAAACATAGAAACATTCCCATCCCCATTCTTTAACCAGTTGTTATATTTATTTAATGGTTCAAATATTTCTCATGAAAACAAGAGGATACCCACCCTGCATGATGAATAAATTTAGAGAGACGATCGTAAGATCCCTACCTCAATAGGTTCTGATCACAAAGCTCCCCCGGATCAACCATAGAAGACGTCCGTCGGAGTATGTCACCTCTGTCGAGTCTCGGAAAAACCTCCTCGTGTGGAAGTCGGATAGTAAAGGCCAAAGGAAAGACAACGTATCCAAGCTCGGATGTTCGGCTTCATCGTTACAATCCTGTGGCCACTAACAAATCGTAAATCGGAGATTAGATGAAGATGTTATGGAAGAAAAGGATCCATCGAGTCTCTTGGGAGAGCTCTACTCAGAGAAAGGGGGAGGAGAGGGGTGAGTTGAAAAGGAGGAGGGGACCCCTCTTTTTATTGCAGAGAAAAGAAAAATTACACGGTGTGTACTTTATGGTACACGGTGTGTACTCGGTCGTTTCACATGGTCACCACGTGGCTTCCAATGAGAAACGCGACCGTTGACTAGTCAACACACGGCTTGAAGGTAACACATACACGGGGAGGGACTACATGGAATTTAGTATTGGATACACGGCGTGTACCCATTTATTTCACATTTCAAGGACACACATCCAACATGACACATGGTTGTTGACTGGTCAACACATGGTAACACATATGTAGGGAGAGGCTACACGGCGTGTAGTTTGGAGTACATGGAGTGCAACCATTTATTTCACATGGTAAGGACACAGCCTTCAAAACTAGGTATATCTGGTAGGGGGTACACAGTGTGTACTCAAACTACATGGCGTGTAGTTTCAAAATTCTGGAAACTGTGGGAAAAGTCCATTTTACCCTCCAAAAAACTTCATGGACTTCTTTTTGACAAAGGAATGGGCTAGAGTGGTCAAGTCCATTACATCAGATACCTTTTAAGACATTCTGATCCTCAATAATTCAAAAAAAACCAAAGGAAACCAATAAGATACCTCTTAGGGTTCTCGTTATAACCGGAACCCAATCAACAACCCTAATAAAATGGGTTAGGAATTACTTCTCCTATGTAGAGATATTATCCACTTTAGGTGGCACTGACTCGCCTGCACCGGTTTAATAGCATCCTCATTAATGCGTCTCGATTAAGAATTGGGTCTTCCCACTTTCATACAATAGGATTTTTCTACTTGCACTACCCCCAACACCACACAACCAACACAGTGCCCGAACATGTGGTTTGGGGAAATTCCTTCTCCTATATCGAGATATTATTCTCTTTAGGTGGCACTGACTCACCTGCACGGGTTCAATCGCATCCTCATTAATGTGTCTCGATTAAGGATCGGGTTTTCCCTTTTTCCCACACATCCGGACATTCTACACATTTTCATAGAACAAGGAAACAAAAGGTCTCACAACTGAAAATCCCATCATTCCGTATATTAATGGTACATAGTATATCATCAGCACAAAGCTCAGAAGAACAAGGGAAAACACATGTCAAGACAACTCTGGGTACTGAGCGTGCATTTGGGTCTCCCACTCCCAGGTTCTCTCCTCGAGGCCTCCATGCCTCCACAACACACGAACCAACAGAATGGTTCATCCACAGAGCACCTTCCCTTTATGATCCTCGATTTTGACTAGTCGTTCCTTGAAGGTCACGTCGTCTCTGATATCTAACTCTCCACAGTCGATAACATTAGAGTCTTTGTGTAAGTACCGATGAAGCTAGGAGACGCGAAAGACGTCATGAACCTTCCCATAATGAGGTGGCAGGGCCAGCTAATATGCCACCTCACCGACTCGCCTCAGCACCTCAAAAGGTCTGATGAACCTAGGTGAGAGATTTCCCCCTTTCCCAATCCTCTGCTACCCCCATCAAGGGGAAACCTTCAAGAACACATGATCTCCCACCTATAACTCCAAGGGCCTCCTCCGAAGATCATCATAAGACTTCTGTCCGTATGGAGCCGCTTTCATCCTCTCACGTACAAGCTGGATATTCTCTGTGGTGCTCTGCACTACCTCTGGCCCAAGAGCACATGTCTCACCAACCTATGCCCAGCAAATGGGTGAACGACATGGTCTTCAATACAAAGCCTCAAACGGTGTCATGCCAATAGTAGAATGGAAGATGTTGTTGTAGGAAAACACTACTAAAGGCAAGTGTCGTACCCATGATCCTCTGAAATCCAGAACGCATGCTCACAACATGTCCTCCAACGTCTGGATAGTCCGCTCCATCTGCCCATCGTTCAGGGGGTGGAAAGTAGTGATAAGGCGTAGCTGGGTTCCAAAATCATGTTGTAACCCCCTCCATACTCGTGAGGTAAACCAAGTATCCCGATCTGAGACAATAGTCTTCGGGACTCCATGCAACCTCACTACCTTGTCTACATACCTCTGTGATAAGGTACTCACCATGCCCGACTCCTTCATTGCTAAGAAGTTAGCTGATTTCGTCAGTCGATCCACCACTACCCAGATAGCATCAAAACCACCCTAAGATTTGGGTAGTCCTGTGATGATGTCCATTGAGATGTCATCCCACTTCCACTCGGGGACATCTAAAGGATGCAACAACCCACTGGGAACACGGTGTTCAACCATCACTTGCTGACACACTAGGAATTTAGCCACAAACACTGCCACTCACCGTTTCACCCCGGGCCACCAAAACTGTTCCCTCAGGCCTCGGTATATTTTTGAAACTCTTGGATGTACCGACAAGGCTGATCTATGGAACTCATGGAGAACTCCCTCACGCATTTTCTCCGAGACAAACAACCTTCCATGGAAAAGCATCCGATGTCGGCTATCCTCCGACCATCCTTCTGGAGCATTTCCCTGATCGACACGATCCCGCATCACTTCCTCCTTAGAGTCCCTGCACTGAGACTCTTCAACCTACTACAATAAGGAGGACTACACCGTCTTCTGAAACAAACAGCATCTAACACCTTCTACCATTACATCCAAGTGAAAGGCGGCCAACTCTCCCATCACATTCCAAGCATCAGTGGATTCCCGAACCACTTCCTTATGTGAATTAATGCTCAGGGAATCAGCCATAACATTTCCCTAACCTTCAGTGTAAGAGATAACAAAGTCATAGTCTTGGAGAAACTCAACCCATCTCTGCTGCTGAAGGATCAGGTCATGCTTGGAGAAGATATGACGTAGGCTCTTGTGATCTGAGAAGACCACAATGAGCTCCCCAAATAGGTAATGTCGCCAAGCCTTCAGTGCGAACACTATTGCTACAAGCTCTAGGTCATGGGTGGCATAGTTACACTGGTGAGGGCGTAACTGCATAGACCCATAACAGATCACTCCCTTCTTCTACATCAGCACACACCCCAGACCAAGGCCAGAAGCATCACAAAACACTTTATACAACAACTCTTCCTCTGGAAACCTGAGTACGGGAGCACTGAACAACTTCTACTTCAGGTAGTCAAAAGCTTTCTGGCACTGCATTCTCTATATGAAGACCTAGTTCTTCCTATTCAAAGATGTCAATGGAGCAGCAACTCGAGAGAAGTCCGAAACGAACCTCTGATAGTAACCTACTAACCCCAAGAAACTACGAACATCTGAAATGCACTTGGGTGCTACCCAAGAATCAACATCCTCCACCTTTGACGGGTCTACTGACATTCCATGATAAGACACTATGTGCCCAAGGATGTGTACTTCTTGTGTCAAGAACTTACACTTAGACAATTTCCTGTAATGATGGTGGTGTCGAAGGACTTCCATGACTTCCCTGAGATGCTCAATGTGCTCCTCCTCTGATCTTGAGTAGATCAGGATGTCATCGATAAACACAATGATGAACTAGTCTAGAAACACTCGGAAGAAAAAGTTCATAAGTCCCATGATCACAACCTGTGCATTTGTAACTCCAAATGGCATCACTACAAACTCGAAGTTCCAATACCTGCACCTGAAAGTCGTCTTCGATATGTCACTGTCCTTTACCCTCAGCTGATGATATCTAGATCATAGATCAATCTTGGAAAACCATCCTTCTACCCTCAGTTCGTTGAAGAGATCATCTATCCTTGGAAGGGGGTAACAGTTCTTTATTGTTACCTGGTTCATCCTTCAGTAGTCTATGCATTGCATGAGTCCACCATCTTCCTTCTTCATGAAAAAAACTGGAGAACCCCATGGTGATACGCTGGGTCGAACAAAACCCTTCTCCATCAGATCATCAATCTGAATCTGCAGCTCCCACAACTCCGAAGGTGCCATCCAATAAGGGGCCATTGAAATTGGACGGGCAGCAGGTTGTATGTCTATCCCGAACTCGACGTCACATCAGGGGGGGGGGGGGAGAGTCACAAACTCCTCAGGAAAAACATCGAGGAACTCCCCAACAACTTCCGATACATCTATCATCTCTGTATCAGCTGGAACCACTTATATCCCACCTAACCAGGAAAGGAGAGGCTCCACATGCTGGTTTCCCACCTGGTAGCTCCTCTCACCAATAAAATATACACGTTTCCCATCCATGTTAGAGAACACAACTCTTCTCCAAAAGCAGTCGATAATGGCACTAACAGAAAACAACTAGTCGATGCCTAGGATGACATCGTATGGCTGCATCTGTAACAGAAGAAGGTCCCCACTAGATTGATGTGGTCCCAACGTCATCCCACATCCCCGACAAACACAAGATATGCTGGTCTGGCCTCTGACTAGTGTACTTAGAATCAGTGGTATGGAAACTCTCTCTACATCTAGTCCCAAATCATGGGCTAGAGAAGGTGAAACAAAAGAGTGTGAAGCTCCTGAATCGAACAAAGCAGAATGAAGTGTGCTGAACAAACAAATCGTACCTCACACCACCTATAGTCCTGCAGGAGCTGTCAACTCTGTTTGCGTGCAACTGTCCATACCCAGTTTCTCTACCTCTCTAATGTCAACCACCTCCCCGACCACACCCTAGGCGAGGTCCCTGAGAAGCACCCTGAGCTCGGCCTCCTCCCGCAATGTCCGCCCTCGAAGGAGCATGGTCCTGCTGCTGTTGGAAGGGCCTCGCTGGAAATTGGTGCTGCTGAGGTGGGAGCTGAACCAGCACACCTCCACCATACTGGGCTTGGGTCGGGAACCGACTCTGAATGTGGCCAAAACCTCCACAAGAAAAACACTTCAGTCTTGAGCTCGTGAAAAAGGGACGAGCACCTGGAGATCTGAACTGGAACTACTGGGGCCTGCTCCCCACTGGCCGGAACCTAGAAGGTCCCGTCGCAGGAGACCTGCTGCTAACTGCCTTCTCCTTCAATGAGCCCGGCTAGATCGCCTCTCTTGGTGCACCTCACAGTGAGTGCATCCTCTCAACAACCTATGCCTTCTTCTGTACCACCATGTACGTCGGAAGGTTTAAGGGGGTAACATAATACTAGAGCGAATGACGAAGCGCCTCCACCAAACGTCATGCCCGAGACTCCTCACCGAGAAAGAGATCTGGAGAAAAGTGCAGGATATCCTTGAACATGATCCCCAACTCTCGTACCGACATACTCCTCTGCTGAAGGGAGAGTAACTCGTGCTTATTCTCCACCTTGATCATAGAATATAGGAATTCCTCTCGGAATTCCTTCTCAAAGTCAGCCCATGGAATCTCCGCCTCTATCCTCTCTCTGAGGTAGAGAGTCCACCACTGTCGCACTGCACTTCTCAGCTAACTGACTAATACGGGAACCCAGTACTCCCTCGGAGCACGAATCAAGGTAAAAGCGATCCCATGCTCCTCAAGCCACCCCTCCATCTCTGTATCTGAAGTACTACCCTCGTACTTCTTGAGGGTCTACCGCTGGAATGAACAGAGAGTCTTCTTCCACTGGCTATCTTTCGCCTCTTGGTCAATCCTCAACTAATCGACCACCTGAATCTGATGGGCCTCGTCCGTCTGAGCCTCAATGGGACGACGTCTATGTGACATAGCTGTATGGCAAACAATTATCACCTAAGACCATGTAGTAAGGAAATTTCTCAAGGTTTAATTTTATCATTTTATTTCAATTTCATTCCCAGAACGCCCAAACCAAGTAAAACACAATCATGATGATGCATGTACCTTCCCTAAGGACTCTACCCTATAATCAATGTAGTCTCAATTGGTCATTCTGTAGGCTCAGATTCCTTGCATCAGATGATAGGGGGCCCTAAAATCCTGTGTCCAAGCCGGTCTTCCCTAGCCTATGTCACACACCAAGATTAACTAACACGGTTGTCCTACCATCCTATGAAATCCTCACTATGCCTAACTCCAGACTTTATCCTATCTCTCAACCATAAAATCTGATACCATTCTATCATGACCCCCTCCCACCAAAGATGCCCCTCCCAAGATAGCAATGGTGAAAGGGAGATAATGACCCCTGAGTCCCACCCCCAGTAGGCCCCTGGGGTGGAGACTAGCAACAGGGGTATGTGTTTTATCAAATATGGGAGGCATTACCTTTTTTTTAGGATCGGGAAATAGGACAAGTCAACCACCAAAAAGGAAAAGAACAAGTGTATATAAATAAACACAAACTAATCCCACATATATGTTTAAACAATTTTATAACAAGGTAAAAGTACAACAAAACTCAAAGTACAATACCAAAAGAAAACAAGAGTACAGAAACTGCAAGAACACCAACTGTCCGATATGTAGGGTCCCGCATGGCCCTAGTAGTCCTCCTAGAAACCTGAAATTAAACGTAGGGTGAGCATACAAGTAAACTCTGTAGGGAATCCTAAAGCTCTCATGAAAAAGTGGGAGACATATTAATGTCCCGTGAGAACAACCGAAGAAACCTAGAAAGGAATTATATCCACCCAACCTCAGCAGCCACACTGACCAAAAATACAATCAGAACAGGTAGTAGTATAGAAGAACAAGATTATTTGGTACCCCGCACCATTCCCCCTTATGTTGGCTACTCTTCCTAACAGCAAACATCCTGATGCTGCCACACTCTCCCTGCCCGCACACACTTGGGCCTCACAAACCACACATCCCGCCCGTACACACCTGGGCCTCACATCCACATATCCCTCCTTCACACACCTGGGCCGCACAACCACGTATCCCGCCCGCAAACACCTGGGCCTCACAACCACATATCCCACACGCACACACCTAGGCATCATCCCGAATATTTTTGGGAAACAGTAAAACCTTCTCGAAGAGTCTTGGGATAGAACCACCCAAATCGAAACCTACCCGAAAAGTCTTAGATGTAAGGTCGCCACAAGCCATCACAGCCTATTGGAGAAGGAGCAGGAAAGAGCTAGTAACTAAGGGGAAAACACCCTCTCCCTTGAAATGAGAGTGTTCATCAATAAGTGCTCAACATGGGTGGGGTGCGATAAAACACAAAAGATACAGATACATATATGTATACTAAACACGCAGCCCAACCTATGGCTTCTAAACAGAGAAACTGAGCATGTGCCTCGACACTGCTATTACGAAGCATGCATACAACAAACAACCCCAACCACATTTATGTTTTCACGTTTTAGAAGAATTGGTTTATTAGTTCCTTAACTACCGGGAAACTATCCACAACCAATTATATCGATAGTTCGTGAAACATAACCCTGCAATCCATAAATCAAGTTAGGAAAACACAAGCAGTAGAACAAGTCCTTTCTTATTAACCTACCAACCCCATTGATTATTATTTCTGTTATGTTACCAAGACCCACCATTCATTAACGCTTCCACTTATTATTTATTATTCACAACCCATAGCCCGTCCACATTTAGACCCATCCCTGTAGCCCCACTACCAAGCACTATAACCATAACCACACCGTATCCCGTACATCATTATCCCTTGATACCATTTATCACAGCCCCGCTGCCCGTCACCAATATAACATTCAAACAAACCGACAACCAAGTTAACCGCAGCCCCGCTGCTCACCTGATCCACAACAACCCACAAAACACCCCCATCAAAAGCCTCATATCCAAGCCAACGCCCACATGTTCATTATTCAATTTTGTTCAACTGGGGTTATCACACAAGGGTTCCAGATTTTCAATCAGCCAACTTCACGTGATTAACCAACTTCCACATTCAGCGAAGTTTCCATTCACAGAAACGGTCTAGAAAGATAGGGCAACATTTAATTATGCAAGAAAAGGCCCCCAACGACAGTGATTTTCAGTAGGCATAAGCATATTCAATTCATAACATATCAATAGGATAATAAGAGATAAACATAAAAACTTTCCCATCCCCGTTCTTTAACAAGTTATTATCTTTATTTTATGGTTAAACTAATTCTCATGAAAACAATAGGATACCCACCCCGCATGATGCATAAATTTAGAGAGACGAAGGTAAGATCCCTACCTCAACAGGTTCTGATGACAACGCTCCCCCAGATCAACCTTAGAAGATGTCTTTCGGTGTCCGTCACCTCTGTCGAGTCCTGAAAAAAACTCAGGTGGAAGTCGGAAAGGAAAGGCCGAAGTAAAGACAACAGATCCAATCTTGGAAGTTCTGCCTAATCGTTACGATCCCGTGGCTGCTGACAGATCTTAAATCATAGCTCGGACGAAGAAGTTATGGAAGAAAACGAGCCTTTGAGTCTCTTGGGAGAGATCTGCTCAGAGAAATTTGGAGAAGGGTGTGTTGAAAAGGAGGATGGGACCCCTCCTTTTATTGGTGAGAAAATCAAAAGTACATGGCGTGTACTTTATGGTACATGCAGTGTACTCAGCTATTTCACACGGTCATCATGCAGCTTCCAACACGACTTCCAACGCGGAACACGACCATTAACTGGTCAACCCACGACTTGAAGGTAACACATAAGCGGGGAGGGACTAGAAGACATGTAGTATTGGATACACGGCGTGTACCCATTTATTTCACATGTCAAGGACATCGTTCCAAAACGGCACACGACCGTTGACTGGTCAACACACGGTAACACGTACGCGGGGAGAAACTACACAATGTGTAGTTTGGGGTACAGAGTGTGCACCCATTTATTTCACATGGTAAGGACATGGACTTCAACACAGGGTATACCCGGAAAGGGGGTACACGGCGTTTACTCAAACTACATGGAGTGTAATTTAAAAAATCTGGAAAGTGCGGGAAAAGTCCATTTTACCCTCCAGAACACATCGTGGCCTTCTTTTTGACAAAGGAATGGGTCAAAGAGGTCCGGGCCATTACAATACCCATATCAATGTGATAAATTTGACAACTATTATTGTTCGTATTGAAAAATATAAAACAACAATACAATTTTTCTTATCATGCTGGGTCGATGTTTAGTGTTAATTTTATCAATTTAAATACATATAAGTATAAGAAATTAATATTAATTTAATGAATTAAAATGTTACAAAACCCAATTTTTATGAAATAACATATTTTCAATAAATAAATGGATTTATATTTATCCAGTTACTATAATATTATTATATAAAATTTTAAAACATTTTATATATTATATTATATATAAATTTTATTAAAATCATTCACAACTAGTGATAAATTTATTATAATAATATATACATAAAATGGAGGCATAAAAATTATTAGAAAAACAATTCCATTATTTTAAAATGATTTATATTTTAACATAAAAAAATTAATAACCATATAATAAGTTTTTTAAATGTGTCATCCATGAAATTTAATAATTTAGTTTGTTCTATTCTTTGATAAAAATCATAAAACTATTTCATGTCATATAATATCTATATTCTAATAGTATATCATTGATTTTTTATAATTGTTTTTGTGTGTCACACAAGATATCGAAGAATTAATTTTATCAAAAAACAATTTTATAAAATATATGTGTGTTACATTAACTATTATTGATGTTATAACTAGTTTACATATCACTGACTCATTGTTAGGATCCACCTCTATATTTATGGTGGAGTATGCTCTCCCATTCTCTCTAGAACATGCAGGCTATTTTCATTAGTTTTCATCGAAAACCCTAATCTTAGTTCATTTGCTCACATACTGTCATTCTTTCCTTTTAGTTGAAACATTGGAGAATAAGATGAGCATTGTTAGGAGAATTATTTGCATCCATCATTTTTATGATATTATACCACCAGTAGTGACTAAGTATGTGCAATTCCTTCCTGTACATAAAGATCTTCCTTTTCCATATCATGAAATTTCAAGGTTATTTCATCCTATAATTTTTACAAATATGATATTGGACATTCATTCCACTGATAGATTTACCCATGTCACCACCAATGAAAAAAATCTAAATTCCACTTCATATCCCTATGGAATATATAAGATTCATTTATATCTAATTTGAATACAAGGGATCATATGAACATTTTATCAGAGGTGTTAGTGTCTCAATGTTCCAAATATTTTCACAAACCTGGACTTATCCTATAAAATAAAATTTCGTCTTTACATTTAAGGGAGAAAAAACATATATGTATATCAAGAAACAGTTTTTTGTTATTTATGTATTACCCTAATGAATTCAAAGTCCTTTTTTGAGTCTATATAAATCACACACCATTTTTTTATAGAGTGTGTGAGTAAAATATTAGTCGAAGTGATTTTTTCAAAATTCCTTCCACTCAATAGATTTGATCTATTCCTTAGGCCTTGTATTATTAAATAACGTACACAATTGATCTAATTATACATATATATGACAAATAATAAGGGTAAAATTCTCATTCATAGAAAAATAATGGATATTTAATATCATTTCAATGGAGTTGATTAATTTTTCCCAGATTAAATAATTGAATCAACCACAGAAAGATGTAGGCGTTTTCATATATTTATATTAGTTAAAACATTATCTTTATTTTTTCATTCATGATTTTCTCCTGATACATAATTCCATTTAGAAAATGATATAACAGAAAATTTATTATTAATATGTTCCTAACTCGTTCTACAATTAGGTTGTTCATTTCATTTGGTGAGTCTTCACATTTCCCCTCACATCGATTGTAGAAAATGTTCCTCCAATTTCCCACCACTCACTAAAAAATGGATTTATAGTGATCTTTCATTAAAACATATTAATTTCAAACATGTGAAACCATCAATATTAAATGGATAAATAATAAATTACATATATTAGTAAATGTTTGAATTTATATGATTCAATATATTTTATTAGATATCTATTACACAATGTAATATAATATAAGAATTTTTGTGACATTCATAATAGTTCATAAGGTTATTATTAATTTACCAATTGATATCCCCTAGAATTATCTTCATATATTATTAAAAAATCCGATTATTATGCATCAAGATTTTATTTAGACTTTCCCAATCCACACGTTTGTGGTTATAAAAACTACATACATTTATGCCAACATCACTTACACTTTTCGTACACTGATATTGTTGTATTTTGTTGGAAACAAATCACTCTATACATCACAAACATTCTATGATATTATTATCTACATATTCTAATCTATAAATAGATCTATATAGTTACCATTAACATTTTTTCATCAAACTTTCTAATTGTTAACTAAAAATAAACTATATTACCAACTTTAGTAACCACGACCATTTTACTCAAATTATTTCATCACTCCTAACATGACTATTAATTAAAAAATTGGGATAGAAAATTCCTAGGTTTGTCGGAAGAAAAGGTTCACAATATATCTAAACGAAAATAAAACATATATTCTTTATTTTATTCTCCATAATGAGCTCTAACAATCCTTCTATTCTCATAAAATTTCATATATTATCTTGGGTAGAATATTGATAAATAGTTATGCTAAATAGAACAAAATTGAAATAAACATAATTGAGAATCTTAACATGTATGTCAAATAATTAAATGATATAATAAAAAGAATGATTCATGAGTAATAAAATCGATAAATAATTTAATGGATGTTGTATAACAAAATCATATAAATATAGTAAATTTGAAATTAACAAAAAACATACATTATAATATGTCAATGATAATCCTAGAGACAACATCACTTGGTGAACAGAGTCCTATTGTGGGTTAGGTTCACCCCTAATCATGTACATGACATCTCATGAGACTATAACATCACACATTTCATAGGAGGCCTATTTAGTTACCTTCCCAGACATCACACTCATATCTTGTATATTTATAATTATCCCAATTATGAAAATAAATCATGAGTAAAAATCATAGTAATTACCCATGTTTAGAAAATGGGTTACATAATATTGCCTCACGCTATAATCGACAATGTTTTCTTAGAGAATGATTTCGAAAACATAACATAATCACTGTATTTTACCATAAAAAGAAAATATAGTTGGCTATGTATATATATATAATATAAATATATACATAATGTACTTGAATTATATAAAATAAATTATTATTATAATGTGATTTAGAAATATAATGTTCATAAACCAAAAGAAACTGTGGTTTAGAGAAATATATTACCTTGAGAATGAAAAGTCTCATGATTTATTTACCTTATTTAATAATAAAATTATGATAATTATATTATGATTAAGAACCATTTTCATGTATATTGTTCCTTTTATTTTATGTATCATCATGATATATTCATTTTAATTCATCTTTTTGGTTTATGTGGCATTTTTTGAAGATATATAGCTCATATGTCCAAAACTGGTTTCTGGAATTTACTATGGTAAATGAAAATATTAATTCACTATCTATAAAATAGTAGTAATGACATAACTCTAATTTTTATACCTAATTATTAATTTTAAAACAAAAAATTAATTGTTTGTATGGAAGAATAACTATGATGGGATCATGGAGATGGTCATTCATGTATATTCATGAGTAACGTTTTCCATTTTTTCGATGATCATGGTGGAAAGATGGTAACTATTATTTTATAATAAAATAATGATAATAATATCATAAATATAATATTAAATTTTAAAATACCCTTACAAATACCTTCAACTATTTACTAAAATTTTTAATCACATTTTATCATGAGGTTTTAGTATTAAACACACACGAAGATGTTGTCATCTTTAAAATGGATGGTTATGTAAGAGGGTATGTGATATATTAAATATTAAAAATAGTTATTATAAAATTATTATAACATATAAACATTAAAAATTTCATCATAAATATCTGTGAGTGGTGATGATGGAAACTGAATTACCTCTATTGGCAACGCAGTAGTCCTCCATACATATAATCAACGAATTCATTTCCCATCTGATAGAAAATGACATGGTTTTCAGTTCTGACCATAATAAAAATAATATAATATTATATGTGATATAATTGTGTTTTTATATTATAATTCTTGAATAATATTTGAAGGATGTGTAAGATGAAATATAACAAAGATACTCAGTTTATATCAATACCACTTCTTCAGGACACCAATTTTGTTTATTGATAACACCTCCCACGATTGGATAATTGATAAAAGAACGGATTGTAAGAAATAGGAAGTAAATTAATGAATTTATATGAATATTTATTTTTCTATCCAAATATATTTTGATATGTGGATTTCGATGGAGATGTAGTGTCCATTTATAAGAGATAATAAGTGAAATTATTATCAATACCGATGACATTTCAATAATATAATGTCACATTATTAAAACTAATCAATACTAATTATATATTGTAGTGAAATTAATCTTGGAATCACATTATAGAATTATTAATTGTGGTTCAGGATTATATTTTTGGTGTTTCATTCCACAAATCATATAAAACATAACCAATTATTACAATGTGAACACTTTAATTCAGTTTCTATTTCATTCATATAATCATTGAAAAATATTCATGTTTTTATTTAGGGACACATATTCAAAATTTTATAGTAACCTCATCTGTTGAAAAAAATCTAAACAATCTATGAAAACATTCTAAATTTTTTAATTTGAATAATAATCTCAACAAGGGACACAAAAAGACAAAATATGTTTTTCTAGTGAATAAACCATGAAATAACATATAAATTTTTTATATAAAAAATTCATTTTACCTGAAAAATATTATATATACTTATAAAATAAACATTATATTTCCTTCTTTTGAAATAAAATTATTACAACTAAAACTGATAATAAAAAGTAGAAATGTGATGTTGTTTCTTTAGGAGATCATTATCATAGAACCCTGACAAAATAATTACAAGGAACATTACAATTGGAATAAATATATGGATAACATCCACTGTAATTATCCCCATAAAATATTCATTACCCAATTCATTAGAGATATATATTGGTGCACCCATAATATAAGCTATATTAGGCTCACCCATGAGTGAAAATGGGGAACAACGATTTATAAACAATCTACAATGACCATGTCATGAATAAAACCCTTAAATGACTCTTTTAAATCTGTGGGAAAAACAATTTTATACATAAAAATATAAATATTTTCTTAAACCTCTTTTTCAAAACCATAATACCCATAAAATAGTAAATAGATATTTTTATTGATGAAATTTTTTAATATTTTAATGTAATTAAAAATTAAAAAAATGTTATTATAGTAGGAGAAGTCATATTCATCATTTACATTAAAATAAATCATTCCTTTTTTATTTTATAATGAGCTAAAATCATTACAATGAAAGATCCCATTTGGAATCAAATTAGTATAAATTTATTAAATTCACTTTATTAATTCTTAACTATCCAAATAAATACATCAAAAATATAATTTAATAAAATTAGTAAATGGAATGAAAAATAGAGTGTTAAGATAAAAATTAAAACATGATTTTTAAATAAAGTATCCTAACTAATTCATGAATTCTCACATGCATTTAATACAATCTAGATGAATAAACCTAAGAAAATTATTTAACTAGTTTATTAAAATTTCATCTTCATTATTCGATTTATTTTATTTATTATCATTTCATAAACAATTACGTAATCATTAATGTTAACATCATAAGTATTAATGAGTCTAAAAGGAAATTGGTTGGATGAATCTGTCCAAATTGGTCCTTAATATTTCATATCATGAATAATAATAATGAAATACTTATAATTTTTATACATCATCTATTTTTTGTATAAAATATAATGATGCTAATTATAATTGATTTATTTTATTATCATGGAGAGGAAATGTCATACATACTCATGGGTAATATTTCCATTTTTAAACAATCATTAGGGAAAGAAGGTAATTATTATTTTAACATTATAAAATTATTTTAATATAAAAAATAAAATATTATTTATTTAAATATGCTTATATATAAAATCCATTTGTTGTTGTGATAAAAATTAATGATTTCTCTTTTTGGATGTGGTAGTCCATGCTTACGCACAAAAAATATTATCATTTTTCATGGATTGGAATGGTAAGAAATTAACCGATATATTAACATTTCGTAATTGAAAATATTTGATGAAAATAATATATAAAAATTAATTTTATATTTATAACCATCCTCGAATGGTGGTGATGGAAAATAATAACATTGGTTCGCGAGGTGGTTGTATGTTTTACACAATTATAAAGGATTTCGTTACAATTTTATGAGTCATGGAGATTGATATAGGTTATGAAATTAATATAATAATATATCATAAAAATGGAAAATTTTATATCATTATATCATCATGGTTGATTAATATATGAAGGATGTGGAAGAATATATAAAACAACACCATTTGGTTAAAAAAATTCATCTCATTTGGAAAACGTACATTTTATAACACCTTAATCCATATAGGTATTGTATTATTACTAAGAATGAGCTACGGAATGTCAGGATGGATATATGTGATTGATTTCAGTTGATCATTTCTTATCCATATATATTTTTAATTGCGATGAGATAATTTTAAGTTTTCATTTATAAGAGGGAATCAGAACTCTTAAAATTTAATAAAACTATTAAATTATTATAAAATATATTTTATATAAAAATGGATCTAAATAGATTTTATTAAAATATATGATGGGGATTATTCTAAATACAATCAGAAAATAAAATTTTTACATTATTGGATCACATTGTAACTATAATATTTTTTTATCCCTTTGCTAACCATTTTCAAAAATAATGTGATGATAATGATTTTTATAGTTTGAGAAAAAAATACTTACTATGAATGGTTGAAATGACACATAAATGAATAATGAATTTTGGTTCCATCCATATACAACTCAAATGGAAGAATATTCAATTTTTTACAATTTAATATAACTTTTTAAAATATTATTTACCTAAATTACAAATAAAGTTATTTTTTTAACTACTGAATTACATTGAATTTAATGAAAACGGAATAATAATAGGAATTTTTATAAAATAATTGATAAATCCTTAAATAATTTAACATGAAAAATTTGGGGTTCCATTAAACATTTCAAATTATACAACTTCCAATATTATTATTATGAATTATTTTATTGTCCCACTAATTAAATAATTACTATATTAGTGTTGTGTAATATTTTAATGTAGTTATAGGCTAAAAAATTAAAAAAAAAATACATTGAAGATGATAAATTATTTATATTTTATATTTCTAATTTTAAACAAACATTTAATCGGTTCACCCACATGTTTAAAATATTATAATCTATTAAAAACATGACTTTTACCACAATAATGTTTTTTTGCGTATATGTTTTAATGGTTATGATCTCATACCAATGGATAAAAGGTCATTTAACAAAATAATTGGTAAATATAGATGATATTAAATCATCTAATAAAATAAAATAAATTGATTTGGTCCTTTTATAGTATTTATCATTTTATTTTTAATATTTATTAATAGAATTTCAATTAAATTTTGTAATATATATTAATATGGTTATTATTATTAATTTAAAAACCACAAAGGGAAGAATTAATAAACAAATTTATAGAAATATTTTTTTATATAAAACATCCTATAATAATTATTATACTTTTTTTACTAAATTCAAAAATAATGTTCACTTTAAAAAACCATAATTTGGATACATTATATGAAAATGATTTAATTAACTTTTTAATCTAATCCCTAATATAATTTTACATTATAAATAATGAAAATGATAATATACATTTCAGTAAATATACATAATTTTTACCCTACAAAAAAACCATTTTTATAATTTTATCATAAAATAATTCTATGATAAAATCCACTTGATGAGTTGAATAATGAATTTTACTTTTATATATTAAAATTATATATTTTGAAAATTAATCATTAAAATGATACCTTGTATGAATATATGTTAACAAAATGATTTCCTATTTTAGATTCAATAATTTTACTTCATATATTTATAAAAATATAATTTATGAATAACGTTATATAAGAATATGATTGATTCAATCACTAATTTGGATTTTACAAGATTCCCCCGTTTTGGAAGTTAGGTCCATGAAATTTTATTCACTTTCCACAAAGGTAGGGATAACATTCTCTCATATCATTTTTAGATTCCAATGTTATTTTTTCGACCATATGAGTATTTCCATAAAACTTTAACTTGACTTGTCACGACCTGTTCTCGGGTCCGTGTCGTGACTACCCCAATCTCGCCTTCCATGGGCCAGGGGCTGACGACTAGCACCAAAGAAATAAATCCATATCATTGGGAAGGAATGTACTTTACTAAACGTAAACACACAACAATTTATAAGTGGAATAAAACACTATTTAAGTAGTATAACAAGTGTGCTGAGAGTACATATGGGCTGGAATACAAGCCCAACAGTAAAGTACAGGGAAAAGACAAAATAGCAGGAAGGTGTCGAGCTACTCCCAGTTCGTCCTATGGAGTTCCTACTAGATGGGTAGATATAGATGGCCACCTCAGCTCTCCACATCCGTCTCTCCCCTCTGGGTACCGTCTCGTCATGAAGTCCACCTCTGGATACCGTCTCATCATGAAGTCCACCTCCGAGTACCATCCATCTCTACGAGCCTCAACCATGATCAGTGATGTCCGTCTTCTGCATCCAACACAATGAGGTGCGGCCATAACCCGTGTAGGGGTGAGTATAATGACACTCAGAAGAGATCCCGAGACCCACATGGTCTCACTAAATCCATCAAGGATAAACCAAAAAGAAAGATCTCAATAGATAACCTTTACATATATATATACCCATTCATATACCTAAGTTATCATGTAACCCATCTCAATCATGAGGAAAACACAATGGTCATTGACTCATCTCAAAGCAGAATTTTCATTAAAGATATTTAAACCACCACTTCTGAAGAGCTCCTCCTCTGTAGGGTACTGTGATATTATCACGACATTGAGGCGCTGCTCACTATCCTTAGACTACTGAGGTACTCCTCCTATCAAGTACCGCGGGTCTGCCACCAAAACATAGTAGTGCTCCTCGCTATGGGTCTATCACCCCAACACAGTAGTGCTCCACCTAATAGCCTATAGAGGAACTCCTTCTGTCGAGTGCCGTAGGTATGCCACCCAAACACAGTAGTGCTCCCCACCGTGGTTCTGCCACCCAAACACCTTTGTGCTCCCCACTGGGCTATTCAAGTCACTCCGACTCAAATCAGACAAGTAGTCATCAAGTCTTAGCCAGCTACAAGGTCTCCATACTCCGTACACTCGTCTCTGGGAGGATTCTCTCCACGAGCTTCTGGTCTATACTCCATGTATCACAATGTCCCCCAAAGAAGTATCTCAAAGGACCGCCTCGTCAAAGGGGTCTCAACGAAACAGACGGCGCGTCTATCAGACGCCCGGTCTGTGAGTTGTTAGTGTTTTAGTCCCGATGGCCTGGTTGTTTTCGTGTATGAATCAAACTAGACATATCTCAAATGTACCCCGAATTCCGATGGAGTTTCCTAAAAAGGAAACATTTCTCAACGTGATTACCTACGCCGCTGACGGTTCGTCAAATAGAAGTTCGGTCTGAGAGTGTATTTGTGTTTCCGTTCAAGGGGCCCAGTTGGTTTATATACTAAACCAACCGGACCGTACTCCAACCACATTCAAACCTCATGTGGAGTATGAAAAAACAACTGAGTCATCAAGAGGAATCCAACATAGTCGAAGGCACGTCAATCGGACGTTCGGTCCTCAAGTTATAAGTGTTTCCTCTCTAAGGGCCCAGTTGGCTTTGAGTTCAACCCAACCAATCCATACACAAACGTCACCAAAACCTTGAGTGTAATATATCTAATTGACTGTCTTGATCTAAGGAATCATATGCCACTGACGGTGTATCGGTCAGAAAAATGTACCTCAATATATTGTCGTTTAACTGAAAACGGTTCAAAAATAGGGGGTTTGGGCCCGGTTCGACCAGGCCCAACACCCCTTGGGTGGGCCCGAATCGGGTCTGGCCCGGTAGGGCGTGGCCCGGTGCGGCCAGCGCGGCCCGAACCGATCCGCATGCCCCGACCCGGCCCGGCCGGGGGAGGCTGGCTTGGCCAGTCGGCTGAGCGTGTTGTGCCAAGCGGGGGGCACAACCCCCGCTGATGGATACCTCCGGCGCCCGCTGGCGCTGCCCCATCTCCCGGATCCCATGCAGCCGTGGGATACATCGGACTACCATCACGACTGTTTCCGCGGTGGGTTCCCTCCGGCGGCGCGCTGCCGCCGCTAGATATCGGTGTCGCCGTGCCGGCGCTGCGCATCAGCAGCGGCTTCCGCGGACCACCGGACGCGCTCCGGTGGTCTGATTCACCCACCACATGTGCCTATGGCTCTCTCAGGACCTGATCTTCCCTAAGACGGCTTCCTAATTCCGTTGTGGTACCGTTTCATCATCACCCATCAATCTGCGCATAGACAAACAATCTGTGGAGGGTCATCGGGCCGTGTTTGTTCGGGCTGCGCCCTCCATGTTAATCGATAGCAATCGGTCGAACAATAATGAAGTTCAACGAAAAACGAGGCACAAATTTAATCAATTTAAATTGACCTTAATTTCCAACAATTCCCCATAAACAATTATTCCCTACCCACAAATAAAATCATTAACGGATCAACTTGTTAATGAATTGATCTGTGTTCTTTGTTTTAGGAGGGAAAAATCATGGGAATATAAACATACTCAAATTAAACCCCTACCTCATGAAATATTTCTGATAGCCAAGCATCGTGGATGAAGGTGTCACCAAAGGGCGGACGTCGGCTCGTTGACGAATTTCCCACATCAGTGTCTCCTTCCTTATTGCGAAAAAAGGGGAGGATAGAGAATCGTGGTTGTCGTGTCCTTCTATGTTGAAGGGTCAACGTTCTTCGTCGTATAAGAACCGTCCTTCGTTGAGGATGAAGTTCTTCAAAAACACTTGAGTTCTCCCAATTCCTCCTCACACAATAAGTTCCAACCCAAATAAAATAAGGCTTCTCCTTATTATATTTAATCTTTCCATGCATTCAAATTTCAAAATTCAAAAACTTAATTTATTTAATTGAAGAGGTTCAATCAATTAATTAAGGTGTGTGTTGGAAAGAATTAAAGAGGGAGAGAGGGGAGATGAATAGTTACTCAATTTAAGGAGACTTAACAATTAAGACGGGGGTTTAAAAAGAGTATAGGGAATGTGAATGGTTGTGGCTCGTATGGGACACACCTCACTAATATCCTCACATGGGTAGTTAGGTGTTTGTGGGTCGCACCCCAACTCTCCCATGTAGGATATAACCACATTAGTTATAAAATAAAATTGTTCCACAATTTTATTCACTTCTTATTTAATCCAAAAATTTTAACTTCTCCTACCATGTAAACGCATCTGTGGTAATGGTCCCCTTGTGAAATTATTGGCATTGTGAGTTAATCAGTGCCCTCATATTTCAATTCCAAGCAACGGTTCAAAGGATAAAAAAACCTTCTCTCTCGTTTACTGAATGTACCCGAGCTAAACTATGAAAATTGATTCCAGGCACACTGAGCCACATAATTATGTGCCGTTAGAAGCCACCGACTCATAAAATTCAAAAAAAATTAAGAAAAAATATTCCATGAATTTTCCGGGTCTTTACATTACTATCACCTCAGGATTTATGTCCCCATAAATCTACAACAAAAACTAGGGAAACTAAAGGAGGTACAAAGAATGAATCTGAAACTACCACTCCCATGTGCTCTCCTAGTGGTTTTCATGCTGCCAGCGAAAGCACACAATAGGAATCGACCGTCCCCGTAGGATCCGCTCCTAGTGATTCTCATCCTCTACTGGAACCCGTGAATGTCGCCCCATCATTGATGTCCAGCAATACATGGTCGATGATGACAGATAGGTCGTGCACACATCCTATCAGTTGAGATACGTGGATGAAGTCGTGCACCCGGTGCATCTGAGGTCGAAAGGACAGGCGGTGTCCCACCTTGACTACTCTGATGGGAACCTCGAATGGTCCGATGAATCGACGAGATAACTTGATGACCTGGCCAAAACTCCGTAGACCCTGTCGAGGTGAGACCTTTATGAAGATGTGGACTTCACACACGAACTCCAGCTGTCTCATCTCTTATCTGCATAGGACATATGTCTGCCCTATGCAGTCTTTATCCTCTCCTAGATGATCTGCACCTTCTCCGTTGTAGCCTGATATATCTCTGGTTCTAAACGTGCTGACTCCATCACTATCCAGAAAGGATATCTGAAATGCGGCCAGCTTCTATCTCGATACTCCCAACATCTGAATGCTCGATCTCTCACTAAATGAATCTGTTACAATGTTCCACTCCCCAGGAGTATAAACTATCTCAAAATCAATGTCAAAGAAGATTTCATGCCATCACTGTTATCTCAGGTTCATGTCTTTATAAGAGAAGATACACCTGAGACTATTGAGTTGGAGTGAACCATAAACTGTTCGCTCAATGAACAATCGATGAGACTAGACAATTTTAAGAACTCATCTCCACCCTTGTTCGTCTAAATTATACCAAAGAGATACTGAGATGTCACCTCTACCAAAAAGAGAAATCTGTTCTCAACCCCCTAAATGAACCATGATCTTCGCCTAATACAGTCAATACTGACATGAACGATATTATGTCATGCCATAGACGAAGTTGTAAGGACTAAACATTACTACCAAGAGATCCAACCGTTACTCTGACCTTCAAGGTTCGAGTCAGACTGTCGGAATCAGTGTGTGGTTAATGGGTCTCCTCCAGTAGGAATCTCGCAAGTGAGGGTCATGCCATCAGTTTTAACTAGAACCTTTTAGTATCAACCATACAAAAGGAATAGGAAAGAAAATGTCACAAAGATAACTGTCTTTTATTACTGTAGATAAATGTACAAAGACAAAAAAAATTTAACAATGACAACATGGAAACTATAAGCACCAAAGACAAAGGCCTCCATGTCTAGAACTAGTCCTGCTCCTATCCACCTGCTTTTGGAGCTCCTTTGTCGTACGCTTCTGCTTCCTGAGGATGTTCTCTCCCATAAAAACCCATTCCCTACAGTCGGGGTGGATTTATTCCTCTTTTCCTGGGAGGTCATTTATCTACCTACTGATTGTTTGTACGGATGGTCGGACAGTCACGTGACATGTAACCAAGCCCTCCACATGTGAAACACTATCCATTTCGGGCACGCCTGGCTCTGACTCCACCCCTGGTGCCCTATACTATTGATCCTGAGTCGCGTGTTTGACCAAATATTGGCCTAGTCCGCTTGGAATTCTAGGTAATCTGTCTACTACCGGCTGCAGAATACTCTTCTACCGTTAGAAAACCCAGAGGCATGAGAAGCAGCTCCTGAGCATGCCCAAAGTGTAGTGTCGCTGGAATATACTCCACCCTGAAAAAACTCTCAAAATATCCCTAGGTGAAGGTCGTCTCGTCGCAAAACTGGAGCATCTGGCTCAACCACCTCTCATATGCTCCCTGAAAGAGACTAATATCTCGGTACATCATCAAGTCAGCAGGTTTCCCAACTATGTGGAAAGCACGTGCTACAAACTCTAACCAGTAACCCGCCATATGAATACTTGACTCGCCTCAAAACCTCAGAGGCCCCTGTCGCTGGAACTCGTGCAACGTGCCCAAGTGGCGTGAACTCTCTACTGGTGTCTCAAATGGTGGAGGGCCCTGTACTGAAGCATTGATGATTAGTGAGATATCATTGTAATCCCCACTCGGTACCCACACTGACTAACTGGGTGAATACATCCAGAAAGAAACAGATGTCACACCGTCAAATGATTATGCAAGGTGAGATGACCTGGTTTGAGCTAATTTAAATGAATCTTTTGTAAACACACACACAATTAGTGTTTTCGAGCACTGAGTTGGAAATTAGTAGGCAGGGTCCTGGTGTATGGATACATCGTCCGCCGCAATAACATTGGACTCCCTGAACTGAAAACTACACTCGGTATGCTTAAAACTATTGCTTCACAGAAAGAAAATACTAGAGTCATATGTTTTGTGGTAGAACCGACGTCATCTGGTACCAATTTTTCATGACCCGTACTCGGTCCTGTGTTGTGACAACCCCAAGGCCGCCTTCCATAGGCCAGGGGGTGGCGACTAGCACCAAAGGCGTAAATCCCTATAACCAAGAAAGCATTGCCTTTATAAAACGTAAACACAAAACAGAGTACAAGCGGATGCAAACACTAAGTAAGAAAAATAACAAGTGTGCTGAAAGTACAAAAGGGACGGAATACAAGTCCAACAGTAAAGGAAAAGGAAAAGTCAAAATAGCAAGAAGTTGTTGAGCTACTCTTGGATCGTCCTCTGGAGTTCCTACTTGATTGGTAGGTACAAATGTCCATGTCATCTCTCCACGTCTGTTTCTCACCTTCGTGTATTGTCTCATCGTGAAGTCCACCTCCAGGTACCGTGTCATCATGAAGTCCATCTTCAGGTACCGTCTCGTCGTGAAGTCCACCTCTGGGTACCGTCCTTCTCTACGAACATCAACCACGATAATTGATGTCTATTTTCTGCATCCAACACAACGAGGTGCGGGCATAGCCCATGCAGGGGTGAGTATAACGATACTCAGTAGGGACCCCGAGACCCTCAAGGTCTCATTAAATCCAACAAGGATAAACCACAAAAAATATCTCAATAGATAACCTTTACTTTTGTATATGCCCATACATATACCTATGTTATCAGGTAACCCATCTCAATCATAAGGAAAACACAAAGGGCGTTGAATCACCTCAAACCAGGATTTTCATTAAAGATATCGAAACCACAACTGCTTAAGAGCTCCTACTATGTCGAGTACTGTGATCTTGTAACGACTCCAAGGCACATCTCACTAACCTTAGACTGCTGAGGTTCTCCACCTGTCGAATACCGCGGGTCTGCCACACTAACACTATAGTGCTCCCCGCCAGGGGTCTGCTACCCCAACACAGTAGTGATCCCCTTAATAGCCTACAAAGGTACTCCTTCTATTGAGTACCACGGTTCTGCCACCCTAACAGAGTAGTGCTCCCCACCGTGGGTCTTCCTCCCAAACACATTAGTTCTCCCCACTGGGCTAGTCAAGTCACTCCGACTCGAATCGAATAAGAAGTCATCAGGTCTCATCCAGCTACAAGGTCTCCGTACTCTGTATGCTAGTCTCTAGGAGGATCCATTCCATGAGCTACTGGTTGATACTCCAAATATCACAATGTCCTATGAAGAATTATCTCTACAGACCGCCTTGTCGAAGGGGTCTCATTGCAATAGACGGCGCGTCTATCAGACGCCCGGTCTGTGAGTTATTAGCCTTTTAGTCTCAGGGGCCCGGTTAAGTTCATGTATGAATCAAACCAACTGTATCTCAACTATACCCTGAATTCCCATGGGGTATACTTAAAGGAACCGTTTCTCAACGTGATTACCTACATCGCTGACGGTTCGTCAAACAGACATCCGGTCTGAGAGTTTATTGGCTTTTCCGTTCCAGGGGCCTAGTTGGTTTATAAGCAAAACCATCCCAACCATACTCCAACAACATCCAAACCTCAAGTAGAGTATTCCAAAAGAACATATTCATCCATATGAATCAAAAATTGTCTACAACACATCAATCGGATGTCAAGTCCTCATGTTATAAGCGTTTCCGCTCTAAGGGCTCGGTTGGTTTCGAGTTCAAACTGACCCGGCCATACACAAACATCATCGAAACCTTGAGTGTATTATACCAAATCGACTGTCTTGATCCAAGGAATCCTAATCAACTAACAGTTCGTCGATCGGAGGTCCTTAGCTCATGATATGGCCATTTAACCGAAAATGGTTCGAAAATAGGGGGTCTGGGCCCGGTCTGACCCGGCCCAACACCCCCTAGGTCGGCATGAACCTGGGCGACCCGACTCGGGTTCGGGTCCAGCCCGGTAGGGAACGGGCCGACCTGGCTGGCACGGCCTGGCCCTTCCGACGTGGCCCAGACCAGTCTGCATGGCCCGCCCCTGCCCGACCGGGGGAGGCTGTCTCGGCCAGTCGGCCGAGCGTGTCGTGCCGAGTGAGGGTCGCAGCCCCCGCTGATTGATACCAACGGTGCCGGCTGGCACCACCCCGCCTCCTAGATCTCGCACAACCGTGGGATCCATCACACCACCGTCGCAACTGTTGTCACGGCGGGTTCCCTCTGACTGCGCGCCGCCGCTGCCGGACGCCGACGTGGCGCACCAACAGCGCCTTCCGCGGACCACCGGACGCGCTCCGGTGGTCCGATTGGCCCACCACTTGTTCCTAGGGCTCTCGCGGGACTATATCTACACTGAAACAGTTTCTAAATGCCGTTGTGGTCTCGTTTCATCATCTCCCATCAATCCACGCATATACAAACAATCTGCGATGTTTTTTTGTGCCATGTTTGTTCGGCCCACGCCCTTTGTGTTAATCGATAACAATAGGTCAGACAACAATTATGTTCAATGAAAAATGAGGCACAATTTTAAATAATTAAAATTGATCATAATTGTAAACAATTCCCCCTCAAACAATTATTCTCAACCCACAAATAAAATCATTCGCGGATCAACATGATGATGAATTGACCCGTGTTCTTTGTTTTAAAAGTGATGAATCATGGGAATATAAACATACTCAAATGAAACCCCTACCTCAAGAAAGATTCGTGGTAGCCGAGCATCGTGGATGACAGTGTCAAGAAAGGGCGGACTTCGGCTCCTTGATGAATTCCCAACTTCAGTGTCTCCATCCCTGTCGCGATGAAAGTTGAGGATGGAGTTTCATGGTAGCCGAGTCGTTCTACGTTGAAGGGTTGATGTTCATCGTCGGAGAATAACTGTCCTTCGTTGAGGATTAAGTCCTTAAAAAACTATAGAGTTCTCCCAATTCCTCCTCACACAAAAATTGACACCCAAATAAAATAACGACTATCCTTATTTTATTTAATCTTGTCATGCATTCAAAATTGAAAATTCAAACACTTAATTAATTTAATTGAAGAGGTTAAATCAATTAATTAAGGTGTGTGTTGGCAAGAATTAAAGAGGGAGAGAGGGGAGAAGAAGATTAACTCAATTAAAGGAGTGTTAACAATTAATAAGGGGGTATAAAAAGAGTTTTGGGAATGTGAAAGGTTGGGGCTCGTGTGTGCCCCACCACACAAATATCCTCACATGGGTAGTTAAGTGCTTATGGGTCCCACCGCAACTCCCCCATGTAGGATATAACCACATTAGTTATAAAATGAAACTGTTCCACAATTTTATTCACTTCTTATTTAATACACAAATTTTAACTTCTCCTCCTGTGCAAACAAATCTGTGGTAAAGGTACCATTAAGCAATTATCTACGTTGCGAGTTTATCAGTGCCCTCATATTTCAATTATGAGCACCGATTCAAAAGATAGAAAAACCCACTCATTCATTTACTAAACTTACCCAAGCTAAAATTCGTAAGTTGATTATGGGAATAATAGGCCTCAAAAATAAGTGTCGTCAGATGCCACGAACTCGTAAAATTTTAAAGAAATTAAGAAATAAAATTCAATCAAATTTCTGGGTTTTTTCATGACTAATAAACATATTTTCAACATGTTACCTTTGGGGAAAATAATATGAACCTGTTGTTCCTCATTGGAATGCTTATAATTAATCAAAACTACCTCAATGATCAACAAATGAAAAGACAATGAAACACGATTTATTAAAATTAAAACAATAAATATTAATTTTACCTTAGATAAACTCAATGGAATGGAAAATATGTAATAAAGTTATCCTATTTTATCTTTGATTAAAAACATACAGATTAACTATGGATGTAACTTCCAATTTTTACCGAAACATATCACATTATTTTTTGTAGATTCATTAAAAAAACATGATATCCATCCTTTAAATAAATGATATTTCCTATTATTATTTTCATAACATTTTTACCAATGTTGATCCCTCCTTATATAATATTTAATCATCTACACATTCTCCACAATTTCATTGATCATATATTATCCTATCATGTTCCATTCTACAATCCATCACTACAATCTACTATCTATGAATGCTTTCCATATAAATCATCTAATTTTTAATCTATATACATTAATGAAAAGTGATATTATATTAAAACATAACAATAGAAATATGATTATCTTAATATCCCTATTAATCAATTAAAGAATTGTGAAGCACTTATTTCATGGTATTAATCATTCAGTTATATTTTTTACCAAATTGATGATGAAAATATATACGAAAACATAATTTCATACCCAATTACATCAAAATTACATTCAAAAAACAAGTAGTGTACATGAGATCATAGTCAGATATAATGGATATTGGAACCAATTGAATGATAACCATTTCTCTAAGGTACATATGAGAAGGTTAATTTAAATTCAATATATCTCGAATGGGAATGAAATGTAATGATTTATTTAAAATATCAACAACAACCAAATATCATTATTACATGAAGAATTCATTTTTAATCCCATAATTGAATCCACGTATATGATTTCCCATTTCTACTTTGTTACACAGAAATTAATAAAAATCCCCTTTTGAAATTTTTCTTCAACATTAACCTTTTATAAAGTCAGTCATTATATGGTAATATCTTCAATATATCTTTTTATTCCATTCCACCAATTATACTATCAAATATATCTATACATCATACAGTATCAAATATGAATTTATACGAGGAAACTATAAGCATATTTACCCAATTCTATAGTCAATTAGAAATACCAAGGCAAACATGATATCTTTTTAAATATCAAAACGTATTATATTTCATCATTAAATTCTAGAATCATAATTTTATTAAATAATTCAACAATTTCTTGCACCTCGTTCCCTTCTTTCTGTGTGTGTTTAATTCTTCTTGATAGATGTATTTATACATAGACATGATGAAAAATATTGGATATTCCTAAATAAAAAATTTATAGAGAAATTTTTTGAAATCATTATCCAATTTTTTAATGTTCCTAACATAACATTTTTTATTTAGAAACATTATTCCAATTAAAAGCATCAACAACACAATTTTTTACAGGATTATAAGGAATTTTGAAACCATAGTCCATGATCAATTGTATCCATATTCTCTTTATCATTTTCAACTCTTCCGAAGTGAATATATACCTCAATACTTTTCATTTTATATATTTCACATTTTACTCTATATAAATAATTCATACATTTTTTTATAGAAAAAAAACATATAATATAATTCCAGATTTTATGTATAATAAATTAACTCATGTGTTTTTATTTGTTGTAAACCATAATAAATTAATTGATAATTCCTTATCTTAACACAACCATTTCCCTTCAATGATGCGTCACTATAGATGAAAAATTCCAAATTTCTTGAATGAAATTCCAAAACAAGTGCATTAAAAATTCAATGTTTTAACTTATTAAAATCATACTCAAATTATTTAATCCAAGTAATTATAACACTTTTCATTTTACTTTGTCCATGATATAGGAAACTGAGAAACATTTTCAATTTTTTTTGGTAATGATCCACTAAACCAACAATTCTATGACTCCATATGAAATTTTATAGTCATGGTCAGAATTCAGGAAACTTTTTTTATAAGGTTTAATACTTATTTCAGATTTATAAACAAAATTACTAAGGAATGTAATATATTATAACTAGAAATCCCAATTTCTAAACAGACCATATATTTTAATTTCATTTAATGGATACAAAATAATTCTTATGTGAATTTTATGATCGTCATGTATTTTAGAATATATGAATATAGCATCAATAAACACATGCAAAAAAAATATTTAAATAGTCATGGAAAACACTATTTATCATATTGAAAAAAATGGTGGATTACATTCCCTAAAGGGAATGTAAACTAATAATTACCATATCTAGTTTGAAACATAGTCATAAAAATATTTTCCATAATCATATTTTTGTGATGTTTCACTAACCTAATATCAATAATTGAAATATAATGATTAATAAATATTTTATCAAAAAATTCATCTATATGATTCAATGGTTAGTTTTTAAAAAATATAGTTTCATTCAAAAATATATAATAAATAAAATTTAGCATTTAAATACCATTTGTTTGACAAATATAATCAGATCACCCCATGGTGGAATTAAAAGATGAAAGAAACCATTTTCTATCATATCTTGAAACTAATTTGTCAAATACAAACATTCTACATGATCCATACAATATGGGGTTGTTGAAATTAGATTAGAATCAATTTTTAATTCTTAAATAAACATGGCATCTCGATTATGTTTAACACTATGAAATTTATTTAAAAAATATTTTATATATTCATTCACTACTAGAGCATATCTAGTTTGTAAAATTTCTTTAATTTCAAAAATATGACAATGGTAACATTAATTTCCATTTATAATAAAGTTCATATCATCATCATATAATATCAATGGAATTGAATCACCAAACATAACTTTATTTATATATAAATTCAACTTATCCAAATAATCTAAAAGCCAATCCATGTACAAACTAATGTTAAACTCTACCATGGGTAGTTCATATTAATTTTTTAGAATGGACATTCTATTGATAAAAATAAGATGATTTATATGTATACTCATTATTTTAATATTTTCACATTAATTTTCACCAAAATTTCAATCATAATTTCTAGAGATGACATTCAATGTTCATATTAAAACATCTAAAAAATGATGGAATGTGAATATGAAGAATAAAAAATGTAATTGGAATAATTCAAATAAATATGTATCATACATGTCAACACCTAATTTTATGGCCCATCATGAAATATAGTATTAAAAAATTATTTTACCACATCATTCATTCTTCTTTAACGTGGAATTAAATACTTTTTAAATAACATTGGAAACACTTTTATGTAATTTACTCTCTCATTACCACTAAATGAACACACCATTTGATTGATATCTATTACACCATTTATTGATTGGTTTGGATTTTATTCAATTGTATCATAAACCTATGGAAAAAATCATTCACATTAGTAACACTTCCCAAACTATATAAGTCATCCTCCATGTGATTTTTTCCACACCGTCCTAAATATGGGAACATGTTTTTATTAAAAAAGAATTATATTGTTAGATTTTTTTTTCTATTTAATAATATCTATACCACTTCATAAACTTGTCATCCTGAGGAACATATGTGATAGAAAAATATATCTCCACATTATCAAAACAATGAACAATGTTTTCGTATAATTAAATGTATCGTGTGGCCAAACCTAATCATAAGCATCATTTCAATACTGATTTAAGTCAATTAATTTTGCTATCAATATGTAGACTACTAATTGGTGTTTACATATCCAACAATGTATTGATGGATTCATATTAAACTGATAACTATTTAACTTTTCCCTCATTACTAATATTTACTTCTCCATTCATAGTTTGGTGATCTTATGGAAATATTTATACACCAACACTTATTAAATGATACCAACTACATGGAATCAATAAAATCTCAATCATTGAAATTCATATAAAAAACCAACATATATCTTACTCACATTTAAAATGATTAACTCTAGGAGATACAATTTAATGTTACAAAAACCCATGTATTCAAATATCTTTTCTAGTGCTTTGATTCATACTTCAACAACCGCTAGGTATAAAGATTCACAAAATACTAGAGTATTGTTTCTCATAAAATGATTCACTATCATCATGTTCTTCTATAGCCGATTTAGTTTATTTATATAATAGATACTTCCACAATTAACATCATTCCTCAACTAATATATTACAACAAAATATTACTCAGTTCTAATTTCATCAATTTTAGGATACTGATTGGGGCGATGATTTCTCTCTTAATATCACCATAATACTGCATCCATATATCAAATATGGAAATATATTTTGATAATAAATAATTTGGATTATCCATAATGGCAATCATCAAATGATTTATCATTTCAAATTATTCACAATGTACAATATTTTAACGGTATTCTATTAACTTTAGCATAAACTGTAATGTAATGTAATCCTTATACAGATACCAATAGTAACAACTCATCCATAAACATTATATAGTCTCGTAATGTTAAAATAGAGTTCAATTTCTTGATTTTCAATGACCATTATGGTTTAGTGTTTTAGATAGATAATTCATTTTACATTATTGTCCCATGTAATAAAAAATTAAAATTTCTATTAATTACCATTTTTTTCAAAGTAAAAACATTTATAAATAAACATATTTTCATTTCAATTTTTTTTTTCAATTTTCATCTTTATATCATCCATTTTCCAGATCTTCTTTAAAACCATTTGAAAAAAATATAGATGTTTAATGTTAACACAATCACAAGTAAGGGATATAAAAAAGAATTGATTTTTTAGTCTAGTGAACAAAATTAAACCAATAAAAATATTTTCATAAAAAATAAATTTTATCCTTATTGGAATAATATTTCATTAAAAAGGATCCAGTACCAAATATATCAAATTCAAAACAGCCATCAAGAGTATTAATAAAATGTATAAAAGTTATGTAGGTTCTTTGGCATATCATTATCATAGAACACTTACAGAGCCAATAACTAAACACCTACAATTGGGATAACTAAAAGGTTTAGATCCAATATTTTTATCCTAAAAATATTATAATAACCCCAATCATTTGATTAATATCTAAAAACACACATCATATAAGATATATTAGGAACCCTCATTAGCATTAATTAGAATTAACCGTTTATAATAAATACTCAAGGACCATATCAGGAATAAAACCAATGAAAAACTCTTTTAAATGCATATTTGGAAGACTTTAAAATATAAAAATAATATTTCTCTTAAAACATTTTGAAATCCAAAATGAATAAAAATGACATAGGTTTGTTCAGTTTAAAGGAAACATGGATTATTTTAATGAAATCCAAGCACCAAATAATTATTACGATATTGGGGAAAGTAAATGGAAATATATAAGTTAATATAAAATATTCCATTAACCTTATTTTATAAAAGTCATGAATTCTATAAAAAATTAATTTTTAAAATGATTGGATAAAATAAATAAAATTTATTTTATAAATCATCTTTTTTACATTGAAATAATTCCAATATATAAATTCAGAAATAGGTACATGGCAGAATAAGGGAGTTTTATGAGAAACAATAAAAGTTGATTTCAAAAAATGAATTTCGTTATCTTATGTTCCCAATTTAATAGTATTCCATTTTTTCATGAATAATAAACTTGTGTTAATAATATAATTTCATAATAAATATTTTACTTTTCATTATACCTTTTATTTTATTTAATTTTAGGTTATATAAAATTTTTAATATTTTTTGTTTATGTATGAATATTAAAAGATAATGGGATCAAGAGTTCAAAAGGGAATTGGTAGGTTAAAAATATTAAAATAGTTATTTATTACAACATATGAAGAATAATACTCAGTTTATAATTATCATTTTTATGCATAAATTATCATTTAAAAAAAATAATTAATTATTTCTAGGAAAAATGTTTTATGTCACAATCATTCATATAGTTGGAATTATGTATACATTTGTGACATTTCCATTACTCACCATTCATTATATAAATACAGAAATTGTTATATTATTATTCCAAAAAAATATAAAATCATAAATACAATATAATTTCATTAAGTATACTTATATATATACTCCATATTTTATGGTGATAAAAGAAAATAAATTTAGTCGTGTCCAAACACAAAGCACTAATCTGGAGAATCAGAAAGGCCAATCGTCCTCTTTATAAGCTTATTCATAATTATTTGATCATTGATTTTAAAGCGGTCAAACATATCATGTTATCTTTTACTTTTACAACATTTTTAACAGTCCAGAGAAATATATTGATCTCAAATCTGATATTATTCCCTTAATGGTGGATGAAAGGGACAATGAGTCTCGTTTAAGCACTCCACATGATCAGGAAATTAAAGATACAGTTTTTGGCCTTAATCCAAACAGTACGCCTAGTCCGGATGGGTTCAATAATGGCATCTACCAAAAGCATTGGGACATAATCCACAATGATGTTTGTAACCTTGTTAAAACCTTTTTTTCATGGATATGTTCCTCATGGAATCAATGATCAATGTCTAACATTAATACCTAAGGATGAAAATGCCTCAGAGATCCATCAATTCAGGCCTATTTCTCTTATTAACACACTTTATAAGATCACTACCAAAATTATTGTGAATAGACTGGCACCTATTTGAAATAAAATAGTCACATGGAATCAGTTTGGTTTGATTAATGGAAGGTCCATTCAGGACTGTATTTGTCTGGCCTCAGAATGTACCAATATTCTAAATAAAATCACTATAGGGGGGTTTGTGGCCATAAAACTTGATATCAGAAAGGATTTTGACACCACAGACTAAAATTTTATTTTCAAAGTCATAAAAAACATTGGATTTCACGATTCATTCATTTGAAGAATTAAACCATTATTTCGCTCAACATTTATTTCTATTCTAATTAATGGCACCCATAGAGGTTTTTTTAAATGTTCTAAAGGTGTCAGGCATGGCGACCCTCTTTCTGCCATCCTATTTGTTATTGCCAAGGATTACATAAGTAGACTTCTCAATAATCTGGTTTCTCAATGTAATCTTAAGCCTATACAAGTTTCCAGAAACCTGAATACCCCAACCCACATTTTATATTTAGATGATATCATCCTGTTTCTCAAAGGGGATCAAAAAATATTCATGTCCTCAAGAAAGCTCTTAATCACAATGA
The DNA here is from genome assembly GCA_963277665.1 of Viscum album. Taxonomy (NCBI): domain Eukaryota; kingdom Viridiplantae; phylum Streptophyta; class Magnoliopsida; order Santalales; family Viscaceae; genus Viscum; species Viscum album. Next base: position 1,438,659,532 of record OY728133.1, on the reverse strand, counting down.
GGAAGTATCAGGATAAGTAATTTCTTGGAATAAATCATATTTTTTTTGGAAAGAGCTTTCCTGTCAGAAGAAAATATAGCATTACTACTTATCTTGGAATTAAATAAGTCCTCTTAACATTATCTTATTTGGGTGTCCAATAATTTTGGGGTCATCCTAAATCAATATAATTTGATAATATCATAAATAAAATTGTAAACCAACTCTCTACTTGGAAATGGAAATCTCTCTCCATTGCTGGAAGAATATGTTTGGTAAAATCGACCATTGTCTCCAAAATGGTCTACTCTCTTATGATTTATAAATGACCTGTCGGCATCTTCAAGAAAATTAATACTTATATTAAAAACATAATTTGGATGGGTTGTATTTTTTAAAAGATACTTGCACTATTCCTTTAAAATTCAATTGTAAACCCCTTGATAAAGGTGAAATTTCTATAAAAAATATAAAGTTGTTCAATAATGCTCTTCAAGCCCGTTTTACTTGGCGTATTATTAATAGTATTTCTAATGATTCAGAATTCTTGAACCATATATTCCTCTCTAAACGCTTAAATGGGAATTTTAATTACCTAAAATCTTCATTCTATCCTTCTATTAGGTACTCGTACCACAAGATCATGTAAAATTCTAGATGGATGGTTAGTGGTGACTCTTCCATCAATTTTTGGTTTCACAAATGGTGTTGTAACCCATTGATATCATAGTTACCTCTTAATATTATTCCTTAAATTACTATTCATTCTATAAATTATGTCTTAAAATTTAATAGACATGTCCTCCCTGAAAATATTGCACAGGTCATTGATAATCACCCTTTTTCTTCTAATGGTGACTTCCTTATTTGGGAACCTGCACCAAATGGCATCCTAGACTCTAAAAACTACTATAAGCATAACTTTTCTGGAATTGAATATAATTATCAAGCGGTGATTCAATTTAACAATATTTGGATCAAACCTTCTAGGCTCACCCTTATTTGTTGCATTGCTCATAATAGATTTCCTACTAAATCCTGTCTGCAAATATTTAGCATACAACTCTGCTCTAAATGTCACTTGTGTAATCAGCATAGGGAGGATGATGATCATCTTTTTTGGACTCCTGCGACGTCCTCTACTTTATGGAATTATTTTATTCAATTATTTAATTATATATGGCCCCTATCATACTATATTTGTTTGTTTTTAAAAAATGAATTAGATATGAAGCCTCTCAACAGGTTAAAAATATTTTTCTTGTGGTAGTGGTGGAACTCCTATATGAGATCTGGTACGTTAGAAATGATCTTATTCATAATAAACACTCATTTAGTCTCAATGGAGGATAATCTTGGATTCTTCTTGCGATACATGAAGCTACTTCAATTCAAAAATACAGTTGCCACAACTCGTTTGGTGACTTTGATATCCTTCGTCATCTTCGTGTGCCTAGAATATACCCAACGACCAAACATTATTTTGAAGTATTCTGGAAACCACCAATGTCGGGATTGATCAAAGTGAACATTGATGGTGCATCTAAAGGAAATCCATTCCCTACCAGTTGTGGTGCCATCTTCAGAGACTCAGCTGGCCAGTGTTAGGGTTGTTTCTAAGTTGGATGTGGTCATTCATCATCTCTGGAGGCTGAAATGCTGGGGATCATCCATGTAGTTGATTTTGTGCTTCAAAGAGGTTGGAGAATGATTTGGATTGAAAGTGATTCTACCACTATCGTTCGTGCCATCTGGAATGGCATCATTCATCTTTCATGGACACTTACTACACTTTGGATGAATAATCTGAACTCACTCCATGGGATTGATTACATAGCTACTCATGCCTACCGTGAAGTTAATGATGTTACAGATGCTCTTTCTAACAAAGGAGTACATAAGAACATGACATGGCTGGACACTCATCTAGCTAACATATTATATCTGTTTGATAGATATTGAAAAAAAAATTCCATCCTTCCTATTTTTTATTCCTTTTGCTTATCAATAAATTGGGCTTTGGTCTTTGACCAAAGCATTACCTTAAAAAACATATCTTCATTTTGGTGGTAGTCAAATCATAGGAAAAAATGCTATAAATAATAAATGAATGAAATTATAATATAATAAGTGATATAAAATCAAATCATATTTATAAATATGTCATGAAAATAAATTATAAATTTTATTTATATCATCATATCCATCCTTCATATGTGGTGATATAATGTGAATTAAATCAGTTCGTGTGGTGGTAGACTGTAATACACACAAATAATGGATTCCAATCACATCTGATGAATGATATAGATGGATATATATTATTTCATTTATATAATAACCTCTTAATATATGGTAGATAATTATTTTATAAAAACATAATGGTTGAATACTTTTTTAAGGATGTGGATGAAGAAATAAAAATAAAACATTTGTTTAAGAACTATAACTCTCCATTAGAAGACCTCTTATTCATAACACCATAACTATAAGGATTACATTAGTCCAAAACTATGAAAATTATAATATGATGTTGAATATAGGGAACGGGTTTTTGATGACATCATTCAATTGAAATTTGTGTTGAAGTTTAAATAAATACCAAAAGTGGGGGGAATTTATGGGGGGGGTTCACTCAAGGAATTCCACAAAATTTTAAATTAATATATATTTTTAATTATGTCAAAATGAATATAATATGATAACATTAATAAATAATTGTCAAGAACCATTCCCTAGGGCATGTGTCGTGACTACACCACACTCACATCCCAAAAGGCCAGGGGATGGCGACTAGTGTTGACGGTGTCAACCTACAAGTTGGAGTAATTTACCTAAGTACGTGTATTCATGCAAACACAAACAAGTCCAAAAACCTATAAAGGAAAACATGAATGACACTAAAAAACATCTGAGTAAAGGTACAAGTGGTACATCCAATGGGCAAGAATATAAACCTAATAAATGACAAACTAAAAATAGGATAGTACAATAGTCTCGGGAATGTTTTCCGATGAAAACCTCACCTGATGGTAAGTGTAGAGTAGCTATTGGAAGCTATAGAAGTTTGCCACACCATCTTGATGTCACTAAGACCCACCTATTCCTTGGCCACCAAGCCCTTTATCTTGGCATCAACCATCTGTAAATGTCTCAACAGATGCAGGTGAAGACCGTGTAGGGGTGGGTAACACAATACTCATAAGGGATCCCAAAACAAAAATAAAAGACCACAAAGGAAAAAAATACACATGGGACCTTCATCTCAAGATGAAATAATATAGTGTTTGGTATGAAAGACCATCAGCAGCAAAATAAAACACCTTAGGCTGCTGGGTACTCATCCCTGATGAGTATCATGGTTATTTTGGGTAACATAGAGCAACTCCCCACTGTGGGCCTTCTTGGTCACACAAAGTCATGTCACACCTTGTCCATTTAACTGAGGTACTCATCCCTAATGAGTATCGTCAGTCTACTGGGTCCCACAGAACTGGTCTGCACTGTGGGATTACCAGGTCACACAGAGTTGTTTCCCACTAGGCCATCATGTTTGATCCACACAGGGTCTCTTGTAGTTAATCCACATAGGGTCACTTGTAAGTAGTCATCGGGTCATAGTCAGTTGTAGGGTTCCCGCATGTAGTGTTCTTGATTCTTGTAGAAACCACTTCTCACGAAATTCATTAGATTTAAACTTCAATAAAAAACCCCCTTGGAGTATGCAAAAAGAATTGCCTCATTACAAGCGTTCCAAATCCACAAACGACTCATCAATTAGATGCCCGATTTGAATGATATTTTCATATTTGTAATCATGGGTTGGTCATGTTTGTGCCCAATCCTACCAGGTAGGACCGACCCAACCAACCTGGACCAGGGGCCTTGCTGGCTTCATCTTGGGGGGCCCGTATACCCCGGACCGGTCTAGCCTGGCCACTGGGATTGCCCATTTGGCCTTACTGGATCAGGCCCAGTTCGGCCTGGGGGTCCTGCTTGCCACGTCAACCTGTAACACGGTTCCATCCAACCGAGACCACAACTAGAGGGCCAGTTAATTCCCACACCAAGCGGCCCAGTGGCCTTATTTTATCCTGCTAGCCCAACCCTCAATAGTGGAATGACTTTATTTCCATCTTGGGTCGTGTAGGGACCCAATTTTCATGCCTAGGTCCAGCCCACCCGGACGACTTGTGGCATCAGGTCTGGCACCGAACGACTGGGTGCATGCGGTCGTTGGACCGCCTGATGTTGGTCATTCCACCAATGAAGTTGAACATCCATGTCCCTATCGGCCAGCTGTCATACCACAACCAGTGGCTCCTACCACACCATCGTGGATTGAACATGCCATGAAACCTCATTCTACATGATGGCATATTGTTCCACCACCCATTCATGGTCATTACTGGTGCATCAAAAGAGACTTTAGTGAACCATCAGGTCCACTCTGGTGGTTCGTTCATCATGTCGTCTGTTCCTTCAGCCTGCATAGGGTGTTGTCGGCTTCTCTTTTAAGGCCTTGAAATCACTTTATGATCGACATTGTGGTTTAGACACTAAGAATGCACAATGTGGAGGGGCTCAAGCCTTATTTTTGTTAGAACATTACCTCCACATTATAGTTCAAAACAAGTTGGATTTAAGATTATTATTCAATTAGAAAATAAATAATCTCGGTGAAAAACCCCACGAAAAAGTACCCTCCTTCCAGACATGTGAACCACAAATCAACTTTTTCATGGGTTGATCCATGTTCATTATTTTGTAATTACGAATTTTTAAACTCAATAAAAAACAACATGGTATTTATTCACTCTGAAGGAAATCTAATTTCTAGTGGCGATCTGTCGATAGAGATTTTGGAGGTCGAAGTCGTCAGCATTCATCGCTCACTGGACTAGTTCTTCATGGTGCGTCAATGTCGCTAATAATTATTTTTCATTAATTGGAGGGGATTCCTTGACATAAATTCATCAAATTACTTCCACATTGTGATCATGATTCTCCAACAACGTTAATCCATTAAAAGAGAAATTCATCATAGAGTTTCTGTTACGCTTCGTCATCGCATCATTACATTGTTTCATTTTTGAAACGTCATATCTGTTATCCTTCATTTAATGAGTAATTATGCTACAAATTATTGATCCATTAATGGGATTAAATTAATTCAACTCATTTTCACATCATATTTTCACTTCAGTTCTGATTTTTCACTACTCAACGGTGAAGGAAGAAATAAACCCTTTTAAGTTATTTTTATTTTTCTCACGAAAACTCCAAAAACTATCATTTCGAGTCAACCCTTGATAGTTGATGTTGGGTCAATTATAAGAAAATATTGATGTTTTGAGTTCAACCATGCCCTCAGTTTTTTTACCTGAGCACCACTTTAAAAGGTAGAAAAATCCACTTTCCTATTTATATAAATGAACATAAAAAAAATTTAAAAATCTATTTCAGGCTCACCTAGCCTCGGAATCAGGTGTTTTCTAAGAAATTGGTCTAGAAAAAATATCATTTAATATAAAATAAATAAATTTAATTTCTTGGATATTACACTATGCCCACCTATAGGGTTCCACATCTCTTTAATCCAAATTAAGGCTAAATAAAAAAATGGGGGGTACTGAGCATGGATATGAGTCACTCGCTCCCATGTGATCTGCTGAAGATTTATGTGTTGTCACCTAATGTGTACCATAGGAATTGACCATCCAAGAATCACCCACTCATTTCCATCCACTATCTCTGGTAAGAACCCCATAAACGCTTCCCCATCATCATTGTCCATCTCTCCCCAGTCGATGAGGGGTGATAGATCATGCACATGCCTCCTCAACTGTGACACATGAAAAAAATTATTTACATGGTTCATCTATAGGGGGAGAGATAGGTGGTATGCCACCTAACCAAATCTAATCAGATTTTGGAAATTTCTAACAAACCTCTATGATAACATGTTGCGCCGGCCAAATGTCATCCCGTACAAAGCCTCAAACATTGCCCTGCCACTGGTGGAGTGATAGATGTTATTGAATGAAAACTACATTAGTGGTACGCGATCCTCCTAAATATGACCAAATCAATGATGAATGAATGAATCATTTCTTCCATTTTCTGAATGTTTCTCGCTATCAGACCATCATTATGTGGGTGAAAAGTTGGGCTCTAGTGCAGTTGAGTCATGAGCACCTCCTGTAATCCCTTCCACAGCCAAGATGTGAAGCGAGCATCACAGACTGAGATGATCTTCAAGGGCACCCCATTAAGTCTCACTATCTAATAGATGTAGAGGCATCCCAAGCCCTCTACCAATATCTACTTCTAGATGGGTAGGACGTGGGATAAATTGAGAGTCATTCAATGATCACCTAGAATGAATCTTGGCCAATAGACGTGTGTGGTAAACTCATCATGAATTCCATAGAGATACCATTCCACATCCACTATGGTGCCATCAGTGGTTGTGCCATGCCTAATAATACCTGATTCTAAGATTTCACTTGCTGATAATTGAGTCACTGTGAAACAAGCTCTGCCACCACTTTCTTCATCCTAGCAATCAATACTGACATTGGAGATCCTAGTAAATCATTGCCACTCTAGGATGTTCCACCAAGGGGGAGGTATGGAACTCCATCAATATATTCTCTTTAAATCTAAATTGTACTACTTTTTAATCTACAAAAAGGATGACGTTCTTCCCACCTATCCAAAATCCATCATGAGCCTATCCTGAGAATAACAGAGCACATCATACCTCTCAGTTAACATACACATCATGTGCCACCCTAGCTCGTTTTAAGAGTGGGGGAGTGACAGTCATCAACTGAAGGTAATATACTCATCCATCATCTATGAAGGATATATATATACTGACTATTTACTCTATTTACCGACTACACAGATGAAAACCTGATGTCTTACTGAGCGCTTCTGCCACCAAATCCCCAATCCAAGGATTGTAGACCATCTCAATATCATTGTCTTCTACGAACTCCTTCCATCGCCTCTGTCTCAAGTTCAGGTCCATTTGGGAGAAGATATACATGACACTCTTTTAGTCATAGTATACGGTTAACCATTAACCCATCAATTAGTGTCTCCAAAACATTAGAGTAAAGAACACTACTGCTAACTCTAGGAAATGAGTCACATAGTTCCTCTTATGCTACATCAACTGCCAGGAACCATAGGTGATAACTGCTCACTACTACATTAGGACACATCCTATTCTAGTCCCTGATGAGTCACAATAAAATACATACCCAATTCTCTCCTCTAGTAGTCTCAAGATAAGGGAAATTTTCAGTCTCCTTCTACTCCCCTGGAAACTCTACTGTCACTTATATGTCCCCTCGATGTGTTGTACATTCCATGTCAAAGAAGATAATGGTGCTAGAACTCTGGAAATGTCTAGAATGAACCAATAGTAGTATCCGACAAACCTCAAGAAACTATGCACCCCTGTCACACTCTTTGGTGGATACCATGTAAGTAATGAATCTATCTTTGCAGGATCCACAACAACTCTAGCCTACGGGATGTTGTGTCCCAGAAAGTGGACCGCCTAAATCTCAAACTGGAACATCGAGAGCTACCCATAAAGCTACTCCTCCTAAAGTGTATTTAGGACTATCCATAGGTGTGTAGTGTTCTACTCTTCTGACAGTGAGTTCACCAAGATGTCATTAATTAATACCACCATGAAATGATAGATGTAAGGATGTAATAACCTATTCATGAGTCCCATGAACATTTTTTGGGCATTGGTCATACTAAATGGAATAACAAAGAACAAATAGCATCCATAAGTGCATCTAATGTAAATCTTTTGTACATCCTCATTTCAAACTCGAAGCTGGTGATAGACGAATCTGAGTTCAATATTTGAGAACCAACTCAATTCGTTTATCTAGTCGAGGATATCATCAATTTTGGGAAGTGGATATTTTTTCTCCACAGTCACTAGGTTCACGTATCGGTGGTCCATGCATAGCCTCCATCTTCCGTCTTCCTTTTGAAAAAACAAAACTATTGTTGTCCGTGGTGAAATGCTGGGCATCACGAAGCCCTTTTGCTGTATGTCCTTCAACTATACTCTTAACTCACAAAGATCTAAGGTAGACATCCGATATGACAGTGTGGATATCAATGTCAACCTAGAGTATAGATTGATGCAGAAGTATACTGCCATGCAAGAAGGTAGTCCAAGAACATCCTCAGGAATGAAATATTCATACTATTACACAACTAAGAGAATGCTTGGACTCGTCTCATCCATCGCACCAAGGGTGAGGCTAGCGAACTGGTGAGTGATTTGTTTCACCCTCCTCTATGAAATTATATTTTGTACTACAAGAGTTCCCTTCTCACTGATTGAGGAAAACATTGTCCTATCTTCATAGACACACAGAACTCTATGACAAAGACGGGTAGATCTAAGCATGAATTGTGGATAACCAGTGCATACCCAATATGACATCATAAGGCTTCGAAATCACTTCTACGACATCCCAGCACAAGATCTAACCTCCAAGAGTAAGATAACACTACTAGAACCATTGTGTAAATGTTCAATACCATCCCGTATGAGTCTCTAACAATAAGGATCGAGAAAACGAATCTACCAAAATCATTGAGACTCAGACCATTATGTGGCATGAAAAGAGTGACAGGAACCTGCGTCTAAATAAAATAAATCTATGTTACCCAATACAAACATCATAACTATAACAATCTCCAAGGTACCCAAATTATAGGCCTCTACTAGATGATGTAGATGTTGCCGCAATCCAACTTCTCCCTAGGGCGTTAGAGGAACACCTGGAGGTGGTGGTATTTGTCCCTTGATCTGTCACCCACCACCTACTGCTCGACATTCTCCTATTCCACTTCCACCCCCATATATTCAATATCTCTTAGTCATCTATCTCTGCCTCGTCGGCCGCTCGAATGTTAAATGATCGTTTATGCGGAAGGTTGTGTAGTCACGAGCCATGGGTCCCTGCCCGCTGCACGTGAAGGGAAACCTGGTTCCCTATAGACTCCCTATGCTCTGGGAGCCCCTTATTACCAACCAAGAGAAATAGGGTAACCCTTCAGATGGACTATCCCACTTGGACAACTGCATCACCTTTGGATACCCTCTATAGATGACTCAGCCATGTGTTTCCCAGTGGTACCTCCCACCGTCGGTTCCTACTCTGTGAGGAATATCTGTAATAGTACAATTCACTCTAACAATCTTGCATGAGTGGATATGATGATGGAAATAATAATTTCAAAGATCTTTTATCAGAATCTCTGATCAAAGGTTCAAGACCTAAGGAAAGGGTCTCGTACCATATGTGAAGTGTAGTAGGAGAGATTCTAAACCTCATAGAGTACGCAACCATAGACTTGATTCACTATTTTAGGTGACTCAGATCTTGTATGCGCTCTGAGCACAAGGTTGCATGGAAAAAATCTTCCTAGAAAAGCCACTCATAGTCATAAAAAGTTATTGTTTCCTCATCACGAGTTCATATCATCATGCTCCACCATATCACTATCGATCCTAGAAGAAGGCTTGTGTGTAAAATTATCATCTGGTCAAGTGGTTTTATCAATAAGAGGATGACCCATGTCACCGCCTCTAACCAGTCCTCAATGGCCTGAGGATCTGTCACTCCCCTGAAACTGAGAGGATTCTATCTCTAGAACTCATGCATGGAACTAAGCCTACGTGCATCCTCTACTAGTAATTCAGGAAGATACTGCTAATCAATAGGTGGTGGTCATACTTGTTCACCACCTGGCAAGGATATATCTACCACAGGTCCCTAAACAAACAACTCATATCTAAGTGGGCTATCCTCACGGTCACAGATCAAAATACTAGCTAGCTATCTACGTGGAGGAATAATGAAATAGGTCAAGGTGTACCACTATCAATAGATTATTCCTGGTGTGATGACTATAACTCAATAACATGAGGAAATACTCAATTAATATATGATTCATGTAACTATTTTCTTATGTATGGAGATAAAATTCATAATTTACGATCATGGTATATTGATACGTCATACACCACACCAATACTGGACACCTCACATCTATAATTTGAAAGTAAAACATTTAACATTGTTTCCTAAAAACAAAACAATAGACACCCATTCATTGAGGTAGAACTGACCACCTCTGATAAAACATTGTCACGACTTGTCCCCCAGGGCCCATGTTGTTACTACCCCAAGCTCGCCTCCCAATGTATAGGGGATATCGACTAGTGCTAAAGGAATAAATCTACAATTGGGTGGAATTTTCCATATTACATGCACGAACACAGAAAAGCACATCCAAAAAACTAGAAAGGTACACATTCAAGCCACAAAACAACCACTGAGTAATGGTACAAGCTATATGTCCGATGGCTTAGAATACAAACACAAAAAAAAATATAAAATAGGAAATCACAAGGATATCAGTAAAGCCATCCACTATAAACCCCACCAGATTATAAGTGTAGAGTAGTTGTTACAAGATATATATGTATGCCTTACATGCCTTTTCTCAATAGGCTCTGCCTGGTCCTAGCCCACCAAGCCCTCCGTCTAGGTAGCAGTCATCTACACAGGACACAACATGTTTGGGGGAAGCCCATGCAGGGGTGAGTAACACTATACATAGTAGGGATACCAAAACCCAAAGGAAACACAACAATGGAAATAATACACATGGGACTATCATCTGACACATGTATAATCTAGAGTATTGAAAGCAAGACCATCTGTCGCAACACTGAACAACGTGGATTGTTGAGGTACTCATCCCTGATGTGTACCCTAGGTATGCTGGGTCACATAGAGATGCTCCCCACTATGGGCCGTCCAGGAAGAAGAATGTTTCATCCCACATTGGCCATCATACTGAGGTACTTATCCATAATTTGTTCTATCGGTCTGCTAGGTCACATAGTGTCTCTCACCATAGTGGGATTTCGGTTCACACAGATGTGCTTCCCAGTAGGCCATCGCAGTTGATCCACACATGGGTTTCTTTCTATTGTTCAACATAGGTTCATACATCACCAGTCATCAGGTCTCAGTTTTCTGTATGATTCCCATATGTAGTTTTCTTGATTTAGAGAGAAACCTCTTATCAAGCCATTCATCAGATTTCACTTCCATTAAAACATCTTTCGTGTATGACAAAAGAACCGCCTCACCATAACGTTTTCAATTCCACAAATGTCCTATCAATTAGACACTTGTTCTAAATGATATCAGAATTTAAGTAGTCAGGGGCTGATAGTGTCTGTGCCCGGTCTCACCCAGTCAGATTGATGCAACCAACCTGCCCTGTGGGCACTAAATTCATCGGCCTGGTTTGACCAATCAATGTAAACTCAATTTGGTTTGGGGCCAGTCAGGTCCATTGTGACTTGTTTGACATGGATCAGTTCAGTTGGGGGTAAATCCCACTGAGTCACCCAGTGACCCAGTTCTATCTAGCCCAACCCAAAACTGATGGGCCTCTTCATTCACACCCTGAGCTTCCAAGTGGCTCATTTTTATCCCACTAGACCCCCCTGCAATAGTGGGCTAGTTTTATTTCCAGCTTGGGTCGTAAACCATCCCGGTTTGTTTTCTCCGGTCTGACCTAACTAGCTGGTCAGTCCCCTCTAGCCCATTTGCTCTAAGACGCCCGATTCAGCGCCCTGAGGCCTGTTTAGCCAGACACACCTGTTGGTCCCACATGCAGCCACTAGACTACATTCTAGTGGAAACCATGGCCCACGTGGCATGGGCCACTCCACCATCATGGTCGAACATCTGAATCCATATCTTCAAGTCGGTAGCCCGCTACCGGTGGCTCAATATATACTACCACAGGCCTCCATTGATGGTCAGCAGTGGTGTCTTTAGTGGACAACTAGGTCCACTACAAAGGTATGTTCTTTATGCCATATACACCTCCATCCTCCATGAGGTGTCCCCTTCTCCATTAAGACAACAACATCGATTCACCGTCAAATTAGAGGTTCATACTTGAAGAATGAAAGAGGTGGTAGGGCTCAAGCTTTGTTCATGTTAGCCCACACCCTCCGTATTAGAGTTATAAACAAGCGATTTTACGAATAAGATTCCATGAGAAAATAAATATTACCAGGGTAAACCCCCATGAAAAAACACCCTCCCAGCAGAACTAGTGATCCATGGATCAACATGTTTGTTGGTTGACCAGAATTTAGTGTTTTAGAATAAATAATGTGGAATCTCTAAAAAAATCCATTCCTGAGATAGATTTGTGTAGGAGGGAAACATGTTGTTAGTGGAAATCCATCCATGGAGATTCAAGAGGTCAAAGTTGTCGACATTGGTCACTCACCGGTCCTGTTCTTTTATGTGTGTCAATGTCACATGTGATTTTTCAGCAGTTGTTAGAGAGTATAACCCATAATCGATTCTTAAATGGTGTTCCATATTTTGATCTCTTTTCTCCCACCCCGTTAATCCATTAAAAGAGAATTTCCTCATAGAGTTTCTTTTATGGTGCATCGTTGCGTCGTTATGCTTAATTTAATGATTCATTACACAACATATTAATGATCCATTAAAGGGATTCATCTAATGATACATGTCATTGACTTATATGCACACTATTGAGCGGATGTTTCACCACTCAATGTTGAAGGAAACAAAAAAATAACTCTTTTAGTTATTTTCATTTTTCTCCAAAAAAGTCCTAAAACTAACATTTCTGATCAACCCTCACCGGTCGATGTTGGGTCCTTTCTAGAAGAATATTGGCATTCATATTGCAATGGTGAAATCATATTTTTATTCTAAGAACCATTTTAAATGTTATAAAAACCCACTCACTTGTTTATTTAAATAAACATAAAACAATTCAAAAATATATTTTGCGGTCACCAGGCCTTAGAATCAGGTGATATCTATGTGACTGGTCAAAAAATAATCCCATATAATTTTAAAAATAATTACATTGAAATTATAGGACATAAAATAAAATTATAATATGTTCAAATAATTTCATAAAATAATTTAGATATCTTTGGATCACATTTTACCCTTAAATTTTGGTTTAAAACATTTTATTCCCTTTTTACACATAGCACAAAAAAATGGTTTTTAAAACATAAGCCTAATAATTGTTTGAATAAATTGAAAAACATCCCATTAATGGGTCATTTTTTATAATTCAAACCATTAAACACTCACTTGGTTGAAGACAAGATTATTATATGTTTTATATCATTTAAAAATAGTTATTTTTGTAAAGTATCAGTATTTTAAATTTTAAAACATTCATCTCTATATTTATATCAAAACATTACATTATTTTTTAAGATATAATTAAAGTATGGTGGTAGAAGATAGTGAAATATGAGATTGTAACTATAGATAAGGATGATACAATATAGGATATTATAGTCAAAGTAATGGTAAATAATATTGTGCTCACTAGAGAATGCTTGGTTGGCCAAGTCATCTATAGAAAAGATTCCATTTTGTAACATTAGTCAGACCTAGATGATTTGATGGAATATAATTATGCATTCCATATATAAGAATGAAAGGTCTCATGGAGTAGATGAATTGTTTGTGAGAAACCCCACTAGTATATATGAACAAAATTCCACCATACTAATTGTAGGATTGAAAATCTCACAAAGGTAAAGGTCATTGTTCATGGACCTTACATCTTCCCCAATAAGTCTTCCGTTAAAAAACACTAAATCTAAGTCACATAGCACCCCTTTCTTCACACACCATGAATTCCCATCCCATTTAACAATTCATTTACTTTGGATTAAATATCATAAATACAACATGATAAATTCGAATAAAATATTTTATCAAACTCATCCCATGTTATCATCAACTATAAAATTCAAGACACACCATCATTATTTCATATTATATAAATATTACAAATTTTACTAGCATTTATTACATTTTTTCATTAATTGAATAAATATTGTTCTATTGTTGTGTAATCATTTAAAATAATTATTTCTTTATTAATGATTAAAAATAAATTACCACGATAATGATAAATCCTTTTAAATTAAATTGAATATTTATTAATGAACATCTAACCTATTCAATAGTGTGTAAAAAATATTACAAATAATTAAAATAAAGAGTGTGATTTTTTTTCAATTTAATTACATAAAATGTTATAATGGTCATAATTTTATCAATATAAAAACATAAGTGAATGTAACATAACCATGGAGTGTTTAGAAATAATAAACTCATAAAAAAGATGTTAAATTTTTGGGTCATATTCAATTATTTAGAATTTTATTTTTACCTTTATTTACACAATTTTCCCTTTTCCATTGTAATAAATATTAATGAGGACACTATAGAAGTTTTTTTAAAAATAAAAGTTAATTGTTTTCCAAATACAGACCAGATGATTCCCAATATGAAATAAAATTTTCAAAATTAAAAACATGTAAGTTTATGTATTTTACATAAAATTAAATCATAAAAAGGAATTTAATTTTTTTAAATATTCATATTTTATTTATAAAATTATTTTATTCTATATTCAAGTAAATATTCATTTAAAAACAATAATTAGATTAATTTAAATAATATGTTACTAATAAAATATTAAAAATAATCCAAAATAGACTTTTGATTTTTAAATAATAAAAAAGGTCAAATGAATTTCAATAAGACAACCATATTTTCCAGTATATATAAAAATCCTATTTTTACATAAATTTCATAAATATTCATCCATTGTTAATTTTAAATTGCGTAATTCAATAAATAATCTCATTTTAAAAAAATTTCTAATATATAATTTGATATGTAAATATTTATAATTATTATTTAATGAAATGGTTTTTTAAAAATATTTTATGTTTTATTTAAAATAATTAAATAATATATTTTTAAAAAATTTATTAAATGATACTAATAAATTTGAAAATGACGTATTCTATCATTACGTGGTTTTTTGCACACTCGCATTCCATATGACTCAAAATTGATATATAGTGGAGTTATGGGGTGATATAGAAAATTCACACCTCTACCATTCAATAAAATCATGTTTTAATCAAGATATTACATTTAGAACTTCAGTTTAACCACTTGTAATCATGTTTAATTATCAATTGTGGAAACACATTTTTACTCTTTTTACTAATCATTATAACCAATAATGATATAAGATTTATTAAATAAAATTTATTATTCTGATTAAAAATATTGAATACGAATTATAAAATTTAATTCATAGACGTGGTATAATTTAATTTAAAATTAAACTCACATATGATTTGATAAAAAAATTATTGAATGAATGCATTTTATAAGCATAACATTATCTTATATTAAATATATTAAAAAATAATAAATTAATTAATTACAATACATTTTTATAGATATATAATCTCTATATATAATTTTAATAATTCATCAATAGGGGTAATTCAAATTACTTAATATAAATAAACTAATCACTTCATATTAATTTTAAAAAATATGTTTGTAATATTAAAAACAAAAAGATACTAAAATCCATTGTAAATTTGAATTAAATATTATTAATTATTAAAAATCTAACTAAATAATATTTACATTACATTGAAATCAATTTCTATTTAATAATTGGTTTTTTAAATTACTTCATTTCTTGAAATAAAATGAGAGTTTTACCAAAGATCCATATTTTTCACTATTCATTAAAAAATCAATATTATTTGAAGAATAATAACGTTATACCATAGAATAATAGTGTATCTTTATTTCCGAAATAAAATTATTTTAATGATATAATGTATCTTAATCTTCTAGAAATTAATTATAATATTTTTTCATAAAAAGAAAATGAAAATATGTTTTTATGAATTTATTTTAAGAAAAAAAATTGGATTAAAAAAATTAAACGCTTATTTAATATGGACATATTAATAAATATATATTGATTATAAAATTTATATCTATTTTATATATTAGTTAATATTATCTATAATAAAATTTTAAATATAATTTTTATAATAGTTATATTTAAATAATAATGAATCATTTGGGTTCCATTTTACATTTTGAATATAATATATAACATAGTTATACCCATTAAGAACTCAGTGTGTTAGAAAAATCATTGGAAATGACCTTATTAAAATTTAGATCAATTAATGTTGAAAATTTTCACTATTTTATTTTTAAATATATCTTATATGTCCACATAATTAAACATGAATTCATATATGAATTTATGTGTATATATTGATCTTAAAGAAATTATTTTAATAATATAAATTTAGTTCTATTTTAATTATTAATTATATAATAAAATTCAATTATTATGAATCATAAAAGCCCTATTTCACCAGAAAATAACACAAATATAATAAATTATTATAAAAATATGACTTGTAAATTAATTAGAGGGATTGAATTTGTGCCTCAAATTTCGAAGATAAATACAAACATTTATTGATATGTTAAAGAATTATACTCCAATTAAAACAATGAAATTATGAATCTGAAATAAAATTAAATAGATATCTTCTAAATAAGAATAATTAACTCTTATTAAATTAATATTTTTATAAAATTACATTAAAATAATAAAAATATTAAAACATTACAACAGTCCAAGACTGTCCTCCCCTCAATTACAAAAGAGATCCCCCACATACACTTAATTATTCCACATTAAACTTTTTTTATCATGAATCCCCTATTAAGTTACCTATCCACTCCCCAAAAATCATTATATAAGTTATTTTTTACCCAAAATACAATCCATACAACCCTTTAGAGGATATATTCTAAATATGATTCAATGAATATATAATCACGTTAACAAATAACAATTTTTTTGATTTTATTTTACATCCCATAAATTACATATTTTTATTATGAGATAGAAAATTAATTTTTTTTAATATTATTTCATTTTATTATAATTTTATTGGTACCTTTATTCACCCTCTTTCCATCAAATGGGTATTGTATGTATCCATCGGGTATATGTATGGTTTACCATCTACATGTAGAGATATAAATATTTTTCCATACCCATTATTGATGATTGGTTATTATCATGAGAATAATATTTTTTATGATATTTATCACATAATTATTCTAATGATATGATCATATCATATAAGAATCCATACCTTACAAATCATTCGATAACGATAATGATGTTCTTGCATACATGTGGACTGCAACCTACATGATGCAATGCGATTTTTTATTTCTATTTTACATGGATCATAATAAAAACTGATTTTGTTAATATAAATGATATATATGATATAATATTTTTTTTATAATCTCTATTTATTATTTAACATTTAATTTATTGATCAATTGATAGGTGAAAACCCCATTCATGCATATGTATGACCTACCGTCTCCATCAACATTGAAATTAATTTTTCTATCTCTAATATTTTCAATTATTTAAAATTTGTATATGAATAATATAATTTATATTTATGTCATCATTAACTCAATTTTTATGATGGAACCATGATCTATGTGCAATAACCAAATTTAAAGTATAAAATCAGAAATGAAAAACAATGTAGTTTTCACCCAGAATAGTGATTTAAATAAATTATTTTTTAATGAATGTTTGATTAAATATTTTAAATAAATATTATATTATGTGGTATGTGAATACCCATCCCCTTGGCCCCATTCCATGACTACCCCAATCCCTCCTCCAGATAGCCAGGGGATGAAGTCTAGCACCGAAGGCGTCAACCTGTAAGTGGGAGGCATTTTCATGAGTACCAATACGCACACACACACACAACTACGTCCCAACAAAATAAAAAGGTAAAAAAGATTACTATAAAAAGAGTGAGTACCAAAATACAACTGAAAGGAAGTGGGCCATAATACAAACCAAAAAAAAATTGAAACGACAAATTACAAAAAAGATCTCTGATAGACATCTGCGGAAAACCCCAACTAATTGTATGAGTAGTGAAGCAACTAAAAGCTGAAGTAGTATGTCCAGTCTGGCTAGTCCTACTAAGACCTACCAGGTCCAAGTCCACCAAGTCCACCATTATATTGTCTATCAGTCAAGCCCCCCCTAGAACCTATGTCGTAGTATCAATCATCTGCACCAAACACAACAGAGATGGGAGAAGCCCGTGTAGGGGTGAGTATAACAATACTCAGTAAGGGACCCTGAAATACGAAGGAAATACCACACAAAAATACTCATTGAAAATCATCAAGAATAAGAATGAAGCACAAGATAACTCACACCAGGTGTATTCTATGATAGTGATAGTATCATCATCATTCATATCATCGAACTCCTCCGCATCTGCAGAACTCCTCCTCAATCATGTACAGTGGGATTTCCGGGTCATACAGAGCTGATTTTCACTAACCATGAACTGTTTTGGTAATCATCCATGTTTAATACCTTGGGTATGTTGGGTCACACCGACCCCTCCCCACCGTGGGCCTACCAGGCCACACAGAGCTACTTCCCAACGTGTCTGAACTGAGGTACTCCTCTTATTGAGTATCATGGGTCTACCGGGTCACACATATCTCCATCCCTATGGGCCGTCAATGAGTAGTCATCGGGTATTAGCCAACCAGAGGGTTATGTACATAGTACATTTGGTAGAATTATTCCTCAAGCCATCTGTCGAATTTCAATTTCCATGAATGTCACCAAAAATCATTAAAAAATATCCACCTCATCGAGAGGGTCCCAACGTCGCAAAAAACTCATTAATTGGAAATGTGGTTTGTAAGAAACGTTTGATTTAGTAACTATTGGGTCGATTGCGATAGGCCCTGGTCTAACATGGTGGGATTGACGCAACCAACCCAGCCTGGGGGTCACACGAACCTAGTTTCATTTAGATGGACCCAACCTGATATTGTTTGGGTTAGAGTCAATATGGTTCGGCCTAGACAATGGTCAAGGACCGATAGACCCCACTGGACTCAGCCCAGTTTGGCAGGGGGTCTAGCCCAACATTTCTCCCGATGACCCAGTCTTGTCTGGGCTAGCCCGAATGGCATGGGTCCAGCCCACTGGGCCATGGGTCCATACTATGGTACTGGACTGACCCACTAGGCTAGGGTGGCAGCCTTCCAACCCTAGTATGCTCCGCCACCGGGAGGAACAATGGTGCGTCTCCTGGTTGGGATGCGAATATTGGACATGCCTGACCCTTTCTACACCACGGGACGCCCTGAGGCATACACCTTCATCCACAGTTAAACATACATAATTAATGGTTATTTAATCATTATAATTTTAATTTAAATCAAATTAAAAAATTATTAAAATATATAAATCAATTAAATGAAATGATAGTTTTCAATTAATACTCATTATTCTTTATTATTCATCAAAAAATAAAACATTTACGAAATATCTCAAAAAATTAACCTACTACAATTATACAATAATTATTTCAAAAATAATTATATTAGTTGATTAATATTCTAAAATTTAATGTTATTCAATTTAAAATAATACAATTGGAACAAAAAAAACTAGGGTTTTCGAGAAGTGTATTTTTTTCAATCAAAAAATAATATTATATTAATGATGTATAATAATAATAATACAAATATTAGTCAAAATTTATTGATATATAATATATAAATTTTGGTAAAATAATTTTTCTCTAGGGAATATTTTAATTTAATTTTATGTTTAAATAATATTCACTTTAATATATTTTCCTGAAAAAACTCATTCCTAAAACAATAAAATAAACATAAAATTAAATTTGAAACAATGTTGATTCAAAAAGTATATACTTAAAATAAATATAAATGAATATGTTATATGTTAAAATAAAAAATAATGGGTCATTTAAATTACATAATTTATTTCAAATAAAATATATTTTTTAAAAAAATATGTATTTCCCAGTATTCAATGAAAAATCAATATTGTTTGTTAAATCCTAAAATTTAAAAATATGTTAATTTTGATATATTGATTTTAAAAAATTAAGTTAATTTTATCAAATAATTTTTTTAAGTCTCCTTAAATTAGTTATCATAATTTTTATAAAATTAAATTTATATACTTTTTAATGAAATCTTATTTTCGATTAATATAATAACTTTTAATAAAAATAGAATAATTATATATTAATAAATTAAAAATAAATATATATTTTTTAGGAATGTTAAATTTATATTTCATAAATTATTTAATTATATTATAACCCACCCATTTTAGGGTAGGTTATAATTGAAATATTTAAAATAATATTATTTCATGTTTTACTGAAGGTCAATAGTATTTGTCATGCATGTTTTCAGAGAAAATAATTACTCTGTCTAACATTAATTGATCATGGTTTTCCTATTAATCAATTTCGTCCCGGTGTTGTGTACATCACAAAATATTTCAAAAAATTAAATTATTTTGAAAAAAAATCACAAATCAATATATGTTACATTCCATCCCCCATAAAATGAATTTCTCTTTATACATTTAATTCGGTCATCAACAGGTTAACATTGGAAAACTCTATGATAGATATCCAAAATTTTTAAATGAATAATAAAGGATACCATAAAAAGGAATTTTGGAAACAGAATGTTTATCTAATGTATCACATAACTACTTTTAAACATAGGATAACATAATTGGGAAGTGATGAATTGGATAATCAAGAAATGTTTAAATAACTAATTAGTGAGTTAGAGAACATTGATAAAAAAAATGTGGGTGATCAAGAGAAGGTTAATGATCTCAAATCCATACCACAATGTTGTATAAAAAATATCATTGATATAATCAATGATTATGATAATAGTATATGATTTTATTTCAATATCATTTTCCTAATTTTCAATAATTATTTTCCCATCAAGAATAAGAAGATATGAAAATGTATAGGATATGTTTTAATTTAAATTGAAAATTTTCAACTTGTGGTTGTCCATTGATCAATTTATAACTCATATCTCACTCTAGAGTAATATTTTCTTTATATATGAATCTATAAAAAAATATAATTTAATGATATGTCAATCCTTATCTCTATAAATTATTGTTATCATTGGGTATCCAATATGGATAATTATAAATATGGGGAATGAAAATTCCCATTACTAAAACATTCTCTAATGTCCAACATAATCCATTCACTAAATGGTATAATTTTTAATCCCAAAAATAATATAAAATTACAAAAAAAGTTCAATAAACATATCAAAAAAAACATATCATCACTCCAGCCTATATCATATAGAAGCTATTTATTATCACTTGCTAAACATGTGAATTCCTTCATCATGTATTCCCTTGAATAATGGTAATGGCTTGAATTAACATAAAAAAATAATGAAATCATACTTTATTCTTCATTATATACATAAAAAAAGATTATTAGACATATTCTATAAATCCAAAAGTGTTGTAAACTCTATTAATGATTTCATAAACAAAATTATCGCTATTCAATAATTGCTACATGGTTATCAATACTATCTAATTTACAATATATTTATCATCCATCTATTTATACAAACATCATTATCAATAACATATTAAGGGTTATATTTCCCTCAATAAGTCATTTTCCTTCAATATCATTTTTCTGTTAAATGAATTGTCTTTTACATTAGAATAATTCAACATAATCTTTTAAATCCTTCACAAAATATATATATATATATATATATTTCATAATTAATGAATTTAAATAAATAAATACTTACATAATACCAATTATATATCAAACCATTAACAATGATACATTATATTATTTCATAATACCTCGTTCTATTTATTTTTAATTCTTAGACTCTTCAACACCATTAAAAAGACTAATATTTATTTCTACATGCTGATTATCATAAAAATTATTCCAATTTTGAAGTTTATTATCATAATGATTATAGATTCAATATTCAAAATATTAAATAGTTTATTATATCATAGATATACAATTTTTATCAACCATTGAGGAAACTGATAACATCATTTTTCATCAATAATTACATTATTTGTGTCATTATTTTCCACAATCAAAGAAACATCATGTTCCTATAATACATTACCTTGAGTGATTATTTGTAATTTCTCAGCCTATATGAAATTCTTTATTCATTCCAATACAATGACCCTTATAATAAATCTATGAATAATATACCATTCCATTATTTTTTTAGTCTTAGTGTTGGTTATTATGACTATTATAAATAATATATTGTCATAACTGGTTTCAAATAATTACAATGTCCTCTATTCTAGTAATCATATCATCTAGAATCTCATGAGAAAATTCCCCACCACATTCAGAATTAACATAGTTTCTTCTATTCTTATCTATTTAAAATTACCAAATATTATAGTGTGAGATATGTTAATCACATTTTAAAACCAAATAATCATGAAAATCACTTTTAGTATGTCTGAATATTCACCACTTCATTTTAATATATGTCACAATTTGTTAATCATAGTTTATTTATAGTCACCATCAATTTAAACTAATTATGATGGTTTGGGAACATGATATCCATCCTAGTTGGTGAGGAATCCTTAAGTTCATCCAAAAGACCCAGGTTCAAAACCAGGTAGAGGCACATTTCTGGGTACTGTAGTATTGCTGTAGCAGTCACTGTAGCAGTACTGTACACTGTGTGGTTACTGTAGCAGGCACTGTAGTAGTTACTGTACCAGGTATTGTTCGGTACTGTCGTAGCTGGAACTATTCACCATGGGACACCGGTTTGGGATGGGAGTCCTTAAGGATTTCGGGCCACCCAAGCTATTAGGTCATTAGGTATTTAGGGCCACCTTTAAGTCCTTTAGGATACCTCTAGGCCTTCGAGCCACATAGAGTTTCCCCAGACACACTACAAAAAAGGAGCAGCTCCTGAAGAGGATTTAGAGCAGGTGCACTCACAAGAGCAGAACCAAATAGATTTTTTAGAATGAGAGGGTATGGCTATTCCATTAGGACCAGCCTGTGCTTGCTTGAGAATCCTAGCAAGACTACCATGCGAAGGTGGAGAGCTACTATCACGATGCAGATGCTGGGGAGGGGCAGTTCCTTGTAGATAGTCTGGTTAAATTCCCTAAGACCATCGGGTCAAGTAATCTACTAATCCTACGGGCCACATAATCACTAAGCCTACGGGCCTTGTAAGGGTTCCCCCTCATCCCTATAAAGGGGGGTTATCAAAAATAAATAAGAATTAAGACCTTGTGGCCATTCAGGAATTATGATGGTTTGGAAAAAGTTTGTGAATATCCAAATAAAATCCTTAAGAATGTCAAAATTAGATTTCATCAATAGCAATATTTATGATCCATGAAACAATCATGTCCATATCAATGTTCACTTTTTGGATTTATTACCCCTATGATACATTTATTCTAGATCCACTTCCTCTTGAAATATCCAAAAAGGGATGTAATTGATTAAAAATCCCTCTCCCGTTCCATTACCGAATTCCACAAAATTATACAATATATTAACTCATCCATAAAAATTTCCTAACATATATCCTTATTATTATCATTATGGTTTTCTAATATGTTATTCCAAGTTCTGACCAAAACATTCATTTTTTAAAAAAAAATTCTGACCCATGATTTTCATACATGTATATTAAATATGTTAAGAGAAATATCCATTATATAACATATATAAATTCCTAACGACTGAAATAGTTTTGCTTCTTGGTAATCTTGTATCTTTGTTAACCAAATTAAAAAATGATCTTCCATCTCTCCCATAAAGATCATCCCCATTAGTACATTATAGAGGAATACCCTTAATAGAACACTTCTTGATAACCTAATGAATGGAAACAAAGGATACGTTAGAAAAAAATTTCAATAGGGGAACTCAAGGCATACATGCATAAATAAAATAAACTCAATGGTATGAGAACTAGATCGTAACATTTGAATACTATACTCTATATATAGAATATCAAATTTGTGAGTCATTGAATAAGTATGATTAGTTCATTAGACATGAATTATAAGGGAATAAAATAAAAAATATCCATGATGTAATAACATTGTAATAATAAAATAATATGTGGGATAATAATAAGAAAAGAATATATTATTTTAGGACTACCCCCATGACATTATTAATATGTTAGGCTTTGGATAACCACCCATGTACATGCTTTAGGCTTAGGGTAACCACACAAGTACCTTATTTTTTATGATTATTCTATCTATCTTTGTACCATAATTTCCATTCATGATATAACCACTCATGTACCCATCATGTGTATAGAAAATTTATCATTACCAAATACTTTGTAGATAGATACAGTTTTATCCAGTCACATAATGATTATCATAAAAATGTTTTCCACTATATCATAAGACATTCTTTATATCATAAACCATAAAATAAAATAGGTTTCATAAATATCTCATCATATGATAACCTATATTTAACATACAAGTTCCGTAATAATTTCATCATTTCATCATTCCATTACCTATAAAAATATGTGGGTTGTGTAAGATTTAGATCACAATATTAACCATGGAATCAAAATGAGTTACATAGACATCACATAAATATAAACATAAACAATTCAATGATAATATATGAATAATATCCATTAATCATAATCTGTTAAATAATAATAAGCCTAAATCTATTTCATCTTATCTAGATAGTTAATTATTATGAAAAATAACAGGCAATGTTTTTGAGGAAAATACAATTTCTTCAAAAATTAATTTTTGAAGAAAAAAATTATTATATAACTTAGATGACATTATATTTGAATTTTTTTTATTTAAAACTAATTCATTTGATATCATTTAAAACATTATTAAGGAAAAATATAAATAATAAAACTTTTTTTAAAAAAAATACATTTATTAACTATTATCCTTTGAAAATCCCATTAAAACATATAAAGTATTATTTAAAAATAACAGAAAAATATTTATTGTGAAAAATACCATTAAGAAGAATAAAAACATAATTCCTTTTTAAAATACATTTTAAAAAAGATAATATCTAAAAACTGTAATGAAATCATTAAAACATTTTGTGTCCATAAAGGTTGAAAATTTACCACACTTCTTACATGTTAAAACATCAATTAATATAATATTTTTTTAATTAAAAATTTCCATTGATGGGAAAAAAACTTGACAATTCATTTCAAAAAAAATTTCAAAAATAAAAAATGGGTTATTTTTTTATAATAAAATTTTTTGAATGTTAATATAATATTCCAAACACTTTTAGAAAACATGGTTTTCAAATAATTGTGGATTTAAACCAAATAGAGATGTAAAGTTGATATTTAATTAAATGCATATAAAAATTATTTTATTTCTAAGGGAGAGGTATAATGGTACGACTCATTTAAACTATCATGAATTTATAGAGGGGATAAAAATTCTAGAGTTTGTAGAGTGATGTAAAAGAGTATTTTATTATTGAGAACTAAATCATAAATAGTTTTGATAAAAAAATAAAATTTTACAAAAAATAATGACCACATTTGAAATGTTAAAATTTAAGAAAAATTAATTAATAACATAAAATTGAACAAAATATAAAATTAGAATAAAAAAATTCATTATAATTGATGTCAAAGTGTCTCTATATATTCCTTGTGAAATAATATTGGTGAATAACATAATGTAAATCTCAGTTAATGGAATAATGAGTCATAAATCCTTTACTGAATTTAAAATATTATGAATCCTAATCCCTAATAAAAAAAATTTGAATCATTAGTTATATTGAAAATAATGGAATTCATGAAAAAACATGTCAATAGAGACACATGTACAAAGCATCAAAGAAAAGAGTGGTGGATATTCATATGCATACCAAAAATAAAATAGGGACTATAAATCCTTAACCTGAAGTGTTAAATTACATAATACATGTTCAAACCACCTTTATACTAAATATAATTTTATTATACATCTATTACAGATCCATAGTTATATTTATCATACCAAATATGATATAATGATGAAACGTGTTAACCCATTTCATTCAAATTTCATGTTTATGTTGTGTTTTTAGTAATAAATGAATTGATTTTTCATATATTTTTTTAATTTTTAATCCATGTTTTATCACTTTAACCCATATCCTTTTACTTTAACACCTAGTAATCCCATTTTTACCATAACAATATAAAATGATTTCCCTTGTTTTAATTTAATTTTCATCCAAAATTAAGTTGGTCATATTAGATAATATAAATTATTCCGATTTAAAATATTTAATCATTTTTAATAAATTTCATACACATAAGTTGAAAATTTTATTTTAAAAGTATTCTCATAGAATGGATGGGAAAGTAAGTTTTTTTAAAAAAATGATAAAAATATTAAATTTTTTTTTATCAAAATTTAATATTAAATTGTTTAAAATGATATAAATTTTATTAATTGATATATAAATCCTCTATTTTTATATTAAAACAAATTAATATATAATTTATCATTATAATTATATTAAATGAAAAGGCAGATTCTAAAAGAAATTCATAAATTTTCACTATTCTTCAAAATATGAATCTTTGAAAAATAATTCCAAAAATTCACTATAATTTAATTTTTATATTTTTATTTAAAAAATATAATTTTTTTCTCAAATAAATTTTCAAATACAGTAAAAAATTTAATTTCATACATAACCCTTAGATATGATAAAATGACAGGTTTTTTAGAACATTAATTTTTCCTGCACAAGATGATTCGATATTAATTCTATGTTTAATTAAAATTATTTTATGAATATATAATATATATTTTAGATATAGTTTTTAAAATTAATTTAAATATTTCTTCTTTAGTGATTATTTTATTAAACTAAAATGGAAAAAATATCAAAATTACAACAATTTTTAGGAAAAAGCCTTTTCTAAAACCTGAAAAAAATATTAAATTTAGATATATTGTTCATTGAAAATTATTTAATTTGGATAAATATATATAAATAATACTTATGTTAATTTAAAAAAATTGGGTTATTCAAATTAGTTAATTTATTGTAAATTAATTAATGTTTTACAAAAATCCATATTTTTCATTATTCAGTGAAAATTCAATATTATCTATATAATAAAAAAATTGAACCACTAGTTAAATTTGATTATTTTTATCTAAAAAGTGAATATAATTTTATAAATTAAATTTAATAAATTATTTAACAATTAAATATAATATTTTTTTAAAAATAAAAATAAACTTTATTTATCAAGAAAACATGTTTTTGAGGAATATAAATACATTACTAAAAATTGACTATTTATTTACTAAGAACTAAAAAACAATTTTTTATTTACTAAGATGGTTATATATATTTCATAAATTAATTAATAATATTCATACCCACCTATCTAATGAAAAGTTTATAATAAAGTTTTTTTAAATATTATTACTTCTTAGTTTACTAGAGTTGGATGTTAGAAGTCATATATGCTTTATAAGAATATCATTATGTAATGTGATATATAATTAGTGTTACGTATGATGTGATCTATTCTCAATGTTGTGTGTAACAAAACTTATCAAAAGTTTTAAATTTATCTTAATAAAAAATTTAGAAACTATCGTGGTGTTACACTCTTCCATCAATATCTCCTTTTAAAAAGATTCCAGGAACCTTGTCTATAAATCATCCATTGTTATCCCCTCTTATTTGATTGGAATGAACCAAGATATATTTATAGTGTTTGTGTAAAGACCTAGATTTTTCCATGTATTGTTTTTAATTATATAAGAATTATACGAGTCTGTGAAAATTGATGGCATGTCATTCTGAGGCCCGGAGTGCCCAAAATGAATTTCTGAACACATTTTTTGTGTATGTTTAGTAAACGCGTGAGTGGGTTATTGTAACTTTTGAACTGGTGCTCAGAATTGAAATCTAGGGACACCGTTGAACTCACGACACTAGTATTCACTTAAGGAGACATTCTCCATGACTATAGTAGGTCGAGAGAGAATGTTAGTTTTCAGAATTTTGTTGGTGTGTTAAAAGAATGAAAATAAAATAAAACAACTTTAGTTTATTTTTATTGTTGAAACCTCCATTTGAGTTCTGGAGGTGGGTATCGCCTGAGTTTGAAACCACATTTTTTAATTTTAGTGGTGGGGAAAACCCAAACCCTTATTTATTGTGGGGAAATTCCTTGGATTCCTCCCATTCAATATTGACAATGTGAATCTAAATTAATGTTTCATTAAATCATGCCAACAAAATTTAATTAACCGTGCCATTTAATTGTGTGAACTTTAATGCACCAATATAATGAAATTAATTGTTCCTACCTTAATTAATTTGATAAACGTATTTTAATATATGTTGGATCATCATTTCCTGGTTGGAAATTGTTGGAAAAGGAGAGTTGGGAGAACCTCATAGAACCGAAAATAAATTTCTCCAATGAAGAACCACCCCCAATGAAGTATGAGTAACCAACCCTGAGCTCAGATCGGAAGCGTCATGCTGAAGTGAGGAACTCCAACATTCTTCATCGACTACGTCTTTCTTTCTTGCATCACCTCCAACAAACAATTGAGTTAGGGGTTTTTACACGAGTAATTTATTCTATTGAATCTTCATATCCTAGATTCATGATGATGACAGCCAAACGAACATGCCCATTGTCCATCACATTTTCCTTGCTTCTCTTCTATTTATTTATTCTCTCATTCTCTTCGAGTTCTTCAACCCCCAAATTTTTATTGGCACTAGATATATAGAGTTTTGCTAAGTTTGATATATGGAAATGAAGACCTCAAAACAAGGATCTTGAATATGCAATTGATTATTTATACGAGCATGGAACAAAGCTGTTGTGGCTCATGGATGAAGGCGACGACCGACACCCGGTTGACTGCGATGAAGGAAGGGTGGTGCGCATTCACACCATCGACTGAAGAGGAGGTAGCATCCTATCAGTTGTGGTAGGGTAGGATGGTGGCCAACAAGAGGCCGGCTGTGGGGCGGAGCGGCCACGCGCATCCGTGCCGCTGGTGGAGTAGGAGGTCGAGACTACTAGGATGCAGGGGAGACAGCTGACAGCCAGCAGCTGATAGCATACAGGAGGAAAATGGTGACATTGCATCACTGGAAGGAATACCGGTCGGCTGTTACTGCTGGCCTAGGTGCACCAGGTGGGTTCGCCAAGCGGTCCCGTATGCTATTAATGGTGCACAACACGGTGAACCGTGAGGTCGTACCATGGGCCACACTATGAGCCACTAAGCGGGGCGTGCTAACGGGTCGTGCCCTTCGAGGGCAGGGCTGGGCCAGCCAAGTCCCAGACCTTACAGGCCAGACCTGGACTGGGTCGGGAAACCCAAACTGGGTTGTTCCAGCCTAGGTCGGGTCGGGCCTGGTTGGTCCGACCGAGTCGAACAGAACCATGGCCCATCTGGGCCAAATTTTACCTTTGATTCCATAACTTCAGAACCAGGTGTCCGTTTGATGAACTGTCTATGGAACTGGAATCCTTGGATTGAGTGGGTCCTTTTGATATACTACAACTATGTTTTGAATAAGGGTGTATTATTTCCTGGTTATATTGGACCCAGAATCCAATTGGGCCCTCAGAGCGTAAACGCAAATAACATACAGATCGGGCGTCCGATTGACGCTTCGTCTATTGCGTTGGGACCCTTTTGACATGACAGACCATTGGGTTAATTTTAAATGGATCTTAGGGGTGTTTTAGGTATGACCTAAGGAATGGGGATTGGTTCTCCCAAGCACGATTCCTACGGAACTCTGCGACTAGCTGAGACATGACTACTGCTAACCATTTCGACTCAGAGAGACTCGACTAGCCCAATGGGGAGTGACATTGTGTGACATAGAATAACCATGGTAGGTAAAGCCTTTGTGTGATGTGGCAGACCCACATTAATCGATAGGAGGAGTACCTCGTCACGCCACGAGGGGGAGTGCCTCTGTGTGTTGTGGGAAACCCACGGTGGGAAGCGCCTCGGTTTGAGGCGGAAAACCCACAGAACATGACAGGAGGAGTACCTCAGCAGTCCAAGGAAAGGGGAAGCACCTCTGTATGACGCGGTAGGACCACTATACTCAATAGAGGAGGAGTTTTCCGTAGCCTATGTGTTTTAAATGTTTCTTGTTACTATACGTAGAGAATCATGTGGTTGACTATCAGCTTCTATAGCGATCTTGAGTGGGTTAGCTTCATAAATACATTTCTCATAGTTTTATACCCGGTGTGAGGTGATTATTATCTTTGTGGTATTATTTCCTTCATGTAACAGTACTACTTTGGGATTTTGAATTGTGTATCAAGATTCCAAATCACTGAGATGGGTTTACTCGACATCTTAGGAATATGTATGGGAAATATACCTATATAGGGTTGACAAATGATTTCGTGATTTGTGGTTTCATATTTGTAGTTTTTTTAGACCATTGAGGGTATAGGAGTCTATATTGAGTATCATTATACTCACCCCTATATGATCTACACCCACACCTTGTTATGTTTGGTGCAGAAGACAGATAACATTGATTGAGGATTAGGGTACCAGGGCTGGAGGTTGCTAGGGGGTGGAATTTAGAAAAGGTGAACCCCTGAGATGACCATTCGATAGGTGTACCTACCCATTACGTAGGATCCTTGGCAGTTGTTCACATGAGTTGTTTTTAGATTTACCTGAACTTTTCAGTTTACTTTTACTTTATTGTTGGGCTTGTATTTTGGACCCTTTTTTCATTATGTACACACAATGTTTACTATATTGAGTTTTACATTGTGCATAGTTCTATGAGTTTATAGGTAATAAAAGAAATACCTTCTTTTACTTACGTAATACACCTTTTGGCACTAGTTTCTATCCCTTGGCCAATGGATGGCAGGCATGGTGTAGTCACGACACGGGCACCGAGGGATTTTTCGTGACAAATTGGTATTAGATGAGTTCAGTTATACCGGTGAACATGAACTCTGATGATTTATATGTAGAAATAGTGTTATGATTCATGGGTGTGGTTTTAAGTTTAGGGAGTCCAGTTTTGGTTCCGCAGATGACGTATCCATACACTAGGACACCGAATTCTGATTTCCAACTAAGCGCAGGAAAACACCGATTGTGTCTATTTTTGAAAAGTTTGTTATCTCTTTGATACATCTCACTAGGAATAAACATTATGAACATGGAACACCTGTTTCTTTTCCGGATTCATCCACACAGATAGCCATCCTGGATTTCAGTTAGAGTATGTGATGACAGACCACTGAGCAACGAGGATTTGGTGCAGGGCCCCTTACCGTAGTTGTACCACCGTGTGGTGTACCAGTAGCACCAATACCCGTTGGGAAGCCGATGCCACCAACCCCTATAGTAGAGGGTGCACAGACCATGAGCGCATTTCATGAGTAGTGGAACCAAATGCCACTGATTATCCGGGGTGAGACAGATCCACATGTGGTTGAGGATTGGCTGTAGGCTATGGTAAGAATCTTTCGACTGGTAGGGACACTGCCTGATCTCTTGGTGATCCTTGCCTCCAT
Organism: Viscum album; assembly: GCA_963277665.1. Taxonomy (NCBI): domain Eukaryota; kingdom Viridiplantae; phylum Streptophyta; class Magnoliopsida; order Santalales; family Viscaceae; genus Viscum; species Viscum album. The sequence goes on along the minus strand of OY728133.1, from coordinate 1,438,628,018 downwards.
CCTTCTTCTGGAAATAGAGGAAATTTGGTGGAGATTCATGCTCCAGGTTCATGATGAGGCCACTCTCATCTGGGCGGACTTCGAGAGACATTTCCGGGTAGAGTTATTCCCAATGACCCAATTCTTAGTGCGTATACAAGAGCTTATACACTTTTAGACGGGTAGCATGATTGTGTCTTAGTATTCATTGAGTTTCACCGACCTCTCACGGTACTACACTAACATGGCACAGGACCCCTTCTTGATTTCTTGTACCTTTATGTAGGTGCTCAAATGGGATATTTGAGATTTGATGGTTTCTCCCAACATCATGACGAATGTAGGGGTTTTAGAGAGACCACTATTAGGGGAGGGTTTCCATGCTGAGTAGTCCCTGGCAGCGAGACCCTCCCCCAGACCACACATAGTAGAGTCATCAGTAGCTGGCAGTATATAGATGATGCAGATTTCAAAGAGGACCAGACCAACTGGAGGACGACTGTAGGATACAGGGTCGGTGGTGCGAGGCTCTCGAGGCAGAGAAGGATAGGCAAGAGACACAATGTTACACATGTGGCATCCAGGGTTACATGGCTCGTGACTGCTCGACCCACCGTGCAGATGACAAGCAGACGGTCGAGGGACCATCAAGGCAGTGATAGAGGTCCGATTAAGGAGGTCTACCAGCTAGTGTTAGTTGTAGTAGAGGAGCAGTATGTGCAGCAGGTGGTGGGTGACATTTCAAGATTCAACCGCCACGACCACCTAGAGGTCCACCCTGACCCCATGGAGTGGGTGGACAGGGACGAGCTCATCACCAGGCAGCTGAGTCCTACGAACACGGTGCTCCGGAGATTATTAGAGGTTTGATCTGTGTCTACTACGCCTTACTTTCTATACTTTCAGAAACAGGTTCCAGTCACACATTTTTTTCCATGACCCTCATTCAGATCTCAATGAGTTACATAGAGCCATTTCCTAGATCCTTACAACTAAAGACTCCTACGGGAGCATATTTGTCGATTACACACTGGTGCTGGCAGTGCGAGCTTACTCTATGAGGAAAGAGATTTGGTTGGGGTCTCCTAGTAGTGATTTCAATTCCTTACACTGTCATCTTGATTTTGGAATGGTTATTGACTGTCCATGCTCATATTGACTATATTAGGCTCAAAGTGTGGTGTGCCCGCATGGATGGGACTAGGTTTTCCTTCACTAGTGTAAATAGAATCTTTGCAATGTTGGATGGATATAGTCAAGGTAGGGTGCATCCAATCAAACAATCTTTGGATAGCCTTACCCTCAGAGTTCTTGATGTTGAGAGTCTAAGATATACTGTAATATTGGACTAGTACACTGATTTTTTACTTGATGATGTTTTGGGTCTACCTCCTCACAAAGAGGTGGAATTTTACATCGACATGAACCCTATGATGACATCGATATCTACCCAAACATATCGGATGGCTCCCACAGAGCTTAGAGAGTTTTGAGTAATGCTAGAGGACTTTTAAAGCAAGGGGTTCATTAGGCCCAGTTTCTCTCCTTGTGCAGCTCCAATTTTGTTCACTAAGAAGGTGGCAGGGAGTTTGAGACTATGTGTGGACTATCAATGATTGAACCAGGTGATCGTGAAGAACAAGTATCCACTCCTGATGATTAAAGATATCATTTATTAGTTGAAGGGAGTCTGATAGTCTTCGATGATAGAACTTATATCAGGATATCACCATCTCAGAGTAGGAGACGATGATGTGTAGAAGACGGCCTTCAGATATCGGTATGGCCATTATGAGTTTTTGGTTACACCATTCGGCATGACTAACACCCCAAAAATGTTCATGGGACTCATGAATATTATATTCCATCCATACCATGATCGCATTATATAAGTATTCATCAATAACATCCTGATATACTCAGCGATGTAGGAGTAACACATCTATCATTTGAAGATTGTTTTGGACACAGTCCGAGAGCACAATATTTATTGTAAGCTCTCAAAGTGCCGGTTTTTGATATGATAGGTCCACCTTCTAGGACCCATCATCTCATATGTTATAGTTGTGGTGGATCCAATGAATATTGTGGTTCTAATATATTGGGAGCAACTTAGGAGTGTGATGGAGGTGTGGAGTTTTCCGGGTTTCTCCGGTTACTACCGGAGGATTGTGCCTAACTTTTACCGAGTTGAATCACCCTTATCATCATTGAAGAAGAAGGGGAAAACCTTCGTGTGGTTAGCGAGATTCCAGCAGAGTTTCCAGGATCTGAGGTAGAGAATTATGATTACCCCCATCTTAAGGCTACCGTGGGAAGGCATTGGGTACATAGTCTACAACGATGCATTAGGGACCGGGCTTGGACGTGTCCTGATGCAGGAGCGAGCAGTGATCACGTATGGTTCTTGATAGCTGAGACGACATGAGCAGAACTATGCTACCCATGAACTGTTGTTGGAAGAAATAGTCATCGCATTGATGATGTTGTGAAATTACTTGATGGGAGATCATTTTATAGTCTACTATGATCACAAGATTCTTAGGTATATCTTTTCTCAAAATGACTAGAACGTGAGGCAACGACGTTGGATTGAGTTCTTCTAGGGCTATAAATTCATGATAGTCTATACTCCTAGGAATGAAAATGTAGTAGAAGATGAAATCAGTAGGTTATTTGGTATACAATTTTTGAGTGAGGTGACAGAGCAGCTATATACTTTTCCAATATCCTTTGTGGATAGAGATGGTGAAGATTGTCTTTAGTATTTTATAGTCACTCCACCACTCCTTCAACAATTCAGGGAGGTGCATCTTGGGGATGTAGACTACGAGGCATGACATGCTCAAATATATATAGTACATGGACCTGATTGCTTTTCTAAAGGTGGGGTTCACTTCATCGTCTTTAGAGGGAATACTATGTTACCAGTAGCATGTTGGGAGGATGTTTTGAGGGAGTTCCATATGTCCCCTTTAGCGGTATATCCAGGAGTGGTGATGATGTACCCGGACCTCCGGCGTCATCACAGGTGGTCGGGAATGAAGAAGGCAGTGGCTGAGTTTTTTTCTCACTTCCTCACTTGTGAGCAAGTGAAGGCATATCATTAGGTTCAAGCAGGCATAGTTAAGCCAGAAGAAGTGCCAGAGTGGAAGTGGTATGGAACATCCATGGTCATCATGATAGGACATGAACACACATCTAGGAGTCATGATTCTATTTGGGTGACTATTGATCGACTCACCATGATGGCCCACTTCCTACCTATCAGAGAGTAGGGATCAGTATAGAGAATGGGGCACCTCTATGTGTAGGAGATTTATGGCTTCAGGGAGTGCCATCTATGATTTTCTCCAATAATGTTTTTCATTTTACTTCCTGACTATGGATGGGGTTATATGAGGCATTCAGGATACAGCTTCGGTTGAGCACCGCCTTCCACCCTTAGATGGATGGTCAGACAAAGCAGACCATACAGACCCTTGAGAACATACAACGTGCTTGCATCCTAGATTTTGGCCACCACTAGGAGGATCATTTATCATTAGTGGAGTTTTCACACATCAACAACGATCACTCCACAATAATTATGTCACCATTTGAGGCATTGTACGGATGGCCTAGTAGATCATTACTATGCTAGTCTGACCTAGCGGAGACAACACTCATGGGACCAAAGATGGTAAGGGCTACCATGGAGAAGGTGCAGATCATCCAGGAGTGGATGAAGACTGCACAAATTGGGTAGAAATCATATGATGATAAAAGATAGAGACCTCTTGAGTTTGAGGAGTGAGAAAATGTCATTTTACGTGTCTCACCTTGACTAGGTTTGCAGTTATTTGACAGGGGTGGCATGTTATCTCCGAGGTTCATCGAACCCTTTCACGTCCTCAACAGAATAGGCGATGTGGAATACCGCTTTTCTCTTCCACCTTAGTTGCACTGGATTCATGATGTTTTCAACGTATCCCATCTAAGAAGATATGTGCACGGCCATTCACACATCACTGACTGTGGAAAGTTGGACATTGACTATGTGGAGATGTTTACAAAGGATCCAGTAGAGATTGAGGATCGATAAGAGCGGGTCCTTTTTGGGTGGTCGATACTCTTGGTGCGCATTCTATGGAAGCATAAGAAACTTCAGGAGATAACTTGGGAGCGGGAGGTTTAGATACATGCTCAGTACCCCCACTTGTTTCCCTAGATTATGTTCTGGCTTTTGGGGATGCAAATCCCTAAGGCAGGGAAAATGTAAGGACCCAAATTTTTCCATGTAATTGTTTTTAAATTATATGTAAATTTTACGAGCCCAAAAAAATTAATGGCATGTGATTCGAAGGCATGGAGTGCCTATAGTGAATTTAAGAACATTTTTCAGTTATGTACAGAAAACGTGTGCGTGTGTTTTTGTATCATTTGAACTGTTTCTCCGAATTGAAATGTGTGGACATTGTTGAACTCGCAGCACCGGTATTAATAAAGATTGTAAAAATGTGTAAAACTGGGTGTAGATGGGCCCTGGTCCGGTCTGTCTAGGCCCGAACTATCTTGGACCAACCCGACCCAGTTCAGGTTAATCCAAACCAGTTTCGGTCAACCAGACCCGATCCGGGTTCGACCCGGAGGGCCTGGGCCACAGTGGGCCCACCTTACTGGGCCATAGTCTGAACCATCCCTCTAAGGGTGCGGATCGGCCCGGTCTGTGAAGGGAACATCCCATTGGTGTTGTTTGCTAGGCGTCCTGTGGTGTGGCCTACTGGGCAGCCAGTGGTGCTGCCTACAATGTAGGCTGCAGTGGGTAGGCGGTCTTCCCTAACCGTAACCCAAGGGTGAGGCTCCCCTAGTATTCTGACCATCCCTATGGCCATACGGTCACCATACTGGAACGTGGGACTGCTCGGAAGTCCATTATTGTGCGCCTCAGCCGGCGGAAACGGTCGGTCGGTTCTCCTTCCAGTTGTGAGATGGCGTTGCTGTCCACCTGTAGCTGGTTGGGTGTCAGCCGCCCTTTGGCCTCCGCTGCAACCTCTTGCTCCACAGGTGGTGCGGACGGCTGTCACCACTCCACCATGCTACTGGCCGAATTCTGGCCGCTACCCAGCTCTTTCGCGGTCGATGGGCTATGACCTGTTGCTCAACTGGTGGCGCAAATGGGCGCTACCCCACTTTCCTCGTGGCTGACCAGGTGTCAGCCCCCTATTTCTTCCGCGGTCCATTATGGCTTCGTTCCAACCCCAAAAAATTAAAAGATCACATATTCATGATCCTTGTGTCGAGGGATCCATGTCCATATATCATGCTCATCAAATCTCTTTGTTTCCAGTATCAATAAATATTTGGCCACCTCCTTCCACATGCGGTTGCAGCTTCATTCCAAGACCAAAAAATTAAACGATCCCATATTCACAATCATTGCATCAAGGTCTCAATGTCCATATATCTCACTCTTTGAAACATAATCTTTCCAATATTAATAAATATTAGGCATTGATGAACACACAAAGAACACGCGAAGAAAAAAAGAAAGAGGAGAATGGTTTATGTGTGGGATGATGGTCATGTTCGATTGGCCATCATCATCATTAATTTTTTATATTAAGATTAATAAAATAAATTCAAACATAAATAAATCCCCTACCTAAAGAACGATGGTGAGTGCGCATTTGTAGAAGCGAGTCAGTGTTAGTCATATTCCATAAGTAACCTCCAATGATGCCACTTTTTCCTCAAACTCTAGTTGTAGGTTTTGGTGTTTCTCCTCACCTCCTGGTGGTACTGGCTCCATCCTCCAAGGGTTTGGCATCACTTCACTTTTTCATCACTTCGTTGCTTGGAAAAGCAGTGCTGACACCTCATCTCATGCTCCATATAAATAGAAGATGGGAAGGGTGTGCAACGTTCGTAGGATTAATGGAGGCCCATTAATTAGGATCCTTCATAATTCCCCAATAGTGTGGTTACATAGAATTTAAATGTCAAGCCACTTATTGGGATGACACGTCACTGTTCTCACCATAGCGCTCATCCGTTGGAGGAATAGAATAAAAATAAAATAATAAAGTTACTTTATTTATCCAATTTAAAATGTTCCAAAAAATATCTTTTTCTTCTGGCCTACTCCAATTGATGTGAAGGTCTCCGTAATAAAATATCAGTGTTGTGAGTTCAATGGTGTCCTCAGATTTCAATTATGTGCACCAGTTCAAAAGCTACCAAATGCCACTTGTGCATTTACTGAATATACCCGAAAAAATGTTTGGAAGATTATTAATAGTCACAGTCAACTCATACCAGTCGAGGTTTGGCTTTACCGAAGTTAAGCATGCCCCCAGTGAACTCAACAGTACTCTTGGATTTCCGATCCTATTTACCATTTATGAGTTATGGATTTTACAATAAAATATTTGTCACATAATTTTTTTTATTTACAGAAAAAAACTAACATGCATTGTGTCTTGCACTGGACAATGTTAGTATCTTCCAAAAGAATGCATACCCTCACGATTTTAGCTGTGGTCTATGATTTTTATCTGATTTACGGTTTGTGAGTTATAAGTATTTGAAAAATAAAATAACTTTATTTAAATATTTTATTTATGGTTATTTCATTTTCGGGCATTCTAACTGTAGGCTTGGGCCGGAAAAAAAACTATTGTCTAGGGTAAACCCACCTTCCTGAGTGAAAAGGTGTACTCAGATTTCTAATTTGAGTAACCATTTAAGAGTTATTCCACTATTTTAGGAAAACAGATTACGAGCGCTAATTAAAGATTAACATAACTTCAACAGATCATTTTGAGCACTTCAAACCTCAGAATCATGCACTATCAGATTTTTTGGACTCAAAATAATTCTACATAATTAAAAATATATATATGAAATTTTTGGGACATTACATTCAACCCAGCAAAGGGATTTACATCCCTGAAAGACATAACAAAAGAAAAACAACCAAAAGATGGTACTGATCAGGAATCTGAGACTCTTACTCCCATGTGATCTCTTGGAGGTTCTAGAGCTTCCAGCATACGCACACTATATGTATCGACCACTCACGAAGGATCTGCTTCTGTCGATCATCAATCTCCATTAGAAGATCAATAAACCTCACCCCATCATCGAAGTCCATCTCATCGTGGTCGATGATGTGAGATGGGTCGTGCACGTATCTCCTCATCTTGGATACATGGAAGACATCATTAAACCACTCCAACTACAGTGGAAAAGCTAAGTGGTATTCTATCTCACCTATCCTATTTAGTATCAGAAAAGGACCGATAAACTTCAATGATAACTTGCCGGCTCATCCAAATCTCCACAGTACCTGTCAATGAGGGACTCACATGAATACATGGTCACACTCCTATAACTCAAAGTGTCTCCATAAGTGAGATCTCATTACATCTTTTCCACTCCAGGATGTAACGCCATAGGGGATGTTTGGAACTCCCTCAAAACTACTTCCAATTTCACCACATGTACCATAGTACATCCTCTAAAGAGGATATCATGCTCCCAACATTAAATAAATCCAAAAGGTGCTTCTCTTATGGATATATAAGCACATGGAGCCTCGTATTCAGTGTCCCAAAGCGGAATCTCCCTAACTCACTGAAGGATAGGGTGAGTAACTATCATAAACTAGAGCTATGCTACTCTATATCTATCCATAAAGGATATCTGCAACGTTGCTAGCTGCTCTTTTTCTTCACTCAACAATTGCATATCAGACCTCCTACGGAGGGCATATACTACCATGATCCCCTTTCCATGAGTATTTAATATCATAATTTCATAGTCCATGAGGAACTCTAGCTATTGCCGTTGTGTCATGCTAAAGTAATTCTGAGAGAAGATATACCTGAGACTCTTGTGATCTGATTAGACTTTAAAACCTTTTTCAATCAAGTAGTTCCACCAAATATTTAGCTCAAAGGCATTGTTTCTACATCCAGGTCATGGGTTGAAATGTTATACTTGTCAATATCAGTATCAAATCCTCAAGTCTCTCTTGACACTTCTCTATCCATAGGAAAGTCTCTCCTTTTTCATCAAAGCTAACAATGGTGTCGCTACCCTGGGTAAGACGTGTACAAATCACTGGTATTTCCTAGACAAAGAATAATGACCTCCCCCTTCAGAATGTAAAACCTAGAAACATGTTTTGAAAGGATTTCCCCCATACTTTCCTGCTTCTATTGGGAACTGAAATTTGAAAACACCTACTACCACGATCATATATTTGGATGACTCATAAGTGATCAGATGCACCCTTCTATGGATGAGATTATCCTGTGCTACTTGGGTTTCCTTTTCGTTGACCAAGGAAAATCTCATTCCAATGTTGTAGGTAAACCACAACCCTTTTACCTAATACAGTCAATCTGAGTATGAAAAATGGATATCTTCTCCAAACCCAAACTAACGTCGTAAGGCCTCGACGCTGCCACCATGAGGTTCCAACAGAAACTCTCTCCTCATTTGTGAGATAACACTGTTGGCATAATTGTGATTATCAAGTCTCCTCTCAAAGGTATCTCTAGAAGTGAGGGTCAAGTTAACGGATTAACCGGAAACTATAAGTTTAGGAAAAGGTTCAAGGTGGGAAAGAATGATTGGTACCTATGTCTATTAATATGGCAGCTAGTAATAGACACAGAAAGTTCAATGAATCATTCCTATAGCCCTTGGGTCACACTCTTTTACCGCATGAAACAACTCCATTCCCCTTTCCTCTAGCTCCCTAATTCTGTTGGGGACCACATTGAGGTGGTGGTTGTAACATGTCGTAATGTATACCACCTCATGATTATATCCTACCTCCAATCCCACATCTACAGCCCTACAGATTTTTCTATCCCTATCACATCATGTTCCCGAAATGTTTTACATGCCCATGTCTTTGAGACTAGTGCCAGATTCCAATATTCCCACAACTAACATTCACTGGCTGCATCCGCTCATCCAAAGAACATTCAAATATAGAGGTTCTGTCTATCACCCTAACATAGGAAGGAATGCAAAGAGGAATAGTACAGGATCAAACATTCTTAATCACACCGCACTCAGTAATATGACCAAAAAGCAGTCATCATATTGTATTCATCCAGTTCTAGGAATGGTCGGTACACCTCTGTGAATACTCATTTACAGACACGTCATCCTGCTGATGTTGTAGAATATATAGTGAAATCTCATCCACATCCTTAATCTAGACCCCAGTCATCTACTAGTTGAGCTCACCTCGGAACCTGAGGGGTATTTGATGCTAAAATATGTTTAAGGTACTAAGCCTAAATGTTCCCTCTACCAGTACCACCAGTGGTATCAACTGACCAATTATCATTGACTATGCTGGAACACTACCTTAATGTCCCATTTTAGACAACAGTCCAAGTACCAAATCCTCATTATCTTATGGAACATCTTCAAGGTCATATACTAGAAAAGAACAGAATATAGAATCACCATCTTCTCTACTGGTGTCTCATCTTGGCAGAAAACTCTAGCCACTACCTCTAGCCATCCCTCAGATGCCAGGGAATCTGACATGCCTAGAAACCTTGGATGCCTATGTCGCTGGAAATCAGGCAACATGTTTAGTCGGCATGTATCCTCTACTAGTGGGGATGGTGGAAACTGTTGTCCAAAGGGTAGTGATGCTGCTGGTACACCACCCGAAGGTGCTAACGATGAAAGAGGGACCTATACCGAGGCTACATTGCTTGATGGGCCGTCATCACGTACTCTCTCAGGAAACCTAGGTGGCTGTCTTTGGGGCAGTATCTTGATCAAAGAAAGGTTTTCCATGGTCATTATGTTGTACATGGTGAGATGTCTCTAAAGAAATAAAAAACATTTCAGAAACACACACAATATATGTTTTCGTTTAGGGGATGGCCCTCCAGGTACCATCACTTTCCCAAGTGCCACGTAGTCCCCACCCTCGTGCCCACCGACTTTCCTGAACGGGTCATCGGACTAATAGAAATCCCCACATGCCAACACATGTCCTTTCTAGTGTGAATTTTCCTCACTCGCACACACCCTGGGAAACCATCCCATAAGGTCATCCATTCAGATCACTACTCTAGGGGAAACACGCTTAACTTTTGAGTTATAATAAAATAGTCACCTGAAAAGGATGGTGCTTCTTGTTTACATGAGTCCTATCATTTATTCATTTAACCCTGTATGATTTGGGGATGTTAAAATACCCCCCCCCCAGCAGAGCACAACACCCTCATTGTGGTCCCTATATCTCATCATAGGCAGTGCATTGTACTTAAGGATGGGTTCCTCCTCTAATAAAAAAATGGGAAAACGGGGTCCCAGTGACAGTACAGACACCCCGCCTTAACATGGTCGTTAGGTCCTAGCCTGCCAGGTACTACTGCTCGCCCCGTATACATGTGGTTTCAACCCTGGGGCCCACCCACATGTCTGAGCATGTCATGTGGCTAATGAAACTCCCCACATGCCAACAAATGTCATTTCCAGTGTGCATTGTCCTCATTCACACACACCCTGGGAAAATTCCCCAATGGTCAGCCATCCTGGTCAATAACTCCAAGCCAAGCACGCTTAACTGTTGAGTTCTAATCAGGTAGGCCACTAAAAAGGATGGTGCACCTTGTTAAAAAGAGTAATATCATTTATTCATTTAACCCTACATAATTTGGGGATGTTACAGTTTGTATGGTCCCTCTATCATCTATATATCAATATTTAGCATCCTCTCATGTGGGGTATCAAATACTTTTATTTCATCTGGAGAGTATCAATACAATATTTACATATTGAGGGTCAAACCTCATCTAAAATCATTGGGGGTGATGTATCTATAAATATTTTGTTAAATATAATGTGGTATATCCACCTCATATAGAATCCCTATCCACATAAATCATGTCATGAAAGAATCTATCTGAGATTTTATCATCATTAATGCTCCAATGACACGCTGAAGGATTCAAATATGCTAAGGGTGGTGTGGTATCACTAAATATGTTCTCAAAAACTACAAAACAATACACATAAGAATATAATTACATTTTATTATAGAAACCATCGGCCACATGACATAAAAATATGAAATTAAGAATATTAGATGGTTATGGTTGTCAAAAAAATCCAAGCATGTTCAAAATAGTTTACAGACTATATCATACTCACTACTCATGTTGAACACACAAAAATATATCATGTTTCGGCCTAGAAAATAAGTCCACATGCTACAAATGTATAAATATTTATTCATTTATAATTTGTCCCTAGTATTATTGTTGGACTTGGTGGTCTAGAACCAACTACGTTGTACTTTATTCATTAAATAAAAGACATATCACATCTTGATTGTTCTTCTGCATGACATGTCATGTGATAATTTCCTAAGGACAGTTGTTGAATTAAAGGGTCGTAGCGGATCCCTGCGATGATGAGAACCCAGAAGTGCCATAACAATATTCTTGAATGTATGTTCTATGGCTGGATGATATTATTTGAGGGACACAAATTATACAGGTCATTAGGGGCGAGGACTCATAAAACATTGAGGCAACCTCTCATGGTGTGCGCACTTGTTAATATCCAGGAGGATATTATGAGAACGACACCCGCTAGTAGGAAATCCACATTTCATAGTGTCATTGGATGTTCCTATCTGCGGACGTGTGTATTGGTCCTTAGACTTTATGATTATTATTAATGGGTATTACAACTCGTGCACATAGATGTATTGACGAAAACTGTGACGACACACTGTTCGTAGCATGGTAGGATACGTTGCATGTGTCACAAGGAATACCACATTAATAGATTATGCAAGAAAGGATTTGTCCGTTCTGTTCCATAACGGAAGTAGATATCTCAGGCCCTTTGATGGAATTGATATAGCCTAAATAAATCCATGTCCATGGTAAGGTATGGGAACGTTCAATTCCGAGATGTCAAAGAAATAATAAACAAGCACATGGGTTGATGGAACTAGCATGCAACCCGCTTGATTGGAGATATCGATACAAAGGGATTATATTACACGGTAAGTGTTCGTAGTAGGTGACACGTTATTGTAGCATTAACTTCTTTCTCTATGGGTTCCTTGGCCTGTTGCGAGATGCTAACCTTGGAATTTAGGCAGGTTCAACCTAATGCCACTGGGAAAGAGGCCTAGTGGGTCACAAAATAAGTGTGTCCATGTATCTCTGTTAAATATTAATTTAACAAGTTAAATAAATATTATTCCCGACTGTGGTTTAATAATTGTTTAAGGATTCCTGATCACATTTGTTTCGACACTAGATATTCGAGATAATATAGTGTGGGAGAAATAATATATATTTATTAGTGAGTAATGAAGTTACATTTATTTAAGAAATAAATAGCCATTACTCAAGGTCTAATAAATATGGTGGAGGAAATAAATAAAATGAAAAAATTAAAGTACACACCGTGTATATTTATATACATGCTGTGTAGTTTTTTTTTCAGGATTCATGAGAAAATATTGTTTATTTAATTAAATGATATTAAATGTAACATGTTGGGTGCATGTCAAGTAATAATGATGGTCAACTGTCATTATTAAGACTTGTGGTATTACTAAGAATTAAATGATGTGATTAAATGCTTTCGGGCAATTAATTAATTTTATTATTAAAAGTATTATAATCCCAATTACATTATTCTCATATAATTAGAGAACCATTTTTTTGCACAACGAATTTGGAAATACTCTCAAGCCAAAGAGATAATTCCCTTTTCCACCAAGAACGCCCTCATGTTACGAGAGCAGGATCCTCCACCGGATCAATGCGGTTGAAGGCGGACATCGCAAGCGAAGGTTCTTCCGCGCAAGCACCCAAAGATCCCTTCGGTGACATCTGGAGATACGTGACACACGTGTGGATCACCGCTAGAGGAATCCTACACTTAGATTCAACGACGCAATGACGGATCACCAAATCATCACCAGACACATCAACGAAGAAAGAATTCCAACGAGGTAATTCTTATGCATTAATTAAATTAATTATAATCAACACATGATGCTCCTTTTCAAGGGTTCCAGGACTCTTATTTTCTTTTCTTTCTTCGTTCTATTCCAATTATTTGGCATTTTATATCGTGACGGATCTCGGATTGAACATTGGTTAACGTTAAAATTAATGTTGGGAAAACCCACCAACGTTCTTCCGCTGCACTCGGAACCTCCAAGTGCTATCAGAGCGGTCATATCGTTGATTATAATTATTTAGTTTTTTTTTTGGTAATTTATGAATTTAATAATTTAGTTATTTCAATTCAAGTTTAATCATTCTATAAATCTGAATATCGAGATCTATTCTTCCTCCATCGTTTCTCGTTCACCTCATAGAAAAGATTTTTTCTTTTAATATTGATTAAAATAAAATAGAGGAACTCATCTGGAGGATCCAAACGTTTCTGCTCGTATAACAGAAGAATACACTGCGTGTATTCGGAAGTACACGCCATGTAGTCTAGGTTCAATGAATTAACTGGTCCGCCAAATCAGGCCATGTATTGGATTCTTTCTAATAATTTAAGACACCATGTGTTGACCAGAAACAGGTGGCACATGGTTTCCAGAATACACGACGTGTGCTCCAATGAACACGGCGTGTAGTCCATTCGGGCTAGGGTTGGGTTGTGTACTCCGTACACGGCCTGCTCGGCTGGAAACCGTGTAACTCGGAAACTACACGGCGTGTGTCCCACAGTACACGCCGTGTACTCCAAATATTTTTGAACTACATTAACACGCCCTGTCCCCGCGCGTGTACTTTGGATGGACGGTGATGAAAAGTACATGACTTGTAGTCGGAACTATGCGTCATGTACTCACCCAAATTACATAGATTTATTATTATATTATATAAACCCATGAGATGTGTACCATGGTGCAGGCGTAAAGCTGAGGCCCAACACTTGATAGGTGTTTTATATATATGTGTTTAATTTAACATCTGTGTAATAAATTGGAATTCACTGGGTTGCCTCCAAGGTAAAAGTTACGTACAAGGATAATTTTAAACGAATTTATTTTTTTAAAATTATGATGGATGAGAATCTCAAGGAAATTCAGAAAATGGATATATGATAAAAGTATTGATTAATTAACGATAATTAATTGATTCAAGTGTCATTTATCTTAGAACAAGAACGATTGAAGAATTGAATGCTAGTTTTATTTATACGTAAATATCGTTGCATGTATGGATGATCATGAGATAGACCTAGACCTTTGTATGTGAATGGTTTCTTTAAATTTATTTATTTAAATTAAATTTGTTGGCCTGTGAGCCATCTCCTCATTAATATCTAGGGCCTGCACGCCCAAGGATTATTTTATGTAAAAATCCTTTTACCCCTCACCTACGTGGAAGATAAATGCATATGTAATGGAATGAGCTCCCAAGCTAGTGGAGGCGGCTCAAGTCAGGATCCAAGGTGAAATCAATCCAAGGAGATACAAAGGTGGACAGGTGGAAAGCTGTAAACACGAACCCAAAAGGTTCAAGGTGTTTCTCCCCTAGGTCTTGGGTTAGTTTATCAACCGCTAGATAAACTAACCAATAGAAAAACTCATGATCATACCATTTATTTTATTTCTGTCAGTTTCATGGTTTATTTATTATGGTGTGTTGTCCCGATCACACAATTAATGAATTAAATGAGCATAAAAGATGGAACTAAAATAAAACCGGCTTATATGTAAATATTATCTTAGACATGGTTAATCACTTAAGTATATCCCAATTAATATTAACAATCATGTAATCAAAGATAATAAAATTTCAATTTACGTATAAGTATAAAATCCCTCAAAATAAATATTAAGTCGTCATAGACTTCCATAATCATGGTTAGAATTGAACCATAGTACAAAGTTCTTGACCAACCCTAGTTGGGGTGCTTTCAATTATCAGGGAATTATAATTCATGTTTTTGGGTTTACTTGACTTGGTTCGCATCAAGGGTTGAATGCCACAACAGGACATGGTGTGACCAAGAGGCAAAGGTTGAGGAAATCCAAAAGGATTTCAGGATTGGGGAGTCCACTCAGCGGATCAAGGAGCTGCAAGTTAATGCAGTTGGAATTTGGAATGCTTACCTAAAACCCTTCAAGTAGCTTGAACAACCCTAGTTGGGGTAATGCAGAGGGAAATATGGATCCTTTCCACTAGAATATTCACGCAACAAAATATTCTGAATTCAATGTTGAGGGATATTGGATTTCGATAAAATAGTGGGAGACTAATAAGTATTAATTTATTTATTTGTCTCAATTTTTTTAATAAAGTACTAAAACATTGCTCATCTTATATTGTAGAAACGGCAAGAAAATGACTTCAAACATATCACTGCACACCATATAGGAAAAAAGAAAACCTTCTCCCCAGCACCAATTTCCAAGAGTGGTAGAGGCGTTTACATGTCATCCTTCACCATGAAAGGAAATTATATGTCCTAGAAGATCCTATTCCAGTTGCGCCTGGGAAAGAGGCTAGTGATGAGGAATTATCTCTCTACATGAAACACATGGATAATGCCACAGATGTCCAGTGTTTCATGCTATCGGCCATGTCTAATGATCTTTGAAGCAACATGAAAACATGGACGTGTATAGCATGATGTCTCACCTTAAAGATCTCTACCAAGAGAATGTGAGACATGAGAGGTATGAGATCACCAATGCTTTCTT
Organism: Viscum album; assembly: GCA_963277665.1. Lineage (NCBI taxonomy): Eukaryota > Viridiplantae > Streptophyta > Magnoliopsida > Santalales > Viscaceae > Viscum > Viscum album. Next base: position 1,438,612,309 of record OY728133.1, on the reverse strand, counting down.
TACCACGATGCTTGGAGAGTCTGCCCTAGCTGGGCCTCATGTAGTCAAGCTTATTGACTACATTGAATGCCTGGACATCGTAAGGATTAAATTCCCGGATGAGTTTCATGCAGATATCATCCTATCATCACTTTCCAAGACCTTCTCTAGCTTCATTGTCAACTATAACATGAGCGGAAATGAGAATATTCTATCGGAGATTTTGACCTTGATTCTCTAGGTAGATAAGGACATGGGGAGTGACAAACCCGTGGTCCGTATGGTGAACAAGAAAAGGAAGGAAAAGGAAAACGGGCCAAAGGCTTATAAACGGTCTGAATCCCCCGAGCACCATCCCTCCAAGATGGGGAACATCCAGAGGAAGGGAAAGGAATGAGAGGCAATGTGTTTTTCATGTGGCAAAGAGGGCCACCAGAAGAGAAACTGCACCCAAAATCTTGGGGATGGTAATGGTGTGTTTGTTATCGAGTTCAATCTTTCTATTTCTACACATTGGGTATTGGATACAGCTTGTGAGGCTCACATTTGTATTCAAATACAGGAACCAAGTAGATTTATAATGATCACCAGAGGAGAGGTGGATATTTGAGCTGCCAATGGTGCAAGGCTGGCTGCGTTGTCTATTGGAGACTACCACCTCTCATTGCGGACTGGGATGATTTTGGTTTTACATAACTGTTATTATGTGTCTAGTGTTACCAAGAACATAATTTCAGTATCTTTTCTGAATATGGATGGATTTGTTTTCAAATTTGGAAATAAGGGTTTTCTCTTTTATAAGAAAAACGTATGTTATGGTATGGAACATTTAAATAATGTTTTGTATGTATTGAATTACGAAAACCAAGTGTTGGCAATCGATAACGAAAAAAACGCACATGAATCATACATCACCCAGTTATGGCATCACCGCCTTGGTCATGTGAACGAGAAGCGTTTTACAAAGCTCTGCCAAGATGGCTATTTAGACTCTACTGAGGTAAAACCACTTGATAGATGTCATGCTTGTTTAAAGGAATAATGACCAAGCCTCCTTTTGGTGGACAAAGTGAAAGGGCCACATAGCTTCTAGGATTGGTACACAGGGATGTATGTGGACCATTTCTAGTATAATCTAGAGGTGGATATTCGTACTTCATTACTTTTAATGACGATTTGAGTATATATGGATATATATACTTAATGAGGTATAAGTCAGAGTCCTTAGAGAAATTTAAGGAATTCTAGAATGATGTAGAGAATCAGCTTGGTATGAAGATAAAGATGCTTCGATCGGATCGAGGTGGAGAATATCTAAACGAAGAGTTCATCAAACTTCTACGGGAGTATGGGATTCTATCTCAGCTCACTCTTCCTTATACACCAAAGTGGAATGGTGTTAGTGAAATGAGGAACCTAACCTTGTTGGACATGGTGAGGTCGATGATGAGTCATGCGGATCTTCCATTCGCCTTTTGGGGATATGCATTACAAACTGCAGCATACACATTAAACCGAGTATCAACTAAGGTGGAAAATGGAATTCCATCCGAGTTATGGAATGGATGGAAACCCACATTGTCTCACACACGTGTATGGGGATGCGAGGCATTTGTTAAGGCCTTATCAGGAAAAAAACTAGCACCCCGGGGCATGAAGTGTATCTTTATAGGATATCCCAAGGAAACGAAATGATATTACCTATATAACCCAGAAGACAAAAAAGTGATTGTCGCCAGACAAGCCATCTTTCTTGAGAGGGAGTGCATCCTCAAGAAGGATAGTGGGAGCGATATTGACTTGGACAAAGTTGATGCTCAAGATACATAGGAGTTGTTACAGGAACAAGTTCCACAGGTCCCCGTGGAAGAGGTTCCAGAAACCCAAGTACTACGTAGGAGCTCAAGAGAGGTAAGGGAGATAGAGAGATTTGGTTTCCTAGTCACCGAGGATGGTGAATCGTTATTGTTGGAAAATTATGAACCTCTTTTCTACAAGGAAGCAGCAGAAATCTCAGAAGATACAAGATGGCCAGAAGCTATGAATTCTAACATGGATTCCATGTATCATAACCATGTTTGGGTTCTAGTCGATGATCCAGTTGATGTAAATATTGTTGGATGCAGATGGGTATTCAAATGAAAGCTAGACATGGAAGGTCAAGTTAGCACCTATAAAGCAAGGCTAGTAACTAAAGGATTCAGACAACATCAAGGAATTGACTATGATGAAACCTTCTCGCCGGTTTCCATGTTTAAATCCATAAGAATCATACTTTCCATAGAAACATACAATGAGTACGAGATTTGGTAGATGGATGTCAAAACAACATTCCATAACGGGAACCTTCAGGAAGATGTCTATATGACACAACCAGAAGGGTTTGTGACACCAGGTTAAGCCAAATGTGTTTGCAAGTTGCAGAAATCCATTTATGGATTGAATCAAGCATCAAGGTCATGGAACATTTTATTTGATAAAGCCATAAATGAATTTGGGTTCATTAAGAACGAATGTGAGCCACATGTTTATAAGCGGTTTAATGGGAATGTGGTCATTATCCTAGTGGTATATGTTGATGACATATTGATCATTGGAAATGACGTACCAACCTTACAGTTAGTTAAGGACAGGTTGAACAAGTGTTTCTACATGAAGGATTTAGGAAAAGTAGCCTACATTTTAGGGATCAAGATCATTCGAGACAGATCCAAGAGGCTACTTGGACTAAGTCAGGGTACATAAATTGACTAGATACTAAAGAGATTTGGTATGGAAAATTCCAAGAGGGGATTGGTTCCAGTGTCACATGGCTTACATCTTTCTAAGAAAATGTGTCCCCATACACAACAGGAGAAAGATAGGATGAGAAAGATCCTATATGTGTCTTCTATAGGATCCATCATGTATGCCATGTTTTTTACCAGGCTTGATGTTTCCTATGCACTGATCATGGTAGGCAGATATCAAGTAGATCCAAGAGAACAACATTGGACTGCTGTTAAGACTATCCATACGTATCTGAGAAGAACTATGGATATGTTCCTGGTGTATGGAGGAGACGAGGAGCATGTCATAAGAGGGTATGCTGATGCTGGTTTTCAAACAGATCAAAATGATCTGAAGTCGTAATATGGATATGCTTTCTGTCTCAATGGAGGAGCTGTGAGCTGGTAGAGTTCAAAGCAGCCAGTTGTCACCGATTCTACAACGGAGTCCGAGTATATAGCGGCTTCTGATGCACCCATGGATTTTGTCTAGATTCAGAACTTTTTCCAGGAGCTTGATGTGGTGCCAAGCAGTAAAGATCCAATTACATTGTATTATGATAATACTGCAGTGGTGGCTCTTACAAAAGAACCAAGGTCACATCAACGGACAAAGCACATACTCCGGAAGTATCACCTCTTGAGGGATTTATATCAAATGGGTGAAGTTGCAGTGAGCAGAGTGTCCACGGAAGAGAACATGGCGGACCCCATGACTAAAGGCCTATCTCAGCAGAAGCATGAACATCATGTGAGAGCTAGCGGGTTAAAGGTTGTTAGCAGTTGGCTCTAGTCCAAGTGGAGGTCTGTTGGAGTTGGTGGTCTAGGACCAAATTGTAGCGACTCGGGTTTTTGGCCCTGTCAGACTTTGGAATATTTCTACGAATAATTCCAGAGCTAGGCGCGAAGACGGCGTGCGATTCCGAGGCCCGGTGTGCCCGGAATTAATTTTATAAAAATATTAAGTTTTTTTTATTCTATGTGCGTGGCGGGGGTGTGATATCTCCTAAATGGTATCTCAGAACGGGAATCTGAGGGCACGGTTGCGTCCGGAACGTGCCGTTTACCCTAGGCATGGTGTAATCTTTGCGGGCGCGGGCCTGCGGTGAGAAACGCCACCAGGGGCGTTTTCGTAAATAAGTGCCAAGTTGGTGTGCGAGCGTCGGCTCGAATAACTTATGAACGGAGTCTCGGATGAAAAATCTGAGACCGCAGTTGCGTTCAGAACGGCGCGTTTACCCTAGGGGTGACCTTACTTTTGTTCGCATCGGGCGTCGGGTCCGAGGCTGGTTAGGCGCCGGTGGGCGGCTGATATAAATATCAGCGCCCCCCCCCCCCCCCCTTTTATCGTTCTTCGCTGTTCTTCGTCGTTCTTCGCCGCCACTCTGCCAAATCGAGCAAACGGAGCGCCCACGAGCTCAGAATTCGACAGCGGACGTTCCAGGAGCGCGCAGCGGAAGCTTTGGAGCGCGGATCCGAGGCAGAACGTCGGCGTTTCGCCCGCGAGGTAGGCGGTTTGAGTTTTAATCCCCGATCCCGTTTTTGCTGCGTTTTTCTGCAAATTGAAGCCGTAGTAGTGTAGATCGGGTCCCGAGGGTCGCGTAGGCGCCTCCGGATCGCAAAACGGACCCCCGGGGTGCCCACGGCGGTCCGCGGCGGCCCGCGGCGGAGCCGCGGCTGCCGGCGGCCCAGTGCGGCGGCGCGCGGCGGAGCCGCGGCGGCCGGCCGCCCAGCGCGGCGGCCCGCGGCGGAGCCGCGGTGGCGCGCGGCGGAGCGCCGCCGGCCAGGGCGGGCCGGCGGCGGCGGCCGGTCCGGCCTTTTTTTTCGCATACGGGGGTCTTTAAACCCCCGTATCTTGCACCTCGGGAGTCGGATTCGCGTGCCGTTTGCGGCGACGTGACCCTGACGACGAGGCGAACCCTCCGGTATGGGTTCGAGGGTTTAAAGGTTCGGGATCGTGGCCCGGGAGCGAGAAACGTCGTATAAAATAATATTATTTTATTATTTTACGACTTCGGGCCGTTGTAACTTCTACCCGGAGCGTCCGATTGACGTGCCGTCAGTGGCGTTGAGACCCTGATGGTACGACGGACTTTTTGAGATGGTTTCCGGGTGTTGGGTTTGCGAACGGGGTGCGGGCCCCACGAGGCCGGGTTTTGGCGTTTGCGGAGAAACGCAGCTTTTGCACCAGGAGTCCGATTTTGGCAGATGAATAGTCGATCCTGTGTGTTTTTCCGAGAGGATCGCAATGGTGCGATCCGTTCGATGAGTTTCGGAATCCAGGCGTGGGCCCCACCCGAGCCGGCCTTCGGTGAATAGTACCTTTTTCACCGGGTGTCCGTTTTGGGCGAGTGAGTAGTCGATTCCGCCTGTTTTTCCGAGGAGATCATCGTGGTATGGTCCGCTCGATGGGTTTCAGGATCGTTGCGTGGGCCCCGCACGAGCTAGCTACGGTGAATAGTGCCTTTTTCACCGGTGCTCCATTTCGGGCGAGTAAGCAGCCTATCCTGCGAGTTTTTCCACGTGGAACGCGATTGTGGCTTCGGTTTTGGCCTAGGAGGTGCGCAGTGTGGCGTTGTGGCGGGTCGCTCGGGTTAGCGACGTTTGGACCATCAGTGGTTGAGGGTTCTCCCTTGGTTCGTTCCCACAAGGGTTCGTGTGGAATCACAACCTTCGTGTGGGTTTGTGATCCTCTCGTTGGGATGTTTAAACTGTAGAGTTGTGGTATCCCTCCGGTGGGCCCGAAGTGGATCCTCTAGCATCTTTACCCTAGATCGGGTTCTTGGAATCGCTGTGACCACCTATTTCACGGGCAGTGATCCCCTATCTAGCAGGTTAATCCCGTAGGGTTTGTGGCATCATCGGAAATATGATCCCCTACGTGGTGGGTCATGCACAGTAGGGTTGTGGCATCGTTGGTTATACGATCCCCTACTCAGCGCTTGATGTCGGTAGGGTTGCGGTATCGTTGGTTATGCGATCCCCTACTCAGCGCGTGGTTTCAGTAGGGTTGCGGCATCGTTGGTTCGATCCCCTACATCGCGAGTTATACCAGATAGGGTTCCAGTATCGTCGTGACCATCTTTATATGGACGATGATCCTCTATCTGAGTGTGGAGCTTCTGTCGAGCGACAGATCGGGTTGTGGCATCCCCCAGCGGATCCTGGGTGTGATCCCCTATCTATGAGAACTACGTATGCCAGATCGGGTCGTGGTATCCCCCAGCGGACCCTGGGAGTGATCCTCTATCTGTGAGCTACGTATACCGGAGTGGGTCTTGGTATCCTCTAGCGGACCCTAGCGGCGATCCCCTATCCGTGGAGTTTGGTGGTTATGGTGTTCCGGTGATGTTTCCTCAGTGATGCTATCCGATGAGTGTGGTCTCACGGGTGAGCGTCTGAGATGTTTGCGAGTATCCCGATGGAGTGTATCTCTCGGATGAGTGTCATCTGGTATGACAGTGTTCGTGGTGTACTCTCCTGGTTGGGACAGTTGCTGGTGATGAGGTCGGTACCTCTTGTGGCTTTGTGGCGTGAGCTGTGTATATCTGGATAGTTCAAGGTGTATGTATGGGCATACACCTGAGCTGAGTTGAGCTGACTAGTTGTGTTTAGCCGAGGATGGTCATGAGATGGAGTTTCTCTCTCGTCTGGGTTCCCTCTGGATGGGTTGAGCGGACTGTTGCCTTCAGTTTCTCCCTTGGGTTTGGGGTTTTTGGGGTGCCTACTGAGTATGTTTATACTCACCCCTGCACGGGCTTGCCCGCACATGTTTGTGTCTTGTGCAGACCACAGGCCTTTTGACGGGTCCCAGGAGGACCCGGAGCAGGCGGAGCTTTGTGAGCGAGTTGACCGGGGTGTTTACCGGAGCTGTGCCGAGCGAGCTTTCCGGTGGGTGTTTGTGGCAGCGTTTCCCTTCTTCAGAGCAGGTTGGACGCGCTTTGTAGTTTTCTTTTGGTGGGCCCTGTTTTGCCCTTGTACTTTTGTTGTTGCACTCTGGTTTGGGATAGATTGTATGCATGCATTTACTTTTCAGTTTCTATATCTTTGCACTGTTGCATGGAGGTGTTTGTGGGTGCGTGTGTACAGGTACCTTAGGCTAATGCCTCCCATGTGTGTGATAGCCTACTCGGCGCTAGTCGCCAGCCCCTGGCCTATTGGAGGCGGGCTTGGGGAGTCGCGGCTTGAGCCCCGTTGGGTCGGGTCGTGACAGAGTGGTATCAGAGGAGGTTCCACCTTTGGGATCTCAGAGCGTAGCTGGTCTAGCTGTGAGTTGGTTTGGGTTGCATAGCGGCAGTGTTAGGGTGTTTCGAGTTCGGCTTTCAGGCCAGGGACTCCAGTGTTGGTGCGGCGGCCGACGTCTCCATACACTAGGACTCTGATAACCTGCCTTTCGACTCGGGACATTCGTACACTGGTCGCGGGGACATCATGGTACATGCATCATATAGGACTGGGTTTTTGGTTTTTCCTTGTCCTTCTTGAGTCAGCTCTCCAGATATACTCTTTGAATGTGGTGTGTCTTGAATGTATTTCAGGATGCCTCCACGACGACAGCCAGTGAGGGTTCCGCAGCAGGATTGTGCTGATGACCCACCCCGTGTAGTGGCTGTGGAGCAGGGCGCAGGTTCTGAGGTTGCACCTCATGGTGGTCTTCCAGTTGAGCCACCACCTGTCGAGCAGCTGGTTGTGCCGGCGGTGCAGGACGAGGTTGCACGCAGGCTGAGTGCGTTGCACGAGTTCCAGAGGCAGCGACCTCTGAGGTTTCGGGGTGATCCAGACCCCCAGGCAGCTGATGACTGGCTCGAGGCAGTTACTCGAGTTTTCCGCCTAGTGAGGACACCTCCAGATCAGATGGTGGTCCTAGCGGCGAGCCTTCTGCATGGTTCTGCTGGGCGATGGTGGAGTTTGGTGACGCAGTCCCATGACGAGGAGACGCTCACGTGGGCAGAGTTTGAGCGGCTCTTCAGGGAGGAGTTCTATCCGGTGACGCTGAGGTCAGTGCGGATCCAGGAGCTTCTGCAGCTTCGTCAGGAGAGCATGACTGTGTCGGAGTACTCAGCGAGGTTTACAGACTTGTCGCGCTACTCCCTGGATATGGTTCGAGACCCGTTCTTTAGGGCTCGGACCTTCGAGCAGGGCTTACGCAGGGACATCCGAGCAGGTGTGGTTTCCCTGTGCCTGCCCAACTATGCTGGAGTGCTGGAGAGAGCGCTGGTGGTGGAGAGCTTTCTGGCTGAGCAGATCTCTCCTGTTAGTTCTGGGCACGCGAGAGCTGAGACTTCGTCGGTCGGATCGGCATCTGGTAGCCGACGACAGACTCAGGGGTCTGGACGTGGCCGACGTTTCAGGAGGCGACCCCAGGATGGAGGATCTGAGCCTCAGGGCTCACAGGGCTCGCAGGTCAGTTTTGGTCAGCCGCAGGAGAGGCGGTGTTACGCTTGCGATGGTCGGGGACATCTTGCTAGAGATTGTCCGACCCGACGTGCTGCTGAGAGGGAGCCGGTCGATGGACCTCCTTGGCAGTGGCAGCGTCTCGAGCAAGGAGGTCCGCAGGGCGGCGGACGTGGTGTCGGAGCTGGTGCAGCGGGTGGCGGTGGTAGACAGTACCAGTTGCCACCACCCCCACCCCCAGGTGGTCCACGCCCAGCTCAGGGAGCTGGTGGTCGAGGGCGAGGACAGTTTCATGCCCTGGAGGCAGTCGACCCAGAGGCACCTCAGATGGATAGAGGTACGCCTTGTGTCTTTTCTACTTACTGCAGTAGTTTGATAGACACTGTTTAGCGGTACTCTTTCCTTTTGTTGCTTGCTCGAGTTTTGTTCAGGGCGTTGGTAAGACCCTGAGTGGTTGTTTTTTGGTGAGCTCGCTGGTGTGTGAGACCCAGTTGAGAGTCCAGCCGTTTTCCTTGTGCTTAGGGCTTTTCGGGGACGAAAAGTTCTAAGGGGGGGAGGATGTAGCGACTCGGGTTTTTGGCCCTGTCAGACTTTGGAATATTTCTACGAATAATTCCAGAGCTAGGCGCGAAGATGGCGTGCGATTCCGAGGCCCGGTGTGCCCGGAATTAATTTTATAAAAATATTAAGTTTTTTTTATTCTATGTGCGTGGCGGGGGTGTGATATCTCCTAAAAGGTATCTCAGAACGGGAATCTGAGGGCACGGTTGCGTCCGGAACGTGCCGTTTACCCTAGGCAGGGTGTAATCTTTGCGGGCGCGAGCCTGCGGTGAGAAACGCCACCAGGGGCGTTTCCGTAAATAAGTGCCAAGTTGGTGTGCGAGCGTCGGCTCGAATAACTTATGAACGGAGTCTCGGATGAAAAATCTGAAACCGCCGTTGCGTTCAGAACGGCGCGTTTACCCTAGGGGTGACCTTACTTTTGTTCGCATCGGGCGTCGGGTCCGAGGCTGGTTTGGCGCCGGTGGGCGGCTGATATAAATATCAGCGCCCCCCCCCCTTTATCGTTCTTCGCTGTTCTTCGTCGTTCTTCGCCGCCACTCTGCCGAATCGAGCAAACGGAGCGCCCACGAGCTCAGAATTCGACAGCGGACGTTCCAGGAGCGCGCAGCGGAAGCTTTGGAGCGCGGATCTGAGGCAGAACGTCGGCGTTTCGCCCGCGAGGTAGGCGGTTTGAGTTTTAATCCCCGATCCCGTTTTTGCTGCGTTTTTCTGCAAATTGAAGCCGTAGCAGTGTAGATCGGGTCCCGAGGGTCGCGTAGGCGCCTCCGGATCGCAAAACGGACCACCGGGGTGCCCCCGGCGGTCCGCGGAAGATCCGCCGGCGCGGCACCGGCGGCGCGCGGCGGCCCGCGGCGGAGCCGCGGTGGCGCGCGGCGGAGCGCCGCCGGCCAGGGCGGGCCGGCGGCGGCGGCCGGTCCGGGCCGGTACGGCCTTTTTTTCGCATACGGGGGTCTTTAAACCCCCGTATCTTGCACCTCGGGAGTCGGATTCGCGTGCCGTTTGCGGCGACGTGACCCTGACGACGAGGCGAACCCTCCGGTATGGGTTCGAGGGTTTAAAGGTTCGGGATCGTGGCCCGGGAGCGAGAAACGTCGTATAAAATAATATTATTTTATTATTTTACGACTTCGGGCCGTTGTAACTTCTACCCGGAGCGTCCGATTGACGTGCCGTCAGTGGAGTTGAGACCCTGATGGTATGACGGACTTTTTGAGATGGTTTCCGGGTGTTGGGTTTGCGAACGGGGTGCGGGCCCCACGAGGCCGGGTTTTGGCGTTTGCGGAGAAACGCAGCTTTTGCACCAGGAGTCCGATTTTGGCAGATGAATAGTCGATCCTGTGTGTTTTTCCGAGAGGATCGCAATGGTGCGATCCGTTCGATGAGTTTCGGAATCCAGGCGTGGGCCCCACCCGAGCCGGCCTTCGGTGAATAGTACCTTTTTCACCGGGTGTCCGTTTTGGGTGAGTGACTAGTCGATTCCGCCTGTTTTTCCGAGGGGATCATCGTGGTATGGTCCGCTCGATGGGTTTCGGGATCATTGTGTGGGCCCCGCACGAGCTAGCTACGGTGAATAGTGCCTTTTTCACCGTTGCTCCGTTTCGGGCGAGTAAGCAGCCTATCCTGCGAGTTTTTCCGCGTGGAACGCGATGGTGGCTTCGGTTTTGGCCTAGGAGGTGCGCAGTGTGGCGTTGTGGCGGGTCGCTCGGGTTAGCGACGTTTGGACCAGCAGTGGTTGAGGGTTCTCCCTTGGTTCGTTCCCACGAGGGTTCGTGTGGCATCACAACCTTCGTGTGGGTTTGTGATCCTATCGTTGGGATGTTTAAACTGTAGAGTTGTGGTATCCCTCCGGTGGGCCCGAAGTGGATCCTCTAGCATCTTTACCCTAGATCGGGTTCTTGGTATCGCTGTGACCACCTATTTCACGGGCAGCGATCCCCTATCTAGCAGGTTAATCCCGTAGGGTTTGTGGCATCATCGGAAATATGATCCCCTACGTGGTGGGTCGTGCATAGTAGGGTTGTGGCATCGTTGGTTATACGATCCCCTACTCAGCGCTTGATGTCGGTAGGGTTGCGGTATCGTTGGTTATGCGATCCCCTACTCAGCGCGTGGTTTCGGTAGGGTTGCGGCATCGTTGGTTCGATCCCCTACATCGCGAGTTATACCAGATAGGGTTCCGGTATCGTCGTGACCATCTTTATATGGACGATGATCCTCTATCTGAGTGTGGAGCTTCTGTCGAGCGACAGATCGGGTTGTGGCATCCCCCAGCAGATCCTGGGTGTGATCCCCTATCTGTGAGAACTACGTATGCCAGATCGGGTCGTGGTATCCCCCAGCGGACCCTGGGAGTGATCCCCTATCTGTGAGCTACGTATACCGGAGTGGGTCTTGGTATCCCCTAGCGGACCCTAGCGGCGATCCCCTATCCGTGGAGTTTGGTGGTTATGGTGTTCCGGTGATGTTTCCTCAGTGATGCTATCCGATGAGTGTGGTCTCACGGGTGAGCGTCTGAGATGTTTGCGAGTATCCCGATGGAGTGTATCTCTCGGATGAGTGTCATCTGGTATGACAGTGTTCGTGGTGTACTCTCCTGGTTGGGACAGTTGCTGGTGATGAGGTCGGTACCTCTTGTGGCTTTGTGGCGTGAGCTGTGTATATCTGGATAGTTCAAGGTGTATGTATGGGAATACACCTGAGCTGAGTTGAGCTGACTAGTTGTGTTTAGCCGAGGATGGTCACGAGATGGAGTTTCTCTCTCGTCTGGGTTCCCTCTGGCTGGGTTGAGCGGACTGCTGCCTTCAGTTGCTCCCTTGGGTTTGGGGTTTTTGGGGTGCCTACTGAGTATGTTTATACTCACCCCTGCACGGGCTTGCCTGCACATGTTTCTGTCTTGTGCAGACCACATGCCTTTTGACGGGTCCCAGGAGGACCCGGAGCAGGCGGAACTTTGTGAGCGAGTTGACCGGGGTGTTTACCGGAGCTGTGCCGAGTGAGCTTTCTGGCGGGTGTTTGTGGCAGCGTTTCCCTTCTTCAGAGCAGGTTGGACGCGCTTTGTAGTTTTCTTTTGGTGGGCCCTGTTTTGCCCTTGTACTTTTGTTGTTGCACTCTGGTTTGGGATAGATTGTATGCATGCATTTACTTTTCAGTTTCTATATCTCTGCACTGTTGCATGGAGGTGTTTGTGGGTGCGTGTGTACAGGTACCTTAGGCTAATGCCTCCCATGTGTGTGATAGCCTACTCGGCACTAGTCGCCAGCCCCTGGCCTATTGGAGGCGGGCTTGGGGAGTCGCGGCTCGAGCCCCGTTGGGTCGGGTTGTGACACAAATACTTAATACTTTATTCATTTAATAAAGGCCATATCACATCTTGATTGTTCTTCTTCATGACATGTCATGTGATAATGTCCTAAGGACAGCTGTTGCATTAAAGGGTCGTAGCGGATCCCTACTATGATGAGAACCCGGAAGTGCCATAACAATGTTTTTGAATGTATGTTCTATAGCCGAATGATATTATTTGAGGGACACAAATAATATAGGTCACTAGGGGTGAGGACTCATAAAACATTGAGGCGCCATCTCATGGTGTGCGCCCTTGGTAATATCTAGGAGGATATTATGAGAACGAGACCCGCCAGTAGGAAATCCACATTTCATAGTGTCATTGGATGTTCCTATCTGCGGATGTGTGTATTGGTCCTTAGACATTAAGATTATTATTAATGGGTATTACAACTCACTCATTTAGATGTATTGATGAAAACTATGACGACACACTGTTCACAGTGAGGTAGGATACGTTGGGTGCGTCATGAGTAATACCACATTAATAGATAATGCGAGAAAGGATTTGTCCATTCTGTTCAATAATGGAGGTAGATATCTCAGGCCCTCTAATGGAATTGATATAGCCTAAATAAGTCCATGACCATGGTATGGTATGGGAAAGTTCAATTCCGGGAAGTCAACGAAATAATAATCAAGTACATGGGTTGATGGCACTACCATACAACCCGCTTGATTGGAGATATCGAGACAAAGAGATTATATTACACGGTAATCATTCGTAGGAGGTGACATGTCATTGCGGTGTTAAATTCATTCTCTATGGGTTCCTTGGCGTGTTGCTAGACTCTAACCTTGAAATTTACGCAGGTTCAGCCTAATGCCACTAGGAAAGAGGCCTAGAGGGTCACACACTAGGTGTGTCCATGTATCTCAGTTCAATATTAATTTAACAAGTTAAATAAAAATTATTCACGACTGTGGTTTCATAATTATTTAAGGATGCTTGATCGCATTTGTTTCGACCCTAGTTATTCGAGAGAATATAGTGTGGGCAAAATAATATAGTTTTTAAATGCTCATGTGAGTAATGAAATATATGTACTTATTTTAATTTCATGTGCATGTTGATTAACAATCTTATTTATCATTATATATTACATTACTCGGTCTGATTCTATGACTTTTTCATTGATCCCTATTCCACATACTATGCTTATTTTATTGGGCCATAAGATAATTGTTTGAATTGAATTTAGTTCTTGGTCTAGCTTGATGGATAGAGTAATTGATATGTATTTAATGACATATGTTTTGAGGCATTCCAATGCCATGTTTTAAGATCATTTTTCAATTACATATGCTTTTTGATTATTTCCTATTGTCCTATATAATATCACTGAGATACTTTCGTTATAAATTTAGTATACCATATTGATGGTTTTTGTTGTATCTCATGGGTTGATTTAATACCTTGTGGCTTTATTATTCTTGTTTTATAACATGCGATTATATTTATTTTATTTCCTTGTGGCGTTCCTTGGCTACATGGTTCTCCAGATATAGACTGGGAGAGAGTATCAATATTTTATTAAAGACTTGTTTATGGACTCACTGTGATTTATAGGTTATGACCAGATGTACCGATGGAGATGCTTTGTCTTTTCATGAAACGATTTCTCTAGTGGTTTCATATACTCATGAGTGATACCAGTTCATAAGGGTAGAAACCATGGATGGACCTATAGGAATGATATATATATCATTCCTTGGGTGATACTCAATACCCTCTATTAGATACCTAGGATGAACTCAGAGTCACCGTGCCTCAAGTGATACTAGGTATGTCATTTGGGTCACCTAGGACAAACACAGTGGAATTGGATTATATCAGATTTATTGTATTAATACTTTGGAATTTTTTAGATCACCATGAATGGGATCAAACTCTACCACTATATTTGAGAGATTGATTGAATAGATTCTTACTTGATATGCACACTGTATTCTTATTTGGATTTTTCATGTGCTCTTGAAATACTTCTTCTATTCTTAATAACACACTTTAATGATAACATGAGAATTATACCCCATTGAAAAGCACAAGTTTATTTGGTATTAAAATATTTAATATCTATGTTTAAATTAGCAAGTTTATACATATCACACCTTGAACATGCACTCTTTTCAGGAATCCTTCATGGTTTGATGTAGGTAATATTGGAGAGCTATTTGTTAAGGAACCTGGACCATGGTTTTAATGCATCATTTATTTATTTCTCTTCTTCTACTATTTTGGGAACACTGTCTGTTATTTACATCCTAAAATGTAATGTTCTAGGCACCATTTATTCTATCTTATAGAGATTTATATCTCACTCTCTAGTCATACATCATTTAGTACCTGATTAGAGTTAATGATCACATAAATGGATAATGGGAAGCTTGAATCTTTTAATGCATGATTTATTTGATTGATTATTATGATGGATTGTATAGAAGAGGATCTAGACTAAGCTAGATAAACCTAAGTAGTAAAATTTTCCTTTTGTTTATATTTTTATATTGTGTAGTATATGTATCTACCCCAACCCACTTACTATCATTTTTTATACATGTAACATCATTATTATCACTATTTCATCTATTATGATTTTTCAGCTTCTGCAAGTTCTTTATTTATATTTCATTTCTAATTCCTTCACTTTCACTACTATTTGTTTATTCTCATGCTTCTATTATATAGATATATAGATATATTTTACCACATTCCATATGGAATCTATCAGGGTATAGTCTCCCCACAGACACAGTGTAGGACCACATTGCTATTCAGAATCCTCTCGTGTTTGAGGTGATGAATTTTAGGAAATTCGGTCAATAGGGATCGAGGAATGGATTAGAGGAATATGGGTCTTGGATTGTAAAAAATTGTTTCAAATGTTCATTTTTATTTTACAAACTATTTGTGAAAGGAATGATAATAGTAAAATGGAATTTTTATTTGACACTGTTCTTGAACGTAGCTAAACCATGAACATAAGAAAACCATATTACCTGGGTTGGTAATTGTGTTGTTGACTCTGAAATTAATGGTTCATATAAATTTGTCATTGGAGGACACATTTTTTCCCGATTCTATCGATATTAGTGATAATTGGAAAGATGATTAATATTTCATCATGCCTAATGAAATGTGTCTATTTCATTACATGAATTATAAAAAAACTATATGATTAAAATATCATGAAAATTTTAAATTCATGTTTACATTTGTTAGGAATATTTTTATTTTCATGTGATTATTATTGTGAAATGTTTTTTAAGATTTTTAGTTTCTATTTTCTTATAATATTCGAAATGTGCCAACATGAGCATCTGGTGAATGATAGGAATTAGGTTATGTGGATGTCCAATTTCAATTAATAAGGAGTATGAGCTCTTAAAATAAGAATAGAGATACAACTAATTCAATATGCTAATAGTGGATTAAATGCACGAATAAATCAATTTTATTCAACATATTATAAATAAATAGACCTTAACATGTCTATGGGTTGTAGGACATGTCTTAGTGACCCTTCTGAGGTCTTACCATGTTGTCTCCAGCTCACACATAGAGCTAATGGTCTATTATGTTATACTCAGTGGTAGAACTTGTACCAATTATCTTCATTTCATTCCATATTTTCTATGTCATTTTTCACGGAGGTCATGAACCTATCCTTCCTTAATACATTATTACCTTCTTTTCCTATAAGATATAAAATTTTGGTCTCTGGTGCGTTCGTTGAAATTGTAGAGTTATTCCACTACAACATCCTCATGATGTAACATAAGAGACTAGTGATTAGAAAACTCCATATGTTATGGTCCCTAATCCACCCATTATTCATCCAGTAGTTCCCCCTAAGGCACCTCCAAACGATATTCCACTAGGCACTGATGCTCAGTTCATGGATAATGTTCTTCGGTTTATGGAGTATATTCATAGTGCTCCCATGCCTACCCCTTCTATGGAAGATCTTACATGGGACGTTTAGTAGCAGAATCTTCCCACTTTATTGGGTGACAGAGGTTATCATGATATATATTAATGTATATAAACTATGATTTAACTCTTATAGCATATTTATATTCCTCTAGAGAATAGATTTATGCTTTCCATCTATATGTTTCGTTATTCATCCTTGTATTGGTTGGATGTCTTCCCTCAGTTATTGCATTAGAAAGGTACTGATTGGTTAGAATTCAAGACGTATTTCTATGATCATTTCCTTCCACAGAATCAGTAATCAGATCATTATAGGTAGTTCTTGAATTTATATCAGGTATCTATGATAGTTATTTAGTACTATGATCCTTTCATCGATCTTTATCTTGTGTATTAATCTATGACCAGTGATAAATTGAGGACTATGAGGAAATTATATGAGACCCTTGGTAATGATGTCCACTCAAAGGTGACTAAATTTTGGTTGAATTCTATTACATAGAATGTAAACCATGTCTTATTTATGGGGAGATATCTCAAAGATTCTCCCAATGTGCCCCAAGGCTGTTCTATTCCTGGTTAGGGCGATGGTTCTTCTGTATATAGGATTCTTAATTTTGAGGGTGCGCATGGGGGTGGTTTTTGCTCTTTGAAATGTATTGATACCTACATAGTGTGTTTTTAGTGTGGTAGGATCAAATATAAAAATCCTGAGTGAGGGAGAAACCTGGTGCAATGTCGATCTTCTTAATGGACGAGTCATCTTAATCTATTCTGTCGTTATTTTCCCCATGCATCTAGTGAGAGGGGATCTATAGCAGAACATCTATAGGGTATGTTATCTGTGACTCCACATTAAAATGGGAGTTAGTCTTCTACAACAATATCAGGATGCGGTGGAAATGGTTGTTTCCAAGGAAGTCAGGCATACAAATATCAGCAACAGTAAAGTGGATATACTCAGGCTAGTAAGGTGGAATCTCAAGGTTGTGGTTTAGGCCTTATATATGTAGTGTAGGAAACTACATAGAAGCATAGTCTTGGCCATCTATGGTTATAGTCACTATTCTAGTATCATCTATTATATTTTCCCATTTTTTATATAGGTACATCACACTCTTTTAGATATGATGTTGTTGTGGAATTTTATAGCCCTGCAATTGAGTACTTTTGTGGAGTTATGTCCCTCGACACTCCGGTAAGAGAAAGAACATACAGAATATGTCATTTTCAATAGTGACCTATGAAATAGGTGGGTATCCATTCATCTATAATGTCTTCATCCTCGATAGTATCATCATTAATTTAATTCTTAGTATGGAATGGATAGTCCTTTATCAGTACCAAGTGGACGTCTATAGTCAAAGGGTGTCCTTCACATCACATGATGGTAGAATTTTTATACAAAAGGGTGAATTGGATATCTAGGTAGATCGATTTGGTCCCATGAGTTCATGTATTTGTAGAGTTACAACTTAGTTAGGGTTTATTTTTATTAGTGATCTAGGCATGTATTTAGCCTAATTAGCTCATGTGGTGGATCGCTTCAAGGATGTCTTCGCTTAATATTTTTATATATTGCCTCCTATGACATAGGTTGAGTTATCAATAGATTTAGTCCTAGGAAAAGCACCAAGATCAATTCCACATTGTAAGAATGAACATTCCACGATCTATAAAATCAAAAAACATTTTCAATACATTAAGGCATTAGTTTTAACAAAATCAAGCACATCACCATGGAGTTCAAAAGTAATTTTCTGCATGAAGGCGGATGGTACCCTCAGATTGATCATGGACTATAGATGGTCGAACCAAATTGTAGTGAAGAACCATTATCATGTTCCTTATATATTAGTCCACTTTGTCCAAAAATAAGGAGAAATATTTTTACCTAAGATCAATTTTAGGTCAAGATATCATCAATTGCATATAATACCATAAAACATACAATGTACAACATTATAGAGCAGGTATGTGTTGTACATATGCATGGTTGTTATTTTCTATTTGATGAAAAAGTTGGAAGTATTTATGGATTTTGTTAATCATGTTTTCCACCAATATCTTGATTCCATTATGGTAGTCTTCATTGATTATATCTTGGAGTACTTGTGCTATAGAAATGACCATGAATTCCATATTGAGATCACGTTGAGAATGTTTAGAGGGAACTATTTATACGTGAAGCCCAATAAATGCCACTTTTTGATTGGTGAGGTTTAGTACTAGGGTCATATCAAATCTGAAGAATGATTCCCATTTTCCCTAGAGAATGTGAGTTCCATGGTTTCCTCGGATCATCCCAAGATTATGATTGCCATAGTTAACTTCATGGGTATTTTTGGCTATTATAGGTAGTTAATTCCAAAATTATTCTACATATAAATAACTCTTATGGACTTGATTATGAACGTTATGTAATTCCTATGAGTTGAATATTTTGATAAGGATTCTTAGGATTTAAAGGGAATAGTTGTGTATGCTCATATTCTGATTCTTCTAGAGATAGGCATAGGATATATTGTGTACTTTAATTCTTTCATAATTTTTCTAGGTGTTGTTTTGATGCAAGGTGATTGAGTTTTTTGCATATGTATATCTCCAATTGAGGCCTTAAGAGACTATGTATCCTACACATGTCCTATATTTAGCATATGTGGTTCGTGTTGTGAAATTTTGGAGGAACTATCTATTGGATGAGATATTCTTGTGTAAATGGAACACAAAAGTATAAAATACATCTCCACACAACGAGAACTTAATATGAGGCAGTGTAGGTAGGTTGAATACATGAGGTAGTTTGACTTTGATATTTTCAATAATAATGTATGGGTAATTTCATTGATGATACCATGATTTGGGAGACATAGATAGAAGCCATCCTGGCATCTAATAGTTAGTGTTAGATGATGGATTTGTATTCTATGTAATACTTTTAGGTTTTGTAGCAACAAGAGAATCCAGTTTTAGAAAATTTGTACGTTATGTCCTCTATTATTGACGGAGTCTGTATATGGTGGTTGTCTGATTCTATGTGACTCATTTGGAGGGACAACACCACAAGAGATAACCGACCTCTAGGTTAGGTTGTTTATAGATGTGATACCATTTCTACCATGGGAATTTCTAGGTTCTTTATAATATTCTAGATGAGATTATGATGGAATCTCAAACCTCTATTTGGGATGTTTCTCTTGGGATTAAAAATATGTACCCACAAATGTGTCTTCGGTACTAGTTGCCAGGTATGAAGAGGTGGATTGAAGGGCTTATTAACATGTGCTCCAACTATCAACAAGTGATGGTAGAGCACCAACGACTTGCTGGAATTCTACTGCCTCTATCCATTCATGATTGGAAATGGATGATGTCACTATTGATTTCATGATAGGATTTTCAATGTAGCTTGATGTAGTGATGTTGTATGGGTGATCATTGATATATTTTACAAAGTCATATACTTCCTTCAAATTCAAGAATCAATATCTATTGATGATTTTTGGAGGATTTACATATGAGAGATTGTGAGAACTTATGGAGTAACCCATTCTGTTATTTTGGAATCACACACTCGGTTTACATCATAGTTCGAGGAAGGTTTGCTGAAGTTACTTGGTTCAAAGGTGATATTATGTATTTTATATCACCATTATACATATGAGTAGTACAAAGAGATTATGTGGGTGTTAGGGGATATTCTTCAGGAATGTATACTTGATTTTGGAGGGTCATATGAAATAAATATTCTCCTTGTATAGTTTTCATAAAATATCATCTTTGAGTCCACAATCATGATGGATCAGTATGAGGCCGTCTATGGTAAACCATTACATTAACCTTAATGATAGATTGTGGTTGGTGATGTATCTCTACTTGGTCATCATCTCTTTCAGTATAACTTAGATCATGTTTAGCTGATTCAGATGAGTATAGAAGTAGATGATTTTAAGAAGATGTCCAATATCGGTCATCATCAATGATCTCAAGAATTTGAGATGGGACATTATGTCTTTTTGAGAATTTTTCTAGGTTGGGTCATAACCAAACTAGGTGAAAGTGAATGTCATCACCACGGTATGTCAATCCATTCACTATATTAGAGAGAGTTCGTACGATAGCCTAAAAATTGTTATTACATCAAATGTTTGAAGCCTTTCATAATATCTTCCACATATCTCATCATAGACAGTTTCATCAAGACATGTATCATTCACATAATCCTGACTATATCAGTTTGGAGGTGGGTGTTCCCATTGAGGAGCACCTGATTTATTTCATTTATCATAGAAAAAAGGTTCTCTGATGTATATTAGTTCCATGGTAAAGATGTTATGGAAACATAGACGTGTTCAGGATGAGACCTAGGAGTGGGAGGCTAATGTACATGGGCATTGGATGGTTCATTTTTTAATATGGAGGTGTACCAAATTTGGAAGAGAAACTTGAGGAATACTTGTTTTAATGAGGGGAGATTAATGTTTTATAATTATCAGTGGTATGAAAAATTATTTTTTTTTTAAAATTTTAAAACAGCTCATGAAATGAATCCTAGAAGGTTATAGGCAGTCCTAGGGGATCTCGGGGATCATTTGAAGCCCAAAATAAACAAAAATAAAGAAACTAGCTAGGCCATATGGTATTCTTAAATCTTTTTGACCCAAGGAACACTATCATGAACCATTTTTTAGGTTTTTTATACTGGTAAAATTTATGGTTTTAGAATGGTCAGTCAAACTATGCACCTTTACCATGGGTTGTTCCTAGTCAAAAGAACTATGAACAGGTTTGGTGCACATCAGGGCCAACAGTTTGGACTATTAACCGTAATAATTATTATCTAGAATCTCCAAAAGTATACTACTATGTGTCGTGAAATGTGTTTTATAATTACTTTTCTAGTAAAAAATCCATGTTCATGGAAATTATTGGACTGTTGTTGTATAGAAAAAACCTTACACTATAGCACTATTATGATGAAAATTCATATTTCATTATTCATCCCCTATATAAAATCATTATTATTATTTATGCCATATTGATAATTTCCCTAAGGCCTAGTATTATTCTTGATGTTGTTTCTTAGAAAATCATACGAACATCTATGATGAAACAAGAATGAAAAAATCATAGAAATGAGTATTACATAATCCTCTGAATAATTTATGAAACAAATCCAATATATTTGTGTGTCTAGGGATAGATTATAGTGACTTTTCCATTTCAAATACTTGGATACTATGGTTCTATGATATAGTATTGAAAAATATATCACAATATCCCAATAAGGGGAAGATAATGTAGTTAATAATAGATACATAAAATTAAATTATGAATAATTATTATGTTCATTGATCCCATATCAGTTACTCTATTTGGATAAGAATGCTTAGGAATAGATCGTTAGATATTCTTATCTCATTTGTTACCAAGTAGATCCATTATAACCCGGTATTCATATCACCTAAAATAGAGGTGAATCTATTTACCAATATATATTTTATTTCCTTCATGTTCCATACCTATCCTAGGCTCCCCCATGCATACTCCTCTCTTTAAGTGATTATATCATTCTTATTATCTCCATTCTAGCATGATCTCCCATTATTTGTGGGATACTAGATGAATTTTTACACATAAAATCATTAAAATTTACATATGTAAAATTACTACATAAAATATACATTTATATTTAATTTTCAAAAAATATCATTTAAATTAACGATTATCGTAAAATAATCAATAAATTTAATATATTGAAAAATATGACTCAATAATAAATGGAATTAATCATTTGTATTCGAAAAATATTCTTCAAAATCAATGCTATAAAATCTCTCAAAATCAGAAAAAACTCATCCTCGGGAATATATCAATCCATAAACTACATAGGGAAACCATTATACCCATATGAATAAAGCAAACTAAAAATATTAAAAATTAATTACAATGATAATAATTCAATCATTTTTTAGATTATCTCTTCAAATTATAACTTTTAAAACATACTTATCACAATTGTATTTCATATTTTCTAGTAGAAACTTATGTTCTTCTCCTAGAATCTATTAAATATTGTTAATATATTATTAATATGAATTCCACTTAATGAGTAAACTCATGGGGAATAATTTTCCCTTGTATTTGAATGTAAAAATTAATTGGAGTTACTTTCATATATTTAATACATTTTTTTATTGATATTATTACATGGGATTTCAACTCTCTACACTATAGAGTGAAATATAAAAAATAACTATACCTTTAATGACAAAAAAATACATTTTATTAATGGTTTTTTGTTCCTCACGTATCTCTTAAGAAATAGTATATAATAAAGAATATGAAAAAAAAATGTTTAGAACCATATTTGGAATGTATACATATGATAAAATTCAATCACTCCTTTCTTTTATAATAATAATAAATCAATCCACATAAAAATTATCAACTTAATGAACAAAAATTTTTAATGGAATTTTCATTATGTAAATAAAACATTCCCTCAAAAACATGTTACATATAATTAACACTATATTGATTATCTCTAATCATTTATCTCCATATTTTTATCATTCATCATTAATAAGAAAGTTATATAAAAAAGGAATAATAGGGTTCCTCAATGATATTTTAACATTTACTTTGATGAAATAAAATTTAATATATGGGAATGAGTTTTTTGTTTTTAAATTAACGATTGATTTTTTTAAAATTAATAAGAAAAATTATACATATTTAAAACAAATACACCAATTTACCATTTTCAATACATATCCTCATTATTTTTTCCATGTGAATTATTCTTATAACTTTCCCATATTGGAAAAGTAGAAGAAAACCAAAAATATGAATGTGCATGATCCATAAATTAATACTCAAATTTATTAATGGGTATTGAAACTACATCAAATAATATATTCATAAATTACAAAAATTTATTCTTAGAATAAAATAAAAAACACACATTTCCACTAAAAAATAACATTTTTCATGGTTATTAATCTCTACTGTAACTTTTTTTATCATATAATAAGAATATTGTATAAAGGCAATCACTTATCATACACACAATTTTGACATTATTCGAAAACTATCTTTCATAAATTCATAATCCTCTTTGAATCTAACTTCCTTCATTATTTATTAATGTTTAGAAAATTTGACCTCCCTATGGTTTAAAAAACACTTGAGTAATCAAAACCTAATATCACTCTATAGTACATTATAATAATTTTTCATATTTTCAAATTCATCAGTTATTTTATAAAATCATCAACTATCCTTTCATCATATATTTCTCCTTTTACATCTTCAAAACTAAGAAGTGGTAATCAAAATACATATTTCTATAAAAATATAATAAATATACATATTGTCTATTAAATCATTGGAAAACTCATCATGGAATTATTCTTCTTGATTCTCAGTCATTGGAGTTAGAGGATCTAGTTTATTGAAACTCTCATTAGGCTCTATGTACATATCCCCCACATGTTTGATCATGTTTCTCTAAAAAATAGATATAGTAAAACCCTCATATTCTTCTAATTTATATTAATAAACTTTATCATCTTTTTCTCTATACTTTATGTTCTAATGAGGGAGTCATGCATGGTAATTTCCAAATTATCTTCAAAATAAAAATTTGTCATGGGTTTATCATTAACCTCAACACCACTCTTATACATGTTATCATGTATAACCTTATCCTTGGATCCATCATTGGTTATTACACTTAATTCATCCATGGACTCTATTCCATTCTCTCAAGGTCTGTAAATAATTCATTTAATATTATTTATAATATTTAGATATTCATTTATAGGATTAGTTTCATTTCCAGAACACATTTTTTATTTTTTACACATTCCCTTATCTTTGGATATTCCCTTGGATTAAATCAATGTTAATGGAATGATTTTAATTTTTTATTTATATTTTGATTTTCTCTTTTACCATTATTTTACGTTATGACACTAGAAAAAAACCAATACATAATGAAATTAAATAAGCCTAAACAAAAACCAAAAATATTAATGTTGGGGAAGTTTTTTCACAAAACCAACTAGTTTTTCGATTATCATAAATACATTCTACCATGAAACAGTGCCAAAATTGTGATATAAAAAATAATTTTATTTTATTTTAAAATGATAATACTATTTTGAATTTATGTTCTATTTATGATCACTAACCCAAAATGAGAAGTAAATTAAAATATTTGGTCAATATTCTATGAGGAAAATGGTTTTATAGCTTAAAAATATTTATAACAGTGGACCTATCTCTAAATCATTGACACTAAAACCTTAATTTCATTCTAAATTAATTAATATATTATGTGAATTTGGATATGGAATCAATTAAAATCGATAAATAGAATGTAATATATATCAAATGATTATTTTCATTTTTCATGTCATTTCAACATATCTCATGATATTATAAAAAATTTAATATTAGGAAAATGTATTATGGTATCTCAACCTACATCTTAGCATAAACTTATACAACATTTTCTTATTGATATATATTTGAATTTAATACATAACAATCCCAAATGCAATAAGATCAATCCTAGTAGTGAATGAATGAGTTAAGTTAGCTCTTTCTCCGCCCAGATTGCTAAAATGTCCTATGATTCCTCCTTAATCTACTATCAATAATTCTAGATGATTTCAGATAAGATATATTGTAATAATAATAATATATAAATTAAAATATTAATTCATAGGATTATAATAAATTGAAACATTACAAACTCATCATTATCTAACCACTCTACCCTCCTGCACAAGACGTATCCAATGATATGTAATTGCTCTTCAACCATGATTAATCCAATAATTAGAGAATATTGAATAAAAATACAGATAAAAAAAATTGGGAGAGTATATAATATAACATTAATTATGAAAACAAAACATATATGGATCTATAATTAATATTGAACAATTAAAGGGAAAAAATCATCACTTCATGGAACTATGGTATTCAATATAGATAATCAAACACCCATATTCCATCTATTACTAGGCTTCAAACTTCCTTCATAATTTTGACTGGGATGTTTTAAATCCCCTTCTAGTTACACAAATAAACTATTTTATAGAAAAAGAATCTATATGATATATCATAAGAAGATATCCTCTTAATTATATCTTTTCCCTCTTTTACTTGTATAGTTTCTTTATCTTTATTATAATTTATAGTAATTCAAGGAAACAACTATATTGTCATATTTTGGTTGTATTAACTATGTGGATTGAATCTCTTAATATCATCATGTAAAATCTATAAACAATTTTCCATGAGGTGGATATTTTCCATTTCAATAAATATGTATCTTTCTATTTATCTGTAGTTTGAAATTCTCAAAAAATAGTTCATCTTTCATTTTTTTGAAAACTATATAGTTATATGTGCGATGCCTCATGTCGAACTCCTGTCAATTATATTCCAAATCCAATTTGGGACATTTCTATAAAATTATGAATCAGCCCAAAAATATTATATTTTAATATATAAATTTTAACAAATGGAATTTGATCCATATTTAAACAACCATGAACCCATATCTATAGAAGAAATTTGTGAAGACTATAGTGTAATGTCTTTTTATATAAAAAATACATGTCCCTTGAAAATTTATTACGACCCCATTATTTCCCACAACCTACGTCACATCCTTTCCAAAATGAAAATACATATTTTATTATTTATATACTACGGAATATCCAAATACACAATGTTGTGTGAACATCATGATTCCATAATTAATCTCAATATTTTCTCTATGGAATACCAAACAAATACATCCCTACACAATAAAGCATCATGAATGTATCAAAAAATACCAAAATGTATGAAAGATAATTGTATCATAATATATATATAAATATATATACACGATGACAATTTTTTATTTTTGTGACTATTTTCTGAAAATTCCAGTGAATTGCAGATAACCTTTAATTGGATATGCTGTAAATATTGTGTAAAATCGATGGAGATGATAAAACATATCTTTTTGAAGAATTTGGTATGATTACTAGCCTGATACGATAAATTTTTTGTTAAATAATAAATATTTCCTAGTTAATAAAATCTTGTAAAAGTTTACTCTTTAGTTTTCATCTCATAATAAGTAATCTCATTGAATTCAGTAAACACTAATAGAATGTTGGAGCCGTTGGAATCAGAAAATATTCATGAATAACCACATGATATAGCTATACACCAACTCAGATTCCCTATGTAGTCCTAGGAATGAATTTTGATCACCATATAAAAAATTAGTTAATGGGAAAAATTAATAAAACATTTAATATATTTGTAAATATCACTCAATAAATAACTAAATTAATCAATTAAGTCTATTAAAATTTTATGAAAAATATTTTTATATAATATTAAATTATTGAATTCATTTTTTAGAATGATGCTACATGGTTTATTTCATTTTTATTTTTCTATGATGGCTGAGGGTAAAGCCTCCCCATGATCACATATAAAACATAACATCCAATTGACAATATCTATAAAAAGGTGATGTGTGATTAAAGATATATGGAAACCATTATATTTGATCTCATTGGATAATCCTGGTCAAGGGGTTTTATAGTGTGAGGATAAATTATTCAATAGAGCTATTTTGGATCCATAAAACATGTTGTCATATTTACAAAATTAAATATAATTTTTACATTTTAACCACTTAAAAATTAATAAGTAATTAATGTTAAATAATTAATATTATATTTAATTTTAACACAAGTTCCATGATTTAATTTGACCCCCACACCCACACAAATCACTTATAGACCTAATAGTATTCCCATGTTTATTGGGGTGTTGGGACAAATTTTGAAACTACAAACATTAAAAAAAATATGTTGTATTCCAACATAAATTGATCTTTTGCAAACTTATTTCAAAAATTGAACTAAAATTATTGATTTCACACAAAATAATTAAAATATTAATAAATAGGAAAATATAACTCAAGAATTAATGAAATTAATCAATTAAAAAAAAGATGCATAAAAATATTGATAAATCATATGACTAAAATAAAATTTTTTCTTTTTAACTTGCACTATTAGTTATATTTATTCAGTTTTTTGAATGATGTTACATGGTCATTTTTTATATTATTTCACAATGCTGATAGGGGTTATATTCATCCCAGGATTACACATATATTTTCAATTATATCAATGGTCTCTACAATATAGGGAGGTTCACTCGAGGTCTTATGTAACCCTTTAGATTGGAGTTGTCTAGATGAATGTGGTAAAAGATAATTAATATGTTTGGATAATTTATTATATATATTTGTACGATATCCTAAAAATATATAGTTGGATTTACTAAAATTATTATAATAATAAACTTCTGACACATAAAAATTTAAAAAGTAATGAACGTTATGTAAATAAAATCATAATAAATTTTATCCCATTTCATATCATAGTTGTTTTATTCTATGTATTAAATGAGAATTTCATCAATTTATTAATTTTCCATAAATTAAAAATCATGAATTTCTCTTACTATAATTCCAACTTACATCATAATTTGTTCTTGTATATAAGTAATAGTTTTAATTATAAATTCAATATGATTCTAAATAGGTCATTCTATTACATATTCATGATACTAATATTTTCATGATATACAAATAATATAAATTAACAATTATAACATATGAAAATATTTAATATATGAATGATAAAAAATAAAATTTCTATTTCATTTATAGTATTCACTCAAAATAATTCTTTTTTTTAATTTTAGTTACATTCTCCAAAAAAATTATACATTTAGTTTCTATTCTATGAACCTTCTTATCAAATATAATTTAAAAAGTGTATGGATTTTTTGATATTTTATCTATAAAACTAAATTACATCAATAATTGTGATAAATATATTTTTTGGGAAGATGTGTCCATTGATAAAAAAAATTGATACTTCAATGGATCCATTTGACTATCATAGACTATTTATAGTCATCATTTTCTATTATTTCATACATTATTTTAGTGATTTTTCAATAATAAAAAAATATATTTAATAATATATATGTTTTAAAATACATACCACATTATCACATACATTTATTAAAGGTTTAAACAACCATGATATGGTTGTTTCAACTGAATATTACGCTATTTGAATACAAATATATTAAGTGGGAATATGTTTCTCATCTCTCATCTCATGATATACCTAAAAAATCTATAACATGATCATTCAGAATTTATTTTTGGTAGGAGTACCAAAGTTAATATTATAAACTATACTTATTAAAACAAGGTATTATATGTGATATGTTAAATAAAAATCCCAATCAATTTCACATTTATATATTTTATATAAATAAAAATATAAATTAAATATATTAAAAATTATAGTGTTTTTTTCTATAATATATGATTTTTTAGCTATGTTATATATTTTTGGGGAATACATACAATGTGAACTACATGTGTGTGGTTCTGAAAAATGTGGTTTTAATTTTAATGATTGTCTTTATTAATCCCTTAAGAAGATATTTTATAACAATTTATTATTCCTATTTAATTTTTCCCTCAATTCATTTCTATAAAATTATTCTCTATCATTGTCTTACCATATTAAACTTGTGCTCAAGATTTTCCTAAATAATATTGCAGAGAGACTTGAAAACCTAAACCTATAATGAATCTATAAATTTATAGACTTTTAAAATCCAATATAAAAGTTTATTCATTATCTATGGTGGTCAAATAATATTTTTTGATAACTAAATAAAAAATATAAATAGTTTTTTTATTAAATCTATCAATAAATAATTTATTTTATTCACTTCATCGTTACACAAAATTCATATACATTTTTTTGTTTCAACAACTATTTATCAATTTTCATTTACCGTATCTTGTGTATATAACACATTATGTGATATATATATAGATAATGATTTTGAATGGTCAGAATGTATATTAACCGTGAAATAATATTAATTTTTTATTCCATACAAGTTATTTACATAAAATTTAATTAACACTTAATTTTTATAAAATTAGAATATCCCATCATTTTTTATGGTTGGGTATGAATGGATTTAAATGGGGGATTTAATGTCAAAAAAGGTTGTAGAAATAAAATAAGGTCCATTTTACACGACCTAACCAATAAATTGGTCTAAATAAATAACAAAATGTTAACATAACATTTATCTAACAAGATTATTTTTTTAATATCCTCAAGAAAATCATAATGGTGATACCAAAGAAGAAACGAAAAGACTCTTTCATATTAGGGTATCCATTCCTAATGATTAATCTCTTAACAAGTGATAAGGAAATCCATCAAAACATGACTTACTAAAACCATTAATTAATGTTTTGAAAAAAATTCAGGTTAAACAATGATTTAATTTGTTATGCTTTTCACATATGATCAAATTATATAATTACATAAAAATATCACAATTTATGATCCTCTTTATTTATCAATCAAAAGAGACTAATTTGAATATAAATGATTTGAATATTCTACATTATTAAATGGAAAAATTTCATAATTTTTTTATATATGAAAACTATTTATAACTATCATATCATTAATATGATAAAAAAGTTATATCTAAATAATTTAATTATGATTTAAAACCCATTTAATAGTCATTACATGATTATCAAACCAAACACCATATATTAAATGGAAGATAAATTTGAAATTGAATTTTATCATATAATGCATGAATAACCATTCATAAAACAACAATAAGATTAATATTATAACTTCATCTTTAACACAAGTATAAACTATAAAATAACTTTTACCAAAACCACATAGATTGTATTCCATCCATATTCCTATCAATCGCATACCTTTATTAATGATTCTTATATAGAATATACATTCACCTTGGGTTACATGGCATATATATATTTTTAAACTATATAAAAAAATTTATGATAAATTACTACAATCAATTTATAAAATATATTAATATTTTAAATTAATTCATATATTTTAATTTTTTACAATTTATATAAATCATTTTTTATAAATTACAAAAAATTATTTTAGGTTATTTTTTAACATATTTTTTAAAAAAATTAAAAAAAATTATATTTATTTATGAATAAAAATGTGTTTGACATCTTTAATTTTTTGGTTTAAAAACTATAATGAATTTTTTAATATAAAATTTATAGAAAAAGATGCCTACAAAAAAGCATTAATGTTACTATAAATATAATTTGATTTGAAATTATATATATTAAGAGCATGCATCTCTATAATTATGTCCAACATTTATACCACACATAAATATACATTATTATATAATCAATTTTTTATGATTGGGGTAACCATTAGGCAGTGAGTATGATAATATTTCATGAAAAAAAAATTCATTATTCGTTATATGAACATAGATTGACCAAATATGAGAACATGTCACATGCTATTCACCAGATAGAAAATTAAATTAGATTCTCACAACATGAATAGAGTAGAAAATCACATGATACCTATATATGTGTGATTATACACCATAGAATTATATCATAATTGACATCCATGATTTCAAATTCATCATAATATAGGATATATCAGATTTGGTTAGACCTCAATCATTGTCACGATTAGCATGAAAACCAACCACCCTAATCAAGATCAGCATCAAAGAAAATAATCTGAATGATATTAATTTTTAAATGTTATAATTATGGGAATACTTTCAATAATTTATAAAATGGATTAAATATTAAATATTCACCATTGAAACATCAATTACAGTGTAAGGTAATTATGTGGTACTTCTAGTGCTTCATCAAGTATACAAAACCACTTTTTATCAAATGAGAGAAATCCAAAACTCTATTTAAAACCTAACCCATATTAATCATCACATATCATCATAACCTATAGTAGTCTCAAAATACATTATTGACAACTCAATTCCATACATTGAGGGTTGAATTATAATTTCCCTTCATGTAATAATCGTGGTAAAAAATATCAATGATAATGTGAAGATTTCCTATTGTGTAACATGACACATTTTCTATTCAAAAAGATTATAAATAATACTAAATAACATATGTATGAAAATATAAAATCATATCTCATATGATATAAGTTTAGATAGGATATATTTTTACTTTATTTTTATGGTTTTTTAACTCATTACATATCTATGTAATTACATCCTTGCCTCTTGGGAAAATGGAATAATCATCCCATTAATATTTATTAATGGGTTTCATTAATATAAATATATTTTTTATACAATGGTGATGTAGGATTTATAATTCCCTTATTGAAAACCTTAAATATAGTATTTAATTTTATGTATTTTATAATGTCCAATTATATTATATTAGTGAATATTATTATATATATACACATAACTATTTATTAGTTCATCATAATTCATAAAATATATCCATTCTAATATTTCATTAAGATCATTTGGTAAAAAAATTTAAATTTAAATCTTTATATGTATACCATATTTACCATCATATTTGAATTAATTTAGTATGTAATTGAAAATAACCATGATTTAAAATTCTATAGTAATTTTTTTTAATTTGATCCCCATTAAGTCCAAAAATAAACTCATTTTCTTCTAAAAATTTAATCATCTCTAAAATATATTTCATTTTCTCCAAAAAAATATATATTTTTATTAAGTTACACTACTTTATGATAATATTTAACAAATAGATAATTAATAAGAATATCTTAAATGTTTTTATATTTGTCTTAACATATAATATTAATGAAATGATTATGTAACATTTTCTATTATTAGGGTAGGATCATATCCCTCATGTTTTAATAAATATCAATGATAGTCACTTTTCTCCATGAAAATAAAAATTTTATCCTTATCATCGCTTGATTACATTTATAGATGTTAATAAATTATCGATTATATGTATTAAATTCACAGTATCATATAATTCATAATAACCCATATTTAAAGAAAATGATATATAATACAAATCATAAATTAAAATTAATTCATGAATTAAGATATTACAATGTATACATATCTTATATA
Source organism: Viscum album (assembly GCA_963277665.1). Classification (NCBI taxonomy): domain Eukaryota; kingdom Viridiplantae; phylum Streptophyta; class Magnoliopsida; order Santalales; family Viscaceae; genus Viscum; species Viscum album. The sequence continues at coordinate 1,438,580,248 of OY728133.1, read as the reverse complement.
TAAAAACCTAAATTTTTTTACTTGAATGAATGTATGAATAATCATATATCAATTCTCCAAAAATATTGGCTACTATATGTATATAAAATAATTGATCTATATATAGTTTTGATCATATACCCTTTAAAATATTGGAATTTATTTTTAGGACATTACTACTTGGTCTGTACACTCTATAATGATTTTTACTCCCATTTAGGAATTTTAGTAAATTCATCCATGAGTGACATAATTATATATATCTCAACAAATCTCATTCATGCCTGACACTTATTTTGGGTTTTAATGACCATGGATATATATTAAACTGTCCAACAGAAATTTTTTCCATATTGTACAATTTACAGAACACTAGAGCAATGACCACTCATGCGCTGGTCACCAATACTAAAAATATTTACTACATTTTGTAAAAACGTATTTAATTAATTCATTTTATAACAAGATTCAACACAGTTATCATAGAATAATGTATATATATTCTAAAAGGAGACCCATGGAATCCCCATATTTTTGACATACATAATAAAAAGGATACAAAGTCCACAAAATAATGATCATTTAGTCATCTTTTTTGAAAAACATTATTTTGAAATCATGAATAAAATCAATTTCATACTTATTATAATAATATAAATCTATATTTCTATCTTATTTGACTAACTATTAATATGTAAGGGGTTTATCCAACACATATAATTTATCACCATTTTTACGAACAGTATTATAGATTCTATGATATTCTAAATTATTTTATCAATTTAAAATTTTATTCTCATGAATTTATCTCATTATCAGTTTTCATAATGTTCATTAATTTTTATTTAAGAGGAAACACAATATAATATGAGTATTACATATTATAAAAATTTAACTAATAGTTTAAATTAATGAGATCCCATTAAAATGATGGCCCCCTTATACATTATATAATATCCAATAGGGGGCCAGGATAAGTTGGTAGAAAATCATTTCTATCAAATAATAAATTAAACTTGTCTGTTTCTGTGTAAAAAATATTTTACTAATCCATTATACACATTTTACAAAATATATTTCAGTTTTATCTTATACATTACCATTTCCTTGATATGTGTAACCCAATTCTTACAACATATAGAATAACATAATTGTTTTGGGTAATTGATAACCTAATTTCCTAATATAATATAGTCTATAGACACAAAATTTTGGATTTAGCTACACATTCATATGATTAGGGTCGTGAAATTACTTTTTATAATGAATTTAAAACAAAAATAATTCTATATAAATTACATGATATTTTATTCATAGATATAAATTAAATAAAATCATATTCACACATATTTAAATGCATTGTGTATATAAGGTAAAACCAAACCATTACAGTAATGATGTAGAATTATTCATAATAAAAATTACAAAAATAGAATGTTTGGTATGATAGGTATTCAACCATAAATATTTTATAGAAATCATAAGCCCTTATTCTAGGGAGAATTCTTCACACTATACCTAGATCAATTATCAAGATATATGTTAACTTTAAAATAACTTTAATACTAAATATGTGTAAATCATTTTCAACCATTATATAAATGTACATAATAAATAAAATTAATAATATAATTGGTTGTTTGTTACTACATATTATGTCATACATAGAATGAACCTCCTAATATACATAGTAATGAATTTATAGGAACCAATATACAAATTTAAAAAATTTTAAATTTAATCACAATATAACACCATAAATTATTGAAAAATAAATATGGAATAAACTAAATAAATTAATGGTTTATAAATTTAGACACAAGATAAAGAGTTTTGAATAGTTAAATAATGAACAATTATTAGCTTTTAGAATAAATCATTAATTTTAGAACATCTATTAAAGATAAGAATGGGAATTTAAATTTTATTACAATATAAAATAATTTATATATTTATTTTACAAGTAATTTAGGATAAACTCATTCTTATTCCAAATATAATTTATTCATTTAAAAATAGTTATAATCTTATAAATATGTTTTATTTTTTTGAATCTTTAATATAAAATTAATACCACAGATTTTATTTTATTCTATACTTGATAAAATCAAGTAAATAATTGTTTGTAGTTGTTTAAATGAATTTATAATTATATCATTTTTACATGAACTATAAAAAAACTATTTATAATAATATCATAAAATAATATAAACTCTTCTATAAATAAATATATATAATTTCTATATTTTGAAATCAAATTATCAAGAAATCCTCGACATAATTCCACTTTAGTCTTATATCACCTCCATTGATTTTTTTTAATTTTTTAATTATTATATATGAATTTATTATGGATAATAAAGACCATTCTTGTGATGGTTTTTAAGAATTAATTTTTTTTTTAAAAATCATAACCACAAAATTTAATTCATGATACAATAATTTTTTTTCACTTATATTACAACACATTATAAGGGGGAAATTTTATTTCATTCGATGAAATTAATTTGTAAAATTACATTTTAATTCATAATTTTGAAATAACAAAATAGTTTTCATAGACCATCCCATAGTTTTTAAAAAAAATTAATTTTAATTACTATAAATTAAAAAAATATGATTAATTATAAAATAGAATTATTATTTATGATCCTTTTTTAAACATGTTTTAATTCATATTTATTTATAAACCATTTGTTTCTTTTATAAAATTTATACAACCTCACATTATTCTATTAAAATTACATTATGGCTTTCAAATAATGATAAATAGTAGCTATTATTCATAACAAAACTTGTGGTTTTAAAAAAACCTCTTTTTATAATTTATTTTGTTATTTAAAAATAAATATCAATTAATATTGATTTGTATTTTATTCCACTATTGGATTTGAATGGTGTATCTTATAATAAACATAATAGAAGCAATAAAAAATATAGTTTTCAAAAGCCTCAAGAATTCATTTTAGAAATGGAAAATAATAAAAGAAGGGAAATATTAACTCTATGTTATATTAATTCATCCATGATTTTCTACACATGTTTTATATATCTCTTTGAGAATCATCCAAAAAAAAATTCATCTTTGTGATTCTTGTGTCTATAAGAAATATACTAATGATTCAAATGTATATCAATCAAGCCATGGTCGTATAGAATATTTTGTTAATATTTTTAGAGAAAATGAGAGGTAATGAAATATTTGGTTCATTGGTTTTTCCTAAAATTATACTTAGAATATAATTCCAATGACAATCATATAATATCATACAATTTATCAAACCACCTAAATAGAGATCTATGATTCCAAATTATTCTCAAAAAATCATAAGTTGAATAGAAACATTTCATAAAAACATCATATGGATCATAATCTTGTAACTATAGTATAATCATTATGACCAAGTTTTTATCGTCTAAATAATTTATTTAACCATCAAAAACATAAAATTATTATCATATTAGGATTAAAGTAAATATAAAATATATTTTAAATGATAGAATATTAATAATTATATATTGTTTAATTAAAGAACTGTAAAGATTACATCCATTACGTAGTGAACATACCTCTTATACTACTATGAACCATGGCTTGGTATACACCCCCATAATATGGTATATATTTATTGAATATTTATATTAAGGGTTTGGGGTCTGTTATGTACAATATTTATTTTATGAACTCGACAATTTAATTTACCAAAAATTTAGTCACAAATAATTTCAGTAAACATATACAATAGAATAAAGTATAATTACTTATAAAATTCATTAAATATTCCCAAATTATAATAGGAAATGAATGAATCCAAATTTTATAGGTTAATCTTTCAGGATTTTGTAACTGATTGATGAGAATTATTGTTCCTCTTCATAATTTTATGATATTTTTTTGAAAGACTCATTTGAAATTATCTAATATTGTTTCTAGAAACCCTTAATACATATTTAAACTCAAAATATTTTATTATATTTTTAATTTTAATTGATAAAAAAAAATGATATTAAATAGTGAGTAAAAAATAGAAGGTATATTAAAATTTTACTATGATGGCTACAATACTGCTTTCTTTCAATTTATGGACAACATTGGTATATTCTTGTGTCAATATGTTGATCATGTGCATTTTATCCATCCTTGAGTTAATGATCACTACTTCACAACTTGTTGATTTTCTCAAAGTAGTATTATAATGATACTATTTTATTTTTTATGATATCTATTTTTTAATGATTCTATCCTATATCAAATATCACACCTTCATACTATTTATTACCATTGGGGGTGTTTTTGGGTTTTTACACATTAAGGTAAACATATTTAGTTGAAGAAGGAATTTCATGCAAGATTAGGTTTAAAAAATAAACATATATTTATAATTTGTATTAAAATTTTCATTTATAGATAAAATAATTAATTATATATACATTCACATAGATATAAAACATATTTATTTAAAAATACTTCATCTTAGTGGGTATGGAATGAATTTTGATTCTCTATCAATTATCCAAATCCCCTCCTAGTGGCCACTTATGAATTCATATACACATAATAAAGTTGGATCAATTTCAAATTTATGTGTTTTTGAAATGATAGGATCATATTCCTTATAATTTAATTAAAATGTGAGATTTTTTTAATCACTAACAAATTAATTTTTATATTATGTATGTATAATTAGATTTATAAAATAACTAAATCAATTGGGATTTTACGAAGAGGGGTTCAACCATGTTTCATGTTTTAATTAAATATTGTTTTATAGTTAATATTTAATCCGATTCAAATATAATCCTATTATCTACCCCCATTAATAGAAAAATTAAAACCATAAATTTTATATATTATAACACTTATATTTTTTTTATCTTAATAGAATATATATTTTCAAAAACTAGATTTATACCACTGGTAATATATGCATTCATAATTATTTTAATAATATTAACACCATTACTTTCTATCATACTATGATAATCATTTTCCTCCAAATGTATTGTATAACCATTAATATCATAACCATTATAGGATAATGATAGTATTCATGGTCATTCGGAAAACTAAAATACTATTAATCAAATTACATATTATTTGGTTGAACCATTGCGAGTATGGTTTGTGAGTTTAACGCTATATATGTTAGATATTTATTTTGAATATAATTCAAAAGATTAATTATAAATATATATTAATATACATTAGAGAACATGTAAAAATTATATTTTATACATACCATTTCGATATAGATATATATTAAATGGGGATATCTATATGAAATTTATAAGACTATAATGTTAGATATATCTCAAAAATTGAAATAATAAGGGAATACTAATATCAAAAAATTATGATTAGAAGAATCTATAAAATTCACATAATATATCCTAATTTTTTTCATTACAAAATACATATCTAGGTGTTTATTTTTTATACATACATCATTGAAAATACAGAATTAGTTTTTTTCTATGAATAAAACATTTTCTAATAGAAAAAAGTCACATGAATTAAACCATGCCAGAAAATAAAATATATTCAATTGTTTTAAACTCTTTAACTTCATTTAATACATCGATACAATAATTGTGATATTTTATAAATACCCCTTCAAAATAGATAATTTTTTATGTTATTTAAATTAAATCATTATTTCAATGACGGATTCAGAGACTTGTGAGGAAAAAAATATTTATTTTTTTCATCAATATATCCAACTCATTCAATATCACCATATAAATATCTATATAATACACATTTATATAATTATATAAAATCCAATTTTATGTTAACTAGGAACAAGAATTAAAAAAATAATACTTGGTCTGAAATGCATCACATGACATGACATATTTACAATTCCTTAAATACAATATCTGAATGAAAATTACTAAAACTGAAATAAATGAACCAGTGGTTAGGTAGGCCATTCGTATATGGAACACACCTATCAAATGTTTTGGTAAAAATTTATTGTACACATATTAGAGTGTCCAATCATTGTTAAAATTGATATTATCTAGAGAGGAGTGGATAAACATTAGTTTTTTCACATTAAATTGAAAAAATGGGTGTTTTGGTTGTGATTCACTAAAAATTAATGTGAATTGGTTTGAAATGGTTAAAAATTGATGGATGAAAAAAGTGATAAAAATATATTCATATTAATTTTTAAATGATATAGTTGTATTCAAAGTCATTTTACCTCACTCTTCATTGAAATATAAATAAATGTCACATCGATCGAGTTCCCAATCACCCTTAGTCGAATGAATAATATGAAACACTCCCATATGTATTAAATTAAGTAATATATTCCTAATATAATTAACAAAATGACATTTGGTGGTAGATATCCTTATTAATAGAGAATCAAATAAAAGCATCCATGTATGTACCGTGGATTATATGACACTGACCAACCAAAACAGTCATCCCATTCAATCCAATAACCATTAGGTGGAGGGAGTTCAAAGAACATCACCCAAAGATGTAAAAAATGAATAAAAATAAAACCATAAATTCAATATGACGAATATTGTTTTAAAAACTATCATATTAAATCATTTATTATAAAAATAGGGTTTTAAATTATATCCAAAGGCACAAGAATTACAAAAAATGGTTCTCCTCCTTTCCCCAATCACTTACCTATTGTCCCTCTATTAAAGGGGTAATGGAGAAGAAGTGGGAAGTAGGATATATTAAATATAAAAAATAAAATTAAATCATGACCTTAGTGTTTCTATTATAAAACATATATATAACTCCCCATGATTTTATAAAATATTTTTCATTAAAAAAAGGAATTTCATTATCACCTAATATTAAACGCAACATTGAGTTTTAACAAACCATCTCAAAATATGATTATTATGTTTTAAGAGATATAGTTATTACATAGACGTTAATTTTTGTTTCCAGAATAATAATAACGAATTTTTAAAAATTATATACAATTTTTAAATATATTGATATCATATTTCAAAAAAAAGTAAATAATTTTTTGTAACGTCTTAATATGTTTCTAAAACAACATTTTCATTTTCTTCTTTAACAGATTTAAAAAGAATTTGTTATTAATTATTGTAATAAAATTTAAAAAAAATCATTTTTGAAATATACATGTTAAAATTATCTTAGGCTGATTTTTTTCTATAATTCGTAAAATGTGAATATTTTGATAAATCTTTACAAATTCTAGTTTTTAATAAAAACCACATTTTCATTTAAAGAATATATAAAGGAAAAAATATAAATTGGTATTAGTAATTATATTAGTCCAATTATATATATACATATCTAATTTAGTTCATTCAAATATATTTTAATTGGAATTTTTTATATAAAATTATTAATATATTTCACATTTTATTTTTAGAATATATCTTTCTCGTTACTTATTTGGGTTTATTTTGAAATTAATTTTTTACACTTCTATAAATATAATTTGAAAAATAAAATTGATTACACAAAATTTTCAAAATAAATTGTATTATGAAATCTGTTCAACATAATTTTTGGTCAAAATTGAAATTAAAAAACATAAATTTTAATTACCATGGTTAATGAAAAAACATGTTTTCTAGGGGTTAAAATAAAAATATAGGATGCAAAATGACATATAATCTTTTAAAAAACGAATTTTCAAGACATATATAAGCCTTATCACATATAATGTTTTAAAATGAACATTTAATTTTTTTTAAATGAAAAAAATCATTGGTAGTCATTAGTTATTTTAAATATTCTTTATGTTTCCTCTCCCCTACACAAAATAGGCCACCCCCTCTCCTCACACTTTCACAGATCCAAAAAACTTTATACCCACCATGATATACCCATTTCAATCCCATAAATCACATCCCACATAGTAGAGTCATTTTATATATAATAATATCTATGGTTGAGGGGCCTAAATTTAAACATTATGAGGTTCTATAAAAAATAGTTAATGTTTTGAAATATGAATTTTTGTATTAATTTTTCTTATAAATCGATAAAATATTTTCAATTATAATAATATAATTAAAATATCTAAAAAATATACTGATATTTTTTATTTTTTTAGTTTCATAACATATATCCACCTACTCTTCTATCAAATTGGAAATAAAATTGGAAATCTTGTTTATGATAGATTACCGCCTTGCAAACTGATGATATTCGTTTTCCACCTCCTCCTCTCAAGACTGGATATAGTGACATGTTAAATGTTTATATATACTATTTACGATATCATTATACCAAAGAAATATTAACAATACACATATCATAATATATCATAACCCTATGAAAAATAATAATGTCGCTCAAGTGTATGGTTGACTACCACCTCGCAATCTTAGGTGAAGTGTCATTCATTTATGTTTTACATTTATCCTAATAAGGATATATTAAATTTTTATATATGATATTATTTACATTATAATAATACTAGAATTATTATATCACATTTATAATCATATTAAATTTTTTTGCGGGGATACAATATTGTTGTTCATGTGTGCGGAGGATAATCACCTTGTGAAGTGTTGTGATTCGTTTGGGAGAAACTCTTTTCATGGTTGGTAATTAGGGAAAAATTAATGAATATATATGATATATATATGGTATAATTTATATTTTTAATTATTATTATTTTATTTATCATTATTTGTTTTCATAAATTGAGTAAATGTAAAAAGTGTTCATGACTACGTGAAGCCTACAGTCTCCATGAACAATGAATTTCATTTTATATCAATAAAATTTTTGAATTATTGTAAATAAATATATATAAAATAATTATAATATTTATATCATGAATACAACATTGGATATTATGGACCCATGAAAATTTTTATAGGTTTAAAAATAAAAAATAAAAACAAAAAATGAAAAAAAGATGTTATTTCCCAAAACATAGGTTTAACATGTAATTGTTAACAAATTGTTGTTAAATTAACATAATTAAATCAGTTATGGTATGATATTTATATAATTATGGTTATTTAATATATTTATAAAAATAATATATTTATTATAAAATAGATTTGAATGTTTTTGATTGATTTTGAGATGTATGGTAGGTGATTTTCTTATCAGTTTATTTTTCAATGAGACACACTTCATTTTCACCATGATTTTCTTGTATGTGAACTATGTAATCCCTATTAAATTATTTTATCATTTTTATTGAAAACTATATAGATTAACATATCCATATTTTTATATCAATTTCAATGCTATTTATATGCAAAGTGACCAATGTGAATTGTTTTTTATGATACAATATCATCTTTAATGGTATTGTTTATTTCAAAGATGATATATTGTGAACTATCTATCAAGAAAATTATTATTTTTCATATATAAATGTTATTTATTTTTGAATACATATATTTCATTAATTTTATTCTTTTTATGTACTTAGGATTCTAAAAAAATGTTATCAATAGAATCCTACTAAATTTCTCAATTCGGTCAAAAATTCATTTTTTCCCATATCAATGTATTCATAAAATGATATAGAATTTTTTTTAATATTAAACTATTATTGGTGAAATTTATTTTTTGAATTTGATAACCACTTAATAAAATTAATATAAATCTTAATGTTATTTCCAAAATAATTCATGTTTTTATTTTATCCAAAATTCCAAATGAATAATAATTTTAAATTTATAACAAATTTACCACCATCATGAAAAATAAATGGTTTAAATATTCAATTATAGAAAAAAAAAATTATATTATAAGAAAATTATTTCAAAAATGTTATATAAATTCTTAGTTTTAAAATTTTAATTTTAAATAATGATTTTTTTCTTCATGATATGTTTCTAATTCCTTTTAAAATTTATTTTCCATAAAAGATAACATTCTATGATTTAAATTATTATTTATAATGGATATGATCCTAATATAAAAGTCATTGTATTTCTCTTGTTATTTCATGTTTATGTTGTCAAAAGTTTTATGGCACGCATTTATTTCATTTGGGTCCTAATATGATTAAAATTTCTATCAAACCATTTTCATTTCATGGGTTCTGATATATTGAATATTTTATAATGTTGTGGAATAAAAATTTATGCATTATATGCCTTGTTTGAAGTATATATCCCAATAAATAATTTGGAAATAATTATTATTATATGTCCATAGAGGGTCCATATCCTGAAAAGAGGATAAAAATGTGTTTTTACCAAGACCATAGAAGATACACAAGTGGTTATCCATAAAAAATATGTTTTAAATTCCATGGAGGGTATCTTTGACAATTTTTTTTCACTACCTTTGTATTTTAAAATATTCTATGTATTATGATAATCTTATTCTCTCATGGACTATATTCTTTGATTAATGTTTTATTCATGTCTTATGAACTACCAATACAATTTCCATGACTTAATTATACGATCTATTATATGTAGACTCTGGGTTTTAAAATTATATTCTCATCTTCTCATACCCTTAAGATAATTTTATCTTTATATCTCCTTTATTTACCTATAGTAATAATATAACATCACTTTTTCTTATGTTTCCTTTCCCCATGTTATGAATAAAGTTATTATGTATGAAATGAATAAAAAGCGTGATATTTTTGAGTAATAAGATGATAGATGATGTAGCTCACTTATGAACTAGTTTTTTCTGAATACATATTTCTAAAGGAACTAGAGAAGAGAAATTATATCCTAGATCATTAAAATATGTAATGACTTTTCATTAATAAATATTTAATATTTATATATGAGATGGTCTGATCTCTATACATAATAAAAGGGCAAGGATTACATAATCCATTGGAAACTAGGGTAAAACAACATTAGTGGGAACCATAAAGATATATCTAATTATAGTATAATATCATATAATTTTCTTGAAGGGTGTTCTTAGTGGTATCCATGAGAGAATATATATTTCAAGATACTACTTGTAGAAATTGTCCTATCATAGATGTACCTAAGGTTAATAACTATGGAAAATGAACGTCGAGCATGAATCAGGGATTACATGGTACAAAATAATGGTCTTACAATGAACCATGTTTACAGCACCATGGAATAGATTTTTTAAAATTCACAAACTAACTTAAACCATCATAAATGATTCGAAAACTGACTAAAAGATACATAGGGGAAACCTAATGTTTTATAAATTGAAAAGAATGTGTGTCATTATAAATATTGAATAATTTATTTTTTATTTTTATGTGGTTAACCATTATGATTAGTGTTTCTTAAACAATAATATTTTATTTTATTCAATTCTGGGAGAAAGGAGAGATGTTAGCACTGAACACAATGTACAATTCAATGATTCTCATCCCATGAAACCAAATATTATGGGATCTAGAATGTAATATATTGTTTTTAGGCTCAACCAAATTTCATTGTCTATGAATAATTCCAATCATCTCAAAGGGTGATGGAGGGAAAAAACATCTATTCAATCCTTTATTAGGAAATATCCACCTTCAATTTGTAGTTTTTTTATTCTACTGGGTATTGTGAAATGGATTCTTACACATGAATAGTTATATTTTATTATCCATTGTTTGGATCATGAAAAAGAAATTTATTCAATAAATTTTTATGAATATATATCGGATAAATGGTGAAATCCCATAAAATATAAGAAACAATAATATGCAATTGAATTTATAGAGTGAGATGTTTTTAAGAAGTTATTTTTTAATGTGTAATTCCATCATATTTTTCATAAAAAAATAGAAAATAATGTCCTTGTGATAAACTAGCATGATGATGAATTAGTTGTCACCAATGAGGAATACTTTACAAGATACATGAGATACACATTTGGTATTATCATTTAACCTAAAAGTGGCTTTGATTTAATATTTAATAGTTTAAAACAATTTCTTCAAATTTTATTAGAAATAAGGGTCTTTGGTGGCTTAGAAGAAATCAATCTTTGTTATGTCATCATGGAAATGGAGATTTTAGTTACCCATAAGTAACATGTATTTGATAAATAATAAGCATGAAATTCCAGGGGAACACTAAAAAACACGGAGATAAGAAGAATATATTTCATTCATTATAAATATGTTGAATGAAAAGTGTATCACATTTCCAAAAGGGGAGTACCAAATGTTGTAGTTTAGTAAATGGTGGTCACTGAGCAGCTGAATGATAATGTCATGTGAAGAAGTAATATAATGGTATGAATAAGTTTAAATCTTCATATAATGAACCACCCAGACATTGATTTTTCAAATTGAAGCAGTTCAATAATTCTACTAAAAAGTGATAAAAACTAACGGTTAATGACATTGATAAATGCCATTTATATTTTAATATAAAGTAAAAATGGAAATATCATGTGATCACTCATTACAATGAGGGGTTCCCTAACAATTTTTTGAATGGTAATCTTACCATCTACTCTAGAACAATAATTTATTATTTGACACTAAATCTATAAACTCCTTTACATCTGAAGAATTTTCTATGGGTACCGAAATACAACATCAATGATTATATGTTGAAATACCAGTGAGAACCAAAAAAATTAGGATGATCATATCACAATTGTGTGATTCCTACCTAATTGATATTTTTTGAAATGTTCTTCCTAAAAATCTTTTAATTCTTCTTCTAGTTAATTTTGATGTTATCTTATGCATGGATTTGATTTATCTACATAAATCCCACATCTATTTTCGAGGTATGTATGTTCCCATTAAAATTATAATCCTATATATGATTTTCATTTAGTTTGATGGTAAATATAGAATTACAATTGAAAAATCCATTGTATGGGTTTTTATTTCTATTAAAGGAGGAATTTATCTCAAAAGGTTTCGGAGAAAATTAGATTTGATGACATGACTATTATAAGGGAGATTGTTATGTATTTATTGAAGAGCTCTCTATTATACCATATAAATGTTAATTTGAGTTTTAAATTGAACTCATATATAATGCTACACATATTTAAAATAGTCTCTTTCAAATGACCCCGATTGAGTTACTACAATTAATTACTAAACTCTATATGAATATCTATATGGGTTTTACTTTGACAAATGTTTCACTATATTTTACAATTGTTCTATTTTAAAAAAATTGAATAATTGATGAGAATCAGTATTGATTATTGGGAGATGAACATGATCATGATCAAGAATAAGTATCATTTAACCCATATTGCTGATTTTTTGATCAATTTCATGGAGATATATAATTTTCCATGATTTAAATATATTATAGATATCTTAAATTGAGTTTCAATAAGAAGGATATACCCATAATAGAAACGCATACAGGTTATGAATAGTGTGATTAATTTTTAATAAAAAAATATTATTAATTCTCATTATATATTAATGAATTTAAAAAAATATAGTATTTATATATTACCATGATCAATTGGTTGTAGTATGTATAGATGAAATTAATATTCATTCAAATAGAGATGAAGAAAATGAATATCAATTTTTAATTTCACTAACAGCCTAACAAAGGAGAAAATGTATTAAAAATTTACTGTATAAATGTTTTTAGTTTATTTCATTTTTTGTCCATATAATCTCAAGGAGTTGTATGTCGGAGGACCCATCAGTGATGGTAATAATTGAATAGTTATCCATACTAACCACTATCATGGAAATCTGTTGTATACTTGGTTTCTAATAAAATTATCGACAGTTTGAAGATAATTAATCTGGTATATCTAATAAAATTACCAAGTTAACATATTAGAAATACTAGTTCTATTGGGAAGATGAATGTAAGGAAAAATTCATGGAACAAAAGAATTTATTTTTTTTGGGAAACCATGCATACAATACCCTATAGTGGATAATGGTTTTTAATCTAGAGTGATTCGTCCAATAATGTATTTGGATTCATTCTTATAAAAAAAAATTGGTTTATATTTTAAATAATTAAAAATTATGTTTATTGAGAAAATTTACATAATTATAAATTTTATGTTAGCTATTATAATTTTTTCATTAAATATTTGGGGGAATTACCATTATGTGGAAAGGAGTGATATATATAATGATAATAAGGATAAAACATCTTTTAAAAAATATTTAGTTGAACATACTATAGAAGAGATATATAGATCTTATTAATTAATTTGACTACTCAATACAACAGCATCATGGGAGAGTGAACAAGGATTCCAATTTTTTGAGTCAAGAGGATCATGTCTTCATAAAAATGATGAGTGTTAGAAACGATCCAATATTATCAGATTTAATAATGATCGATCCAAAAATCATAGAGAAAGATGAAAAATATTATCTTTCACAAATGATTGTTCAACCATTAATCCTTGTAATGATTAAAGAGTAACACAATGAACTTATATGGTTGTAGAAGATTGTAAGAAGTGCTTTGGATTTTATGCTTTGTTGTGTTGGAAAAATAATATTCACGAACCTTGTATCTATTCCATTCATATCATATTTGAAGAAGGATTTGATATAGGATGCTCATTGTTATTATTCTCCATTTATCCTAGAAGTTAAATGATATATACAAATTTTAATGAATATATATAGTGCGATGGGATAAAGGGAGGTAATGTAGAGTTTATATCTCAGTTCTTGGTATATCATAAATTTAAGACTAAAAATTTTTAAAAGAATGATAAAAAAAATTACCTATACCTTAAAAAAATGGAAAACACTTCCATGGATTTTGTTTTTAGACTCCCTAAAACAACTAAGAGGAATTATATTATAGGAATCATAGATGATCAAAAAACAAAGTCTGCAAACATCATCACAATCTTATAAGACTTATCTCTTGTTCATTTTTCCATTGTATACATTATGTATGTGGTAAGGTTGCATGGAGTACCACATTCCGTCATATCTTTTTGGGATCAAGTGTTTGCCTCGGTGTTATGGAAAACTCATAAGTATGATCTTGATAGATAGTTGAGTTTTAGAAATGTTTATCATCATTAGATACATTTATAATATAATAAAATAATCCAAATAATACAGTTTATGTTGAGATATTTTTTTATTGAATTCATAGCTGGTGGGGATCAACACCATCCTATAGTTGAATTTTAATGCAGTAACATCTTTCAATGAAGATTTCTTGTGGATCCATATAAAGACCTCTAAGTAAAATTTCTAGAACTAAATTGTCATAGGATAATGGTATAGAATAAAATAAATTGGGCCTGAAATTTTAACAGAAATGAGTGATATGGTAGGATCCATTCACCAGTACATAAGGGAATCCTAATTTTGACCATATTTTTATTCTAATAATCATCGACATGGTCTAGAATTTAAAGTTGTTGAGAGGGTTTTAATATAAAATTACCAAATGAAAAAGGTAATTAAGTTATAAATTAATTGAAATCTAATCCCTATGAATGTTGTTCCCACTTAAATTCATGACAATAATGGGATCCTAGACTATTGATATTCACTTCCACTAAACCTCTCTTATGTTCACAATGTGTTCTATTTACCTCTCCTAATAAAGTACATACATTACCAATCACATTTATTGAACCAATATGTTATACCATTGGAGCATGAGTTTCCTATGAAGAAGAATCATTATATATATTGATAATGTTCTAGGAAATAATACCAATAACTTGTTCAATGCTTTGTGGTGAAGCAGTAATCATGAAGATGCTACACAGAATCTTATGGAAGTATTGAGTCAAAATTAACTTCTATTTATTATACCAAGTTGATTGATTTCAAGAGAAATATTAATTTTACAGGATGTAGAATTTAACAAGAGGTTATTTTATGAAATATATTTTTTAAAATAAATATTAATTTCTTTGATATATTATGTTACTCTCAACATCAAGTTTTAACCAATCACGTCAAAAAAATTTTATTTTTATTTAAACTTGACTGTTATTACTGAGATATTAAACATGCTGTAATTTATATTTATTGAAAAATAGTAAATATTATTTTAATTTTTTTATATAATGAAAACATATTGATAAAAAATTAATTATGTTTTATAAATTTCATTAAATGTTTTTAAAATACTATTTCTCAAAATAGATTTTGGTGATAAATTTATAAAAGCAATTTTTTATATTTTAGAAATATTTTCTATAAATATTTACTTATATTCTTGAATATAAATTTCAAAATTAGCATAGGGGGGATTTTTTTTATTTTCATAAAATGATGAAATTTTAGATTAATAGTGAAAATAATAGTTTTTATTGAAATCCCAACTTTCATTTGTTGAATTTATATTGTAAATTTTATTAATATGATTTTAAAAAGTAAAATTAGTTCAATAATGTATTTATTAATTCAATTTAGTTCATTGTAATAAATTTCTTTGTTAATTTTGATATAAAAATGTTTTAAATATTTTATCATTTTATATTAAAAAACAGCTTTCTAATAAAATCTATGGGTTTATTTTAAATTACAAAATATCAATTATGGAAATGGAATTTGGAAAATTTTATTCCATATATATAATTATATTAATTTATATTACATATTATTTCCACCTTATATTATAAAAAATATTACTAATAGGGGTAAATATTAATTATCATGGTTAAGGATAGAATGTCATTACTAGGGGTTATGAAAAACATATATAGTGTAAAATTATATAAAAAATTCCAAAACCCATTTTACGGATTTATTTTGGCTTTATAATCTCTAATATTATAAATTGGATTATTAAAGAGTGTATTTCCATGTGATAAATAGTTGTACAAGTGATTATTTTTAAAAATATATATAAGTGGCCTCTCCCCAAATATAAAAGGTCACCCAATATCTTATCCACATCAATCCGGAAAACCAATTAGGATCAAAAAATTATGACCAAATTTCTGATTTAAATCCCTCCCCATATCCTAGATTTAATGGGGGAAATTATAAGTACAATCTAGGAAGGCTTTTGGTTGAGCATAATGCGGTTTTACAAAAAAGAGGTAAATGTTTTAAACTACGTATTTTTTGTTTCAACTCTTATAAAAACACCTTAAATAATTAAATAATTATAATAATATAATAACACTATGACATAAATTATACATGTCACCTCTTCCCTAAAATGGGAAACAAATTCATTTATCAAGTGTATGGTGGAAAGTCGCATCGTGTACCGACATTGTTATTTTTCCATCACAACCACTGATGGATGGATATAATGATAGATTTAATAATTATATAATTTATTTATGATAATATAATAATTCAATATTTGTAATTCCACATATATATTATTAACTCCCAATTAATTGGAATATGATAATGTCAATCCTTTATATAGTGGACTACCACCACCCGAACAGATGTGATTTGTTTTTAATTTTTTGTTCTATTTGTATGTTAATTTGTATAGTTTAAATTAAAATATATTATATAAAAAAATATAATTATATTTATGGATTTATGATATCCCTTGTACTCTTTAATTTTACTTTTCATGTGGTATATGGTAATGTTGTTGGTGGGTACGAGGGATTACCGACTCTTGAAGTGATGTGAATCGTTTTCGAATAACACTATGCATGTAAATTAAATATGTATAATTTAATGAATATATGTAATATATATGGTATGAAAATGACTCTATAATCGTATTAAATTAATTATATTTATTCATATATTGATAAAATGGAATCATCGTTCATGTGTACATATGACATATAGCCTCAAAAAGAATTTATGTCATTTTATACCATCAATATTTTATTTGGATTTCACTAAATACATAATAATGAATCTATTTTAAATTTATTTTATTTTGATAAATTTTCAACGATAATAAAAAACCCTCTTCATTAACACTTTATAATTATCTTTATGTTAAAAATTAAATCTTGTTTCAAAATAACATAATAAATGTTTTCTAGGATTCTGTGTGAGGGTAAAAACCATGTTTTTTTCATAGAATACTCTATGTAGTATTTTTATAATTTGGGTACTCAGTTATTGTGAGATTATATAGGCCGTATATCCTAATATAATATGAAATATCAATATTAAATTGATTGTGTTATGTGAGCATGATTTATGAAAAATAATTGAATACCTCTCAAATAGTGCATCTTATGAGAAATATGAGACCATGGTTAGGTATGAGACGTTTTGTTTACCCTTGTAATAGTATAAAATTTTTTATCATAGGGTGTATATTAAGATCAATTATGAGGATATGTTACTTAACAATAATATTATTATTTTCTAGAAATACATAAATATATCGCAAATAGTGTGTTTTATGATAAAGAAAAGAACACTTTTGGTCCAAATATTTTATGTTTATCTAATTTGTGGATTAAAATTTATGTTTTACATGTATTTGATTAGATATCACTTGACTATATGATATTTAATATTTTATTATTAGTAATTTTTTATAATAATTTAATATATATCAAATTCTATTTTTTTATGAGAAATATAGTACCAAATTTAGGTTTGTGTTCTGGGGTTTAGGATTGGTATGGCATAAAAATTCTATAAAATGGACGTTTAGTTAGGTCCAACATAATTTTAGGTTATATAATATTTAAATAATAATATTTATATTACAATAATTATTTAAATAAAATTTATTTGTCTACTTCATCCATAAAAATGTACTGGCCTCCCTTATTTCTCTTTCATTACTTTATAATGCTCCAAAATAATATTTTATGGCACATTATAATTCGAAATTCATTAATGGGGTGAATTGAAAGCTTCCTCCTTGAATTTTTGATTGAATCACAGATTAAAATATGTGTTTTAATTAAAGGTTTTGAATCATAGGATTTTGAGTTATTTATACCTAACCAATTCTCTTCAATTGGTGTTGATTGGTATTAATTACTCGAATATAATCTGGATATATTGTCTCTATGATTAGAGAATACTATTGAACAAATCTCAATTCTTATGGTTCTATCTCCTATATTATTCATTACGCGGTGTGTTCATATGTTGAACTAAGTGTTTTTCGTTCATATTTTCAAATGTTTTAAATTAATGAAAAAATTCTGAATTTTAATACACATTTTAAAATCTAAATAATAAATAATAATTAAAAATTTATGAAATTAAAATTCATATAAGTTTAAAATGGTATTTACATGAAATATGATAATTGAATAATTTATAAATAAATTAGAAAATGATAATTATTTATACATATAAAGTGATTATAATAAAATGGGATAATACCATCAACAAATCAAATTATAATATAAAATATTCTCAATGATTACTTTTAAAAAATTAAAAGCGAATATTAATACACAGAATTGTTAAATGAAAAATTTATGAAATTAGAAATAATAATTGTAATGAACAATTAAATGATAATTACAACATATTATAAATGGATAATTTCATGAGCCTATTCATGATACTAACATTAAATTATCATGTGATAATTTAGAAGAAGTTTGTAAAAGTTTATTATTAATGTGTAATTTATCGAATATATCAATGAATAATTGTGTGAACTTTCTAAATATATTTGGGAAAAATTATTAATGATAATTATAAATAATTTTCTTGTGTAAAGTAAATTAAATTATCTAATCATATTTATTAAAGGATAATTTATTACAAATTATCAGAAGATAAATTTAGAAATATAATTTATAAGATGTTATCAAAATATAATTAAAATAAGATAATTTATGAAAGTTTATTAAAATATCATTATAAAAGGAAAAATTAATGTAAATTTTTGAAAAAATAATTATAAGAGTCTAGTTTATGATAAATAATCCAAATATAATTATTCTAAAATATTTGCTTCAGCCAATTTAATTTTATTAGAATGATAATTCCGAATTTATCCACCATACAGAGAGTATCATCACATGAGATATTTTATTTTTTTAATTAAGAAGACAAGTTTTGGTATGTTGAACCCTTGATGAACCTCAAACATTTATACATCGACATTTTGGGAAATTATGATACAAATAGGTGTTCTGGATTATTGAAGTCTCCACTATATAAACTAAACCATATAGGGTTTTTTTACCATTCCATTGATGTAAATGAATTTTGAGATAGGAAGTTCATTATCTTATTGGGATCTCATAACACATTGTGTTCCTTGTAGGATGACTGTGTTGGAATATTAGTATTCATTCATGAATTTTGATCACATGTGGGTGTGAATGTGTGGTAGGACCATGATCTTTTATATTTTATTTCATTATATTGATGTTATAGTATGATTCGATGATGATTTATTGATTCACATGTTGATGCATAAGATGGTGATAAATTTCTCATGATTTGTTCCTAGGTTTTTGTCATGGTGTTCTTGGTTGTGTTTTGTTTTGGAGGATTGGTATATGCACACATGATATATGGACTTCATGGTATGATTACTCATTATTTGTTTCACACATGGGGGGTGGTGATGACCATAGTGCCCATGATAACCTAATAACATAGAATCAACTCGATTCCTTTTGTATTTTGAATAGATGGAAGTAAGTTAATGAATTTTGGATTCCAAGTGCTACATGATTCCTTGATGAATTTGGGTAGGTTACATATACTTGATTCAATGTGGATTATGAGTACTACCAAATCCCATGTGGATTATGGTTAGGTTTCTTTCACTATATTCCTTACGTATTCTGAGTGACTTACTAATAGTATTCTCACTAGAAATAATATATATTTGTATATTGTATATCTCCATAATGGATATGAAGTATGAACATCTTGGGGTTTTTTTGTCATTTCAAATGCATGACCACTTTTTTTAGATTGTATTTGTATGATTGATACACATTTATCATTACTGTGGAATACAATGTTATACTCGATAACATCAGTTTAAGGATTCATTAGTGGTGTCCCACATTTTCATTTATACAATCCCTACATGGGAATATCGTTTCCCTTATAGATTGCATTAGATATCGGGTGAAGGGTAGGGGCCCATAGTGGATAAAGGAGAAGAGAATCATAGAGATCATATCATATCAGTACATATATCGGAGGTACTTCTATTTATTTATTCACTTTATCTAATTCATTGTTCAATTGATAGGCTTGACACCTTAGGTTCCCCTCTGGTATCTTACATATATGACATTATTATTATTATGTATGATTAATATAATTATTCATTATATTTTTTATTATTGATAACAAATATGATAACATGATACAGAGGGTATATTCTTCCCATTGATGGACTTAGACCCTAACTTTTAGTTAGTGGCCTCTTGTGTACAAGATTGTGTGCATGAGGTCATGTGACCTTCACACATGTACATGGTGGTTCAGGATGGGATGTATCAAAATGGTATAAAATTTAATCTTTTACTAGCAATTTTATCTATTTTTGTTAGATGGTATATGATAGAAAGGGGATATGATGGTTGGGACATAGGTAGTAGAACTATGTTAGATCCTGGAAAGCATTGTATAGTGGACCTCCAAGTGGACATAAATTGGATGTTTTTTTCTTTATTATAATTTGTTCATTTCAACATAGGTGATGCACTAGATAATGATACGTGATATATGTTAATTTTTTTCCATTTGAAAATCATTACTAAGAGTGTAGGTTCACATGTAATTTATATACTTGTTATTCTTTTGTATAAAAATTTATTCATTAAATTAATTGTTTTACTGTATGTTTATGGTAGATTCCTGGTTTAATACATTTATTGAAATGATGTATGATATATCTTTATTAGGTTTAATTAGTTGAACTGAGTATGATGAGTGTTAGAACATATATAACAAATATGACTAATGTGCAGTTATTAAGACAATAATTAGTATTAGTATGGGTATGCATTGGGATTAGGGAATACTCCTAGGGAAGCCTTTGAGTGATATCATAGACTATTTAGCACATATTATGTTCTAAATGTTCCTTATGTTACAGAAGATGACACCTCAGTGATGTTCAGTGTGACCAACACCAAATCATACATCTATGGAATGTATTTCTACTCCATCATCCATGGTAAATACCGTATGCCCACATTAGTCTAGAATCCTACCACCGTGTTCTATAGTCAACAATGTAAGACACATGTATATTATACATCCTCCAACCATTTAGGGAAATTGTAGAATACACATTACAAATGACTCAATATGAATCATTTAGAATGTCATCAACCCCATTGAGTATCCTAGGTTTTATAAGGTTTCACTATAAGCATTTTTAATTCAAGGACTGTCCAAGAGGTGGTGGGATTTGTTGAATCATTAAGTACAATATGAAGTTATATATAAATAAATATTCAGAAACATTTTAATCCATGTGTTCCATTAAATTATAATGAATCTATATTATACCCATGAAATCATAGAACATTGATTATGTTTAGCAGTAATGATTCCCCACAGAACATGACTCACAGATCTCCTCAAAATTCCAGACAGAAAAGAATCTATAAGAGGGTGTAATGTTTTAGGGATTCCCACTATTTAAAATAAAATATCTTATGATACATTATATAGAATGAACAGTATAGTAGATTTTTATGCTATAGTGTTAGTGAACATCCAGGCAAGAGAAATGGAAAGATAAAAATTCATATTACTGTAGGAGGTAGGGTCTTGAAATTTTATTTCTAGCCTTTTATCTTGTTTGATATTTATTATTTCCTTATATCATCATGATGTGTTTGGAAATGACATATTAATAATGTTTTGATTTTAAAAAATAATTTTTTTAATATGATATTGAGTTATGATGTTATATCCTAGTATATGATAGTGCAGTAGTCAGTGCTTCCATTAGAATGAAACTAAAGAGGAATTACATATCACTATGTGGTATGATTTCATAAAAGACTTTTTATAGGGTTACCTAGAAACCGATGAGTTGTGAAGTAGTTTGGTAGATTTTTAATGAGTTGTTGAATTCTATTAATTTCTTACTAATAAGAGATACTCACTCAGTGGAGGACTTGGGATGTTATAGAGGTCATAAACCAGCATGGAGTTCCGATGATAATTCTTTTAGTCTGATATTTATGTTTTATATTGTCCATTTGAATGAAATTTAGAAATACATAAGGTCATAGATAATATTGATGTAAGGACTAGAATATCTATGTCAAGTATAGATCATGTTTTCGGGTTGTTTTTTAGGAAAAATGATGAAATATTAATTTTTCTATGTACACATTATGTACTTATGAGTACACATCGTGGACCCGGAGACCACATACAATCGCAATCTGGCCGTCTAATGGTTCATTACATGGTCATGTAGGTGACCTAGTATACTTCTTAAGGTGGGGTCCGATTAAGGATACTATATAGCATGTACCATTAATGAAAACACCATGTAGTTTTATTTTTTATTTGATATATAGGAGTGGGGTCGTGTCTCATGTCCAAAAAATTTTCTTCTCCATGTAGTTCATATAGAAGAGTGATATAATAGCTTACAACATAAAACCCCTCTTGTTTCTCTATAAGACCTCCAATTGAGACATCGTCAGGTGATTTTTAATCCCACCGAGGAGTTCTCAATTCCCCTATATTCATTCAATATGATTCCTCTTCTCTCGTGACTTATTAATAGTTGAGAATTTTTCACCTTTTTGTTGATCTATGCCAATATATGATGATTCAAAGGACGGCGTTAATGAGTATTGATCATATGATGTCAAGGTAGGGGGTTGGTGCCTTTCATTTTTCATCTTTCGATTATATATAATAAAATTGCATCACACCCATGTATTGGGAATTTATTGATTTGGAATTTAACATTTTTTGATACTTGATATTTTCATGGTTGATTAAAAATTGGTTGTTGTTTTGGTGTATGGATAGAAACGTTCTTTTCCAATCCCTAATTTATTAACATGAAGTTGTTTTGATTATATGAAATGCATGTGGAATGCTTTGGGAATGTTTATCCATGCATTAGTTGTAGATTACATGAGCTGCTTGATATGATTTGTGTGTTGTTTTTCCAATGGATCATGAGAGCCTTAGACCGGTAAACATATGGGGTGGGGGGTTCCATGTTTATTTAAAATGGAGTGTGAGGGACATAGTTTATATATTGAACCAAGGGGTATTTACCATGAGAGATACCAAGGTGGTTGTAACATATTGTTTATACTATGATGAACCATGGGTATTGACTGTTAGAGCTACATGAAAGGTCATTATAATTAATATATTACTAAGTGTGTCCAAATGGGTTATACTGTTAGAGATTTCCTAGAGAGATTATTTTTAATGATTGCATGATTGTGATGAGTCTGACAAGCTAAATCACAAGCTTAGACTCAGTCTTACAGGATTTTTTAGATGGTGTAATTGGTAATCTGTTTGTTTATATTACACAAGGGACACATATCTCAAGATAGATCCCTATATTTCATGATCAAAATTATTCGAAAAGAAATGAAAATGAATACAATTGGAAACTGTAGGATAATTTACTTTTGAGTATTTCCTTGTTTATTCCATCATTTCTACATATTACCTGTTATATATTTTCACTAATATTTGGGAACATTTCTTTTGGTGGTTTCATATTTGGATTTTTCTCACACCCTATTTGGGTCATGATTTGGATCCAAACAGATTATATATTTATATGTATATATAAAGGAATTCACCCATGATCATTAGTTAATTGAATGATGTTGGAGTTGGAGTGCATAGGAAAATATATGGATTGTGATGCTGTTGTAGTTTTCTTTCATTTCTATGCATTGGTTTTTGTATTATATTTCAATATTTGTGACTTTTTGGCTTCTTTACCAAGATACATGTGACATGATTCCTTTATATATTCACTAGTGGTTTTATAACTATTAGTATTCCACTATTTACTGTTGTTATATGTTATTACTGCTTCCTCTATTATGAACTATTTTTATGCGATTATGTATACTTGAAAAAATGAGGGCATAGATTCCACACAATCACACCCTAGGCCCTCCTTTCTAGTTAGAAGAATCTAGAGTTTGGAGAAATATGCTTGAGGCCATGTGTCTAACTAGATATGGGTACCTTTGAGAGACACTCGGATCTTAGAAATTACAAATTTGTAAAATAAGGATTCATTTTCTTCTCTGCCTTACTATTTGGATCCTATAGACTAGGCTCTGAAAAACTGAATATTGATTTTTTTTCGGAACACTTTTTGGAAAGTGAGAAACCGCACAACACTTAACTCGTACCAGATCATGACTTTAAATACTCACAAAACAAGAACATGTAGAACAACCAAAAACCATATAAACAAATCATCTCAGGACTATATATCATAATACTCATAATCGTATCCACGTACGACACAGGAGTCCCCTTCTGTTGTAGCTGATTCCTATTCAGAAGAAAATTTATTCCACCTAAAAATATATTCACATTTCTCATGGTTCCTCATCTGGTCTAGTAAAGGATGCATTGTACGAGGTTTCTTAATCAGGATTTCTTTTTGAAATCCAGAATCACCCCTCTATCTTGTTTAAAGGTTGATCTCGTACTCACTATCCCTGTGAGATTAGAGTAGTCCTCCCTTGTTCTTCTTCTTGGTGTAGAAGATAGTTCTCTTTCACACTCAGTCATCCATTCAATCCATTTCTGCACAATGTCGCAATAGTAAAGGTATGGTGGACCACTGCTGTTTTCATTATTACCCCCAGAAACTACCCTCCCAATGTTCATTGAGGCCTTATCATTACAACCAATAGAATTCCCTCTCATTTGAACCATTGTGTTACATTCAATCAATGTAAGACACCCACTGCTTTAATAGCCTCTTCCATGGACATAGGCACTCCCTATTCTCCCAACCATAAATCATTGTGCCTTTTCATGCATGCCCCATTGGCATCACCTCCTTGCACCGTATCAGCGTACAAATCCTCTTCAAGAATGCCTTTCGAAATTCCTTTATACCTGTTTCTCAAAGTTGGAAAGGGCCTGGCCAAAGGGTCTAAGCCTCTACAACCCCTAGAATTTTTTGGAATGACCACACCTAAATTGAATTCCTTTCCCCCCCACCCTTTGGACATAAACTTTTTTCTCTCCATCCATGTGATTCTCTAAACTATCCTCATTATAACTCGAGCCAGTATCATTCCGAGAATTGAAATTAGATGATCCCTCCAAATCCTTCTTCACCCAAATGAATAATTTAGCTACATTCATGTTACCATGAGTTATATTAGAATTTAATATTTCATAACCATTAACATCCTCCATCGTCACCTTATAGACACCATCTAGGAGGACCATCACCACAGGAATCAGCGGGTGAGGTCCCCCATCTTAGGAACCCGATGCCTCCTTAACCAGACCAGCGGTCTCACTATCATCAGTATCCTTGCTCGTTGAAGAATAATATTTACTTGTATCCACTAGAATCCCACTATGACTTACCTTTATCACAGGACCAGTTCTTCTCCTTCAGAAAGAATCCATAGGGTGGCCCAAACACTTGCAAGAAGGATAGAACATCATCCAATTTTCATAAATCACACATTTCTTAAACCTTTACTCCACATCAGTTGTAATCCAAATTAAATCAAAGGGAAAATGAGAGGAATCCATCCCAACACATACTTGAGGGTTTATCGGGTGACACACGACCTCAGTTTTGCTATCAAAGAAAAGGTATCTTACTACAAGGTTTCCTAGAATTTGTATCACTGAAGGGTTCTGAAAATATTATGAGAGATAGGGAAAGCATACCCAAACCAATGTAGAAGGAGAGTCATGGTTCAACTAAAAAACTAAGGAACACTGTAGGAGGAAGAAACAAATTCCTTTGAAGCTACGTGGTTCCCTTGACCATGCCTTGATGAGGTCCACCTCCGATACAAACTAAATCATGATATGATGGCTGTCGAGAAGATCTAGAGTTGATCTTTCATGAAGGTTCTAAGAGACGAATATGAACCGATCAAAATCATTGAATGAAGGTCTCATATTATTAAAGAGAGCAACCAGAGTGAGATTCATGAGAGTTGAGGATTCCGTAATCTCATAGTACGAGAGCTGAAGATTAGGAAGGCCATCAAGAAGATCCATGACTTTCGAGCATAATGAAGATTACAGGAATCGATGAATAATGTCTGTGTTAGAGAATGGATAGAAGAACCTACCTCCCTCATGGAATAACGATTCCCCCTCCCCCACCAATGGGCAGGTGCCACCACTGACATAGTCATCCCTGATGAGAAGAGTGTAGCTAACCCGTGTACATGGAAATTTCTTGTTACGCAAAATATTACATTAATTGTGGTTTTTCAATTATTACTGTTGATTTGATTTCATTGTTTGTTGATTCACTTGTTTTGTGTTGTTATGATTGATAACATTGTTGTTCTATTTCTATTACAACCCAATGATATGTGGTTATTCTATTTCATTCATCATGTAGGCAATTTCTAGATATCACATTCCATCCATTCTTATCATGCCATTTAGTGTGCAATATTGAATGCATGATGTTGTGATAGATGTGGTGTTATATATGCATGTTGTTTCTATATATACCCTGATATATATACATAATATTTTGATATGGTATTATTATATATTAAATTTCATTTGGATAGATGCTTGGATTTGGTCCCTGAGGTTTTATGGGCGATCTTGGATCAGAAATTGGTGGATCATGTTTGACCATTAATTAAATTCTGTTATGATATGACTTGAATAAGGATGCAAAAATTTGATTTATGGGGATTATAGGATCTCATGGATCAGAATATGGAATACCATTTCACAACCATTATTAGTTTGGGGCATACTGGAGAATTTTTAGAGGCCTACTGTCCGGAAACCCAGACAATACGACGTGCGTTATTATGAACACACATCTTGCGTTCTTTTGTTCTGTAAGAAACAACATTTCTTAAATACGTTCCATGTACTGTATATACAAACCATGTTGTGTATACCATATGACTGACTATATGTCTAGAGAAAAAGAGTTAATAAATGTTTGATTGAACACTCCAAGTAATGGGAGTACACACAGTGCTGTAAAAGACCATGTGTCTGGCTTTGTGACTAACAACATGCGTGGATGAAACATAGGTTGTACATTACATTTAAATATTATGCACGCTATGGGGTAATTGGCCTTGTCTCCTACCATGTGAATAACTACACTAGTAGGTGGAACATAAGTAGTACATGTCGTGTCTCGGGTGAACATTTCATTTAGTGTTATCCCAAGAGAAAACTGTGAACTTCTAGACGTGAAGAATAATTTGGCTAGGATGGAATATTAAATTACACACCATGTATGATGAGGAACAAGCAGTGTTTTTGAGTGTTACATGACCAGGTTGGAAAAGGTACATGCCCAAGTCAAAATCATAAGGGAGAACATTGTGTAGTGGTTCCACACACTGTGTAACACTGTTTGGTAAAACATGAATGCATTATTTTCCTATTAATTTATTTAATTATTTGATTATATCCTTGATAATCATTAATTGAGGTTTGTGATTGACCTTGAAAAGTCATTCCACAAGATGACCTCTGGTTTTACGACAAGTACAGGGCAATGATCAGACACTTGAAATGTTAGATCAGGGACTGCCATCAGATCCTCATGTCGTGCCCATCTGTGCACTAGATGTTATACTGTACATAGGTGATATTGAATAGTTACTTGAAGGATTTATGAGGATGATGAATACATTTGATGGATCACCACATCCTTCAAAAACTATGGTAGTATTGATGATGTTGTTCCAATAGAATAATCCTCCCACTTTTTCAAGG
Source organism: Viscum album (assembly GCA_963277665.1). NCBI lineage: Eukaryota > Viridiplantae > Streptophyta > Magnoliopsida > Santalales > Viscaceae > Viscum > Viscum album. Next base: position 1,438,551,560 of record OY728133.1, on the reverse strand, counting down.
GATAGAGGACCACAGCCAATAGAGTCGTGGTTGGAGGCCCGGATTTCTATAGTTGAGAATAAGGTGATGCCTCTAGAGAGGAAGGTGAGTCTTGAAACGTACATGCAATGTGATTAGGTCAAGATATGGTTGGATGTTATCTCACATGTAGGTCGTCATTGGGATACGACTTCAGAAGAGGTTCAAAGGACCTTCTATTATTACTTCTACCCAGAGATGTTGATGGACTACCGAACTAGAGAGAAGATGAACTTAGAGCAGGGTCTCTTTTTGAGGGGTGAATTATTCTTCACTCTTTATAAAGCATCAAACATCACACCTGTATTTAGAGGAGATGAGTTATCAAAGGCTAGATGATTTGAGGATGGTCCATTGAATTACATATTATTGTAGGTGAATGTTTTCAAGATGACCTTGGTGTCTTCTATAGTAAATCAAGCCTTCATTACTGAGCGCAAAACGAGAATGTTTGTAGCTTCAAGCCATGGTAGTTTAGAATTAAGGATTGGTACTCCATAATTTGATAGATGGAAGGTTCATGGGAAGAATTAGAAAGGTGAATCTATTAGCAATGATCATTCTTCATGTTTCTAGCTGAGGTGATACCAGTGCGGGAAGATGGGGCACAAGAGACCTCAATGCCCGAGAGCCACATTATACTGTTGATCTAGCAGTAAGATGGTTCATCTTCATAATTTTATCCAGTTTCCTCACAAAATAGCTAGTCATAGTGGATCTATTATGGCCCCACATTTAGGGGGAGGACCACCAGTTTCTCATTAGTAAGGAAATAGAAGTTCGCTAGGCTATTCATCCTGAGAATGTGTTCGTGGTCGTGGTATCTAGAGGGTATATTTTTAGTGATAGTTGGGTAGACTAGCTAAGGGTAGTTAGGAAGGGTTGCAGGGCTATAGTACATGTCATAATTTTGTGATGGATCAGACCCAGCAAGATCCGGATCTCAGACCATCTATAGTTAGAGGTAAGATTCTAGTTTCTGTAGTTTTAGTTTTATCTTTTTTTGATACAATTTCCTCCCACATTTTTATTTCTGTTTCTGTCGTGGAGATCCCCAGGCACAGTTCATTACTTATAATGATTTTATGATTCTATACACTATGTAAGGGATTAGTATGGCATGTTTAAAAGAGTACAAGGAGTTCCATATTGAGGTTGTTGGGTATCAAATCTTATGGGGCCTTTATTTCTTAGAGATGATAGACGTCGATTTCATTCTCAGGATGGACTAATTGGTTTCTTTTTAGTAATATGTTGAAAACTACTTCTACATGGGGAGTTTTACTTCACAGGATGGATTATTTTCTATAAAGGGATAATGGGATGTCTAGGAAAGCAGTGTTGGACTCATGTATCATGTTTTGTGAGGAATTACATCATAAATTTCTAGTATATATCCAGATAAAGAGGGGACATCACATATGGACTTTCCTTTAGTGGTTGACTGATTCAGTTATGCCTTTCCAGATGACTTTTTGGTTTACCAATAGAGCGAGAGGTATATTTCCCTATTGAGTCTATGCCAGGAGTAGCACCACTGTCCATTCCTACTTATATGATTGATACACTAGAGTTACAGGAGCTCAAGTTGGAGTTTTAGGAGTTACAAGTGAAGGGTTTCATCCAACCCAATACTTCTCCCTAGGGTTATCTTGTCTATTTTAATAAGAAATAGAATAATACCCACATACTTTGTATGGATTATCGAATGTTGAACCAGTTGATAGTCAATAACCGATATCCCTTGCTAATGATTTATGATCACTTTGATAAACATCATGGAGCCCAGGTATAATCAAATATAAGCTTCAGATCATTTTATCATCAGTTATGTGTTAGAAAATCACATATACCAATTAAATCCTTTTGTTATTAGTGTGGACTATTTGAGTAGTCGGTTATACCATTCGGTCTCATGAAAGATCATTCCGTCCTAATGGAACTATTGAACCAAATGTTCTATCCCGACATGGATTTGTTTGTGGTTGTCTTCTAGGATGATATCTTGGTGTAATCTTACACTTTTCCTGACCATTAAATCCATCATGAGATTGTATTGAGTACACTAAGAGAGAATCAGTTATATGATGATCTCTCAAAGTGCCATATTTGGATGGGTCATATTTACTTCATTGGCCATTTCATCTCATAGAATAGAATATTAGTAGAACCATAGAAAGTAAGAGAAGTAGTTTCATTGGAGGACCCGTAGAAATTATTTGAGGAACGATGTTTTATAAGGTTGGATAGATAGTAAAAGATAATTATTCAAGACTTTTCATGATTAGTAGTGCCTTTTACAGGTGTAACTAAAAAGCATGTGAAGTACTTATGGATGGATTCTTTCGATTCTACCTTTCATGAGATAAAAGAGAGAGTGACTTCAACACTGATACTGATTTTTCTAAAATTGAGTAAGAGTTACACAATTTATTGTGATGAATCAGGTATCAGGCTAGGAGCAGTTCTTTTTCGTGGGAAATGAATCATTAGGTATGTGTCACGTTAGTTAAGTCCATGTGAGAGTAATTACCTGAAGCATGATCTCGAGTTGGCTGCAGTTTTTCATTCTTTGCGCTAATGGAGACATTATCTTTTGAGAGAGTATTTTGTGGTATAGACTGACCAAAATATCATAAAGTATAACTTTAATCCTAGAGATCTGAATTTGAGGGAGTGATGGTTGGTTGAGTACATTTATTATTTAGACATTGAGCTTGCATACATGCCTAGGAAGGCAATGCATTGGTATATGCATTGAGTAGGAGGACTAATATACATGTAGTTTAGGAGGCCAACAGTTAGTGGAAGCTTATCGCTCTATTATACATGATGAATTTGGAGGTTCAAGACCGATAGCGGTAAAATTTTTATTCATCCATATCTGTTACCTCAAATCTACTAGATTGAGTGTGAATGAGGAAGCTATCAGATTCTGAAGCCCTAGATCTTCAAGAGAGTGTGTCATGCGAAGACTTTACATCTGGCTGGACCATACGAGAGGATGAGGCAATACATTTTCAAAGATGTGTGTGGGTCTTAGAAGACATACATGAGGTAAATTTGAAATATTTTCTTTCCTTGGTTTGGGTAGTTCATCCAGGTTTCACTAAGATGTACTGATATCTACATCATCAGTATAGGTGGCTACACTAGAAAACAGATTTAGCTAGTTTTGTTATAAGATGTTCCACCTGTCAGGAGGTGAAGTCTGAGAATCATTGACCAGATGGGCTTTTAAAGATTTTACCCATTCCATATTGGAAGTCAAATGATGTCATGAGGGATTTAGTGATGTGATATCGAGGCAACATCAAGGGAATGATGCAGTTTGGGTTGTTATCGGCAAGCTCACAGTGGTTTCACATTTCATACCGATTAAGGAATCCTTTAAAGTTGATGAGTTTAGAAGGTTGTACATCCAAGAGATAGTTCATTATCATGGGGTTATACACTCAGTCATCTCAGAAATGTATTCCTAGCATTCATCTCATGTCAGGTAGGGACTAAATAGGGCTTTGTGTATACACCTACTTCTATGTACATATTACCATCTCTAGAAAGATGGTTAGTTCGAGTGCACAATTTTGGTTTTGGAGTATATGCTTCAATCATTCATCCATTATTTTGGGGTCTCATGGGAGAGAAAAATACCTATAGGGTATTTTTCATACAATAATAGCTTTCATGAGATGATTCAGATGGCACATTATAAGTCATTGTATGAGAGGTCATGGTTTTCACCCCTATATTGGCTGGCGGCAGGAGAGGCAGCTCTCTTGGGACCACGTCTTGTCTAGGAGGCCATTGATTGGGGGGAGTGGACTCAAAAAAGTGATGGATATTACACATCCTCACAAAAAATCTTGTTATTATCAATGAAGATTACCTCTGTAGTTCATGGTCGGTGATTTGGTTTTCCTACGTGTCATGCCAAGGTTAGGACATAAGAGGATTATGAGAAAAGGGAGGCTTTCACAATGATACATCAAACCATTTGAGGTTTTGGATAGTGTCGGGATTGTTTTATATTGGTTTCAATTAACTCAGAGATACTGAGATATGCATGGCATATTTCATGTTTCTCGTCTATGACATTACTTTTCAGACCTGCCTCATATTTTTCAACATGAAGAGGTTTAGTTTGAGGTGGATGCATCCTTCGAGAAGCACCATATTCGAATTGTAAATCACAATAATAATGTACTATATGGTAGGTATATTCATTTTGGTGTGGGTTCTATAGTATAACGAGTGATTATAGGATGAGGCCTAAGATATATAGGATGAAATACAATCACAGTAGCCAGAGTTGTTTTATGTTTGTTCTTCAACACCTTTGGAAGTGTAATTCAAAGATGAAATGATTTAAGGGGGAAGTTTGTAAGAACCTGGATCTTAATTTCATGTATGGATCTTGTTTTCGGGTTGTTTTGAGGAAAAATAAAGAAATGATAATAATTATAACTACCAATCTCATACTTATGTGTACACACCTTGGACCCAGTTACCACATATATCCATGTACGAGCCATGTAAAAATTGAGTACATGGCCATGGAGGTTACCTAGAAAACCATTTATAGAAAATTCCTTTTAAGGATACTACACAACATTTACCTTTAATAAACATCTCATTCAAATTTCCAATTATTTAATATATCAGATCAGGGTGATGTCTCATGTCCAAAAATTTATTCTTATTCACATGGTTTGTACAGGGGAGTGTCTAAATCGTTGACAACTTCATAGCCATCTCATTCTCCATCCGACCTCTGATTGAGATGTTGTCAGGTGCGTTGGAATCCCACCAGAGAGTTAACAATTCCCTTAGATTATTTATTCCAAATTCATCCTACCTCATGATTTAATAAAGGTTTAATATTAATTACCTTTTTTGTATTTCTATTCCGATCTATGCTAATTCAAGGGTCAACGCTCAAGAGTATTGATCGTATGACATCTAAGAAGGTGGTTTGTGCCTTTTGTTGTTCTTATTAAGATTATATATTCTAAAAATTATACATACCCATGTTTTTGAATTAGTTGATTTTTCATTTATCCATGTTTAATAAGTGCTCTGGTTTTTTATTAAAAATGTGTTTTTGCTTATGTCTAAGGATATATACCTTGTTTTCCTTGCCTTGGTTGATTTGTATAGAGTTGTTTTGATTATTTTAAATGCATGTAGTATTATTAATGAATGTTTAGTCATGTAGTAGTTATATATTACATGTTAATATTGATATGAGAAGAATGTTATTTTTCTAATGGATCGTGAGTTCCGTGGACTAGGAAAACTATGTGGGTTTACATGTTTATTTACATATGACCACAAGAGAATTAGTATAGAAATTTTCAAAATTGGTGTTGACTGTGAGAGCTACCCAGGTTTTCATTTCTAATTGGTTATGATATAGTGGCATAAGGGTATTAAACATCAGAGCTACCCATGAAGTTATTTATATTTATGAATTCTATATTGATAAGTGGATAGATGGTGAGATCTACCCAGGATGTCATTTATAATTTATTTACTACTAAGTGGGACCAAAGGGGTTAGAGTGTAAGAGATTTCGCATAGGGTAATTTTATAATGATTTTTTTGTACGTTATACCAAAGGGGTAAGATACTGGGATCTTTCCCATAGGGTTTTTTATGAATGATTTCATGAATGTGACGAATCTACCAAGCCAAACCACAAGCTTGCACATAGTCATACTTGATTGTTTAGATGGTCTTATGAGACATCAGTTTGTTTATATTACACATGCGATATAGATAACATGATAGATATCAGGATTTAATGATTCCAATGATGGAATAATAAGTGAAAATGAATGTAATTGAAAACTATAGAGTTGATTACTTTTTAATAATTCCATGTTTTTAGCATTATTTCTTCATATTACCTGGTATATATATTCTCCGTCTGTTAGGAAGAAAATATTTGGTGGTTTTCAAGTGGGATTTTTTTCAAATCCTATTTGGGTCATACTTTAGACCCAAAAATATTATATAGTTGCAGGTATAGATAAGCGAAAGCACCCGTCATCATCTAGTACTTGATTGTATTTGGAGCTGGAGAGAATGTGACCAAGATGAGGCTTGTGATTCTATTGGATTTTACTTGCTTTTATGTACTTTGGTTTCTATATTGTATATAAAAAATTGTGACTTGTTTGTTTTTTCCCCAATATTCATGTGACACATATCACATATATATGCTCTAGTTTTTTTATTACTATCAATCTCTTGCAGGTTACTATTTCGGTATGGTATTAATTCTTCGTCAATTATTTTCTAATTTTTTTCTACCATGTGTACCCTTCGAATTTTGGAATAGTTTACCCATTATTACACCCTAAGCCCTCACTACTAGTCAGATGCATCAAGATTTTGTAAAAATGATCTTCAGTCCATGTTTCCAATCGGATATGGTGAACCTTTGGACAACACATGGATCTAGGATGTTACAATTGAATATGTAAAACCTTACTCAAACTGATGTATAGTTCTATCGAACTATACCAATATTGTAAAATATTCTTCTATATTGAATAATAGACTTTGGTGGTGTGTGGGATGATTGTATAGGATTTATTGAGTTCAAATTAAATAATAGTTATCGAGATTTGAATCAGATAAAATGTTACGAGGATCATATTAGGAGACTGGGTCAATCACCTCATGAAAGAATGAAGAATGTGAGTTAGTGGTTGTGGTCTTAGATTCGTTCAAGAGGCCTCCCTTAGATTGAATTTAAGATAAAAACGTTATCACTACTGAGAGTAGAAAAGAATTAACAATATGAGAATACCATTAGAATTCATTATGAACGATCATATCTTCATGAGAGTAACTCCTTTGTTAAGACACCAACATCGAAATATGTAAATAATGCAAGAAAATTTTTTTGTGAGACCCTTTGGGTAATAACGAATGTGTGGGAATGTGGTTTACCATTTAGACTATCCTCCTTGTTCATGAACCATGAATGATGTGTTCCATGTTCCTCTATGTCTAAGATACATACCAAATCATAGGCATTTTATTGACTGTAAGTACAATGAGTTTAAACCTGAATAGTCATATGAATAAAATTTGATGCAAATATTAATCTATAGTGAGAATTTACTCCAAGGGATGACGCAACCACATGTCCATAATTTTTTTATGTGTGGATGAATCTTATAGGTGACATGGGATTGTGAGTGTGATGGTCATGTTTAATGGATTCAGTTGTTTGATTAATGTTGTGGGAGATACATCATGGGAATTTGAAGTAAATATATGTGGATAATTGTAATATCCTGAATTTTTTAATATAATTAAACTAATTTTATTTAATTTATTAATAGATTTATTGGAAAATGAAATTTTACACTAAAAACCACCTAATAAATGTTTTAAAGTCATTATGAAAGGTTAAATAACTATTGATAATTTTTAAATATTCTATGGAATCATTTCAGAGTTAGTTGAGGAGTTAATGCATGATTCTGAGCCCTATAGAGCCTCAATAATGAAAAAATAAAAAAATAGACTATATTACGGGCATGTTATTTGTCCAAAATATTTTAATATCTCCCAAGTTGAGAATAATTTGAGAAATATGAGACCAATATTAGCTATGTGATATAATTTTTACCCTAGGTGGGGTAAACCATTTTTGAGAATTACGTGTTCAGTCAGATCACACTTGATGATATGTTATTGAATATTTTTGGTTTTGAAAAATAATTAAATATCTCCCAAAAGGGGCATCATGTGTGAAATCTGAAATCTCTGTTAGGTAAGGGGTGTTGGGTTTAAACTTAGTGGGACATAAAATCTATGTGGGTTATATATTTCATCAGAATGCTTGAGGGGATAAATAATATGATTTTATTATTTTATTATTATATTATTTTTATGGAAATAATATATTATAATCCAAGAGGTGCATTCTAGGAGAAATTTGAGAACATGTTTAGGTATGGGATGAAGTTTTTATATTAGGCGGGGCATACCATTTATGCTCATCAGATATTTGGTCAGATAGGAATTAATGATAGTTTAATTAGAATTTTTATTATAATAGTAATCTTTATATACTTATTTAAAAAATATTTTATGTATTCTTCTTCTGCATAAATACATATATTAACATTGTTACTCACTGAATCATTACCAATGCATGTAAATCATTGATTCTCTATCCATTTAACATTTGAAATTCCTTTATTGGGTGAATTAATACCCTCAATCATGATTTTTTGTTTAATCACATATTATAATGTGTGTTTTAATTCATATATTTAAATGAATTAATTTTTAGTAATTTTCCCTAGAATCATTTGGTTCCTTCAGTAACAATTAATATTATTGAGTCTGGTAGACTCCTAATCTATCCTACACATGATACATGTAGATCAATGAATGGATTTGGATTCCATTTACATGGTATCCTTAAATTTTTCATGCATGGGGAACAAACATGTGGCCATGATTTTTTTGCATTTAATAATTTATTTAATCTATCATAAATTCAAAAAATGGAGGAATTTAATATAAATAAAAAACAAAATTATCAAGGATTATTACTGAATTATTAAAGGATAATTCCTAGTATTATGAAATGGTATTTTCTAGATTTGTGATATAAAAACTTATAAATTAGTAATTGAATGATAATTATTTAGAACTTCTAAGTGATTATCACATAAAGGTACTATCACATTGATTTATCAAATAATAATTTAAAATACAATCAAAATGAAGTTTCCAAAAATTATTAAAGAATATTTTTGAAAAAATATTATAAGAAGAAAACTGCATGAAATTATCAAAGATAATTGTTATGAATTATCAAATAATAATTACCATCAATTATCATTGGATAAATTAATGATTCCAATGAATACAATAGAATAAAATTATCAATAGATAATTTATATGAAATTAATATAAGTTGATTATGAATGGGTATTTTACAGAATTTATCAATGGATAATATCTTGAATTATTAAAAGATAATTATAAATAATAAAAAATTGCAATTTTCCTTATATTATATAAAACAAATAATAATAGGTTAATATATGAAAAGTTACCAAAAGATTATTATAAGATGATAATTTATGATAAATTACTAAATTATAAATATATAAGGATACATAATGAGAAATTTTTAAAACAGAAATATTAAAGGATAATTTATATTAAATTATCCAAAATATTACTATATATGGATAATTTTTTGTAATTTATCAAGAGACCATTATTCTTATATAGATTTATACAAGTGAATATGTTGGCATGGAATAATGATTTAGAAGTTATCAAAAAAAAATAATGTATCATAACATTATATTTTTTCTTTTATTTTGAAATAATATAAATAGATTTTTTTTCTAAGAACCCTTGAAAAAACCTGAGCATTGACTTTTCTATGTTTCCAATAATAATACCGTGAAGAGTTTATCTTAGATGTTTATTTTTACAATCATGGGAACAAACTAGATATGGTGGTTTATCATTGCCTTTGATGTGGATTAATTTTGAGGTAGGAAGTTCCTTACCTTCTTGGGATCTCATTACAAAATGTCACCATGGGAGGATGATTATTTTCAAAAATTAGTATTCATTATATATGTATGATTACATGTTGTTGTGTGTGAATCACATGATTTTATATAACATGATTCCCTAAGATTTATTTGATAACTAGATTATATAATGACGTTTGATTCACATGTTGATATATTTGGTGATTTTCTATTTTTCCATTATGTGTTCTATAGTTTTTTCATGATTTGACCTATTATGATATCCATTAGAGTATGAGTAAATGTATACATGATAGGTGGTCATCATGGTATGATAACTCATTATAGGTATATGCATAGTGTGCAGTGATGATAATGGTGCAACAAGATATCCTTATAACCTAAAATCCACTTGATTCCTTGTGAATTTTATGTAGAAAACATAAACATGATGCATTTGGGATATCAGGTGACACCTGATGCCTTGTGGATTCTAGGTTGGGTAAAGATTCATGATGAAATCTTCATTATTATTTTTACCTGATGCAATGTGGAATCCATTTAGGCTATTTTCTTTTGATTAATTTTGGATTTTTAGTGTCTCTACAATATCCATGTTGTTGGTTGATATAATTATATAAAGATAATAAATTTCAATAATATATCTAATGTAGGTATGTTCGAGGGTTTGTAGATAATTTTTTATCACATGAAAAATTGGTTTTGGATTATAAGTTTATTAATGTAACAATATTTCATTATTACAGGATACACTATCATACTTTATCACATAATTTGATGGATGCATTGGCGTTTTCCTTCTAATTATTTTACTCATAGCATACATGGTAGTATGAATTTTTCTATTTATTTCATGATATATATGGCTATGAAAAAGGAAATGTGCTGGAATTTGTAGCATATAAGTGTTGAGATATTTTAATCCTAGGAATAAATTTTAAGGACACACTATTTATTTATTTACTTTATCTAATGTATTGTACACATGATAAGATTTCCAACGTGGGAGACCATTTATTATTTAACATATACTTCATCACTATTACTATTAATGATTACTCTGATTATTTATAATAGTTTTTATTTATTCTTATCAATCCAATGAAATGATACTGAGGATATAATCTTCCAACTAATTGAACCAGATTGTCAGTACTAATCGACAACCTCTAACATAGAGAAAAAATCCCATGAGGTCATGTGACATTTTATCTTGAAGATAGTGGTCCACGTGATGTTGTTACATTTATATCATGGTTATCATTTTATAGATTATGTATCTATGTTCAAAGTAAGAGGACTAAGAATAAAAAACTAAAACATAGATGAAAAACAATGAAGTTATTTTGCGAAATGTAATTTTATAATGTAATTGTTTATAACTGCTTAATAATATGTCATAAATAAATTATGAATTTAATTATATACATATATATGTATGGTTCTATATTAGATGTAAAAAATGAATATTTACTATATTGGAAAATCAAATGTATATGAAGAATGTTCTAACATATGGTAAGATATTTTCTTCTAACATTTACATTCTATGAGACACATTCTATATTCACCACATGATTCTTTTATATGGTATACATAATATTTCTAAATGTATTTTATGAAACCTATCCTTATAGTAATGGTGAGTTAAATATCCCATTGAGGTTACCTTTTTCATGTGTCTTACTTTTCAATGACATCAATGTTTTGAGGGTTTTGTGGTAAAATACCATTGCTTATTGGGATTGATTATGTTTAGTTTCCAATGATGAAATGTTATGAAATTTCTCACATGAAATTCTTGAATTTTTATCTTATTAGGTTATTTCATTATAGTAAATTTTCCAAACATTTTCCTGTCTTTATGAACTCATGTTTGAAAAATATTTTTTAATGAATAACAACATTATTTCTCACTTTTGTAGAAAATCATTTTCCCCTTACATATAAATTTTCATAAAAAGGTTTTTTTAAAACATTTTAATATTACTATAGTATTTTTTAAATCCATTATAATTGGTGTTTATCTTTTTAAAAAAATTTATAAAAATAATCTTCATGTCATTTTCAAAACAGGCCATCTTTTTCTTTTACTGAATATGTAAATGGAATATTTTCTTAACATATATAAAATTTTCTCCATCATGACCACTATATATTTTAAATATTACATTATATAAAACAAATAAACAAAAATGTATTAAATTGTTTATAATGAATTTTTATTTTTTAAAAGTGAATAACCCTTAATTAATATTTTCTATTAAAAATGTTCATATTGATTTTTCAATATTATTTATAACATAGGATTATGTACTTTCATAATAACTGTTCTTTAATTTGGATATGACCCAATGATACCATAATTAGAATTTCCATATATTATTTAAGTTTATGATTAAAACATTTATGAAACCGATTTTTTTACCAAGGTTATGAGACATTGAAATTTTTAAGAAAAACATTTTATTTCATTGTTTTTGAAGGTATGAATATCTTTTTTGATCTTGCGTCACAAAAATGAGTGGATTATGTTATGAGTGTGTTCTTTTAGTCCCTCCAATGTGTTGGGTTAAAAAAAATTTCTATAACTCTATAGGTTATGCAAGATTTTATCTCAATCATTAATAGAGGGTACATAAGCGATTCTCCCTTGCACAAAGTAGATACTTGTGTGGCAACAAAAATAATAACCTGTTATGAATTCTTTTGTGGGTATCCTTGACATATGGTTTTACAAAAATCAATGGATCATTCCAATATTATTATCTCATGGACTATGGTCATTTATTAAATTATTATTAATGTCTTCTAATCTTTATTATTTTATTCCATGACTCATGTTTATGATCTCTGATTCATTGGGATAGACTTTTCAAATTAAATTCACAGGTTCAAATATAGTTATGCTCATGTTATGTAAACATCTACATTATTTACCTTTAATGAAAATATAATATCATCCTTCTTTGTGATTTCTTTCCACATTTTATAAGGAAAACATTTATGTATAATATTTATAAATATGGTTATAATTGTGAATAACATTGAGGGAGATGATGTAATTAAATTATGAACCAGTTTTGTATATGTCCATGTTTCTAAATGAAATAGACCTAAATGATTTTTGGAATGGATAAGTATTTTATGTAATTGTTATTCATCTATTAATATTTAATATTTTTGTATGAGTTGTTTGGGTCTCTACAATAGCTCCCTCTCCCCATCTAACTCTCTTTAATAGAGTTAGGGACATATATAAAAAATGAACTAATGATTAATGTTTTCTCACCCATTCAACTCCATAAAATTATTTTTTATATTTGACATGAAATAAATTTGAATATGGAAATATTTTCTTCTAAAATATTTTTATAAAAAATTTTATTAACTCTCAATATTTAAGATCTATTTGACACATGTATAAAAATATTTCCAGAATTTACTAATGAACTCCTCTTTTGGATGAAGAAAATGTTCAGTTTCTTCTCTGTCATATACACATTCAATTATTTAATAAGAAAATATCATCATGAAATTTCATTTTTACATGATACATAATGTAATATATTAAATAAAACTATAATTAAATTATTTTATGGTGACATTGATATGAATTAAGTAATGAAATTCTGAATAAAAAACATTTTTCTAACAACTTTTTACACATTGCATAATTTATTTGGACCCCATAGAGTATGATTAATCACTTGGAGTTGTAGAAGGAAATAAAGACTAAATTTTTTTAACCCTATAATAAAAATTTATATATTTGGTTCAGTTAAAAAAATGTTACAGAAAAAACATAAAATTAATAAAATAGTTACAATTAAATGAGTATGTATTTTTCATAATAGTAATAAAAATTTCACCACAAATACAAAAATGATATTATTCATCATATATTGGAATTTTTTGGGGATTAAATCAATTAAATACATATGAAACATAATAAGAATTTTTTTAATCAATTCTCCCACAATAGAAACCTAAACCCATGAACTTATAAGAATCTAAAATCATATCTAGGAAAATCTCAATGAGAATACTATTGAGATGCACCAATTTCATATTTATAAGTGAAATTTTTTCATAATGCATTAACAAAAGTTTTTTCATGTTATAAATACCGTTCATTTAATTAATTTATAGATAATTTCACCTCCCATGCATGAAAAGTTCTAAAATCACATGAATTTTTCCTCATCATACAATTTTAGATTTTCAATAATGATTTTCACATCCAATACACATTAATAGTTTAAAATATTATTGATAAATTCATAAATCTCCACCTAATATAATTAATTAAATTTTTTTATCCTAAGGTATTTTTATATTTTTCATTGGAATATAGATATTCTGATTTTTATTTAAAAATTATTTAGGAAAAAAGAAAAATAATTCAAACTTTTATAAGAAAAGATTAGTGAATATTATTTATACTATATAACATTATTCTCTTTACCACCCAATAAAATAATCTCAAATAAACATAATTTTTTTTAAAAAAGTTCCTGAAAATCAAATTTTAGTAGCTGCATAATATCCACTCAAGTTCATTTATATATTTTATTTTGTTTTTAAAATTTTAAATCTGTATTTAATTTTTTATTAAATGTAGTGGAAAATTATTATAGCATACAAATGGTGGTTTTGAATTTTAATCAATCATTATATTTAAAATATACACTTTCAACTACAAAAAATGCTTTCACATTACTCTTTTTAGATAACTTCATCTCGGATGACTTTTCTCGACATATTTGAAAAAATATGCTAATGAAAACTAGAAGTAAATTTAATTTTTCTACATCATAATAATCTACTTATCTTATGGTAGTCTATCCAATGTTATAAAACATGGGGTACCACACCGCATGTAAATATCTCCCTACATGTATGTTCCACTTCATTATTTAGTTTCACATCCACAACATGTTGGATATGAAAAAATAGCTTGTAAATTAGATAAATAGATAAACTATTTATCAATATGTATGTATATAAAGAAATGTTTTTTTCATACCTAAATAAATATGTCTTCTTTTAATTTTTTTTAAAACTAAAGTAATTCATCAATTATTAAAAACCAAAGTACATAGAACATTTATGTTTTTATAGAAATAAATCAAATATTGGTTTAATAAGTAGTGTTTCATTCTATCATGAAAATTATTCAATGAATAGAATATATAAAAATTGTTTATAGGCCTAAAAAATGTCTATTTCAACATTAAAATATTGAATTGAATTATCGGTTTAAAAAATAAAAGGTCATTTCATGAAATTTTCATTTTTCTAAACTTAAGGAAGATACATTTTCATATTTCATTTATTTTTTATTTCACTGGATAAATTTGTTTAGTTGTTCATGTGAACATTAAAAATGTAAATGATAAAAATTTCAGTTCAGATTTTTAATCAAATAAAATATTGTATATAAAATTCTAACATCATTTAAAAAGGAACAATGTTTTGAAGAAAATTGAAATTTAGATATCTTAAAACAAAAATGATTATGCCCACATAGATAAATTAATAAGTATAATTATTTAATTAAAATGGTTTTACATTATAATAAGGTTTTTATTTAATTCATGAGAATAAATTATGAGTTATTTTAAGGAATAAAATAATAGATTTTGTAGGATAATAGGTTCAATGTGTCTGATCTCCTCTATTAGTTCTAAAAAATTTCCATTTAATTTATTTATATTTTTCTAATTAAAGAAGAATGGGTTTTACTATAAATATATAAGAATATACAAAACAAGAAAATAATATAAACGTGTGATTTTAAATAGACATTAACATTAGGAATAATAATTACTTATAATTAACAAGATAATTAAATTTTTTAAACACAACTAATATCTGTGATAAACTATCTTTGTTGGATGATCTTATCAGGATCCATTCTTTTTATATATTTTGTAAATTTTTTGATTTATAAAATATTATATTCTAATTTCCTCCAACACCTTCAACAATACTCATTGAATATTGTATGCTTTTTCTATGTCTAAATTCATCTTTCAAACATACCAGTAAGCCTTGATCTTCAATTCCATATGTTGGATATATTTTTCACAATAAATCACCCTCTATAGACGCATTATAACGGAGGGTTTCTAGGATATAATATCATACCATAAGTAATATTCTATCATATTTTCCTAATCCTTTATGTTGGGTATAATATTCTTATCTAGAATTCCATTAATATCATGGTTGGACACTTTACCCAGGTAATTGTTTTGTGGAAGATATGGAATAGTTCTTTTAAGATGTACCAAAAATATTCTATATTGAATATATATTATAAAATTTCAAATGTTACTACGTTGATCCATGATTATAGATCTTATAACTCTAATAATGGAAAATATATTATCCTTGAAACAATCATAAATTACAATATCATTATCTGGTTTAATGTATTTTCCTTCAACACATTTCAAAGAATAATATATGATAACAAATATATAACTTAATCCAAAATGAATATTTAATGTTAATATAAAATATATTCGATAATATAAAATAATGTCACAAAATAAAATGTGGTTTTGAGTTATTTCTTTAATTTTTTGAAATATATTATGAAAAATTAATTTTTTTAACTATATTAAAAGACTCGTGTGCATCTTTAAATAGGATGGGCTAATAAATTATAGACTATAAAAACATAAATGATATCTAATTTTTTGTATTACTGACCTAAGAATCTAATAAGTGGAAAAAATAATATAAATCGTCAATTTTAATTTTTGGTCATATTCATATTAATATTAGGTTTTTGAAAATTTATCGAAGAAATAGAATCTACTAAACATAGAATCATGATTCATATTTAAATTTATGGTTTTTTTTAATTTATTTAAGATTTTAACTAAGAAGATAAACGATATTATACCATATTATGATACCTACTATCTTCTCCTTCAATCAAGTAAAAATCCTCTCTAATAATTTTACCATTCAATAGATTATGGTCCTTAATTTTTACATCAAATATAACGGGAAGCTGACATAAGTAATTGACTATTTTGTTCCCATTTCATTTCAAGACTTTGATTTCTAAATAAAATTTTACGTGTAACAATATCTATCTAATTATCCAGGGTTTTAGTTTTATCTTTATTTATCATATACATAATAGCAACAAGATTAGAAAAACAATTATATTTTTTCAATGAATGTAAGATCTAAAATTTTATAATGTAAAGAAAACATGAATTAATTATATTTTACTGGTAACATAGTCAGGAAACATATATTTTCATAGAATCAAAAAATGGCTATAGATATGCCTTTAATATTTTTAGCCAATAATCATCCAAATATTTAGTTATAAGCATCGTATAGTCTCTCTAAATGGTCTTATAATTAGGGTGCATAAATTGTTGGTGGTAAGGTTAATCAGAAAATACATTTATAAATATTTTATATATAATCTAAATTTATTTGAAAAAAAATTATTTCTATAAAAATTTTAAATGGGGAAGATAAGTTTTATTTAAATCCTTGATAAATATTGTTTAGAGTCTGGAATGTCTTAAGAATGATCTTGAATATTCCACATTGGTTGGGTAAGTAAAAGCATTTGACACTTCAACTTTACACTTAACTACAAAAATTTATTTTAATGAAACAACATTCCAATGTAAAAATCCTTATTCTATCAGAAAGTTATAATTTTCAAAATTACAATTAAACTCTTTTTTAATACATATATTAAAATTTTATTCATTATTTTTTAAAAAATCATCAAAGGGAAAATAATAAATAGTTAAATCATTGATAAATATTTCTGAAGTGCAATGTGTTGCATTTGTTGTCAATGAGGCATGAAGTTGTCTTGGATTGAATGGATGTCAAGGAGTCAAGATGTGAATGTCAAAGGATGTGATGGTGATGGTGATGTAGGAGAATGGCCATGGTACTAAGAGGCATGTCACTTAGGAGATTCACTAAGTGGCATAGGAGATGTGGTTGAAACATTCTCTAGTAACATCAGACGATTGTTGAACTGATCTTTAAAGTTCCAAGAACTTGTATCAACTGGATACAATGTCACAACAAGCTTTAGAAGACCATGCATTATATTGACAATGCATGAGAAGAGGAAGATGATCCATCCACACCTCCTAAGTGGATGAAGTGAGCTGAAGAAGTCCATGCACTATTACTTAGTGCATGAGAATTAGAAGAAGCCCCAATTGATCTCTGATTAGATCAATGAAGCACTTTGAATAATTTAAGTGATTCAGGAGTTCGGTTGACGATGAAGAACCTTCAAGAATTTCCATTCCTAAGTGATGAACATTTGTTTAAGAAGTATGGAGGAATTATAAGAAGAAGAAGAATATAGATGGGAAGAAGATGGCTTGGAATGTGGCATTTGGCTTGAACTTATGGAAGAACTTTGTATTTGACAAAGTATTATTCTTTACATTGCCAAAAAATTGGCCACCAAGGAGGCCAGCCGAGGGTCATCACCCAAGGAACTTGTGGGACTCAAGGTCACCACGCCCATGGGGAACCCTCAAGGCCAGGGCAGCAACCTTGAGGCATGGGGCGCACCCAAGGACACCGCATGGGCGCCTGGGGAACGCCCGGAGGAGCGCAGGGGGCCGTGTATAAGCCCCCAAGGGCACGCGGTGGTGAAACCCGCGCGCCGGAGGAGCATAGTGGGCGCTAGGAGCGCGCCCGCAGGAACAAAGGGTGGGCGCAAGAGCGCGCCTGCTAAAGAACTCGGTGCGGGGCGGCACCGAGAGGGGAGGAGATTCAACTGGCGGGTTGAGGGAGCGCCAGGCTTATAAAGCACGGAAAAACCGGCTGCGGATTCGATGTGGGACGCGCATTTTTCCCGCGGAAGAGATCCTGGCCGTCCGAGCCATCGCGCGCTTGATCTGCGCCGCACGATTCATCCGCGGCGAGGCGATCTGATCTAGGTCGTCCGAAATCAATTGAATTGACGATCCAACGGCTGCGAGATCATCTCCTTCGTCGAGCTCGAGCCGAAGTCTCCCGCGAGCAGCCGCTGAACCAGAGGCATCCCGACGACCTATCTTGAGCTCCCGGCCACCATTTCCGAATCCGAAACCTCCATTGTGATCGTCTGTGCCTACTGAACATAACCATGCAATAAAATAAGCATGCATGCGATGAAAGGAGGATTTCGAGTGAGGCCGAAGCAACCGGAGGTGCGAGGCCATTCGGTGTTCGTGTTTTTGCATGGATAGGCCTAAACAAAGGCCGTGCATGCGTTATAAATCGCATGCACGAGGAGGAAAGAAAACAATGAGAGAACTCGCGTGAACCGAGGATCAAATTCAAGATTTGGAAAGTTTTTAAAGATCCGAAGATCTCGGGATTTTGATATTTATTTCACGCGGATGAACCGAGGATTCTCTGCCTATAAAAGGAGAGGTCGAGACCTCATTGTTGCTTGCTGATGCGCTGAAAGTTTGAAGAGTGTCCCGCGAAGCCTCTGCCTCGCGAAGTAGAAGCCCCGCGCAAGTTATTTGCGCGGCTGATTGTCCCGGTGCCACCCGAGGCCCGAAGTGTTCCCTGCGCGCCTCTCTTGCGCGACAGGAAGGAGCCGAGCCGCATATTTGCGCGCTCGAGACTCTTGTTCCCTCTCTGCCCACACCCTTGCGCGGCAGGAGGAAGGAGCTCGCGGCAGTGTTGCACCCTTGCACACTTGAGCCTTGCGAGGCTGCCCCTTGCACCCGAGGCTTGTGCGGCTGTTGAAGAAGAAGAGGCCGCACCCCTTGCGCGCCCTTGGTTGAAGCCCGCGGGTGAGACCCTTGCGCGCCTCCTTTGGCATTCAGGAGGAATAGTGGAGGAAGGCCGAGCCCTTGCACCCTTTGAGTGCCAAGTGAAGAAGAAGACACTCTATGGGCAGTAGGTGTGCAAAGCAAGAGAACCCGAGGCCATACCTTGTGTGAAGTGAAAGAACACACCCTTTGGGTGTATGTGCAAACAAGAACAAAGAAGGAAGGCCGTGGCCGTGTGTGTGCATAAGGAGGAAGGCCACCACCTTTGTGTGTGTGCAAAAGAATAGAAGGCCAAGGCCTTAGTGCCTTGTGTGCACCAATGGAAGACCACACTTTGTGTGTGTGTTAGAATTGAATAGGCCGTAGCCTTGTGTGGGTGAATTAAAGACCACACCTCATTTGAGTGTGTGTGTGTGCAAATTGAAGAGGAACACCCTACGGCCATTTAAGGGTGTGCAACAAGAAGAGTGAAGGCCCAACTCATGTGTGTGCTAAAGTGAAACAATTGTGTGCAAATTAAAGAAGTGGCCGAACCTAGGTGTGTGCACTAAAAGTAAACACACTTAGAAGAAGAAAGAAGTGGAAGACTCACACTAGTGTATAACACACATTTATGTGTGTAATCAAAAGAGAATAAAGTGTGTGAAGAAGTGAGAAGGTGGTGTGTGCTTAAAGATACTACACCCTTTGTGGGTCTACTGCACCAAGAAGAGAAAGAGGACAGTGCATGCATGCATGCATGCACGTGCACACGTGAACATAGCCAAATCAGTGGTGTGCATTTGAGTTGTCCAAGACCAGGACTGAGACTGGACCAGACCGAAGATAAAGATATTATTTGTCTGAGCATTCAGTAATTGGAGAGAAGCTGGGGCATCCTTAGAAGAAGGTGATAAAGCCCGAGCAAGATGAGAAGACCTGTTCACCACAAGTGATCAGAAGAAGAGCAAGGCCAGCAGCCTTTATCCCAGGCTTCTGAGGATACTTGAAGAACTTAAAGTGAAGAAGAGCTACTCGTGCGACTCGAGGAGCAAAGAGAAGACCCTGTGGGACTCAGGGAGAAGAAGTCTTCAGTGGGATTCTGGAGCAGGCCAGTGGGACTCTGGTAACACTGTGGGACGCAGTATAAAGACCCTCCTGTGGGACTCAGGAGAGATACGGTGGGAAGCTGTATCGACCATTGTAATACTAATAGATTATAATGGGAGAATCCATGCTTGGAGAGCATGGCAAGGATGTAGGCCTTTGGTGTCGAACCTTGTAAATCCTTGTGTCCAGTGCCTTTACATTTACTGCATCATTCGTGGAAAGGTGAGAGATACAAGAAGAGTGGATCGAGGCTTTAACCAGCCATAGAGGTTTAATTGATTAAGAATCAATTAGTAAAAAGTTTTAAAGGATCACTGATTCACCCCCTCCCCCTCTCAGTGATTCACACTGATCTGGGCACTTCAATTGGTATCAGAGGGAGGTTACCTCTAAAAGATCCAAGAGAGTCTATATGGAGTGCAGATTTGAGGAAATGAAAGAACAGCCTCAAATGGAGATATCTGCCAAGACTCTGAAAAACAGAATGAAGAAACAGGCAAAGAAGATGAGGAAGAAGGTTGCTGCAATCAGAGAAACTCCTTCTATGGAAAGAAATGTGAAAGTCACATCAGATGACAATTCCTTTTATCATTCTTCTGATGAAGCCTGTCCTAGCTGTGATGAAGTTGAAACAATGAATGATCTTCAGAGTGCACTCAAATATCTTCAGAAGACAGTTCCCATGGAAGTGGCAAAGTGTATAGCTACAGGCATCCATGATCTTCATGAAGAAAAATCACAGTTAGAAGAAGAAGCCAATGCTATGGAAGATCAGCTGGCAAAAAGGGTTGGCATAACCAACACTCTCAGAAAGCTGGTGAATGCCAAGGATGAAACTGTTTCCCTTTGCAATGAAAGATATGAAGATACCTGTGAAGAATTGCAAAGGAGCTCTTCTGAGAAAGAAATATTTTTGATAATTATCAAAGAAGTGTTCCATGCACTGGAGAAGCTGCACAAAGTCTCAATGATTGTCAGAGATGCTCAACTAGAAGACAAAGTCAAAAGGGTGAAGGACCTTGACAACTCATTGCTTGAAATGAAGCAAGTGCATGAAGACCAGATGAAACAGCTGGAAGAGAAATGGGAAGGAAAGCTAAGAACTGTTGAGGATGAGAAGAACTCCCTCAACATGAAATACTTAAAACTAGTGGTGATATTGAAAAATCAGCAATCACCCAAAGCTGAATCCTCCCAGTTAGCTGAAAGAAGAAATGTTGCTACTCAAGTATGCATTGAGCAGGATGATTCTAAAAGAAAGACATCCTCTTGTGAAAGTGCAACAACTTCTAAAAAGAAGGTACCATCCATACCATCTTGTACCCATGCTTCTAATTGTGTTTCCACAAAAAGTGCAGGATGGAAGAATGAATCCAAACAAGTATGGATGAAGAAAATGAAGAAGCAGAGCTCTCCTGAAACAGCACAACAGGTCAAGAAAAGTACCCTACAATCAGAAGGACTGAAGAGGTCTAGATTCGTGGGACAATGCTGGTGTTGTAACAAGTATGGGCATTGTGCAAAGGATTGTTGGTACAATCCACTGAATGCCAAAGCACAGAGGAAGCCCATGCCAAGGGGGAGCAAGCCAGAGGAAAAGAAGCAACATCCACAGGTCCAGAGACATCTGTTTACTGCTAACAGATTTGGATTACTTGACAACATCTGGGATGATTTCAAAAGTGGTCAAAAAGATATATGTCAATCTCCAACTGTATCCAGAGATCAAAAGAAGAAAAGATCACAGAACCTGGCTAAGAGAGATTCCTTGGGAAGCAGGAAGAAAGTGGAAGATGCTCCCAAGAAGATTATGAAAAAGGAAGAGAAGACCTTGGAGTCTAAGTCCAAGAAGGGTGAGTCATCCAGTAGGACCACCAAGAAGACATGCTTCTACTGTGGAAAGAAAGGTCATACCATGGATCTTTGTAAAAAAGCCATGGAAATCAATAGAAGCCAACTGAACTCAAACAGACAATCAATCCAGAAGAAGCAGAAGGGATTGATTGAAAACAAGTTGCCTAAGAGAGGTAGCTTGACAGCATCAAAAGAACCATGTGGAATTTCCAAAACTGAGGCCACACATCCAAGTGACTTACTAGTCATATGGCCAAATCAGTTGCAACTTGCCAAAGATCTGAAAAGAGTTGAAGATGAAGCTCTGGCAATTGCTAAAGCAAAAGGGAAGAAGAAGGTTTCACATGAAGATGTTTTGAGAACCACACCAGCACAATCATCAATGAAGATCAAATGTGCAAGTGTGAAGACTGGTGAAAATGGGACATCTCGGTTGAGAGAATCTTCTCAACCTTGTTGTTCACATTGATGAACCAAGGAGGTTCCATCTTATTCCCTTATACATTGGTATTTACATGTACTAACATTGCAGGGAATTGAAGATGATGATCATTCTCATCTGGAGAGTGGTTTGGACAAAATGGAGAGCACCCCTTGAGGGGGAGCCAATCTGGAGAAGATGGTATTCTAAGATTTAATACTATCTTGAGAAAAGCTGAAGGTATTCCAATCATACTTTCATCCCTTGTTTCTTAATTGAGTTTATCTTGTCATTTAAGGGGGAGTATGGATTGAAGACAAATGGATGAAAGGGGGAGCTTTATCATTGCACCTGAACTTTCTAATGAGTTTTGTGAAGTTGTGCAGGATTTAGAAAATTCATTGTTATATCTGAAAAATTTCAATCCCCTAAGCATGATCTCACATGTATAGTGAATATTGGACAGCATTGAGTTCCTTGGTTACATCACTCTTGTTTTCTACACCGGGTTAGCCCAAGTAGACTTAGAGTTGATCAACTAAAGGTTCTTTGCTAAAGAAGAACATGTGACATCATCCCTCTCTCAGTGTTTTTCAAGAAAATACTTTTCAAAGGGAGGAAGAGATATTGTGGAAGAGAACCACACCACACCTTTGCATTTGATTGCCAATAAGGGGGAGAAATATTGGCACACATATTGACCCATTCATATGTGCTGAAGGAGTGTATTGACAACAAATACAAAGGGGGAGATTGAAGTGCAATGTGTTTCATTTGTTGTCAATGAGGCATGAAGTTGTCTTGGATTGAATGGATGTCAAGGAGTCAAGATGTGAATGTCAAAGGATGTGATGGTGATGGTGATGTAGGAGAATGTCCATGGTACTAAGAGGCATGTCACTTAGGAGATTCACTAAGTGGCATAGGAGATGTGGTTGAAACATTCTCTAGTAACATCAGACGATTGTTGAACTGATCTTTAATGTTCCAAGAACTTGTATCAACTGGATACAATGTCACAACAAGCTTTAGAAGACCATGCATTGTATTGACAATGCATGAGAAGAGGAAGATGATCCATCCACACCTCCTAAGTGGATGATGTGAGCTGAAGAAGTCCATGCACTATTACTTAGTGCATGAGAATTAGAAGAAGCCCCAATTGATCTCTGATTAGATCAATGAAGCACTTTGAATAATTTAAGTGATTCAGGAGTTCGGTTGAAGATGAAGAACCTTCAAGAATTTCCATTCCTAAGTGATGAACATTTGTTTAAGAAGTATGGAGGAATTCTAAGAAGAAGAAGAATAGAGATGGGAAGAAGATGGCTTGGAATGTGGCATTTGGCTTGAACTTATGGAAGAACTTTGTATTTGACAAAGTATTATTCTTTACATTGCCAAAAAATTGGCCACCAAGGAGGCCAGCCGAGGGTCATCACCCAAGGCACTTGTGGGACTCAAGGTCACCACGCCCATGGGGAACCCTCAAGGCCAGGGCAGCAACCTTGAGGCATGGGGCGCACCCAAGGACACCGCATGGGCGCCTGGGGCACGCCCGGAGGAGCGCAGGGGGCCGTGTATAAGCCCCTGAGGGAACGCGGTGGTGAAACCCGCGCGCCGGAGGAGCATAGTGGGCGCTAGGAGCGCGCCCGCAAGAGCAAAGGGTGGGCGCAAGAGCGCGCCCGCTAAAGAACTCGGTGCGGGGCGGCACCGAGAGGGGAGGAGATTCAACTGGCGGGTTGAGGGAGCGCCAGGCTTATAAAGCACGGAAAAACCGGCCGCGGATTCGATGTGGGACGCACATTTTTCCCGTGGAAGAGATCCTGGCCGTCCGAGCCATCGCGCGCTTGATCTGCGCCGCACGATTCATCCGCGGCGAGGCGATCTGATCTAGGCCGTCCGAAATCAATTGAATCGACGATCCAACGGCTGCGAGATCATCTCCTTCGTCGAGCTCGAGCCGAAGTCTCCCGCGAGCAGCCGCTGAACCAGAGGCATCCCGACGACCTATCTTGAGCTCCCGACCACCATTTCCGAATCCGAAACCTCCATTGTGATCGTCTGTGCCTACTGAACATAACCATGCAATAAAATAAGCATGCATGCGATGAAAGGAGGATTTCGAGCGAGGCCGAAGCAACCGGAGGTGCGAGGCCATTCGGTGTTCGTGTTTTTGCATGGATAGGCCTAAACAAAGGCCGTGCATGCGTTATAAATCGCATGCACGAGGAGGAAAGAAAAAAATGAGAGAACCCGCGTGAACCGAGGATCAAATTCAAGATTTGGAAAGTTTTTAAAGATCCGAAGATCTCGGGATTTTGATATTTATTTCACGCGGATGAACCGAGGATTCTCTGCCTATAAAAGGAGAGGCCGAGACCTCATTGCTGCTTGCTGATGCGCTGAAAGATTGAAGAGTGTCCCGCGAAGCCTCTGCCTCGCGAAGTAGAAGCCCCGCGCAAGTTATTTGCGCGGCTGATTGTCCCGGTGCCACCCGAGGCCCGAAGTGTTCCCTGCGCGCCTCTCTTGCGCGACAGGAAGGAGCCGAGCCGCATATTTGCGCGCTCGAGACTCTTGTTCCCTCTCTGCCCGCACCCTTGCGCGGCAGGAGGAAGGAGCCCGCGGCAGTGTTGCACCCTTGCACACTTGAGCCTTGCGCGGCTGCCCCTTGCACCCGAGGCTTGTGCGGCTGTTGAAGAAGAAGAGGCCGCACCCCTTGCGCGCCCTTGGTTGAAGCCCGCGGGTGAGACCCTTGCGCGCCTCCTTTGGCATTCAGGAGGAATAGTGGAGGAAGGCCGAGCCCTTGCACCCTTTGAGTGCCAAGTGAAGAAGAAGACACTCTATGGGCAGTAGGTGTGCAAAGCAAGAGAACCCGAGGCCATACCTTGTGTGAAGTGAAAGAACACACCCTTTGGGTGTATGTGCAAACAAGAACAAAGAAGGAAGGCTGTGGCCGTGTGTGTGCATAAGGAGGAAGGCCACCACATTTGTGTGTGTGCAAAAGAATAGAAGGCCAAGGCCTTAGTGCCTTGTGTGCACCAAGGGAAGACCACACTTTGTGTGTGTGTTAGAATTGAATAGGCCGTAGCCTTGTGTGGGTGAATTAAAGACCACACCTCA
The DNA here is from genome assembly GCA_963277665.1 of Viscum album. Taxonomy (NCBI): domain Eukaryota; kingdom Viridiplantae; phylum Streptophyta; class Magnoliopsida; order Santalales; family Viscaceae; genus Viscum; species Viscum album. The sequence continues at coordinate 1,438,525,716 of OY728133.1, read as the reverse complement.
TTTGAGTGTGTGTGTGTGCAAATTGAAGAGGAACACCCTACGGCCATTTAAGGGTGTGCAACAAGAAGTGTGAAGGCCCAACTCATGTGTGTGCTAAAGTGAAACAATTGTGTGCAAATTAAAGAAGTGGCCGAACCTAGGTGTGTGCACTAAAAGTAAACACACTTAGAAGAAGAAAGAAGTGGAAGACTCACACTAGTGTATAACACACATTTATGTGTGTAATCAAAAGAGAATAAAGTGTGTGAAGAAGTGAGAAGGTGGTGTGTGCTTAAAGATACTACGCCCTTTGTGGGTCTACTGCACCAAGAAGAGAAAGAGGACAGTGCATGCATGCATGCATGCACGTGCACACGTGAACATAGCCAAATCAGTGGTGTGCATTTGAGTTGTCCAAGACCAGGACTGAGACTGGACCAGACCGAAGATAAAGATATTATTTGTCTGAGCATTCAGTAATTGGAGAGAAGCTGGGGCATCCTTAGAAGAAGGTGATAAAGCCCGAGCAAGATGAGAAGACATGTTCACCACATGTGATCAGAAGAAGAGCAAGGCCAGCAGCCTTTATCCCAGGCTGCTGAGGATACTTGAAGAACTTAAAGTGAAGAAGAGCTACTCGTGCGACTCGAGGAGCCAAGAGAAGACCCTGTGGGACTCAGGGAGAAGAAGTCTTCAGTGGGATTCTGGAGCAGGCCAGTGGGACTCTGGTAACACTGTGGGACGCAGTATAAATACCCTCCTGTGGGACTCAGGAGAGATACGGTGGGAAGCTGTATCGACCATTGTAATACTAACAGATTATAATGGGAGAATCCATGCTTGGAGAGCATGGCAAGGATGTAGGCCTTTGGTGCCGAACCTTGTAAATCCTTGTGTCCAGTGACTTTACATTTACTGCATCATTCGTGGAAAGGTGAGAGATACAAGAAGAGTGGATCGAGGCTTTAACCAGCCATAGAGGTTTAATTGATTAAGAATCAATTAGTAAAAAGTTTTAAAGGATCACTGATTCACCCCCTCCCCCTCTCAGTGATTCACACTGATCTGGGCACTTCAATTTCCATAAATTCTATCATGTGGTAAAAACATTACATAACATGAACCTATAAAATATACATGGGAAATTACACAATCAGAATATAAATGTAATGTATTGGAATACAATAATGTTACAGGTAATTGTAGTCTTCTCGGGATCCTCATGAGAAATGGGTACATTTAAATAAAATGAATATCCATAAAAATTATTTCAGGATCTCTACCTAGAAATATATCTAAAATATGATCAGTAAATGGTACGGAGAAATAATATTTTTAGAGTAAAATAAAATAAATTTATATATACAATACATATAATCAGGCTCTTATCAGTTCTAATAGATATAAAATAATTATTTTCATTGAACAAAGTTGTTAAGATAGTTATTTGGAGATCAATATGGATAGGGGTGGACAATTCTTTATATAAAATGGGTTACATGATTCCCTGTTCTATGATATTATTTATCACATTATTTAATACATCATTAAATATGAGATTTAGCCTCCTTTGGGGCTTTTATAATTAGTATGGAATATCCCTTCTTATAAGATTTTTGTGAGAATAGTTTTTTTGTTTTATCCTAATATATCTTGAAAACACAACAATATATCACTAAAATTTAATATGAAAATATTAATCATTATTTATTATTGGGTTATTGAAAGATTGTATAAAATTATCATATGTAACATTTCTCCTTCAATGAGGTACAATAATTTTAATCCATTAAGAAATTATTTTAATTACAAAATTTTTAGTTGCACAAAAGATGAAATTAAATTGGGTTTACCCACACCTAAGGATTATATTTTTTTAAAAAATAAAATGTATCCATAAATTAATAAGTCAATTATTCATCTATTTTATCAGATAACTCATTGGAATACTCTTCTATTAAATTGAAAATATAATTCCCAGAATTTCTATAATTTTATAAAACTACATATTCTGTATTAATTTCAATCAAAAACAGATTTCATAAGAATAGAAATTTAGGAAACAAACATGTTTATTATGTAGTATTATCCTATTCAACATTAGGTAGAGTAAATAAAGTGAATATCCATCAGAAGGGTGTCTTAAAGAGACCGTAATAGTTTACTATATAGTGTTGTCTCCAAATAGTATTGTGAGTGTTCCATTAGTGACATTAATTATATTCATAATTTTACTTATGTATTTAATCTCCAAAATTATATGTTATTGACCCATTTATCTATACTTTTACATGTTTAGTACAAATAAGACATTTATGAATAAAAAATAATTTACTATCATAATGATATTTTCTAATATTATTGCTAAACAATAGTGGTTATATTTATGAGATGTACTTCAAAACATGAGGGACTCAACTCTATGTTATATATAGACACAATGTTTTAAATAATAATAATAACCATGTATATTCAAAATATCCGATAATTTGAAATTAAATATTGTATATGGAATATATAATATTCATAGATTGGTATATTTGGATAGAAAAAATGCTGTGATATGGGCTCAGATACGTCTACCCACATTGATCCCCTCATTAAATTTACGAATAATCTACTTGGAGATTTTATCCATTAGAATTTATAAATCATATGTATTTTAGATTGATTGAAATTAGAGATATTAATTTCCATTTTTTGGATGTTTCCCATTATATAATTTCGATGTGTTTACACCTAATTTATATTTAATTATATATTTATTGATGGAAATTTTATGGATATTATGTTATTATACATTTTTTATTACCATATTGTTTCTTATATCATCCCAATTGGAATATACTTCTCTTATTCCCATTTCATTTCATTTTCACTGTGAATTTTCTTAGAATTTTTATAATTCCATGATTTATTCTCCACAGTTTGGTTAACCATGGTTATTTTTTTGGGTGACAGGTAGTGGGAGATTATTTTCTCATCTTATTTTTAGTATATTTAAATTATCTTGATGGGTTTATATTATTTGGGATATTATTTTTCTATATTTCTTTATATAATGTCTATAAGACTTACCAATGTGTTTGTTAACATACCAACTCAGTTGGTCAATAAATATTACTAGGATCCTTATTATTTTTATACAGTTTGTGTTCAATAGTGTATGAATATTCACAGTTTATTAATTTCATAACATTTTATGTTTTTTTGATAAATATGATAATTTTATGATTTTTTAGAAATGTTGTTGAATTGATGCTATAATGGGGGCCAGTTTCAGTTCTAATTTTATACGGGGAATTGTATAATTACATTGACTACCATATCCATATTAGATATGGTTTATCTTTATAAATATTTTATTTTATTGTATATTCCCTAGATTAATTTGTTTTGGAAAACATTATTTTCTATTTCCTTTAATAATATAGTCACAAAATATTTAGGTGGTGAACATTTACCACATATCAATATTACTAATTGATGTTCACTCACTTGTCTTAAGGCCATCTATGTAACCAAACTGGTTATATAATCAATAATTATTTTTCATATGTCATATGAATGAAATGTTCATAAGTCACGAATACCTATTGTAACAAATTTATATGATTTAATAGAATTATTCAACATCTAACACATGGCTTCTACTATTTACTTATTAATTAATTCTTTTCTGAATGATGAATTTTTAAGGTACCTGTCATTGTCCACTATTACGTGGTAAAATGAAAATGTTTTGTAATTATCCTAGATTATATGTCATGGTAAGAAGGAACACATATTCCTAAACTACTTGACGTACATATAGAGGTTATATATAGAAGAAAATTTGATGGAATCAATCACTTTCAAAAGGATATTATTATCAAGGATTAAAAGAATAATTTAATAAATAATCATTATGTCATACCATTAAATAACCTAACAAATTTTTAGTTTTTAAATCATAATTTTGTGTATCCTTTATGTGAAATTGGAAATACCCTCCACCTTCCATGCTTCTTAGCTACACTTTATTGTCTAAAAGTTGACTTGGAACATGTGAAAATTGGAATATGTTATTTGTATAGCACCTAATTATCAATTATAGTACATGAAAATATAATTCATATAAAACTATAATAAAATAAATATTAGAATATTTCATGAAACAAAAAATATATGTTAATAGTACTAGGGTTTATTTTTAACTAACTTATTCAAAATAAGCTTAGAATTAATTTTTGATATTTTACATTAGAAATAAACTTGTATGAAAAATAAGAAATGATGTATTTAACAATTCATCCCAATGTGAATATTAATTTATTATAATATGTTGTATTAAATTTTATGTACTATCAATTGAGAAAATAATTATTATTAAATAATCTTTTGTTAAAAATAGATATTTTTTAGAAAAATTATTTCATTATTTATTTATAAAACATTATTTATTTAAAAATTCCTAATGTCTATAAATTTTTACGAATATAAATATAATTAAATGATTAATTATTTAATTATAATATATATATATTATATTTATAAATATTTTAATTTTAATCCATGTAATTATTCTTCCAATTCACATAATAAATAATAAATCATCATTTCAATGAAGATGATATTCATAAAAAATTACATCCAACGTGTTTTTAAATTATAATTTCCAACATATTTGAGATGAATTTGGTCAAAAAATATTTATTTTTTTACATCATAATTAATATTAGTTAATAACATGAAAAAAATTTCACTAGATAATGTTATAAAAGGTTTATTGGGGGTTAAACCAAAATATATGGGTATGATTTCCAACTAAACATTTAATATAAGTTCATCTTGAAATATTAATACATTATCCATCCCACCATTATGTAAGTGTTCATTTAGAAAAATTTAACTCAATAATAAATTTGTTATTGTTTATTTTTTTTGGAAATTTTTGTGTAATTTCAAATTAAATACTCTCACAAATTTGTAAAATGTCACCTCCTCCCCTCACATAATCACACCACTAAAGATATTTATCTTATTAAAAAATAACATAATTATCTCCCAAATTTTTTTATCCACATTCTTGTGGATTTTTCACTCCAAAACATCCATCCCTAGGGTCTAAAATAAGATATACATATAAGGTTATTCTACTTAAAGGTAATTGTCCTAAATAAGATCTTTCTTTTTTAATTAATATATCCACCTTCAATTATGCATTTAAAATTACTAAATAATAACAACATAATATCTCATAAACTATGATATTATTATATTTATTTAATAATTATAATCAATCACCATCTCTATGAAATAGGAAACAAATCCATTACTCATCTGTATAGTGGACTAACACCTCACGAACTAATATAAACTTATATCAAACACCAACACTCATGGATATTCAAAATGATGTATATATTTAAAATATATGATACAAAAGATATTATATTAATCATTTATTTTAATATATTATCTTCTTATGTAATCATTCAATTATTAATAGAATAATAACATTTCTGTATTATGAAATGAATATAACATGGATATATTCAATATAACAATTTTGTTGGTCAAGATAAGAAAATTTTATAAATGTTTATAGTTAGTTCTTATTATGAATTGATCATAAATTTCTATATTCAATTTGGATATTTCAAATGTTCATTTATTTAATGATTATTCACTGAAATATTCATATTTATATATTTTTTATATTGTGAATTAGATTATTCTATAGTATAGGTTTTTAAATAGGTTCATATAAGACTATAAAGAATCATATTACATGCAATCTCTGATTACGTATAATGTAGTTTTCATCTAACATCACCTTAATTTATAATTAATTTTTTTGTACGTGCTTAGTTATGGAAATATTATATAAAAATTAGGTTATATTGTTATAATGAATTTAATTGTATCATTTGTAAAGTCTCCCAAGGGAGAGGGTCTCGGGGTCGGACTTCACACTTTCCCAGAGACTTATGAATTTTTCTAAAATAGTGGGGGTTAGATAACTATCACACCAACCCTAATCGTGTAGCTTTATATATTGATATATAACAGTATTCCCATGTGTGTAGTGTTTTTATAACATATACATGAGATGTTTTTTAATGTGTATGAATATATATAGAGTCCATATTTGTTTGAGTAAGAAAAATTATGGATTTTGTAAATAGAAAAATATCAATGTGATTTATACATAGTGGTTTTGTGGATGGATGTGTATTCCAAAAATTAACAATTAAAAAAATTCATAATTTAAGTTAATAACATTATATTATATTGAGAGGTCACATCCTCTTGAAAAATATGATTTTTTATAATCTTTCCAAGGAAGAATATTTCATGACCCTGATCAATCATTATTATTATCCCTGCCCATTTGGTTACCATGGATTATCATTTTACTGGAATTTAATTAAATAGGTGTCTATAAAAACATGATTCCTTTCCCATTATGTCTTCTTTGTGATAATCATTACTATGAAAAACTAAATATTAGAATACTAGAGTAATTTTTTAATTTAATTCATTTAATGGCTTTGGATAATGATTTTTTTATTTAGCTACCCAAGAATAGTATCTAATTTGATTGAAAAGTCTATTATACTAGAAATAGTAATCACATATTTACCTACAACCCAATGCAAGTAAAATAAAATATGGATTATTTCCAATACTAGATCTTCGAGAGCTTACCATAAATCCAGTGCTCTAGGAGTGTTTGCAGTACTACCTACAAAATGGTAGGAATGCTCCTCCACAGTAGTTGAGTATATCATAATTTCATCGATGAAGATTACAATAAAGCGATCGAGGTAAGGCTGTAAAACCATGTTCATGAGTTCCAAGAAAACTGATGGGGCATTGGTTAGGCCGAAAGGCATAACCATGAACTCATAATGGCCATACTGACATCTGAAAGCTGTCTTTTTCACATACTTGTCTCGATCATTGAGCCGTTGATAGCCTGATCTAAGGTCTATATTCGAGAACCATGGTGGTCTATTCAGATGATCAAAGAAGTCTTCAATCCTAGGGAGTGGGTACTTGTTCTTCACAGTCACCTGGTTTAGGCGACCGTAGTCGACGCAATGCCTCAAGCTCCCGTCTGCCATCTTGGTGAATAGAATCGGGGCTACTCAGGGAGAAACACTGGGGTGGATGAATCCCTTCCCCTGAAAGTCCTCTAGCTATACCCATAGCTCGTGAAGCACCATGGGAGACATCCAATTTACTGGTGTGGTTATTTATGTCATCCTAGGGTACTTGTCAATGTAGAAGACCACCACTCTCTGAAGAGGTAGACCTGGGACATAATCAGGGGAAAAATCTTTGTACTGGTCCACCACTATAGGATAAGTCAGACTCTCCACATAAAGTGGTAAGAGGGTAAGGCAATCCAACTGATGAGTGATCATCTGTACTGTCCTCCAAGCAAGCCTATCCAGCCCTGCAATGGTTCCCTTCTAGCCAGGGAAAGTGAACCTGGTCCCATCTGTGCGGACACATAGCACATTGCGCCTAATACAATCAATCTGAGCATGGACTGTAAATAACCAGTCAATACCCAAGATGATTTCGTAAGGCCTCGAAGCCGCTACAAAAAGATCCCAGCCGAAGCTCTCACCTTTTAAAGTAATCTCACACTACTGGTACCAGTTCTTAATCGTTGAGTCTGATCCAGTAGGAGTCTTTAGCCGTAAGGATCGAGCCGACGAATCCGTCGGAATCTCCGAGCTCCTAACAATGGTAGTGGCAATGAAATAATGACTGGGACATGTGTCTATAAGAACTAAAAATAAGGTGGAGTAGACACAGACTGTACCTCGAATCATCTCTAGTGCTCATGATCATAAGCCTCAACTGCCTGAAGCTGAGCACTCCCATGTACACATGCTCCTTGCAGTTTGTGTCGAACTCCTGGTGGTGGTGGTGGTAACATCTCAAAACGTTTTCCACCACCAACTGCATGGCCAGATCCTCTGCCACATCTGCTTACTCCCTGCAAACTGCCCCAATCGAATCTATGCCTCTACCTGGGCTGTCCTTCGACCACTTGCTGATCATCCGAATGTCATTTCAGACAGTCACGAGCCATGTGACACTACCCGCCACCTGAGAAACACTACCTGCTCTTGGCATGAATGTCTCTACCCCGGGTGCCCCACACAACTAATCATGAGTCATTCAGTCATCCACCTGTGGGTCTAGTCCTCTTGGACTTCTACGAAATATGTCTTCTTCCAGCTACATAAGACTCCACTGCATGTCAACTAGTGGTGGGTATCACTACTAGAGACAGCTCAGCAAAGTAACTCGCCATTAAGATGGATCGCTCCAACACCCATGTCTGTGTCGGGATGCAGGGGGAGATAATCGAAGCCATAATATATCACCTAACCCCCCTATCGAAGGGTCAGGCCATGAAGAATGGGTCTCGTACCATATCAGTGGAGAAGCGTGAGAGGTCGATGAACCTTGTTATGTACTGAGCTACAATAATGCTACCATGTTGTAGACGAAGTCACTCCTATATACCGACTACGTGAAGAGTCACTGGGGAAAACTGTACCCAAAACAGGCTCTCAAAGTCTTCCCAGTGAAGTTTCATCTCATCGTGAACTTGGAGCATCAAGATCCACCATCTACCTACTGATTCCAGTAGAAGTCTAGTAGTATGAATCCCAATGAGGTCAGCTAGTGTCCCTACTAGTCTGAAAACTCTCACCACATCCTTCGAGCAATCCACAGCTACCTGTGGGTCCATCATTCCCATGTACTTGAATGGCCTCTGGTGCTGGAGCTTGTGCAGCGTGCTCAACTGGTGTTCATTATCTGATGCTGGAGATATTGGCATCGGTGGCCCAACGGGAAGGGATACCGCTAGTGACTCCACTGGAAAAGGGTCTGACACCAAGGCCTAGTAGCTCAATGGGATATCTACACGAAAAACTCTTGAGGCCCTAGTTGTTCATCTGTAGGGAGGCAACTAGAATGAAATAAATGCGACCCGGTCAAAGATTATACCTGGTGAGATGGCTTGGTTGAGCTGATTAAAAGAAATCTTTTGAAAACACACACATAATCAGTGTTTTCTTTCACTGAGTTTGAAATCCGTAGTCAGGGTCCTGGTGTTTGGAAACATCGGCCACCACACCAACACTGGACTCCCTGAACTGAAAACCATATTCAGTACACTTAAAACTATTGCTTCATAAAAAAATTAGAGTCGTATGTTCTGCGGTAGAACTGACACCTCTAATTCCAATTTTTCATGACTCATCCCCCGGGGCTCGTGTCGCGACTATCCCAAGTCTGCCTTCTATAGGCCAGGGGCTGACGACTAGCACCAATGGCATACCCGGACTAGAAAATGCTTACCGAGGATGAGTGTACTAGGACTGGATAGTACTCGGAGGTGGATCACATGACATGATGGTACTTGGATGAGCTAGACAGATGTGGAGCACTATGGAGGCTATTTTTATCTACCCTTCAGGTAGGATTTCCCAGTGGATTATCCAAGAGCTAGTTCCAATTTTCCATTACTAGAACATTCAGTTTTCTTGTACTTTATTATTGGTCTTGTATTTCCAGCCCCTTTTAATTTTCATCACTCTATGGTTATACAGTTTTACGTAGTGTTTTGATTGTAGTTTTTACTCTATTCTGTGTGCTTTTTGGATATAAAGGCAATGCCATTCAAGTTTTAGGGATTTACTCAGTTGGTTCTATTTGTCAGCCCCTGGCCTATGGAAGGTGGGATTGGGTAGTTAGGGCACGGGCCCAAGGGGATGGGTCATGACAAAAAAATATCATATTTATTATAAAATTTATTTATTTAATTTCAAAACCTCGATCCATCTCTACTTTCATTATGTGGGAAACATAAATATCAATGAGGTGTATGGTGGACTACCACCTCAAGAACTGATGCAAATAATTTTATATCTACACCATTCATAGATTGATATAATTATGGAATTAATATATTTTTATCTTATTTATTAAATTATTATAATACTATAACTATCATATTACATATACTTTTTTAATTCCATTCTATGAGAGATATGATAATGTCACTCATGTGTGTGTCAATCTACCACATCACAAAGTAGTTTGATTTGTTTTTTCCTTACTCTTAACATAAAAGGTAGTTTGGTTAAAATTAATTACTATATTTTATATTTATAAAATAACCATACATTAATAAATATAATATCAAAAATAAATTCATACCTTCTAATCTATTAAAAAATAATGGGTAATAGTTGACTATCTCTTAGTCATATTGATCTAAAATATTTTTCATTATTTTATTCATAGTAATAAAGATGAACATGATTAATATAAATTATATATATCAAATAATAATTAATTAGTAATTATATATTAAAATCAACTTTCCTTAAAGTCTATCTATCTAGAAATTTAAAATAGATATCAGGCATATTACAGTCGACCGACTCCATAAATATTGATATCAATATTAAATATCTATCATTAAAATATTACACTATATAAATATATATTGAATATTATATATATATATATATATCATTTACAAAATTTGGTAGGTGATATAAATTTAATAAAATTAATGTGACCAAAATTAACAAAGTAGTCATAATGAAAATAATTCAGTTATCACCCAAGATAGTGATTCTAACAAATATGTTTTATAAAAAAAGGGCGATAAAATAATATAAGTGAAAAATATATAGAATAAGATATATTATTATTATTATATTCTGTATTTAGATTAAACAATTTTTATTAAAAAGAGAATTTTAAATATATGAAGGATATCACGCCCAAAGCAATGGTTTCTCGTCTCACTTTTACTTCCAAATCATATATGAGATATTCAACACTGATTTCTTTTTTATAGACTATATAATTATAATTTTATATTTTATACCATTAATATCATTATATTCATTATTTTTAATGTATTATTTGATGATATTTATTTTATGAGGGTTATGATTCACAAGATACAATGTCATATGGGTTTATTTTACATTCATACCATTATTTGGTAATGTTATTGTATAAGACTCCCTAAGGGTAATTATTTGATATTTCAGTCATAATGTAAATATATTTTATTCTGAAATGTTAGTTCATGATATTTTTCATGTATTAGTATCGTTTCCCCACTCTTTAATACCTAATTGTATTGAGAAAATGTTTTTAAAAAAATATTAGAATACTTCACTCTTCTATCAAATTTTCTTTTCATAATAAAATATTTCAGAAAATGTTCCCAACTTTTTTATTCTGTTTTAAATATTTTTTTAAATAAATTTTTAATATTTTTAATTTTTATAACATTTCTTGAAAGGAATATTTATGTCATGTTTTAAAATAAAATGATTTTTTCCATTTTACGAAAAATGTGAAAGGAATCAACATTTTAATGTGTATGGCATGAACAATGTTTTTCACTGACATAAATTCTAAAATTATAAAAGATTATTTTTTTAATAATTAAATGTTTCATATCACGGAAAATTATTTTCAAAATATTTTACGAACCTTTTGTTCCAAACATATTTTCATTGTGGAAATTTGATTTTTCAAAAAAAATGATGGTAATGAAATTTTAATGGAATTTATACATATAAATTAAATAAAACATTTTATGTACATATAGTAATTGGTGATATCATGTAATAAATTCAACATTAATAATTCTTTCAAATTTTTATGATCATTTTGACAATATATTTACATTATTTTGTCCATTAACTATATTAATCATGATGGTTTATGATTATGTTTATTCTATTGGGGTTCGTATTAATATTTCATATGAAACATTTTCATATAAATGTTGATGTTGATTATGTTTCAACCCATTAGTATGAAAAATCATTTAAATATTATATTTTGTGTGTTGATTGTTCATAGTTATCCCATTGATGCATCAATGGGTTTCATTATAAAAATCAGCTAGCTATATTAGTTTGTTTTCTATATAAAGAATTAAACTATATTGAAGACGACCATAAAGAATTCATATGTCCAGTATTATTCATTACCTCATTATAAAGAAAGTTATTAATGAACACATGATTATTCAAATATATAGAAATTCCATGGATATGACTCAATATTATGTGATTGTCTATGTTGATTTTTTATCTTCATGTATGCCTTATTTATTATTTTATGATTATTGATTAAATTGAACATGTTTTAGTTATTTTCCATGACATGTGGATTATGGTTATTTATTAATTATAGATTCTTCTATAATTATACCCTTTCTAAGAATTGATTCTCTCCCTTTGCAATGTTTTATTTTCTTCAGTATACCGAGAAGAGTTTTTTTACTAATACACATGGATACAACATGAGGAATAATGATTTTCTCAATGAAAATACATGTGTATTTTATGTGATGAACTATATATGAAATTACATTATGTGTCTAGTTTACCAAGAATACTAAAATATTTTGACATTTAGGGTGTCATAACTTCATTATTTTCCAATATAAAAATGTAATCACTATCTCTATGTAGCTGGGGTAGGGTATTTATAGTTTCTATTAATGGGTGTTTAGTAGAACGATTGGGAAATAGATTTAAGAAAACATGGATTGGAGAACATAACCCTATAATATACTTTGAGGTTATGTATATAATAATGTTCTAATGTTTCAGTAATGATTATATTATGTAGATGTCCCTAGATATATATCCTTGTCCAGATACTACAAGTGGACATGTTTCCAGAACAGATGTACTTAAGCATAATAAATATGAAAGGGTGCATTTTGAATGACCCAATCACCACCTGGTTCAATATAATTAGCCTCACTATGAATTTGTTTTTGAAAATCACATCATATTCTTATAGGATAATTCACACATTCATTACCAACCATTAAAAAGATTTTGAAAATAAATACATTTCTATAAAACAAATGGTTATAATTATTAGAATATCTATACACATCTTTTTCAATTTATGTCATGTGTCCAAATATATTTGGTATTATAAAATATTTTTCATAATGGTATGATCTAATATAGTGTAATAAATTATTTTAAATTTTTTCTTTATAGAAGCAATGGAAGTTATATAAATTAATATGGCCCAATGAATAATAAATACTATTACATCGATGCATATAAGATAATATTATAATGGAAACTGGTCTACCAAATATTTTTATCACGTAATGAAAAAAATACCATGTCTTATAAATGTTGAGAAATAAATCCTTATGTATTATGTCATTTAAGGGAATCCATATATGAAGAGGACGTAATCTAAAAATAATAAGGTGAGGGGAAATTATTATTTTCCCATATGTGATAATTATGGGAAGAGGAACCATGGTATATGATTGAAGGGAATGAGTGTTTGCTAAATTATTGAATGAAATTCCACCATGATTATAATTTTATGGGAATGAAATAAAATAAAAATACTTAATGATTCAACTATATGAAGATGGGGAATAATTCAAATTAATTATTAAAGATTCAAGGGATTATACCAAAAAAGTATAAGGGTCCATGGTTAGGCTTATTCCATTAACACAATTAAATTGGAATGAATAATGTGATTTTTAATGAATTCATGAATTATCCAATAATATTACCATATTATGTTATTATGGTTATAAAAATCATGGAATATATTAGGATTTTGCATCGGTACTGAGTATATGTTGATTTGTAACACTGAAATCCCTCTAGACCAGAGCCAATGCATTATATATTATATTGAAATGATTAAGGGGACTGAAATCATGAATGAACAACCAGTTTAGTATTGTGGAAGAAACTAGATAAGTACATGAATCACATATTAAAATTACAAAGGTACAAAATACAATAAATAACAACAACTAATAAACTGCAACCACATGAACTCAATAAATAGTATCCTCTTCATAACCCAATGAAGGTAACAAAATTAAAATGGTGGTCTCAAATGATCAGTAACAGTTTCAAAGAGTGGAAACATGAATCAATAATAACTGAATAATAAAAAATTGTTATAGTCAATATAGCATAGTGAATTAATGTATAAAAGAAGCAATTAAGAAAGGTATAATGAAACTACATCCATATATTTTATAATATTGAAAACCCAATGTATAGTAGTAACTGAAATTAAAAAAAATGAATTATTACTAATTTAACATCATATATCTGGATCAGGATACAACTATACCATTGAAAATCTTTTACTCTCTGGGTATAAACTCGTCTGATTATTGGAAACAAACTCGAAGGGTTTGTTGCCAACTAATTTGTCTCATGAAACCTATCGATGCATAGAGGAGTTTTAGAGGGTCAATCCTATAACTTCATGTTCAAATAATTCTTTATGCATGGATTTAATACAAGTACAATTTTACTTTTCAATATTGGTTTAGAGTAGAGGATACAAATTAATTAATATTTCCATAATTAAAACAACATCCCAAATAAACATCGAATGTAAAAAGATATATGGCTAAAGATAATAATCCTATAAATGCTACACAAAAATAGATATTCACAAAAATTATAAATTCAAATGAAATATCATCTCAAATTGGACGTAGATACTCCACATAATAATGATTAGGTGCACTATACCATTTAAGTCTCAATGAAATGGAAATTGAGACAAAGTTCATTACAACATTGTAATCAATTGAATTGCACGACCAAAAATAAATAATCAAAAAATGAATAACATTATACCATGAATATAAATGGAATAAATATATTATAACTTAATTTTATGTACACATATACCACATAAAAAATTAAGTGGAAGATAATAGAAATCCCAGGGAATTGGAAGTTAGATGAGAAACACCTTACAAACATTTTGGTATGGTGGAAGGTGTTATTGTGAGGGATTAATGAGAGATAAAATGGTGTCAACTGATTTATATATCTTAATGGAAATATGGGTGAGGTTATAAAACATACCACATCAGTAGGAATTAAAAATATAAGGACACAATATATAAGATCATGAATAAAATTAAGGGAGAGGATCCCTAACCTTATGCCTGAATGTGTAATTTATTTGATTATAAAAAACTGAATAATAAAATTTAAATTCATTAATTAATGATTCTAGAACCTCCACTACATTTAAATTATTTCATATAACTTTATTAGGTTCATTAGTTTCTTTTTTATGGGATTACGAGGTTAAATTTTATTGGTTTGGAAGAATTTTATTTATTGGTTTTCATGATTGGTTTAATGTTATTTATGAAAAGGAAGTTCATTTGAAATTTGGTTAAAGATATAGAATTTTAAATATATATTTTTGTTGTATTTAAAATGATATGAATTATCTAATAAAAATTTATTATTATATACCATGAAGATGACTAATTAATTAGACGTTAATTATAAATACTTGGATTGACTTAGTAGTTTTGTGCATAATGAACTTGTTTTGTTCTATTATTTTACATTATAAGTGTGTAATGATTAAAGAAAATTTTTGTATATAAAATAAATATATAATTATATGGTTCAAACATTAAAAATTTATCATGAATATTATTGAAGATAGTAATAGATATTTAAAACATGTCTTCCTTGAATGCGATAAATTAACACATCACAAACAGAATTTTCATTTTTAGTGTAAGAGGTGGGGAAAAGGGATATGATGATGAAATATTCAACTAGTTTAATAAAATTCTAGTACATGTTAGGTAATATAATTATCATTGTATTTGGATATGTGGAGGCAAGGAGATAATAACAAAATAATGAAACATGTTAAAGAATCTGAAAGAAAAAGAGAAGAGAGGTTCACCTCTTGAGGACTATTTGGGAATCTCTTAAAGGTTTTTTTAGATTTTATGAGATACTAGAAGGAAATTGACGTTGGAGAAGAGATTAGGGATATATTTGAGACGAATTTGTGAATTTATTGATGCTTGGGTGGTGTGGGAGGAAAAGGGGTGAGGGGCGTCTTATATAGTGGAGGGGAGAGGGTTTCCTTACTATTATAATCATTAATTTATTATTTAATCAAAAGACAAGATATATTGAGGATTCCATGGCCTATAATACAAATAATTTCATATGATTTTTATATTTGGGTTCTTACATCACTCATGATTCTTATAATAGTGAATTTAAATTATAATGTATTTATATGATAAATTAATGTATTTTAGTATTCCCAAAATTTCATGTATTATAGAAAAATCCAAAAAATTCACCCTAACCATTTTTTCATTTGTATAATCTATAAATAAAATCCATTTATCAAAAATAATTTTCAAAATATGATAAAATAACATTTTAATTAAAAAGATTATTTAATCAAAATATATCGACACTTAAAATATTCATCCTCAATTTAATGGTGCCTAAATTTTATTAATACATCAATGAGTCAGGTTACCATTCATAAATGTAGTAATACTATTGATAAGGGTAACTTAACATTCATAAATGTATAATAATATTCATTGGGGAAGGTTACTATTCACATAAATTTAACTAGATTCTTTCAGACTCCAAATATCATACTGATCGCAACCGTGTATGTCTGTTTTTCAAAAATAAAAACACATTGTGGAAAATTTATTTAAAATGAATATGTTATGACCATATCCCAAAAAACCAAGTTTTGTTTCAATGAAACCCATTTCTTTATAAAATATAGGCTATGAATAGAATATATTTGTGTTAAACATACCATAAAATGTTTAGGTTGTTTTATTATTCACACCTTTGGAAATTTCATCCTCAAACATTTTCATGTATATTGATCCCCAAAAAAATATGGGTGGTTCTTATTCATAACATCATTAGTTTCCCACATTTCTTCCTCCATATACGGTTTCCCCAAAGAACCATTTCTAGAAATGTTTTCTGACATCTCAATTCTTGCTCCCTTGGGTCAAGAATCTCAATAGGCACTTCATAGATTGAATAATAAGGTTTCAATTATATTTCATCATTGGAAAGTAGATGAATTTGGCCTATATTGTATTTTATTAACAAAAACACATGGAACACATTATAAATATTGTAGAGACTTTATAGTATTTCTAAATGGTAAAATATACCTTTGATCCTTTCCAGAATTTCAAATGGTCTGGTGTACCAGGGGCTCAGTTTCCCTTTCTAACAAAATGTTATGACATCCTTCTACAGAGATAATTTTATAAATTCATGAAATCCTACTTGAAATTCCAAATCCTTTCCCCATTTTTAGCATAACTCTATTTCATACTTTCGAATGCTTTGATATATGCCTAAATTTTATTTAACTTTATTGTTGACTCTTTGATTTGTTCTGGGACAAAATGTTTCCCCAATCTATCTTCATCCCAAAAAGTTAGAGTTCAACACCTATTACTATATAATTCTCTATATGACTCCATTTTGAATACTAGAATGGAAGCTATTATTGTATGATAATTCCTCTAAAGTCAAGTATTCATCACACATAACTTGAATTTCAAGGGAGCATGATATCAACATATCTTCCAGTGTCTGAATAGTCCTTTTAGACTGTCCGTCGATTCAGGGGTGATAAACAGTACTCATAAGAAGCTCAGTATCTATTGAATTCAGAAGATTTTATATAAATTTTTATGTATAATAGAGATCTCTATCATAACAAATTGATATAGGAACAACATGAAATCTAACAACATCATTAATATAATGTCTTGATAGTTACTCAAGTGGAAATACCCTCTAATAAAAATGAAATGTGCTATTTTTATGACACTATCCAAAATTACCCATATTGGATCATTATTTCTAGGCATCCTTGGTAGTCCAGTGAAAAAATCCATAATAATGTCATCCCATATCCACATAATAATAGTCAGGGGTTGCATCTCCCCTCTAGGAAGTTTACTCTCTGTCTTCACATGTAAATAATCTATAAACCCTGACACATTGTCCATAATTTCTAGTTTCATATTATCCCACCAAAATTATTCCTTCGGATCTCAATACATCTTGGTTCTACCAGGGTGTATAGTGAAATTTGGAAAATGAGAATTTTATAATAGTTCTTTTTTTAACTAAGGTACAGATAAAACACATAACCACTTCCCAAATTTCAGAACTCCTTCCTCACACACGAATACTACCGATCTCCCATACATAATAGAATTTATTTTTGTGTGTGTATATTATCATCATTATATTGAGAGATTATTATCTTCTTTCTTAAATATGGTTTAGAAATCATTTGAAAGAGGAATAATTTTTCCCACCCCTTAACAATTCCTACATCCATATTTAATAGATCCATGAATATAAGATCTCTCTCAATCCTAATTTGTGTCTGAAGTCCATGATCTTTCATACATAATGAATTTTCCACATTATTTTACATTCTTTAGTGGTTTTGTATAGAGCAATAAAAATCATTGAGTAATTTTAGCCATCTCTATTGCCTCATGTTGAGTTTATTCTATGTGAAAATGTATTTCATACTCTTGTGATCCATATATATCTCACATCTTGAACCATAGAGATAATGTCTCAATATTTCCAAGGCAATTATTACGGAAAAAAACACCAAATCATGAGTTGGGTAAATTTTCTCATTATTATTCAATAGCCTTGATGCATAATAAATAGATTTATCATTTTTCATAAGGATACAACCCAATCTATTCTTCGATGCATCATTGTATATCACAAACCCATAATTTCTAGATGGAAGATTCAAAATTAGATCATTGGACAATTTTCTATTCAATTTTCAAATAATTTTGTACATTCATTCATCTATAAAAACATTACCCCATTTTCTAGCAAGCTTAGTAAGTGGGTTATCCAGTCAGGTGAATTTCTGAACCAAATGCCGATCGTAACCTACTAGAACAAAAAATCTTCTTACCTCAATTATGTTTTTTGGTGTGGGCCATTCTAAGATTTCCATTTTCATCACAAGATCAACTATGATTCCATTCATAGAGACAATTTGGACTAGAAAAGAAACTTACTGAAACAAAATTCACTATTGATAAGCTTCCCAAATAATTATTTTCTTCTAAGATTTTTCATATTATTTCCCAAGTGATTCTCAAGGTCTTCATAGCTTCTGGAGTATAATAGGATGTCATCAATAAATAACAAAAAAATATATCAGGATATTTCTTGAAAACTCTATTCATTAAATCAATAAAAATAGGGGTGAATTAGTTAGTTCAAAAGGGAACACTGTATACTCATAATGCCCATACCTTGATCAAAATGATGTCTCTGTAATATTTTCCTTCCTCAAACAAATCCGATAATATCCAGATCGATGGTCAATCATTGAAATTTATTTATCTCCATGATGTGGATCAAATACATCATCAATTAATAGAATATGATACATATTATTTATATTAATAGAATTGATTTCCCTATAATGAATGAATATGCTTAGGGATCTATATTTCTTCTTGAAAAAGAGGACAAGGGATCCCAATATTGAAACACTAGGTCGAATAAATCGTGTGTCCCTCAATTACACAATTTTTCCCTTATCCCTACTAATTCTATAGTGGTCATTCTATAGGGATTCGTTAATATGGGTCTTGTACCACGAATTAAATCAATAGAGAACTCAACATCCCGCTCTGGATGATTTCCAGGTAAATCCTCATAAAAACATAAATTTATTCTTCCAATATTGATACATATTCAATTTGAATATTTCATTCCTTATACATAGATATTGGGTTCCTATCCTCTACAAGAATTACATTTAGTAGATCTACATGGGGTGGATCTAGATAAGAATTAAATTGCGAGGTTTCTACTATAAAAATAAGGCATTCTACACCATTTTCAAAGATTGTAACTTACTTCTTTTTGTAATAGATCCTCATATGATAATTTCACAAGAAATTAATATCGATAATTATATAATTTTCATTCATTATTATGATTATATGTTAATAAAATAAATCATGATTATGGGTTATGAGGTGGATTGATCGATACTCCTTTGACGGAATGATAAATACCTTAAGAGTTTTGACTGTCAACTACTTTATTAAATCAAATTCGATATATCTAATTTTCATGGAAAACTGGGAAGATATAATTTAATGTGATGATACAAAATCAAATAAATCCTTGGCTAATTTTGAGGAGACAATTAATGTATCTGACACCACATAATTAGGAACATCAACCTCTATAGTTGTAATAGAATAATATTTCCCTTGCAATCGTGGCCTTTTATGAGGTATATTTCCTTGTATCTCTAGAAATTGATTTTTATAGTTTTCCATCTCTCTACAATTGTATCATTTAACAACATTAACATGTTTGTTCCCCTTTTATTCATTAGCGAAATGACCCTTTTCTCCAATATTATAGAATAATCCCATTCCTTTCAAGCATTTTTCAAGAGGATTCTTCCCATAGTTCTCGCATAACATGAATTGCTTCATTCCATTGTTCTTATTTGGGGCAGAACCTTTTCCATGGTTATAAAAGTAATTCATATTATCATTTTTTCCCTTGAACATATTTGATCTAGCAAGAACCCTATCTGTTTTGATGACACTTAATGCAATTTCATCATATGATTAAAATGTTTGAGATGCAAGTTTCCTTCCAATACATGGCTTCTTACCATTAAATAAATGATCAATATTGTCTTCCGAGTCATATATGTAATCTATGTCATACCTATATAGTCTTGTGAAGGTATCGTCATACTCTACAACATTGTTTTCTTCCCCATTCTTTTAGAAATAAAATTTCATCTTTATTTCGGTTTAGTTCTCATGATGGAAATATTGTTTGAATAATACATCCTTAACTATCATCCATTAAATATATTTCATTTACAATTATTTTTTGGTATTTTGGATCAAGGTCCACCATTGATCAACGTCTAACTTGAGACAATATACTTCACACACTACCATTTCATTTTTATTACATCTTAATGACATTGAAGATCTTTCGAAGGGACTTTACCAACTACTCTCCAACTATTGGATTAGAAGTGCCACTAGAAAATTAGGACATCAGCCGAATGAAATGATCAAACACAAGTCTATCTTGGTTATTTACTATATCCTGAGTCTTTTTCACATTATGGACACGATCGGATCTACTCCGACATTGAATATGTTGACTTTCTCAATGGAAAAATCCATACATTTTATAAGAGTATTGATTCTCCTTCATCAACTATGTGCCATTTATAAATAATGTAATACTCTATATTTGGTTATGAATTATAACCTATAATCCCAACTATAAAAATACTTAGGATAAATTGAAATTATTTACATAGATAATCTCATAAACATGGTTTCTCTGAAAACAAAATTTACATTCAAAACCTTCATAATGGCTTTTAATGAATATTTAAACTTTCCTAAGAACATCCCCTAGGATTTTCAAACCAATAATGAATCAAGACCCAATTTAATCAACTAGGATACCCCAGGTCAGACTCTAATATCCTTGTTGGAGCGTTCACTCATTGGTACATCTTTTCCAGAGCCACCACTACTTGTTTTTATCCATATTGGGATGTATTCTATTGATTGATCCACATAGTCTATTCCTTACCAAAATATTAGGACGTTCTAGTTTGTTTATCATCAAATAATAACTTAAGGATTTGTTCCCTAATATATATTTTCTAATCAGGTTTCTATGTTAGCTACTAAAATTCCTCTGATTCTAACTGTAAATCCTAGACCCCTCTTGACCAGAGTAGATGCATTGCTTATTTAAATAGAATGATTAAATGGAATCAAATCCCAAAGGAATGATCAGTTTAGTAGTCTTGAAGATACTAAATTCATACATGAAACTCATATTACGATGAGAAAGGTATAAAATACAATACATAACAAAAACTAATAAACTAGAGCCACGAGAACTCAATAAATGGTTTCCACTTCATAACCTGTTGAAGTTAATCAAATGAAAGGGATGAGATAAAATTCACAATAATGGTTACAAATATCTGATGCATAAATAAATAATAAATGATTTACAGTCAAATTAGAAAAGTCAATATGGCATGGGGAATTATTAAAAATGACATGCCTTTAATAAACTGAGAATGAAATTACATCTGAATATTTTTTTCATTGTGAAAACCTCATAGATAGTACTAAATAAAATCGAATAAATATAATGATTATTAATTAGACCTCATTTATCTGGAACATGATACCACTATACTATCGAAATATCATAAGTGTTTGGGTAGAAACCCTACTGATTTTCGGAAACAAACTCAAAGGGTTTGTCACCAACTAATTTGTCTCATTGACATGTCGATACATAAAGGGTTTATACCAGCACAGATCTGTCACTAAAATAGAAAATCATTCTTTATACATGGATTTAATACATGTACAAAGTCCTTCTCAATATCCATATAGATTAGGGGATAAAGGTTTATTAATATTTCTATAGATAAAACATCATCACAAATAATACCCGTATGTAAATGGATATACAACTTAAGCCTAAAATCATATCCACGCTACAGGAATATGGAAATTTAATAAAATTATAATTTAAAATTTAAATTTATCTCAATTGGGTATTAGATACCCCACATAATAATGATTAGGTGTACAATACGAAGTAGGTCTCAGTGAAATGAACATTAAGACAAAGTCTCTTACCACATTGTAATCAATTGAATCGTATGTAAAAAAATCAATAATCACAAAATGAATCACATAATACCATGAATATAAAGATAATCATGATATTATACATTATATTTAAGTACACATATACCACATACAAGAAATAAGTTATTTACAATGGAAATCTCATGGAATTGAATGTGAGATGAGAAACCCCTTACAAGAATTTCATCATTGTAACTGGTGTTCTTGTGAGGTATTAAAGAGAGGTAAAAGGGTATACCATTGTTTAAATATCATATAGGAAGTATGGGGGAGGTTTTAAGAAATACCCCATCATTAAAAATTAAAAAATTCAGGACACAACATAGAAGGAATTCTTGAATAAAATTAAGAGTGAGGATCCCTTACATTATGCCCAAATGTGTTTTCATTTGATCTTAAAGAATAGAATAATAAAATTTAGCAGCATTAATAAATAATTAAAAAACCTAATATATATTTTATTGATTTTTAATAACCATATTAGGTTCATTTTTTTACTTTTTATAGGTTTAATAGGTTCTATTTTATTGTTTTTGAAGTATTTTATTCCTTGGTGTTCATTATTGGTTTATTTATGTTGATGAATGGAAGTTCAATGAAAATGTGGTTGAACATCCCTAATTTTTAATATATATTATTTGTGAAATTACATGTATATATATATATATTATAATTATTTTTGATTATATACCCTATGGATGACTCATTAGTAAGAAGTTAATTACAAACGATTGGATTTACTTAGCGGTTTTGTGCATAATGAACTTGTTTTGTATTATTATTCTACATTATGAGTGTGTAAGGATTCCATGCCATTTAATTAGGTAAAATGAATATAATATGTTATAGTTCAACCATTAAAAATGTTTCAAGACCATTCTGGAATATAGTAATAGAAATATAAAACAAGTCATCCTTGAAAGTGATAAATTTTCAAATCTAAGACAATATTTTAATTTTTAATGTATGAGGTGGGGGAAAAGAGAGATGATGATTAAATATTGCATTAGAATAATAAAATTACATTCCTTGTAAGATAATAAATTTATCATAGAATTTTTATGTGGGGAGGTAATGAGAGAGCAATAAACGAATGAAACTTGTAAAAGAATTTGAATAAAAAGAGAAGAGTGGTTCACCTCTTGAGTACACCTCCTTGAAAATCTCATTAAGGCCTTTGTTTTTTGCCTTTTGGTGAGAATAATAGGTCTTAGATGTGGGAGGGATAGTAGGGATATAGTTGAGATGAATTTAGGCATGTCTTGAAGATTGGGTGGTGTGGGGGGAAGAGGGGTTGCGGATGGATTATATAGTAGAGGGGAGGATAGTTTCATTAATATTATAATCGTAATTTTATTATTTCTCCACAAGAAAATAAATATTGGGGATTACATGACATAGTATTTTTATAAGTACATGTGAGTTTGGGATTTGTGTTCTTAAATCACTCATGATTCTCATAATAGAGAATTTAAATTATAATATATTTATATGGTAAATTAATATATTTTATTATTTACAGAAATTTCATGAATTTCATAAAAATACCAAAAGTTAACCCTATCATTTTTTCGATGTCTAGAATCAAAAAATGGACTCCATTTTTCAATAATAATATTTTTTAAATATGATAAATTTAATTTTTAATTAAAAATAATATATAATCGAAAAATACTAACAGTTAAAATATTCATCATCATTTTTAAGGTGCCTAAATTTTATTTATACATTAATGAGCATGTTTACCATTCATACGGGTAATATTACTATTCATTAAGGTAGGCACTATTCATAAGGGTATATTAATATTATTTAGGGTATGTTTCTATTTACTGAAAATTAGGATGATTTTATTAGACTCCAAATATTACCCTGATTGCAGCCGTGTATGTCAATTTTTTAAAAATTCATAACACAAATGTGGAAAATTTATATTTAATGGATAGTTTATGACAACATACTAAATAACCATGATTTGTTTAAAATAAACTCAATTACTTATAAATTAATTGTTACAGTTATAATTTATTTAAGAGAAACCTACCATAAAATAATACGGGGTGTTATATGAATGATACTGATGACCAAGGAAAGTGATTCAGTGAAAAGTTCATCCTCTCAAAAAACACAAGATTAATGGTGTATAATACTTAATATGTGCCCGATGTTGAGATAATATTGATATTTTTATGGGATATTTTTATAATTTATGAAATTCATTAGTGGTTTGATGGATTATGTGATATTTTCAAGAGTTTACATAATTTATAGAATTATTGAAAATATTCCACTACCATGGATTTTATACAATGAAACATTCATGTTTTCATTAAGGTTTTATGGTGATTAAGGTTTTCAGATATTTTGAATGTGACATTAACAGAAAATTTAAATTTATTAGGGAATATAATGTTGATTTACTTTAATTTCAAAAAAATGGACTTTTAGGTAAGGAAAAAATATTTTCTACCAAATATTATGTTAACTATATATGGAATGAATATAGTTGAAATTTGGATATAATTGAAAAAAAAATTCTGACAAATTTTTTAAAAAATTATCAACATATAGGGGGAATGATGGGAATTTATAATGATATTTCAAATGTTCTCTAGGAATAAAAAAATAATTTTTGATATTACTTTCTTAGTGTGTTAAATAATGTGGTATTTGAAATAAGAACAACCAAGAGATAAAATTATGCATATGAATAAAAAATTTATCACATAAGAATATTTTATTATTTATTTCTCGAGATTTGAATTGAATTCCTCAACTTTTGGAAAATGATCTAGTATCAAAAAAATATCATACTATAATCATTTACCTTGAATATTTTTATTTGTTATCTAATCATAGGTTTGTGGTTTTGTAGTTTTTGGCCTTATGTTTATCATCAAAATTAATTTTATTAATGACCACTATATTTATCCATCATGATTTTGGAAATATTTTTAAATTCCTTTTTATATATTTTCTTTCAACCTATATTAATTTATTTGGAATCCATGTTATGTGATTATTACAAATGTACAATGTAAATATCTTTATATATCATATAAAGGATGTTGTATTAACCCTTCTTATGAAGTGTGACTTCAAGAAGGGTATTTTAAAAATTCAAACCCATTATTAATGATATAAATATTAAATTTTGATAATGTAATTTATTTTGGGGGGGTACAATGTAACAAAATAATATTTTAATAGAGTAACATCATGTTTGATATCATATATGAAATGAAATATTAAGATTAAAAGAGAATAAATCTCCCCAGTACATTACTAAAAAAATATAAATATATATACAATTGAATATGTTCAATAGCATTAAATAGACGAAACACTGTGTTTGAATGAAGCACAATACTTCTTTAAAATATAATTATTTATAAATGAAGATAAAAACCTTATCATTAAGATGGTGGGTTTAAACAGTAATATATAAATTCATAAAATTATATTTTCTACATATGTAAAAAAATAAATTCAATTTCTATCTACTAATTATAAAAAAATAAAAACCATTTAAAATAAATATAAATCTTATATGAAAACCAATATTTTTATTAAAGGTGAATTGGTTGTGTTTTGTGACCATAATTGAAAACTAAATTTTATCGATTTTAACAAAACTAATTGTTAAATGAGAGTATTTTTTTAGATTATCATCTCAAAATTATTTTATTTTGAATTTATATACTTTTATGAAATGATTAATTTTTTTGATAAATTTTGAAAAATATTGATATTTATTGAAAACTAACTTTTCATTTAAATAATTTACAATGTTAAAATATATTATAATACTATTTCAATGGAAAATACATCAATTGTATTACAAATGGACTAATTCCATTAAATAAATTCATTTTCAATTTAAAATTTCATATTAAAACAATCCATAAATATTAGTATTTTTTCTTTAGAAAATAGGTCTATTATCATATTATCAGTTTAATTTTTAATTGAATGTTACTCTTATATGAAATAAATTTTTAAAATTTGATTCCATACATAGAGTAATAATATTTTACATTTTCAAATAATATAATTATCATTATTTTCTATTTTGAATAGTGAAAATTGAAAAAAAATAGATTTACCATGTTTAGTGTAAAAATTAGTTTATGAGGGGTTAAACTAAACATATATGTGCTAAAATGGCCACGAAACTTGTCCAAAACCCATTATGTGGAGTAATTATGAACATATCTTCACTGTGGATCAATTATTTTCTTTTTATAGACTTTTTCTATGTGAATAATTATGGTACACATTTTTATTTTAGCAAATTACAAGTGTTTCACTCTCCTCAGTTATAAAATGCCACCCACTATCCTTGCCACTTCACATAAAAAAATAAATTGGTTCAGCCATGTCCTAGAAAAATATATTCCTCAATTCACTCCTCACATCCTATATTTTTTTTATCATAATTAATATCAAGGACCACATTAGATACGAAATCAAGTGGTTTTCCAAAAAAATGTGATGTTTTTAACTATGTATTTTTGTTTTATGTTTTATTCTAACTCCATAGAATATTTTATAATTATGATAATTTGATAAAAATATCATCCACGAAATATTTATACATCATTTTTTTATATTCATAACCTATATCCACTTACATTTATATCAAATCAGAAATGAATATTTAAATCATTTGTATTGTGGACTACCGCCACATGGACGAATTTAATTTGTTTCCCCTAAACACCTGTCAAAGATAGATATAAGGATAGATTTATCATTTTTAATTATTTTTATAACATTATTATATTTATGTAATGATCACATCACCTAAACCATAAATATTTAAATTCTATGGGGGATACGATAACATCACTCGTGTGTACGGTTGACTATAACCTAATGAAGTGTTGTGATTCATTATTTGATTATGCATTACATGGAAGTTATTATAGACATAATTATTAAATATATGTTTTATTTAAGACATAAAAGTAATTATATAAACATAATATCACATCTCTCTTTCTACCGTCTTATCAGCTAAAAAATAATATTGTCCCTCGTGTGTACGTATGGACTACCACCTCGACATAGTGACGTGAAATGATTTTTAAATTATTTCTCAATGCATGGTATTAATGTTATATTTTATTAATATAAACTCTTTATATGAAATAATTGTCATTTAGTACATTAAAATTTATATTTATTTTCCTTTTTTCAAAATCTCAAGGAAATTGGAAACAACGTTCTTGCGTATATATGGACAATCATCTCCAAGAATATTATAAAAAATTTACAATATAAAACTTCAATATTATAATATGTATACATATATAATGAAAATAATTTATATTAATATCATATTTATTAGTATTCAAATGATTTAACAATGAAGAAATAAAATTTACTCTAATTATCGATCGAAAATATACTTGAAAAATAAATGAATTATCACCTGAGAGAGTGATTTAAACAAATAATTGATAATAAAAGGTTGTTAAAATAATATAAATAAATTTTATTTTATATTATAAATGTGATTATGTTTATGTAAAATATTATTAATCAACTTGTATTTATTATAATTTAGTTTCATTCACATATGGATGAAATCATACCAAAGGTATGTGTTTTTCATATCACTTTTATTTTCAGGAGACATATTCCATATTCCCCACATAATTATTTTTAATGTTTTATATAATTACCCTATGATATGTTATATCATGAATATATTTAAAATCATTTTTTTAATTTTCAATTTTATTTTATTTCATTTTTGGTGATTACGATTCACAAGTTACCAATGCACTAAGGGTTTATTTAGCAATATAATCACTATTCCAGATTATTATTGTATGAGTCTCTATTGTTGAAATTATTTGATACATATATCTCAAAATAAATATATATAATTCAAATCTACTTATTAAAGATATTTTTAATCAAATTGTTCCATTTATACACTCTTTGTTTGTTAAAATGATTTATAAAATGTTTTTAATGAAATATGGAATTATTTTACTATTTAGTTAAAACCCTTTTTAATCAAAATCAATGTAATTTAAAAAGTCACATTTTTTTGAAATTTTTAAATTGAATATTTTAAAATATTTTCGAGTTTTTTTATTATTAAAAAATTGATAGAAATATTCTTTTAATTTTCAGAACAACACCTATTTTAATTTTTCTAGTAATATAAAAGAGGTCGCTATTTTAACTAGTATATCGTAAATAGAATTTTCATACATTTTGAGCACATAATTTTTTGAATCTTATTTTACATGTTAAAAAAATAAATGATAATTTTTTCAAAATATATTTTTTTCTTTTTGTTAAAAAAAATTCATTTTTAATTGTTATTTTCCTCATAAAGGTTTTAAATAACATTTTATAATATTTATATCCATCAATAAAATAAATATTTTACTTTAATTATGATAAACGAGGGATATATTTTAACATAATCATCAGTATTCTTTTAGTGATGTTTTATTTCCCATTTTTAGTAAGGATGTAAAAATTTATTACCATTCACAAAATCACCTTTGATGTTATATGATTATGTTTCTTGATTAGAGTAAGTATTATAATTTCTCATCTCACATTTTAATAAGACTGTTTATGTTTATTACGTTTCACCCATTTAATATGAGTAATTCATGGGGATTATTATTTTACAGGTGGGGAATGATTATATATATCCCTACCGTTCATCAGTATATCCCATGAGAAAAATATGATGTCAAAATTAGACATGATTTTACACAAATATTTAAGTAGTCATGAGAAAGGTCGTGATGTTTATATATATTTTGAATTATGAATTCTATAATTATGATATTAGTTACTAATTTCCATGTTATTATTTTATTAGTAAT
The DNA here is from genome assembly GCA_963277665.1 of Viscum album. Taxonomy (NCBI): domain Eukaryota; kingdom Viridiplantae; phylum Streptophyta; class Magnoliopsida; order Santalales; family Viscaceae; genus Viscum; species Viscum album. Next base: position 1,438,496,229 of record OY728133.1, on the reverse strand, counting down.
AATATAAAATGAAGTTATTAAATCATCTGTTATAATTAATATGATTTTATACGATCAACATTTATTTTTTCAATATTATACTCACTGTATTGATTAAATGGTATCTAGTTTTTTTATTTAACATTCCATATTAATTTTCTTATTTATTAAATATGCCTTCCACTATAATCTTAACCTTATTGATAAATTAAACAAATTCCATTTATATTTATTATATTCCACAAGATAACTTGATGTGTTTGTGATTGATATGTAGACGTAATGTATGAGGAACAATATTGTTCTCAAATGAAACATATTTTATATTGCAAGTCTTCAATTTTTTGAGTTTCATGTATGTGTCTTTCTTACCAAGACTACAAAAAAATTCACTCCTTATGTATACAATACCTTGTATCTAGTCCCAATGTAATAATTTAACCATTTAAATGTGTCTACTTGGGAAGAGGGTTTACATAAATGATTAAAATAAAGGATCATTTATTTATCATGGAATTTGATATATTTTTCATCCATCACCATGAAATTAATTTTTTTTTACAAATATATTTTTATTTACTAAAATTATTTATTATAGATATTTTTAATTATATTTTAATTTTATAAAGTTCTATAATGGAATATTTCTAATATTTTTTGATTTGGACATTTTTAAATTTATTTATAAAAAAATAAAAATAAATGTTTTTTACATATTGGGTGATAATAGATTTCATAGGCACCATAATTATTTTTTAATATTTATCTTACTCTAAATTTTTTTTTGGACATATAATGAATACTTTTTAATGTATGTTTATTTTTATATTTCACTTCTGTTACCACTATTAATCCATAAGACATTATTTTATAGTAAAAACAAATATTCTCAATGAACTTATGGTCACATATATTGATTTATTTGGTAATTTTTATATTTCTATTAAAGAAATCGAATTCGTACTTTAATTTTCAATTATATATTACATTTAAAAAAACATTATTCATTGTATCGTATATATTATCATTTCATTAAACATATAACATTTTAATATGTGGTGTTTAATATTAAATTTATTTAATTAAAAATGGAAATATTCATTAATCTATATAATTTTCACTATATGGATATTTATTTGTAAGTATAGTTATGCATGGGAAAAATTTATCATTTTATATCAGAGTAATTAAATTAAAATTTCTAAATGGGTGGAGAATAGAATAATATATCCCCTTGATTCATTGATAAGTATTGTGAGACTAATCTGTGGGCCAAATTTATTGGGTATTTAACCATATTTTTAAAGTGTTCTGGTGAAATATTTTGATGGTACCAGTATCATGATGTTTAGGATTATGAAATCCAATATAAAGAATTTCCATAATTGGGAATTCATTTATTATTATCCAGGAAAATATTTCATTGAAAATTTCCACTTATTCATTTTTTCTTAGTTATTGGTTAAATGGCTTGTTTGTTCAATTATTTTCTATTCCATATTTATTATGCATTATCAAATCATGATTTTCCTATTATTTATTTAATTAAATGTGTGTTTAAGAAAAATAAATTTTCATATTTGTTTTGAATTAACTGTTATTTAAAGTCTTTGTATTGATTAAATTCCTTGTGTGTTCAATTATTTTCTTTAACGTGTTGATAATGACTTATTGATTCATAGTTGCATTTAACGTATGTAACACCAATTTATTATTTGATCACACCAATATTATTTCTATTTCATACTATATGAAGAATAATTTATCAAATGAGTTCATGGTTTCAGAATGTATTCCATTATTGTTTTTCATATTCTATTCCCAATGTAAAATGGGGTCTATGTATGTATCTAGTTCTACAAATCTACTAAACAGGTTAGTTTTTCAAGCCTTACTTCTCACCAAGTTTGAAACTCCAAAGGTTGAAGATTTAGATATTTCACATTTCCATCAGAAGCCAATATAAATTATTTCAAAATAATATTATAATTTAATTATATTCTAAAAGATAAATTGTTTATAAATCTTAGAGTAACAATTTTTTTTAATGTGTGGGGATGAATCCTCATTTATTATTTAATGAAATGAAAATAACTCTTTTAATTGGGTAGAGGGATACCCATTATATTGCCAAATGGTCTAGTGGGAATTTACCCCATTACATGGCCCATTGGCCCAAATGTTTTTCCCAAGCCCCTTTTTTTGAATAGTACCGCTACATTATTCGTCTTGCTACAGTAATTTCTCGGTATCCACCATTGCTACTGTGCCCACCATTACTAATGTTTTACCACTACAACAGTACTTCTATAATAACTGCACCTAATGGGTTTTGAATCCCCATTTTTATAATAATAATTAATAATATTTTAATATATGACAAGTATTACACGAAATTTGGAGTTAAATGTTATGATTTAGAATTTATAATTTTTTGAGCTGACACATTAAATTCTATTTTTATAAATTGATCCTCTATAAATGAATGGTATCAACATCCATGGTTAGTGTACAAATTTACCTATTAAGTAAGCTCAAACAACTAATATTGGATCTGAGTATAATAGGGATATATAAAGGAAACATAATCAGGTTATGACAAATAAACATAACTAAAGTGATCAACATATTGTTACGTTATGTTATTAACTTATTTTAACTCACATCTTGAAATACCATACCACATTATTTATCTTTACTACAAATCCTATGGTAGCTTCACAATATATTAAGTCATTTGAGGAGTTGTTTTTTTCCATTGGATGTTATAAAAATTATACAATTAAATTTTTTGTGTATTATCATATGGGAAATCTTTTCTGATAGTAATAAATGATCCAAAATACTATTGAGGAATAAGAAATTGAACAAATTAATTGTAGATCTTTTAATTTGAATTTATTTGTAAAATAATTTCCGTGTGAGGAATAAATTAGAATTAAAATAAATTTCTGAACTCAAAGTAAATGGGAAAAAGCATGTTTTTAGAGTATGCGGATACGATTAAAAAATTATCATGGAATGATAAAGATTATATACATAGAAAAAAAAAATTCAATATTGTCCCTTTTTTTAAGGTGCGAGTCCATCCCACTAAAGGTAACTATTTTCTAAAACATTATCATCCTACGACTAAATAGTAATATGAACCATCAAAACATGGATGTAATTTTATAATTCCTATATATTTTTATGGAATAAAGAGAAGAAGGGTATATATGAACACTAAAAATTTTAGAACACATCAAATGGGTTATGAAACATGAATAAATTTCCAATGTGTGAAAATTATGGGTTGAAACATCAAGAATAATATTTGAAGGGAATGTGACTTTTTCATAAGTGTGGTGAGTTGGGAAATCTTGATAATGACTATAAGGGGAAGAAAATAAGAAATTATCTCTAATGTATCAGCAGTAATGAAATGGATACTTAGTAATTATAATGATGCATACACCAAGGGAACATACTATATATAGGTATAAGGGGTGTTTTTCGAGCTTATAAGGTCATTAATATTGATTTTTAGGTTCCCAATGATGTGGTTGAAGGTATGTTAATCATATCCTAAAACATTAAAATCCCTAATTTGATTACATATTTTAAACACATTTATATCATCCATATTTTCAATGAAACATATATATTTTACTAGATACTTAATCAGATAGATTTCAGTAAAAACTCCAAGTTGAAGTCTCACTACAATTAGGATTTGTTAGGCAGCCCTCATTACGACACATAAATGTTCCCTATTTGTGGAATTTATAATCATACATGTATTTTAATGTGATATAATCATTTTTATGGACTATGTTTTAAATATTATAGATGTTTTTTTAAAAGTATAGTGAAATTCTTATTCGTGATGAAGATGTGGGATGTCATATATTTAGAGTAGAGATTCATCATCTGAATCATGTCTAGATCCACCCCAGTAGATCTTCTGAATGATATTCCTGGGGTATATGTGAAACCATAACATGCATATGGAAATTTATCGTTAAAATGTAGGATTTAACTTTTGTATAGAAAAAAATTTAGATATTTTAAAATGAATTACATGAACATCCACCAAACAATGATGTTGAGCTTTCAATTAATTTAACACATTGTGAAAAATAGATATCCATGATTTCTAATAGAATATTCAATATGTAGATAATTTAGAAGAAGTGAAAACTAGAGGGGTCATGGGATAAAATATTTATACTCCACATTTTGTCAAATTAGGGATCCCCTATTCTCTTTTTAATGATGAAATATAGACCCATGTGGTTTCAAATTGTTTTTAGGAAAATCAATGCTATTATGATAAAATAAAAATAACCATATACATCACACTAAAACTTATTCAATCAACTTCATGAATGATAAATTTTTTCATGAATTTAAATTAATTTTGGATACAATCAATTAAAAGTGAAGAAATAATATAATATAAAGACAACATTTTTAATTTCGTTTGGACCTTATGAGTTTATAGGCATTTCATTTTTATTAAATAATGCACCCTCTAATTTTACAGATCTAATGAACTAGGTATTCATGTAATATATTATTTATTTATCTTTTATATTCATTGATGATATATTATTGTATTATATGATCTATAAGTACCATAATAATCACATAAGAATACTGATCTAGATTCTTAAATTAATAGTGTTTTATGGAAAATTTATCTAGTGATAAATATGGAATCAAAAAGTTTGTTCTCATGGTCATATGACCTCTAAATATAAATTATCAGTTTATGCTATGATTAAAAAGTATGTCAAATAATTTCATAAACCAGTGAACATAACAAGATTAGATAGATTGATTGGTTTAACTAGTTATTAATGGTTATTTATGAATAATTATTCCCATTTGGCTAACATATTAAAAAATTTACATGTAAATGGGTTAAGACCATATAGAAGAGTAAATATGGAAAAGGTGTTGATTAATTGAAGAGGGGATTGACTAATGATCCATTTTTAACTCTACCATTAGGAAATGAATTATTTGTTATTAATAGTGATTCAATAAAAAGGACACCATTTTGTCCTTCTAAAAAATCATAATGTTGTGGTATATTCATCAAGGCTGTTAAAGACTATTGAAAATAAAAATTCCAAAAATGATCTGGAGCTTGTAGCTGTGACAATATATTTTATAATATGATGAAATTAATTACATTTTGATATTTGTGAGATATGTACTAACCATAATATCATAGAATATAACTTTTCACAAAAATTTATCCATATGTGGAAATGACGAAGGCCTGAGCTACTAAAGGATTATGTTTTCTCAATACACTACCTCTTAAGGAAGAAAAATAAGGTTAGTTGATGTGTTATGAATGACTATTTTTAGAGTTATATCCCAAATGAAGAATGATAGGGATCCTATGTCAATAGATATAATAAATATACATATGGGATTTATTATGTTAGTGGATACATATATATTTGGTTAAATTAATATGAATTCATGATTACTTGGAAATACAAAAAGTTCTCTACCCATGTATTATAATATTATGAATTAAATTAAAGGCTTGGATGATGGAATGTTAGAATAAATCTCTTGTGAAGATGGATTCCAAGAATTTGTAAAGTCATAATGATTATCATCTATAACTTAGATAAAAGGGAAATGATAGATGGTGTTCATAGATACACTTTTTAGCTACACCTTACTATCACCATGACATATAGTGAATTTAAGGAACATTTTTGTTCTGAAAATATGATGTAAAAAATATAGATTATGTGTCCTATGTTTTTAAAAAAATTGGAAGATAAGGGACACCATCCTCAACGATTCGTGAAACCTCATCAAATTTAATAGTGAAAATGGGATGAAATAACTATGCTTTTTCCCTAATATTACTATGGTACCTTATAATGATTTATTAAAAATTTATATCAATGATAAGCTTTCTAAATATGCACATTTCCTTACTATATGTGAATATTTACCTTCAGAGATACATTCATTGTTCTATATTAATAATTTTGTAACATGTCATGTTGAACATATTTATGTTTTATCCAAAGGTGATATATTTTAGGTCCCTTATTATGGTAATAGTGACTCTTGGGAAGTTAATACTCATTTTTTATTTATTATTACACTTACAAAAAATATAAGAGTTATAACAGTGTTATAAATTGCAGCGGAAATAAAATAAATAACCTAAATATTTTTCTAGAGGTTCTGATTACAAAGATCCAAGCCCATATTCAATCTCCTCTACTCATTGAGAATACTGGTATGCACTAAATCCTCACATTTTAATGGGAGTGATAACCCAATTACATATAAATACAGTATTTCTTTTTTCACACCTAGTGGTATAACCCTTAAATATTAAAGGAGAAAAAAACCTTCCTTTATTTTTTAGGGAGGAACGACATGAAATTCTATTTTGAGGGGTAGAATAACCAAATGATAGATTTTGGATTTGAAAAACAAAAACCAAAAATCTAGATTAAAAAAATGTTGTTAAAATAATTATATGAGATACATAATAGAATAAAAAAACAATAGATGATAAGATCATAATGAAATTCCTGGAATCTCATGTTCTTTGTTCGCATTTGTAGAGGAAGATGTAGATGATGAATTCCTCCAGTGATAATAGTAGAATAATATAATTCCAAGATTTTTCTTGATCATTTCAAGAGAATAAGAAAGGTAATATCATATCATTTTCAAAATTTAATCATCTTTTATAGTATATGTGTTTTTATGCATTTTGAAATCTCAAAAAAATAAAATATAGATCAAATAGAGTGTGTTCATGACCAATCAATGAATGGAACGTTTTAGTGACTAATAATAAAATAATAATATTATTTCCTATTTTCTATATGCCACACAGATAATAAAACACAATCAAACTAACATTTATTTATGAACTATTAAAATTAATTATTAATATTTTATGAATGATCATTCTTATAAATCATAGTTAAAAAATATTAAAATAAAAATATAATACTAGAAATTATTCTTACATCATTAGGTTATGAAAAATATATCAGTTGTATAACAAATCAATTTTCCTGATCATATTTCAGTAAACAAATTATTGTAATTGTTTTATAAACAAACTTCCATTTTTAATTCAACATAATAAATATATACATTTTTAAAAATAATTTATTTTAAAAAATTAACAAGAATTCAAAAAATAAATGTTTTTGGAAACAAATATTAACTAATGGAGAGACATTACCAGCCACTAAAAACAATGTCTGGTGAAAAATTAATTTCTATTGGAATTTTCCAACTATGAAGAAAAGAGTTCAACCTACTATTGTATTTTTCAAAAAACAATTATTAAATAGAAAATGGTAAAATAAATTTCATTTATCTAGAAACCAGATGTATTCAAGAGTACAGTAAATAAATTATATAAAATTAGATGTCTAATATTTTACAAATTACCTACTATTGTGTTCGAATGGTGGGTCTGAGCAAACATATCAGAATATTTTAAATAAATTTAATCCAAAATACAATAATAAATTATATGATACAAGAAGAACAAAACGTTAACGAAAAATTTATGAAACTGAATTAAAAATTAATTAAATATAGAAGATTATTTTTCTGATAAAAACAAATAATTAATCAATATACTTTGACAGAAGAAAAAATATCTATTAGGATCATGAATATGAACTATTAGGGGGGCAAACCTACAAAGATACTCAATCGTGGGGTGAAAATATAACCCAACTAACATGTTCAATGGTGGGTAAATTTATCTACTATAGAGGTGATATAGTGAGTAAATTTACTCACCATTGATCTCATTGTGGTGGCCTAGTGACTTAACGCTGGGTTCCAAAAGTGAATAAAATGACTCACCATTGAAAATTTTAAAATTGGGGAAAACATTCCCCAAAAATTATAAAAAAGAAATTGTGACTTAAAACCACAACAGTTACATTCTTCCAATGGTGAGTCCAGGTGAAACAGATAATATATATAGAGACATTGAAGAATCACTTGAAATAGAATAATTTACTGGGAAGAATAATAATTCTATAAATATTGTTTCAGAGATGATATACAGTATAAAAATAGAAAAAATAATCAGTTCGAAAAAGATATACTTTAAATAAATGAATTAAAAAATGACTTGAATAGTTGGTGTATATTATTACAGTCATTATTATACTAGAGATGAATCAAGAAGTCAAGGAACATGACTGAAACAATTATTAATAAGAAAAAAAAGAAAATAAAAAGTGACAAATATTAAAACAAAAAGGGAAATGAGAAATCATATAGAGGATAGGAAGAAAATAGTATACCGGTTTTTATAGAAAATGTAATTTGAATAACATGATATTTCAGGAGATATATAACAATATTAAATAAAAATAAAGATAAGGGAAAAATTTGGGTGGGAGTTAGAAATGAAATGTTTAAAATCAAAAAGATAACATGCAGAAAAAAGAATTATGGATTAGAAGCCTGAAAAAGAAATTTTTGGATAACTAGGTTAGAAACAAAGGAGAACTGATAGGTGAGATTGAATTCTAGCAAAAAAATCATGTCACACATAAAAACCAAAATTTGGGCACCAAGTAGTATATAATCCAATTTAAACTGAACACTAGTTATAAAACCAACAAATCACACACACATTTCATGATGGCTTGTAGGAGACCAATGCAAAATTTATGGAGGAATTATCCTTGGGCCATATACATGGGTCTGGTGAGAACTATTCCAATAATATAATCAGCATATTCCAATTTGAAATACACCATTACTACCTCTCATGGGTTTTGACTTCTGGGTTCCCTGAATGAGGTTGAAGTATTATGCTATGTGTACAACTCAAGATGCCTTAAATTTTACACCAATTAACAAAAAATTAAGAATAAGAACAACCAAAAATAATTTCAAGGAATTAAACCCAATTATTAGAAATAATATTATTCAAACAATAGAATATTTAATTAAATTATATGTATGTTTCATTTATCTGTTTACGCATCCTGAATCATAGAATTCAACTAACCACTTAATCCAATCAGTATATGTCATTCCATTATAACAATGAATTCTTGACGTTTTAATCTAGTAATATGAACATTTATGACACATCATCCAAAATTTGAAGCATAACAATGTAAAAGTCTCAGGTATGAAATCCATTTACAAAATAATAATTGATTCTCTTTGAAGTTTGTATAATCTTCTTTTGGCTTTATTAACATTTTTTATATATCAATTTTATATATTTCAGGTTATAGTCACCTGTAAATTTTGGCATTATCTAATAATGCCTTTACATTATCAGTGGTCTTACATGGTGTATTCAAAACTATATGAAATAAAATTTCATACCCATTTTTCTTAATATTCTTGGCATCATACAGGTGATGGACTAACAAATCAGACCAATATAGAAGATCCCAAAAAATGACCAGTTTTATCATATTGTGTTCTTTCCCAAAAACAACAGTTTCCTGTTTGTTTATGGTTTTTACAAATGTGGTGAGAGGTAATGAAGAGATAATTTTTTTTTACTCTATAGCTATTTTCATTTTTTGAGGTACATCTCATTCAATTGTTCATTTTTTGAAATAATATTTGTTCTTCCAAGAAAGATGATCATTTAGAATGAATTTGTAGTGATAGTCAATAAAATAAAATTTTTATTCCATTGATGAGAATAAACACTTTTCTATCTCTAATATAGTATAGACATGATTTTAGACCATGTGTACCTCAGTAATATAACATTAAATATTATGGTATGTTACTAATTTCACACATCAATTGAGATATCAGCAGGAAATTTTGTTTTGCTGCAACATCAAATGTATTTAAACCGGTACTCCAAAATGAATATTACTCATTAATCAAGGGTTTCAAATAAACATAAATATTATTTTTAAAATTCCCATGAATTTATAAGGTAAAAAAGATATAGGTTTCATTCATCAACATCCACAGATGTAAATTGAATGATTTTATAGAGGTTAGACACATGAATACTAACTACCATAAAAACGAAATAGACTAAAACCATCATTAGAAAGACCCAATTATACGTTTCGGGAATCTAAAGATAAATATAGGTACATATGGTCAAATTGTTTCCATAAATAACCATCAGAGGTAAAAAATAAGTTTTTACCAATTGGAAGAATGGTTTTGTTACATTAAATCATGTTTGTTGTGTTTTGGGACATATATAAATAATGAAATCATGGTATAATCTGATAATATTTCATTTGTTTTATATGTATCAATATAAAATCCTCTAAATCAGCCTCTTTATATATCAATTTTCCACATCTCGAAAAACAATGCAACAACTCATTTCCACCATAATATAAGATTCAATAATTTGAACATGAATGAATCTTTTGATAAACAAGACCCGGATTATGAACCAACCTCTTACTCTCATAGAAATTTATAGGAAACATGTGTCTTTTAGGTAGAAGAGTTTTTATCAAAGATAATATCTTTTCAAAATAGATGTTAATTTCATTATCTGATTTAATAACCATAAATTTAGCAACTGCTTCAAATTTAATTATTTTGCAACTAGGATATAAGGAATCTTCTTCAAGCCTCAACAACTCATAAAAATGACATGGTTCCAGATCAGTGGTGAAATTAATATCATCATGAGTTTCATCTTGTTGGAAAGACTTACCTAACACAACATGTTCTAATTTTTGAAATTATGCTGGATCTAGAATAAAATTATTTGTATCTTCTCTAGAACTGTGTTCACCTGATTGATACCAAAAAAAACTAATATCGTAGATAACAAAAATTCAATAAATTACCTCAAACATTGTCAAATGTATGAAACATAATATGAGAACATTTTTTAAAATGATTTTTAATTTTCCATTCTGAAAATAATTCTGGTTTTGATAATCATAATGGTATTAATGCTTCAATACCCTCAATATATATAGGATTTAAACCATAACTGTTTTGAATATTATGCTGATTTATCCAAGCACGATCATCTAATAATATTTTTTTTCAAATACCTAGATTCATATTTCTATAGAAAATATAAAATCGTCAGATTTTTTATTAATTGATATAAGGAAAACATTATCCAATGAAAGGAAGGTAATTAAATTCCATATTCTATAAAATTATAATAAAATCTATTATTTCATACTAATTTGTATTTTCATACTCTTTTTACATAAATTTACTGTCATTTATAACAATTTTTATTAATAACCACCAATTATTATTAATTACATCTAATTTATAGAAATAATGATTAATTATCATCAACACAATTTCCAACTGATTGGCGGAATCACTTTTCCCAGACGACTTATCTCCACTCTCTCTGATTGAAATAAGTATGATAAATGCTCTTATATGTACAAATATCTAATTTTGAATGCACGAAGATGGAGTATAGTGCGGTGAGGCCTCCCTACTCTCCATCTTTGTGCATATAGAGTTTATATTTGTATATATGAGAAGATTTATAAAAAAAATTTCAATCAAACATAGTAGAGATGTGTCTTCAGGAAAGAGAGATTCTTTTACCTGGCTGTTCATCTCCTTGAAAAATTCTCCATCCAATATCAGTATCAAAAAATTTATCCAACATATACATATCCATTTTCATATGCATGCGAATGGATTTAAGGAAGGCCTCACCATACTGCTCTCCATTATCATTCATATGAATGTGGATATCCATGCGTGAGGAATATTTTTTCACAGTGATTTTAGTAGCATAAAATTGGTAGAGATAAAGGATTAGGAAAATTAGAGACACTAATCTGCCTGAAATTGTGCGAATATATTACAATTTCTTTTTAATTATTTATAATTATTTCTAATCATTACTAATGATTTCTAATAATTTATAATTATTGAAAATTATTTCTACTTACTTGAATTTATTACTAATTATTATAATATATTAATAATTATTTGTAATTTTTATAATTAATTACTAAATATTAGAATTTATTTTTAATTATTATAATTATTATAATTTATTACTAATTGTTTGGATTTATTAATTCTTATTAGAATTTATTACAAGCTATTTAGATTTATTACTATTTTTATAATTTATTACTAATTTTTACTAATTGTTGAAATTTATAACTAATTGTTGAAATTTATTAATAAATGTTGATATTTATTCCGATTTTTTAAAATTCATTACTATTTATCAAAATTTAATACAAGTTTTTATAATTTAATTAAAATTATTAGATTTTATTATTACTTTTAATAATATATTACGAATCATTACTAATTATTATAATTTTTTACTAATTGTTACAAATAATTATAATTTATTACTAATCATTAAAAATTATTTGAATTTATTACTACTTATTACTTAGTATTAGATTTTATTACTAATTATTACTAATTGTTTCAATTTATTACTAATTATTTACATTTTTTTCTAATTGTGGCAATTTATTACTAATTATTCCAAAATATTACTAATTTATAGAATTTGTTACCAAGTATTACAATTAATTACTAATTGTAACAATTTATTACTAATAATAATAATTTATTTCAATTTATTACGATTTAATACTCATTATTTGAATTTATTACTAATTATTAAAATGTATTACTAATAATTACAATTTATTACTAAATATCAACATTTATTACTAATTATGAGAATTTATTATTTTATAATTACCATTTATTACTAATTATTACTAATTATTATATTTATTATATTTTATTACAAATTATTTCAATTTATTAGAAATGATTACAACTTATTACTAATTTCAACAATTTATTACTAATGATTTGAAATTTTTACTGAATATTAGATTGTATTTCTGATTATTAATGATTATTATACATTAATACTAATTTTTATAATTTATTACCAATTATTATAATTTATTACTAATTACTATAATTTATTACAATTTATTACAATTTATTTCTAATTATTACAATTTACTTCTAATTATTACTATTTATTAATAATTAATCTAATTTATTAGTAATTTTTTCTAATGGTTGTAATTTATTTCAAATTGATTCAATTGGTTTCTAATTCTAACAAATTATTAATAATCATTAATTTTTTTAACAAATTATTAATTTTTTTACTAATTATTACTAATTGTTATGGTTTGTTACAAATTATAAAAAATAGTAATAATTATAATTTAGTACTAATAAATATAATTTTTTATTTTTCTTTCAACATAATAGTAATTGTTTCAATTTTTTACTACTTATTATAATGTATTACTAATTATTACAATTTATTACTATTTATTCTAATTTATTCCTTATTATTTGAATTGATTACTAATTGTTGCAATTTATTAAAAATTATTTCAGTTTATTATTAATTATTTTAAATTGTAACTAACTATTTTAATTTATTAGAAATTATTACAATTTACATTTAATTATTAATAATTATTTCAATTTATTACGATTTATTATAATTGTTTACTAATTATTGCAATTTAGTACTTATTATTGCAATTTATTACTAAATATTATAATTTTTAACTATTTATTTCAAATTAATATTAATTATTATAATATGAAACCTAATTATTATAATTTAATACTAATTATTATGTCTTAATACTAATAACTACAATTTAATACTAATTATTACTATTAAATACTTGTTATTACTAATTAATATAATAACTATTAATTAATATGAATTGTTACAAATCACACATAATTATTTGTAAAAAGCCTAAACAATGAAAATTAGAAATATATATTTATGTTTAAATATAACTACATCTAATTAACAATAATGATAACTAAAGTAAAATAAAATGAATTAAGTAAAAAATAAAAAATTAGATATATACATAAAATTTGAAGCTTTCAAAAGATATAAGCTACGAATAAAGCCCCGAATTAACATTATAAAATATGAAAAAATTTGAAGGAAAATTTTCCACTGGATAGACAGATATAGGAGTATAGATTTGAGTGGAATGAGGAAAAAATGGGTGGATGTATGTATAAGTTAGATTATTTGCAATGGGGTTATTAGTGACGTTAGTCCCATCTCAAATACCTACTTATGAAAAAAGTCTTTTGTGACGGTTTCCATTGCAAAAGACCACCTATCGAAATATTATTTACAGTGGGACATAAATCCTGTCATGAATTCAAAAAACATCTCTAGGACTTTGCGTTGGGATACTAAAGCGAGTCACAAATACTCTTTCACAGATTTTTGCGCACATGACGTGCCTAACCATTTCTGATGGGAACCACCAGCCCATCATAAAAATCATATTATTTTCAATGGTCTAGTTATCCCAAAATAAAATAATCCTTTTGGATGAACTATTTATGATCGAACACTAACCTATCACAAATGGCCCATATCAAATGCCAACATTTCTCTTAGTGATTATAGTTAATTCAAAAGTAGGTCACATCCCATACTAATACAAGGGAACCTCCTACCATAAATCCATCACACCTTTCATGGAATATTTCATCATAAATACCATCCTAAATATCTCCATATAATATGTATCCACATTCTAAAGGGTTTGGCTTCCCAAAAGACCAACCCCATGGTCCATAATATGATATCCAACAGAGGTTCCTTTATGTAAAGATAATTGTCTTCACTAAGATCATTCATTTTTTCCTACTTAATTTCAACATTGTATTAATTATTAAAAATTATAATATAATATCACCAATATCTTCCATATAATATGATTTTTGTATGATTATTTCATAATATTTAACCATCTCTTTCTCCATCGAATGTGAATTAACTCTATTACTCATGTATAAGTAGATCTCCACCCCAAAAACTGTGGTAATTTTTTTCCCAGACATGACTTACAATAATATTCATAATGATGGAAATAATTTATATATATATTTATAATAAAAATGAAATTATATTAATAATTTTCTTTTAATATATCATCCACTCCCATGAAATTTTCACCGATTAATTTAATGATATCCTTCCACATTAATAAGTACGGCCTACACTATCCAAGTAATGTTTTGAATTATTTTCTACCCAACACTAAATAATGGATATAAAAAGATATCTAATGAATAAATGTGACATTTATAAAATTTATATCATTCTAGAGAAGTCGGATCTCTATCTTAGTCACATGAACTATATCTTAAAAAAATGCAAAATAAAACAAGTCAATTAACACACAAAACAATAGTAACAATAAAATATTACTAATTAATGGGTGAAATGTTATAATTATATGATGATATATGGTATTATATATATGAAGATGGTTGAGGTTTAAATTAATAACATGTGTAGGAAAATTATATAAGATGTCAAATCATTTTCATCTAATTGGAAGAACATGGATACAGATTTTTCCAAAATTTACACTCCATTGATATGTTTTTGTTTCATGAAAATAGAATCTTTTATGTGATGTTTTTAAATCCATTATAATGTATTTGACCTAAATAAATACTTATTAATGATAACATATGTTTCAAGTTATGTTTACTTTCTATGGGTTTACGAGTTTTAGGTCAACAAATATGTAAGAATCTATCTTATAATCTCAATATTTATTGGTATTTCATTAGTTCATGTTTCATAAATCATATCATTTACCAATTATAAGATCCATTAATTTTATTATAGGATTTATATTTAAGGAGTTTCACTATATTCATACAAATTTCTATATATTTGATACTTTAATCAATAAAGTAAATTTTTATAACAAAAAAAATTTATTTCTCTTCAAATATGATAGATTTTTCATCATATCTACATTCATAATTTCTCATTAAATCATTTCTATAATTTATGAAAATCATATATTAAGTAAATGTGATGTTATACTTTAATATTAAAAATATTTTTCATGTAGGATTTCTACTTTTTTAAAATATAATTTTTTTCATTAAAATGTTCAAAATTTTTGTTTTAACATATAATTTGAGATTATACTTATCCGCCACTATAACCATTTAAATAAATTATATTCGTATTAAACATTCCAATGTTTTAGAAAAAATACTCTCTAATGAAATCTTATTTTAAAATTTAACTTTTCTTCTCATTATTCTTCTAAAGGATTTGATTTTATTAAAAAACCCTATATTCTATCTAAACTAATGGTCACCTACCATCGTTTAATTAGTAATATGATTTTTAACATTCTCATAAGATAGTTTATTTCATGAGAGAAATGTTCCTTAGATACTATATCTCTCAAAAATATTCATATTCCTTTAATCGTGGATAATATTTTTTCCAAAATTTTATTCAATTATTACATGTGGTTTTTAATTTGAATGTTATTTGACTAACAGGGGAAATATTGGTAAATAAAGATTCTTTAATAAATATATATTATGATAATTCATATTTTTCTTAAATTTAATAGATAAGTTTATATATTATGAATTAATTAGGAATGAAGTGGTGGGTTGGTCTAAAATTATATAACTCCTCATTGCATCGATTGGACTCAAAAGACAAATCAGTTAGAAAATTTAAATGGGTATTTATCCACAATTATAAATTTTTTTGGGAAATGTATGGATGTTATCTATATCATTGTGTATGATTTCATGAAAACAAATATTAATTATTTCATTAATTTATAATTAATTAATAATTTTCCATGAGACCATTGCATTAATATTATTTGTAGATGAATTTTTTATCATGGTATTTATTAAATTGAATGTGTGTTCAATTATTTATCTTTATATATTGATAATACCTTATCTAATCATGATTGCTAATTTATTTATTCAATGGTATGTGTTTTTATTAATTTACATTTTAATGTTTATTTTTACTTACCTAATGTTGACAGTCATTATATATTCCCAATTTAATGTGTGGTTATTTATCTACCTTATCACACTGATTATGCCCAATTGATATATAATAACATCTATTATACATAACCCTTAATGGGTTTTTGAGCTCAAACAGTTTTTCCCTCTCTAGGGTATGAAGAATAACTCGTTTATTGAGTTTAAGCAAGGTTAATTTTTTCATTGAATTGTTTTATATTCTCTTCGAAATGTTAAATGGGTTTCGTGTATGTATTTTGATCTAAAAACTCTTAAATTGATAATTCTTTTAATATTTGACCCATTCTATCTATTGTTATTTAAAAATTTTCCACTGGATCGAGGATACTAGAATCAAGGTTATTATGGTGTTGGTTCCCTGTGACAAATCCATTGAATTTATAATTAAACATCACTATAAAATTTTCATTTGAAAATAATTTCAAAATTTAAAAAAAAAACATTGTTGGATATTTTGAATAATAAATATTAGTGTTGAGTATTCTCTATGGGTGTCAGGGGATTTCTAACCTTGATTTGTGAAAACTTGAGTCTTAACACTAGTTTTCAATATAAATTTCATACAATTCAAATTTTCAATTAATATTTCAATGGAAAAATATAATAGTTATTTTAATAATATGTTCTATTGGGTATGGATTACTATTAGTTGTTCTAGTCATTCAATGTTAGAATTATATTTATGGAACATCCCCTCCAAAAAACGCATCATGTTTTGAATCACAAGATTAATAATGTGGAGAAAACCCAATTACCTGATAATTTCATTATATTACTATGGTTCAACTAGTTCATCTCTTGTTAGGATCGAACGAAATTCATGGTTTACAATATAATGTAAGGGATAATGAGTTATTTTGTGTGTGATACAGTAAAAACTAATTCAAATATATAATAAGTGGTTGAAAATAGATTTATGGATTATGTTATTGAGATAGGGTGATATTACCTTTTTAAAATTCATTCATATTTATAATAGTAATGTTACCTCACTTTTAATTGATTGAGAAAATAAAAACTCATTAATCAATATTCTAATAAACCATGTTGGAAGTAAATAATTTAAACGGATCTAGAGCACATGAATCATAGTAAATGATTCTAAAACTACCTTACGAAATACCTATTATTAATTGTTTGTAATTGGTAGTATATAAGAAACTCATTTATTCTTTGTGTGTGACAAGAGGCAGTAGACATTCACCAAATAACATAGTCTACTAAGTTGAGACAAGATAGACTATGTAGATGAAGGTTAAATAAAATCATCCAAAGCTATAAAATATTTATAACACGAAATCCATAAATACAATATCATCTGGAAAATTGAACACCACTAGGGTTGAAAATAATTAAATAGAGATTATAAATTTTAAATTACAGTACAAGACTTAAGAAATACAAAAAGGTTTATCCCTATTTACTCATCACTCAATAATTACCAAACCATTTGTGGTGTCTTAAAAAAAGATAGGGAACATGGGTTACATTATAATAGAAAAGGAAATAGAATATTTAATTCAACATCTGAATTTTACATCATAGTATACCTTACACTCTTAACACACATTCATTGAGATAGATAAATATATTTACAATATAGAGTTTATGGAAAAAACTATCAAATTTGTATCTATCAAAACATTTAGTGTATTTGGAACTTATTCGCATAAAATACCCGAAGGAATTATTACTCAATATTGAATAAAAATGTTTTTTCAATCTAGCCTCATAATTTTAGATACATTCCACACATTTATAAAAACATGTCCATAAATAAATATAGAACACTTTTTTCAATGTAGAGTTTATTCAATTACCTCCACATTCATATTTTCATCAACTATTAAAATTACTTACATTATTTATTTAATTTAATGTGATAAATATCCATTTACTATTATTATTTAAATTCAATTTATATTCATATAATATTGATTTATTATCCATAATATTAGATTCAATTAATTTATATATGTCAATTAGAAGTTCCAAAAATGTCATTCACATTGCATGATTCCATTGGAACTCATAGATTTTTATTCAATACTTGTCCTTGTAAGAGATAATGAAGATCCTAAATTAAGGAACCAAATAATGAAAAAAATAAAAACCACATTAGATTGAAAAAAAATGTGGTTGAAAATTTGATATGATAATAAATAGTTAATATTTTAGAATTGATAAATTATCCAAATTTTTTCCAAAATTAACAAACAATTAAAAAATGATATTATTCATAAAATAATAAAACAATTTATGTGATTAAATTGGTGAAATAAAAATGGATACTAATAAAAATATTTCTTATTTGACTGTGAATAGTTTGTGAATAGTAGTTCTAATGAGTATAAATATATTATTTGAATCATTTCTCATGCCTCAATCCATACTCACCATGTGACACCCAAATTGTGATATTTCATACCAACCAATACAGATCAATGAATTCCTCCAACTTGTAAATTACTAAAACTTTTTATCACTGACATGAACCACTTCCCATAAATTAAATCCCAACCAATAAACCATTGTCATCATCAATAAACATTTAGTGCTACAATTGTTAAGAAAAAACGAAAATCTTACCTTGAACGGGTGTTGCATCACCACCTCAAACATCTATCTAAAAGAATCATCATACAATAGGGTATCCCCAATTTCATATATTCATATCTTCCATCATATATTATCTTCTGTATTTAAATTTCCTTGAGTGATGAAAACAAATATATCCATTTGATATATTTATATATAAATATATATATTCGTCGATCAAATGTATATACTATCTATAAATGTATTATTTTGGTTTTTCAATTTAATAATTTATAATTTTTTAGGAATATTTTCAGATTTATGTGTTGAGACGGTGTGAAATATTTTTTCCCGGTGTTACCAAAATAAATTTCAAAAATATATTGAACCTCACTCCTCTAATGTTTTCTTAAAATTGTGCAATAAATACTTAAATAGGGGGGATATATCTAGAATCTGAGGGCACTATTACGTTTAGATATTGGTTTTTACAATAGGTATGACATAATATTTGTTAGTGTGGGACTTTTGTAAAAAATAATCATGGGCGTAAAGGAAAAAAATAAATAAAATACTTATTTAATTAATTTATTTGTGATGTAATGAACCAATTCAAATTTATATATACACCTATGGTGTTTTTCCTAGGGTTGACCAATATACATTAGAGACCAATTAGTCGATGGAGGAGAGTATTCTTGTGGATCAATGATGGATCAAGGATTGGGCGACAACATAGCTTTGGTATCTCACAAATGAAAATGATTTAGATTTTTTATGCATCAATAACCAATAGAAATCAAGGTAAGGCTTTTTTTTATTTCTACCACTTTATCATTTTAAATGACGTGGATCAATCAAAAAACATATTGATATTTTGAACATTAATAATACAATATATGTTAGTTTTATTTATTAATTGGGAGAATTTAGTTATTATTAGCTATTGTACCTTCCTTTACCATTGTAATAGAAATGAATCAATTTATATATAACCAATAAATGAGATTTTATCCTTAATTTTTGTTATTCTTTTCTCCCAATATTCATCATTCATCATATAAAAGTTGTGTGGATTTTGGTTCAACAAATATGTATGAAATTGATCATTGTTCTCTTATTTTTTAACCACAAATATTCAATGTTGTATATTCAGACTCTACATGACAAGGTTATGGATGGATAATAATGATGATAAAATATACAACAATGTAGATACCTATTTTGTCATCATCACGCAATTAAGATCACTATTTGAAGATATTTTCAAAATGTATTTTATAGATAATATTAAATAATTCTATAATGGAAAGGCTCGATCAATGATACTTAATGATTATGTAATACGGTGCGACTAGAGTGGTGGATGGAGGTGTGTGAAAAGTGGTGAGATTTTAGATCTAGATTTTAAAAAATTTCAAAATAACATTATTTTTACAACAGCCCTACACATCATGCTGGACCCTCTCATCAGTTCATATAGTTTTGTGAGAAAGATACTTATCACATGGCTTATGACCATGTCACAAGATGTTTAAAACATCTCTGATTGATATATGTGCACTGCAGATGGTACATGGACATGGACATGTTGATCATGATAATGAGCTTGTCATGTAATTCTACAAGGATATGACCAATATGGGCATATGAAGGAAATATTTTCTGATAAATGGTAAACCACACATTGTGTAATATTTCATGAACATAGACAAGGACATTTTCCAATTACATTGGTATGACCCAGGGTTGAATGGACACTACATTTACCCCTACTACATACCTTGTATTCCTAAAAAAAATGGAGTCTTTTTTATCTTCATATTGAAAATGATTTGTTATGTTGTGTTCCCCATATCCATTCCCTATGTGTTAGTATAGAATTTCCTCTTACACATAATAATAGACCAATTTAGTAGTACATCTTGGATTGATTTTTTGGAATCCTTCCATGATTCTCAGAGTAAGATCCTATATCATCTACATCCCTATGTGGGGTTCTAGTTATCATTGCGACCAACACTTTTAAAAAAATAGTCTTATGCATAGAGAGTTGAACTAGACTGATTTAATTGTATTTACATGGCCCTCAAATTGATCATCATCTATGTATCATAACTCATCAGACTTCTAGTGTATACTTCACATGGAGATTCCTTATTTGAACTACCTCTCATAAAGAAATCATCAGTTATTTTTGACTCGTGGAGTGTGTTATCATATATTATTGATTCATGGAACCTTTTATATGTAATACTATGATAAAGTTACAATTATGATCATTACCACGATACATTGTCTCTTAGTTGACAATATTTGAATTTTCATGGTAGATGTGTTGTAGGTATATACTTATATAGATATGATTATTACTCTTAAATATGTGTGATTGGTAATTTTTAGGTGTCTCGTTGGGTATCATTATACTCATTCTTACATTGTATTTTCCTACTTGTGTCATTCCTTTTGTTGATGATGTACCTTTTGTGGAGTCCATGGTGGACTAAACGCAAGTTGAGGTAGTTTGAGCTATAATGATTGAGGTGTATATCTGTGTTGTGTTTGACATTAGTCCCCTCATTTTCAGTAGGACAGACATTACGTTCACATTTTTTGGGGCTTTTAGTTTTCTGATTTTTATTTTTTGTTTAAAAGTTTTCATCATCTTGGTGTGGTCTTATAGATATATCTAGGAATTATTTTCAGTTGTTTTACATTTTAACGTAGTTTAGGTGTATAGATGTGTAAATGTTAACTTGTAATGAATAAAACAACCATTGAATTGAAATTTTGATTAAATGAACCTATAAGTATGCATCATTGTGTAGAAAATATTGATACTAATAAACAAAGTAAAGCTACTTCCTTGATTTAGGGAAATTTTTATTCAGAGAAACCTCTATAACTGTGAAAATTACAATAACCTTCATTGAAACCCCCTCCTCTACCAAATCTATCATTGGAAGCATAAAATTTGAAACAAACAAATAATAATACCTCTAATAACAAGGTCAATATATTGATCCTCAAATAAATAATAACATTACCACCTTGTGATGCTAAAGGGAAGGAATGAGTAAAGGTATGTGTCCATCAATGAATGGATTTTATCAAAGATAAACAATATAAATTCAGTTCCAAGAGAAGAATATTCCCTCTATGGATGAATGAAATTAAAAAACTAAACAATGGTATATATTGCGCCAACCACATCACGACACCTAGCAAGACAACCCCCACTAACATAAACACTTTTATATAAGACTTTATGTCTCACCATCCACTTTTATCAGTGTTAAATCAAGACAATTCTTATAAATTCCCTGTTTTTTCTCCATATACACTAAATAAAATCCTCTATATCTGTAAAGATAGGAACAATGTATTCTCCATGACATAAAGGGCTTGAAAAAACCCTATTTATAAGATAGAGTGATGAAAGAACATCCGAGAGAAGATAATAGAGTAGGGATGGGGTCAAAAGGGTAACTAATTACCTAAAAATTAATATATGGTCTGGCCTAAATACAATGATATAGTGGAATAAAAATTTATATGATAACTAATTATTAAAATTTATTACGAATTATTACAATTTATTAATAATTATGACAATTTATTACTATTTATTACAATTTATTACTAATTATTATTATTTATTACTAATTATTACTAATTGTTATAATTTATTAAAAATTATTATATATTTTTACTAATTATTTTAATTTTTTACAAATTATTTCAAATTATTAAAATTTATAAAGAATTAATACAATTTATTACTAATTGATACAATTAATTTATAAATATTATAATTGACTACTAATTATTCATAATTTTTGCAATTGTAACTAATTGTTTCAATTTATTACTAATTCCTACTATTTATTACTAATCATTAGAATTTATTACATATTATTAGAATTTATTACTAATAATTAAAAATTTGTACTTATTACTTTTATTTATTACTAATTATTATAATTTATTACTAAATATTATTAATATTTGAAAATTATTACTAATTGTTTCAATTTATTTCTTATTATTATAATTTATTACTAGTTTTTTTCAATTTATTACTAATTATTTTATTTTATTACTAATTATTCGAATTGATTACTGGTTATTAGAATTCAATACAAATTTTAGGCAATTTATTTCAAATTGTTGCAATTTATTAGTAATTATTACAATTTAATACTATTTATTAATAATTTTATCAATTTATTACAAATTATAGCAATTTTTTACTTATTATTGAAAATAATTACTATTTATTACTATTTATTAATAATTATTACAATTAAATGCTAAATATTACAATTTAATACTAATTATTATAATTTAATACATATCATTACAACTTAATACAAATTATTAAAATTTAAAACGAATTATTACAATTTAATACTAGTTATTTCAAATTAATATTGTACCTATCAATTTATAATAATTCATTCTAATCACTCGTAATTATTTGTACAAATAAACATAATCAATGATAATTAAAACAATCTAATTCAAATGTAATTTAACAAAATCTATTTAACAATTATTATAACAAAATTAAATAAAATTGATTAATTAAAAAATAAAAGAACTAGATAAAAAAATTGAAATTGTAACTTTGTAAAATATAAGCTCAGAATAGTGACCCAAATTAAAATATTAAACGTTGAAATTTTTTTACAGATAATATTCTACTAACGAGAGATATAGGAGTTTATAATTGAGTGGAATGTAGAAAAAAATTGGTCCAGGTATATATACGTTAGATTATTTGTGATGAGCTTTTTGCGATGGTAGTCTTGTCGCAAATACCCACTAGTTATAAAAGTATTTTGTGATAGAGCCCATCGTAAAAGATGACCTGTCGACATATTTTTTGCGGTGGGATCCAAATCCCATTGAGAATACTAAAAACTCCACAGGGTGTTTCTGACGGGCTACTGTATCATGTCGCAAGTACTCTTTCCCACATTTTCACGTACATGGCATGCCCAATATTTTGCGATGGCTACCATACAACCATTGCAAGAACCTTATTATTTTCGATGGTCAACTTCTCCCATCACAAAAAATAATTCCAGTGAACTATTTACGATGGGAAACTGACCTATTAGAAGTGGCCAATAACAAATGCCCACATTTTCCATTGTGTTTATATTTAATTCCCAAGAAGGTCATCTCCCCCACTAATACATGAGAACATATTACCATAAATTCATCACACCTTTCATGAAATTGTTCATCACAAATACCTACCAAAATATCTCCCTAATATATTTGTCCACATTATAATTTTTTTTCATCCCAAAAGACCAACCGTATACTCTATAAATGATATCCAAATGTTGTTCCCCTAAGTAAAGATAATTATGATCATAATGTTCTTTCGTCTTATACTTCTTATTTTAAACCATGAATTATTTATTACAAATTCCAATAAAATATCACCAATACCTCCATTATAAAGAGACTTTATAATGATTATTTCATAATATTTATCCATATCCTTCTCCATCAAATGTGAATCAAGTTCATCACTTGTGTATACCTAGAACACCCCCCACAAACCGATGTAATTTGTTTTCTAAAACTGACTCACATGGATATTCATAATCTTGGAAATATTATATATATTTATATATATGTCAAAATAAAATTATGTTAATAATTTATATTTAATATACCATCCATTACGTTTTCATTTTCACACATAAATTGAATTATATCATTCCTCATTAAAAAGTATGGCGTACCCTATCCATGTACTGATGTGGTTCATTTTCCATACCCAACACTCAATAATGGATATAAAAATATATCAAATTAAAAAATGTTACGTTAATAAAATATATATCATTCTAGATATTATGGATCTATATCCTAATCACATGAACCTGATCTTCAAAGAAAAATATTCAAAATAAAATAAGTCAATTATAATACGAAAGAATAGTAATAAAAAATATATCTAACAAATGGGTGGAAATTTATCATAATAGGATGATATATTGTATTATAAATCTCTATGTGTATCATGTATAAATTAATAACATGGGTAAAAACATTATATAGTTTGTTATATCATTTCCAAATAAATTGAATCATGAGGTAAGCAATTTCGTCTAAATTTACACTCCATTGAGACTTTTTTTATTATAAACCTATAAACATTTATGTGTTGTATATACATCCACTATAACATATTTTATTTGAATACCTACTTATTAATGACAATTCATGATTCAATTTACTCCTTCTCTTCCATGGGCTTACAATTTTAAGGTTTCCAAATAGGTAAGAATCTATTTTACAATCTCAATATTTTCTAGGATTTCATTAGTTATAGTTTCATAAAACATATCATTTACCCATAATAAGATTCATTCATTTTTTCTTAGGATGGATATTTATCTATTCACAATATTTTCATACAGAATACCATTTTTATGGTATATTAATCAATAATGTAAATGTTTTTAACAAAACAAGAATTTATTTATCTTCAAATATGATTCATTTTTCATTATTTTCTACATTTTGTATTCTTTAAAAAAAATATTTTCATATATCCAAATGATATATTATTGAAATTTAGTGTTATACATGAATATTAAAAATAGTTTTAATGGAATATTTCTATTTTTTAAAATCTATTTTTTTTCTTTAAAATCAAAAATAATAATGTTTTTAACTTATAAATTGATAATAAACTTCTCCACCACTATAACCATTTTAAAAAAAATTATATTCTTATACTAGATTTGGATGGATTTAAAAATAATACTCTCCAATGAAATATAATATTAAAATTTCACTTCTATTCGCTTTATTCTTCTAAATAATATGATTTAATTGAAACCCCTATATTCTATATGTGATGATGGTCACCTCTCATGTCTTAATTAATTTTTTGATTTTTAATATTCTCTTAAGATAATCTATTTCATTGGATGAATTTCCATAGATACTATGTATCTCATAAATATTCATATTCTTTTTATCATGGATAATATTATAGCCGAAACCGTATTCCATTTTTACATATAGTGTTTAATTTTAATGTGTTGGTCGGAGTAGACAGCTAAAGAGGGCGGGGGGGGGGGGTGAATTGTGTCTCATAAAAATGTATATTAAAGGGGTTCTTTATAAAATAATACCCCCCTATAAAATTAAATAAAAAGTCAGTACTTAGTAAATTTATAAATGTCTTGAATGTTCAATTTGATTCTCAGAAGATTGATTTGTTCTCAGTTTTTCTAACCTATCGATTAACAAAAAATTCGAAGAAACCCTACTAATTCAAAATAGATGTAAACACATGCTAAATTAACTATCAAAGATCAGGTTATCTTCATGCAGGAAAAACATATCACATACGAAATATAAGATAATCATCACATAGGATAAAACAAGAGGTTTAGTCTCAAGCTGAGACTTAGTCCTAGCCACTTGGTGATCACCTACCACCAAGCAGTTTATATTAACAAACTTTTGATCCACACCCTGGATCGGGGTTCACAACAGCACACCCAGCTGTTCGGGTCACACTTGACCCCTACCACATTTATTTGTTGGAAATAAATATTAACAGATCATAAGGAATCTCTTCCATATTTCTATGTGGGATACAAGTGTATGAAGTGATTGATTATGAAGATAGTTTGATATCCTCTAGTTATTTTCAAGAGATAGTGTGTTTGATTCAAACAAATATACACACTTCTCAATTAGTGAAGATAAAACACAACAGAGTTAAGAAAGAGAATAGAGTTAAGAATTCTCTATGTGTTCTAAAGTAATGCTCTATACTCAATGGATGTTGAAAAAATGGTATTTGAGTCCCCTTCTAGATGTTGACTTCAGAACATAGTATCACAGTTTCAGTAATCTAGCTTCTAGGAGTGAAAATGTTCAGTTGTTCAATGTCTCGTTATACACTAAGCTTTAGGAGCATGTTTCTTGTTACAATCTTCTTGTGATCTCAAACACTTATTCCATCTGTTTTCATATTCAAACAGTTTGTGTCTCAGCATGTACATCATCATT
Organism: Viscum album; assembly: GCA_963277665.1. NCBI lineage: Eukaryota > Viridiplantae > Streptophyta > Magnoliopsida > Santalales > Viscaceae > Viscum > Viscum album. The sequence continues at coordinate 1,438,468,806 of OY728133.1, read as the reverse complement.
TTTAATGTGAAATATGAGGTCCTTTTATACTTGAGTATACTCTAGGAATAAATATTTTCACACGTGAATTTACCATGTATTGTCTACAGATAGTCCTACATACAACATTAAATAATTTCAGAAACATTAATATTTATATATATGTCCATTAGAAATAAATTTGAATTAATTAAATGGAAATAGTTAATTATGACAATAAGTGAGTCATCTTTAGTCTATTAAACTTCGTTGTGTCATCTTCGGTGTGTCAAATACAGTATGTTTATCATCTGTGTGAAATCTTCGGTGTGTCAAACTTCGGTCTGTGAAACATCGGTGAGTCAAACATCGGTCTGTTGAACATCGGTGTGACGACTTCGGAGTGTCAAACTTCAGTCTGTCAAACTAACCATCAGTGCCACGGAATCTAGAAAGATTTCAATGTGTCTGACTTACCAAAATTTGTGTTCTGAAAAAGATTATGTATAAATACATTTGTAAACATATTTATTCATGAATATAAGTTATTTACTTATTATAGTATATTGTTCTTTATGACAAAATCTATTCACATTGATATTTTAAAGTAGTATGAAAGAGTAGAATATTTATATTGAATGTTTTTATGATTATGAAAACTACATTATCATAGAGGGTCCAACAATCTCCACCTTTTGATAGTCACACATTATTGCATACATGAAAATATGTAGAATAATGATAGCTTAACATAGCATACGACACTGAATGTGAGAGTGTCCATTATGAAAAAAGTCTTTTCGTGTTAGAAATTGTAAAACAAATCTCCCCCTCACTAAATGGATTTTAATGAGTATATTAAATGTGTCCTAAACTAGAAAAACTATCCCTTAGATAAAAAATATATTCTTAAATAAAATTTATGCCTCTTATGCCTCGTATTTTTTCCCCCTATTGGGATTCTCAGAAAGTGAAGAGAGAAAAATAGAAGAACAACACCATAAGGATTTCAATTGAAAGGCAGAAGAGTATAAGGAAAAAAATATCAAATCCCTATAAAAAGATACAATCTATCATTCATGGGTTGGATGATAAGGATATTAGACTTTGTCTGAAGGATCCAATGGACAAGGAGAGGGTTTGGGAGTGGCAGAGGATAGAGGTGGTCTAAGGATAACATAATGCAGTGAAACACCTTTAGGAATAGTAGTTTCATGTTTAGGCCCCGCATATCTAACAACCCTTGACTTGGAGTCTAATCTGTAAAAATCAGTCTAATCTGAGTAAGATCATGAGAGACAGTCATTTGAGCAGGAGGCCGACAGGCAGTACCCAGCGAAGCAGTTGGAGGGACGACAACAACATTGGTATGAACATGCAGATAAGGTTTGAGAGAGTTCATAAATTGATTAATGATGTCACCACCATATTTCATGGCTTTCATAAAGCAATCTTTATTTTCCATAAATTTTCTCAGAAAAGTTGTAAACTCTTTCAATTTGGAGATCTTTATTTTAGAATCTTCTGTGACTGGAGGAATTATATGATTATCTCTGAGATACTTGAAGCCATTGATGAGATCATTCATGGAGTATATCTTAGTGAAATACTTATCCACCTGTTCCTGAATCTCTTTCTAAGATTCAGATGCATCATTTTTTCACTGTCTAACTATATTTTACACAAGATCTATATTCTAACGAACTTTTTCTAGATATTGTTTGTCTGAAGAATTCTGATATCTCGAACTTCCTCTCTCGTCACAACTTTGAGAGACTCCAAATCAAAAAAAAAACACTTGTCCCACTCCTAGAACATGATGGGACAATCAACATTTTTCCAAGATCTTCTTTTAACATTCATAGATCTACACTGAATAGATAAGTTACTATGTTCTTATGTACGTCAATAACACCACTAAATGATGTCCTGAAGTCAAATGTTAAGGAATTCAACTCATTGACAATATTTCTTAGTTCTTCTATCATCAAGGTGTTGTGTCTAATAATGGTTTCTACTGTACTAATAAGATTCGATAGAATATACTGAATCAATATTCTTGCATTCTTTGGTGTATCAGCATCTGAGATACTTATGGAGGTGGAGGCTGCACTCCTAGAACCAACTGAGGCTGTTAATGATTCAAAAATATCAATTTTGAATTGTTCCAAATCAGACTTAGTGACATAGTTACTAGGCACTACCTGAGATAGAGGATTTACTACTGGAGATGCAACTGGTGGAATAGGTGCAGTAGGTTCTGGGTCAGCTTGTTCTTCTAGAGCAGGAGGAGAAGTCACCCTTTCTTCATCCGAGACATACTCCAAATGAATTTTTTTTTGTCAAGGATCACTATTACACTCTCTAATATAGTCCATGTATCTTGTCTCAAGACTATCAACTCTTACCCTTCATCCCTCAGGCTCAGGAATAACATAAATATCATTATCTACTTTATCCTGGTCTCTGGACATAACCATCGGTTTGGGAACAAGAACCAAGTGAACATTTGGTTCTGCTTGTGCTCCAGCTACTTCAGCTTCACCAGGTACATCCTCAATTTGAGGCACTTGAACTACATATTCTTCCTCCCGGACAGTAGTAATAAGATCATTCAATTCTTGAATGATCTCATGGTTTTCAGCATTAGGATGGAGTGTTCGGTCCTCAGGTTTAGATCTCTATGAGAATCATCTTATTGATCAACATGCTCTACACAATCACCAACCCCAAATACAAGTTCCTCACTAGATCTGTCAACCAACTATTCTCCCACTTTTATAGAGTCACTCACATGCTCAACAATTCCTCCATAATCACCCTCTTCATCATAATCATCATCATATTCCTCATCTCATTCGATAACATAACCTTCAATTCTAGTAAATCTAGTTTCTTCCTCATATTCATCACCTAATAAAGATTCTCTTGAGGGAAATTCTATAGGTGGAAAAGCTGGTCCATAGGTCATATTCGTAGGACATTCAGCAATATCAGGATCACTCTTATTGTCAAGAAGGGATCCTTCTTCCCTAGGAACTTCAGCCTCAGCTTCCTCATCAAAATAAACCGGCACTTGTCCTGGTTTGATACCTAGATCAACTTAGTTTTTTGGTCAAGACGGATGGTCAAACAGATTGAAATCCTTATACATCCTTTCCTCATATCCTACTCAACATCACTTCCATGGGTTCTAGAATATTTTCATCCTCTTACAAATGTCATTCTGAAGACTAAATCCACTACATGCACTTATCACTTCATCTCTATCTTCTACACAATCAACTTTTTTCAAAATGGAAGAAATAATCCATGGATAATATAAACATGTTGCCTTCTTGGATGGCTTAATTAAAATAGATATATTCACCATAACATATCTGTATATATTCACTTCTATTCCATGTTTCAACAAACAAATCATGAAAACATCATGACATTTAAAAATAGAGAAGTATCCCTTCCTTGTGGAGATTTGATGTGGTATGAACTTAAAAATAAGTCTTACTTTTCCATCAAATTCAGTTGCAATAGTATGCCTTGATTTTTCATTTCCAGTATTCTCTTTCAGAGCATCTTGATATGAATTTTTTTTTGATGAAAGTAGAATATTACTAGGATAGTCAGCATACACACCTTCTTGAGTCACATATAATCATTCATGACAATCCATAGAGTAAAAATCCACTTCCTTTCCCTTTAATATATATTTCATCATTTCTTCCTAAACATCATCCAGTGATATAATCAAATGATGATTGAATTTTTCCACTAGCTCGGGATAATTGGGTCATTAATTGTTGGCGAGAAACTGATCCATCCTTGAGATTCATGCAATTTTAACAGAAAATATTTTCTTGACAAAATCCACTCAGCATACACATCCTATTCACCTATAACTACTCGGCTTTCTAAGATTGGTTTCATAGTCCCACTAGACTCACCTATCAGACAATTAGAAGAAGGAGATTTACGACATTCTTCCATTGTGTGCTTATTCCTATCCATGATGAAGCGTCTGATTCCAGTTTTGTTGAGAGGTTGAGAGTCGAGAGAGTGTGACAAAATGTTGAAGGCTTTACGACTATGGAGAAGGTTAAAGGTCAGGATGGATTGGTCATAATATATCATTTAGTGATTAAAAATTGTAAAACATATGAATTTAAACATGGTAAAAGGATGAATAAAATATAACTTCATTTTATTTAATGCAGACAGAATTAAAAAAAAGTACATAAATATATCGGTGTCAAAAAATCGGTTTCAAGAATATCGGTTTCACATAAGATCAGTTTGACATGATTGATTTTAAGAAGATCGATCTGACAGGATCAGTTTTAAGAAGAATGGTCTGAAAAGATCAGTTTTAAGAAGATCTTTTTGACAAGATTAGTTTTAAAAAGATCGGTTTGACAGGATCAGTTTTAAGAAGATCGATTTGACTGGATCGATTTTAAGATGATCAGTTTGACAAGATACGTTTTTTTCTAGATTGGTTTGATAGGATCAGTTTTAATAAGATCAGTTACTGATTTATCATTCGTAATTCATTTCTGATGTAATTCATTCTCTCATAATTTAAGGGTTTAGTGAATATATCAGCAAGCTAATGTTCAATCCCAATAAAATCAAGAGTTATATCACCTTTTTTATAGTGATCTCTCAAAAACATATGTCTTACATCAATATGGTTTGTTCTAGAATGAGATATTGTATTTATAGAGATTTTAATCACACTTGTGTTGTCACAGTTAATGGGGATATGTCTAAATTGAAATCCATAGTCTGATAAGGTTTTTTTCATCCACAAAATTTGTGCACAACAACTACCAGCAGTAATGTATTCTGCTTCAGCAGTTGATAACACAACTGAATTTTTCTTTTTACTACACCATGATATTAATGAATTTCCTAAAAAGTGACATGTTTTATATGTACTTTTTTATAAAACTTACATCCCCAAAAATCAGCATCTTAATAGCTATCTAAATCAAAGGTTGTACTTTTTGATAGAATAATCCTTTGTTAGTTTTATAGATCAGGTATTTGAAAATACTTTTGATACTATTTAGATGTGACTCCTTTAGGTTTTCTTGAAATCTGTCACACATACACATGTTGAATATAATATCTGTCCTACTAGCCATTATGTGTAGAAAACTCCCTGTCATTCCTCTGTAAGATGTTTGATCAACTTATTTTCCACTTTCATCAACATCCAACTTACATGTAGAACTTGTAGGAGATTCACTATTCTTAATGTTATAAAAGCCATATACTTTCCAAAGATCAATTGTATACTTACTTCGATTTATGATAATAAAATCTTTATATTGAAATATTTGAAATCAATGATAAAATTTAAGTTTACCAATTAAACTCATTTCAAACTCACTTGGAGTTTTGTTTGAAAAATCATTCCAAAACGAATTTTTATAAGATCTAAAAATAATATAATCTACATATATTTGGACTATTAATACTTGGTTGGATACTCTTTTTATAAATAAAGTAATATCTGCAAGTCCTTTTGTAAAACCTCTAGAAATAAGAAAACTATTTATCCTTTTATACCAAGCTCTTGGAGCTTGTTTCAAGCCATACAATGATTATGATAATATTAACACATGATTTGAAATAATGGATTTGTAAAACCTAGGATTTATTAAACAAAAACATCTTCAAATATATAACCATTTAGGAATGAAATTTTGACATCCATTTGATAATTATTAAAATTCAGGTGTGTTGTATAGGCAAGTATGTTCTTAATTACTTCAAGTCAATCAAAAGGAGGAAAAGTCTCTTTATAATCAATTCCTTCTTCTCGATTATATCCTTGTGCAAATAGTCTAGCTTTGTTTATAACTATATTTCCACCATCATCTACCTTATTTATAGTCACCCATTTGGTTCCAATGGTCATAGTATTCTTAGGTCTATCTACTAGTTTCGAAACATTATTGCGTTCGAACTGATTAAGTTCTTCTTGCATGGCAATTACCGAAAATTCATCATTGATAGCATCATTGATTTTTTTCAGTTGTAGTTGTGACAAGAAGGGTTGAGGTTCAACCTTGTTTCCCATGGAATCTCTTATTTGTGTTCCTCTATCAAAATCTCTATCATCATCATCTGAGGGATGATTTTTAAGGGTTCTAATTGGTCTGGATAAAGTAGGACTCGATATTTCAAGCTGTTCAGGTTGATCTGGTTCACTACGGTTAAGGTGAGGAGAACTTTTTGAGCTGTATGTTTTCACCGATTCCTTCACATGATGATTTTTAATTTTACCATTAATTTCTATATTGGACATATCCTCTTCTATATTTTATAGTGATGTCTTGGGCTCTTGTGGATCTACTTCATCAAACTTGATGTGTATAGATTCCTACTCAAATTTTTTCTTCTTGTTAAAGACTCTATATGCTTTGCTTGATGTAGAATATCAACGGAATATTCCTTCATCACTTTTGGACAAAAATTTTTATAAATTATCTTTAGTGTTCAGAATATACACTTTACTTACAAAAACATTAAAATAACCTACATTGGGTTTCCTTTTATTCCAAAACTTGTAAGGTGTTTTCTTAAAAATGGTTCTAATTAAAAATCTTTTTATTATGTAGCAAGATGTATTAACAACATCAGCCCAAAAATAAATGGGTAGATCATTTTAATTAATCATAGTTTTGGATATTTAGTCTATGGTTCTATTCCTTCTTTCTACCAAACCATTATTTTGATGTGTTCTGGGTGCCAAGAATTTATGATTATATCCTTTTTGTGAGAAGAAGGCTGCAAAATCTAGATTCTAAAACTCATGGAATTGATCACTTCTTAGGTATTTAATCTTATGTCCACAGATATTTTCTACATCTTAACATACATTCTTAAGTGAGAACATGCCTTACTTCTATGAGCTATGAAAAAGTTCCAGCTGTACCTAGAGAAATCGTCTACAAGAACATAAACATAGCGCGTTCCATAGAGACTCGAAACTCTAGATGGTCCAGACAAGTTCATGCGAACCAACTCGAGAAGTTGAGAAGTAGTTACGTATTTCTTTGGGTTGAAAGTGATTTTATGATGCTTTCCTTTTTGACAGAAATATCATACTTTATTTTCTGGAAACTCTAATTTGGTTAAGTCTCTGACTAATCCTTTTCTAGTTAACGTCCTAAGAGAATGTATATTACAATGTCATAGTCTTCTATGCCAGAGCCATGACTATTTGTGAAAGGCATTTAGACAAGATACATTATGTGAGGCTAGATTGTGTAGATTTATTACATAAACATTATCATTTATAAAGGTAGTAAATACTTAGTTATTCTTTGAATAAAAAAACATAGAATTAATCATTTTTTCATTTATCATTATATCCATCATCACACAATTGGGATATGCTGAGAATGTTATACTTCATTTCTTAAAACTACAGTACTTTTGAAATTTAAATATTGTTAGGTTTACTAATCAGGCCTAGGCCGATGATTTTTCCTTTAACATTGTCACCAAATGTGACAGGTCCTCCATCAATCTTAATAAGACTTTTAAAGCATACAAATCCCCAGTATTATGTCTTGAGTATCCACTGTCTAAGTACCATAGCTTTTTACAGTAACTCTTTATGAAGTCTACCAACAAAACAGTTTAACCAAGAAACTTCTTTGGTACCCATATTTGTATGGGTCCTCAAACATTAGTAATATAAACATTAGGAACCCGCAACTATCTTATGGGTTTCCTATATGCAGAATATCGAGTATTCAGAAAATAAACGTTATTGGGTCATGTGGAATTGGATAAAGTAATATAATTTGAGGAGATGGAACATGCAGTACAATTTTAGTTTTTTAAAATAGTATCATTTTTTCCAGATTTGGATACAAAATGTGATTTAGATAAATTCCTTTAACACAGTTCATGTCCTATCCAGAATTATACTTAGGAGCTATTTGTTTACCATGAACATTAGTAAGAGTATTTTTTTCATTAGTAAACTTATCTAATTATTTTTTCAATTTTTCATTCGACATTTGTATCTCATTTTTCTCTTCAGTTAGTTGAAATTTGTTCTCTTTGTTATTTGTATGTTCTGATTTAAAAGTCACACTAAGAGCATGTTGTTTCTTCAATGATTTATATGTACCATTAAACTCATTACAGGTTTTTTCTATCTTGTTGAAATATTTGAATAAATCAACATTTTTTATATTTTTAGACTCACTTTCAGAATAATAATAATCTTGTAAATGAGTTATTAAGGTTACATCAGTTGTGTTTTCCAAGAAACACATATTATCCATATAATATTTCTCATTTTGAGAAGAGCCAGTTTCATATGAAATGTCCTCGAAGGCACTCTATGTTGAATTAATTACATTATTATATCTATATTTATTTTTATTCTTTTTCATGTATTTCATCTTTGGGTAGTAATCCTTGACATAACATTTCCTTTTACATTAATAACAGATTATGTTTTTTGATTTATTATTTTTCGTCCAGTCCTTTTTCCAGCTTCCCTTATTATCATAATTTCCTTTATAACTGATATTTTTGAAGAACTTCTTTTCCAATATAATTTCATGAATTTTCTAGACAAATGGGCCATTTCATCATCCCTATCTGAAGAGACTTCATCGTAACTTGAGCTTTTGATAGCAGCTTGAACTGTATCTTTATCTTTACTTTTGGATTCATTGGTCTTGTAGGCTACATACTTTGGTTTTGGTTCATCCTCCTGTTGATTTACCTTCAATTATTCTCCATACATCATTAATTTTCCAATCAATTCCTTTAATGGAATTTTATAAATGTAGAATGACTCTCTATTAGACACATATTTTCCACACCATCTTTATGGTAGACATTACAGAATTTGCATGATCTACTCTTTGGTAGATTCCTCTATTCCTTAAGATATCATGGTATTCACAATTACATTGAACCCGATATTCATATCAGAAATCCACTAATCAAAGTTTATTCTAAAATTTTCATATTTAATAGTATAATTGTATAATTGAATTTCCTTAACAATATATTTTCCATTAAGTGAAACCGAGAGAGTATACCAAATTTCATTTGCATTTTTACAGGCCGAGATACAGTTAAATTCTTCATCTCTTAGTGCAGAGTACCAAGAATTCATTTCTTTACAATTGTCCTTATATTCTAATTGTATAGATTCATCCCATGTGCTTCTATCTGTTTTAGGTATTGTGTATTCACTTTCAATAGAACTCCAGATTTCAAATTCCATACTTTCCAGATGCATCTTCATTTTATGTTTCCACTTTTCATAGTTAGTTCTGTTAAATAAATGTGACCTATAAGTAGTAGCCCTTTCTAATATATTTTCCATGACAATGGTTGTAAAATAATTTTAAGGAGACAAAATTTTTGAAATAATTGAAATTGATGATCATTGAAACACAATTATAATCATAGTTGATATGATAAAAAACATTCACAAACTCCCTCTAATAAAAAATGTTTTTCGGAGTAGACAACTCAAGAGGGGGTTGAATTGAGTCTCTATAAAAATTTCTTTTAAAAGTGTTATTTTCCAAATAATATCCCCCTATAAAATTAAATAGAAGGTCAATTTGTACTGAATTTATAAAATTCTTGAATGTTCAATTTTATTCTCAAGAGATTTAATAGTTCTCAGTTTTATTAACCTAACAATTAACAAAATATTCGAAGAAAAAATAAAGATTCAAAACAGATGTAAACACATGCAACTAACTATAAATTTTCAGGTTATCTTAATGTAAGAAAAACATATCACATATGAAAGATAAGATAATCATCACAACAGATAAAACAAGAAGATTAGTCTAAAGCCAAGACTTAGTCCTCTACAAATGGTGATCACCTGCCACCAAGATGTTTTTATTAATAAAATTTTGATCCACATCCTAGATCAGGGTTCACAACAGTACACCTGGCGGTCAAGGTCACACATGTCCTCTACCACAGTTATTCGTGGGAAATAAAGATAAACAGATCACAAGGAATCTCTTACACAGTTCTACATGGGATTTAAGTGTAATAAGTGATTGAGTATGAGGACAGTTTGATATCCTCCAGTTATTCTTAGGAGACAATGTGTGTGATAAAAAAAAATATACAAACTGCTCGATTAGTTATGATAAAGCACAATAGAGTTAACAAAGAGAATAGGGTTTATAATTCTCTATCTATTTTGAAGTAATGCCTTAAACTCAGTGGTTGTTGAAAAAATGGTATTTGAGTCTTCTTATGGAATTTGTCTTCAGAATACAGTATCGCAGTTTCTGTTATCCAGCTTCAAGGAGTGAAAAGGTTCATCTCTTCTATGACTCGATGTACACTGAGCTTTAGGAGAATGTTTCTTGTTACTGTCTTATTGTAATATCAATCACTTGGTTCCTCTCTTTTTCTATTCACACAGTCTATGACTCATTATGTACATCATTATTTTTAAAGTGAAAGATGAGTTCCTTTTATACTCTAGGATCCTCTAGGCATTAAGATCTATGCACGTGCATGTACCTCGTATTGTCTATAGATAGTCTTACAGACAACATTAAACAATGTCAGATTCATTAATTTGTCAAAATATTATATTTAGATGTAAATTTTAATTAATGAAATAGAAATAGTTATTTATGATGATCTGTGAGTCGTCTTCAGTCTATTAAACTTTAGTGTGTCATATTCGGTGTGCCTATTTTGGTCTGTTGAACTTCGGTGTGATGACTTCGGTGTGAGAAAATTCAGTCTGTCGAACATTGGTGTGACGAATTCAGTGTGTCAAACTTTGGTCAGTCTAACATTGGTGTGACAACATCGGTGTGTCAAAATTCGGTCTGTCGATCTTCAGTGTGTCAAAAATTGGGCTGTCAAACTTCATTGTGATGACATCGGTGTGTCAAAATTCAGTCTGTCGATCTTCAGTGTGTCAAACATTGGGCTGTCAAACATCATTGTGATGACTTCGGTGTGTCCATGTTCAGTCTGTCAAACTAACCATCAGTGCCTGGGAAACAAGAAAGATTGCGAAGTGTCAGACTACCGAGACTAAGTTTAATGCAAATTTTTATGTTTAAATACATTTGTAAACATATTTATTCCTGAATATAAGCTATTGATTCATTAAAGTATATGGATCTATATGACATAATGGAATCACATAGAGATATAAAAATTGCATGAAAGAGATGAATCTGTATATTGAAATTATTTGTGATTATAAAAACTACATTATCATAGAGGGTCTAACAGAATGTTATTTGATTAACAGGGGAAATATGGGTAAATTAATATTCCATAATCAATATATATATCATCATAATTCATATCTATAATAAATTGAATAATTTATTTGATATATAATGAAATAAATGGAAATGAATAGATGGGTTGGACTAGAATTATATAACCCCTTATTGCATCAATAGGTCTTATAAGAAAAATCAGATAGAAAACATAAATGGGACATTATAAATAGATAGAAAATTTATTGGGAAACGTATTCATGGTATAAATATCATTGCGTAAGAGGTCATGAAAACCAATATTTTAAATTTATTTAATTTATTATTCATTTATTATATTCCATGAGTTTGTTTCATTAATAATATAAGTAGATTCATTTTTTCATGTTATTGATTAAATGGCATCTGTGTTCAATTAATTATATTAACATATTTACATAACATTATATAATCATGATTTTTTCAATTTACGTATTAAATGTTGTGTGTTAATGTTAATTTACCTTTCTATATTTATTTTTCATTACCAAATCAATATAGTCATGCTATTTTCAAAATGTAATGTGTGGTCATTTATTTATCTTATCACATTGGTTATGCCTAATTGATAAATAATAAAATCTTTTATACATGAGACTCAACTATTTAAGTGCGAATGAGATCTATCTTATTTTGTTTCCTTTCTCAAGGATATGGAGAATACCACTTTGATTGATTTCATTGAAGTTAAATGTTTTTCATTACATTTTATTATATTCTATTCCAAATGTTGAATCGGTATAGTGTATGTATTTTTTCTCAAATACTCATAAATTGATAATTACTTTCATTTTTGACCCATTGTATCTATTTCAATTTCAAAAATTATCCACATTCTCTACAATACATGAATCGACATTATTATAGTTTTGATCCACTCTGAGAAATGCATTGAATTTATAAATAAACATGACTTTTACAGATTTCATTTATAAATAAGTTTCGAATTCTAGAAGAAATAGTGGACTATTTTTATTAAGAAATTTTTGTGTCGATTGTTCTATAAGGGTCTCAGTGTTTTCCTCACCTTGTTGACTGAATACTTGAGTCATAATATATTTTTTTCAATAGAAATTTCATAAATTCAGATTTTAAATTAATGTTACTATGGAAATATAGCACTATTATTTGAATATTTTGATTTAGTGGGTATGTATTATTGTTTTTTATTCTATTCATCACATGTATGAATTATATTTATGGAACATACTCTCCAAAAAAACGTGTTATGTTTTGAAACAGACCATTCATAATATATAGATTTTCCAATAATCTCTTAATTTAATTGTATTACGATGGTTCATCAAGTTTGTCTCTGTATTGAAGTGAACCAAATTCATGTTTTCCAATATAATGTAGAAGAAATGGATGTATTATGATTGTGAAAAATTGAAAACCAATTAAAATATATAATAAATGGTTTAAAACATATCATTAATGTATTTTATATGCTTAGGGTTAGATTCAATTTTCTAAATTCAATCATATTTATAACAGTAAATTTACCTCACTTTTGATTGATTTAAAAATTAATGACACATTAAATAATATTTTAATCACCCATGTGTTAATTAAACAATATAAACTGATCCAGTGTACATGAAAGTTAGTAAAACAATTATATAACTACCTTATAAAATCCCAATCATTATTTGTATCTCATTGGTAGTATATAATAAACTCATTTCATCTATGTGTGTGAAAAAATCAGAAGATATTCACTAACCCACATAGTCTACTCAATCGAGACAAGATACACTAATTGTAGGGTGGATACATAACATCAACCAATGGTGTAAAATATTTATAACACCAAATCCAGAAATACAAAATCATTAAGAAAATTGAACACCACTGTAATTGGAAATTATTCAATTGATATTGTTAATTTATTATTATAGTAGTATACATATGCAATAAAAAATGGTTTCTCACACTTCAATAATCACTCCACAATTACCCTACCGTTTGTGGTGTCGTAAAGAAGATAAATAACATGAGTTAGATTGAAAATAGGAAAGGAAATAGAATAATCAATTCATCCTATGAATTCTCCAGCATAGTACCCCTTACACTTTTAACACACTTGCATGAATATAGATAAATATGTTTACAAAGTTGAGTTGATGTAAAATAACCATCAAATTTGTATCTATCAAAACATTGAGTATATTTGGCCCCCATTAGCATAAAATATCAGAAGGATGTATTCATCAACATTGTTTAAAAATGTTTTTCATTCTAGATTCATAATTTTAGTTACATTCTACACATGTAGAAAACCACATCCACAAATTAATATAGAACACCTTTTATCATTGTTGAGTTTTTTCAGTTACATCTACATACCCATGTCCATCCAAAATCATAATTACTTATATACTATAAATAATTTAATGTTGGAAATAGCCATCTATTATTATTTAAATTCCATTTATATGCATCTAATTTAGAGTTGTTCACCATAAGATAAGATTCATTCAATGAATATAGGCTAATTTAGAATTCCAAAATGGTCTTTCACATTGAATGACTTCATTGGACCTCATAGATCTTAATTCTGTACATGGATTTGTAAGAGGTAATGAATAAAATAAAATATGGAACCTAAAAAATAATTTACAAATCACATTAGATTAAAAAAAAGTTTGATGAGAATTTGATTTCATAAACAATAGTTAATATTATTGAATTATGAAATTCTCCCAATTTTTTACAAAAAATAACAAATAATTCAAATAATATATTATTACACAAAAAATAAAAAAATAGGTGGGATTAAATCAGGGAAATAGAAAAGGAGACTAAAAATATATTTCTTTTGAGTGCTTATAGTGCCTGGAGAGTAGTTTTAATGATGTATAAGTGTATTATTTTAATCATTTTTCATGTATTGATCCTTACACACCATGTTCACACTAATTTAAATATTTCATGCCACCCAACCCTAATAAATTAATTCCTTCATCATGTAAATTACTGACACTTTTTATCACTAACATTAACCACTTCCCATCAATACCATCCCCACCATGAAAAAATTATTGTCTATAATAAAAATTTAGTTCAACAATTTTTATGAAAAAAATTCAATATCTACCTTGACTGGGTAATGAATCACCTCTTGAATGATAAATATATTACCACCATCATACTATAGGGTATCCTCCATGTCATAAATATATAAATTCCATCATATATTATGTTCTATATTGAATTTTGTTAATTGATGAAAAAAATATATCCCATTGATGTATATATATATATATATATTTCTATGGAACTGAAAGAGTTACTACCCATAAATGTTTTATCCTTGTTTTTCCCATTTTATAATTTACAATATTTTAGGAATAGTTTTAGTGCTAGGTTATGAGATGGGGTGTTATGTTTTTCCCCAGTGTTCTGAAAAGTAATTTCTAAAATATATTAAACATCATGCTTATGAATTTTTCCTAAAAATTTGAATAAATCCTAAATGGGGGGCCATATCTAGAATCATAGGTCATTATTGAGTTTAGTTCTTGGTTTTTTTATCGGGATGACATAATCTTCGAAATTGTGGGACTTTTTGAAAATTTTGAAACATGCATAAATTAATAAAATAAATTAATTACTTATTTACATATTTTTTGTGATGTAATGAACAACATCTGAATAATCTATATAGCCATGGTGTTTCTCATAGGTTTGATCGACATACCCTGGAGACATAGGAGTTGATGGAGGAGATTATTCTTGTGGATCAATGATGGAACCTGGGTTTAGCGCCAACGTAGTTGTGGGATCTCATAAATGAAAATGATGTAGATTTGTTATCCATCAACATTCTTTCCAAATCAACGAAAGGTATTTGTTTTATTTTATTTCAATTATTAATGTGGATCAATCAACAAACATATGGATTTTAGTACGTGAATATTATAGGTTGGGTTAGTTGTTTTCATTGATTGGGTGAATTTATTTGTTATTCTTTATTATATATTCCTTAATCATTGTAATATAAATGAATCAAGGTAAATATAACTATTGGATGTGGGTTTTCACTAATTTTTTGTTTTTATTTTTCCAAAAAATCTTCTGTCATCATAGTAAAATTATTTGGAATGTGGTTCAACAAATGACTATGATATTGATCATTGTGTACTCTTTTTTAATCACAATGATTCAATGTCATAGATTCTGACTCAACATGACATGGTTATGGTGGGATGATAGAGATGATAAAAAATTGAACAATGTAGATACCTTGTTTTTTTCTTCATCTCTCAATGAATAACTCCATTTAAATATATTTTCCAAACAGATTCGATGGATAATATTCAATGAATCAATGATGGAAATTCTGAAACAATGATACTTCATGATTTTGTAATGGGAAATGCCTGGAGTGGTGGCCAGAGGTGTGGGAGAAGATGTGAGATTCTAGATCTAGATTTTTATGAATTTATTAATAAAATGATATTTACAATAGAGCTACACATCATGTGGGACCCTCTAATTAGTTGTTATATTTTCTTGAGAAGGATAAGAATCAAACAGTATGTCTCCATGTAACCTAATTTATAAAACATCTCTAATATATCTATGTCTACCTCGGATGATACATAGAAAAGGACAAGGTGTATATGGGAATGATCATGTCGTGTAATTATACACAAATATGGCAACACTGGCTAAACATGGGATAATAATTCTAGTAAATTGGAATCCACACGTTTTTTTCTATTACACAGACACAGACATTGACACAATCCATTTACATGCCTAGAATCTAGGGATTAATGGACAGGGTGTGAACCCCAGCTACATGACTTGTACTTTTAAGAAGTTCTATTAGAGACCTTTTCCACTATATCGTGTATATGTTTTTAGGGTGTGTTCCCCATAACCATTCCCCATGGCTTAGTATGGAATTTCATCACACACATAGTAAAATGATCCATTTAATGTAATTTCTTGGAAATATCTGTCTTAATACTTCTATGATGCTTGTAGTTAGATCCTCTATTATATACATACATATGTGGGTTTAATGGTTTCATTGAGACCAAAACTTTAAAAGAAACAATCCTCTAATTTGATATTTAGCCCAGATTGAGTTAATAGTATCACCATGTCCCTTGGAGAGATCCTTATCTATATATCCAAAGTCATTATACATCTAGTGTATACATCCCAAGGAGATACCCGATAATCACTACATCTTGGATGGACTTCATCGATTCTTTTTGAATCATGGAGTGTGTTCTTTTAGATGAGTTATTCATGGATCATTTGAGATTAAATCCTATGTTGTCTTTGCCATTATGATTTTACCATGGGACTATGTCATTTAGTTTACTATATATGTATATATTTTTATATATGTTGTAGGCATATATTGTTTTAGATATTATTGTTAATCTTGAAGCTTTGTGCTCGAAATTTTCATGTTTTCCAATTGGGTATTTTTCTACTCAATTATACTTAGGTTTTTCCATCTTCTATCCTTAAATATGTTGAATATGGACCATTCGTAGTCTCTTAGGTGGAATTGAAGAATGTTGATGTAGTTTAGGCTTTAATAATCAAGGTGTATATTTTTGTTGCATTTGACAGCAGTCCCCTCATTCTGAGAAGGACAAACATTACATTCACAATTTTTTGGGCTTTTCTTTTTCCCATTTTTATTTTTTATACACATTTACATCCTCTTGGTGTGGGGTTATAGATATATCCATTAATTATTTTCAGTTTTTTTACTTTTTAAAAACGTGAAGGTTTAGAGATGTGTGCATGTTCACATGCACTTAAGAAATATTTATCCCATGTGTGAGATATTCATTCTTTGTTATAGTCACTATCCCCAAGCCTATTAGAGGCAGTCTTAGAGTAGTTGTGTCTCGATCCATGTAAGATCTAGTCCAGACTGTAAAATCATATTTTGTAATGAAATACCAAGAAAAATATAGCATAAATATAATGGGTGAGGATGTAATGAATAATACAACCACTAATTTAAAATATTTATTAAAAGAATCAGTAAGTATGAATCATTTTGTATAAAAATATTAATACTAAAAAATAAAATAAATCTACTTCCCTAATTTGTGGAAATTTCCATTAATAGAAACCTCAATAATGGTTAAAATTACCTTGACCTTCGTGGAAATCCCCTCCTCTACCATATCTATTATATAATTCACAAAATTTGTATCAATTAAATAATAATGCCCCCAATACCAAGATGAATCAATTGATCCCCAATAAATAGGAACCTTACCACCACAAGATGTCGAAGGGAATGAATGAGTCATGGTAATTGTCCATCGAAGAATGAGTATTATCAAATATGAACAATATACATTCATGTTAAAGATATGAATAATATGCTTAGAAAACAAAACATAGGTATATTTTACACCATCCACATCAATACACCTAACTAGGAAACCCCCAACATCATAGACACATTTATATCATTATTATTGTCTCTCCTTCCTATTTTATCATGGTTAAATCAAGGTAATTACTATAAATTCTAATTTTATTCCACTATAGACAGTAATGAAAATCCTCTATCATTTAAGAGATAGAAACAACATATTCTTCATGACATAAAGGTCTAGATAAAACCATATTTGTAATATCGGGTGATGAAAAAACATCGTACAGAAGATAATAGAGCAATGAAGGGATTAAAAGGGTAATTAAATACCTAAAAATAATCTATGTTCTCTACAAAATACAATGATATAGTGGAATAAAAATAAAAAACCCACTACCTAAAATATTTCAGCCTACTGATGAAACATATCATTGTATGAAATTAAAGATAATATATAAAAAAATATTAGAGGGGAAGTAGTGGAAGGATTTATAACGAAATTAGTGGAAGGGAATAAATCCAAGAGTTTGAATCCTTTTCTTAAGTTAATGTACTTTTTATTTAATGGGGGAATCATTTTTATACCATTATTTTTCAGGATTTGAACATACATTGTCTTTCAGTTTCAATGATTTGAGTCCTTCATATGGGAAGCATGGTAATTTAAATCTAGAAACATACCTATAAATATTCCTTATGGTTTCTTTTATATGTGAGAGCACTGTTACCCTTGTATATTTTTAATGGTTTTTTATAATATTGAAAAATATTACTGTATATTAAATATTTATTATAATAACTATCTTATGACCAAAGTGGGGAATTATGACTATGTGCTATTTAATTATCTTCATCTACTATCATTATATTCCTACACATCTTTTATTATATATAAATAAATAATTAAATACCTTGTAGAAAAGGTTGCATGATATAAATTTTTTATCAAATTCCATTTTATGTGGTTATTTATAATCGAATCACTATAAACCCATGATAGAAAGGTATATGTAAGGGTTGTGTAAATTCAAGGTATATGATGAATCAAGGTCCTAATTTGTAACTATAATAAATATAATAAGGATTTATTTGAACTAATTTATGCTATTTAATTGGATTCTCAAATATAGGTCTTCATTTATGATTTATTCATAGTTATTTAGGTTAAATTTTAGGAATTTATTTTCAATTATTTTTCTTATCCTCCTATATCATTTTTATGTGTTGATTGAGTTATTTTTCCCCATTGATTTCTATAAAACATATAGGGAATTTTATTTTTAGAATTACTTATCCTTATGTGGTCTTCATCAAATATAAATAACTTTTCTTTTAATTGGTCCAAATAAAATATTTATTTACCGAATACTTCTTCCATTAATACTATTTATTTCTCATAATAATGATCATTTTTAGCCTTCACCTTGGTCGTTGGTTCGATGAGGATGATGGAGAGTCATGAAGATAAATTTATGTTATGGGAATAGTATTCATTTATGATCATAAATAAAAAATAAGTTATACATGGGAACATTTTGAGGGTATGAGTTTTTAGGGACTCTTCATAAATGGTTTGAAGTCTAGAATTGTCAAAAAAAGTGATACATGGATAATTAATAATGAATTTTTCATCCAAGAGTTGTGGTGGTAAATATTATTGAATTAGATTGGATCATATTGTATATTACTGATCAATATAAGTGGTTATTTGAAAATAAGGAAAATGTGGTGAGAAATGTAATTTGCATCTTGAAAATGAAATAAGAATATAGTTATACTATCTTTAGATCAAGAAAAAACTCTAATGTGACAATGCATGATATGGGTGTTCTTGATTCATCTAGTGGTCCAGTTGACATCTTTACTGATGATGTTAAAACTAGAAATGGAACCATTAGAAATCTGGATATAAGTGATCATATACAAGGGGTCTCTAGTCCTATGATAAAGGCTAGAAGGCCTCCTATGTCTAGAAAACAGGTAAATGTTAGGGTCAAAAAAGGGGGAAATCATCCCCATATTAGATTTAAATGAAGTATATTTTTTGAAATTGTCAGGGTTTGGTCAATCATGATACCATGAGGTCCCTTAGGATCTTTATTCTAAAACACAGGCCCCTTATTATAGGTTTTTCTGATCCCAAAAGAGGATTATCTCCCAATATTTCTAGTTTTGAAAACATTAGTTTTCATTTTTTGGAAACCAAAATATCCTCATCAGATATTGAATAGTTATGGGTTTTGGATCACTCTTCATAATTTCATATTTACCTAATTTCAAATACTGATCAGAAAGTCACGTGCTCCTTCTATCTTCAAGGGCTCCAACATTTCTTCTCTTTTATTTATGCCCATAACTGTTATCAAGGTCATAGGAATTTATCGATGGATATTGGATCTCTCAACTCGTCGATCACTGGTTTGTGGTGTATTCTTGGTGAATTTAATGCCATCATTAATTCTGATAAGAAGATTGGATCCATGACTAATGTCATCTCTTATAGAGATTTCAAATCCTGTATTGATAATAATGGGTTGATTGATGTTAATCTTGTTGGGGATAAGTATACTTTGCACATGAATGTTTTGCATATATTTGTTGCTAGTTGAATTGAAAGGGATTTTTTAATGAGGTTTTTCTTGATTTCTCGGGTTCTATTTCTTGTATGACTCTTTCCATAAGCAACTATGATCATAATCCTATTTTGGTTGTCCTTGTGAGTAAGGATCCCAAACCTCCTTTTCCTTTTTGATTTAATAAGGTCTGGGTTAATCATCCTGATTGTAGAACTATTGTCGAACAAACATGAAATTCTTGGAATGTTAGGGCTAATGATTTGGCTTTTGTCATCAAGCTCAAACTCATTAAAAGGAATTTGAGATTCTATATTAAATATCGTTTCAGTTCCCTTGATTCAGAGATTTACTCTGTTGAGGAATATCTTCAAAAAATGCTGGAGAAGAATTCTTCAAATGACTTCTAGAATGATGTTTTGGGTGAGACTCAGCTGGATTCCAAGCGTAATAATTTTTTAATCTCTAAATTTTTTTTCCAAAGAGACAAATTGAAGGCTAATTGGTTGATAGATGATGATAGAAATTCTTAAATTTTCAATTCTTTGCAGAGAATTAGGAATGTCTCAAGGCTTCTCTCTTTGGTTAGAAATGGGAATAATGTGTTAGACAACAGAAGTGATCCTTCTGAGTACGTTGTTACTTATTTTAAGGATCTATTTACCGGTCATGTCCCTCTTGATGATCCAATTTAGAGTATTATTCCAACTCTTGTAAATCAAGAGGATAATTGAAATCTTACATGAGTCCATATGGACTTTGAAATCAAGGAAGAGACCTTTAGTCTAATGTTTGACAGATCCACGAGTCCATATGGTTATGAGAATTTTAACTTTCAGACATATTGGGATGTCATTCATGATGATATTTTCAGGTTGGTTACTCATTTTTTAATGTTGGCTCTTTTACTCATGGCCTGAATGATCAATTCATTTCTCTCATTAAAAAGACAGAGAATACTAATGAGATTCATTTTTTCAGGCCAATTTCTATGATCAATACTATTTTTAAAAATATTTTCAAAATCTTGGCATCATGGTTCTCCTCTATCGCCAGTAAGATTGTTTCTCCTAATCAGTTTGTCTTTATTAAGGGTAGTTCTATTCAATATTGTCTTATTACTACATTGGAATGTGAAAACATTCTTATGAAATCCATAAGGGATGGTAATATTGCTCCCAATTTGGACGTCAGGAAAATTTTTGATAATATAAATTGGAATTTCATTTATAAGGTTCTTCATTTTTTTGGTTTTGACGATGTTTTCATTAATTGGGATAAAATACTTTTTGAGTTAGCTGGTATCTCTGTCCTTGTTAATGGCTCCTCTGAGGGCTTATTTTCTTGTTATAGAGGTTTTATACAAGGTGACACTCACTTTGAAATTATTTTTCCATTGCGGATGATTATCTTAGTAGATTACTTTCTATTATGGCTGGAAATGGGAAAATGAAGTCTATTAGTGTGGGTAGAGGTTTTTTTTCTCCCACTCACTTTTTGTATGCTGATGATATTATTCATTCACTAAATGTGATAAGAGAAATATTAATAATATTAAGCGTTCCATTTTTCATTATCAAAAGGTCACAGGTAAAGAGATTAGTTGGAATAAATCTGTTGTTTATATTGGTAGGGATTATCCGATTTCTAGGAAGACACGCATTATCAGGGATTTGGGTATTCATGAAGGTGTTTTTTACTCTACATATTTGGGTGTTCCTATGTTTTGTGGGAGGCCTAAAGCTTGATATTTTTCTGATATTTTATGTAAAATCAGACGTCATCATGTTATATGTAAGGGTAAGTCCCTTTCCCTAGCGGGTCGGATTTTCTTGGTTAGGGTTGTGATCATTTCAATGTTTTTTATTCATTCATGGCCTATAAGTGGCCAATATATCTTATCAAGAGCATTAATGTTTCTATTAAAAACATTATTTGGAGCGGTAATATTTTGGGGAGAAAATTAGTTATGGTCTCTTAGAATAATTGTTGTAAACCCTATGATGCTGGGGGTCATGGTATTAAAAATCATGAGGTGTTTAATGATTATTTATAGGCTTCGTTCATTTGGAGGCTTCTCAATAGTAATTCAGAGTCTCTAGACTTTCTCCGTAATGAATTTAGGGACAACCTCAATAATGTTGTTTTTAATTATATGTATTCTTCTGTTTGGACTGCTTTTAAATCCATTTTTTCTCCCATTGATTCTCATGCCAGATGGCTTGCTTCAAGGAACTCATCTTTATCCTTTTGGAAGGCCAATTGGAATGGTTGTCCTTTGGCTGATTCCATGATCAATGATGATTTTAATATAGATATGGATGATATGATTAAAGATCATCTTGATAATATGGGGGGTCTCGCTAACCATATTGTTACTATTATCAATAGTTACTATTTCTCTAACAGAGTGCATTTTTGGGCATGGAAACCTGCTATAAATGGACTTCTGACTTCTAAATTTTTTATATCCAATCTTTATCTTGAAATATCGGGTGTAAATGGATGAGGGATCTTCATATGAACTTTATTAGGCCCTCTCAAAAAAAAATTCCCAGAGACTGTCTCATGGGAAGCTTCCTACTGATTATTTCCTTCAGAAATGTGGCATCTCTCTCTTCTCTTCATGTGTGTTTTTCCATCAACATAGGGAAGATATTGATCAATTGTTTATTAGTTGTATCAATTCCACATTAATGTGGAATTTTGTTTTTGATATTTTTGAAATCCCTATGCCTAATATTTCTTCAGTTCGTCATTTCCTTCATGGATGGCATTATATTTTTCTCTATCCCCAATGGATGGGTCTTTTTAGAGTCATTACGACTGAACTGCTTCATTTTAATTGGTTTACTCAGAATAAGATGATTCACGATAGATTTACCTTCTTGGTAAGTGGGGTTTTATCAGCTATTTTTGGTGCTACGCATAATGTTGATATTCGAAGGAATTATTTTTTGTTCAACTCAGTTCATGATTTGTCCATTTTGAACCGGATAGGTGTTAAGGGCAATTTCAAGCCTCCGCGTGGTACTTTAGAAGTTCTCTGGAAGGAACCTTTTTTTGGTTGGTTCAAAGTAAATTCATATATTACTTCTAGGGGTAATCCGAGGATTTCTTGTTATGGTGTTGTTTTCAGCAATCATAATGGTGATGTCCTTGGTTTTTTTCATGGTTCTTGTGGCTTTTCCTCTTTACTTGAGGATAAAATTCTTGGAATTATGGTTGTTGTCAATCCAGCAGTGAATTGTGGTTGGGATAATTTAAGGATTGAGAGTGATTATTATGTTGTTTTTTCTGCGCAAAGGATGGGTCATCAACACTTGTCCTGAAATCTTACTAATCAATGGATTAATTGTTTGGAGATTCTATTTTCTTCGAATCATTTTATCACTCACATTTATAGGGAATCCTATTCTGTTTCTAATGGATTGGAAAATAAAGTTGTTAATGGAGTTTATTTTGTTTTGTATGATCATGTTCCTGATGATCTCCTTTATTTTCAAAAAAAAGAACTATGACATGTCTCCCATTTTTAGAATTTTGTAAGATATCTATTATCGATGTTTGTTGCTGTTTTGTAAGTAATTTTTCATCCTTGTGTCCTGCATTTCTATTTTGGGTCTATTGGTTTTAGTTTTATTCATTTTTTATTTCGTGGAGAGGCTTGTTTCTTTTTCTGCAGGTTGGAAGTAGAACCTACTGTTGTGTATTCAGTTTCAGTGGTCTTCCCAAATTCTGGTGAGCCAGCCGTAATACCCATGGTCGTGAAGGTGTTTTTTCATGCCTAGGTCGCTGGAGATTCTTCTGTCGTGGCGAAATCAGACAATATCTATCCTCAAAGTTTATTTTTTCCACAGGCATTGTCATACCCTAACTATAAAAATGTGTATGAGGAGATAATACTGGAATCAGTTAGATCCTCAACGGCGGAAATGGCGAACAGAGAGGAAGGGGCTGAGCGTCAGTGGGTTCATTCTTGGTGGATATTTTTTTGTTTATTCTAATTTCATCCCAGATCCCACCATATTTTAATGGGGGATTGTATGCTTCGGTTTTTTTCAATTCACCTTAACTATTATTTAGGGTTTTGGTGTTTTTGGTTTGTATTTTTCTTGTTTTTTCCTTTTCTCTTTAATAAAATTCCATTATTATTATATTACAATTATAAGATAACAATTAAATTGGGTAAAATTAAAGGTATTAACTAATTATATAAATATCTGAAATAATATTATTTTTGATAAGTTATTACTGAATAATCAATCTATTTTATGTAAAGTAATTTTGTTCTTCAAAAATATGTTTCCATCAAAAATGACATATATTTCTTTTAATAAAAAGAATTATTTTTACTTTTTGGGTATTTTGAAAAATATATTTGAGAAAATGAATGTCAATTTTTAAATGAGTATATATAAATTTTCTTTTGGTAAAATTTAGCTAATTTCTGAAATGTATTGATTTTTCTGTGAATTGTGAAAAATAATGTTTTTGAAAAAAATCAATTTTCCTTTCAATAAATTAAGATAATTTAATTTTACTATAGTTTTTCAATATTATTTATAATTTTATAAGTATTAAGTATTTATATTTAATCTAAATTATTTATTTTTAATCATATTTAAATGTAATTTTAAAAAAATATTAGTTTTTAGTTTATAAAATGGTTTTTCTAGAAACAGTTTCAATGTACATACTATTTCTCAATCAGAATAATTAATAATAATCAAAAAATAATAATTTTATCAATGAATTTATAGATTATACATAAATAAATAATAATTTTTATTCATACAATAATCATTATTAGTCATGGAGATAATATAAAATCTAGTTTTTCAGCGAAAATACCCTTCTTGAAAGATAAATTTTTCAACACACGTCAGGGATTAATATTAAATTAAATTCTTCTAATTATTTTAATTTAATTTATTAAAATGGATCCCATGTTTTTGATATGAATATTATATATTATATAATAAGTTCAATTTTTTTTACAACATTGGATATGTAAAACAGAAAGTATAAATTATCGTTGTTAAGGTAAAAATGAATTTATCGAGGGTTAAACTAGAAAAGTTTGTGTATTTTTTCCAATGAAATAGGGATAAATTAAATTATAAGTACATATATCAATACTATACACCAAAAATTATATTATATGCTAATTTTTATGATTTTTTTATGGGAATGAAATTATCAAATTTTTGGAAGATTCCAACTAGTTTACTTGTGGGATCATTTCCCAACTAATAAAATTCCAGCCATTATCCATTCCACTCTATAGATTTAGAGACCCTTTAGATAGAAATTACATAACCAAATTCATTCCAAAATATCAAGATAAAGACCTAGAGCCCCTAGGTTGATTAAAATACCCTTTTGATAAGGAAATTTGTGTATACCTAAGGAGGTTGTTCGAATAAGATATATCATTCTCTATCATGGATAATTCTTTTATTTATTTTTCTACATTCATAAAATATTAATTAATTTAGATTATATAATATGAATAGTATATACCATACACTAAGATGTTTTTATGTTAATTTAATAATTTAAATTCGTCTACCACTCCATCAAATTGGATATAAAATCATTATTTTTGTGTGTAATGGTCTACCGCCACATAAACTGAATTAATTATTCTTCCATTAGCGCATCTATACGATTTTTATTATGATGGATTAAATGTATATATGTGATATTTAAAAAAATGTATAGTTTGATACATATGAAATTATATATACCTTTTAACATTCAATTATTTTCATATTCGAAACCATCTCACATGTGTATGGTGAGCTCCCACCAAACAAAGTTACGTAATTATTTTTCAATAACCCATAAAATGGAACGAATTAATGATATTTTTAATTAATATATCTGATATTAATTAAATAATTTTGATATTCCTAGAATATTTATCAGTATTATAAGATAATATATCATTTTCTTTCTTACATTAAAAAATTATAATGTCATTCATGTTCACATATAGACTATCACCTCCAGGACGTTATATGATATTTTTCATCACCAAAACACATAGATGATATAAATAAGTTTATATAATAAAATATTTTTTATATTTATGATATGATTATCATTTTTGGGATAAATTATATTATTTAATATCATTAAATAATGATCATGGAAAAATAGAAATTTCCCTCATGCATACATACAACCTACAATCATCAAGATTGTAACATAATCCATTTTTAATTACCATATTTCTTGAATAATTTAAAAATTATAATTTATGTATAATTATTATAAATAAATAATAATATTTATTCTATATATGTTGAATTAATCACATTTTTTACCATCTCCAACAAACCACTGACATTTTGAAATAATGAATCGAACTTCCTCAAAACACCCTATGTGGACTTAACTGATAATGTATTTTAATATTTCATTAACAAATAATATAAATTATTTAATTATAAGTTATAAATCATTTTAATGTTTATTAAAATGTAAATTTATTTGTGGAAGAGTATTATAAATGATTTAAATGTAACACTTGGAATTTCTGGTTTCGAGGAAATGGTTTTTAATCTTCTTTTGTATTTTTGTGGGAGTTATTCCATACTCACAACTAATTTTTATTAATTTCTTTATATACTAACTGTGAATTTTTTTTGTAATAAATAAAAATATTTTTATTTATGAAACCATATTAGGTTCTCTCATTTATGATGTTTTAATCTCAAGATTACCAAAACACCAACCTACTTCAACTCAATTTTTATTCATTGAGGAAATTTTTGGTTATACGTATTTAATTTCTTTATTATATTTTACATACTACCACTTATACATGAATATAATTAGTACATAAAATATAATTATATTTTAATTTTCAATTTTAATTATTTTACCCAAGGGGATTTGAATTCAACTTTCTCATGTGATAAACAATGTCATAACACAATTTCATTTCATTGGGTTATATTTCTTCTTCATTTGTATTTAATATTATATTATTTTTAGGGTAATGAATTTTTAATAATTTAAATTTTATTTAAATTTTTTTTATTTATATTTAAATGTGATACACATAATGATTCACTAATTAATTCTAAAAATCAAATTTTCAATTTTTTTTAATTATTATGCATCTCAAATTCTATTTCCTGGAGACATACATTTATGATATTAAACGATATTCATTTATGCAATATAGATACTGACTTGACATATTATTTAAGGAAAATCCTTATTTTCATGATATGTGATGTATCATTTGATGATATTTATTCATGTTTTGTAAAAGTCATCTTGAGTGTTATAGTATTTATGTAATAATATTCTTTCTATCGCGATTATTTATGTTCATGATTCCTTTATAGGAAATCAAAAGATCTTAATTTTTTTATCCACATATCACTCATCTCTAATATTTATTAATGGTTTTATCTAGTTTTATTTCCTTTTCCTACCATATTTATAAAATAATTATCAATAATGATTATTGTAAGTTATACCGATCTTGTAATTTCTTTTATATCAATTGACATTCTTTTCCATAAACAGGTTTTCTGAAATGTTATAAAAAATTTATTTATAAAATAAAAAAAATTAATAATGCAAATTTCGTGGTATTTTAATTTATTTTAATAAACTATAATAGGAAAATTCTAAATGTATTCAAAATATGTCTCTTGTGAGTCCCTTATACAAAATGTTTTGAGCATAATATTTTTAAAACATAAAACATGAATAAATTTACCCATTTTCATGACTATTATTTTCATTGAACACTAAACTATATGTTTACAAGAACATTTTAATGAATTTTATTTCAATATATTGTGATTTTTTATTTTTTAAAAGTTATTTTCCATATGAAAAAATTATATTTTCCATGAATTTTTTTAATAATATTTCATTGTTATTTACATTCGTCCACATAAACATAACGTTTTGTAGCACAATATATTATAGGAATATGTGGGATTCATACTATCCATATTCATTCTATATATTGATTTTTAGAATTGCAGGGAAGCCATTTCATTTCCATTGAAAAATCACGGAATTAAATATCAATGATTAGTGTTTTGTCTAGAAGATAAAGATTTATTTTTTTATCATAAGTGGTATTTCGAAAGTTTTTAAGTTTTAGGGGTTTCATTAATATATCTTATAACATGGTTTCACCAAAATATCAATCATTGATCCCATTATATATTATACAATTTGCACACCAAGATAATGTTGTGATATCATTATATATCTTATATGATGGGTGGGACCAGATAGTTCTCCAATTCATTAGTTAGTGTTCTTTATATTTAGAGGAATTAAAGGAGGATTTATAGAAACCCTATCCTAGAAACCGAAATCAGGTGTTTACCACCATTAACTTCACATAATATACAAGTAAATTACATATAAAAGTACTAAAATGTTTTATATCATTGTAAAACCAGATAAATACATTATTCTTTTTTACAAATGAATATAATAATTATATCAATTTTTTAATTATAATAATTTTTTTCCTTATAGTGTATCCTTCCATATGGTTATTAGTACACATAATTGAATCATGTGGAAAAAAACCTAATCAGGTTGGGCTCAAATGCTCTATATTCGTAATTTATATAGGCTGAAATAATGAATCATTTATAATATTATTTATGGAAAGATAATACATGAAGACCCCTTCCATGTAATCAATAAACTATGAAGGATATGTGTAAATAATATGTATAGGTAAATAACTAAAAACACATTCTACTTAAATAACTAGATATGGAAAAATCAATATGGAATGGTAAGAAACTGAAAATAAAAGAAATTAAATTAATGAATTAATAATGAAATGATACTATAAATATGTCAACAAAAAATATTTAGGATAAATAATAATTACTAAATCTAAATAATTAAATTCTTAATTAATCAACCTTATTTTTCTTATGTATGCGGTACCTTTACCGTCAATATTTATTCTCAAGATAGTTTAAGCTATTCTCATTTGGACAACTGATTTATCTCAGGAGACAAGTGTTGATTCGAGGGGATATCTAAAAATAGGTCCCATACCTATCAGAAACATTAAATGAATTCCCATATATCGACTAATAAATTTAATTATGCCCCTTATCCAATATTAATATGGAGTAGAAGATACAGATTTATTATTATTTCCCTTGTTAATCAAATGCATTGAAAGTTCGCACCATATGTAAAATTGGTATACAGTTTAGGAAATAAAAATTTAAATGATAAACGGTATGGATAAATAGGTGTAATTCAATGTTAAATGAAGATTTAATGAGGAATAACACAGTAATCAAGATAGTGAATTTCTATATTATCCTTCGAAAATAGAATCATAAACTATCCAAAGAAAGAATAAGGATGGTATCAATACATAATATCCCATGTGTAGTAAAACAAAGTGTTTTTTCCATTGATGAATCAAAATACTATAAAAATATCATTTCTTAATATGAAACCATTAAATTAAATTTAAAATTAAATTTTTTTAATATTATTTTCAGGTAAAATTTTAAAATAAACAATAAAACATACCAACCAAAATCTGACACTGGTGAGAACCGCTAATATCTCTAGTGATCGCATCATAATTCATCCTCATATAAACATTTACCTCTATAATATCAGGTTGTTTGACTGCAATTATTAAAAAAAATAAATAGTTTACATTGAATGTTATATAAAATATTAACCAAATGACATACATTATGCACCCTATGTGTAGTGAATATATGATTACTGACTTAATATGTTACCTCATGTATCCCCATATTTTGTCAACCTACTAATGATCTCCTCTGAAAATGATCACTATACCAGTGTGAATATACACCATCCCAAACCTAAGATTAAATTTAATTAGGTCAACCAGTGCGTAATGATTCATCAAACTCCCCCACTCCTGCATTATCCATTGACTTCCTTCTCAAATTTTTCAAAAACTAACTGCAACGCTGATGCATAGTTCCCTTATATGCCTTCCAAATATATTCAAACATGCTATCACTGATAGGGTACCAAAAAACTGCAAATAACTTATAATATCAATTTATTATTTAAATTAATTTCAAAATAAATATTAATTATTAATGAAACATCCAATGATTGAACATGTGATATTTCACATCAATGAGATTATGATCTCATGGGACCGATGCATCAGAAAAATAATTTTTCAAAATGGAGCTCCTTTGTCAAGTATCTATATGTGAAAAACATTTAAATAAATAAAAATTAATTATATAATTATTATATAAATAAATTGTTGTAAACTAACTAAAATACACTGGTAAACAAACCTTTGCATGCATGGATTGAAGCCAATACGTGTATGTCACTTGGGGATAAGGATGGATATCATCAATCATGCATGTCCACTCCCCCTCTAAGACTTCTTAAACCACTAGTATTCTGATGGTGAGATGACTCAACATCCTACTTTTGCAATGGTAGATCATCTTTCTACAAAAGACGATATAGATCATCATCTATATGAAACATTAAATGACTATTGTTAAGGAATAGTTGAAATAACTTTTATATATAGATATAAATTATATATAATTATAACCATAATTTAACTATATTAGTTTTTATCTACATCCTCACAATCAAATCAAATGATTTCAATGTCTTCATATTCCTCCTCAGCATCATTAATTTCCATTTGACGTTCAGTTTCATCATCACATGTCATTTCAAAATCATTTATAATATCATTAAAATTAATATCCCAATAGAACCTTAAATGTACCCTAATATTCACTATGATTGTATCCTCTAAATAAAACACTATTACTCATTGTTTTTATTCCCCATATGAAATTGTATGAAATCAAAAACCATTCACTACATATGTATTATAAAATTTATCCTTTTTTATAGTGAGTTACTCAATTCAAGAAATTGATTTTCAATTTTATCAGCACATTGAAGAACCTAAAAATTTATAAAATAGTTATCAATATAAAAGGTAAAAATTGATTTTAAATGATAAATCAAAGATAATTGTGAAAAATGTTTTTGAAACCAGTAGGATACATTTTTTTGCCGATTTTCTTGAGCAGTTATTATAATTTCAGGATGATTTTTCCTAATATAATTATCATACAGACTAAAAATAAAATAATATTAATATATTGTAACAATAAATATAGAATAAGTGATAGTATCAATAACTAATAAAATTGTGTCATTTCTTCACAGTTGGGCAGAACACATGTATGAGCTCTGTGAAGTTCATCAGCAGAAATCCATCATTCATGAACTCCACCGTGGACCAGTTTGGGATGATTGAAAACAAACAATTTACATCTCGTTTCATAATCAAAATTTCCCTCACTATGGCACATACAATTGTGTTTTGTGTGATATTCAAATTTAAAAATAAATTATGTCTTTCAAATTAGCTCATGCAATTGAACCTCCAACAGTTTCATGGTTACATACATTTTTCTTCAATATATGCATGCATATCTCGAATGGGAACATCTAATGGAACTCTACTGGACCTCCAAATTTATCATCATGCCTAAAATGTAATATCAAATGTTTTTTGAGTAAAAAAAATTAGGCATGAAGATTTTTTCTAGTTTACATAAAATTAAAACAATATCTTCCTGATATCTGTATAATTCATCGTTGTCCCTTGATTCCTAAAAAATGTCTCATAAAAATTTTTATATATCTTTTTTTTCATCCCAAATAATATAATTCAACCAAACTTTTAATCCAATCAGCATAATTATTTCCATTATAACATGGTAGTGATGAATTTTTAATCCTTTGTTAGGTCCATTTCTAACACATCTTCCCAAATCAGAAGCATAACCATCTAAAAGTATCAAATCTAAAATCCATTAACGAAATAATAATTGAATATCTTTGGAGAGTGTATAACCGGATTTCAGATTCATTAACACCTTTTATCTAATATTTTCAAATTGTTCAATTTCTAGTCACCTTTAAATTTGGGCAAGATCTAATCATGCCTTTACATTATCAATAATATTACATGGTGTATCCAAAAATATATTAGATAAATTAACAAAACAACTCTTCTAAATTTTCAGGACATACAATGTGTGGAGGACCAACAAATCAAACCAATATAGAAGTTCCAAAAAAATTGCTCAGTTTTATCAAAATTTCTTCTTTCCAAAAGACATCAATTTCCTATTAGTTAATTTTTTATCCAGATGTGATGAGAGGTAATGAAGTTATAATTTATTTTTACTATGTACCTGGGTTCATTTTTTTAGGCACAACTCTGCCAATTTTTCATTTTCTAAAATGATATTTGTTCCTCCAAAAGGCTGATCAATTAGAAAGAATATTCGATGACAGACAAAAAATAAGGATTATTTCCATTGAAGGGTATAAATTATTTGATGTCTCTCATACAATATAAAAATGATTTTGGACCATTTGTACTCCTGTCATATTACTCGCAATATGATGGGAAGTCACCAATTTCCCATAAAATGCAGCTTTTAGCATTAAATGTTGTTTCGCGGCAACATCAAATGTACTGACACCATTAACCAAAAATGAGTTTAACACGTCAATCAATGGTTTCAAATAAACATAATAATTTTTTTTTCAAATGTCTTGGAATTAATAAGGTAAAAAATATATATGGTTCATTTTATAAACATACATATTGGTAAATTGAATAATGTTATAAATATGGGGCAGCATGAATACTGAATACTCTAAAAAATTGGATAAATACCACAAGAAGAACGGCCCAATTGCGTGTTTCAGGCATCTAAAAAAAATACAGATACAGTTAATTAAATTTTTTCCATGCATAACCTTCAGAGGAATGAATTATGGTTTAACCAATTGGAATATAGGTTTTGTGACATAACATCAATTTCTCTATGTTCTGTGACATAAATAAATACTGAAATCACGGAATAATTTAGAAATATCTCATTTTTTATAGGTATCAATCTAGACTACCCTTATTGAGACTATTTATAAGTCTATTTACCACATGTGGGACAATACTGCAATGACTTATTTCTACCATAATATAAGATGCAATCATTTGAACATTAATTAATATTTTGATAACCAACACCTAAATTATGAACCAACCTCTTTTTATAATTGAACTTTGAAGGAAACTCATGTCCTTAAAGTGTCAATGTTTTTACCAAATAAAATATCTGATCAAAATAGCCATTTGAAATACCTTTATCTGACTTAATAGCCTTAAATTTAGAAACATCATTAAATTTACTTATCATAGAACCTAGATATAATTCATCCCCATCAGACCTCAATCGCTCATAAGAATTTGATGGTTCCCACTTAGAAGTGAAATTAATATCGTAATCAGTTTTAGCTTATTGAAGAGACAGACCTAGCCGAACATGTAGTACTTATTGATACTATGATGGATTAGGAACCAAATTATTGGTATCTTCCCTATTACTGTGTTCACTATGGTGATACCAAAATCATAATTTTCTTGAAAAATAAAATTCAATAAATGACCTCTAAATTTATGAATTGTCTTAAACATCATCCGGGCATATTTTTTACGACGTAACATAATTGAACCTTCTGAAAATAATTCTGGTTTTGATTATGAAAATGATAAGAAAACATCAAACCCTTAATATATATAATGACTTAAACTAGAACAGTGTGTATTATTACACAGATTTATCCAAGTATGAACATCTAATAATAATCTTTTTGACTACCTTGTTCCATGTCTCTCTGAAAAATACAAAAAACATCAGTTTTTTGCATTATTTGACATACGAAAAAAACTATCCAAAATAGAGAAGAAAATCATATTGCCTTCTCTATCAAATTAATTTTATTTATCTTATATGAAACTTATTTATAGTATTCTTTTTACCTTATTATATAAATCTACACTAAAATATTACAATTTATAATAATTAACACTAATTATTATTAATTACATCTAATTTATATTAATAATGATTAATTATCAGCTACACAATTTTCAGTGGATTGGTGGAAGATCATTTTCACAACGACTCATTTACAGTATCTCTGACTAAAATCACTATGAAAAATCCTCTTATATGTACGGATATCCATTTCTGTATGCATGATGATTGAGATCACTGCAGCGAGGCATTACTACTCTCCATCATTGTGCATATAGAAAGTATATCTGTATATCTGAGTATATTTATCATAATGATTTCAGTTCGACACAGTGTAGATGTGTTTTTGGGTAAGAGATCCTCCTTTATCCAGCCGTTCATCTCCTTGAAAATTTCTCCAATTGAAATCATTATAAAAAATCTTCTCCAACGTAAGCATAACCATTTTCATATAAATGAGAACAGATAACAGGAAGACCTCAGAATCTTGATCACGATTATCATTTATATGAAAGTCGATAATCATACGTAGGGACAAATTTTTCATAGTGTTTTTTGTGGGAGAAAATAGGTAGGAGATAAGGGAATAGGTAAAGGGGGATGCCAACCTATCAGAAGTTGTGCCAATATATTTAAAGTTATTACAAATTCTTTTTAATTATAGCTAATTATTGTTAATTAATTCTAATGATTTGTAATTATTTCTAATAATTTCTATTTATTTCTAATTATTATAATTTATTACTAACTATTAGAATTATTTAGTAATTATTACAATTTATTATATTATATTACTAATAATTAGAATTTATTTGTCATTATAACTAACTATTAGAATTTACTACTAATTATTAGAATTTATTACTAATTAATAGAATTTATTACTAATTATAAAAAATTAATAGAATTTATTATACTTATTACTAATTATTTGAATTTATTACTAATTGTTACTAATTGTTGCAATTTCATACTAGTTGTAACAATTTAGAACTAATTAATGTAATTTATTATTAATTGTTTCAATAAATTACGAATTATTAAAATTTATAACTAATTATTTTAATTTATTAATAATTATTATAATTTATTACTAATTATTGAAATTTATAAAATATTATTAGAATTTTTTAATAATTATTTGAATTTATTACGAAATATGACTAATTATTATGATTTATTATTATTTTTTACTATTTATTAGATGTTATTACTAATTATTAAATATTATTAAAGTTTGTTACTAATTATTTCTAATTGTTGTAATTTATAACTAATTGGTGTAATTTAAGAATAATTGTTGCAATTTATTAAAAATTATTCAAATTTATTCCTTATTTTAAGAAATTATTTTTATTATTATTACAATTAATTACTAATTGTTATAGTTTATTACAAATTATTACAATTTATAACTAATTATCAGAATTTATTACTAAATATTACAATTTATTACTAGTTATTACAATGTATTACTAATTATTAGCATTTATTAATAATTATTAGAATTTAATAGTAATTATTATTAATTATTATAATTATTATAATTTATTACTAATTATTCAAATTTCTATCTAATTTTTATAACTTATTACTAATTATTAAAATTTATTACTAATTGTTACAATTTATTAATAATTATTAAAAGTTGTTACTAATTATTCCAATTTATTACTAATTGTTTACATTTTTACAAATTATTACAGTTTATTAATAAGTATTATAATTTATTACTTATTATTAATAATTATTTGAATTTATTAACAATTGTTGGAATTTGTTACTAATTCTTCAATTTTATTACTAATCAATAGAATTTATTACAAATTATTAGAATTGTTTACTATTTGTTACTAATAAATCTAATTTATTAGTAATTCTTAAAAAAGTATTACTTATTATAATTTGTTACTAATTAATATAATTTATTCCTAATTATTATTAATTGTTGCAACCACTTAGTAATTATTTTAATTTATCACTAATTATTATAGTTTATTATTAATTAAAAGAATTTAGTAATAATTATTCATATTTAATACAAATTATTCAAATTGATTACTAATTATTCCAATTTAGTGCTAACTATTTTAATTAACAACTAATTATAAATAATTTTTTTAAATTATAATGAATTATTTCAATATATAACAATTTATTACAATTTATATTGATTTATTACAAGTTATTGTAGTTTATTAATTTTTATTGTAAGTTATTACAAAATTTTACAATTTATTACTAATTATTGAAATTTAATACTAATTGATATAATTTAACACTAGATAATATAATTTAATACTAACTATTATGACGTAATACTAATTATTACAGTTGAATACTTATTATAAAAATTTAATACTAGTTATTACTAATTAATATAACAACTATTAATTAATACTAATTTGTACTAATCAGACATAATTATTTGTAAAAATAAACATAAAAAATGATAATTAAAAATTTCTAAATTTAATTTAATTTAATTAATGCACACTAACAATAATGATAACAAATGTAAATTAAAATGAATTAATTCAAAAATAAAAGAAATAGATAAATATCATAAAAATGATGCCTTCAAAAGATATAAGATTCAAATAATGCCCTGAATGAAAATTTTAAAATATGAAAAATATTGAGAGAAAATTTTTCACTAGGGAGAGAGAGGAGTGTATATTTGAGTGGAATTAGGAAAAAAGGGGTGGGTGTTTATATTGGTCAGATTTTTTGTAATGAGTTTATTAGTGGAAGTAGTCCTCTCGTAAATACCTGATTGTTGAAAACATCTTTTGCAATAGAGACTATCACAATAGACCACCCGTCAACATATTATGTGCGGTGGGGACATAAATCTCATCAATAATACTAAAAATGTCGTCGTTCATTTGAGGAACGGAACTATTGCCTACCGCAAAAACTCTTTCCTTCATTTTGGCGCACATGACGTTATAGACCTTCTGTGATGGGAACAATAAACTCATCATAAAAACTAAATTACTTTCGATAGTCCAGTTCACCCGTCGCATAATTCTTTTTTGATGAACTTTTTGTGATGGGACACTGACCTTTCACAAATGGACTATCGCAAATGCCCATATTTTCCATAGTGTTTATATTTAATTCCCAAGTAGGTCGACTCCTGCACTAATACAAGGGAACTGCTTACCATAAATTCATCACACCTTTCATGATCTTTTTCCCCATAAATACCTACCAAAATCTGTCTCTGAAATATGTAACCACATTCTAAATTTTTTGGCATCCCAAAAGTCCAACACCATGGTTGATAATAGGAAATCCAAAGGAGGTTCCTCTATACTAAGATGATTGTCTTCACTAATAACTTTAATTTTTTACATCATAATTTCAACATGA
Organism: Viscum album; assembly: GCA_963277665.1. NCBI lineage: Eukaryota > Viridiplantae > Streptophyta > Magnoliopsida > Santalales > Viscaceae > Viscum > Viscum album. The sequence goes on along the minus strand of OY728133.1, from coordinate 1,438,431,311 downwards.
AATTATTTATTAAAACTTCAATTATAATAGCACTGATATCTCCCATATAATGAGGATTTATTATGATTATTTTATTATATTTATCCATCCCCTTCTTCATAGTATGTGAATCAATTCTATCACTCATGTATACGTAGAACTCCACCCCACAAACCGATGTAATTTGTCTTCCAAAACTGACTCACATTGATATTCATAATGATGTAAATAATATATATATATATATGTTAAAATTAATTTATATTATTAATATAAAATTAATATATCATCCACTCCCTTTTCATTTTGACCCATTAATTGAATGACATCATTCCTCATTCGTAAGTATGGCATACCCTATCCATGTAACGATGTGATTCATTTTCCATGGCCAACACTCAATAATAGATATAAAAATATATCTAACAAATAAATGTGACATTAATAAATTTTTTATCATTCTCTAGAATATGGATATCTATCATAATCACCTGAACTAGATCTTTAGAGAAAAAACTTGCAAAATAAAACAAGTCAATTAACACACTAAACAATAGTAATAATAAAATATTGTTAACAAATTGGGATAAATTTGTCATAATAGGATGATATATTGTATTATAAGTATGAATATGGTCCAGGTATAGATGTATAACATGTGTAAATACATTATATATGAGGCCAAATCATTTTCAATAAAGGAAGCATGAGGTAAGGGATTTCTTCCCAGTTTACATTCCATTGAGATTTTTTTATTATGAACCTATACACTATTATGTGATGTATATACATACACTACAATGTATTTCACATGAATACCTACTTATTAATGAAAAAATATGTTCCAATTATGTATACTCTTCCATGGGGTTCCAATTTGCAGGTTACCAAATAGGTAAGAATATTATTTAAAATCTCAATATTTTCAAGGATTTCATTAGTTCTAGTTTCATAAATCATATTATTTACCCATAATAAGATGAATTAATTTTATTGTAGGATGGATATTTAATTATTTTCTATATTTTATTACAACATTCCATCTCATTGGTACTTGAATCAATAAAGAAAATGTTTATAACAAAACAAAAATTTATTTCTATTCGAATATGATACATTTTTCATTCATTTCTACATTTTCAAATTTCTTTTGTTTATTCAAATGATGTATTAAGAAAAGTAAATATTATACTTGAATATTAAAACTATATTTATTTTAATTTTTTACCTTTTTCTTAGATCAATGTTTTTAAAAAATGGGTCAACATTTTTTTTATGTATAATGAGATAGTAGAATTCTCCACCACTATAACCATTTTAAAGAAAATATATTATTATATAAGAATTCAATGGTTTTAGAAATAATACTCTAACAAATACTTATTTTAAAACTTCTCTACTATTCACTTTATTCTTCCAAATAATATTATTTTATTATAAAAAGCCTTATATTCTATATGAACTAATGGTCACCTCTCATCGATTAATTAATTTTATGATTTCTAACATTCTCCTAATATAATATCTTTCATGTGAAAAAATATCCTTAGATATCAAATATCTCATAAATATTCATATTTCATTTCTCATGGAAAATAGTATTTCCAAAATAACATGTCATTTTTACATTTGGTGTTTAATTTTAATTCTATTTGACTTACTAGAGAAATGAGGGAAATTAAATAATCCTTAATCAATATATTGATCCTGATAATTAATGTTTTTCATAAATTAAATATATGATTTGATATATTAGGAATTCATTTGGAATGAAGTGACGGGTTCCCTTAGAAATATATAACCCCCCATTGATTCAATGTGTCTCATTAGAGAAATTAGTTGGAAAAATAAAATGGGTATTTATCCATAGATATAAAATAAATTGGGAGTATATCATTTTGTATGAGTTCATGAAAACCAATATAAATTATTTATTTAATTTATAATGTATTTATTATTTTCCATGAGATTATTTCATTAATATTATATGTATATGCGTTTTTTCTCATTTTGTTGATTAAATGTAATGTGTGTTCAATTATTTATCTTCTAATATTGAGACTAAATTTTATAATAATTTTTTTTATTTTATTTATTAAATGTTATGTGTTTTTATTAAATTTCCTCTCTATATTAATTTTTCATTACCTAATTATGATAGTCATGCTATATTCAAAATGTAATATGTGGTCATTTATCTACCTTATCACATTCATTAAGCCTAATTGATATATAATAACATCTATTATTCAAAACTATATAATAGTGTTTTAGATAACCCATATTTTGTTTCATTCTCTTGGATATGAAGACAAACTCTTTGGTGGAGTTCAGGGAAGCTGATTGTTTTTTCTTAAATCCTTTCATATTTTATTGAAAATGTAAAATGGGAATTGTGTATGTATTCTGTTCTAAAAAACAATTAAATGGATCATTCCTTTTATATTTGACCCATTGTATCAATTCCAATTTAATGAATTATCCACTAGCACTAGGATACTAGAATCGGCGTTATTACAGTTTTGGTCCCCTTTGAAAAATCCATTTTATTTGTAAATAAAAATTACTATACAAGTTCTCATTTACAAATAATTCCCGAATTTTAGGAAAAATAGAGGATTGTTTTTATTAATAAATTGTACTGTCGATTATTCTCTAAGGGAATCGAGGTATTTATTGCCATGATCAGTGAATACTTGAGTATTTATAACAGGTTCCATAATAAATTTCCTAAAATTGATTTTTTTAATAAATGATTCTGTGGAAATACAGTATGGTTATTTGATTATTATAATCTTGTTTCTATGGATTATTGTTAGTTGTTATAGCTATTAAATGTATGAATTATGTTGATGGAACTTCATCTCCAACCAAAGTGTTATGTTCTAAAACATTACATTAATAAGGTGAATAAAAAACAATTATCTCCTAATTTAATTTTATTATTTTGGTTAACTAGTTTGTCTCTTGATGGGAGTGAAAAAATAGGGTTTTCCAATATAATGTAAAGGAAAAGGTGGTATTTTGGGTGTGATACATTATAAAAAAAATTAAATCTAATATAAATAGTTGAAATTTTTTTGATGAAGAATGGTATAGGGTTAGGTTAATATTAACTTTTTCAAATTCAATCATATTTATAATTGTAATTTTACATCACATTTGATTGATTGATAAATCTATGACTAATTAATCAATATTATAATCACCCATGTCCGAATTTAACAATATAAACTAATACAGTGTATAAAAAATTTAGTAAATGATTCTATAACTACATTAAAAAATACTAATCATTAATTTTTTCCTCATTGGTAGTATATAAAATACTCAATACTATTATGTGTGTGACAATAATTGGGAAACATTCTCTAACTCACATATTCTACTCAATCAAGACAATATACACTCAATGGAGAGAGGTTACAGGACATCAACCAAATATATAAAATATTTATAACACTAAATCTACAAATATAACATCATTAGTAAAATCGAGCACCACTATTACGGGAAATAATTAAATAGATTTTGTTAATTTTAAATTGATGAACTATACTTAAGAAATATAAAAAAGTTTCTCCCCCTTCATTGATAACTCAAAAATTACCCCACTATTTGAGGTGTTGTAAAGAAGGTTGGGAATATAGGTTTCATTAATAATATAAAAGGAAATAAAATCATTAATTCAACTTATTCATTCTCTAGAATAGTACCCCTTTTCATTTTAACACACTTTTGTAGAGATAGATAAATATATTTATAAATTAATGTTGATGGAAAATTACCGTCCAATTTCTATCAATTAAAACATTGAGTGTATTTGGACCATATCCAAAAAATATCAAAAGGTTTTATTCCTCAATATTAATTATAAATATTTATTTTCTAGCGTCATAATTTTAGTTACTTTTCACACATTTATAAAACTTTATCCAAAAATTATTATAGATATTTTTTTTCAATGTAGTGTTTATCAAGTTACCTCGACATTCAGATTTCCATCCACTATCATAATTATATAGTTTCTTTATTTAATTTAATGTGGGAATATCCATTTATTATTATTTAAATTAAATTTATATTCATCTAATATAAGGATGTAATTCATAAGATAGGATTCAATTAATTAATAGAGGTTAATTAGGACTCTAGAAAAAAATTTCTCATTGCATGATTTCCTCAGAAATCAGAGATTTTGATTCAGTACATGGACTTATAAGAGGTAATTATAAACATAAATTAAGGATACAAAAAAAGAAAAAAAATACATATCACATTAGATTAAGAAAAATGTGGATTAAAATTGGTTTTGATATAAAATTGTTAATATTCCAGAATTAGTAAATTCTCTAATTTTTTCCCAAAATTAACAATTGATAAAAAATGATATTATTTAACAAAAATAATAATTTTTTTAGGATTAAATATGCAAAATAAAAATGGATTATAATAAAAATATTACTTTTATGGGTGTTTATAGTGTGTGGAGAGTAGTTTTAATGAAGTATAAATGCGGTATTTGAATTATTGGTCATTCCTTAATACATACACGCCATGTGACACCCTAATTTAAATATTTTATTCCACCCAACACTGGTCTATGAATGACTTTATGAAATTAATTACTAACACTTTTTATCACTGAAACGAACCAATTCCCATCAATTTCATCCCCACCAATAATCCATTTTCATCTTTAATAAAATATTTCTACTACAATTTTTACGAAGAAAAGACGATCTCTACCATGACTGGGTGATGCATCACCACCTCAAGGATATAACTAATACCACCATCATACTATAGGGCATCCCACTATCATAAATTTATAAATTCTATCATATATTATCTTCCATATTTAATTTTTTCATTGATGAAAAAATATATCCAATTAAAATATATATATATATCAATGGAAAAATCATGATACAATCTATAAATGTATTGTCCCAGTTTTATTCCAATTAATAATTAAATTTTTTTTGTAATATTTTCAGGGCAAGGTGTTGAGACAACGTGATATTTTTTGCCCCAGTGTTCCCAAAATTAATTTCTAATTTATACTGAACATCACACATGTGTGGTTTTTCTAAAAAAGTGGAATAAATCTTCAATTAGGGGTGGTCATATACAGAATTAGAGGAAAGTGTTGTGTTTTTATCTTGGTTTTTACCATAGGAATGACATAATCTTTGTTAGTGTGGGAATTTTGAGAAAACCTAGTCATGTTCATAAATGAAATAAATAAATAAATAAATAAATTACTTAATTTATTTGTATTGTAATGAACTAATTATACTTTATCTATACACCTATGGTGTTTTTCTTAGGGTTGACCGATACACCCTAGAGTCTTATGAGTCTTTGGAGGAGGGTATTATTGTGGATCAATGATGGATCAAGGATCTGAAGCCAACACAGTTCTGGCCATCTCACAAATAAAAACAATGTAGATTCGTTATCACTATGAAATTGATATGAATCAAGGTAAGGTATTTGTTTATTTTTATTTCTTACCATTATGTTTTTCAATTATTATTGTGGACCAATCATCAAATATATTGATCTTTATAATATGAATATTACAGGATGGGTTTCTTTTATTCACAAATTAGGGTAATTTATTTTTTATTATTAGTTATATCATACCTCTTCATTGTTATCGAAATGAATCTAGGTCAACATAACCATCAGATGAGGGGTTTTCCTCAATATTTATTGTTCTTTTCTCCCAAAATTCATTGTTCATCATAAAAAAAAATTTTGGAATGTGTTTCAATAAATACCTAATAAATATATCATTATGCACTCGTTTTTAGTCAAAATGATTCGATGTTTTAGATTTCGAATCAGCATGAAATGGTTGTAGTGGGATGGTGGAGATGATAAATTATTGAATGATGTACATACCTGGTTTTTTATTGATCATGTAGTGAAGAAATCTATTTGAGTAGATTTTCCAAATAGATTTGATGGAAAATATTCTATGATTAAATGATGGAAAGGCTCAAACAATGATACTTCATGATATTTTAATAGGGTGCCACCAGAGTGGTGGCTAGAGTAATGGGAGACGATATGAGATTCTTGATATAAATTTCTAAGAATTAAAAAAATGACATTTACAAAAAAGCAACACATCATGTGATACCCTCTCATCAGTTTCTACTGTTTTGAGAGAACGATAAGTATCACACGGCATGTAACCATGTCACATGATGTTAAAAACATCTTTGATGGATCAACAAGTTACTCAGATGGTACATGGACATTGATAGGGTGTACATGGGAATGAGCATATCGTGTAATTCTATATGGATACAACAATAATGGTCATAGACGGGCTACGATTTTTGGTAAATGGGAAGAAAGACATTGTGTACTATTACATGGACACAAGAAGGGACATTGTCCAATTATATAGGTAGGACCAGACATTTAATAGACCCAACATGTACCCATGATACATGTCATATAATCCTCAAAGGTTTTCTTGGAGCCCTTTTCTTATATATCATGGATATGTTTTGTTAGGGTGTGTTCCCCATATCCATTCCCAAAGGGATAGTATGGAATGGTATCTTATACATCCGAAAATGATACATTCAATGACATGTCTTTGATAGAGTTGTTGGAATCCTACCATGACGCTTAAAATCAGGTCCTCTGTCATCTATAACCCTATATGAATTTATTTGAATCATTGTGACCAAAACTATCACTAAAACACTTCTATACTTAGAGAGTTAACCCATATTGATTTAATGGTATCCCAATAGCCCTAAGAGTGATCTGCACACATGTATTGTAACTCATCAAACATCTAGTGTATACTTCCCCTGGAGATACCTGATAAGCACTACTAATTATATGAATGTTATCTGTTATTTTTGACTCATGGAGTGTGTTCTCATAGATGAGTGATTCATTGACCCATTGAGTTTTAATCTTATGTTGACTTTACAATGATGATCATTACTATGGAATTGTGTCGCTTAGTTGGATATATATGTATATTATTTGTATATAGATTGTAGGAATTTACTTTTGTAGAGATTATTTTTACTCTTTATGTTCTATACTTTATAATATCATTGTATCCAAATGGATATTTTTATACTCAACCCTACTAAATTTTTTCCCACTTGTTTCATTCATTATGATGAAGATATACCTTTTCCAGGGTCCTTGGTGGACTAAGAGAATGACGACGTAGTTTGAGATAAAATTAGTGATGTGTATATCTGTGTTGTATCTGACAGTAGTCCCATCATTCTATGTAGGCCTGACATTACATTCAAATATTTTGGGGCTTTTATTTTTCCCATTTTTATGTTTTTTATACACGATTTCTTTGTTTTGTTGTGGGATAATAGATATATCTAGGAATTATTTTCATTTGTTTTAATTTATATCATTGTGTAAGGAATTATATGTGTGCAGGTTCAGATGTACATAAGGAAAATTCATTCAATGTGTGTGATATTACTTCTTGTTTATTGTCTTAATCCTCTGTCCTATTGGAGGCAGGCTGGGGGTAGTTTCCACTCGAGCCATGTTGGGTCTAGTCATGACTATAAAAATACATTTAATAATTAAATACCAAGTAAATGTATCATAAATATGAAGGGGTGGTGTTTTATGAATAATACATCCATTGAATTTATGTTTTGATTAAAAAAAAGAAAAATGCATTATTATGTAGATAGTATTGATACTAATAAAAAAATAAAAAAACATCCCTAATTTGAAGAAATTTCTATTCAGAGAAACCTCAATAACGGTAACAATTACATTTACCTTCATTGACACCCCTCCTCTACTATATATATTAATCAAAGAAAAACATTTGAAAAAAACAAATAATAATACCTCTAATACCAAGTTGAATTTTATGATCCTCCTAAAATAAGAACTTTACCACCTCAATATTCCAAAGGCAAGGAGTAAGTCAAGGTAAATGTCCATCAAAGAACGAGTCTTATCAAGACTGAATAATATAAATTCATGTACATGAGAAGAATATTCCCTCTATGGTAGAATGAAATTATAAAACAAAACATTGTAAGATTTTACACCATCCACATAAAGACACCTAGCTAGACAACCCCCACCATCATAAACAATTTTATATCAGAATTTTTGTCTCACCATCTTCTTTTATCAGGGTTAAATCAAGGTAATTATTATAAATTCTATTTTTATTTCAAAATATAAAGTGAATAAAATATTCTATCATTAATGATAAATGAAAAACATCTTCACCATAACCTAAATGGCTAGAAAAAACCTTACCCATAGGCTAGAGTGATGAAAAAACATCCTAAAGAATAAATAGAGTAGTGAAGGGGATAAAATGGTAATTAAATACCAACAAAAACAATACATTGTCTATCCTAAATAAAATGATATAGTGGAATGAAAATTAAAAAATCAATAATTAATACAAATTATTAACAATTTTTACAATTTATTACTAATTCTTATAATTTATTACTATTATTATAATTTATTACTAATTATTACTGATTGTTATAATTTAATACCAGTTATTATAATTTATTAATAATTATAATAATTTATTACTAATAAGTTCAATTTATTACTAATTATTTGAATTTATTACTAATTATTTCAATTTTTTATTAATTATTACAGTTAGTTTAAAATTATTATATTTTTTTAATAATTATTACTAATTTTTGAAATTTATTACTAATTTTTTCAATTTGTTACAAATTCTTACAATTTATTACAAAATCATTAGAATTTATGAAATCTTATTAGAATTTATTTCCAAAAATTAAAAAGTTGTACTAATTATTTTTATTTATTACCTTTATTACTAATTATTATTAATTTTTGTAATTATTTTGTAATTTTCTCAATTAATTAATAATAATTAGAATTTATTTCTTATTACTATAATTAATTACTAATTATTTGAATTTATTAATTATTATTCAAATTGATTAATACTTGTTTTAATTTATTACTATTTTTTTGCAATTTATTACTAATTATTGAAATTTATTTATAATTATTACAATTTACTACCAATTATAAATAATTTTTGTAATTTATTACTAATTATTTCAATTTATTTTTTAGTTATTTCAATTTATTAATTATTATTTCAATTTATTATTAAATATTATAATATATAACTAATTATTGGTATGTATTACTAATTATTATAATTAAATACTAATTATTATAACAGAATAAAAACTATTAAAATGTATGACTAATTATTGAAATTGAATATTGTTTATTACCAATTAATAAAATATCTATTAATTAATAGTAACTCATACTAATCACATGTAATTATTTGTAAAAATATATAGAAGTAATCAGAATTAAAACTATCTAATACGAACATAATTTAAAAATATATAATTAATAATAACTATAAATAATGTAAAATAAAATTAATTAAGTAATAAAATAAAAGAAATAGATGAATACATTAAAATTGAAGATTCTGAAAGATATAAGATGCGAATATTGACCCATATTAAAATTCTAAAACATTAAAAAATTTGATTGACCATTTTCTACTAGATAGAGACATAAGAGTATATAATTGAGTGGAATGAGAAAAAAAACTAGTTGGGGTATATATACGTTAGATTTGTTGTGACGTTTTCATCTGCGATGGTAGTCCCATCGCTAATACCTGATGGTAAAAAAGACTTTTGTGATGGAGCCAATCATGAAAGACCACATATCAACATATTTTTGGCATTGGGATATAAATATCATAGCGAATTCTAAAAAAACCACCGGGCATTTGCGACGAGCAATTATAGACTGTCACAAATACCCTTTCCCACATTTTGGCGGGCTTGACTCCCCAAATCTTTTGTGATGGGAACCATCAACCTGTCGCGAAAACCTTCTTATTTTCAATGGTTTGGTTCTCCCAATGCAAAAAATTTTCTGACTAAAAATTTTTTATGGGACACTGACAAATTAGAAATGGCCCATTAAAAATGCCAACATTTTCCTTATTGTTATATTTAATTCCCAAGGAGGTTGCCTCCACCACTAATACAAGGGAACATCTTACCATAAACTCATCACAACTTTCATGAACTTTTTCATCACAAATACCTACCAAAATATCTCCCTATAATATGTATCCATATTCTAAATTATTTGGCATCACAAAAGTCCAAACATATGGTCCTTAATAAGAGATCCATATGATGTTCCTCTATGTGAAGATAATTGTGTTCACTATGCTCCTTCATTTTTTACACCTTAATTTAAACCATTAATTATTTATTGAAAATGAAAATTAAATATCACCAATATCTCCCATATAATGATATTTTATAATTATTATTTAATCATATTTATCCATCTCATACTCCATCAATTGTGAATCAAGTCCATCACTCATGTATACGTAGAACACAACACCACAAAATGATTATTTTATTTTCCAAAACATTCTCAAACGGATATTCATAATGATGGAAATAATATTTATATATTTCGTAAAACTGAAATTATATTAATAATTTAAAATTAATATATCATATAGTACCATTTAATTTTCACCAATTAATTTAATGATATCATTCTTTATTTATAAGTATGGCATACCCTATCCATGTATCGATGTGAATCATTTTTAATGCCCAACACTCAATAATTTATATAAAAAGTTATCTAATTAATAAAAGTGATATTAATAAAATTTATATCATTTTGGAGATTATGGATCTCCATCTTAATCATATTAAATAGATCTCCAGAGATAAACATGCATATTAAAACAATCCAATTAACACACAAAACAATAGTAAAAATATAACATTGTTAACTAATGGGTGAAAATTTACCATAATACAATGATAATGGTATTATAAATATGAATATGGATCATTTATAAATTAATAACATGTGTAAAAACATTATATTAGAGGTTAAATCATTTTCATCTAAATGTAAGCATGACGTAAGAGATTTCGTCTCAATTTACACTAAAGTGATAATTTTTTATTATTATGAACCCATACACTTTTATGTTATGTATATATATAAAATATATTTTATTTGACCTGAATTCCAACTTATTAATTATAATTTATGTTTCAATTAACGTATAATCTTGAATGGTGTTATAATTTTCAAGTAACTAAATAGGAATGAATTTATTTTACAATCTCAATATTTTTGGGGATAACATTTGTCATAGTTTCATAAATCATATCATTTACCCTTAATAAGATCCATTAATTATTTTTCAGGACAGATATTTAAAAAGTTTCAATATCTTTTTACAATTTTCCATATCTTTGGTACTTGAATTAATAATGTAAATAGTTTATAATAAATGAATAATTTATTTCTCTTCAAATTTGATACATTTTCATTATTTTCTAAATTTTATATTATTCTATAAAAAAGTCCATTTATTTATCCAAATGATATATTATGGGATTTTAATGTTATACATGAATATTAAAATTATTTTTAATTGAATATTTCTACTTTTTTCGAAAATCTATTTTTTTTCTTCAAAATGTTCAGAATTAATTTTTTTAACAAATAATGAGATAATAATCTTTTCCATAACTAAACCCATTTTAAAAAATTAGTAGTATTTTATAATATGTTAATGGTTTATGAAATAATACTCTCTAATGAAATCATATTTTAAAATTTCACTTCTATTCACATTATTCTTCCAAATGATATGATTTTATTGAGAAACCCTATATTCTATATGAACTTATGGTCAACTCTCAACTCTTAATTAATTTTCCGAATTTTAACATTCACTTAAGATAGTATCTTTCATGGTAAAAAATATTCTTATATACTATGTATCTCATAAATATTCATATTAATTTTATCATGTATAATATTATATCAAAACCCATATTACATTTTTATAAATGGTGATTAAATTGAATGTTATTTGATTTACTAGGGAAAAATTGGTAAATAAATATTCCATAATCAATATATATATATCATGTAAATTTATATTTATCATAATATGAATAGATCAAATGACATATTAATAATTAATTATAATTGAAGTGACGGGTTGGCCTTGAATTATATAACCCCTCATGGCATTGATAGGGCTCATAAGATAAATCAATTAGAAAAATTAAATGGGTATTTACCCATAGATAGAAAATTTATTGAGAAATGTATTGATGGTTTGTATATTATTGTGTATGAGGTCATGAAAACCAATATTAATTATTTAATTAATTTATAATATCTATATTATTTTTTATGAGATAATTTCACTAATATTATAAGTAGCTAATTTTTTTCTCCATTTGTTGATTAAATGGAATATGTGATCATTTAATTATCTTTAAGTATAGATAATAACTTATATAATCATGATTGTTAGTTTATTTATTAAATTGAATTTTTTTATTAATTTACCTTTCTATATTTATTTTTCCATACTTAATTATGATAGTCATGCTAATTTGAAATTGTAATGTGTAGTCATTTATATAACATATCACATTTATTATTCTTAATTGATATATACTAACATTTGTAATACATAACAGTTGAAGGGTTTTTGATATATCTATTATTTCCCCTCCCTTATCTATGATATGAATGAGAACACTTTGATTTATTTCTAGGAAACTGAATGTTTTTAGTTACATTGTATTATATTCAATTCCATTTTATAAATGGGTATTGTGTAAATTTTTTGTTCTAAAAAACTCTTAAAATGATCAGTACATTAATATTTGACCCATTAAATATATCCCAATTTAATTAATTATCCACTTGCTTTAGGATACTAGAATTGGATGTATTATAGTTTTGGTCTTCTCACACACATCCATTGAATTAATAAATAAACATGATTGTACCAGTTTTCAGTTAAAGAAGATTTACAAATACTAGAAAAATTACTTGATTATTTTGATTAACAAAATTTAGTGTCATGTTTTCCCTAATGGTGTCATGGTGTTTCTCCCCAAGATGAGTGAAATATCTAGTCTTAACAAGAGTTTTCAATAAAATTTCCAGAAATTCATATTTTAAATTAATGTTTATATGGAAATACAAAATGGTTATTTATATATTTTTATTTAGTGGGTATGAATAATTGTTATTAGTTCTATTAATTCTATTTAGGAATTATATTTATGGAACTCCATCTCTATCCAATGTGTTATGTTATGAAACACAACATTCATAATGTGGAGAAACCCCAATTTTCTCATAATATAATTGTATTATTATGGTTCACCTAGTTTGTCTCTATATTAAAGTGAACAAAATTCATGCTTTCCAATATAATGTAGAAGACAGACATGTATTTTGTAAATGATACATAAAAAAACTATATCAAATCTATAAGAAATGTTTTAAAAGAGATTCATAATGTATTTTGTAGGGTTAGGGTTATATTTAAATTTTCAAATTCAATCATATTTATAATATATATTTTACCACATTATTGATTTATTGATAAATTAAGGACTCATTAATAAACAATATAATCACCCATGTTTTAATTAAAAAATATAAACTGATGTAGTGTACATGAAAGTCAGTAAACGATTCTATAACTACATTACAAAATCCAAATCATTAATTGTATCTCATTGGTAGTATATAACAAACTCATTAGTTCTATGTGTGTAACAACAACCAGTAGACATTCACCGACCCACACTGTCTGCTCAATAGAGACCAGATACACTATGTGGAGGGAGGTTACATAACATCAATGAATGATTTACAATATTTGTTACACCAATTCCATAAAAACAATATCATCAGGGAAATTGAACACAACTGTAATTAGACATAATTCAATTGAGATTGTTAATTTTCAATTATAGTATTATATTTAATATATAAAAAACATTTCTCTCCAATCACTGATCATTCAACAATCACCCCACCATTTGTGGTGTCGTAAATATTTTAGACAACATGGGTTGCAATGAAAATAGAAAAGTATATAAAATCATTAATTAAACCTATGAGTTCTCTAGAATAGTACCCCTTCTACTTTTAACACACTTGTGTGGAGACAGATAAATATATTTAAAATGTATAGTTTATGGAGAATAACAATAAAATTCATATCCATCAGAACATTGAGTGTATTTGGACCCTGTTACCACAAAATATCAAAAGGTTTTATTCCACAATATTATTTTTTTTCCTTCATTCTAGAATCACTATTTTAGATACTTTTTATCCATATTGAAAAATATGTCCACAAATTAATATAGAACACTTTTTTCAGTGTATAGTATATTCAGTTACCTCCATATTCACATGTCCATCCACTATAATAATCCCATACATTATATATTTAATTTAATTTGGGAAATATCCATTTATTAATATTTAAATTCCATTCCTATTCATCTAATTCATTATTGTTCTTCATAAGATAAGATTCAATTAAATAATAGAGGTAAATTATGACTTCTAAAAAAGTTTTTCACATTAAAAGATTTAATTGGACCTCATAGATTTTGATTCAGTACATGGCCCTATAAGAGGTAACAAAGAATATAAATTATAGAAACCCAAAAAGAAAATATTTACAAATAACATTAGATTCATAAAATTGTGGATGAAAATTTGGTTTGATAAACAATAATTAATATTCCAGAATTATGAAAATTTCCCAATTTTTTAAAAAATTAACATATAATTAAAAAATTGTATTATTCAACAAAAAATAAACAATTGGTGGGGATTAAATGAGTGAAATAAAAATAGAGACAAAATAAATATTACATTTATGAGGGTGTATAGTGTATGGAGTGTAGTTTTAATGACATATAAGTGGATTATATGAATCATTGTTCATGTTGTGATCCCTACAAAAAATGTGACACCCAAATTTTGATATTTCATGTCACCCAACACTTGTCAATGAATGCCTTCATCATGTAATTTACTAACTCTTTTAGTCATTAACATGAACCAATTATCATCAATGTCATCCCTAGTAAAAAATCATTATCATCTAAAATAATCATTTAGTGCTATATTTTTTAAGAAAAAATATATAATCTATACCCTAAGCAGGTGATTCATAACACCCTCAACAATCCATCTAAAAGCACTATCATACTATATGGTATCCCCCATGTCATAAATTTATAAATTTAATCATATATTATAATCTCTATTAAAATTATTTTCGTTGATGAAAACACATATAGCCAATTGATATATATATATATAAGCATGCATGGAAAAAATACCGATACTATCCATAAATGTATCATCATGGTTTTTTCCATTTAATAATTTACACTTCTTTAATAATATATTCTGAGATGGGTGTTGAGATGATGTTATATTTTTTGAATTGCTGTTCCCAAAATTTATTTCTTTAATATATTAAACATCAAACATGTGATGTTTTCTTAAAAAAGTGGAATAAATACTACATGAGGGGGGGGGTTAGAATAAGAGGGTACTGTTGAGTTTTGTTATTGGTTTTAACCATAATCATGACATAATCTTTGTTATTGTGGGACTTTTGTGAAAATTTAGTCACATGATTAAAATAATACAATTAATTATTTAATTACTTAATTTATTTGTGATGTAATGAACACATTATTCATTATCTATACAATTATGAAGTTTTTTATAGGGTTAACCAATATACCCTAGAGACCTAGGAGTCGATGGAGGAGAGTATTCTTGTGGATCAATGATGGATCGAGGGTTAGGAGCCAACATAGCTCTAGGATATCACAAATGAAAATGATGTAGATTCGTTATCCATCAGTAATTAATCTATATCAAGGTAAGGCATTAGTTTATTTTTATTTCATCCCCTTTTTTTCAATGATTAATGTGGATCCATGATCAAACATATAGATCTTTAGAATGTGAATATTACAGTATGGTCTTGTTTAATTCTTATATTGGAAGAATTTATTTTTTATTATTAGTAATGCCTTCCATAATCATTATAATATAAATGAATCGAGGACAATATAACCATTAGATGAGGGTTCTACCTCATTTGTGTTTTTTTCTCCCTAAATTATTTTTTTATCACATAAAAATTGATTGTAATGTGGTTCAACTAATACCTAATAAATTTATCATTGTGCACTCATTTTTATTTACAACGATTCAATGTCATACATTCTGACTCATCATGCCCATGTTATGGAGGGATAATGGAGATGATAATTGATTAAAATATGTAGATACCTGTTTTTTATTCATCTCCCAATGAATAACACTATTTGAAGAGATTTTACAATTGGATTGATGGCTAGTATTCAATTATTAAATGACCGAATGTCCGGAACAATGACACATCATCATTCTATAAGGGGTCATGACCGGAGTGGTGGACAGAGGTGTGGGAGAAGATGTGATTTTCCTGATCTATAATTATAAGAATTTCCAAATCACATGACTTGTACAATAGAGCTACACATCATTTGGGACAATCTCATTAGTTTCTATAATTTTATGAGAAGGTTAAGTATCATACGAAATGTGACCATGTCACCTGATGTTGAAAACTTCTCTAATGGATCTACGTGTATCTCAAATAGTACATGGACATGGACATGGTGTATATGGGAATGACCATGTTTTGTAATTCTACACAAATACATCCAGGATTTCCATACATGGGAAAATCTTTCTAGTAAATGTGAATACACATGTTGTGTACTATTAAACAGATATATACATTACCATTTTACATTTACATAGGTAAAATATGGAGTTGAATGGACACGAAGTGCACTCCTTCAACATGCCTTGTACTCCTAAAAAGTTTTCATGGATCCATTTTCCTCGATATATTAGAAATGTTTTATTAGGGCATGTTCCTCGTATCCATTCTCTAATGGTTATCATAGAATTTCCTCCTACAAATAACAAAATTATTCATTCAATGGCATGTATTAGTTAGGTTTTTTGGAATCCTTCCTTAATGCTCAGAGATAGATCCTCTATCATCTACATGTCTATGTATAGTTCTTACTATCATTGTGACTGAAACTATGATATAAATAGTTCATGTACATTGAGAGTTAACCCATACTGAGTTAATTGTATCCCCATGGCCCTCAGAGTAATATTTATATATGTATCATAACTCAATATACATTTAGTATATACCTCCTTAGAGATATCGGATAAGCATTACCTCTTGGACGAACTTCATCGATTATTTTTGACTCAAGGAGTGTGTTATCTTAGTTGAGTGATTCAAGGAACCATTGAGATTTAATGTTATATTGTCTTTACAGTTGTGATATTTACCATGGAATTGTGTCTCATAGTTGATTATATTTGTATATTTTTGGTATATATGTTGTAAGCATATAATTTTTAAGAGATCATAGTTACTGTTGAAGAATTGTGGTTGTTAATTTCATGGTGTCCAATTGGGTATTTTTAAACTCAATCCTACATTGGATTTCACCACTTGTTTTATTAATTATTTTGAAAATGGAACTTTTCAGATTCCATTGTGTACTATGATCATGTTTAGGTAGTTTTGGGTATAATGATTAAGGTGTATATCTATGTTTCATTTAACTGAAGTCCCCTCATTTTGAGTAGGCTAGACATTACATAAAAAAAATAGATTTTATTTTTTCCTTTTGTACATTTTTTATGCACACATCCATTCTATTGGGGTGGTATTATAGATATATCCATGAATTATATCCAGTTGTTTTACATTTTATCATTGTGTAGGCTTGGAAATGTGTGCATGTTCACATGTAATGAAGGTAAATTCATCCCATGTGTAATTTATTCCTTCATGATTATAGTCACCATCCCCTATTCTATTATAGGTGGGTTTGGGGTAGTTATGTCTCGAGCCCTGTCGGGTCTAATCATGACAGTAAAAAGATAGTTTGTAATGTAATAACAAGGAAAATATAGCATAAATATGAAGGGTGAGGTGTAATGAATAAGAGAAACAATGAATTGAAATATTGATTAAAATAATCAAGAGGTATGCATCATTGTATAGATAATTTTGATACTAATAAAAAATATAAAACTTCTGGGATTTGGGGAAATATCTATTCAGAGAAACCACAATAATGGAAATAATAACATTAAACTTCATTGAAACACCATCCTCTACAAAATCTATCATAAAATTCACATAATTTGAATCAAATTAAAAATAATTCTCTCAATTCCATGATAAATCAATTGATCACCAAAAAATAAGATCTTAATCACCTCAAGATTCCAAAGGGAAGA
Source organism: Viscum album (assembly GCA_963277665.1). Taxonomy (NCBI): domain Eukaryota; kingdom Viridiplantae; phylum Streptophyta; class Magnoliopsida; order Santalales; family Viscaceae; genus Viscum; species Viscum album. The sequence continues at coordinate 1,438,413,080 of OY728133.1, read as the reverse complement.
AATGAGTCAAGATAATTCTCCATAAAATAATGAGTCTTATCAATGATAAAGAATATAAATTCATGTCAAGGATAATAATATTCCCTACATGATCTAATGAAATTATGAAATAAAACATAATTAGGTTTTACACCATCAATGTCAAGAAACCTAGCTAGGTAATCCCCACAATCATAGAAACTTTTATATCAGAATTTTTTTTCACACCATCCTCATTTATTGGGATTAAATCAAGTAAATACCTTTGAATTCCTAGTTTATTTCCCAATATACCTTGAATAATATTTCTTATCTCTATAGAGATCATATAACCTTTTATATAATATTTTTTTCATAGCATCCTCACTTATCGGGACTAAATCAAGGCAATTCTTATAAATTCCATGTTTATTTCCCAATAGACCCTGAATAATATCTTATATCTTTTAATAGTTAAGAAAAACATCTTCATCATGCCATAAATTTCTATAAAACCCTAATTTGTAGCCTATAGTGATGAAAAAACATCCTAAGAAAGATAATAGATAAGTGAATGAGTTAAAAGGGTAATTAAATACCTATAAAAATAATCTATGTTCTATCATAAATAAAATGATATAGTAGAATAAAAATTAAAAAAACGACTACATAAAATGTTTCATTAAGATGATGAAACAAATATAGGAAAGAATTGTAAGATTATCTAAAATATAATATTAGAGGGGAATTAGTGGAAGGATTTATGGGGTAATTAGTAGAAATAAATATCTCAAAGAGGTTGAATCCATGGTATGCGGTAAGGGACTTTTAGTGAAAAGGAGGAATCCTTTATGACCAAGATTTTTTAGGATTAGAACATAGATTGTTATTGTGTTTTAATGACTAGAGTCCTCCATATGGTAATAATGGTAATTTTAATCTAGAAATTGACCTAAAAATACTCCTTATAGTTTCTTTTCTACCTAAGAGAATTGTTACCCTTGTAAATTTGTAATTGTTATTTTATAAGATTGACCAAATTATTGGATATTTAATATTTATTATAATGACTATATTGTGTCCAATGTGGGAAATTTTGCCTATATGATGTTTAATTCTCTTATATGGTTATCATTCTTCTACTGTCCATTTTTTATTGTAAATAAATAATTAATTGAGGACCTTGTAAACAAGTTGGCAAGAAATAAATTATGTTTTAAATCCCATTCTATGGGGCTATCCATCAATGAATCACCGTGAACACATGATAGAAATGTAATTGGGAGGGTAGAGTAAAGTGATGGTATATGATGAATGAAGGTCCTAAATTGTATCATGGATGAATATAATAAGGATTTAAGTGATCAAATTGACGTTATGGAATTGGAATCTTAGATACATGGCCTTATTTATGACTAATTTAGAGTTCTATATGTGAAAATTTCAGAAATTAGTTTCTATTATTTTTCTCATCCTCATATATCATTTTTCTATTTTTAATGAGTTTCTCCCCATTGAATTTAATAAAGAATCTAGAGAATTATATTTTTTAAATTCTTTAACCTACTGTGGTCTTCATTAAATATAAATAATGTTATTGTTTAATGGGTATTGATAATTTTTCCGCCCGATACACCTTTAATCAATATTAGTTATTTCTAAAAATAATGATCACTATTAGCCTTCACCTTGGTCATTGGATCGATGGGGATGATGCATGTTCATTAATATACAATTATGTGATGGGAAAAAATTAAATTATGATAAAAAATAGAAAATAAGTTGTACACGGGATCATTGTGAGGGTATATGTTTTTAGGGACACATCATAAATGATGTGAAGTGTAGATTTGTTGAAATCTGTTATACATAGATAATTAGTCTTGAAATTTTTATCCACGAGTTATGGTGGTAAATATTCAAAAATTATAAGGATCATATTTTAGAGTAGTGATTAATAAAGGGGGATTTAGGAAAATAATGATAATGTATTAAAAAATTAATTAGAATCTTTAATATGGAATAATAATATAGCCACGCTATATGTAGTTCTAGAAAAAACTATAACACCCTCAAGATTTTAAAAGAATAAAATTAAGTTCGATAGAAACAATTATTGGAAACCCGATTTTTATATAAGAATGTGAAAACCTAAGACATTAAGGTATATTTATTTTTAGGTAAATATAATCTCTTTTATTTATTTACATATACACAACCATGAGTTTTTTATTGTTCGATAGCATATATGAGATGCAACACATAACTTAAACTAGCCAGAATATCTATGACTCTTATACCATATCCATTCAATTGGGTGGTATAAATGGTATTCACTAATTTTATATATATATATATATATATCTAACATAATATTATTTGTTTTATAAATTAGTGTTGAATAATTATTCAATTTCATGTAAATTAATTTTTTTCTTCAAAAATATTTTTTCCTCAAAAGTGATTAATATTTACTATATTGAAAAGTAATATAACTAATTTCTAAAAAAATGGAAAATATATTTAATTAAATGAATGTTAATTTTGAAATTAGAATATCTAAATTTAAATTTGGTTATTTTTTGTTAAATTTTGAATAATATTATGGTTTCAGTGAATTATGAAAAATATTATTTTTGAAGAAATAAAATTTCCTTTCAATATATTAAGTAAATTTAATTTTACAATTTTTTTTTAATTTTTTTTATATTTATGAAGTATTAAATTATTACATTTTATTGAATTTATTTATTTAAATCACCTATATATGTAATTTTCATAAAATATTAGTTTTGCGTTCATAAATGGATTTTTTCCAAACAGTTTCAAGGTTCCTAATTTTTCTAAATACTAAATAACTAAAATAAAAAATTTAATAATTATATGAATAAAATTTAATGATTATGTGAAAACAAATATTTTATTTTATTTATACAGTAATTATTATTTGTCATTGAGTTAATATAAAATCATCTGTTTCTTGAAAAATACACTTCTTTAAAGACAAATTTTTCATCAAGTCTAAGGGTTTATTTTAATAAAAATAATCTTATTATGTGAATAAAATTTTTTAAAATGGATCCCATGCTTTGAATATAAAATGTATATATTATATAATAATTTTAACATAATATTTTACAACAATGTATTTGGTGAATGAAAAATATAAATTATCATATTTAAGGTAAAAATGAATTTATCAAGGGTTAAACTAAAAAGGTAAGTGTATTTTTTCCAATTAAACATAAATATTAAATCATATTATATGGCCATAATTTAAAATTATACATAAAAAATAAGATTATATGTTATTTTTTTTTTGATTTTCTAATGGGAATGCCTTCATCATTTTTTGTTCTTCTGGGAAATTTCCAACTACTTTTTTTTAGCGTTCGTCTCCCAACTAATAAAACTCCAACAACAATCCCTTCCAGTTAAAAATTCAGAGAACCTATAGTCAAAAAATACCTACCCAAACACAATCCTATCATGAAAAATAAAAACTAATAGTTCCTATATTGATAAAAATACCCTCTTAATAAGGCTTTTAGGTCATACCTAAGGAGGTTGTTCTAATAAGATGTATCATGCTTTATCAAGAATCGTTATTTCATTTATTCTTCTACCTTCTTAAAATATTAATTAATTCAAAATATATAATATCAATAGTATATACCACACACTATGATTTTATTATGTTAATTTAATAATCAAAATAAATATACTCTTCTATCAAATTTAAATATGAAATCATTATTCGTGTATGGGATGGTCTACCTCCATGCAAACCGACGTAATTATTTTTCCATCATATAATCTATAATATTTTTATAATGATGTATTTAAGTTAAATATATGATTTTTATAAAAAACTATACTTTGGTTTATATGATATAACATATAACTTTTAAATTTCCATTATTTTCATATTTGAAACCATCTCTCATGTGCATGGTGAACTAGAACCATATAAAATGATGTGATTATTTTTCTCTATCCCATTGCATGGATATAATTAAGTAGATTTTTAATTAATATATGTGATATTAATAAAATATTTTTTACATTATTTTAATATATATCATTATGATAAGATAATATATCATTTTCTTTCTTACAGTAAAAAATGACAACTTCGTTAATGTGCATGTGTCGATTATCATATCCATGACGTGATATGATATTTTTCATCAAAAAAAAACATAGAAGATAAAAATAAGTATATATAATGAATTAATTTTGTATTTATTATGTTATTTTCATTTTTTGAATATATTATATTATATTCCTTCATTACATATTGATCATTGAAAAATAGTAATGCCACCCATGCATATCAATAACCTACAGTCTCCATAAGTGTAACATAGTTCATTTTTCATTACCATATTTATTGATTCATTTAAATAGTATAATTAATGTTGAATTGTGATAAATAAATCAATATTATTATTATAAATATTTTAAATTCAGGAACTCTTTGAACATGTTCAACAAACTAATGACATTCTGAAATAATGAATAAAATTTCCCCAAAATACCTGATGTGGCCCGAACTAATTATATATCTATATATTTAAATAAACATTAAAATAAATGACTTAATTATAAGATAAAATCAGGGATTTATTTAGAATGTAAATTAATTTATTTAATATTATTATACATGATTTAAACGACACACATGGACTATCTTCCCTCAAGGGAAGCGGTTTTAATATAAATTTTGTTTATGTGAGAGATATTCCATTCTCAGAACTAATTTTTTTTAATCGGTGTATATAAAAACCATAATTTTATTTTATATTATAAATAAAGTAATTTGGATTTGTGAAACCATATGAGGTTCTTTCATTTATGATATTTTTATCTTGAGATTACCAAAACACTAAGCCACTTAAACTCAATGTTTCGTCAATGATGAATTTTATCGTTTTATATAACTAATTTATTCTTATTTTGTATATAACTCCCCTTATACATACAATGTCAATAATACTTCAAACATCATGGTATTTTAATTTTCCATTTTAAATATTTTATCCAAGGGGGTTTGAATTAAATGTTTCCCATGTGGTAAAAAATTTCATAACTCAATTTATTTTCATTGGGTTATATTGCTTCCTCATTGTATTTGATATCATATTATTTTTTGAGTAATTAATTTTACATAATTTATTTTTTATTTACAATATATATTTGTAAATATAAATTTGATAGACATAATTATTCAATAATTAATTCTCAAAATCAAAAGTGTAATTTTTTTATTTAGTATTGATCTCAAAATCAATTTTTAAGAGACATACATTTAAGATATGAACTGATATTATTTTTTGTCGTGTATTTACTAAAATGACAAATTATTTAATGAAAATAATTATTTTCATGATATATGATGAATAATTTGATTTTATTTTTTCATTTTTCATATGGTTTAAAGTAGTAATACAATGTAAAAGGATTTATGTTAAAATTATATTTGAATCAGGATTATTTATTTTCAAGTTTTCATTAGTGGAAATAATAAGATCGTAATATTTAGACCCACATATCACTCATATATAATTTTTATTAATGTTTTTAGCATGTTTTATTTCCTTTTTTTCCCTTCTTTATTCATGAAACATTTCGAATTTTTATTGTAAGTTATATAGATCTCTTAATTTCTTTTAAATTGATTGTCTTTATCTTCCACAAAAAAGTTTTATGAAATTTTTTAAATAAATTTATTTAAAAAATAAATAATTTAATAATTCTATTTTCCATGGTCTTTCACATTATTTTATCTTATTCTAAAATAATACTTCTAAATTTATTCAAAATTGGTCTTCGCTGAATCCCATCTACAAAATGTTTTGAAAAGAATGTTTTTTAACCCATAAAAAATGAATAATTTTTCCAAATTTCATGACTATTATTTCCATTAAACATTTAATTATACATTTACAATCGTTTTTTTAGAAACTTTATTTTTTCAATATGTTGTTAATTTTATTTTATAAAAGTTATTTTCCAAATTAAATTATTAAATACCTCATTAATATTTTGAATAATATTTTAAAAGTATTTACATTTATCAACATCAACAACACTTTATGATTTATAAAATCTACTAAGAATCTGTCGGATTAATACAATCCATATTCATTCAATAGAATAAATTTTATATTGGCATCAATTGCATTTCTTTTCTATGGTAAAATCATGTAATTAAATAACAATGATTGTTGTTTTGTCGAAAGGAGAATGATTCCAAATGTGTTTATCATAAGTGGTATTTCCAAAATTTAAATTTCCATGGGTTTCCATAATATAACTTTTAATATGGGTTTACAAAAATATCAACCAATGATCCTATTATATCTTATACAATGGGTAAACCTAGATAGCACAGGGATATCTTCATTTAAATTATATGATAGGTCGGCCCTGATAGTTCTCCAATTCATTTGTTAATGTTCCGTATATTTATAGGATATAAATAACGAGTTGTGGAAACCAAGTACAAGAAACACAAATCTAGTGTTTACCACAAATAATTTGGCATAATATACAAGTAAATTTCATCTTAAAATACTAAATAGTTTAATAGACTTGTAAAACCATATACATAAATTAGTATTTTTAAAAAAAGAATACACTAAATAATTTTTTTTAAATGATAAATAATTTATTCCTTATATTGTATCCTCCAATGTATTGATTTTTACACTTAATTAAATCATGGGGAAAGGAAACATATTAAGGGTGATCTCAAATTCTCTGTATTCGTAATGTTCCGTAGAAGAAATAATAAATCAATGGAAATAGTAATTATAATAACTTAATAATTGATGACACATTGCATGTAATAAATAAAAAATAAGGGGTTGTATAAACAATATATATAGGTAAATAACTAAAAACACATTTTATTTAAATAACTAGAAAAGAAAAAAACTCAATATTTAAAGGCATGAAATCAAAAAAATTGATATTTTACCAATGAACTAATAATTAAATGAATCCATAGATATTTTGACACAAAGTCTTGTAGATATATAATAATTACTAAATATAAATTATTAAATTATTAATTAATCGACATTCCGATGTACATAGTACATTTACCATTAAGATGTATTCTCAAGATAGTTTAATATAGTCAGATTTGGCCAACCGATTTATCTCATGATACTAGTGATGCATCGAGGGGCTCTCTATAACTAGGTCCAACCCATATCATACTTTTCCAAATAATTCCTCATATATGAAATAATAAATTTAAAAATGTTCATTATCAAATATTCATATGAATTAGAAGATTCAGATTTATCATTATTTACCTGGTTAATCAAATTCATAGAAGGTATACACCATATTTAATATTGTTATATGGCTTATGCAATGAACACATCCATGATAAATGGTTTGGATAATTTTGGGTGATATATTTTCAAATGAATATTTCATGTTGAATAACAAAGTAATCAATGTATTGAATATCAATACTATCCTTCAAAAATGGAGTTATAAATCATCCAGATGAAGAATAAGGATGGTATAAATACACAATGTCCAATGTGAAGTAAAATAACGTTTTTGTCACTGATTAATGACAATAATATAAAAATATTTTTTTGATATTTTTTTTGTAAAATATGCTTTTTTATGTTGGAAAACATTTTAAAAATACTTTTATAGTAAAATCACTTTTTGAAAACATTTTATTTAAAAATAATCACTTTATATCTGAAAGTGAATAATTGAATAAATAATTGTGGGTAAATATATTCATTCCACGAGAGGTAAAAAGTCATTTATTTTTCACGGTAAAAAGGATAGAAATATCCGTTACTAAAAAATGACAACATTAATAGTGTAAAATATATGATAAAATAAAAAGGTAAATATTTCATGAATTTATCATTTGGTAAAGGTTAAAAAAAATATAATCCCACTATAGAAAACTATGTTTTTAGAAGAAATTAGGTTCTCCAACTAAATAGTATAATGAAGTTGGGTTTTCTTAAAAACATTTTCTTAAATGTTTTGACTTCCACATAGTAAAACAATTGCACTATTACATTAATAATGTTACAAAAAACATATTAGAATAAAATAAAATGGTTTATTAAAATATTATCAAATATTATAATCTTATTGAATTTCAAGTCTAAATAATCACTAATAAATTGGCATTATAATGTAATCCATGGAAATGATTATAACACTAATGTGAGATTAAATCAATGAATAGATTATGTGCATGAACAATAAATCCCCATAAAAGAATTATAAATACATAAATTCTTAGTAAAAATCTATTATATAAAAAATAATTAATTATTAATGAAAAATAGGAAGTAATACAACTCATTGAAATGGAATTGACCTATGTATTGTTTTACCACTTGGTAACATTATGTGTAAATCAACTTTTATAAAATATTTACAATTTAATCTCAAAATATCATGAATAATTAATGATTCATGATATTAAATGAAAAAGTGGAAGTATATAATCCATATATATGAAATAAGGTGAATAATAATAATTTATTCCCCATATAATTGAAATAAAATTGAAATATCATTCAAATTATTCACGAGGAAAATAATCAATAAAAATTCAATGTGCCCCATACCACTATAAAACTTTGGAATTTTAATCATCATAAAGGAATAAAATGAAATTAAATTTGTAAATACCATGAACATATAATGATTCATGATATAATATATCAATTGGGGTAGCAGATACACTACTATAATGATAATAGTTGTCAAAATGGTGTATTCCTCACGGAAAGAAAAGTGACACGAGAATAAATTGCCTTGCATTCCATTTTTTGGGTGAACATTATTTAAAAACCTATATAATGGTTTCAAACATATAAATATCTTATATAAAAACAATACACATATTTATAAAACCTTATATTAACTTCTTATAATATTTCATTACCCATATTTTTAATCATCCATTATTTTCACCATTTTGTTTTTAATTTCCTAGTTTGTAATGTATGATTAATCTTGTTATTTTTTATTATTGTTTTGGATCATGGATTCATCATATCATGAATTTAGACCATGATTTTAATATAATATATAATAACTATATATTTATTTAAAGAACTCAATTTTTTTGAGATAGTAAATGAAATTCAATGTTCATGGATATGGTAGGTCGTATGCATTCATGAACACTACTTTTATTTCATTATTATATTTTTAATGATTAAAATTAATTGATAAATATATGTACATTATAATTATTTAATCATATATATTTCATACATGTTACATATTTTCATTTAAAGCATATTTTAAACATTCCATATAAAGAGTGAATGAATCACGTCACATTGAGGAGGTGGTAGTCCAACTCCAAAAGACAATGTTATCATATTTGAAAAATTTGTATACATTAAAGTATTGGTTATATAATAATTAAAAACTATATACATTAAATATAATATATATATCATATATAAAAAATTATACATCATAATTCCTAGCTTTGAGAGGTGGTAAATGAAACACGAATGATATAATTTTGTAATGTGCTAGGTCGATGAACACATAAATGGTCAGTTTGTTACCCAGTATATGGTAGTGTGTGTATATGTATTTAAAAACAAAATAATAAAAAATTAACTATATATTAATTAAACTTTAGTTATTATAAAATCATGTAATAAGAATAATTTATGGGGTGAGTAATGAAAATAAAACAATGATCATGAGGAAGGATGTTACATATTATTCAGGTAACCCCTTTTTCTTTTCACAAATATGATTGCTTGGATGGATTTATTCCCAAGGTGATGATTATAAGCATAGGGGATGGTTTTTATGTTCTATTTGGGAAGACGATATTTTAACCAATGTGGCATGAGAGTTTTGAGGATGTGGTAGGGTTGAGTGACTTTATATATATGAGGAGGAGTGTAATTCATGTAGATTTTTAAAAATGGAATTCAATTATTGTTTACCAAATTTAATGCAGCTCCATTAATGAATAAATTCTATAAAATCAATTATAGTGCCTAAATATGTATAGTAAATGTTTTTTTTATAATTGTCAATGACATTTTGTATCTTAATTATATGGTTTAGTTGTAATGAACTATATTTTTTAATTTAATTTTTTTTAATTATATGGAAAAATACGAGGCCGTGAAAATTGATGGTGTGTGATTCCCAGGCCCGGTGTGCCTGGAATGAATTTTTGAACTTTTTTTCAGATACGTTCAGTGAATGTTTGAGCGTCATTTTTTGTAACTTTTGAACTGGTGTGAGGAATAGAAATATGATGGCACCGTTGAACTCGCAGCACCAATATTCACTTATGGATACCTTCACCTCGACCGCAGTTTGTTGAGGGTGAAAATTATTAATCGACATTTTTGTGGGAGAAAATAAAATAAACATGCTTTATTTTATTTTTGATAATGAAACCTCCCATTTTGAATTTGGTGGTGGGGACCACATGAACCCCTCTTAATATAAGGTTAACCCTTACAATTCACCAAAGTTAATGTTCCAAATCCATTTCAATTAATGTTCCATCTCTTTTTGTTTAATTAATAAACATAATCATATTAATTTTTCCCCACCCCTTTCATGGAAGAAGTCATTGGCAATGGAAATGGGCACTTCAGAGAACCTTTGGAGAAATATCCTTTGTCTAAGAACGACTTTCGAATGAAGAATGAAGAACTGACATCGGAAGAGTCCTGTGGGAGCGATGTATGACAAAGTCCCTTTCATCAAATTCATCTTCTTCCTCATAAAATATCCAACGAATGTTAAGGTAGGGGATTTATATTTAATTATGATGGAATATATTTGACAATTCTTCACATTATGGATTCACAACGATGATATCCAAACTAACATGGTCATCGTTCTACACATATATGTTGCCCCTATATCTATTGTTCTTTGCGAATTCTTCGTGAGTTCATCAAGGGAAAAAAATTAATGATTCTAGAAACCAAAAGTTTTGTTGAGCATGACATATAGACGTGGATCCCTTGACACAAGGATTGAAAATATGTCGTAGTCATATTATTCGGTCGTGGAACGAAGTAGTGAAGGATCACAGAAGAAGGTGGCGGACTACACCTTGTCGGGTGAAAGGAATGGTGGCGGTGCGCGTCCGTGCCACTGGTTGAGCAGGAGGCCATGGTCCATCGGCCGCGGTAGAGTATGGTGGCAGTCATCATTTGGCCTGCCATGTGGCGGAGTGGTGGCATACGTCTGTGACACAAGTGGAGTAGGAGGCCGCAACCGCTGGGCAACCATAGAGGCCGAACGATGGACGACACCTAGCCGGTCGTGAAGGATAGTGATGCAATCGTGCCGTTGGGAGGTGGAGGACTGGTCGGAAAACTAGTCAGCCTTAGCACACCATGTAGGAAATGCTATGGTGGGTCCCACTTCCAAAAACTGAAATGCCATTTGGCCATTCAGGTGACCTGGGAGGGGAATCCCTCCCAGGCGTCAGGAAGAGAGGACCCCGCAATGGTGGTCCACCTGACCGCGGGCTACACCGCAGGGCGCCAACCCAGCCGCACCCAGTGGGCTCCGCCCGGTGGGTCTCACCACCGTGCTGCACCCTATGGGACGCGCCACCGGGTCGTGCCCAGTGAGCCGGGCCGGGCTGCCCCCTGCGCTTGTCGGGCTAGGCAGAACCATGGCCCAGTAGGCTGGGCCCTCCATGGACTAGGCCAAATTGGGTGACCCAAACTAGGACAGGTCTGACCAGACCAGGTTGGGCCGGGTTGGTCCGACTAGGTCAGACCGGACCTAGGGCCCTCTATACCCAGATACGCCTTTATGGACATATCATGATAAATATGTGTCTGTTTGATGAAGCGTCTACGGGACCTAAATCCTTGGATCGAGAAAGTCCTTTTACTATACTTCAATTGTGTTTTGGATATCGTTTAAGTATGGTTGGGTTGGAAAGAACCCCAAATCCAACCGGACCCTCATAGCAGAAGCACTAATAACATATAGACACGATGTTCGATTGACGCACCATCTATTCTGTTGGGTCCCGTATGACACGATAGACCATTTGGATACTTCTCCATGGGATTTATTGGCATTTTAGGTATGACCAATATCATGGGGGATAGATTCTACGGAACTCAAGCACACCACGTGTGAGGAATCTAGTGGATGGGAGTGAAGTGGAGGTTGGAGGCCGATAATACAGAGGTTAGTTAACTATCAGATCTGGGTGGGTCAGATACTATGTGGGTCATTGTGGGGGTTAGTACCTATTGATCTTGTGTGGGTCAGCGCTCAGTAATCCTATGTTGGTCAGCATATACGAATCCTGTGTGGGTCAGCGCTCAGCGATCCTATGGGGGTCAATGCATATTGATCATCTATTGGTCAGATCCTTTGTGGGTCACCGCTCAGTGATCCTATGTGCCTCATCAAGAACTGATCATGTATGGGTCAGATCCTATGTGGTTCATTGTGGGGGTTAGTACATATTGATCCTTTGTGAGTCAGACTCTGTATAATCATCAATAGTGCCTCTTGATAGAATAATATGATCAAGCTATGCGACTAATCATATATAATTCTATAATTCAATGAAATCCTGGTGTGCGTTGAGTCTTATATCTTTGTGGTGTACCTTTGTGGATGTATATCTTTGTGGTGTAACCTGTGTGGTAATATTACCTTCATGGTGTCACATTAATGATATTCTTTCCTCTTATGGGAGATGAGTAATTCTTGATAACATAGTTATATGTATGGGTATATACCTATGCAGGGATTGATTGATTTTTCCATGCTATAGGGTTTTTCCATCATGGAATTAAGAGACCTTCGGCCGTCTTGGGGCCCCTACTGAGTATTGTTATACTCAACACCACACGGGATGTTCCCACACCTTATTGTGTCTTGTGTAGACGATGGAAAATGCTGACTGAGGATGCGGGTACCAGGATTGGAGACTGCTCAGACGTGGACCTTAAATGAGGCATACTGTAGAGGTAACTGTTTGAGAGATTTACCTACCCTTTAGGTAGGATCCTTGGTGGGTGTTCGTCGGAGCTGTTCTCAGTTTTACTTGTACTTTCTTGTTAGACTTTTAAATACTAGTTGGGAATGTATTCTCCCCCCTTTACATTCTGCACAAACTCTTTTTACTTTATATATTACCTTGTGGTTGTATCTTTCTATGTTCATAATTCAGGTGAGTTTTCAATTTATAATGTAAATACCATCTTTTTTTAGGGAATACGCCTTTCGGTGCTAGTCTCCATCCACTGGCCTATAGAAGGTAGGCTTGGGTTAGTCACAACATGTGCCTCAGGGTACGGTTTATGACAAATTGGTATTAGAGGAGTTCGATAATTTCGATGAACTAGGACTCTGATCTTTTCTATGTGGAAGTAGTGTTAATGTGGTTACTATTGTTTTCGGTTTGTGGAATGCATTGTTGGTGCAGAAACCAATGTATCAGTACACTAGGACCCTAACCTTTGATTTCTAACTTAGTGCATGAAAACATTGATTGCGTAAGTGTTTTTGAAAAGTTTTCATTGTGATATCTTTGAGTCAGCTCCCCAGTTACAAACATAATAACTCTGGAACACCTATTTCTTTTTTGGATTCCTCCAAACAAATAGCCATCCAGGCTTACGGGTATAGTACGTGATGAAAGCCCACCAAGCGACGATGATTCAGTGTAGGGCCCCCTTTTGGCAGTTGTACCATCGGGTGGTGTACCAGCAGCACCACTACCCGTTGTGCAGTCGTTTCCACCGGCCCTACTATTAGAGAATGCATGCCACGTGATCATGTTACACATGTTTCATTACCTGGGGCCACAATGGTTCTGGGGAAAGACAAATCTATCGGCAGTTGAGTATCGGATGGATAATGTGGTTTGATTTTTCAAACTGGTAGGGACACTAGTTGATCACACGATGATCCTTGTTGATAGTCTTCTTCAGGGAGCAATGGGTAGACGGTGGAGCTTGATGCTTCATGTTCAAGACGAGGTGACTCTCATTTGGGTGGACTTTGATAGTCTTCTTAGGATAGTGTAAATCCCATCAACCCTACACAAAGTCTGTGTACACAAGTTTATCCACTTGAACCATGGTAGCATGACTAGGGCTCAGTATTCAGCGAGGTTCACTGACCTCTCATGAAAATCCACTGACATGGTGCAAGACCTTTTCTTCAGGTCCCAAACCATTGAGCGGGGGCTCATTTGGGATATTACTGCATCAATGGGTTCTATAAACATCACGATGCAGTTGGGGGCGTTAGATCGTGCACTCTTAGTGGAGAGCGTCCTTGCTGAGCAGTCACCGACAACGAGACCCACCACTGTACGACACGTTGCAGAGTCATCGGCAGCTGGAAAAATACAAGTGACATAGATGTCCAAGTGGACCATAACTACTGGTGGACGACCGCATGATACATGGTCAGTGGTGTGGGGCTCTCGAGACAGAGCATGACTGACGGTGAACATGAAGTGTTATCCGTGCGGCGGGCAAGGTCACATGGCTCACGACTGCCAGACCCACCAAACGGACAATTAGTATATGGTTGAATGACAACTTGGGAAGAAGCAAAGATTTGATCTTGGAGGTCTACAGGTTTGAGCTGGATGTGACAGAGGATTAGGCCATGCAACAAGCCATGAGTGGTGATTCGAGGTTCTACCTCTACAACCACTAGGTGGTCCACCCCGACCAAAGGGAACCGGTGGTCCTCCCCAACCCCAGAGAGTAGGTGGATAGGGATGATCTCAGCTCTAGGAAGTTGAGGCTTATGACCATATAACTCTAGAGATTATATGTGGTATGATATGTGTCTATTCCACCCTAGATCCAGTACTTATAGACATAGGTGCCAGTAACTCATTTATTTCCACGACCCTCATTGGAAGCTCAAAGATTTTTTATGGAGCCTTTTTCTCGATCATTATGGCTAAAGTCCATACATAAGTAGAATAAATGACTAATAACCGGTTCTTGTAGTGTGAGAATACTCTTGTAGGATAGACCTTCGGCTGGGATCTTCTAGTAGGGGCGTGGAGGCATTACGATGTCATCTTTTTCATGGAATGGTAATCCATAGTCCATGGTCATAATAACTATTTTTGATGCATAGTACTGTGTGTATACACAGAAGGGACCAGGTTTTCCTTCACTGGCTAGAAGGGAACCTTTTCAATGCTGGATGGACATACCTGGAGGAGGGTGCATTTGATCAAACATTAGTTGTCTAGCCTTACCATCAGAGAAGTTTATGTATAGATTAAGATCTATCCTATAGAGGTGGACCAATAAGCTGATGTTTTACATGATGACGTTACGAGTCTATCTACTCACAGATAGGTGGACTTTTACATTTACTTATACCCTAGGACGACACCGATATCTACACCAGCATATTTGATGGTTCTCATGGAGCTTCGAGAGGTACATATACAACTGGAGGTCTTGTAAAACATGGTAATCCTTAGGCCTAGTGTTTTTCCTTTGTCAGCCCCCATTTTGTTCAACATGATTGTGTATGGGAGTTTGAGGCTATGTCGGTACAATAGACTCTAGAACTAGGGTACCGTGACGAAAAAGTTCCCACTCCCAAGGATTGATGATCTCTTTGATCAGCTAAAGGGGTGACAATGGTTTTCAAAGATAGTCCTCAGATCACGCTATCACCAGCTCACAGTACAAGACAAGGATGTGTTCAAGACAACCTCCAGATGTCGGTATAGACAATATGAGTTCATGGTTATTCCATTCAGTGAGGAAAACACCACAACAGTGTTTATGCGACTCATCAATAGGATCTTCCTGCTATACCGTGATCACTTTATGGTAGTCTTTATTGATGACGTCTTGATATACTCAGTGATAGTGGAGGATCATGAATATCATCTACAGATAGTTCTGGAAACACTTTTTGAGCTCCAGTTTTATGGTAAGCATTCAATGTTCCAGTTCTGAATCCGAGAGGTTCACTTCTTGGGACACATAATCTCAGAGGCTGGTGTTTACATGGATCATGCGAAGATTGAGGCTGTGCTTTCTTGAGATCCCCTGAGGAGTGTGGCGGAGGTGAACAGTTTCCTAGGATTGGATGGTTACTACAAGAGGTTTGTGGCTGACATTTCCACAGTTATGGCACCCTTATCAGCATTGATGATGAAGGGGAAACCCTTCATGTGGTCGTAGAGATTACAACAGTGTTTCCATGAGCTGAGGCAGATACTGAAGAATGCCGCCATCTTGAACCTACCGGAGGAGGGCATTGGGTGAGCAATCTTCTGCGACGCATTAGGGGCCGGACATTGATTTTCCCTATTGTAGTGGTGAGCAATGATCATGTATGGTTCTCAATAGCTGAGAAAACATGGGAAGAACTACACTTCCCACGACCACATGTTAGAAGCAGTGGTATTCACTTTGAAGATGTGGCGACCATACTGGATGGGTGAACGATTTGTAGTCTACCCTGATCACAAGAGTCTCAGGTATATCTTCCCTCAGAAAGACCTGAAACTGAGACAACAGAGATGGCTTGAGTTCCTCTAGGACTCTGACTTCATGATAGTCTATACTCTTGGGAAGAGTAATGTAGTAGTATATTCACTCATCATGTGATCTGGTATGCAGTTTCTGAGTGAGGCCACAGAGCAGCTAATCTCCTTGCAAATACCCTATGTGGATCGAGATGGAGTAGCTTATCTTCAGTCTCTAACAGTCACTCCCCAACTCCTCCAGCGAGTTAGGGAGGCACAAATTGAAGACACTGATTGTGATTCTCAAAGTGCTCATATATCTATAGGACAGGTTCGTAATTGATTTTTTTGAAGGTGGAGAGAACATCATCCTCTTCAATGGATGTACTATGGTACAAACGATGCTATGAGAGGAACTGTTGGGGGAGTTCCGAATCGTCCCCTCTAGAGGTACATCCAGGTGTGGAAAAGATGTACTAGGTTCTTCGGTGTTAGTACTGGTGGTGGGGAATGAAGATAGTGTTGGAAGACGTTGTCTCACAGTGCCTCACTTGTCAGAAATTGAAGGCAGACCATCAGGTTCTAGCAGGATTAGTCTAGCCACTTGAGGTTCCAAAGTGGATGTCAGATGGAATGAACATGGAGTTCCTGAAAGGACTTCCACGCACGACAAGGGTCATGATTCTATCTGGGAAATTGTTGAATGACTCACCATGTTGGCCCACTTCCTACCTATTAGAGAGAACGGATCAGTATAGAGTTTGGGACGACTCATCATGTAGGAGATTGTATGGCTTCATGGAGTGATATCTATTATTTTCCAAGATCATGACACATGTATCACTTTTTGTCTATGGAATGGGTTTCAAGAGGCGTTTATGACATAGCTTTAGTTGAGCACTACCTTCCATCCTAAGACAGATGGTCAGTCAGAGCGAACTATTCATACCCTCGAGGACATTCAACATGCTGGCGTCCTCAATTTCGTCCGCTGCTGGGAGGACCACTTGAAACTGGTGGATTTCACGTACAACAACAGATTCCACTCCACCATTGGTATGGAACAAATCAAGGAATTGTACAGATGACCTAACAGATCTCCTCTGTGCTGGACTGACCCAGGGGAGTCAGCACTCATGGGGCCATAGGATGTACATACTACCACGGAGAAGGTGTTGATCATCCTGGAGTAGATGAAGACTGCACAGAGCAAACAAAAGTCTTATAATTGTTGAGTCAATAAGGTTTTCCTTATGACTTTTTCATTCCTTATTGTTTTGAAAATCACAAACACCTTATGAATAAGAAAATCTATATTTTAATTCTATATGGAAAATTTCCTTCCTTAGATAAATTTATCCTAACCTAAATTTTCTTATACATAGAAATATTTTTCTTAAGTATAAAAATATAATTCATACCCAAAAACCTTGGAATAATATAATTCTAAGGTATGAAACATTCTATTTTAGGATCCAAATTCTGGATAAGAACATAAACAAAGTTCAACTCCGAATTCTGGATGTGAACTGTAATGAAGTTCCACTCCGAATTCTGGATACGAACTCTAACAAAGTTCATCTATGAATTATGTATGTGAACTATAATGAAGTTCCACTCTGAATTCTTGATACGAACTATAACAAATTTCCATGCCAAATTCTTGATGTGAACTATAATGAAGTTTCACTCTGAATTATGGATGTCAACTGTAATGAAGTTCCACTCCAAATTCTGGATACGAACTCTAAAAAAGTTCAAACTCTGAATTCTGGACTCCGAAATATTACTATTTAGACTCCAACATTTTATTACTTCGACTCCGAACTTTTACTAGTTCGACTCTGAAGTTTTACTAGTTCGACTCCGAACTATTACTAAGTTCGACTACGAACATTTATTTGTTCGACTCCGAATATTTACTAGTTCAACTCCTATCATTTACTAGTTCAAATCCGAACTTATATGAGTTCGAATATGAACTTCTACAAGTTCAACTCCGAACTCCGAATGTTCATATTCTGAACACTGGTGAAACTAGACTCCGAATTTCCTTATAAATTCATACTTTGGATTTCCATATAATTCAGGTTCTAAATTCATTTAAAATAGAATCTGAATATCCTTTTTATTATAGACTCTGAATTCCATTTTGGTTAGACTCCAATATTTTAATTACTTATACTCTGAACTTCTTTCTTATACATACACTCGTTTCATTATAAAATAATGTTGTGCAATCAGTTACACATGTTTTTTTATAAATTGATGTCGTCCATTCTGTTTCTATCTAACCATTGGTTGAGTTACACGTGTATAGGTCCCTCAAAATTTAAAGGATATTATGATCGTTGGAGGAGGGAGCCGACCTTTCCAACTGTTCCAATAAATAAGAGCTCAATTGAAAGAGCTCAAT
This sequence comes from Viscum album, assembly GCA_963277665.1. Lineage (NCBI taxonomy): Eukaryota > Viridiplantae > Streptophyta > Magnoliopsida > Santalales > Viscaceae > Viscum > Viscum album. The sequence goes on along the minus strand of OY728133.1, from coordinate 1,438,394,196 downwards.
AACATGTTGATTGATCTCGAGACCACATGATGTTAAGGTGATTTCTAGAGAGAGATGCTTTTAATGCCTTGTGCGTACTAAATTGCTCGTTCAGATTTCATAGTGTGACACTGAATGTTGGTGATTACATTAGAGGGATTACAGGGATAGAAAGACAGAGGTGACGACTTCCTTGAAGTTCAAGGGCTTCCTTGCTGAGGAAGACAGAGGTTCTAACTACCTTGAAGTTGATGGCTTGAGGTTTTAGCAAGATAGAGATTCTAATCTTTGTATAGAGGGCTTACCCTAGTGTGTGTAAGATAGACTTGCGTGAAAGTATAAATCATGGTACCTTTATACAAGGTTTTTGAATACCCTTCTCTTTGGATTAAAAGACTTATATCTTGTTACTTGTAGTTTTACTACTTGTATTTTCCCACGGTATTTTGTATTGTAAGGAAAGTATAGTCTTCTTATATTTTTTTACACTTGTACTGTTATTAATTTAGATTCTATATGCTTTATGGTAGAATATCATATTGTAAGCTTTAGTTGAGTTCCAATTTCTGGATCCGTATTTCTGAAATTGGTTTTCATAATCACTTTCCAGAATTAAGAAAGTGCATAGAACTTGAGGTTTATAACATCATACCTTGTTCCAATTCTATAATTGGTGTTATAGGTATAGTGAATTTTATTAGTTTAACATTGTTAAACTTAGATCTTTCCTGGTGTAAGGAAATTTTTATTGTGTACAATTCACCCCACCCCCCTCTTTTATATTGACCATCTACATCATTATTTCAATCCTAAAATTGGTATCAGAGGTTGGAAACCTCATACTCTATACCAATCTCACATTTGAAATTAGTGCAGTTCTTTGAAATACTTATACTCACATAAAATTTTTTCTTTCTCAGTTTTTTTTCTAGATCTATATTTTCCTTGCTTAGGAATATTTTTCCTTGAATCTGAACTGTTGTTATTACCTAGTTTGTATGGAACGAAATTTTTCTTATATATGGAAGGTATGAATATTGGTTATATTGACAACGTAAATCCTACAAGACCACCAAATTTTTATGGAAATGATTATGAATACTGGAGAGATCTAATGAAGACTTTTTAATCAATATTGTAGTAGAACATTTTGTTATCTTTACTGAAGGTTATCAAAATCCTGATAAGGAAGTTAGCACTTTCACCAACCAAGAGAATCATGATTACCAACTTATATATAAGGTACAAAACACTTTACTATGTTCAATGAATAGGAACATATATATCCAAATCTCTTCTTGTGAAACAGCCAACTGTATCTGGAAGAAACATGAAGTTACACATTTTGTTACATCTAAAGTCATTGAGACTAGAAGAACTATGCTTAAGACTGAGTATCATGTTTTCAATTTTCCTTATGGAGAACCCATATGCAAAGTGAAACAATGATTGATGTCTATTGTGAACAGTTTAAAATCCCTGGGTTTGAAATTTCTGGAAGATAATGCTCTTGTTGATAAGATTATTGATATTATGCCCAATGAGTGGGAATCAAAGAGAACAACTATTGATGAGAATAGAAAGGTATCCCAACTTACTCTTGATGAGATATTTGGAACCCATATTCAACATGAATCACGAATGAAGAGAGATGTAGACAACATCAAAAATAAGAATGTAAATGGTACTGTTTCTTTTACTACAACATCGAATCACATGAAAGAAATGACTATTGAGAGAGTAAACAGATCCGAGTCTAAAAAGGTGGTTATTCAATCAGAATCTAGTGATAGTGAAGTCTCAGAATATGAGTTAGAAAATCTTGCTCGAAGGATCAACAAGATATATGGAGAGAGACATTTTCAATCCAAGTATAAGAAAATGGAAAGGAAGGATTGGAAAGATGGAGAAGTTACTTGTTATGAATGCAATAGATCTGGACATATTAGACCATATTGTCTTTTGATCAAAAAGAAATAAATAAAAGAGAGGCATTCTGAAAGAAACAGAAAGAAGTATTATACAGCCAAATCTTAGAATGTTTTAAAAGCTAGTGCCACATGGAGTGCCAGTTGTGGTGACTCTTCAGATGAATCTTCTGATTATGAATCTTCATGACGAAATAATCTTGGTCTTGTAGCCAAATTACCAATTAACAATCATTGCTTTTTGGATAAGGTACACAATGTTGAATCCTTGACCAATGATTATATAATTTTTAACGATAGTAAGTATTATTATACTTCGGATGAAGAATCCTATTCTGATTAAGAAACTACTTTACCTACCTATGAAGAGTTTCAAGGTTTGCTGAACTTCTTGAGATTGAGAATTCTACACTAAATAAAAAACCTGATAAGGAAAACTCTAAAGAAAATTATTCTTACAAAAGAAATATCAAATATTTCTAAATATCTTGATAATAAAAATGCTGATTTCATATGTATTTCAAAAAATATTGAGGAAGTAATTTCTGAGAGGAATAAACTTTCTAAAGAGCTAGAGAATGTAATTTCTATGAAAACTATTTTCGAGCCTAGATCTAGTTACAAATTTAATGATTTCGAAGATAAAAACTTGATTATAAAACTCAAGTCCAAAATCTTTTCCTTAAAGAAGAGCTTGTCAAACATTACCCATAGCAAAGAAAATTTTGATAATATGTACTCACTAATATGAACTTTAAGAAACAAATCCGGATTTTTTTTATACCCACGCAAAACCAACTTTTAGTAACAACTAATTTGTTCCACAAAGTGCCCCATTCTGTACCAAGTGTCAATGTGGTGGTCATTGTGCAAATGATTTATCTTTAAACAAAACCCAATCTGTAGGTTTTCATAATGTTTACATTTCTATGAAGATGTGGGTATCTAAAATTTTGCTATCTGAAAATCACGGATCCAAACAAGTTTGGATTCTGAAAGTTTAAATCGTTTCTTATTTTCAAGAAGGTAAAGGAAGTTTCAACAATAATACATGGTATATGGATAGTGGATGTTCCCGACACATGATTGGTAACAAAAGCTATTTTGAAAAAATTATCAAAATGAAAGAATGAAGAGTAACTTTCTAAGATAATTCTCAGGGGGGAATTGTTGGTATATGTAATATTATTCTTCTTGGTAAAACATTGATTTCAAATGTTTTGTTATTAAAGGGTCTTAAGCACAACCTCATTATCATAATTCAGTTATGTGATGATGGATACCTTGTGAATTTTGTGAATTATAGGTTCTTAGTACACAATTCCAAGGAGGAGTTTATTCTTTCTGCGAGTAGGCAAGAGAATTTTTACACATTAATTTTATAAGACCTTATGATCCAAGACATACCTTTCCTAAGTGAAATGGAAGATCATTCTTGGTTATGGCATAGAATACTAGGTCACTTAAACCTTATGAACTATTGTAAACTCTCTAAGAAAGGTTTAGTTAAGGATCAACCAGATCGTATATTTGATTCTTCACAATTTTGTGATCCTTGTCAATATGGAAAGAAACATAAATATAGTTTTAATTCAATCCATGAAGTCTCAACAATAGATGCATTACAATTGGTGCCCATGGATATTTTTGGTCAAACACAAACTAGAATCATTGGAGGAAAATACTATGTGTCTGTTTTAGTTTATGGTTACACAATATTTATGTGGGTCTATTTTCTATCAAAGAAGTCTGAAGCTTTTTTTTCAAAAGAATTAGAGCCCAAGTTAAAAATGAAAAAAATCCTTCTATTGAAAACTATCCATAGTGATCATGGAGGAGAATTTCAAAACTCGGATTTTGAAACTTTTTGTAGTAGAAAAGGTATTTCTCATAACTTTTCATCACCTAGAGCTCCTCAATAAAATGGTGTAGTTGAAAGAAGAAATAGAATTCATAAAGACATAACTAGAACCATGTTGTGTGAATATTCTATAGCTAGACATTGTTGGGCTGAAGCTGTAAGTTATAACTGTTATACTATAAATCGATTTTTGATGAGACCTTTTCTTAATAAAAATCTATATGAGTTATGGAATGGAAGAAAACCTAGACTTTCCTACTTCAAGGTTTTTGGTTGCAAGGTATTCATCCTGAATACTAAAGATAATCTATACAAATTCGCACCAAAATCTGATGAAGGAATTTTCATAGGCTACTCCACAAATTCTAATGCTTATAGAGTTTTCAATAAAAACACTTGAACTGTTGAGGAAACAGTAAATGCAAATTTTTATGAATATGATCCTTTTGTTTTTAAACCATCCCAACCTACATCCTCAGATGTGTTTTCATAAACGGATTTTCAACCATTGTTAGAAGATTTTTCTGATAAGGACAATGTTCAACAAGATACTTCTGATACATTTACCACAGAAGACTTTCTACCCTATGTTGATGAACTGGTTTTAAAAAACCCAAACCTGGTGTTTCTAAAGAATCGTCACATTGATAGTATCATTGGTGATGTCAATCAACCTGTAAGGACTAGAAGTTCCTTAAGGAATAAAGTTGAACATCTAGAATTTATTTCCCAACTGGAACCAAAAAGCACTGATGAAGCTTTAGGTGACGATGATTGCATTAAATCCATGCAAGATGAACTAAATGAATTCGAAAGGAATAAAGTTTGGACCTTGGTTGAAGTACCTATGGAAACTTCTATTATTGGAGTAAAGAGGGTCTTCAGAAATAAGTTTGATGAAAATGGAGTCATTGTATGAAATAAAGCTAGACTATTTGATAAAGGCTATAATCAGCAAAAGGGAATAGACTATGAAGAAACATAGGATCCATTAGCTAGACTTGAATCTATTCGTATCTTACTTGCCTTTGCAGCATTTGTTCAATTTTAAACGTTTTTAAATCGATGTAAAATGTTCTTTTCTTAACGGTTATGTTCAAGACGAAGTTTTTGTTGAACAACCTCCTGGATATAAAGATTCAAAACATCCTGATCATGTTTTTAGGCTTACCAAAGCTTTTTATGGAGTTAAACAAGCCCCACGAGCTTGGTATGATAGACTTACAAGATTTTTTCTTCAAAATAACTATGTTAAGGGAAATTAAGATCCAAACCTTTTTATAAATTAAGATAAGAAAAATATTTTAATAGATCAAATTTATGTTGATGACATTATATTTGGTTCAACTCAGCAATCTTTAACTGATTATTTTGAAAGTCTAATCAAATCTGAGTTTGAAATGAGTATGATGGGTGAGTTACCATTTTTCCGTGGTTTTCAAATTTCTCAAAGACTAGAAGGAACCTATATATCTCAAAATAAGTATATTAAATATCTTCTTAAAATGTATGGTTATGAAAACACTAAGAGTATAAGTACTCCTATTGGTACATCAAACACACTTGATTTGGATGAAGCTGGGAAACTAGTAGATCAAACATCGTTTAGAGGTATGATAGGTAGTCTACTCTACTTGAGAGCTAGTCGACTAGACTTGATGTTCTCAGTATGCTTATGTGAAAGTTATCAATCCAATCCTATGTAATCTCATTTAAAGGCAGTGAAAATAATTTTTCGCTACTTAAAGGGAACCATGGATCTAGGGTTATTTTATACTTCTGGAAATGATTTTGGTTTAAAATGATTTTCGGATGATGACTTTTTTGGATGTAAAATGGATAGAAATATTATATCCTGAACTTTTCATTTCCTAGGAGACTCATTAGTTTCATGGTCATGCAAGATGAAACACTTAGTAGCACTTTCCACTACTGAAGCAGAATATATAGCAGTTGGAAGTTTTTGTGCTCAAGTGTTGTGGATGAAACACACACTCACAGATTATGGTTTGAGTTTTACTAAGACTCAAATTTTGTGTGATAACACAAGTGCCATTTCCCTTAGTAGAAACCCTGCCCATCACTCTCGTGCATAACACATAGAAATTATGCATCACTTTCATAGGGATCACACACTCAAAGGAGATATCATTCTTCAGTTTATCAGAATTCAAGATCAAATTGATGATATTTTCACAAAATAAATACCCTCCGATAGATTTGAATACATTAAAAAAATTAGGAATAATAATTGTAAGGTAATACTTCTTCATTAACATCTTGTTTAATAATTTTCTTTATAGTAATGGTATCATTCTCATAAGGGGAGTTCATTTTCATGTTAGTTTAATACAAATTGACGATGTTAGTTTATTTTCAAACTTATGTAACTAAATTTTTCCTAACATGTTTTAGAAAATTTTGGAATAGAAATTCTCAGAATGGAACTTTTCACAATGGACATTTCTGAATGGAAATTCTTGGAATGGAAATTCTCAAAATAGAAATTTTCGGAACTGATATTATCGGAATGAAAAATTTAGGAAATGATATTTTCAGAACTGAAATTTTCGTAATGAAAATTTCCAGAACCAAAGTTTTCGTAAGGAAATTTTTTTAATGAGAATTTTTGTAATGAGAATTTTTATAATGAGAATTTTCGTAATGAGAATTTTCGTAATGAGGATTTTTCGTAATGAGAATTTTCGTAATGAGAAGATTCTTAATGGGGATTTTCATAATGACTTTTTCGGAATGAGAATTATTCAGAATGAGATTTTCGTTTTTTTTTTCAAGAAGAATATTACCAATAACGAACAATCTTTCTATCCAATTCAAAATGTTTGATCTCCTTACTTAAATATTCGTAATCATATTTTTCTTAATGGTTATTTCCTCAATTTTAAAATTATTCAGATTCTAGTTTTCCATAAATCTGAATGTTTTTCATAAAACCTCAAAAGATCGGAGTCATGCTTTCCTTATGGGGATCTCCCAACCGTCTGATCAGATCAAAAATATTTCCAATCGTTAGATGGTTTTTTGAAAGTCCAAAGGTCACCGCCATCGCCTATATAAAGGAGACCCTAAGAGTTGTCTCACATCGGTTTTTCAAAGCTTTCACATCTCAAATCTATGGATCACTTCTTAAGGACCGTTCCGATCTTTTTCAAAGCCGTTCTGAATCTTATTGAACTCCCCACTCCAAATGTCTCTTGAAGCTGCACCTCATGATATGTCAACTAAAAATCCAATTTCAAAGTGGTTAGTCTTTAGGGAAAGGTTAGTGCATCCTGATTTCTACCAGTTTGATTCCCTTATAACCAAGAATATCAGGTTAAATGGCTGGGAAGATGTTTTCTTGTCCATGTAAGAGAAACATGATCCGGTTTATACAGATTTACTTGTTGAATTCTATGAGTCTGTTTCTTTCCAACAAGAAAATTGTAGAGACTTATTTTTCTTCAAGTTAAATGGTATGACTTAAAAAATATCTTACAGCAAGGCTACAATCTTGGTGGGTTTATCCTTCTGAGGGGAAGCTGAGTTTTTCTCACACAAGCTTCCGGATGAGAAAGGATGTTTCAACAAGGTGAAGGCATTGAAATTCCTTAGGCTGAAAGATACAAGAACTGCTATAATTTCTCATCTCACTCTTAATTATCATATTGTACAGTTGTGGGTATAAGTCTTTCTCGTACCAAGAAGGGGTGACAAGGATAATCTGATGAAGTGTGATATCTATTTCCTAGATTTCATGGTAAATCTAAGGAAGATAAATTTGATGAGGCGTGTCTTGATTACGATTAAGAATATAAAATAAGGAAACTTAGGAGCTCAAATTATCATGTACCCTTCCTTAAATTCAAAGATGATAGTTCGGTGCTTAGAGTCTTTCAATGTTGCATATAAATCAAAAGACCATAATTGCAAGCTTATGTTGGTCAGTGATGATACTTTGAAATGGATAAAGATGGGTTTTTCTGCTGAATCCATAGAATTATACCCTTTACCGGAGGTAGATACTGAGTCCATTCTAGAAAATTTCGATAAGGATGAACCAGTGAAGAATGCTTCTAAGAAGGAGAAGCTTAAGGAAGTGGTTGGTGATGAAAAAAACCCCAAGTCTAAGGAAACTCAATCTGCACCTCGCAAGATGAATAAACAAAAAGCATACCCAGATGAAGTGGCATCCAAGTGGACAGAAGACAAATAGAATAGAAAATAAGGGGATCCACAGTTCGGACTAGACCCGGCTAAGGCTAAGGCCTTAAGGGAAAAAACTGCAGATGTGTTTGAAAAAGAGGCAAAAGAAAAGAAGTTGAAGAAGATAATGTCTGAAGACGAGGTTGTTAAATCTCTTTTGAAAGCAACAGAGATGAATTCTGAGTAGATTACAATTCTAGAAACATTTTATGCCTAACCATATTTACCAGAGACTCTAGGTAAAAACTAAGTCGATCTGGAAAAATCTAAGTGTAATGAAGTAGTTGAAGTAGTAGAAAAACATGCTGGTGAAGAAGTAGAAGAACAGGTTGTTGAAGAAGAAGACGAGGGAGAATAAGATGAAAGTGATGATCTAGATGATTTGATCATGCAAGTAGAAGAATATCAAGAAAAATATGAATTCACAAAATTACCCACTCTGGAAAAGGCAGATGAGAACGAAAGTGAGAAGGATAATGATGATCAAAAGGAAGAGACAAAAACGTTTTGTATGATGATGATGAATCCTATGAGAAGGATTTTCTTGAAAAAGAAACTCATAAGGAAAAAAATTAATGAAAAATAGATTGTTCAATTATCAGAAAGTGAAGAAGAATCTCCAGATGAACAACCCATTCTGAAAGCTGACAATGTGAAGCATGTTCTGATGGAAACACTAATAAAAGATGTCATCAGGAAGAAATAGGTTAGTGGTTCATCTAGAAGGAAGCTAGTTCAGGTTGAGGAAGAGAAATCACCAAGAAAATTATCTGATTCATAGTCATCAGCTCATGGTCATGATTTTGTGGTGGAATCTCTGCTGATGTTGGTGGACACCATTCGGATATTTCCAACTATAGACTCCAGATGCCAAATGCTACAACACAGTTTGAATCAGAAGTAGGAAACCTTACCCATGGTGATGGATATGTGTATAAAGATTGAGGATAACCATACAAATTTCTTTATCAATTATGATGTGCACAGGAAATCCTATAGAAAAATCACCTTGTGGTCTAAGAAATTTGAATAAGACATATCTCAGTTTGATAATTTTCAGAATGAGGTAAAAAATGCTTTTGATAATGAGGATACTAAGATTTAGAATCTTCCAGAAGAGCTGATCATTGAGCAAAGCACTCAAAATCAAAAAGTCAGAGATCTGAATGGGAAGATTAACTCGGTAGCTGAGAACTGGAAAGGGGAAAGTGATTTCCGGATCGAGTTTAAGTTGAAGCTGGAAAAGCAAGATGAGCTACTAGAGATGTAGGAAGAGGCCATGGAGGCTCAAGAAGAAGCATCAAAATCCCACGAAGAAAGGATAAAAGCCTTGGAGAGGCAAGATGAAGAATACCAAAGAGTTTTGAAGAAGTTCAAAACCTTGTGGAAAAAATTGATCCCAAAGAAAAAGGAAGACAAATAAACCCACTTCGATATTTTTTTGTATTTGGTTTTCCTTGTAGAATTTTCTCAGATCTAATGAAAATTTGGTTGGTTGTATTTTGTTATACACTAATGTTTCAGGTACCTTATTTTCTTTTCCATTCTCTTTAATTATTTTTGAAAATCACAAATAGGGAGAAGGAAAAACAACTACTCCTAAGGGGGAGAAGGAAAAAGAACCACTAAAAAGAGGAGAAGGAAAAATTTAAAATGAAGAAGAAAAATTTCTAAGTGAATATATCCTTAAAGTAAGGGGGAGTTTCTCACTATGAGGTTTTTCATTCCCATGATAATGAAAACTCCACTCCAGAAATTTAGAATAGAATCCTTAGAGTTTCAATTCCTAAGGGGGAGTTAGTTGTATTCACATTCATCCATGAACAAAGGGAGATAAGTTTTAATTTTAAAGTCTAATGAAAATTTTCAAAGTCCTTGTATTCTTTTTCGTAAGGATGTTTGTGCTTTCCAAAAAGGGGGATATTATTGAGTCAACAAGGTTTTCCTTATGAATTTTATATTTCTTCTTGCTTTGAAAATCACAAACACCTTATACCTAAGAAAATATATATTTTACTTATATAAGTAAAATTTCCTTCCTTAAAGAAATTTACCCTAACATAGATTTTATTATACATAGCAATATTTTTCATAAGTATAAAAATCAGATTCATACCCAAAAAACTCGGAAACATATAATGCTAAGGTATGAAACATTTTGTTTTTGGATCCGAATTCTGGATACGAACTCTAACAAAGTTCAACTCTGAATTCTGGATGTGAACTATAATGAAGATCCACTCCGAATTCTGGATACGAACTCTAACAAAGTTCAACTCCGAATTCTGGATGTGAACTATAATGAAGTTCCACTCCGAATTCTAGATACGAACTCTAACAAAGTTCCGCTTCGAATTCTGGATGTGAACTGTAATGAAGTATCACTCTGAATTCTGGATGTGAATTGTATGAAGTTCCATTTAGAATTCTTCATACGAACTATAACAAAGTTTAAAATTCGAATTATAGACTCAGAACATTTACTAGTTCGACTGCGAACTTTTACTAGTTCGACTCCGAACTTTTACTAGTTCGACTCCGAACTTTTAGTAGTTCGACTCTGAACATTTACTAAGTTTGACTCCAAACTTTTATTAGTTCGACTCCGAGATTTTACTTGTTCAACTCTGAACATTTATTAGTTCGACTCCGAACTTATATGAGTTCGACTCCGAACTTCTACAAGTTCATATCCGTACTCTGAATGTTCATATTCGGAACTCTGGTAAAACCAGACTCCGAATTTCCATAGAAATTCAGGCTCCGGATTTCTACAGAATTTAGGTTCTGAATTATTTTAAAATGGAATCTGAATATCCGTTTTATTATAGACACCAAATTCCATTTTGGTTAGACTCCGAACTTTTATTTACTTACACTCAGAAGTTATTTCTTATACTTACACTTGTTTCATTATAAAACAATGTCTTGCATTTAGTTACACATGTCTTGTTATAAAATTATGTCGTCCATTCTGTTTCTAACTAACCGTTGGTTGAGTTACACGTGTAATGGTCCCTCCGAATTTTAAGGAGAATATGACTGTTGGAGGAGGGAGCCAACGGTTCCAACCATACCTATAAATAAGTGCTCATTTGAAAGAGCTCAATAACATGTTGATCGATATAGAGACCACACGCTGTTAAGGTGATTTATAGAGAGAGAAGTTTTTCATGCCTTGTGCATACTAAACTGCTCGTTTATATTGATTCGTGCGACTCCGAATGTTGGTTATTACATTCGAGGGATTCCGGGGATAGGAGGAAAAAGGTGCTGACTTCCTTGAAGTTCGAGGGATTCCTTGCTGAGGAATACAGAGGTTCCAACTACCTTGAAGTTGAGGTCTTGTAGGGATAACAAGACAGAGATTCCAATCTTTGTATCGAGTTCTTACCCTGGTGTGGGTAAGATAGATTTGCTTGAATATATTAATCAAGGTACCTTTATCCAAGGTTTTTGGATACCCTTCTCTTTTGGTTAAAAGACTTATATTTTGTTACTTGTAGTTTTACTAATTGTTTTTTCCTATACATTTTTTATTTGTAAGGAAACTATAATCTTATTATATTTCCATACCCATTTAATTTTATTAATTTAGATTCTATACGCTTTATGGTAGAGTCTCATATTGTAAACATTAGTTGAGTTTCAATTTCCGAATCCATATTTCCTGAACTGGTTTTTGGAATCACATTCCATATTTAAGAAAGTGCATAGAACTTGACGTTTATAACAACATACCTTGTTCCAATTCACCAATTCGTGTTAGAGGTATTGTGAATTTTCTTAGATTTACTTTGTTAAACTTAGATCTTTCCTTGTGTAAGGAAATTTTTAAAGTTTACAATTCACCCCCCCCCTCTTTTATATTCAGCATCTGCATCATTATTTCGATCCTACAATAATCATAGGAGGCATAGACCTTTAGAGTTAAAGGATGGTGACCATGACATTCTACGGGCCTCACGTAGACGAGTTTTTTTAGATATTTCATTTGGGTAGAATGTTAACTTTGGGGTTCATTGGACCCTTTCAGGTCATCAGCTGAGTTGGCGAGGTGGCTTACCACTTAGCTCTTCCACCTCAGTTGCACTTGGTGCATGATGTTTTCCATGTATCCCAACTAAGGAGACACGAACATGATATTTAACACATCATTCATTGGGGAGAGATGGACATCAATTATGGGGCACCATTTTCAGAGGTTCCAATAGATATTGAGAATCTATAGGAGCGAGTCCTTTGTGGGTGGTTGATACCTCTTATGCGCATTTGTTGGCAGCATGGGAACCTCTTGGAGAACACATGGGAGTGAGAGGCCAAGATTCATGCTAAATACCCCCACTTGTTTCAATAGATTGTTTTATGTATTTTTGGGACGCAAAGACTTGAGGTGGGGAGAATGTAAATACCCTAATTGTTTTATGTATTTTTTTAATTATATGGAAACATTAAGAGTCCAAAAAAACTTATGGCATGTGATTCCATGGCCCTGTGTGCTGGAATGAATTTCAAAACATTTTTTTCTATACGTTCAGTAAATGCACAAGATAAATTTTGTAACTTTTGATCCAGTGCTCAGAATTGAAATCTAAGGGCACCGTTGAATTTTCAACACTGATATTTGCCTAAGGATACCTTCACCTTGATCGTAGTAGGTCGAGGGTGGAAATTAGATTTCGAACATTTTATGGGAGAAAAAAAACATTCTTTATTTAATTTTTTTTATTGAAACCTTCCATTATGAATTCAGTGGTGGGGACCACCCAAACCCCACTTAATATGAAGTTATCCATTGGAATTACCCCTCGATATTGTGCCATCTTTAGTTCAATTAATGTTCCAACTCTTTTTGTTTAATTAATAATCTAAATCTTATTAATTTGGCACCACCCCTATTGAGGGAGAATTCATTGGAAAAGTAAAGAGAGATTGGGATAACCATTGGAGAAATATCATTCTATGAAGAATGTGGAAATGAATTTGGATGCATCGTGTGGGAGCGATGTACACCGACACCCCTCTCATAGACTTCATCTTATTCCTCTGTACATATCCAACGAACGTCAAGGTAAGGGAGTTATTTTGAATTATGAACGAATTTATTTGATAATTTTTCACATTAAGGATTCAAAATGGTGATGGTCAAACTAACATGACCATAATCCCACACATATAACATTCCCCTTTAACTTTTGTTCGTCGTGTATTCTTCGTGCAATCATAAACGCCAAATAATTAATGATGTTGGAAGCATAATGTTTTGTTTAGGGCGACATATGGATTCACAGCCCTCTACCTGAGGAACACGAATTTGAGGTCGTCATATTTTTCAGGCTTGTAATGAAGTTTTGAAGGCTCATGGAAGAAGGCAGTGCCCAGCACCCGACTGACTGCAAGGAAGGGGGGGCGCTCATCCACGCCACCAGTTGAGCAGGAGGCCAAGCCCCATTGGCTGTGGAAGAGTAGGGTGGTGGCAGACATCTAGAAGCTCGCATGGTGGAGTAGTGGTGCGCGTTAGCGGTGCTGGTGGAGAAGGAGGACAAAACCGCTTGGTCGTAGAGGAGGCCAAAGGATGGCTAGCACCTGGCCATCCATAGAGGAAATAGGTGACGTCGCGCCACTATGTGGAGTAGAACTGGCCGGTGAACCAGTTGGTCATGGAGCGCAGAGTAGGACACACTTTGGTGGGTCCCTCTTCCAAATAACCTATCGACCCTTTGGCCGCTCGAGTAACCTGGGAGGTGCCTCCCTCACAGGCGCTGGCTAGGATGGACCCTACAACAATGGTCCACCAGCCATGGATAGCAAAGTAGGCCACCCCAGTGGGCCGAGACGGTCCATGTCCTAGAAGGTCGGGCTCACCGCTACCAAGCCCCATCTAGGTCATCATGAATCGGGTCGGCTCAGCCTAGGCTGGGTCGGGCTGGGTCGGTCATAACAGGTCAGACCAGAACATGGCCCCTCTAGACCCAGATAAGCCATTGTGGCTATATCATGAGAATCGGGCGTCTGTTTAACAAACCGTTTGGGTTACAAGAATCCTTTGATAGATATAGTCCTTTTTTTATACTCAACATGAGTTTTGGATAATGTTGGGGTACGGTTGGGTTGGATCGAACCCCGAATCCAACCGGGCCCTAGGAGAAGAACCGCTAAAAACATACTGATTGGGCATTCTATTTACACGTCTTCTATTGTGTTTGGTCCCTTATGTTGAGAAGGACCTTTGGGATACTTCTCTATGGGACTTCGTGGTGGTTAAGGTATGAGCGATATCTCTAGGGACAAGTTATACGGAACTCGAGCACATCGAGTGTTAGGATTCCAGTGTCTAGCAGTGAGGTGGAGGTTAGAGATGGGTAATACGGAGGATAGGTACCTATAGACTATGGGAGGGTTAGATCATGTTTGGATAATTGTGGGGGTTATTACATATTGATATTTTGTGGGTCATCGCTCAACGATCCGGTGTGGGTCAGCGCATATCGATCCTATGTGGGTCAGATCCATTGTGGGTCAACGCTCAGAGATCCTGTGTGGGTCAGTGCATACAGATCCTCTGTAGGTAAGATCCTGAGTCGGTCCATGCTCAGTGATCCAGTGTGGGTCACCACTTATTGATCCTATGTGGATCAGATCGTATGTGGTTCATTGTGTGGGTTAGTACATATCGATCCTGTGAGGGCCTAACCTTATATAATCAACAGCAAAGCCTCTTGATATAATAAAATGATCTAGCTTCATGACTAATCATCTATAATTCTTAACATCACTGAAAACCTGTTGTGGGATGAGTCTTATATCTTCATGGTGTACCTATGTGGAACTATATCATCATGGTGTTACCTGTGTGGTACATCTAACTTCATGGTGTTACCATTGTGGTATTATTCTCTCATGTGTGACCAGAGTTTATCTTGATAACATAGGTATATGTATGGGAATATTCTTGAGTAGGGATTGACTATTGCTTCCATGCTCTGTGGTTTATCCTTTGCAGATTTGAGAGACCTTCAGGGGTCTCGGGATCCCTACTGAGTATTGTTACACTCCCCCCCCCTGCCCGGGCTAGGCCTGCACATTATTGTATCTTATAGAGACGACTGACTACACAGACTGAGGATGTGGGTACCAGGACTAGAGAATACTTAGAGGTGGACCTTAGACGTGGCGTACCGCCAAGACGACCATTTTAGAGATGTAGCTACCCTTCTAGTTGGATCCTTGGAGGGTATTCTCTAGAGTTGTTCTCATTTTTACTTGTACTTTCCAGTTTTACTTCTACATTCTAGTTGGGCTTCTATTCTTTCCCCTTTACATTTTTTACACACCCTGTTTACATTATATATTACCTTGTTCATGCATATTGTTGTGTGCTTGGTTTTGTGTGACATTACAGTTTATAAAGGAAATGCCTTCCCATTATAGAGAACACTCCCTTCGATGCTTGTCACCAGCCCCTGGCCTATAGATGGTAGGATTTTGGTAGTTACAACACAGCCCTCCGGGGATGGGTCGTGACATTATCACTTGTTAAGATAATTTTCCGCTAAATCGTCAAAATTAATTATATCTACATTCACTAATAATTTTGGTTAAAAAAATGTTTAAACTAATAGATATTTTAAATTAATATTATTATAAATATGGAATCAATTTTTTCACATTCCAATTACAGATGTGGTACAAAAGCATTTCAATTTAATCCTATAAACAGGACAACAATGTAGCATTTAAAGTACAAATGTTCAAAATTATGATACGTTTTTATATAAAAATTCAATGTGAAATTGATCAAAATATAATAACTTTTATTTATCAATAAAAAATTAATCTAATTAAACATTAAAAACAATTTTATTTTTTTATCATCTTAAATAAGATGAAAAACATGTTTTTAATTAAAAATAATTTTTTCTCAATTCAAAAAAAAAATTCTTCACATAAAAATACAAAAAATTAATTCGATCCTACTTTTTATGTTTCACTATGAATTTTTTTTTTGACTTATAAAAATTTTCAACCTCCCATTAATTGGAATAAAACAGCGTTTTCAATAAAAGGTGGTAAAACTATCTTTAGAAAAATATAGGTTATTATTATTTAAATTGGGAAATTTTATATTATTCATATAAATTCTATTGGATGAATATAAAAAGTATATACAGAATATACTATATATTTATTAAACTAATATCTCCCACTAATTTAATTAGTTTACTTTTTCAAGATAAAACAGATTTGTGGGCTTAAATATAGTGTCTAAAAAATATTCCCATTATATTTAATTTTTTATTATATTCATTTAAAATTAATTTCTTACCTATTAATTCATTTTATATTTGTGTAAGCCATAGATTTTCATGGGATAGTTAATATAATTCATAACCATTAATTAAATAGATAGTTTATGTATTATTATATTAACTAATAACTCTATAGTAATATATTATTCTACGAGAAAACATAGTCTACCATGTAACATGATCTATTGAAGAAACACATTATTTCGAATGATACACACTAATTCTTTATCTATTCCATTAAAAGATATGTTATATGTTGAATTTATATAAAATATTAAATATATTGTAATGTCTCAAGATATTATATTCTCTTATGTTCTTAGTGTTTCTTCTCAAAAATGCTATTGAATATTCTGTTCATACATTATAATTTTGGGGTTTTAAATTCTCCCAACCATAATTAAAATATGTCCCCGCAATATAAATTTGACCTTGGAATTAAATTTATGGATAGTTTTTATCATGGAATACCATATCATGAAAATGTTTTATAAAACATTATTTAGAAAAGATATAATTGGAAGTAAATAAAGTTCACAAAGACAAACATATAAGTAGGTCTCTAAGAAGGAGAACATTAGCGGTAAGTAGAGATACATACATTGATAAAATGATTAAATATTTATAGGTAGTGATTGAGGTCATTAGTGAAAAATATTTGAATGATCAATATAATTTTTAGGGCCTCAAATAAATTTATCTTTAATGATTAGAAGACCACGGGTTTAACGAAAATTAATATATTATGAAAAAATATTGTTTATATAAAATTTTCATAATGTTTATTAATTTTATTATTGGTTAATAATATAATGAAATATATTTACATGATATATTTATAGAAACAAAATTTCACCAATTTTTTGGGATTCAGTATACTTCAAATTTATCCATTACATTTGGATATGGTTATCTAAAAATAAACATTGATGTCTGAAGCACTGAAATAATCTTTTAACAGATCATAAAAACTATAAAAGAGTGAAAATTATAAATATTTGTCTTTAACAATTACCAAAATTCATTATGGATAATACACTAATCTCATAACATTGAATGTAACATTATTGGTTATTAGATAAAAACTATTATTCAAAATATTAAACTAAAAACATTGAAGTATTTACAATTTCATTCTGTAGGTCTGTCACTCGTTGTAACACATCATCATCCTTCAGTCATGGGTTCAAGACCCGTGGTCATTCTAAACTTGAAATGTTTCCACCATATTTACATATTATCCATTTCTAAAAACACATCGATATAATTTCCAAAAATAAATATTAGGTACATTCTTCATATTATGTTGAGTCAGGCCTCACACACCTTATTGGAGTTATTACCCCTAGGTACATCTATAAAAGTACCATATCCATATATAGTATCTTGATAGAGATGTATTGTTATGAAAACTACATAATATCTATCTAACCAAAACTGTATGTTGTTCTTCTATACATATCCTTAAATTCTACGTTAGGGACAAGTTCTCTAATCTTTGAAATCTTAAAATACAATTTACAATGATTCTATTAAACTTCCTATAATACCAACTATAGGTATCAGAACCTTACAACCTTCATTATGTGTATACCATCATTACATTGGCATAATATACAATTAAATTGTTTCCCAAAGGACCAAACAATTTAGTTGTCTTTGAAAACCATATAGAACATGAATCATGTTTTACAAATGAGTACACCAATTAAAAAATAATATTTTCTTAAAGAGAATCATACCATTTTTTCATATGGTGTATCATTTCATATATTTATTAGTACACAATATTGAATCCTATGGAATGGAAACATGATAAGGGTGGTCCCGAATGATTGATAAGGGTAATGTATAGAAAATATAATAATGAAACAATGAGAATAGTTAATATAATAAGGTAATAATTGAATAAACATTCCATGTAATCAATAAAATTATATGAAAGTGTGTAAAATATTTGGATAGGTAAATAGCAAAAAATGTACTCCATTTATAAACCTAGATATGTAAAAATAAATATCCTATGTTATGAAAAATAAAAAAACATACCCTTTAATCAAAAAAATAAGAGTAAAATTCATCTATTGATATATCGACCCAATATCTCATGGATAAATAATAATAACTTAATATAAATGAAACAATGCTTAATTATTGAACTCTATATTTCCTAGGAACATGGTACCATTACCATTAATATTATTCTAAAGAAATTTTAATCTATTCTAATTTGGCCAACAAACTCATCTAATTTGACTAACTATATATCGAGGGTCTATTTCTAATCGGTCCCCACCCATGTCTTACATGTCCAAAACATTCCTTATATATTGACTAATCAATTTAAAAATGTTCCTAATATGATTTCAATATAGAGTATAAATATATATTTATAAATATTTACATGGTTAATAAAATAATATTCTAGTAAACAACATATCTAAAAATGGTGTATGGTTTAGGCATTGAACATATCAATGATAAATGATATAGATAATTTGAGGAAATTTAATGTACCAAATATATTTCAAGGGGAATAAAAAAGGAATCATGCTAGTGGCTATCAATACTATCCTTTATAAAATGAATCATAAACCATCGAGATGAATTATAAGGATATTATTTATACAATATATCCCATGTAGAGTAAAATAAAGGGTTTTAGTCATTGAGGAATTAAACTACTATATGAAGTTATTTTAATAACCTTATTGATGATAATATATTTTTTATTCTGAAATAAAATTTTGAAAATAAATATTCATTAAGAATAACCTTTCAAAAAAATTGTTCAAAATGTAACATTTATTCATGAAAAGGAATAATTAATGAAATTATAGTGGGAAAATATTTTCATGTTATTCAAGGTAAAAATAACATTCCTTTTTTATAGTAAAAATGTTAGAAAAATTCCTTGTTCAGAAGTTGACAAGAAGATTCCTTTGAAAACATTAGAAAAGGAAAACCATGGAAAATATTCCTTTAATAAATCATTTTTGAAAGGTAAAAAATAATTTTCATAAAATATTATAATACAATTTTTTAGAATGAACATGTTCTCAATATAACGATATAAATGACGTTGGGTTTTCTAAAAATAATTGTAGTACATATTTGCAAAAAAAAAGTACTATTACGTAGAAATGTCCATTAACAACAAGAGGGGAAAAATTGATTCATTTTTAAAACAATGATTAAAAAATTTCCTACAATGTATATTCAAGTTTAAACAATCTTGAATAATATGGGATTGTGAGTAAACCCTTGAAGTGAGTATAACGGAAATATGACAATCAATCAATTAATAGATTACATGTATCAATGGTAAATAAATATATTAGAAGTGGAAATAAATATAAAGATATTAAAAAATTAAACATACACATAATAATTTAATATTAACAGCAATGAGGAATTAATATAACTCAATTATAATTATGTTAGTTAGGAAATTTATTTACCACTTGGTAACATTAGCTGTAAAACCCCTTATATGAAATAATTCAAATTAAAACTGAGAATATCATAAATAATTAGTTAATCATGATATTAAATGTCAACGTATAAGTATTTACATCATAAATAATAAAATTTAATGACAAAAATAATGTAATCTTAAAAAAATGGAAATACCATTGAAAGATCATTATATTTTTTCTTGAGGAAAATAATCTTTAAAAATTCTAATGTATCCCATAACACATTATGACATTTTATTCATAATATTAATGAATGAATAAAATTATATTAATGTTTCAAATACCACAAGTTAAATTAAATTTATGATACGATATATTGATATGGGTAATAGATACACCTCACAAAAGAATTATGTGGTGATAATTTATTATTCCACAAAAGGAAAAGTGAGACAATAATCCATTACATTGTATTTCCTTTTTGAATGATCATCCATTAAAATCCTATACAACGGTTTTAAAAATGTCAGTAACCTATAACCAAACCATAGTAATAATTATAATATTATATATTAAAGTCTTATAATATCTTAAGACCCATTTGTAATCATTCATTAATTTCACAATTTTGGGTTTTAATTTCATAGTTTCTCGAGTGTATTTTAACTTGATACTTGTAGTTATTATTAATAATATCATTGTTACATCATTTAAATAATGAAATATATGATGTAAATATAATATATATATATATATATATATTCAATATATAGGTCATTATAATAATCTATAATTGTAAAGACTCGGAAATTTCAAGGAAATTTTTTTCTTAATTTTCTTTGGAATTTTTCAAGAACGCAGTTTCTGACGGCGCCTGATTCCAAGGCCCAGTGTGCTCGGAAATAATTTCCGAAGTTTGGCTTGGGTACGGTCAGTGAACGAACGAGCGGGAATTCTTATCTTTTGAACCGGTGCTCGGAATCGAATTCTGAGGGCACCGATTGAACCGTAGCGCCGATAATTTCTTAGTAACTCCTGTTCCGGAGTTGTGTTTACACGAGAGAAGTTGATAAAATTGTGGAAGTTAAAAATAAAAATTTAACAACAATTTTTATTTTTCTCTAAGTGTTTTTATCCTTTGGGAGGAATTTGGGTAACTACCCAACTTCCCTTTGTAGGTTATAAAGGAGGTGGGGCCCACACAAACCCTACCCCTTCATAATCTTCAACTCTTCAACTCCTCTCAACTCACCATAAATTAAGATAACTTAAGTTATTAATGTAGTGAGTTACGTGTGGTTATTCAATTTTTTAAACTCTTGAACCGAGGAAAAGAAAGGGAATTGACGACCATGACATCTCCAATGACCTTCATCCGTGTCCAAGGAGAAGACGTCGCCCGCGAAGAACGTCGTCAACGAAAATGTCACCTCCAAACGCTTACGTCCCCCTTCGACGTCGTCATCCTCTCGACGCCATACCGCGACGAACCTCCAACGATGACGCCTCCTTCCAATCAGCTTATACCCAAAGTAGGGGTTTGTTTAGTTAATTTGTTGTGAATATCAACTTGGTGATCTCTTTGGTTTAAAACCAATTGCTATCAAATAACGCGAGGGGGTCGGTCCGCACAAACACGGCTGACCCTCCTCCGTATTTTATGATTTATTACTTTGTGGATTGGTTCGGGAAGGCGTGGTTCCGTCGCACCACATAGAATCGTGCGAAAGGAAACATGCGGCGCCATCGCGCCGCACCGTGGAAAGAAGTTCAAGGACGCGACGCCGTCGCACCACGTCGAAGAAAACCGAAGACACCGTGGCCGGAGTGGGGCCGCGGCGGAGGGGCGCGGTGTCTTCGCACCGTGCCGGACGACAAGGGCCACAGCCGGTTCCGGGCCACGGTGGAGCAAGGTGAGCAGTGGCCGGACCGGGCCGCCGATGTTGGAGCTGGAAGGGGACCGGCCACCGCCGGTCCCGTTGAGAAGGAACCGGACAACCAGGTCGGGCTGGCCAGAAAGGTGAAGAGATGGGGGGATTAAATTCCCCCGTCCGGCTCATACGGCCCCCCAATTAATGGGGGGCCGCAGTTACTCACGGGGGGCAGAGCCCCCCCCCCCCCCCCTTTTTCCAACAGCTCGGCTGAAGGCCGAGCTGGAAGCGCGCTGGGCGCGCTGTGCCCAGCCGTACCAGCGCCTGGCCGGTCTGCCAGGCCGGGCCGACCCAGACCAGGGCGGGTCGACCCGGTTCGGCCGACCGGGGGGTCTCGGGCCGGGTCGGTCCGGGCCCGAAACCCCCGTTTTCACACTATATGGGTTCAATTGCCCATAACTCGGGCTACAGACCTCCGATCGACGCGCCGTCAGCAGCGAAACGATCCTTGGAACGAGACGGTCATTTTGATATATCGCAGTCAAGATTTAGGATTACTTGAGTTCGGCCGGGGTTGTTCGTACACGAAACCAACCGGGCCCTCAGAGTGGAAACGCTCATATCTTGTGGTCCAGACGTCCGAATGATGTTCCGTCGACTTTGATGGATTACTCTATGTGATACGGGTCTTTTGGCTTACTCCGCTCGAGGTTTGGATGCCGTCGGAGTGCATTCAGGTTGGTTCGCTCATGAATCCAAACCGGCCCCTGGAACGAAAAATCCAATAACTCACGGACCGGGCGTCTGATTGATGCACCATCTGTCTTATTGTTTTCCTCTTAATGAGACAGAACTTTTGGCATACTTCACCCGAGTTTTGGATATAGTTGGATAGTGGTCGAGTTGGATTGTACCCCAAATCTAACCGGGCCCCTGGATTGGGAAAGCTGGTATCTTTCAGATAAGACATTCGTTTGACGAACTGTCAGCGGCTTTGATGATCACGTTGAGAAACGGTCCCTATGAGTATACCCTATGAGAGTTCGGGGTACAATTGAGATACGGCCGGGATTGGTTCGCTCCCAAAACAAACCGGGACCATGGGATGAAAAGGCTAGCAACTCAGAAACCGGGCGTCCGATTGATGCGCCGTCTGTTGCATTGAGACCCCTATGACGAGGCAGTCTTTTGAGATACTTCTTCGTGGGACTTTTAGATACTTGGAGTATCAATAAGTAGCTCGTGGAGCGGACCCTCTTAGAGACGAGCGTACGGAGTACGGAGACCGTGTTTCCGGCTGAATCCTGATGACTGCTTGACCGACTCGACTTGGAGTGAGTCGACTAGCCCAGTGGACATAGCGCCCGGTATTTGGCCACAGAACCACGGCGGACGGAGCGCCCGGTAGTTGGCCGTAGACCCGCGGTACTCGACAGGAGGAGTACCTCAGTAGGCTATTAGGGGGAGCGCCCGGTATTTGGCGACAGACCCACAGCGGACGGAGCGCCCGGTAGTAGGCCGCAGACCCGCGGTACTCGACAGGAGGAGTACCTCAGTAGTCTTAGGTTAGTGAGCAGTACCTCGGAGTCGTGACAGGACCACTGTACACTCCAGAGATGGATCTCTTCAGCAGTTACTGTTTCGATAATGAAAATCCGGGTTTGAGCTGAGTCAATGTCCTTTGTGTTTACCTCTTGATTGAGATGGGTCACTTGATAACTTAGGTATATGTATGGGCATATACCTGGGTAGTGGTTATCCGTTGATTTCATAATCCTTGTGTTTCCTCATGATTGAGATGGGATACTTGATAGCTTAGGTATATGTATGGGCATATACCTATGTAGAGGTTATCTGTTGAGATCTTCTTTGTGGCTATCCTTGTTTGATTTAGTGAGACCTTGAGGGTCTCGGGGTCCCTAATGAGTATTGTTATACTCACCCCTGCACGGGATTTTCCCGCACCTCGTTGTGTTGGTTGAAGATGACAGTAGTGCTGACGGAGGCCAAGTGTTCGAGGACTGGACGGTACCCGGAGGTGGACTACACGACGAGTCAGTATCTGGAGGAGGACTTCACGGCAAGACGACACATGGAGGAGGTTGACGGGCGAGAGTGTTGAGGAGGCTATCTGTACCAACCCTTCATGTAGGATCCATGGCGGGCGATCCAGGAGCTGCGCTATCTGTACCTACCCTTCACTTAGGATCCGAGGAGGACAACCCACGAGCTGCTTCCTTTCTTCCAGCTGTTTGTCTTTTTCTGTTGTACTTTCGTTCAGTTGTAGTTGTATATTCAGTTGGGTTTGTATTCTGGCCCATTTAATTTTCAGCACATTCTTTTGTACTTAGTGTTTTACATCCTCTTGTACTCTCATGTTTTTTTGTTTACTTTTATAAAGGCAATACCTTCCCAGTTATCGGTATTTACGCCTTTAGTGATAGTGTTAAGGGTATCAAGTGTGGTCTTTAGTTCAGGGAGTCTAGTGTTGGTGCGGGCGACCGACGTATCCATACACCAGGACCCTGACAACTAAATTCCGACTTTGTGCACGAAATCACTGATTACATGTGTGTCTCCAGAAGTTTTATTTAAATATCAGCTCAAACCCGGTCAGCTCACGAGGTATAATCGTTTGACCATGTTACATTGTTTCTTTCAGGATGCCTTTTCTCGGACGACTAACTACAGTCCTAAGGGATGTGTGCACTGATAGCCCACCGAGCGACAAGGCTTCGGTACAGGGCCCTCTTGCAGTTGAGGCACCAGCGGAGGCACCAGCGGTACTACCATACGTTGGGCTGCCGATGCCACCAGCCCCAGTAGTAGGCGATGCACGCCACCTTCGTGCGCTGCCTGAGTTCTAGCACCAGAGGCCACCCAGGTTCACGGGAGAGATGGACACGCAGGCGGCTGAGGATTGGCTGGAGGCTGTGGTGAGAGTCTTCAGGCTAGTGGGGACGCCGACAGACTTCATGGTGATCTTTGCTGCTAGCCTCTTTCAGGCAGCAGTAGGCAGGTGGTGGAGCCACTTATTCCAGTTCTGTGACAGGAATACCTTCGCATGGGAAGACTTATAGACCTTCTTCATGGTGGAGTTTGTGCCAGTAGCTCTACACCCCGAGAGTGTACTTGAGCTTCTACCATTGCCACGTGTTTTTCGATCAGTAGACGAGTCATCTATGGGCAGTAGACAGATGATGAAGAGGTCCAGGAGGACCAGAGCTAGCCGTACGAGGAGCAGGAAGTGTTATGAATGAGGTGGGAAGGGTCACCTGGCACGTGACTATCCGACTCCTCGTACAGTTGATCCGTAGGCTTTGGAGGAGCCACCGAGGCAGAAGCAGCAGCGGGTGCTTGAGCAACAGCCGAGAAGTGGACATGACAGTAGAGCTCCGGGAGCAGGTAGACAGGAGTGGAACTAGTGGATACGTCTCTTGTACTCTTAGTTCCATGTTGCTGTTATATTCGTGTCTTTTTACTATGAGCTGCAATGATAAAAAAAGACACTTATCTTTGTTTGCTTTCCTATCTTTTTTTTGGTTGATACTGAGTGGTCCTAGTTAAAACTATTGACTTGACCCTCACTTTCGTGATTTCTACTGGAGGAGACCCAGTGACCTCACATTGATACCAATAGTGTGACTCGACCCTTGGAGGCGAGAGTGACAGTTGGATCTCTTGGTAGTTACGTCGAGGCCTTACGACGTCATCCATGGAATGAATACATCATTCATTTCAGGATTGACTACATTAGACAATGGGCGTGGTTCATCCAGGGGATGAGAATGAGTTTCTCTTTTCGGCAAAGGAGAAATTTTAGAAGCTCTTTCATATCATCCAGGAGTGGATGAAGACTACACAGTGCAGTAAGAAATAGGAGACAGGTTCTAGTCTTAGTGACTCGGGCATGTTAAATGTTTCAAGAAGAGGAAGCTTTAAGGAGAGATGAGTCTGCGGAGTAGCAGAAGTGGAGGAAGAGCTAGGAAAACAGCATGAGGTGGTGTACATATTAACATGCTACAACAACCCGCCTTAGTTTTCCCCGCCAGGCTCAGGGAGCTGGAGGGCGGTGGAAGAGTGCAGCTTCTTGCGGTCAAGGAGTGTGACCCAATGAATCTAGAAATGATTCAAGGGATAGTCTGTGTCCACTACTAGCTTATGTAGTAACATACATCGATATGAACCATTCCATGCTTTCGCAAATCTTGTTCCAGACCTAGAGTTTATGGAAGCCATGGACTTGACCCTCACGTCTGGAGATACCTTGGGAGGAAATCGATAATCACACTTACGCCGACAGTGTGGTCAGACCCTCGAGGCGAGAGTTTCGTTTGGAATATCTTGGTAGCAGCGTCGAGGCCTTACGGAGTTGGTCTGAGTATGGATTGGATCCACAGTTCGTACACGGATTGACTGTATTAGGCACTAATGTTGTGGTTTAACTACGACGTCGGGATGGGTTTTTCTTGGTTGGCGAAAAGGAAACCCCAGGCAGCACAGGATAAACTCGTGCACAGGAGAGTGCGACTGAACACTCTTGAGTCGGTCAACCGTACCCTCGTGGCAGCAGTTGTTTTGAGTTCCAGTTCTAACAGGAATTGGAGACCTCTGGAGTTAGAGGATGACGATCACGTTCTTATACGGGTCTCACCTCGACGAGGTTTACAGAGATGTAGCCGAGGCGGTGAGATATCTCCGAGGTTCAACGGACCTATCTCGGTCCCCAGCAGGGTAGGCGAGGTGGATTACCGCTTCACCATTTCACCTCAGTTGCACAAGGTGTACGATGTTTTCCAAATATCTCAACTGAGGAGATACGTGCAAGATCCTTCACACATCATAGACCTCATGGAGTTGGACTTCGATGATAGGGCGACAAGCACGAAGGTTCCAGTGGGGATCAATAATCGACTGGAGAAGATCCTACGAGGATGGTCGATTCCTTGGGTGTGCTTTCACAGGAAGTATGGGAACCTCCATGTGAGCACATGGGAGCGGAAGGCTTAGATGCGTGCTCTGTACCGCTTTTGTTACCCTAGATTGTGTTGAAGCATTACGGGGACGTAAATCCCTGAGGTGGGAGTAATGTAAAGACCCTAAAATTTCAAGTTAAATTTTTTCTTAATTTTTTTGGAATTTTTCAAGAACGCAGTTTCTGACGGCACCCGATTCTGAGGCTCGGTGTGCCCGGAATATATTTCCGAAGTTTGGCACGGGTACGTTCAATGAACGAATGAGTGGGAATTCCTATCTTTTGAACCGGTGCTCGGAATCGAATTCCGAGGGCACCGATGCAACCGTAGCGCCGGTAATTGCTTAGGAACTCCTGTTCCGGAGTTGCGTTTACACGAGAGAAGTTGATAAAAATTGTGGAAGGTAAAAATAAAAATTTAACAGTAATTTTTATTTTTCTCTATGTGTTTTTATCCTTTGGGAGGAAGTTGGGTAACTACCCAACTTCCCTTTGTAGGTAATGAAGGAGGTGGGGCCCACAAGAACCCCACTCCTTCATATTCTTCAACTATTCAACTCCTCTCAACTCACCATAAATTAAGATAACTTAAGTTATTAATGGAGTGAGTTAAGTGTGGTTATTCAATTTTCTAAACTCATGAATTTCAAAGGTTTTGTTGTGTTAATAAAATAATTTAGGAACTCATTTTATGGGTTAGAACCTTTGTTTCTTGAATGGTTTTGGGGAGAAAAGCGTAGGAAGTCTTGGGTTTCTTATTTCTCTACAACGAAGAACACGAAGAACGTATCTTCCACCACCGAAGCATGGTGACGCCATCTTCTTCAACGTTCTTCAACCGAGGAAAAAAAGGGAAGCGACGCCCACGACATCTCCAACGACCTTCATCCGTGTCAATGGAGAAGACATTGCCCGCGAAGAATGTCGTCAACGACAACGTCACCTCCGAACGCCGAAATCCCCCTTCGACGTCGTCATCCTCACGACGCCATACCGCGACGAACCTCGAACGACGACGCCTCCTTCGAATTGGCTTATACCCAAAATAGGGGTTTGTTTAGTTATTTTGTTGTTAATATCAACTTGTGGATCTCTGTGGTTTAAAACTAATTCTTATCAAATAAGGCAAGGGGGTCGGTCTGTACAAACACGACCGACCCTCCTCCTTATTTTATGATTGATTCCTTTGTGGATTGGTTCGGGAAGGCGTGGTGCCGTCGCACCACACAGAATCGTGCAAAAGGAAACACGTGGCGTCGTCGCGCCGCGCCGGGGAAAGAAGTTCAAGGACGCGACGCCGTTGCGCCGCGTCGAAGAAAATTGAAGACGCTGCAGCCAGAGCGGGGAAACGGCGGATGGGCGCGGTGTTGTCGCACCGTGCCGGACGACATGGGCCGCAGCCGGTTCCGAGCCGCGGCAGAGCAAGGTGACCGGCGGCCGGACCGAGCCGCCGGTGTCAGAGCTTGAAGGGGACCGACCACCGCCCGTCCCATTGAGAAGGAACCGGCCGGCCAGGTCGGGCTTGCCCAAAAGGGGAGGAGCCGGGGGAATTAAATTCCCCCGGCCGGCTCCAACGGCCCCCCAATTAATGGGGGGGCCGTGGTTACTCATGGGGGGCAGGCGCCCCCCCCCCCTTTTTTCCAACAGCTCAGCCGAAGGCCGAGCTGGCAGCGCGCTGGGCACGCTGTGCCCAGCCAGACCGGCGCATGGCCGAAGGCCGAGCTGGCAGCGCGCTGGGCGCGCTGTGCCCAGCCGGACCGGCGCCTGGCCGGTCCGCCAGGCCGGGCCACGCCCACCCGGGCCGGGACGTGCCGGGTCGGGCCGCGCCCAGCCGGACCGGGCCTGGCGGACCCGGACCGGGGCGGGTCGACCCGGTTCGGGGCGGGTCGACCCGGTTCGGGGCGGGTCGACCCGGTTCGGGGCGGGTCGACCCGGTTCGGGGCGGGTCGACCCGGTTCGGGGCGGGTCGACCCGGTTCGGGGCGGGTCGACCCGGTTCGGGGCGGGTCGACCCGGTTCGGGGCGGGTCGACCCGGTTCGGGGCGGGTCGACCCGGTTCGGGGCGGGTCGACCCGGTTCGGCCGACCAGGGGGTCTCGGGCCGGGTCGGTCCGGGCCCGAAACCCCCGTTTTCGGACCGTTTGAGTTCAATTGCCCATACCTCGGGCTACGGACCTCCGATCGACGCGCCGTCAGTGGAGACATGATCCTTGGAACAAGACGGTCATTTCGGTATATTGAACTCAAGGTTTCAGATTACCTGAGTTCGGCCGGGTTGGTTCGTACACGAAACCAACTGAGCCCTCGGAGTGGAAACGCTCATATCTTGAGCTCTGGACGTCCAAATGACGTGCCATCAACTTTGATGTATTACTCTAAGTGAGACGGATCATTTGGATTACTCCTCTCGAGGTTTGGATGCCCTCGGAGTGCGGTCGGGTTGGTTTTCTCACGAAACCAACTGGGCCCCTGGACGAAAAAGCCAATAACTCATAGACCGGGCGTCTGATTGACACGCCGTCTGTCTCGTTGTTTTCCTCTTGATGAGACGGAACTTTTGGTATACTTCACCAGAGTTTTGGATACAGTTGGATAGTGGCCGGGTTGGATTGTACCCGAAATATAATCGGGCCCCTGGATCGGGAAAGATGATATCTTTCAGATAGGACGTCCGTTTGATGAACCGTCAGCGGCGTTGATGATCACGTTGAGAAACGGTTCCTATGAGTGTTCCCTATGAGAGTTCGGGGTACAGTTGAGATACGGCCGGGATTGGTTCGCTCACAATACCAACCGGGCCCCTGGGACGAAAAGGCTAGTAACTCATAGACCAGGTGTCCGATTGACGCACCTTATGTTGCGTTGAGACCCATATGAAGAGGCGGTCCTTTGAGATACTTCTTCGTGGGAATTTGAGATACTTGGAGTATCAAATAGTAGCTCGTGGAGCGGACCCTCCTAGAGACGAGCGTATGGAGTACAGAGACCGTGTAGCCGGCTGAAACCTGACGACTGCTTGACCGACTCGACTTGGAGTGAGTCGACTAGCCCAGTGGACAGAGGTCCTGGTATTTGGTGACAGACCCACGGTGGACGGAGCACCTGGTAGTTGGCCGCAGACCCGTGGTACTCGACAGGAGGAGTACCTTTGTAGGATATTAGGGGGAGCGCCCGGTATTTGGCGACAGACCCACAGCGGACGGAGCGCCCAGTAGTAGGCCGCAGACCCGCGGTACTCGACAGGAGGAGTACCTCTGTAGTCTTAGGTTTGTGAGCAGTACCTCGGAGTCGTGACCGGACCACTGTACACTCCAGAGACGGAGCTCTTCAGCAGTTACGGTTTCGATAATGAAAATCCTGGTTTGAGCTGAGTCAATGACCTTTGTGTATAACTCTTGATTGAGATGGGTCACTTGATAACTTAGGTATATGTATGGGCATATACCTGGGTAGTGGTTATCCGTTGATTTCATAATCCTTGTGTTTCCTCATGATTGAGATGGGTTACTTGATAACTTAGGTATATGTATGGGCATATACCTAATTAGAGGTTATCTATTGAGATCTTATTTGTGGATATCCTTGTTTGATTTAGTGATACCTTGAGGGTATCGGGGTCCCTACTGAGTATTGTTATACTCACCCCTGAACGGGATTTGCACGCACCTCGTTGTGTTGGTTGCAGACGACGACAGTGTTGACGGAGGCTGAGTGTTCGAGGACTGAACGGTACCCGGAGGTGGACTACACGACGAGTCAGTATCTAGATGAGGACATCACGGTGAGACGACACACGGAGGAGGTTGAAGGGTGAGAGTGCTGAGGAGGCTATCTATACCTACCCTTCAGGTAGGATCCGTGGCAGGTGATCCAGGAGTTGTGCTATCTGTACCTACCCTTCAGGTAGGATCCGAGGAGGATGACCCAGGAGATGCTTCCTTTCTTCCACCTGTTTGTCTTTTTCAGTTGTACTTTCGTTCAGTTGTAGATGTACTTTCTGCTGGGTTTGTATTCTGGCCCATTTACTTTTCAACACTTTCTTTTGTACTTAGTGTTTTACTTTCTCTTGTACTCTGAGGTTTTTTTGATTACATTTATAAAGGCAATTCTTTCCCAGTTATTGGGATTTACGCCTTTGGTGCTAGTCGCCAGCCCCTGGCCTATGGAAGGCGGGCTTGGTGTAGTCACGACATGGGCCCCAAGGATTGGTCGTGACAATAATGTTTGGATATATGAAATTAAATGCACCATTCATAGAGACGGGAGGTCGTTGGTTTTCCTGAACACTACTTTCATTCCCGTGTTGTAATTTAAAATAGTGAAAATTAAATTATATATATATATATATTTTATAAATATATTATCATATCTATTTTATATATGTTACATAAGATTATTAAAATAATTCTTTATGAATTCAAGTAATATTGTTAATGAATCCATCTCTATGAGGAGGTGGTAGTCCAAATTCCACAAATGATGTAATCGTATTTACACAAAACTGAAATAATAAAAGAATACATAATATGTAAATTGAAGAAAAATAAATACATGAAGAATATTACATATTTCATTTATATACATGGTTTCCATTATAAATACCAACCATGGACGGTGTTATAGAAAAAAATGAATGATATCCATTTACGGGGTGGTAGTTCTTCGTGCCCATAAACAGAAATATTGTTACACATTAGATGTAATTTTGTGTAATTTTAGGTGTAACATGAATAATAAAAACAAATTATTATTTTTATGATACTATTGTTTTCATATAATCATGGAACAAGAATATTACAGTGGGTGGATAATTAAAATAAAATAGGAACTTGATAAAGGATGTTACCTCTTATTCGAGTAACTCCTTTTGGTTTTCATCAAAGGGACTCCTTGAAAGGATTTATGAAAAATGTGATGATTATAAGATGACTAGAGGTATTTTTATGAGCTATTTGGGATGATATTTTTTGTCCCATATTTTTTTGAGAGATTTGTGGAAGTGGGGGGTCTTAGTGCCTTTTATAGTAGAGGACGAGTGAAACTCTTGTAAACTTTTGAAAGGGGAATTCCACCGATATGTTCCCATGTAATGTTGCTACAATATTGATAAAAATTAAATTCAATTGTTTATAGGGTATATATATGATCATACAATAGATTCTAGTAAAATTTCTAGTTTAGCCTTGATCTTATGATTATGGTGTAGTCCATTGTTAAGCAAATTTTCTTCTTAAACCTTATAATTATTTTTAATTAAATTCACATACACTTTTTGAATAAACTAATTTAAAATTATTGTAAATTATAAATTATACTAATAAAAAATAGAGAATCCATTTTTATATATTCCAAGACCAAAATCAACCAAAATTAATTTAAATTTAATCTCGTAGATAGGATGATGATGTGAATTTTTATATTAAAAATTTTCAAATGAATTATAAGTTGTTATATCCAATTTCAATTTGAAATTGATTCCAATGACCTAAATTGGATTAATTAATAAAAAATTGATCTAAATAAAATTTAATACAATTAAATATATAATTTTCCCTTATAAATAAATACGTTGAAAAAGATATTCTGAATTAAAATCCAATATTTTCATTATTCAAAAAAAGCAGAAAAATAAAAAAAATTCCAAATAACCTAATTTTTTTGTTTAAATTATAAAAATTAAATTTATATTGACATATAGAATTTATAAAATTTTATAAAATTGGATCTACAAATAGTTATCTATTAGATGGCCATTAAATAATCTTTTGAAAAATAAAGGTCATTAAGTATAAAATTATGTTTGGTCTTACGTTTTTCCTATAAAAGCTTCTTGATGAACATAAAAAATAATTTATAGAATAGAATATATATATATATATATTCTAAAATAATATAAATCAATAATTTTCATTAATTTAATTTATTAGGATAAAAAAATTCTTGTGAGCATAAAAATATTTTCCATAAAACTATTCCCTTTATATTATCTTGGTTATTATATTTATTTCAAACAAATTGTTTACGAATGAATTTTTATATTTTTTTTGAACCATATATTTTCATAATTGATTTAACAATATTAATAAAAACTAATTTAATGTCTAGTTTATGTCATAATGTATTAAATAATAATATCTTAGTAATTTATTATTGTTTACTAAAACATTATCATGCATGTAATGTAAGCTATCGAATAAACTCTTTTTTCATAAGACATATACCAATTTCCTTTCATTTTTATTGAAATATATATCATATTTTTTATTTATTTAAAATATCAAAGATATTTTAATGTCTTGAGATATTATTTTCCATCATGTTCTTAGTGTTGCAAATCATACACACAATCGAATGCAATGTACTTTAAAATTTTATGGGATTATATATTTTATAGTAGAGTTTCTCCCATGTATTTTATTAGGATATTTTTATTAAGGACTAAATTTTAGAAGGGGTTATGAATATAATGTTCCAAATATACCGAAAAAATTTCTTTCTATTTTCTATGGGGTTTTTATGATTTCTATGATCAATATTGATATCATATGGAACAATTACTGATTATGATGACTTGTGTCATTATAAAATCCTTATACCATATTTCATATTTTTTGATCCAGTTACTAATTGATAAAAATATTCTTATTTTATGGGTATTTACATTTATTAGGAAATAATATAATACACACATATAAATATTACTGATGATATTCAATTGTTAATGATTGGGTTTACCCTTATTGAGTAACTTCATATGTTTATTTTTACCTAGGTTATTAATAATTATATTGAATGAATTATGTCTAGAAGGTTTCTTTATAAATAATGATGATGAAGACTTATTATGAAATAATAAAATATTTTTTAGATCGATGTAATTATAATTCAAGATCATATATATATTTTTTATGTAATAGTTAATCTAAATTAGCTAATAATAAAACCCTCAATGGTAATTAACATTGTATGTGATCCAATATTTCTTTGATATTTATTTTGTTTTGGAAGGAGAAAAATGTTTCACCTTCATTATTATGAAATCCAGAAATGTAAAATATTATTTTTTAGCCTCTAATTCATGAGTGTGGGTTTGGGGATATTATTGATGGTATAGAAGTTGGGTTTTGATAACATTAGATAATATGATATTTTTATGTGAAGTTATCATAACACATACAAATTCCATTGTTTCTATTGCAGTTTAAAACTTACAATATATTTTATGTCATAGAGAAAAAAATTTAGTTTTATGGAATGAGATCATAAATTAATTTATTACATTTTTGGAGAAATTTTATTAGGTTTAGGTATATGTAACCCATATTTATAATCTGATGTATTATTTTATAATGAATTCAAAAATTTGGACATATGATTAATGGATTTATTGAACATTAGGGTTTAAATTATTCATGATATCAAGGTCATTATGTTAACACATGTTTTACCATTTAGATGAACATGTTATTGAAAATTGATTTGATTAATAAAATATTAATGTTATTTCAGAAATATATTTCAATATTTTTTTAAAAGGAGTAATGTATTACATAATAGTTTAAAAACAATATTATTTAATATTGAAGCAACTGAAGTTAAAATGGATATAAGGCTATTTATATTTTTATGATTTAGTTTGAATATTGGGTATTATAGTTTAATTTTGGATATTAATGTGTCATAAAAAATTGTATTCTTTATAAGAATTATCTTTCCATGTGCTAAATTTTTTGGGTATTATCGAATGATTGGTGGAATTTATTATTATTCCTTTTGTAGTAATTTGATATTTTGAATTTTAATTTTTAGTGATTCATTCAAAAAATGAAATCATTTTCAATTTTCATCATTTCAGGAAAATGATGATATTACGGTGGAAATTGAAATAATGATCAAATTCAACTCATAAATTAAGTATATTTCATTATAAAATAATTTTATATAGAAAATTAATTACTCAAATATAGTAAAATGATATTCAAACAATATATTCAAACATGCATAATTTATTATGATATTTATGTCATTTTTCACTCCTCATTGGACTATTGGATTGTGGTTTTTGATTTTCTTACAGTCATTCACAATCTTCTAATCAATGATATCTATCGTTATGAATTATTACATGTGTATGATGATTTTCTTCCATGTTCAAATATTTACTTACCAAATATGATCTCATAATTCGAAACCTAATATTTGTAAATCAATAATACCTTCATAATTCCTTTTATATTTTATCAAGAGGATTTATTATTAACCATTTTTAAAATAAGATTTTCCAAAAATGTTATTTCCAAATATATAACACTTTATTAGAGTGACCAATTTCAAATTACAAGGATAAAATTTATTAATGTGGATGATGATGTCACACCCAAGGATTCTAAGAGAAGAAAATTGTGTTCAAATGTGTATAAGCCATGAAAAACCAAGATTAGATGAGAATATAACAACCCATTCGGTTAAGAAATATTTCCACCTAAATAAATTTAATCTCTTTGTATTTATTTTGTACTCAAAATCCTGAAATTATTTTATTCGATAGTGTATACGACATGAAAAATCGAGCTTAAATGACCCATTATGTTTTTAATAATTATTCCACTACTATTAAATTTTTGGGAATTTAAATTATTAAATAAATTATATATATATATTTATTTTATATTCCTACTAAATATAATTTTTTTTAAAAATGATAACTAAATAATAAATCCAATTTTACTAATGAAATTTTATTGTTTAAAAATATGTTTCCTTTAAATGAAAATTATTTGTTTTCATAAAAACATATTATACATAATTATTTAATATTTTAAAAGATCTATTTAATTATATGAACATAATTTTCTGAAATTCACATATCAAAATTTTTATTGGGAGAAATATAGTGATTTTTTTGAAGATAATGTGTTTTAATGATTAGTGAAAAATACTCATTTTTGTTAAAATATCATTTATTTTCTAAAATTATATAAATTTAAAAGTAGAATTACGTTTAAAATGTTATTTTAAATTATATAATGGTTATTCACTAAAATTTAAACTACATAATTACATTTCAATCATATTTATTTGTGATTTAGTAATAGATTATTGCGGGGTTTTAAAAATAGGGTTTTTTCTAGAAAACTATTTAAAAGTGAATATTGTTTCTATATTTTCATTAATTAAAATATTTATTAATTTTAATTTTTTAATTGAACATATATATTTTTAATAAAAAAAATTCAATTGTGTCCACACAATATTTTTTATTAATCATTTCATTAGTATAAAATTATCTAATTAAAGAATAATGCACCTATTAAATACCTTTTTTCATCTTATATATGAGATTAGTTTTAATTTTAATTATTACACTTATATGAATTGAAATTGATTGAAACATTCCATATTTTAATTAGAGTATTTAATATTTTCAAATAAGGTTAAATTAATTTTCTACAATAATTAATTTTGAAAACATTGAAAAATAGTTACCACGGTTAATGTTAAAACGAATTTATAAGGGGATAACAATAATATTTTTGTGTGCCTCAGAGTGGCATGTTTTTTCATCAAATCATGGACTAGGGTTTCTCCCGGGTCCTTCCTCCACCCCCCGGGTGGGATCTCCATACAAAGGATGTGCCTGAGTCTCAGCGTGGGCATTGAGTCTTATCTTTCTCTGTTGACTGGTGGAGCTTCATCCGCTTGTCTTGGGTTTGATTCGGCTTATGTTTATGCATGGTGATACATCTTGGAGGAGATTGGAGGTCTTCTCGACAAGTTCACACATGACTTTTGTCAGGGTCACTGCTTCTTGGTGGGTCTTCTTCATTCAGAATATCCTGGTATTCATCGTTTGATTGAGACGAGGTAGGGGGTTCCACAATCTGTTAGTCCAGGTTTTGGATCATCTGGAAAGAGGGTTTTCTTTAAGCGACTTGAAGTGAAAATCAGGGCCAGATATGTAGAGCTCATAGGGGGAGGTTTTCACATTTCAGGTTTTGTGGTTTTTATTGGCGTTTAATTTAGATATTTTGTATTCTAGTTCGACAAGATGGATTTGATGTCATTGTACTAGTTCAAGGTGGTGTCCATCCTTGTTCTTTTCAGTATAAGGCTTGTTTAAAACCATGTGAGGATATTTTTTTCGTTCTGATCAGAGAAGATACATGCCTAGAGTGGCGTTTTTGTTTTAGGAAGACCTAGATTCCATGACCAGTGGGGGTCTCTCATCTCTGGGTTGTGATATAATATCCTAGGTGACATTGGCTTGATCTCGGGTCCTTCAATTTTCATCATGGATTATGTGGCTGCGATGGCATGGACTGTGGATGTCATCAGTTTGGTCCAAGATGACTGATTGTTGATGCTTTTTGGTTTTGATCTCTCGGAATGCTGAAAGTGTTTATGAGGTCCCTTCATTTGGTGGTGCACCCAGAATCGTCTTTATGGATCATACCACCGTCGGATCGTGCATGTGATTTGACACAAGACACTTTCTCTCCATTCATCCTTGCATTGGTGGACAATTTTTTTCACATTTAATTGACAGGGAGGGGTAGTGCCTTGTTGCAATTTTGGTCTGTCTCTCTAACCTTTGTATTGTGATTGCATTTATGTTGAAGATGTATTTAGGATTTTCTCCATTCTTTATTTAAAAGGGGGTTTTATTTCAATAAGAATATTGAAGACCTCATGGTTGTTGGATGTAATTTACCAGAAGATAACATAAATTGATATGGATAAGATATCCAATTACACTTTTTAAAATCTTATTTATAGGGAATATTTTAATTTTATCCTCCTCACATTCATATCCATGTTTATTTGCAATATTTTATCATGGGATGAGTTCTCTTATATTTCCAAGTACCATTATTTTATTTCTTATTATATATCTTTCAAAAATTATTCAATCATGCATACATAATAACACAGGCATGTACTATATACTTATATGTTATTGTGTTTACTTCATGACCTAAACCCATATCCTCTTCCCATAAATGGGATTTGAAATCATCATTGATGTGTACTGCCAACTACAACCTCGAGAACCGATGTCATTCATTTTATATCATCAAATGTCACCTATTATTATAATGATGAAATAATTGTGTGTGTGTGTCTATATATATATATATATGAACATATTTTTAGGGACTTATAATATTATATATACCATCATACTTTTTACTCATTGGTGGATAAAATAATGGTGATCATGAGTTCAATGGACTACTACCCCACAGAAGAGATCTCACTTTTTTCACTAAAGCATTACATAGAAGTAAATAATTATAAATTAAATGAATATATGTGGTATACATTAAATAATTATGTTATTAGTGGAATATTTATCAATATTAAAATAAAATGTATGATTTTTAATCATATAATAAAAATGATAATGTCAATCACATGCATGTGTGGTACTGCTTCCCCTAAGTGATGTGATTCCTTTTTCATAACTAAATTACATAGATGATGTATATTAGTATACATAATTAAATAATATATAATTATTGTATTAGTATCATTATAGAAAGATAAAATATTTATTTATTTCCCTGACTATCATGGAAAAATGGAAACATTACTTATGTGTACGTACGAACTTTTGTTTCCATGATTGTAACGTAGTTAATTTTTTGAAAAAAATATTTTAGGATTGTCTATAAAAATATAATTTAGGGATAATTATGATAAATATTTAATGATTATAGATATAGATATGTTTAAATAATGAACACTTTTACCATTGTCAACACACTAAAGTCATTTGGAAATAATGAATTGAATCTCTAAAAGATACTTGATATAGACTTAAATGATTATATATATAAACATTTCATTATAAACTAAAAAAATATTTAAATATAAGGTATTAAATCCTGAATATTTTCCTAATAAATCATTTTTGAATATATAATCATATTAAAAATTATTTAAAATAATCAAACTGAATGTCTGCACCCGATGTAAGGGTTTCTCATCTCACATTTTATTTCAATGATACATAAGACATATACACCACCTATTGTTATTATGTATTGTAAATATTGATTATTATTGTATTTTATTATTGATTTCATGAAATTTATTTGGTTTTATGAATCTATTTGATGATATAACATTCGTTAGTTTTTTTGGTTGAGATTACCAAAGAAGGGACATCGCATCAATTTTCCTTCATTGAGAAATTATTTAATTTATTGAAACTAATTTATTTTATATAGATTATGTAATACCCACTTTATATATAATATATTTATAATTTAATAAATAAATTTATTTTATTTTTAAATTTTAATTATTTCATCCAAGGGGATTTGACCTTACTGGTAACTAGTGGTAATTAATTTCATAATTCCATTTCCATTAATTTGGTTATATTAATTCATATACATTTTTTGTATTCTATAATTAATATGGAATGAATTTTTCTTATATTATGTTAAATTTTAAAAAAAATTGATTTTAAATTTATACCCAAAATCCATTCATTCATTATTTCTGATATACATCTATATGAATTTGGAAAGGCTTTTTCATCTCAAATTAAATTTCTTTGAGTCATGGGTTTGTGAAATTCATGTATATTCATTTTCGCGGTGTATATACGGCCATTTTTCTTGTTATATCATGAATATACTAATGTTAATGATATTTAATATATTATTTAATGTCATTATTACTTGAGTATTGTAATTAAAGAGATTATAAAAGTAGTAAGAACATTATGTTATAATCTCTTTTCATTTATGATTGTTTATGTTCATGGATTCTTATAGTGAAATAAAATGAACTTATTTACATGAACTAAAAAACCTTATTTTTCAAATTCTATGAATTCTGTTAACATTTTTTCTTCATTTCCCCCATTATATATTATGTAAAAATGATTATAGTCATTTGAATTTCATACTAATATTATAATTTATTTTAGATCAATTATATCTCTATTCAAAATAAATATTTTATGAAAGGTATTAAAAAAAACATTAATTAAAAAATTTTCTTTTTAAATATATTTTATATAGTCATTGACTATATTATAATATTTTTGATAAGAAATTTTCTTAATCATTTCAAAATGATTAACATTTATCACCATTTTACTAACTGATTTGAAAAAAATCTTTATAATGACATTTAAAAAATAAATTTAATTTCCCAATTTCATAGAAATAATTTACATTGAACCATCCTTTATAATATTCCAAAAATTTATTCCAAAAATTTATTTTCACTATATTTTTTTGAATTTTTACTTTCTAAAAGAAATTAGAAAAAATTATTTTACTCAAGAATGTTTTTTTATGATATATTAATTATATTTCAATTCATCAACAATAAAACTCATTGACATAACATACAAGACACTATGAATATGTTTTATTTATACCATCTATATTCTTTATCTGTATAGATTATATGATTTTCATGCAACCTATTTAATTATTTTGGGTGAATTAATCAAATAATTAAAATGATGATTATTATTATTTTGAAAAATGAATGATACTAAATTATTTATTCATGAGTGGTATTTTGACATTATTAATGATCAAGGGTGATCCTGATACATTTTATATGATCTGAAATTCTAGAGAAATTTTATTTATCTTATCATTTAAAATATAATTTGTTCTCCCATATAGTGTCAGGTCTTCCTGATATATCTTAGACGATGGGTGTACACTGATTATGCTCTCATGGAATGGGATTTTCTCAATGTCATTAGAGGAATTAAGGATATATTTACTAGTGTGTTTCTCCAAAGGATATGGAAAGGATCTAATTATATCTAACATGAGTTTAAAATGGTAATCATGATATTGTTACATAAATTATAATGATTTTTCATTATTCTATATATGATATTTCATTGATTCCTCTTATCTTTATTTATATTATAGGAATCGTATTTTTTATTTCAGACAGATCATGCATTTTTGGAAGCCTTGTATGAGGTTTTCGTAGTTTATGATCCTAGTATTGATTGGTATGAATATTCTTATATTGTGGTCAGGAAATTTTATTATGTCATCAAGGCCATGTCTTTATATAAATATAGCTAATAACATTAAATTTTTTTTATATATATATACCTTCAATGATTATATGACCAAATAATTCTTATGGCTTCGTTTCCACAGGTTATCAAGAATTTTTTTAATGAATTAATTCTAGTAGTGTTTAATATGGATAATGATGATGACATTATATGAAATAATAAAATATTGGTTAACAAGGATAAATTCTCATTTAAATTCATGTTTTTTGTTTATGTAATAATGTTTACAAATTTTATCTTCTAATAAACATAATTTGTCTTTTAGTATGTATATTATTGAACATTTCTTTTTATATCATGTATTTTGTATGTTGAAAAGTGGGTCACCTTTATCGGCATTATGGCCATAAATTTAAAAATCCTATTTTTATCATAGGATCGTGGAGTGTGGATTCGAGTTTATATATATATAGTCATGATCAATCATGATAGGGTTGCTATGGGTTATAAATATCACACAGTTTCAGACATATATACACATTTCATAATATGATTTTTCATGTGCCTTATTATGTATCAGAGCACATAGCTCAAGCTATCCTATTTGGACAAGTACACCATATGTAAATTTTTATAATCCATGTAATATGACCGTACCAGAATCAAGGTGCAACTGAATACATTCTCATCCACCTTATTTAGTATACATCTTGTGTAGTGTATATATACACCACATATGGGAAATATGAAATAATATAGGTTTTAGTACATACCAAGACCACCATTTTTAAGAAAACACAATATATCTACCTAGACATGTCATGTAGATTATACAAGACATGATAAACTCGTGTTACATAAAGGGTACTGATATTAGTCTGGAAATTGTTGTACACCATCACATATTATATCTAGGTTGACCAAAAATATTTCATGGGGATTTTAATAAATGATCTAACTTCTTCCAAAGTGATACATGAATTGAATCCTTAAAAGTGCATTCTATGTGTACTTCCCAAGATGGATCAAGACCACTTTAGGGGGGGGGGTTACTCAGTGGTTTCTATTTTTTTATAATAATTCTTTTTACCTTATTAACAAACAAATTATTTTCCACTTAAACTTGTTAGAGTTATGAACAACTAAAATATAACTCACAACCTCACCGTTTTTATGGAAAAAATATAAATAGAAGTCATCACATGATATTTATATGGTTCAGTATAAAAACGCACTCCTTGTCAGGTTGGATAGTCCCACCAATTTTTATTCATTCACTATCTTATTTCTAGAATAAAATGGAACATGAAAAAGAAAATTATACAATCCTTGAATCATTTTTCCGGATATAGTTTGTAATACCCCAAACTATACTTTATAGTAGTCACAGAACAAAACAATCCTTTTTTAGCAACTGTTAATGACCAATATTCACAATAATCACTTTCCTTCTTCATTTCTGATCCACTTCAGAATGTATTCACTTCATTAAAAAGTAATATTAATCAAACCCCACTAGGTTAACTTCTTCTAGAACCTAAAAAATTCACTAAATGAATATGTTTCTCTTGAATTAGTTTC
This sequence comes from Viscum album, assembly GCA_963277665.1. Classification (NCBI taxonomy): domain Eukaryota; kingdom Viridiplantae; phylum Streptophyta; class Magnoliopsida; order Santalales; family Viscaceae; genus Viscum; species Viscum album. The sequence goes on along the minus strand of OY728133.1, from coordinate 1,438,352,055 downwards.
CAGAACCCCAGTCTAAAATAATTATTCATATTCAACACTAAACACAACGTTTTGTTGGATACTCAATACATGTCCCAAATATTATGGACCTCGAATTCCTGAACATTCAAGATTAAAATTTGATAATGAACTCACCTGTCATTTTATTAGGACCTCAATAATGGTAAGGGTGGGATTATGAGAATCTTTACTTATAAATTATATTTCCTGAATTATTAATTATCCTTAAATATGGGATTTATCTTTCAGTTATAAAATTCCTTTTTGAATCTCCAAATCTATTTGATCATCAAATCTTCCAATCAATTATTTAACTATTCAATATTCCTTGATTAATTTTTCTTGAGTAATAACTTTTTCATGCATTATAACTTCTCCTTTTAAAAGAATTTTTTCTATAAAAAATATTCCTTACATAACATCTTTTTCTATAAGAAATTTTCACTTGTATAAGTACTTTGTCATGAGTAACAAAATTTTCCTTGTGTAAGAACATTATCTGTATGAAACTTTTCCATGTAGAAGAACATTTTATAAAAAAAATTGTTTCTTTCATAAGATCTTTTTATAAAAGAAACTTTTCCTTGCATAAGATCTTTTTCTATAAGAAACATTTCCTTGTGTAATAAATTTTTCGGTATGATACTTTACCTTGCATAAGAAAGTTTTATGCAACAATTTTTCCATGTACAGGACCTTCATCTATAATAAATGTTTCCATCCATAAGATCATAATATAAAAGAATATTTTTCTAAAAGGAAAAAATTTTCTATAATAAATTTTTCCTTCATTTATATATTTTCTATACTTTTCTTTTCCATGCATAAGATATTTTTTAATTAGATACTTTTTATTTCATAAGATCTTTTTTCTGTATGAAAAATTTCAATGTGTTAGATCATTTTTTGTAATAAAAGTTTCCATGAGTATGATATTTTTCGTGAGTAAGAACTTTTTATTGTGTAATATCATTTTCTTGAGTATGAATTTTTTTATAAGTAAGATATTTTTCTTGAGTAAGAAAATTTTCTTGTTATGAACTTTTTCATCCTTAAGATCTTTTTCATGAGTCAGATATTTTATTACTTAACATATTTCTCATAAGTACGATATTTTTCTTGCGCAAATATTTTTCATGCTTAATATCATTTTCTTAAGTAAGTTATTATCACGATTAGGATCATTTTCATGAGTAAGATCTTATATTTCTTGAGATATTTTTCTTGAGTATGATTTTTTTGTTTCTTAAGATCTTTTTCTAGAGTAAAATATTTTTAATCATCAAGCTCCATAACATATTTTACTTACTTAGCATTATTTAAAATGTTTTCCTTCCTTTTATTTCTATTTATAAATATTTAATCACAAGTTTCACAACATAAATATTTTCTGTGGGAAATGAAAACCAATTTATTTATAAAAAAAATATAAATAAAATAAAACAATATATTTACAGGGTTTTGTATAAAGAAGTACTCTTTCCTATATTGGATAGTCCAACCAAAATGTATTATTTAACTATATTATTATAGAAATAAAAAGTTAAAAGCGAAGAAAAATTCTAAAATCCTAGTAGAAACTCTCATGATATAGTTGGTTATACCACCAAATGATCATTTCCAATATCCACATCCCAAATAAAATCCTTTTTAGCCAATGGTAAGCATCCACAATCACATAAATTACTTTCCTTCTTCTTTTATGATCCACTTTATAAATTATTCACATTTATTTTAATTAAGATGAATCTAACTCCACCTATGTACCCTCTTCAAGAGTGGCGAGAACTCACGTAAGGAATATTTTGGTCTTCAATAGTCTTTTAAAAAATCTATCTAAAAACATCCTCATCTTAAACATGAAACAAAATGTTATGTTTGATACACGATAAATTTACCCACTTCTAGAGCTCCAGTGCTTGAATAATCAAGTGTAATATTTCCAAATGAACTCAGATATCATTTTACAGGGACATAAAATATTGTTTATATGGGGCTCTAAAAATATTTCCCACTTAATGAAATTTCACGAATCATCAATTCTCTTTAAATATCTTGTCTATCATTGACTCATTAAATTACTTTTTGAATCTTTAAATAGTCTTGATCATTATATCCTTTTTCTACTTCTTCAATGCATGAAAATTTCATGATAAAGTATCCTTGTGTAGGAACATTTCTTGAGTTAAATATTATTTTTTAAAAGAAATTATTCAGATAGAAACATTTACTTTCATAAGATCTTTTTCTATAAGAATCATTTTATTGCATATGATTTTATTTATGTGTAAGAAACATGTACATGTGTAATTAATATTTCTCTATATAACATTTCCATGGATAAAAACTTTTTTCAAAAAATATTTCCATTAATAAGATCCTTTTCTATAAGCAACATCTCCTTGAATATGATATTTATCTAAAAGAAACTTTTCCATGCATAATAAAATATTCTTTAAAAGACTTTTCCTTGCATAAGAACTTTCTCTGTATGAAATTTTTCCACAAATAAGATCTTTTTCACTAAGAAATATTTTCTTTCCTAATATATTTTTCTACAAGAATATATTACATTCATATAAACTTTTTTCTATAAGAAACTTTTCCCTGCATAAGATTCATTTTATATAATAAAATGATCCTTAAATAAGAAATTATTCTGTAAGAAACCATTCCTTGCATGGGGTCTTTTTCAATAAGAAACTTTTCCTTGCATAAGAGTTTTTTGTAAGAATATTTTCCTACAGAAAGATAAATTTCTTGAGTAAGAACATTTTACAGATTAATACATTTTCCTTGTGTAAGAACTATTTCTTGATTAAGATCATTTTCTTGAGTAAAAATATTTATTACATAAGATATTTATCATGCTTATTATCATTTTCTTGAGTAATAATTTTTCTTGTTTAAGATCTATTAATTCTTAAGATATTTTTCTCGAGTATGATACTTTCATGCTTATGATATTATTCTTCAGTAAGATATTTTCTTCCTTAAGATGTTTTTCTTCAGAAATATCTTTTTCTTTCATAAGATATTTCTCATGAGTCAGATATTTTTATTCATCAAGATCAATAACACCTTTTCTTTACTCCTCTTTCTTAAAAAAACCATTCCTCGTTTTTTCGTTATAAAGATTATATATGATACATCACAACATACTTATGATTTATGAGAAATCGAAACCACAAAATCTTCATTATATTGATGCTAGATACAATTATCATAGAATTATATATTGAATTTTCTTATAATGTTTGATCTGATTTGTGAAAAATTTTGTTTATGATATTCTCAAAATACTAGGTCCATTTTTTGAAGAATATTGGTTTAGATTTTCTGAGAATGTTGGTTTATATTTTCTCATTATGTTGGATCCAATTTTCAACTAATGGATAAATTTTGTCCCAGAATTTTGGATCCTGTTTATCAAATATTAGATCTGATTTTCATTTTTCTTCACATTTTTCTCATCATACATTCATTCATATACATATTGGTCTTCATTCATAAAGATATTTATCTATTGGAAATAATTACAACAAAAACATAACTTGGATCTAAGACCATGTAATTTTTAGTATTGAATATTTATGTATATTCATTCTCAAGGATAATATTTTTTATAAATGTAGTATCTCTTGATATTTTTTAAAATGAAATTAAATTTTACATATCTCTTATATATCATAGGTGATATAATAGGTAGTGAAATAATTTTTGTTTCTTTAAATTTAGGGTGATAACAATTAGGATCATGCATATCTAATGAAGCATGAAAATTGGTAAAAAATATCTTAAAGGTGTACCAGGAGAATGTTGTATTCCCCCCACATTCATAATAGATTTTATAACTCCTATATAAAAAGGATCCTTCAAAATTATTCATGGATTTGTTACTCCATTCTCCCAAATAATGTGTGAGTGCCTTGAAGACTAATAGAGATAAAAACTCTCGATATACAAAAGAAAAAATTCCTTTTTCTGTAGAGTTAGTTACTCCCTAATCAGGAATAACAAACTTGATGAAGACTATTTACTGTACTTCCAATTCCATGTGGTGTGTTGAGTTTTTTAAAGGTAGGTAGTTATGGATGTAAGAGGATTATTTTACCTTGGTTAAAAATTATTCTTGAAAAAGTTGAAGGTTCCTAATTAAGTTTTTATATCCCTGTAAAAAAATGAATAGTAAAAAGGGTGTGTTATTCTCATGATTAATGACTATACATTAAAAATTATTGGTCCAACCATTATGGTTTTGTGTGAAATTATATATGAAAAAAATATAGTGTTTTTCAGATACATCTAGAAATATGATACCTCAAGCACAAGTTAAATTCCTTCGATATATGACTTATTTATAAACAATTACCTTAGGAATATTTGAGTCTTTTTATAATTTATGAATATCTTGAATGTCTTGATAGATAATTATTGGTGGAATTAGATATATGATGACGGAAACATCTTATATCATTGATAATTTTACATATAGAGTATATCGTGATCCATAGCTTCCTTCATGTTAAAAACTTATTTCTAGATTAAATATTTATGTATTTTCTTATGAATTTTTTGTTTAAAGGAATCAATGGAGTATGATTATGATCAGCCATCATAAATTTTGTACCCACATGGGCTATATCTGTGATAAAATCGCACAATTTGATGTTATTCAAAAGGGTAATAGAACTAGTGTATCCTATTTAAATTTGAAATTGGATGGTACTTAGTTGAACATGGTGGTTTATGGTATTTTTATTTAATTTTTTCAAATATAATTTGTTCCTATATAACTTTTAATAAGGAGGAATTGTCCACTGTTTTCATGTTTTTTATGTTCTAAAACTATGTAACATGTATTATTCCTATAGTTCATTTCTATATAGTGGTATATTAATCATGTGATTTTATAGAATGATTTTTATATGAATATTATATATATATATATATTGGGTATTTAATGAATTATATATTTATGTATTTATTATGTGTTGTAATAGGATAAGGTCGCCTGTGTTGGTTTTTACATTATGGTTGACGTTTCTAGCACTTAGATACTTTGAGTTTGGATTTTTGTGGAAAATTTTATTTATCATTGGACCTAGAGTGACCATGATGGTTTTGTTAACATCAACATGTAATAAGATTTGAAAGGAATTTAAATATAGAATTTGGAGTTATTTTTTTTCACAAGATTAGTTTGGGGTTCGATGGAAACAATTTTAAGGGGATTTGAGCTCCGTCATTAGACCACCTAGAAAATCATATAATTAGAAATTATATATCCTTTTAGCATAATTTGATAACTAATTAGTAATAAAATATCTCTAATTGATCATTTTTTATTTATATGTATGTTGGTAAGTGAATTATATAGTATCTAGTTGTGATCCTTCATGTCCTTATTGTATCATCTAATCAAGACATACAATAATTTCTATGTTTTCATTTTGTCAATTGAAGGATGTAATAATCTAATAGAAATATTGTATTTGGATGTAAGTTTTTAATGATAAATTTCATTTTGTTAATACTCCTTTCACTAATTGGTTGAGTGATTGAGGTAATGATTTATTGGCTCGATAGAGAGATATACATTACAAAATTTTGAGGTAGATTTTATCGCATTTATTATTAATGACCATATTAATATAATTTGGATAGTATCTCACACAAAGACCTGTAAAACTACCCATTTATTGAGTTAACTGCATGATTTTGATAAAGGAGGATTCCTATATTCTTGGGTGACTAAAATTCCTAGAATAATTTGGGAAATAATGAATCAAAAAAACCACACACATTCTTCTGATTTGGACACATAAATATAGATAATGACTACAGTGTTATAATCTCTTTATGGGATGATGATCTACTACTAAATTATTATTTCTCAATATCATGATTGGACTAGAATACTTGTTTGGAGATTAATCAATTTTCAAATAAGGTGTTTAATCTAATTATGTTGAGGTTTCCATGACTTCCTGATGTAGTATCCCTTTTATTTGATGGAACACCATTAACATAGTTTTATTGAGGTATCCATACCTTAAATTTAAATAAATTTAGAATATTTTTAACAACAAATATCAATCTTTGAAGATTGATTAGTTCTTATAATGTGGTATTCAAAATAGGTTTTTTTATTTTACACAAAACCACATTTACCTATGTCCATGATATAGAATTAGTAGACTGATAAAACATGGTAGAGACACACCCTAATTTTTTGTGTATTTACTTTTTAGCCCTATTATTTCTATACATATTCCATTGATTGAACTTCATGAAGAGTGTCGAAATTATATCCCAAACTCCATTTTCATTGGAAGATAATCATTCATGGAGTTCATTTTCAATTGAGAGTCATGTAGATAATGAGTAACTAAATATTGTTGATTCCAAGATGTAGTTCAACTACCACCACCATTTTTTAGTTTTACTTTATAATTAATAACTGATATTAAATGTTGAGGGTCACTAGATTAATAGAAATTCATAGTTAACTGATACCCAGTATAGTTAAGGGTTCTATTTTTATACTCTATTTACATACCATCATACGAGTAACTTTATATGTGAGATACCTTTCTTACACTTCAAATCTAAGAGTTGAAGATTATATTAGACCCCCAAAAGATACAATTTTCATATAAGTAATTTCATGTTTTAGTGATAACCTTTATCTTGTACATCTAGTAAAGTGATTTCTTCCAATCATACGATAAATATATTCCTGGGGATCCCATCCAAGATGAGGTGATACCCATGGGTATCCTCCCTGTTTTTTATTTCATATAATGTTTATAGTATTTCATCATGTTATTTAGTTTACCAAATAGGGTATGTTCATTCTTTATTGTTGATTAAGACCCCACAATATGGATATCGTAGACATCCCTTATGAAGATACAATCAGAAAACCATTTGATGGTATGTATAAGGTTAAACATGTTGTTCATCTATATATATTGGAATCCTCTAAATATAGATCATTAATAAGACATTGTAAAGATAAAATCCATGAATATTTTTTCTATTTAAGTGGCACAATATTGTTGTTGGGGATAATTCTCATAGTAGGGAATTTATTGTTTGATTGGAAGATAATGTTCTTAAATTTTATGACTTTGAGGGTGTACTACATTTTATAGAGTGTTTTTTATTTCAATTGATCAATGTTTAGGGTCGTACTCAATTATTTTATGTGAGAGAGTCCATTAGTGATGACATTTATTTTTTGATATCCTATGAATAAATTTTCTTTGGAGATATATATGAATGTTTTTCATGAATTCGGGGATAATATAATCTAATTCCCAATGATAATAGTATTTCAACCCTCATTATTGTATTTAATATCATAGATGAAATTTTAAGGACAACCCTTTTGGAGAGAGGGCCTTAATGTGGTACATTTAATGAATCTTATTTCCCCTTATGATCTCAACTATGGTATGTAGATTTATTTTAAGAAATGGATTTATAAAAGGGTTATGGTTATTGGATTATCATATTTTAGTCATCATTAATATTGGGTCTAGAGATCATAGCTAATTTTTATATAATGTATTATATCATAAACATTGGTTTCTAGGGTATTATTCAACCAGAAAATGTTTTGAGATGTTTGGAAATTTGAAAATGCTTGTTATGTTTATTTATATTATCATCAATATATTTTCTTAATAGACTAGAAACGTCACTATTGTGATGTTCCTGGTGGTGGATGTGATATTGTAATGAAGAAAAAAGTTTCTGAAAAATTCTATATGAGATAATGAGTAATAAAAACCATTTTATGTATTTTATTAATGTTGATACCCTGGTTACTATTCCTTATAAAGATGATATGATGGATAGGTTATTTTAGACTTCAATAAAAATGATAATTTGTAGCCAATTTAAATACAATATATAATTTTTAGGATATGCACAGTAGTAGAGATCAATGTTGATATAAATCCATGTGCGATACTATTATAGAACACTCAATGATAGCTTTAATAATAATGATCCCATGAGTTGTATCCATGAATATGACTAATTTTATGTTGGATTATGTTTTTCTTTCTAACATGGTTGGATGTCCATTGGATGAGGAAAGTATTTAGGGGTGGATGAATAAAATTATAAAAATAAATACATATTGTGTTTCGAGTAACGGTTATCTACATATTTAGTGGGAGTCGACTTATTTTAGTAGTTGTAGAGGATTCCCCGTCATTTTTGTTTTTTATACCAATTTCACATAAGATTCAGACAACTATTGTAGAGTTAAATTAATGTGAGGTTCAATTGACTTTTCAAATGATTTTATTTTAATACCATCTTGGTTTTTAATTGTATTTGAATCATTTTTGGGGATATAAGGGTTTAAATGTTTAAAAGATAGAGTGAAACTAATATATATATATAAATATTATCTTATTTTTGAGTTCAATTGATTGGAATTTTTCATATGGATAAAATGGTTAATTCACTAATGTTTAATTCCTTATAATTTTTTTTGTATTTTTTGGTTAATAATGTGGTTTTTTACAATATAGTTAAAATTTTGGGAATTCTTTTTAATGAATTAGTTTAGGAGATATTTACTATTTTTTAGAAACTAATACATATCCCATGAGTGTATATAGTCATATCTAAAAATTTTATTCTCATATAGATATTATAATACCAATATTTTATTAGGAATTGGTAACTTTTTCAAGGTAGGATGTGATTTACACACTCAAGATAATGGATTCATGGGGTATGAAGGATCAATAACCTATATTGTAGTGATGATCAATAGAAACCTATAAATGATAAATAGATTTATGGTGAGAAGTTTAAAATAGTGAGATTGAGATTCTACTTTCATTTATGACTTCTTTGCTATATTGAAATTGTTGAAATTATTTTCTTTTAGTCTTCTCATCCTCTAGAATTATATTAACATGTTCATCAAATTATTTCTTCCAATTTGATTTTTGTTGAACATTCAGAATCTTTTTATCAACCATTTTTGTGATATAGAAAATTATTCATCAAATATTTATGATTAAAACTTAAAATGAATTTGTTAAATGAATTTTCATCAAATACTCCTTTATCATTACTAATTCTTTATTTATAGAGGTAATGATAACCATATTCCATAACAAAGGGGGACAATTCTATGAGGATCACAAGAGTCTAAGAGAATATTATAATAGGATGAAAATAATATTACACCCTAATATTTATTAACTTTTTTCAAATGAAATTATTCTTTTTCAGTATTTGTGTTATATTCCAAATCATGTTTATCTGGAGTTACATGCAACACTGAGTTTAGCTTACAGTAAACACATCACTGATATTAAAAGAAATGGGTCACACTATAATAATATTATAATTTTATATGTCACCTAGATGTTATAATGGATGGTATGGATATGATTAACTATATTATTAAAATATAGTAATATATTGATAAGAAATAAAATAAAAACCATTTGAGAAAATAATAATTGTTTTAGGAAAAAAATTTATTTTTCTAAAAGACATATTATTCATGCATTGGACACATATATTAAATGTAATTTAACCACTATTAGACAATATTTTTTGAAAAAAAAATGCACATTTGATATTTTAATACCATAAATTATCTTAGGATGAATTGTTGGTATTTTTTTAGAAATGTTTCACTTTTTAAAGATTAGTGAAAAATATGAAATATACTTGAAAACATCTTTTATGTTTATATTATTTATAATGTAAATTTATTACGTTAATTGGTTTTAAATTTAAAATAGAAAAGTTTTATTTCAATTAATCTAATTTTATAATTTCAAATCATTTCTAAATTAAATTTATTTATAAAATACATTGTAACCATTTGAACATATTCAAATTAAAAACCCTTTTTCTAATAACCTATATAAGAAAATTCTAAATTAAGTTTTTTACCTCTTTAAATTGAATTTCTAAATTTTTATTACATAATTGAAATCCAATAATTTTCAAATTATAATAATTTAAAAAAAATATTTGACCAAAATAAACGATGGATGGAGTAAAAATTAATTACCACAGTTAAGGTACTAATGGAGTTACCAGGGGTTAAACTATAATGGTAAGATTTAAAGTGACCTAAAAATTTATTTTAATTTTATTGAAGGATTTTATTTATATCATGATCATAATATTGTATGAAATATTGAAATGGATTTCCACTTTCATTTGAATATGACCCATATAATAAGATAAGTAAAAAGAAGAAAAAAATAATAATTTTCTTACATTAAATACCTATAATGATTTGGGACTGGGTAAAGTATAAATTCTATATTATAAAAATTATTTTTATGGATAAATTAATTTATATGATAACAATTTAGAATTTATTTTTAGATATGAAATTTTTATTTAATGTTCTTTAGAAATGATATCATAGTAATTATTTAGTTATTAAAAAATTAAATAGTTCATAATACAAATAATAAAAGTGAACTAAATTGAATGAATTATTATGTTCCATTAATTTAATAGATAAATATATCAAAAATAAAATTAATGAAAATATTATATTCTAAATAGATAATTATTTTTATTTTTTAAAATTAAAATGAAACGAATAATGTCAATATTGACATTAATGATATATCCTAAAAAATTATATTTTATTAATTGTTTTAAAATTACTAAAAAGTAAATATTCTTATAAGATATTTACAAATGATAATAAATATCAAATATGGTCCATAAATTCATAAATATATCCTTTATAATGAATTTATTATCCCTGAAATAATATAAACTCTATTATCTCAGTTAATGATAATGTTTTTCATTTACACATTACAAGCACTGGGGTAAAAATTAATTTTGATTGCAAATTGGATTTAAATTTGATAAATTAGATTTAATATTTTGAATAAGTTGGTACATATTATTTAATAATAGTATATTTTTTTTGAATAAGTGGGTACATAATGTTTTTTGAATAAGTGGGTACATAATGTTTTTTTTTGTGTAATAATGAATAAATTATCTTTGTAAGAAAACTAGTTACCATAGTGGAAAAACCAAAAATGGTAAAAGTAGGGTTACATATAATTTATGGAACAAAATATTTGACAAATGGGTTTTAATTTTTTTTGGATATATGTATTGATAATATAATCAATAAAACTTTTAAATAATCACATTTTCAAGTAGTTGAGGTAATATTTTCCTTCCAATTTTTAATACTTTTGTTTATTTGCAAGAATGATACTCCTCATTTATAAATGGGCACTCAATATCCCCAAATAATCACAAATTCACTCGACTTTTTTCCTCATATACCAACAAAAATATCATTAAAAATTACATCCCCTCAAATGATAAACTTTATTTATTACAAAAATTCAACAAAGAAGTCTTTTATAAAAAACCTAAAGATGATACCCGAAGAAGAGGTTACAGTGAACAATGAGTGTTATTTATTTATTTATTTACTCTTACACTACCATAAATTTTTTTCATCATACGTAAATAATATCCAAAATAAAATATATATATATATATATGTTCTTATGTTAATATAATGACCAAAAACCATGTACACTTCCATCAAATGTGTTATGAAATCACCGTTCATGTGTACGCCGAACTACCACATTTTAAACCGATGTCATTTGTTATTCAATTACCACCTATCAACGATGATCAAAAATTATGATATTATTATTTAAATATGTATAATTATTATTTAGTATGTCATTATGATTCATTAATTTTTATATGACACATAACTTCATGCTTTTCATTTGTGTTAGTATGGTAACATTGTTAATGTTCATAGTAGACTGCTGCCACACGAAGCAATATGATTCATTCACGCATTATATAAAATTTATTTGGATGTTTTTAATATATATTAGTGATATATATCAAATAAAAATGATTATTTAATTATAATATATACTATTTATGCTTCATTCTAACAATGAAACATGGAAATGATAAAATAATGTTCATGTGTACGTACGTCCTTTTTTCACTATGTACAATGTATTAAATTTAATGTCACTAAATTTGATGGATTTCTATAAATAAATATATAATGAAAATATATTATTTATATATCATTCTATCCATTATTAAAATTATAATATAATTTTCACATTATGTGTACCAGAAAAACAAATTCATACATATTCAAAAAAACATAGTGGGTATTTCCCGAAAGTAATCCTTAACGTGAAATTACGAATTAAGAGGAAGTAAAATGTAATAAAAAATAAATATATGTTATTATATATAATAATATAGTTATTTAATTTATTTATAATAATATTATACTAATTATACATGAGTTTTTATTGAGTATGATGAACATTAAGACTTATGTAATTGATTTCTATATTAGTTATTTTACTTCAATGAAAAAATAGAATATTCACCACCTTTTTATTTTATACAGTATGTATACATCACATTAATGTTTTTTTATTATTCTATTGATAATTATTTGTATTTACCTATCCATTTAATGGTATTTATTTCATGGGAAATATATTCAAAACGCTACCAAAATAGTAAGGGGTTCTTTTGTCTCACGTATGCCTTATTTGAGGTGTACGTTATGTTATGCAACTATAATTATATTAGGAAGTGTATATAAAAACCCTTTGACATGTAATATAGTTAATTTTTTATCATAATTATATTTTATGATTCATTTTTTATCACTTCATAGGTATTATGATTCAATTTAACTAAATTGGTAAATATTATATGTAACAATCTCGTCGTTTATTAGGATATTTTAGGATTTAGACTGCAATATTGAAATATGATGACCTACATCTCTAGAAATATTTGTTAATTTTACTATAATATTATTATTCTAGAAATTTTCATGAAATAGTCCAATTATTTACTCTATTTTACATAATATATAAATATATTTTTATGAAAATCTGATTTTGTTTCTCTCTTCAATATGGAATGTTTTTTTCAATCTAGAGCTTTTTTTCACAAAATGTTATCAAAAATATTTTATTACTATCATATGATTTTTAATAAAAGTTTGTACTTATGTTTATACTTGAAAAAAAATTAAGGAATATTTATTTTATTTTCGAAATAATTCTTATTTGGATTTTAATGAAAATGTGAATAAAATATTCTTTTTGAAGTGTATAGAATGAACATGATTTATTGATTTAATGAGATATCATTTAATTTAACATTCCTTTATAAATTTTTAATTTTATTTTCAAATATATCACCTCAACCCTCAAAAACTAGATTTGGGGAAATATTATATTATATTGGCATGATTATAGGAAATAAAATCTCAAAGGAAAAATAAGTTAGCTATCATGGAAAGCCAAATTACATATATGATAGACATAATACATTGGGAAATAGAAAATAAAAACACTATACATAATAAAATTAAGTAAATAGAATTCTTGAAACTCATTAAAATGATATTTATTCATAAACAAGATAAAGGAATCATTCAAATGATGATCTCAAATGATTAGTAAGGTTAAGTAATATTGAATAAATAATGAATCAATTATAATAATGAAACATAGAATGGTAAATAACTGATAAAAAATTCCATTAAAATAACAACATATTGAATAATCAATATATAGTGGTAATAAACTGATTGAAAAGTCATATAATAAATAAACTGATAATAGAATGCATCCATAGATATGTCGATGAAAAATCTCAAGGATACGTAATAACTGAATTAAAATAAATGAAATGATTAATTTTTTGATGTAATATTTGAGACATATAAAAATTGATTCCACCAGAGACATTTAAAATATGGTTCAAAACTAAATATAAATACATATTTAATTTCCCTAACATTCTCATCTCATGATAACTTATCGATGCATCGAGGGACTATATAAAGTTCAGGCCCACCGATCATTTTGAGTATAATGAATTACTCATGTCATTTAATCATAATAAATAAAAAACCCAATCAAATATATGTATTAAATAGTGAATACATATTGCTAAATAATACATATGTGGAGGATAACTATCATTTAGTGTTTTTTAAATTAATTAATGGAGGTAAAATTGAAATATGATTAAAAAATTCATCAGGGATATAATATTTAAACATTCCAAATTGTTCCATCCCACATTGAAACATTTGAATTAATATTTACCATGAAGTAATAACATCAACTTAAACTGTTCATATCATGAATATATAGATATTCTTGTTATAACTTGTCAAACAGTATTATATACACCACATAATAGTGAATTGGTTCATAATAAAAAATAACTCTCAATAGAATGTAATTTGAGATGAAAAACCAAACCTTATGCTTACTTTTATGTGAATAACTTTAAACATCATTTATAATTTTTTAGAGTTTTAATAACATATTAAATAACCATATTCATGTGTATAATATATTACATTCTTATAATATCTTATTAACAATTTTTTAATAATCATTCATTATTCTCACTATTTGGATTTTAATTGACTAGTTTGTTGAGTATGTTTTAACTCGTTACTTATTGATCTTATAAATTAAACTATGGTTTAAAAATATAAATATTATAGACTTTGATTTTAATATCATTTCGTAGTATATATACATTTATAATAATTTATATTGATTGGATATTGCAAAATAAAATATATTATTCATGGAGACAGTAGGTCGTATGTACACATGAATGCAACATTCGTTTCCGAAAAATAATTTAAAATAATGAAAATTAAATTATATATACATATATGTATATTATAATTCAATTATAATATATATTTACTTTATGTAACATAGCTTTATTAAAACTAAGATTTATACATTTGAGGTATAGTGTGAATGAAACAAATCGCTTTGAGGTGGTGCTTGTCCACACTTCCACAAACGATGTTATTTTATTAATAGAAAATTTATTGCATAAATTCATGTATTATATAATAATTACTAAATTATCAATAAATTATAAATATCATATATGAAATATATAAATTGAGTTTCTATCATGAATTATAATTGGGAGAGTTGGTAAGTTAAAACAAATGAACGGCAACAGTTTTCTAGGTGGTAGTTCACTATACACATAAATGGTAGGTTAAATACCCATTAGATTTATGTTTTTGTATGCCCTGGTAGAAACCATATGGTAAAAATATACCTATAAATTTAGGATACTTATTTTATTATATAATCATATAATCAGAAGATTTGATTCGATGGATAATGAATATAATACTAGACATCTTGCAAAAAAATGTTACCTCTATTACGAGTGAATCCTCTTGGTTTCCACAAAAGGGCCTACATGGATTGAATTCTTCCAAGTCTGAATCATTTATAATGAAAAGAGGTAAATTTAGTATATCTGTTTTTAAATCTTGGTCGATGAAAAGTGGCATGAGAGGTGTGAGTAAGTTGTAGGATATGCGGTCTTTTTATAGTGGAGAAGTGGTACTCTTGTAAATTTCATTTAATGAAATTTTGCCCATGTTTTTTGTATGAAATGTTTATCCAATATTGGGCCAATTTTTATAAAAAATAATGATAGGGAAAAAATATTGACAAAAAAATTAATTTATATAATTCCCTAGGACATTTGGATTTTTATAATTATGGTTTAGTCTTTTGGTAAGTTAATTTTTATTTTAACCACTATCGTTAATTTTAATCACATTCAATAATAATTTTTTCCAAATCTATGTTAAATTTATTTTAAATTATAAATAATTTGTATTCAAAATATTTATTATATTTTACTAAATTCAAATCATTTATATGGATGAAATTAATTGAAATTCAATTCCTCATACTGGATGTTAATGTTAGGTTTTAACGTAATAACGTTCAAAATATTGATATTTTTTTATAATCAATTTCATTGTAAAATTGATTAAAATAATCGAAATTGTATTAATTGTTGAAAAAATGATCTAATTAATCTATAAAATTAATTTAAAATATAATTTATCTTTATTAATAAATTAGATGAAAACATAGTTTTCAAATAAAAATTCGTTATTTTTTACTGTCCATAGAGAATCATTAATGAAAAAATCAAAAATTAAACTGAACACAATTTTTATATTTTTATTTCAAATATAATTTATATTTTTACATATAATGTCTATAAAAGTGCAAAAAAATTTATTTAAAATGGTTTCTCCCTTACATGAAGTTAAATTTTTCTTTATAAAAATATTGTTTTTTATTCATAAAATTAGGTTTGTTCTAATCTTATGATTATCAAATCAATTATATGAATATAACAAATATTTAATTAAATATAATATATATATATATATTAAATTATTCATAAGTAGTAAATAATTTAATTTATTATTCTTAAACACCAATTGGGGTATAAAAATAAGTTTTCTTAAAATCATTTCTATAATATTTATTTGGATTCTATATTCATTTCAAATTAATTGTTAACTAATATTTTTATTTATTTATATTCATATGTTAGTTAGTTCTATTCATAAATACTAATTTAATGCCTAGGTAATATCATATTATATTAAATAATAATTTCATATTAATGTATTATTGTTTTCAAAATCATGGGCTTGCATGTAACAAAATCCATTGAAGGAACTCATTGTTTTATGTGATTCATGCAAACCCAAAATAACATTCATTTCATGATATATAGCAGATTTAAATTAATTTAAATAGTGAATATATTTAAAATTGTTTTGTATCATATTCCCTTACTTTCAAGGTTATGAATATGATATATTATATCAAATACAATGTTCTTAAATTATAATTTGGTGGTGTTACATTCTCCCCACCATAATTAAATTGAATCCTCACAATTTAAACATGGTCTTAGTACATGATATATTGATTTTTTATAATAAACTACTATTGAAAAACCCACATCATAAATATTTCTAATAACACATATTCTTAATAATAAGGAAATGAAAAATTTGATGGTCAGAACAAAACTATGATTTCAAGTAGGAGAAAATTCGTGGAAACAGGGACAATGTAGAAAATCAAATTATTATGTTCTGATTGGGAGTGATAGCTAATATGTTCAATTGAAATATTTTTATTATAATGAAATAAACTAGAGGTGTGAAAATATATCATTGTTATCATCACAATGATGATAATAATAGATCATTTATTGTTTCAATACCCTTTTCTTAGAGTAGAAAAATTATTTCACTCTCTATGAATAAATGTAAATGTATTTTTCTATTTTATAATCACAATATTAATTTTTGGTTCGGTGTGTAACTATACATACATTATTTCTCATCATAAGATGCATCATATGGTCATTTAATACATTAAAATCTAAAATCATGTCTAAATTTCAACTTAAAAAATTTCACAAATGGTTATCATTTTCAGAAGATTATGATCCAACACTTTTGAATGAAGGTCACTGAATTTCCAAAATTAAATATACATTTTCCTTCAATCAACTTGAAATATATTCTGATTGTCACATTATAAAATTAAGAACACCCTTTTAATTTATTATCGTAAAACATAGTAATAAACATTATTTCATAAAACCATATTGAGAAATAAAATGTTTAGTTATTATTAAAATTGAACATATATTGTAATACATACTACTTAAATCCAAAAACAATTTAAAATTCATCAATGATTAAATAAACCAATTTTTTGAAAAATAATTAATCATTTCTAAGGTAGTAATCACTAATCAAATTTACAATATTGAAATTAGTTATATCTGTATCAAAACATCATTGCCTTAAAATTCATCAAATATTAAATCTTATCATTCCATTATCCATGTGTTCTCTAAA
Source organism: Viscum album (assembly GCA_963277665.1). Classification (NCBI taxonomy): domain Eukaryota; kingdom Viridiplantae; phylum Streptophyta; class Magnoliopsida; order Santalales; family Viscaceae; genus Viscum; species Viscum album. Next base: position 1,438,334,249 of record OY728133.1, on the reverse strand, counting down.
TTTTTTTAATTTATAGTGAATAAATTTTATTAGTACCATTCAATTAATGATATCAAATCCATAACAAAAAAATTTATACATCATAATTCTTATATATTCAATTATTCTTATAACCAGTACATCCCTAATAAAATATTAAAATTGAAAAATTATTGAATAGGAATATTAATCATTCCTCTTTATATATGGTAGGGGAAGAACATATAAATTATCAATTATAATTATTTGGGATATATTACTTTGATATTTTAGATTTTTATTTTCATAGTTTGAAATCTATTTGCAGTTTAATCATACTACATTGTAATGATTTTTCTTATCCTTGTAATAACAAGCTTGGTTTATTTTATTTCCACCGTTTTAAAACACAAAAATTTCATTTAAAAAGGTACTTGGGTTTTTCTTTTGATAATTATCACATGTGGGAATATTCTTTTTTCCATTATTTCCTTTACATATCTATTTCTCTTACATCCTCTTCTTATCTTGACTCCCTAAAAATCATTAGTACATTGAACTTTTCTTATATATCTCATTAACAAATGATATTATTAACTCGTATTATTATAATAGAAGGGAGACTATTTCACTTCAAATTTTAATATTAAGACCACAAAAGATATGACTCTTCTTACTCTTTTTATCATGTGAATTGGTTGAGTTCACATTACTTTTTATATGTGACATTTCAAAAAATGTAATATACATGATTAAATAAAAACATAACATATAATCCCAATTCTAGTGAAACACTTAACATAAATTGAAGAATCAATGCACAACTATTATCATAAAAACACATGGTTTCTTTAGGAATATATTTCAATTATTTTATTCTGTACTTATCATAAAATTTTATATTAGGGGTTTGTCATCTAATCTATATTTTCTAAATCTTGTTTCCAAGATGACGACTAAACTTCTTTTAATACCCTTTATAAATACGGAACCCTAGAAGTCTGATGATAATTCAATATTTTATTATATTTCCATGATTACAAATAATATAATCATGATGGAACAATCAAGTTAATATTTTTTGAAGGCCAGATTAGATACATTGTACCCAGAATAGAATGGGAAATAGAAAATACAAACAAGATACATAATAAAATTAAATAAATATTGGCCTTGAAACGAATTAAAATAATTACCCTACATAACCTAGATAAATGAAACATACTAATCATGAGCTCATAAGATCGTTAATGGGATGTAAAATAAAAAAATCAATAATTAATTAATGATAATAAATTAATATGGAAAGGTAAATAATTAATAGCACATGCCATTACAATAACTAGATAATGATTAATAATTATTGCATGACAGAAACTAAATAAAATTAATTTTAATCAATAAATTTATAAAAGAATACGTCTATATATACTTCAATGAAAAATATCATAGATATGTAATTGCTGTATCAAAATTAAGAAAATTAATAATTATTGTACATCACATCAGAGGAAAATAAAAACATATATCATGAAGATCACTAAAAATATGGTTTAAAACTATGGATAAATACCCCATTTATTTTGTTTGACTTATTTATCTTATGAGAACCCATTGATTCGTCAAGGGGATAAATATTTTCCAGGACCCACCCATCATTACCAGTCAAAATAATAATCCATATCGATTAATAAATATAAAAAAATATTCCTTATCAAGTATCTATATTTAATAGAGAATTGAGAATAATCAATAATTACTCAATAGAGGATAACTAAAAACAATGTCTTTTGACATCAATAAATGGAGATAATATTGTATGATAATCAAATCATTCTTGACAAAAATAATATTTAACATTCCAAAGGTTTTCTATACTACATTGAAATATTTGAATCTTAGTTCTCCATGAAGTTATAACATAAAATAAACATATAGTATAAATAGAATAAAAATATTTTGTATATATCACATAAAAAGGTAGTGTATAATCAATGTAAAAGTTAATTGGTGTATATTATGAAATAACTCTAAATGGACTGTAAATTTAGAAAAAATCCCTTGCAATGGGTTTCCTTTTATGGGAATGGCCTCTAACCTTCTGTATAATCATTTAAATAGTGTTGATAGCATTTTTAAAAAACCATATTCATGTTCATAATATATTAAATTCTTACAATATCATATTACTCATTTGATAATAATCATTAATTATTTTTAGAATTTTGGGTGTTAACTATCTAGTTTTTCTAATCTATTATAACTTGTTACTTATTGTTCTTGTTAATTAGATAGTTGTTTTATCATATTAATAATATAAACCATGATTTAAATCATATATATTTTGTATATATGAATTTATTACAAAATATAATGATTGGATATAGGAAGTTAAATGTACTATTCATAGTGATTGTATGTCGTATGTATGCATGAATGGTACATTCATTTTCATGAAATATTTTAAAATAAGTAAAAAGTAAATGATATATATATATATATTTATGTTATAATTATAGTATCATATATATTTCATCAATTATAAATTGTTTTATTATAAGATTAATTTATACATTACATGTATAGTGTGAATGAATCACTTCGGTTTGAGGGGGCAGTAGTCCACACTTCCACAAATAATGTAATCATATTTCCAAAAAATGAAGTTCATAATGTCATGTGTTATAATATAATTAAATAATTATAAATATATTACAAATACCATATAAAATATTTATAAACAGAGACTCCATCATAAATCCCAACTGTTAGTGCTGGTAATGAAAATATAAATGACATTGTTTTGCGAGACAATAGTTCGCCGTATACATAAACGGTTGTTTCATAACCCATTAGATGTATGTGTCTATAATTAAAAGAGAAAATATTAAAATAAAATCATATTATATTATTTAGGATAATTATTAAATTTTATAATCTTGTAATAAAAATAATTTATTGGTGGATAATGAAAATAAAACTATGGGGCTTGAGAAATGATGTTACCTCTTATGTGGGAAACTCCTTTTTTCACCAAAAGGATTCCATGGATTTATTTCAGCCTAATGTGGGGATTATTGGATGAGGTTATGTATTTTTATAAGCAATTATTGATAAGTCCTGATTGATCTAAAGTGTCCTAAGAGGTGTAAGGGAATGGGAGAAGAGGAGGCCTTTTTATAATGGATGATGAGTGGTACTCCTCTGAATTATGGAAATGGAATTCCAAAAACGATTTTCCAATAAAATATGGATCCAATGACATATAAATGTCAATAAAATGGAGTATAACATCTAAATATGAATAAAAATGGATTTTTTACACATTCCATGTTCATTTTGGCGCCCATGATCAAGGTGTAGTCCTTTATTAAGCTAATTTAGTACTTAATCATTATAATTAAGTTTAATCACTTTCAGTAATATTTTTTTTGTTAAAACACCAATTTGAAATTATTAGAAATTATAAATTATTATCATTCCAAATATTTAATACATTTAATAAATTTCTAATAACTAATTTTTTTGAAATTATTTTAAATTTAATCCTCCATATGGGATGACAATGCATGCATTTAAAGTAAACATGTTCCACAAAATGATGTGTTTTTATATAAAATTTCAATGTTAAAATGATTAAAATGACCTTAATTAGATTAATTTATAATAAAATGATTTAATTATACTTTAAAAAAAATAAAAATATAATTCTCCGTATAAATAATTTATATTAAATGGAAATTTTGATTTAAAATTCATTATTATTCATATTTTGTCAAAAAATGAAACATCCACGAAAAATTCCAACAATTAATCCTAACATAATTTTTATTTATCAAATAAAAATAAGGTTTTTTTGACATATAAATCAATAAAATGTCCAAAAATTTCATATTAAATGTCCACTCCATTAAGAGGCCTTAAAACTACGTTTATAAAAAAACTGGGTTCTATGCAAAACATTTGGTTTGTTCTTATATTATTCACATAAAATCTATTTTATAAATATAAAAAATATGTTATTGAATATATAATATACATATTTATTTTATTTTAACAATTAATAGTAATTAATTTAATTTATTAAGGTAAAACACCTTTGGGACCATACAAATACCTTTTTAAAAAAATATTTCAATTATAATAATTGTTTTCTATATTCATTTCTAATTTACTATTTACCATTGATATCAAAAATATATTTTCATATGTTATTTAATACATTTCAAAACAACAAATTTAACATATTGATTATATCCTATTATATTAAAAAATAATTTCTTAATAATATATTGTTGTTTGTTAATACCCGACGTTGCTTGTAACAAAACCAATTGGAGAAATTTTTTATTGCATCTGATGCATGAAAACTCAGTATCACATGAATATCAAGATGTATAATGTATTTTATTTAATTATAATTTTTTTTAAATTTTTGGTGTATTATATTCTCTTACCTTAATTGTGATTCTTGTGATACACATTATCAAATACAATGTACTATGTTTTTAATTTCAATGTGTTACATCAAATAAAATATTTTTCAAAATGATTTATTTTATAAAAAAATATTATTTTCAAAGTATAATAGATATTTTCCTTGATAAATGTTTTAAATGATTTTTCAAAATAATTTTCCATCTAATGTATCATATATTGATATTACATATGACTTACTAGCGATATTCTCTAAGGATGCAATTCTTATTCATTCTCTAAATTCTTTATTTTTATGATGACATGTCAATTTCGAAACCCATTACCCTTTAATTTTATTTCCATTATAAAATGATTATGAATCCTGATTCTTTTCATCCGTAATTCTACAATGAATTGTTTATGAATCGTGTATCTTTTTCTATCTATTATGATATGATTTAATGTTTATAATACCCATTATATTTCACAACATATGATATAATGTATATTTTTTATCAGGTGGATCACACAAATATGGGTTTCATTATGTGATGGGTTGGACCTATATCTCCAAACAATGAATTAAGTAACTATTTATATCTCAAGGGATAGATAGGACTGAAACTAGGAGTGAAATAGGTCCAGCATGATATGTCAACAAATAGAAGTCAAATAGGTTATCTAAGACAAGTTTATAATAGGGAGTGAACCTAGTTTATTTATAAATGGTTTTAATGTGGAGTAATCATGGTTTAGTAAGATATGGCTCGAATAGGGAATAAAACATGTTCAATAAAGGAATTTTTCTATTATGATGGTTTGGGAAGTAAGGATTGACTAATATGAAAATTATATTCTATGATTATATGTATGCACAAAATTCATGTTCTATTCAAATTTTATGTTCCTAGAGTTTATGTTCTTCTATTACCTTATGATTCATTCCATATTAACTTCCAATACATATTCCATGACATAATATTATGATCTCAAAAATTTATAAAATGGTTTCAAAATGTTATAATCATATTCGCATACCCTTGTCTTCATGGTATACATACATATCTTCCTTATTTACCCTTATTGAACTTCTGAGTTCACCCTTTTTTATAGTTTTACCCATGTTATTAAGATAAGAATAATGTATTATATTTATAGTAAGGGTAATATATGTGATGAAATTATTGGGGATAATGTAGCTAACCTATAGACCAGGGTGTCTATTTCAAATTTTCCAAAGCCACTATACTCTAATTTTCATGAAATGTGTTTAGGTATAATACAGTGATTGTTTATAAAAATGATGTTATATCTATTTATATAAAAAATAGGTAGTTATATTTTGTGTCAAAATAAATGTTAATTCAACCATTTGAAACTAGAATAATAAATTTTTAGTGAGAACCCTATGGAGATAATTAATGATTATTTTATGGATGAGAAAAAGTATAGGAAATTGTTTAATAATTTTGGTAAATGACTGATAAAGTGGTTTAAAAAATTTCATCCTTGTCTAGATACTAATTGTGGTTTTGGATTTGGAACAGATTTCCCTAGGTATAAAACCCATTAAAACACCATATTGGTATTAACTCATTCAGGAATTAGTGTATGACAACATGCCTTATTCTACACATAGTCTGACACTCTCAAGGGATATACTTTTAAAATTTAAAAACTCTTTAAAAACAATAGTGATGGATTTAAATTGATGTTTATTATGAATGAAATATTATAAACCTAATGTGTCATTAATTAAAAATATATTTTCATTATTTAGACACACTATAAGTGGTTTAAATGATTATTTGGGTTCTGACATTGATTAGTGTTTCTCACACAACGTTTTTATACTCAATTGATTAAAGAGTAATTAATCATGTTATCATTAAAAATGGTAGGATAATCAATGATTATGAGATACCAAATAGTATGAGGACTGGAGATCAAGATATATGATTAACATCATGATCAATATTAGGAAAACTAACATATTGAATAATAGGAAGATGCAATTTTATGAATGATTATATGGTAGTGAACATGATGAAAAGAAGATTAATCATCATAAATGTATTGATGATGGGAAAATAATCTGGAGGATTATCTCAGGTGGAGGGTACGATATAATCTATGTGTAATGGAAGTTAATAGAGTGAAAAAATTTATGACTTCTATTTTTTATATTTTGGAAAAATTGGATTGCACAACTCCATTACATGATCCAAGAATTTAATTCTAAACTAAGGAAGAACCCATTTTATGGAAATCATTGAAGTGGAAGGATTGAGTCAATTATATAATTGGATTCAAGAATTATTTTATTTTAATTATGATATATAAAACGATTGTCAAGTAGAATGTCATCATTAATGATTTAAAATAATATCATAAAATATGATAATGACCTTGAATAGTTATTTAATAGAAAAGAGATATTCATGGAAACACATTATTATGGGAATCATAACCCTTGAAATGATCTAGTTGTTTAAATAATTATGTTTTTATATAGAGATGATTGACTTGAATAAACTAAATTTGAAAGTATTAATGACCTCAAAACTGATAATTTATTTATTAAAAAGGTAGTTTAGGATATCATTGATGGATTTCAAAAATATTTTTGATTTAATGAATACAAAAATTAATATATGATTTAAAAATGGATTGAGAAATCATGTATATTCTTTAGTAAGGTTGTATGGTAATTTTTTTTTTAGGATGTTTCAAGAGAATGCTTGATAATGTTATTTAAATTATTGATATGATATTATCAAACACTAAATTAAAATATATTTGGGGAAAATGATAAGATCATTATGTAAAGTAAATGAACTTATTTCAAATGTTTTTTATCATAATTAATTTTTTTAAAAGTTAGGGTCAATGCCCATAGAATAAATAAAAAGCAAGTACAACGTCAGTGAAAGGATGGGGTTAGACAGAGCCATTACCCTCATCAAAGAAATTACAGACCATGTTTTTGCCTAATATTATAGCCAGTCTCTTTCTCTTTGTCTCAATGGTCGTTCCAATTTATACTTTTTTCCCGCCTGCGACCCCGACCTCTAGAGTAGCTGTCTTCTAATCTTCTTGCCTGTTTGATCCAAATTAATTAAAAGGGTCATAATTTTCACTATTTATAAAATGATTTAATATGAATATTAGATGAGGTTTTAGATATTAACATATTACATCCCAATATATGGATTTATCTATATTTTATAGCTAGTGATAACATTTTTTAAGAAAAAATTAATGACTTGTCATTTTATTTGAGACCTTATTTAGTGGGTCAGAATAAATAATTACCTATTATAGTTTGAAATTACATGTAAATTTATCAAAGAACAACCAAAGGATAAAATTGTTCCTATAAATTCAAAATAAGTCTTGTAAAATCATTTTAATATGTTATTACTCTAGATAGAATATTAATTTCGAAATATTTGGAAAAATATCTTGAAACAAAAATTTTTTCTTATTAGCATTGTTTTCAATGAATAAAACAACACCTTATATTACCATAGATATATTGTTTCTAGTAATTAACCATCTAGAGATCAACCAAAATTATGTTTTTAATGATATCAAAATCTCACATATTTTTTAATATTTTGAACCCTCTATATGTGTATCATTATGTAAATATTATTTTTCCAACAGTCCTATTTTATAGAATATTTTATTCTTTATTTATATGATGTGTGTCTCAATGAATTAATTCATCAAATGTTAATATTTTAATAGAAGATATGAATTTTAACATAAAAATACATTTTAATGGGGGAATACTGTAACACCCAGATAGTTAAAAAACATAAAATAAAATAAATATTTTTTACATTTTCTGTTATACGCAATATGAAGTTTAGTTTTCATGACACACACTACTAATCATAGATTTTGGTGCATTCTACACTATATTCAAAAGAAATGTTTCATTATAATAAAATATTATTACATAACATGTAATCTTCATTCTATAATGAATAGTATAAATAGGATTAACTAAATTACAAATATATTTTTTATCAATTGATTGTATATTAAATAAAAAATATTAAAAAAATGAAATCTTTTTTTTAAATTATTTTTTAAAAAGATTAATTAGTCATTCAATTTAAAAAAACATAGTACTATTTTTTACCACATTTATCAATTTTAAATGAAAAATATTTATGTTTTAATAAATTATAATAATAAACATAGATTAGGGTAAATTTTTGGTATTATTCTAAAATGATTCAATTTTCAATGAATAATTGATATTAATAAATTTTAATAAAGTACATTATTTTTATAAAATTTTTAACACTTTTATTTTAATTTTTAATATATATTAACATTAATAAGATATATTATATTATAGTGAAAACATTTTTAACTTTTGACCATTTTTATATTAAAACCCATCATTCATGTCATGTCTACAGAAATAATTTAAAATGATTTTTTTCCATTTATGAGAATTGAATTTGAAAAATTGGATTACATATTTGGAATCAAAATAATTTATAATTATTAACATGGTTAACATAAATTTTTACCAAAATAATAGTGAATGGATTAATAATTAATTATTACTATTATGGGAGAAATGGATTTACTCGGTTATTAAACCAAAATTAAAAGAGTTAAAATGATGTGAAATATTATCTTAATTTAATTGAATGATTTTATTTAAATATTTATCATCGAATTCATTAAAATATTGAAATTTATTTCCACATTCCATTGTATATGACGAATATAATAAGATATGTGAATAAATAGGAAATAAATTTAATTATCTTACATTTAATTTCATTAATTATTACGGTTATATAAAAGAAAAATAAATGATCAGTTGTATGTATTATTATAAAGGATATATTATTATTTGTATCAAAATAGTTTATAATTAATTTTAAGCCTTTAAATATTTATCTAAAATGATTATGAAATTCCAAAATTTTAATTATTTAGTTAATAAAAAATGTAATAACTAATACCAAAATTAATTAAAGTGGTGTAAATTAAATTAGTTATTATGTTCCATTAATTTTGAATATATTTATGTCACCATACATAGGTTTGAACAAAATTTATTAGTATTCAATTATTTAATTCCTTAATTAAATTCAAATTAAATGAATAATGTCAAAGTTGACATTAAAGCTCTTTTATAATAAATGATATTTTATTATATAATTTAAAATTATTAAAAATACTATTTTCATTTGAGGAATTTTTAATGTTCAATAAATAAAAAATATGGTATATTAATGGACCAATTGTTCATTTATTATAAATATATTGATCCTTAAATTATAAATAAAATGATAGCAATGTAAATGATAAAGTGGTGTTTTTACAAATTACATGTTGATTGGTTAAAATAAATTTTCGGAACACATAGAATTTTTACATTAAAATTTTAATTAAAAATTTAAAATTATTTTATAAAATATATATAGTAATTGTAACTTTAATTTTTTAAAGACCAGAAATTTCCTTGGAAATGATTTTTCTTAAATACATGGGAATTTTACAAGTCTTCTGTTTCTGAAGGCGCTTGATTCCGAGGCCCGGTGTGCCCGTAATCAAATTCTGAAGTTTTGTTCGGGTAAGTTCATAATTTTATATCTTTTGAACCGGTGCTCGGAACTGAAATTCGAGGGCACCGTTGAACATTCAGCGTCAGTGATTGCTTAGTGAGACCCTCACCGTAGTTGCGTTTTAACGAGAGTGGAATATAGTTTTTGGGGTTTTTAAATAAAATTAAATAAATATAAGATTTAACATATTATTATTTGTTGGTAGTTAAAATGACCAAGGGGAGGTTGTAAGTGGGGTCCACCACACCCTAACCTCCCATGGAAGGTTATGGTGGTGGGGCCCAATTAAGTAGAACCTCCCTTGGGAGGATGTTATGTGGTGGAACCCACTCGATGTTTTAACCTCTATTGCAATCATAGGGGTGGGGCCCCCACGAACATTAACCCCCTAGTAACTCTCCATAAAGTGGGTGAATCCTTTCAAATTCTTCACCTTTCTTCCCTCATTAAACTTCCAACACCACGTTAATTAATTAATGGTTCATTGATTAATTATTTGAATTATTTTGAATTTATGCCAATAATAACCTTATAGGAAAAGCTATTATTTTATTTTGTTGGCACTTTCATCTGGTGGAGCCTTAGAGTAATTGAGAGAACATCCTCTCATTGAAGAACATGAAGAACTGTCAGCTTCTTCTTCCTTCTTTAACAGGGACAATAAAGGGAAGGGACACCCATGAAGAACACTGACATCATCTTCGACTTCATCACCATTGAACGCTTATCTGCCAACGACATGTTACCTCTTCCTCCAACGACATTGATGGAATGACGTCCGCCTTCCGTGAATTAGTCATCGGTCACCAAAATGTGAGGTAAGAGTTGTTTTGTGTATGAATATACCCTCCGTTCTTCGTCGTTTGTTGAGAAACTTGTTGTCGATTGATATCATCTTAACGAGGATGGCTCGGACCACACGAACATGGTCTGACCTTTCCTCCCCATTGTTGTTTCTCACGTTTTGTTGATGACGGAGGCAGGGCATGAAGAAGCCAGCGGAACAAGGCCGTTGGGTCACCACAAGGGTGCGGCAATGCTATTCCTTGCAAAGAACCAATCCTCGGCTGGACGGGCAGCGACAGTGTCAGAGGGGGTGGTGTCGTCGCACCGCGTCAGAAGGAAGAATCGTGGCCTGGAGGGCCACGACGGTCGGACGTCAAGTGAGCCGCCATCGCACCATGCAGAAGAACTGGGAACCACGACCAGGCAGGGGCCGCAGCAGATGTGGCACGGTGCTATCGCACTGTGCAGACGCCAGTAGAACCGCGTCCCCGTCACGCCACGTTGGAGGAACCAGGGTGGCCGGCAAAGCCTTCTACCGGTGCACGCTACAGGCAGGACCCGAAGGGTCCCACGACAAAATGGAAGTGGAACCCAACACCAGTTTAGATCGAAAAAAAGGGAATGGATCCTCCCTCCAATGTCTGTCTGGCACAGCCATGTAGGCCGGCTAGCCGTGCTACCTCAGGTCGGGCCGCCATGGGCCGGGCAGCCTTGGGCGGGGCCACCACGGGTCGGGCCGCCTCAGGCCGGGCCGCCATTGGCCAGGCTGCCTCAGGTTGAGCCACCCTTGGAATAGGACGTACCTACAGATCGGGTTGGGCTGGGTCCGTCCGACTGGGTGGGACCAGACGCGAACCTGCGATGGTCGTTTACACCTTTTTGCTTATATCTTGGGCTACGGACGTTCGTTTGACGAACCGTCAGTGGCACCGTTATTCATTGAACGAATTCATACCTATGCGAATATCCCAATATAGTGTAGGGTATTGTTGATATATGGTCAGGTTGGATCGTACACGAAACCAACCAGGCCCCTGGGATTAAAAGGATAATAACTCACATACCAGGCGTCCGATTGATGTTCCTTCTATTGCATTGATATCCCATTGAAGAGACAGACCTTTGAGATACTTCTACATGAGACTTCACGATATTTGTAGTTTTTACCAGTAGCTCATGGAGCGGATCCTTTTGGTGATGAGCATAGAGAGTGTAAAAACCTAGTAGCTGGCTGAGACCTGACGATTTCTTGACTGATTTGACTCGGAGTGATTCGACTAGCTCGGTGGGGAGAGCCTGGTAGTTTGCAGCAAACCCACGATTGAGGAGCACCTGGTATTAGGTGGAAGAACCGCGTTACTCGATTGGAGAAGTACCTCTTCAGGCTATTAGGGGGAGAATCTGGTAGTTGGTGGCAGACCCACAGTAGAGGAGCGCCTGATAGTTGGCAGCAGACCCACGGTACTCGACATGAGTACTACCTTACCAGTTCAAGGTTAGTGGGAAGCACCTGGTAGTTGGATGCAGACCCATTGTACTCGAAAGAGGATGAGTTCTCTAGTATCCATGGTTTTTATAATGAAAATCCTAGTTTGACCTGAGTCAATGACCTTTGTGTTTTCCTCATGATTGATATGGGTTACTAGATAATTTAGGTATATGTATGGGTTTGTACCTAAGTAATGGTTATACCTGGATTCATACATTTTGGTTTATCCTTGTAGGATTTTGTGAGACCATGAGTGTCTCGAGGTCCCTTTTGAGTATTTTTATACAAAACCCTTCATGGGCTATGCCCTCACCTTGTTGTGTTGGATGTAGATGACAGACATCGCTGACCGAGGTTCTGAGTATGAGGACTAGACGGTACTCAGAGGTGGACCTCACGACGAGTCGGTACCTGAAGGAGATGGACGGACGTGGAGTGCTGATGAGGCTATCTATACCTACTCTTCAGGTAGGATCCGTGGTGGACAATCTAGTTTCTACTAGAAACCAACCAGTTTTTTGTCATATTAGTTGTACTTGTTTGTCTTTTCCTTGTACTTTACTGTTGGGCTTGTATTTTCGGCCCCTTTTACTTTCTAGAATATCTTTTGTATACAGTTTCTACTTAGTGTTTTACTTCAAGTTGTTTACTCTGTTGTGTGTGTTTAATTTTATATTGGAACGGCCATTCCAACCTAGGGATTTACGACTTTGGTTCTATTCGCCAGCCCCTACCCTATGGAAGGATGGCTTGGGGTAGTCATGGCACGGGCCCCGAGGACGGGTCGTGACAAATTGGTATCAAAGGAGTTGGTTCTACCGCAAAACATAGAACTCTGATATTTATTTTCAGTAATGCAATAGTGTTAAGGGTACCAACTGTGGTTTTCAGTTCAGGGAGTCAAGTGTTGGTTCAGCCGCTGACGTATCCATTCACCAGGTCCCTGAATACTAATTTCTGACTCAGTGCACAAAAACCCTGATTGTGTGTGTGTTTCAAAAGTTTTTCTTTAAGTCTTCTCAACCAGGTCAGCTCACTAGGTATAATGTGTTGACCGTGTCGCATCTGTTCTTTTTTATGATGCATCGCTGCAGATGATCAGTTAGAGCCCCTAGAGTTATACCCTATAACATCCTACCAAGTAACGAGACCTCAGTGTAGGGCCCCTTTCAAGTTGAGGCACCTGTGGTACCACCACCCGTTGCACCACCGATGCCACCAGCCCTAGTAGCAGAAGATGCACGCCACATGAGCACATTTCATGAGTTCTTTTTCTAGAGGCCACCCAGGTTCTAGGGAGATACGGACCCACAGGAGGATGAGGATTGGCTGGAGGCTTTGGTGAGCATTTTCGACCTTGTAGGAACACCAACAGACTACATGGTGATCCTTGTTGTCAGCCTCCTTAAGGTAGCAACAGGCAAGAGGTGGAGCCTGATACTCAAGGTCCGCAACGAGGCGACACATCTATGGGTAGACAATGAGTTCCTGTTTTGAGTGGAGTTTGTACCAGCCACCCTTCGAGCGGTGCGGATATAGGAGCTACTTCATCTGGAGTAGGGCAGCATCAGAGTAGCACAGTACTCAGCAAGGTTCACCGACCTCTCGCGTTGTAACACCCTAAGATTTTATGAGAAATATTTTGTTTTTATGTATTATGTTATACACAACACTAAAATAATCTTTCAATACACACAAAAATGTCTTGGCGCGCGTTACAGGCAACACTAGTGCAGAAAACATTTTTTACGTTGGTTATTTTTCATTATTTACGTCGGTTTTTAGGCGACATTAATACGAACGACGTTATAAATAACGTTTTTTACGTCGGTTATTTAAAACCCGACGTAACATCCCTAACATCACGGTGTTTATCACGTCGGTTCATTAATAATCGATGTGATAAATATGCGCGGGGGGGGGGGGGGGGGGTTTATCACGTCGGTTCTTAATATAACTGATGTGATAAAACCCCTGCGATATCGTTTATCACATCGGTTATGACATAACCGACGTGATTAACCCTTCCCCGGGCCTATTATCACGTCGGTTTCTTAAATAACGGACGTGATAAAAAGGCCTGGGAAATGTTTTAGCACATCGGTTATCCAAGAACCGACGTGGTAAATCGATTCCCAGGCCTTTTAGCACGTCGGTTATATTAAGAACCGACGTGATAAAAGGCCCGGGAATGGTTTATCACGTCGGTTGTCGAAAAAACCGACGTGATAAACCCCTACCGATTTATGTACCACGTCGGTTATAAAATAACCGACATGAAAGCGATATATTTTTTTTTAAAATAATTGCACTGCTCTCACCAATAAGCAACTAGAAACCAAACAACAAAAATAACCATGACAGCCCTCCCCCAAGCCCCAACTGAACCCCACCCTCATCTATACCCACCTAACAACCTGGCCAGCCCTCCCCCACCACATTGGAGCCCCACCACAACCCTTGGACACCCCCACCCCTTGGACAGCCCCCACCCTCATTTACACCCCCACGACCCCTAGTACAGCCTCAAATGCCCATTGGACACCCCTCCCATATCCCTTGGACACCCCCACCCCTTGGACAGCCCCCCACCCTCATTTACACCCCCAAGACCCCTAGTACAGCCTCAAACAGCCATTGGACACCCCCCCACACCTTGATAGCCCTCCCAGACCCCTTGGACACCCCCCGACCCCTGGACACCCCCCCGAGCCCTTGGACAGCCCCAAACACCCGTTGGACACCCCTCCCATATCCCGTGGACACCCCCCACCCCTTGGACACCCCCCCACCCCATGGAAAGCCCCTCCACCCTCATTTACACCCAACCGGCCCCTTGGACAGAACTCCCAGACACCTTGGACACCACTCCCATATCCCTTGGACACCCCCACCCCTTGGACACCCCCACCCCTTCGACAGCCCCCACCCTCATTTTCACCCCCCGAACACTAGGACAGCCCCAAACACCCCTCCCATATCCCTTAGACACCCCCCACCCCTTGGACTCCCCCCACCCCTTGGACAGCCCCCCACCCCCTGGACACCCCCCCGACCCCTTGGAAACCCCCCCCCCCCCCCCGACCCCTTGGAAACCCCCCATCCCCTTGGACAGCCCCAAACACCCCTTGGACACCCCTCCTATATCCCTTGGACACCCCCCACCACTTGGACACCCCCACCCCTTGGATAGCCCCCTCCCCCCACCCTCATTTACACCCAACCGACCCCTTGGACATCCCCAAACACACCTTGGATACCCCTCCCATATCCCTTGGACACCCCCCACCCCTTGGACACCCCCCCACCCTCATTTACACCCCCCCCCCCGACCCCTAGGACAGCCTCAAACACACCTTGGACACCCCTCCCATATCCCTTGGACACCCCCCAAACACCCACCCACCCCATTGGAACCTCTCCCCCCATACCAAAATCCAGACCAGAAAAACCATCAACAGTAGACCAAAACAAGAAGTAGAAAAAAATTAAACATTCACTTATATAACATTCAAAACTTACACTGTCAACTTCAAAAAAAACTTCATCCAACCTAAACGACTACGAAATACACAATTACATTGACAATATTCAAAATTACATTTTACATTACGACCAACTAAAAGTCAATCAAACCTGTAAAATAATTTGACCACTCCACTTGTAAGTGTTTGATATCTTCAGCAGTAAAGGGTTGAGGGTCATCAAAAAGCTACAAAGGAAAAGTATAGTAGTCAACATGTATAGTGAATAAATCAAATTGAAATATTATGAGAAAGAGGAAATCTTACCAGGTCAAAACTCAGAACTGTCCCAGTTGTTATTATTTCATACATAAATCTTAACATGTAATATCCGCATTCGATGATGCCTTGTTGCTCATGACATTTCTATTTGAATGAGTGTAAATTCAACATATTATTTTTATGTAATAAATCAAAATGTACAAATTATAAATGGATATTTACCTTCGCATGTACATATTTGATCTTGAAATTCCTTTTCTTTGCGCTTTTTCGAAAGTGGACCCATGCCCTGTTAGAAAATAATACGAATGGGGTAAATTTAAAATTCATTATAGTATATAAAACTATTGTGAAATTGAAACTTACGTTTCCAATATATTCTTAAAACTTTCTCGCACATCATCATGGAGAGAGCATATCCAATAAAGTGATTTCTCCCTAGGGAAAAAAACCCCTAACATCCAATGATCCCAGATAAAAGGAAATTTAACGTTAGTGGTTTTTTATGTTAAAGATAATTAACTCTTTGAGAGTGATGTGTTTCATACCTCTCACAAAAAGGCATCATCCAACACTGTGTGATTACATTCTTTTCAAATCTATCAGCAATATAAATCATTCTTTGTTCCTCATCCAATGCACATGCTTCAGGGGAAATCAATTGTGGGTCCACGAATCCATATACATCTGTCAGCTCATTCCTCTCACAAATTTTATACAGATACGTAATACACAGCAGACATAAGTATAAATTTTTAATAAATATAATGCAAGGAAAAGTTGTTAAGACTTACATGATAAAAATTTTCACCACGTTGATGCCCAACTTATCTCCAGTGACAAACTCCATGATATCGGTTTTCATAATCCCCACACTTAGTTCACGTCCACAGACATGAGCTTCCATTGTAAAGACATAATGATCCGCCAACAAATTTGAATATCTTGACAATTTGTCAAGACTGCTAGTATCTGCATCTGATGTCATAGCTATCTGTCTTTGTTGTTGTCTATACAGTATTTCTTTACCTTTGAAGTATTCCTGTAAAAATAAATTGAAAAATATATTAGTTTTCAAATGATAAAACATTAATAAAAATATAAAATAAAAGATATAACATCCATACCTCTATGGTAATGAGTCGAAGAAGACTGGATGGCCAAAGTAAAAAATGGCCGATACTATGTCCAACTGTCGTCACCTCATCTATAGGTAATGGTATCCGAGCTGATCTATCTATAATATCCTGTACAGTGACCCTCTGATTCTCTACCTCTAACTGTTGATGATGAACTGTATCTCTTATACAATATACCATCCCATATGCAACTATATGATGTTTAGGATCATCAACATACAACTCACAATAAGTAGGTAGCTGCGGCGGAGGAGGAGGATCAAAAATGGGGTCCGCAGGCTGAGGTGGGGGAGTGGGAGCTACTGGGAGAGGTGGAGTGGGAGCTGCACCCTGAAATTGTCTTTGCAAGTCTGCAAACATAAACTGCACCAATGCTCTAATCTTGTCCTCCATTGTCGCATTAATATTATGGACTTCAGCCTCCAAGGATTCTATTTTTTTTATAAACTCCCTCAACAATAGAAGTTGAGGAACGTGGCAACACTTTTCTTACCGATACACCTGCCGGATATCCTCTTACACGGCCAGGATGTTCGGGCTTTCCCAATTCCACAGATAAAATATCTTCCCTCCCAGATGGTGTAAATGTCCCCTGTGAACTCTGCTCCTCAAGAGAGTCCTATAATATTTAATTGAACATTTCTATAATGATAGGAAATATATGACGAAAATAGTAAACTTAAATAAATAAAATAGATATCTTACAATCCTCTCAACTACGAGTCTCGATTCTTCCGAAAGATATTGTCCTTTTTTGCCCTTCTGAGCTCTTTTCCATTTCTCATGTCTAGATGGAGGGGATGGAGGGGCCACCTCTCCAGAGCTTGAATACTCAGCTCTTAGTTGTTGAAATTTTTCTGCCATCATTTGTTCTTCCAATAATGCATACCCTCCCCGAGATAAACAATGAGGGTATACATTTTTAGATTGGATCTCTTGATGAGCTTTCCTTGTTTGCTGTAAATTAAGAATAAGTAATCATTAACAAAACAATAATAAGATCATTTATATAAGAAAGCTTATAAAAGTTTACATTGCCCTTACCAAAAATGATTCTTTTCTTCTACTTTCAAAAAATTGTCTCCATGTGTCTTCATCTATAAAAGGATATATACGACATGGATTCTCACGACTCCTATGACCATAAATGAAATCAGATGAGAGGGTTGATTTGAAATCCCTCCATCTCCTAGCAGCCAACGATAAGCATTTCTTCCTGACTCCTCCAGTTTCAGGAATATCAAATTTCATCTGATAAAAAAGAGGTTAAAAATATTATATATACTAGAAACATTTAAAGAACAGTCAAAAAATAGCAAAAGATCTTACCAAAATGGTCTCCCACAGCTGAGAAATTATCGCCTTATCCACACTTCTCCAATCATCATAGAGAATGCTTACATTGCTCTTAGCCTGAGTTGCTACAAAACCCTTAAAATCATTAGCATTTGGACCTCTAGGAAGATCATCATCATCAAACTCCACGACTATCCTCTCCTCCTTCGTACGGGCAAGTGATAATTTTGGTAAACGTGTGCACCAATGCTTACCAACCTTTGAACTCTTTTTCGTAATAGGAGCATGTGAATGTTCTTTCCCAGATGTATGACCAATATGCTCATCTCCAGAATCATGTGGCTGATCAACTGATTGATCTGTCATTTTCCTTCAAATCAAAAAAAAACATTAGTTCACAAATATACAAATTCATATATTGTAATACTACTTAATCAGAAAATAGAAAAGTGTACTAAATTACATAATAGTAAACATTGGTAATATGGTAAGCATGTTAAACAAAGATAAACATGGTAAACACAGTCTGTTGTACCCCTCTCTCTTGGATTTTAATGATCACAATCACACTTATTATGTTTTAACTTGTTTTCAAGTGTTTTTGTTGATAGGAAAAAGGTTGCCAAGGAGTTGGCCCAAGAAAGCTGAAAAGTGGACTCACTGAGTCCACCGGTCAGCCGGTGTGAGCTCACCTGCCAGTCGGAGGACCCAGGCAGTAGACTTGTCCACTGCCTGGTGTCACCGGCCGGCCGGTGGACTAGACAACCTTGCTTTATCTGGACCACCGGCCCGCCGGTGCGCCCAGGACTTCTCCTCTGTACGGTTTTTATTGTTTTATCATTTTGGTTTGATCCATGTTTTAATAAGTAAAAAATTTACAATATCAATCATTATATGAAAAAACTAAATGTAAATAAGAAATAAACATGTGTTACCTATAATTTTAGGAATGTACAGTTGGATTGTTTTCCCAAATTCCTTCGTCGTGATCATTCCTTATGGCTCAAACCATGTCTTCAACATACTCATCATTATGTTCTGTTAATCTTTCCATGGAAGTAGGGATCTCACATAAATCAACATCTTCATCAAATTCATCCTCACCAACATATTGTTTTTTCCCTTGTAAAACAACAGCCCACTGCATATCTGGTTGATTTACTATATAGAAAATTTGTTTGGCATGTGTTGCCATTATAAAAGAATCAGCTGTGTCTTCTAATCTATTCAGATTAACAAGTGTCATTACAAATTCATCGTGTCTGAAACTGTTGTTACCGATAAACCATTTACAGTTTAAAACATGAACTTTAATTTTAAAGTAATCAGCCCCCCATATGTCTTCAATCACTCCATAATATGCACTTGATGCCGAAATTGGGTTCTTGTCCTTAGCACTCGAAAAATGCATTGCTTCTGCAAACACCAATACACCACTATTCTGAACTGCACTTCTGTTGTCCTGAGCTTTCATATGAAATGTATATCCATTAATGTCATAAGTGGACCATGTTATCACATTTAAAGATGGACCACCCACTATCCATTTTAATGTCTCTGATACATCTGATCTACCAAGCAAGGTCTTTTTAAACCATGGGAAAAAAGTTTTGTTGTGCTCATTCAAAATCCACATTTCTTTCTTCTTTGGATGACATTGTTTTAACTCATTAATATGCAATGTGATATACAGTTGAACATCAGTTATGTTATTCAGGATGTATGATTCTAACTTCTTCATCTGTTCAGCTGACAGTGATTTGACTTTCAAGCCACGAATCCCCTTTCCCTCATTATTAACCCGTTCATGGTGAGATGGAGGCAAACCTATGTGTTGCGCCGTACCCAAGTAGCTCGTACAAAACACTGCTACCTCCTCAGAAATATACTTTTCAATAATGGAGGCTTCAGGTCGATATGGATTTTTAACATATCCCTTTAATATTTTAATATACCTTTCAAAAGGATACATCCAACGAAGATATACAGGTCCACATAGCTTTATTTCTCGAACCAGATGAATCATTAAATGCACCACCATATCAAAAAAAGTTGGAGGAAAATACATTTCCAAATGACAAAGTATAAAAATTGAATCCTTTTCCAAAATGTTCAAAGCATTCACATCAATCGCCTTGTTACAAATTGAATTGAAAAAATAACACAACCTCATTATAGTCTTTCTGACACGGATGGGCAATATTCCACGCAGTGCAACTGGTAGAATTTGTTGCATCATGACGTGACAATCATGTGATTTCATACCTATCAACTTCAAGTCTTTCAATGAGAAAATTTTTTTTACATTTGAGGAATAACCTTGAGGAACTTTGATATCATGAAGACACTGACAGAAGCTACTTTTCTCCCTCTTCGATAATGTATGACAAGCCGGGGGAAGAAATGTTCGTCTTCCTTTAGGAGTGGGAGCTAACTCCAAACGTATTCCCATTGATAGTAGGTCTAACCTTGCATTCAACCCATCTTTTGTCTTTCCTTTAATATATAGCAATGTTCCGATCACAGAATCACAGATATTCTTCTCCACGTGCATGACATCAATATTATGTTTGACTTCTTGATACCTCCAATATGGTAGCTCAAAAAATATTGACCTTTTCTTCCAAATATGTCTATCATTACCAGATTTCTGTGTCTTTCCCAATGTCACATCAAGGTTTTTCACCCTCTCAAAATACAAATCTGGGGATAAAAGTTTTGGAGAAGTATAAAATTCTTGTGATCCATTGAATGCCTTTTTTAGTCTTCTGTAAGGGTGATCCATAGGCAAAAACTTTCGATGACCCATGTACATTGTTTTCCTCCCATGATGCAATTGACAATATGACGTCTGTTGTTCGCAAATTGGACATGCTTTATGCCCTTTAACACTGTATCCAGACAAATTTCCATATGCTGGGAAGTCATTTATAGTGAATAGAAGCACTGCATGCAGTTGAAAATATTCCATTTTATAAGAATCATACACCCTAATACAATCAGCCCATAACAGTTTCAAATCATCAATCAGCGGTGACGAGTATACATCAATATCATTTCCGGGTTGCTTTGGACCAAAGATCATGATACTCAACATGACATATTTTCGCTTCATACAAACTTCAGGAGAGAGGTTGTAAATTACCAATAAAACAGGCCATGAACTATGTGTGCTACTGAGGGTTCGGTATGGATTTATTCCATCTGTGCACAAGCCTAGTCTCAGATTTCTAATTTAATTACCAAATGTAGGGTTCTGGGCATCAATTTTCTTCCATTGTGGACAATCAGCTGGATGACGTATTTTTCCATCACATACCCACTTATCAGCATGCCATCTTATCCTTTTTTGCATCATGTGAATTAGCAAATAAACGTTTGAAACGAGGAATTATAGAAAGATACCAAAATACCATCGAAGGGAGCTTTGTAATCTCTACATCAGCTTATGATTTTTCTTTCACCTTATACCGTGATGTCCCACATTTAGGACACTCTTTCAGAAATTCATATTCCTTCCTATATATAATGCAGTCATTCAGACAGGCATGTATTTTCCTATATCCCAATCCCATCGGGAATAATATTTTTTTGGACTTATAATGTGAATCTGGAAGATCGTTATCTTTTGGAAGAATGTCTTTCATCAATTGTAGCAACTCTGTAAAACTTCTGTCACTCCATCCATGTTTTTCCTTCAGGTTAATCAATCTTAAAACCGCCGACAAAACCGTAAAATCTATACAACCAGTATATAATGGTTTTTCGGCATCACCATATAGACGTGCAACTGTCGGTTCTATCTCAATTTGTTCTGCTACAATATCACGAATCATTTCTTCAATTCCATCGGAGTTACCATCTTGCAATTCATTATCATCAGTGACATTCTGTCCAGTTTCGCCATGCCAAATCCAAGGGTTGTAACTCAGATTGAAACCATGACAAATCAGATGATCTTTTATCTCTCTACTTTTCAACTTCTTCATATTCAGACATTTCAGGCATGGACAGAAAAAAAATGTCACTACTTGGAACATTTCGTTTAGCAAATTCCAAAAAGGCATCAACACCTTCCTCATATTCATTGCTCATTCGATGTGCCGTAATCCAACTTCGACTCATTATTACCTATAACAAATAGAAAAAATATATATATTTTTTAGATAAGACAAATATATGTTTATATGAAAAAAATCATACTTTGAATGTAAACAATTTTGAAATATAAAACAAATCGATGTGTATTTAAAAAAATATGCTTGAATATTATTTTTTAAACAAAATATAGTAAGATATAACACCACCCCTGGACACCCCCCGACCCCTCTGGACAGCCCCCCGCCCCTCCTGGACACCACCCCCCACCCCCTACCCCCTTGGACACCCCCCTGGACATCCCCCAACCCTCTGGACAGCCCCCCACCCACCCGGACAACACCAAATACCCTCTGTAGAGGCCGCCACCCACTTGGACAGCCCCCCACACCCATCCACCCCCTTGGACACCCCCTGGACACCCCACCGACCCCTCTGGACGGGCCGCCACCCCCTTGGACAGCCCCCCACACCCACCCATCCCCTTGGACACCACCCTGGACACCCCCCGACCCCTCTGGACAGCCCCCGACCCCTCTAGAAAGCACCCCACCCCTCCTAGACACAACCCCCACCCCCGACCTGCTTGGACACCCCCCTGGACACCCCCTAACCCACTAGACAGCCCCCCACCCCTCCTAAACACCACCCCCACCCCCTACCCCCTTGGACACCCCCCTGGACACCCCCCAACACCCACCCACACCCTTGGACAGCCCCCCACACCCACCCACCCCCTTGTAAACCCCCCTGGACACCCCCCAACCCTCTGGACAGCCCCCCCACCCCTCCTAAACACCACCCCCACCCCCTAAACCCATGGACACCCCCCTGGACACCCCCCAACACCCACCCACACCCTTGGACAGCCCCCACACCCACCCACCCCCTTGTAAACCCCCCTGGACACCCCCCAACCCCTCTGGATAGCCCCCCACCCCTCCTGGACACCACCCCCCACCCCCTACCCCCTTGGACACCCCCCTGGACATCCCCCAACCCTCTGGGCAGCCCCCCCCCCCCCCACCCACCCGGACAACCCCAAATACCCTCTGGAGAGGCCGCCACCCACTTGGACAGCCCCCACACCCAACCACCCCCTTGGACACCCCCCTGGACACCCCACCGACCCCTCTGGACAGGCCTCCACCCCCTTGGACAGCCCCCCACACCCACCCATCCCCTTGGACACCACCCTGGACACCCCCCGACCCCTCTGGACAGCCCCCGACCCCTCTAGAAAGCACCCCCACCCCTCCTGGACACAACCCCCCACCCCCGACCTGCTTGGACACCCCCCTGGACACCCCCCAACCCTCTGGACAGCCCCCCCACCCCTCCTAAACACCAACCACACCCCCTACCCCCTTGGACACCCCCTGTACACCCCACCGACCCCTATGGACAGGCCGCCACCCCCTTGGACAGCCCCCCACACCCACCCATCCCCTTGGACACCACCCTGGACACCCCCCGACCCCTCTGGACAGCCCCCGACCCCTCTAAGAAGCACCCCCACCCCTCCTGGACACAACCCCCACCCCCGACCTGCTTGGACACCCCCCTGGACACCCCCAACCCTCTGGACAGCCCCCATCATTCCTAAACACCACCCCCACCCCCTACCTCCTTGGACACCCCCCTGGACACCCCCCAACACCCACCCACACCCTTGGACAACCCCCCACACCCACCCACCCCCTTGTAAACCCCCCTGGACACCCCCCGACCCCTCTGGACAGCCCCCTGCCCCTCCTGGACACCACCCCCCACCCCCTACCCCCTTGGACACCCCCTGGACATCCCCCAACCCTCTGGACATCCCCCCCACCCACCCGGACAACCCCAAATACCCTCTGGAGAGGCCGCCACCCACTTGGAAAGCCCCCCCACACCCATCCAACCCCTTGGACACCCCCCTGGACACCCCACTGACCCCTCTGGACAGGCCGCCACCCCCTTGGACAACCCCCCACACCCACCCATCCCCTTGGACACCACCCTGGACACCCCCCGACCCCTCTGGACAGCCCCCGACCCCTCTAGAAAGCACCCCCACCCCTCCTAGACACAATCCCCCACCCCCGACCTGCTTGGACACCCCCCTGGACACCCCCAACCCTCTTGACAGCCCCCCACCCCTCCTAAACACCACCCCCACCCCCTACCCCGTTGGACACCCCCCTGGACACCCCCCAACACCCACCCACACCCTTGGACAGCCCCCCACACCCTCCCACCCCCTTGTAAACCCCCCTGGACACCCCCCCCTCCCCCCCCCCCCGACCCCTCTGGACAGCCCCCCACCCCTCCTGGACACCACCGCCACCCCCTACCCCCTTGGACACCCCCCTGGACACCCCCCAACCCTCTTGATATCCCTCCCACCCCCCTGGAATCATTGAAAATTTACCATAACAAGGAGTTGGGTCATTCAAAGATTGTTTTTAGGTGTGGAGGAAGAACTGAGTTTCAATAGATAGAGAAGGAACTCGACATTAGGTTGTCTATTCCAGGTGTGGATTTGAAGGAGTTAATGTTTGTTCAGTGACCCAAGAGATTGAATCAGAATTTCAGATGTTGTGCCATTTTCTCATGATGAGGTTGAATAATTGGTGGGGTTTGACTTTTAAATGGAGAGCTTAGCAGACCATCATATTTTCTATAGATTAGTAAAGGATGTTAGCATCGAACATAAGGCTTAAGGGATGCTTTCAGATCCAAATATGTATGTTGATGGATGCAATGGATCTAGTAGAGGTTCTAGAAATAATAGTGGTTTTATTTGTTTAGGATAAGTAGTGAAGAAAAAACTAGTTAATTTTTTACCTACTGAAATGAGGGTATCTAAAATTTTTAACATGCCGAGGGGAAATCTGGCCAGTCCTCCTCGTGAAACTTTGTTTTCAAGGGGTGAAAATGGTGATGTGATCCCAAATCCATGCACCTATTCCATGGTTGTGTGTGAATAAAGTAGTAACAACTGTAAAAGGGCAACCCATCCAAATGGACACGCCCCAACCCTCTCGGGGATTTATAGAAAACGATGAAAAATTATTGAAATCATAAAATTAGTCAATATTGCAAGTCGAACTAATAGATCTAGGGATGATAAATAAGATTATGGTGCCAAAACGAGTTAAAAGGGTTCGCAATCGAAGAATCTTAGCTAGTTTCAACAAAAAAATCACAACACATATATATATACTATCTGCGAAAAAACGAACGAGTGGGAGGATTACCTCAGTGCTGCGAGTTTAGATGATTGATCCGAGGAGATTAAATATGAGAAACGATGATCGCAAAACGAATCTAAACCAACGAAATGGACGAGCCGATTCGGGTTTACGCATGAGAGAGACGAGTCGTGACTATCGAAGGTAAACTCGCGAATGACAATCCACGGGTCTGGGTAAATTTTTAAATGAGTTGTCACGTCTGTTATTCAATAACCGACGTTATAATTTTTTTAAAAACATTTATAACGTCGGTTATTCAATAACCGACGTAAAAACCTTCTTCCAATTCTTTTTTTACGTCGGTTTTTTTATAACCGACGTTATAAAGGGCTCAAAATCTGCATTTTGTTACGTCGGTTATTCCATAACCGACGTCAAAAACATCTGCGGATTCTTTTTTTACGTCGGTTATTTGATAACCGACGTAAAAAGGCCTTCAAAAACCGCGTTTTTTACGTCGGTTATTGAATAACCGACGTAACAAACACCCCGTGCTTCTGTTTTTTACGGCGGTTAACGTATAACCGACGTAAAAAACGAAGCCGCGCGATTAATAACGTCGGTTATAAAAATAACCGACGTTAAAGGTGTACCGAATACAGGTTTTTACGTCGGTTATTTAATAACCGACGTAAAAAACATCGTTTTACATATTATGACGTCGGTTTTATATAACCGACGTAAAAAATGGTGACGTAAAAAACGTTTTCTGCACTAGTTCAATATCAACCTTCCTCGATAGCTTGCATTGTACGCAAAACCGAGTTTCACTAAACAACGATATGTTATTAAAATACTGTATAAACTAGCCGTAATGAATAGTAATACCCACTTTTTGAAATTTTTTAAATTTTATCTTTCAATATGGACTTCATTTTTTGATTTGGCACATTGAAATTAGCTTAGGGTGAATTTTTGGTATTTTTCTAAAAACATTCAATTTTTGATGAATAGTGAATAACACTAAGTTATAGTTTAAACCCAAATTTTTATTTAAATAATTATTTATATTATTTAAATTTATTTTAGGTCCAAATAGATACATATTACTTATATAAGTTAAATTTAATTCATTGGAGTCATTTTATAATAATTATATATGTATAAAAATTTTATTGAACTTTTTACCGTCTTTTACCCACCTCCTTGGAAAATTTGTGAATTTACATAAAACATAATTTTACCACATTTGTAAGTGGAATTTCAAATGTCTGAGAGAAATGGGTGATATGCGTAAGTAAAATGTGGTTCAATAAGATAAAAATAATTTTTGGTGAATAGTAACTATTTACGTTTATTTACCACAGTTAAAAGTAAATAGGGTAATTAAGGGTAAAAATGTTATTATTAATTCCCTAAAACATGTCCTAATTCTATTAGATAAGTGTAATTTGACCAAAAAAACCTTAGGAATAAAATATGACCCTATAGGTCCAGTTTTATTAGATTAATACATTTATTATAATTTAATTCAATGAAGAGTTAAAAGAGTTAAAATCAATGTTTAATAAGTAAAACATTTTTAATATTGGGTTATAAATAAGATAAATTAGACTGTAAATATTCATTAGAAATATAAAAAGATTTTATACATAATGGTATTGTATTTATAATTTTTAGAAATTAAATAATTTAATTTATGTATGACATAATGATGGTGTAGTAATTACCATATTAATGAAATATAAATATAATTGATATTATAAATACTAAAATAAATGTAATATGAGATTTTTTTTAATTAAACTAATTATATAGGTTAATATAAAATATTATTATTGGTCAAATGAATTTTATTTCAATTAATAACTCTGTTATGAATTTAGCAAAAACAAATTACCAAATAGTGTCAAAATTGACATATAAGAGTTTTTAAAACAAATATTAAATTATTAATTGATATTATATTATTAAAAATATAACGTTTAGAAAAAATACATATATAATTATCTATATGTCATTAATATACCAATTGGGTTCGATTGTCATTTTATAGTATGTTTACTAACCATATAGTGTAAGAATACAAGAAGACACGATAAAAGTTTAATTATTTATCTTAGAGTTAAATCAAAATGATAAGGTTAAAATGTTATTCTAAAATTGTATGAAACCTATTTGATGAGAGGATCATGACCCATCCCCACCCTATCCTCGAAATAAGTCACTTTGGAGCCATTATAATCCAAATATTAATTTATTATGAAATAATATTTTAAGTTTTTCCTAAGGTTCTCCTCAACCCTCTTATAAAAAGGCACTCCCCATTCTCTCTAATTCACACCTCCAATGCCATTTGGATCTACCAAACCCTACCCGAATACCCTCTCAACTGTCCTCCCTTCATCCTAGAGGCCTTCCTTTAGTCAGAAAGCCAACCTAAAGATCCATTTTGAAAAAATTAAAGGAAGAACCCGAGGAAGAGGTAAATATCTCACCACATATTTCATGTTCTTTTCTTCTTCCACATCATCTTTCTTTGTTTTTTCCATTATAAAATAATGACTCTAGTATATTATTTATAAAATTATTTTATTATAAAAATGGTAAAACCATATTATTAATTTTATCCATCATATGAACGAAAAAGTCACCACACATGCGTACTTACTTTTTATTGCCACCACATCGTGGTGTAGTTTGTTATTCAAACATTTCATCATTTGGATGGGTATGATAATGAGTATAAATGATATAAATTATAAATCTAACATTATTATTGTTATTTATATATGATATACCATCCAATCATATACAATTTTAATATCAAAATAATGATATCATCGTCTGTGCGTACGTACGGCCTACTGTCTCCACGATGTGATGTGACTCGTTCTACATGATCTTCATTGAATAATGATTATATAAATAAATTGAATTAATAAATATGATATATATTACACAAATAGAATTCTGTAAATGATTTATATATAACCTAATGATGGAATAAGAATTTATTCGAAAAAACATGCATAAGAATATAAAGCAATGAACACCTGAATAACAAGTCGCAATGAAATATTACAAATAAGAAGCTAATAATATGACCATATATGATATCATAACAATGAGTATAATTCTGGAATAAGTCAATTAAATTATTTAAAGCATTATACAAGAGTTTCAGATATGTACAAAGGATATCATACCTAAGGTAAAGGAAAATCTCACAATCTCATTTTTATCTGAGATTGCTTATACATCAGAATTTACTAGGGAATATTTATCATCAACATTCATGTTTCCTAAATATGTAATATTATTTTGATACTACTACAGTTGTTTAAATCTAATATTACTGATTTGTTAACTTATTGTAAAAGATATGAAATGAATCTATTGTCGTTTTCAGTACGAGAAACTTTTTGACTTTTCATGCAAAAGTACGAGTAGAATTTTTTTAACTTATACGACATGAATTTATTTATATGGTTTCAAAAAACATTTTTTCCATAAATCATCATTTACATGTTTTCAGGTTTATTTTTAATTAACTTATTTTAGTTTAAAATTTTATGACATGTTAAGAAAGGAAAAAATGATTTTGAAGTAGAAAGGATATTTTCCTCAAAAATGGAGGTCAAGTATTATATCAAAATTATTTCCCATATAATATAATATAGGGTTTTGTTTCAATACCTATTTTTACATTTATTTTATTATGTTATGGTGGAATTATTTTTTTGAAGTCCTTTTATCTTATATACATTATGTTATGATGGTATAATGTTTAAGAATCCCATTTTTATTACGTGGGTTATGCTATGATATATGATTTATGATTTTTTGGGACACATAAGAATATTTTTATTATGATATGGGTGGGAACTATATATCCCTCCAATTAATTGGGTAAAGATTTATATCTCAGGAGATAGACATGGATGGAACAACATGTTAATCCAATTCTGTGATATAGGACTAGAACGAGGAGTGAACTCGGTTCAGAAATGGACATTATCCGCTATGATAGTCTTGGAAATGAGTCATGACTAATATGAAATGATTTTCTATGATTATGTGTGTATGAAACAATGTTCCAGGTTATATGTTATGATTATTGGCATTACATTTATCTACTATGATTTATCCCATGTTGTGATATTATGATATCTTTTGGAGGTTATGATTTTAAAAATTTTATGTTCTTATAAATATGATATGATTGATATTTCTTTTGTTTTCCCTTACTGATCATTTGAGATCACCCTTTTGAATGTTTTTTCCCAAGCCACAAAAAAGGGTATTAAGTAGGATATTCCCAAAGGGACTCAAGATATGTAGAAATAAACTGGAGACAATGTAGATGCTTTAAGAACCATTTGTTAATGTTTCCCAGTTTATAAATACACTATACCTATATGGTACTATCATGGTTTTTTTATATGTTGTAATAATTATGCTTCAATTCTGATGTAATAATAATGTATGTAAATTATGGTTCGTTATAGTTGGAATCAGAAGAATGGTATAGTCAACCTTTGGAAACTAGGATGTGAAAGCCTTAATAATAACCCTATGTATATGTCTATGCATAGAACACAATATTTTTGTTTTATAAATTTCCATGAATAACCTATGATTATACCTAAAGTGTGAAATTTTATTTCTGATTATTTAGTTTTCCAATTGTGATTATTGTTTCTCACACTATTCTTATTTGTTTTAGTCAAAGGATGGAACCCAAATGAACCTTGTTAATGATGAATGTGACAGGCAATGCAATGATTATCCCCCTGTGAAACCAAATGTTATGGGAGCTGGAATGAAATATATTGTTTCCATGCTCACACAACTTTCTCAAGCCATGAATCATGCAGGGCTTCCAAACGAGCAAAGTAAGGAGAAACATTTTGTTGAATCCATCATGAGGTAGCATCCACCCTCATCTAGAGGGTCTACTGATCAGTTAGTGGATGAACAATGGATCAGTACCACTGAAAATATATTTACAGTTCTTCAATGCTCTGAACATGATAAAATCTTCTTATAAGTATATCGTTTGGAAGGTAAAGCTGATCAATGGTGGAATCTTATAAAGAATACAAGGCAAAGAGAAGAAATTGATTCCATGGAATGGGATGAGTTCAAGAACTT
Source organism: Viscum album (assembly GCA_963277665.1). Taxonomy (NCBI): domain Eukaryota; kingdom Viridiplantae; phylum Streptophyta; class Magnoliopsida; order Santalales; family Viscaceae; genus Viscum; species Viscum album. Next base: position 1,438,303,379 of record OY728133.1, on the reverse strand, counting down.
ATTTTTCAATAAGTAATTCCCTTGTAATCTTCGAACAAAGATGGAGAATGAGTTTCATGGACTAAATCAAAAGGATGATGAATCTGTTGGTAGCTACGAAGAAAATTTTACAAGACTTGCAATGTATTCTTCTGCAATTATTATCCAACCTGAGAGTAACATCGATAGATTCTTTAGTGGCTTAATACCATGTCTTCGAAGGGCGTGAGCCATAAGGGACTTTACTAGCTACATGGAAATCTTTCGATGTGCTCTCAAGGATGAGATGGAGATTAGAGTAACACATCAGTCATATGTGTTTGATAAAGAGAGGAAAACTGAATTCAAAGGAAAATATAAAGACCACACTGAAAAGAAGATGAGTTTTCCCTTATCCTCAAAGTATGGAAAGAAACTTGGAGGGAATTGTTTTAATGGGATAAGTAAATTTTTCAAATGAAGAAAAGAAGGTCATCGGGAATTTGACTACTGTAATGATGTGAAAAAGATGTCTAGTGATGCGATCAAAGAGAAGGATACACAAAATGCACCTCCTACACTTCAATGATACATGTGCAAGGAAATGGGGAATCATGTCAATAAATTCCCTAATCCAAGTGTTGTTGATTATGATCGATGTCAACAAACTCTTAATTACAAAGACAAAGGAATGTCACATGAAATTTCTATCGGCGATGTGGAGTATGATAACGAAGTGGTGAAAGGTACACTTATAATCCACTCTATTGTAGGAAATGTTTTATTTGATTCTAGATCCACCCACTCTTTTATTTATGAATAATTTTCTAAAGGTATCGTCGTACTACCTCAATAATTAGCTATTGAGATACCTATGACAACACCTAATAGAGAAACGGTTGCATCAAAAGTTTATAATTCTTCTCTAATTGATGTTTGTGGGAAATTGATTCCTTCAAATCTTGTGATCCTTACTATAGTGGAATTTGTTTTGATTCTTATCAAGGATTATATTTCTTTATATGGATCTCATATCGATTTCCAAATAAGGGAAGTCAAATTTCACATTCCTAATCAATATATGATCGTATATCGATGAAAGGATGAATATAACCTACCTGTGGAAATTTCATCCATCTTATGGGTCTTGATTCCAATAAATGAATGTTATTAATTTCAAATGTTTGGATAAAAACACACGATTAAGAATATTCCCATTGTACGAGACTTTGATGATGTATTTCCTTATGAATTGACAGGACTTCCACCAAATCGTGATGTTGAGTGTTCAATTAAACTCATATCGAGTGTTATGCACATTTCAAAGACACCTTATATAATTCCCCCAATTGAGTTGAAGAAATTTAAGAAGCAACTCCAAGAGAATCTTGATAAGGGATTCATATACCCTAGTGCATCACCTTTGGGAGCACCTGTTCTATTTGTTAAGAAGAAAGATAGATCAATTAGACTCTTCATTGATTATCGGGAACTTAACAAGATAATTATCAAGAGAAAATATCATCTCCCATGCATTGATGACTTATTTGACCAACTACATGGAGCTCAATACTTTTCCATGATTGATCTTCATTCAAGGTATCATCAATTAAGGGTGAAAAGAGAGGATATATAACAAATACATCTTTCCGTAAAAGGTATGGACACTATGAATTTACAGTGATTCCACTTGGTCTTACTAATTCCTCTATTATCTTTATGGATGCAAGGAATAAAATCTTTAGATACTATCTTGATCAGTTTTTGGTAGTCTTTATAGACGATATTCTTGTTTATTCAAAGAGAAAGGAAGAACATGAAGATCACTTGAGAATTGTGTTAATGTCCCTATGAAAGGAGTACCTTTATTCCAAATTTACCATGTGTGAATTTTGGCTTCCAAAATTTACATTTTTGGGTCACATAATCTCAAAAGAGGGGATATATGTGGATCCAGCAAAAACAGAGGTTATCAAAAGATGATCAAGACCAAAAAAAGTTACTAGGATCCAAAGTTTTCTTGGTTTGGATGGATATTATTGACGTTTTGTGAAACAAAATTCACGATTATCTAATCCACTCACCAGGTTGACTCAAAAAGGAGTTATGTTCATTTGTATGGAGGAGTGTGAAGAGAATTTCAAGGAGTTAAAAAGAAGTTTATCCAGTGCACCTGTGCTCACACTACCATGTAGTGGAGAAAGGATTGTGATATATAGTGATGCATCCAAGAAGGTATTGTGGCGTGTTCTCATGCAAAACAATATGGTGATAGATTATGCCTCATGACTGTTGAAAATCCATGAGAAAAATTACCCAACTCATGATTTGGAATTAGCTGCGGCAATCATTTCATTAATGATTTGGAGGCATTATCTTTATGGTAAAAGATGTGATATTTATACTGATCATAAAAGTTTAAAGTATATTATCACACCAAAGGAGATGAATATGCAACAAAGAAGATGGTTGGATCTGATTAAGGATTATGACTGCTCAATTCAATACCACCCTGGGAAAGCAAACAAGGTGGAAGATGCATTAACTCGACAAGACCATGCTAGATTATCCATGATGAGGATCACAAATGATCCAATATTTAAGGATTTACAAAGGATTGATCTTGGAATTATAATGGAAGGGTAAAATTCTTATCTTTCCCAAATGAATGTTCAACCATCTATACATGTAATGATTAAAGAGGCACAAAAAGAAGATGTAGATTTACAAAATAAGGTAATAAATGTTCCTGAATTCCACATTGATTATGATGAAATATTAATGTTCATGAATCAATTTTTTGTTCCTCCCATCCCAGAATTGAAGAAGTAAATATGGGATGAAGCTCATATTTTTTCATTCTCTATTCACCATGGAGGCACAAAAATTTATAGGGACCTGAGAAAGTACATCTGGTGTGATGGCATGAAAAGAGATGTTGCTGAATATGTTTCTCAATGCATGGTTTGTTAGCAAGGTAAAGCTGAGAGACATAATTCTAAGGGGATGTTACAACCGTTACCCATAACAGAATGGAAATATGAAAAATTCACTCTGGACATTTTCACTATACTTCCAAAAAACCAAAGGCAATAATACTATCTGAGTTATATTTGATCGTCATAGGGAGTCATCACAATTCATTGATATTAGAGAAGATTTATCTCTTGATCACATTTCCAGGATATGTGTGAATAAAGTAGTAAGATTGCATGGAGTGCCACTTTCCATTATATCTGATCGGGATCCAAGGTTTACCTCAAAGTTTTGATGAAGTCTTCAGCATACTCTAGATACATAGTTGAGTTTCAGCACCGGTTATCATCCACCGACAGATGGTTAGTCTGAGAGGACAATTCAAACTCTAGAAGACATGTTGAGAGCAGTTTATATGGATTTAAAAGGTGGTTGGGATCAACACCTAACATTGGTGGAATATTCTTATTAATATAGCTTTCACTCCAGTATTCAGACGGCTCCTTATGAAGCTCTATATGGAGAGAAATTCAGAACTCCAACTTTCTGGGATGAAGTTGGGGAACGAAATCTATTAATACTTGATCTTGTAGATGAGATGGTAGAAAATATAAGAACTATTCAACAATACATAAGTGTAGCTCAGAGTTGAAAAAAAAGTTATGCCGACAACAGAAGAAATGACATAGAGTTTGAAGTGGGTGATAAGGTGTTCTTACGAATATCTCCTTGGAAGAGAGTAATGAGATTTGGAATGAAGGGAAAGTTGAGCCCTAGGTATATTGTTCCTTCTGAAATAATGGATCATGTTGGGAAGGTTGCTTACCGATTGGTGCTTCCACTGAATCTCTCTCGTGTTCATTACGTGTTCCATGTATATCTCCTGAGAAAGTACATACATGATCCTTCACAAGTACTAAGTCTGTAGTTGTACCACTGGAGCAAGATCATTCTTTTGAAGAACAGCCAATATAGATTATGGATCATAGTGAAAAAAATTTATGAAACAAGACTGCACACTTTGTTAAAGTTTTATGGAGAATCCGCCAATTAGAATATGCTACCTAAGAACTTGAGGATTTGATGAGGGTGATGTGTCCTCACAAGTTTGTTACGATGTGACGAATTTCGAGGGTGAAATTATTTTTAAAGTGGGTAGAATGTAACACCCTAAGATTTTTTGAGATATATTTTCTTTTTATGTATACTTTTATACAAAAAACCAAAGGAATCATTCACTACACACATCATTGTCTTGTCTTGCGTTAAACGTAGGAGCAACCTTCTTCGATAGATTGCGTTGTACGCAATACCGAGTTTCACTAAGCAACAATATGTTACTAAAACATTATATAAACCAACAGTTATGAATAGTAATATGCAATTTTGAAATTTTATAAATTTTATCATTCAAAATGGACTTAATTTTTGGATTTGGAATATCATAATTAGCTTAGCGTGAATTTTTGGTATTTTTCTAAAAACATTCAATTTTTTATGAATAGTTAAAAACACAGAGTTATAGTTTAAAACCAAATTTTTATTTAAATAATTATTTATTTTATTGAAATTTAGTTTAGGTCAAAATAGATACATAATAACTATATAATTTCAATATAATTCATTGGAGTCATTTTATAATAATTTTAGATATATTAAAATTTTACTGAAAATTTTACCATCTTTTACCCACCTCTTTGGAGAATTTGGAAATTTTATTAAGATATAATTTTACCCATTTTGTATGTGTAATTTCAAAAATCATAGAGACATGGTTGATATCATTGTGTAAAATTTGGTTCAATAAGATAAAAATAATTTTTGTTGAATAGTTACTTTTTACTTTTATTTACCATTGTTAAAAGAAAATTGGGTAATTATGGGTAAAATGGTATTATTATTACCCTAACAGATGTCCTAATTCTATTGTATAAGCGTAATTCAACCAAAAACAATCTTAGGAAGAAAATATGTCCCTTTATATCCACATGGATTATATTAGGACATTTATTATAATTTAATTCGAAGAAGAGTTAAAAGAGTTAAAATCAAAGTTTAATAACTAAAACATTATTAATATAGGGTTATAAATAAGATAAATTAGATTATAAATATTTATTATAATGCTAAAAATATTTCCTAAATAATGGTAGTTTATTTATAATTTTTATACATTAAATAATTTAATTAATTTATGACACAATGATGATGCAATAATTACCTTATTAATGAAATATTATACAAATTGATAGTATAAATACCCAAATAAATGTAATTTGAAAATTTTTAACAATTACAATAATTTTATAATTTAATAAAACATATTATGCTTGGTGAGATGAATTCTTAATGAAGTAATAATGCAGTTACGAATTTATCAAAAACAAAATACCAAATAGTGTAAAATTGACATAAAAGCATTTTTAAAACAAATATTAAATTACTAATTGTTATTATATTCATAAAAATATAAGGTTATTCCAAAAGACTTATAAAACAATATATATGACATTAATACACTAATTAGGATATATTGAAAGTTTATTGTATGTTTTTAACCATATAGTGTAAGAATACAAGATGACATAGTAAAAGTTTAATTATTTAACATAGAGTTAAATATAAATGATAAGGTTAAAATTGTAATTTAAACTTTTCATAAACCTATTGGATGAGAGGATTTTGACCCACCTCCACCCTATCTTCGAAATAAGTCACTTTGGAGCCATTATTAACCGAATATGAATTCATTATAAAATATTATTTTACGTTTTTCTTAAGGTGCCTGTCACCCCTCTTCTAAAAAGGAACTCCCCATTCTCTCTATTTCACACATCCAAGGCCATTTGGATCGGCCAAACCTTGCCCAAATACCCTCTCAACTTTCCTCCATTCATCCTAGAGGCCTTCCATTTTTCATAAATCCAACTAAAGCAGCACTTTTGATCAAATCAATTGGACGAACACGAGGAAAAGGTAAATATCTCACCACCTATTTCAAATTCCTTTCTTCTTCCACTTCCTCCTTCTTTGTTGATTCCATTCTAAAATAACAACTCTAGTATCGTCTATATACTGTAATTTTATTATAAAAATGGTAAAACCATATTATTTATTTTATCCATCCTATTAATGAAAAAGTCAACAGACGTTCGTACGTACGGTTTACCGTCTCCATGTTGTGGTGTAGTTTGTTATTCAAAAATTTCATCATTTTTATGGTTATGATAATGAGTATAAATGATATAAATAATAAATATAACATTATTATGATTCTTTATATATGATATACCATCCAATTATATAATATTTTAATATCAAAAGAATGATATCATCGCTCGTACGTACGTACGGCCTACCGTCTCCACGATGTGATGCGACTCATTCTACATTATCTTTATTGAATAATGATTATATAAATTAAATTAATGAATAAAAATGATATATATTATGAGAATTATATTATTTAATTGAGTTATCTATAACCTAAAAAGATGAATATGAATTTATTCGATAAAACATGCATAACAACATAAAGAAATGAACACCCGAATAACAAATAGAAATGAAATATTATTAATAATAAGATAAGGATATTACCATATTTGATATCATAACAATGAGTATGATTATGGTATAAGTCAATGACATTATTTAAATCATTATGCAGGAGGTTTGGATACGTTCAAAGCATATCAGACCTATGGTAATGGAAAATCTCACAGTCTTATTTTTATCCGAGATTGATTATACTTCAGAATTTACTAAGGAATATTTATCATCAACATCCATGTTTATTCAATGTGTAATATTATTTCTATACTCCTACAATTTTTTAAATACAATTTTCCATATTGGTAAATTTTTTGTAAAAGATATGAAAGGAATCTGTTGTTGTTTTTAGTACGAGATATTTTTTGACTTCTCCGGCCAATGTATGAGAAGAATATTTTTTAACATATATTGAATGAATGGATTTTTATGATTTCATAGAACATTATTTCCATAAATATTCCTTTAAATGTTTTCAATTTTATTTTTAATTAACTTATTTTCATTTAAAATTCTATGACATGTTATGAAAGGAAAAATGTTTTTGAAGTAGAAAGGATATTTTCCTCAATAATGGAGTTTAAGTGTTTTATCAAAATTATTTTCCATTTATGATAATATAGGGTTCTGTTTCTATCACTATTTTTACGTTGATTTGATTATGGTTTGATGGAAATTATTTTTATGAAGTCCTTTTATCTTATATGGATTAGGTTATGATGGCATAATGGTTAAGAATCCCATTTTTATTACATGGGTTATGCTATGATATATGATATATGATTTTGTGGAACACATAATAATGGTTTCATTATGATAATTTTGGGTCATATATATACCTCCAAGGCATTGGGTAAATATTTATATCTCATGATGAAGACATGGCTGGAACGACATGTTAATCTGGTTCTGTAATACTGGACTAGAACGATGAGTGAACTAGGTTCAGAAATGGACATTGTTTGCTATGATAGTCTTGGCAATGAGTCTTGACTAATATGAAATGATTTTCTATGATTATGTGTGTATTCCAAAAAGTTTCATGTTTTATGTTATGATTATTGGGATTACATTTCACTACTATGATTTGTCCCTTGTTATGATATTATGATTTCTTTTTCTGGTTATGATTTTCAACATTTTATATTCTTATAAATATTATATGATTGATATTTCCATTATTTACCCTTACTGATATTTTGAGCTCACCCTTTAGTATGTTTTCTTTTCCCCAGGTCATGAAGAAGGTTATTAAGTAGGATATGGCAAATGAGACTCAAGATATGTTGAAATAAACGGGAGACAATGTAGATGCTTTATGAACAAGTTGTTTATGTTTCCCAGTTTATAAAGACACTATACCTATATAGTCATATCATGGTTTTGGTATATGTTGTAATAAGTATTTTTTAATTCTTAAGTAATAATAATGTATGTGAAGTATGGGTCATTATAGTTGGTATCATAGTAAAGGTATAGTCAACATTTGGAAACTATGATTTGAAATCCTTAGTTAGAACCCTAAGGATATATCTAAGCATAGAACACTATATTAGTGTTTTAGAAATGGCCATGAATATCCTATGGTAATACCTATAGTGTGAAATTTTATTTCTGATTATGTTGTTTTCCTTCTGTAATTATTGTTTCTCACACTACAGGTATTGGTTTTAGTCAATGTCTGGAACCCATATGAACCATGTTAATGATGGATGCGATGGGCAATGCAATGATAGTCCCCCTGAGAAACCAAATTTTAAGGGAGATGGAATGAAAAATCATGTAGCCATGCTCACACAACATTCTCAAGCTATGAATCATGAAGGATTTCCAAACGAGTAAAGGAAGGAGCAACATTCTGCTGAATCCTTCTCGAGGCAGCGTCCACCCTCATTCAGCGGGTCTACTGATCCATTAGTGGATGAACAATGGATCAGTACCATGGAAAATATATTTTCATTTATTCAATTTTCTGAACATGATAAAGTTATCTTAGCAGTATATCATTTGGAATGGGAAGTTGATCAATGGAATAATGTTATCAATAATACGACGCAAAGAGACGAAATTGAGTCCATGTAATGGGACGAGTTCAAGAAAATATTTTTCAAAAATTAATTCCCTCGTATTCTTTGAACAAATATTGAGAATGGGTTTCTTGAACTAAAGAAAAAGGATGATGAATCTATTGGTACTATGAAGAAAATTTTACAAGACATTCAAGGTAAGCTTTCGGAATTATTATCCAACCTGAGAGTAAGATCGATTGATTATTTAGTGGCCTAAAACCAAGTCATTGGAGGGCGTTATCCATAGGGGACTTCAATAGCTACGAGGAAATTGTTCGATGTGCTCTCAAGATTGAGATAGAGATTGGAGTAACCCATCAGTCATATGGGTTTGATAAGGAGAGGAAAATGGAATTCAAATGTAAATATAAATACCACATTGAAAAGAATATGTGTTTGACCTTACGATCAAGTGTGGAAAGAAACATGGAGGGAATTGTCTTAAAGGGATAAGTAAATTTTTAAATTGTGGAAAAGAATGCAATCGGGCATTTGACTACTGCAATGATGGGAAGAAATGTCTAGTGATGTGAACAAAGAAAATGATACACAGAATGCACCTCCTATACTTCAATGTTACAAGTTCAAGGGAATGGAGAATAATGCTAATAAATGACATAATCCAAGGGTTGTTGATTATGATCAACGTCAACAATCTCTTAAGTCCAATGACAAAGGAAAGTCACATGCAATTTCTATCTGCGATGTGGAGTACGATAATGAAGTTGTGACAGGTACACTTACCATCCAATATATAATAGAAAATGTTTTATTTGATTCTGGATCCACCCACTCCTTTATTTGTAATGAATTTTCTAAGTGTATCACCGTACTACCTTAACAATTACCTGTTCAGTTAGCTGTGACAACTCATAATGAAAAAACAGTTGCATCAAATGTTTATCATTCTTCTCCAATTGAAATTTGTGGAAAAGTGCTTCCAGCAAATCTTGTGATCCTTACTATAGTGGAATTTGATGTGATTTTTGGCATTTATTGGCTTTCCTTAATGGATATCATATCTATTTCCAATGAAGGGAAGTCACATTTCATATTATTGATCAATATATGATCATCTATCGATGCAAGGATGAATATAACCTTCTAGTGGAAATTTCGTCCATCTTATGGGTCTTGATTCCAATAAATTAAAGTTATTTATCTCAAATGGTTCGATAGAAACTCACAATTAAGAATATGACCACTGTCTTAGAGTTTGAGGATGTTTTCCTGAGGAATTTCCAGGTCTTACACCAGATCTTGATGTTCAGTTTTCAATATAACTCATACCATGTGTTATGACCATTTCAAAGACACCTTATAGAATGGCCCCAATTGAGTTGCAGGAATTGAAGAAGCAACTCTAAGAGAATCTTGATATGGGATTCTTGCACCCTAGTGCATCACCTTAGGGAGCACCTATTTTGTTTGTTAAGAAGAAAGATGGATCAATGAGACTCTTCCTTGATTATCGAGAACATAACAACATAACTATCAAGAACAAATATCCTCTCCCACACATTGATGACTTGTTTGACCAACTACACGGAGCTCAATACTTTTCCAATATTGACCTTTGTTCAGAGTATCATAAATTAAGGGTCAAAAGAGAGGATATACCAAAGACGGCTTTCCATACATGGTATGCACACTATGAATTTATAGCGATGTCATTTGATCTTACTAATGCCCCTATTATCTTCATGGATCTAATTAATAGAGTCTTCATATACTATCTTGATCATTTTTTGGTAGTCTTTATAGATGATATTCTTGTCTATTCAAAGAGAAAGGAATAACATAAAGATCACTTGAGAAATGTATTAATGTACCTAAGAAAAGAGAATCATTATTCCAAATTTACCATGTGTGAATTTTGGCATCAAAAAGTTTCATTTTTGGGTCACATAATCTCAAAAGAGAGGATATCTGTGGATCTAGCAAAAACAGAGGTTATTAGAAGATGGTCGAGACCAACAAAAGTAACTGAGATCCACCGTTTTTTTTTTGGATGGATATTATCGATGTTATTTGAAATATGTTTCATGATTATCTAATCCACTCAACAGGTTGACTCGAAAATGAGGTATGTTTGTTTGGATGGTGGAGTGAGAAGATAATTACAAGGAGTTCCCTCAAACCATTTTTTAATTTTCTAAATAGCCACATTACATAGTGGCCATAATACATTCAAGTTTCAAATGTTCAAACACCGATCAACCAAAGCCTAAAATTTGAAAATACACGAATGTGGCACCCTCGAATCTCATAGCTTCACGTTCCCACTACCAGTACATCTATAGTGATGCATCCAAGAAGGTATTGGGGTGTTTTCTCATGATAATAAATATGGTGATAACATATGAATCACGATAGTTGAAAATCCATGAGTAAAATTACCCAAATCATGATTTGGAATTAGCTGTGGAAATCGTTGCATTAAAGATATGGAGGCATTATCTTTCAGGTGAAAGGTGTGATGTTTATATTGATCATAAAATATTAATTTATATTTTCACACAAACGGAGCTGAATATGCGCCAAAGATGAAGGTTGGATATGATTAAGGATTGCGACTGCTCAATTAATTACCACCCTTGGAAAGAAAACAAGGTGGAAGATGCATTAAGTTGACAAGACCTTGTTAGCTTATCCATGATGAGGATCACAAAATATCCAATATTTATGGATTTACAATGTAAGGATTTTGGAATTATAATCGAAGGGGAAAATCATATCTTTCAAAAATTAATTTTCATCCATATATACATGTGAAGATTAAAGATGCACATAAAAAAGTTGTACAATTACAAAAGAAGGTGAGAAATTTTCCTGAATTCCACATTGATTGTGATGAAATAATATTGTTCAAGAATTGGCTCTTTGTACCTCCCATCCCAGAATTAGAGAAGTAAATATTGGATGAAGCTCATATTTCTTCATTCTCTATTCACCCTAGATGAACAAAGCTATATAGGAACCTAAAGGATTACTTCTAGTGAGATGGCATGAAAACAGATATTGCTGAATATGTATCTCGATGATTGGTTTGTCAGCAAGATAAAGCTGAGATGCATAAGTCTATGGGGATTTTACAACCATTACCCATATGAAAATGGAAATGGGAAAACTTCACTATGAACTTTTTCACTGGAATTCCTAAAACATCCAAAGGCAATAATGCTATATGGGTTATAGTTAATCATCACAGAAAGTTGGTGGACTTTATTGCTATTAGAGAAGATTTCCCTCTTGATTAGCTTTCCATGATATATGTGAAGGAAGTGTTAAGATTTCATGGAGTACCTCTTTTCATTATATATGATCGGGATCTGTGGTTTACCTCTATGTTTTTGTGATGTCTTCAGTATACTCTAGATACAGAGTTGAGTCTCAGCACTACTTATCATCCTCATACAGACGGTCAGTCTGAGAGGACAATTCAAACACTAGAAGGCATGTTGAGAGCTTGCACTATGGATTTCAAAGGTGGTTGGGATAAACACCTATCTTTGGTGGAATTTTATTATAATAATAGCCTTCAATCCGGTATTCAGATGGCTCCTTATGAAGTTATATATGGAATGAAATGCAGAACTCCAACTTTCTAGGAAGAAGTTGGGGAAAGAAAGCTATTAGGACCTGATATTGTTGATGAGATGGAAGAAAAGGTAAGATCTATTCAAAAACACATAAGAGAAGCTCATAGTAGACAAAAAAGTTATGCTGTCAACTAAAGAAAAGACATAGAGAATGAAGTGGGTAATAAAGTGTTCTTATGAATATCTCCTTGGAAGAGAGTAATGAGATTTCGAAAGAAGGGCAAGCTGAGTCCTAAGTATATTGGTCTTTTTAAAATAATGGATCATATTGGGAAGGTAGATTACAGATTGTCACTTCCACTGAATCTATCTCATGTTCATGATGTGTTCCATGTATCTCTCCTGATAAAGTACATACCTGATCCTTCACATTTACTAAGCTCAGAAGTTGTACCGTTGTAGCAAGATCTTTCTTATCAAGAACAGCCAATAGAAATTATGGATCATAGGGAAAAAGTTCTATGAAACAAGACCACTCCCTTACATAATGTTTTATGGATTAACCACCAATTAGAAGAAGCTACACTGGAACTTGAGTATATGATAAGGTAGAGGTATCCTCATCTGTTTGTAACGAAGTGAAGAATTTAGAGGGAGAATTTTTTTATGGTGGGTAGAATGTAACACCATGAGATTTTATGAGAAATATTTTTTATGTATTATTTTATACACAAATCCAAGGGAATATTTCACTACACACAACACTTTCTTGTCCTACGGTACACGTAGGTGCGATCTTCCTCGATATCTTGTGTTGTACATAATATCGAGTTTCACTAAACAACGATATGTTATTAAAATATTTTATAAACTAGAAGTTATGAATAGTAATACCGACTTTTTTAAATTTTATAAATTTTATCATTCCAAATGGACTTCTTTTTTTGGATTCAGAATATCGAAATTAGTTAGGGTGAATTTTTTGTATTTTTCAGAAAAGTTTCAATTTTTTATGAATAGTGAAAAACACTAAGTTATAGTTTAGAACCGAATTTTTATTTAAATAAATATTTATTGTATTTAAATTTATTTTAGGTCAAAATTGATATATAATACCTATATAAATTCAATGTATTTCATTGAAGTCATTTTATAATAATTTTAGATATATAATAATTTATTGAACTTTTTACCGTCTTTTACCCACCTCCTAGGATAAGTTACAAATTTACATAAAACATAACTTTACCACTTCTGTGAGTGGGAATTAAAAAATCCAAGTGACACGGTTGATATCTTTCTGTAAAATTTGGTTCAATAAGACAAAAATAATATTTGGTAAATAGTAACTTTTTACTTGTATTTTCCACAGTTAAAAGTAAATAGGGTAATTAAGGGTAAAATGATATTATTATTACCCTATAACATGTCCAAATTCTATTGGAAAAGTATATTTAGACCAAAAACACCCTTAGAAATATAATATGACCCTTTAGGTCCACTTGGATTAGATTAGGACATTTATTATTATTTAATTCAAAGTAGGGTTAAAATAGTTAAAATCAAAGTTTAATAAGAAAAACATATTTAATATAATGTAATACATAAGATAAATTCTACTATAAATATTAATTAGATATGTAAATATATTTCCTACATAATGGTATTTTAGGTATTATTTTTAGACATTAAATAATTTAATTATTAGTGAAACAATGATGATGCAGTAATTACCTTATTAATGAAATATTAACATAATTGATATTATAAATAACCAAATAAATGTAATTTGAGCCTTTTTATTAATTAAACTTATTTTATAGGTCAATATAACACATTAGAGTTGGTTATATGATTTTAGTTTGATGTAATAATGTTATGAATTTAGAAAAAACAAAATACCAAATAGTGACAAAATTGACATAAAAGAGTTTTAAATTAAATATTAAATTATTAACTGATATTATATTCCTAAAAATATAAGGTTCTTAAAAAAGACTTATATAATAACATATATAATATCATTGAACCCATTGGGTTTCTATTGGAAGTTTATAGTATTTTTATTAACCATATAGTGTAAGAATACATGAAGACACTGTAAAAGTTAAATTATTTAACTTAGAGTTAAATCTAAATTATAAGCTTCAAATTGGAACCTAAACTTGTGTAAAATCTATTGGATGAGAGGATATAGACCAATACCCACCCTAGACTCCAAATAAGTCACTTTGGAGCAATTGTAAACCGATAATTAATTTATTATAAAATAATATTATAAGTTTTTCCAAAGGTGCCCCTCACCCCTTTTATAAAAAGGCACTCCCTATTCTCTCTAATTCACAACACCATAGCAATTTTTCTTAGACAAATCCTGCCCAAATACCCTCTCAACTGTCCTCCATTCATCATAGAGTCCTTCAACTCATCATAAATCCATCCTATGGAGCCCTTTCGATCAAATCAAAATGAAGAACCTGAGGAAGAGGTAAATATCTCACCAACTATTTCAGGTTTCTTTGTTCTTCCACCTCCCCCTCCTTTGTTGTTTCCATTCTAAAATAATAACTCCAGTATATTATATATACTTTGATGTTATTATAAAAATGGTACAACCATATTAGTTATTTTATCCAACCTATTAATGAAAATTTCACCACATGTGCGTATGTACGGCTTACCGTCTCCACGTCGTGGTGTAGTTTGTTATTCAAACATTTCATCATTTAGACGGGTATGATAATGATTATAAATGATATAAATAATAAATATAACATTATTATTATTATTTATATATGATATACTATCCAATTATATACGATTTTAATAATATAGAATGATATCATCGGTCGTGCGTACGTACTGCCTACTGTTTCCATGATGTGATGTGACTCGTTCTACATGATCCTTATTGAATAATGATTATATTAATGAATTGAATGAATAAATAAGATATATATGACACTAATATAATTATTTAAATGATGTACCTATATCCTAAAATTAGTAATACATATTTATTCGACAAAACATGCATAAGAACATAAAGCAATGGACACCCGAATAACAGTAGCAATGACATATTACAAATAAGAAGATAAGAATATAGCCATATATGATATCATAACAAGGATTATGTTTCTAGAATAAGTCAATGAAATTATTTAATCATTATACAAGAGGTTTAGATAAGTATAAAGCATATTGGTCTTAAGGTAAGGGAAAACCTCACAATCTCATTATTAACCGAAACTGTTTATACTTCAGAATTTACTGGGGCATATTTATCATCCACATCCAAGTTTCATGAATATTTAATATTATTTCTATCCTCTTACAATTTTTTAAATCCAATATTACCTATTGGGGATTTTTTTTATTAAAATCTATGAAAGGAATCTTTTGTCGTTTTCAGTACGAGATACTTTTTGACTTTTCCAGCCAAAGTACGAGAAGAATGTGTTTTTAACTTATACGGCATGAATGGATTTTTATGATTTCATAGAAAATTATTTCCACGAAGCTTCCTTTACAAGTTTTCAAGTTTATTTTTAATTAATTTCTATTAGTTTAAAATTGTATGACATGTTATTAAAGGAAAATATTTTTGAAGTAGAAAGGATATTTTCCTCAAGAATAGTGTTCAAATGTTTTATCAAAATTATTTTCCATACAAGATAATATAGGGTTATGTTTTTATCCCTATTTTTACATTGATTTGATTATGTTATGATGGAATTATTTTTATGAAGTTATTTTATCTTATATGGATTATGTTATGATGACATGAGGTTTATGAATCCCATTTTTATTATATGGGTTACGCTATGATATATGATTTATGATTGTGCTGAACACATAAGAATGGTATCATTATGAAATGGGTGGGACCTATATCTCCCTCCAATTCATTTGGTTAGTGATTTATATCTCAGGAGATAGACAAGGACGGAACGGAAAGTTAATCTAGTTTAGTGATACAAGACTGTAATGAAGAGAGAACTCAGTTCAAAAATGGACTTTTTCTGCTATGATAGTCTTGGCAATGAGTTTTGACTAATATGAAATTATTTTCTATGATTATGTGTCTATGCCATAAAGTTTCATGTTTTATTTTAAGATTATTGCGATTACATGTCACTACTATGATTTATCCAATGTTATGATATTGCAATCTCCTTTACAGGTTAAGATTTTCGAAATTTTATGTTCCTATTAATATGATATGGTTGCTATTTCTTTTGTTTACTCTTACTGAGCATTTGAGCTCAGCCTTTTGTATGTTTTATTTTCCCCAGGTCAGGAAGATGGGTATTAAGTGGGATATTCCAAAAGAGTCTCATGATATGATGAAATAAATGGAATACAATGTAGATGATTTATGAACCAGTTGTTTATGTTTCCCAATTTCTAAAGACACAATACCTCTATGGTCTTATCATGGTTTTGTTATATGTTGTAATAAGCATGATTCAATTATGATTAATAACAACATATGCAAATTATTGGGCGTTATACACGCTACTCCATGGACATGGTACGAGACCCATTCCATAGGGCCCAGACCTTTTAGCAGGGGAACAGGTGAGAGATCAGAGCCTCTATGATCTCCCTTAGCATTCTAATGCATGAGGGAGTGTTGAAGTGATCCCTCTTAGTGGAGAGTTACGTTGTTGAGAAATCTCCAACAGCGACACCCACTTCTAGTCAACTTGCAGTGGAGTCTTCTACAGCTGGTAGTAGAAAGATGAAGCAGTGTTCTAAGAAGAGCATACCAACAGGTGGATGACCGCATGACTCAGGATCCGTTGGGCAGGGCACCCATAGTGGAGATAGAGACAGACCTACCAGGAGCAGGCAGTGTTACTCAATCGGTGGGCTTGGTCACATGGAATGTGATTGTCCGACCCACCGTACTGATGATATGCAGTCAGTTGAAGGACCTCCCAGGCAGAGGATGAGATTCAATCGAGGCTGCCGGTAGGGGAAAGCAGACGTGGCAGAGGAGTTGGTTCAGTAGCTGGCAGCGGTTGATATTACAAGGTGCAACTGCCACCACCACCAGGAGGTCCACCCCAACTGCAGGGAGCGAGTGGATAGGGGATATCTCTACTTCAAGTAGATGAATCATACAACCATGGTGCTCTGGAGATGATTCCAAGTACGATTTATGTCTACTCCACCTTAGATGCAGTTCTTATAGACACCGGTTCCAGTCACTCTTTCATTTCCACTACCCTCGTTTGGAGCTCAGAGATTCTAATGGAGTCGTTTGCTCTATCATTATAGAACGAGACTTCTACAGGAGTACACTCGACAATTATGCACTGGTGCTGACAGTGTGAGCTTACTAAAGGAAGTGAGAGCTTTTGCATGGTGCTCCTCGTAGTGGTGTTGAGGCCTTACGATGTCATATTAGGTGTGGACTGGTTATCTATAGTGCATGCTCAGATAGACTGTATTAGGTGCAATGTGTGGTGTGTCTGCACAGATGGGAGAAGCTTCATCTTCACCGGTGAGAAGGGATCCTTTGTAGTGAAGGACGGACTTACTCGGAGGAGGGTGGAGCCGATCACTCACCAGTAGGCTTTCCTTACCCTCAGAGTAGTTGATGTGGACATTCCAAATTATCTGGTTGTGGTGGACTAGTACTCGGATTTCTTCCCTGATGATGTTCTAGGACTACCTACACGTAGATAGGTGGAGTTCTATATTGAAATTTACCCTAGGATGGCACCGATATCACCTCTATAATATCAGATGGCCCCCACTGAGATTAGTGAGCTACGGGTATAGTTGGAGGACGTACAGAGGAAGAAATTCATCTGGCCCAGTGTTTCTCCCTTGGAAGCCTCGATTCAATCCGCCATGAAGGCGAATGGGAGCTTGAGGCTCTACGATGATTACTATCGCCTGAACCAGGTGATCGTGAAGAACATGGACCCAATTCTGAGGATTGACAACCTCTATGATCATCTCAAGGGAGCACGGTGGTTCTCAAAGATAGACCTCAGATCAAGCAATCACCAGCTCAGAGTTCGAGATGAGGATGTACAAATGACAGACTTCAGTTGTCGGTATGGCCCCTATGAAATCCTGGTTATTCCCTTCAGCGTAATCAATGCTCCAGCAGTGTTCATGAGTCTCATGAACATGATATTCCATCCTTACATTGATCTCTTTGTCATAGTCTTCATCAAATACATTCTGATCAACACGACTTTTGGGGAGGAGCATGCATACCATTTGCAGGGAGTACTGGATACACTCCGAGAGCACCAGCTTTATGGTAAGCTCTTAGTGTGCTAGTTTTGGATTCGAGTGGTTCACTACTTGGGACACGTCATCTTGGAGGCTGGAATTGCAGTTGATCCAGTGATGATTGAGGTGGTAATTTCTTGGGAGCCAACCAGGAGTGTGACAGAGGTTCGCAGTTTCCTAGTTACTGCTGGATACTATCGGGTGATCGTTCCAGACTTCTCCAGAGTTGCATCACCACATTCAGCATTGAAGAAGAAGGGGAAACCATTTGTGTCGACGGAGAGATGCCAGCGTAGATTTTAGGAGCTGAGGCAGAGGCTGACTAGTTCCCCAGTCATGAGGCTTCAGGATGAAGGTGTAGGGTAAATAGTTTACTGTGATGCACCAGGTACTGGACTCGGGTGTGTCCTGATGCTAGAGAGAGCACTTATTGTGTATGGTTCTCAGATGTTGAGACAACATGAGCCGAACTATGCTAACCATGAACTGTAGTTACCAGAAGTGGTCTTCACCTTGAAGATTTGGCGAAACTATCTGATGGATGAACATTATACTGTGTACTCTGATCACAAGAGTCTCAGGTATATATTCTCTTAGAAGGACCTGAACATGAGACAATGGCGATGGCTTGACTTCCTCCAGGACTATGACTTCAAGATAGTCTATACTCCTTGGAAAGGGAACATTGTTGCGTATGCGCTCAGCAAGAGGACTGGCATTCAGCTGTTAGGAGAGATGACAGAGCAGCTGGCTACCATACATGTATCCTTTGTGGATAGGTTTGGAACAGTCTATCTTCAGTCTCTTACAGTCAATCCTCTACTTATTCAGCGAGTCGGGAAGGCGCAGTGTCGAGACGCTAACTGTGAGACACGACATGCTCAGATATCCACAGGGTAGGCACCTGATTTATTTTTTGAAGGTGGGGAGCACATAATCTTTTTCATAGGATGTACCCTGGTACCTTTTCACTTCGGGAGGAAGTGTTGAGGGAGTTCCACACTTTCCATCTAGCGGTAGATCCATGACTGGTGAAGATGTACTAGGACCTTCGATGATAGCACAGGTGCTGAGGTATAAAGACGGAGGTGGTAGAGTTTGTCTCACGATGCCTCACTTATCAACTAGTAAAGGCAGAGCACTAGGTACCGGCAGGCTGGGTACAACCTTTAGAGCTCCTAGAGTGGAAGTTGAATGAGATATCAATGGACTTCAATATGGATCTTCCACATACATCTAGGAGTCACAACTCAATATGGGTTATTGTTGACCGAATCATCAAGTCGGACCACATCCTACAGCTCAAAGAGCAGGGTTAGTTAGAGAACTTGGGACGCCTCTATGTGCATGAGATAGTGAGTTTTTACGGAGTACCCTGTTCTATCATCTCCGACCATGACACACAGTTTAGTAACCAGTTATGGAAGGGGTTTTAGGATGATTTTGGGATGCTTCTTCGTCTTAGCACCGCCTTCCATCCTCAGACAGAAGGCCAGAACGTGTTTACCATCTAAACCCTCGAGGGCATGCTCCGACCATGTCTCTCGGAATTTGGCCGTAGCTGATATATTCACATACCTTTGGTGGAGTATTCCTACAACATTATCTATCACTCCACCATCGGTATGGAACCTTTTGAGGCCTTGTATAGTCGACCTTGTAGATCGCCACTATGCTGGACAGACCCAGGGGAGTCGACACTAGTGGGACCAGAGATGATACGAGCGACCATAGAGAAGGTGCAGATCATACAGGAGCGGATGAAGATTACACAGAGCATATAGATGTCCTATGCTGACAGGGGTCGGAGACATCTGGAGTTCGAGAATTTTGACCACGTCTTTCTACGGGTCTCACCTCGATGAGGTCTATGGAGATTCAACTGAGGTGGCAAGTTATCTCCAAGGTTCATTTGACATTTTCTGGTCCTTAGTAGAGTCGGAGAGGTGTCTTACCACTTTTCCCTTCCACAAAAGTTGCACTAGGTGAATGATGTCTTCCATATATCCCAGCTGAGGAGGTACATGAATGACCCATCCCACATCATCGACCACAGGGAGATGGACATCGATGAGGGGGTGACATTCACAGAGGTTCTAGTGGAGATTGAGGATCGACAAGAGCGGGTCCTATGTGGAAGGTCAATACCTCTAGTGTGCATTTGTTGGCTGCACGTGAACCACTAAGAGGGAACATCAGAACGTCAGGCTCAGATGAATGCTCAGTATGCCCATTTGGTCCCTTAGGGTGAGTTATAGCTTACGGGGACGTAAGGCCCTAAAGTGGGGAGAATATAAAGACCCTAAATTTCAATTGAATTTTTTTCAGAAATACATGGAAGTTTTACAAGTTCGCAGTTTCTAACAGTGCAAGATTCTGAGGCACAGTGTGCCCGAAATCAAATTATGATGTTTTATTTGCAGTTTCTAACGGTTCTTGATTCAGTAAAGCTACATTTGGGATTTTATATCGTTTTAACCAGTGCTCGGAACTAAAATCTAAGGGAACCGTTGTACTCGCAGCGTCGATGATTTCATAGTGGGACCTTCACCATAGTTGATTTTTAATGAGAGTGGAAGATAGTTTTTGAGGTTTTTAAATAAAATTAAATAAAAATAAGACTTAACATATTTTTATTTGTTGGTGGTTAAAACCACCAAGGGGAGGTTGGATGTGGGGGCCACCACACCCAAACCTCCCATGGGAGGTTATGCTGGTGGGGCCCACCCAAGAATAACCTCCCATTGGAGGATGTTATTTGGTGGGACCCACCTGACGTTTTAACCTCTCTTCCAATCAAAGGGGTGGGGACCACACAAACAATTACCCCTTGTGACCCTCCATAATGTGGTGGAAACCATTCAAAATTTTAACCTTCATTCCATAATTATAGTTCCAACTCTACATGAATTAATTAATGGTTCATTAATTAATTATTTGAATTATTTTGAATCCTTACTGACAATAAAATAATAGGCAAAGCTATTATTCTATTTAGTTGTCAATTTCATCTGGTAGAGCCTTGGAGTAATTGAGAGAACATCCTCTCGACATTGAACCCGAAGAACCATCGACATCTTCTTCCTTATTCATCTGTGGCATCAACGAGAAGCGATTCCCACGAAGAACGTCGTCGCCGTCTTTGACTTCATCACCATCGAATGCTCGTCTGCTAACGATGAGTACCCTCTTCATCCTCTGACATTGATGGAACGACATCCGCCTTTCGCAACACCATCGTCGATATCCGAAAAGTGAGGTAGGGGTTATTTTTTGTTTGAATTTCCCATCCGTTCTTCGTCGTTTTTTGAGCACCTTGTTGCTGATTGATATCATCTTAATGTGGAGGGATCGGACCGCATGAACACGGTGCAACCCCCATGTTGTAGCTCCCGTTTTGTTGACGACGGAGGGGGGCATGAAGAATCCAGTGACGTAAGGCTACTGGGTCACCACAAGGTCGCGACACAGCTGTTCCGCTCAAAGAACCAAGTCATGGACGGACGGGCCGCGGTGGTGCCGGAGGAGCGCGGTGTCGTCGCACCGCTCCGAAATGAAGAGCCACAGCCAAGAGGGCCCTGAAGGTCAGATGACGAGTGTGGTGCCATCGCGTTGCGTGGAAGAACCAGGGAACATGGCCAGGATGGGGCGCAACAGAAGGGGCGTGGCCCCATCGCGCCGCGGTGGAGGAACCAAGGCGGCCGGCAGAGCCGGCCGCCTGTGCTCGCTACAGGCGGGACCCGGAGGATCACACGGAGAAATGAACCAGCCACCATCACTGGTTCTGTTCTAAAACAGGGGGAACGACACCCCCTCCCACACATGGCCATCTAGGCCATGCAGGTCGCCCTGCTGGGCTGCCACGGGCTGGGCCACCACGGGCCGGGCCGGGCTACCCTCGGGACGGCTCGCCTCGGGCCAGGCCCCCCTCGGGAAGGGTCGCGCCTTCGGGCCGGGCCACCCCCTCAGGCTGGGCCAACCACATGGGCCGAGCTACCCCCTCAGGCTGGGTAGGTCCGACTGGGTCGGACCGGACCCGGACCCGCTATGGACGTTTACACCTTTTCGATCATATCAATCGGTAGAGGTGTCCGTTTGACGAACTGTCAGCGGCGCTATTATTATTGGAATGAAGTCTTCCCTTTGAAGATACCCAATGGGAGTTCAGGGTATAGTTGAGATACAGTCAGGTTGGTTCATACATGAAACCAACCGGTCCCTTGGGACTAAAAGGCTGATAACTCACAAACCAGGCGTCTGATTGACATGCGGTCTGTTGCATTGAGATCCCATTGACGAGACATAACTTTGAGATACTTCTACCTGAGACTTCGAGACATTTGGAGTTTTTCCCAGCAGCTCATGGAGAAGATCCTTTTGGTGACATGAAGACAGAGTGCAGAGACCTAGAAGCTAGCTGAGACCTGACGATTGCTTGACCGATTTGACTCAGAGTGATTCAATTAACCTAGTGGGGAGAACTTGTAGTTGGTGGCAGACCGACAGAGGTGGAGCACCTGTTATTTGGTGGAAGACCTGCAGTACCCGACAAGAGGAATAACTCTTTATGCTATTAAGGGGAGTGCCTGGAAGTTGGAGACAGACCCACAGCAGAGGATCACCTGGTAGTTTGCAGCAGACACGCAATACTCGACATGAAGAGTACCTCAGTAGTTCAAAGTTAGTGGGAAGAACCTGGTAGTTGGCGACTGGCCCACTCTACACGACAGAGGAGAAGTTCTCCAGCATCCGTGGTTTTGATAATGAAAATCCTGGTTTGATTTGAGTCAATGACCTTTGTGTTTTCTACATTATTGAGATGTGCTACTAGAAAACATAGTTATATGTATGTGAGTATACCTAAGTAATGGTTATTTGTTGATTGAAACATTGTGGTTTATAATTGTTAGATTTTTTGAGACCTTGAGGGTCGCGGGGTCCCTACTAAGTATCATTATACTCACCCCTTCAAGGGCTACACCTGCACCTTGTTGTGTTGGATGAAAAAGATAGACACCGCTGACCGAGATTTACTGTACGAGGACTGGATGGTACCCAGCGTTGGACCTCATGACTAGTCGGTACCGGAAGGAGATGAACATACGTGGAGCACTGAGAAGGATATTTGTACCTACCATTCAGGTAGGATTCACGGGGGATGATCCAAGAGCTACTAGAAACCTTCTACCTATTTGTATTTTTAGTTGTACATGTTTATCTTTTCCTTGTACTTTACTGTTGGGCTTGTATTTCTAGCCGATTTTACATCCCAGCATATCTTTCGTATACAGTTTAAACATAGTGTTTTGCTTCATGTTGTGTACTCTGTTGTGTGTGTTTAATTTTATAAAGGAAATGCCTTCCCATATTAGGGATTTATGCCTTTGGTTCTAGGGGACGACCACTTCCCTATGGAAGGAGGGCTTGGGGTAGTCACTGCATGGGCCCTGAGGACGGGTTGTGACAAATTTAGACTTAATGGGAAAATTACCGAGGTTATAAAACTAGTTACCTTCCTTAAAAAACAAAAATGGTGAAAATATACAAACATAGAATTTAAGGATAAAATTGTTTAAAAAATGTGTTTCATTTTTTGTGCTGATACAGATTGTAACCCCCTTAAATTTTTTGAAATATTTTTTCTGAATTAATTTAATCTTTTTGATATTTTAATTTTACAATATTCTGAAATGGATTTTTTTATAAGAAAGAACTAAGTTGGTTTCTGTTATACACAACACCGTATAAATATTTCACTAATTAAAATACATTGATTATCTAGCATTGTAAAAAAATGATATAGTTTTCTTGTGTTATACACAATTCTGAGTTCCATCAATAGCTTATTTTATATGCAAGACCTACTTTTACTGAACTACAAAATATTATTAAAATTACTAATAAAATATAAGTATATTTACCAACTAACTATTTGAATGGAAAATTTAAAAAATCACAAAATTGTGAAAATATAGTTTTATCTAATATATATAATGATTCATTTTGATTTTTATTATATAGAAATGAATGTAAGCCCTTTTTGAAAATAAAGACAACTATTTTTCTAGGAAAAATAATTTTCTAAGAAAAAACACAAGTTTATATCAATAAATTAAACAATAGACTATTGATGAATTTTTTTAAATTGATTTTTATTTTATATTTTCATTCAAATTTTTTGATACTCAATCACTATTTTTTATTGGAATATGATAAGAAAAATTTCAATTAAATGAAAAAAATTGTTGTATTTTTATAAAAGATAATATTACAACATTCCATAATAAACCAATTTTAAATATAATTTTTGACACCTTTATAAAGTTTATTTAACAAAATAAACTACATATTAGTTATATTAATTTAAAATTTTACTTTTGGTGAATATTAGGTATATTCTAAGAAGTTTCATTTTTTGATGAATTGTGAAAACTACTAAATTTTAATTGAAAACTACATTTTCATTTAATAAAATTGTATTGAAAATTATATTTTTAATATCATTAAATTTAAATTTATATTATAAAAGCTAAATTAATACAATTTAGGTAACTGTAATCATTTTAAATTTATATTGGATATAATAACAATTTATTCTTTTGAACACTATCACATTAAAAGCGTGTTGTTTCGTCCTGTATATGGGATTATTAATAAATTTACATACGAAACATCGATGTTTAGATTTAGGAAAAATGTAATAAATATTTTTATTCATAATAATTTATAATTTGAAATTATGAGAACGTAATTTTTGACCTAAAATAATTCTGAGAGTAATTAAAATTAATTATATTGATTAATGTAAAAATTAGTTTTTTTTTGGGTAAAACAATAACTTAAGGGAACGAATATACTCAAGACATGTAAAAAATAAATTTTATTCCAATATTTACACAATATATTTCAATTTATCAGAAGTTTACAATTACTAGAGACACATGATATAAGGAAGGCCTCTCAATAGTGTTTAACTTTTATATTTACAAGAATTTCAGTTCTCCTCTACAATAAAAGAGAGGTCACCCCCCCCCCACTCACTTATTCACACCTTTAAATACTATTTTATACACCAACAACTCCCCATATATGATCCCAAATCCATAAGCTAATCATTTATGTTTTCAATTTTTTGGAAATCCTACCATGAAATATTCTTGGTGTAAATTAAGAATAGTTTCCCATAGAATAGTTAACATCCAACCACAAACGCTTTGGTTATATTTAATTTATCCAACACCTCAATTATTATTAATAGATTATTATATAATAACTTTTTTATCCTAAATGTAATTATTTTTTTATTTGTTTAATATATACACCACTACATACTTACATTAAATTGGTAACAAACTTACAATTCATGTGTACGGCAGACTAACACCTCCTAAAATGATGTCTTTCATTTTTAATTTACCAAACCTTATGGTTGGGAATTATGATGGGTAAACTATATTTATAGGATATATAAGATATTTAGGATTTATTTATTCTTATTTAATTATTATATAAATCAATCCAACATTATTTCCATTTTTTATAAATATGATAACTTCATTTTTAGACGTACGGACTACCACCTCCTCAAAGCGATGTGATTTGTTCAAAATCTTCCTGGAATGTATAAAGGATGGGTTTAGTAAAAATATATGATATATTTGAAATAATTACTATACTATAATAGTAATATATATACTTATATATATATCTGTGTGTGTGTGTGTGTTTTTATATGTCATTTAAATTATTTCATTCAAAATTTCAATAAAATAGAAACACAATCATGCATACGTATAAACTATGTTCTCCATTAATGATGCATTCCATTCCATATTTAGATAATTATTATATTATTATAAATAATTTTATAATTTTTATATATTATAATAATTTCATGCTTTGGACTCTGTAAATAAGTAAATAATGATCTATGCAATAGGATCAATAAAAAGGTCAACAACATACACAAAAAAGTGGTTATTAGCCAAAACATAATATTAATATGGAACTATAAAATAATATGTAAAATAAAGTCATAATAAAAATCTATACTATTTGATAATTAAGAATATTTTTATTTTTTAGATGTATAATAAACTTATGTTTATTATATATGAGGTTTAACATGTACGAGAAAATTTAAGACATAAGTAATAGTTTTCTTATCTCACTTTTATTTCTATGAGATATACACTATATTCACAACATATTATTATTGTGTGGTTTATATAATAAATGATGATCTTTTGCATCATAAATATACTTCATTTAATAATATAATAAGATTTAATTTTTGTAATTCTTTCCTTGTTCTCATGATATATCATTTACTCTAGTAGTAAGGGTATTTCTAGTGTGACTTTTAGTTATTCGACACTTATTCATTATTCAACACTCATTTCATTTGAGTGGTGTTTATAATTACTATGAATGTATTATATGATTCATATTCTTAAATTTAGGGTTATTTTCATACCCATTTAATGATATATATTTCATTGTGTTTTACAGTTCTAATGCTACAAATTTGTAAGGCAGTTTTGTGTTAATTTACTTATTTTGAGTTACATGTTTTTTATGCACCTATATTCTTTTACAACGTTTATATAATTCCTTAGGAAATGATATATAAAAAATATTTTCCATTTCATTAAATTTAATTCCTCATGTAATATGATTTTCTTAAATTATAATTCTAATTAAATGTTACAAAATTGTTAAGAGTTTATTTCATCAATCTCATTATTTATCAGGATTTTTTATGATTATTCTTACAATAATGAAATATTATGATCCATCAATTAATAAACCACATATATTATAATCTCTTATGGTTATTAAATAATTATTCATGTATTAGTACCGTTTACACTTTTTATTACTTAATATAATTAAGAAAATGTTTTTAATAAAATTTGTCTTTATTTCCCTCTGCAGTTAAAAATCTATTTTTCTTTCAAAAAACATGTTTTGAAAAAAGAAATTTTAAAAAAGTTTTCTAAAAATGATCATTCAAGAAAAATTTAAATGGAAAATTATTCTAAAATTTTTAATGGTTTTTACAGAATCTATATAAGTTTTCAAGTCTACTTTCAAGTAAATTTGTTTTTAAAAAATATTTATGTTTAAATTGTGTTATATATGATTTTAAATTGATCCCCTACAAGTTATCAAGGTTATTTTAAATGATTAGTGATTTAAAAAAAATTATTAATTAAAATTATTTTTCTAAATAGGAATTTATATTTTCTCATTAATTTTTTTATATTTTTTTTTCAATGATAAAATTATATGTTTTTCAGAGTCATTTTTACAGAAATGGATTTTGAAAATGGTTCATGTTTTAAGGAATGTTTTTCAAAAAAAATATCACTCATAAGAAATGTTTTGTGTGATCTTTCAAAATCCATCTCATCCTATGATGACATCCTATGATATTTATTTAGTTACTATGTACAGAATACATGGAAACCATTCTATTATTTCTCTGAATTATTTATGTTAACAAGGAAGCGTTGATTATAAATCCCATTTCTCTTCCTTAGGTTATACTATGATAAAATGATTATGAAATATGATTAATTCCATATGTTATTATATGATTAAATAGTTATGAAACCTTTTTAAAATAAAGTAGTTATTATTTTATGGAAAATATAAAATAACTATTTCATTTTTTGGTTTATAATATAATGTTTATGAAACCCATTACTTTTTTGGGTCATGAATTGATGAATATTTTGTTATATTTTTCATCATGAACATATGATTTCATTATCCTATGGTAGGACCTATATATCCATAAATTATTTGGATTTTATTAAATGCATTATGTGTAAAAATGATATATGAGGGGGGATCCCAAACCCAAAAAAGAGGGTATGTGGGAGGTCATCCCATACCCAAAAAAAGGGTACACAAGAGAGATTCTCAATCCCAGAATAATAGGCTTCATGGGCTGGAATTCAAATCCCAATGAAGTTACATGGGTGATTATCAAAAACCTATCATGATATGAAGGTCTTGGTAGGAATCTGTGAATATGGATTTTATATGCTTTTGTGTATGCCAGAATTATTGGTCTTATACCTATGATCTACTCTAATGGTTCATGTTTATGATTGCCTTATGATTATTGTCTTTTGAAATGCCAATTTTTATTCCATTCCATATGTTTATTATCTGTGATAGGTTGTGTATGAACCAGGAAAGTTATGTTCATGCTACCATAAAAATATTCTCTTCATATTCAATTATATGATCATATATTACAATCTTGTATTTCTACACTTACTAAGTATCTAAGATCCCCAGTTTATAAGTTTTTTCCCCTAGGTTATGAAGAAAGGTTTTATGTAGTAATACTATAGGGGAGTATCATTATGGGAGATTTTTAAAGTATTTCACCAAATTATTAGATTATGTAACATATTTCCAAAGACACTAAAATTTTACGGTCCTTGAGCATATATATTTTTTTATTTTTGATAGTATTCATCTAAAATTATGTAATGTTTTTAATCCCTAATCAAAATAGTTGGTATCAAGGTAACGGTTTAGTCAACCATTACAAAATAGGATGTGAGAACATTAGTAAGAACCATGGGGATATATATAAAGATATATCTAAGTATGTATCTAAGGATAAGCATATAGTGTCATAAAATTAGGGGAATGTGGAATAATATTGGCAACCTATAAAGGACTTTTTATGATTATGTGGTTTTTCGTTTTATAATTGTTTCTCATACTAAACTTTTTGGTATTAGTCAATAGAGATAACCATAAGTACCTAGGTTGATATTGAATGTTTTAGATTACGTAATAATTACAATTATGTAAATTTATCTACAAAGTGGAAATCTCGTAAAGGTAATTAGGAATGTGGAATGAGTATTGGGTAAAATATTAAAGTTAAAGTTACCATAAATGACATGTGAAATTTATGGGATGTTTATAAAATTATTTTCTAAATTATATTTATGAATCATAAATAAATTGAGGTTGAGGAAACTTAAGAAATGACATATATTTCATATTCTAGTAAATAGTTTTTAAGGAATAAGATGATGAATCTTATGTGATGGTTTAATAGTAAATTTTTAATAATGAAGAGTATATGTAAAATAATTCAAGATTATGTATATGTATCGAGAATTGTATGTTTTCCATTCTAGATTTTAAAAAATATATTGAATGGTCTTTATGAACATTAAATGTGATTAAATTGGAATGAGATGTTTTTATGAAGTGATGATGCACTTAATTTTTACATGTTGTTAAGAAATTTTTGTTTAGATTATATAAATATATTATCAATATGAATTATTTAAATTAGATCATACTTATTAACTTGTAACAGATTAAGGATTTTTTTACCATGTGGTTTATGATATCATGGATGTAGTTATGGATTATTTAAATTATGGAATATATCCAATATTCATGGGAACAAGAAATAATCAATGTTTTAAATATCGATTTATGGTGATTCAAGTTAATACAATGTTTTATGAGAATGAATGATGAAGGTATTTACATTTCCTTTAGGTAAAAAACAAGATCTGCATTATGACGAACCTGGGATCAGTACTGATCTGATTTTGAAAATATTTGTGACCTTATTCATAATGAGTTGGTTTTTTTATCCTTTAAATGGGTTATGTGGTTAACAATTTATAACATGGTTTATGTTAAACTTCTAATGATGTTTTTAGATCAAATTATTATATCAACATATTAGGGTTTTTAGATATTATATAACATGTTATAAACATATTTTTCTGATAATTACAATATATAAAATGGATGAATTATCATTTTATCTATGGATTATGTGATCTTTTAGTGCTTTAGGAATGATGAATTCACATTCATTTCTTAGAATTAAAGATAAAAGGGAAATTGATCATTGTACAATGATAGGATAAGATTGTTCATATGAATTGGAATGAAATTAAGTAATATAAATTCTTGAAAAAATATTCAACATTAGGAAATGTATATTTAAATAAAATTTTGTTCTATTATCATCATTATATATTATTTAATAGCCTTTTTATGATTCTTTATTTTATGGTTTTGTGAGTTAGAACTTTATTTGAATCCCCAAATTTATTATGATTAGTGATCTTTAACCATTTCTATGATTATTTATGATTTTATTTTATATTTTTTTTTCACATACCATATATGATCTCCAATGTATAAAACTATCTTTTCTTCCTTCGGTAAATCATTATGATTCAGGATTTTTATTTTGAAATTAATTTTATGTATTAAATTTTTCGATTTAGCTTTATATTAAACGAAATTTCAAGTATAAATCCTTTGATAACTAAAACTAATTGCTATGGAGAAATTCATTTTAATGTGGGTAGAAGGTAGCACCACAAGATTTTGTGAAATATTTTTTTTCAATTTAATTCATTCATTTGGATATTTTTCATTTCAAACCATTCCGAATATGGGGTTTTTATTCAAAAACATTATGTTTGGCTTGATTTATATCCAAAAAAAATAAGTCATTCACTACAAAAAAACATATATTAGCATGAAGTATACACAAATCTATGTTTGTCTTGTGTTACACATAATTACAGTTTCTTTCGATAGCTTGCATTACATTCATAGCTGGGTTTTTTCTAACCAAAAATATAATTTTATTACTATAATTAAAAAATTATCATAGATACTACATTGATATTGGAATGTAAATTAAAAATATATATTAACAAAAATTTTATAATGTTTTTTAAACAAGTATATAAGGTGAATAATTTGGTTATAAATTAAATTAAAATTATTTTATGAACTATTTGAAAAAAAAATCCATATCTAAGAAAACTATTTTCCTTTGTAAAAAACTCTATTTTATATAAATAAATTAAAATAGATACAATTTATTACTGTTTAAAAAAAATATATTATATGTTTAGTCAAATTTTTTGAATCTCATCAAATAGGTTTGATAGGCATAAGATATGAATAAATACAATTTTATGAATAAAAGGTTGTACTTTTATAAAATGTAATTTTACTCCCTTCTAATGGAGATCTAATTTAAAATATATTTTATGACATTGTATTAATTAATTTAAAAAAATAATAACATTTTTGGAATATTAATATCAATATTTACTTTGGGTGAATATTTGGAATTTTTCTAGGATGTTTTATTTTTTACTAAAAAGTAGAAAGAAAGAATTTTTAATTAAAACTATTTTTTCATCTAATTTAATTGTATTGTTAAATTAAAATTAAAATTGTGTTAAAATTTTACTTATATAAATTTAACATTACTTAATAAAATTTAGTTCATTTTTATAAATTTAAAAATTTTATTTGATATAAAAACAAATCAATAATATGACCCTTTTCACTTTAAAAACCCTCGTATTTTATCCTATATATGGGACTGTATTTAAATTATTTTTTCCGAATTATGTGTTTTAAACATAAAAAATTATTACATATTTTTATTTTTCATAATATATAATGTAATATAAAGTAAAAATAATTTTTTACCAAATGTATTAGTAAAGGTAATTAAATTTAATTACAATGATTAAACTAAAACTGAGTTAAATTAATTTCTAAACCGTGATATATGGGGCCGAATACACAATAAAAAAATAAAAAATATAATTTATGGATATATATATATACCTTATAATCTATTTTATCTTTTATTTACAATTATTGGAGTTCTATTAATTAAGGGAGTGCTCTTAATAATGATTATCTTTTTATATTTACAATAATGTCGCTCCTCCACTATAAAAGGGAACTCACCCCCTCCCCCATAAATTTATTCACAACTGTATATACCTTTGAATATTTTAAATATTACCCAAATAATTTCCAAAAATCCCTCATATCATCCTATAATCCCCCCTTTAGGCATAAATCTAACCGAGGAAGCCCTTAATTTAAAACCAATCGGAGTTACCCAAAGAAGATGTAACATTATTCCTCATGATATTCGAGTTTACTTTCTCTATACACCACCTAAATTAATAATATTCAAATATTATATAATAAATTCATTTTACTAAATAAAATTATTGTTTATTTTTATAATGGTTCTAATAAAATTTACACACACATCCATCAAATAGGAAACAAACCTAATGTTCATTTGTATGGAGGACTATTGCTTCCCGAAACGATGCCATTCATTTTTTTATCAATACAAATGGTTGGTAATTATGATAAACATAAAATTATGTATGTTTAATATAACATTTATAAATAATTTATACTTATTAATTGTTAAATAAAACATACTTTATTTCTTTCCATTTTATAAATACAATAACTTTGTTTTTTGGATGTGTGCACAACCACCTCCTCAAAGTGATGTGATTCATTCAAACTACTCATAGAATGTATTAAGGATCAGTTTTTAAACCCTATATAATATATATGACATAATAATTCCACTGTAATGATAATATATATATATATATATACATTTATGTCATTTAATTTCATTGTTTCATTATGATAAGAAAACAGAAATAACATTCAAGTGTAACTACATCATACCATCTCCATAAATGGTGTCTTCCATTTAATATTTATATATATTATGTATAATTATAAAAACTTATATAATGAATATATATTATATTTAAATCTTGTGATTAATTATGTAATTAAGTATATAATTCACTATATAAATGGATGAAGAATAACATATCAAAACATATATTTAAAACAAAGTTGTTATTACCAGAAACATAAAAATAAAATCCAATTATTAAAAAAATTATATAAAGTCATATAAAAATCATATATGGGATGATAAATAATAATGTGGTTTTGTGGTACATGTATAATATAATAATGTTTCATAAACAGGAGGTTTGAACACATACGTTTAATGTCAATACATTATATAAGGCTTTTCTAATCTCCCATTTATTTAAGTGATATATAATCTATATTCACCAATTATTCTTTGTGACCTATTTATATACTTAAATATGTCATGTTAAATCATTAATAATGTAGTAAGGGTATTTATAGTCTAACTTATATTCCTATGAGCTTTATGCAATTTTCACAACTCGTTTATTTTGTGTGGTGCATACAATTATAGTGAATTTATTTTATTATTATTATTCTTAAAATTATAGGTATTTTTATACACCTTTTTTAATTTTTATTTTATTAGGTTTTACTGTTTCAATTTTATCAAATTATTAAGGTTGTTTTGTCTCAATTTACTTTCTTTGAGACACATATTTTATTATGCATATATATTCTATTACAAGGTTTATATACTACCATGTGACATGTTATATTATGAATCTATGAACATCATTATATTTTAATCCTTATGTTATTTAATTTTCGTAAATGGGTAGGTTTATTCAATGTTACTAAAGTGGTAAGTGTTTATTTCACAAATATCATCATTTATCAGGATTGTTTTTGATTATTCATCGAGTGATAAAATTTTAAGTGACATCTCTCAAGAAAATTAATTCCTTTTTTATCATATTGTTAATATAAAAAATTTATGTATTAGTATCATTTTCAACTCATTGGTACATAAGATAATTTGGAATATTCCATTATTAAAATCTGACATAATTTATCTCATCAATCATAAATATACTTTATTGAAAAACCATGGTTTCAAAATATGACATTCAAAAAAAATAAAATATATAGATTTTATGATAATTTCCATGGAAACTAGATATAAAAATTGATTTCGGTTTCTCAAATATCTCTTATATAATTTCAAAGCTATTTCCTAAGAAAATTCAAAAATTCATTCTATTTAAAAAAATTAAATTATTTTGAAATATTAATTTATAAGTTTTAAATGAAATTTTAATAGAGTAATGTTTTAAAAATTATTTTTGAATTTGAAATATTTTATCAATGATTAATTTATATCTTCTCAAGAAATGTTTTATATTATATTTAAAATCCTCATTTTTATGATTTTTAAAGTGATTTTTAATGAAAATGATTTTGAAAATGTTTCATATTTTAATGAGAGATTTTTTAAGAATGATTATTTTTATTATGAAATGTTACATCTGATCTTTCAAAATACTTCACCACAAAATATGAAATCATTTGAAATAAGATTATATTAACTAGGGATATGATCCAAGGACACCATTCTTTTTTGATCATTTAATGGTTTATTTTTAAGATTAAATTGTTTTATGAAATTTGTTTCAATTAAATGGGTTATACCATGATAAAAAAATTATGGAACCTGCTTCTTATTAAGGTTTATTGTATGATGAAATTATTATGAAACCCGTATCTTTTTCACAAGTCGTTGTATGATAAAAAATTTATAATAACCATTTAATTTCATGCTTTATTATATGATGATTTTGAAACTCATCTCTTTTATGGGTCATGATAGGATTAATGTTATGTTATCTTGTGGCACATAATTGTATTATTTCATTATCTGACTTGTGGGACCTATATCTACCTCCAATTAAAATGTAAACTATAAATGTTTTGAGAGCTCAAATGGTACAAAGGGTCATCCTAATTTTGAAAATAAGTGTACATGGGAGGGAATCCAAATCTCCAAAAAATAGGGAACACAAGAGGAAATCACAACACATAATCAACAAAGAAGACAAGAATGAATACCAAGAATGAAACATGGGGTTACATGATAGGGAATCCAAATTTGAACACCAGAGGGTACAGAAGAGGGCATCAGAATCCAGAAACTATACAATATAAAAAAGGGAATCACATAACCAAAAAAATTATAGTAAAAACGATAGAATCCCATGACCAAATAAGTTTCCCATGATATTATCCCAAGCCAAACATGATATGAATCTCTTGGTATGAATCCTTGACCTAGGAGTTTCTATGAATACATGTCTACCAAAAATAAATGTCTTATTCCTATGATATGCCCTCATGGTTAATACTATTTAAATTTTTATGATTAAACTCTTATTAAATTCTAATTGTAATTACATGCCTCAAGTTTATCAACAAGCAAATGTATAGAATGAAATGTATATGTTATGTTAGTGATCATAAACCCTTATGTTTGTCTTATTATTTCATATGATCATAGATTGATATATCTTATGTTTTCCCTCATTTATCTTCTTATGATACCGGTTATCATGTTTCCTTTCAATAGGTTATAATAAATATTTAATGTATGAAACATAAGGGGAATATCATTATGAAATATATTGATGATATTTTACCAAATTATAAATAAAATCCATGGTTCCAAATAACATAAAATATTACACTCTTCAGGCATGTATATTTGTAATGTGTTGATTAGTTATCTAAAATGATGTAATAAATATCAATGTTAAGAATGGGTATCTATATGGATCAAATATATTGTCCGAAAACCCCATTAATTGAAAAATCAAGAGTGACTTGAGATATGATTTACCTCCCAATAATTAATTCTTGTGAGTATTTTCATGAATTCCACTCATCATCATCTATAAATTTGAACTCAATATCATATAATTTTCAAACCATCACACTTTTTTTGTTCATTTAATACCAAACCAAATTGCTTCCAAAAACCAATATCCTAATCATAGATGTTTTACTTTGGATATAAATCCATCCACGTAAATATTTTATTGAAATCACCACGAGGATACCCGACGAAGAGGTCACATTCATCAATGATTATTTTTGTTTTATTTCTTCTTCCACCCTCATCAATTATATCAATATCATGATTATATAATAAAATGATTATCATTAATATACATATATCATATTATGTTATGTTAACGACAAAAAACCATTATCATTTCCATAAAATGGGTTACTAAATTGTCATTAGATTGTGCGGAGGACTACTGCCTTGCGAATAAATGTCATTATTTTTTCCATTACCACCTATTAGGGCTAGTAATAATAAAATATTTATTGATTATATATTATATATAAGATATTTATTTAATTATTATGATTTTTTTGAGTTTTTATGTCACACAAACCATCATTCATTCCATTTTATGGGAATACGATAACGTCAGTGGAGTGTATGTTGGACTACCGCCTCATGAAGATATGTGATTCTTTAAAGATTTTCATGTTATTTATAAAAGATATATATAAAAAATATTTGTGATGTAAAGGAAATAAACATAATTTTTGAATGATATTCTATATAATTTTAATTTTATTATATTAACCATGATAGGAATTTACAAAGTCGTATTCATGTGTATTTATGACCGACCATTTACATGAATGGTGTATTTCATTTCATATCACGAATTGTTATGGATTTATAAAAATAAGTATATAATAAATATATATAATCCTAATATCGTTTTTTTAAATATATATATGTAAAAATATTGATCAATTTAATGTGACCAAAAATAAAAAAACAAAATTTATACAAAAAACAAAGTGCATATTACCCAAAACATAACATTAACATTGAAGTGTCTGTAAACTAATATTGAAAGGAAATAATAAAATAATATATGATATGTTATATAATAAAATGTTTTTTAAAATATTTACAATAAACATATATTTAATATAATTTAGGTTTGAACAAGAATTATGGACTTCAAGGCTTATGGTAATGTATTTTTTGTCTCACTTTTTTACTTACATGACACACAAGAAATGTTCAACACATATTTTTTTTATTTGGTGGGAAAACCACCCGGGAATATATTTTATGATTATTATAATTATATTTATTGTTAATACTAATCCATTTTTGGATAGTTCTTTCATGGGTTTTATGTTAAAAACCTTATTAAAGCAGCAATATTTTTTTCTCTCAATTTCCCATCTCTAAGATGTTTGTTATGTTATACACCTTTAATAATTCATGATGTATATATGAAATACCCTTGACATGTAATATCATGAAATTTTTCATCATCATGATATATTATTTTTTGTGATATGTTTTTCTTTTATCGGGATAATTTTTCAATGATACCAATATGATAAATATTTTATATTTTATTATTTTTATTTATTAGGATTATTTATTATTAAGTATCAAATATTGGAATCTCTTGATCTACCTATAAATAATTATAATGAATTTTTTTCTCATCATTTAATGAAATAAATATTCATATAATACTTTTGTTTTCCCACCCTTTGGTATTTAATATAATAATAATACTATTTTATAAAAATATTATTTTATTTCCCTCTTCGTTTGGAAATATGTTTTCTTCTAATATCATGCTTTTAAAAAATGGTTTCCAGAATATATAGATAATATCCTATGATTTAAAAATAATTTTGTACCCATGTATTAATTTATACCAAAATAATTTTAATGGAATATTCATGTCATTTTCCAACCAATACTTGATTAGATTTTACAAAAAACTAAATATAATATCGATTTTGACATATACGGCATTGATGGTATTTTTTAATGTCACGATCAATCATTTTTTTGAATCTTCCATTATAATTATTCAAGGTTATTTTCGAATAGAACGTTTTTAAAATATTATTTTCACTGTAAAGTGGATATTTCCCTTGATAAATGATTTAAATGATTAATAAAAATAATTTTTTATATAATATTTAATAGTTGATGTCACTTATTCCAGACTAGGGATATTATCTGATGATACTATTATAATTATTTCTATGAATTTTTTATTTCTACGATGATTTTTTTACTCCCAATTCCCTTCCATAGTTAATAACATGATAAAATTATTATGAACCCCTATTATTTTCACAATTTATGCTAAGATAAATTTATTAAGAAACCTATATCACTTCCATATGATAGAAAATATTGAAATTTTTATGATACCAATTTAATTTTATTCATTATGATATGATTAATTTTAATGATATTTTAACACACCAAAATTTGGTTTCCCATATGTGATGGGTAGGACCTATATTTCTCTCCAATCCATTGAGAAAATATTTATGTCGTAGAATATAAATTGGACTTGAAGAGGGAGTAAACCCTGTTCAGTAAGAAATTCATGTAGTAGGGAGTGAACCAACTTCATTGTGTCATGGATGCAATGGGGATTGAACCTTATTCAGTGATACATGTCTAGAATGGGGATTGAACCCATTTCGGTATGATAGGTCTAGAACAAGGACTAAATATAGATCAGTAATATAGGGATGTAATGAGGAGTAAACCTTGTTTAGTACGGGAGTTTTCATTCTCCTATAGTCTTATATGTGATCCTTGTATATTAAGAATATTATTTTTTATTCTTATGTGTATACCCCAAATTCCTTGTGTTATTCCAATTTTATTCTCTCATAACTCAGGTAATTTGATTCCCTTATGATCCATGTAACATGAACCTACAATACGTATGAAATGACACAAGGTTACAAACGTTTATAGGATGGGTATGGATTTAAAACGTTATTCTCATGTTCGTATACCCTTACGATCATGTTAAGTTTATGTATCACCCCTGATTAAATTACTGAGAATCTGAGCTTAACCTTTGTAATTTCAAAATTTATAGGGTTATAAAGAAATAGATTATTTCTGATAGGTCTAAAAAGGGTGGTAATTCTGAATAATGTAGTGGGAGACGATGTAGCTCAGTTATGGACGAGTTTCTAAATTTCTATGTTTTCAAAGAAATTAAATTATTCTGGTCCTCATGATTGTTTCTATGGAATGTAATGAATATTCATAAAAAAATAATGTCATACCTATGTCTCAATGGATAGGGTAATTATAAAAAAATATTAGATAATTTAGAAATTAATTATTTTTATTAAGACACAGAATTATGAGATTTTTGGGTTGTTATACCTCAGTATAGGTGAGTATTGTGGATGTGATACTACCGGTTATAAATATAATATTTTCCAGTTCATAGTCATCTAAGAGTGATGGTGGGAATTAATAATGTATGAAGAAGTCCCCTAGTATATCCCAAGAAAAAAAGATATATTCTATCTATGATATAGAAGTATTTATAGAAAAATTTATTATAACATGAATCTATAAATGAAAATGACCACATGACATGTAGTTTATGAATGTACAAACCCTTTAGGGTTATGAGTTATAAAAGTATTGTTTATACAGGTTATATATCTCTATCTATGTGTAACTCATAAAGTAACCCTAAATCTATTAATTTAGAGCTGATTCATAGGTATAAAATTGGTTCAAGATATAAATGATTTCATCAACAATGATAAATCATTTTACCAGTATTAAAAACCTGTATTTAAAAAAATCCATAATAGATTGTGAATTAAAAAAAGGAATTGAAAAACTATTTCATACTTGAAATTTATTCTAAATAGCATATTTATATCCTAGGGAAATGAAAATTAATAAATGGGGATCTCAAATTATTTTCAGGGTTTATATAAAATGGAATTTATAATAAATAAATTAGGAATAATCAATATAGTATAGTGGATAATTGAAAAGCAATCTATTTATTCAACAATGTGATTTCAAATTTTATCAATTGATAATTTCAATAATGAAATCACATTGACAATGGAATATGAAATCTACATAAATAAAAAGTAAAAATATTGACATTCATGATCATACTGTCATGGTATCAACCAAGATATCATGAATCTTACCACCAGGGACATATCTAAGAAACCATCATTATATGGATTTCTATAAACAAATTACAAAACAAATATGTCCACTTGTTTTTCCTCATTAAAAATTTTGATGCGTTATGGGGATATCTATAATTAACAACAATCCATTACCTAAAAATTTTATTAATTAAACCTATAGTTAAATTGCCATACAATTCATTCACAAAATTTCATATATGTTAATAGTTATTCGTATTTAACTTATGAAGAGGAACATTAATATATCCATAGTTGTTGAAATAATATCCTTAATTATAATAATTTAACTAAATCAATATAATGAAAAGAAAAATGGTTATGAAAATGCCATAGTATTATAAATGAAACATTATACATTCATGATTCTGAAAAAATGGATGTTAATGGGAAAAATAACATTCAATGAATAATACATAGTGATATAGAACATGATCATATGAAATTGGATAAATTATAAATATGTTATCATCCATAAAAAATTAATAGTTGAAATAATACCATAATTACATAAAAAATTACAGTTACTTTATGAAAATGAACCCTTTAGAAAATCTAAATAAAAATATTATCATATAATTAAATTTTTTTTCCTTGACACATTATGTAAAAATAATGTTATAAATCAAATCTAACATTATTTCTATTCCCTCCAAAAATAAAATTGTTTTACTTTAATAAAAAATTAAATAAGAACTAAAATAATTTTGGGAAAATATATTTTCTTTAAATATTATCATGATATTTTATAATGTAATATTTAATAAAATGATCATTTTTATATTTTGTAAAATCCATTCATTATATAATCATTAAATAATGATTCTTTCAACACATTGGTATAAAATCTTACCGAAAATATTAAGAGAAATATTTTTTAAAAATTTAATGATAATAAATTTTATAAAATGCTATAAACCATTAATGAAATATAAATATAATTATTTAAATAATTTAAAATAATAATTCTAAGTTACAAAAAATAGTTTGAAGGGAAAAATGAAAAAAAAATGTTTTTTAATGAATGTACATTACATATAGCCTACTCATTGATTCTTGATCCAACAAGAGAAGAAATGGAAAAATTAATTACAACCCCAACTATTACCAATGTAGAAAAAATATATTTTATTTAAGATTGTATGATCAAATAATTTTCACAAATAAAATCAATAGATAAATGACCCCAAACTAATATGAATTTGGAACACAAAACCCTTGCTACATAGCTGAATTTTGAATCAAAACATTTTTAACAGAAAAAATGATTAAGAATAATTGAATTTAAATAATATATCTAGATTTTTCATGTAATAAGTGTAATTGGTATTATATAAAGCATGTAAAATAAATTTTGTTTATAATTTAAAATAATCCTCATTAATATGGTAATATGATGAAATTACACTTAAATCATGTATAAAATTCTACATCTGAACTATTAACCTTCTATATAATATATATATAATAATTCTATAAAATATATATTTTCATATTTTCCATAACATATATGATTCACATTTACACATTTTGACACATATTTATTTAAAAATAATAATTAACATCATCATGTCTGTTGTCAAATGTTCTATTTTTTCTTGTATGTTTTGTTTCATTCCTTTCAAAACATATATCATGGTAATGATTAAATCATATAAATATATTAATGGTTATATTAATATCATTTTTAGAAATTAAATATAATTTTATAATCATCCATCAATTGTGGACATGAAAAATGAATCACATTGCTTGATGGTGGTGGTTGTTCATAGGTAAGTAAGCACAATATTAGGATATTCTAATGGATGGAAGAGTAAGATGATATGTAACATAATAAAACAAAATAGCTATAATGATATCATCTATATCATATATATTAATTTTTCCATCATTAATTACATCCATGAGTGTCTTTCATGGAAAATGATCCACATCACAACGTATATGTGGAATTAATTATGTACACAGTAATGACATTTTCATTTTTACATAGATAGAGAATGATATGAATAATGGTTATAAATTCAAAATATTAAAATATTATCATATTTATGTAAATTATTTAATTATATAATCAATATTAGTATTGAATTAATGGATTTATAAGAATAAATAAAATGATTGACCTCAGTTAGGGCAGATACATATTCTTTGGAATCCTCATATGACTCGTATCTTAAGATAATTTAGAATTTAATTAGGGAAAGATAATATGTTTTTGTATTTGGGAATGGAATAAAAAAATGCATTATGGTATGGAATGGACAAAATAAACGAATCATGATATGCGATAATGAGAGGATAGGAGGAACCAATTTTTATGTGAGGTGGCTGGATGTCATATTAAAATAAGAAATATTCTCATATAATCTGTTTCTAACACATATAGAAGGGATCCAAAGTTTCATATATTATAATATAAGTTGT
This sequence comes from Viscum album, assembly GCA_963277665.1. Classification (NCBI taxonomy): domain Eukaryota; kingdom Viridiplantae; phylum Streptophyta; class Magnoliopsida; order Santalales; family Viscaceae; genus Viscum; species Viscum album. The sequence goes on along the minus strand of OY728133.1, from coordinate 1,438,261,000 downwards.
ATAAGGTATAAATTAAAAAAAATTATAATTTATAAATGTTTAATTATTATTTTAATTCTTTTCATCTAAGTTGACTACATCATTAATCCCTTCTAACGTTACTCATGGTAAAAGATTTTTGAATAATTTATTGTAATGAAAGTAATTTTTGAAATACCAAATTGAACATACATGTATCATTCATGGCAGTTTAATAATATTTTCATCCATTTGAGTTATTATTTTATTTTTATTTTTTTTTATTATTAAATAATATTTTTAAACATTAAATACAATTTAAATTTATTTTAAAGACTATTGAAATATATTATCTTTTAAGGAATGGATATAGAAATAAAATTGGAATTTACACTCTTTATCCCTAAATTATATATTATAATTATACAATAAAATCATGATTCATCATAATTCATCAGAAACATATTACTTTTAATGTTTTTTAAAATCTTTGGTTTTTAATTTTTACTCCTTTCCCAATCACCACCTCATCTTTGTGTAAGTGTTTAGGAAAATAATATTATATCCAAAAAAAAAATTAAAAAAATACTAAAAATAAATTATTCATTATAAAAATATAACCCTTCATATTGTTTTTTTTCTCAATAAAAATATATTATAGATATTAAAAGTAAGATGTTTTTAATTTTTAATTTTTTTAAGCAAAAAATATTATGAATGTCATAATCATGGAAATGTTGAACCGAATTACATATATTATTATTTATTATTTTAATTATCTAATTAAACTATTAAAATAATATTAGGGGAATGTTGGTTGCATTTGGAGACCATATCCCATAGTTCTAACCATAATTAACCTGTTTAACCCATTACCATGGTGATAAACATTTTCTAAGGTTAATAATAATTTTGCCTAAAAATTTAATTGACCAATTTTCAAAAATTTATCCTCATAATTCATAATATTTTAAAAATTTTCCATTATATCATCCATATAAATGGTGGAAAATTATTTTTCATATAACTAATCAAAATTCATTGATAATAATTTATAGAAAATTATTTTTAATTATAAAATTGAACTTGTAATAAAATTAGATATTATAGTTTTTATTGTCGAATTAATTGGAATATTTTTCATAAAACTAATATTATGTTACATTAAAACAAACCACATATAGAATATATCTTTAATGTTACTAGATTAAATTAATATAATTCATCGTTTCGGAAAAATGGAATTTTTCTTTATTAAAAAAATAAATTTTCATAAAAATCATAAATATTCATAAAAAACATTTTATAGAATGTTGAATTTATAAATTATATCCATTTCTATGAAAAAATATATAAAAGTGTTGGAAATTAATTTCAGCGTCCATGCATAAAATGAAATAAAACCCATTTTTGAAGCATAATATGAGTTTATAATTAATCATTTCCAAGTAAAATTAATTAGATGAATGTTAAATTTATAAAATTGAATTCAATAATTTATTAAAGATCTTATCTTACATATAATTTATAATTTGGTTATTCCAATTTATATTCCTTAACATAATATCTATCTTATAATAGTAATATCCAAAAAATATTATTTCACAATTCTTTTACACTTGGGGTTATTTGTGGTGTGCGCTACTAAATATATCACTCTTTATAAAGGAAAATATATACTAAAATATCCTATTATTACATTCTATATTCCTACGAGAAATTTTTTCAAGGTAATTTTAATTCTTTATTTATAAACTAAAAAAATAATCTAATTATCCTTGATTAAAAATTTCTATATTATGACCATGAAAATTATTATTTATATACTTATATATAAAATATTGGCTAAATGAGTTTCTAAAAGCCTTCTATGGTAGATAAGTGTTACATTTAACATATGACTTTAAGTATTTACATTCAGTTTTCTTATGTTTGGGAAATTCCATTTCCATTAGGATAAATGATATGATACAATTTACAGACATGATTTAATCAATTTATTTAATTCATCTTGATCCTGATGATGTTTTCATACCCAGAGCACATAAATAAACTTTTAATTGATTAAAAATTATCAAAATTATGAAGATATACTCCACAAATATTATACAAATATAATTTTACAATCTTAAAATAATAACCAATTTGAATAACCGTTTATGAGAATTAATCACTAAATAATTTATAATAAAAAAATATCAATTTAAAACCCCAAAAATATGAGTTATTAAATTTTACCCCAAAATTTGAATGTAATGTTTAATAATTATTTTAAAATTATCTTATTCTTTTTATTCCTAAACAAAAGTGTCCTTAAAGATATTTATATTCCCTAATAACATATTCTAAATGATAAATATCCCCAAATAATATATAAAACATTATATTAAAATTCACCAAGGAACATATTTTATTTTAAGATAATGACTTAAAAGGATGGCAACAGATTCTTTGATAAATATAATCAAAAATACAATTTTCATAAGAATCACTTTTTATGGTGATTTATACCTTCAAAAAATTATAATAAAATTAATATTTAATAAATTTTCTATATAATTGAATATTATGGGAAAAGTATATTTATTTTTATTACAATCATAAAAGAAAACTATAATTGATAAATACCACCCCGTCATATTCATATTATAAATACCACCCCGTTATAATCATATTTTCTCCAATTTTACCATAATTACTCTAAATAAAAATATTTAAAGGCCATAATAATCCATGATAGTAATTCATTGAATGATTTTTTTCATTAGAAGGTTAGTAGATATTCCATATAAATATAAATGTTTTGAAATAAAATATATTTCATAAAATCTTAATTCACACAAAATAAAATTCACAGATATATCAATATACTATAACTCATTCAATAATGTTTCTCAATTAAATCATATGATCTCCATAATGCATAGAGTATTTAAATATATCACCAATAAATACCTCAAAAAATCACCAATGTAATACCTATATTGACCACTATTGTTGATTTATTGATTACTTATATGCCCCATAACTATAAGATAGTACACCATTAATAAAAAAATAATTCATCATAAGTTTTTTGACATTGAATAATGATCCTAATGATTTTAAAATTTCCCAAATATTATAATTTATTTTCATATTACATAGGATAGTTATGTTATAATAAAATCAATATCTTGAGGTTCCTATTAAATATTATCTAATACCAACTATAGAAAACATGAATCTAGTAACCCTTAGCTGGTTCTTACATATTACATTGGTATAGGATACAAGGGATCACACCATCCACGATTGATTAGTTTTCAAGTCTTAAAAAATAAACATACATGAATTTTATATTACATTGGACTTTTAATTGAGAATCATACAATGATTCATTATTCATATGGAATTGAATTGAAAAATATAACTTCTGATATAATATACTAGGTAATGGATACTAATAGTAGAGACAATAATTTATAAATAAGGAATAATAAATTTGGTAGATTGGCTAAAAATAGTTGATTTAATCAACAACATGATCTCAATATTAATTCATTGATAATATCAATGAATAAATCACATGGATAATGGAAATTGGAAACCCAATAATTGAATGGAATAAATTTGACCAATACAAAATTTTCGATTAAGGCCTTAGATAAGTTATTAATAATCATACCATCATGTAACTGGAGAAGACACATTAATTTTATTAATATATATATATATCAATTATACTACAAAATATATCACCTATTTTGACTCATGAGACTTAATGATGTATTTAGTGGTTATATATACTTGGGATCTACCCATTAGTCTTATTAATTCCTAATATATCTAATTATTTATAAACATTATTCTCAAAATTTCTTATAGTTTAATCATTATCCATATTCAACTGATAATATAGAGGATTAATATTTCTAGAATAATATAAATAACTAATTTTATAAGATTTCATTATCTTATTTTTTATACTGAAATGGTATACAACTAAGATATCATCAATATAGTAGAAACAATACAAAATATAACCATGTCACTAAAAATATAGACAAGAAGTTTGAAAATAACGTCTCTACAATAACAAATAGTGATAGGTAACATGATCACACAAAAGTGAATGATCAAATAAATATTTTAATCTATAAATTATTAATCAATTAGAGAATACTATCAATTCATCATAAATGACTATTTTATAATGAAAAACCATTCATATATAGAAAAAATTTTAATAAAATATTTAAAAACACCATCCTCGTGTCTATGTTATAAATTAATAATATAAATTATATTCAAAACAAAGTTAATTACTTTTAAAAACATAAGACAATATTTTTTTATAGAATTAGAAAAATAGCATATTTTTTTGGAAATATCCATTCCTTTAAAATGTCCATGGAAAAATTTAATTTATTCATAAAAACGAATAATAATGACGATGTTAATAAAATCAATTAATTTAAATATAGTTTAAATAAGATTATTTTCACACTTCTATAAAAATGAATCATATTGAAAATGTTAACAATATTCATATTTAAACCATTGTAAAGACAGACCAATAAAAATTAAGATATAATTTATAAAAAATTTAAAAACAAATAAAATAATTATCTAAAATAATTTAAGAATATTTACATGGTAGAAGAAATATTTAGGAGGAAAAATTAAATAATTTATAAAAAATAAAGTCCCACACATTTAACTCACTTATTAATTCTTTATACAAAAGATTCAATAAATAGAATATAAACATGTAAACCACATACATAACTATATGGGATAAAAATATATAGTGTTTAAAAAATTGGAATCATACATTTTTCCCTAATAAATTATCAATAGAAACAATGTTGAAAAAAATGAGATTTTGAAAGAAATACCTTACTGCTTTGGAACCTATCAAATCTAGAATTCATAATGTAAAAAAATAAATAAAAAAATTTAATATTGTGAATACAGGGGTACTCATTACATAACATTTCAATGTATTATTATATAAATCATCTAAAATAAAATAGGTGTTATTGTTAAACATGTATCATTAAAGTGGTAATAAGATGAAATTACCCATAACTCAAGTAAAACATTATTTTGATACACTCTTATCATCATGTGTAATATTCTTTTAGTAGTTTTGTTCTGTGAATCATGGTTATGATTTCATAATCTATAGACTATCAATCACTGTATATTTATCTTTTTTATATGTTAAATAAAAATATAAAATAATCCCTAAATGTTTTACATGATAAATAAATCAAATAAATTTGTATTAGGGGATGTACACACATACACACAAATGATTTTATCTTTTTTAAAAACATAGATAGATAATATTTTATGTTATATAAACTATTTTAATTATTTTAATAATCTCAAAGGTGTCATATATTTTCATGTTATCTATCATAATACCAATCTACCAGAGGTGCTGATGGAAAATGAACCAGATCACTGTATGGAAATAGTAGTGCATAGGTATGCATGTTGGACAATTACATTTTCCCTTAGATGGAGAATTAGAAGATTAAATATAGTGACCTCAACATAAAAACAAATAATTAATTTTATGATAAATTATTAATTATATCATTAAGGTTATAACCAAATTCAAATACATAGAATGAGAAATATAATGAATGATCTTGGATAAGAATTATCCATATTATTTGAAATCCTCTCCAGGATTACATATTAGTCTTTCATATAATTGTATTTAGGAAAATAAAATATGGCACATGATGTTTGTATGTAATGTACAAATGTGTTTTTTATTGAACGAAACAAATGGCTCATGTGAAAAATGTAAGAGAGGATATATAATAACCACTTCTATGTGAGGAAGGTAGAAATCTTTTAAGTATGTAAAATATTTTATATAATATATTTATAACTCATGTAAAACATATAAATAATGAAATATCTTCTAATATAAGGATAATAAGATATAAATATTATCATCAAATAAAATTTATTAGATATTATGTGTCATTGAAAAGCATAACTTTTGGTTCAAACCCTTCATTAACCCCATTTAACCTTCACAATGGTAGACAAATTCAGTACAAAATGTACATAAAAGTAATTATAAAAATTAAAAGAGGCACATATGAGGATCATTTATGATATTTAAGAAATTTTCAATTCAATTTATGTCATTATTGATATTTAATTATTTTATAATAAAATAATTAAATTTTAGGTATTAAATAAAATTTAAGACCATTTATATAGATATTCATATATCATGACATTAAAGGAATCGAGATCATAATGGAATTAGTGTACAAAATAATTATACAAAAATTTTAAAATCAAATTATTCCTTAAATTCTATATTCTCTATAAGTGAACCAAAATATAATACATTTAAGTTTATTTAAATAATTTATATGATTTCTCTACTCCATAAACACACATTGCAGTTTATTTGTGTATGTGTTCAAGGAAATTATGATATATCTAGAAATTAAATGTTACCCACTTTAATAAATATAGTATATTGATATAAAAATAACCATCTATAATTGATCATTGATTCTTTTTTAAATTGTGAAATTTTAGATATATTAATAAAATGAGAGTGGAAATTGATAATTTTTCATAACCTAGAATAATATAATGTTCATAATCAAAGAAAACTAAAAAAATGGAATTATACTTAATTTAAGCTGGTAATGATTGAATTATAAATATTAAAAAGGTGTCAAGTATTTGTTGGACTTTTCGACCTTATCCTATAATTTATAACATTAATTAACTAATTTTACCAACCATTTCATTAATAAACCATTATCATTTTCTCTATTAATTACTAGATCAAATTAAAATTGCAATATTTACCAAATTTCAACATGTTAATTTTAAATATGAAATACTTTTATTAAGATTCATTAAAAAATTTTGATAATTTAATTAATTATAATTATTCCAGGAACATAAAAAAAAATTTAGGTAAATTTTTTTCTAATCATAAAAATGATCTTATACCAAAAATAAATATTCTAATTATTTTAAGGAAATAATTAGACTATTTTTAAACAAGGTGATCATGAAAAACATTAAAAAATTTAAATTTAATATAACATTAAAATTAATTCATATAAATTAAATAAATTAATGTATTGTAAAATGAAATTTCTTATTATCCACTCAAAAGATCAATATTCTAAATAAATATCTAATTTTCATCATAAACCTTTGTCTAAAAGATGATTTAGAAAATCACATTTTAAAAATAAAATTTTAAAAGATATATAACTGAATAATAATATGTGAACAAAAATTGAACTATAAATAATTTTTCAAGAAAATTTATTTCTTAAGATTTAAATTAATTTATTAGTATTATTTTCCTAGAAAAAAATATTAGATAAACATTAAATTTTATAATTAAATCAGTATTTTTATTAATAAAAAATACTCTTAATCAAACATAACAATGTTTTTATTCATATCCATTCCCACTAACCCAATTAAAATGTAATAATAATAATTTTTAGGTAATATTATTTCATAGTTCTTTTTATATTTCAGCTCCCTATGGTGTAATATATTGAATATAGTGGTAATTATATATGAAAATATAAAAATATTTATAATAGTATTAAAAATAATGCAGACAAACCATGTTTTGATAACTCTACTATATCATCATATATATGAGAACATAACTAACGAAAACAATTTTGGTTACACACACCCTGTTAAATGGGGTAAATGGATTGCATTCCAATATAACACAATTTGTGGTAGAGATGATTACACCTTCAAATTCATCTCTTGGTAGACAATGTGTGATGGAATAGAATATATGAATACACTACATGACATTGACTGGGCTACAATACACACCAAATTAACCCTTTGTGAACCATATGTCTTAGGTCTACCTTGACATGTCATCATGACTCATGAAACTACTGGTACACATCAAGTATCTTAGTGGGTCTCAAATGTTATGTAAACTATTTGAAATTATATATTAGTTGACCATAAACATTGAATGTGGATTTTGGTATAAAACATGAAAATCATGGAAGGAACAAATGATGACTGTCCTTAAAAGTAAATGATCCTTTTCAATTTTTGTGTATTTTATTGTCTTCTTTCATAGAGATTAGATTTGGAGAGTTTAAAATATATATCATTATAGTATTATATAAATGAAAATAACAGTACATATGTCCTTTAAATTAATTCTTAGATTCATTATAAACATTGTCATAATAATGGTCCAAAATTCTCTAAGGGCATACTACTTGTAAGTTGTGGTTTCTCTATATTCATCACAGTGTTTATTATATCTTGACATTTTGTGGTAAGGGTCATCCAAATTCTCTATAAGGTTAGCAATCCCTTTTCCTCAACATTTTCCCATAAACATAACTAATTGGGTTAAAACGCCGACACTTACAAGGAATATGGACCCTCTATCCATATATTCATTTACTCTCTCGTTTGTGATTCTATAATCAATGAGGTGCAGGTCCGCCACAACACATTATGTGAGGAATGAGGGTATATCCATTGATTGGTAAATATATATGTAATATGATTATACTACATTGACTTATAATTATTTCTCTATGTGGTTTGGGTTATCAAAATGTTTTATAGATTATTGTTATATCATTGTGAATAAAAGGGTGTAATATACCCAAGATTTACACACATACTATAGTGAATAGTGGGATCCACATTATTGTTTTGAGTTTAAATATAAAATCTAGAATGGATCAGTAGTTCTGATATATTTGGAATTATGAAACCTCATACATCCATTTTTACCTTTGATATGAATCTTAAATCTACATCTTCATAATAAATTTTTTTAATCATTTTGGAAATATGATATTCCATAGTAAATCATGATATTTAATCATTCTAGGGAATTGTGCTGAGATGTATGGGGCATTATTTAAAAAAAACAATTATTTTATGAGAATATATGGATTTTATTTCTTCTATTTAATTACCCAATTATTTCTATATTTTGACTTGAAATGTGTTTTCGTACCATTCTGGTTTCATAGGTCATTATATGTGTGCTTATACTCGACCTAATGTGGACTTTCTTCCCACATGTTATTTGTCTATGAAGATGACTGATTGTTCAAGGAATGTATTGGGTTTATGGAGCTTGTATGGGTTATTCATTAATGATAGTTATTAGTTCTTGGTAAATATTTTTAGTTCATTATGAGAGATGGGACATCCCATTTCAATGTTCTATAAATGTTTCATTATATTGAGAAATAAATTTCTCTAGTTTCATGTTTTTTGGTTTTAGATAAATTTTTAGATATACAATTGATATGGTGTTTCCTTATATCGTGGAATGTTTTTTAATTTGATGAATCATTTATTATTTTCATAAAATTAATAATTTTTATATATACTATAATACCTATGATCATCTAATAACTATAAAAGACTAAAATCCTTTTCTATTGTCCAAATCTGCACCTTATTATTTTATAATAACAAAAGAAATATTTCAAGGTAATATTTCTGAGTAAAATTTATAAATTTCCAAATTTTAATTTTATAAGAAAAATAACATTTTTTGATTAATATGATTGAATTTTTATAAGGGTAATTTCATTACTATTTGTCAAAAATAGATAATTTTTAGAATAAGAATTTAAAATGATTATTTGTTTTAATTTCCATTTCATTTTGTTTAAGAATGTTATTTGAAATTCTAATTTTTTTAATTTTATATGAATTTAACATAATAACCATTTTTATTAATAAAAATACAATTAATTCCATATGAATTAGCATTATATTTTAATTTTGTATATGACTATTTTTATTATTAAAATATTGTCTAAAAATCTATTTTTATTACATTTTTACACTTATAATAAAATTAATTTCATCAATTCCTATAAATTTAATCATAAAATTTTTATTTTATATCATTAATTAGGTGGTCCATATTTAGTATTTTGGTAAATTACATTTTTTCCATTATATTAGTAACATTGGTAAAATTGTAGTCCCCATGGGAAAAGGGTTGAATAGGTTAATAAAGGTTAAAACATTATCAAATGGTGAGAAAATAACATCTTTATTATTATTATATAATCTCATTCTGACCCTTGTAAAATTATATTCCAAATTAAATTATTTATGTTCCAATTAACCATGAATAAGATACTTATAATATTTATACATTGAGAATAATTTCATGTGTGACTCTCCCATAACTTATAAATGTGAAAAAACCTCTCCTCAAATATCCACAATCATTGAACACTTTATCATGACCAATCCCTTTATAACTTCATTTCCAAGTTCATTACCTACTTCTTTGAGGTCCGAGTCTCCCCAAAAAAACAATGTGTTATGGCTTAATGTGAAATCCTGAGGATGTCCTCCAAAGAAGATGTATAAGTGTTAATTGAGAAATTTGTTGTTTATTTATTCATCTAATAAATTCAAACCTATCATAAAAAATTTTGATATAGAGAAAATATATATATATAATATTCAAAAATGTATTTTTTTTATTTTACAATCCTTTATCACCTCATTTACAACTCTATAATAGATTTAAACAATGTTCTTATGTGTGTGTATAGACTACCCCCACCCCAAAGTGAGGTATTCCATTTCTCATCACCGCCTCACATGAATGGGTATAAAGAAGTAATTATTTAATATATAATATTTTTATAAAATTAAAATTGGTTAGGAAATAAAAAATATTATCTACCGTTTAACCCTTCATTCTATTGAAATATTATAACATACCATTTTCATTTGTATGGACTACCACCTCCACGAAATGAGTCGAATAATTTTGAATTTCCACAAACAATAATGGTAATAAGGATGGATTTATTGAATAAATACGATATAATCATTATTATTTAAAAACTAAATTGTAATATATTTCAATTTCATCTATTAAAAAAATGTAATTTATATTCATGTGTATGTATTGACTACTTTTCCTATGAAATGATGGAGTTCATTTTTATGAAAATTTTTAATTGATTTTTGTATAATTATAATTATAATTTTATTTTATAACTTAAAAATGTTTACTATTCTCTAAATTATTACACCATGAATAGGGGTGCAAGGATTGAAACTATCAAACTGAAACTAGTTTGGAAACTATAATGGTCCAGAATCAAATATTTATTTTGAAAAAAATTATTACTGAATGTATATAAAGAAACTATTAGTGAATATCTGAGCTTAGGGTTTACTATATAAGATATTAGATAATTTTTGGAAAAGAGAATATCTGAGCTTAGGGTTTATTTCATATTCACAATCTTATTTAAGTTTATTAATTTTTAAAATTAAATTAGGGTAAACATATGATATTACTATCATATAACCCATATATTTTCTTATCCTATGGTAATATCTAGTTTTTTCTTTTTTTCATTTCATTTCCCTCTCTTTGGAAATTGAAATGATCAAGAATATTTCTATTATGAAAAAATGACCATATTTCATCTGCTTTCATCAATAATAATTCTCATCCTTGTCCTTATTGGTAAAATAATTTTTTAAACGTTATTATCCATTATAAATTATTTATGAAGGAATCATTATACAATTTGATTATTGTTTATAGACTCATTAAATGAATAATCAGGTTGTTTTAAACAAATGTTAATTTTATTACATTTTTCTAGAAGTTGGAAAATAATGTTTTTTAACATATACCACATGAAAATATTTATGGTAAACATTTCTATTTTTCATTATCATTATTATTATAAAATAAGAAATATTTTTTCTAAGAAAAGAATATTTTCTTTATTCGGTTTTTTTTGGTTTTTAAAGTTTTTAAATGTAAAAGTTATTTCATCATGATTTCAGAGAGACTTAATGATATATTTATGATGGTGTTGTTTTTTGATAACAAACATTATTAATGATTATTATGATTTAATATAGAACATACATAATTATTCTATCCACCTTATTTATTGTTTTAGAATATGATCATCTTTTATAATTTATTGACTCGAGAATGTATTGGAATTTCATTTTACAGTTTTCCAATATGAATTTCTATATTGATTATGATTTGAATTGTTATAAATATGATTCATATTAATAATTAATTGTAAATTATATTTGAAGTTTAGGACCCATATCAAAATTACTCTTGATTTATCTATAGGTTTTCTGAGATAAATTAGCTTTGCTATTTGGAGAATGTAATACGATTTTATGTATGATGTCTCGGTATGAGGCCTTGATGATAAGAATGTAATGTTCAACATTATGAATTCTATCACAATGAATCCAATTTTTATCACCTGTATGAATATAAATTCAGTTATTTAATCCATGTATTTATTTCACTTTCATTGAATTAGTAATATGTAATATTTAATTATTATTTTTTCTCTATGATATTATTAATTTTTTATTTATTAATTGATAGTTCAATTTTATTATTTCTCTTTCAAATAATACGAGATTACATGTTATTATTCATTTCATTCCCTTGGATTCCAAAAGTAAACATTGAGTTATTTAAATAATAAAATATAGGAAATAATAAATTTATCACTAGAATTTTTTTTTCATTTTATCACATGTAATGTCAAAATTATTTATGTTTCTAACCTGCCAAGAATAATAAACTATTGAAAACCATGGGATGAGATTTCTTATATTTTTCTAATCTAGTAACATAACCATTGATTCTGGAATATGAGAATCTGTGTTCATACAGTTTGTATTATAAGATTTTTAATAGTACACTTATGAACATTTTCTACAAGATCATAGTGGAATATTAAAAGAACATTATGATAAAATATAAATATACTCATGAAACTATCCTTGAAGGTTTTACATAAATAGGAATAATATTTTATGATTAAATATACATGATTTTATGATCTAATAATCTATATTATATTATTTATAAGTGGTTACTAATTAATGGAATGGAAGTATAATAAAAAACAATATAAAACACCATGGTTTTATAATTCATTTTTCATTAGAAAAATTTCATTTCTCTAATGTATCTCTTTACACATAACATGGGGTTTTTATGCATTATTACATAATAATAAATTATAATTATTTATTTTGATAGATATCTCATGTCATTTGGATTGGTATGTAGGAATAAAACTATATAAATTATGAAAAATTATTATTTTCAAATTAATTGAAGGAATTAATTGGATATAAATTGATAAAATAATTTGAAAGATAAAAGAGTTTTAAAAAAAATATTTTTTTATTTGAAGATTAGTTTTTTTAAAAAAATTAATATATATTTATGTTATATTTTAATGAAATTTATAGATTATAATTTAATTTTTTTTTAAAAATGGATGATATGTTTCACTAGGTATGATACTAAAATAAATCATGTTCTATGGATAAAATCTCATTTTTCTACAAATGATATTTGTGGGGTATTTCATTCTTAATTAAAAATATATTTTAATCACATATAAAATATTAAAAATGAAAAATTGAATCTATATTTGGAATTATAATGCTCAAATTTAGTAAATAAAGCACTCTTGTATTTTTTTCATTATTAATTGTAACAATGGTAAATGTATTAAACCTCATTCATGGTAAAATAGGCCAATAAAGATGAAATCTATGTGATAATACAAAATGATATCCATAAAACATTACCATTTTCAATGGATAAGTTAATTTATGCCTTTAAAATCTTCTCTCCCATGGTTTCTCAATTTTTCATAATTTTCATTGATAACAACCATAATATTTTTTTGATCAGATTTTAAATATAAAATGTAACTATATGCATTTTAATATATGTAAATTTTTTTTATATGGATAAAAGGATGTTTTTTTTCTAGATGGTCATTTTAAATATAATTATATTTTTGTGAAATTTATTTATGGTTTTTAATGATGGAATAATTACATTATATTATTATTAAACACTACAATTATAATTTTCATGTAATATAAAAATAAACTAAATGATTTCTGAAAAATAATTTATGTTATGAAATTTGGATGAATTATTATTTAATATGATTTTTTTAGATATATAATAAAAATTTATGATGTTTTAAATGTTTACACATTATTTTTATTTCAATCCGGTTTCCTTTAAATTAAAACTATATAAAGAGTCCCAAAAATGTCTCTATTGTTATTTTATGTTAGATAATATATTTTAAAATTATTAAAAATTCATAAAAATAATAACTTCTTCCAATCGAATTGTGCATCGTAGTTAATATCATCCATTTTCCACTTAGGATTAAATTTCCTTTTTATATTATATTTCATTTCCTATAAAAATTAAAACACTTATTTTTCTTGTGAATCCTAAAAGGTGTTAACAATGGTTAAAAATTTAAAATAAAGGTTAAAGTCTCACATAAACATATATAAATTTTTTCAGATGAGACTAATTTCTGAAAGCATTATTATATAATCTTAATATATTAGTTTTCTTCCTCAATATCATGAAAAGTAATTTATTTGAATTTATTTCTTTATGTAAATACAAGGGTTCCCCTACCCTAACTTATGAATGAGATTATCTTATCCCCTATTATTCCCAATCTTCAAACACTATATATTTCAAAAAAATATATAATAATATAAAATCATAATTCATAACTGTTTCCTATATATTCAATTATTTTGAAAAGAAATAATTATTTTATTGATTAATATGTAAAATAAAGATGGTTTCACCATGAAGAAGTATAACACTTAGAAGAGTAATTTAAATTTTATTTATTCTTCTCCATTATCTTAATAATTAGTATTCATAATAAAATAAATAAATTAGTATACTTAATATAACACATTTTTATTATTATTACGAAAAAACTATTATCAACCATCTTTCAATCCTATGGGAAATTAAAATATCACTCGTGTGTATGGGGGACTACAACTTCTACAAAGTGACACATTTCAATTTTCTTCACTACTTCAGATTTATTTTTATAATTTTCTATTTAAATAATATATATTATATTAATTATATAATTATTTTTAAGGAGTGGTTAATAATTATTTACATTTCTATGATTCCATCAATCAAAAAGTAGACATGTTACTCATGTGTTTTTATAAACTACCATCTCCATAAAGTGTTGTAATTTATTGTTCATTAATAATTTATGAGAATGGTCATAAACATTTATAGAATATATATATATAGTATTTATTTCATGTTTATTATTATGGAGACAGTGAAATTATTAATAAAGTTAAAATATGATAATCATGAAACATAAGTTGAAATGGAAAATGAACCAATTTTCAAATTTATGTCCATTTTAAGGAATAATTATTAATAAAAATACTTTTGGGAATAATAATGTAATTTCACATGAATATTAATTTATAAAAATTGCTCTCGAATATATTTTTAATAAATATATATTTATTATGCCATATATTTTAATCAGTAAGATTTAATACGAGACTTGAGGTATGATATTTTTATTATAATCTCATTTTTTCAGCATTTTATATAATAAATATCAGTTGAAGGAAATTATATGGATCATATCATTTAATCCAAATATTTTTTTTAATTTATAATATCATTTTTCACTATTTGTTACTCAAAATGATCAATAAAATGTTTTTAATGAAAGAAGACATTATTTCCTCTTTGGTCAAGAATTGTTTTCTTCCTTATTCATATTTATTTAAAACAAATTCCCAAATTTTTTCATTAATTTACAATTATTGAATAGATTAATTTTTTTAGATTTTATTTTCTATTCAATGGTATAAATTTTTTCATATTTTTTTCAAAATTAGGTATATTTTTGAAATTTTTTGTCAAAAAATATATATTCTAAAATATACCGCATGAATGAATATTCCATCAATCATTAATTCATTTTTTTAATATTACATTACAAGTTTACTTGGTTATATTAATATAAAATTAAATTGATAATTTTTTATAATTTTTTAGTTTTTAGATAAGTGATATCAAATGCAAAGATTATTTTCCTCATGAAATTTTCAAGTAATATATTTAATTTTATTATGATCTAAGGAAAATTATGTCGATGATACTTATGATATTCTAAG
Organism: Viscum album; assembly: GCA_963277665.1. Lineage (NCBI taxonomy): Eukaryota > Viridiplantae > Streptophyta > Magnoliopsida > Santalales > Viscaceae > Viscum > Viscum album. The sequence continues at coordinate 1,438,244,980 of OY728133.1, read as the reverse complement.
GATTCGACCCTATGTAACAATCTATGTGGATTCATTATAATTTTATTTATCATGTGGTTTAAAATATGAGTAAACAATTATCCTTACCAATTATTATTTTATGATAAAATGATGATTTTTTTCATTACATTTTGTAGTGATTTTTGATGAATAGTGAATATGTTATGGTTTGGTCCGTTTTATCCCTCCATTGTATTAGGTAATTCATTATAGATATCTCATGAATTTATATTGATATATATGAAAATGATTTTAATTGGATATCTACACATTTTTATGTTATATATTTATTTCTTATGGATTTGTTCGTAGGACTACTCATTTACTTGATTGTAAATTGATATGATTATATTTTGAGGCATGTGTATGATCACCTATATCTTTGACCACAAGAAATTGTGTAGAGATAACTATTAATAGATAGTTTAAATACATTATAGCATCATATAAATTTATCCCAAATGGTCTGACTACCTTCTTTTTTATTCATTTTTTAGAATCCTTATTTTAATGGTTGAATGAGAACACTTACATAGCTCGTTGTATTTGTGACATTACATGACCCAAAGGTATTAGAGTAATTCATTCATACTATAACTAAATGATAATTCCCCTCCCAAACATCTGCATTATGATATCAAATCTCCGCCTTCGCATAACAATTCGGCTAGGCGTCCTATGCATGAATAGGCTGGTCCCGATGTCTCACAACCCTCCTTCACTGAGATGATTGAAGGGATAACAATTAGCAATGACTACCCTTCCTCAAGATGAAGGAGAGATAACAACCCCTAATTCCTTCCATTAATTGGCCCAATAAAGGTAACTATAACCAAGGGTACAGAATCTCACATAATATGGAAGGAATTACACTTTTTAATTAACAAGATCTAGAGTTACAATGGTAAATACTAAAAAACTCTAAATAATAAAGTAGAAGTAAATCCAAAAATCCATTCCAACATTCATGTTTAAAAATAATGATGATACAAAGTAGAAAAAACGTTCCAAAACAAGTACCAAAAGAATAGGACACAATGCACCCCCACAACAACTATCCCACCTCTAGGGATAGTATATTCTAGCATGGTCTTTAAAACCCACCTAGAAACCTGAAAATAGTTTAATGGACATATGGTGAGTATAAAAGTATACCCAATTGGAAAACTAAATCCACTCATGCACAAGTGTGGGAGCATACTAATACCCTCAAGGGAAAATAGTAGAACCTCAAATAATCTACCAAGGAATAATATCTAGACCTTCGTCACTAAGGAACTCTTACTAAATAATCGGAGTCATAAGAACAACGAAATTTGGGTACCCCACACCATGTTCCCACTTGTAAACTACTCATTCTTAAAGGATAACATCATGATACTACCACTTTTTCATTACAAAATCCGACTACCAAAACTTACCTGCAGACACTTGGATCTTAAACCACACAAATACTTGCAGACACCTGGGCCACAACAATGACGCCTCTCGCCCAAAGACACCGGGGAATCATCTCAAAGACACTTTGGAAAACAATCCCTTCCCCTCAACACCTATGCCTATCATCAAAAAACAATCATGTTTGAAGGATATTAGACTATGGTGAGCCTCTAGACATTACAGCCAGCCCGGATATACTCGGGAGTTTAGAACTAAAGGGGGTGTGAGGAATAAAGTCAGTAAATGGCCATTCATCCTTCCACTGAGATATTGGGAAAGACACCACCCCCAATGATATGAGGGTGTTCGTCACATGGTGCTAAAACTAATTATTGTAAACAAATAAATCACCAAGAACTAAAATATATATATATGTGTGTGTGTGTGTGCAAATAATCATCCCCAACCTATGGGTTTCAAACAACCAAACAAACGAGCCCACTAGTACCACGTTTGTTGTTCCCCCTCTACGCAAAACCGAACAACAGCCTATTCCAAAGCATAACCCAAACAAATTTCCTTTAACCACCTTCCATTTATTTATTAATGGATTCACATTAATTCATTCAAGTACTCTCAAGAAATTACTATCCATAACAATATCAAAACAACAAACAAAACCAGATTTGCAGTCCCACATCACTACTCGTTTCAACCAATAAAAACTATTATTCTTAAATGTTATAGCTAAAAATACTTCTCTCAAAACCCATTCCCACATCCCCGCATCCTTAATAATTCACTAATATAGTCCCACTCCAATAAATTTCATAACCACCAAACAGCCACACTGCCCAACATCTTTCGATGACCACAACATGGCAATGTCTATTTTTCTACCTAAAAATCTATCCATTCGACAATCAATTTGTCTCTAAACCTAATACATCAACATATCACACATAATCATCTAAAAACCAACCCAATATTAAATACCATTATACTACATCCCCGAAAAACACATGTCCTACACCGTTCTCACACAACCAACTCCTCGGTCTATACCTATACCCCTAAATGTGCTCCCAACATCAGCACCACACAACTCACTCAAAAAGACAAACCTAAAACAAAATTATTCCACACATATCAATAGGATATGTATATATATACAGCTAAATATTGTTATTTAATCCACTTGATAAAAATGGGTGATAGTATAAGGGTTTTCATTATGGGGAATCCATTTCATTTAACCATGTGTATATATTTTAGTAGATTTGTTATTAATTCCAATTATCATACATCATAAAAAACAGAACACCACCAGTGAATGAAAATACCACAAAAAACCAAGATCTTCCATATTCATACATCCAAAATAATTCATAATAAAACAAGGAAAAAACAATTAAACAAACGATAAACATCAAACCACTCTCAAGTGGTTATTTCATTACCCCATTATCCTTTTATAATATTTCCTTCTTACTTATTTTTTATTAAAAGAAACATATTCATCTATTATAAAAAAATAATCATTAGTACACCCACCCTTCATGATTCACAACATAAGAGAAGTAGAATAAATCTCTACCTGAAACTATAGGAGACCAAAACTCCAAATGTGCCATGAATAGGGGATCACATGAGCAGTAGGTGAATACCTTTTCTTGGTATGAATATTCAAGGTGAACCAAGAGGGAAAAACATTATGGGAAGGGAAGATCTCATTTTGGAAGGTTTATATCCTATATTAAGGGATAAACTCTTTCAGAAGTCATTAATCATGGGATCGTGGCCAAGATAATCCATGTTGAGTATCTCAACGCCCACAGAACCTTAGGATATAAACAATATACTTAATAAGAATAAAAATTATCTTAAAAAACTTACAAAAGGCTTCAAAAATAGTATACATCAAATAATACATAGAAGGTGAGAAACTAGAAAGTTGTTAAAATCTAGAAAAACTAGAAATGAGTCAATGACACTAAGACACTGATGGGTGAGTTACTGATGTGACTTACCAACACTGAAAATGAGCTTCCGACATAATGACCTACCAATGAAATGATCTACCCACACAATGACCAACCGAAACTTCGACCTACTAAGGCAAAGACCCATCGACGACATGACCTACTAATTCCCAAACCTAAGGATACACTGACATGTCGACACACTGACATGCCTACACACTGACATGCTAAAGAACTGACTAACCGACGCGCTGACATGTTGTCACCGACTCCCTAATTCACCAATTTAAAAACATGAAATTTAGAAATATATTTAAATGAGCAACCATTCCCTCATAGAACTACCTAACAACTAGTTTTTTAAAAAGGGAAGGCCTCAGACAATTTGGGTTATTAGGTAAAATACCTCCCATACTATTCTCATCATCATGAATTCAAATTTATCCCCGAAGGAAGGAGGTGTGAACAACCACCCCTTAAAACACCTCTTAGTAGAAAACAACCTTTAATGGCTATAAAGATGGAGTGAAAACGATGACATCCAAGGGAAACACTTTTTAATCTATCTCCCAAAAAACTATAGAAACACTAAGTCCCCAAAATCCTAAACTACCACACACACATAAAATTACAAGTTGTCCATACAGATAGATTAGAGATCTCTTTCCTCCATGTCAAGATAATATCTTCATTGGTAGGCACTGACTCACCCACACAAGTTTAATAGAATTCGCATTAATGTATCTTGATTAGGAATCTAGTCCTCCCCTCCCCACAGTCAAGACTATTTCACAAACATAAAAGGAATAGGGAAACACATCGTCTAATAGTAAAATAAGGTCAAGAATTACATCACAAATAAAATTACAAAGTAAAAAATAAGAGAATAATTCAAAATTATTCTAGGTACTGGGCATGCATTTATACCTTTCGCTTCGATGTACTCTACATGAGGCCACAATACCTCTATAACAAACGAACCAATGGAATGGTCCATCTACAAAGCACCATCTCCTCGAGATCATCAATTCGTATTAGTCTTTTCATGAACATCACATTGTCCTCGATATCCAACTCTCCCTAGAAAGGAATGTGGGATTCACTGTTTAAATACTGACGGAGCTGAGAGACATGGAAGATGTGGTATATTCGCTCAAACCAAGGTGGAAATTCCAACTGATATTACACCTTTCTCACTCATCCAAATACATTGAAGGGCTCGATGATCCTAGGTGAAATAATTCATTCCATACATGATCTCTACTTCCCACATTGTGGTAAAACCTTCAAGAAAACATGCTCCCCAAAATCCAACTCAAAATCCCTCCTCCTATGTTCGGAATAAAATAAATTTCATTCATGTGCTTCCTTAATCCTTCCATTCAAAATATTAACCTTCTCTTTTGAGTTATGCACTACCTCTGGTGCTAGAAGGGCTTCCCCCAACCCTCTTTTCAGCATACTAGTGAATGAAAAGGCTTTCTGTAAAAATCATTGAAACTGCCATGCCAATGGTAGAGTGATATCTATTAACATAGGAAAACTCTATCGAGGGAAATTTTTGTACCCATAATCCTCTGAAGTCGAGAACACACGTTTGCATCATATCCTTAAATGTCTATATGGTCCTCTCAATCTGAACATATATTTGAGGGTGGGAAATAGTTCTAAGTCGTTACTAGGTGCCAAGGTCATGTTACAATCCCATCCGGACTCGTGATGTGAAATGTGTATCCCTTTCCGAGGCATTGGATTGTGAAACACCATGTAGTTATACCACCTCATCCACATACATCTGTGTTAAGTCATCCATATCACTCGATTCATTGATCACCAGGAAGTAAGCCTAATTCATCAACCGGTCCACTAATACCCAAAAAGCATCACATCCTTTGTGGGACCTAAGTAATCATATGATGAAATCTATTGAGATGTCATCCCACACACACCAAGGAACATCTAATGGATGGAACTAACCTCAATGAAAACGGTACTTGTCCTTCACCAACTGACATAGTAGGATCCTTTCCACAAACTCTATCAATGCCAACATTACCCTAGGACACCAAAATGTTTCCCTAAATCCTTGGAACATCTAAGACACTTTGAGATTAACCACCAGGGGTGATTTATAAAAATCACAGAGAACTCCTTCACACATTTCCAAAGGGACAAATATCTTTCCGTGGAACTACATCTGATTCTGACAATCCTCTAAACATCCTTTGGGAGCATCGCCCTAGAAGCACGATCACACATCATTGTAGTCTATGAGTCTCCCCATTGAGACTCATCCACTAGAATTATTAATGGGGGATACACTATCATCTGAACTAACCATCCTTGGCCACCGTCCACTGTCGCATCCAGATGCAAAGCTTAAAACTCTTATATTACCTTCCAAGAATCTGTATATTCTAAAACTACCTCATTCTGTGACTTCTTAATTAAGGTATCAGCCTCAAAATTCCCATTTCCTAGGGTTTTAGAGATCACTACATCATAATCCAAGATAAACATCATCCACCTTCTCTTTCACATGTTTGGGTCAGGTTGGTAAATGATATACCTCAATCTATTGTGTCTGTGAAGACTACAAAGTGCACCTAGATGAGATAATGCTGCCAAAATATCAGTGTGAACATAAAGGAAACAAGATCCAGATAATGGGTGGCATAGTTATGTTCATGAGGATGCAATTTCCTAGACCCATAATATATTAATCCCCACCATTGAATTTGCACGCACCCAAAACTAAAGCTGGAAGTGTTGTGGAATACCTCGATCATTGACCCTTCCTTTGGAATCCTGAGCACTGGGGAACTGACCAGCTTCCCTATTAGGTAGCTAAATGTTGTTTGACACTTCTTACTCCACACAATGTTATAGTCTTTTCTTGTCAATTCTTTCAAAAAATTTAAATCTATAGAGAAGTTGGGTTTGAAACTTTTGTATTCACCTTATACACCCATGTAACTTTGAACCTCTACCACATTCCTGGGGGATTCCCAAGAAAAAACCACTTCTACCATTGATGGGTGCACTAATATCACTTTTTGAGACACCACATTTCCAAGGAAATTCACTTATTGTGTCTAAAACTTTCACTTCGACCACATTATGTTGAGCTAGTGGTGTTAGAGGACTTCTGATATGGTGCATAGATGATTAGCATGCTTTTCCTCTGACCATGAGAATACAAGGATGTTGATGATGAACAAGTACATGAAATCATGGAAAACAGAGTTCATAAGCCCCGGTGCAATCGTGACACTGAAGGTCATGACCACAAACTTGAATAACCTATAACTAAATCTTAATGTAATTTTTAGTATTTCAACCTCTTCTACCCGCAGCTGGAGATATTTAGACCATAGATTGGTCTTAGAGAACCAACATGCTCCCATTATCTTGTCAAAAGAAATTTGATCCTAATGAGATGGTAACAATTCTTAATCATCCCCTGATTCAGTCTCTGGGAGTCTACAAAATGTCTTAGACCACTGTTTCCCATCTTTTCAAACAAAACTAGAGTACCTAATGGAAAAATACATGTCTAGATAAACCTCGTCTTCATCAGGCCATCAACCTGAATTTGCATCTCCTAAATCCCAAAAGGATTCATCCGATATGGAGACATTGAAATCGGATAGGCACCAAATTTAAAGTCTATTTTGAACACAACGTCATGTCGAGGGGGTAGAATCACAACCCCCTATGGGAAGATGTCCAGAACATCTCTACCAACCCATGAAACCTCCACCATTTCTATGTCTGTTGATTCCACCGATAGATATGCTGACAAGGAGAGAAGAGGATCCTCACACCAACTTCCCAATTAACAACCCCACTTTCCAACATAAACTACAAGATGACCTTCCCCATATGAAAAAAAACTCTTCTCTATAATTATTTGATACTATTGTGTGAAAAAAACCATTTGATTCATAAGATGACATCGTATGGTAACATCTTTAGTATAAGAAGGTCCCAACTGGACGTATGTGGTCCATTCATAAGCCTATATCCTCAGAACAAACCAAACAGACTGGTCTGACCTCTAACTAGTGTAATCAACAACAGTGGAACAAATTGTCTCTATATGTATAGAACCAGTTCATGTGCTAGACTAGGTAAAACAAAGGACTGTGAATTTATGGAATCAAAATAATCACATGCAATGTTACTAAACATACTGATCATACCTCAAACAACCTATAGTCTTGCTAGAACCGATGTCTCTGTGGAGTGAAACCACCCATAGCCATCTCTTCTACCCCTTAGTTGTCAACAATATCCTGGATGATGCCCTAGTTGAGGTCCCTATGGATCTCCATGAGTTCAGCCTCCTCTGGCAACATCTACCCTCAGAGGAGAATGATCCCGTTACCCCAACTGAAGGAAACGCCTCACTAGAAATTGTAGCTCCTATGCTGGGGGATGAAACTACCCACCCCCATTGTATGGTGATCTAACTGGGACTAGATATGATTATTTCCATAGCCTACATAGAAAAATCACATCAGTATCTTTCCCATGGGGAAAGTTCAGGGACCTGGGGATTGGAATGGAACTCTAGAGGCCTAATTCCTGTTGGCCAAAACCCTGAAGACCCTAACGCTGGAGACGTTCTACAAACGGCCTTCTACTTTGACAAACATGGATAGCTACCCTCTAATAGTACACCTCCAATATATTTCATCATTTACACTACCTCATCATTTTTCTAAATCTTTATGTCTGTCGATAGACTGATGGGGGTAACTATATACTGAAGAGAAGGTCAGGTTTCCTCCTCTAGGAATCTTGCTCAGGACACCTCATTTGGAAAGAAATCTAGTGAAAATCATAGGATATCATTGAAGATGATCCCCAGTTCCCTTAAAAATATTCCCCATTTAGAGGGTTAGTATATTCTTCCTATTAAAGACCATCATCATGGAAGAAATGAATTCTGTATGGAACTCCTTCTCAATGTCATCCCATGTAATATCAGTATCCATCCTCTCCCCAAGGTAATGAGACAACCATTTAAATTATTCTCCATTCATATATATCACTACTAGTGAATCCTAGTACTCTATTGGATAGTGGATCAAAATGAAATAGATCAGTAGCTCCTCGATCCAACTCTTTATCTCCATATCCAACACCTTGTCCTCATACATTCCCAGAGTCTGCCGCTGGATGGTGCAAATCATCTTCTTCCAGTAGTCATCTTCCCCCTCTCAATCATCCCTACACTAATCAGCTAGGAAAACTGACTGGGCATCAACTTCTCCTAACACACATGGATGATTTTCGGGTGTCATAGCTGAATAAGTAAACAAGGAACTCCTAAGCTGAGTTTGTATAGAAATTTTCTTCTAAATTCCTTTTATCTATTTATTTATTTATAATTTTCAAAAAGCAAAGACACACAAGAACACAAGTCATTATTATTAATAACTATCCTAGGGTCTCTACCTTGAAATCAGTGTAGCCTCATATGGTCATTCAGTAGGTCCAGATTCTTTCCATCGTATCACGAGGGGGGGGGGCTAAAATCATGTTTCGTAGCTGGTATTCCCTAGCCAATATCACACACCACGATTTCCTAAAATTGTGTCCCAACCATCCCATGCAATTTTCACTATACCTAACTCGATACCCCAACCTCTCTCTCTCAAACCTATCATCCATGCCTCTGATACCATTTTTTCATGACCTGCCTTTGTCAAGATGTAGGAAGGGACTGTAAAGTGTCGCGTCCTTCCTTCCTCAAGGTGAAAGAGATATAATGACCTATGATCCCCTCCTTCAGTAGGCCCCAGAGCAACAACTAGAACCAAGGGTATATAATATCACATTATATGGAAGTAATTACCATATTTAGTTTGCAAGACAATAAGATAAGATGGTAAATCCCCTGAAACTCCAAATACTAAAGTAGAAATAAACCCAAAATCTATTCCCACATGCATGTACAAAAGTAATGCTAATACAAAGTACAAGAAATGTACCAAAACAAGTACCAAAAGAAAAATATAATATGCAACACCACATCAACGATCTCAACACCTGGGCTTGTAAAGTCCAACACGTTCCTCGAAGTCCTCCTGGAGACCAAACAATATTTTTTTTGACCAAGCGTGAGTATATAAGTATAATCTGTGGGAAAACTAAAGCTACTTGTGCACAAGTGGGGGGAACATACAAATTCCCTCATGAGAGAATAGTATAACCTCAAAGAACCTACCACGAAATACTAACAATCCCATCCTCACCAAGTCACACTCACCAAATAACGTGAGTCATGTAAAGTAGTAGTATAAGCACATTGGAATTTGGGTACACCACACCACTTTCCAACTAGTTAATTTCTCATTTTTAAGGGATAACGTCATTATTCTACCACTCTTCCAATATGATTACCCACTACCACAACTTTCTTGCACAAACCTAGGTCTAAAACAATAGGAAAACCCACATACAGACACTTGGTCCTCAATAATTTTGCCTCTCTCTTAAAGACACCAGAGCCTCATCCCGAAGACACATGAGAAACAACCCAGGCCCGCAAACACATAGGCCTATCATCCATAACAAGCCTCCCCAAAGGATATGGGACTTTGTTAATCCTCAATCCATTATAGCCTTCTTGTGTTTTCTCAAGTGGTATAAACCAGAATAGGGTATGAGGAAGAAATTCAGTAACTAGCCATCCATCCTCCCACCAGGTGGTTGGGAAAGAGACCACCCCCCTGAAATGTGTGTGTTTGGAACATTGTTCTCACAAAGTGTGGGGGTGTGTATATAAATAATAAGGAACTATATTTTATATTTTTAGTTAATTAAACAGTCAAACCATCCTATGGGTTTCATGCATCCAAAAAAATGAGCCCACTAGTACCTCTTTTCCTACTACACCTATATGCATAACCACACAATAGCCACTACCAATGAATAACCCAAACCCATTTCATTTAACCAATTTCCATTTATTAATTAATGGATTAAATTTTATTTATTCTAGACAAACCAAGCAACTACTAACACCAAACATTTCAAAACAACAAACAAAACTAGATTTGTTATCGCAATGAACAACCTATTCAACCACTGTAATCTATCATTATTCAAACTTATACCACACAATCCTTCTCTCACAGCTCGATCCCAAAACCCCACTACCCAAAAAATTCCATGATGTAGTCCCAAAACATACTTATTAATAACCACAATGTAGTCACACTAACCAATGTTGTTCGACTGCCATAAAACAAACAAAGTTAGGTCTCCAGCCTAAAAGTCTGTACATTCTACAATCAGTGAATCTCACAACCTAAGACTCCCACACACCAGACATATTTCCCCAAACACCAAACCCATAGAAACTACCAACAGACCACAACCCTACAACACACATTTCCCACAACCTTCTCATAGACCCAACTCCTTCTTTCACCCCTATACCCGTAATTGTGCTCCCAATAGTATACACAGACAACTCACACAAAAACCCAAACACAACATTTCTCTCAGCCATACCTATCAATATGATATATGTATATGCATATTTGGTAAATATATTTCATTAATTCACATGATAGATAGCATTGATCATACAAGTGCATTCATCATGGTGCATCCAATTCATGTAACCAATTGCATGTGTTTAAGAAGATTTATTACTATGACTGATTATCATATATCATGACAGAACCAAAGGAACACCACCAGTGTGAAAAAAATACAACCAACGTCCATGATTCTCAGAATGCATACAGCCACAATAATCCATAAACAAATAATGATAAAATATATAACACACGATCAACATAAATCCACACCCAACCAGTTATTTCATTACCATGTTATCTTTTATCACATTACATTCTAATTTATTTCTTATTTTAAGAAAATTATTAATCTTTAATTCATAAAGAATCATTAATAACCCCACCCTGCATAATGAAAAATTTAAGAGAATCAGAAGAAATCCATACCTAAAACAATATGTGACCAAAACTCCATATGTAGCTAGAACAGTGGATCACGTGAGCAGTAAAAATGAACTCCATAACAAGTAAGTTTGAGGGGATCTAGGATAGTTTCACTACTCATCTATGGAGGAAGACTCTAGTTTCAACAATAAGTAAATAAAAACCTACTAGGATGAGGAGATCACATATTTTATGATCCAGATACATTATTTAAGGAAGAATGGTTTCAAAATAAATTAAATATGAGATCATGGTCAAGATCACGCAGTTGGAGTATCTAAAATCCCCCAAAACATTAGTATATTAATGATATACTTAATATCCTAAAATTAATGTTAAAAACACACAAAAAAGGATTTAAACTTGTTTTATATCAAATAAGACATAAGAGGGGGGGATACAAAATTGGGACAATCTAGATAAATTGGAAATGAGTCATGAATAGGAGAGTCACCAATGATATGCCACTGATGGGTGAGCTACCGACATGAACTACTGACGTTGAGACACCAATGTTGATCTACTGACTCAATGACCTACCAATGCAATGACATATTGGCACGATGACCTACTGATTCCTTGACCTATCGACATAATAACCAAATGACGCCTCGACCTATCAACACCTTGACCGATAGACACACTAACATTCTAATGCACTAACATTCCATCACACTTGCATGAAGTCCAAATAACATGCAGATGCACTCAAATATATATACACTAACATTCTGTTGCACAGATGTGTAGATGCACTCACATGCTGACATTAATGCCCTAAGTCACTAATCGAAAAACTTTAAATTTTGACGACTCTTGAAATGAGCCACAATGACCTCCAAAAACACCTTAAATAGTAATTTTTTGTAGAGGGAAGGCCCATGGAAATCTAGGTTATTACATGATGAAAATTTCCACACCCTCTCAATCTTCCAAATCTATTTTCTCTACCATGATTAATGGACCTACTCTAAATCCTCATTTGGAGCCTATTCAGTGTAGAGTCTACCTAGTCCACATAAGAAAATTTTCATATGGCCCTCAGGCCTTGAGCTGGCCCAAATGCCAGGAGGTTGCTCGAAGTCCTTGGGTCTCTCGAAGGCCTTAATGGAATGATGACTAAACTTGTGGCCTAAAATCCCAAATATATGAATAGTTCTATCTCTTAAAGTATCACACATTAACTTCTAAAAAACATACTATATTAACATGTAAATATGTATCCACCCCTATTTGATCTCGGTTATCTTGGATGCACATACTGAGTCCTCAGAAACATGGCTAAGGCTCTTGTACCTTATACATTTGATTCAAAATGTACCATGGCGCACAACACCAACTAGTGGGCTGGGGGTTTTAAAAAAATCGACCGTTAATAAATTTAACAATTTCATTTTAGCGATGAACAACCCTAGTATAAGACCATGGATAATGTGTGAAGAAATTTTACAAAAAATATTAAAACCATAAATACACGATTAGATACTAAGTGGTATAATACATTTGATCATCGATTGGGATCTCTCCTACAATAATAAAAATTAAAATTCAAATAAATTTTACACACATTCATTGATATTTTATGGGAATGTTGATCATCAAATTCCTAGTGCAATCATGAAGATTTTATGATGCCTTTGATTCCCCTGATAATCACTACATCAATGTACCTATCATGCATGTGAGATAGCTCGATCTAATCACATATAATGAGAGTTTCTCTCTTTATAAAGTTGTATACTAGATGGTGTCTCTTATGTGATCACCATGAATATATTTTTTTGTGAGATATCCTCCTCTTATTTTTAGTGTAGTAGGAAATTATCCAAAAAGGTTGCACGAACCTCAAATAGTTAACACTCAATATAAATGATATATTACTACTACTATGATTAGTCCTAAATATCCGTTAAATTATTATCAAAATATTTTAATAAAATAAATATATTCTGTGATAATACATGATCCATTAAATTGAGTCTCCATTCTTATAAATATGTAATAAAACTTGAATATTTTAACCTAATATTTACTTATATAATATTTTCCAAGTATTTAAATTAAAACTTCATAATAATTTTTTTAAACAAAATTTATAAATACATTCAATGTAAATTATTTTTATCAGTAATGAGATGAATTTATTTATTCCATTGGTGATAGTACATCCTTGGACAATATCAGACCCTAGTGGTGGGTCATACAATGTCCTATATACCTACCAAACAGAATCAGGTATAGTCTGTAATATGCTATTGTGTGTGACCCTATGGGAATTATATAAATAGTAGTGAATAATATTCGTTGAAAAATATAAAATTCTATAAACCCATAATGGTCCCTAAAGAGATATGGAATAGTAAAACCAATGACAACCAACCTATTAACACACACTGTGTAATATATTCTCTTTTGCATTATATATCTCATAATGTAGGATTCACAACTGTGACATCATCCTTTTTCATTATTATTTTTTAATATAACTGGAAGGGTTTAACCTTAACTACCATGGATATTAATTTTTGTATATACTTCCAACCTGATCAAGCATGCCTATGATATATAACTTCCTAAAATGACAAGATAAAAATTAGATCTTGATCATTCAATGAATTCCATACAACTAAATATGTACCCAACACAAGCTACATACCCATGATTTCATTATAATAGATTATTCCTTGCATAAAACAATTCATTCAAAAGGAAAAGAAGGGTAATTAGCTCTTATTAGGAGACCAATAAACATGTTCACAGATAATAACATCCAATGACAATTAATTCATTGGGTGTTACTGTTGGTGGTTCCTTCTTCATGACCTCAACTACATGAGATAACCTATTGTGAATATATTAAGAAGAGGAATCAATTTGTATGATCCCCTAACACCATATAGTCAAACATATATTATTTACAATTAGTATGGTGTTTCTTGACCATATATACTTTATTTTAGACCATAGATAATGTATCGTGAGGTTATAATTAAATCTTGGGATCTGAAATAACTTTTTATAAGTAAATTAATATCTGATATTACAATTAAATAATGGAATTAAAAAATTTTGTACTATAATGGTATGAATATATCATAATAATTTAACTATATACGTTAAATGGTAATAAAAAGTACTATTTAATTTGGTTCTATGGAAACTACTGTTAAAGAACTCTAAATTTCACTAGAACAATCATTCTAACAACCCATGTTTTCTCCCACATGATAAAGATCAGGTTAATGTTTATTCGCTTCTTTAACTGGTTGGTTTTCCATGTTTCCACTATGTGATAATTCTATTCTGGGTAACCTCATCAAATTGAGTAAAACATCTCAAGAGATGGTATCCAAGATTATATTAATTTATTCCATTATCATAACATAATATGTAGTCTTATAATAAAAAATCACAATTTGTATTGTGAAAATACTTTAATTTCTTGGTATGATTCCTAGTACTAGAAAAAATCATTACATTTAATAGCTTCTCGGATTCCTCATAAGTCGTAGTGTACTCTGTATTTGTAGGTATGAATTCCATTTGATATTATGAGCTTCTCTCTCTCAACAACATAGCCTAACTACACTATTATATCAAATTAATCTAAAGAAAACTATTTTTCGTTCCATCAAATCTAGAATATATTCCATTCCACTTACCATGTACATACTTTTTTTACTTCCCAAAGTAGATTTAAATAATACCAAGTACTTCGTTTATAGTTCTCATAGATATAACTGATATTTTCCAATTAAAAATTATATTTTTGAAATATTAATCCCTTTACATGTCATGGAATATGTATTTGATTCATCTTAAAATCATATGGAATTAAAATCACTAATTTAATCTCATTATATGCCCAATATTGTCTACTTTAAAGGATTTATTCCATGTGACATTGGTAACTATTAACCCTTTAATTGATCCAACATATATTTTTTAATACAATTATATTATATATACGATTTACTCGGTCTATGAAACCATTATATCTACCTGAAAAAATCTTTTTTCTCTTGAATATAGGTTTCTAATTTATGTCAATCATTAATGTATTTCATACAATCTGTTCATAACTATCTATAATATGAATAGACTTTCCATATACATTTGAACTTATTTTTCATAGAAAATAATGACTCTCCCACTAATGTCTAGTAGAAACATATATAATATTAATTCTAAATGAATATTTTATTATCTAGTCGCATTATTTTATCACGACCCGTCCCCCGAGGCCCGTGTCCGGACTACCCCAAGCCCACATTACATAGACTAGGGTCAGGTGACTAGCACCAAAGGCATACATCCCTAAAACCGGGATGGCATTTCCATTAGAAATTATAAACACAAAATAGAGTAGCTGGAAGAAATACACTATGTAAAATTGAATATAAAAGAAGTGATGAAAAATAAAGGGTCCAGAAATACATGCCCAATAGTAAAGTACAACTACAACTAAAAAGGGACAAAAATAGTTGAAATGCGTAAAGAAGCTCCTACATCATCCGCCACTGATCCTACCTGAAGGGTAGGTACAAAGAGATTGCATAGCACTCCACGTCTTTCCGTCTCCTACGTGTATCATCATGCCGTTTGGTTCACCTCCGGGTACCGTCTAGTCCTCGTACACTCAACCTCGGTCATCGCTACCCATTGTCTACATCAAACCTAATGAGGTGCGGGCATAGCCCGTGATGGGGTGAGTATAACAATACTCAATATGGACCCCAAGTCCCTAAAGGTATCAAAAAATAAAACAAGGATAAACCACAAAGTAAGAAAAAAAAAGAAACCACAGTTCGGTATATTCCCATACGTATACCTATGTTATCAAGTAATCCATGTCAATCATGAGGTAAACTCAAAAGATAATGACTCTGCTCAACCATGATTTTTATTCACATTGTCAAAACTTGGGCAACTATAGAACTCCTCCTCTGTCGAGTACAGTGGGCCTGCCACCACAACCAGGCACTGCCCACTAACCATGGAATACTGATGTACTCCTCATGTCGAGTATCATGGGTCTGCTGCGCTCACACAGAAGTGCTCCCCACTGTGGGTCTGCCACCAACAACCAGGAGCACCCCCTAATAGCCTGCAGTGGTACTCATCCTATCGAGTATCGTGGGTTTACCGCCAACTACAAGTGATCCTCCACCGTGGGTCTACCTCCAACTACTAGGCGCTCCCAACTGGGCTAGTCTAATCACTCTATGTCGAATCAGTCAAGCAGTTGGCACGTCTCAGCCATCAAATAGGTCTTTGTACTCCACTCGCTCATCTCTGGGAGGGTCTGCTACAATAGGTACAAGTCGATTATCCAACTGTCATGATTTCCCACGTAAAAGTATCTCAAAGGTCCACCTCATCATAGGGGTCTCAACGCAATAGACGACACATCAATCAGACACCCGGTCATTTAGTTATAAGCTTTTTTCTCCCGGGGGCGCGATTGGATTTTTGTACGATCCATCCTAAACGCATCTCATCATTACCCCGAACTCTAGTGTGGTATACTCAAAGGGACCGTCGTGGACTAAGAAAACCAGTGCCACTGATTGTTCATCAAAATGGTAGTCTGGTGCCAAAGATATGACCAAAGAATGTAATTGACAGTACTGTGCCCGGGTCTGGTCTGACACAGTCGAACCGACTCGGCCCAACCTAATATGGGCCGACCTGGTTTGACCTATTTGGTTTGGCCTGACCCAATAGGTGGGCAAGTCTGTTAGGTTTGGCCTGGATACCTGGGCCCGGCCTAGTGGACTGTGATGGCGGTTCATCCTAGAGGTCGTCACGTAGGTGGCTCGGCCCGGAGGCCGGGGCCGGTTCAGCCAGCACCACGTAGGGTGCAGCTTGGGTGGCTCGGCCCGGAAAGCCATGCCTTTACTGCCAGCGATGCCATGAGGGATGTCTCTGGCCGGCTTGGGAGACCAGTGCGGCTTGGATGGCTCGACCAGGTACCGGGGTGTAGCCCGAGTAGGCTGGGTGGCGACCGGGAAGGCCGGGCGGTGCCTTGGGAAGGCTGGAAGGGCGCCGGGTAGGATGCAGGTACGGAGCACGGGGCACGGGTAAGGCGGCCAGGAGGAGCCCAGGCAGACCGCACTGGGCGCGTGGAGGGCGTCGAGTAGAGCGGTTGGGAGGGCGATGGGAATGCTGCGTGGGACGCGGCAGAGTGCTGGGCAGGCCGCACAGGGCGTGGGCAAGCCACACCGGGTGATGGCACGACGCAGGCAGAACGCAGGTAGGTTGCGGACAGGTGGGCCGGTGGCTGGTGGCAGCAAGGCAGGCCAGTTCGACGCGGCTCGGGCCGGCTTGGGCCAACAGTGTTCGGTCGGGAACACCGGTCAGCCGCGGGGGCAGCGCAGTTTGCATAGTCTGTGGGTAGCACGACCTCAATTGTTTTCACCTTCATCACCTCATTGCCGCTTCGAAGAACACCACATGATAGAAAAATTGACGGAGGATGTTGGTCCATGTTAGGTTGGCACACATCCTCTGTGTTTAAGGTGGTATAAATTGGTTAATTAATAAAATAAGATGAACAACAATTTATTACATCACTTTTCATCGATTCACCTCAATATGATATGAAGAATAAATGAAATGATTCAACATGCAATAACCCCAACCTATATTGTTGGTCATCGATGGTGAAGTCGCGGTAAGAAGATGCAGTCATCATTCATCGCTTCTTCCGCACAATTCCACTTATGAGTTCCCACAATGGTTGTGTAAGTGGCTTCATGTCGGTAGGTGTCCTGGGAAGAAGTCGAAGAAGGATCATTGCCAGTGATCTTGTTGGAAGAACGAATTCTTAGTTATTCGTTAGTAGGATTCTATCTTCTCCATATAATCCTCTTCCCAACTTCCACCCAAATGAGAAATTAAAATAACAGAAGAAAGAGTTTATCTATTATTTTGTTTTCACAACAATTCAAATTGGAGAATTAATTTTAAGAGGCTCCCCCAAATTAATTCACTAGTGTTGGCATGAATTAATTAGGGTATATTGGAATAGAATAAATGTTTGGGGATTTTTCTCCACTAAGTTGGGGGGGGGGGGGGGGTTTCTCCCCATTTATTGGAGAGTTTAGGAATCAAGAGGCTCTTTCTCATTAATGAGGTAGAGTTGAGAGGTTTTCTTCTCCTCCTAATAATAAGGGGTTAAGCCCTTTGTGGTCCCCACCAAATTAATCCTCTCATGGGAGGTTTAGTTCAGGTGGGCCCCACCACCATAACCTCTCATGGGATGTTAAGGTGTGGTGGCCCCACCTCTAACCTCTATGAGGAGGTTTTAACCACCACACACGAAATGGAAGCTCAAATAAAATAAAGTGTTGGAACACTTTATTTTATTATTATTTTTTAAGAAATCTCAAAAATTAACTTCTATCTTTGACTCACATCCGTCGAAGTGAAAGTATTCTTAATCGAATACCAGCGCTGCGAGATCAACGGTGCCTTCAAATTTCTATTCCGATCACCTCTTAAAAATTTATAAAATCTTACTCGTACATTTACTGAACATACACAAAAAAACATCAGAAATAGATTCCCGGCACACCGGGCCTCGGAATCAAGCGCCATAAATTTTTGCAGACTCATAAAATTCAAATGGATTTTAGAAAAAAAATTCCACTGAATTTCTGGATCTTGACAAATTTATTCATAAACAATAATTTATTATCTTTCCACCCTATTGGAATTATAGGATGTCCTCATCCATTTCTGGTTGTGCCAAAAGGACACCATCGATGACTAGTGGTAATTACATCAGGTGAAAAATAATATGATCATATATATTACATATTAATATTATAATTTATATGGATTTAGTAATATTGACATGGTCTTACCAATCAGGATTTATTATTACTACACTTGTACCATCCATGTATCATCACATTTGAATAAAAACAATAGTATTCAATATAATAATCCCCATTTCAATTTGACACATTGAATTCGCCTTTTAATTTTAATTGAAGCAATAAATTATAGTATATTTTCATATACTAGTTACTTGTAGGTATTATAATTTACAATGAATAGTTTATCAACGACAATTGTGAATATAAAACCCATACTATGGTGTTAACCTTAATATGCAATAAGTGTCTCTAGAACATTCTTATTTCACATTCTCTTATGGATCATGTTATTATTACAATTATTTTTTCCTATCTAGAATTGAAATAACACAATATAATCTTTCTCCCACTATCTGAAGTAGAGATCTGGACCCTTATATAACAATGTAGTCATTAATTTTTTATATCACTTTTCTATATTGTAGATTTATGAAATTTCATAAGATAATTTTAGTATAATTACTTTTGATATACATTTTTTTTTCTTGAAACATGTTTTTAATATCTTAAAAACCCTTTCCACAGACACACATGTTCATATTACATTACGGCTTTCCATCATGTTATAAATCATATGATATCGATTTATTATAATAATTTGTGTGTTGTTATATGATATATCCATTATTTTCGAATCACATATCGAAATATAATGAATGTTTCTGCATGTTACAACATTGATACAAAAAACATAAAAACTATAATGCATTAAATAGTGTTATGTAATTTCTCGACACAACATTATTTTCAACTATGTCAACAGGTATGATTTATCCTCGAACCTCGTGAATTTCATCAATTCAATGATATGGATAAGGTAATGTGTGTTTTATAATTACTTCATTCTATATTATCTTGATCGATGAATGCTTGGTCATGAAATTATTCGACATGATCTCCCAAAGTAACATAAATATTCTAGACATGAAAACTTGAAACATCATTTCATATTCTATTATAACTCAAAAGAATCTAATGATGCAATTTTAGAAATATCTTACACTTAGAATAGTCCAAGAACTTATGTAGACCTAATTCAAAAAGATTTTGGAATACCTTTATTTCTAATGGTTTCCTTATGCTAAAATATATATGTATATATGTTGACAATACCTAATCTGTTCAACTATACATAGTTTAAATACCAAACTAGTTACATACTTGATGTCCAAATATATTTTTTCATGAAATGTAATTAACATTCCACAAAATTGTATATAAGTATTAAATTTTAAATTCCTATGGTATTTTCTATGATTCAATCATCACATAGCTCATGGTTATGTATGATACACCATAAACAACATTTATTCCTAATATTTGAATAATGTATCATTGTGTCCAATGGACTTGGGAGATTAATGTTTTGTTAACACTCAATAATAGATATACCATAATCATTTACATGGATATATATAAGTTGTGTGCATCTCACCGCTAACTTTGGAATCACTTTTTTCATCACTTCGATTATATAACTTACTTATAGTTATGTTTCTATACTTACGTGATTACTAAATTTAAATACACATATATTCTATGTATATTTTATATAATAACCAAAAATTAATACTGAAACATACATACTTGATGAATATTTATATAATAATAAGTGAATCCTCTCTTATTCAATTCAGGTCACTAATTTTAACTTTTTTCAAATTATTTCATGATATGAAGACCAAATAACCCTTGGTTCATAACACATTCTATAAAGGATGTTGTGAATGTTACTTTGGTGTGCGACTATACATTTTGATTTTCTCATTGCCTTCCAATTTGTTAAATTTTTCAAAACAAAATTTTAATCTTTATTTTATTTTCTTTTTGATTGATAAACATTATATAGAAGGTAATGATGTTTTTTCTACATACTTTATTTTATAATATTAAATCTAATTAAGAGAAAATGGATGAAGATTATATGGGAATGGGTTTTTTGTAAGGACCATGATATGCCTTATAATTTACAAATTTATAGTTTAATCTTCACATTCATATTATGCTTTATATTCTCCTTACAATGTTCTCTAAGAAGATATTACATGTAATATCATCCTGTTCCCAATGTAGTGACCACAATTGAAAACAAATGTTGATTATACGATAATGACATGACCGTACTATTTTCTATAAATGAGTATCCTAAATGATATTTTACACCCTCTCTTTATGAGGTGGCTTAATACTTATAGGGACAAAAGAACCAGGAATTTTCTGTATTTATGAATTGTAAAAAATCACATGTACCACCCATAGAAATTTGTGCTAGTTTGGAAAATTAATTTGTAAAATATGTATCATTGTGTATCTTACCACATTAATGTATATTTATTAAAAAATAAAATATACTTGATTTGTAATTTTTATCTTCCTTACTAATTTAGACATTGATGATTATTTAATTAAATCATTCAATATCTTCCACTATTTTACAAAATTCTGAGAACCCTATATACTATAATAAGAAACTTCTATCAAAATAGTATTCTAATTTAAAGGATCCTAGAAAAAATCACTCATATCCTCCAAGATATGGATATACCACTACATAGAGAGTTCAATTTATGTATTTGAAAGGTATATCACATTAACTAGTAGTTCTTGGAAATGTTGAGTGAAGTCCCATCTTCGTTGAATCATAACCTTGATTCCATCAATATGCTACCTATAATGTGATATAAAGTTATCTATTTTAAATACATACACCTTAAATTATTTATGTTAACTGATCATCATCATATGAACTCCTAAATAGTAAGAGGTACACTTAGCTAAGGCTGACAGAGCAGTTTGAACATTTGTTTTTGTTCAAATTCAAATGATGGATTGTGATCAAGACTTAATATTTTTTAAGGTTTTATATTATTAAATGATGAGATGAAAAAAATATATTTAGTAATCATTTACTACATGATAACACTCAAAAATAAATATGAAATATATAGAAAAAATATCCATAATGTCACATGCTCAATTTATCTATCCATGCATGCTTGTTATTTGTTGTGATCGCGTATAAAATAAAAATACAATGAATAACAAACCATGAATAAATAAACAGATGACATGATCATGATCTGATAATAATGGTTGATTCATTGAGTTCATAATGGATCAACCAATACCATAGGGGTAACCCCTTGAGGTACATAACTTGTTCCTTGAGTTGTAGAAATTTACCATCCAATGTGTCATACTCTTGTCTTGTGTATCATCAAAACTCAGAATGAAGTATGTCACATATCATATTATTCATTATACTAAAATACTCGCATTTAGGATTAAGGGTCTTGGGAGTACAAAATCCTACTGATAAAATTGATAGGTTTCCCCTTATAAATTGAATGACATAGACAACTCACAGAACATAATATATTAATCTCATTATTACCAATCATTCATTGTAATAATTAATTAAATAAATAAACATGAGACAAACATTGGGAGGCCTATGGTTCATGATCATTAAATATAAATTAGTATTATGTATTAAAGTTAAATTCAAAATTAATTACTATTGAAATAAATAAATTTTCAAGGTGTTTTGATGAATTAAAAATTCACACTTATTTTTAATTAAATATTTATGTCATTTGGGCCCATTAATTAACATAATTTAAATGAAAAATAAAATTCAATAAAAGATATATTTTAACACTAAAAATAAAATCATTTTACCCAAAATAAAAAAATTATGTTTCTAAATCAGAAATTAAAATTATTTATTTTAATTTAAATCCATAAAATATAAATAATTTAAAGAAAATTATGATTCTATAATATTAAACGGCCTAAAAACCCCAAGAAGACCTTCTGTGGATTAGGTAAAACCCACTCATTCCGATTTGGACCAATTATTACTACATTCAGGGGTGTTCTAGACTACGATTCCCCTTCCATGCCCATTACACGTTGGGAAAATCCGACTCAAGCTATTTTAGGGAAAATACAGTCTGTTGAGAGGATATTGGGGAGAACCTCGGGCCCTAAGGGTTTCTCAAAGGCCTGAACATGTCAAATATAGAAGGTTGAGGGATTGAAACTAGTTTCCTTGGATTTCTTGATGAGGGTGGCCCATGGGGGGTAGAGTGTTGGGCTGGGAGGAAATAAGGGCAACATCCAGGAAAATGGTGGTGGCGATCAAGTCAGTCAGAACTCCTGGGGATCAGCACCAAGGTGGTGCTTGATGGGTGAGGCCAAGGGCCCAACCAATATAGTAAAATGACATCATGGGGAGAATTATTGATGGGTGGATGAGGTCACTGAAGGATGCCCCAAACCAAGGGGTATCCATCTATCTGCTAGCGGGTCACACTAGGGAGGAAGGAGCCTCGAGGGCTCGACACGGTGTAGAAGGTAGATTGTAGTTGGTTGGAGAACACCACAAATGGTGAGGATATTTTTCCTAGATAATTTTACCTTATTTGATAGATATTTATGGTCTTTATTGGGGAGTAACTCATGGGGAGATTAGTGACAGATTGGTTTTCCAATCCATATGACAACCTTTTTTATTAACATTGTTGTCCCCCCAAAAGGAACCATATTTTTTCAAGTCTTCCAACCATGTATTTTTATTGATAATATTAATTTATCATCCTAAAAATAAGGAATTGGATATAAAAAATTATATTAAAATACTCATTAATATTAAAATATCTAATGGACAAAAATTATGATTCTCGTGACTATAATCCCCCCAGTGATTGGGTTCACCGGAACTCGCCTCCAAAAGATAGGTCGTTAAGTTATAATAATGCATGTATTAAAAAAATTAATAAAAATTAATTAGTAAAAGTGAATCATAAATATGAATTTAAAACAATGTATGATCAGAACTTTTTCATCTATCCATTGATTAAACTACCATCTATGATGTGGGGACAATAATTATGTCCTCTGGAAATGTAAATGAAAATATAATTTCTCCTTGGATTAAAATATTCATATATCCCTCTAATAGAAATTGATGGAACCATTGTATGCAGTCGAGGTTTTTGGGATATGAATTGTATAGAATTCACCAGAGATTGGAGTAATAATGTCATCTCCCATGATACACACCCCCAATATAATCCCAAGTATTATGCAGGAATAAATTTAATCATAAATATTATTACCATAAATACCTAGTTAGATGCAAAGATTTTATTCACTTATGATCATCTATAGTTATCATTGATCAATGAATCAGAATTAAAATTCATTTAATTCATCCATACATGTTTTAAAAATCTACAAGAGAAAATATTATAGAATTCTAGGTGATAACATTAAGATTTAGTGATGCCTTCAATGCCCCTGATGATCAATATATCAAGGCACATTTGATGAATGTAGGATACCTCAATATGATCACTTGGATTGAGAGTTTATCTCTATATACAATGGAATATGTGAGAGAGTCCCAAAAATTCCTTCTATGAATATTGTGTTGGAAGAGACTCTCCTCATATTTGAAGTATATTAGAAAAATTACCAAGAATGGATCCCTAATGACTAATGTTTTTTCACATTATATAAACTATATATTATGATTACTGTTCTATGTCATAAATATTATATATATTATAATAATATTAAAATAATAAAAAAATGTGTTCTGTGATAACACCCAATCCATTAACTCAAATCGTCATTCCTAGATTTATTAAATGAACTTTGAATATATTAATATAATATTCATTCATATAATAAATTCCATATATTTACATCAAAACAATTAAAGTCATTTAGTATATAAATGTAATGAAATTTATTCTTAACTTGAACAATAATAATTTATTTATTCCTTTCGGGATCATACATCCTTGCACATATATTAGAATGCAATGATGGGGCCCACCGTGTCTAATAAACATATTTAAATGAATATGGAGAATTCTTGAAGACATTATTGTGTTTTAACCTCTAGGACCTTATCTCGATATTATTGAAAAATATTCACTGACCAAGATCAAAGGCTATAAATCCATAAAGGAACCTAAAAAGATAAGTTATTATCATAGAAATGAAAACTATCCTTAAAATGTGACATATTTAATATAATAAATTTTTCTTTAGATATATCATAAATAAGGTTTCACACCCATGTCATCTTCATTTATTTTATTGCTTATTTTTGAACTAAATGGATGGTTTTACCCTTAAAAACCATTGAATTGGATTTAAGAATGAACTACAATCATGATCAACTAGACCAAAGATATATATCTTCTTAAAAATAGAAGCAAAAAATTAAATCTTGATCATTTAACCAAGTCTTTACCACCAATGATGTACTGATCACAAGTTACCTCACCATGATTTCATTATCTTCATTATTTATTCTTCCATAAAAGTACGTGATAAAATAGAAAACACTAGTAATGTTCTAAAATCAAGAGACCAATACCTATGTCTATTAATCGGAACATCCAATGACACCTGAAACATGTCTTGTTCTTATTAGAGAGTCTATTATCAAGATCTCAAGTGTGAACATGATCAGAACATTTCTCAAGGCTTGTGAGCCCCTAGTAAAAGATATTTAGTCATCTACATATTCAACTGATTATGATGTATCTAGAACATATTAAATTTATTTATTCTTAATTTCATGTTATCTTGTTTTTCTAATTATTGCATAGGGTTTTTTATAACCTTTGGATGTGATAATTTTTCTATAGAAATTACCATTAAACAGTTGTTGTAGAAATGTCTAAACAATATTTTTTAGAATAAATCATTCATATCAAACTATATAAATGGAACAATAATAAAAAATAATATCCATGTTGGGTATCAGGAACACACTATTACAAAAAATTCCACATTCCAAAATAATGACTACTTAATGAATGAAAAATATTTTGAAACACTTAATAATCATGAATCTGGATATGAATTGATTTTTGAGTTTATGTAAAAAAATTCATAGTTTGAATATTTTATGATGTAAAAATGGAGTTTATCTTTTCATCATAACTTTATGATCATCATATGATATTATGATTGATATCACCAATTATTACACTTATTAAAAATTTGAGCCAACAATTTTTTATGATTTATTTTCCAACATTTTTTGTTGGTTTATTATCATGATATTGATCTAATCATACTAGTATAATGATAATTATAAGATAACATGAAGGTCATTTCCTAAATATAATATTATGTATTTAGTCAATAAAGAAACTAAACCATTTTATTACTCGAGGAAGTAAATGTTTTCTATGTATTTATTATTAATCGAGATTAGGTAGTGTTTTTATTTGTTATTCATAGGTAACATAAATTATTATTGGATGCTGGTTAGATAATATTAGAAATTATTTTATCCGATATTAGATTAATAGAAAATTTTATAGCCAATTATGATGTAAATTTGATAATGGATGAACCTAAATTTTCATGCATGGATATGATGGTGTACTAAATTTCAAATCGCACAAATGGTTTTCTTTTGATTTCATACTTAGTTTAATTTTTCTCAATAAATATGTTATCTATTTTTAGATTCATTCAATAGCCAGAACCATGATGAATCTAGATATATATGAATTTTAGGACAATAAAATGACCATGTTAATGATAACTAAAATCTATTTAGATATGGTTTGTAATATATAGTGTATATGATAACTTTACTCTCTCAAATTTCGAGTAATAATGTGAACCATGATGATCTTCCAAATTTACTAAGAAATGAGGTACATTCCATTGAGTCTTTTATGAGATGACCTATACCAATATTCTTTATGTCTTCTGATCCACAATATTACATATAATGGATCAATGTGATGGAAATTATATTTCATGATATTCAGTTTCCCAATAATGAGAAGGTTTTATTTTAAGTATATCACATAGAATGTGGGGTTTTTTAAGGGAAAACTCTTATCAGTAATATAATTAAAACTAAATATATAAACACCATGTATTTTGAGGATTTTATAACAATACATCCCAATAAATACAATCCTTGAACTCTTATTACTATGATTAAAATAGAATTTATAGAAATGAAATAGAATCGTAAGCAATACATTTGTACCTCTAAATAAATATATACAATAAATTTATCACATAATTTTTTTCTTTATAAAAAACCTTACAATTAAAAAAGGTTGATTTATTACTCTCTAGAAATTATTCCTTTAAAATGACATATCAATAAGATAATTTTTTTATGAATACATAATTAAAAGGTCTCTAATTCTATAAATGGATAGTGGTAACTCCTTTTAATCTTTTGGTTTTAATGATAAAAATATAAAAATAGAGATTCATGATACTCAAATGGTAAATCCCATTAAGGAATGATATTCCAACAACTTACATACTGTCAATACTTTAGAAAAGGAACAATACATGTTTTTCAAGGAACTGGGAAATTTTTCAATTGTGGAATGGCTAGACATCAGAATTTTAATTCTCAATTGGCCTTGAAAATGTCGGAAAATGAAGAAAAGGCGGGGAAGTATTCAATAAATGACGTTAAATGATGTAGATGAAGTAATCCTGATAACTATGTAAATAAATTTCAAAATATAATAGAACATGATTATGGGAGGCCTCATAAACAACCTCATAAGAATGATAAATGGAATACATTTACAATCACAACATAAATGGGTCATGAGAAATATGTGGTGAATGGGAAACTTACAACCCCTCTTTAAATACAAATGTCTTATTTGATTAGTTCTATGAATACTCTTTTAAGTACAAATAATTTTCAAATGTATCACATCGCCACCTCAATGAGTAGATGTTGAGAAAGGAGTAAATACTTTTCATTTTATAGTGATCTCATATCTTGTCCATAGCTCATCACTGAAAATTTATTTATGTATGTGATTAAAAAAATCATGGGACTATACCTCTAGTCTAATTTATATGATTTTTGAATCGATTGACCCTCATAATATTGATCCCATATCAATTACCAATGTTGGTAAGTCACATTTTATATTATAAACTGAACTAGGATCAATTTTCAATGTTTGGATGATTATGAAAATCCAATGAATATTAAATCTAACGTATGCTCCCTATGTTGTTTTCATGATGGATTATTTTGTAAAATGTTTAAAGAACACACAATATAAATGATATTCCAACTATTTATTATAATTCTAATGTATTTCAGGAATATATTCCTAGAATTGTATGTATTCATGAATTATTATTTTCTAAATAATTAATTCATGTTTTATACCTATTTCAATGAATCATTATATCAAAGACTCATTTGTGTTGTATAAATTGAATAATAAACTCCAATAGAATCTTAATTAAGGACTCATGTGGGTTAGTGTGTCAAGAATGGATGAAATTTCTATTTTTATTAAGAATACAGATGTATCATGTCTTCTTTACCATGACTCTAATGAAAATAACAATATCACTATTTAGAACATGTATCTTTTTACCCATATTTATGTCTTGTTTGATAAATTTTATAGATATAAATAAATTTCAATGATATAACATCATTCTATATATCATCATTTAGGGTCCAAGAAGGATGATATACCAAATAAAATCTTTTATATGATTTATGTGCATTATGAGTTTATATTAATTATATTTCAACTCTACGAATTACCATTATAACTGTGTGGATATAATGAATATTGACATTAATGAATTCCATGAGTATTTTGTGGTAGAATTTATAGATTATATTCCAATATTTTAATGGAGGAAGGACGAGATTGTATATCATTTGAAGATTGTTTTGATGAAAATAAGGATGGATAATTTTTATGACAATTTTACCAAATGTGAATTCGGTCTTCAAAAGGTTTCATTCAAGGGTCATATAATCTCAATCTAGTATATATTGGTGGATCATCCAAAATCCAAATTTATTGAATAATATACCAAGTTAACAATGATGAATAATAAATTGTTTTCATTGTATGGTAAGATACTAACAATGAATTCTGATTAATTTATAATGGATATCAGATTCAGTGATAAAGTTAACCAATAAAGGAGAAAATTAATTTTAAATAGATGAATGTGAGGATATTTTAAAGTAACTGAAAAGAAGTTTGGATTGAAAATTTTATCTCACACTACCCTTATAGTAGATATGGTTTTTTATCTATATTTATTCTTCATGTTAGGAATAGATATGTGTAAATATAAAAAATGATGTAGTCGTAGCTTATGCATCCTAACAATTTAATGTTAAAGATAAAAATATCCAAACATACAAATTTGAGCATGCATGACAAATTTTTTAATTATATAAATAATGGATAAAATTTTATTGGGAAATTTTTGAAATATATACTTATTATAAAATATCATAGAATACATTTACATATACTGAGATGAATATTATCAAAATATAATGGTTGGAGTAGAATAATGATTATGAAATATCAATATATTACCGTCTTATAATGGTGAAAAAGGGGGATAATGAATGATGTAAGAATTACCTTGTTGTTTTTTCTATGGTTATGATATTATAAGATTTTATAATTATGAAACTTATAATGATTGAATATAAAACTGTGAGTATTGAGGGAACACCATATCTTTTATAAATAAATGTTCATATATCTAAACATTAAAATGTTGAAAAGGTGTCGATGGAGAATGTGGAAATATAAAAGATGTATATAAATATTATTCAGTTCTAATATGATAGTGATGGATAGATATGGTTTATACAACCATAACTATACCCGATTAAAAAATTTATAAATAAGGAGTTGTTAGAGGAAGCTCATAGTTAATCACTATTTATTCATCTTTGAATATAATTATGTATAATGATTAAAAATATTTCTTCTGGTGGGACACCCTGAAAATGGATATTGCAGATTATATATCTCAATGATTGGTTTATTAAATTTTAAAGGCTAACAGATAGAATTTCCATGGGGTGTTAGAACCATTACCCACACCAGAAAAAACACTATACATAACATAGGATTTTACTTTTAAACTCCCCAATAATGTTATGGGAATGAGGATAACTAGGTTGAAATTGACCACCTTTTGAAATCATGATTTTCTCATATCATTTGAGAAACTCTATCTCTATATTAGTTATTATGATAAATATTAAGGAAGTAGAAATGTATATGGATTCCAATAATATTTTTCTTTATACTGGGATTAGAAGTTTACATTGATGTTTGGTAGAAGTCTTCAGTATGATTTGATTAAAATATAGAAATTTGGAATTACATATCATGCTCAAATATATGATCAATATTATAAGAATGTTAAAATACAAAATGATATACCTAGATAACGATCTATGGATTCTATATTTGTTTCGGATCAATAACTTACTTTGGTACCAATTTCTTACAATAATAGCTTCAAATAGAGATTTTAGATGGATATTTGTGAATAACTATATGGAAGGTAGTTTAGAACACCAATGTTTTTGGATAAAGTTTGAAAAAATATATCTTATTTTTTCAATGAGTTGATAAAATATTAGAGAAGGATAGATATATTCAACTGTGAATTAGGATATCTCAGAGTAAACCGATGTTTTATTCTTACAACAATCAATGATATCTATTGTTAAAATATTGTGATATGATGTTACTATGAATATGTCTTTGTAATAATGTTGTGTCATTTTCAAAGAATGTAAATTTGATCCATAGATATAACAGTCCCTTAAATATTTATGATCAGATCATGAAAGAATCAAAACACTTGGTTTTTGCACCCAACCTCTTCGAAGGTCATGATTTTATCTATGTATCTTTAATAAAAAAAGGTCCAACATAATTCTATAAATCTACTGAACACATAATTAATACCAATAGATTATAATATCTTTATAAGGACCAATCCCTATATATTATTTATTGAAGATTGACTATACTATGAAAAAACTCCACTCATTTGGTAAATTTATTGCCGTTAAAATATAAACTATTTAATGTTATGTGGGAACTCAGGGACGTGATAAGGACTAATTATTCTCAATTATTTATATAAAAGTGGAATAATATCAATTGTTAAATTTTGAAAATATGTTAGAATGGAACACATCATCATTTATGATATTTTACTCATTAATTAAAATTAAATTATTTGATTCCAATATTTATATGAAACAATAGCTTTAAATAAACTACAATAAATAATAAATTTATTATCATTTTATGTAACACCTATTAATTAACTATTAGGATCATATGTAAAAATACAAATTACTAAATTATGAAAAAAAAATTATTTATATATAAAAAAAATTCAATGGTTATAAATACATGTTATTTTATAAATGCATATAATTTTATGATATTTAGAAAAAGGAATTCTTTAATGAAATAAATGTGTTCTTCATAGTTAATTAAATTAAAAACATTTCATTATTGATTTAAGAAATATCTATATTATATTTTCTATAAAATATAATTATCATTCATCCAAGGGTTTTAATTGGAATGGGAGAATAATAAATATATTTGTATGTGTAGAAAATCTATTTAATAAAAATGGTTTTTATTATGTATTACACACATAGGTTAAGGTGGGTAGAAATTATAGAATAAGCTTTTGCAGACCAACTGACTAACTGGTGGTCTTCCTAGTATCTTATGCTCACTACCAAAATCCATTATCCTATTGGGGGAATTTGGAAGGATTTTTTAATTTGGTGAGATTTTTAAATTCCCCAAATCTATATATATTACATACTATCTTCTTTCTTATCCTCACTCTAATAAGGTGATTATTGGGTTTCTTTATTGTAGATTTTATCTGACATTCCTTCATTTATTGTGGAATTTTATATGTCATTAAATGTGGTTGATTCCTATATGTTTATCTAAACTCACATTTTTAAATCGTGTTTTCTCATAATTTCTTATTATTTTAATGGTATAATGATTAATTTAGGGTTTTCTTAATGGAACAAGTTCTTCAGGCTTGAAACAAGAATTAATTCTTCAAAATTATTATTTTTTATGCTTATGGTTTGATGGAAAAGAATTTTTATGGAATTTGTATAAGATTATATTCCTTGATTTCATTAGTTTTTTTTTGTGTAGCCTAATGAATCCTATGATTTAAAATTTATATTTATCATGTGAGTTCTTTATCAAAGAAAGAGGATCCATAGGGATGTATTACATTTTTTTACCATGGGAACAATGAAGGAATTTCTTATGTTAGTAATACATGTAGGTAACTATGAATACAATTTTAGGCCTCAAAATCATTATTCATGATTAGATGATGATAATGATTCTATAAAATTTTACATATGAATTTTGGTACCGAATCCGCTAGAATGTTCACTATTTAAATAATAGATATATTCCATGTGCTGATTATAACAGTTGAGTCATTCACTATTAAAAATTTTCTTGAAAGGTGTCTTCATTATTTATAACCAGATAGGGATAATTGGATAATTTGAATGGAGGTTCATGTGGTTAATCCCCTTGGTTAAGTGATTTGAAATAGTAAGTGGATTTTTTTACTATGTCAATGGGTGGGGATTTCTTATTTAAAAAAATTAAATCTGTCATTTGGACTTGATATGGTCTAGAAAGGATTGAAATAAATATTTAATTGTGTGGGTGATGTTTTCCCTTTCCTTGCATGTGATCTAATGAAGGACATGAGTGAGGTTCTATTGTTGGGTTTTGACGACGAGCATTGTGTATATGAATTTTTTTGGGTTATGATGGGATGTTTCAATTTTATTTTTCAGGTTTTTGTTTATGGATTTTTTTATTAGTGGCCAAATATGGTCATCTGTGAATGGGCCAGTGTGAAATATTGACCTCCCAAGAATCCTTGGAATGAATCAGTGTGATTGTTGGTCTTTCTAAGAACCTAATGGATAAGAAGGTGTGATTGTTTATCCTCCCCAGAACATAGAGGTAGAGTCCATTATGCATAAATGACCTCCCCAAAGTCTTTGAGGATGGTTCATGTTTCTAAATAATGTTGTGACCTATGAGTATGTGTTTACTATGGGTTACTTGTGCATATCTATTCTATCAAATGTTCCCAAAATAAATTACGAGGTGTATGTTTATTTATGTATTAATTATTCATCATCATGTGAACTTTTATTTAACCATCATATATTAAAATAAATAAATATATTTGGTCACTTATTTGGTTTATAATCACACCATACATGATAATCTCATTACACATGCCGTATTTATTGGCTAGTAATTCAGATATTGTAAGGGACCCTATTTTTGGTAGTTGTGTATAAGGATAAATTTAGTTGTGGTGATGTCGAGAATGAATCAATGATCCTTATATAGATTCCATATATTTATTTTTAAAAAATTTTATATTATATAGATCTATCAAATTTTGGTTTTTTTGTTTTTTTACATCTTGTCTTATATTTATTATGTCATTGGATGATGTCATCATTGATATTGTTTCTTCCTTTAGATATATTGACTTCTATGATTATGATTATAATATAATAAAATCTACTTTTAATATTAATTATCAAGGAAATAATCTCCCCACATTCCTTATTAGTCCCTCACTACTACTTAGTATCCTCTTCCATAGTGGTCAGTGGAAAAAAGGTCATGTGGTGCTCCACAGGCTCGTAATGGTTGATCCAAGTTGATGGGTATTAAATAAATGGTGTCATGGGTTTTTTTTCATTTTTATCTCTATTTGTGTAAATTTAGACATGATATAACATGTTTTAACAATATATTAAGGTAATTGTGTCATGTAGTTTCTAAACAACATATTTGGTAAATGAAATGTTTGGGGGTATTTGACAGATGTTTTTGATGTTGACTATTATTATTGACTGATTTCTCCTCAAGCGATGAAAAAATATATTTGTCTTGGTAATTTTGAGGTTTATAACTTATGGTATTTTATAATCAACTAATTAATTATATTGGATAAGGTCATGCATCATGGATAAGCATATAGATTCACATATAATTTTCGTGGTTTCTTGTGATTAATAGAGGTTAAAATTAGTTAAATTCCAACAAAAACCCATTTTGTATTTACACAGATATATTATTAGTGAAATTTTATTAATTTAATAAGATAATGTAATAGATTTTATTCAGGATTGTTTATAACATGATGGAATTGGTGGTATGTAATTAACTTTCAGTGTGTTGGTATCTGTTTTTTTCATGTGTTTTATTTCTATTATTATGATGTGCTTCATGAAATTACAAAATGTTTTTGGAAATTAAGATTTCACATATAACAAGAAGATTAAAATATATTTCCATGGATTTTGGATTCAAAAACCAAATGTGTATATAATGTTTTTTTATGTATTTTCTTAAAATGTAATTAGTATTTTAAGGGGGTGTTGGCCTACTATAGTGATCACTTTGGTTGAAATTTTGGTAAACATGAAATGTTTTATGTAGATAAGTATTGGGTTTTCATGAGTGATTTTAAATGGAGATGGGATTTTTATATCTATGTTTTTCAAATGGTTCATTACTAGTTTAAAAATGTAATTATTAATTATTATTGAAATGGAATCTCAAAAGGTGGAAATGGATTGGCTTGTTGAGTTTGTATTTTTTAATGCCTATTAGGAAATTTTTGACTCGTTATTATAATGTCTATCTAATACTCTTTGGGGAAATCATTTATATTATGTTTATATGGATCATCGATCAAGGGGAATATTTTTTTTTATCTCTTCTAGAGAGGTGATCTTTAATTACATTGGTTCGATGACTATAATATTTGAGGGGATGGGCTCAATGGTTGAAAGATAATATGGGTCTGATCTTTATGGTTTATGATGGACAATTTAATGGGTCGGGATGGGCTATTAAGTATGTTGTGATGACCATGAGGATATATTTAATGTTTTTATAGTGGTTTTTTGGATTAAAAGGGTCATTGTGTTAGACATTAACTTGTTTTGGAACCCCTAGTGGTTAGGTTATTATGGTGTTGTTTGGCTTAGAGACTAGTGAGATAGAGCAGTTTTTATAGGTTATCAACTAGAGTTAATGATAGTTAGGCTAGTAACAATTTATTTCATTAGTTACACATGGTATCCATTGGTTTTATACCAGTTATTGAGGTGATCAATTCCACATTCCACAAGAGGGGTGCAAGTGGGGTTTTCTCCTAGATTAGGGTGATAAGTGAGTGGATGGTTATGCCACTATGTCTTTGGTATTATGTGACTCGAGATGTGGAGACCATCTATTTTGTTTCCTGATTGATGTAAGACTTCATATTTGGTTTTCTCGGGTTAATATCTAGTTATAAGGAGGGTGATAATATTGATTATTTTTCTAGCTTGGGAGAAGCATGGGAGTGAGTTTTGGGAAAACTATACAGGAGTGTACTTGTGTTGTTATTGTCTATTATGATTTACAATGCGAACCTGGTTCCTAGGATATGTAAGGGTTTGTGGGAAGATTATTAATCAGGTTACTATAGAAGGAATATGTTTTATATTTGGGTTTTTTATGGATAACATGGTTGATATTTTGAATTGTGTGTGGTCATTTGTTTTTAATTGGATGATTATAGACCATATACAATGTAATTTTATGATACTATGTTAAAATTAATTGTTCTTAGATAAGAATATGGGGCTTCATTGGGTCTTAGGTTACATATTTTGATGAACCATGTATTCTATAAGGTACATTGTAAACATACTTTAGTGATTTGTTAGAATTTTCATGCAATGTCGGGGGTTAGTAATTTCTAGAGTTCTATGTTTCATGAAACATACCTAAAAAGATACTATGATAAATAAAAATTTATAATTACCCATGAGTCCCCTTGTAGTGATCCCTTAGTTGGGGAGTGAAAATAATGGTATAAAAATCTCACATAATGGGGGAACTACCCTTCGAAAATGAAATGTGATCAAGATATAAGATAAACACCTACCAATCATCTCCAACGTATAAAATAAAATTAAAAACAAAACCATCCCACCACACATGAAAATATTAAAATGGTACATATAAAATTATCCAATATATACCATAAGACAATTCTATGGAAGTGACTCAAAAATAGCTCTGACCCAACTTGTAATGTCCAAATCAATCTCTAAGTCCTCTTAAAAACTTGAAAAATTGTACATATATAAGTAGTGTGAGAATAAAATGTATACTATGTGGGAATATTACCAAGGTCACAAGTGAATATGGGAAAAGGTAATTACAATGCCCTAGTGGAAAATATCATAACCAATGAGAACATATACTATTCAACTAACCATACACAGCTTCACAATGGATCAATCACAAAATCATGCATCCAATATAAAAATATAGCATTGAAAAGATAGAAATCAATGCTCCCTTGTTTCCAATTCCCCACTTATTTTTAGAAATCAAAATCCAAAATAAAATTTCATATTCTCTCATCCCTTCAAAACAGATCATATCACCATAGGTATCTCTTGATGAAACTTTGTCTATCTCTATTGTGGTTTGGTACATATCCGTAACCACCCGACCATTGCATGGTCTAGTATCTAATGACAGTATCGAGAATCATCCATATATTCCATCACACCACTTGTCAACACAAAAATATAGATGTAGGGTATCATGAATATAAAGGAAATCAAACTTATACCCACATTCTACCACACATGACGCCCACCACACATCATATATCATCATAGACACAACCACTCACATCATTCGTGAATACACTTTGTCTATCACTCTACATATCAAATGATGAAACATTGTCCATAACTACTAATTAAATAGTGAGGAAGAGGGGGTAGTGATCCATATGTATCACCACCATCCTGGATGTTAGGGAAAAATCCTGAAACTCAGAACCTCTTACTATTGGTAATTTCTTTCAGCTATAGTGGGGAATGTGTAGAAAAAGAATAAAAATACAAGTAATATAGATAACACACAATACCCAGCCTATTGGTTCACATCAATAACACTTGGGAACACAATATCACCACAAATTTTATAACCTCCCAAACTACATTTAACTAAACTATTATTTGAGATGGTTCTTTAGAAGGCCTCATGTGAACCACCTCAATAGTAGTGGTTATCGACATGTAGCAAGTGCCTAGGGTTTGACAATGGGGATTCTATAACCTCATATAAATTTAAGAAAATAGTTTAAATAAATAAGTATCGTACAAAAATAGTAAATTAAAAGGGTGATGAAGATGTAAATAAACATTAATAGAATATGTTGTAATGATAAATAAAATTATTTAAAAGCCTTGATATATGTATAGTATATTAATCAATTTGAAATTACTGGTTTGCCCAAATATAAAGGAATACAAAATTGACTAAAGTAGAAGTACTAGGATCAACTATGAAGTCTGAGTGAAACTATATACATGGTCTCCAAACACTGTCGAACTACACTAGCCTGATCAAGAGAAACACATAAGCCTCTTTGCTTGACCGTGCAACTCTAGGCCACATCCCTATCCACAATGCAGCTATGCTCAACCAAAAAATATGAAAAAGGTTTTAATAAACATTGAGGTGCATGTGTTGTGGTGAAAAATTACTATATTATACCACCCCAAGGATAAACCTATATATAAACTTTTTTAAGTGAATTCAAATTCAATATAATCATCTTTGTCGAGACTCAACTAAATATATAAGAAAATACTATAATGTGAATCCACCACTGATCCCCATATCTATGATCCCAGTAAACTAGGAATGTGACACCATGGATGTCCATATTCACATGAATATTCATATATAGTCTCTTACCTATACATATATAGATATATTTTAATATTCACGAGTTAATTAAATTAAATAACATTATTAAATATTTTGTCAATCCATCGTTCTGTAATCCATATCACTTGGATATCCTTTGAAAAGGCATTGAGTTTGACCTCGTTCTACTAAAGTTGGGTATAATTAAGATGATCTCTTTGTCTGTAATCCAAGTTTACATATACCTTCTTAATATAGTTCCATAAAATTCATATGAGTTAGCATTGTCACCACATGGGGATACTCATCCTAACCATGGGTTTAGTGATACCTACCTCCAATCATGACAACAATGGATTTTAAGGAAGTACATCCAAACTTCCGGTTAATGGAAAAGAGATACAAACTATGTTGATCATTCAATGTATATATTATCCAATGTATGAGACCTATTTATCGATCTAAAGGTAGAAAAAACATTGTGATTCAGATGAAACTCATGTGTTTGACCCATAGCTGATCAGTAAAAGGAATTCCCTCTAGACCCAAGTAAATTCGTGACGTCCATTCACTAGATGAGTATCACTGGTTCATCTGCCTAAACCTAGGGGTAACCCTAGGATGTTTTTGATTAGAGAATAATCAATCACAAAGTACAAGTCACATCAAAATTTAAGAGTTCCATGCCCACCACCATGACATAATAATTGACATGTGAGAGTGTACTTATCCTCATCACTTATGAGAGTTTAATCATCCATGATTGTATATCAATGATTTTGAACAACATGTCTAACACCACGATCTAGTAACCTATTAGAGAGATCATAATAATTTTTATCACTCAACAGAGTGTAATAATCAATTTGTATAATTAGATATAGGATAGTGTAATCATCCTCATTACATAAAAAATATAGTAGGGCAGAATCATCCTCATTACATATCAAATAAAGGTGAGGGTAATCACCAACATTACTTGAGAGAGCATAATCATCCTTGAGTATCATCATTATGGACATCATGCATGTTTGTCATAGTCATATCCTTAATATCCAAATACATGGAAACGCATATTAGAATAAAAATTATATATTAATAAAAACATACATGATGAATAGAAATATTCCAGGTAGAACCTATGGGTATAAAAATCAACATATAAAATAATATTTTTATAATCCAAATCAAAGGAAATAACTTTTATACATCCTATTGAGAATGAAATACCCCTCATGTTAGGCTCATCAGCTTCCAATAAAGAAGCACCTATCCTTATAATAATTTTATTAGTAATAAGAAAGAAAAAGTATAAACAAAACAGTGAGGATTGAAAAACTCCTAAAACCCAACATTGTAGCCATAGACCCATGGGACTATATGTCCAACATATGTTGTAAGGGGACACCAACTATAATCTCTACCCAATATTGATATACTAGTTCAGGTTTAGTCAATTATCAGGGCCCCTGCTAGGTCCCCCATGCCAAATAATGATTGAAATACTAGTAGATATAATCATGTAATATAAATAAGGAAAGGAATCATATTGAAGATCCTCATCTAGGAAGGTAATGGAGGAATACTAGAGGGTATCCTCAAATGGAATGTTAAGAGAGTCATCCTACAAGGGATCCACGGAATAGTAAACTAGTAGAATGATCCATCATGGGATTCCTAAGGTCAGTATGTAAGAAAATGAAACCTAAAAGGGTCCATTAGTGTACTTTTTGAAGATATAAGCATTCTACATGAGATCTTATTTGTAAAAACATACATATAGGAATCCTACAAAAGATCTTAATTGAAAACTTTCGTCACAGCCTAATTGGAAAAATGGAAAATATTGCATGGGATATGTACTCCAAGTAAAAGAAACAAATGAAATGTTCAATATAGATAAATCATGTTTAATCTCAGAATGGGACTCACTCTCATGAGACTCTGTATATTATTATTTTAAGAAGAACATCTATATTCATAAAACACCACAAAGGACTTCTCAAAACACTCTAGGGGTCTTACCATCATGATCAATGTTAATAAATACTCAGAATGGACTAATCAAGGGTCTAATTATGAATCATGGGATAATAGATATGGAAAAACTATAAATGGAATCAAAGGATGAATACACACCATGTGTACCATGGTACTTAGCGTGTAGCATCAAGGCCCACCACGGACATGTACTTCTGAATGTACTTGGAATATAAAAGACCATGTGCATATATTATTATCCCATTACATGATGTAAAACCTACATGGGTTACCTTCCCATGTAGGTTATCAAGGTTTTTCATGTATATCACCAAGCATTGTAAATGTAAACATCATGCAACTTACATGGGATCTAATAATGTACACCCCAAGGATTGTTCCCCTTACAAGGGAAGCAAGTCTGGGTACTTGGCTACACTTTCAACAGAGTAGAAATGGTGTGTATGACCCAAAAATTGTGTTTACATCACTAAGGAAATCTTTCCCAGAAGGAAGAACACATGAAATGTTTTCCCTCTATAACACACCGTGTATACAGATCTTCCAAATTGAAAACCCACCAAAACCCCCAAAACCCCTTCCTTATCCAAACAAAAAATAATTTTAACCAAGTCGGTAATATGAAAGAATATTAAGGGATTAAAACATGAAAAAATTAATATAATTGTATTTAAAAACCTACAACATCCCATCCTTTGGGAATAATCAACCAAATCATGGCTCGTTTCTGTCCTCCAAAGTTTTTCTTTGACAATTAGGCTCATCCAAAGATCAGTGGTTGTACCTCCCTCTAATCCTCTATCATTTTTTATCTACCTATCCCTATATGTAATTTGGATAGCAGAGGATTATCCTTGTAAGATTATATGATAACCCAATGGATGAATTAACAAAATAATAATAAAATTATGAAAAGAATAAAAATAAAATAAAAAGAAACAAAATGAAAAGGGAATCTACAGTCATCCTTGGAACCCAAATCATGTTTATTCTTCGTATAGAAAACAATTCACTATTATTAACAGAGTAGTGGAGAGAGAATCTCAATCCCTATCTCCATTAAAATAATATTTTCAAATGAACCCTCTTGATTTTATTAATATATAATTTAACAATTATTAATTATTAATTATTCCACTAAATTATGAACACCTATAAATTCTATCAAATTGTGTTCCTATGGTAAACACCCTATTGTGGGAAAAATGGAGTGGTCATAAAAATTATTCAAGATCATATTTTCTTCTAAAAGTACTTTTGTACACCTTACAAGAATTTGAAAGAAAAAAATAAATATTTTGATAAAAAATATCTTTTAGAAAATCATGAGACCGTATAATCTACCCACAATAAAAATTATGACCCCAAATAATCCCGACGGGTTGACATTAAGTCATTATCTCCACCTCTTAATCTTCAAAACCATGCTATATGGATTGTTTAACTACTAGCCTCATAGAATAAACAATTTTCTCCTACATGGGAGACACATAACATTGACTGATCTAGTACCCCATATCATAGGAATACCCTTGTCGTCATCTAAAAATAGACTTTGAACTCAATAAGTCATAGAAAATACCAAATTACAACTGAAAAGAGGTTCCCCACCCTCATATAGACAATAGTGTATCCCCACCATATGGTTAACCTTATACCGTCCCTCTATCATTTCCTTTACATGTTTCCTTCCTAGAGTAGAAAAGATTTTTTAAATGAAAAAACCATGGTATAGGGCCAACTCTCTATCATCATACCCATGATGATTTCAATATATTACATGGTCATCTCTAACTACGAGTAAATTAATATTCCACAAATTCCTTGTGCATCTCTTCTAAGTCACACTCACAAAAAGGATACATTTTTCTTTTAACTAAAGTGGATACCAAAACCATAGAAAGTCTTCAAAACATCAATACTCAACTCAAATCATTCTACTAATTGATTAAGGATTTAACTGATACCATACACAACCATCTTGTACCATTATCACCTGACTCATACTCTATAGTTTCGTTTATTAAAAGGTTAATCTGACCATGTGACACACACCTATCATGGAACATAGAAAAAAATTATACTTTTCCAAGTACATCACAGTATCCAATCATGGTCATCTCACTTGAGGATCCTTTCAGTTTGTTCACTTGCTTCTTATAAATCACCTAAGGTATCTCTTCTGTGGGTTTTTTATTGAATAGAAATAAGGAAACTAATATTGTGTTTTTGATTATTTGTAAGAGATAATGGATATTTGATATTTTATAAACAATAATATATAGAAATAATGATTTATGAATAAATAACATGGTTTTATGGTTCAGTTTATAGTTATATCATAATTACCTTCTTTATGATCGATTTATGTTCGATATTGTAGACATGAAATCTCATATATAAACTACTATTATTAATTTATAATTTTTCAACTATAATTGAATGTCAAATAACACTTAATTACACCTCTTATATAATAATGTTTGAAGTCACTCCATGGTCTAGAAGTTTTGATCTTATAGGACCCAACTCTATCAATATTCTTTCTTCCATTTGTTATCATAAGAACAACATTTGAATAAATATTCAATGGAGATAAGTAAAAGAGATTAAATAAATGAATAATGATATATTGAGTTTCATGTCATTGGGGACAGTCACCACATTATGTACATTCACCTCAACTATTCATTCTACTTAATTATATTTAAAATCATAAAATTAAACATTAATAGAAATTCAAGTACACTTCCAGCTCCCCCTATGCCATTCCTTAGGGACAACCTCTCATTTTCTAGAAAAAATAGATTACATGGTGGAGTGGGTGTAAGAGGTGTAGAAGGGAATGAAAAAATAAAAATTTAAAAATGAATGGTGGATGAGTGAAGTAAAATATAAACTATGAATGGGGGATGTAAAGAGAGAGAGAGAGGGATGAGGAGAAAAAAATAAAACGATAAAATAAAATATATATTGTATAAATAATGTTAAAATAAAAATAAAAGTTGTTATTATTGTTATAATATTTCAGATTATCATTATTTAAACAACATAAGATAATAATAAAATAACAAAATTAATTTTTAAAATAAGAATATTAAAATAAATATAATATTATTATCATTAATTTATTATTATTGTTATTAATACTAATTATATTAATTGTGTTTCTAACACCCAGAGATTTTATGAGAAATATTTTGTTTTTATGAATTATGTTAGATGAAAAAGAAAATGAATATTTAACTACATAGAACACTACCTTGGCTTGCGTTACACGCAAGAGAAACCTTCCTCAATAGCTTGCGTTGTACGTAATACTGAGTTTCACTAAACAACGATATGTTAGTAAAATTTTATATAAATTAGTTAATATGAATAGTAATACCCATTTTTTGAAATTTATCAAATTGTATAATTCAAAATGCACTTCAATTTTGGATTCGAAATATTGAAATTAGCTTAGTGTGAATTTTTGGTATTTTTCTAAATACTTTCAATTTTTGATGAATAGTGAAAAACACTGAGTTGTAGTTTAAAAATGAATTTTTATTTAAATAATTATATATTTTATTTAAATTTATTTTAGGTCAAATTAGATACATAATTCCTATATAAGTTAAATTTAATTCGTTGGAGTGATTTTATAATAAATTTAGATATATCAAAAAAATTATTGAACTTTTTACCGTCTT
Source organism: Viscum album (assembly GCA_963277665.1). Classification (NCBI taxonomy): domain Eukaryota; kingdom Viridiplantae; phylum Streptophyta; class Magnoliopsida; order Santalales; family Viscaceae; genus Viscum; species Viscum album. Next base: position 1,438,201,383 of record OY728133.1, on the reverse strand, counting down.
TTACCCACCTGCATGGTGAATTTGTAAATTTACATAAAATGTAATTTTACCGCTCATGTGAGTGGAATTTCAAAAATCTGAGAGACATAGTTGAAATCAGTAAGTAAAATGTGGTTCACTAATATAAAAATTATTTTTGGTCAATAGTAACTTTTTACTTTTATTTACCACGGTTAAAAGTTAATAGGGAAATTAAGGGTAAAATGATATTATTATTACCCTAACACATGTCATAATTCTATTGGATAAGTTTTATTTGACCAAAAACAGCCTTAGGAATAAAATATGACCATTTAGGTCCACTTGGATGGGATTAGGACTTTTATTATTATTATTTAATTCAAAGAAGAGATAAAAGAGTTAAAAATAATAGTCAAATAACTAAAACATTTTTAAAATAGGGTTATACATAATATAAATTAGACTATGAATATTCATTAGAAATATAAAACTATTTCCTATATAGTGGTATTTTATTTATAATTTATAGACCTTAAATAATTTAATTTATTTATGACACAATGATGATGTAGTAATGACCTTATTAATGATATATTAACATAATTAATATTATATATACCCAAATAAATGTAATTTTATACTATTTAAGAATTACACTAAATTTCTAGGTTAATATAAAATATTAGTTTTTGGTAGATAAATTTTTTCGAAGTAATAATTCTATTAAAAATTTTAAAAAAAAATAACAAATAGTTTCAAAATTGAAATAAAAGAGTATTTAAAACAGATATTATATTACTAATTGATATTCTATTCCTAAAAAACTAATGATCAGTAAAAATAGAAATATAATGATATTTTTTTCATTAATTAACCACTTGGGTTCGCTTGGATGTATATAATAAGTTTATTAACAATATAATATAAAAACAAAAAAGAGACATGGTAAATGTTAAACTAGTTAACCAAGAGTTAAATATAAATGATAAGGTTAATATAGTGACCCAAACTGGTCTAAAACATATTGGTTGAGTGTATTTAGAACTATTCCCATCTTATCATCGAAATAAATCAATTTGGAGCCAGTATAAACCATATATAGAATTTATTATAAAATAATATTTTATGTTTTTTCTTAAGGTTCCCATCACCTCTCTTATAAAAGGGAACTCCCCCTTATCTCTAATTAACACCACCAAAGACAATTTTCTCAGCCAACCCCTTCCCAAATACCCTCTCAATTATCCTCCCTTAATCCTAGAGTCCTTCCTTTAGTCAGAAAGCCAACCTAATGAGCCCTTTTGATCAAATCAAAAGGAAGAAGCTGAAGAACTGGTAAATATCTCACCACCTATTTCAGGTTCCTTTTTTCTTCCACTTCCTCATTCATTGTTGTTTCCATTATAAAATAATAACTCTAGTATCTTATATATACAGTGATTTTATTATAAATATGTTACTACGATATCATTTATTTTATCCATCCAATGAATGAAAAATTCACCACACGTGGGTACGTACGGCTTATCATCTCCACGCCGTGGTGTAGTTGGTTATTCAAACATTTCATCATTGGGTTGGGTATAATAATTAGTATAAATGAGATAAATAATAAATATATTTTATTATTATGATTATTTATATATGATATACCATCCAATTATACAATATTTTAATATCAAAATAATGATATCATCGCTCGTGCGTACGTACGGCCTACCATCTCCACGATGTGATGGGACTCGTTATACATGATCTTCATTTAATAATGATTATATAAATTAATTGAATGAATAAATATGATATATATTACACAAATACCATTTTTAAATTTGGTATTTATAACATAAAAAGAGGAATAATAATTTATTCGACAAAACACGTTTAAGAACATAAAGCAGTGAACACCCAAATAACAAGTAGCAATGAAATATTACTACTAAAAAGATAATAATATGAACATATATGATATCATAACAATGAATATAATTCAGTAATAAGTCAATGACATTATTTAAATCATTATACAGGAGGTTTGGATACGTACGAAGAAAATCAGACCTAAGGTAAGGGAAAATCTCGCAATCACATTTCTATCCGAGATTTTTTATACTTCAGAATTTACTGGGGAATATTTATCATCCACATACATGTTTCCTCAATATGAAACATTATTTTTATTCTCCTACAAATGTTTAAATCCAAATTTACCTATTGGTGATTTTTTTTAATAATTATCAATGGAATCTTTTGTCATTTTCAGTATGCGATACTTTTTGACTTTTCCGGCCAAAGTATGAGAAAAATGTTTTTTATCTTATATGGAATGAATGGATTTTTATGAACATTATTTCCATGAAGCTTAATTTACAATTTTTCACGGTTATTTTCTATTAACATCTTTTAGTTTAAAAATGTATGACATGTTAAGAAAGGAAAAACGTTTTCGAAGTAGAAAGGATATTTTCCCCAAGAATAGAGTTAAAGTGTTTTATCAAAATTATTTTCCATATAAGACAATATATGGTTCTGTTACTATCCATATAATTACATTTATTGGATTATGTTATAATTGAATTATTTTTATAAAGTCCTTTTTTCTGAAATGTATTATGTTATGATGGCATGATGTTTAAGAATCCTATATATTATTACATGGGTTATGCTATAATGTACGATTTATGATTTTGTGGAACACATAAAAATGGATTCATTATGACATGGGTGGGACCAATATCTCCCTCCAATGCATTGGGTAATGATTAATATCTCTTGAGATTGACATGGATGGAACATTAAGTTAATCTAGTTCAGTGATACAAGACTGGATGAGGAGTGAACTCGGTTCAGAAATGTACATTGTCCACTATGATAGTCTTGTAAATGAGTCTTGGATAATATGAAATGATTTTCTATGATTATGTGTGTATTCTATAATGTTTCATATTTTATGTTAGGATTATTGGGATTACATTTCACTATTATGATTTATCCCGTGTTACTAAATTATGATCTCATTGCAGGTTAAGATTTTCAAAATGATATGTTCTTATGAATATGATATGATTGATATTTCCTTTTCTTATCCTTATTGAGAATTTAAGATCACCCTTTTGTATGGTTTATCTTCCCCAGGTCTGGGAAAAGTGTATTATTTAGGATATTCCAAAAGGGACTCTATATATGTTGAAATAAATGGCAGACAATGTAGATGCTTTATGAACCTATTGTTTATGTTTCCGAGATTCTAAAGACACTATACCAATACAGTCCTATCATGGTTTTGTTATTTTTTGTAATAAGTATGATTCAATTCTGAATTAATAACAATGTATGTAAATTATGGGTCGTTATAGTTGGTATTAGAAGAACGATATAGTCAACCCTTGGAAACTAGGATGTGAAAGCCTTAGTAAGAACCCAAAGGATATGTCTAAACATAGAACACAAAATTAGTGTTTTAGAAATAGCCATGAATAACCTATGATAAGACCAAAACTGTGAAATTTTATTCTTCATTTTATGGTTTTACTATTATTATTAGTGTTTCTCACACATTTCTTATTGGGTTTAGTCAATGGCTGGAACCCCAAGGAACTGTGTTAATGGTGAATGCAATGGGAAATGCAATGATTGTCCCACTAAGAAACTAAATGTTATGGGAGATGGAATGAAAAATCTATTATCCATACTTACACATCTTCCTCAAGCTATTAATCATGCATGACTTCCAAAAAAGCAAAGGAAAGAGCAACATTATGTTGAATCCTTCATGAGGCAGCATCCAACCTCATTCAATGGGTCTTCTGATCCATTAGTGGGTGAAAAATGGACCATGACCACTGAAAATATATTTCCAGTTCTACGATGTTCTGAACATCATAAAGCCATCTTAGCAATATATCATTTGGAAGGTGAAGCTGACCAATGGTGTAATCTTATCAAGAATACAAGGAAAAGAGAAGAAATTGAGTCCATGGAATGGGACAAGTTCAAGAAAATATTTTTCAATAAGTACATCCCTCTTATTATTCAAAAAACGATGGAGAATGAGTTTCTTTAACTAAAGAAAAAGGATGATGAATCTATTGTTATCTACGAATCAAATTTTACAAGACTTTAAATGTATGCTTTGGGAATCATTATCCAACCTGAGAGTAAGATCAATCGATTCTTTAGTGTCTAAAAACCAAGTCTTCTAAGGGTGTTATCCATAAGGGACTTATATAGCTATGAGGAAATTTGTCAATGTGCTCTCAATGTTGATATGGAGATTGGAGTAACCCATCAGTCATATGGGTCTGATATGAGGAGGAAAATGGAATTCAAATGGAAATCTAAGGACCACACGGAAAAAAATATGAGTATTCCATTATGCTCAAAGTGTGGAAAGAAACATGGAGGGAATCGTCTTAATGGGATATGTAAATGTTTCAAATATGTAAAAGAAGGTCATAGGGCATTTTAATGTCCTAGTGATGGGAAAAATATGTCTAGTGATGCGAACAAAAAAAGTCTACACATAATGCACCTCCTACACATCAATGATAATAGTGCAAGGAAATGGAGCACTATGCTAATCAATGCCCTAATCCAAGGGTTGTTGATGATGATCGATGTCAACAGATTCATAAGTCCAAAGACAAAGGAATGTCACATGCAATTTCTATCGGCGATGTGGAGTACGATAACTAAGTGGTGAAAGGTACACTTTCCATCTACTCTAATTTAGAAAATTTTTTATTTGATTTTGGATCCACCACTCTTTTATTTCTGATGAATTTTAAAAGGGTATCATCGTACAACCTCACCAATTAGTTGTTGAGATAGATGTGACAACTCTTAATGGAACAACGGTTACATCAAAAGTTTACCATTCTTCTCCAATTGAGGTTTTTGGGAATGTTCTTCCTACAATTACTGTGATCCTTCCTATAGTTGAATTTGATGTGATTCTTGGCATGGATTTTCTTTCCTTAGATGGATCTCATATTGATTTCCAAAGAAGAGAAGTCACATTTCATATTCCTGATTAATCTATGATCATCTAACGATGTAAGGATGAATATAACCTTCCAGTGGAAATTTCATCCATATTATGTGTCTTGATTCAAATAAATTATGGTTATTTATCTCAAATGGTTGGAGAGAAACTCATGATTTAGAATATTCCCATTGTATGGGAGTTTGTCGATGTCTTTCCATAGGAATTTCCAGGTCTTCCACCAAATCGTGAAGATGAGTTTTTAATAGAACTCATATAGGGTGCTATGCCCATTTCAAAGACGCCTTATAGAATGGACCTAATTGAGTTGCAAGAATTGAAGAAGAAACTCCAAGAGAATCTTGATAAGGGATTCATACACCCTAGTGCATCACCTTGTGGAGCATCTATTCTGTTTGTTAAGAAGAAATATGGATCAATGAGACTCTACATTGATTATCGAGAACATAACAAGATCACTATCAAGAAAAAATATCATCTCCCGTGTATTGATGACTTATTTGACCAACTACGTGAAGCTTAATACGTTTCCAAGATTGATCTTTGTTCAGGGTATCATCAGTTAAGTGTCAAAAGAGATTATATACCAATGAAGGATTTCCACACAAGGTATAAAAACTATGAATTTATAGTGATTCCATTTGGTCTTACTAATTCCCCTTTTATCTTCATGGATATAATGAATATAGTGTTTAAGGAATATCTTGATCTGTTTGCAGTAGACTTTATAAAAGTTATTCTTGCCTATTCAAAGAGCAAGGATTAACTAAAAGATCATTTGAGAATTGTATTAATGTCCATAAAAAGAAGATTCTTTATACCAAATTTACCAAGTGTGAATTTTGGATTAAAAAAGTTTCGTTTTTGGGTCACATAATCTCAAAATAGGGGATATTTGTGGATCCCGCAAAAACAGAGGTTATCAAAAGACTGTCGAGAACAACAACAGTAACTGAGATCCGATGTTTTCCTGGTTTGGATGGATATTGTCAATGTTTTCTGAATGATTTTCATGATTATCTAATCCACTCACCAGGTTGACTTGAAAAGGAGTTATGTTCATTTGGACGGAGGAGTGTGAATAGAATTTCAAGGAGTTAAAAATATGGTTATCCAGTGAACCTATGCTCACACTTCCTTGAAGTGGAGAAAGGATTGTGATCTATAGTGATGAATCCTTGAAGGGATTGGGCTTTGTTCTCATTCAAAATGATATGGTGATAGCTTATGCCTCACGACAGTTGATAATCCATCAGAAAAATTACCCAACTAATGATTTGGAATTACCTATGGTAATCTTTGCATTACATATTTGGATTCATTATCTTTATGGTGAATGTTGTGATATTTTTACTGATCATAAAACTGTAAAGTAAAATTTCACACAAAATTAGCTTAATATGTGCCTAAGAAGATGGTTGGAGATCGTTAAGGATTACGACTTCTACATTCATTACCACCCTGGGAAAGCAAACAAGGTGGAAGATGCATTAAGTCAACAAGACCATGATAGATTATCCATGATTAGGATCACAAAATATCTAATATTTATTGATTTACAAAGGACGTATCATGGAATTATAATGGAAGGGGGAAATTCATATCTTTCTCAAAACAATGTTCAACCATCTATACATGTGATGTTTAAAGAGGCACATAAAGAATATATAGTGTTACAAAAGAATGTGATAATTTTTCCAGAATTTCACCTTGATTGTGATGAAATAATAAGGTTCTGGAATCGGGTGTGTGTTTTCCCATCCCAGAATTATAGAAAAAAATATTGGATAAAGATCATAGTTCTTCATTCTCTGTTCACCCTCGAATCACGACGATGTGTTAGGACCTAAAGGAGTACTCCAGGTGGGATGGAATGAAAAGATATGTTGATAAATATTTATCTCGATGCTTGGTTTGTCATCAAGTTAAATCTAATAGACAAAATTATAAGGGTATGTTACAACCCTTACCCATACCAGAATGGAGATGGGAAAACATCACTATAGACTTTTTCATTGGACTTCCTAAAACATTCAAAGGCAATAATGTTATCTGGGTTATAGTTGATTGTCTTACGAAGTCGAACCACTTCATTGTTATTAGAGAAGATTTCTCTCTTAATCAGCTTGACAGAATATTTGTGAAGGAAGTGATAAGATTGAATGGAGTACCACTTTCTATGATATCTAATTAGGATCTGAGGTTTACCTCAATGTTTTGGTGAAGTCTTCAATATATTATAGATAAAGAGTTGAGTTTCTGCACTACATATCATCCTTAGATAGAGGGTCAGTCTGAGAGAACAATTAAAACTCTAAAAGGCATGTTGAGAGCGTGATCTAATGATTTAAAAGGTGGTTGGGATCAACCCCTATATTTGGTGGAATTTTCTTATAATAATTGCTTTCAAACCGGTATTTAGATGGCTCCTTATGAAGCTCTCTATGGAGCGAAATGCATAACTCCAACTTGATGGGATGAAGTTGGGGGAAAGAAAGCTATTAGGACCTGATCTTGATGATGAGATGGAAGAAAAGGTAATATATATTCCACAACACATAATAGTAGCTCAGAGTTGAAAAACAGTTATTCCAACAACCGAAGAAAGGGCCTAATGTTTGAAGTGGGTGATAAAGTGTTCTTACGAATATCTCCTTGGAAGATAGTAATGAGATTTGGAAAGAAGGGCAAGCTGAGCCCTAGGTATATGAGTCCTTTTGAAATACTGGATCATTTTGGGAAGGTAGCTTAACGATTGGTACTTCCACCGAATCTCTCTAAAGTTCATGATGTGTTCCATGTATCTCTCTTAATAAACTACATACCTGGTCCTTCACATGTACTAAGCTCACAAGTTTTACCACTGGAGCAAGATATTTCTTATGAAGAACATCAAATAGAGATTCTGGATCGTAGCAAAAAAGTTCTAGGAAACAAGGCCACTCACTTGGTTAACTTTTTATGGAGTAACCACCAATTAGAAGAATCTACATGATAACTTGAGGATATTATGAGGGAGAGGTATCTTAATTTATATGTTACGAAGTTACGAATTTCGAGGGTGAAATTCTTTTTATGGGTGGTAGAATGTAACACATAGAGATTTAATCAGAAATATTTTGTTTTTATGTGTTATGTTATACACAACACAAAATGAATCATTAACTGCACAAAACACTATCTTGGCTGGCATTAAACGCTAGAGAAACCATCCTCGATAGATTGCGTTGTACGCAATGCCGATTTTCACTAAACAATGATATGTTATTAAAATATTATATAAACTATCCATTATGAATAGTAATACCCACTTTTTGAAATTTTATAAAATTTATCTTTCAAAATGGACTTCATTTTTGGATTTATAATATAAGAACTAGCTTAGGGAGAATTTTTGGTATTTTTTGACAACATTATATTTTTATGAATAGTGAAATAGGAGAGTTATACTTTAAAAACAAATTTTTATTTAAATAATTATTTATTTTATTTAAATTTATATTAGGTAAAAATATATACATAATACCTATATATGTTCAATGTAATTCACTGGAGTCATTTTATAATAATTTTAGATATATAAAAAAATTTATTGAACTTCTTACCATCATTTACCCACCTCCTAGGAGAGTTTTCATATTTACATAAAACATAATTTTACCGCTTCTGTGAGTGGAATTTCAAAAATCCGAGAGACGCAGTTGATATCAGTAAGTAAAATGTTGTTCAATAAGAATTTTTTTTTTGTGAATAGTAAATTTTTATTTTTATCTACCATGGTTAAAATTAAATTGGGTAATTAAAGATAATAATGATATTATTATTACCCTAACACATGTCCTAATTCTATTGGATAAGTGTAATTCAACGAAAAACAACCTTAGGAATAAAATATGACCATTTAGGTCCAGTTGGATTAGATTAGGACTTCTATTATTATTTAATTCAATGAATAGTTAAAAGGGTTAAAAATCAATGTTTAATAACTAAAACATTTTTGATATAAAGATATAAATAAGATAAATTCGACTATGAATATTCATTAGAAAGATAAAAAGATTTCTAATATAACAATGATGATGGAGTAATTACCATATTAATGAAATATTAACATAATTGATATTATAAATACCCAAATAAATGTAATTTGAGACTTTTTATGAATTCCCCTAATTTTCTAGGTTAATATAACATTTTAGGGTTGGTTAGATAATCTTTTTCGAAATAATAATGTTGTTTTTAATTTGTGAAAATCAAAATACCAAATAGCATCAAAATTCACATAAAAGAGTTTTTAAAACAAATATTATATTATTAACTGATATTCTATTCTTAAAAATCTAATGTTCGGACAAGAGACTTATATAATGATAGGTTTTTCATTAATGAACCACTTGGGTTCACTTGGATGTATATAGTATGTTTATTAACCATACAATATAAAAATACAAAGAGACATGGTAAATGTTATAATATTTAACTACGAGTTAAATATAAATGGTAAGGTTAATATAGTGACCCAACCCTATCTAAAACCTATTGGTTGAGTCTATTTAGACCCATTCCCAACATCGCATCGAAATAAATCAAATTTCAGCCATTATAAATATAATAATAATTTATTATAAAAAAATATTTATTGTTCTTTCTAAGGTTCCCCTCACCTCTCTTATAAAAGGGAACCCCCTTCTCTCTAATTCACACCACCAAAGCCATTTGGATTGTCCAACCCCTTCCCAAATACCCCATCAACTATCCTCCTTTAATCATAGAGGCCTTCAGTTTGTCAGAAATCCAACCTAAGGAGACCTTTTGATCAAATCAAAAGTAAGAACCCGAAGAAGAGGTAAATATCTCACCACCTATTCCAAGTTCCTTTATTCATACACTACCTCTTTATTTGATATTTCCATTATAAAATAGTAACTCAAGTATCTTCTATATACTGTTATTTTATTATAAAAATGTTATAACCATATTAGTTATTTTATTTATCCTATAAAGGAAAAAGTCACAACATGTGCGTACATACAGCTTACCGTCTCCACGTCGTGGTGTAGTTTGTTATTCAAACATTTAATCATTTGGATGGGTATAATAATGATTATAAATGATATAAATAATAAATATAACATTATTTTGATTCTGTATATATGATATAACATCCAAATATATATGATTTTGATATCAAAAAATGATATCATCACTCATGCGTACGTAAGACCTACCATCTCCATGATGTAATGTGACTCGTTCCACATGATATTCATTGAATAATGATTATATAATTGAATTAAATGAATAAATATGATATATATTACACTAATACCATATTTTAAATGAGTTATATATAACCTAAAAAGATGAATAAGAATTTATTTGATAAAACACGCAATAGAACATATAGCAATGAACACCCAAAAAAAGTAGAAATGAAATATTACTAATAAGAATATAAGAATATGACCATATATGATATAATAAAAATGAATATGATTCTGTAAAAATTAAATGACATTTTTTAAATCAATATACCGGAGGTTCAGAAACAAACTAAGCATATCAGACCTAAGGTAAGGGAAAATATTGTAATCTCATTTTTATCCTAGATTTTTTATACTTCAGAGTTTACTGGGGAATATTTATCATCCAAATCCATTTTTCATCAATATGTAAAATTATTTATATCATCATACAAATTTTTAAATCCAATTTTACTTATTTGTGATTTTATAGTAATAGTTATGAATGGAATCTTTTGTCGTTTTCAGTATGATATGCTTTTTGACTTTTTCGGCCAAAGTACGAGAAAAATGTTTTTTAACTTATATGGAATGAATGGATTTGTATGAACATTATTTCCATGAAGCTTCCTTTAAAATTTTTCATGTTTATTTTCAATTAACTTTTTTTAGTTTTGAATTTTATGACATGTTATGAAAGGAAAAAAAATTGAAGTAGAAAGGATATTTTCTCCCAGAATGGTGTTCACGTGTTTTATCAAAATTATTTTCCATATAAGATAATATTGGGTTCTATTTCTATCTGTATTATTACATTTATTGGATTATGTTATGATGGAATTATTTATATGAATCCCTTTTATCTTATATGTATTATGTTATGATGGAAAGTTGTTTAAGATTCCCTTTTTTTATAACATGGGTTATGCTATAATGTAAGATTTATGATTTTTTGGCACACATAAGAATGGTTTCATTATGAGATGGGTGAGACCTATATCTCCCTCCAATGCATTAGGTTACTATTTATATCTCTTGATATAGACATGTCAGGAATGGAAAGTTAATCCGGTTCAGTGATGCAGGACTAGAAGAAGAGTGAACTCAATTAAAAAATGGACTTTGTCTGCTATGATAGTCTTGGAAATGAGTCTTGACTAATATGAAATGATTTTCTATGATTATGTGTGTATGCCACAAAGTTTTATGTTTTATGTTTTGATTATTGGGATTAAATTTCACTACTATTATTTATCCCATGTTACAATATTATGATCTCTTTTGAAGGTTATGATTTTCAAAATGTTATGTTCTTCTGAATATGATATGATTGATATTTACTTTGTTTATCCATAGTGGGAATTTGAGCTCACCCTTTTGTATGTTTTATCATTGTCAGTTTAGGAAGAAGGGTATTAAGTAGGATATTACAAAAGGGACTCTATATATGATGAAATAAACGAGAGATAATGTAGATTCATTCTGAACCAGTTGTTTATGGTTCCAAGTTTCTAAAGACACTATAACTATACGGTCCTATAATGGTTTTTGTTATATGTTGTAATAAGTATGCTTCAATTATGATGTAACAACAATGTATGTATAGTATGGGTCTTTATAGTTATATTAATAATAAAAATTAAAAATAATAAAAATTCAAGCAAGTGATGAAATTAATGGAATAAAAATTAAAATAAATGAATGAATTTTTTATAATTTAGAAATTAAAATTAAAAACTAAACATAAAATAAAGAAAAAAATTGATGTAGAAAAAATGGGGAAAATTTTCATCCAAACTCTTCCTTGTGGGAAATATCTTTCTTGGTGGTGTCTGCTGATGATTTGGAATAGATGGGTACTTCTTATTTTCTAGGCAAGGGGGGTATTTTTTATTCAATAATTTATCTTTCAAAAGTTTGTGCATTGTTGACCCATTTAATGGTTGAATAATAAAATATAGTATTCTAGAAAGTTGTACCCAAAAATGTTACTTCTTTTTCACAAAAATATTATAATTATCCCATACATTTATGAAATGAAATCTAAAATTCACTCCAAGAATCTTTTCTGGCCGAATGATTCATAAATGTTCCATCAAGTGGATCATCAATGGTCACCGTAAAGAGTGAATAACTAATTTAGAGTAAATTTGGAAACATGATTATGTTTCCTCTTTAAAATAAAATTAGAATCACTTCAATTGGGGGCATGTAGCATGATATATGTCACTTTTTAAGAGTGGGTTCCACTCTATCCACAAGAACACTTTCTCAAATTCATTTAATTTTTAGGCCTATATATGGTCGAATTTTCTCCTAGATAAGAATTGAAATTTGTAAACCACATGTAAAGGAATAAAAAGAATCAAATCATATAATTTGGATATATATTTTAAATTTTATGATCAAAACAACAATGTGAGTAAAATCATTCAAAATTCCAGAATTATGATATTTTCTCATTTTAGCCCATTTCATTCAATAATTCAAATTACCAATTATTTTAATTAAACATATAGATAAATGGGTTTTATCATTGAATATAAAAAATAAATAATTATAATTTCAATACAAATTTATACTCAATTTTGTTCTATCAAATACCCCCACACTTACACCATTCTTATCCTCATGCATACAATGTCAACAAGGTGGTAAATAGGGAAATAATGTTAGCAATAATAAAATTTAAATGCAAAAAAATAAAATAAATCAATGTCAAATAAAAAGTTCAAATTCCAGATAATATATACATTCTATTTCATTTTTTCAAAAAAAAACCAACCCATGTGTTTTACTTTTCCCCTTTTAAAAATAATGGAGTTTATCCTTTAGTACCTTTAAGATCCTTGATTCATTATTATCAAACATCTCATGTAATTATTTACGTCATTTTTTATTATTTTATCTAGTCACATCTGATGATATTTTAGTATAGTTATGTGCATATCATGATATCATTCTACATATCCATAAGCATTTAAAAAGACTACATTCTCAAATTTTTATATTCAAAATTCACATAAAATCAATAAGGATTTCATTCAAGGTTCAAATTTCTATGAGGCTTAAGGTTCTTAAGTCTTTATGTTAAAACATTAACATACTGGATGTGGTTTATCTCTCAAATCATAAAGCATGATATTCAAAGTAAATGTTTAAAAAATATTATCCCCTTCAATTTATATCAATTTACAACATCCCAAAAAGTCCTAAGTAATTATTGTGATCAATTTATGCATAATGAATGATTTCCCCCTCGTGAATAAATAAATAAATATTATTATTTATTTTTTCCTTTTTCAAAGAACCATTAAATTTTTTTTTCAATATTTTATCTTTAGAATAATAATATCATCCACCATCAAAGCACATATGGTCAAAAAACAGGTCTAGTAATGTTGATTTTTAGTTTACCCAAATCACAACCCATATTCCTCATCTTTTAGTTTCTTCTTATGTTTTTAATTTTTTCTATACTCAAGAGGGGAACACAATATAGTTAAATGAAACATTCCACAAATTTTTACAATTCATATAATAAGATTCCCCACACTTCTTCCTTGCATTGTAAATAATCAATTTTAACATTATTCTCTTAACCCCCACACTTTAACAATAAAATATCATTCTATTTCTAAGAGGAGGGTAAGAATGGAGAAACATTGCTCAAATCATGGATCATTCTTAACAATATCATTCATGGTCTCTATGGGATAATTCATTATTGATGTAAATGTTGTATTTTATGTATAATTGATTTTTTAATGGATTCTTCAATAATTTTTAAATTTGGTTTTTATAGTCGTAGATTTGAAATGTTCAAATGGAAGTCCAAACAGGTGGCATGTCTAAAGACCACTAAAGAAATATACTCATGATAAAATAGAAATTACTTAGTCTAGAAATACTCTATTAAAAGGAATTATGATTTTGGACAATCAATCAAGGATCAATTAATAATATAATAACAAATACAACTGAATTTCAAAAATTCAATGCAATAGAAATGGATGGGAAATTTCATTTAAATGAATCATTGAATCCCATTAAATAAATAATCACAATTTAAATATCCATGCTTTTATTTAATTTTTCAATTAAGTATTTTTCTAATTCAATTTCATTTACATTAAAATTTAAAACATGGAATCAAATAATTCGTAATAACTCATGTCTCATAGATTAGTTGTTTAAAAAACAAATTTAATTGTGAGAATGCAATTTTATCATTAAATCTCAAAACATGTTTTGGACCAGAAAAGTAAGGAGGTCAAAATATAATCATTAAAAATTGAACTTCCATTCCCCTTAATCTTAGTCTATCTCATTCTTGGATGAGGATACCTTCTGTAATTTATGATCCAATAAAAGTTATTTTACTTAGTAATGCACAAGGAAGGATCATGCCCTTAATGTTAGAAAATAATAAGAGGGAGTGAGGATACATTATGAACTACTACCTATGACTAAATTTGAAATTGAAATTACTAGAAATCCAATAAAATAGATCATTTCGGGTATAATCCCCCATCTGGGACATTAATTTTTACTACATCCAGAGGGAGGTACTAGTTGTTATCCTAAATCACAAGGTGGATGATGCTTATATTATTTGAACCACTACATGTGGATTTTCTTAGCTTATGCTTCATCATTTCTAGTATGGAATGATACATGCACATAGTATAACAGATCCACCCAAGTCAAAATTAGGTATAACTTTCATAGCGGGGGAATGATGAAGTAAAAACCATCCTCCTTCATGGTTGATACTTGTGAAACCTCTTCCTTATATACCGATGGTATATTTATATAGGCTGCATGAAATGAATGATCATAGGAGAAGTAAATAGGTATTTATTATTGAATAAAATATGATTATTAATTTTTAATAAATAATTTATCCCATTTAACATGAGAAACTACATTTTGATTTCCAATTGCTTAGCTACATGGATCTCCCAATAGGGATCCTCATATGTATGTTCCTTAAATATAGGGATCTCTATGTATTCCTTAGTAAGGTTAAGTCCATTCTTCATCCTCCTATAATACATATAAATGATTATAAGAATCTGTTTAATCATAAAAGTAGGGAATGATGAACAATATAGTTTCAATAAAATATGAGGATATATAGAATGGTAAAATATCAACTCCCTAGATTGGTGCTGATGCAATCAATTACCTAGTGGTAGGTGCCTCTTGGAGTATGTTCTTAGTGGACAGAGGAAATTATACAAGTTCCTCAATATTTACTTCAAATTATAGAAATTAGGTGATTTTTTCTTCACTAATGTTAGATCATATAATTTAAAGGGTTTTGGGACATCATTTAATTCCACAAATTCATTCTAGAAATCATCCAATTATTATTGATCCATTACATGTATCTTAGCAAGAAAATCATCCTCCTTTTCCTCCTTAGGTAATACAACTGTCTTATCATCAAGATTAGGGTATGGATTAGATTTATCTAATAGTTCCTAAATATATGATTTTATCTCATCTATTTTTTCTTATATATATTTCATCATCTCTTCATGCTCATAAATATCATATTTGATCTTGTGTTTTTCCATTTTCATCTAGAAATATTTCGTTGTAACATAATCAAATGTTTTGGAAAGAATCGTTGAGAACTTTTATTGTGTCTTGGCCACATACTTATAAAAATGTATGAAGTAATCTAGGAATTTAGAAATCACAGTAGACATTACTTCAACCTCTTGTTTCTCAAGGGTCTCCTTGATTCCTGGGGGGGTCACTAAATTCCTCCTCTTTAAAAATTTGGCAATCTGATCCACAAATATGTCTAGCCCATAACGAAGCACCATCTTCTATTGACCGGGGTGCTTCAGCAATATGTTCTTTCACCCAGAGTACTTTCTATTCCATTAATTAAAAAAATAATTTGAAAAAATCATGGAAAAAAAATAATTTCATTTAATTTTATAAAAATAAATAAAATTTATATAAAATATTAAGTAAAAAAAATATTTAAAAATATGATTGGATCCACGGTAATGGTTATTGTTTTGATGAAAAATTATCATGGGGTGTGAATAAAGCTATTACATTTTTCTCAGTGTAGTACAGTAGCTGCCCAGGGTCATAACACTTAAGGATATTTTTAGTTTTTTCACTTACTTATTTTAAATAACATAAGCTATCACTTTTTCTGATTTTTTATCTAATTAAAACAAGGAAAATATTTTTGGGTTTTTTAATATTGATAATTAATAATTTATATTATAATTTATACTAAAATGAGTATCTAGACATAATGAGATATAAAAAATCATTTGGTTTTAGGGTTCAACATAGGGTTAAATCCCCATTCCCTTGTACATGTTTGATTTCAGTTTAATAATGCAAACCTGAAATATCATATTTGAAATACTATTCCTTATTTTCAAATTGGGTAATATAATTGAATTTCAAAGAATTTATAATTCCAATTCATCCATTAATCATGATTGATGAGACTCTTTTTACTAGGAGGTTTCACATTCCATGACCCAACTCTATTGATACTTTTTCATCCATTGTTTAGATCCACTCAAATGTGGGAAGAACTAAACAATAGAGAGAAGTAATGTTTTTAAATAAAACAACAGAGATAAATTGATTTTCATGTCATTCAGGGAATTCAACTCATCGGGGAATTCTCCCCACTCCTTCATGTTACTCAATTATATCTATAAACATTATATTAATGACTAAAAAATTCAAATACACCTTCACCTCACCACAAACCAATCCTTAGGGTTAGAATCTAATTTTTTTTGAGTAAGGTATTACATGGTGGAGTTGGTGGAAGAGGAGTAGAAGAAAGATAAATAAGAATAAAGTAGAAATAATGGTGGATGATTAATGTAAAATAAATATGGGATAATGGGGTTGAGAAGAGAGAAAGAGAGGGAGAGACCGAATAAAATAAAATAATGTAATAAAATATATACATTATAAAGAATGATAAAATAAATATAATAATAACTATTAAAATTATTATATCTGAGAAAATAATTTTTGAAAAAAGGAGTAGATAATAACAATATATGAAAATAGAAACAAATTTTAAAATAAGAATACTAAAATAAATATAATAATAATAATAATAATAACAATAATTTATTATTACTAATGATATTAATTATGATAATACTAATAAAACATAAAAAATAGATTTAGATAAGAGGATGAATTTTGGGGAATAAAAATTAAAATAAATTCATGATTTTATTAGAAATTGAAATTATAATTCAAATATAAAAAAAATAAAGAAATCAAAATAAAATTACGAATAAGTAATTTTGGATATTTTCATTTCAACTCCTCCTTCAGGGAGAAATACTTCTTGTTTGTGTCGACTAATGATTTTTAAAGGATGGGTTTACCTCGTTTTATATTCGAGGGGGTTTTTGGATATGTAATTCATCATCTAAATGTTTTCAAATAGTAGACCCCATTAATTATTGAATCAGAAAATGTAGTATTCTATAATGTTTTTGAAAAATATGTTTGTGTTTTTTATAAAATTAATGCTCCATCATCTATGTATATTAAACTAAATATCCACTTTACTCCAAGAATTTTTCTCCTAGATGAATGATTCATAAATGTACCTGTAATGTTGATCATCCATTGGCCTCCATAATTATGGAATAAATCCTTCAAATTTAATGTGAAAAACACATATTAGTCATCTTTTCAAAACATTTAGAGTTACCTCAATTGAAGGTGTGTATCAAAATTTATACATATTTTCTATAGTGGGGTCCACATTGTCCTCCCAAACACTTTTTCAAATTGAATTGTTTTCTGGGCCCTCAATATGGTCGAATTAGCTCATGGTCCAGAAGAGATATTCATAGCCCAAATTTAATGGAATCCAAAAAATAATATTATCATTAATTGGATATTAATTTTAAAGGATATGTCAAAGATAAAAAATTGATTAAAATATGTCAAAGTTACAGATTTTTTTTGTCTTTACATTTTAACCTATTTTCATTTTATCATTAAAATTATAAATTTTGTATAACAAATTATTGAAATACATTGGTTTTATCATTGATAATATGAGTAAATACTTATAATGTGAATAACAAAATGTTAATAATTCTTTTTCTCCCCATGATACACTACTGGTCAGTTTAATTAATCATAAATCTCTCAAAGAATACATCTAAAAAAACAAGAAACTCACATATTCTATGATATAAAACAAGAATGAAGCTAATCTCACTACCTAAAAACACATATTGAAACATGGTCCAACCACTCTCATGAATGCTTCCCTTGAATAAAATAGACACTAACCTATAAGGTTCTGAGTAAACAATACAGGCTTTTATGTCTCTTACCTCGAACTACATATGATGTCTCATAAAAGGTCAAAAGGTCTTACCAGAGAATAAAAAAATGAACAAAAATATATAAAAAAATATCACAATTACCTATTATGTTAGAAACTATAAACATGACCTAAAACGGCCTAATCCCCGTCTGAGCATCCTCGTATGGAAATAATCCTTGGATATAACATTAAAAATTTAGATGAGAAACTGAACCAAAACTCAATGGGAATCTATATATAGTAATAACCCCTAGAGGTATATATTTCTATAAAGGTCCTTGTAGCCATCAACAATATACGTAGTTATTATACAATTAAACTATGACCAATGAAATAACTCCCCACAGGGAGTGAGACAAAAGGGAATCATGGTGCTTATTGAACTACTAGGGTCACAATAACTCTCGTTCATGAGGAATGATTCATAATCCTTGTTACCAAATGCATCAGGGTAGATCTGCATAACCAGAAATCAAAATGGAATATAAATACATGTATGTAGAACCAATTAAATAGGCCTCACGTATAAGACAAAAGACACACTATTAGTCTTAAATTATGTGAATCGTATAGGCGAAATATAATTCCTAAGACACCTTTTTCAATTGCTAAAAAATAGTCATAATCCATCTCTAGCCTCTTTACAATGGCCAAGATAAAGAAATATATAATAAATCATCACTTCCGCACAACATATGTATATCTAGAGGTCAAAATCATAATAAATGTAACATTTATGATTATAACAAAAATAAAATAAACCTAGATAATTGGATTTTGAATCAGAAAAATTGTTCCCAACCCACCAGTCTAATTTTCATTGTAGGTTCAAACACATTCTTAATACTCATGCATTCAAATTACCTAATATTAAATCCATGGAATGAAACATTTATCATAGTAATTTGTGACATCCCAGCCATAATTCTACTAAACTAGTGCTCTAATAAAATTACTTATAAGGCCTCAATATTGCCTCCTCATATGAGAGAGGATGCTGACTAGTAATATGGACATTAGGTGAGACAGTGTGGAGACTATAACATCATATTAGAGTAATAAAATTGTCTAAATAGATATATACCATGCCCAAAATCAAATAAATAGAACTTGAATGTAGTAAATTAAATTAAAATATATCATGCTATAATAATAAATTAAATTCTATAAAATCCCAAAAAAATCCATACATACAACACTATTCATACACTAGGATGACTATATATATAGAAATACAAAAGAAAACAAAATAATGGTACATCTCTCTATTACAAAATCTGAGCTGGACCATATAACTGGTCTTTAGACATTACTGAAATGCACCATCTTGATCAGGAGAACCAAATGAGAATCACTTCTTGATTATGAAACCCGGGGCCTCAGCCTTATCCACCATGTTACTGTTATCAACCTAAAATGAAAACATAATGCCACCAAAAACACTATGTCATGTGTGTAGGGGTGTGAAACAATCTTATTAGTCCACCCCAATGATGAATACATAAATATTCTTCTATAAGTGAAAGAAAATTCAATATACTCATCCTATCCAAGACTCAACTAAAAAGTCACGTAAATATTCTTACCAACACCATGGTCAAACCCCAAGTCCATTATCCTATTCAACTAGTAATGTCCCACCATGGATGTTTATATTTATATGCATGTACATGAATAGTCCCCGACATATACATGTATACAAAAATATGAAAATTTATGAGTAATATGAATAAAATAATATGAAAACCATCATACAGCCAATCATTGGATATGTAATCCCAATATGAAGCAAATAATTTGAAAAGGGAATTGGGTTGGAAAATTTTTTAGTCATTATTTTTATAATTAAGTTGATCACTGAGTCCGTAATCCCAATAGACAAACACAATCTGCAGCTAGTGCCAAAAAATTTCTCTGAGCAAGCTACGTTAAAACATTGGGATACTCATCTTAACCCTAGTATCACACATATTTTACTCCAATAACTACAACATTGGATTCAAGTTGAGTACTTCTGGAATTCCTATAAATGTTAAAGATCAAGATTCCATGATTCTCATGCCATGTAAATCATGTCCATTTCTAATCCATTGTCACAAACCATAGGCACCCATGACACTACGACTCAGTTGAACCCTAAAGGTCTATCCTGTATGTGATCTGTTAATGAAATGACCTCCAAAACAAAGTACATGCTCGACATCCTTTCATAAGATGAGTATCACTAGTGAACACAACCGACCCTATGGAAAATTTAGGCATCTTCTGAGGATAGTGTAATCATCCATCAAGTATATGTAGCATCAACATTGAGGAGCACCATGTCCACTGACATGATCTTGAAATCGACTTGGGATTCCATAATCATCATCATTTCTCATGTGAACATAATAATAAATGAGTTTAATTCATGGATTTTGAATTCTAGGTCTAGCAGCACAATCAAGTAACAGATTTGGGAGAGCATATCTACCACTATTACTTGAGTGAGTGTAATCAACCATGAGTATGATAGGATCAAGGAGTTTGTAACAATCCTTATCACATATCAAATAGATGAGGGAAGAATCATACCCATAATATAAAATAATGAGAACATAATCATCCTTATCACTAAAGAGATCATAATCAACCACTAGTATCATTACTAGGGATGGCATGCTTATATATTATAATCATAGGTTGAAGAACCAGATACTATGAATCACCTATGGAAATTTCAATAATATAATCATCAAAACATATAGGCTCAATATTCATATAATAGGTAGTACCTCTTTGTATAAAAATAAATAATATAAATGACATGGCTAAGAAGCTAGACCCTAGGAAAGAAAGCATGTGCATCCTAAAGAGAATGAAAAACACATTGAGTCAAGCTCAATAGAAACTGAAAAAGAAGAAAATATGAATTTCATCATTGTATCATAAATAAACATGTTAAATTATAAATAAATTAATTAGGGTGGATGAAAGCCTAAAAACAATAATAAACCCTATCCTAATGTTATTACAAGCTTGACATGAGTTCTATGGTGACACCTGCTACCATATCTACCAAAAGGTGATGTAATATCTCAGGGCCAGTCAAACATCTGAACACCTATTAAGTCCTATTCTAAAACACTGATAGGAATGTTTCTCGGGTTATTCGATGCATACAAATAATTGAAGGCATCATACTGAGGATCCTAATCTAATAGGTAAGGGGGGAATATTACATTATATCCTCAAATGAAAAGTCAATAGAAACATTCTACACAAGATACTTGTAATAGTACACTATAAAAGGGATCCTACTAGAGATCTCTTATGTCATAATTTATAAAAAGGAAACCCATAAGGGTCTTTATGTACCTTGTCATATGATATAGGAATTATAATCATGATCCTCTTATTGAAAATTTACGTATATGAATCCTACAAGGGATCCTTGGAAACCACTAGTCTCATGGCTTCATAGGTTAGTTGGGAACATCTCATAAAGAGGATTCCTTAAATAAAATGATATTAAAGCATTCGTGTAGATAGATTTTTCATGGATCATCTGATAACTATTCTCCCCCAAAGAAGACACTGGATATGATTCCTAGAGAAAAAATATCTTTTCAGGATATACTAGCTAGGATTCCTCAAAACATCTTAGGGGTCTTACAATTTCGATTGATATGAAAAGATTCCCAGAATATAGCACTCATGGGATTTATTACAACTCATAGGTTAAAGTAAATTGAATCCTCTAGAACATGTAGAATAGGTGGAGTACATGGTTTTCACCCTCAATTCCCCACATGGTTTTGTACCTCATCCAGTACATGGCATGTAAAACACCAAGTTCACATTGTGTTGGCCCAGTACATAGAGTGTACCCTACAAGGGGTACCTTACACTGTGCATAACATAGCATGGTAATGTTGATTTAGTTTTCATGTACCTTTACATAGCATGAAACCCACATAGGGTATAACCATGTACTCTACATGACATGTTCCCATTACACGAGAAGGCTGATTGAGTACTCGACTACATAGATTAGTCTCAGTATATGAAATTTTTGAGACATACAAAGACAGAACATAAAAAAGGAAATATTACCCAAAAAACGAAGAACATGTGACGTGTGATTCCTAAACCAATCATAGTGTAGACAAGGTTTTCTGAATAAAAACACTCTAAAACACCTGAAAGATGCTTTTTCTCCACATATACAATACATCAGACCACGAAGTGTTAGAAGAAATAATATAAGGGGTTTAAAAATGAAAATGATTAGTCTATATATATTTATAGAAAAAAGTTAAATTGGAATACCTTTAGGCAGAATCCATTGATTCTTTTCTCGTTTCTGCTATCCATGGTTGCCACACAGTGATTCAGCATGTCCCAGGATCTATAGAGGTATCCCCTTCACTTCCACTCTATTTATCTCCCTATCTCTCTCTCTATCCATATATAATGGTTATGTGGTGAATGAATCTCCATGGGGAGTACATTTGAATCCAAATTAGGAAAAAATAAAATAAAAAGGAAATAATGAAAATAAGGAGATGAAAATAAAATGAACAAATAAACAGAGGGGGGGGGGCTCTCCAGGGCCTAACTCGACATTATTCTCGAGCAATGAAAAGTTCCCAATTCTGGACTAAATGGTGAATAAGAGATCTCAATATGATTCTCCATAAAAAATATATTATCAAACAAACCCAAATGAATTAATTTATATTTATTTTATTATAAATTAATTATTAATTATGCCGTTATATTTTTCATATTTGGGATTTATAAAAACTTCATGTCCTAATCAAAAAACCCTATTCTCGAAGAAACAAATTGGTCAAAAATTTATTTGATATTATCTAGTAGGGGGAGAAGACCAATTTACCACTCACATGCATCTGAAAGAAAAAATCCAAATTTTTTCTCAAAATTCTATTATGGAAAAACAAAGGACCTTATAATTTACTACACATTAACTGCCCCAACAAAAACCAACACTCTATGAAACACCCTAAATCTAGCACACAATTCACACAACATTTCCCCCTTTTCATATACAAGTTTCACCAAATTCAAAATATAAAAAGTTTCCATTATTTTTCAACACTAATATATTTCATTCAAATTTACACGTCTATTATTTTATTCCACCAAATCATTAACCTTGTACCAACCATCATATAAAATCCCATTATATTCATTATAAACCTATATAATTATTCATTTTGTTCAACATAATAATTTATTTCTGGTATAACTAGTTAGCTAAACTAACCACACCTCATAACAACTAATCCAACTCACACCACATATCATCATCACGACACACCAGCCAAACCATCCTACCAAATCAACCAAAACAACATCACACCACACCATCATAGGCCAGAACACCACCAAACATCACATATTCCACATAAAACAACCACACATAACTACCGATGAATATATTCATTCAACATCACAACCATGTTGCATTATAGCCACCATAAACCACATCCTCTTTTTATATAAATCACTATAACAACAACCACTATTCCCTAAATTGCATACACAAACCTCATAGAAAAATGTATCCACACATCAATGACACCACACATCATACCATTTCACACCATAACCACATCACACCTACCCATATCACATCAGTGCCAACCGACCACATCACTTCATAGCCCCAAATATTATAAATCCCATTTTTTCATCACCAACAACTCATAATTGTCCAAAACATAGAAGAACAAAATGAAAACCCCACACAATAGAAAAACATTAGGGATTCCAAAATTTATTTATGGGATTTCATCAAATTTCATTTTAAATTATAATTTCTATTATCCCACAAAGTAGGTTCCCTGTGGAACTATATATTTATCCATGTGTACATTCTTTAACCTTTAATTCATTATGATATCTAAAAACAAAACTACAAGGTAATAATGGATTATCATATACATATTAAACAAGGAATCAATGATTCATTATCATTATTAATTCTTCAAACATAAACATATCCTGATAAATATATAACCACATAGGAAATCCTTTGATAATTCACCATCCCCAAAAAATTTATTTATGCCAATTTATTATGTTTTAAATAATGAAACTTGATATCAAAACAACTGTAAATAAAAGCATACATATCACATACATAGCATGTAAAAATGTGAGAATAAGGATACTCTACCTCTAGGAAGATTTACAATCCTTCTATGCACTGAATGGAAATGAAAAAAATTCTAAAAATAATAACATCTCCATAAAATCATAGATAAACTGACAAAGCACCAAATGGTCATAGAAACATCACCAAAAACAAATACATGATTAAAAACCTCAAAATAGTGCAGCTATGAAATAATAATGTGTATAAATTCTAGATATAAAAGAGGATATCACCTAGGATCATCATCCTTGAATTACTAGACCTCAGGGATAAAACCTAGGAGATGAGGGTTGTAATATTTCCATAGGGTCCAAGGGTTTGTCCAAAACTAAAAAAATGATTAGTGTTAAATGTTATGGAATAAATAAAACCCTAAAAATATGATTTAATTCACTAAATTGATTGTAGGAATACCATATTCATATTATGAATTCAGAGAGGTTTGCGGATTATAATATGTGAATTGTTTTTATCCCATATATTTTAAATATCTCAAAAATTCATTGAATTTCGTGGAACCTCATAAAAAACTAATCACATGCTGTGAATTCGCATTTCATGATATAAAATAGTTTTTTTATTAACAGCTTATTGAAACACACTCAATGAATTTGGTTTCCTCGCATGCAGAGAATCACCATCTAATTAAGTTAATCTGTTTCATGTAGTGAACCACTTGTTGTTGTCCATGGATAACCAAAACACCAAAAAACAAACCACAAGCCTCCGTGAGAAATCCTCCAATACTAAAACTAGAAATGTAATGAGTTGGGAATGAATGGACCATTACATTAGATACCTCTGAAATGATTTTCACCATAATGTAAAAAACCATAATAAAAAGAAATGAAGGGGTCCGAATAACCAATTCACAAAATATGACTCAAGGTTGTCATTTCAAATCAGTTACTACCACCAACCACACACAACAACTAAAACACCCACATGAAATATTTCACAAACACATCACCACCTCTCATAGGGAATAATCCCGCATTTCTAGAGCTCACCACAAACCACCTCATCCCCAAAGAATTATCTACACAATTATCTATCCTCTTCAAAAACAAATTATAAATAACTCACACCATCCACTACTATAACCGACACACAACACTACCCAAAGAACAAAAATCATTGAATCACATCATCAAATTCAATATACTTTCAACTTTGGGATACATTGACTCAAATTCACTATATTTATCATGATAAATAATAATACATTGTGATTTGGAATTTCGAACCTCCCCTTTTCTTATATCAAAATCCGTACTACAAATCACATATCTAGGGGAAAACCCATCCCATAAAGAAAATTATCAAAATAACATCATCGATGAACTAGAGAAACAGATACTCTAAATAACATTGGGTATTAAGAATTCATCTTTGTATGTCACTAAAATTTCCCAATACTATGCCACAATGTCCCCATAACACACATACCTGGGGGGATGATTCATCGACACAACACCCTCTCTCAATGATGCTAAATCTCTACTAGACACTCTATGATTCTCTAATCCTCCAATTTATGAAACTCAACTAAGTAAATGGAATGGGACTCATAGTGATGATATAGATGAAGATGGAGAACACATAAGATATCTTGTTTACAGTTCAGTTATAGTGGAAATTCCATCTGATCTATAAACATTTCCCAATATTAAAAAGTTATAAAAAAGCTGAATGTAAATATTACACACCATGACAAACCTCCAATTCCTATGTGGATAGGAGATTCTCACAGTCATATAGTCTATAACTAAAAACTCTAGGGGCCTCCACTTAGGATTAGCATAGTCCTTCTGGTGATCTTTCTCCACCCTTATCATTATATTAACAAACTGGATCTTATCAAATGTTATCTACACCGCATTAGTCTTAATAAATATATACACCTTGACCTTCTCCCAATATAATAGGTAATGACACAAATATAATACCATAAAATATATCATGCTAATGGATTATTTATTGTTGTTTTGGATTAAAATAATGATCATATATAGTTTTCTTACCCACTATCCATCAAAGTCTAATATGCATGTTCAAAACAAATAATTTCATGTCTAGAAGGTTTTTACCATTTTCCCATCTATCTGTGGCTGAGAAGATGTTTTAAGGAAAACTAGGAGATAAAATAACAGAAAAATCATCTCCTTAATAATAAGGTAAAATTAGGATCATGTTTTTAGATGATGGTTCTCGGTGCCCCATTAATCCTATACAAATTTACCACATATCACCTCACTATAACATCCAATATCCTTGATTCATGAGTCTCTTTAAAATTACTTGACATTGCCCATCTATCCACTACACCCATACATCATCACCACCTTCCAAGAATCTCGGTAAACCAATTATGAAATCCAATAATAGTTATCCCCATTTACACATGGGGATATATGTGGATACCAGTAAACCACTAGAAACATTATCTTACACTTTAAACTACTAAAAATATCCACACCTCATCACAAACTCTTCCATAGAGAAATTTATTCACGTGCACCAAATAATACCTCCTCATTCCATGTTACAAAATTTTCGCATTGGGATGTACCACAAAAAGAGATATTTGAATCCCATGGGGAAATACCTAACACATTACTATTGGAATAAACAACCTCTGTGAGAACAATACTCTATTCCAAACACCCTCTAAACATCCATCAGGAGCGTCACTATGGCCAACACTGTCACACATCACCTCCGCCTCTAAGATTCCCACTGAGACTCTCCCATCTAATACATCATGGATGACTCAACAATCATATAATAATTAATGATATTACCACTTCTAAATCCAACATCAATGATAATTTATCCATGCCCCTTCATCCCTTTCTAATCATCAATAGAATCCCATGCCCCAGCCCCTTAGAATATTTGACTGAACATATTAAAAAAGAAATCTTTTTTATCGTGATATAAGATATTTCAATTTGTTATTTCCACAAAAAAATCATCTATATCTACTAGAATAGATTCATGTATCACTGGTAGAAATCATATTTATGGATCTTAGGATCTTTGGAAACAAAAATGCACTCACTATTGGGGTAGTACCATTGTATAATTAAGGAAAAGAAAACTATCAGAAACTCTGGATCATTGGTGGAATATTTTTTCTTCTTAGGATGTAACATTAGAGATCTATAAGAGATAATATTCCTTTTCCCCAACAACATGCATCCCAAGTTCATGTGGGATGTTTCGTAGATAACATAAAACAATACTCCCTCCTTGGGAAACCAAACAAGTGGGGAAGATATAAACTAATCCATCAGGTAACTAAACACCACTTGAAACAGATCAGTTCAAACAAAATCATAGTCCTTCCTAAAAGAATTATTTATATAGGATGAAACTTGAGGGAAATATGGAACAAACCTGTGATAACAACTATCCAAACCAAAACAAATTCACACCTATTCATCATTCTTTAGTTCTTCCTTGGAAACAACATCCTCAAACATAAATGGGTCCAATGACACACCCTACTAAGACTCCAAATGTATAAGTAAATTAACCTCTTGGGTCCATAACATAAAATTATAATACATTCAATAAAGATGAAGGATTTAAATATAATGATTACATATATATGATATGTGGAATTCTCCACCCATAACATAAATTAAATTTTGATATCATCAATGAAAATAATGAATAATCGGTCAAGGATCTCATGGGACATGGTGTTCAATAGCCCCATGATCATGGATGATGTATTTATGATAATAAATGTAATTTCAACACACACTATCTACCCATACATTCATATGAAAGAATTATTTTGGATATCATCATCTTTCACCCAAAATTATTTTTATCTAGAAATTTGGTTGATCTTCAAAAACTAATTTTCACCTCTTAGATGGGGGGGAATATCTTCTATACTCAGAAGAGGGTAACATTTCATGGCCATAAACTAATTGAATCTCTAATATTCTATATAAAACCTTATAATACCATCCACCTTCATAGATAATAACACTATGACACCTAATGAAGATATGATGGGTTTTATGAAACTCATATTCATCACATCATCCACCTGCAACCTAAACTCAAATAAATTTGTTTGTTTCATCGAATTTGGATCCATCATAATCAGAGACACACCCTATTGTAAATATATCCCAAACTGAACATTATATCTCGGTGGTAGTGAGATAACCTCTTATAGGAAAACATGTAGGAACTCTTACACATCATAGAGACATCCCAAACCAGAGCTTCCGCTAGAGGCTCCAAAAATTGTGAAAACATTTCCCACATTCCTATCATCCATATGATAACCTTGAATGACATTGAATTCTACTTATTCTCCTTAAACAGCGGAAAAATAAATTATCTTATGTAGTCCTTCGATTATGAAATTAAAGTATTATAACAAATCCATAATGAGGATAATTTTTTACAGTTGTATATACAATAAAAGTAATTCATTCATTGACTAGTGATTCTGCATCACTAACCTATATCCCCAAAAGTCAAAAAATAAAGAGGCATGTACTATAATATGAGTGGATAAAAAAGTTGATCTAGAAGCCTCTCCACATATTTTACAGTATAATGGAAAAAATATGGACATTTGTTTTTGATTTTCTTGAAAAGAACAAACCACACACAAGGGTAGATTATGAGGTAATTGTACCTCACAAAACTCTTGGATCTGCCAGCATAGCTTCTAGAAATTCGTGGATCTAAACATGCACATCTCATTTACCTCTCTACTATTTTCCATCACTCCACACTCTTCCTAAGGATCTTATGGATGCGTACCATCATGATGATTCCCTCTAAAAGACTATATTACGATACAACTAACAATTATCAATAGTCACAAATACTAAAACATCCTTGGAAGAAACTACTACTATGAAAAAATGGGTTTGAACACCCTACAATAAATAGAATACAAGGATTGTTTGAAATAGATCACAGTGATTACAATGTTCTCCATAGGAATAAAAATGAAATCAGAAACCTTTGTTGTGTTCTCAGGATAATCCATACCCTAATCAATTGAAAGGCTAATTCCACATCCAGATACATATTTTTCTAAAACACTTCAATCATGAACACCCATGACCAAATACCTGAATCATAACTGCAAAAAGTTCCCTTCTAGACACTTTATCAAATATCATCATCCAATAAAATCACATGATCAAAAAATATTTGTTTATACACATCTAGATATATAGTCATTATAAATAGTGAGACCATGTACCTAATCACTGGGTGAAAATCCTCTTCTAGACATCCCACCACAGACTTATGATTTCGAAATATCATCTATAGAAAATTGCAAGTGGTCCTTGAATATGATCCAATCCTCCCACAAAATTTGGATCCCCTACTAATGTGAGAGAAATATCTATATCATAAATTCTGTCATCATTGTTTAAAGGAACTCCAACCAGAAATCCCCATGAATATAAGGACACAACACATATTCCTCTATATTGTCACCATGAGATAGAATCCACTACTGACGTGTACCTATCATAATATATATAGCACTCAAAATCACCCAAAACTCATCCCATGAGCTGATTAAACAAAAAGTGATCTCAAACTCATCCATCCAATGCTCCGTCTCGAAATCAGAAAAACTCTCCACATACTTTCACAAGTACTTATACTGAATAGAATGAAAGGACCTTATCTATTTCTCATTCTTCTCTATCAATTTGATCCTAAAAAAATAAACCGGATCATCTTGTTTTGCCTTAGCTAACTGAACTACACATGGAAAATGACTAAGTGAAATTGAGAATAAGAATGGAGAATATCCTAATCCAAATTGAATGTGATTTTATCAATCATGTTTATTTTAATAATTTTTTCCCACACAAATCTTACTCAAACACTAACCGAATCAATCATGGATCATATACCTATCCTAGGGCTCTACATGGGAAATAGTTACACCACACGTAGTCATCCAATTTTCTCAAAGTCCTTATATAGGATCACATGGGGCCCTAAAATCATGGAAGATGGTGTTTATGTCTTGCCTATGTCATGTACCAAAATAAACTCAAAATATTTTCCTACTAATCCATGATATCCTCATATTTTTTAACACATAATATCATCCTATAACTATTACAAAACATTTTATACCTCTTTTTTATGAACCCCTTCCAAAAAAATATTTCAATCAAAGAAGAGAGATATAGACCCTCGAGTCCTACCACCTGTGGGCCCCAAGTTGGAAACAATTATTGAGGGTATAAAAATATCAAATGATGTTTTACATTACCCTCTATGAGGGAAAAAAAGATTAGGATATATGATAAAAACCCACAAAAACATCATCATATAATATATTACTAAATTCAAAGACCATCTCACCATGCCTTAACAAAGTATACTAAAACATATAAATTTATCCATGATAAATCACATGACATGTATATGGAATTGACTAAAAAATAGCTCCAAAACAACTTGTAATATCCAAATAGTTCCATAAATTCGTCCCAAAAATCTAAAAACCATTTTTATATATTGGATATACATAACATGAATACTCAGTAGTTTCATATGATATGTCTCTAGTGCATATGTGAAAATAGAAATCGAATTCACAAATTGAAAAACAATAAAACCAACATCAACCTTTACGGGTCTACTAACCAAACTCAACTGCGTAATTTATCACTCCCCAAATAATCCATAAAATATAATAATATATAAATGATCTTATAACAAAGAAAGGAACGCCATAAACACTTCTCCAATTATTTTCTACTCCCACTCCACAACAAAAAATTATATGTGCTCACATACCTTACATACATATTACATAACCAAACATCTCACCCAAATACAACTAAGATATCATTGATGTGTTTTATGATACATACTTACCATCCCAAAGATCACAAGGTATAGGGCCAAGTGCTTGAATTATGAATCATAACTTTATATCCATCATATCACATCTCATCCCATAACAAGAGTAGTAGGGAATCCGGAATGTAAAGGAAATAAACCTTGTTCCACAATCCTACCATGAATGATCCACACCAAACATCACATATCATATCAGCCATGACATATCACATTGCACCCAAATACAATGAAGCCATAACTCCATATCTTTCATGATGAAACATGGGCCATCACTAGTGAATAGATTGATAGGGAGAGGTGTATCCAAATAACATTATCACCACCAACAGGGATGTTAGAGAAAATACCCAGAACCCATAACCAATGAGTTTTTCAAGGATACCTAACATGGGAGGGGAACACATAGAAATAACATAAACATACTAAATATATAGATATCACACAAAACCCAATCTATGAGTTTATTTTAACCACAGTTGTTCACACTCCACCACCACCTCTGTACGACACATAAACTATAACATCCTCTTCTTCCACTATATGAATCACCCCAAAACCATCACATAACCCACCAAACATTATTCACATTTATTTAAATGTGTCTTCTAAATAAAATACCTTCTTATTATATTCATTTATAGGACTTGTCTTTCACATTTACACATCCATTGTTTTATTCAACCATTTCATTATCAATCTATGAATTATTTATTTCTTTTGTTTTGTATTCATTACCAACAAATTCAATTATTAATTTAATTTGAATAATCATTAATTCCCTTTATTTCTGATACTCTATCACAACCCTACCACATCACAACTAGACCAACTCACACGAATCATCACCATTGCACCACACCATCGAATCCAACCTTCCAGATCAACCACAACAACATCACAACATTATTTCATGAGGAAGAGTACCAGGAAACTCACAAAAACCTCACATAATAGCAACAAATCTCTTCCACACATCATCTCCATTTCACACCACAACCTTTGTATGTCTCAACCATCTTGCAACCAAACTGCCTCACACTATAACCACTGCACTCACTACCACTACACACCATATCGCCTACCACAACCGCAACACACACAACCACCAAAAATCATCATCACCACACACAAAAACACATTACACCAAAACTGCATCGCAACTACCAATATCAAATCCATAATCACCATTCACATAGAATCACAAGACCATGCATTAGAAATATCATCCAATTATCATAACCACCATTCAATATCCCGCAACACACAAGGAAACACAACATTGAAACCACATAGAACAAAATCACATTCCATGTTACAATAACAATTAAGGTATTTAATCATATTTCTTCTTTAATTATCATGGGTATTATCACAAAAAGGATCATCCATGAGAAAGAAGTTATTTATCCATATATACATTCTTTTTTATTGTATTCAGGTTGTGATCACACGACAATAGAACAAGGTTATAATAATATATCATATATAATGAAACAAGGGTCTCTAAAATAATTTTTTAAGTAAGGTAATAATTAATTAAAATATCATCAATAACATATAAAAAAGATTAATTCATGAGAAAACTCTCCATCCCCATAAAATTTAGTTTTTACAATTTATTAACTCTACAATGATGTCACTTAATATCTACTAAAAAGAAATAAAAAAATGTATATTCAACACATAGCTTGAAAAAATGTGATAATGGGGATCCTAGAACTATAAATTTTTTCTAGATCATGTTGTTCACCATATAGAAATGATACACTATTTGGAAACCAAAACCACACTAGGAGATAATGGGTCAACATAATCTTCACCAAAGGGTCAAAAACATAACCCAAAATAGACCCCCAAAAAACACCACTAAAGTGGGTATATGAGGGAAAATGAAAATAAAAAATAGATATAATAATAATGCACTGTGGATCTCCAACCTAAAACTATAGGAAGCCAATGATTGAACTAGGGAGAAGAAGGATGGAACATCTGAGAAAAGAGCATAGGTTTTGTCTAAAATTGGGAGGAATCAACAGAATGATAGAAAGGTTTATAAGAACACCAACACTTTAAAAAGGTTGTATGTTATCATATTCATAGAGTAAATTACATATTCACATCAAGGGTTTCATGAGGTTTTGATATTAAAATCCATTAATTATATTTAAGTCATGAATTTACCGTATCTCAAACTAACATTGAATTTATAGGTTCCTTTGACCTTAATATAACAGATGACATGAATTTTGATTCATGAGATGAATTTATTTGACACATTGCTCCTCAAAAAAACATAATTCATGAATCTACTCGCCTCACATATCATTAATCACTAACCCGTAACTAGAATCCTATTCATGTTTTTAGAAACCTACTGTTCCACAACTGCATCTCAAACACTATAGATCTCTCCTCAATCCTACTTCTGAACACCACCAACAGTAAAAAAGGAAAAAGTAATGGTTTTTAAATGAATATAATGTTATATTGATTATATTGGAAATATCCCTATATGGTATTTCATTAGTGATCTATCTTATGAGTTAGTGTGTCGTGAATTCTGTGACCTATTTCTTGAGTGTCTATATTGGGGTTGGTGCCCTATAACTAACTTCTATATACTTTATGTGAACCTGTATTATTAGTATGGAATATAAAAATGCCTTATAACAACATGATTGTTCTTCTATGTTTCAAATTATCTGATAATTTCCAACATTAGTTGTCACAGTAAAAGGACATATTTGTTCCCCTCTATGGTGAGAACCCAAAAGTGCTATGGAATAATCCTTAAATATATGTTCTATATCATGATGAAATTATTTGAGGTTTACAAATGATATATTTTATATGGCATAAAGACTCATTAAATTTTGTGGAACCTTATCATGGTGTCCACCCCTTCTAATATCATGTATTGGGTACTAGGACAAAAATACCCATTGTTAGGAAATCCATATGCATATATGCTATTGGTTATTCCTATCCGCAGATGTGTGTATTGATCCTCTGATATTCCGATTATTATTATTTAGTATTATGAATCATGTATTTTGATGTATTGATGAAAACCATGATGACATATGTTTGCAATGAGGTAGGACATGTTGGGTGCCTAAATAGTAATAATGCATTAATGAATAATGTGAGAAAATGTTTTTCCATTGTTTTTATTTAATAGATGTTGATATCTCAATCCCTTTTACAAACACGATATATCATAAATAATTACATGTACATAGTGTAAAATTGGGATGTTAAGTTTTCAAAAAGTAAAAGAAAGGTAGATCGATCATATGGGTTGATAGAACCTGTATGCAACCATCTTGATTATAGATATCAAGAGAAAGGGATTATAATACCTAGTGAGTGTTCCTATGAGGTATTATGTCATTGCAGAAATAACTTCTTTCTCTATGTGAACCATGGGGTTTTTATTGACACAAATATTTGACCTTAGGCTTCCTCACTAAATGAAACTAAGAAAGATTTCTAGATGGTCCCAATTTATGTGTATCTAAAATCATAGCTAATTAATATATTATTATTTAATATTTAACATGGTGAATAAATTATATTCATGTAAGTAATTTATTAATTATTTTTGTTTTCTTAATCACATATATTCCATCACCAGTTATTTCAGAAAATATAGAGAGAAATAAGATTAATAAAAATTAATTTTATTGTTATGGAATATAATATTTATTAATTTATTGTTTAATAACTTCAGGAAATTTATTTATTAAATAAATAATCATTATTAGAGGCCCAATAAATAGTGTTTAGTAATGACATGATGATATTCTAGTTCTTCTACAAAATAATATATATATATATATTAAATTTTATTTTTATAAATAATTTTTAATTTAATTCTCATGTTAAGAATGTTTCATGAAATAATATTATTATTAATATTTTATACATGGGGTTCCATAAGGGATCAAATAAATATTACAAAGAACGTGTGAAAATATTTTTTTATATAACCTTTTGGTATTTAATACCAATAATATTACTATTCCAAGATAGGTAATTCTTTTGTTTTTTGGATAATGATAGTCAGATAGAATCCTCTCAAGACAAAGAAAGATAACTCTCAAAAAAAATATCTTATGAGAAGAGATAGTTATTCCACTACCTTCCACTCTCAATTGTATAGATATCAATGTAAATGATTTTGAAGTGATTCTTGTGGAAATAAAAATAGAAAGACACAAGTGATAGAATATACCATGGTTGAACACGAATCTTCTTATGGTGACGTTCAATGACTTTTAAAACATTTGTGGATCACCATAACATGGAATATCCTCTTGATTCCTATATCAGGATGACCATAAAATTTAGATATTTTTTTAGATTAATCATTGAAGAAATATTTCAAATAAGGTAATTATTTAATTCATTAAATTAATTCTAAATAATATTTGATGATCATTAACATGTTTCAAATATTCTACCCCTTTTATATTTTTTAATTCAATTACATTGATTATTGTTTCTCATCAGGTAAATCTTTCGTTGATCATCAATTAGGGTAAAAATAAAAGTTAAGCATGGACTATCAACCTATTACATTGTGCATAGATCCTTCAAGTGGTATTAAAGTAGTCACGTGATTAATTATAATTATCTAAAATATATTTTATTGATTGATGTAATTTTCATTTAGTTCTCAATTCAAGTATAATCATTATTTAAACCAAATTTAGATTTGTGCTTCATCCTCATTCATTTATCATTGATCTAATAAAATCAATTAATTTAATGAACAAAATAAAATCAAATAACTCTTCTTGATGTTTTTAGGAGTATATATAGATAAAACAATAATATATTCCATGTAACTATAGGTACA
Source organism: Viscum album (assembly GCA_963277665.1). NCBI lineage: Eukaryota > Viridiplantae > Streptophyta > Magnoliopsida > Santalales > Viscaceae > Viscum > Viscum album. The sequence goes on along the minus strand of OY728133.1, from coordinate 1,438,164,894 downwards.
CTCTAGATAATAGTGTAGAATGAACCAAGAATTAATTCATAGTTAATTCAGCCCACCTTAATTGAATACATGCGGTGAATTTAATTATATACAATGTATTGACCATGTCATCCTGTAACACAATCAGCCAAAGTACACACCATTTAGCACATATACATGGTGTGTATTCTTTAAGTCATAGATGGAATATATATATTCTTACACAGCCTACCTGACTATTTTCCATGTAACACAAAGAACACATATCATGTGGGCCATGTAGAAGATGAGTACTCTATTTTCTATTTTATGGAACATTTTACATGATGAGTCCTCAGTCGTGTGTCATAGTTAGATAGTGATAGGGGTACACTCCAATTACTTTTCTTGAACGTGTTTTATACATATATTGTTTTTTATAGAATAAAAATTAATTTATTGTACTATGTAAAACTTATCAACATGTGCTTGTGTCTATTAATTATGATGATATGACATGCCTAGTGATGGTATTTAATAAATATGTACAAATGATTCATTATATTTTCTGTAATTTTATAATCTTTAGATAATGTGTGAGTCATATTAGAAATATTTATCTATATGAATTTAAGAACAACATGTTAATGAAAATCATGTAATTCATCTAATCATTAAGTTGATAGTACATGCCATAAAAGTGAAAGATAAATCTGATATGCCATATATCACAAGATTAAACTGTATATTAAAATAATACATATTGGGTATATTCTGATGAGTATCCATTATTTTTTCACAATGGTACATTTATGTACACCATTAATTTTAATTAAATCTATTTAATTTATTTTTGAAATTATTATGGATGATAATCTCAAGAAACTTTTGATGAGAATGAATATAAAGTAATTAGATAATTAAAGAAGATAATTAATTGGTTCGAGTGTGATTGATCATAAATAAGACTGATTATGAATGAATTATAGTATTATTAAATTCTTAGTTCATTGAATTCTTGTGGATGATCATGATCATTAACCAGGCCATTTTATATGATTGGTTTTATTTTATTTATTTTAATATTAAGTTGTTGCCATTTGGGTAATCTCCCATTTCATTATGTAAGGGAATGTGTGACCATTGTTTGATTTAGGTAAACCCCATACCAACACCTATTTGCGAGTCAAATAATATGTGATGGATGGAGTTCCCAATCTATTGGAGATGGTTCATGTTTCGATCTTAGGTGAAACCAATCCAATTGCAGTACATAGTTGGGAAGGCAGAAAGATGTAACATAAACCAAAATCGGTTAAAGTTTTCTTCCTCATAGGTCAATGGTTACCTTATCAAACGCAATATAAACACACCATCACTATAATATCATGATCATAAAACTTTATTATATTATTTATACCCAGTTTTAAGGTTATTTCATTAAGGATGTTTTTTCCTAATCACAGGAATTATTCATTTAATGACAATGAATGATAAAACTAAAATAAATTCAATTGGGAATATTTAGTATATAATATATTGTTAATAGGATAAGTATATACACTTAATATTAAAAATAAAGTGATGAAGATATTCATTATAACTTTATGTATAAAGGATAAATTCTTTAAATAAAATATTAAGTCGATATATCCTTCCACAACTTCGGTTAAAATTGAACCACCATTAAAAGTTATTAACTAGACAAACTTGGGGTGATTTAAATTATCATGGAATTATAAAATGAATTTTTTGGAGTACAAAACATAGTTCACTTTGAAGGTATACTTTCAATGTAAGAAATAGTTAAATTGAGAGGAAATAGTTTAGGAAATACAATTTTCATATTTCAGGATTGGGAAGTCCGCTCAAAAAAACAAGGAACATTACATTAATGAAGTTAGAATTTATAATCCCTACATATAACCATTAATGATTCATGAACATACAGTGTTAGTGTATTTAGAAGGTAAATATTGATCATTTTTTCACTAGAATGTCTAAGAAAAAGGATATTCTGAAGCTAATGATGGGAGATAATTGGTTTCAATAAAATATTGGTAGATTAATAAATATAAAATTTATTCATTTGACTAATTTTATTTAGATAAATTACTAAATATCTTCTATTATTACTTGTAAAAATTTAAATATAAATTTTATAAAAAATATCATTGTTTTTTATACATGAGATGAATAAACTTGTCATGGGAACAAATTTACAAGAGTGGAAAACACACTTTCATGTTAAACATTTCCATGAAAATAAATTGTATTTCATCGATGAACCTACTCATAAAGATCCTTCTAATGAGGAAAGTGATGAATAGTAAACTTTCTGTGAGAAACATTTAATGATTCTAGATATGTTTAGGGTTTTATACTATAATCCATGACCAATGTCCATTTGAGGAAATTAAAGGACATGGATTTATATAGCATGATATCTCACCATTTGGATATCTTTCACAAACTATAAAGACAAGAGGAATATGATATCTTAAATTCATTATTTAAAACTAATATGAAAGATTGTATGAAATTGGATCATCAAATATTCATTCTTATTAGCTAAATTGGATGGTTAGAGTTCTTATGGAATAAATACACAGAATATTGTTTCATAAATCTCATTCTTTCATCGGTTCCCAATACCTTATTCATGTCAATTAATAATTAAAATACAATAAATATAGATGATAATATATCGTAAATTCTTAGTTAGATTATCCAAGTTGATAAGGATATAGGAAATTACATACATGAGGTATTTATGGTTAATAATAAAAGTAATAAAGGAGAAGGGGACCAAGGCTCAAAACAAGTCTAATGTTCCTGTGAAAATTCCTTCCAAGAATAAAAAGATCCTAAGGAATGATATGAAAATGTGGATCTATTTTTATCATATAGGTAGCATGTCCACTATAAGAAGAACTACACCCACACAAATGTGGAAGAAACATGTGCATTTCATATTGTATTTAATCTTTAGATATCTAAAAAATTGATATTATATACAAATTTTGGTGAACACGTCTATATTAAAATTAGGTAACCATATAGATTATAAAATATTGAAATAGGTGATGTGGATATGGGTGTTTACAATGTTGTGAGGTTGGCCGCTCTAATAATTTATCACTATATTTATTCATTTCAAACAATAATGATTTTGGTTTTAAAAGATTTTTATTATCTACATAATGTTACAAGAACATAATTTATGTATCATTACTAGATACGGGGGTTTTTTATGTTTGTAAATAAATTGTTTTTTCATTAATAAAGATAACATATGATATGGAATGGAAAATTTAAATAATGGTCTTCGTGTATTAAATTAGGAAACCAATGTATTGAATGTAAATAATGAATCATGTTAACACGACTCATATAAAACCAAACCTTGGAATTACTATCCTGGTCATAAAAATGAGATGTGTTTGAAAAATAATTCCTAAGATGGTTTCTTATACTCTTCTAACCTCAAACTACATAAAATACTCCATCTTTGATTACAAAGAAAATGACCAAACTACCATTCAAGGGATAGGATGAAAGGGGCATATAGCATATAGGATTGTTAAACATTAATGTGGGTGGGACATTTTTATTAGAAGATAGTGGTGGTTATTCTTACATAATATCATTATTAGATAACTTGATTATATATTGTTATGTATAGTTAATGATGTAAAATATCGATTCTTTTGAGAAATTCAAAAACATAAGATCGGACTAGAGAATAAACATATAGAAAAGATAAATGTGGTTCAATAAAATCATGGTGGTCAATATCAAAACCAATAAATTTTTAACTTTTTATGGGAGTTTCAGATTCTATATCAATGCAGTCATCCTTATACACCATAGTGGAATGGTGTTAGTGGATGTTGAAATTGTACCTTGATATAGAAGGTATGTTTAGTGATTAGTCATATAGATCTTTTATTATCCTTTTGGGATATTCCTTAAAAATTGTGGCATATAAACAAAAACGATTACCAAATAAAGCAATAACAATAATTTCATTTGAGGCGTGGAGTGGAAAGAATCAATTTTTGTAATATACACTTGTACGTGGTTGAGAGGTTTTTGTTAAGTCTATATCAAGAAAAAAACCAGCACCTTAAGTGAAAAAGTGTATCTTTATAGGGAATCCAAATGAAACAAAGTGATATTACCTATAAAACCCCCCTCACACAATAAATTAAATATTGTTAGATAATAAATTTTTCTAGAGATAGAGAACATCCTTCAACATTTTAGTGGGAGAAAATTTAAATTCAATTAATTAAATGATCATGATACCCCTGAATTGGTGCAGGTACAGATTCCAAAGGTCATCATTGAAGATGTGGTTATTGAAACAGATGTACTATATAGAAGCATAAGATTTCTAAGAGAACCAATGATATATGGATTTTTATCTACCATATATGATGTCATCTTTTTTGATAACAATTATAAACTACTATCTTATAAAGAGGCAGAATAGGGGTCAAAAGTTACAAGATGGAAATATTCCACAAATTTTGACATAGAACCGATGTATCAAAACCAATTTTGGGTTTCGGGCAATGTACCAGTTGATGAAAATCCTGTTGGGTGAAAAAAGGTATTCAAGATAAAACTGGACATGAATGATAAATTAAATACTTATAGAGAATGTTATTGGACAAGGAGTTCAAACTTCATCAAGTAATTGACTATTATGGAACACTTTTATTAGTTGAATTGTTTAAATCTATCATTATTCTACTTGTTATAGTATCTTAACATGAATATGATATTTGGAATATGAACATAAAAAATTTTTTCTTTAATGGTGACTGTCAAGAAGATGTATACATGGCTTAACCGGATGGGTTTCTGACACTAGAAGATTCAATAAATTTTTTAAATTTATAAAAGTCCATTTATAGATTGAATAAATCAACTAGGTCATGGAACATTTGATGCAATGAATCTATAATATAATCTTGTTTTATTAAGATTTAATGTGATCCATGTGTTTACAAGTGGTTTAGTGGATGTGTGGTCATTATATTAGTAGTATATGTTGATGACATTTTACATATTGAAAATAAAATACTTTTCTTATAGTCTATTAAGGTCTGGTTAAAAAAATGTTTATCCATGAAGTACTATGTTGAAGTATCCTATATTCTAGGGGCCGACATCATTAGTTATATATAAAGGAGGCTTCTTTGACTAAGGAAATGTACAAACATTGACCAGATACTAAAAACAATTTGTATGGACCCATCTATTAAGGGATTGGTTCCACTATCACATGTTTTATAGCCGTCCATGAAAAGGAGTCCAAATACAAAACACGATAAACATAGAATGAGTAATACCCCATATGGTTTAGTTATAGGATCAATCATGTCTTCCATGGTTTCTACTAGAATTTAGGTTTCTTATTCATTGATCATTGTAGGTAGATATCAAGAAGATCATAGAAAACAATTGGTATGATGTTAAGTATATCCTTGTGTATCTGAGTAGATCTTATGATATGTTTCTTGTTTATTGAGGTGAGTTAGATCTAGTCGTATGGGGTTATACTGAAGCTATATTTCAAAAATATCATAATGATCTGAAGTCGTGGTCAGTAAATGATTTCTATCTCAATGGATAAGATGGGAGGTGGAAGTGTTAAAAGAGGCTTGTTTTCACTGATTCTACAGCTTATTTTGAGTATATAGAATCTTCTAATATAGCCAAAGAATTTTTTTAGATAGGAATATTTATCCATGATATTGATCTAGTAACTAGATGTGAAGAATCTATCATATGGTTTTGTGTTGATACTATCGTGGTGGCTCTTGCCAAAGGTCCAAGGGCACACAAACTGTAAATTCACATACTCCATCAGTTTCACCTATTGAGATATTATTATAATATTGGTGATTTAATAGTAATAATAGTAACCATAGAGGAATATGCAATGGGCCCCTTGACTAAAGGCCTTCCATAGTAGAAGCATGTGTATCATGTGACATATAGTAGACAATGGTTTTTTTCAGTTCGCTCTAGTGCATGTGGGATTATTTTTTAGTTGGTTCCCAAGATCCAAATTCAATGTAGGTAACCTATATTAAAATTTATTTATATTACTAAAATAATAATCACATCATGAGTGTTCTTCTTCATAACATAGTATGTGATATTTTATGTGGAAGAGTTGTCACAAAAAAAGGTCGTAGAAGTTCTCTACTATTATGAGAACCCAAAAGTGCTACGAAAATATTCCTAAATAAATTTTCTCTATCAAGATGATATAATTTGAGAGACACAATTGAAATTCACTGTCATATGTAGAGACTCAAAGGAATTTGAGGCACCTTCTCTTGGTGTACCCCCTAGATAATATCTCATATAGCATATTATAATAATGTGACCCTCCAGTACTGAATACACTTTTATATTTTTCATATGATGTTACTATCTATAGATGTGTGTATTGATCCTTAGGCATTAAGGTTTTTTTTAGTGAGAACTATTATTTACTTGATTTTATGTGTCGACGAATACTAGGATAACAAATGTTCGTGGTGAGGTAGGATATGTTGGGTATGTCACGTGTAATATTGAATTAATTAATAATGAAAGAGTGGATATTAACATTATTATTTTTATAAGATTTTTATGTCTTAGTCACTTTTATGGAAAGGATATATTTTAAATAAATCCATGGAAATGTTGTACAGTGGTCATGTTCAGCTTCAGTTAAGTAAAAGAAAGAGACATCGAGAACATAAGTTGATGGCACTAGCATGAAATCTTCTTGATTAGAGATATCATGATAATGTTATTATATTACATAGAGAGAAATTATATGTTGTATTATGTCACATCATTCATTAAATTATTTCTCTATGGGATCCTTGTCATGTTTCTAGATGTTATCCACATACTTTAGGCCACTTCACCTAATTCTACTATGAAAGAGGTCTAAACAGTCACACACAATCTGTATCCAGAATCACAATTATATAATATATTAAAATTTATTATTTAATAAGTTGAATTAATTTTATTCATGCATTTGACTTTTTAATTTTTTATCATATATATTTCTTCATTAATTGTTCTATATAATATAATTTGAGAAGAAAAAAATTCTTATTTATAATTTAGTTAATGTAATATTTATTTATTACCTAAATAGTCATTATTTATGACCCGACTGATATTTTGGATGAATGGAGGTATTTATTCATTGGTTCAGTGATAATAATGTTATTAATATTTTCATCACTTATTATATACTCCCTTTACTTATTTTATATGAAATGTGCATAATTTGTGTGAAATATTAATGTTTTAATACTAAATATAATTTTTGGGCATTTCTAGAAGTAGTCTAATTAAGTCAGTTTACTATTTTATTTATAGCACTCACTCTACTCATTCAAATTGTGTGGTTATTGTTTCTTAGGTTTCCTTTATCAATTTCTGACATATCCATAGAAGAAATCATGGGCCAATTCGGTTATTTGAAGGCTCATATGGACCACACCAAATGACCCAATGAATTTGTGATGAAACCGGACCAACCATGATGATTGAGTTACTGGTCTCACTCCCAAAGTCCATATTTGGTGAAAATCCACCATGTGTACATTATTATACAAAGTAAGAGTGGGTAAATATTTCATGGCCCAGCTCTAAGAACAATAGGCCCAAATGGAGCTTTGAAGTCCAGACCACCATTCTGGAAGAGAATTAAAATCTGGACACTATTCATAACATATCGCATGTTGTAATCATCAAATAGAGCTGATATTTTTTAGTGTAAAAGAGGAGATATATATGGCTGACTTTGTTGAATAAATAATTCTGTTTTGGAGGAATATACCTATTAAAAACCGTTTCAAATTTTTGACTTCAAAAAGTATGGATTGAAATTCACAGATTATAGTTGTTTACTCATATGGCCATAACATTCGCTACATAGGTCCAAATGCCTCCACAATTTGAGAGTAGTCATACAACATTATTATGTACATCTTTTATGAATGAGATATCTCGATATTATGCTATCTGGATGTCCAAATCATCGATCCAAGTGGAGGGACTGATTGGGAATGGAAACCGTCCACTTCCTTGGGATATAAATACATCCCCCTCCTCTCCATGCAATGGGTTGGAATTTCAGAAGAGAAGAGATCATATTGGCATGACCAATGCCTTTAAAAAGGCTTTGGAGGTCCTTCCATACTCAAGTTTTCACTTGAGATACCTTTCCTCCTATCTTTGTTTTCATTTACTTTTATGTTCTTCATTGTTGTAATTTTTTAAGTTTTTTCTTTCGTAATTCTATTTTAATGCATGTTTCTTCTTCAATATCACTTATTCTCATCCAACTTCTATAGATTAATATTAATGATCTTAAAATAGTTTAAATACAGTTTAATCCCCTTCCCTTATTTTTATTTCCAATTAAATCTAATGTTCATTTTTAATTCTCATCATCATTTGTCTGTCTGTGTTCGGTGCACAAATCTTTTATTATCCCTTTCTTTATCTTATCTTCTTAACTTATCATCATAATCATTATAAACAGATTAGTAATAATTTTAATTGATTATTAAATCTATAATTTGGGTGAGTTATAATTTAGGTATGTTAAGTGATTGAGAGCTTTTCCTCGAAGTATATTCTTTCAATTAACATTGTGTATGTTGGACTTAACATGTCATGAATTAATGAATTGTTTTGTTTAACATATGGATTCCATGGATTACTGGAACCATAAATACACTACCAAAATCAAGTACTAATTTATATTATAACCCTATCTATGTTAAGGCTTGGATTAAAACCTTAACACTTAGGAATTCCAATCAACGTCAACTTGTGACCTGGGTGTTAATTCAATGCAATATAAAGCAAAGCTCAAGGATATGAAAATCTTAACTACCTAATGATCAACTCATTCCAATATTTATCAAATTATTAAATCAATCTTAATCTATAAATCATTTCAGTTAATCTCTTCAAACAAAACCCACAATCAAAATACAATCAACTAAAAAGAGACGACTATTACAAACTATCATCGCAGAGTATTTGACCCGAGTGGTGCTATACACATTAGCAAAGCACCGGAACCTTGACCGGTCGATAGGCAACAATCATCCATGCATTTCAAATGGATCCTTTTTTGGGGATGGTGATTTATGTATTCATTTGTTTCTGTTTATTGTAAAAAAACCCAAAAAAACCAAGTTTAAAAAAATTGAAAAAAAAACACAAAGAAAACCTCGTCTTCTCATAAAAAAACATAAACGGAAAACAAGAAAAGAAAAACATGGGTTTCTTTTTCTTCCAACATCATTCTAAATACCCCGTAGCCTCCCAAAAAATCCCTTGGATTTGATTGACCTTGAAATTGAGATAACTCTTCACCAAATTAGGAGGAACTTATGAGATAATCAACTCATTCAAGAACCAGTCCTTGTCCAACCAGTTGAATTGGATATGGCTAATCTTACGGAAAAAACACTTAAAGAACTTGCTTCCCCTGATATGAATTACCATGCCCTTGGTATTCAATATCCAAACATAGAGGCTGACATTGAACTCAAATCGGGTTTTATTCATCTTCTCCCTCATTTTAATGGGCTAGCTGGTGAGGATCCACATCTCCACCTTAAAGAGTTCCAAGTAGTGTGATATATCATGAAGCCTCAATGGGTTTCCGAAGAAAAAATAATACTCCGAGAATTCCCTTTCTCCCTAGCTGACACTACTATGTCATGTCTTTACTACCTTTATCCTAGTTTCATAACCTCATGGAATGAAATGAAGTGACTATTCATAGATAAATTCTTTCTTGCTTCTCGTATTGCTTCTATCCAAAAGGAAATAAGAGGTATCCATCAGTTCCCAAGTGAATCACTCCATGAATACTGGGATAGGTTCAAAAAGCTTGTTGAAACCTACCCACATCACAAAATCCCTGATCAACCCTTGATCCAAAACTTCTATGAGGGGTTATTGGATATTAAGAGAACTCTCATTGATGTCGCAAGTGGAGGTTCTCTTGTTGATAAAACTCACACAGCTGCAAGAGATCTCATAAGTAACATGGCTGAAGACACACAACAATTTTATACACGATCACATGCTCAAGTCAAAGAAGCTAAGGATAATCAATCTATTGAGCCGAAAAAGATGACCGAGTGGATGAGTGGGCTTATAGGTCTGGTGTGACAACTAGTTATGGCTACCAAATCCCAAACCTCGTCTTCTCCACAATCAATGTTTCATGGACCCTTCAAAAACTATGTAATCTGCAAATCTCCATCTCATCAAACTGACACTTGTCCACAACTTCAAGAGGATCAATCTAATTCATCTGGAACAAAGGATCTCAATTGAACATATGCTTAGTTGAACACCAACCCTCAACTATCAGGTCAGTTTGTTAGAAACATCAACCAACCTCACTCTGAGCACTTCTCTTCTTCCTATAACAATGGCCATGGGTATGGTAATCCCATATCTCATCCCCCTCAATTCCCTCCTCAATGCCCAAAGAAGTTTCAATATCGTCAAGGCATTGGTAAATTCCCACAACCTTATCCTTTTATTCCTCAACCACAAAGGAAAAATACTCCTCTTGGATTCCATTATCCTAGTGATCCTTCCTAATTCCAAAACCAATACAATCACATTCCCAAGAACCAAAATCTAGGTAATCCAAATACGGGACAAGCCTCTTCTTCCAAGAAACCATGGGAAAGTGCAGTGGAAGATCTTTCCTCCTTCACCCGTTCAAGCCTCAAGAACATTGAAACCCAAATTGGTCAACTTGCATCCTACCTTAGTCAGCAGCAACCATCCAATTCGTCCCAACTCCCTACTCAACCATTACCCAACCCCAGGGGTAATGTAAATTCAATTGCACTTAGATCGGGAAAGAAAATTGCTATGCCTCAAGATAAGTCCACCAACCCTCCTTTGAATATTTACCTAGAAAATGAAAATAAATAGAAACATGAAAATGAATCTGAATCCATTCCCTCACCTCCTTCCATTCCACAAAGGAATACAATTCCTTTTCCACAAGCTGTATCTGATCCAAATAAGTCCTTTTATCCTGATCCTGAAATGCTCGACATGTTTAGAAGTGTTGAAGTCAAATTCCCCTCTTATATTACATAAAAAATTCCCAAGTATACCATGTTTCTTAAGGAATTATCTACCCACAAGTGGAAACTTATGACCTTCGAAAATGTTTCCACCCAGTGGTCTATTCCCATAAAGTGCAGGGATCCAGGGACCATTATGGTTCCATGATAAACTGGAAGATCCAAATTTGTTGATGCACTCATAGATCTAGGAGCCTCAATTAATGTGGTTCCCAAATCCATATTCTCTAACCTTGGTCTAGGTCCCTAACATCCAACGGGTGTTGTCATTTAGTTAGCCAATCGAAGAACAACCAGTCCTGAGGGAATAATTGAGGATGTCCTTGTGTGATTCAATGATCTTATCTTCCCTGCTGATTTCTATGTCCTTGACATGGAAGGTGAGAAGGACACTTCTCGATCTCCCATAATTCTAGGAAGAACAATCCTAATGACTGCATGAAACAAGATTGATTTCCATTCAGGAATCTTATCCCTGGAATTCAGTGACCAACTGGGCAAGATCAACATTTTCCAAGCCATGCGATACCCATATGAGGATCACATTTCATTCTCAATACATGCTTCTGAGGACACTTCTAAGAGTCAATCGAACCCCAATCCACCTTGTTCTTCATGTTCTAATTACAAAGGATCTTGTGAAATCTTCACCATGATTAACAGAGTCATAAATTGTGAAGTTAATGTTGACCTCTCATTCATAGACTGCATCAATATAAAAGTACATGAAAACTCTCTTGAATCCCACATCAAATCTGATCTCTACTGCTCCACCTTGAACTGTATTAAGAAGAATGAATTTGATGCAACTGAAGTCACTTCCTACATTATTGACTTGTCTAACCCAAAAATAAAATATGAGACTGATCTGAAACCTCTTCCTAAACACCTGAAATATGCATTCCTTTTCTGTGATCACTCATAACCTATCATTATATCTTCTTCACATACCTAAACTAAGGAGTCAAAACTTGTTTAGGTGTTAGAGGAAAACAAAAGGGCATTAGGGTGGACCCTAGATGACATACTTGGAATCAACCCTATTCTTTTTATGCATCACATCCATCTTGAGGAGTATTCCAAACCAATTAGACAACCACAATGAAGACTCAATCCACTCATACTTGAGGTAGTTAGGGAAGAGATCACCAAGCTTCTTCAAGCGGGTATTATCTACCCAATTTCTGACAGTGAATGGGTTAGTCCAATTCAAGTTGTACCTAAGAAGGGTGGGATAACTGTTGTCACAAATGAACATGGAGAGGTAGTCACAACTCAAGTGAAGAACAAATGGCATGTGTGCATTGACTATACGAAATAGAATGTTGAAATAAGAAAAGATCACTACCCTCTTCAATTACTTGATCAAACGTTTGAACATTTAGCCGGAATGTCACACTATTTCTTTCTCGATGGATAAACCATCTACTTCCAAATCCAAATTGCACCTCAGGACCAAGAAAAGACTACTTTCACGTCCCCATTTGGAACATATGAATACAAAATTATTCCTTTTGGACTTTTCAATTCTCTTGCAACATTCTAGAGGAGTATGATGAGTATAGTTTCCAAATTCATTGAAAACTACATGGATGTCTTCATGGATGACTTCACCATTTATGGTGAGTCATTTGAATCTTGTATGAATTCACTCTCTCTAGTCCTCCAAAATAGTTTCATGTGTAACCTTGTGTTAAATTTTGAAAACTGTCAGTTCATGGTTGGAAATGGGATTGTTATAGGTCACATAGTTTCAAAAGATGGTATTGAAGTTGATACTGCCAAAATTTAGGTGATCCAATCACTTCATCAACCCACTTCTGTTCGATACATCCATTAATTTTTCGGTCATGTCAGTTTCTATAAGAGATTCATCCATAACTTCAATATTATTTCCCTCCCACTCACAAGGTTGCTCCAAAATGATGTCACCTTCCATTTCGATGAGGTTTGCAAGAGAGAAATCATTGAACTCTATACTTCTATTACATCGGTCGCGATAATCCAACCCCTTGATTGGTCCTTACCCATTGATTTTATGTGTGATGCTTCTGATAGAGATTTTAGGTTTGTTCTTGGTAAAAGTAGAGAAAATATTCATTATGACATCTATTATGCCTCAAAACATTGGATAAAACCAAATCTCACTACAATGTCACTGAAAAATAACTTTTAGCAGTTGTTTTTTGCCTTAGATAAATTCCAGCCCTATCTCTTAGGTGCCAAAATCTCATCTTCACATACTATTCTTCTATAATATTCTTTCTCAAGAAAAGTGATTCAAAACAGAGGCTAATAAGATGGATCCTATTACTCCAAGAGTTTGACCATGAAATCAACGATAGAATAGGAAAAAAAACCATGTGGCTGATCACGTGAGTATAGTTTCTAATTATAGTCATTCTAAAATCCTCGATCTTGAAATCCCTACTGAGAAAATTTCATCTCTCACTCAAAAATTACAATGGTATGACCCAATTGTAAATTACTTGGTTTCTGCTGTTTTCCGGAAATTTTTTCAAAAGAACAGAAAATAAAGTTGAAAATTTATTCAAAACACTATTCATGGGAAGAATATAAACTTAGGAAAACTAGGGAAGACATGGTAATTTGGAGATGTGTTGATAAAGATGAACATTCCTCTATCATAGAATCCTGTCACTCAATCCCTGTTGGTGGCCACTTTGGACCACAAAAGACCTCCCGAAAGGTCCTAGAATTCAGAGTCTTATGGCATTCACTCTTCAAGGACGCACATGAGTTCTGTAAATCATGTCCTACTTACCAAAATATTGGCACAATTTCCAATAGAAATAAAATGAGCCAAAGGCCTTTAATTTCCTATGGGAACTTCGATGTTTGGGCCATCAATTTCATGGGACCATTTCCCCCATCTAATGGATTCTCATTCATCCATATTGCAGTTGATTATGTTTCTATATGGGTCGAGGCCAAAGTCACTAGAATGGATGATTCACATACTATTAGTGAGTTCATAAATACACACATCTTCTACAGATTTGGCACACCTCTTGCCTTGATTGGTGACTTAGGAACCCATTTCTATAATAGAACCAGGGAATATCTTTTGAAAAAACAATATGGTTATATATAAAACGTCAACTGCATATCACCCCCAAAAAATGGAATGGATTAAATTTCTAATAGTGAAGTGAAAAGAGTGCTTGATAGAATTGTAAAACCCACTAGAAAAGACTGGCCTGAAAGACTTGGTGAAGCACGTTGGGCTTATCGGACTGCCAATAAAACACCAATTTGGATGTCTCCTTTTAGGATATTTTTTTATAAAGCATGTCATCTACTAGTTGAAATCCAACATAAGTGTTTTTGTGCTCTGAAAAAATCTAATTTTGAATGGGAAAAATCTGGTGAAGAAAGATTTTTGAAATTTGCTGAACTGGAGGAGCATTGACTTGAATCCTATGAGAATTCCAATCTATAAAAAGAAAAGGATACGGTACTCCATGAAAAACACATCCTGATAAAGGTATTCAATTAAGGTGAAAAGGTAATGATCTTCAATACTAGATTTTGGATTCACCCAGGTAAGATTAATTCTCATTGGGAAACTCCTTTTGTTATTACTAATGTTTACCCATTTGGTGCAGTACAATTCCAGGACCCCTCTTCCAAAAGGAAATTCACGGTTAATGGACATCGGTTAAAGCATCACCATGAGAGGACGCACAATCCCGGATCATCAAATACTTCCACTGGATCCCCAACTTCTCCATTCGACCTACAACTAGATGGAGATGAAGACCCGCCAAATCCAAAAAGGGGGAACCTCTTTCCCTTTAACTCTCTCTCTCTATCTATTACTCTCTCTACCTCTTTCTTCTTCTTCCTCTATTTTTCATTTTTTTACCACATTCTTTATCAAAAAATTTCTTTTTCACTTTCCTTATTGTGTGGGTGTATCTTTATAAAAAACCTAAAAGAAACCTAAAAAAACAAAAAAATCAATAAAAAAATAACAAAAAATCAAGAGTCATGCTTACTCACCATCGAGTTTTGAAATTTTTTCAAACCATTTTGCGGAGTCGACAAACATATTTTCATCTTAATTTTTTTCATCAATACTTTGGATAAATAATTTTGTGTCAAAATAAAAAAATTTTGAATGCTCAGTTTTTTATTTGGAAAATTCTTTTCCCGAACTATGAGGAACAAAATTTGCTTTCATTCCTAGGACACCTATAACCATCTTTTCAAAAAAAATTCACCAACATTTCTGAGTCTTGAGTTTGTGGAACTTCTAGATGAATTTTCTACTTTAGTGTGAATTAATATGATAGAGGAATTTTTTGAACCACATGAGAATCACAATAGCCAAATAGCCTCCCATTTCCCTTACATTAATCCCCTTTTTGAAAGCCCCTTTGAGCCTATGAAATCCATTTCTTTGATGGCCACATTACAAGCCCAATACCTTTTCCCACCCAATATCAACATGTATTTTCATTGCATAATTTTTTGAAATTTAAGTGCGGGGGACTGGATTTCATTTTGGGAACCCTTTGTTGATTTCACCATTTTATCATATGCTTGAGGGAAAGCGTCCATTTCAGTGTGGGGGGAGAGGTTGTAATTCAGTGTGTTTTGGGGAATGTAATGTACATCCATTTATGTAATTTTTTAAATTTTATTGACATGTGTACAAAAATAATTAATGCTGATGAAAAAAAATCAAAAAAAATTGAAAAAATGGGTTGTGTCTTGGGTAGGTCAAAAGTCACTCTTCCTAAACCATTGATCTTGTTATAACTATTACAATTAGTGTCATGAGGAGATGAAACATGGGTTGCGATTTGATTGTGAGATCTGTTTCATGGTCAAATTTCAAAAAAACAAAGAATAAAAGTAAAAGAAAAAAAGAACACATGCATTATATTGTTATTGGGAGAAGTTTTGTGTTTTATAAAAAATCCATCATCACATTACCTTCATATTTTATTCCTCTATTTTGTCTTTCTTCACACAATAATTCCCTTTTAAATTGGTGTATTCATTTCTTTTAATGATTTATTTCAAAAAAAGTGTGCATTGATTTTTCTATGTTTGTGTTTTAACCCTTTTCTTCTCTCTCTTGGACATTATATTCCAACAGTCCCATAGACATAGAAGAACACCTTAAAAAACCCTTTGATTATTGTGCACTTTGGATAGGGATTGTAAGCTGAGAGATCATTCAAACTCTATGATTTATACATTTGGTTGGTGGAAGAGTGAACCTCCACAAATGAATTTTATCATCTTGATAGGTGTGAGTTTTGAGAGTCCACATTTTACATTTATAAATTTGAGCAAGAAAAAATTAATTAGTTTTGGAAATTTGTTTCTGTAACAACTTGTGGTGGAATTGAAAATGGATTAGTGAAATAGTCTATACCTCCCCTGATTGAAGAAAACAAAATTTTAATATTTTAAGGTGAGTGAAAATGATTTTGTCATATTTTTATATTTGTTGCACATGAGGACATGAACAAGACTATGTATGGGGGAGTTGATGTTATTAATATCTTCATGACTTATTATATACTCCCTTTACGTATTTTATATGAAATATGCATTATTTGTGTGAAATATTAATGTTTTAATACAAAATATATTTTTGAGCATTTTTAGATGTAGTCCAATTGAGTCAGTTTAATATTTTATTTATAACTCTCACCCTACTGATTGAAATTGTGTGGTTCTTGTTTATTAGGATTTATGATTAAATTTATCAGATATCCATAGAAGAAACCAGCGTCCAACTCTGCAATTTGAAGGCCCATATGGACCACACAAGATGACCCAAAATATTTGTGATGAAATTGGACCAGCCATGATGATTGAGTTACATGACACTCTCCCGATTCCCATATTTTTTGAAACTCCACCATGTCTTCGTGATTATCCAAATTAAGCATGTGTAAAACTTTCACGGCCCAACTCTAAGAACTATGGTCCCAAATGAAGCTTTGAATTCCAGGCCACCATTCTGGCCAAGAATTAAAATCCAGACACTATTCATGACATATCACATGATGTAATAATCCAATAGGTCTGATTTTTTAGTGTGAAACAGGAGATATAGGTTGAAGAATTTTTTGAAGAAATAATTATGTTTAGAAGGCATCTTCCTATTCAAAAACCCTATCACAATTTAGACTTCAAAAAGACAGGATTGAAATAGACAGATTAAAATTGTTTAATCAGCCAGCCATAACATTGGCTACATAGGTCAAAATGCCACCCTAATTTGAGAGTAGTAGGAAAACATTATTATCTAAAACTTTGAAAAAAGATAAATCTTGAGATTCTTCTTTCTGGTTGTCCAAATCGCCGATCCAATTGGAGGGACAGATCTAGAATGCAAATAGTCCACTTCCTTGGGCTATAAATACACCCCCCTTCTATCCATGAAAGGGGTTGGAATTTCAGAAGATAGGAGATCATATTGGCACGAACAAATCCTTGAAAAAGGATTGGGAGGACCTTCCATAATCAATTTTTCACTTGATAGACCTTTTCTCCTCTCTTTGTTTTCATTTACTTTTATGTTCTTCGTTGTTGTAATTTTGTAAGTCCATTATTTTGTAATTCTGTTTTAATGCAAGTTTCTTCTCCAATAACTCTTATTATCATCCAACATCTATAGAATAATTTTAATGTTCTTAAAATAGTTTATATATAGTTTAATCCCCTTCCCTTATTTTGATTTCTAATTCAATCTAAAGATTGTTTTTAATTATCATCATCATTCGTGTGTGTGTGTTCGATGCACAAATCTTTTCTTATCCCTTTCTTTATCTTATATTCTTAATTTATCATCATAATCATTATAACCAGATTAGAAATAATTTTAATGGATTATTAAATCTTTAATTGGGGTGAGTTATAATTTAGGTATGTTATGTGATTGACAGCATTTCCTCGACAAATATTCATACAATTAACATTATGTATATTGGACTTAACATGTCTTGGATTAATGACTTGTTTTGTTTAACATACGGATTGAATGGATTACTAGAACCATAAATACACTACCAAATTCATGTACTGATTAATATTAGAACCCTATCTATGTTAAGGCTTGGATTAGGGCCTTAACACTTAGGAATTCCAATCAACGTCAACTTGTGACATGGGTGTTAATTCAGTGCATTATAAAGCAATGCTCAAGGATATCACAAGCTTAACTACCTAATGATGAACTCATCCAAATATTTATCAAATTATTAAATCAATATTAATCAATCAATGATTTCAATTAAGCTCTACAAACAAACCCCCAAATCAAAATACAATCAACTAAAAAAACAACTATTACAAAGTATCATCGTAGAGGATTCGACCCGAGTGCTGCAATACACATTAGGAGAGCACCGAAAAATTGACCAGTCAATAGGAAACAATCGGACATGTCTTTCAGTTAAATAATACATATATTTAATGTTATTAAATTTAATAATATTTAATTTAATAATCATTTAAATCAAATGTTCACCAAATAATAATAATATTATTACTTTTCTCATGGGGTTCCATAAGAGATTAAATAAATTTTCGATGAAACTTTTGAAATTATTTATTTCTAAAAAATTGCGGTATTTAAACAAAATAATATTATGTTTCCATGAAATCCAATTAATTTGTGTTGTGCACAATGACAACCTATGAAAGTACTCTATACCCCAAGAGATATCCATCTCCAAGAACTCTTCCAATAAAAGAGATAAGTATTCTGTCACATCCCATTGTAATTTCTAGAGTGATCAAGGAGAATTATTTGGAAGTGAATATTTTGGAGATCAAAAGAAAACGATGAAAGATCTAGGATCTTCCATGCAGGAACCTTGATGTTCTTATAGTGATGATTGTATATTTTTGAAACACATGTTTATCACTACTGGAGGAAATTATTTCTTAATTCCTATAATAAGACAACCATATGATATATATTTGTTCCTTGATCCATCAATTAATAAATCATTCAAAAAAGATACTTCTTTAATCAATTTTATTTATTAAGAATAAAATGTTACGATCCTTCAACAGGTTCCCATGTTCTATCCCTTGTCAATATTCAATGATAAAATCTATTTATTGCAGTATTCATCATTTTTTACATATTTTTTTGATCATCAGTCATTAAAAAATGAAAATTTGGGCATTCCCAATCACATACATTTAATGTTTCCAAAATAATCAATTTCCACAAAGGAGTGAGGTTGTGTGATATAAGAGTGTTTCAAATCAGAGACTCGTTATATTTCAAGAGTAAAACATCAAAATTAATTGGTGTGGTCAATGATATGACCATAGAGTTGAATTTAGAGTCATTTTTTGACTCCATTGTTTTTGTTGATAATTTTCATGAATCCCAATTGTTTAGTAATATTGGTTGGGAGGTAATAGTTAATCTGTGGGTAAGGTTGAGACCATTTTGGAGAATTCATCGAGAAAAGGGTATGGTTAGTATTTTCCCTAATAAATGGATATGGTGACATGAAGTCCAAATGAGAACCATATTTTAAACATGATTGGTGGGGGTTGAGGATATAACTTGGTTTTTTTGTGAGAACATTTCATTTGAGCATGGTGTTGGGTTTTGATCCATGGTAGAGCGTTATGATATTGGAGAAGAACCATATGGTTCAAACGAGGGTAGTTCATATAATAATTTAATGGGAGTATGTCTGGTGTATTATGGAAATTTTTCATGACATTATAAGATTAATATTAGGTTTTTTTTGCTTAATATGGTTAAAAATATAATTCATGTTAGTTCTCAAAAACATTTGATGGTTCATGATTAGTGGGGTAGGATGAGGAAATAAGTAATTCTATTGGATGATGATTGTTTGGGAAGCTATGGTGGAGTTTATCTTATAATAATAGTTCGTAACAGTGTTTGAATTTTTTAATCCATTTGATTTTGGGATATGAGCCTATGTATGAATCATTAACAGTGAATGTTGGTTATGTGCTCAACAGACATTGAAGTTAGTTGGGTTTATGGTCTTTTTGTTGTGTAGTTTCTTGGTGCATGTCTAGAGTGACATTTAGGTGAACCCAAATTAGGGTTAGTAGATATTTATGTTTATATATTCATGAAAATGTTTAATATAAAAAAAACATTAAAATTCATGTATTGTCCTAGGAAGTGGTGGGTTGGTGTGATCTGGTATCGTTTTTCCATTGGTAGAGACTCATACCATTGAGTGAACTCGATCATGAGAGATGGTAATGTTGTAATGGTTCATAGAGGTGTGTAGGACACCTGAATGTGTTCTCTACTGAGATACCATGTATGAGGTTGATGTGTCTGATTTATAACACCCAAAATTAATTATGGACTAGAAACTGGGAAAATATATACGAGAAAACATGTTTCCTCTAATTCAAAATTGTGATCAAATAGGAATCTCAAGAAAGTGGTCCTTGCATGGGAGTTGGATTCATGTTGAGGTGTCATATTTTTCAATAGATACTCAGAAAGATACATCATGAGGATGAAAGTTCATTATTGATGTCTTTTTTAATAAGCCATGTTGTAATAGGTAGACAATTTTAGACTAAGGATGTGTATGTCACTAGATTTAGGTTTTTAACATCTCAGGTTGCTCGAGGGAGGTACGAAGAAGGAAAAAGGTATAGATATTATAATAATAGATATTGTAGTCCCACTGACTAGAATATATGTCCCAACAACTGATGAATTGTCCATTAAGCCTCCCATCCTCATTTCCTAGATCCACCAACTATCTCGACCTATCCATCGACTAGATGGTGTGTCTCTTAGTTGGGATCTATAATTCAGTGAAATTTTTTAATTTCATGAATCCCCCTATATAACCATCATTATTTATTCCCAAACCACACTAAATCATGGTAAGGATGCTGCCTCCTTCCATTTCTATTTTCTCTCCACCTACCTCATTTATTAAGTGTTTCACATTTCATTTATTATAATTGATTCATATATTTAAGTCTTACCCAATATATTCCTTAAACTCATATTTCTCTTTGTTTTTTATTATTGGAATAATACAATGATAAATTTTGGGTTTTCATCATGTATTGTCATGGATCAAGCACAATTCCAGAAGAAATTCAAGTAAATTCATCTCTAAAATTCTTGATGTAGAATTTATAATCCAGTTTATGAATTTTGTATAGGATGTTATGACATTAATTGTAAGTGGGTGTGAATGTAACCCAATGAGACCTCTATTATTGATGTTATCATTATATGATTATGAATGTATATATGTAAAAGAATACATAGAGGGGGAGTATGGGTTATGTGACATGGATATGGTGAAACATGGAATTTTACTGGAAATGAGTATTGGTCCATATGAATATGATTTTAGGTAGGTAATGAACCATTGAAGCTCAGTTGAAGATAGTGTGTCTAGGAAATATTGATTTGTGATTTAGTTAGTGAACCCATTAAGTTTGTGCAATGGAAATGATAGATATGGATATGTGTCAGAAATAATCATTGGGATATATGATTTATCAACCCAACTAGGAAACGTTGAACTTCTTCCATATTAAGGTAGGGTGACAAAGATAACATACATACTGGTTCTGGAGGTGAATATACTTTTTCATGTGACATGAAATGGGGAGTATGATGTCTATAAGAGTGTATACATGTTGGTTTTTAAACATTGTTAACAAGACATGTAATGTATATTATGAATTTTTTTTTCAAATTAATGTAATCCTTTTAATATTTTCCATTTCAAATGACACTGAAAATTGTTTTATATATTAAATCACTATGTCAGACATTCCATTAACATGTCACCAACTTGTATTGTTCTACACACAAAACTAACATCACTTTTTCTACACACAACAAAGATTTGGCGTATGTTACTCACAACACATAGTTTCAACAAATGATCTTTTTACTATTATAATTATTTAAATGATATAAATATTACCCATGCCATTATAAATAGTAATATGAATTGTAATAACAAGATAAAGAATATTATATATAATGGTATTTCTCATGACCCGTCCCCCATGGCCAGTGTAGTGACAACCCCATGCCCGCCTTCCACAGGCCAGGGGCTGGTGACTAGCACCAAAAGGCGTATTACCAAAAACTAGGAAGGCATTGCCTTTATAACCTATAACTCACACAAATAAGTGAAAATCAGGATAAAGGCACAAATTAAAACTATATAGTAAAAAGGGTGTGTACAGATATTAAAAGGGTCCAGAATACAAGCCCAATTGAAAAGTACACGTAAACTGAAAAGTATAAGTAAAACTGAAAACAACTATTGTGAACACCCACCAAGGTCCATACCTGATGGGTAGGTACATCTCTCGAATGACCATCTCAGTGGTACACCTTGTCTATGTCCTACTTTGTGCTACCTCTAGTCCTGGTACCCTCACCCCCAGTCAGCGATGTCCGTCATCTGCACCAAACAGAACAAGGTGCAGGCATAGCTCGTGAAGAGGTGAGTACAACAATACTTAGTAGGGACCCCGAGACACTCAAAGGTCTCAAAAAATCCCCAAAGGATAAACCAAAAAGCATGGAAACAACATTCCACCCTACATAGTTATATGAATATAAATATACAAAAGTTATCAACTATACCCATCTCGTTCATGAGGAAACATAATGCCCAACTCAAAATCCCAAAGAG
Source organism: Viscum album (assembly GCA_963277665.1). NCBI lineage: Eukaryota > Viridiplantae > Streptophyta > Magnoliopsida > Santalales > Viscaceae > Viscum > Viscum album. Next base: position 1,438,142,069 of record OY728133.1, on the reverse strand, counting down.
GGAAATGTTCCATAGAGGAAATATTACCACGAAGATAAAAACCCAAAGATAAGTACCACAAAGGTAAATCCACACAATACCACAAATTTATCAGTATAAAGGTATGTAAGACAAAGGAATCACTACATAGAAGAATACCACAAAGGTATCACCACAAAAGTAAGTACAACAAAGGGTATCACCACAACCAAGAATACCACAAAGGTATCACCACAATGTTAAGTACCACAACGATAATGCAACACAGAAGAATAAAACAAATGGAAATACGTATCTCGCACTATGTATTACTTCATTATGGTAGTAAACATGATTCTATGTAAATAATAAATCATCTTACTCTGTAAAGAGGTTGGCCCAAGTAGGATACTAAATCATCAGACCCATGTAGGATCCTAGTACAACAGACCCACGTAGGATCCTAGAGTAGTCTCACGTGGATTCCTAGAGTGGTACAATGTGGGACCCTAGAACATAGACCCATGTAGGATCCCAAATCATAGACCCACGTAGGATTCATTTCTCATATTACATCCAACCACAGGGTTCCTGCACTAAGCTCACTAGATTCCAGGAGGGTCCTCCCATGAACCCATAGGTCACACAAAGTAGTATCCCAATGGAATTCCAAATAAATTGGTTCTCAAAAAAGCATATGGTGCATCAATCGGATGCCCGGTCTGTAAGTTATTGGACTTTATGTCCCGAGGGCCCAGATGGATTCATGTTTGATCCAACCTGGACTTACCCCAACATTATCCAAAACACAAGTTGGGTATACCAAAAGGACCGTCTCGATCCAAGGTTTCTGGTGGTATAGATGGTTCTTCAAATGGATGCTTGTAGCTCAATATGTTATAGAAATATCAAAAAGTGGTCAAATTGGGTCCATGTTTGATCCGACCCGGTCGGACCAACCCAACCCGGTTTGAGTTGACCTAGCCCGACTCGGGTCCGGCCTACTGGTGCAGCCCGACCTGTACTGAGATGCTCTTTGGGCAGCTCATGCTAGTATGTGGCTAGGTGGCCCCATAGTGGGGTCCGCCCTACATGAAAACTAAGGGGGACTCACCCCATGGGTACCTCGAATAGTTGGGCCTCTCTGGTTGGGAGGTTGATCAGCACGTGCCTCATGGCACCCGAATCTAGCACTCATGACCCGTGGTCCCACTCGGCTCCCCGACTAGCCCGACAACCTACCATCTTTCATAGCACAATCACGCGTTGTTCCACCACTGGCGGCTGGCTGCATGTCGGCTGCCCTCCTTTGCAGCAACGACACTTGCACGCCCGACATCATGGACACATTTCACCGCCCCCTTCAGGCTCTCGGCAGGGCATCGGCCACCGCCCCTGATTTGTTGTGGCCAACGATCTGTGGCCGTCCTCCAACAGTGTGGATGTGCCTCCACATTCTTCACTGCTGGCTGTAGTACTAGTCGCCACTCTTGAACACTACCGGCACTAGTCACCAGCACCGGTCTCTGTCCTCCTCCATAGTAATGAACACATCAACAAGGATGAGGTAGAGGGATCAGGCCATGTTCATTAGGCTCGTACCCTCCATGTTGGATTGGTAGAACTTGGTAAATGGGAATGGATTCAATTTAAATGAAATTAATGAAGAATAATAAATAACACCCATACCATTTCGTTTTTTAGAGGTGTCGACAGGTAGAACATGATGTAGATTAAGGGGATGTTAACGTCAGCGTTTGTTTCTCTCGTAAGACACTTCTGATCCGAGCTCAACCATCATCCTCATTCTATGATTATATAGGATTACTGTAGAGACCCGAAGCTTGACGTACATTGACATTACATTACTTTTGCGGAATACTTAGTACATTTCAAAAACACACACACAAGGACCGTAATAGTTTAGTGTCTTTGGAAACTCAGACTATAATCTTCTAATCGTGGTGAAAGATCTTCAAAATCTCCCATAAAGATCTTCCTTTTTTTTACCTGAAACCTTTCTTTATATCCTGGGGAAAATAAAACATAAAAGGGTGAGCTCAAATGCTCAGTAAGGGTAAACAAAATAAATATCAATCACATCATATTCATAAGAACATAACATTTTGGAAATAATAACCTGCCAAAGAGAGCATAATTTCATAATCATGGGATAAATCATGGCAGTGAAAAAGTAATCCCAATAATCATAACATAAAACATGAAACTTTGTGGCATACACACATAATCATAGAGAATCATTTCTTGTTAGTCAAGACTAATTGCCAAGACTATCTTAGTGGACAAAGTCCCTTTCTGAATCGAGTAACCCTCGTTTCAGTCCTGTTTCACTGAACCGGTATAACCTACCGTTCCAGCCCTGTCTATCTCATGAGATATAAAATCCTTACCCAATGCATTGGAGGGAGATATAGGTCCCACCCATCTTATAATGAATCCTTTCTTATGTGTGCCACATAATCATAAACCATACATCATAGCGTAACCCATGTAATAAAAATGGGATTCTTAAACAACATGACATCATAAAACAATTCATATAAGATAAAGGAATTCATAAAAATAATTTCATCACAACATTCATCAAATCAATGTAATAATAGGGATAAAAACAGAACCCTTTATTATCTTAGATGGAAAATATTTTTGATAAAACACTTGAACTCCATTCTTGAGGAAAATATCCTTTCTACCTTAAAAACATTTTTCCTTTCTTAACATGTCATAAAATTTTAAACTAAAAGAATTTGATTAAAAATAATCTTGAAAACTTGTAAAGGAAGCATCTTGGAAATAATGTTTTAAAAATCCATTCATGCTGTATAAGTTAAAAAAAACATTCTTCTCGTACTTTTGTCGGAAAAGTCAAAAAATACCTCGTACGAAAAACGCCAAAAGATTCCTTTAATATCTTTTACTAAAATCTCACCGAAGGGTAAAATTTGATATAAACTATTGTAGAAGGATATAAATATTACATATTGGGGAAACATGGATTTGGATGATAAAATACACCCCAGTAAATACTAAAGTATAAACAATCTCGGATAAAAATGAGATTGTGATATTTCCCTTACCTTAGGTCTGATTTGCTTCGTATGTGTCCGAACCTCCTCTTCTTTGAAGCCCCTCTTTGAGACCTCCTCTTAGGGCACTAAAATTGGTCTTTGAGGAAGACCAGAACCTCTAGGATGTTTCTAGGGAAGTGGAGAAGAGATTTTGGCAGGGGTTGGCCGAGCTTGAGTGCTCAAATTGGTGTGAGGAGGAGGGGGAGGAGGTGTCCTTTTATAAGGGAGGAGAGGGGCACCTTAGGAATATCTCAAAATATTATTTTATATTAAAGTCAAAATCGGTTTATAATGGCTCCAAAGGGTCTTATTTCGAAGATAAGGTGGGTATGGGTCGAAATCCTATCAACCAATAAGATTTAGACAAGTTTAGGGTATTATTTTAACCTTATCAATTAGATTTAACTCTAAGTTAAATAATTTAACTTTTACCATGTCTTTTTGTTTTCTTTCACTATATGGTTAATAAACTTACTATAACATGCCAAACGAACCCCAAATTGTTTATTATTAACATATATATCCTTATCTAAGTCATTTGGCCGAACCTTATATTTTTAGGAATAAAATAACAATTAATAATATAATATTTGATTTAAAAACTATTTTGTGTCAATTTTGTCACTATTTGATATATGATTTTTGTGAAAGTCATAACAGAATTATATGTTCGAACCAAGTTTATTAAATCAACATTAATATATCATAGTAACCTAGAAAATTAGTGTAATTCATAAAAAGTCTTAAATTACATTTATTTTGGTATTTATATTATCAATTATGTCAATATTTCATTAATAAGATAATTACTGCATCATCTTTGTGTCATAAATAAATTAAATTATTTGATGTCTAAAAATTAGAAATAAAATACCATCATGTAGGAAATCTTTTTAGATTTCTAATGAATATTTACAATCGAATTTATCTTATGTATAACCCCATATTATAAATGATTTACTTATTAAACTTTGATTTTAACTATTTTAACCCTTCTTTAAATAAATTAATAATAAATGTCCTAATCTAATCCAAGTGGACCTAAATGGTCATATTTTATTCCTAAGTTTGTTTTTGGTCGAATTACACTTGTCCAATAGAATTAGGACATGTGTTAGGGTAATATTAATATCATATTTACCCTTAGTTACCCAATTTACTATTAACCGCGGTAAAAAAAGTAAAAAGATACTATTCACCAAAAAATTATTTTCATCTCATTGAACCACATTTTAGTCCTTGATATTAACCGTGTCTCTCGGATTTTCGAAATTCCATTCACAGAAGCGGTAAAATTAAGTTTTATACAAAAATTCAGTTTTTAACCTACCACTTAGTGGTTTCACTATTCATCAAAAATTGAAAGTTTTCAGAAAAATACCAAAATTTCACCCTAGGCTAATTTCGATATTCTGAGTCCAAAAATGAAGTCCATTTTCAAAAATAAAATTTATAAAATTTCAAAAAGTGATTATTACTATTCATAACGGCTAGTTTTAATAACATATCATTGTTTAGTGAAACTCGGTATTGCGTATTATAGACGCTATCGAGGAAGGTCGTGATTGCGTGTAATGCAAGGCAAGTCAAGGATGCGTGTTGTGCAAGCTCCTTTTGGTTTAGCGTACAACACAAGACTTTAATAAAATTAAAAAGAATATTTTTTTATAAAATCTTGGGATGTTACATTCTACCCCCCTTAAAATGAATTTCGCCCTCGAAATTCGTCGGGGTTATAAATGGTTTACTATTCGAAAGTTTCTTTAACAGAAACCCACATCGTAAAAAGGAATATCAAAACCAATCTGTAAAAACAAAAGTATGAAATGTAACGGTTACCCAAATAAACTAATCACTGGGTTTCCACATAGGTGAAAATATGGATATGAAAGAGAAATCTAACCATCATGTTCTGATGGAGAGTGGTAGAGAACATGGCTATGGAAAATCCAGTAATCACAAATCCATAAATTTGTGACGATCTAAGGTACCATCTGATTCATCAGGTATAAGATCACTAGGACAACAGTTTTGGTTTTCAAGATCATTTCCCTAAAGTTGAAAATTTGAATTAGAATAAATACTTACTTTATTTTGGTACAATCTCACTGTTGTTCGTGCCTTGAACAATTTCCACTTCATCTCTTAAATAAATGAAGTTGAATTTGTTATTCATGAAGTGTTAGCAGATCATGTGATAGAATGACGGGTCATTCCATCTGTCTCAAACAAATGGTTAGCAAAAATTATATGCATAAGTCGATCTATAGTGAGATTAATCAGATATGGTTCCTAAAATGGACTTATACTTCATATATCATACTGCTTAATATAATAAAACTAGTTTCTACTAAATAGGGACTTCCTGTAGGCCAGTGGTAGGCGATAAAGGCCAGTCGCACTTCGGTTGTGAGTTCGATTCCCACAGCCTTGTCCGAAGCGATGGGTTGTCGCCCGTCCTGCAGGTTGTCCTTTTTCCAAAACTATTTAACATCCCATCAATAATATCGAAAAAACAAACAATACTAACTTATGTCCAACATAATCCATTCCAATGTTTTAGGCTTATCCATAATACTGCAGTCGACTCTCATAATATAGTGAAAATTATTACCAGAGATTTAACACCATCATCGATCCCCATATATCATAAGATATGTTTTGTTGGTCACATTCCAAACATTCAAAGTCCTTAATCGTGTATTCTCTTGAATACCTTAGTGAAAACATGAATGTTGTTAAAAGTTAACACTTTTCACATACCAAAATCCTCAAAATTCTATATACTCAAACTTAGTCCTTATATCAATCATGAGCTCATGAATACTGTTAAACATTTCATTTTCTCATTTTCCCTTCATTATGCGCATAATATCTCAATCACTTTGAATACCACATTAGACCAATACATAAATATTCCAATATTCCAAGATACAACATTATTTTGGAATCCCATTACATAAACACTTAATCATTACACCACATCGTTGTCATATTCAACATTGCCAATAGTGATCGCATGTGACTTCCCTTTGTCCTTTGCCTTAAGCAGTTGCTCATGTCGATCATCACTAACCCTTGGATTAGGGCATTTATTGGCATAATGTCCCATCTCCTTGCACATGAAGCATTGAAGTGTTGGTTGTGCGTTCTCTGCAGTGTTTGCTTTATTCACTTCATTAGAATCCCTTTTTCCATTACTTCGACACTCAGCTGCTCGATGACCTTCTTTTCCACACTTAAAACATTCTCTAGTCCCTTTAATACAATCTCCACCATGCTTCTTTCCACACTTTGTGCATAAGGAAACATTCATCTTCTTTTCACCATTATTCTGAGATTTCTCCTTGAACTCCATCTTTCGTTTCTTGTCAAAACCATGAGATGGATATGTAACACCAACTTCCATTTCTACCTTGATAGCACAACGCACAATTTCGTCATAGCTACTGAAGTCTCTTATAGCTAATGCCCTTCGAAGACTTGGTTTTAAGCCACTGAAAAATCGATCAACTTTACTTTCAGGTTGGATGATAATGCCAGATGCATACCTTGCAAGTCTTGTAAAATTCACTTCGTATATACCAACAGATTCATCATCCTTTTGCATTAGTTCAAGAAACTCCTTCTCCATCTTCGTTCGAAGAATACGAGGGAAGTACTTACTGAAAAACAAGTTCTTGAACTCGTCCCATTCCATGGAATCAATTTCATCTCTTTGCCTCCTATTCTTGATAAGATTCCACCATTGATCAGCTTCACCTTCCAAACGATATACTGCTAAGTTGACTTTATCATGTTCAGAACATTGAAGAACTGAAAATATCTTCTTAGTAGTACTAATCCATTGTTCAGCAACTAATGGATCAGTAGACCCACTGAAAGAAGGCGGACGCTGCCTCATGAAGGATTCAACAGAATGTTGCTCCTTCCTTTGCTCGTTTGGAAGTCCTGCATGATTCATAGCTTGAGAATGTTGTGTGAGCATGGCTACAAGATTTTGCATTCCAGCTCCCATATCGTTTGGTTGCTCAGGGGGACAATCATTGCATTGTCCATTGCATTGATCAACACGGTTCCTTCGGGTTCCAGCCATCGTCTAAAACCCCAAAAGAATAGTGTGAGAGGAAAAAATCATGCTAGGGAAAACAACATAATAAAGGGGTAGTACCCTCAATATCTAACATCTTATGTTAAATTATAAGATCGTTAGATAAATTCTAGGACTATAAGCTATACGTATACTTAACCTTAGAGACATCCCTAGACATACCTTAGAAATATCTCTAGGGATCTCACTAATGTTTTCGCATCCTAGTTTCCAAAGGTTGACTAAACCTTTCCTCTGATACCAACTGTAGAGACCCGAAGCTTGACGTACATTGACATTACATTACTTTTGCGGAATACTTAGTACATTACAAAAACACACACACAAGGACCGTAATAGTTTAGTGTCTTTGGAAACTCGGACTATAATCTTCTAATCATGGCGAAAGATCTTCAAAATCTCCCATAAAGATCTTCCTTTTTTTACCTAAAACCTTTCTTTATATCCTGGGGAAAATAAAACATAAAAGGGTGAGCTCAAATGCTCAGTAAGGGTAAAAAAAATAAATATCAATCACATCATATTCATAAGAACATAACATTTTGGAAATCATAACCTGCCAAAGAGAGCATAATTTCATAATCATGGGTTAAATCATGGCAGTGAAAAAGTAATCCCAATAATCATAACTTAAAACATGAAACTTTGTGGCATACACACATAATCATAGAGAATCATTTCTTGTTAGTCAAGACTATTTGCCAAGACTATCTTAGTGGACAAAGTCCCTTTCTGAATCGAGTAACCCTCGTTTCAGTCCTGTTTCACTGAACCGGTATAACCTACCGTTCCAGCCCTGTCTATCTCATGAGATATAAAATCTTTACCCAATGCATTGGAGGGAGATATAGGTCCCACCCATCTTATAATGAATCCTTTCTTATGTGTGCCACATAATCATAAACCATACATCATAGCGTAACCCATGTAATAAAAATGGGATTCTTAAACAACATGACATCATAAAACAATTCATATAAGATAAAGGAATTCATAAAAATAATTTCATCACAACATTATTCAAATCAATTTAATAATAGGGATAAAAACAGAAGCCTTTATTATCTTAGATGGAAAATAGTTTTGATAAAACACTTGAACTCCATTCTTGAGGAAAATATCCTTTCTACCTTAAAAACATTTTTCCTTTCTTAACATGTCATAAAATTTTAAACTAAAAGAATTTGATTAAAAATAAACTTGAAAACTTGTAAAGGAAGAATCTTGGAAATAATGTTTTAAAAATCCATTCATGCTGTATAAGTTAAAAAAAACATTCTTCTCATACTTTTGTCGGAAAAGTCAAAAAATACCTCGTACGAAAAACGCCAAAAGATTCCTTTAATATCTTTTACTAAAATCTCACTGAAGGGTAAAATTTGATATAAACTATTGTAGAAGGATATAAATATTACATATTGGGGAAACATGGATGTGGATAATAAAATACACCCCAGTAAATACTAAATTATAAACAATCTTGGATAAAAATGAGATTGTGATATTTCCCGTACCTTAGGTCTGATTTGCTTCGTATGTGTCCGAACCTCCTCTTCTTTGAAGCGCCTCTTTGAGACCTCCTCTTAGGGCACTAAAATTGGTCTTTGAGGAAGACCAGAACCTCTAGGATGTTTCTAGGGAAGTGGAGAAGAGATTTTGGCAGGGGTTGGCCGAGCTTGAGTGCTCAAATTGGTGTGAGGAGGAGGGGGGGGGAGGTGTCCTTTTATAAGGGAGGAGAGGGGCACCTTAGGAATATCTCAAAATATTATTTTATATTAAAGTCAAAATCGGTTTATAATGGCTCCAAAGGGTCTTGTTTCGAAGATAAGGTGGGGATGGGTCGAAATCCTATCAACCAATAAGATTTAGACAAGTTTAGGGTATTATTTTAACCTTATCAATTAGATTTAACTCTAAGTTAAATAATTTAACTTTTACCATGTCTTTTTGTTTTCTTTCACTATATGGTTAATAAACATACTATAACATTCCAAAAGAACCCCAAATTGTTTATTATTAACATATATATCCTTATCTAAGTCATTTGTCCGAAACATAGATTTTTAAGAATAAAATAACAATTAATAATATAATATTTGATTTAAAAACTATTTTGTGTCAATTTTGTCACTATTTGATATATGATTTTTGTGAAAGTCATAACAGAATTATATTTTCGAACCAAGTTGATTAAATCAACATTAATATATCATAGTAACCTAGAAAATTAGTGGAATTCATAAAAAGTCTTAAATTACATTTATTTTGGTATTTATATTATCAATTATGTCAATATTTCATTAATAAGATAATTACTGCATCATCTTTGTGTCATAAATAAATTAAATTATTTGATGTCTAAAAATTACATATAAAATACCATCATGTAGGAAATCTTTTTAGCTTTCTAATGAATATTTACAATCTAATTTATCGTATGTATAACCCCATATTATAAATGGTTTACTTATTAAACTTTGATTTTAACTATTTTAACCCTTCTTTAAATAAATTAATAATAAATGTCCTAATCTAATCCAAGTGGACCTAAATGGTCATATTTTATTCCTATGTTTGTTTTTGGTCGAATTACACTGGTCCAATAGAATTAGTACATGTGTTAGGGTAATATTAATATCATATTTACCCTTAGTTACCCAATTTACTATTAACCGCGGTAAAAAAAGTAAAAAGTTACTATTCACCAAAAAATTATTTTTATCTCATTGAACCACATTTTAGTCCTTGATATTAACCATGTCTCTCGGATTTTCGAAATTCCATTCACAGAAGCGGTAAAATTAAGTTTTATGCAAAAATTCAGTTTTTAACCTACCACTTAGTGGTTTCACTATTCATCAAAAATTGAAAGTTTTCAGAAAAATACCAAAATTTCACCCTAGGCTAATTTCGATATTCTGAGTCCAAAAATGAAGTCCATTTTGAAAAATAAAATTTATAAAATTTCAAAAAGTGATTATTACTATTCATAACGGCTAGTTTTAATAGCATATCATTGTTTAGTGAAACTCGGTATTGCGTATTACACACGCTATCGAGGAAGGTCGTGATTGCGTGTAATGCAAGGCAAGTCAAGGATGCGTGTTGTGCAAGCTCCTTTTGGTGTAGCGTAAAACACAAGACTTTAATAAAATTAAAAAGAATATTTTTTTATAAAATCTTGGGTTGTTACAATTATCTTTGCTGGAGTGTTGTTCTTCATTATAGAGAATTATCATCCAAAACATCTCCCCTAAACTCCTCTCCTTTTCCATCCCAAATTCCTCCACATGAAAAGAGGATCCTAATTAATGTCTTATGTTTATTATTTAAAAATTAAAAATTGGATCATTAATTATGTTATGTTGGCATGATTAAATTGAGTGTTGAAAGTTGTTCCCACAGTAGGAGGGTTTTGGGTGGTCCCCACCACCATGAATTCAAAATTGGATGTTTTCCAACTCAGGTGGTCCCCACATTCATAATTCAAAAAAAGTGTTTTCAAAATGAAAAAGAAAATGTTTAAATTTTTTTTTCCTTCCATGAAAAAATGAAACACTAACATCCACCATCGACCTTCTATGGTCGAGGTGAGGGTATATTTAAGCTAATATCGGGGTTGTGAGTCCAACGATGCCCTCATATTTCAATTCCGATCAACGGTTCAGATGTTACAAAAACCCACTCACACGTTTAATTAACATATGTAGAAAATGTTCATAAATATATCTCGGTCACACAGGGTCTCAGAATCATGAACTGTCTATTTTAGTGGACTCGTAATATTCATATATAATTAGAAATAATAACATATAAATCCTTGTCTTTACATTTTCCCCACCTCAAGGATTTGAGTCCCAAAAAGCCACATCACAAAAAATAGCAAAACTAGTGGGGGTACTGGGCACGAATCTATGCCTCTCTCTCCCACATTCTCTCCTAAAGGTTCCCATGCTTCCTACATACATGAACTAAAGGTATCGATCACCCACAAAGGACTCTCTCTTTTTGATCCTCAATCTCCACTGGAACCTCAATAAATGTCTCCACTTCATTGATGTCCATCTCTTCGTGGTCGGTGACGTGAGATGGGTCATGCACATATCTCCTCAGCTGGGATACGTGGAAAAACTCATGCACCCAATGCAATTGAGGGGGGTTTTCTAGGTGGTAACCCACCTCACCAACTCTCCTTAGGACCTGGAAGGGTCCGATGAACCTCTAAGATAACTTTCCGCCCCAGCCAAATCTCTGTAAACCACATCGGGGTGAGACCCGTATAAAGATGTGGTCACCATCCTCGAACACCAGAGGTCTCCATATCCTGTCAACATAAGACATATGCCTACTCTATGTAGTCTTTATCCTCTCTTGGATAATATGACCTTCTCTGTGGTAGCATTGTTCCATATCTGGTCCCATGAGTGCCGACTCCCCTCGGTAAGTCCAACACAATGGCGATCTGCACGGTCAGTGGTACATAGCCTCGAAATGTGTCATCCCGATGGAGGAGTGATAGATATTTTAGTATGAAAACTCCACCAATGCCAAGTGATCCTCCCATCTATGATCAAATTTGGGGACGCACGCATGCAACATGTCCTTGAGGGCCTGAATGGTTTTCTCAGTCTAGCCATCCGGTTGAGGATGGAAGGTGGTGCTCAAACAAAGATGCGTACAGAAAGCCTCCTACAAATCCTTCCATTTCCGATAAGTAAAACATTCATCACAATCTAAGACAATTGTTGAGGGTTCTCTATATATCCGCACAATATCCTGCACATAAAGGAATCCCAAAATCTCCACTGAACCCTGCTCTCTGATCGGTAGGAAGTGGATCGACTTGGTGAGTCGGTCGACGATCCCCAATATAAAATCATGACCCTTGAATATATGTGGAATTGCATTCATTAAGTCAATTGATATCCCATCCCACATCCACACAGGTCCTCTAAATCTGAACTAATCCCACCGGTACCTGATGCTCTACCTTGACTTGCTAACAAGTGAGGCACTGATAGACAAACTATGCTACTGCTTTCATCATTCCCAAATACTAGTGTTTTCATCAGAGGTCCTAGTACATCTTCTCCACTCCTGGAGGTACCGCTATAGGGGATGTGTGGAACTCCCTTAACACTTATTCCGGAAGCTACACTAGTATGATGATATTTTTTCTGAAGAGGATGACATACTCCCCAACTTCAGAAAATCGATCAGTTGCATGTGTTGTGGATATCTAAACAGGTCAAGCCTCGGAATCATTGTCCCCACTTAGTGCCTCCCTGAATTGCTGAAGATTTCGGGGAGTAACTGTAAGACACTAAAGAAAAGCTACTCCACCACATTCTACAAAGGTTATCTGTAAAGCGTACAACTACTCCATCACCTCACCTAACAGTTGTATACCAGAAATCTTTATGAGTGAATCTACTACAACATTCCCCTTCGAAGGAGTATAGGCCATCTCAAATTCATTTTCTTTGAGTATCTCAAGCAAACGCCATTGTCTCAGGTTTAGGTCCTTATGGGAGAAGATATACCTTAGACTCTAGTGATCAGAGTAGACCATAAAACTCTCGCCTTTTAGATAGTGTCGTCGCATCATAAAAGAGATGGCCGCTTATTCTAACTCAAGGTCATGGGTAGAGTAGTTTTTCTCATGTTTTCTCAGCTATCAAGAACAATATGTGATAACGTCTCTCTTCTGCATTAGGAAACATCCAATACCAATACCTAATACATCGCAGTAAACTACGTAACCAACGACCTCCTCTACAAGCCTCAAGATGGGGGCACTAGTCAGCCTCTGCCTCAGCTCTTCAAATCTCTGCTGGAATTTATATGACCACACGAAGGGTTTCCCCTTAATCATTAATGCTGATAAAGGTGATTCAAATATGGACAAATATGGCAAAAATTACTGATAGTATATGGGCAAATCTAGGAAACTCCATACCTCCGCCACACTCCTAGGTTCCTCGCAAGAATGTACCTCCTCAATATTCGCTGGATCCACTGCAACTCTAGACTCTGAGATGATATGTCCCATAAAATGAAACTCTTGGATCCAAAACTGGCACTTAGAGAGCTTTCCATAAATCTGGTGCTCTTGGAGTGTGTCCAGTACTTCCTGCAAATGATAGGCATGCTTTTCCTTAGTAGTCGAGTAGATTAGAATGTCATCAATCAAGACTAATAAAAAGTGATGATGGTATGGCTGAATGATCATGTTCATGTGTCCCATGAGAAAAGATGGAGTGTTTGTCATGCCGAATAGAATAACCAAGAACTCATAATGGCCTTACTGATATATAAAATCCATCTTTTTCAAATCTTCATCTAGTACTCTGAGCTAGTGATAGGCTGATTTGAGGTCTATCTTCGAGAACCATTGTGCTCTCTTCAGTTGATCATAGAGGTCATCAAACCTCAGGAGTGGTTACTTATTCATCACGGTCACCTAGTTCAGGTGCCAATAGTCAACACAATGTCTCAAGATCCCATCTGCCTTATTGAAAAAAATGGGGCCGCCCAAGAGAAACACTAGGTCGGATGAACCCCTTCCCCTTTAAGTCCTCCAGCTATACACACAGGTCATGAAGCTCTGCATGAGCCTTCTGATATGCTGGTGTAGTTATCGGTGCCATACTATGGTACAATTCATTGTAAATTTCCTCCTCTCTATGAGGAGGTTGACCCGGAACATCATCAGGGAATACATCTACGTATAGGTCCACTACTACAGGATAGCTTGGAATCTCCACATCAACCGCTCGAAGGGTAAAGAAAGGCAAATGATTAGTGATCCACTACACCCTCCTCTGGGTAAGTCCATCCTATGATGAAAAGGCCTCATTATCCCAAGTGAAGGTAAAACTAGTTCCATCCGTGCGAACAAACTCCTAATACAGTCAATCAGATCATGGATTGTATATAACCATCCCATAACCAAGATGACATCGTAAGGCCTCAATGACACTACTAGGAGATCCCAGCCGATGATCTTGCCTCCTAGTGTAAGCTCACATTGTTGGTACCAGTGTGTAAAAATTTAATCCTCTTATCTAGGAGTCTCTATATGTAATGATCATTCCAAAGGATCCATAGGAATCTCCGAGATCCAAACAAGGGTATTGGAAATAAAAGAATGACGGGAACCTGTGTCTATAAGTACTATAGCTAAGGTGGATTAGACACATATCATACCTTGTATCATCTCTAGAGTGTCTTGGTCATAGACCTCAGCTACTTGGAGCTGAGCTCTCCCTTGTCCACCTGCTCCCTTTGGCCGGGGTGGACCACCTAGTAGTGGTGGCGGTAACACTTCGAATCGTTTCCCGCCACAAATTTCACGACAAGATCCTCTACCACGTCCGTCTGCTCCATTCAGACCTTCTTGGTCAAACCTCTGTCTCTACCTAGACGGTCCATAGACCATCGTCTGATCGTAAATATGGCAGTTCTGGCAGTCACGAGCCATGTGACCCTACCCGACACATGTCTAACACTACCTGCACCTCGCATGACTAGCAATGTCTCAGGTGTCCCGCATAACTGACTCTGAATCCTTTGGTTGTCCACCTGTAGGTATGGTCCTCTTGGACCTCTCTTTCATCTCTCTGCTTACATCTATAGAAGACTCTACTACGTGATTCCTACTGGTGAGTCTTTCTGCTGGGGACTTCTCAACAAGAAAACTCTCCAATAGAGGCCTCGCTCTAACACCATCACATGCGTCAGGATGCTGAGAGAAACCATCGATGCCTTGATCTCCTGCCTGATTCCCTGCTCTATGGTCTGGACCCTTAAGAATGGTTCTCGCACCATATCAGTGGAGTAGCATGATAGGTCTTTGAACCTCACTGAGTACTAAGACATAGTCATGTTGTCCTACTGCAGATAATGAAGCTCTTGTATGTGCACTGTGCGAGGGTTGCTGGGACACACTCGGCCTGAAACAAGCTCTCAAAGTCTACCCAAAGAAGTGTCACCTCATTGTGAACCTGGAGCATCATGCTCCACCATCTTCATGTTGATGCCTATAGAAGATTGGTGCCAAGGATCACCATGAGATTAGCTAGTGTCTATACCAGTTGGTAGAATCTCACCATGAACTCCATCCAATCCTCATCCACCTATGGGTCTATCTCACCCCTGATCCTAGGTGGCCTATGGTGATAGAACTCATGCAACATTCTCTAGCGGTGTGAACACCCTACTATTGGTTCTGGTGGCATCGGTGGCCCAATGGGTAATTATACCACTGGTGCCTCTACTGAAAAAGATCGCGGCACCGAGGCCTCGTCACTCAGTGGGCTATAAACATGTAATCTACCTGGAACCCTGGCTAGCTGTGTACGTGGAGGCATCCTGAAAGAAACAGGTGTGTCGTAGTCAATAAGTAATACATGGTTAGATGACACAAAGATATCATAAGGAAAACTTTTCAAAACACACACACAATCAGTGTTTTCATGAATTGAGTCATAAATCAGAAGTCAGGGTCCTGTAGTATGTATACGTTGGCCACCACACCACATTGGATTCCCTAAACGGATTACCTCACTCAAACAAATAACACTATTTCCATTAAAAGATCATATTTCAAGGTTCTATGGTAGAACTGACTCCTATGATACAAATTTCTCATGACCCATCCCCCAGGTCCCATGTCATGACTACCCCATTCCCACCTTCCATTGGCTAGGGAATGTCAACTAGCACCGAAAATGATATTACCTAAAACTGGGAAGCCATTTTGTTTATAACCTGAAACTCACAAAATGAAGCACAAATAGGATACATGCAAAAAGTAAAACTATATATTAATCATGGTGTGTGCAGAAAGAAAAAGGGGCCAGAATACAATCCCAACATAAATATACAAATAAAATGAAATGTACAAGTAAAACTGAAAACATCTCATGTGAACGCCCACCAAGGTTCCCACCTGAAGGGTAGTTATAGCTCTTGAATAATCAACTCTATTGTATGCCTCATATATTTCATCCTTTGTGCTACCTCCAGTCCTAACACCCTCGCCCTCAGTCAGTGATTTCCTTCGTCTCCACCAAACACAACAAGGTGCGGGCATAACCCTTGCAAGGGTGAGTATGACGATACTCATTAGGGCCCCCGAGACCCTCAAAGGTATCAAAAAATCTAAAAAGGATAAACCACAAAGCATGAAAACAACAGTCAACCCTACTTTTTTATATGCCCATACATATACTCAAGTTATCATGTATACCCATCTCATTCACGAGGAAACACAAGGCCCAACTGAAAATCCAAAAACTCAACTGTTCCATGGAAGAAAGATTACCCTGAAGATAACACTCAAAAGATAAGTACCACAATGGTAAACCCACACAAAATTATACCAAAAAGGTATCACCACAAAGGTAAGTACCAAAAAGGTATCACCACACAGAAGAATACCACAAAGGTATCAAAACAATGCTATGTACCACAATGGTGTCACCACACCGAAGAATACAACAAAGGTATCAACACAAAGGTATGTAACACATAGTTAACACCACATAGAAGAATACATAAAAGGTAAGGACCTAGCTCACACCATGTATAACTTTGGTACGGTACTAAAGATGATTTGATGTAACTATTGAATCATCTTACTCTGTTAAGAGGAAGACCCACATAGGATCTTAAATCATTAGACCCACATAGGATCCTAGTACAACAGACCCACGAACGATCATAGAGTTATCCCACATGGATTCCTAGAGCATATAGATGTGGTACCTTGGAACACAGACCCATGTAAGATCCCAAAGCACAAACCTACATAGGATCTATTTCTCATATTACAACCATCCATAGGGTTCCAACACTAAGCTTGCATGATTCTGATAGGGTCTGCTCCCCAAGCCACATGTCAGAACTCCAACTACCACGAATTCCCACTACGAAGAATCCCCAAGTAAATCCACGTAAAAGGGGTATCAACTCATCATACGGTGCGTCAATCAGACATCTGCTTTATAAGTTATTGGCCTTTTAGTCATGAGCGCCCGGTTGGATTTGTGTTCGATCCGACTCGGCTATACCCCAAATTTATCCAAAAATAAAGTGGGTTATACCAAAAGAACTATATCGATCCAAGGTTTCTGGCACTGCATACGATTCACCAAACAAATTCACGTAGATTAGGATATAACCGAAAGAGATAAAAGGGGAGAAAGATGGTCCGGGTCCAGTCCGACCCGGTTGGACCAACCTAGCCTGACCCGCACTAGGCTGACCCGACCTAGTATAGGTCGACCAATCCCGACTCGGGTCTGGGCCTTGGTCTCACCCATCCAGTAGGATCTGACCCGGCCCACTGGGTCTGGCCCGGCCCTCTGGGTCCGACAAGGCCTATACTGTGTGGCCCACTAAGCAGCCCGCAATGGTCCACGGTTGGGTGGCCCCATGAGGGGGGGGGGGGGGGGGGGGTCTACCCTAGCGTCCACCAAAGGGAGAGGTTCTCATTGGGTACACCGTACAACTGGGTCGTTCGGGTTGGAAGGGAAACCGACTGATGCCACGTGGAATCTGTAGCTCGCACGAGGGACTCGGGGTCCCGCTATGCTCCCCAACTGACCAGACGGTCAGCCCTCCTGCACGACACAGTCACACAATGCACCACAACTTTTAATCAGCAGTGATCCATCCACCCTCCTTTTCTTCCACGACCTTGGGTCGCGGCCCCTCCACTCCAAGTAGAGCGGACGCGCACCACTACCCATTTCACTTGGTCATCCATGTTCCAGCCTCTACCCCTGCTCCGCCGCGACCAATGGGTCGCGGCCCTCCTCCAGTTGCGCAGTTGGGCCACCACCTTCTACACATCCAGATAGAGTGTTGGCTGCCGCTCCAGTTTCCTACTGACACAAGTCTCCGACACTGGTCATCATCCTCCTCTATCGCGAAGAATGCGTAAACAATGATGATGTGGAGGGATCATGCCATGTTTTTTTGGCCCGTACCATCCGTGTTAGATTGGTAGCACTAGGATCCTGGTATAATATTTAATGTAAATCATTTAACGAAGAATAATCAAAAACGTCTCTACATGTTTGTTTGTTGGAGGTGTCAAGAGTTAGAGGATGATGTAGTTGAAGGGGATGGTAATGTCTGATTTCATCACTCCCACAAGATGCTTCCGATATGGGATCAAGAATCATTATCATTCTTTGATTATGGAGGATTCTCTTCGTTGGAGGGGTGTTCTTCATTGGGGAGAATGATCCTCCAAAATCTCTCCCCTAAACTCCTCTCTTTTTCCAACCCAAATTCTCCCGTAGGAAAAGAGGAGACAACTTAATGTGTTATGTTTATTAAATAAACAATTAAAATTTGGCTCATTAATTAAGTTATGTAGGCATGAATAAATTAAGAGTTTAATTTTTTACCAACATTAAGAGGGATTTGGGTTGTACCCACCAACATGAACTCAAAATGGGAGGGTTTATAACATTGGTGGTCCCAAACTCCATAATTCAAAATGATATGTTTCCAAAAGAAAAACAAAATGTAAATTATTTTATTTTTCTTCTTCCATAAAAACTGAAAAACTAAATTCCACCCTCAACCTACTATGGTCGAGGTGAAGGTATCATATCAGCACTACAAGTTCAAAAATGCCCTCAGATTTTAATTTGGATAATAGGTTCAAAATTTACAGAAACCTGCTCTCAGGTTTACTGAACACACATAAAAAAAGTTCCGAAATTCATTTTGGGCACACCATGCCTTGGAATCACGCGCCGTCAATTATTTTGGACTCGAAATACTCACATAAAATTAAAAAAAATTACACGTAAAATTTGGGTATTTAAAGTTTTATATAAATAAAATATATTTATAATGATGAATATATTTTTCAGAAAACATTTTATATGTTTAAAAATACTATAATATCAAATGAAATTATTTTCATATCATTCTGTGAAAAATTAATTAAATAAATTTTATAAATATTTAAAAATTCAATATAATTCAATAATCTCCAATTTTGAGTTTCTAATTTCAAAATTAGCTTAAGGTGATGTTTTGTGATTTTTTGGAGAATCTACATTTTTTAATCAATAGTGAACAATATAGAATTGTAATTTAAAAGTTATTTTTCATCTATATTTTCTTTAAGGATAAATTATTTTTTAAATTGATTTAAATTTTTAATCAGATAACATTACATTCAATTAATATAATTTAGGTACACAGAAGAATTATCAATTTGAAGTTGGATATAAAAAACTTAGGAAAAATTTGATCATTTTTACTTTAAAAACACACAGTGTCATCCCCTCCATAAGGTTAAATTTAAATTAATTTCAGAAAAATATATAAATAGAATTTGAAAAAATTTATTCCATATTTAAAAACAGAGTAATTTTTTATTTTTAATAATTTTAACATATTTTTTAAGACATATTTTATTGAATTCGGTTAAAAATAATTAAAACGATTAATAGAAAAATTTGGTTAACAAAGTAGTGTTTTGTAACATTAAGACCCAAAGTGACTTATATTCTTGGCCAAGGGATCTTTTATGACCATTATTCTTCGATAAACCTTCCATTATTTGGTGTATTCAGTTTTTATGTCTTTTCTTATGTAAAAACATGGCTACAACTGACTTGTTCTCGAAAATGTCGTGTCTTTCATTTCACTTCCCTGTAAATGGACAGGACCTATCCCTGTACTCCACACCTCTCAAACCACTTATGTTTGACCAAGATATATAAAATAAACATCCAGAAACCCTCGCTTTATCTTTCAGTACTCCCATGGTTCATAATTCCTTCCTGGGAATCCATTTGGTGGAAATGAAAAGGATTTACCCGATTAAGAGGTAACACTCTCTGACAAGATACTTTATTTTTATTTTATTTCTCCACCTCATGGACTCTAATTATTTAATAATTATACAAAAAAAATAATTATAATAAAAAATATGATATGTTTTTATGCCACATTTTCGACATACATTAACAAAAACATTAATTTTATTGGTAATATACATACTGTTTACATGTGTGTTGAACTACTATCTCATGAAACAATGAATGTTCATTCTTCCTTTACCACCTCTCATGGTGGGAATTATTATGGAAAAAAAATTATATGATAAATATGATTATTATTATTATTTATTCAATATTAATTAATTATTTTACAACACATATCGTTATAATTTATATTTTGTTTAAAAATAATAATTTCATTTGAGGAAGTGTGGACTTCCACCACTCAAAGTGATGTTGTTTATTAACACCATATATGGAATGTATTAAGGATGATTTTAGTAAAATTTTATAGTATATATTAAAAAATAATAATAATTTTATTATTATATAGAAATATATACATATAATTCCTTCTCATTGTTTCTTTCAAAACAATAAAAAAACAGAAACAACAATCACATGTACGTACGACCTACTGTCTACATGAAGAGTGTGTTCCATTTTATACGTCAATATTATATATATTATTAAAATACTAATATCATAAAAAAATTATATTTATATAATGGATTAAATATTATAAATCATTATATATGTATAAGAAAAATGATATTACAAATTAAGTCGCATGCAAAAAAACAAGAAAATATTACCTGAAACATATCTGTAACGTGAAAGAATTAACATATGAGAAATATAAAGACATAATAAATCAATATATTATATTCATTATTATAATATGGTTATTTTATAGATCTATAAAAAATATATATTTATTATACATGATGTTTTTATGAGTACAATGAGATTCATGACATAAGGTATAAGAATTTCATCTCACATATTATTTCCTTGAGATACATGCTTTATTAACCACCCATTCCTTTTGGTTCAGGTGTATACTACCCATTAATGTATTCTATTATTATCATAATTAAATTTATTGGTATTAAAATATCTACTCTATGGTAATTATTTCATAGGGATAATTTTTCAAAAGTTACCAAAATTGGTAAGATAGTTTTTTCTCAATTTACATTTCGTGGGACACATGCCATGTTATGCACTTAAATTTATATTTGTTGTGTACATAATACCTTTGACATGATATATCACAAATATCATTCCATTCATATTATTTTAGGATTCATGTTTTTCAATTTTCTAACATGGGTAGTATGGTTCAAAGTTACCATGTGAAAATATTTTAGGCAAAAAATCTCATCACATTTCTAAAATTGTTAATGATTATGATTAATTTATATAAATTTTATAAACCGTATCTCAAGAACGCTCATAAATTTTATTCTCCTCTGGTTATTCATTTTATATTAATATTTTTGTACCATATTGCTACTCTTTGTTACATAATATAGTTTATGAATGTTTTTTAAGGAATCCCAACTATACCCTCTATTCATTCTAAAGTTTTTTTTTCTTTAAAACAAAATTTTCATAAAAGGTTTTCCAATAATATTACAATATTATCAAAAAATCATTAAAAAGAATTTTTATTATTTTGTTCTTTTACCAATGTTTTTAATGAAATATTCTTTTCACTATTGGAATAAGGAATTTTTCGTACCTTTTTACAGTGAATGAGGAATATTGTTTTTACCTTATAATACATGCATGTTATTACCTGAAATCATTTATGAGAATCTTATTTTAAATTTTTTAATGTATAATTCTTAAGAAAATGATTTTAAATATTAATTTTCAAGGAAATAGTTTTTAAAAAAATCCTTCTTTTTCATAATTTCTAAAATATAACGGTTTTCAAAAAAGTATCATTATTTCATTATAATTTACCAATGAAATTTTCAAAGAAGTGTTTTTAAAAAATATTTAATGAATTATTTATTGGTTTCCAATTGTATTTTCAATTAAATAATTTTCAATACATTTTCACGACTTCTTTTAATGCTATCAATTTTTTTAAAGAAAAAAATTAATTGTTTTGTATTATTTTTTATAAGTTATCATCTAAAAAGTCTTTGAAAATGATTCCAAGATTTCATTATTTTTTTGGACATTTTATAATAAAATGATATTAAAATGTTTTCTCTCATTAAAAATCAATTTTCAATAATGAAATTATATTTTCGTTAAAAATTTTTTAAAATATATTTCAAAATTATTTTCCATATAATATGACATATGATGATGTTAATTGTTCCTTTATAGAAAATTATATAATTTTTACATTCATATTCTTTGTCTAGATGGGTTATTCTTAATTTCGTGGACTTTGTGAATCATTTTTCTTTTTCACATGTTATATTTTTATGAAATTATTTTCTCATTCATGGACTAAATTTTTATAAAATCATTTTCTCTTTCACGAGTTATATATTTATGAAATACGTTTTTCTTTTAAATGTTATATGTTTATGAAATCATTTACTCTTTCACGTGTTATTCTTTTGATGAAATGATTATCAAACCAATATATTTTTCAATCGTTTATGTAATGAATAAATGTTTACAATACCCATTCCATTTCATGGGTTATGATATGAATTTTTATTATTTTTAGCCATGTGTATGTATGATTTCACTAAGAGATGGATGATACCTATATCTCATTCCAATAAATTGGGTAAATATATATATCTCATGAGATATAATAAGATAGTACTGGAAATAAAGCTTTACTATTATGAAGGAAATGAGATTGAACCATGACAACCATGATGGTATGTGGAGTGAAATATTGCTACTAAGATAGTTACGACAAAAAACTTTCCAACTAAGATGGTATGGCGAGTGTACACATAATACTAGGATGGTCTTTGAAGTAATGTCTTGGATACTATAGAAATAAAATTATATGCCACTGTGTTTTCCACAATTCCATTTATTTATTATAAAATTTTATAGATTCTGTCCTTTATTTATTTAGGATTAATGTGGTATGACTTTCCAATATTTATTCAATGATTTATTTATATGATCTTTGATAAGTATGGTATGATCTTATATTTTATTGATGATGTAATCATTACCTGATGCTCTTGATTATTCTTATATATGTCTCTTATTTAACCATACTGAGCATTTAAGATCACCCGTTTTTATGTTTCCTTCCATAGGTTAGGAAGATATGTATTATGTTTGATGTTTCTAATAAGGGAGATATTCATGTTGAACCTAGTGAGAGAAAATGTCGCTCTCATATATATCAGTGTTTATGTTTCCATTTTCCAAATGTAATAAACTAACTTATTCATTGGGAATGTTTTTGTATAATATTTTATGTACTCCACAAATGTTTTGTAATATCAATGTATGAAAAAAGACGTTATCAATAGTTAAAATTGGAGAAAATATTCGGTTTATATTTTTAATCATGGATAATAAAACTTTAGTGAGATCACTAGGTATATTTCTACGGGTATTTATAGGGATGTCTCTAAGGATAACTATAAAGAGAGTTAATGATTAAAAAAATATCCTGAGATTTTTGTAATGGGTAGAGTGAGTGGATTCCATGAAATAAATCCCTATCTAGATATTATAAGTGGATGTGGATTTGGAAAATATATTCTTATGCCTAACATCTCTGACCAGATTTTCTAGGACTTACTAATGGAAATCGGGTACACGATAATGGGCCTTACTGCACACCTGTTTCGACACTCTTAGGGGATTTGATTTGGGAATTGACAAAATCATTATGAATAATCATGAATGGTTGAAATATAACATGTCCATGAATAACATATGATGAACATAGGGTGTAATAGATGTTGTAAGGTTTCATGATTTAAATGTCCTATATATAATTATTTTCATGACTATATGTTTTTATTCTGTGATAATTAATGCTCCACAAAAGATTATTGTTTTAGATAATGCTGGGAATTAGAAGGAACTAGATTAACATTGAATATGATGGATGATTCTCTGATGATATTTAAAATGTGATAACCAATGGATTGAATTATTTTTTTATCATGTGTAATCAATTTTCATAGAAAATGACTTACAACGTGTACCTTAACAAATTCTAAGAGTCATCATGGAAGATAATGAAGAGTTCTCTAAGAGTTTGGGTAATGGTGAACCTGGAGTAAAGAATAATCAACTTCTGTTTTGTCAATAATGTTAAATGAATCACATAAATGAATGAATTAGATAAATAAGAAGTTTTTTTGATTGTGTAACATTAAAACACAAAGCAAGTGACTGTAAGAAAAAAATTAAGATTCTAATTAACACTATATATATGAATATTTTACTACCTAATATAGATATAATAGTTTAGTGTTTTATGTGTGTAATTAAATGTCATTATACCACTCAATGTACCATGAGGAATGTTCTTGAACGGAATCAGGAAGGTAGTGAGAGTAATGGTTACACTACTGATGAAGGAGAGACTACATATTAAATGTGAATTTAGAAGAGGCTGTCATGCCAACTATGACTTCAAGACAGTAAGGATTTTGGGCCACCATCTGGCCTTTGGTCTACCTTTTGCCTTCAAGCCACTAGTTGTGCATACGAAAACTAGATAAATTCTACCAAGAACATGCCCCAGTTGAGGATTTAGGGAAAGGATCATTTAATAGAGGAAAGCTATCAGATTTGGAATAAGGATGGGGTATGGAATTTTTCAATGGTTTTTGGTTTGTGAATCAATGCACAAGATAGCTTGTTGAAGAACAATGCAAAGTTGGAGACACGATCCTAATGCATACAATAGGGAGGTTCATTTTTAAGTAGTTATAATTTGGGATATATTTCATTAAGAGATTTATCTCTTGTAATGTCATGAAGCCTACGTACAATGTAATGTAATGGCTCACCTTCTACCCAAAAACTGGGACTATAAAAATTAATAAAAAATAAAGGCCATTATGAAATTAAGGTAATTGAATGAGGAAGACTTTTTAATGTATTAAGGTTGATGTAATCGAAGGTTTTTTGTATTCGGATTCAATAATTATGAAATTTTAATTATATAAGAATTGTTCATATTATGTTTTTTCACTAATGATTTAGATGAATATATTGAATGCATCAGATTAAATAGAAAATAAAAATAATGGTAATGTGATTTCCATGTAAGAAAAATTATTAAGGTAAATATATCCCATAATATTATCTTTATGTAATTATAATGTTGTTTGGATAAATATATATTGTATATAAATAAATTGTATTGTACAGATTCCCAAGGAACAATTTAGGGACTTTTTGAAAATTATTTTATTCTATCATGGATGAAGTTTACAACCTCTTGGATTTATGAAATTTGCCTAGTGATCTATTAAATAAAGAAGAATTCATGTTTTCTTGAAAAAACTATTATAATTTAAGTTTTTAACTTATCTCAATATAATATATGATGAGGTTGTTAACATTTATGGAATGTGAAACACCAAAAAATACTTTGTGACATATGGGGGACCTGTGTGGACCTGACTTCATGATTTTATTTATATATTTTTTATTTTCATCATTCAGAAGGGTTATAAGGTCAACCATTTATGTAATTTTAATGTTGAATATTAGATAAATTATTTATGTATTTATATTGTATTGAAAACCTTGGATAAAATGCTTGCTAGTTTTAAACCCTATTTCAAGGATGTACATTATATTTATTTTGGAAATTATATTAATATGTTTTAAGAAAATGAAATCATGTATGTCAGGTGATACCAAATTTATACCTACAATGTTGGGGGTCTTGAACCCAGGACCAAAGGACAATAAGGGATCATGCTTACTAATACCCTACTCGATGTCCTTGTTAATGTATAATAATTTTTTGAATAAATATTTATGATGAAACAATAGTTATTTTATGATTATATATTAATGTATTAACCATGTTGATTTTTAAAAATAGATATGGAAAAATTGTTATTCTCTTCATGCTCTTATAATCCTTAAGATATACTAAATGTGTATTTTTGTGCTTCGGGCATCAAATATAATTTATAGATGTCAATTTTGTAATGTAATAGAGGAATTTGACATAGATAAAATCCTGAAAAAATAATGAATTTTTCATATAAATATATCATGTATGTATATTTCCTTGTATTCTTGGTCAATAAAATAATTACTCAATGATTGGGTAATGATCTAAAAAAATTTTGTTGTCCTAAAACCCTATTTTTTGCTGAATTAGTGGCCTTTTATATCATCTCTATTTTATGACTTTGAGGCTATCAAGTTTTTTTTTATCATTCACATGTTTGAAATAGATTACCTTAATCACACCATATAAATACTTACTTTTTTATCCATGTCCATTCTTCACTCCTAATATATGTTCTCATATTTGGAAAAATAGTTATTTGTAACTTTTGGTAACTATAATGGTTACAACATTCACTTTTTAAAAGAATCATTAGTATTTATCTATATGATGTGGGTTTATACGAAATTAACTTCTGTGTATTAATCATTTTATAACCAAGAATAACTTTGAGGGATAAATTTATTTTAGGGGGTAGAATGTTACCTATGGTGTTTTTGTGATTAATGTTTTTCAAATTAAATTAATATTTATGATATTTCTCAATTGATAGAAAACTAAAAATAGTATTCTAATATTAAAACACTAATTCCAACTTTCCTTTCACCAAAAAATAACTTTTATTTCTCTACATGTAACAACAACTTGTCATGCTCAACATGAGACACCAGCACGACATACATTACACGCAACACTGAGTTTCTATGAAGTATCATTTTACTATTATAATTATTTAAATTAAATAATTTTATCCTATCCATTAGAAAATTGTTATATGAATAGTTATAACTACATTTAAATTATTATATATAGAGATTTTATAAAAATAAAACATATTGATAATGAATTTTTTTAATTTTTGGAAAGGTCTTTATTTTTTAATATAATATAATCTCAAATGAACTAATTTTCATGTTATTCAAAGAAAAAAATAAAAAAAAATTGGATGCATTAATAAATTTAATTTTATAAAATAAGCTTCATTTTTTAAATTTTAATTTCTAAATTATCATAGGGTTAATTTGGGTGATTTTTTATAGAAACATCATTTTTGGACGAATAGTGAAAAATATTGAATTTTAATTTAAAACTAATTTTTCATAAATTTTATTTATATATATAAATTATTTTTTAAATTTGTTTCAACATTTAATTATGTCAAATTTGTATCAATTAATCCAATTTATTTCATTATAACCAATTTCACTTTTAATTATGATATATAAAAATAGAAAACATTTAGACATTTTTTCATTAAAACCCCATTGTGTCATCCTGTCCAAGAGATTAAATTTAAATTAATTTCATCTAGTAATATGATTATAATTTGAAAAAATTGAATTCATATTTTTAATTATAATAATTTAAAATATTTAAAAATTTCAACATAATTTTTTTCTCTAAAATATTGGTGAATTGAATTAAAATTAATAACAATGATTAAGATAAAAATTAGGTTGAAAAAGTACTAAACTGTAAATAAATGACCCTTAACAAACTATATTCTTTTCCAAGGGACATTCTATGGATATTAATCAGACATAAACTATCCATTATATATTTGGGATGGTTTTTTAGGGTTATTTTAGGTTAAAACGTCAGTACGCATAACTTGTTCTCAAAAATGCCATGTGTGGACTTTCTCTTCACTATAAAAGGCCACCACCTATCCATCTTATTCACAATACTAAAGCCAGTTATGCACATAAAATATATATATAATAAACTTCCAAAAAATATTATCATCATTCTTGATGCCTTTTGTGATCATAAATCCTTCCATGGAATCCCTTTGGTGCAAACTAAATGGATTTACCTAATTAAATGGTAACTCCCTCCCTAAAGCTCTGTTATTTTATATTCTTCCTCCTCAGCCTAGACTCTATTTATTATATTAATATAAGAAAAACTTTTCCTAGATATATTGATATGATTTTTCCTTATTTTTAGGCCAATAATTATACATACCTTTCTCTAAGCGGAAATGAACTTACTCTTTCTGTGTGTGGAGAACTTCCACCTAACAAAATGATGATCGTAAGTTCTTATTTTACCACCTATCATGTTGATAATTATTAGGGAAACTCTCTTGATATATTACATTTATTTATTTTATTATTTATTTAATACTCTATAAATATTTTACAACATATATCGTTATAATTTCTCTTTTGTGTAACAATGATAATTTCATTTTAGGATGTGTGGGCTACCACCCCCTCAATGTGATGTGATTCGTTCACACCTCAATTGAAATGTATCAATGGTGAGTTTTGTAAAAATATATGATATACATATGAAATAATAACTTTAATATAATTATAATATATACATATATACATATATTTCCATTTCATTATTTCTTTCGATACAATAATCAAAACAGAAACTACCTTCATTTGTATGCACGACCTACCGTCTGCATGAACGGTTTGTTACATTTCATACATATATATTATATAGATTATTATAATAAAAATATAATTAATATAAATTATATTTATATAATTTTTTAATTATTTAAATTATTATATAATTTTAAGGATAAAATATAAAAAAATTAAGAGAGATGGAAAAAACTAATGGACGATTACCTGAAGCGTAACCTTGAAATGAAAGTGTTAAAAAACAGGTAATAGAAAGTCATAATAATACAATATATGGTATTAGATATAACAATATTGATCTTTTATAGATTTATAATTTACATACATTAATTTTACTATATGTTTATATGAGTAAGATGAGAGTCAGGACACAAGGTAAGGGAATTTTATCTCCCATTTTATCTCTGTGAGAAACATGATTTATTCACCACCCATTCCTTTTGTTTGGTGTGTGAAAATACCATGAATGTAATATATTATGATTATAAATAAATTTATAGGTATTTTAAAATCCATTATATGATATTAATTTCATGGGTTTAATGTTTCAAAATTTACCAAATCGGTAAGACAGTTTTTCCTCAATTTTCCTTCATTGAGACACATGCCATGTTTTGCACCTATTGTTTATATATGGTGTTCATACGGAATTTGACATGTTATTACATGAATATAAATACTTTCAAAACATTTTAATATTTATGTAGTTTAATTTTATTACATGGGGAGTATGGTTTATAGTTATTATATAATAAGGGTTTAATGAAACAGTCTTATCGATTTTCTGAGATTGTTTACAATTATGCTTCATTTGTTGAAATATTATAATCTATATCTCAATAACATTCATGAATTTTATTATCCTCTGGTTATTTATTATATATTAATGTATTGGTACCATTTTAATGTTATTTTTTATATAATATAGTTAATAATTTGTTTTTAAGAAACCCCATTATTACCCTCTCTTCGGTTATAAAGTTGTGTTGCTTCAAAGCCATATTTGGTTAAAAGGGTTTCTATTAATATTCCATTACTTTAATATAGTATCTAACGGGAATTTTTACCATTTTTTACCAATTTATCCAAAGTAATCATCATATATATTTCTGAATAAGAAATTTTTCTTACCAGCTTATGGTTCAAAAGGAATATTATTTTTACTTCATAAAACATGTACATATTTACCTTCAATCATTTATGTGAAGATTTCATTCCATGTTTAAAAGTATAAATGTTATGATTTTTTTAAAATTAATATACAAGGAAAATATTTTTGAAATATATTTCAATATTCGTTCATATTTTTTTCATGTGTAATGGGTTTCAAAACATTTTCAAAATATCATTATATGTTTTCAAAGTCATTATCAGTTAAATAGTATTAAAAAGGTTTTCAAGATTTCTTTAAGAATTTTTAAAGATATTTTCAAAGAAATTATTTTAAAAATGTTTTAAATCCTATAATTAACGATTTTAAATTATTTAAAAAAATTAAAATATTTTGATCCTTATTATCTTAGTATCCAAGGAAAAAAAAATTAAAATTATTTCAAGTATTTTTTATATATTGAAAATTTATTTTATAAGAAAATTATTTTAAAATGGTTTTATTCATTAAAAATATTTTAAAAAGAATAATGCATATTTTCGTTCAGGATTTTTTTGAAATATATTTCAAAGTTATTTTTCATAGAAGATGAAAACCATTGATTCTACTCACACCGTTCTTTCAAATGATCGAAAGGTTCCATTAATAATTTTTATTTTAATGGGTTATACATAATTTCATGGTATTTAGGAATATGACTTCTCCTAAACATGGTATATGTTTATGAGATTAATATATCATTCGTTGGTTATATGTTTATGAAATATGTTTCTCTATCATGGGTTATATGTCTATGAAATATGTTTCTTATCATATAATTATAGGTTTATTAAATCTATTTCTCATTCATGGGTTATGTGTTTGATGAAATTATTATGAAACCTGTATCTTTCTCAATGGGTTATGATATGACTACATGTCTATGATACCTATTTCAATTAATGTGTTAATATATGATTGTTTATTATTTTTTGGCACGTGTATGTGTGAATTATTTATGAGAGGGGTGGACAAATATCTCCCTCCAAATGCATTGTTAAAAATTTATATCACATTATATAGACTACTAAGCTATTGAGAGTAAACAATTACTCATAATATAGACATTGGATTGAACCATGAATACCATGATAGATTGAGGAGTGAACTCATTCTAATAAGATGGTCGTGGGTGTGAACCATGACTACCAAGATGTTATGAAGAGTGAGCCCATGAAACTATGATGTACCTGTGTAACATCCCAGGTATTTAAAAAATAAAGAATTTTCATATTTATTAATATTTACGAATTAAATATTAATTTTAATTAAAAGGTGTTTCTACGTTCGATAGCGTACTCGATACGCAACGATGAGTTTCTTTGAAAACTTACGTTGCACACAAGTAATAAAATAATATTATTTTAAATGATAGTTAACAAGTTTCCGTTGTACTGGTGGGAATGGATAGAAATAACTAAAATATTATTATATATGTTTTTAAATGTTTTTACATTTACCCAATAAAATATAAAGGCTCAAAATACGGAAAGAGTTTAATTTTAGGCATTTATACCCTAATTTTCACTAAGGGTTAACATATCACCTTTTGACGGTGAACCGTCATTAAATATAGTTTTGATCAATCTTATAAATTCTATTGAACCAAAAATAACTGTTCTTTAGAATCGGGACATCAAAATTTACTTTGTGTAATTTTTTGGTACCTTTCCGATAAAGTTCATTTTTTAATGAATAGTGTAAAATGTTGTATTTTAATTCAAAACCTATTTTTAATATAATTTATTTATATGATTAGATTTTCTTTTGAATTGGTTTTAAAGTGAAATTATAAAATATTTTTACCATTAAATCCAATAGTGGTCGTTCTAATTAATTAAACTTTGAAATCGGACTTAAACTAGTGTCAATATTTTGATACTTATTGTTTCATAAAAACACGCAATTTGCTATGACAGCAGGAATTAATTATTAAATTAATTAATGTGACTTATATGTTTTGAATTTTGTAAAATAGACTTCATTTTTGAATTCGTATTATCAAATATAGCTTGGGGTGAATTTTTGGTAATTTTTTGAAAAACTTCAATTTTTGATGAATAGTGAAACCACTAAGTGGTACTTATAAAAACTGATTTTCCGTTTAAATGAAATTTTGCCATCATTGTGTTTTGATTTTTAAAAATCCGACATACATGGTTTTCATTAAGAAGTATAATGTGGTTCAATGAGATTAAAATAATTTTTTTGGTGAATAGTAACTTATTAAGTTTTTATTCGCGATTAGTGGTAATTAGTGTAGTTTAAGGTAAAAATAATGTTTTTATAATATAAGATGAGCTTCACACATGTCCTACCCTCATTGGATGTGTCATGGCCGACCAATACAAGCCATGGGTCAACTTGGGGACCCCATGGAGCCACTTTGGTTGGGAAATGACATAAATAACTTTTTATTTAATGTAAAAGTAAAAATGACACAAACATAATATGTTTTACGAAAACAATTTTTACATGGTGTTATAAAGATAAAACTTTTGATTATAAATAGTCATTGGAAAGCTAAAAAGATTTCCTACATCATAGTATTTTTTTATAATTTTTAGACTTTAAATAAATTAAATTCTTTATGACATCATGATGATGCAGCGATGACTTCATTATTTAACGATTAAAATAAATGGAAAGATAATGTAATATCTAAAACCTACACATGTACAAAACCTATTGGATGGGAATATGTATAAGCCTTATCATCTTATCTTATAAATATATCAATGTGGGACCTTAGAAATTCGAAACACTTTTGAAAATAAAATAATAGTTTCATGATTTCCAAAAGTGCCCCTCCTCTCCTCTTATAAAAGGCCCCCACCTCTACCTCATTTCACACACTCCTCAAGCCTTTGGCTCAGACATCCCCTTCCCATTTACTCTCTACACATCCCTCGCCTCATCCTAGAGGATTCCCTTTGGGCAGAATCCTTTCAAAGGAAGCCTTTAGGCTCAAATAAAAAGGAGTTACACTTTTAAATTTAATTCATTATCTCTTGTTCATTTGATTTATTTTGCTTCTCCAACCCCCTAAAATCTTTTTATTAACTTCTTTTGTAACAACACCAGTATCTTAAATATACTAGGATGTTGTTATAAGATTTATTCGAGCTACACTCTCACACAACTACATCAAATGGTTAAAGAACATACTGTTTCCGTGGATGGCGAAATTCTGCCCCCCGAAATGATGATTGTTCAATACTCATTTAACACCTTCAATGGTGGCCATTATGATGTCACTATTTTTATATATGATATATAATATGTTTATTATTTCCTTAAGCTTCTGTATTTTTCATTTATAGAATACCATTATTGTTTCCATTATGGTTAAACACGATATCTTCATTTTAGGAAGTGCGGACTACCTCCCCCTGAAAGTGATTTGATCCGTTAATACCATATGTGGGATGTGTAAAGGATAAAGTTAATGATATTATATATGTTATTATACTGGTATTATAATATAATCTTATATCATTATGATTCCATTCTATAAAATACGAAATATAAATGAAAGTAGTGTTCATGCGTACGTACAACTTACCGTCTCCATGAACGGTGCATTTCATTTCTTACCTCTAAATGATTATGTAATATTATAAATACATGTATATGATGGATATATATGATATATATGATATCCAAATATTGAATATCATTCTGGATATAATGAACCATTGACCACACGAACAACATGTAATTGTAAGAAGTTCACTTTCGACTTAAAAACCTAATATCGACAAAACAAACATTATTAACATAAATGGTTACATAATGTTTATAACATGGAAATAAGTGATATAAAAGGAATAATGAACTTTAAAAAGGTTCTTAATAAAGTATAAATTAACTCAAGTTTATTATTCAGGAAGTTAATGAACGATCGAGTCAAGTTGGACCTGAGGTAAGGGACTTCGTCTCAATCTCCTTTCATTGAGGCATATTTCGTTTTATACACAACTTTCATTTATACGGTGTATAAACCCCTTTGACTTTTACTTTTATACAAAAGGAATCTTTTTCTACGAAGTGTTTTACTAAACGACAAAAAGGAATGTTTTTTTAACATACGCAGTGACAACGACCTTTTCCGCCGTCGTGAGTATTATTTGGTCTTTGGCTTCCTCAACAAGCCGTAATGTTTTTAAAATGAAATAAATACCATATACTCTTTTATGTATTTTGGTATTGAAAATGATTTTGATAAAGGATTCTATTATGATATATTGTGATTGAAATGTGGAAATGTTATCATTCCTTTATATTGGTTTTATGTTTTATGATTTTATATTGGTACTTGGACATTTGACGGGTGGTTACGTGATAAACCATATGATGGGTGGTGCCGTGAATAACAGGACGGGTGGTTACGTTATAACCTCCAATGAATTGGGTATGGAAGTCGGCCGTATGGCTATTCCATTAAGTATGTATGGAAATTGGCCGTATGTCTATTCCATTAAGTGATATGTGTGGAAGTCGACCGTATGGTTATTCCACTTAAGTATGTTTATGTACCAAGTTACCTTTATATATGTTTTGTGTTCTTTATATGGGTTTTATGGTAAACCTTTGGTTACAAAAAGGTATGTAATGATACTTTATTCAGTGAAGAGTTTTTACTACTTCACGAAGGTGAAGGTATTACTTTGATAGAGTATACATGGTTTACTTGATGTTTGAAAAACTAACAGTTTTCATTCTTTGTGTATCCCTTACTGATATTTTTATGCTCACCCCACGTTTTTATGAAATGTTTTTCACAGGACATAATGTGGAATAAGGTAAAGGTTGGGATCAAGGGAATGTCATGCTATATAAAACATGGAACTAGACATGTTTCTTTTAAGAGTTTTTTTATTATGGAAACTTAGTAGAAGTGACTACTTTGTAATCTTTTGAGATGTAATAGTTATGTTCTAATTCTATAAAACTCTAAACCTGAAAAGATACTCAACGTGAATTATTCATTTAATTCAATATTAAGTAAGGTTTAAGGTCGGGGCCTTATAGTTGGTATCAAAGGTCGGTTTAGAAAACTTTAGGAGTTACAAAAGTGTTAAATTATAATATGATTGAAATGATATAGCATTTACAGATTACCATGTTGCTTCGCCTAAGATATTTCAGTGTTCAGAATGGTTTTCCGCAGAGGAAACAAAGAAACTATGTTGGGACGACATCAAGAGGATGACAACCTTCCAAATTAGCAACCTGAGATGGTCAGAATTGGAACTGAACAGTTTTTTGCAGTGATGGTACTGTTGACTCAGGCTATAAATGGTGGTGGTATCCATGCACGAGATCAGCCAGATCAACCGCAGAGGAACATGTCAGTGGTGGAACATTTCATGAGGCAACATCCCCCATCATTCAGAGGATCATCTGACCCTGTGCAAGCTGAAGGGTGGATTAAAGCACTTGAGAAGATTTTTGATGTCATGAGGTGTTCAGAACATCAAAAGGTTAGTCTTGCTGTATACCGTTTTGAAGGTGAAGCTGATCAGTGGTGGTCGATGGTGAAAAATATCAGGGATAGTGATGAGATTGAGGATCTTCACTGGGACGAATTCAAAGGTATGTTTCCTGAGAAATATTTTCCTATGTTCGTTCTTCTTAGTATGGAAAAACAGTTCCTAGAATTGAGGCAGGAGGATGATTCAGTGGCTGCTTGTGAAGCAAAGTTCACTCGATTGGCAAGGTATGCTCAAAACTTCATACGCGATCTTGATAGTAAAATAAACCATTTTTACTCAGGGTTAAAGCCAAAGTATCGAAGGGATTTAGCTTCTCGTGAGTTCAAAAGTTATGAAAAACTTGTTTGATGTGCGGAGAAGGTGGAAATGGAGTTTGCCGATGATCAGGTGTTCTATGACAAACAACAGAATAAGAGGTTTAGTTGGTAGGCAAAGGGGAAGAATTCATCAAAGAAGCAAGGAGGTAAGAAAACCAAATATCCATCCTGTGAGAAGTGTGGTAAAATGCATCCTGGAGAATGTTTATCTAAGTCTGGTAAGTGCTTTCGGTGTGGTAAGTCTGGTCATATTTCTCGTAACTGTAAGGAAGATGATCAAGCAGGCAATGAAAAGCCAACGGTAATATGTTTTAGGTGTAATTAAATTGGTCATTATGAAAATGAGTGTCCAACAAAGAACTCAACTAGGGGAATGCAGCAAGACTACAAGCCGAAAGGGGTGGTGAAATCCTTTGAAACAACTTCAGCATATGTTGGGCCATCGAATGAAGTGGTATCTGGTACACTATTTGTTTGTTCATATTATGCCAATGTGTTGTTTGATTCAGGGTCTACACACTCTTTCATTTCTTAGAAGTTTTCTAGTAAATTGGAAATTCCATATCAAGATATGAATCTTGAACTTATGGTAAAAACACCCAGAGGGAACGGTGAGACAAAAAGGAATTATAAGAACCTTCCTATCCTTGTGTGTGGAAAGAATCTACCAGAAAACCATATTGTTTTTCCTCTAGTAGAGTTTGATGTTATTTTGGGCATGGATTGGATTTCTGTTTATCATGCTAAGATTGAATGCAGAGCTAAAATGGTTTCTTTTCAGAAAGATTTTCAGTTTTTGTACAAGAATGAACCCTTGATTTTGATAACATATCAGGAAGTTGAGAAACTAGTAAAAGATGTAAATGAATGTTACCTTGCACATATTGTTGAAAATAAAGGAACTGTTCAGATTAATGATGTGCCAGTGGTAAATGAGTATCTTGATGTTTTTCCTGATGAGTTGCCTGGTATTATTCATGATCGGGAAGTTGAATTTACTATTGACTTAGTTCCTAATTCTAAGCCAATTTCAAAACCCCCTTATCGAATGGCTCAAGTTGAACTTTTAGAGTTAAAGAAACAATTGCAGGAATTATTAGATAAAGGTTTCATTCAACCTAGGACATAACCATGGGGTGCTCCTATCTTGTTTGTTAAAAAGAAAGATGGATCAATGAGACATTGCATTGATAATAGAGCCTTGAATAATATTACTGTTAAGAACAAGTATCCTTTTCCTCATATCAATGATTTGTTTGATCAGCTCTAGGGAGCTTAGTATTTTTCGAAGATTGACTTGTGGTCGGGGTACTATCAGTTGAAAGTAAAAGAAGCAGACGTTCCGAAGACTGCGTTCCGTACTAGATATGGCCATTATGAATTTGTAGTTATGCCTTTTGGGTTAACCAATGCAGCTGATGTATTCATGGACCTTATGAATATAATTTTCCATGATTTCTTGGATATGTTTGTGGTTGTTTTCATCGATGATATTTTGGTGTTTTCTAAATGTAAAGAGGAGCATGAAATTAATTTAAGGGTTACCTTGAAAACATTAAAAGAAAAGAAACTATATGGAAAATTCAGCAAGTGTGAGTTTTGGTTACAACAAATTTCTTTACTAGGTCACATTGTTTCAGAAGATCGCATAACTGTTGATCCTACTAAAACAAAAGTTGTTGAAGAATGGACAAGACCCAAAAATGTAACCGAGATCCGTAGTTTTCTTGGTTTGGCAGGTTATTAGCGAAGGATTGTTGAAAATTTTTCACGGTTATCTAGTCCAATGACTAAGATAACTTGTAAGGGTGTTAAGTTCATCTGGACAAAAGAATGTGATGGTTGTTTTCATGATTTGAAGAGAAGATTAGTGAATTATCCAGTTTTGGCACTTCCTTCCAGGAATGGTGATTTTTTTATATACAGTGATGCTTCGTTGAAGGGACTTGGCCGTGTCCTTATGCAGAATGATCAGGTAATTTCTTATGCTTCACGATAGTTGAAAACTCATGAGGTAAATTAACCTACACATGATTTGGAATTAGCTGCCGTTGTCTTTGCTTTAAAAATTTGGAGGCATCATTTGTATGGAGTAAAGTGTGAAAAATATACTGATCACAAAAGTTTAAAGTATATATTCACTCAGAAAGAATTGAACATGAGACAGAGGAGATGGCTGGAATTAATCATGGATTATGATTGTACAATTCATTACCATCCGGGAAAAGAAAATAAAGTGGTTGATGCTTTGAGACGAAAAAGTAATGCTTCATTAGAAATGTTGCGTTTGGAACGTGATCCTTTGGTTAAAGATTTGAGGAACTTTGGCATAGAAGTTGTTGGTACAGGATGTTCTTCTGTTTTGTTTCAGGTATCAGTGAAATCTTCTCTATCAGACAGAATCAAGAAAGCATAGACGCGAGATAGTGAGTTGAAGAAAAAGGTAGAGCTAGTTCAGAAAGGTAAGTTTCCTGAATTCAACATTGATAATGATTGTGTTTTGAGGTTTGGGAAGAGATTATGTGTGCCTTGTGATTCACAGTTGAAGAATGAGTTTATATGTGAGGCTCATAGTTCCCCATTTTCAGTTCATCCTGGCAGTACTAAGATGTACAGAGATCTGCAGGATTATTACTGGTGGGATGGAATGAAAAGAGATATTGTTGATTTTACTATGAAGTGTCTGACTTGTCAGAAGGTTAAAGCAGAGCGGTAGTTACTGAAAGGGATGCTTCATCCTTTACCAGTGCCAGAGTGGAAATGGGAAAACATATCCATGGACTTTGTTTTGGGATTACCGAGGACATCTCGAGGTAATAATGCAATCTGGGTTATTGTTGATCGCTTGACTAAATATTCTCATTTCCTTGCTATACGAGATACTTTTTCCCTAGATCAACTTTCCCATTTTTATCTTAAAGAGATAGTCAGGTTACATGGAGTTCCCCTCTCCATTGTATCTGATCGTGATTCCAGGTTCACATCTAACTTTTGGAAAGGCCTTCAGAAGTCATTGGGTACTGAATTTAATTTTAGTACAGCTTTTCATCCTCAATCAGATGGGCAGTCAGAATGAAAAATTCAGACCTTGGAGGATATGCTACGAGCTTGTTCGATGGATTATCAGGGAAGTTGGGACCAACATCTTTCTTTGGTTGAGTTTTCTTATAATAACAGCTTTCATTCTAGTATACAAATGGAACCATTTGAGGCATTATATGGGAAGAGGTGTCAAACTCCATCATTTTGGGATGAAGTGGGTGAAAGGAAGATGATGGGACTAGAATTGGTAGAAGAGATGGCAGAAAAAGGTCAGTTGATTCAGAAGCTCATGAGAACAGCTCAGAGCAGGCAGAAGAGTTATGTGGATAAGCGGAGGAAGGATCTATCTTTCGAGGTATGTGATCATGTTTTTCTCAAGGTTTATCCTTGGAAAAGTGTGATGAGATTTGGTAAGAAAGGAAAACTGAGTCCATGGTTTATTGGACCATATGAAATTTTGGAGAAAGTTGGATCAGTTGCTTACCGAGTGACTTTACCTCCGAGTTTATCTCAGGTACACAATGTTTTTCATATTTCAATGTGGAGGAAGTATATGCCAGATCCATCTCATGTTTTGAGTCCAGATGTAGTTCTGTTGGAGGAGAACCTATCTTTTGAAGAACAACCAGTCCATATTCTTGACCACAGAGAGAAGGTGTTACGGAATAAGGTGATTCATTAGGTAAAGGTTTTGTGGAAAAACCATGTGATTGAAGAGGCAACGTGGGAATCTGAAAATGCTATGAGGGATAAATACCCCCACTTATTTTGATAAGTGAATAAAATTGCGAGGACGCAATTACCAAAAGGGGGGAAGGATGTAACATCCCAGGCAATTAAAGAATAAATAATTTTCATATTTATTAATATTTACGAATTAAATATTAATTTTAATTAAAAGGGGTTTCTACGTTGGATAGCGTACTCGATACGCAATGATGAGTTTCGTTGAAAACTTACGTTGCACAAAAGTAATAAAATAATATTATTTTAAATGTTAGTTAACAAGTAGCCGTTGTACTGGCGGGAACGGATAGAAATAACTAAAATATGATTATATATGTTTTTAAATGTTTTTACATTTACCCAATAAAAGATAAAGGCTTAAAATACAGAAAGAGTTCAATTTTAGGCATTTATACCCTAATTTTCACTAAGGGTTCACTTATCACCTTTTGACGGTGAACCGTCATTAAATATAGTTTTGATCAATCTTAAAAATACTATTGGACCAAAAATAACTCTTCTTTAGAATTGGGACATCAAAATTTACTTTGTGTAAATTTTTGGTACCTTTCCGATAAAGTTCATTTTTTAATGAATAGTGTAAAATGTTGTATTTTAATTCAAAACCAAATTTTAATCTAATTTATTTATATGATTAGATTATCTTTTGAGTTGGTTTTAAAGTTAAATTATAAAATATTTTTACCATTAAATCCAATTGTGGTCGTTGGAATTAATTTCACATTGAAATCGGACTTAAACTAGTGTCAATCTTTTGATACTTATTGTTTCATAAAAACACGCTATTTGCTCTGACAGCGGGAATTAATTATTAAATTAATTAATGTGACTTATATGTTTTTAATTTTGTAAAATAGGCTTCATTTTTGAATTCGTAATATCAAATATTGCTTAGGGTGAATTTTTTGGTAATTTTCTGAAAAACTTCAATTTTTGATGAATAGTGAAACCACTAAGTGGTACTTATAAAAACTGATTTTCGGTTTAAATGAAATTTTTCCATCATTGTGTTTTGATTTTAAAAAATATGACATACATGGTTGTCATTAAGAAGTAAAATGTGGTTCAATGAGATTAAAATAATTTTTTTGGTGAATAGTAACTTATTAAGTTTTTAATCGTGATTAATGGTAATTAGTGAAGTTTAAGGTAAAAATAATGTTTTTATAATATAAGATGAACTTGAAACATGTCCTACCTCCATTGGATTTTTCATTCCCGACCAAGACAAGCCATGGGTCAACTTGGGGACCCATGGAGCCACTTTGGTTGGGAAATGACATAAATAACTTTTTATTTAATGTAAAAGTAAAAATGACACAAACATAATATGTTTTACGAAAACAATTTTTACATGGGGTTATAAAGATCAGATTTTTTATTATAAATAGTAATTGGAAAGATAAAAATATTTTCTACATCATAGTAGTTTTTTTATAATTTTTAGATTTTAAATAAATTAAATTATTTATGACATCATGATGATGCAGCGATGACTTCATTTTTTAACGATTTAAATAAAATGTAAAGATAATGTAATATCTAAAACCTACACACGTCCAAAACCTATTGGATGGGAATATTTCGAATCCTTATCATCTTATCTTTGAAATATATCAATTTGGGACCTTAGAAAATCTAAAAACGTTTGAAAATAAAATAATAGTTTCCTTATTTCCAAAAGTGACCCTCCTCTCCTCTTATAAAAGGCCCCCACCTCTACCTCATTTCACACACTCCTCAAGCCTTTGGCTCGGACATCCCCTACCCATTTACACTCTCCACATCCATCTACTCATCCTAGAGGATTACCTTTGGGAATATTCCTTTAAAAGGA
Source organism: Viscum album (assembly GCA_963277665.1). Lineage (NCBI taxonomy): Eukaryota > Viridiplantae > Streptophyta > Magnoliopsida > Santalales > Viscaceae > Viscum > Viscum album. Next base: position 1,438,100,955 of record OY728133.1, on the reverse strand, counting down.
ATCCTTTAGGCTCAAATCAAAAGGAGTTACACTTTTAAAGGTAATTCATTCTCTCTTGTTCATTTGTTTTATTTTTCTTCTCCAACCCCCTAAACTCTTTTTATTTACTTATTTTGTAACAAAACCAGTATCTTCAGCATACTAGGATGTTTTATATGATTTATTCGTGCTACTCTCTCACACAACTACATCAAATGGTTAAAGAACATACGGTTTCCGTGGATGGCGAAATTCTGCCTCCCGAAACGATGATTGTTCAATACCCATTTAACACCTTCAAAGGTGGCCATTATGATGTCACTATTTTTATATATGATATATGATATGTTTATTCTTTCCTTAAGCTTCTGTATTTTTCATTTATGGCATACCATTATTGTTTCCATTATGGGTAAACACGATATCTTCATTTTAGGAAGTGCGGACTACCTCCCCCTGAAAGTGATTTGATTCGTTAATACCATATGTGGGATGTGTAAAGGATAAAGTTAATGATATTATATATGTTATTATACTTGAATTATAATATACTCTTATATCATTATGATTCCATTCTATAAAATACGAAATAGAAATGAAAGTAGCGTGCATGCGTACGTACGGCTTACCGTCTCCATGAACGGTGCATTTCATTTCTTACCTCTAAATGATTATGTAATATTATAAATACATGTATATTCTGGATATATATGATATATATGATATCCAAATCATGAATATCATTCTGGATATAATGAACCATTGACCACACGAACAACATGTAATTGTAAGAAGTTCACTTTCGACATAAGAACCAAATATCGAAAAAACAAACATTATTAACTTAAATGGTTACATAATGTTTATAACATGGCAATAAGTGATATAAAAGGAATAATGGACATTAAAAAGTTTCTTAATCAAGTATAAATTAACTCAAGTTTATTATTCAGGACATTAAAGAATGATCGAGTCAAGTCGGACCTGAGGTAAGGGACTTCGTCTCAATCTCCTTTTATTGAGGCATATTTCGTTTTATACACAACTTTATTTTATACGGTGTATAAACCCCTTTGAATTTTACTTTTATACAAAATAAATCTTTTTCTACGAAGCGTTTTAATAAACGGAAAAAAGGAATGTTTTTTTACATACGCGGTGACAACGACCTTTTCCGCCACCGTGAGTATTATTTGGTCTTTGGCTTCCTCAACAAGCCGTAATGTTTTTAAAATGAAATAAATACCATATACTCTTTTATGTATTTTGGTATTGAAAATGGTTTTGATAAAGGATTCTATTATGAAATATTGTGATTGAAATGTGGAAATTTTATCATTCCTTTTTATTGGTTTTATGATTTATGATTTTATATTGGTACTTGGACATTTGACGGGTGGTTACGTGATAAACCATATGACGGGTGGTGCCGTGAATACCAGGACGGGTGGTTACGTTATAACCTCCAACACATTGGTTATGGAAGTCGGCCGTATGGATATTCCATTAAGTATGTATGGAAATTGGCCGTATGGCTATTCCATTAAGTGATATGTGTGGAAGTTGACCGTATGGTTATTCCACTTAAGTATGTTTATGTCCCAAGTTACCTTTATATATGTTATGTGTTCTTTATATGGGTTTTATGGTAATCCTTTGGTTACAAAAAGGTAAGTAATGATACTTTATTCAGTGAAGAGTTTTTACTACTTCACGAAGGTGAAGGTATTACTTTGATAGAGTATACATGGTTTACTTTATGTTTGAAAAACTAACAGTTTTCATTATTTGTGTATCCCTTACTGAGCTTTTTATGCTCACCCCAGGTTTTTTTGAAATGTTTTTCACAGGGCTTAATGTGGAATAAGGTCATGTATGGTATCATGGGAATGTCATGCTATATAAAACATGGAACTAGACAGGTTTCTTTTAAGAGTTTTTTTTATTATGGAATCTTAGTAGAAGTGACAACTTTGTAATCTTTTGAGATGTAATAGTTATATTCTAATTCTCTAAAACTATAAACCTGAAAATATCCTCAACGTGAATTATTCATTTAATTCAATATTAAGTAAGGTTTAAGGCCGGGGCCTTATAACCTGGGTGTGAACCCTGACTACTGAGATGGTCTGGGGAGTGAAACCATACTACTAATATGGTCATGTTAGAGATTCCATGGTTTCTATAGTTATCATATTATATGTTTATGTGTTCTATATAATTTCATGTTTTAATCAAATGTTATATTTTCATGGATTACATCCCTTATTTAATTATGAATCAGATCTTATGAATAGAAAATATTAATTCCATGACTCTTGTATATGATCATTGATATATATGTAGTGATATTTTATTTTTATTATCACGATTCCATACCCTTGTTATCAGCATTATGATTATTTATCTCCCTTGTTTATCCTTACTGAGAATTTGATCTCCCTCCTATTTATGTCTCCATCCCAAGGTTATGAATATATGTATTATGTTTGATGTTTCTAAGAAGGTTGATATTATAGAAGATCTTATTAAGAGATAATTTAGCTCACTTATATATATATATATATGTGTGTATGTTTCCATGTTTTTAAAGTCACTAGACTAATACGTTCTTTGTAAATCTGTTTGTATAATGTTTTAAGTATTCGATAAAAGTTATGAAATGTTAATGCATGAAAAGTGAGGTTATATATATTTTGGGCCTCCATTGATAATATGGGGATAGATTGGGTTGAATTATTTAACACCTATGAATCCCTAGGATGGTTCATTGTGAAAGGTATGCATCCTAAGAGCCCTCTGGATGGGTCGATGTTATTTGGTGTGACTCCCTAGAACATGCAAAGATGGGTCAGTGTATATGATTAACATTCCCGTAGTATTTTTGGATGTTTTTGTTGGTTATGGATAATGTCATAACCAAATATATAGTGTTTTTTTGTGTTACATTTGATTATATGGTATAACAGATTTTCCATCAAGCATATAACTAAAGTTCATGGAATCCTTGTCAGTTCAAAATGACGTAACATTGGGTATAATTATTTCTATGTATATTTTCATTTCTGAAATAAACATTTGAATGAACTAGATAATTTATTGTAGGGGTGAATTGGTGTTTCCCAACTGGGTTTATACTCACACCTACACATGAATCTTGGTGTGTGTGTGTAAAACATTTGTTAGTTAGGTATTCAGAGGTTGGTAGGAACTATTGTTAAGGATGTCGTACAAGTGGATTAGGTTGGTTGAGGTGATTTTGGGAGAAAATTTAAGATAATTTTGCATGTTTATTTTTAACCTTTTTCATTTTATATATATTTACCACATCAATGGATCTTTTGGCTGTTTTATTACCTTTTTTCATATTTTATTGAAAGGTTTTTCATTATAAATGATATTGTTTTGTTATTTCAGTTCCAAAAATTTATATTAGTATGGTTTTTTGATCATACACTCTAATTTGGATATCTAAAATAGAGTTAATAGTCTCTTAATATTCCCTCTTAGTCCCTCATTACTTTATAGAAGCCTCTTTCATATGCGATGATTCACATGAGGTCTTGTAATGCACCCCCAACTCAGAATTAGTGATTACTTTAACTGAAAAAACATGTTTTCGGTAAAATGGTTATTTGAAATAAGAAATAATTTATCTATGATGACAAATTATTTTGAATTTATAGTGATGGGATAATTTCATTAAGTACGTATTCATCGAAAACACAATTATTAATCAAATAATAAAAAATTACAATAAATTAATTTAAAACATATTAAAATTAATATAATTTTAATGAATTGTTTACTTACACAAATTTTGTATATTAATATAACATATAATATATTTTTAATGGTTCATATTTTAATTCTATATCATTCTTGTTGTATTTAAAGACAAGCTTTGTGAATATTTTTAACAATGAATATTATGGTATTTTATGTTAAATATAATTTTATTAAAATATTTAAAATTCATTAAATATAAAAAAATTTCATGTAGATGGGATATAGTCTATTTTTAAAAATTTTCCACATATGTGTCACTTTTACTTTTATAGTATCTTTCATGACCCATAATAAGTATAGAAATTTGATATTACGGTAACCGTTACATGGGTTAATCAGTGTTAAAACTAAGAGATCAGTGTTAAATATTAACCAAGAATGTTTTATATTTTATTGACCAATTATATTTTAATTTATCCTCATCCTATATTTTATATATATATATATTTTTTTCAAATTATGATGAAAAATAATTTGTATTAATTTATTACTTTAATAAATTCCAAGGGTGACCCAACCATCACTTATAAAGGGAACCTATTCTCCTCCTAATTCACAATGTTCAATCAATCTTTATCTGCGAAAACTCACCGTAATAACATATTACCATCTTTACCTATGTCTTAGATAATTAAATATTTACAAAATATCATTATTTAAAGGCTTAATGTGTATGCTATAAAAAGTTTCTCAATAAAGGGTTATAAATCATAATTAAGTATATTTATTTATTCTTATAACACCTATAAATATATATTATTCATTCAAATATAATTTCCATAGTATATTAAATATACATAATTTTTATTATAATTATATAAAAATAGTGTTCTATAGTAATTCTATTTTATGGGAAAAGAAAATATCACCAAAGCATACGTGTGAACTACCACCACTATCAAACGGTCCATTTAATATTTCATCTTTAATTCAAATTAATGGTAACAATTACTTATTAAATATATATATATATATAATATTTATTAAATTATTGTTTATATATATTGTTGAATTATTAATAACTATTCTTTATTTCCATCCATAGAAATGTGAAAAACTCACACCTGCATATGTACGGACAACCATCTACAAGAAATCTATTTAATTCATTTTTCATCACAGCATTATGTAAATAGTGATGAAACATTATAAAATGGACTAAATATATACATATTTAATTATGATAATTATGGATATCATTAAAATATGATAATAGTGCATGTACTAAAATCATTAAACTAAATCATGAATGCGAAGTGGTCATGTTTTCACCCTAATATCCATATTAGAAAAAAAATTAATAAAAGGAAAATTAAAAATTAAAAAATAATCTTATATAGAAATAAAATAATTATTATTTTTCTATAATACACATATAATTAATCTTTATTTATTATGCAATATTTTTTAATGAGTAGAAGGAAAGAAGAGACTTGCTGTAATAGATTTGTGTTATATCTCATTTCATTTCAATTTTGTTTATACTAAATTTCCATTTGGGAAAACATTAAGAAAATTATTAATTACACCACATATATTTTACACTAATATGTTTATTCATATAATAATAAATTTAATAGTACCATTTATGTCTCATTAGAACTAAAAATTATTGATAAAATGTTTTTTAAGAGGCCTTATTTCCTCTTTGTTTTGGAATCTTTTCTTTTCATGTCTTTATTTTCATTAATATATTTTCTTGAATATTTTCACTATTCAGTAATTATTGATTACTGTTATTTATTTACATATTTGAGTTATAATAATATATTTTAAAATGAATCATATTTTTATTTTCTGAATGAGTTACTTTTTACTAACAGTGTGAATAAAATGTTACTTTTAACATATACTATACAAAAAATTCTTGATGACATGAATTTTTTATAAAATAATCCTTAATAAGATTCAATTATTTATTTGAAAAAAAATTCTTTCATAAAATAAATTATTTATTTAGATTTTAAATAAAGGATTTCAAAATTAAAATCATGGTTTCCTCGAGAAAAATTTAGTGATCTTTTCAATTGTATTTTCAGTTCTGAAGACATGATTTGATGTTACTTAGGATTAAATTTCAAAATGATCCAATTATACCATCTTTATTATATCTCTTGATAGTTATTTATTACGGTGAAAAAATATTCATGAAATCTATTTTATTTAACACATGTTAAACTCTGAGGAAATGATTATTCATTTTATAACATTCAGTGATACATATTAAAGAATTAATATAATGTGATGGATAGGGCTATTATAGCCCTATTATACACTAGGTAGTGTGATATAGATATATCAATAGATGATGATGTTAAACATGACATGATTTGTAATCTCTTAGATGAAATTTTTGTGTAGGATTATGATCGCATCAGTCTATGCTCACATGCTTTTTCAAAGATATGATTGTGAATAACTATGTTTTCAAGATTATAACATTTTGTTCTTGTGATGTCACGGGACTATGCTATGAATCTGGAATGAATCCTACTACATTAAAACCCTTATTTATCATCTATGTAGTTATTGAATGATTTTTGAGTTTATGATCTATGATTTTAGGGGTAAAAATACTTTACTATGAGAAGATGTACTTGATTTTATTATAATGTCATTATGATCATATTATGAACATTTGATTTATATCTCCTATGTTTATAATTATGAGTTATCAAATCCCACACTTTATTATGTTTTACTTTTCTTGGTTTTAAAGGATTTATTAAGAATGATATGCCTATAATGAAGCTAATTGGATTATCTTTAAGGGGGATGTTCATGACCTATTAAGAAATAGGATGAGTATGTATCTAGTCTCTAAATATACTAAACATTTACGATTATTGAGCATGTGTTATTGTGAAAATTATTGAATATTCATCAACAATTATGTAATATTTTTATATATTAGAGAAACAAAGACTGATTTTTATACCAATTATAGGATCTAAATGAATATAAAAATTGATAACTATAAGAGGGGGTTATTTCTAAGTTTAAATACTTTTATTTTAAACCTTAAGAGAATCTTGGTTTAATGTAATTAAAAAAATCATATTCACAAACTCTCTTGTGTATTAAAATTATAATCAGACTTGGTCCTGGGTTAAAATGGTATGAAAATCGTAATAAATAGATTTCGATATAAAATAAACATGTGTGATTCAAGTGAATATAATCATATTTCATAATTTGTGTAATTTTATTCAGTATAGATAAAATTATAAAAATTATCATAATAACAACAATTATGATTTATTGGAGTAATACAACAAATGGTGATTCTATATTAATTCATATATAATCATATTCAGAGAAAAACAAATGAATATTAACTAAATATATTATGATAACATAAATAGTAATATAAAGATAAATACAAAATATCACTTTATATTAATTTATAGAAGAATATAAAAAAATTTAAATATAACAAGTAATACAATTGAATAGAATTATTTTAACTGAAAGAGAAGTGTATCATGTTACCTCGGATAGATGTCCCATGTTTTATACTTACATGAAATTGTATCTGTCTCTTACTAGATAAAGACCTCAATACGATGATTGGATTCTGTCTACCAATCCCATGTAGCCCTCAATATAATAATCATTTTGTATAGCTATCCAAGTATGCGCTTGATCTGAAAGGTGACTAGAACTTCTAGATCATAATTACAACAATCAGAATCACAAAAAATAAATATAACATATTGTTAAGGAGACAACCAAACGAACTTTCATTAATAAAGAGAAACACACTAATGAAATATAATAGAATAGGAATAATCTTTTCATGAATTAAAATTTTAGAATAATGAGAAAAAAATTATAGTGCACACACACAAAATAAAATTATGTAAACCACTATTAAACTCTTCAAATAACAAGGTATTTATTGGAATAATTTCCAATAATAATGTTGAACTAAAACGGTCGAATTTTGTACAACAACATTCAAAGTCATCACTATAAAGGTCATAAAATTATAGAATACTCAACATGATTTTTACAATATATCATTATAGTATTATGAGTAAATTTTCTCCTATGATAAAATAGTTTTCCGTAATCATGATTAACGTATAATTCAATCCAATAGATTTACATACAGATTTCCATTAGGATTTTCTCAATTGAGTGTGAATCCAGTGATATAAGATCAGTTTTCAAATCTAATTATTACTTTTTTAGTATGATTTCAAGACAGAATGTCTAAAATCTGATTTGGAAATTGGAATATGATAAAAATCATCATCATCATCATTATAAAAATTATAATGTAAAATCGTGAATATATTAAAATAAATTATATGTATGGTAAGAAATTATATGTTTTTTATAAAAACATTTTAAAAATAAAAGGACATAAAAGTATTTGATATTTTGTATTTAGAAATTATAAATTGATTTCCAAGACAAAAGGAAAGGAAAAGTCAACATGAAATTATGACTCAATAATCTGTACCTTTTAGGAATGAACAATCAATATATTTAAAATAGAAAATGTATTTGAAAATATTAAGTCCAAAATTATTTTTATGAAATATAATATTTTGAACTAAAATTTTATACTTATCTCTCCCCGAGTTTATCAAGGATTTTTCATATATTAGTGAATATTTCTATATACCCCATAGGATAAAAATCTTCCTAAGGTTAATATTAGTTTCTATTATAAATATCTAGTACATTGTCGTGGAATCACACGGTGATAAAACACAATACATAGATTTTTCATTTCCAATGTGATATGGTTCAATGCATTTTTAACAATAAAATTCCAAATTCTAATGTTAATAATGAACATGAATATTCAATATTTTGAAATCAGAAAATAATGACACGTATTAATAGAATACAATTGGACTACATATAGAGATATTATTATGATAGTTGATTACATTTTGGAAAAATACATTTGAAAATATGTAGAATAATCTATAAAAATAAAAAATTATATTTAGCAAGTAGATTTGAATAAAATTAATGAAAGGAACATTGAAATTGGCATGTGAAATTTAGATAATTATGATAAATAATTATCATAATAAGAACATATAGTTAAATGTAGAAATATTGAATATATAAATTAAAAAGGATATTGAATGCATAATATATCGATGTAGACTGATTGTAACTATATATTACAGTGTTATTAACCAACATATAATGAATTAACAACATTCAATTCTTAAATATTATTTATTGAAAATAAGCACAATGATTATAAATTTACCAAGATTTGTAATATTATTAAATGTCATTAAAACCAAAAAATGGATTTACCAAACATGTTCGGAATGTTTAATATAATCCATCATAAAAACAATCATATGGAAATGTAAGAATTAAATTTTGAATCCTTGCACAATGGAAAAAAATTATTAGAAATTGAATTTATATGCACCATAAAAACAACCAAAACAACCCATACTATAGACTAGGGATGAATATTTGTTTTTTTGTGTGATAAATTGTTGTAATATAGCATGATATTTATCTAAAAATCAACACACAACACAATCTCAGTGAAATATTGGTTTTCTCAAATAAGATTTTATTTGATTTTTAAAACGAACAAATCCAACCCACCCACTTAAGCATTACTAATCTATATGAAATTAAAAAAAAATATAATAGGAATTTATAAATATTTTACAATAAGAAATAAAAGTTATCATTAATATATATATATTAAAATTTTAATTTGTTTATTAATATCTTTACAAACTCGATGATGCTGGAAGGATACTCAAGATAGTTGAATTCAACATGTTTTATAGTATAGTATCTCAATTCCAGCTACAACTCAGCAAATATAATGTAAAATTTATAAACATCAAAATCAATAACATGATTATGACTATCATTTACCACTTATATTGTAAAAAATACAGACATACAGATTCTTTAACCATATATCTAATCCTTAGAAGAATTCATTGGTAAAACAAATACCAGGATCAAACCTCTTTGAGCCATAAATGACATGTGTATATTATGTTTCTCATCAATACATGAAATTGATGACATTAATTCCATCATCCCATTCACGTTCATTAATATTTATTTTCTCCACTATACAGGGATTCCAAAAATTGGAAGTACGTCTTTCTTCTCATATACATGACCCAACTGATGTACACCATTGCATCTATCGATCCGTTGACTTTTTCCATGTGATGAATAATCCCACAATAGAGAAAAATATCACAGAATCACAACATAATCATATAAAAATAATACCTTCTCAAGGTTTAGAAAAACTATAAAAAAAATTAGTCAGTAAAATCTAACACTAAGAAAAACTGAAATAAATATAGATTCACATGCAGATCATATGTACAAAACCAAAACTCACTTCAAACTCTTAATAATGAAATGTATTCTTAAGGTTGAAATAAAAAAATTTATGGAGCACACTTCAGAACCGAATTGATCATAAAATTGTTAATTAGGAACGAAAAAGAACATAATAGAAAATAAAACTGTTGATGCAGGAAGAAAATAAGTATCAAAACTGCTTGAAAATGAAGACACCCACCCAACCTACACAAGCCATAGTAGAAATATAAGTAATAACATTTGGTTGAAACGACAAATAAATCAACAATTTTTTTACCATTTTCCTCCTAGAAAAATTCCTATTACCTACAAAAAAATTAAGGTTTGTTAGAGACATTTCACGTAATGAGAATACAATATTATGAAACAATCACAGTGTAAATGATTGTAAGTAAAGTTAAAAAGTTTTGTTTGGAATGCATTGAAATGGTTAAATTTCATTAAATTTAACAGCATTGATAGGAATATACTCACATTACTACTATAGTCAATTCATATTTCAAGAGACAAATGGACTAATACTGCTCTACACCAGGAATAATTAATAATGAGATACATGTAAGAACATTTGGTGGACATAGAGCTTCAATGTAACATCAGAACAATGTATTTTTAACACATGGAATTGATACCCCATAAGTGGGATATTCATAAAACATAGTGATTGAATAATAGAGTATAGCCCATCCCTATCCCCATATTTTACTGTAATTAAATAATTAATAAACCAACATATGGATTGTAATTAGAACAGATATATAAAGTTTTTATATAAAATTATAAATATATTCCCTTGTTTCCTATGATTTCTTCGGTGAAAGAGGAGATTTTGTAGATGTAGAGAAATTTATAAACTTTGTTGCAAAAAAATGTTACAAGATGGTGGAAAAATGATTAGAAGCCTTCCACAACATACACCATATGATAAAAAAGGAAAAGGGTAGATTTTTATTTATGGGGGGGGTTATGAAAAAAAATAATTATTTCATGTTGGACTAACTACTATAGTCATTTAAATTTAAAGAGACAAATGGATTAATACAGAACATAAAACCATTGAAGGGGGGATGAAACTAAGTATCAAATATTCTTGAAAATGAACACACACACCGAACCTACACAAACCATAGTAAAAATATATGTACTAACAAATGGTTGAAAGGAAAATTAAATAAAAAAATTTTTACCATTTTTTTCTATTCAAATTCCCTTACTTAAAAAATATTTTAAGGGTTGTTCGGAAAATTTCATGTAACGATATTGCAGTATTATGAAATAATCACAGGGAAAATGAATGTAAGTAGTAAAGTAACCCTACAGTGTTTGGAAATGAAATGAAATTGTTAAATATCATTAAATATAACAGTATTGATATGCATATATTCACCTTAATACATTATTAATGTAAAATATCCAGAATATAATTCAACAATATTGTTAAATTAATATTTTTTCTATAGATTTTACAACATATAACCACTTAAAAGTCCGATCATGTTTTCTAGTAAAACTGAAACATAAATGGAGAGGGAAAGTATAAAAGGCTTCAAATAAAATGTAAGGAAATCTTTATCCACTTATCATTACATTTACTCATAATGATTATTACTTTACAAACATATACTCATGGGATGAATATTCATGCATTTACATCTAATTGCATCTAGAAAATATATTTGCAGATTGTTGGAAATGAAATGTACATGAGTTTATGTTCGTGAAATCTTGATGCAAAGGCTCATGGAGAAGTCTTACATAGGTTGGTCCCATTAAATAGGTTCCCATGGAAGTAATTATGGATGCCATTATGACTCAAAAACGCCAAGAATCAGAAAATTCTATCTTTTTCACCATTAAAAGTGGTGAATTCATTTATCATCATCAGTTCTAGAGGTAACAAGGATAAGTGTAAACCATGATTTCATTCCAATATATGTTATATATTTAGTGATTACATGGAAGACTATTTTTCATGTATAAGAGATGAGTTCACATTAGAAGAAATTTAAATTGAAGCATCCATAATGTTATTAGTACATGGATCAAATGGATAGTAAGATTTTCTTGACATAAAAGAAAAATACTCTAGAAAACCAAATAATCTATGTACGTTAGAGTTGGAGTAATATTTATCAGTCAAAGGGTACAAAAATATATTATATGCCTCTATGAATGGAACATTCTTTAATGTTATTTTTTATCAAATGAACCAATTTGGAGTCCTTAAATTCTTTTTCGAGCTTTTAAATATTTAGTAAAAATGAAAATATATGGGCATAAAAGGATGGAATAAGTATATGGATTCATGAAAAAAATTAATATATACATATATAATTATAGAGAGTATGGATATGGGAATTGGGAGAGTAAAAATAGTGTTTTTCAGTTAAATATAATCCAATTTCACATAATAATGAAAATAAGTTATACTACGGTTCTGGAGCCATTACAGTTGTTTTATAAAAATGTGGCATCAAACAATTAAAATATACACATAGACTTGAAGGTTATGGTAATAGAACAGATAACTATAATGGATCCTATAGAATAAATGAAGTGTAACATGAGGTTATGTTCAACCAACAATGAAAAGAATGTAATAAAATATAAGAGTCTCAAACTTAAATTCAAACAGCCAATTAGAGATCCATCCCAGTTTCCCTAACATGAACATTATTAAATCCATCACATTGAGAGATAAAAATCTCAAATAGAAAATAGTTTGGAAAATTGGATAAGCACACATATGAAATATTCCAAGGTTTTAGGTACTATCTTCTAGTAAACCATCTCATTCCCATCAAAAAACATGTTCTTAAATGAGAACACATTTCCTGTAATCAATAGAATTAACACATCAAAAACCTAAAAATTAAAAATATTCCAGTAAGTCTATGTCAAACAGAAATCTAATAAAAAATTAGAGTATGCTTTTACACATAATTTAAAATTTATCTAGTAATCTTATAGTAATATCATCTCCCATGATATTTAAAACCTCTTTCATAAATAGAATATAGTTCATCAATTTCATAATCATAATTAATGAATATTCATATAAAATAAACCACTATCAGGTCAACTAAACAATTAACATCCTTATCTATTCTATAAGAGGATTTTAATGTTGATTTTCATTTATAAATAATGGAAAATGTATCATTGAATTAAAAATAATGAAATTAGAGAATAATGGGATTTCTATCAAAGAGAATAGTCTAATGGATTATAAAAATGAAGCCCTCATTCACTTTCCTTCAGGAACAATAAATATACGTCATCCTCTACCTGTGATGGCTGGTAAGAATAAAGGCTTATTTAATTTAAATCTCCTATCTATTCCACTAATATGGTAAATATCATTTCTTGTAGGAAAAATAAAAAATAGTAGTGCATAATGAGAATAATATGAATTTAAATAAATCAAAAAAATAATATAAATTAAATGATTGAATGGAAAATTAAAAATATGTTTTCTATCTTATGTAATAGTTCCATTTCATATATGAAATTTTTTTATCTAACAAAATAATTTGGGAATCTTAAAATGAATTAAAAGAAGGAATGGTACCTTTATTACCTTGAGATGATTAGATCTCAAGTTGTTTCATGTATTTTAAGAATATTGATCAAGTGTTGAAAAAGAATTGGAAATTTATCCATCACATAATTTATACTTTATTTCGTAATCAACATATAATATCATCTACTTTAAGATTCAAAAAATATTCAATAAAAAAAAATAACACATAAAATTCATAAATCAAAAGAAAATAATATCAATATATAGGGATTCTCTTCATTGGCAAGGCTTTATTTTTCCAAAAAGTCCAGAGACACTGTAAAATTTCATTAGACCGTATTAGTATCATCTAACTTAGTCAATATATTTTTTAAACTGATGAAATGACTATAATGGATAAGCATAAAAAGATTCTATCACATGTAATAAACAAATCACAAATCTGATTTTTATGAATTTCCAATTGAGAATAACAAATGAAGTGTGTTATAATCATAAAAAAATTGCAAATTAAAAGAAAAAAATCAATATTCTATACTCCAATATTGTAATTAAAAAAACATAAAATGAAATACTACATTAAAACATGATTACAAAAAATAAAATGATGTCTCATGTCATCATAAATCACAAAAACAATGTAGAATCAATGAAATAACCTTGAGAGAATATAAGAAGTTAGTAATTATTTTTTTGATAAAATTGATGGAAGTGTTAAACTGATGAGTAGAGAACATAGATTATTTGTATCAGAAAATATAAAATACACTAATAATGTAATGAAACACTATTATAAAAATTAGTAATCAATAATGTATACAATATAAAGAAAAGGAATAGAAATGATTTTTTATATATAGTCAACTGAATAAAGAAATCTATCCATACCTAAATTTTAACATGTTTTGATATTCATGATCAAAAATAATGACCAATGAAAAATATAATATGTGAATAAAGATTCTAAAGGACTGAAATAAATGTTGTAATTGATGAATTGGATGCATTTTTTTTCTGTTATGACATATTAAAATTTTCTAAGAAAATGGATGTGTAATAAATAACACATGGGATATAAAAAACTAAATAATGTTTGTAGTTGAACCAAACATATACAGATAAACAGTGAATAGAGAGAAGATATATGATCAGAGGTAGGGAAATTATTTTTTCTGAATGGAGGTAGGGAGGAAATTGTGACAGAGGTGATAATAGTGAACGGAGTGGTGAAGTAATGGGAAGGAGTGATGGAGACAGGGAGTCAGATTGCTTTGAATGGAGACCAAGATAAGGAGATGATTAGACAAGGACTACTATAGATTATAATCAGGAGGAGAAAAATATGAGGATCCAAGAGTGTTGGAGATGGGTAGATGAGGAGTGGCATTCATATATGGAGTGCTGGTGGTGAGAGAAGACATAGAGTAAAAACCCTAGACGAAGAGGGAATTCGTGACCTAGAGAAGATAGATATCGAGGGAGTAAAATATGGTTGATAGGGAATATGGAGATGAGGAGATAATGGGACAAGGAGTGCCAGATACCTGGAGCAGGAGGAGATGGATATTAGGATCCAAGAGCGCTGAATACAGGGATAGGAAGGGTGGTGTTTGTAGATGGAGTAACAGAAGCAGGATCAGAGACGAGGTGGAAACCCTAGGATAGGGAGAGATATATCACGGGATGGAGAGGATATACATCGAGGGAGTGAAATCGGGTGGAGATGGAATATTTAAGAGAATTATTTAAAGGTTTACATGTGTGATAAAAAATCCTTATTTAGTAAATATATAGACTAACCCCTATTTAAATAATCTCTAATTTTCTATGGAATTTTCCATTTTTTGTTAATTTCTCCCGTATCTATACAATATATCTGTTTTTAATTTTTATAAAAGAATGTGAATAGTCTTTGGGGTACCTAAAAAAGTTTTAGAAAAGAATCTATATAAAACATTTAAGTACTTATTAATCTAAAATTATATGAAAAACATTAAAAATAATAATAGAAAGACAGTCAATCAAATTGTATATATTTGATGAATTATTTCCCTTGAAATTTCAAAAACAATATTAATAAAGAAATATTTTTTAGTAAATTAGATCTTCCATCAGTGGAATCAATGATCATAAAAATTTTGGTCTTCTTGATTTCATTTTTAACCTCATTAACTTTTAGGAGGACCTCGTACAATGAATTAATTTCTTTTCTAGCTAATGAATCCTTTCCTCTTGGATCTAAAATATTTTATCTGGTTCTTTATCATTTACTTTTTGAGCCTAAATCATTTCCTCTGAATGTTTTTTTGATCATCATGGTCATTGAATATTTTTTATAAAACATTATTATGATTCATCAAGGAATGACTTTCATCTTCATAATCATTGAGTCTAGATATCTCTTTGAGTAAAAAGTTTATTTCTCTTGTAAATGTGATATATATTAAGTCTACTTGTCATAATCACATAAAAAATTATAAAGATACTTTAAAATATTGGAATTATACCTTGTGATGGTATTGAACCAAAATTTTTTCTCATCCAAATTTTTCATTGATTTTCTAAAAATTTCATCATGAATCTTAATTTCTTCATCAACACCTCAAGACTATTTCATAATTTTATCAAAAATCATCTTATAAAATTAAATGCATTATTTAAACACCATAAATTCTACATCCAATCGTATGGTTCTATCTATCAATGATTTATGTGAATTCAAATATTTGTTCGGTTTTCTAAAACCAAATCAACATTTTTTTCAAGTTATTTAATGTAGAAAATATTATCCTCTAATATACTTATGATATGAAAATGAAAACAATACCTTGAGTAGTGATCATATTCGGGGATTTGGATTCTAATTTTATAATTCACTTGATGGTTCCATTATCTTCTTTCTCTAAATTTCATTTATTTTTCATTGAATTGTATTTTTGAGTATTTTGGTCCCCATAATTTTCATCATAAATTGGAATTTCGTCAACAACAACATTCTTACATAGTTAATCCTTTGTATTCTGATATTTATCATTCCTGTTGGATGAAGATATGATTTCTAGAATCAAAGGAATCTTCTGATTCTCCTGCATGCCTGACTTCTCATAATTATATCCCAATGAAGACAAATTGTTGATAAATCTTGATAACTCCTTAAAAAATGTTTTAAAAAACATTATCCTCTTTCTTTTCTTCAAAGTTTGTCTTATCTTAAACTTTGTATATTTTTTATTCCCTTCACCTTCTCCTTATTCTAATTATTATTTCTCTTCGTATTCATATTTTTCCATTATATTATTGATTTACCTTAAAAGCATTATCTTCTTCTTCAATTAAATCAACACATTTTTTAACACTTCATAAATTTTAGATTCCTTTGTTAAAATATATTTTCCAATATGAATGGATTCTCAAACAATAACAATTTCTTTTCCTTTGTTTTTAATAGAGTATGAATCATAATAAACAAAAACTATTTATTTTGAAACTATACCAACATCCAGAATAGTAAAACAATTTTCATAGAATCCTCCTCAACACCTTCTAACAACATTTCACCCTTACATTCACTCTCTTATTTTTTATTTATATATTTTTCTGTTTTTATTGTTTTCTAATGTATCATAAACCTTAATTATTAATTAAATTCCTTAATCTGGGTAAATTCTTATTTGAGGGAATCCTTTTTCTATTTCACCTTTCCTCTTTCTCTATTAAGTAATGACTTCATTATATACTTTCTTTTTCTCCTTTTATTTCCTTTCATAAATACGATATTTCCTTCCCTTTTTCTTTTCTGTCTCATCATTATTTTTCGAAGAATATTATTCCTTTGATATAGATACTTGAGTATTCCCTAAAAACCACTTTGACTCTAGATTAAAAATAAACCTCATTCTTCTAATTATATCTTTAATGATAACTATTATTTTTCCCCTGATAAGTTTTAATTTAATTGAGATATTGAAATGCCTTAGGGTATGTCCAATCATTGTACTAATCACCCTTGGAAATATTATAACCTAACAATTGATTTAATTTGACTTTATATTCTTGTAAGTCATTAGAATAAACCTAGAATGATTGATTATTCTTATATATATATGTTAATGAAAACCAAAAAAATCATAAACATTGATTTTATCTCTATCACCAATTCATATAATGAGAAAAAAATACATCCATTTAGCAAAGACTATATGATTAGGGATTAAATTAGTAACATTATTGGATCTTAATTAGTTTTGAATAGAATTTTCATCTGTATATTTTAAAAATATTCTCGTATAATCTGGTAATATGTGAGGTGGAAGAAATGAATCTCCTTCTTCTGATATTACGAGAATAATAGCATTATCTCTATGAGATATATAATATGTTCTATGAAAACATCAAATAGAAAGCATGTGTTTTCTATACTCACAGTAAAGCTCAATCAATTCATAGAAACCATGATCTAGATCTAAATAAAATAATTTATAATTATAATCTAACTATTCTACATACAAAGATTCACATCCATGAAATTGAATCATTCTCATTAACGATTAATCATAATTCTCATAGAAATTTTTGAAGACTTACCTTTCATGGAAGATAGGCCACATTCTATAATCTTATATTGGGTCCATCATATTCATAATGGATAGGGAAGAATTAGACATTAATAGAATCAAACTCTGAGATTTGAATTTAGCAGATCATTGCTGCCAAAATATAAGACAACTGATGTGGGAAAGGAGGGGGTTCCCCTTTTTATATATAATATGCATCTACGTTTTAACAACCAATCAAATTTGATGGATGATAATTAGTCTCTTTATTTAATAGTTTGGAGAATATCCTAAGAAATATTCTCTTAAAAATTTAATCTCATGAGATTTTATAGAAATTTTACCATATTGGGTGAATATTATTAAATTTGAAAGAAAATAATATTGTTTGAATAAAATTAAAACAATAACCACAAATAAGAATTAAATGGTGTTAATGTATAAAATAAATAAGATTATCTTTTAGAGAAGATTCACTGATATGATAATTTCATATTCTTTGTTTTATAATAGATTATTATAGTTTTAAAACCAGTCTAAAGTATTTTGAAAATTATAAAAAAAATTATACTCTATTAAAATTATTTTTCAAATGAAATATTGAAAAAGGAGAATTTTTTAAACCCTATGAAAACTTTCGAAATCAGATTTCAAACAGAGATATGAAAACAAAATTAATTTTGATTGAAAAAAAAATCAAATCTAGTTAATTTTTCAAATCCAATGAGAAATTAAAATCCCATTATTATTCAAATCCATTTGAAAAGTATAATATGGAAAATTTCAAAACTGTGAAATATTTAAATCCAATTTTTTTATAGAATCTCATGTCTGGACAAATTATTATCAAATTTTTTAAAAAATTCAAATTTTGAATGACTAAATGTTTTTTGAAAAGAAATAAATTTTACTCCACATATGAAAAGGATTAACATATTGTAATAATTTTTTTAAGGAGAAATATATATGAATGACAACTTTTTAGTTATCATTCCAAGATTCTGTTCAATATATTCAAATGTATCATAAGGTAATGGTTTTGTAAAATATCAGTATGTTTTTCTTGGACTCTATAGAATTATAAAATGATATCTCTTTTTGGTGTGTGATCTCTAAGAAAATATTACCAAATATCTCCGTGTTTTTAATGAATGTAATGTATCTAGTTTTAAGTAATGGTAATGGAACATTTGTTATCAAAAACAACATTACATTTTTTAAAATTTATTTCATAGTTAGTGAGTGTGTGTTTCATTCACAACACTGAAGCACAAAAACATCAAGCTAAAGCATATTCATCTTTAGGAGTGGGATGTGATAATAAGTGTTGTTTCATACAAGAAAAATAAACTGTTGAATCTCTTAAGAAATGGCATGTTCTGTAATTACTTTTCCTATCAATTTTGCAACCACCAAAGACATCATCCAAAAAACATTATTATTCGAAATCATTTACCGATGAATATAAAAGTCATAAATCTATAGTTCCCTTTAAATAACTAAAAATTTATTTTCATGTTTTTAAATTGGATTCCCATTGGATTTTCTTAATACCATGCACATCAAAATATATAAAACATTATGTATATTTGACTAGCGGGTAAGTATAGTAGGCTTGCCATCATACCACTAAAATTTGTTTGATCAACTGATTTCTATGTTTTAACAATGTCAAGTATATTTTCTCTATCGATTGGAGTAATTATACTTTTTAATTGTTTTTTCAATAATTTTTAATAATATATTTAATATACCTATGTTGATATATATAAGTACTTTTTGGTTCTTGGGAAATTTAAAAACCAATAAGAAACCTAACTCACCCATGACACTCATCTCAAACTCAGATTTTGTAAGATTAAAAAAGGAATCTGTTAATGATTATTAATTCCATCCAAATATAATGGAATCAACGTAAATTTGATCATTCCTAATTCATTTAATTTATTTTTATAAAAATATTTGTATTATATGTTCCCTAAAAATTTCTTTTGAAAACAAACTTCTATCATAACAAGATCTAAGAGATTGTTTGAGTCCATATAAAGCATTGGAATGTTTATAATGAATTTTAGGATTTTTTGTATCTTCAAAACCAAGAGGTTGTAAAAATAATTACTGTTATATATAACCATTATGGAAAATCCCACTTTACATCCATTTGAAAAATATCAAAATTAAAAGAATGCTATAAAGGCTAATAGAATGTGAATATATTCATGTCTAGATACACAAGAATAGGTTTCTTCATAGTCTATTCCCCCTTGATGATTGTGGAATTTATCAAAAAGTCATTATTTATTTCTAATCATTTTTCAATTTTCATAACTTTTTTTTCTATAATCCCATTTTACTCCAATATCCAGGGATTCATTAGTTCTATCAACCAATGTCAATTTAGGATACCAGATTTTTCTATAAGTTATGTTTCTCTTAAGTTTCAGTTTAGGACATTTATTTTAGTTAATTAAATTCATTACAAATCCCTTGAGGACCCATGGGGTTATTCCAAAGGTTCAGGACTTGAAAAAGGGTGAAAATGAGTTTTCATGTCTTGTTGCATGGTCAGCGCAAGTTAGTGCTAACCATGCAGGATGTACGGGTAAACTGTGGAAAGTAAGATTTTCTAACAGTATCCTCCACAGAGTTTCTGCTTAGATTGGAAAATCGTGTGGATAAAATTTGAGAGGGGGAAATTTATGACATAAGCATCTGCATGGTTTGTGCACAGTATGACAAAACGTGCGGGTAAACCGTACGGCCCAGAAACAATTCAAAATTTAAAAAAATTCCACTCCTTGATTTTATAACCGACTCGGTATTTTCGTATTCATATTCCATTTCAACCCTATGAACAAACCAAATGTACTATGATCTTCCAAGGAACAATATTCTTCGTTCTTAAACCATTTAGAGCACCGTTAGATGTGGATTGAAGATCCGGGTAAGGATAATCTCCCTAACGATTTTCTTTTCAGTTTAGGGTTTCTATTAATTTTCCACCTCCATCGGATTCTATTAAACCATACTTTGTTTTGTAGGTTTTAGGTTAAATCTTCACGTTTAGTTGAATTGGGATCTACGGATTTATTTGGGAGTGTGTTCTCAAACTGATTCTACATAGGTGGTCTATAAGTTATATCTCATGGTCTTTGTGTAGTTTTTTGCATATAGGGTTTTTATTCATTCCCTCTTTTAAAGAGTTCATGGGGACTTTTTATGATGTGATGTAGTGGTGTCTGAATGAAAAATTGATCCCCTCTTGATCCCCATCGGATGCAAGGAGGATGACTTATCCAAATTAGGGCCACCTAAGTGGAATGCCGATATTTCCCAGACATAATCCTAGCTATGTATGTGTGGGATGTTGTGAGAGATCATTGATCCCATGATGAATATGTTAATATAATTTAATGATGTGAAAAAATTGTTTAGTAAAATACATAGTTTCTGTAATGGCCTATGGGGTTGTTTGGTTGGCATGAAAATGGGTTAAATGTATTAATGGTAAAATGCTATGGAATTAAATTATTACTTGAATATTATTAGTGAGATAGGAATGGGAAATGAGAAATGGGGATTAATGGTTAAGTAATATAAATGATGACTGTTTTAATGGATTAATGAAATTATGTTACTTTCCCATTTATTGTGATTTTTGTGATGTTGTAAATGATATTTGATATGTTTTTGTGATATGGTGTTTTGTGGTGAATGATAAATAAGAATTTTCACATGGATTGGTATTGTGTGGTATTTAATTGAGGTTATATGACCACAGGTTGAGTTGGACCGACGTTATATCCCTAAATGCACGGGTTTGGGAAGGGGACAAAGTTATATTCCCCTAATGGTTGCATTCCACCTGGACTGAGGCTTCTAGGTGAGGATATTGAGAATTGTTGATAAATGATTCCTATTGAGATATGACTTGTTATATTTCCACATGGTTAAAACATTAATCCATCATAATCCATTAAACACATGGAAAATGTTCACCTGAAAAATAAAATGTCTTGGTAATAAACATGGGTAAATTAATAGGTTGACATAAAGAAAAATAAATAAAAAAATCTAATTCATTTTTTACCTTAACATGCCTTTATTTATCATTTTCATGCATAATCTGCCTTGATGGATATTTTTTAGACACCGTTGGTGGTGTCCTACTGAGTTTTACTCACACCTTGCTCAGGTCGCCATTGGGTACCCGAGAAGATTTCACGCTTGCAGGTTAGGTCAATGTCAAGGGTCATAAGCTAGGGAGATGAGTTGGACATGTGACATGGTTGGGTGAGCTTCTATATGTAGATTCTATAACATTTGGTGACTCTACTATATTCTTTCTTTTGGGTTTTTATCACTTGACACAGTGTCGTAGAAAGGAATATTTATTGTAGTTTATGATTGTACCCAGTTTTGGGATTTGGTTATTTATTAATGTTTTGGGTTATAATATTATGTTTCATCTATTTCAATTATTATATGATGTGTCTAAATCTAGTATTGAGGGTACAGTATCCCCACATCACCTATTTGACTCTCACTACTAGTTGGAAACATCAAGAGTATGTGGAGGTGTGCTTAAGACCATGTAACTACCCGACATACAACACCATATTAGTGTCTCCTGGGTGGGGATGTTACAAAGTAGTATTAGAGGATTTATTTTATCTTTATTAATATTTGTGAATTTTAGATAAAGAATTATGAATGTTTCAGGACTTGGTAATGAGATCATTCTTGGTAGTAGCTAACCCATGTACGGGGGGAAACCGAATTCATCCTGGGAAATGATTTTTGTTCTTATTGTGTGTAATTACATTTGATGTTATTTCACCATAGGGTGATGAAATAATTGTTTAATTTTATGGTTTTTTGATATTTATCTCATTCTAGAAAAGTACGAGGTTGTGCATTCTTGCATTATTCTAGGCACCTATGTAAAAAATTGGCATGCATCATGATTGGCTCACACAAAGGATGGGTGTGCAAGATATAAAGGGTAGGATGCATATGTTCTTTTAAAGTAATGAATTATACCTAATATTATTTTATTAATGAGTAAAAGGAGAATGTGAAAATATTATGTAGTAATTAGAAAATGTATTTTCATAAATATGTAAAAGTGGAATAATTTTTTGTACGGGTAAATTGGAATTTTAATATTGTTCGAATGGGAATTAATGATAAGGCTTGTATCCCTGATAATTAGATATTGTTTTGGCCATGGACATTGGGAGACGGTCTAGTGTAGTGACCGGGTTGCGAGTGCGCTCTTTTGGGTAGTGTATGAGAAATAGTTTGATTATTACAAGTGATGAGCCTATACATATATCTTTCTTCACATAAAGCTTATTGGTTGTGGTCAAAATATTTTGGTGGGAATTATAGATAAATTCCACCTCGAAGATGTGTGATGGTTGGGAGACATGAGGATGTTTCCAAGAACACTCCTTGAGTAGTAGAGTAGGAGAATGTGGTGGTCGAATAAGATAGGGAAGAGCAGTTATAGGAGAACATTGCTTGGTTTATGACGATGATGGAACGAGACATAAGGCAGGTTGCACTAAGCAAGTTTGAGATGACTTGGGAGTTTCAATTGCAGAACCCTCTAACCTATACCATAGATGGTGCTCTAATAGTAGAATAGTTCAGGATAGAGTCTATACAAACTATTCTCGGCCATATATAGACTCCTCGCAAAGTGAAGCTGGAGTTCACAAATGCTAGCTCTCCCTCTTAGAGTGAAGCTGGAGTTCACCCTTACCCCAAACAGAACAATGCTGAAACATCTATGAAGTTGGTGAAGAATTAGAAAGAACCATCAACACATCACCCAGAGTCATTGCAGATTCACATAGAACCACATGACCCAGACCATGACCCACAATTGACCACATCATGCACTACAACAATGGGGGATCATGGAATGACGAGAACTCCATTACTGAGACCAATTACTCGTCGAACATGGAAAAGGGTGCAACGAGCAGAAAGTGATGGTCACACAAAATACCCTAAACACGGGGTTAGAAAAAGAAAAATTGAATCTTTCTAGTCAGGGAGGAATCCAACCAAAAGATGGAAAATGACATGTAGAGAAACAAGTCCAGAGGAATCAAAGGTTGTGGTGGGTGAGACCCAGCCCCGCCTAGACCAATGATTGTTTTATGCTGAAACTGTTGTGGGCTTGTAAACCCACAAACGGTTTGCATGTTACAGTGAAACTTTGCACAATGTCACCCCGATATGGTTTTCTTGTCCAATACAATACTGGAAATCAAGTACTCCAATGGCATTGCTCTGAAATGCGGCTTTCAAGGATGCCTCCCTGTGTCCAAACAAGGCCACTCTAGGGGTCTTTGTCTCCTTTGGAAGGAGAATATCGGCATTAAAATTCTGTCCTTCTCCTCGCACCATGTGGCAGCGACTATTCTGGTGGACCATCACCCACCCTGGACCTTTGTGGGATTCTATGGATGTCCATCCCATAATGATAAGGTGAAGTCATTGGACCTTCTATCCAATTTGCGACATGACCTACCGAGCCCTATTCTTTTCGGAGGAGACATAAATGAGATTATGTTCCATAAGGAAAAGAGGGGTGGAACAATACAATCCTCAACAATGATGTCATACATCAGGGATGCAGTTTCTAGGGTGGAATTGACTGATCTGTGGTACACAGGTAATCCTTTTACATGGTTCTACAGAAATACATAAGGCACCCGCATCACTGAGCATCTCGATAGATTTATGGGATATGATGATTGGATTAATCTATTCAGCATGTTTCATATTGAGCAATTGGCCCTCAACTTCTCGGACCACTGTCCAATTCTAATTGATTGTACACAAGTCAAACGAAATAGACAATTCAGCAGACCCTTCTGATTCGAGAGCATCTGGTCAAAAGATCAGGAATGTGAAGAGGTGATCTGATCAAGCAGGAAAAGTAATCACAATGATATTTGCCTCAACCTCCAACTGGTCAAAACTGATCTGAGGTCTTGGAGAAATAAGAAATTATGCCACCCCGACCGGCACTATGTTGTCCTTGAAATGAGACTAAACAATCCCCTCAAACAACCCACATCCAATTACAGTATCTTTATGATTGGAGCCACACAAAGAGAGCTGGAAACGACCCTACATATCAGGGAAAGCTTCTGGGCTATGCATTTGTGGGACATCCATATTATATAAGAGGATGCTAACACCCTGTATTTTCACGAGAAATCATCAACCAAACCTTGAAGAAACTCTATTACATTCATCTCAAAACCTGATGGAAGCAAATTTTCTAACACCAATGGTATTCACGCGGCCTTGATATGATTTTTCTTGAACATATTATCTATAGGAACAACTTTCTTGTCTTCCGAGGTGGAAGAATGTATCAGACCTGTGATCTGTGAAGATATCAATAATAATCTCACCAATGATGTGATAGATGACGAGATATGCCTAGACTTGAAACATCTTCATCCCACAAAGGCCCCAGGACTGGATGGTTTCCACGCCCTGTTTTTAAGAAATACTAGCACATAATCGGTA
Organism: Viscum album; assembly: GCA_963277665.1. NCBI lineage: Eukaryota > Viridiplantae > Streptophyta > Magnoliopsida > Santalales > Viscaceae > Viscum > Viscum album. The sequence goes on along the minus strand of OY728133.1, from coordinate 1,438,075,200 downwards.
CTGACATCTGCAACATGATTAAAAATATCTTGTCTAGCAATAAAATCATTGTGACCATCAATGAATCTATCTATGTCCTCATCCCTAAAATCAAGAATCCTCTGGAGATCCCGGACTTTCGACCTATCAGCCTCTACAATGTCTCTTACAAGATCTTCTCAAAGATCCTTGTCAATTGACTGTGACCATGGCTACCTAATATTGTCTCTGAAATCAGAGCACCTTCATGGCCAGGAGACTGATCACCGATAATGCGATTGTGTCCCATGAAGTGTTCCATTCTATGAAATCATGCTCCACTGTGAAAACAGGAACCATGGCCTAGAAATTGGATATGACCAAAGCGTACGATATAGTAGAATGACACTTCTTAAGAGTATTTATACAGAAAATGGTTTTTTGTACTAAATGGACAGATTTGGTCCTGAACTATGTCTCGACCGTCTCATTCAAAATCAAGGTCAATGGGGAGCTTACAAAGTAATTCAACCCATCTCGAGGCCTTCACCAAAGAGACCCCCACTCCACTTTTCCTTTCATAATGGTGGATGATGTTTTTTCTAATCTTTTTTCCAAGGTTTTTTCTTCAAACTCTATTCATGGGTCAAAAGACTGTTGAGTTATCCCTCCAGTGTGGCATCTCTTCTTCGCTGACGGCTGCCCCCTTTTTTACAGAGCTACAATTAATTAATGTCAGGTGATCTGTCAAGCGATCCTTCAGTATGAGAGAGCGTTTTGGGAAACAATAAATCCTGGAAAATCTGAAATTACCTTCAGGGTAGGGGTGCCCCCTTCTAAGAGAGATGAAATTTTCACATCAGCTAGCATCAATATGGTTGATAAACATCAGAAGCATCTCAGGGCTCCACAAGGGGATTGGATGGTCTAAAAAAATCTTCGCATCTCTTGGTGACAGTATTAAGAAAAAAATTCAGGGGTGGACCCCAAAAAGGATTTTTAAAGCTGGAAAAGATACCCTCATAAAATCTGTCATCCAATCTACCCCCATATACTTTATGTCCCTTTTTATGCTCCTGGTGGCCATCATCGACCAGATCCACACACATACTACCAATTTCTGGTGGGGGAAGAATGATTGAAAGAATTGACCACACTGGATGGCCTAGGAGAAACCTTACAGACCCAAATCAGAGGGTGGGATGGGTTTCTGGAGCCTTTCTCTCTTCAACGACGCACTATTGGCGAAGAAAAGATGGCTCCTCATTAACCGTCCAGTATCTCTATGTGCAAAAGTTCTTCGAGCTAAGTACATTCCCCACATGGACTTTCATGCTTCCTCTCTTGGTCCACATCCTAGCTTCCTCTAGATAAGCATTTTGGGGGCTAAAATGCTCATGGATAAAGTACATGGATGGGGGTTTGGGAATGGATGATATGTCAAAATCTGGACGGATCCATGGATTATTGAAAAGGAAGGTTTTCAGGATACATCCCCCGCACAACCAGGTCTTGAAGACACCACTGCCAGCTACCTGTTTTCCAACCAGGGACAGGGGTGGTGTTTAGAAATGATCCTTGAATTGTATAAAGAAATAGATCAAATAATTATCCTTGTAATTCCATGGGTTCCAGACATAGGCCCTGACCATCACTTCTGGATCAATGACATCTCGGGTGACTACACGGTGAAATCTAGCTATAGACATGCTCTTGGAATCCACTCAATCGGTCGAGATGAGAAACCCTGGAAATTGAACTGGATGCTCAAATTTCCCCCCAAAGGTTTATCAATTTTGGTGGCAGGATTGTACGGGCACTCTCCCAACAATGACCTACTCATTTACAAACATATGGCCAGTTCTGTTTTTTTCCCTTTCTGTCTGATCATTCCAGAAACTCCTCTACACAATATCATTAACTACCCGGGAGCTAAGTAAATTTGGAATAAATGGGGTCTGGATTCAGTTTCTTCACTTGATATGGCCTTTGAGCTTCCTAATATCCTTATTCAATGTTTCACCTCTCTCCCTTTGGCAAATGTATGTTCACTCTGCACTTTGGATTGGATTATTTGGGTCCGGCGCAACGATGCTATTTTTCACATGCTCTTAGACCGCCCATTTTATGGATTGATCGGTCCACTTCACGGATTGAGGGATGGAATGGACACAATGGATTTTCTATTTCAGGTGTTACCCCCTCCCATCCCACTCATTGGAATCCCATAGCAGAAGGAATTCTTAAGATTAACATGGAAGCATCTCTTCCAAAGGATGGGATTGTTGCCCTCGGCCTCCATGCCCGAAATCATATTGGGAAATCCTTGATGCTAAATATGACCCACATCAGGCATTCGGGGAACCGACTGTTGTTTTTGCCACGACCATCCTTGCTGGAATTATGCTCGCTATTGACCGTGGATGGGGTGCGATCATTATTGAGTCTGATTGCCTTTCCATTAACGATGTTATTGATCACAATGACAGTGGGCTCTAGTCATTTGGAATCATCATCAGTAGAATTCCCTCACTTCGTTAATGTTTCTCATAATGAACCTTCTACTTCACCAAAAGGGAAGGAAACAACATGGCCCATTAGCTGGCGGCTTCAGGCCCATTCGATTCCAACCATTTCTGGTTGGAAAATTTCCCTTCATGGCTTTTCACATGTACTTATTCTGATCTTCACCATTTTTTAAATTTTTTTTAATAAAAAAATATACATGCTCCTCTCGCGAAGCGAGTCCAGTAAGGGGATTATATGTTGAGGGGGAAAGAAAAATGATGGTGGCACATTATCGTTTAGACAAATCAGGATGAGGGGATGATGTGGAATGATTTTCAGGAGATAATTCTTGAGAACATTTATAAAGAAACCTTGAGGTTGTAGAAAGATGCATATTTTATGAGGTTGACTCAAGGGACAATGTCAGTGATAGACTATGATATGCATTTAACCTATTTGATATTCTCCGTTCCGATATTGATGGGAGATGAGGCAGTTTTGGAGAAACGCATCCAGGATAGGGTGAGACTCAAGATCAGATCTCATGTGAATATATTTCATTTAAAAATGTTTTCTGAAATGGTGTATCAAGCCCTTATCTAAGAAGGAAACAGAAGGAAGATTTATGTAGTTAACTCATGGCGCCGGTTGGGTAAACAAGTGGTGCAGCTTCTGATAGTAGGAAGCACCACTTTGGAACCTTCCTGCAAAGGTAATGCACTCAGATTTGTCAGATGAGGGGGTCATTTTCTCAGGGCGGTGACCAGGTCTTCTGTTTTCTATATGGCAAGCCAAGGAAAAAACGTGACTAGTTACCCCACCCACCAGTTCAGTGCTGAGCATGTGGCAGGATATCCCATGTACAGAAATTCTACAAGAACCCATGACATTCAGAGAATGATGGAGGTTATAGGTAGATGCTGAGTGTAGGTAGGGTATAGTTATGTCATATAATGCAAGAAGATATATCTTCATTGGACATACTAGTAGGGAGGTGGATGTGGAATACTAAGGCAAGATAACCCTTACCAATAGAGCAGTACAGTGTAGGTTACTCTCGCTAGATCCCATTGTAAAGGGGCAGGTCATCTCAATGTAGTTCAGGCTACACTTGAGGGTGGTGAGGTGGGACCGTCTACTGTTCGAGGTTCAATTCATGTAGATTTCACATTTTCTAGTTCTTTATTCAATATAGGTGCTACAAATTCCATTATTTATTAAAAATTTGTTGTTGCTTTGGGATTAACTGTATATACTACATGTGGTGTAATGTCTCTTGATACTATGCGAGGGGTTTGAGTCAAGGTCATGAGGTAGTGTAAGGGTTGTGCTCTAGATTTTGGTGGGTATCATTTTCTATGGGATCTTCTTGGCATATATATTTCAGGTTTTAACCTAATAATTGGAATGGATTGGTTGGTTTTATATCAAGTCCATATTTACTATTATCGATGTCAGATATCATTAACATCTGTCTATGGGAGCACTCATTTCTTTCGTGGTGACTGGGATACTCAATCAAACCATGCAGGGCCACTATGCCATTAGATGGGGGAGCTCATAGCCCATGTGTCAAACCATATGTTAGATGTTGGGGAGAAAGGACATTTTTTTCACTTGGGTTGTGGACCAGTTGTGGGATGCATTCCCAAACGACTTCTCAAGGATACCACCTGAGAGAGATGTATAGATTTTGATCGAATATTTTCCTAGAGCAGAGATATTTTCCATTCCACCATACATAATGGTGCAAATGGAGCTCCAATAACTGACGAATCAGTTAGAGTAATTTTGGAATAAGAGGTTTATATATCCTTGTACATCACCTTGGCGATCTCATATTATATTTTTGAAGAATGGTGATGGGTAACTGAGGTTACGTGTCGATTATTGGAATCTTAACTAGATGATAGTAAAAAACTGATACTCTCTTACTTGAATTAATGACATGTTTGATCAACTCAAAGATGCCTCAGTTTTTTCCCAAATTGATTTTAGTTCGGGATAAAATTTATTTTGGGAGAGATTTCAGACATACCTTGTACGACATTCTGAAGCAGGTACATGTTCTATGAATTTCAGGTAATGCCATATGGATTAACCAATGCACTATCTATCTTCATAGCGGTGATGAATATATGGATCAGTTTTTAGCTTTTTTCATTGATGAAATCATTGCGTACATCATAACTCATGATGATCATGACAAACACAATGACATCATATTGAGTACACAATGAGAGCATATGTTTTATGTTAAGATATCAAAATTTTTGTTTTGGACTGATGAGGTGCACTTTTTGAGTACACTATGTATTTATATTTTGAATGGGTCTACACACTGGGAAAAGGTAATAGCCTCACTGATTATCTTAGTCAGAAGACATAGAATCAAGTTGTTAAGTAATCCATTTCTGAGTGGGTAATGATGACCTTGTTTTCAGAGATGCATTTGGATGTATAGGATGGGCACGAGAAGATGAAACTTGCATATATATATAGCAGTTGATTATGCCCTTTTTAGCTGAGTTAAAAATTGTCAGTTGGAAGATGTAGTGTTCATGGATATGATGGAAAGTCTTGAACGTGGGGAGTCACCTTCTGGTTCGACTTTCAGCTTTGATGGAGTGGCCCATGTTCATGGTTGTGTTGTGGTGCGAGAAGATGTACGAGAAGAGTTTATGCGCATGTTCTATGCATCAATGTGGGAAGTTCATCCAATATTGACAATGATGTAAAAAAACCTATGTAGGCAGTTTTGGCGGCTGATAATGATGAAGGAAGTGGCACGTTTTGTAGAAATATTCCTTACCTGTCAGCAGGTGAAGTCTGAACATCAGCGCCCTTGTGGGTTGTTGATGTCATTGCCTATTCCAGAGTGGATGTGGAATGACATTATGATGAGCATCAAGGTGGGTCTTTTGATGATGACTTAGAATAATGATTCCATTTTGGTAGTGGTTTATCCGCTAACCAAAGTGATCCATTTATTTTCTATTCAGGAAACCTATATAGTCAACTAGTTGGGGGAGTTGTATGTTATGTAAATAGTACAGTTACATGGTGTGTCGAGAACTATAGTTTCAGATTGTGACCCACATTTCACCTCACACTTCTGGAAGGGACTACATAAGGAACAATGTACCCATGTGTTTCTGAGTACGTATTATCACCCACAGACCGATGGGTTGTCGGAACATTTAGTACATCTATTAAAAGACGCATTGGAATCTTGTTTTCTGGATTTTGATTATTCGTGGGAAAATCACATTTTTCTTGTTGTTTTTTATTTTAACAACAGTTTTCATGATATAGTTTATATGGAACCATTTGAGTCACTTTGTGGGGGCAGTGTGGATCATCGTTGTGTTGGTTAGAGACTGGAGAGTCTGAGCTATTAGGACCGAGCCTTTTGAAGGAGACAGTATAAATTGTTCTTTTGATTCAAAAACACATGAAAATTGCTCAGAGTAGGAATAATACATATATAGGTTAGCATCGTAGACCTATTGAGTTTGTGGTGGGTGATAGTGTGTTTCTTCAGGTGTCTCAAACATTGGGACATCATTGAATTTAGAAGTTGGTGATGCTGGCACCTAGATTTGTGGGGCCATTTGGGATTGTGGAGAGGATCAAACCAGTGTCTTACCAATTGGCTATTCCATAGCATAATAGTGGGATGCATGAAAATTTACATTTTAATAACTCCTATAGTCTCACCCTGACCACTCTCATGTGATAAATGTTGATGATGTCAAGATTTAGGCTGATGCATCCTTTTAGGAACACCTGATTTGTGTTGTAGATCATAGCGAGAAAGGTTTCTAGGGTAGGGTGGTTCCTATGGTTCGTTTTCAAAGGAAATAAGGAAATTTTCTGAAGGAAACATGGGAGTGGGAATTGGATATACGAGTCCAGTGGCCCAATCACTTTTCTTTTAAACTCAGTGATGGTTGAGAATGACGGCTTGAGGACGAGCCATTATAAGGTGGGGAGGTTGTAAGATCATGTATTTCTGTATAAGTTATGTCTTGATTGTGCTTCTTTTTATGCCCTTTATTTTAGTTAATTATGTTCTTTCCAAAATCATTTAGGAGGCTTGGGGTTGTTCCGAGGGTATGGGTCATGGAAAAGGGGTGAAATGAGTTTTCAAGGATAGATGCAAGGTTTGTGGAAAATAAGTTCTAACAGTTCGGGAATCCCAATTAAACAATGTAAGTGTAATGTTTTTAGATAGTATCCTCATCATAGTTTGTGAATAGTTTTTCAAACCATATAGGTAATCCATATGATGGGGATCTTTGGGATAGAATCACATGCACGGTTTTCGCACGGTTTGGAAAACCGTGTAGGAAAACTGTGTGACCAAAATTCATTTATAATTACAATACTTCCACTCCTGGATTTTATAACCCAATCGAGATTTTCGTCCTCGTCCACCTTTGTAACACTAAGAATGAACAAAAGAGAACAAGATCTCCCATGGATCAATCTCCTTCATTTCTAGTCTGTTTGGAGCACAGTCAGTTACTGATTGAAGATCTGGTTAAGGCTAATCTCCCTCTTGGTTTTCTTTTTTGTTTTGGGATTATATTTTTTTTCTTTCTCCATATGATGCTCTCAAACCCAAAAAATTTAAATATTTTTAGGGTAAAGATTCAAGGGTTGGTTGAATCATGATCTAAGGCTTTTTTGGAGTGTGTTCTCTAACGGATTCAAGGTAGGTGATCTAAAAATTATATCCATTGGGGTTTGTGTAGATTTTTTCATGTAGGGTTTTTATTCATGTGCTCCTTTTAAGAGTTCTTGGTGACATTGACATGATGTGATGTAGTTGTTTCTAAATGTATAATTGAACTCGTCTTTATCCCTATGGGATGAAATGAGGATGACTCGACCAAATCAGGGCCACCTGAGGGGCGTACCGATATTTATCGGACGTAGAGCTAGCTAAGAATGTGTAGGTTGTTGTGTGAGAACATAGAGACCATGATGAATATATTATGATTCTTTAAGGATGTGGTATTGGTTATTATTAAAACAATTAGGTTAGGTACTCGAATAAGTGGTTGTTTTATTGGCATGAAAAAGGGTTAAATGGATTAATGGGAAAATGATAGGGAATTAGCTTATTATATAAAGATGCTTAGTGAGATAGGCTTGGGAAATAAGAAATGGGGATAAAGGGTTAAGTAATATAAATGATGAATGTGTTAATTTATTAAGGCAATAATGTTTTCTTACCATTTAATTTAATTATTATGGTGTTGCAAATGATGTTGGCTTTGTTTTTGTGATATGGTGTTTTGTAGTGAATAATAAATAAGTATGTTCACATGGATTGGTAGAGTGGGGTATTGACATGAGGTTCTACATCTATGTGTTGAGTTGGATAGAGGTTCTACCTCCTACCATAAATGAATGGGGTTTGCAAATGTGACTGAGTTCTATTCCCATTAGAGTTTCATTCCACCCAGACCGAGGCACCATGGTGAGGATATTGGGAATTTTTGTCAAATGATTCCTTGTGAGATAGGCCTTTTTAGATTCCCACATGCTGAAAATGTTGATCATGCATAATCCATTGAACACGTGATAAAGGGTGACTTGATATATAAAATGTATTAGAAATAGACATGGGTTAATTGGTTGGTTGACTTACTGATATATAAATAAATAAATTCAATTGTATTATTTACCTTAACATGACTTTATTTATAATTTTCATGTACTATCTTCCTTCCTAGATATTTTTTAGACAGTGGTCATGGTGGCCTACTGAGTATTACTCACACACTGATCAGGCCGATGTTGGGTAGCTGAGTATATTCCATGCTTCGATGTCTGGATAAGGTCATGATCGCTATACTACAAATATTAGTTGGACATGGGACATGGTTGGTGAGGTTTAAGACTTGGAGTTTGGACGATTTTGGGGATTCTACTATTTTATATATTTTGGGTTTGGTCCACTTGACACACTAGAAAAAAATGAAATATTCTTGTTGATTAGGACTGTACATAGTTTTTGGGATTTGGTTATTTATGAATGTTATGTATTGTTATCTTATGTTTCATTTATTTTATTTATTATCTATTGTGTCTTACTCTAGTATTAAGGGTATAGTTTCACAACATGACCTATTGAACCCTCATTCCTAGTCGGAAACCTCTAGTATTTGGGGAGGTTCACTTGATGTCATGTTACTACCCGGCTCGGAGGACCGGTTTAGTGGCTCCAAGGTTGGAGATGTTGCATTCAAGACTTCATTCCTTTTATAGTCATATAACTCATCTTACCTATACTTAATCTAATAATAATCACTTAAAGTCTCTTTTGTATATTTAAGTTCAAATTTGGAATGAAATAATTGATGTCATATTTCTTTTCTGACAAAAATTCTAGTTCTTATTATTTTATTGACATCACCAATGATATTATCACGAGGATGATTCCTCAGAAACAAATGACTTGGGTTTTGTAAAACCTTCTCAGGAACATAAGTTTGAAAATATTATTGATTAAATACTTCAGATACAATATCATGAGTATTTTCATTATGAGGACTTTTTTATATTAATTGTTGAAAATTAGTTTTTCAAAACACATCTAAGGATACAGGTTGGGTTTTTTAAAATAAACTTATTTGTTTCATCAAATATATCATGAATTTTTTGTTAAATAGTATATGAAATTTTATAAAAAACTATATATTCCATCAAAGTAGTCAAATAACTTAAGAGTATAACTTCGTCATATTTGGATGCTAATTTTTATAAATTATCTTTTATATTCATGGTGAATGCTTTTCATCCTATCACTCTAAAGTATGAAACATTTGGGTTTCTTACTTAATTAAAAAATAAAGATATTAATTAATAAAAGGTAAAATTAAATATACATTTATAGTATAGTGAGTATTACTAACTAGTTCATCTCAAAAAAATAGAAATTTAGTATTCACTAAACACATTTCTTATTATTTCATGATGAGTGAAATTTCTTCTTTCAAAAACACCTTTTTGCTGAGGTGTTATATGAGTTGAAATGTTATGAGTAATACCATTGTTATAAAAAAATATTCACAATTGGAATTTAAAAATTTCTCACCTTCATTACAATAAGTAGTTATCAAGGGAAGGCTTTCTCATTTTTAACTATTTCTAAAAAAACATTTAAAATCAAAAAAGGCTTTAGGCATATTTGTTAGAAAATATCCCCATGTGTATCTAGTGTAATTATCTACTAAAAAAATAAATATGACATTCCTCAAATACTTTCTATTTTTTATAACCAAAAACCACCATTTTCACTAACAATAATGATTCATAAATTAATACTTTTCTAATAAATTTATATGTTGTCTTATATTTTAAACTATATTTAAATGGATCAAAAACTTTTGGAGAATCAACTAGAAGATCAGGTATATACTTAAAAGACATTCTCTTAGTTCATTTGCATAATTTTCTTAGGTTATAGTGTCAAATAATTATATTCCAGAACAAATATTGATCTTCCATTGCACTAAGTCATGGTATGTCTTGTCACTTATGGTATTCTAATTTTTGTGTATATGCATTCTCATTCAAATTGGAAGAAATAATGAATTCATCCTTCGAATTGTGTATTACAAATTTATAATTATAATATTCACAGGTTATGCTTCATCACCTAATTCACTTATCCTTATAAATATGTGCTTAAGACCTTTCAAAAAAATTATAAATTAAATCTTTTCTGAAAAAAATAATATAACCAATACCATCAATGTTTTCTTGAGAATCATATTTGAAAGAAACTCTTACACCTTTCATTTTGATAATATTTTTAAAGAATTGTATATTATTAGATATATTCGATGAAAAAACTATATCTATAAAAAATTTATTGAATTTTTTTTACATTTTCTTTTCAAAATATAATAAAATTAGACATTTGAAACCCAGAATATATTGGGCCATTAAATATGATAAAACAAAATATTTGGAATCCATAATTATTTTGAGAAATTTTCATTCTAAAATTTTATATATTGAATTTAATTTAGAGAATTTTATTATTTCAGTGACCTCCACTTTGACATTTATGGAAAAAGGGTTCACTTTATGAAATGGTATAATTGTTTTTAGAAATAGGTTTTTGATATGTATAACCCATTAAATAACTAGTATAATGAGGATTAATTTGATTATACATATTATAAATTTCTTTTTTCTAATGTTAATGTTTGATATGAGTTTATTTGAAGGAAAAATATCATATTTTGGATTATTAACAAAATTCTAATCCTCACAAGTATATGTTTCAAAATTATGTTTTATTTCAAAAACATTTTTCTAAAAAATAGATTTTTTAAAATCTGTAGTAAAATTATCATTATCATAATTATATTTTTAAGGATTTTATAGAGAGAATAAATTTGGAAACATTAAAATCATAATCATTAGAAATATCTAATAATTATTTTATTAATACATTTATTCTTGTATTTATGATTCCACGTTTTCTTCTAACTTCTAAATTTTCATTTTCCATAAATGTAAAAAATATAGAATGATCATCACATGAAGATAAAGTATTATTATCAATAGATGAGGAATATTCTTAATCTCAAGATATATAATTCTTCTCATTAGAATAATTTTAATTTAAAAATAAACTAGTTAAACAATGAAATGTGTGTAACTTATCCATGTGAAATTTATATTAAAAAGGTTTTATAGAATAGAAAACAATATTCTTACGTCAATAATTTTTATTATCTTAATATTAATTCTAGTATTATCTTCCACTAGCACTCCCTGAGTCATTGGATTTCAAAATATTTATTCCATTTCTCTTGTAATACATTTTCTAATTTCTCTTAGAATTAATTTCCTTTCAATCATTCATTTTGACCATTGTAAATTCTAGTATTATATTACCATCTCTCTTATATTCCTAACATGTACCTTAAGAATATTTATTGTCATTATAGCTCTTTTTTCATTTCTTATAATGATATAAAAAGTATATATTACTTATAATATTGTCTATCTATCAAGCAAGAATAGCTAAATCATTATTAGAATGATTAAAATCACTTGAATCTGATTGAATATTATCTTTCTTATTTCAATAAGACTTAAAAACATTATCCGTAGTCTATGTTTTTTTTAGATTTAACAAAGTAGAAAAAGAAACTATTTCAGTTGTCTTTTAATCTATCTCTTCATATCTTTTAAACTTATTGTCATATTTAAAAAGTGTTCCAAAACAAATCATTAGGAGTTTCATTTGAAATCATTCTAAATTCATCTACATTTGTTCTTTCAGATTCACCCTCATTAGGTAAAATATAAATAATCATGTCAAATAGTATTTCATATTATAATCATTTCTCTCCCATAGACATAAAACTATATACTATTTGCATAAATATTGTTTTTGACTTTCTGTTATATTCACATTAAAGAAATTAAAATGCTTGATAATCAACTCCAAGCATATCTTTTCAAGTTTCAATAACATTTGAAGTTCCAAATTGGGTAAACTTTATGTTCCTCCAAATGATATTAGTTACTTCACTAAATGAAATATGAAAAAAAACACATCATTTCATATAAAATAAAAAATAATTATTTACATTTTAATTCAATTAATACATTTGTATATCTAGATTTTTTAATTTAGTCACTTTCTTATGAAGAATCTAGTCATCTCCATCTAATATAATAAAAATTCAACTCTAGTATTTATATTATATTTTGTAATTCTATCTCTCCAAAATTCGTAATCAGATCCACCAAAAGTCTTTGGTCTATTTGGATTGAGGTTATCTATTGAACTGACATTGATTCCTTCAATCATTAAAACAAATAGAAAAATATTATCTACAAAACACGTTTATGTAGCAAATATTTACAAATAAAATGTTTATAACAAAATTTAACTATGTTTAAAAAGAAAACATATAATGGTAGAAAGTAATTGGTGGAAACCTCCACTAATACCAAATGTATGTATTAGTAAAACAATGACGTGTTTCTCATACCAATTATTGGATAAGAATGTATAGGAAGATGGAAAACTATAAGAGGGGTGACTTGAAATTTTAAAAATAGTCATTTTCCCCTACAAAGAAGTATGGTTTAATAGAATTAAACAAATTATATTCACAAACCCTCTTGTGCATTAAAACAATAATTGGACTAGACCATTTGTACTGATAATAAAAAAAATTACAATCAAGTATATTCTAATATAAAATTTAAATGTTTTATTCTTTTCAATAGAAAGGTATTCATTAATAAGCGTAAATATATTCACTATAGAAATGAATATAAAATTATTCATAATACTTATGGTTGATATTTTGTATAGTAATACGATAAATATTTATTTTATATTAAAGCATAGAGAAGCATATTTAATGATAATGAATATTCAATATTAATGCTATTATAATAAAATAAATGAAAATAAAAAGATGAATACAAAATATCACTTTTTATTAAAAATTAGTGGAATATAAAATACTTGTTAATTAACAAGTAATACATTTGAATAGAATTATATTATCGCAAAGGGTAGGGTATCCAGTAAACTTGGATAAAGGTACCTTGTTTTATTATTTTTATATTGTTTATCTTTTTATTACCATAAATATCCCTCAATACGATGGTCATCTTATTTCAGCTCATCCCTAGCATTTGTTGATACAATAACCATCTTCTATCATACAATCCCCAAAAGATATCGATCAGGAAGGTGATCAACCCCGCTATCTTCCTATCATCATAAGTCCTCAATCATAATCACAAATATCAAAATCACAAAGAGAAAAATAATAGATTTATTAGGAAAAAACTTATAAAGGATTCCTTAAGAAATATAATCTCACTAATATAATACAAAAGACAAGGAACAATATATTAATGCTTTTACAGTTTAGAAAAACAAGAGAAAAGTCACAGTGCACACACATGAGAAAATGATGTCAACCACTCTCGAACTCTTTAAATTACCATGTATTAATAAGCATGCTTCCCAACATTCATAATGATATCCAACGGTCGAATTTCTTATATTGGCTTTGATAGTTTTAACTAAAATGGTCATTAAATAACAAAATACCTAACTTCATTTTAACAATATATCGTTATAGTGTTTAGAGTAAAATGCTCCAATAGGATAAAATAGTTTTATATATTCATGATTAAAATTGAATTCCATATAATATATTTACTACAGAGTGTAATTATGATTTTCTCAATGAGTGAAACTTTGATGATATCAAATCAGATATCAAATTGGATTATAACTCATGTTATTATGAATACAAGAAAGAAATTCGTAAATCCAGTTTGATAAGGTGAATATGATAAAAATTATAATCATTCCCATTATGATTATTATAATATAAATCCATAAATGCATTAAATCAAATTCTTATTATGGTAGAAAGTTATATGTTTTTGGTAAATAAATTCGAAAAATACTTTTGAAATAAGAGTATTATATATTGTATACTTAATAATGAGTTGATGATTTCCAAAATTAAGGAATGGAAAAGTAAAAAATATAATTTGACTCAACAATATTATTTTATGATATCATTATTGATCCACTCCCATAATATTTATAGATATTTCCTTAATCATCATGTCAATTAAGTGAATAAGTATGGTGTTAAAGATTTGAAGATTATAAATATATTATTTTAATTGACACAATGCATGACCATTAATATTTCTTTATGAAAAACAATAGAATCCCCAACATGGGGTAATAATGTTGGATTACTTCCTGTGAAAAAAACAACCATAATTAAATATAATTACTAATACATTTGTATTTGAGAAAACTATAATGACACTGAAGAAGATATTTCTCATTTTGAAATGTATTGAAAGATAAAATGTTTTCATGATAGTTTATCATCCATTGGGAGATATTGATCAACGGTGGTCATTCATCCAGAACACTATAGAGGGTGATAAAATAGATAATATAGAATTGAATAATTTTATGTATGTATTATTTTAAAAATAATTTTATCATTAGCATAAAGCTGATATGAAAATAAAAAAATCAATAGAAAATATAAATGGAAAATGTTGTTGAATATAATACTAACTTCATAATGTTATCAAAACATACTATATATTATATAATAAATCCAATAAGCCTTATTTTTTGCTTCTTTTGTGGGATAAAATATTATAGCATCATGATATTTTAAAATTATTAATAGATTTTCAATTTTGGTGAATAATTTAGATCCATTATTTTTTTAGATAAAAATAACATATAAGATATGTGTTAATGGTATGTAGTCAAATATTTTCCCATTTTTTTCAATGTCACATTATATGAACATTTCTTAAAATGAAATTAATAGTATTTGATGATAAATAAAGATTATAAATTTATTTAAAAATCATAAAAATATTTATCTAGGTCGATTATGATGGTCAATGATATAAACTTTGATCCCTTGGCCATTTATGAGCCAATTTATACTTTATAATTATAATTATTACTGATTTATATTAAAATGTCATTACCACAGTTATGGTTAAATTTTTTGGCCAAGTGGTTAAATAAAACGATAATGTTTAAAATAGAGAAAAATAGTCTAAATTTAATTAGATTATTATATCTTGACACTATCTTATTTAATTAAAATATTTTTCCATTTAGAATGATTTTTATAATAATGTAGTTATATTTTAATAATTTTTATAATTAAAAATGGTAACGTTTCCATCCTTATAAAAGTGGACCCCTTATCTATTTTCATCACACCACTTTTATCCATCTAGATATTGGATAAAAAATAATAATCCCTATCAAAGATACTATCCATTCTCTATAGGTCATGATATTCCAAAAATACCAACCCTAGGGTCACAAATATCATATTTATTAGAGTTCATTCAAAGATAAGGCAATCTCTTTAACATATAACATTCTTGGTTTACTTCTTATTTTACCTCATATAAATAAATGATATTTATAATTAAATAAACAATTTAGTGTCCAACATAAATTTTGTTGTTGTTATAATTATTAAATATCCTTTACCCACCTTCATTTACATCAAATGATAAATAATAACACCACTCATGTGTATGTATAGACTACCAACTTCAGAAAGTGATGTGATTCATTTTTTCCTTCCACTATACAAGGATGGTAATGAGGATAGATTTAATATATATATATATATTCAATATGATATACTAATTTTTATATAACTATGAGTTCATATTTAAATTTCATTAATTCCAACCATCGAATAATGAAAACAGAATTCCTAGGTATATACGGCATGCCAACTCCTTTAACATTTTAATACACCTTCATTCTATACAATTTACGGATGATTCAATACTCACACATATGTATATTATAAAATATTATATTTATATCATTATTGAAAATATAGTGATGATAGAACCAAAATCAATGTTCATGGACCTAAATTATTGAATCAAAACATATTAGAAAAATGAATCGTTTGTCACCCAGAACCTTGATTTTAATAAATAAATTTTCTCCAATAAGTGATAAACGGTACTAAGTATATAATAAATTGTATCATATAAATGATTATTTTAATTTAATATATTTATAATAAATTTATATTTATTATATAGTATTTTGAAACAGAAATGACTGAATTCAAAAATGAGGTAAGGGTTTATTTCACAAACACATCACTATTCATGAATGTTAGTGTTTATGTATTTTGCGGGGAAAATAATTTATCTTTATATCATAACACAATATTCATCCATACACACTAGATATTTTTATAATTACCCGTTTTTCTTTAATTTTCCTCCAATTAAGTACTAATGATGTTGAAATACAGTTTTTAATGAAAATGAACATTATATTCCAACATGGTCAATAAATATATTTCTTCCATGTAAATATTTTATTTAAACTATTTGTAAGAATATTTTAATAATTATCCAATGATTTATTTAAAAAAATAATACCCATTTTTTATGAATATTTACAATATGTTTTAACAGAATTTCATTGTCATTTTTGGAATGATGTTCTATTAACATTAAATAGAAATTTTTAATGGAATCTCTAATTTAACACTGGAGACATGAACATAATTTTGCATTTTTATGACTGAATAGCTATTTTAATATTCCATCACACTTTTCCTATTTTTATTTCTAATAAAATTCATTCCTTAATATTTTCATGGTTTTGGATTTTAAATATGTGATTTCAAATTGAAATGGTTATTTTCGTCAAGAATGTTTTTGTTGTTCTTTTCAAATTATTTTCATCTATTTCAAAATACATTTTTTTTATTTTAGGATTCATTAAGGATAAAATTCTATGATACCATTATCCATATTTCTCTTGATGGTATTTCATCTAATTGACTAGTGAAATTAATGAAATATGAATGATAGTTATTCAAATATTGATATTTTTTTGTTTTAATGGGAAATAAATTAAGTTATATTTTTTATTTATATGATCAAGCAATTACAGTTATTATGCAATGGTTTGGGCCTGAAATTATATATAAACTCAATCCATTAGTATTAATCATGAGAAAAAATGGGTTGGGTATTTCACCAAGAGAATACTAATTAATATTGATGTCTTGGTGCGAGAACTCAATTTTAAGTTTACGATGTCCAAAATCATGCATTCCAACATTATCAAATCAGTTATTATTTTCCATGTGTATTTTTTAATTGTTATGAAACACATGGATAAGATTAAATATCATGTGATTATTTTTAATTAATTATTTTATAAACATTTATTCTATAAGTATTATAAAAGCTTCATTTGCTCTATCTGTATGTATACCCTTACAAATCATCTAAGATATTCTTATTCAGATATTTAATTTATGAAATAATCCATTAAGTGTATTATGATTTATATGAATGGATATTATATAGGTAATAATTGAGTTCTAAAAGAAAGTACTATGTTTTATTTTTTTATTTTTAAATATTATTTGGTATTCTAGTATGTGTCTAGTTTTTAAAACTACAAAACTATCCATTCCATTTGATTTATATCACATGTTTCTACAAAACAACACAATTATATAACCACCAGATCTAGAATACTAGTTTAAATGATTTTATATTTCACATTAGAGAATGTTTTTTAGAACCCCTAACAACTAGATTTAGGATAACATAGATTATTAAACCGAACCCTGTTAATGTATTTAATAATATGTCCAAGTATTTTATATATTTATTGAGTTTGTATATGGTATAGATTATATGGTTTTCCTAGGAATAAATCCATGTTTAAAAATTATAATTGGACATCATTTGGGAATAGACTCACTTAAGGGTATAAATCTCCCAATGTGTTGGTCGAGTATATCTCAACCATTATTTAGGTTCACAGTGAGTGTGCTCTTATGTGTACCTAGTTTTAAACTAACATGATATATGTTTTCAAAAATTAACTTTTATTTATATAATATTGTTAACGATGTGATAATATTTTATGGATTTGATAATATTCCTTATGGATCCAAGTTCCAGATTCTCAGATTACATATGTGTAAATTTTAAATTTATGTGAATTGTTTACCAGGCTTAAAAATTATACCTTATGATTCAGAATTTTATGATCTAATATTTTCCATTTTTTGGTAATTTATCATATATAAAGGATCAGAAACCCTATCATCACACATAGTCTATATAGGTATTTATCTCTGAGGAATGATTTTGATGTTACAGAAAGAGATAGATATAGAATAGAACAAATTATAACTATATTAGGCCTGGTTACTCGAGTTATTCCCCAAAACCATACCTGTATGTAGTAGCCTACCAATTTTCAATATAGTGTAAAAATTTAAGATCCTTTCAGGAAATAAAATATACATTATTAAATGGATCAAAAAATCCATTTATAGTGAAAAAATAGATAACTTTGATTGATAATAAATATATTTATTTTAAGATGTAATGTAAGGGATATGGTTTAAATGGTATTTTAGCATCTCACATGGGTTAAAGATAAATGGTTGTCATTGATTCAAGTCCCTTCAAATGATAAGGAAGTATTTATCATGGAGTAAAAAGAATTTAAATTTCTTTTCTCGAAATAATACTTCCCTCGTGAACAACGAGTAGATATGAAGATACATTTCTTATATCAAAGACAAATGGATCAAAAAAATATTCATATCTATTATTCTAAATTTACAAGTTTTGAATAGTATTTTACACACTACTTTCCTAATAAAAAGATAAATATTTACCATTTCATTGATGTGGAAAATCCAATCATTCGTAGGACACTAGTCTCCCAAAACATTATCCTCGTATGAGGATATATTGTTATGTGATATCAAGACATAGAAATAATTTTCAAATTATTTATGGATTCAATTAAAATATAGAGAATAATAAGGTAATTGAAAATAAATATAAGGGTTAGAAGGTACAGGGGGACATTTGAAGATGTTATACTTTTTTTAAGGAAACTCTTTTTTACATTCATAAAAGGAAAAAGATTTTTTCTTCAAGCTTAAAGAGAAAAGACATAATTATTTTAAATCAGGTGGTATGGGATATTCCAAAAATGTATCTTCCATTCATTTTATAAATCCAGAGAATTATTCAATATAATGTCCAAGCATTTAAGGGAACAATTCATAAAATAATCCATGGTAAAAATGTTAATCTCATGAAATTACTATATCCAAAGTGGAAATTCTTGGGAATGAGGTCAAATGAACACTTATCATTCAATTTGGTATTTCTAATGATTTCTTTAAAAAAAATTCTACCCACCATATTATATAAAAAAAGTTTTATATTGGTACCAAATCACTACCTCAATAACATGATTTAGAGTTGGTTGTAAAATCTCTTAATATAAGGATAACTGCATCTCAATTATATAGCTCATGTTCAATATAATTTTGAGAAAATTACATCCTATGAGTATTTTTATTCATCATAAAATTGAATTTAATGTAACTTGGGTATATATTCGACCTCTATGTAAAAATCCCATATCCATTTCATAGTAATGAATGTTACATTTGATATTGTGAATAAATTTTCAATTATTTACCAGTGTGAAGATGACCCTAAACACCCAATATAAAATACACACATCATATATTCTTTTATAAATATTCAAAATAGAAAATGGTTCAGGATAAATTCAATAGTGAAAATGGTTATAATTTTTAGGAATAAACTAATTTATTTGTTGAGGACATGCCTTGCTTTTCCATGAATCATGAAATTTAATTTAAAATATAACTCATTCATAGTCCTACACCTATTCCAAAGACTCTATATTTAATTAGCCCAATTGAGTTATAAGAATTCAACCGGAAACAATAGGAAATTTTAGATATGGTATTATCTTTTCCATGTTCTTATCCATAGATTTCCCCTATTCTTTTTGTTAAGAATAATGTTCAGATAAGGAATATATTAATTGATTATTTAAAAGATAATAGTGTCACTATTAATACTATGTATCTTATAACCCATATAAATAAACTATTTTATTTATTAATAGGAGAAATATGTTACTTTAATATTGATATTATGTCTGGATATCATCACCATTGTAATGGGAAGAAGGATATTCCTAAGACAACCTTCTATATGTGTAATAGAAATTATTAAATTACATTAATGTCATTTTGAATAACCATTCCTCCTGTTATCATCATTGATTTAATAAATACTCTTTATATATTACCATGATTTGTTTATTATATAAATTCTAAAGGATGGACTTATATATTCTAGTTGAAAGTATAATCATGAATTTTATTGGATAATTGTTCTCAGGACACTAAGGAATGATTTCTTCTTTGATAAGTTTACTGTGAATGAATTTTTTATTTAGATGTTTTAATTTGTGGCTCATATAATCTCATATGATGGTATTTCATTGGATCCTTAAGAGATGTAAGTTATTGAACTATATAATACACCAGCTATAGTACCTAAAATCCATGGTTTAATTAATTTTGTTGTATATTAATTATTCTATGTGAGAGATATCTCCCGGAAATCATACCAACTAACCAAGTTGACTTAGAAGGGCATTAATAGCTTATCGATAAATTGTTATAAATATTGTTTTGAAGAACTAAAGATAATGTTGTTCATTTTTCATGATATTACACTACTAAATAGTGTAAAAGGGTTTATAGTCTACAATGATACATCAAATAAGTGATTGGGATGTTTCCTTGTGAATAATTTCATTGTACATTCATATGTGTAACACCCTGAGATTTTATAGAATATTATTTTAAATAAATGTATTTTTTGTGATATCTTATGTGACAGATAATATATAGTTATAACAAGCAAAAAAACTATTAATATTATTATTTAAAAACAAAAATCATTAAATAGAAATTAAATATATAATCATGAAAGGTAACAACCATATTTTAAAAATTATTTATAATTGTTTTATATAATGATAATATTTGGATGAATAATAATTCATTTTAGTAAAGTCATTATATGTTTTGAAAATCCTATTTTCTCAAAAAATGTTTTTTTATCTTTTTATGAAAAAATAATATAAGTAATTTATCCCTTAATTATAGTTATTATTTGAAAAAATCATCATTTTTGTAACATACATTGAGGAATAAGTTTATAATTATTAATTTTATTTTTCTTAAAGACTATTTTTTTGATGAGTAGAGATAAATAATTGGTTTTTTGAAAAATAAATTGTGTTTAAAAATTTTTAGGGTTTAAATTTAAAAAATTCTTTTAAATGTATAAAAATCTCAATTATATTTTAATTAATACAATATAGGCCATATCAATCCATTTATTTTTGAATTTTTATGTAATTTTTTTAATAATTGATGTTTTCTCTTGGGAAATATTCTTTTTCATTTCTCATATTGGTTTCAGTTTAAATTATAACACACCACCCTTCTATCAATGATATTTGGAAAAATAATCTCTTTATTTTTAACTATACTAAATAATTCTATTTAATATGGTAATCATATTTTTTTCAAAATAAATTTTAGAAACCGAAAATGTTAATTATAGTGGTAACGTTATAATGTGTTTACTGGGGGTCAATGTAAAAACCTTATTTTTAAATAACCTATTAGTTTTTAAAAACACATTTTATTGAAATATTTATTATTTTTCAACATTTTTGTTCAATAATGACATATTTTGGAGCCGTTGGAATGTGAAAAACATGGTTACACTAAGTCTTTTAAGAAATTTCAAGTGTGTCATTTCCTCCACTTATAATAGGTCGTCCCCTATCCTCTAATCCTCACACTTACTAAAATGATTTTTGTTAAACAATAAGTGACTAAAATGTCATTATTACATCCCATAACACATTCTATAGGCCTTATTTTGATTATTAATCAGTTGAATTAATTAATTAGGTATAATCCAATAAGAGACTCTATGAAGATGTCAAATTACTAAATTTAGGTTTATATTTTATTTCATCATAAAACTACTTAAAATGTTACAAATTTTTTTTAATATAATAGAACCATTATCAAAAAAAAATATTTTTAATTATGCTAATGGAATAAATTATATTTATATCCATTTTTTGCCAATTGGAAAAAAACCTTCAATTGTATGTATGGAGAAACACCACCTCACAATCTGTTGTTATCTTTTTACCATCACTACTGCTCAATGGTGGATATAAAAGTATATTTAATGATTAAATATTACATTTAATATATTATCATAAATAATTATTTACAATATCACAACTATATTCTTATATTCCAAGCTTTTTCGAAAAAAATAGAACTGCTCATATGTACAGTGCTTTACCACCTCATCAACTTATTTGATGTGTTTCTCTCATTTCCATTATACATGGATGGTAATAATGATAGATAAAATTAAAATAACGGATATTTATCACATAATTATACCTTTTTAATTATAATTTCACATATACCTGCTCACATAAAATTTCATAGGGGATATGATAACATCACTCATTTGAAAGACAATCTACTACCTCACGTAGTGATGTGATTAAATTTTCATTAACAATTTAAACGTAATATATATGGAAAATTTTAATTAAGGTATAAAATATATATTAGATCATAATGATTTAATATTGAATTAATATTTATTTTTACTTTTTTTGTTGGATGAAAAAATGGGAGCAATTTTCTTGCATATATACAACCAACAATATCCATGAATGGTGTAATTCATTTTCTATATCTATATTTATTTATTTTTACTATAAATGAAAATATAATGAATATTTATGTATTTTGATCATTATTATAATTATTTATCTCTGGTAACCATGATCACTTTAAAATTAATTTGAATACTCAATCTAGACATACATGAAAAACGAAATAGTTATTAACTGAAATTTAATTTTAACAAGGATCTGTTAAACATAATTGTAATAAAACGACATGATTATAGCATATATGATATGATAAAAATGATTATAGTTATTTAATATATTCATATTATTCTTATTTTAATTATAGTGTAGTTTCAAATGTTTACTAAGGATTTCAACGCAAAAGTTAAGTGATTTTTGTCTCAATTAACCATTTGTCAGACATATGTTATGTTTTTGACCTATATCATTTTATGATAACAATATATTATCCCTTTTAAATTTATTATCTTTAGTACCATTATTTTTTTATATTTAATTTTTCATTTGATCTGATAATTTAATAGGGCCTATGATTCAAAATATAATAATGTGGTGACAGTATGTTGTTACGATCTTTTTGTATATTAGGGTTATTTATGATTATGTTTTCAATGAGGAAATATTATGGTAAAATTCTCATAAAAATCATGAATTTTATTCTAAACTAATTATTCTATTATAATACATGTTTTCCCTTCATTTTTATCTCTTTAAGAACTCATGATTCCAAAATATTAATATTAAGACAATTGAATCTATTTAACTCTTCATTTGAAAAACCATTTTCATTTGTTTTCATGTTTTCTCAAAAAATATTTTCAAAAATATTTTTATTTTCCTAAATTATTGATTATAGTTAATGTATCCATATTTTTTATTTTTATATTATTTTTTAAAAACAATTTTAATGTTATTTTAAAAAACAATTCCAATTTGGATTTTACCATACATGTGAAAGGAATGATTTTTCTAAAATGTTTAAAATTAAGGTAATTTCTTATCATTATGACTAATCAACGATAGAAATATTAAATTAAATATTATATATTTTATTTTCTAATAAAATTATTTTATTACAATTTTGGATGTTTTCTGAATAAAAAACATGGTGCTTTGGTGAAATGGTTAATTTATTCAAATTAATGTTTCGTGTGATCCTTCCAAGAAACTTTATATGAAATATTACATACATTGATTGTAAATATTTTTTATAGGGGATATCATCCATTTATACCATTCTTAATAATTACATGGGTGGTTTATGTTTATGATGAAAAGATTATTATGAATGTTTTTCCTTTCCCATGGGTTATTCTATGATAAAATGTACAAGGAATTCATTTGTATTTATTTGATATGATATAAATAATGTATTATAATATAATGGATCGCATAAATATGGTATTAATTATATGATGGTGTTTAAGTTATAACCAAGGATATTAGTAATGTTATATCTAAACACAATGGTAATATTATAATAAAGGATTGTGGATAAGTTATAACAAAGGATGGATAGGACATATATATCCCTATAATACATTGGTTAATTATGGATAACTCCTAATTTAATTATGTAATGTGTGAACTAGATTTCATTTTGACAATATTATGTGTGGATTTGGTGTCATGTCTACATGTTTATGTGTGTTCTTTATTCTTTGTCCATAATTTTATATACAGACCATATTTTATGTTCATAATGTCATATGTGAACCTTATTTCAGGTCCATATGTTTATGCGAGGGTCTAATTTCATTTTATTATTTTAATTTGTGAAATTGTATTTATTTTGACATGTTCAAACTATTGTAATCTTATTATTATTCCATAATTCTATGTGTAATTCCCATATTATTCTCTCATTGATTATGTACTTTGATTTTATTATGATTCACATCTTAGTAAATAATAATATTTATTCTATGACTCATGTTTTTGATCTATGCTATTTTTTTTATGGTTTTAAAATTTCATTAACATTTCTTGAAACTCCTATAATAATGTTTGGTTAATAACTCCCATATATACACTTATTGGTCATCATAGCTCACCAGTTATTATGTTTCCATTCACAATGTTATAAAGAATTTTATTTTGTATGAGATGTAAAATAAGGCTTCTTGATAAAATGAAATGATTCGGAAAATACATGTCTCGCTTATAGAACATTTTTTGTGTCCGAGTATCCAACGTTACTAGACCTAAATGATTTTAGCAAGGATTATTATGATATATAATGATAATTCATATATTAAGATGTTGTATTATTGTTTGAGAAGTTCGAGTTCATGTAGTTGTTATTAGATCATAGTTTATTTATCCTCTAAAAACTCAAATAATAAAACAATAGAAAAAACACTTACGATAATAAAAATTATTGGATAATATACTACTGTTTTGATAAGGAAGGGATTATGTGGCATACCTAGAAATACATACCTTCCTAGATGCTATAAGTGTACGAACTTTTGTAACAGATGTACACAGGGGAAATATCTCCACACAATGTGTGCCAGGATTGAATTGAGGGTTTCTTTGTACATGATAATGGGCTTTACTGCATACCTTGTTTGAAATTCCCAGAGGATATTATTTATTTAATTCACATATTCTTTACAAACCATTATGATGTTTTTTGATATATAATGACCATTAGTAACAAAGGATAAAAATAAGGTGTCATGGATGGAAATTAATATTTCACGATTTAAAATTTTAATATATTAGATATCATAATAAATATTTTTTTTAACAATTATTATTATTTCTCAGACTATTTTTTATTTTGTAAATAATGGAAGGATCCTAATGGAAACATGGTAGTGATAAATTCCATGGAAAATGAAATCATCATACTCCTATAAAACCATATTTTATGGGAGAAAGAATGAAAAATATCATTTATATTATCACACACCTTTCTTTTATTATGAATCATGTTGAAATTACAAAAAAAATTATGCATCAACATTCTTTTAAATTTTTAATGAGGCAACATACACCTTTTTTGTGGGTCCACTGGTATCGTAATCTTTAAGAAATTGATCAGTTCCACTGAAAAGATATTTTTAATTCACTAATATTCAGATAAATAAAAATTTATGCTTGTTTTCTTGAATTTGGAAGTTGAGGCAGATTAGTAGTGCAGCCATATTAAGAATACATTCCCAAATGAGGTAATATACTTTATGGAATGGGATGAGTTTAAGTGGATATTTTTTATTACGTATTTCCTTTATATTATATGTACGGGGATGAAGAAGTATTTTATTGAGATCAAATATAATATTTATGAATCTATGAGTTCTTATGAAGATAAGTTTACTAGACATTCATGGTATTCTTTTGTTTTATTAATAATCCTTGAAATTATAATTTATTAATTATTTTGTAGACTAAATCCATGTATTTGAATGGAATTTTCTAAAGATATTTTATAATGTAAAAATAAGTCATTCATTATTTGATGTATATAGAAATTGAAATTTGATATTCCCCCTATTAAAATAGTTTTGATAAGAATAGGATGACGAAGTCTAGTGAAAAATCAAATTAATCACAAGGTGAAATGAAATTTTAATATAATACATTCTTAAAATGTGGGGTGAATCACTAAGCTGAAGTTTTTATTGGAATAAGAGGGTGTTATGAGTCTATGATACCATGATAGAATGAAAAATAATGTAGAAGTAATGTTAAGAGTACGGTCAATGAAATCAATGGAGATAGAACTCTATAGAATGGACCACTAACACTCCTATGTTATAAATGACATGAGTTCAGGTATTATGGGAATAATTGTAATAATATAAGGTATAATGATAATGAGAAGATAAAATAACCACTAAAGACAGTAGAAAAGCTGAAATATTGTAGAATTAGCACAAATAAAGTAAATCATTTTTATTAGGGCACTCCATATTAGGTGGTATCAAGTATTATTTTGAAAAAACCTGCTCGATGGAAATATAATTGTTTATTATTCCAGGATATTTGATATGATTCTATGAATCTATTATAACAATATACATAGATTGTGTTATATGAAAAATCACATTCGATATTCTGAATCAATTTGTGAAAATTTGTCAGATCATGGATGTACCTATAGTACTAATGGAAATGTTTTTCGATAAGATAATATATAATTTAAGGAATAATTTTTTAACACATATTTGAAATAATATATGGTTTTATTTTGATATTAGGGAAGTGATTAAGTTATATGAATATTTTTATAATACATTATGTTGATTAAAAATATTGTCACATTTATTATGGAAGTATACATGATCAAATCATTCTAGTAACTAGGATTCAATTTTGGTCATACATAATTTGGAGTATCCATACGGTTTACTATTAGTGGAATTGATTAAGTAGAATTTTGGATTATATTGGAAAATTTTTGCAATAAATATTTTTTTTAGTAAATATCTATATATTGATGGAATAAATTATAGATGTTATAATGATTTTATTACTATAGGAATGATAAATTTTTCATTAATATTTATTACATGTGATAAGAGATGATGTTGAAGTAGATCAAAGCATAACCAATGGATGAATTTTTTTTCGATATAATAGAATATTGATCCATATATATGTTGGACCCTTCGGATTTAATGGTCATATCAGGAATGTTTTTTTTTCTTCACTACTTCCACCAAACCTATCTCAAGTTCATGATGTATTCCATGTATCTCTCTGGAATAATTTCATATTATATCCTTCGCATTTAAGAAATTTAGAGGCAATACCACTGGATTAATAACAATCTCGTTAATTTATGTTTTTTTGAATTTCTATATCACATAGAAAAATTGTATAAAATAGGACCACTCACATGGTTAATTTCTTTGGAGAAATAATCAACTAGATATTATTTCCTCATGGTATAAGCATTTGTAATGCTCAAAGGGCATAACGTGGGTCTATATCTTATTTTTTTGGTTGGTAACATTGATAATGATTCCTCCATTGTCAATAGATACATTTGTGAGGATAACACAACCTCTTCGACTATCACATAATTACTCTATAAATGTAGAATAATAATCAATAATCACATAGATATTTCTCACATTTGGAGGAAGGGTAATGTGTTTCTTGATTTCCATACATCATGGGGAAATCATGAAATTCCAAATACCCTTTTCACTAGAACATTACCCTTACTATGGAGTGTGTGACTCTTTTTTAGGATGATTCCCTGGTGTTCCATTAATTTAAAACCCCTTAACTTTTATGGCCACTCACTTCACTTCAATAAAATCTCAAAACATTGGATGAATGAGTAATATACATCTGAACCAATGGATGTCATGACGTAGAAGTGTCCTCATTTTTTATACCAATGTGATGGAATTTTTAGGTATAAATTAATTTTATGTGGGGTATCATGTAATAGCTAGAGATTTTGTGAAATATATATTTTTAATTAATTATATTTTTCAATATGCCTTGTCACTCACAACTTAGTGTTTTAAAAAACCATGGAAAACTATAAATATTACTATTAAAACATGAATGATATCGCTTTGTCACTAACTTCATGGAATGGATAAAAATAATAAAATTTTAAATGTTCTTCATAATGGTTTTATTTAAAAAAATTATTTTCATTAAAAATAATAAATTTTTAATAATTTATATACATATTATCATAAATAATATTTACAAAAATCATATTTATTAATTTTTATGAAAAAATATTAAATTGAATTAAATTAAAATTTTAGAGAATTCATTTTCAAAAATATCAATTTTTTAATCTGCATTTTAAAATTAGTTCGTAGTTAATTTTTGGATTTTTTTTAAATCGCTATTTATTGGTAAAAGGTGAAAATAGTTGTTTCTATTGAAAACGACATTTTTAAAGAACTTGAAATGAGAATTTTTTTATATTTGTTTGAGAAGTAAAATAAAGTCAAATATGTTGTTATTAATATCTTATAGGTCATTGTCATAAATTTATTATTTAATTTTAATATAATAACATTTAAGAATTCTGATATTATCTCTTTGAAAAACTGCTTTTTAGTCGCATCTCCATGTTTAAATTTAAAACAAATTTTAAAAAATAATTGAATAAAATTATTAAAACTTTATTATATATTATTGAAAAATATATAATAATATATAATAATTTTATCCAAATATGTTTTCAGAATTCATAATAAAAATAGTAAACATAATTTTACGTGATTATGTTTAAAATGGGTGTACTAAGGTTTTTAACTAAATATAAAATGGTAACATGACCAATAAATTTTTTCCGAACCTATTTTTTAATGAAATATTATGATCTAATAAAAACTATTGTTTTGATAATTATCCATTTTTAGGCTTTTGGAATGTGAAAAACTTTAGTACACATTCTTCTTTTCAAAAATTCCAGGTGTCCTCTCCCCGTAATAAAAGGTCAGCCCCTCTATTATTCTCTTCACACTTCCAAAAACCTTTGTATCAAAAAAAAATCATTGTATCTTTCTTAATTACAAAAACAAATCCTAGAGGAATTATTTTTATTATGGAATTCTCTTATGATTTCATTAGGTATAATCACAAAGAGGTTCTCCGAAGGAGGGGTAAAATTATTAAGCATGTGTTTTTGTTTCATTTCATCTTACACCACCTTTAAATAATATTAAAATATGATAATACAAAAAACATAAATATCTACCATATAGTATTATGTAATTATGTTAATTTAATTCCTTATATATATCACCCCTTTCA
Organism: Viscum album; assembly: GCA_963277665.1. NCBI lineage: Eukaryota > Viridiplantae > Streptophyta > Magnoliopsida > Santalales > Viscaceae > Viscum > Viscum album. Next base: position 1,438,045,787 of record OY728133.1, on the reverse strand, counting down.
CAATTGGGGGATGAAAATGTCAATCGTGTGTATGAGAGTCAACCACCTCACAAACCGATGTTAATTATTTTCCATAACAAACACTCATATTTAGATATAATGAAGGATTTAATGATAATATATATATAATATATGGTATTAATATAATTATGGAATTATAATATATCAGCTAATTTCATTCCGTTTGTCCCATTTGAAATCAATTGCATTGCTCGTGTGTACAACAGACTACCACCTCACAAACATATGTGATGTGTTTTTCTCATTTTTATTTTACATGGATGGTAATAAGGATTTTTTAGATGACTATATAATATATTTTTTATTTAATTATAAATATTTAGTTATAATATCACATATATATTCATAAGTTCCATTTTGTATGGGATACAATATAGTCAGAATTGTGTAAGGGTGACTACCCCCACACGAAGTGATGTGATTCGTTATTCAAAATTGATTTTAATAGAATTTAATAAAGATAAATTTCATTAATATATGTTATATTTATTACATAATAATAATTATATATTGTTTAATTAATACTTAATTTTATTCAATTTAATTAGTTGAGAAAATGGGAATACTGTTCATTAGTAAGTATGACCTAGTGTCTCTATGAACTGTGTAATTAATTTTCAATCATTGATTTTAAATTATTATTAAAAATTAAATGTAAGGAATATTTATGATATTAATATCATGTTTAATATTTATTATATGAAATAACTATGACTAAACAAACAGTACTGAGAATACCAAACCAAAACATATATGAAAAATGAAATAATTATTACCCAAAACATGATTTTAATAAGAAATTATTAATAAAAGGGAAATAAAGGTCCATAATTAAATATTATATGCTATTTTACATATGAATATGGGTTTTAATTGATATATAATAACCTTATATTTATTATATAAGAGGTTTTAATGTGTACAAATGAAATCGAAACATAATGTAAGTGGTTTTTTCAATTTTCCTTCATTGAGAAATATGTTACATTATGAACCTATCTCTTTTTAATAGGTCCATATACATCCCCTTTTACATGTAATATCATTATTATTCTTATATTCATGCAATTTAATTTTTAATTTTATATTATGATTAAATTTATCTAACAATTTAATAGTTAACAAAGTTGTAATGGTTTGCAGATACAATCACATTGTTTATGAAAATTATTAATTATTATGATTTAACTTATGAAATATTATTATATGTTTCTTAATAAATTAATAAATGTTATTTTAATCTATTTCTTCCTTGGGAATACATTTTTCCCTTCACTTTTCTATCTTTATATACTCAATTATCTAAAAGAATTTTTTTTAATGAACACCAAATTTATTGTTCTCTTAAGATGAAAACTCATTTTCTTTTATATCCATACTTTATATAAAGTTATTTTATAAATTTTTCAATCTCCCTATATCATTTTATAAAGATTTTTTTTTCATTTTTTCTCTTTTTATAAAAAAAATTGAAATGAATATTTAGGTTTTATTCAAAACCAATTTGTGTTTGGATTTTACCAGAACAATTGTATGGAATATTTTATTTTTCATGTATGATAAGAATATAATTTCCTACCATCATGGCCAATAAATGATTTATATTTTTACTTTATAAGATTAATTGGATGTTTTTAGTGAAAAATATTTCTTATATAAATGTTTCGAGGGATATTTCAATAGAATTTTCCATCAAGTATGACATCATTTTTTTTACTTATGTTTTACGGGGGACATGAAGCAATTATACTGCCCATATTCTTTCTCGATATTGTTTATATTTGTAATGAGAATATGTTTAGGAATTTCAATCCATTCACATGGGTTATGATATAATTAAATGTTTATGAAGCCCATTTTTTCATGGGTTTTGATATTATGAATGTATTATGATATTGTGGAACACTTATTTATGGATTTCCTTTTGTAATAATGGTTAAACTATTAAAATGTTTCATGGTTATGTTATATCCAAGGGAATTTATCAATGTTATAACCAAGTAAGGTGGTTACATTATAACTAGGGATGACAGTTATGTTATATCCAAGATTTGGTGTGACTATATCTCCCTCTAGTTCTTTGGTAATTGATGGATAAATCCTTAGTTAAATATATAATGTCTGAACCTGATTCCTGTTCACATAGTTCTGCACATGCCTCTTTTATCATCTATAAGGTTATGATTTGTCCAACCATCATGTATATATGGTTATGTTTAGAGCTTCATTCATGTCCATAATGTCATTCGTGGATCTGCATTCATGTCCATATATTTATGTGATAGCCTAATTTCATGTCCTTAATTTAAGATGTGAGCCTATATTTATTAAAAGAAATCAATGTTTTAATCTTCTGTATATGATTTACTTCTAGGTATTATTCCAATTTTATTCATTCATGGTTTATTTTTTGTTAGCATTAGGAATCATGTCTTATAAATTACCAAGATTTATTCTCGGACTCATTGTTTTGATTTATGATATTTAGGTTGTCATTTTCAAAAGTTATTATCATATTCTCATAACCTTATGCTCTTGGTATGTTAATAATAACATGATTTCCATTAATAAACATCTCATATCACCATTTCTTATGATTACATTACCCAGGTAGTATATAATAGTATTATGTATAATATTACTATGGAGGGTGCCAGATATGAATAAATATATGGGTGAAGAAAGAGCTTAGTTATAGACCAAATTTTAATGTGTCTTATATTAAAAATTAACTAAAAATAAATTATATTAGCATGGATCATATTTTTATATAATTTTAATTTCAATTTTATGATGTATTTTTTAAGCATTAAAAGTTTAGTTCACTATAACATACCTATCTCCAATTAAAAATTCATCATAAATATTATCTAACTCGTGATTTGTAGTTTGAGGGGTTATATTTTCATTAATGATATATATGGAATATTTTCATAGTGAACGATTAGATATATATATATATATATATATATTAAAACTTTGATGTATATAATTACACAGATGGAATTTAGTATTCACAAAGGAAGATGTTTGGAATAGATCATGGATTATGATTACATAATATATTACAACAGTTGGATAGAAAATAAGGTGGATGATTCTTTGAGTCAGAAATAACATTCTTGTTTAAAAAAATGATTATTAAAATATATACAATACCAATGGAATAATAGAATATAGCTCATGAAGTCATTATGAATGGGGAAATATCTTATCTATATAATGTGAATATTTATCCATCCTTCCTTGTGAGGATTAAGAAGAAACATAAAGAAGATGTGGAATAATATAATAAGGTGATAAATGTTCCTATATTCTCTATTGATTATTCTGGATGATAAATTTTAAGAAAATATTATGCATCCCATCAATATCATCAATTAGGAAGGATTCGTTAGATGAATCTTGCAGAGTATGTATCATGGGACCTGGTATTTCAGTATCTTAAGGATATGAGAAAATTTTTAAGGGGTTGTATAATTATTACACATATCATAAGGGTAATGGTAATACAATGCAATTCAATTTTCTGTTGGACTACCCAAAAATTCAAATGAACATAATGATATTTGTGTTTTAGTTGATCAACTAACAATGTCAGCACACTTCATTTCTGTTAGAGAAAATTTAATCCATTATTATCATTCAATAATATAAATTAATGGATTGGTAAGGTTGTTTATAGTACCACATTTTATTGTATCTAATCAAAATCTATGGTCTACCTAGATATTAATGAAAATTCTTCTGTAATATCTAGATAGGTAGTTGTGTTTAAATACTTTATATCACGCTCAAATAGATATCTTTTTTAGGGAAACATTCATAACCTAGAAGAAATATTGTGATATTTCTATGTGGAATTAAATGTTTTTTGCGATCAACACATTTCATTGGTAGAATTTTCATTTAAAAAAATAATTCACCTGAGTAAATATGTGGCCCATTATGAATCCCTTTACAGAAATATTTGAAAAACTCCAATTTTAGGGTTTGGAGTTTAATATAAAAATATATTGGGACCCATTCAAAAATTTTAATGGTAATGTAATGTTAGTTTTATTCAAAATAACATATGACTATCTCTGATTCAGAAAAAAAAGTTATGACCACAACTGTCACTGTGATCTTAAGTTTAATGGTAGAGAAAATGCACACATAAAAATATCTCCCTCAATGAAGGTAATGAAATTCAAAATTATGTGAAATCTAAGCCATATATATATTTTCCCATTAATATTGTTGATCATATCAAAATGGTAGATTATCAAATGGTGTATCTGCCAAACATATCTCATGTTTACAATGTATTCAAGGTGTAAAAAATAATGATGTATATTCCTGATCATTCCCTTGTACTAAAATCAGATTTCATACCTCTAGATCAGGATCTCTCTTAGGAGGAATAACATGTAGAGATTCTTGATCATAGATATAATGTTATATAGAATAGGACCACTAAACATGTCGATGTTTTATCGAGAAACATTTCATTTAAGTAATGTACATGAAAACCTAAGGATGTTATGTGGTATAAGAATCTTCTGTTTCTTATAACTGAGAGATGTAATTCTTAGGGTGAAATTAATTTTAATAATGGAATAATATAACACCACCTAATTTTATAATATATTACTCTATTAATTTATTTTTTTCACAAATTTTTTTACACACAACACTAAATTTAAACTAAATGTTATAAACTATTGAAATATTATTATTTAATGTGATTTTTAATTCATAAAATTTTTATTCGTGGGTGAGAATAGGACTAAATAAAATTTTAAAAAGTAATAATTTTTACATGTATAAAATGAATTATGTAGTTATAAATTTATGAAAAAATTATTTGAAAGAGAATGCCATGTTTTTTTAGACCTGTTTATATGATCGTAACATGTTTATATGTTATTTATTTAAATTAATCACAATTTGGGAATTTTTTTAAATAAATTAATATATATAATATAATTAATAATTTTTTAAAATAATTATAATGTTTTTATTAAGCCTGTTATTAATTCATGCTCCTCATGGGGTGTGGAAAAAAATAAATATTTTTCTAGTGGAGCATAGTGGCTAGAAAGTATCATATCACATGAGAATCATTTAATTCTATTTACCCACTTATTTTATATATCCAAAAATATTTATTTATTTATTTTAATGATTCTAAGTAAACAATTGACAATATATTTCTATTTATTTTTAATTTTTATAATAATGAAACGTGAAATAAGTATTATAAATTTATATTAAGAAACATATCAAAATAGAATGTTTTAAGAAAGAAAGGACTAAGTCTGGGTTTTGGTTTTTTATTTAATAATTATTTTCCTTTATATGTTCTATTTTAGTTTAATAATGAGAACATGAAATCTAATGTTGGAACTACTATTATTTATTTATAATTTGTGTAATATCATCGAATGCCTAAACACTCCCCATTCTACCTCTTCCTCTAATAAATGTTGATGACACTCTTAGATCTTGGAGGTGTCATCTTGTAGGATCTATCTTTATCAATGTATTCTCAACCACAAAGTAGCTCAAATCTGATGTGTAAATAACTATCCATTGGGGTGAGGAACTAATGATTAAATAAAATTATAGAGATTGATTGAGTTTAATTTCATAGAGGGCATTCACTACAGCAGGGACATTCACCTCACCCATGCATGCTACGCAGTTCTATCTTGAAAAATATAATCATACATTAATAAAAATTTAATAACAACTTCACCTTCACCAAGGCTAAGCCTTGGGGTCAACCTCTCATATCCATGTGTAAAAGAACATAGTAGTGTAAGTGGGAAGAAGGGAAGATGAAGAGATATAAAATAAACAAAGAATAGTTGATGGATAAAATAAAATGGAAGAATGGGGGATGATGAGGGATAGAGAGAAGGAGATATAAGTAAAATAAAAAAATTAATTTAAAAATTAATTTAAAATAATAGTAATAATAATTTTTATTCTTTTTCTTATTATATTTAATAATTTTTTTTTTGAAAAATTTAGAGAAGAAAAAAAATAGAGAATAATTTTAAAATAACAAGGTGATATTAAAAGTAATTATAATAAGAATATTATTACTATTAATATTATTATTATTATTATTATTACTAAATATGAAAATTTTTAAAAAATTAAAATTAAAAGAATAAGATGAATGGTTTGATCAAAATATTAGGAAGAACATTAATATATTAAATAAATTTAAAATTGAAACATCAATTGGTAATAAATAAATTTTAAACTAAAACTAAAATAAAGAAAATAAGAAAATGAAGTAAAATAAATGAGAGAGAGTTTTAGTAGCCTAAATCCATAGTGGGATCCCTCCTCAGGGTCGACTGTTAGTATTGGATTATTTTGAAAGGAGGTGATTACCTACTTTAATATTCTAGAATTTCCCTTCAAAATTTGACACAAGTTATCCCCATTAAATAGAATATTCACACATGGACTCCCTCATGATTGTTTTTAATAAATGTATTTCATGTATCCTTTCCAAATTGTAGAATATTATTCCATGTCTATAGAGAGTTATTTTTGTGGTATTCTGAAAATTTATTCTTCCCATAAAATACTCATTGTATTCCATATATTTTCATTCCAATCAATTAATGCCCTTGAAACTGGTCAATTCACACGTATAATCCTTCATGAATGTTTTTCATAAATTAATTTCATGTATATCCTAAATAGTTTTGCAAATTTTGTCTAACCAATCAATTTCTATGGTCGATTCATAAAAATTTATTATATCTATAATCAATTTTCACATAAATTGGATAGATAATTCAAATTTTATGATCAAAATACCAAAGTGAATGAATCATTCAAAATTATTAATTTAAGAAATTTTCATTTTTTATCCCATATCTATTCTAGAATTAAATTACCAATTATATTAATGAAAATTTAAAATACATCTGTTTTATCATTGAAAATCATGAATAAATCATCATAATTTGAATAAAAAATGAACTTAATTTTACTTTTTCAAATATCCCCACACTTAATGAATGAATGTCCTCAAGAAAAAAATCTTATCAAAAAGTTATTAAGGGAACCAATATTATCAATGTTAAAATTTTTAATGCAATATAATAAAAAAATATCAATGATAAATAAAATGTTCAAATTCCACATAAAATGTCCTTTCAATTTTTCATTTTTTAATAAAACAACCAATCAATTTATTTTACTTTTGTAATTTGGAAAATGGTGGAGCATCATCTTTTATTCATTAAAAATACTTGATTCATTATTATCAAACATGTCAAGTCATGGTTTTACACACATTTTATTATTTTATCCAATGATTCATGATAAAATTATATTAGATTTATTATCATGACATGTGATCATTCTCCTTATTCATAAGATTGTAAAAGAACTACTTTCTTTACTTTTTATAGACAAAAGTCACATAAAATAATGAGGGATTTCGTTAAAGGTTTATATGACTCTAAAGCTTATGTTTGATATGAATTGATGTATGGAATTAAATATCAACGAGGAGGTTTGTCCCTTAATGTATAAAGTTTTATATTCAAGTTTAATGTTTAATGAAATTCCTTCATTCAATTTATATCAACTCCCAACTTCCCCAAATGTCTAATGTAATGATTAGGATTTTCTTAAACATAATTATTAATTCTTATCCTCTCTTGATGTTTATTTATTTTTTATACTTTTTTTATTTTTCAAATAAAATTTCTATTTTTTTATTTAATGTTATTATTAAAATAGACCCCAAATCCACCACTTAACTAAGTATGATACAAATCATAGGTCTAATAATGGTGATTTTTGGTTTATCGAAATCATAATGAATTTTTTAAAAAAAGTTATTCTTTTTTTCATTTTAATTTTTTTATACTCATGAGTGGAAAACAGTAGAGTAAGTTGAAATAATCGACATCCATTTCAAATTCCCACAATAAGCACCCCCACACTATTTCTTTATAATGTAAATCATCTCCTTTACCATGATTCCATTCACCCCCATACTTCAACATCAATATTTCATTAAAAAACTAAGAGGATGGTATGAATATATAATAATGTCTTGAAACCTGTAAATGTATAAAAACAATCTCTTTCAATGGACCTATTGCCAGAATTTTTAAAATTGTGGCTATATGTAGGCTATAGATATAGTTTAACTAAAATTGTTTCTATAAGTATGGTTTATAACCACATCTTTAAAAACCATGGCTATTTTTATCCCACACTTGTGTGGGAGAAAAATTATCAATCATAAAAAATAGACAAAATCTCTATTTGCCTAATTTTTATGCTATCACCAATGGTTATTATAATATATATAACAATTTATATATATAACCTAAGATATATGTGGTATAGTAGTTAGATGTATACATTAAATAGGTGAGGTATATAGAATGAATCTGGCTAGTGACGTATCATTTTGGGGTTATATCCCTGTTTTTCTAAGGCTATAGCCATGGTTTTCAAACGTGGAAATAACACATATGACCACTGTTTATACTATTTCTATTAGGTAACTTCTACGATATAAAATGATGAGACCCATTACCATGGTTTTTAAAACCATTGTAATAGACCAAATATTGCTATGGTTCAAATCATGGAAATAGACAACTTCATTCCACAGTTTAAAAAAATCTAGGTCATAGGTTATGGCGACGTTTTTGGGCCCTACTGTTATGGTTATAAACTATGGTAATATGCCAATATTCTAGTTGTGATGTATTAATCCTAAAAAGTTCATTCATTGTTTGTAAAAGAAAAATAAGGATTAATGTAATGGTTTTTTTTGGATTAGTGGTTATAAAAAGATGCCCTAATAATTTTAAATGTTTTTTTCAATAGTCATTGCTCCGGAAAGTTCAAATTCATGTTCTATTAGGTGGAATGTCCCAATATAACTCCAAAACTATTTTCAATAATATAATTGGAAGTACTTGGTATGAAAATATTCTTATTATTGGGACATATTTATTTTTTAAATAACTTGAGGAATAATTACTACTAACAAATCAATTCACATAAATTAAAGAATGTCCAACACATGAAAAATGGAAGCAAAATTTCATTTACATGAATAAATTAATAACTTCGAATAATTATTCTTCTTTTTATTATATGGTTTTCACTTTAAAATTTTAATTCTCCATTTTACACATTTATTATTATTAACATTTAAATCTAAAACAAGGAATCATATTATTTTTAATATATTCAATTCTCCTTGATTAGTCACATAAGTAATAATTCAAGTGTGGGAACGTAATTTAATCTTTATAGTTAAAAACTTGTTTTGTACCAAAATTTATTGATATTATATGATTATAAAATGTGAACTCAATTTACCATGATGCTTGGTCCTTCCCCTTCACATTCTATGGTTTTGTTCTACTATTATGAGCTAATAAAATTAAACTACCAAAGTAAGCTCAAGGATAATTTTATTAATGATTAATAAGATAAAAGTGATTGGGAATAATAATGAACCAATCAATACGAAATTAAATTTAAATCTATATTATTATAAATTTTTCAATGAAAAATCTTGGTGCAATCGTGAGCCATGAATTATTAAAACCTCTAGAATGGAAGTAATAGTTGTTCTCCTTAATCTTTTCGTGGTTGGATTTTCTTATATTTCAACCACCACATACGATTCCATCATGTTTTTACTTCTTCTTATATATTAAGGAATTATTCATGGATATACTACACTATATACACTTCCTATTCTATGTGGAACAACATTCAATGTAGGGGTAGAATGTACAGTGGAACATCATCCTCTTTGGTTGATATGTATGAATAATTTCGTTCCATATCTAGTGTCTGCTCAAGGTATACTTCATTGAAATAATTGTTAAATGGAGAGTTATAAGGTTATTATTTTTTTCAACATTATAATTTGAAAATTCAATGTCAAATTCTCCAAATTTTATTCAAGGATCATGCATCTTTTGTTCTTCATGAAGAGACTTAGTATCCCTTTATAGAATTCCTCCAATGTATGTTCAATATGATCATGGATCTCTTGGTGTTTCTAAATTGGTGAATTTTTTTTCATCATCTACTGACATGAAAAAATATGATTATGGTAAATCTATAAAATAAAAATAGTAGGCAGTCATATTCAATTTAGTTTCAATGAAATTGGAAGACAAGGAGTTCATAAAAGGGTCAACTCCCTAAATTGGGTTGTCTTTAATATCTTTATAAAATGAATGATTGTTTAACATCCTGGGTAAGTAAAGAATAATACATTTTTCATATTTATTAATATTTGTGAATTAAATATTAATTTTACTTTAATGGGGTTTCTATGTTCGATAGCGTACCCGATACGCAACAACGAGTTTCTTTTAAATATTTCTTTGCACACTAATAATATAAAATTATTATTTTAAATGGTACTTAACTCCTAGATGTTCTATTAGTGAGAATAAAAGAACCTAAATACAATATGATTATACATGTCTGTTAAATGTTTTTAAATTTATCCAATAAAAGTTGGACGCTTAAATTGTGAATGAATCTAATTTTAAGCATAATTTACATTAAAAGGTTGATTTACCACCTTTTAACGGAGAACCATATTTAAATATAGTTTTGGTCATTTATATATGTTCTATAGGACCAAATAAAACCCTTATTTATAATTGGGACATCAAAATTTACTTTCTGTATATTTTTTGAATTTTTCCGATAAAGTTCATTTTTATTAATGAATAGTGAAACTATTGTATTTTAATTCAAAACTATGTTTTAATCTAATCTATTTTTTTGGTTAGATTGCCTTTTTAATTGGTTTTACTGTTACTTAGAATATATTTTTACCATTTAGTCCAATTTTGGTCGTTTGAATTAATTTCAATTTGAAATTGGACATAAATAAGTGTCAATCTTTTAATAGTTGTTATTTCTTAAAAACACTCTATTAATTTTAACAACGGGAATTAATTTTAAAATTAATTAATGAAACTTTTATGTTTTTAATTTTTAGAAATAAATATCATTTCTGAATTTAAAATATCAAATATATCTTCGGCTGAATTTTTGGTATTTTCCTGTAATCTTCAATTTTTGATTAATATTGAAACCACTTAATAGTAGTTAAAAAAACTGGCTCTTTCATTTAATTGAAATTTTACAACTTATGTGAAATTAATTTCAAAAATATAACATAAATGGTTGTTATAATGAAGTAAAATTTGGTTCAATATGATAAAAATAATTTTTGGTGCATAGTAACTTTTGACTTTTATTTACCGTGGTTAAAGGTAAATAGGGTAATTCAAGATAAAAAGAATATAATAATAATTCAAAATTGCTTTAACACTTGTTGAAACCTTATTTTTTGAGTGATTAACGACCATGTTCATCTTTTGGTCAATTTTTGGACCCCATTGAGGAACTTGGGAGTGATAATGACAATTTAGATTAGTTAACTTAAAGTAAAGGAAAAAATGACAAATGAAAATATCATTTAGTAAATTAATATTTAGAAGGATCTATATAAATTATATTTTAGACTATAAATATTAAGTAGAAATATAAAAATATTTCCTACATCATGGAATTTTTTTTTAAAAAATTTTATACATCAATTAAATTATATTATTTATGACACAATAATGATGCAATATTTACCTCATTAATAAATGTTTTAAACAAATATGATTATAATGATATAAATATTATCCAAAACATGTCCAATTCTAATTGAATTATTTTATTTCGAATATTAGTCGTCTTATATGGGACTATAGTTATTTTTGGACCTTTCGAAACTGAATATATGTTTATAATAAAATAATTTTCCACACTTTCCTAAACAACCCCTCCTCTCCCATATAAAAAGAGAACATTTCTATCCAATTCCTCACAACTCTCAATCATTTTGGCTCATCCAAACTCTTCCCAATTAAGCTCCCTACATCCATATCCTCCTCCTAGAAGCCTTACCTTAGGCAGAAGGCACATCAAGAAGTTCTTTGGTTCAAACCAAAGGGAGTTACCCAAATTAAATGCAACAATTTCTCTTAAATTGTTTTCTTTTATTTTACTTATCCAACCCCAAAACTATTTTTATTCCATTATTTTGTAACAAAACCACTATTCTGAATATAGTAGGATGTTCTTATTAGAAGGATTCGAACTACACTTACACACACCTCCATCTAATGGATGAAGAAAATAATGTTTCTGTGGTTGGAAAACTAGCGCCTCACGAAACGATGGTTGTTCGATTATCTCCTACCACCTCGCATGGTGGATATTATGATGGAACTATATTTATATATGATATATATTATGTTTATGTTTTCTTTATTCTTCTTTAATTTCCTTTTATATCATGCCTTCATGGTTTCCATTATGGGTAAACACGATAATCTCATTAGAGGAAGTGCGGACTACCGCCCCCTCAAAGTGATATGACCCATTCATACCATATTTGGTACGTATAAATGATATATTTAATGATATTATATATGATACAATACTTGAAATATAATACTACTATGTATCATTATGTTTTAATTCCATTAAATGTGAAATAGAAATGGAATTAGCATTCATGCGTACGTACGGCTTACCATCTCTATGAACGGTGCATTTCATTTCTTAACTCTAAATGTTATCTACTATTATAAATACATGTATATTCTGGATATATAAGATATATATGATATCTAAATAATGAATATAATTCTGAATATAATAAACCTTTTACCACATGAATAACATGTAATTATAAGAAGTCCATTTTTGACTCAAGTACCGAATATCGACAAAATGAACACTATTGACATAAATATTTACATAATGTTTATAAAATGGTAATAAGAGATATAAAAGGAATAATAAACATGATAATGGTTCTTAAGAAAGTAGAAATTAACTTTAGTTTATTATTCAAGATATTAATGAACAAACGGGTCAAGTCAGACACGAGGCAAGGGACTTCGTCTCAATCTACTTTCATTGAGGCATGCTTTGTTTTAATACACGACTTTATTTTTACGATGTATAAACACCCTTGACTTTTCAAATGGAATATTTTTGTAAGAATCATTTTACTAAACGAAAAAAAGGAATGTTTATTTTAATGTAAGCGGTGACAAAAACCTTTCCGTCGTCGCGAGTATTATTTTATCTTTTTCTTTTTCAACAAGCCGTAATGTTTTTAAAAAGAAAATTAATATCATATACTCTTTTATGTATTTTGGTATTGAAAATGGTTTTGATAATTGATTTGTTAGGTCAATATATTTAGGTGATATATTTTGATTGAAATGTCGAAATGTTTTATTTTCTTTATATTGGTTTTATGTTTTATGATTTTATATTGTCACTTGGACATTTGATGGGTGGTTACATGATAAACCAAACGATGGGTGGTGCCGTGAATACCAGGACGGGTGGTTACATTATAACCTCCAATTCATTGGGTATGTAAGTTAGACATATAGCTATTCCATTTAGTGATATGTGTGGAATTCAACCGTATGGTTATTCCATTTAAGAATCTTTATCTCCCAAGTTACCTTTAAATGTTATGTGTTATTGATTTGGGTTTTATGGTAATATTTTGGTTACAAAAGGGTAAGAAATGATCTTTTATTATGTGAAGAGTATTAAATACTTCATAAAGGTTAAAAGTGATACTTATGATTAAGTATTAATGTTTTACTTGTTGTTTTAAAAAACTAGCAGTTTTCTTCTTTGTGTATCCCTTACAGAGCATTTTATGCACATCCCATGTTTTGAAACGTTTTTCACAGGATATAAAGTAGAATAGGGTCAAGGATGGGATTAAGGAAATGTCATGTCGTCTAAAATAGGGAACTAGGCATGACTCTTTTTTTCAAAGAGGATTATTTTATGAAAAAATGGAAACTGAGTAGAAGTGTTTTATTTTTAATATTTTGCAATGTAATAGTTATGGCATAACTCTCTAACACTGTAACCCTGAAAAGATCCTCATTGTGAATTATTCATTTAATTCAAGACTATGTAATGTTTTAAGTTCAGGTCCTTATAGTTGTTATCAGAGGTCGGTTTAGACAACTTTAGGAGTTAGGGTATTGTTAAATTATTATCCATAAATTAATTTATGTTAATGTTGAAATCATATAGAATTTAAAGATTTCCATGTTGCTTCGCCTATGATATTTCTTTGTTCAAAATAGTTTCTCCCAGAGGAAATCGGGTAGCTATGTTGGGACGACATCAGGATGAAGAAACCCTTCCAAATCAGCAACCTAAGATGGTCAGAATCGGATCTGAACAGTTTTTTGCAGTGATGGATTAGTTGACTCAGGCTATAAATGGTGGTGGTATCCATGCACGAGATCATCTAGATCAACTCCATAAGAACATGTCATTAGTGGATCATTTAATGAGGCAACATCCCCCGTCATTCAGAGGATCATCAGACCATGTCCTAGAAGAAGAGTGGATTAATGCACTGGAAAAGATTTTCGATGTTATGGGTTGTTTAGAACATCAAAATGTTAGTCTCATTGTTTACCATTTTGAAGGTGAATCTGATTAATGGTGGTTGATGGTGAAAAATACCAGGGATAGTGAAGATATTGATACTCTTTATTGGGATAAATTCAAAGGTATGTTTCTAGAGAAATATTTTCCTAAGGTGGTTCTTCTTAGGATGGAAATACAATTCCAAGATTTGAGGCAGGAGGATGACTCATTGGCTGCTTCTGTAGAAAAGTTCACTCGACTTGCAAGGTATGCGCAAAATATTATCTAATATCTTGATAGTAAGATAAATAGATTTTACTCAGGATTGAAGCCATGATATCGAATAGCGTTATCCTCTCGTGAGTTCAAAAGTTATGAAAAACTTGTTTGATGTGTGGATAAGGTGTAAATGGAGTTTTTCGCTGATCAATTATTCTTTGATAAACAAAAGAATAAAAGATCCAATTGACGTGCAAAGGGGAAGAATACATTATATAAGCTTGGAGGTAAGAAAAATATATATCCCTCTTGTAATACGTGTGGTAAAAATCATCCCAATGAATGTTTATCAATGTCTGGAATTTACTTATGGTGTGGTACTGGTGGTCATATTTCTCGTAACTGTAAGGAAGATGATCATGTAGGTAATGAAAATCCATTATTAAGATGTTTTAAGTGTAATAAAATGGGTCATTATGCAAATGAGTGTCTAGAGAAGAACTCAACTGAGGGAAATCAGCCAGACTACAAGCTGAAAGGGGTGGTGAAATCCTTTCCAACTACTTCAGTAGGTGTTGGGCCATCAAATGAAGTTGTATCAGTTACACTATTTTTTGTTACGATTATGCCAATGTGTTGTTTGATTCAGGGTCTGCACACTATTTTCTTTTTGGAGAAGTATTTTAGTAAATTGGGACTTCTATATCACGATATGAATATAGAGCTTAGGGTAAAAACACCTGGAGGAAATATAGAGACCAAAAAGAAAACGTAAGAACATTCTTGTCCTTGTGTGCCAAAAAAACTACCTTAAAACCTTATTGTGTTGACTCTAGTAGAGTTTGATGTTATTTTGGGCATGTATTGGCTTTCTGTTTATCATGCTAAGATTGACTGCAGAGCTAATGAGGTTTGTTTTCAGAATGATTTTCATTTTTATTCAAAAATGAACTGGTGATTTTGATAACATATCAGGAAGCTGAGAAAATAGTAAAAAATGGGAATGAATGTTACCTTGCACATATTTTTGAAAACAAACGAACTGTTCATATTAATGATGTGCCAATGGTAAATGTGTACGTTGATGTTTTTCATGATGAGCTTCATGGTATTATACCTGATCGAGAAGTTGAATTTACTGTTGAATTAGTTCTTAATGCTAATCCAATTTCAAAACCCACTTATCGAATGGATCAAATTGAACTTTTAGAGTTAAAGAAGAAATTGAATGAGACATTATATAAAGGTTTCATTCAACCTAGAACATCACCATGGGGTGCTTGTGTCTTGTTTGTTAAAAATAAAGATGGTTCAATGAGACATTGCATTGATTATAGAGCATTGAATAAAATCACTATTAAAAATAACTATCCTTTGCCTCATATTGATGATTTTTTTTATCTTCTCCAGGGAGATCCGTATTTTTCAAAGATTGATTTGAGGTCAGGGTACCATCAGTTGAAAGTAATGGAAGTAGAAATTCCAAAGACTCTATTTTGTACTAGATATGTCCATTATGAATTTGAAGTTATGAATTTTCGTTTAACCAATGCACCTGTTGTATTCATAGATCTTATGAATTATATTATCCATGAGTTCTTGGATAATTTTTTGGATGTGTTCATTGATGATATTTTGGTTTATTCAAAAATTAAAGAGCAGCATGAAAGTCATTTATGGGTCATCCTTCAGACCCTAAAAGAAAAAAAAGTTATGGAAAATTCAGAAAGTGTGAGTTTTGGTTACAACAAATTCATTTCCGTGGTCACATTGTTTCATAAAATGGAATAACTGATGATCCTTCTAAAACAAAAGTTGTTGAGGAATGGCCAAGACCCACCATTATAACCGAGATCATTAGTTTTCATGGTTTGGTAGGTTATTACAGGAGGTTTGTTGAAAACTTTTCACGGTTATCTAGTCCAATGACTAAGTTAACTCGAAAAGTTGTTAAGTTTATTTGGACAAAAGAGTGTGATGATTGTTTTCAAGAATTGAAAATAAGATTGGTGAATGTTCCAGTTTTGGCACTACCATCCAGAAATGGTGAGTTTGTTATCTACATTGATGCTTCGTTGAATGGACTGGGTAGTGTCCTAATACAGAATAATAAGGTAATTTCTTGTCCTTCACTTCAATTGAAACCCCACGACTGAAATTTCCATACACATGATTTGGAGTTATCTTCTGTTGTTTTTTCTTTCAAAATTTTGAGGAATCATTTGTATGGAGTGAAGTGTGAATTATATACTGATCACAAGAGTTTGAAATATATTCACTCAAAAAATAATTGATCATGAGATATAGGAGATGGTTGGAATTAATCAAGGATAATGATTGAATGATCCTTTATCATCCGAGAAAATAAAATAAAGTGGATGATGCATTAATTCCAAAAAGTAATACTCCATTAACCATGTTACATTTGGAATGAGAAATTTTTGTTTTTGATTTCAAGAACATTGGAATAGAAGTTGTTGATTCAGAAATTTCTTCTGTCTTGTTTCAGGTGTCAGTGAAATAATCTATATTAGACAGAATCAAGTAAGCACAGAAGGAAGACAATGAGTGATAGAAAAAGGTATAATTGGTTCATAAGGGTATGTTATATGATTTTAACATTGATAATGATTGTGTTTTGAAATTTGGGAAGAGATTATGTGTGCCTTGTGATTCACAGTTGAAGAATGATATGTTATGTGAAGCTCATAGTTCTCTGCTTTCAGTTCATCCTGGAAGTACTACGATGTATAGAGATCTTCATGAGTATTACTGGTGGAATGGAATGAAAAGAGATATTTCTGATTTTACTGTGAAGTGTTTGACTTGTCAGCTGGTTAAAGCAGAGCGAAAGTTACCGAAATGAATGATTCAGCCTCTACCGGTGCCAGAGTGGAAATGGGAAAATATATCAATGGACTTTGTTGTTCGATTACCGAAGACATATTGTGGTAATAATGAAATCTGGTTTATTGTTGATCGATTGACTAAATATTCACATTTCCTTCCTATTCAGGTTACATTGTCTCTAGATCAACTTTTTAGATTGTATGTTAATGTGATAGTCAGGTTGTATGGAATTCCCCTCTCGATTTTATTTGATTGTGATCCCATGTATACTTCTATATTTCGGAAAGGCCTTCAGAAGTCATTGGGTACTAAATTAAATTTTAGTACATATTTTCATCCTCAATCAGATGGGCAGTCAGAAAGAACAATTCAGAAATTGGAAGATATGCTATGTTCATGTTATATGGATTACTAGGGAAGCTGGAACCAACATCTTTCTTTGGTTGAATTCTCATATAATAACAGTTTTCATTCTAGTATACAGATGGCTCCATTTGAGGAATTATATGAATATCGTTGTCGAACTCCAGCTTTTTTTGATAATGTAGGTGAAAGGAAGCTGATTCGACCAGAATTGGTAGAATAAATGGTAGAGAAAGTTCAGTTGATTCAGAAGCACATGAGAACATGTCAGAGTAGGTAAAAAAGTTATGCAGATAACCAGAGTAAGGATCTTTCTTTTGAGGTATGTGATCATTTCTTTCTCAATGTTTCTCCATGGAAAAGTGTGATATGTTTTGGATGAAAGGTATGTTGAGTCTAAGGTTCATTGGACCTTATAAAATCCTAGAGAAAGTTGGATCAGTTGCGTACATAGTGGCATTACATCCAATTTTATCACAGGTACATAATTTTTTTCATGTTTCGATGTTGAGAAAGTATATTCCAGATCCATCTCATGTTTTGAGCTTAGAGGTAGCTTAGTTGGAAGAGAATCTATCTTATGAAGAATAAACAGTCCAGATTCTTGACAGTAGAGAGAAAGTGTTTTGGAATAAGGTAATTCACCATTTAAAGATTATTTGGGAAACTGATATGTTTGAAGAGGCAACGTGGGAATCTGAAAATGCTATTAGGGATAAATACCCCCACTTATTTTGATAAGTGAATAAAAATTGTGAGGAAGCAATTTCCAAAATGGGGGAAGGATGTAAAATCCAAGGTAAATAATGAATAAGACATTTTTCATATTTATTAATATTTGTGACATAAAAATTAATTTAAATTTAATGGGGTTTCTATGTTCGATAGCGTACCTGATACATAAGAACTGGTTTCTTTGAAATCTTACGTTGCACACTAAAAATATAAAATTATTATTTTAAATGGTATTTAACTTCTAGCCATTGTATTGGAGAGAATGAAAAAAACTAAATACAATATTATTATACATTTATGTTTAATATTTTTACATTTATCCAATAAAAGTTAGACGCTTAAATTGTGAATGAATCTAATTTTAAGCATAATTTACATTAAAAGGTCGATTTACCACCTTTTAATGGAGAACCCTATTTAAATCTAGTTTTAGTCATATTTATAAGTTCTATATGACCAAATAAAATCCTTCTTTAGAATGGGGACACAAAAATTTACTTTGTGTAAATAATAGGAATTTTGCCGATAAAGTTCATTTTTAAGGAATAGTGAAAATATTGTAAATTAATTCAAAACTGTGATTTAATCTAATTTATTTATATAGTTGGATTGTATTTTTAATTAGTTTTAAAGTATAATTATAATATATGTTTTCCATTCAATCCAATTTTGGTAATTGGAATTAATTTCACATTAAAATTGGACATAAACAAGTGTCAATCTTTTGATCATTATTGTTTCTTTAAAACACGCTATTTGTTTTAACAATGGGATTTAATTTTAAAATTAATTAATGAAAGCTTAATGTTTTTAATTTTTAAAAATAAACATCATTTTTGAATTTGGAATATCAAATATAGATTAGGCTGAATTTTTTGTATTTTTTTGAAAAACTTCAATTTTTGATGAATAGTGAAACCACTTGGTCGTAGTTAAAAAAACTGACTCTTTAATTTAAATGAAATTTTAACTCTTCTGTAAATTAAATTTAAAAAATATTACATACATGGTTGTTATCAAGAAATAAATTGTGGTTCAATAAGATGAAAATAATTTTTGGTGAAAAGTAAATTTTGACTTTTATTTACCGCAATTAAAGATAAATAGGGTAATTCAAGGTAAAAAGAATATTATAATAGGTCAATATTACCATAAAACTTGTCCAAACCTTATTTGTTGTGTCCTTATCTACCATGTACATCTTTGGGTCGATTTGGGGACCCCATTGAGCCACTTGTGAGTGATAATGACAATTTAGATTAATTAAAATAAAGTAAAGGCAAAAATAACAAAAGAAAATATCTTTTATTAAATTAATTTTTAGATAGGGTTATATAAATTATCATTTTGACTATAAATATTCATTAGAAATATAAAACTATTTCCTACATTATTTTATTTTTTTATAATTTTTAGACATCAAATAAATTAAATTATTTATGACACAATAATGATGTAGTATTTACCTCATTAATAAATGATTTTAAAAAATAAGATTATAATGATTAAAATACTATCCAAAACATGTCCAATTCTGATTGGATGATTTTATTTCGAATATGAGTCATCTTATCTTCGAATTTAATTATTTTTTGTCATTTTGAAATAGAATATATTTTTATAATAAAATAATGTTTTCAGAATTTCCTAAAGAGCCCCTTCACTCCCTGATAAAAGAAGACCATTTCTATCCAATTCCTCACACCTCTATATCCTTTTTTCTCATCCAAAATCTTTCCAATTAAGCTCCCTACATTCCTCTCCTCCTCCTAGAAGCCTTACCTTAGGTAGAAGTCTCTTCAAGAAGTCCTTTTGTTCAAACCAAAGGGAGTTACCAAAATTAAAGGTAATGATTTCTCTTAAATTGTTTTCTTTTATTTTACTTCTCCAACCCCAAAACTCTTTTTATTCCTTTCATTTGTAAAAACAAAAGTATCCTCATTATAATAGGATGTTTTTATGAGAAGGATTGGAACTACACTTACACACACCTCCATCAAATCGATGATGAACGTAATGTTTCTGTGGACGTAAAACTAACGCCTCACGAAACGATGATTGTTCGATTATCTCCTACTGCCCATAATGGTGGAAATTATGATGGCACTGCATTTATATATGATATATATTATTTTTATGTATTCATCATGGTTTTTTATTTTCCATTTATAGCATTCCATTATGGTTTCCATTCTGGGTAAACGTGATAATCTCATTAGAGGAAGTGCAGACTACCGCCCCCTCAAAGTGATATGACTAGTTCATACCATACGTGGTACGTATAAAGCACGGATTTAATTATATTATATATGATACAATTTTAGTACCCCCGGGTTTTGGTATGTAACCCTTACTTTATGCTTTAATTTTTTTAAAGTAATGGGTGACGTATGGGAGAATCGGGAGATCTTGGAGTCAAGTTTGAAGCAAAGGGGAAGGCGCACAGTTTGTCAAACCGTGCAGCCAAACCATGCGCATCTGGCTGAAGAGGTCATGGATTTCACATGGTCGGTGCACGGTTAAGGTAAACCATGTGATGAGGCCATGATTGAAGGATGGAGGAGTAATAAGCTTGTGCACGGTTTGTCAAACCATGCGGACTAACCGTGCGGTCACTTAAAGATAGATCCTAAAAATGTTGATCTTACTAGTTTGGCCTTTAATTGCCTTCCTTAAACCTCCTAAGCGGCCCTAACTCAGGATTACTCTTCCTTGAATGTTGGAAGACTCCTCCCAAGCATTCTAGAGGCTATCTAAAGGCTTCTCTTGGCGAATCGAAGCTGGATTCTTAAGGTATGTGATTGTTCTTGATCGGTTTCTTAGATATACAAAGATCTACGTATCCTCTTATCTCATTTTCATAGATCTATGTGCGTTATGGGTATATATAAGGTTTTGGATGCCAAATAGGACAATAAATGGTCTTTTTTGTGTTAGGAGAGGAGATCTAAGGAGGGTTTTTTGAGTTTTGACCCAGTGTTCTGGAGCATTCTTTGTCTATGGCATGGTTTCACCCAATTTGTTGAGGTAGGTGTCTTCACTCTTGATTCCTCTTTCTTATAACATAAAGGCTTAGTTTCAATTTTTTTCTTCATGTAAATGGTTTGTTTATCTGCTGTGAAAGAATGATTGAAACCCCCTTTTTTTCGTAGTAACGTGTAATGGAAATTGTGTGTTTTTTAATGTGGTTGTTGAAGTAAATTTATAAAGGGTGATTTTAAATTGGCTATGGTTTTATTTCTTGAATGAAATTGTTTTCAATAAAAGGGTGATGATTTCTTGAATGGTTTTGAACACACTTGGTTTTGGGTATGGATTTCATGGGTTGTGTTGTGTGTTCATATGCATTGGGATCGATAAGGGAGAGAAGCCCCCCCATCAATAGGTTGGGATGGATTATGTCGTGAAGTACCCCCGTCAAGGTAGTCCAGTATGTGACAGCTTAGTGGAAGGATAACTCACCACTCATGAGTATAGGGAGGTCTAGTTTGCATGCATGGTTGGTTGTGTGGATTAGTGAAATGGAAGGAATGTGCCAAATGGAAATGTGAATGGAATTGGGAACTTTTCTTGATTTATTTTCTTTTGAAAGTTGGGTTTTGTTGGAAAATGGTTTTGACATGGAACTTTTTATATTGTGAACTGTTTTTGGAAATTTTTTATATAAATTGTTTTATATAAATGTGCTAACATGTTTTATCCTAGAGGCATGGGTTGGGAAGTCATTGGGGGAAAACCTACTGAGTTTAATTACTCACACCCTACTTTGGCACGTTGGTGCTTTTGTAGATGTCATGTACCGGGACGTTGGAAAAGGTAAAGTGTCAAATTTTTATAGCACATCTTCGTGATACTTGGTCTGGTTTGTGATGTTGAAGCTTGAAGATTGTGGAGCATGGAGTTGGATTTTTGTGTTGTAGTATTTGATATGTCGTTCCACTGTTTTCTCTGATGTTTGAGTGTGGTTTCCACTGTGGTACTCTTGGTTGGTTTATGATAAAATAAATGGTTTAGTTTTCTTAGATTTTATCTTCCATCATTTAGTTGTTGGTTTGGTTATAGGTGATGGTTCTATGGATGTTCAAAAAGGTTAATTTTTCCCCCACTTTATTGAAAACCTTCTGCATTTATTACCAGCCTTTAGAGCCTTCAGGATTTCTCTTAAGTCTTAGTAATGACTCGTTGTACTCTCAAGCGAATGAGAATTGGCGGGTCATTACAAATGGTATCAGCTTGTTTGGTCCTTGCCTAAAAAGTGATCATTGATATTCTTGATCATCAAGTTGAAATTCATTCATTTATATTCCTTGGGTGTTCATCTTAGACATGAATGGGATTTTTGGAACATGAAATGTATAACATAAAAGGACGTAGCTCACCCGTTTATGTGGAACTTCATGTTACCCAGGTGTTGGATATATATGTGTTTTTTATACACTTCTAGAATGTTGAAAATCACATTTTCATGGGTTTATCAAATGATATGAGACTGGGATTCATTATAGAGGAATGAATTCCCACTATGATTGCATAAATCATTTTGAGAAATGGATTATGATTTGATGCAAAAGCATGATTTCGAAAATTTTACGCACATTTTCCGATGAATGATTTTGAAAGGATAATGGTTGATGTATTTTGAAAATAGTTTGATATTCAAAAGAAAGAAACGATCTATTTTAGAAATGGTTGGAAATTGATTTTGTGATAGTAGTGTAATTGAGATTGAAATTCTAAGCCTTCAGTTGCTAGGAAGTGATACTAATGGCGTGGGTAGTTTGTATAGAAAATGGAACCTGTTAGACATCGTAGAAACCAAATGGTAGAAGCTATGGAGAATGTGGTTGCACCTAAACCACTTGTGAACAAAGAGATTGTTCAGAGTATCGTTCAAGCTTTTTAGGTGGTGGACACGGGGAATCAGAGAGATGAGTCAATTCATGTAGACCATTCCATTCGATTCCAGAAGCAGAATCCACCCATCTTTCAGGGTGATTCTGAACCAGAAAGGTTGGAAGTGTGGCTGAGTAGATTGAATTGTATCTTCAATTTCATCGGCACTACAGTATAACTGAAAGTGAAGTTGGCGAAATATATGTTGGAGGATCTTTCACGACAGTGGTGGGAGCTAGTGGTGTTGGCTAAGGTGGATCGAGGCCTGGGATGAGAGGAATTTGTGGAATTGTTAAATAAACAATTCTATCCTCACACATTCAAGATCCAAAGGATAACTGACTCTTTCAGCCTGAATTATGAAAATCTCTCTTTCACAGAGTATGCGGCTAAATTCATTAATTTTGTATGCTTTGCACCGGATGTTTCTATAAGTGCATCGCTAAAGGCATGCATCTTTGAATCAGTATTACGACAAGAGATTCGTTCGAAGATAGATGTCCTCTATATTACAAATTATATGAAGATGGAAAATAGAGAAACAGTAGCAGAAAGAGAAATATAAGGAGCTTTGGGAGGGGGAAGTATGATGATACCCACGGGAACAGGTGGGAACTCTAATGCCAGGAACAAGCGGAAGAGGGAAACCTACTTCCAAGGTGGGAGTGCAAATCATAATCTGACGGCTGGATTAGTGAATCTTCCTCCACGACCCATGATGAAAGCCGGGTGTTTTTAATGTGGCACGATTGACCACATGAAATGAGAATGTACAGCACCACCAAGAGCATGCCACAATTACAACAGGATGGGTCATCTTCAGTGATATTGTCGCAGTGCTCTGAGGTTGGGTGCACATGACACCTCTCATGTGTCGCAAGAATCCTATGCTTCGACAGGGCGAGGACAGAAAAATCCATCTCGCCCGTAGAACAAAGCCACTTATGGTGATTATAGTAATACCATGACACCTCAGGTAGGGCAATCTCAACAAGTAAATAAGGAGAAAAGTGCAGCAACAAAGAAATTGTATGGAGCGGAACAAGTGATTTTGGATGACCAGTCTAGACTGTCAATGTTGAGAGGTATTATTCTTTTTAATTCTACCATCATGCAAGTGTTGTTCGATTCTAGAGCATCCCATTCATTTTTTGCTTCTCATATTGCTAATTTATTGAACTTAAAACTTGAAGAGAATCCTTCTGTGTTAAAACTGCAAACTCCTCTTAGTGAAAGAGAATGTGAAGACTTCGTGTGTAAAGAATGTGCTATAACAATTGATGGAGATGAGATAAAATGGGACATCTCCATGTTAGATATGGATTTATATGATATAATCCTAGGTATGGATTGGTTGACAACGTTTAAGGCTCACATCGACTATTATGGGAGAACTGTGAGTTTCACGATGGAGCACAAAATCGACCATCTCTTCAGAGGAGATAGGATGGTAAAGAATGGTGCAGAGAGCCTTTTGGAACCAATGGTGGGAATGGTCTCTTACCAATTGGTAGCGTTGACTTTGGAATCATTGGAATAGATCGCGGAAAATAGATTTTCAGCTATGGTGGATCAATTTCTTGATGTTTTTTCTGAAAACATCTCAGGGTTACCACCTGTAAGAGAAGCGGAGTTTAAGATTGATCTATTTTTGGGGACCAGTCCTACCTCACTTAACTATTATAGGATGTCACTAATAGAGTTAAAGGAATTGAAGGTGCAGTTAGAGGAGTTGTAAAGCCAATGTTTTATTTGACCAAGCGTGTCTTCATGGGCAGCAGCAGTTTTGTTTGAATAGAAAGTAGATGGAACTTTGAGGCTATGTGTGGATTATCATAAACATAACCAAGTTTTGATAAGGAATAGTTATCCACTTCCATGCATTGATGACCTTTTTGATCAATTGAGGGGATCTCATTGGTTCTCAAGAATTGACTTACGGTCATGATATCACCAGTTGTGAGTTCGTAAGGAGGATATTCTGGAGACATCCTTCAGAAGTAGATATAGCCACTACGAATATGTAGTCATGCCTTTTGGTCTTACGAATTAGCCAGCAGACTTCAAGGCTTTGATGAATCGGATATTTCAGCTATATCTGGAATATTTTGTTGTGGTGTTTGTGGATGACATATTGGTGTATTCAAGAACAAGTTTTGAGCATGAGCAACACTTGGAGACAATGTTGGAAATCTTGTGGGACCATTAGTTGTTTGAAAAATTTTCAAAGTGTGGTTTTTGGATACATTAAGTATGTTTTCTAGGCCATGTTATTTCTAAGAAAAGTGTTTTAGTGGATCCAGAAAAGATAAAAGGTGATATTTATTGGAAACCGCCAAAGAATGTCTTTAAAATTAAAGGTTTTCTTGGTCTAACTGGTTATTACCGACACTTTGTGCATGACTTATCAAAACTAGCTTCACCCACGAAATCTTTGACAAAGAAAAATAGTGCATTTCAATGACGAAAGAATCTCAGAGATCTTTTCAAGAGTTGAAAATTCAGATTACATCAGCAACCATCTTGATTTTTCCGGAATCAAAACTGTGGTATGTGGTGTATTGTGACGCTTCGGGAATAGGGTTGGGTGGTGTTTTCATGCAAGGAGACCCTGTTGTTGCTTATGGTTGATGGAAGATGATGTTTCATGATAAGAATTACCCAACACATGATTTGGAGTTAGATGTAGTTGTCCATGCCTTAAAGACTTGGCGTCATAATCTCTTCGTTGAGAAGTTCACTGTGTTTATAGATCAGAAAATCATGAAACACATTTTCTCACAATAATATTTGAATCTGAGGAAGAGGAGATGGATGGAGTACCATTAAATGATCAACATTGACATGATGTATACACTGGTAAAGGGAAATTATGTGGTAGATGCATTAAGCATAAATTCATATGCTCAGTTTGCAAAAGAAGCTTCAGAGGAATGGCAGTTGTTGTCAGTCTTAGCCGACATGCATGTTGAATGAGAAAACCAAGGTGATGTTGCGGTTTTCTTTTCATCTAATATTGTTCCTGAACTACTAAAAGTGGTCAAAGAGGCACAAACATCTGATGCGGAATGTCTAATAATGAGTTCAAAACTCAATGTTGGGGAAACCATTGATGACTAAAAACTAGAAGCGGGTTCAGTTTTGTGTTTCACAGATAAGATGGTTGTACCTATATTTGTTCAAGAACAACTCCTTAATGCTTAAAACATTTCAAGATGGTCTGTACATCTAGATTCACAGAAGATATATGAGGCGCTAAAGGCATATTTTTGGTGGAGTGGCATGAAAAGGAAGGTGGTCGAGTTCGTCTTGTGATGCTTAACTTATCAACAGGATAATGCAGAGCATAAAAGACCAGTTGGTAAGATACGGTATTTACCTATCCCAGTGTGGAAATTGGACCATATATAAATGGATTTTGTTACATTTCTTCCATGAACGGTCTGGAAACACGATATCATTTGGGTGATAGTGGATCATCTAACAGAGTCGGCCCATTTCATACTGATTCATGAAACTCATACGGTGGATGATCTTTCAAAAATCTATATACGAGGAGTGGTAATGAGGAATGTTGTACTAGTGACTATCATCTCAAATAGAGATCTGAGGATCACATATTGTTTCTGGAAATCATTACAGCAAGCCCCGGGGACTCAGTTGACGATGAGTATGGCGTGTTATCATTAGACAGATTGGCAATCCGAGCGAACAATACAAATGATGGAAGACATCTTTTAGGCTTCTGTAATGTATTTTGGGGGCTCATGGGAAGAGCAAATTCCTTTAGTGGATTTCTCATATAATAACAATTATCAGGCCTCAATACACATGGCTCTGTTTGAAGCATTGTATGGGTGTCCTTTTTGTTCTCCACTATGCTGGGTGGAAACCGGTGAGACTCCACTAGTTGGGCTGAGCCTTTTCCAAGAAAAAAATGAGAAGATTTAGTTAATTATAAATAGGATGGAGATGGATCAGATTCATAAAAAATCTTATGCGGATCATCTCCATAGACCGTTTTCGTTTGCGTTGAGTGATCATGTCTTTTTGAGAATCTCTCCAAGGCTTGGACATCGTCATTTTGGGAAGCAGGGAAAATTATCTCCTCGATATATAGGCCATATTGAGATACTGGAATGGGTTAGAGAGGTGGTGTATAAATTGGCATTACCACTATGATTTAGTGCAGTGCATAATGTGTTCCATGCAACTCAGTTGAATAAGTATCATCCTGATCCTGACCTTGTGATCAGATGGGATCACGTTGACCTAGAGCCGGATGCTTCATTAGTACATTCCCCAATGCAGATTGTGGATAGGCTGGATAATTTCTTGAGTGTAAAAAGCATCGGCCTAGTGCGGGGTTTGTGGCAACATGGTCAGATTTTGGAAGAGACTTGGGAACGCGAGAAAGAAATGAAGGAGCAGTGGCCAGAACTCTTTCTGTCAAGCAATGGTTTTCTACTTTCTGGGGGCGGAAAGGCCAATGTTGGGGAGAATGTAGTACCCTTGGTTTCCAGTATGTAACCCTTACTTGATTCTTTTCTTCGTATTAAATGTTAGGGGTGGCATATGGGAGAATCGGGAGATCCTGGAGGGAAGTTTGAAGCAAAGGCGAAGGCGCACGGGTGGTGCACGGTTTGTCAAACCGTGCCGCCAAACTGTGCGCGTCTAACTGAGGAGGTAGTGGCTTCCACACGACCAGAGCGCGGTTAAGGGAAACCGTGCGATGAGGTCTTTCATGAAGGATGGCTGAGGCAGAAGCTAATGCATAGTTAGCACACTGTTTGTCAAACCGTGCGGACTAACTGTGCGGTCACTTAAAGATAGATCCTAAAATTGTGGATCTAACTCGTTTTTGCCTTTAATTGCCTTTTTTAAACCTCCTAAGGGGCCCTAACTCAGGATTACTCTCCCTTGAAGTTTTGAAGACTTCTCCCAAGCGTTCCGCAGGCGATCCAAAGGCTTCTCTTGTAGAATCGATGCCGGATTCTTAAGGTATGTGACGGTTCTTGATCGATTTCTTAGATCTACTTACATCTACATATCCTCTTCTCTAGTTTTCTTAGATATACTCTATTTATGGGTAGATCTAAGGGTTTGGATGCCTAATATGGCAAGATTATATCTTTTTGGTGTTATAAGAAGAGACCTATGGAGGGGTTTTGGAGTTTTGACCCGGTGTTCTTGAGCGTTCTCTGTCCCTGGCTTGGTTTCACCCAATATTTTGAGGTAGGTTACTTCAATCTGGATTTCTATTTCTTAGAACATGAAGGATTAGTTTCAATTTATTTCCTTGATTGAAATGGTTTGTTTATCTGCTGTGAAAGAATTGTTGAAACCCATTTTTTAGTAGTAACGGGTGATGAAAATTGTGTGTTTTTGGAATGTGGTTTTTGAAGTAAATTTAAAAAGGGTGATTTTAAATTGGCTACAGTTTTACTGCTTGAATGAAATAGTTTTTAGTAATAGGGTGATTCATTATTTAATGGTTTTTAATACACTTGGTTTTGGGAATGGATTTTATGGGTTGTAGTGTGTGTTCATATGAATTGGGATAGATAAGGGCGAGAAGTACCCCCATTAATAGGTTGGGATGGATAAGGTCGTGAAATACCCCCATCAAGGTAGTCAACAATGTGATGGATTACTGGAAGGATAACTCACCACTCATGAGTATAGGGAGGTCTAGGTTGCATGCATGGTTGGTTGTGTGGATTGGGGAAATGGAACGAATGTGCCAAATTGAAATGTAAATGGAATTGGGAACTTTGCTTGATTCCTTTTCTTGAGAAAGATGGGATTTGTTGGGAAATGGTTTTGACATGGAACTTGTTATATTGTGAACTATTTTTGTAATTTTTTTATATAAATTGTTTTATAAAAATGTGCTAACATGTTTTATCCTGGAGGCATGGGTTGGGAAGTCATCGAGGAAAACCTACTGAGTTTAATTACTCACCCCCTGCTTTAGCACGTTGGTGTTTTTGTAGATGTCATGTATCGGGACGTTGGAAAAGGTAAAGTTTCAAATCTTTAGAGCACATATTCGTGGTATATGGGCTGGTTCGTGATGTTTATGCTTAGAGCTTGTGGAGCATGGAGTTGGGTTGTTGCCTGGTAGTCTTTGAGTTGTCTTTCCACAGTTTACTCTGATGTCTGATTGTGGTTTCCGCTGTGGTACTCTTGTTTGGTTTATGATAAAATAAATGGTTGAGTTTTCTTAGCTTTTATCATGCATAATTTAGTTTTTGGTTTGGTTACATTTGTTTTTTCTATGGATGTTCCAAAAGGATAAATCGTCCCCCACTGGTTTGAAACCCTTCAGCATTTATTGCCAGCCTTTGGCGCCTTGGGGATGTCTCTTAAGGCATAGTAATGAATCGTTTTACTCTCAAGCCAATGAGAATTAGAGGGTCATTACACAATACTATAATTATATTACTACTATGTATCATTATGTTTTAATTCCAATTAATGTGAAATAGAAATGGAAGTAGCGTTCATGCGTATGTAAGGCTTACTGTCTCCATGAACGGTGCATTTATTTCATACCTCTAAATTTTATGTAATATTGTAAATACATTTATATGCTGCATATATATGATATATATAATATATAAATCATGAATATAATTCTGGAAATAATGAACCTTTGACCACATGAACAACATGTAATTATAAGATGTCCATTTTTTACTCTAGTACCAAATATTGAAAAAACGAACACTACTTACTTAAATGATTACATAATGTTTATAACTTGGTAATAAGTGATATAAAATAAATAATAAACTTGAAAAAGGTTCTTAAGAAAGTAAAAATTAACTTTAGTTTATTATTTAGGATATTAAAGAACGAATGGATCAAGTCGGACATGAGGTAAGGGACATTGTCTCAATCTCCTTTCATTGAGGCATGTTTTTTTTAATACATGACTTTATTTTTACGTTGTATAAACACCCTTGAATTTTCAAAGGGAATCTTTTTCTGTGGAGCATTTTATTAAAAGAAAAAAAGGAATGGTTCTTTGAATGTAAGCGGTGACAATGACCTTCCCTCCGCCGTGAGTATTATTTGATCTTTGGCTTCCTCAACAAGCCGTAATGTTTTGAAAAATAAAATAAATGCAATATACTCTTTTATGTATTTTGGTATTGAAAATGGTATTGAAAATGGATTTGTTATGTCAATATATTTAAGTGATATATTTTGATTGAAATGTCGAAATGTTTATTTCCTTTAAATTTTTTTTATATTTTATGATTTTATAATGGTAATTGGACATTTGACGAGTGGTTATGTGATAAACCAAATGACGTGTGGTGCCGTGAATACCAGGATGGGAGGTTACGTTATATCCTCCAATGCATTGGGTATGGAAGTCAACCATATGGATATTCTATTTAGGGATATGTGTGGAAGTCGACTGTATGGTTATTCCATTTAAGTATGTTTATGTCCCATGTTACCTTTATAAGTTATGTGTTCCTGGTTTGGGTTTTATGGTAATCATTTGGTCACAAAATTATAAGCAATGAAATTTTATTCATTGAATAGTATTTAATACTTCATAAAGTTTAAAAGTGATACATATAATTAAGTATTCATGGTTTACTTGTTATTTAGAAAAACTAACAGTTTCCTTCTTTGTGTATCCCTTACTGATCGTTTTAAGCTCATCAAATGTTTTTAAATGTTTCTCACTGGTTATAAATTGGAATATGGTCAAGGATGGGATCTAGGAAAAGTCATTCCATCTAAAACATGGAACTAGACATGACACTTTTTTTCAAAGAGTTTTATTTTATGAAAAAAATGGAATCTGAGTTGAACTGCCTTCATTGTAATATTTTGAAGTGTAATAGTTATGGCCTAACACTCTAAAACTCTAAACCTGAAAAGATCCTCAATGTGAATTATTCATTTAATTCAATATTATATAATGTTTTAAGGTCAGTTCCTTATAGTTTTTCATGGATTTTATCTTTGGTTAATGTATGTAGGTAGTCTAGATCCTCTATTATTTATTCTAATTCCACCACTCGATTGTTTTTCCTCTTCCTATTATTGAGAGAGGTCTTGTTGTTGAGATTCTTCTACTTTATATGTAATAAAAATATCAGGTATTATTTCACTTTCATTAAAAAATTTCATAAATTTTTTATAATTTACATGATTTTCATCCTTTAAATCGTTATAAAATAATAATTCTTCTATCTCTTCAAGAAATGGAAGAATTAGGTGTAATGAATATTTAGGCCCCTCTATCGTTATGTCCATATGTTCTTCAATTTCAAAATTAGTGGTGAAATTTATTCCACCACTGGCTCAAGTTCATATTCGGGTTCAAGGTCAGGTTACTCTATTTGGGCATGAAATAATTCAAATACTCATTCATATTTTCTCATTGTTCTTTCAATATTTTCTCTATGTTTATTCACCTAATATCTATTGCAATATTTTTCTTGTTTTTGTTGTAATTGTTGATGTTTCTCTTCTATTTCACCTATGAGTAATATACCCATTCATAATAATATTAATTCGAATATATCATGGAAAGATATTATTTTTTCAAAATAAATAAAATGAAAATATATGTACAATGTTAAAATA
This sequence comes from Viscum album, assembly GCA_963277665.1. Taxonomy (NCBI): domain Eukaryota; kingdom Viridiplantae; phylum Streptophyta; class Magnoliopsida; order Santalales; family Viscaceae; genus Viscum; species Viscum album. The sequence goes on along the minus strand of OY728133.1, from coordinate 1,438,013,582 downwards.
AAAAAAATGTAAACTATTTATCATCTCTAAGAAATCTATGGAAGTTTTGATGCACACCTATTATGGGGAATGGTAAAAAAGTATTATTCTATTAGTGTAGTACAATGGCAAACCAGGGTCATCTCACTTTAGGAGCCATTTAGTTTATTTAATTAATAAATATAAATCACCTAAACATTTATTTTATTTTTTAATGGATTTGATTACAAAAATTACAAATTTTTTGGATTTTATATTATTTAAAATAATGATGTGTAAAATTAGAATTCTAAACTTACAGTAAGATTAAAATCTAAATAGAATTAATTATTGATGAAAGGACCTAGCCTTTGGTTTCATTTTATATTTAATAATTAATTTCTTTACATATTCATTTTTAATTAGATAATCCAATCATAAAATCTCTTGTGTAAACAAATATTCGTTATTAAGAAATTTTGAAATATCATTGAATTACCAAAAAATATAAATCATATAACTTCCTTTAATCATGGTTGATGAATCTCCTTGGTCTAAGAGGTTCCATATTCTAGGAACCCACTCTATTAATGCATGATCAAAAATTTATTCTTTAAAATAAAATGTGTGAAGAAGTAAACAATGTAGAGAAGGAAAATGATAAAATAAAATAATATATATGTACTGAGTTTCAGGTCATTGGTGGTAGTCACCATATCAGGGAAATTTTCCTTAGTCATGCATGCAACCAAATTATATGTACAAACATAAAATTAAACTATAAGTAAAATAAAATAATACTTTCACCTCCTCCCAAGAAAAACCTAAAAGTCATCCTCCCATTTACATGAGTAATAGATTGGAATGGTTGAAATGGGACGAAGAGAATCGGAAGATAAATCAAATAAAAGAAATAATTTTAGATGAATAAAATAAAAATGGGAGAATAGGGGTGGCGAATACCAGAGAGATATATATATATTAAAAAATGAGAAAATAAATAAAATACGTTATTTATAAATAATGTGCAAATGAAAATAATAAAATTAATAACATTTATTATTAATATTAAATTTATGAAAAAAAATTAAAAAAGAGAAGAATGAAAATGGGAAAATAATTTTAAAATAAGTAAGTGATATTAATAATAATTATAATTCTATTATTATTAATTTAAATATTATTATTACTATCATCATTATTACTAATAAAAATAATAATAAAATTAAAAATAATAAGATGAAATTGTGGAACCAATTTTATATAAAAAATAATGAGTTTATTTACGAAATTATAAATTCAAATTAGAATTTCAATAAAATTAATTGGCAACTAAAACTAATATGAAGAAAAAAAATGAAGAAGATGAAATGTTAGATAGTTTTTGTATCAAGACTACTTGGTGGGATCCCTCATTAGTTCTTAATGATGGTGCTTGATGATTTGGAAGGTTTGTGTTTGACTCCATTTTCAGGCCACAATTTCCCTTCGAAATATGACATGGGGTTTCCCCATTAAATAACATATTCATGCATGGACTCATACATGGATGTTTTTCTTAAATATATTTGTCATAACTCCTCCAAATTTCATCATATTTGGATAGGTATAGAGAGTGTTATGTTCATGTTACACTAATATATTATTTATCCCTAGAAGGCTCTCTATGTTCCACATCGCCAGATTACCATGAATTATTGTCACTGAAAATGGTTGACTCACATGTCGAATACATAATTAATAATTTTCATCAATGTATTTCTTTTCCCTTGACTATATTTCATCTATTTTTTTGGTCTAATCATTAGATATTGTCCCAACATCAAATCTTTTTATATATATATACATTTTTTAAGGCCCATCTTGTGAGTTGGTTAAAGGGTTTCAAATAGTGAATTTAGATATGGGTCCATAAGGGAATGTTATATCCTAGAATGAAAGGAATCATAAAAATTATAATCACATAAATTGTATCAAAAATATAATAGATGTGATCAAAATATCAAGGTGAAAAAAATCTGTCAATATTATGAACTTAATCAATTTTCATATTTTAACACATTTTTATTATATAATTAAAATTTACATTATTAAAAGAAAACTTAAATCCTTGAGTTTTATAAATGAAGAATATGAATAATTCATTATATATAGATTAAAATAATTTCTTAAATTTTTTCCCTCATGGATTTGTATAAATCATCTTTTATGCTAAAAAATCATTTTTCTAAAAATCATTTTTTTCTATTCTAAAAACAAATAATTTTTTTTTCTAAAAAATCAATAGAATTATTCTTTAAAAATTGATAGCATATTTATAAATTACAGATTTTTATTTGTTATGTAGTTCCCTTAAATTTTTTATCTTTATGAATAGTAACCTTGGTAAAAATTTATTACCTTTATAAGGGTAAAATGATTAAAATATGGTTCAAACCCAGAGATAATTTATCAAAATAAACAAAACATATTCCTTTACACTATTGGACATTTCCAGTTCTTCTATGACCATTTATGTCTCAATTATATGTCTATGCAGTTCAATTTATCATTGATTAATATCTTTATACTACTTTATGAAAATAATAAATAAACAATTCCACTCTCCTGATGAAAATATCTACAAATTATTACTTTATAACTAATATGATAATATTAGCTGTAAATATTTATTTTTATGAGAAATTATATTTTATAATGATAATTTTTTTATAATTTTTTTGATTAAATAATTATATACAATTCTTACACCACATGGATATAGTATTAATTCAACTAATAGAAAAATAAATTATATGATTTTAAAAATATTAAAATTAATACCACCTTGGTGAATTATTTTGATCCATGAATTTTTTAGATTAAAAAAATATTAGAGATGTTTTGAAGGATTTTAATTGTGTTACATTTTATTAGGAAATTATCAAATTAAAATTATGTGAAAAAATCGAAAAATTACATTAAATGTATTAAATGATAACACTACATTATATAATTATTTAAAATCAATAATAATATTCAAATAGGAAATTTATAATAATAAATTGACTAATTTTATCATCCCCATATCATATATGATATACTTTTTACAAAATATTTTAAATTATAACCCTTCATTATTAAAAATTCATTAACAAGGTGATGCTTTAAATTGGTTAAATATGGGGATTAACTAACAAATAAGTTTTAAAATGAAACAAAAAACTTGTCTAAATTTCTATGAATGATGATGTTTCTACCAAAAAATCTTTTAAATCAAATATTTTCCCATATGGAAGCATTTTTATTGAGAATTACTAAGTTATATTATATATATTTTTTACTTTCCATGTGTGTTATTTTCGTTTCTTATAAAAGGGAACCCCTTTTATATTTTCTTCAAACCCCATTTTTCTATATATCTTGATCTACCCCTAAAAATACATCCCTAACATCCTATTCCACATTCTATATGTCTTGCTCTTCTTAAAATACCATCCTGAGGTTATTTTTGAGGATAACTAATATAGATTATTCAAAAAAGAGTTTCTCATCTTAACCAAACAACTTACTTTTTACCTATTCATTTAGCTCTTAAAAATATATTTTATTTTAAAAAAATTCCTCATTAAACTTGAATATTATTCTTATTTTTAGGAAACCAGATTTCTCTACCACAATTTTCAATTAAATTAAAAATGATAATATCTCTCGTGAGAATTTGTAGACTACCAACTCCATGAATGGACATGATTCGGTAATAATTTTTACATCACATGACTCATAATTATGATATATTTAAAAAATATAAAATTTATAAAATTTATTCTAAAATATTGATTAATTATTTATGATTCTTTTATTCCATCCATGGAAAACTGAAACAACGTTTATGTGTACGTACGACCTACCGTCTCTATGGATGGTGTAATTTATTTTTCAATGTATAAAACTTATAAATAATTATATATATATATATGATATGATATTTACATTATGATTGTTTTTTTATATTATGAAATAATAGTCAATATAAAATAACATAAATAATAGAACCAAACAATACCTGGGAAATATATCAGTTATCAGTCAAAAAAATTATTTTAATAAATTATATTTTAGTAAATGGGTGACAAATGGTTTTAAGTAAATCACATATGGAATAGTTTATATGATTATATTTATATATTATTAGTATAATAAACAAATATTTATAATTTTTGAGATTTGAAAATGAATTATGGATGTTGGACATGATATAAGGGTTTATTTAACAATATCATCATCATTTGGGATGGTTAATGTTTATGTCTCCACAAGGGGAAACTTTTGATAATTATTTCAATAAATAAATACATTTTCTTTTCCTTTAGTAATTATTCTAAAATTAAATTTTTTTCATTTCATTTTAATCTATTTAATTACTCAAAATGCACAAATATTATTTTTAAGGAAAACTGAAATTATTTTTCTACTCATCCTGGAATTTTTTATCCAATGTCCATATTTTCATTAAAATGATATATTTAATTTATTTACTATTCCATAATTATTTCTAAATAAATTTTTACAAATATTTTAGAATTTATAAAATGGTCTAAAATGAAGCAGTTTTTTTCTAAATGAGGAACTTCATAATTTTTATAGAAAATATAAACAAAATCGTCATTTTAACGTGCACGACATCAACCGAATGTACCACCATCATGAAATACCAATTCATTTATGCTTCCATTAAAATTTTCAATGGTCTATTTAAAATTATAATTATTCCCTAATAGTTTGGATATTTTTATATTTTATTTATTATATTTCTATGTGAAAATGAAATTTTCTCAGGAAATTCCCAATGATATTTTTATGTATTTATTCTATGTCAAATACCATTATTTAGTATTCATCATTATTAAATATATAATCTAAAGATACTCTCCAATATATTTATTCTGATGTTTTATGATCATTTTAATTTGGAAAAGGATTGACATTTTAAATGCTAGTTCTTAAAATATGGGAAGTTAATGATTTAAAGGTATATTGATGAATTTTTATTTTTTATTCATATATTGAGTCTATATGAATTATTAACTGATAGTTCAAGATTATAATTATATATCCCCTTAATTAAATGGTAGGTATCATGAGATAAAATAGGTTTGTTAATTTTAAAATGACATACATATTTTTGTTGATTCATTGAATGAGGCTTCAATAATATATTAACAATGTTTGAAATTACGAATTCCATAATTATGAAATTAGTCGTTGATTCCCATGTGATTATTTTAATATTTATGAATTTTATTTGAATAACATTAAAGAGTATTTTTTATTTGTACAAAATTATTTAATCATCATTTACTCATTCCATAATGTGTATTCCATATAATTTTCCATTTTACACATACACATATATAGTATCTATGATCTCGCCATTCATATATTTTACTTCCCAAGGATTCCATTAAGTTTATTATAATTAATATTAAGGGGTATTTTAGAGGCAATAATGGTGTTCTCAATGACAATTACATGTTTTATTTTTTTCTTTAACGGTAATATGAGATTGAATTATGAATCATTTTTTGAAAGACAATTATCATATTCTGTCCTTCGGGGTATAATCACTTGTATCTAGTACGAATTTAATAATATAACCATTGTATATATACAACTTAGAATTGGATCTTTAAAAATCTTTTGCAACACACTTAATTTTTAAAAGAAACACATTATCTTCGATAATGTCTACAACATTCAAAATTGAACTTGAATAACCCAAAAAAATATATTATTTAAATATAAATTTAAACCTTAAAAATTGATCAAATATATTATAAAATATATAAATTATTTTTATTTATTTCTAAATATGAATATAAAGATAAATTCTAAGAAAATAATCACCCATTTTATTATAAAGACATTATTCATCATAAAAATATGTTTTCTTCGAAAATTTATTTTTTTGGTTTTCATTAGAAAATATTATATTGAATTTCAAGATATTTTTTAAATTTCATTTTCATAAAAACATATTTATTTCTGAAATAAGTATATAAATTTTTTACATTTGCTGAATTTTTTTTATTTTTCATAAAAACATAAATTTTCATTAAATAGTAAAAAATACTGCTTTTTCAAGTACTCTTATTAACATTCATCGAAAATGAACAATAATATTTTTAATTTAGTCCTAAATTAACATAATACTCCTTTATTATTAAATAATATAATTAATTACATCTAAATCAATGTTATACTTAATATTCAAATAAATATAATATTTAGACCTATAATAATTTTTTCTTAAAAACTATTTTGCATTGAAATTTAAGGGTTAACTGTAAAATGATTTATACCAATTTTAGAGATTTAATTTTACAAATTTATTCTATTTTTTCAATTATCATAATTAAAAATGTTCAATATACACGACATAATTTTTTTTCAATAATGAAAAGTAAAAATTTTAAAAATTTATCACAATGATAAAATTCTATTTCAAGAAATTAAGTTTAAAAATAATATCATATAGACTAAAAATTAACCCTAAAACATACATTTATCTAATTTTATGAGTGGATATTTCCAATTTATATTAATTTCACGAATATAAGGATAATTGGTTCCATATTTCATTAATTTTTACCTTTATAATATTTTATGATATGATAGAGAAAAATGTCACTTTCTTCTTTTTAGTAATTATAATTTTTTTTATAAGGACAAAAATAACACATGATATTTATAAATATTCTTTTTAATGATTCATATTTCTTAATCATGTTAATTTATTTCTTATTTATAATTAGAAAATAACTAATACCCCAACCCTGGAAAGACCGTAATTGGTGCATTATTTTTTTACATTTGCATGATTACAAGGAATCAAATCCCAAATGAACAACTAGATTAGCATTATAGTAAATCCATATTACATACATGATACCCAGAATACATTGGTAAATATAAAATAAAAAAATGATACATAATAAAATGAAATAAACAGCATCATTGAAACTAATTCAAGGTATTAATATTCACAACCCATGGAAGGGAATCATAATAAGGGTGAGGTAAAATTCTCAATAAGGGAATTAATTCAGATAAAATAATGAAATAATGTGAATAAATCTTCATGGAAAGTTAGAAAATTAGAACAGTTGAATTTTAATTAATAATCTAATAATTAATTGTAACAAAGGATATTATAACTAATTTAATAATCACAAGGATTAAAAATAACACAATACATAGTTATGGAATTCATAACAACGGATATCTAAAATATACCATTGATGATTCATTCCAATAATAAATAATCTAAAGGCTTAATACCCAGAATCTCATACTGTTCACTATTCATTACAAGAAAATATTATTGTTAAGGCTTCATGTCTGGAATCTAATAAATTGGTAAGGACCCATCCAAACAATATCTATGTTTCCCATGAAACCTACATATTCATTAAGGGGTCATAGTAGGCCCTGTCCGTCTCGTACAAAATATAATGAATTCATCTTATGTAAAATATTCAATTCAATTTATAAAAAATGTTTTTTATCGTAAAATATTAGTTTTGAATAAATAATACAATTTATAAATAATTCCCTAGTGGATGATAATTCCACAAGGGTTTCTTATATTGATGAAATGGAATACTATTTAAAGATAATTATAACATTCTTAAGTAAAGTTATTATTAATCATTACAATGTGTTGCACACCACATTGAAAGAATTGAATAATAATAACCATGAAGGAATAATATTAAATAAAACTTATAATATCATGATAAAAAAGATATTCATTATAAAACATTTCAAAGTTATGTATAAACACCATATGAATTTTAATTGGTGCATAAAAAAGTCTCAATGGAATGGAAATTGAGAGAAAAGCCCTTAATACTTGATAACATTTGAATTATAATCCCTACGAAATAAATATATATATAATAATGTCTATATAAAATTTAGATAAAAAATATTTTTGATTTATTATAACAAAATTGACATTAGATACACTACCCAAAAGAAGTTAATGGGGAATATGACATGTATCTCATGGTTGTAAAATACAAGATGAAAATCACTTACCTTGTGTCTGACTTCTCATGTGTGCCTTTACATTAATTAATAATAAACTTATGTTGATTAATTATTTTATTTTTAATCTTTTTCATATTTACTTTTACATTTACAAAACATAATATAATGTTTTAAACAAATACTTAATCAACTATTTTTACATCAGGTGTTCTAACCATATACAGTTTATGTGTCAAAAAAGACATTGGTCGATCTACATTGTTTAGTGGGGTCATTATATAAACATAACCTGAATAATAATATTATTATAATTATCATAGTTAGAGATATATTATAATTTTAATTATAATAATGAAATATGGTTATTAAAAATGAATAGATGTAACAATCAGATAGATGGTTGGTCATATGTACGCTTGAGTAATGTTCTCATTTTTCAATGAATGTTATGGAATGAATGTAATTAACACTATATATTTAAATAATGATCATTATATCATAAATAATTTTTTTTAGTCATATATACTTATACCTATTATTCTTGTGATGTTAATGGAATCACATCATGTTTAGAAGGCGGTAGTCCACATGTTCGTGACTGACATTATCCCTTTTTAGTGTGCGAAAAGGGTAATAAATACAATGATATATTAAATTTCTATAAATATTATTTTTTAATTAATAACATATATATTTAATTAATTTTTCATATTTTCAATTCAAACCATCTTTTATAAATTCCACATGTAGTGTGAACGAATCACTTCATTTTGAGGAGGCAACCATCCACATTTCCACAATCAATGTTATCTTATCTACACAAAATGGAACGTATAAGGGTATGTGTTATAAAATAATTAAGTAAGAATAAATAAATAATAAATATCATATATATAATATATAAATATTTTTTCTATCATAATTCCCAAACATGATAGGCAAAAAACGAAAACAAAAAATAATTGTTTCATTAGGCGGTAGTTCATCGTACAGATAAACAATATGTTTGTAACCTATTATATTGAAGTGTGTGTGAGTGTAGGTATAAAAAAATAGATTTGAAAAATACTACTATATTTTTGATACTGGTGTTTTTAAATAATAATGTAATAACAAAAATATAGGGTTATAGAATGAAAATAAAAATAAAGATCTTAAGGAATGTTGTTACATCTTCTTTGGGTAACTCCTTTTGGTTTACACCAAAGGGATTCCATGGATTGATATCTTCCCAATGGGATACATATTGTATTTTTTAGGGATTGTAATGTGATACATGGTAATATCTTGGTCAAGCCAAATTTTCTAGAGAGGAGTGAGGAAGTGGGATGGGTGAGTGCCTTTTAAAGATAAGGGAAATGACACACTTGGTATATTTGAATAGAATTATGTGTTCCCAAAGTAATTATTTTTCCCAAAATATCCAAATTGTCTATAATGGAACCTTATATTATTATTTGGTGAAATATATCTATATAATATGTTTTTTAAAATATTATAGGTCATTTTTCCATTAATATTAATTTCTAGACCATCAGTAAGTTTAATATCACCTTAATAAATGTAAATAATTTTAATTAATTACAATAATCATTTTGGTAAAATAACTATGTTTAAAATATTATATATTATAATTTATGATGGTTATATATATTGAATAAATTTTTCAGAATTCTAATCATATAATTGGTATAGATTAATTCAAATTTAATCCCACAGACGGGATGATAATGTGTGGTTGTAATGTAAAATGATCAAATGTTTAAAAAGTTTTTATATTATATTAAAAAGTGAAATTATTTACAATGACTAAAATTAGATTAATATAATAAAATTTAATCTAATTAAACTATATAATTTTTTTAAAATTTAATTTAACCATATCAATAAAATGGATGAAAAATAATTTGGGAATTAAAACTCAGTATTTTTCACTATTTATGAAAAATTAAAACATCGCAGAAATATGCCAAAAATTCACCATAACATTAGGTTTTTGTTCTTTTTTCAAATTTTAATTTTATTTTGGAATTTAATATTTATTAAATAACCAAAAATTAATTTAATTTTTTTTCTCCATGAAAAGGCAGTAATGGTGCAATAATAAAAGTATAATATTTTATACGTAAAATTTCATTTTACATAATAAGACAACAAAGTCAATTTGATTAATATAAATAATATTTAAATTAATAATATATATATATATATATCATACATTAATATCACCCAATAATCGTAATTAATTTAATTTATTAGGATAAAAAATCTCTATGAGCACAAAAATAATAACATATTCCATTATAATTAATCAGTTTTTATATTAATTTCTAATAATTGTATCAAATGAATTAATTTTATATTTTTTTAAACCATTTATTTCCAAAATATTGTTATAAAATTTCATAACTAATAATATTACAACATGGTTATATTTTAATATATTAAATAATTTTTTATAATATATCTTATTCAGTAAAGCATGGTCTTGCGTGTAATGAAAACCATCTGAAGAAAATTGTTGTTACATGGAATTCAAGCTAAATCAATATCAAATTCCTTGAAATATATATCATATATTTAATTTTTTAAAATTATTTAAATTATTTTAATGTCCTTCGTTATTATATTCCATTATGTTTTTGGTGATGTTTGTGAAATACACTATCAAAAATAATGTTATTAATTTAGAATTTAGGGGTGTTACATTCTCCACACATTAATAAAATTACATCCTCATAATTTAAACATGATCTCATTAAATTATTGATTGATATATGAAAATAAACTATTGATTAAAAATCCACGTCTTAAATTGGGTTAAAAACACATTTTGTTAATAATAGAAAAAGGGAAGTAAAATGGTCACATAACTCGCTTCCCTGGTTGGAGAACATTGGTCGGAAATGGAATCACTAATTTGGATAAAAAAAATAACAATCATGTTTTGTTGGAGTTTATATATAATGTGTTCAAATGAATGTTATTGACCACAAAACCATAAACTATAGGTGTGAATAAAGGCCATTGATATCATAAAAAATGATGACAATAATGAAGTATTTGTGTCTCAAAACATATTTTTCCTATTTTGAAGAATTATTTCACTCTATAAAAATATAATTAAATAATGATTATATAAACACAATCTTACCCTATTGTTGTGTTGTGCACTAGTTCTATTTTTTTCAAATATGATGGAGTAATACAACAATATCTAGATCCTTTTCTTAATATCAGATTTAACCATTTTATATGTGGATTATATTTCCAAAATATTATTATCTAATAATATAGAATCATTTATAAGGTAGTTATTAGTAGAAAAATTACCTAATTTGTATCAATCATCTCTTTATCAAAACATCATTATTTAAACAGCAGGACCATTTTTAGGGTTATATATACCCCAGCCATGTGTTTTCCAAAATAAATAAATTTCTACTAATTCACTTTTCTTGGTAATAGTCAACTTATAATCTCAAATTTTTCATGAAAAATTATTTTAGTCCAATAATTATATATTTCATTAATCATATGATGAGAACATCGTCAACACAATAATGTTACAACATATTTCATAGATCCATTTGTAGATGTACATTAATCATTTCACTTCAGTTGTGTCCATAACATATGATTGACGTTGATCACTTATCTTCTTCTCTATTATATTCGATTGGAACACAGATCATACATTTACATAGTTCCCCAAATCCTTATAGTTGAAGAATTAAACATTATAAAACACTTTTTTTCCCTTACAATCATGAGAATATTGACCTTTTTCTCTAAGCATGATGTTAACTCTGTTCCCTTTTAAGTATATAACAAGATTTTTATTCAACAATTATCACATGTTGTAAAATAATTTGTTACCTTTTTCTATTTATCAACATTATTAATTATTTTCCACTTCTTCTCTTGTTTCACCTTGAATCCATAAGACTTAGATAATAATTTATATTTCATGATTTCACATAAAATTATCTCATCAAGTGAATATAAGGTTTCAGACACCAACACCCATAATATAATTGGATTAATTTCTTAAAATAAATTATCAATCTTGTATTATATTTTTTATGAAATATATATCATACAATTATAACCTGGTAAAGGTAGCTTCATACTCCACAACACTTTATTCATCTTATTTATTTAAACTGAGGAGCATTTTCTTCAACTATGTTTATTCATCACGAGGGAATTATTTTTCAAATAATGTTTAAGGATTTACATTCCGTGTGTTGTACTTCTTCATTCTATTTAGTATTATTTATTATAGATAATAATTGATCAAAATATACTTCTAGATAATACACCATAATTGTAGAATTTTCCTTTTTTCTGCATCCCAAAGCCCTATAGATCATCTTTAGATACATAATAATTTATTTAGTTACCATTGGATCAATAGCCCCACAAAATGATGGGGGCCTCTATCATATAAACTGATCCTGCAATAGAGAGTGTCACATTGGATAAGGTTTCCCTTTCTAGTCAAGGTTATAGGTCATAACCAGATTAAGATTCCTTAATATATCAATTAATTTCTTAGTTCTAATACCAGCTATATCAGATTTCATAGAAGGTAAACCTCTATATTGGCCATGAGTATTGGTAAACTTATTCCTTGAATGTGAAATTTCTAAAATAATAGAATATACAATTTTAGATCATAAAATTATGAACATTGTTTAACTAAAAATATGGTGTAATACATACCAAAAACTCAAAAATTTACACATAGATAATATCATAATCATAATCATTGTTTCATTGGGAATATAATTAATTTTAAATCATTCTTAATGGTATTTAAGGAATATGTGAATTATCTTAATTGTTTCCCCTTAGAGTGTCAAACTAGGTGTGAAGTAGGGCTAGCTGTCGTGTACCTGGTCACGTTGACTCAAGCCCAGTATAGGTTGTTGGAGTTGTTTCCCATAATTACATATGTCCCAGAACCAATAACACTTCTAGTATCTAGAAATTAATATATTTTATTGAACACCCACATAATCATTACCTTAAAAATATTCTAGAACGTCATTCTATACATATCCTCAATGTCTATGAAATGGTTATGTTCCTAAAACTTTGTTTCCAAAATCTAGTTTCTAAATTTGCTTCAAATCATCAATTAATACTTAATGTAACACATCAAACACAAAAATACTTTAGTCAACACATTATTTTATTAAATTATTGAGATTAGAAGGAATTAATTCACTATGTACTTATTCATTTAGCAGTTTTAGAAACCTGTATTACATACATGATACCGATAAAACAATGGGATATAGATAATATAAACATGATACATTATAAAATGAACAACATAGAATCCTTAAAACTCATTTAAATGACACAGATTAATAAACTATGGAAAGGAAACATAATAAGGGTTAGATCAAATGATTAGTAAAGCTATGTAAAGTATAATTAATAATGAAACAATGACAATAAATCAATATGAAAAGGTAGAAAATTTAAATGCATGTCATTTAATCAACAATCCCAGAATTACACTAAACCATTTATATTAAAAAAATAGAATAATAACTTGAAATAATAGAAAATAAATACATAATGATGGGATAAATAATAATGGATATCGAAAATATGTCATTAAGGATTCAATCTAATAATCTATTACCTTCAAGGCAATATTCCAAGAATATATTTCTATCAAGGCTTCATGAAGATAATCTAATATTGTCATGGATTTATAATAATAATCTAATAAATGGTTATGGAATCGTCCAAAATCTAATCTATTTTGTCTTATAATACCAATTGATAAATCAAGGGGATATAACGGGCCATGGACATCCCATACAAAATCCAATGCATTCTTCATATGTATAAAGATCAATTTATTTAATAAAATATGTTCCTTTTAAAAAAATATCTATATTGAATAAATAAAATGATTTTTATCAATAATTTCCTCGTGTATTATAATTACCAATGATATTTGTTGATATTAATGAATAGAAATACCATTTAAATATCATTGGAATATTATTGAGGAAAATAATTATTAAAACTTCCAATGTGTCCCATACAACGTTGAAACATTTGAATCATAGTCCCCATGAAAGAATAATAATAAATAATAAATATAATTTCTCTTTAATACATATATTCATTATATAAATTTTCAAAGGGTAGTATATAAACCATATAAAAGTTAATTGGATCATAAAAAAAGAAATAAGAATCAATAGAATGTAAATTGAGATAAGTTCCCTTAATTCTTCGTAACATTTAAATAATTGTCCCCATGAAATAAATAATTTAAATAAAACACTAAATAAAATAATGATAAACCCATTCATGATATAATATATCAAAAAATTTATTAGATAAACCTCAAAAAAAGTAATTTTATAAATATAACATTTATCTTGAATATGTAAAAAGTTAGATAGAAATCCATTACCTTGAGTCATAATAGTCATGTTTGTCTCTATATTCTTGAATAAAAAACATATTTTAATTATTTAATTTTTTTAAACCCATTTTCATGTTTAATATTACTTTTCATTCACTTATAACAATGTTGTAAAAAACTACTTAAAAACCAATGTTTACATCAGGGTTTTTGAACATATTTGATTTATGTGTCAAAAACAACTATAGCAGATCGCAAATGTTCAAATAATTTATTATATAAACATATCCAGAATAATAATTAATAATTTATTGTTATATTTATACAGAAATTATACTTTTATAACCAATAATGAGATATAGTAATAAAAAATGAACAAATGATACAATCAACGACACCATAGGTTGTACCTACACATGAGTAACGCTCCCATTTTTTAGTGATCATTATGAAAATAATTAAAGTAACACTATATATTTCAATAATTATAAATGTATGATAAATACCATGTTATTTATTGATATATACTTATACATAGGATTATTGGGATGCAAAAATAATCACGTCGTATCGAGGATGTGGTAGTCCACATGTCAACGACCGACATTGTCACTTTGTATTATGTGAAAAACATAATAAAGATATTATACGTTATATTTCTATAAAGTTAATTACATCATGAATATCTTATAGAGTTATTTTATCTGACATATTCATAATTAAAACCATTCTTTATTCATTCCATGAATAATTTGACTTAATTATATTTCATTGAGGAGGTAGTAGTCTACACTTCCACAACGATGTTATGATATTTTCAAAAAAAATGAATGTATAAGGGTATGTGTTATAAAATAATTAAATAAGAAAAAAACCCTAATAAATACCATATAAAAAATATATAAATAGAAGTTTCATCAAAATTACCATCCATAAAAGGTGGAAAAGTAAAAAAGATCAATCATTGTCTTGTGATGTGGTAGTTGATCATACACATAAATAGTATGTTATTAACCAATTAGATGGATGTTTGTGTGGGTTTAGGTTAAAACCTTATCATAAAAATTTTCTATTATATGAGTAATATGTTGTTGTTATATAATAATGAAATAAGAATAGTATAGTGCGTGTAGAATAGAAATAAAACTAATGATATTTAGGAAATATGTTTCCACTTATTTTAGTAAATCCAATGGGTTTTTAAAAAGACGATTCCATGGATTGATTTCATTCCAAGGGGAGGCTTCTAGAATGACGAGACTGATGTTGAGGAGATATTTGGGAAGATATTTTTCATAATAACCCTTTTCTTTATTACACATTAATACTTGATTTTTTACACAAGTTTGTGCTTCATACAACCAAGAAGATTAGAATGTATAGTATCATTGGGATTTGGGAATAGTACATAATAGCTTGAAACATGAAATACAATATCTTTATGGAAATATTTCTTGATGTGAACATAAAATTCCATCAAAATTAATACTACATAGGATATCTTTTGGGAAAACATAAGAAACGGGTAAGCTATAAAGCCCAGTAAGGGAATAAAAAATTTATAACATGAATTATATAATAAATGTTATAAAATAGGAATTTCAATAGATAATAAAAGGAATGTTAATAATAAGAAATTATGTATCATGATAATAATATCATTGTAAATATGGAAACATTAAAAACATGCATAATCATGAGTAACTGCTTATTACACATGATGGAATGATTGAATGTTAACCAGCAAGATCATTGCACAACATAGACCATGATTCAAGGATAACCACCATGACCATTGCATATGATATCTCATGAGAATAAAAATTAAAAAATGAATTAGAGTGCTATCTGGGTGTACCCATCATAATCATTTCATTCTCATGATTATGTGTGCCACATAGATCATAAAACATGGATTAATTTAACATTATAATTTATTCAATGATAATGTAATGTTGAATAAATACATTTAAGTCCCTGATAAATACGTATATGTATATAAATGTGAACACTATTGATAGGTAACTTGACTGGTGTTCACTGCACAATTTTTATGGCATAGAAAGTCATGGTGAAAGATCATCTTCATAACAATGTGACCTAAAAATTCATAAAAATGGTTGATTAGAGAAAATTGTTTCTATAATTATTTGGTCATAAAATTTTCAATAATAGGAAAATTTAAAATCATATACCATGATTAGAAATTTAAAAATAGAAGGCATAATTTAGTGAATAAACATGAATTTAGAAAAGAATATCTATGAAATTTCGGCATGGTAACAAAAGTAAATAAAGAATTATTGGAGGATTTATGAGAGTGAAACGAATCTATAATCACCTATACATCAAATAGATAGTAATGGGAATATGTAACATCATATACGAACATATGAAATTGGAATTTATGATGCATAATATAAAATAAGTGCTTGAACGGAAATTACAAGAGATAAATCACTTACATGGGTGTGTGAATCCAAAGGATTGGGAGGGTCTTATTGAATGCATGGGGGTGCCTCAAGAAGACTGTATAGAGTATATGGAGGAGTTTGGTCTAGGTAAAATCAGTTTTAATGGATATAAATATAATCTTGTGTTGGATTATAAAGGAAAGGAGGGGTATTTCTTTTTTAATAATTTTTTTGACTCTATATAAAAATAATATTCAATACCAAAAACCATACCATTGTTTATTCACATGATTTCTAAAAAATGCGAGTTTTCACATTATTTTATAAGTCTTTGGGATAAAGATAATAAAATAATTCTCTTTCATATGTGGACCTGAGTCACACTCTCAAAGAAATGATTTTATAATCTTAAAACATTTTATAAGTCATGGAGGATTCATAATGGCTTTACAAAATAAATAAAACAAAAATAAAATCCATATATTTAAGATTTAAAATATATATGTTTTAAATAATACCTTTTATTATATTTGTTAAATCCCTATTTGGCCATTATGATTTCATGAAATACACCGAATATTTATACAATATTTAATTTTTTTCCAAAACATAAATTGCCTCATAAGATTATGAAAAATTTACTATTAGATAATTTTTATGACCTGATTCGAAAAAACAATTTTTTATCTAAATAATTTTCTAATTCTGCGAATTTTCACTTTTTTTAAAAAAAACTTACATTTATTGAAAATGGTTGGCTTTTTAACAATTACAGTTTTTAAACCCAAGTAATAATTACATTTGACATCATTAAAATTCGATTCTAATTAATATTCATTAAATTTTATTTAATAATAATATTTTATCAAATTATTTTTTATTTAAAAAATAAATCAATTCATCAAATTATATTTCTTCAACTAATATTAAAAATTACCAAAAATTACTATTTGTGAATTAACAACATTTACAAAGTATAAATAATTTAAAGAAAATAAATTTATTATTTTATACAAAATAATTTATATATTTATATTTCTAGGGGATTGATACATATCCCTTTAATAAATGAGAATACTCACTAATAGTAGGGTGAATGGTGATTGGGATTTCATGGGTAATTCGGCGAACATGGTTTGGTCCATGATCTTGATGAGTTGGAACTTCTCACGTAACTAGTTTCTCTCATGAATATGTAATTGGATATCGGCATGGGCTTGGTATAGAGAAACTCCTAGAAATTCTAACTCCCTCTACACCTCTGATAGATGTGATTCATTGGTTATGGTTCTATTGGTTGAGTCCATCACTTCCTTTGTCTATTTTAAATAGATTTGTTAAAACCCTATATTATTACTAGTAATGTGACTACTGTTCAATGGTTATATTATCAATGGTATATATCCATAAGAAAAATTAAAATCTAATTGGATATAATAAAATAAAAAAAGGGCTTGTTTTTTCTATAATCATGTTTTATAATCAGAAATCTGGGTGAATCAAAAGGGGGATTTAGTTTATAATAGTACGGGTTGTTGTAATCTTCCCCCCTTTAAAAATTTCCATCTCAATTTTTTTTCCCACACTAAAATAGATGAGGGTAACTCTACATCACCACCTCCTCCAATTCACATGATGCTTATTCAAACATGTGGAATTTCAAAAACAGTTTGATGATGGGAATTGACATATTTCATAGAAATGTTTCTCTAAGATCTAAGTACTTCCCCTTTTCTTATTCAAAGTAAAGATCATTCCCCAATGGTACCACCTCTTTATTGAGGTCATTTGTGGGGTTTGGAATTTATTTTCTCCTGAGAAATACATGGAATGAATCATCTACATGAGTTATGTTCGGTGGTAGTATTAATAGATATGCCACTTTTCTGATGTTATCAAGGATCTCAAAAGGGATGATGTACCTTGGACTAAGATTTCCCTTCTTAGAAAATATCATTACTTTATTCTAGGATGATATGTTTAAGAATAACATGTATACAACATCAAAATCTAGTTCCCTTTGATGATTTTCAATATATCTATTCTATCAAATCTGTTCGTCCTTGATATGATGCACAATGGTCTTAACCTTCTCCACCATTTACACAACCATTTTAGGACCTAGAAGTTTTCATTCCTCAACGTCATCCCAACGTTTCTGTGTTCAACACCTCTTCCCATAAATGGGTTTTATAGGGAGAAATTTGGATGATCAATTTGAAACTATTGTTGTAAGATATCTCAACCCTAGGAAGATATTGTTCCATCTACCTTTGAAGTCCATATAACATGCTCGTAACATGTATTCCAATATATGAATAGTCTACCTAAACTAGAAATCATTTTGAGAATGATAGGATGTACTAAAATTCATCTCATTATTTAGATCATGTTGGAGACTTTTCTATAACATAGGCGTACATCCTAGATCTCTATCCGAAATAATCGATAATGGTACATCATATCTACTTAACACATATATGATGTATATACATCCAAGTTGATATTGTGAGAAATTAAATTTAATAGTAATGATGTGTGATGTTTTATAAGATGATCCATCCATTAGATGTCTTTAGAAGACCTATGACAATGTCTATGGTGTTTTTTTCATTTACATGTTGTTATGGGTAATTGGTTCATCATTCCCTTAGACTTGTACCTTTCTTTTTTCACATGATGACATACCAAGAACTTTTTTGTATATTCAATGAACTCTTTTTTTAGATTTTCCCGCCAATACTACTCATAGATATCTCAATTCATATTTTAGTTTCTCAGGTTAATTGAAAAAGTCTAACAATGTAAATCATCCAATATATCCTTCCTTAATATAGGATTTAATATAACACATTGTCTTGAACCAAATCTCACAATTCCTTATTAATTAACTTTGATCTCTGAGGATTTTAAATTTCTTATGCTTCCACTTCCTTTTGAATTCCTATATTAACTTTATCAACATCCTTTATCCTTTCAAAAAGGGACAGTTGATAAATAATTTCTGAAAGGATTGATGATATTCGATTATTTATGATTCCAATTTCAATCTTCTTAAAATCCATATAGATCATATACTTCTCAATTCCCATCAATGATAGAATTCATGGGTAGTTTCTTCTTAGAGCATCATCCACGTTATTTTATTTACCATGATGGTAGTGGATTGAGAGGTCATAACCCATGATGATCTATATCCATTCTCATTGGTTCATATTATGTTATTTCAGTGTGAATATATATTTTGGGCTCTATTCATATAAATACATACCATAATTCTCCCCATAGAGACAGCGGTGTCAGATTTTCAATGTAAAGATCTCATATTCCAACTCTAGGTCATGTGTTGGATAGTTTTTCTCTTGAATTTTTTACTTCCTTGAGTCATAAGAAATGAATGGTTCATTCTTTATTAACACACAACCTAATACCTTTTTCGAGGAATCACTAATAATTATGAAAAGTTCTAGACTTTTAGGATTTGTGGGCACACGGCCCATGAAAAGCCTCTTTCTCAAATCAGTGATTATTTATTGACATTCATCATTCCAATAAAACATGACTCACAGTTGAGTTATCATTATAGGAGGGTTTGAAAATCATGGGAAATTTCCCTAAAATCAGTGATAATATCTAGAAAACACATGTAAGATAAATATATCTGCAAGAGATGTTGGCCTTGCCTTTCTTTAAATTTATTTTTCCATTGATGGACCCATAGATATACAATTTCATGAGATGATATTCTCTAATAATGAGACTACCTTCAACAAAAACTCACACATTTTTACTTTGTATATAGCTTATCCTTTCGTAAGGTCTTTATCAAAGTTCTCAAATGCACTCTCTTCTCGTCCTTGGTTTGGGTGTATATTAGAATATCATCTATAATGAATACCAAAAAATTTTGAGGTAATATCTAAAAACTCTTTTCATTATGTTCATGAATATTTTTTGAGGATTACTAAGTCTAAATGTCATTACTATGAACTCATAGTGCTCATAATGTTTATGATAATAAGTCTTGGTTATATAATCATTCTTTAATATAACTAGGTAATATCCCGACCATAGATCCAACATGGATCAGAATTATAATCTTGGTAGATGATTGAAAAATTCATCAATTTTTGGAAATATATACTTTTCTTTTATTATCATCTTGTTTAGATCACGATAATCAAGGAAAAGGTGGATTGACCCATATTTCTTCATGACGAATTGGACTAGTTTACCCCATGGTGAAGCATATTGGTGTATAAAACTTTTATGTAGATTCTATTTTAGTTGATTTTTTAGGTCATCATGTTCCAAAATAGCCATCATCTATGGAGTCTTGGATATTATAAATTCCATAGGTATAATCTTGGGTGAAAATTCGACATCTTAGCTAGGAGGAAGACCATGAAATTCTTTTAGAAAAACATCATTGTATTCCCTCACAATATATATGTCCCGGAGGATGGTTATTTTATTGGACACTATAATTTGAGAAAGATGTTATTTCTCAAAGTGTAGTAATATACATTCTTGAGATAATGGTGCTAAATACGATTCATTCAACTCTTTAGACTTGTATATAATTATTGTTCTATTTTATATATGGAAAGTGATTTACATCACAAAAAAAATTTCACTTGGATCTATATAAAGAATGAATATCTAAGACCATAATTGCATAAAATTACACAAAATGTAGTATGATAAGGTTCTCTCAGAATTTAAGCCCATGAATTATGATAGGGTATGAGTTATATATTTGGGATGCAATAATTTCTCGGATTTCATTTTTCACCAATATCACTGCATCAATGTTTCATTTGGTTTTTGGATAGTTCTAAAAAACTTTTATTATATAAAATAATTCACAGAACCATAGAGAAAGATTATATTTTCTATTATTGAAGTAATAACTAGCATACTTATCACCACATCATTGTCGGGTTTCACCTTGGTAGTAGTGATGGAGAAATTTCTCATTTGCAACCTTGGAGAATGTTGTTTGCCTCAAAAAACCCTTGTTTTATGGCATTTACTCACAAAGTTCCCTATGTCCTTGAAGGTAATGAAATTGAAAATGCGCTAATGGTTGGCTAGAGCATTCCTTTCCTTCATCACATTCACTTATTTCTCATGTCTTCATTTTCTAGCTTGGGGTCTTACCTTCACTAACCTAATTAATTTCCTTGTTCCCATTAGGTGATTTCTACTGTGCTTCTTTCTAATACCTAGATAAGTGTGATGATAAAATTTCATGTCATGTTCAGATTTCCCTATTAGACTTCTAGTATTAAACTCCAGATTCTGCTTCTTATACCCATGATACCCTTGAGATTCACCAATATTCATTTTTACTTTTAGGGTACATTAGATAATTTCTTAATAGCTATCAAAGTCACAGATCGCTAAAGGTTTTAATATATTTGAATTTATCCCAGCAATGAAGTGTTTAAATATAAAATTGGGGGTAAATACAAAATTGGATGTATATAATGCATGTCCTATGAATTTTTCAACATATTCCCCAAAAAATCATCATCTTTCTACTTTAGTTCAAGGAAATGACTCTAAATTTTAATATGAAGACTTCGATGAAAATATTTATTGAGAAAAGTTTTCCAAAATTCCTTCCAATCTATTACTTTGATCTCCTCCTTATGCTTCATATTATTTATCAATTTCCACCATTGATCATCTTATCCATTCATATGAAAGACTCTAAGAAGATCATTATATTATTTTGAACATTTAATGACGGGGAATATCTTATCAATGGAGTTTATCACTTGTTCTGTGATTAAGTGATCAGATGATACATTGAAATTAAGAGAAAAGTATCACTTGGAACTTTCAATTTTATGTTTTTCTATTTTATAGTGGTTTGGCCACTCCACATGATACAGGTTTTTATTCAAAACTTGAGTTAAATAATTGAGTATTGTGCAAAAATATTTCAATTTCTGATCCCATTGGGTTTGACATCTCATTGGGGAAGTAATCACATTGCCCTCACATCGGCTGTAAACCCGATTCCTTCTATTTCTATCAATTGTCTAGAATAAAATGAAAATTGAGGATGAGTATACAAAATAATTAAACACATAAAGGGGAATCTAGTGGTATTAATGGGATAACATATAAATTATATCTATCACCTTAACATAGTAGTTTGAAGGCTTCAATCTATGTTATTCTTAATCTATTTCCTAATTTATATTTTTATGGAATTTTCTTTGTTCTCTAATAATTTTTTGTAATGACATTATGAATTTACCAATGCATATCCCCTATGAATTTCAAAACAGGTGAGACGTAAGGCTGGTTTCTATGGGCCAAATAACCTTGAGTCTAGCCCAAAATATCATGTTAGTGTATTTATTCCATAGTACATATGTTCCAGAAGCATGTCCACATATAATATCTAGATTGAAATGTATTTTATTAGTAAACAAATAAATATATACTAAAAAAATTAGGGATATTTTTGTATAATTATTATTATCAATAATTATTTTTCTAGATTTTTCTAATCCTAATCTCAAATATAACTAAACATTTCCTCTCATACCAACTATAATATCCCTTTTCTTTATTACACGTTAACACTTCATTTAATATATAAGTGATTTATTAATAAAACCATGAATACTAGAATGTATTGTGTATTTGGGATTTAGGAACAATATATAACAACTTAAAACATGAAAAACAATTGTTATTTAAAACTTCCGTGATGGGATCTTAAACTCCTCCAAACATAAAATTACATGAGATATCATAGGGAAAAATACATTAAACATGTAACATATAAATTCTAATAAGGGAATAAAAATGGAATAACATAAAAATAGATAATACAAGATAGACAATAGTCATTTTAGTGGTCATAGGTAGAACATGAATGAAAAGGCATGATATTTAATGATAATCATAACGTGGGAAATGTGGTAACAACAAACATCTTGACATTAGTGTGAGTCATGGATCATTACACATGGGGGAGCATGATTAATGTTTAACCAACAAGACTATATCACAGGGAGGTTCATGAGAAAAGGCATACCCCAATGACCTTTGTATTGGAAATATCATGAGACTAAAATATATCCAATGAATTGGTGCGCTATCTAGTTTCACCCGTTATAATCATTTCACTCTCATGTGTGTTCCACATTGATCATACAACATGGATTCATACAATGTCATAATTTATTCCACATTAAAGAATGATTAATAAATACATTTAATTCTCTAATAAATAATTATGTGGCAATAAATTTGAACACCCTTGATGGGAATTAGATACATTTTTAACTACATAATTGTTTGGTCATGGAATGTCATGGTGAAATTTAAAAAGAATAATGACATTATGTAAAAAAATCATAAAAATGGTTATGGAGAAAGAAATGGGTATCTAATTGTTTTTTCATCATATAGGTAGTAATAAGGACATGTAAAATCATATTCCAACATTAATAATTTGGTAATATAATGAATAAGGTGATTAAAAAATGAATATTGAAAAGAATCTTAATAAAATTTCAACATAGTAAAATGGTTAAAAAAATGATCATGGTGGTCTTAATGAGAGTGAAAGTAATATCTCATAATGTATACATAAAATGTACAACAATGGGAATATATAACATCATTTCCCATTATATGAAAATTTAATTTAATATGAAAAATATAAAAAACATTTCTTGAATTGAAATCAGAAGAGGAAAATCCCTTACTTGACATTGTGACTCCAAAAGATTAGTAGGGGCTTCATGAAATCGTGGGGGTAAAATTTTAGGACCCTAAGGAGTATAGGGAAGTATTTCTTCATTATAGAAGGATTTTGAGTGAAGACAAATGTGATCTTGTGTTGGTTTATATATAATGGGGGTCTTTATTATTTATGTTTTGGATTCTAAAAAATATATTCAAAAGCACAAACTATAAAAATGTTTTTTACTTTTATTTCTAGAAAATGGAGATGTTTTAAATTATTTTATAAGTCCAAGGGATGAATATAATAAAATAATTTCATTTATTATGTGGTGGTGAGTCACACTCTCAATGAAATGATTTTAAATTCATAAAATATATTATATGTCTGGGATGATCCATAATGGATTTACAAAATAAATAAAATTTTATTAAAATCACAATCATAAAAATGAAAAACATATATTTGGTCTAGGATACTTTTTATTATATTTATTACATCACTATATTGAAATTATAATTTCATTAAACACATCATTTATTTATATGATATTTTATTTTTACCCAAAAATAAACTATCTCAGATAATTATGAATAATTCACTGTTACATAATTTTGAAATATTTAATCCAAAAAATATTATTCTTACAGAAATGATTTTCTAACTATATGAATTTTCCCTTTTAAAATATAAATAAATATTTATTATAAATGTAGGCTTTTTGATAATAACTATTTTGAAACCCCAATAAAAATTACATTATAATTCCTAAAACATATATGATCATTTATGTTTGATGAAAATTTCTCTAATAATAAAATAAAAATAAAATATTTTTTATTTAAAATAACTATTATTTTAATAAAAATATTTTATTAATTGAATTTAAATATTTTCTAGAAATACTATTTATGATTTAAAAATAATTTACAAATTTACTATAATTAGAATAAAATATATTCATTATTTTATAAAAAATAATTAACATATTTCTATGGTGTTGATACATATCCCTTTAATACATCATCATACACCCTTAGAGTGCGGTGTGTAATGTTGGGGCTATCTTGGGGCCGTTTGGTGAACATGGTTTGGGTCATGACCTCGATGAGCTGGAAAATCTTCCATATATGGGTTTTCTCATTCTTCAGTTATTTGAACTCTATATAGGCTTGGTCTAAGTGAAATCCCATAAATTCTATTTCCCTTGGAAGCTCCAATAAATGGGATTCATAGGGTATGATCTTACAGGTTGAGTCCATCACTTCATTTGTCTATGTAGAGTGGAATTTTTAAAAACATTATTATACTAGTCATTTGATCACTATGAAATTAATATATTATCCATGTTATAGATACTTACCAGTCATTAAAATCCTATAGGATATAATAAAACAAAATAAGTGCATGTTTTTTCAATAACCATATTATACATTAAGACATTTAATTAAATCAAAAGAATAATTTTATTTATAAATGTTCAGGTCATTACATTGGTTGAGAAAAATTGGCATGATATGTGTTAGGAAGTGCAAGGGGTGATTTCCCTTTTATAGTGGAGAGAAAGGACACACATGAAATTTTTGAAAAGAATTGTGTGTTCCCAAAGTATTTTGAATTCTCAAAGTGTCAAAATAAAAAATTCTGAAACCTTATAGGATTATTAGACGAAATATTTCCTTCTGAAAGGTTTTGGACAAATTTATACATTATTTTTTCACATAATGTTAAGGTTTTGTATCCTGTTAGGCTAAATTTTACCTTAATCAGTAAATTCATTTTAATTACATTCAGTAATCATTTTTGACAAAATAATTAGTTTAATTTATTTGATATTATAAATTATTTTGACTCCAAATATGGAATCAATTTTTCAAAATTCCAGTCACCTAATTGGTTGGAATTAATTTAAATTTATTCTTGTATAAGGGACGAAATTTTGTGTTTTTAAAGTAAAAACGTTTATGAAATTTACAATGTTTTTATATTTCATATCAATGAAAACATATTCAAATAAAAAACATAAGATTAATTGATAATTAATTAATCAAATTATTCATTAAAAACTTTTAAAAACATAATTTATCCATATAAATAAGTTAGAGTAAAATGATGTTTTGAATTAAACTTCATTACTATTCACTATTCATTAACAATAAAACATCATAGGAAAATATGAAAAAATCACCATAACCTAATTTTTATGTTCATAATTCAATGAATAAATATATTTTTTAATATAAAATTTGTAAATGTTAAAAATATTGGATTAAAAAATAATCTCCGTTAATAGTTGGTAAATGTGCCATAATAAAAATATTGTATTTTTTGTGTAAAATTGTTTTTTTATCTCAAACATAAAAAACTATTAGATGAATATAAAAAATATTTTATTTAATATATAATATAAATATATTACATTAATATTACTCAATAATATTAATTACATTAATTTATTAACATAAAATAGCTTTGGGATCATAAAAATATTAATATTTTTTATATTAAATAATCTTTCATATTAATTTAAAATTAATTTGTAACCAGTGATTTCATTATATATTTCCATAACCATACATTTTGATAAGTTGGTTAACCCTTTTTAAAACTACTAATTTAATATCTAGGTTATATCTTATTATATTAAATAATATTTTAATAATATATTGTAATTATTTAAAACTATGAATTGTGTGTAATGTAAGACATTGGAAGAAACTCATTGTCGTATGTGACCCTCGCTACCTCTATGTCACGTTCATTTAAATATATATATTATATTTATTTTATTTAAAATATAAAATATACTATAAAGTCTTGGTGTATTATATACACTTATGCGGTTGGGGATGTGTGTGATACATGCTAACAAATACAATGTTTTTTAATTAGAATTTTGGGTTGTTACAAAATAATTATTGCAATTCATATCCAACATTAACACAATATTTATTCAATTAATTGAAGAACTAAATAACTAAATTTAAAACTATTAATAGTTATATAAATATATGAATTTATATTTTTCAAGATTTTTGAAGATAAATGTAACATTTTAGTGATGATTGATATGATTGTATTCATATTTCATTCTGTTATGTTGTTTTTAATGTAAAAATAATGGAATAGTAAGGAAAATAACATTAATGATATTTTATAAGATATAATAGTTTATTAAAAGTTATTAAATTATGAATATCCTTTATCTTGCCATGTTATTGGGATACAGTTGAAAATATCAACCATGTTCCATTTATTAGCCATTTTTATTATTACAGTAAATCTATTGACTCTAAAATAGAAAAAACAATCTTATCAATGTAATTCATAAAAAAGGATAATGTGGGCTAAAATAAATGGATAATGTTATCTAACTAATATAAACATGAGAATTTTTTTATATGATCTGATTCTAGCTCATTCACAAATTATATTTTAATTATATCAGTTTTGGAGGATTTTCATCATTGAATTAATATATATTAATTTAATATTCTATGAAATTCTATTAGTTCCCCTCCCACCACTAATAATAGGGAACCACCTCTTGCCTCTTTTTAACACATGAAAATCATTTTAGATTTTCCAATACCTCCTAAAATATGTTACATACTTCCCTTCCCATGTCTTAGAAGAATTTTTTATTAAGAAACCCTATTATGAAGGCTTTTGGTATACCCTAAAGATGTTGTCGGAATAAAAGGAGTAGTTCTTAACCATGTGTTTTTTATTTATTCATCCACATATTACAAATATTATTCACCCATGATTATGTAATAACTTCATTACATCATCTATATTGGTAATGTTTTATGTTTATTTCAGACAATATATTTCTCTTCTTTTTAGTCAAATGGTTAAGGAAACTATTTTTCATGTGTTCGGAAGACTATCCCATCACGAACCAATGTAATTAATATTCCATCACCAAAAATCATGGATAATTTTTGTAATAGATAATCTGTTTATATATATAATATTAATTAAGTGTTTATAATTTTGAAATTTTAATATATCAAATAATTTCTTACTGTTCCATTTATTTGAAATTGATAATATTATTTGTTTGTATGTGTGGATTAAAATCTATCCATGTTGATTTCATTTGTATTTCGTATCCACATAACTATATTTAAATATATATATATATATGATTATAATATTAAATTCATTTTATTATGATAAAAATAGAAATATAAAATAATACTTCTTTTCATTCCATCATTATCAATGAGAAAATGAAATGTTAATCATTGACACATATAGCTCACTATCTCCATGATTGTAATTTAGTTCATTAGTAACATAAATATTTTTTTGTTGGTTTAAAAAATATAAATTATTTTTATAAATACTAATTATGTCATTTTTATTATTCAATATATTATTTAACAATGAAATATTTTTCCATATTCAACTACCAAATTCATTTCGGATATATAAACTGAAAATCGTCAAAATATTTGTTGTAAACATTTTTGATTATGTAATTAAATATAAAGGGTAAACAATTAAATAATAAAAATAATAAAACTAAAAAGGTTACTAATCGGGTAAATAATTAAACAAATTGTATTTTTGTATTATAGAAAATATATCTGACTATTCGGACCTTAGGTAAGTTGATTTATAGATCAATTTATATTAATTGGATTAAAACAATTATTAATTGATTATATTATTATAATATTATGTATACATTTTTTTTGTATTTTTTATTTCAGATTTTTATATTTTCAGATTTATATTTTTTAAACATTATCAATCCATTGATAAATTTATAATTCTGTGATGTGGTCTATGAAATTGATTTCATCTTAATTATCATTCCATTGAAAAAAAATTCTTGTGTGAACCTATTTAATTTTATGTTTTTTATATAATACCTGTAATATACATTTAACATGAATACCAATTTATTCAGGATGATTAATACTTCGATTAATTATTATTCTTTAAATGGTTTAGAATTTATAAGTTTCTAAATAGGTAAGACATAATTTTACAATCTCAATTTTTTAGGATTCATTTTTTACGGAATCTTATAATAAATCTATCATAAAGTCAATATATTTTCATATCCGATAAAGTTTTAAGGTTTTTTAAAATTTTATTCAAATATATCCTCTATTTGGAACAGGAATCCAGAAAATAATTTTTTAAAATAAAATATAATTATAATTCACTTTTGATAGATTACATTTCCCTTCAATGTCTATAATTGTCAAAATTTATTTATAAAAGTAATTTAAAATTTATTCAATTATTTCTATCTTAATTTTTAGGTTTTAATTTTATTTTTAATTGTTTTGAACATAATAAATATAATGTGTTTTTGAAGGATCATTTTCATCATTCATTACAAAAAATTTAAAAATAATTTTTTCGTTCATATATGACATGAACATATTTTCTATACCCTATTACCTTATACACTATTTAGATTATTACAAATGATTTCAATTATATTAAAAATAAATGGCTTAATGAGAACTTGTTTTAAATTTAATTCTTCTAATTTCTTCTGATGTTTTAAAAAAAAGTATTTTACTTAAAAATCTAATTAAAAATGTGGTCATATCTCATATCTTAACTATTTTTTTGGTCATTAACTTTCTATTGATACATTAACATTATTTGGATAATTAGAAATTAAATTAATCATATGTATTCATATTCTTTCCATCATAGATATGATTATTTCATAAAATGATATATCATTTCTGAATACAATGTTTTATTATGAAAGGTATTTTATTACCTGAAGAGAACCATAGTAAATCTGTATTAAATTCTCAAAAAAATACATATTGGTTAAGAATATTTTTTTTAAACTAAATATATGAGTAATTTAGTAGAAATGTTGACTTTTGGGGCCTAAAATTATATATCCCCCCAATGCATCAATTGGTTACTTGAGAAAAATCAATTTCCCAAATGAAATGGGATTCTAGTGTATACATAACCATCATATAAAGTGTCTTTGAATATGGATTTGAGGATATAGATATCATCATGTCTGAGATCATGAAATATATTATTATAGATTCCATTCACTGATAATTTAGTAATTATTATCAATGAGATTATTGCATTGATATTATCCTTGGATTCATTTCAGGATCAAATTACAGATTAAATGGAATGTTTTTTTAGTTATTTACATAGAAATATCGATTATGCTTAATTAATTCTAATATAAATTCCATTATATGTAGCCCTTACTGATCATATGATCTCACCATTAATTGTTTTCCTTTCTTAGAGATGTGAAGAAAGCATTTTTGAATGTGATAAAGGATGTGGAATCTTTTCATTAATTATGATTTATAAATTATGATTTCATATTTAGTGTGTGGGAAAATATGTATATAGTATATAAATAATAATAACATATTTATTCATTTAGGATATGATTTTTTATATCTGTTAAAATTTTAATAATGTGACCACTTGCTCTAGGCTACCTATTTTAGGGTCTTTAATGTTGGTATTAGGGAATGTTTAGTAGAAAACTTTTGATCCCGATTTTTTAAAATTTAAAATAAGTAAGATAACCCTATAGCTGAATTTGAAGATAAATATATATAGGATAAAATACTAAAGTATATGGAAGATATAGATTAAGTGGTTTTTTAAGTTATACAAACCTACATCTTGTGGATGTGTTTTTTATACAAATTAATCTATTGTAATGACACCAAAAAATTCTAATATATCTTGACCATATTCCTAGAAGACAATTAGTGTCCCATTATAATGATCCTGGTTTGACTATCTCAAGAGATATTCCTAGGATAAATCAAATTTTATTTCAGAATCATTTTGATGGATTGGAACAAATTTAAATAATGAATTCCATATGATAAACATAATGTGTGTTATATTTAGAAGAAGGTTTCATGATATTTACATCCTATAAATGACTATGAAGATTCCCACTTTGATTATTGTTTATCATACAAAGTTTTTTTGTTTTATTCAGTAGGTGGAAAGATAATAAATCATGTTAACACTAAATGTGATGGATATTGTGGTGATTATTAGAAACCTAATTCGATTATATGCAAATAGAAATATATTGTGATTATAAATAAAACATTATAATAATATATTATTGAAAACCTGCCATTTAACAAACTCTAAGGCCCACAAAAAAATATAAGTATGGAGTTTGTTGAGAGATCATATAATAAAGACTGTGGAGGTATAAAGAATCAATTTCCTTCATGTCATAAATGTTAAAAGTGACACCATTGGGTCTGTCTCAATCGAATGGGTTGACTGGTTTTTTGTATAAATAATACATAGATTAATAAATTTCTAGGGAGTTTTATATCTAATTTTTCACAAACAAGGTCATTATAAGAGTTAGTTCTCTAATATGAAGGATTACTCTATTTAAAAGGAGGGACTTATGCCATGAAAATCATTGACGTGGATGGATGTAGGTTTTCATGTATCGGGTATTCATAATTATGTTGAAGATTTGTTTCACCCATTATATTTTTGTTATATGAGTAATGAAACATATAAGTATTTTTTAGAAAATTATTTCTAAAAGAATTGAAAATATATGTTGAATGGTATTGGTGGAGTAGAAAATTTATTTCAGGTATGTTGTTACCCAAAATGGCCTAAAGGAATTCATTTTTATTGAGTTTTGATAACCCCCCTTTCAAGGTATGAGGGGGAACCCTTACAAGGCTCGTAAGCTTAGAGATTACATGGCCCATTGGATTAAGAGATATTGCATGACCCAAAATTCATAGTGAATTCAACAGGACTATAACTTTAACTAATTTCCCCTCCCCAGCATCTTAATTGTGAAGGTATATCTCCAACTTCACATGGTTATTCAGATAATATTCACGTGTAATAATATGCTGGTCCTGATAGTGTTTTCATACCCTCTCATTATTCCAAATCTGTTGGTTCTACTCTGGTGAGTTTTCATGATATGAATCCTCCACTAGGGATACTCTATTATATAAAGTCTATATAGGGAAACTGCATTGATCGTGTGTACTGAAGGCCTTGAGGTGTCCAGAAGGCCTTAATGGTGGCCTGAAGGCCTTAATGGTGGCCTCAAAGCCTTAATGACCCTATATTATGGGTGGCCCAAAGGCCTTAATAACTCCAAGCCCAAATGAATTTCCCAAAGTTAATAGTTCTGGCTCCAACAGCTCCTACTACCGTACCCATATAGTACCTACTACAGAACTTCTATAATACCCTAAATTATTCCTCCACCTGGTTTCAAACCTGGGTCTCATTGATTCACTTAGAGATACCACACCAACTGGGCTGAGGATTATGCTCTTAATGTATGTAGTAATTTTATAAAAAATATAAAATTGTTGGAAAGGTAATCTTTAATAATTACCTGATGTTTATGTTATAATGTCTAGTAGAGTTAATGATAATGTAAACTAGGTAATATTCATGACCTTGATATTCATTATTGAATGGTTGAAAACTAATTTCTAACAACGTTCATTGCATTTTCATGTTGATGGAATATATTTTATAATCTATGATTTTATTTAATGAATAAGGAAATAAATTATTTTGGAAATAATTATATTTTAATTGATGTTTTTTTATTTAGCTATTAAAATATTTTATATGTCCTGTTAAGAGATAATTTATAATGTTCGGGGGGATAATTTTAAGTGTATTTTTAAAAAAAATTCCTTATTATAAAATTTTTGAAATTCATATTTTTTTCATACTTATTTCAGTTGGGTTTTAATGATAAATACTTATGGAATGGATTAAGATGATCTTTGGGTGTTACTATTGAGTTTTTAGAGATTAATGAAAAATATTTGATAATTTTTGTTACCCATTTTGGATTTAGTGTACATTTAGAGGAATGTTGAATGAATTGTAACCATTTTTGGATCTAATGATCTGTTAAAGGTATATTTTATTTATAATGCATAAAAATTTCCTCTTCGATATTTATTTATTAGTGTAATAAATTGAGTAAAAGTAAATCAATGTATTACTACCAGATGACACATTTATATTCAAATTAAAATATTTCAAGTATGTACATTTTTTGAGTTCTATATATTAATAGTAAAATATTACCTCAACATTAGGAAAAATATATTCAACTAAAAAAATTATATATTCTCTTTCATTTTTTACAAATAAATGGCCTTTTAACCCATCACAAATTTTAGGATTTGGGGTCGTCACTTTCCCATATCCATGTTTTCTATCTATATCTATTAGTCCATAAGAATTATTTAACTTCTCCATGAATATAAATTCAACTTTTATTAATTTTTTCTTATTTTGAAACAAATATTTTTGTTATTCTAGATGACCATTTTATTTCCCTTTGATTATTTTTAAGGTGATACCTTTTAAAAAAATTTACAATTGATATTTTAGACAAAATAATTTTCAATGTAAACTCCTTGATTTATAATAAAATGTTCAAATTTTAATTATACAATTTATTTTAATGAGGATATAATGAATCACCATGAGATTTTATAATAATATTTTTATGTTTGATAGTGTATTCAACAAGAAAAATTGAGCTTAAATTGCTAGTGAAATATATTAAATAAATATTATTATTATAATGAAGCATTGATGAAATATGTTATTATATTTATATATATATAAATTTCACATTAAATTAAAATATTTTGCCAAATTCTAAATAAATAATCAATCAATTATTAATAAAGTAAATTTATTCTTGAAATTATGTTTTCCTTAAAAATGGATTTTATTTCTTTTTAAGAGAAAAATTTACAATTAATTTCTCGAACATCAACAAAATTATGTTTTAAAAAAATATTTTTTTAATCCATAATATGAAAATTTTCAAAGAGTGAAATTTTGGAATTTTTCGAATATATTCATTTTTCTATGAATAGTAAAAAATTCCAATTTCTCAAAAACCATCATTATTTTCATTGAAATAACCCCAATAAAATTTTTAATTTGATCATAAATTAATATAATTCACCATTTGTTAAAATTAATATAACTAAATATATATGAAAAAAGTTATTGTTCTTAGTATAATATACTTTTATAGTTAAAAGTTATTTCTTTCAAAAAAGATGTATTGTTCGTCACACTTTGTGATATAATTTTAAACATAATACTTGAAATTTTTAAAGATTGATGTTTCTAAAAAACATTTAATATTTTGAATCATTGTAAATAATAACATTTAATAATTTTGACTTAATGATTTTCATAATAAATAGTGAAAATTGTGAAAAACAATTCATCATGGTAAAAGGGTAAATATGTTAATTATGCTTACCCATAAAATTATAACTACTAAAAATAGACTCTAAAACATTCCTTTTTCATTTATGATTAGTAGATCTCAGAAATTTAATTCCATGTCTTGAATATTTGGCCTTTCGGGTCTATATATTTGTATTTTTACCATTATAATATTTCAGTTAACGAGAGGAAGGAAAATGTCACCAATTCTACTTTAAAACAACATTATGTAATTACTATTAAAAAAGATCTTATTTTACATTAAAAATAACAATTTGAAAAATGAAGAACAATAGTACAAGAAATACGCAATAGAAACAACAAAAATTCCACCTCATCATCAATTGAAGTTGAAATTCAAAATCAAAACCGGAAAACCAGATCTTCCCCCAATAGTAATTACGCCTAACATAGGCTAAAACTTCTCAACCACCAACTTTTGATGAATTTAACATCATCCAGATCTATTTAAGAACATGTTCCACCTTGCCTCCTTCAAATAGTGTCGTTCGAACCCCATATTCCTCCCCCTTTCTCCATCCTGTGCAGCGGTGTTGCATCTTTTCTCATATTAAAAATTGTTGTTTCCCCTACTTCATCC
Source organism: Viscum album (assembly GCA_963277665.1). Lineage (NCBI taxonomy): Eukaryota > Viridiplantae > Streptophyta > Magnoliopsida > Santalales > Viscaceae > Viscum > Viscum album. The sequence goes on along the minus strand of OY728133.1, from coordinate 1,437,978,186 downwards.
CACCTATAGAAGCCCTCCATGAAATTATCCTTCCCTACTCGAACCCCAAGAAGTCCTTCACACCGCCTCACCTCTAGTGTCAACACCACCACAGAGCTGGTCACCACCGTTTTCCTTCGATGATCTAATATTTCCCCTTCTCTCCATGCAAACCCCCCCTCTTATTCTCCTCTTCTATTTTTTATTCTATTTATATTTTATATATTATAAAAAATTACAATAATAATAACTAAAATATTTATATAATAATATTAAGAATATAGTTATAACAATTGTAATAATTATAATAATAATGATATAATTATTTTATTTATGTAAAAAATTAAATGTAATAAATATTATTATTGAATAAATAGTAAAATATATATTAAATTATAAATTATAACATTTTTAATTATAGTTCATCACATATTTGTTTTTATAATTAAATCAATTATATTATTTCCTCTTATAAATTTAATTGTAATTATATAAATATTTTAATATATTTTAATATTATATTTTAATAATTAATAATTTAGTATGAAATTATTTTCTTCTTCGGTTTAAAGATAATATAAAATATATTTTTATATAGAATTTTTTTATAAATTAATTTATTTATTGCTACTTTTTTTATAGGTGGATATCATGGTTTATGGTGGGGACTTTAATTCTGTAAGGGGAATTCCAACAACGGAGAGAGTCGAGGGGAATTGCATTGTTAAAATGTCTTGCAAAGGACAGGAAAGATATCGGTGAGAATCGAGAGACTTCCATGGAGTATTGGGGGGAGTGGATCCCTCAACACTTCACTACTTCAATACTTTAATAAATGATATGTGACATTTTTAATCATTCACTCTTCACTTCCACATCCTAGTGCATCAAATCATAGAGTAGATCGTACCATCCACCCTCATGATTCCCAATGAGGGGAATCAAGAAAACTTCATCCTCACTATTGTGCAGCAGCCATAAGAGATTCAAAGATCCTCTAGATCGAGCCTAGAGAGATATCCATTTTTTCATTGCTTTTATTTCCTTCATATTTATTTGACATGTACTCTTTAATGTTAACATAAATTATAATTTTGATTCCAACCATGATCTCTAGCTGATATCCCTTGGGGGAATTAGCTAGCCTATTAGATCTGTTTTTCCTGGTTTATAAACTCAACTTCTATTGTATGTCTCTCTCTCTCACTCTTCGGAAAGTGATTTATTTTAGAAAATCAAGTATCAATGAAAACTGAACTTTATTGTATTTAAGTTATAACTATTTTTAATCTATGGATTTCCACTAAAAATTGAATCAAACTCAGGGGAGAGAGAGAGAGATTCACCGATTTCAAATGAAAATTGTAAGTGAGAGAATTTTGGATTACTCGTTATTTAATCAAATAAACTTTATATTTTAAAAACATCATAGATTAATTATTCACATGTTTACCTGAAGAAAAATTTGGCCAACTAATTTCAATCAGATCCAAATCATTCTATTTATGTGAACGAACAAGGGAAATCATATTAATGTCGGCCTATGATTTTCCCCTCTCCATCATATTGATGGATCAAAATTGTTTTCACAGATTTTATACAATAATTTTTTACTTATTTTCATGCCTAATATTTCACATTAATTATCACTTTAAGACACAAATAATAACTTACTTCGTTTTCCCACCATCACAACAATTATTTTTAATTTTTTTGTTTTTTTTGTTTTTTTTGTTTTTTTTTGTTTTTTCTCATTTTTTGGGTCATAAATAACATAATAAATCATTCCATATGGTTTAAACCTATCTTACTATTATAACAGGTTAAATATTAGTTATTTTGAATTCATATTCGTATGCTCTCAACGACAAATGGTGTCACCTTCCATTTATTTACATATAATAATGGCGTTTGTGTGTATGTTGGGATTAACATCTCCATGAAACGATTTTGTTAATTTTTTATAACTTCATCAGATGACTATTTTATATAAGTGTATAATATAATTATTATGTTATAATGATTATTTCGGTAAGGTAAGATAATTCTTATGTTCTATTAATCATGATCCTTAAAAAATATAAATGTTACTCATGTATATATATGACCTACAGTCTCCTTGATTATTAAATCTTATATTATTCATAAACATATTTCATAGTTGATTTCAAAAATTATAGTTTATGAATTAAAATTTTAATAATTTCATGATTATTAATATATATATGAAGAAATAATGACTACATTTACAATAGTCTAACTACCTTTTCATTTTGGACATATGAAATGAATATCACCAAAATATCAAATGTGAACCAAATTGATTAATAAATAGAAATATCATGTTACTAATTGAAATAATAATAATAATAAAATTGATAAATATTCTTAATAATTTAAATAATTATCATTATTTTATTATCCATAAAGATAGATAATGTATGTGAATATTTAGAATTAAGGAATGTAGTTTTATAGGTTAATTTCTTTTAATTGGGTTAAAACAGTTCATCATTGATTATATTATGAAAATATTATTTGTGAATGAATTTTTTTTAATGATTAATTTGAACTTTTATTTGGGTGGTTTTAAATATTTTGCACTCAATATATCCAATTTTTAATTTTTAATTCTGTGATGTGATCTATTTAAGGTATTTCATCTCAATGTACATTACATTGATACATATTTGATATTTTTCACATATTTACTTTTCATTATCATAAATACATCAAATTATATATATTAAAAAAGATACATATTTATTCATGATGATTAATTATTCAAATCATTTTTATTATATTAAAGGGATAGAATTTAATAGTTACCAAAAATGTAATGATTTATTCTATAGTTACATTATTTGGGATACCCTTAAATTTTCATTGAAGGAATATTTTAATCCCTCAATCATAATATATATATATATATATATTATCCAATGTATATATAAAAATATTTTATATATTTCCATAGTAAAATATATTTTTCAAATTAACTAATAAAATTAATTTTTAAAAGAAAAAAACATATTATTTCTCTTTGGATTTAGTGAATTTCAACTCCATATCCATATTTTTCAGAATTATTTTATTATATTCATTTATATTACTGGAATTAATTATTAATGAATTGTTATTTTATCCTTTAATTTTTTTAAAAAATTAATTAAATATTTTTATTGTTGTTATAAAATCATCACATTTTACATTCATTATAAAATTTAGAAAGAATCTTTTTTTAGTATAAGGCATTAATGAATATTCCTATCACTATAACCATTTTCTATTATTCGGATTATTAAACATGGTTTTAATGATTTAAAAAAACATCAAACCAAATTTTAAATGTTACACTTTAAATATTTTATATTCTTTAAAATAGAAGAGTTTTCTACCAAATCTAGTTTTCTAATAGTCATATCTTAGTTATTGATTAATTTTATGGTCATTAAATACCACTTAAAAATACACATTATTTTTATCACATGAAATTAACATCATCTCAAATATATAAATTCTTTATATCAATGATATTATTAATTCTTAAATCATATATCATTAATATATGTGGAGTTTTACTGTGGAAATTATTTCACTGACTAGGGAAAGTCGTAATAAATCTATAATATTTAGCAAATATATATAATTTTTTATATGAAATATTTCTAATAAAATTAATTATTTATTAAATATATGAGGAATTTATTGGACAAGAAATTGTGGATGGGTTCTAGAAATATAATGCCTTCTAATGCAACAAAATGTCACACAAGATAAATCTATTGTCCAAATTAAATAGGGGTCTACTGTATACTTACCAATTGATTCAGCTATCTTGTAAATTTACATTGATGGTATAGTTATCTACATATATAATATAATGATGACAAGTATTATTCATTTTATTTCTTAAGTGTTTGGTTATTTCTATTAATGATATTATTTCATTGATATTATCCCTAAATTCATTTTTCTCTCGTGTTGTTGACTAAATTGAATGTGTTTTTAGTTATTTATCATTCAATATTTATTATAAATTATTTATTATATGATCAATTTCATTGTATGTAACCCTTATTGTGTATTTTATATCACTGTTATTTTGTTTCATTTTTTGGGGGTATGAAGAAGGAATCTTTTAATGAGTTCATTGATGTAGAATGATTACATTCATTGTGTATTATAATTTATGTCATAAAATGTAATATGAGACTCAATTATGTATCTATTTTATCATGAATACTAAATAATATACTCATTTAGGAAAAGATTCCTTGTATCTCTCATAATTGTTATAAAGTAATCCCTGACTATGGGATATTGAGGTCAACATCTTTAAACCAATCTTTATATGGAATTATTCTCTCAAACAATTTCATTATATGGGGATATTGTATGATGTTCCATAAATATAGATAAATAATTATCTATGTCTAATGTTTTCAATGGAAATCGTGAAAATTATAAATAATTTCTTCTCTCTATAAAATTAAATATAGAAAAATTGGAAATTTGAAGCATAGAATTTCCAAAATCTATTTGTTGTATAATGAAATCCCATGGAAAAATCATAATGAAAATGGAGGTTTTCTTCATGTGTAGAGATAAAGACCATCAGATTCATGATTTTAAGGGAATTTATGTTGAACCCAGTGTCCAATTATTTTATTATAAGGATAAAGGTAAATGTTAAAATTAATTCCATAAAAATCAACCTAATTTTCCCCAAAAAATGAATAGGGTGAAGGTCCAATATTATCCCATCATTACAGTGGATGTTTATTCATTAAATGATGTGGTAACAAATAAATTGAACTAAAAATCAATGTTAAATAATGATTTATTTGATTCTAGATCAATGCACTCTTATATATCATTATTTTCCCTTAATATCTTTTGATCATCCAACAACACACAATGTACTAAGTTTTCAGTAAAGACACCATGTTTTAATATTATTTTTACAAGGATACATTGAGATGACTTTATTAAGATTCATATATATTCCCTAATGGTGGGATTGATTTTCATTCCTATTATTGAATTTGATATAATGTTTAGTATAGATTGGTTTCTATGTTATAATGAAAGAATTAATTTCTGAGGGAAGGATATTAATATTTATTAAAGAGGTATATATTCACTCAATTATTAAGAAGAAACATCATTATGTGAATATTTTATAGCTCCAACTTCAAAATCTCACCATAATGAGATTTTTTATATTGTAAAGAGAAATATTTATAATTGTATTTAAAAAAATAAGAAGGATAAATTTTGTGCCTTTTTTAAATGAATAAATTGATGTATTTGAAAAATAAAAAGCAAGAAATAAACCATAGTGTGAAGTTGATTATTCTATTTAACTCGACAATATGAATATTCTATATCCTATAATCTATTAAAAATCAAATCCAAATAATTTCTAGAGTTGAAAAAATATAACATTTGTATGATAAAGAATTACATGACATTAGGATTCAACGTGGGATTCCCATATCCTATTAGTTAAAATAAAAGGGACTTTTAGTTTTTTTATCCATTATAGTGATATTAATGTCCTTATTGTAATGAATAAGTATAATTTAACACACTTATGATAGTATGGAACCCCACTTACATGGATTTCTCTCTTTTATTTTGGTATCGACACCTCCCTCTCCTCTTAGGGTTTGGAGTTTTCCTCGTTGGCGATTAGACTTCCTCTTCATTTTACTCTAGGGTATTCATCCCCATTTTCTCCTTCTTCTTGTTAATTATCCCATTATGTGATTTTTCTTTGTTGATTATAAAGCTAGGTCACTTTCTACTACCACTCCCTAGCTCTACCAATCTAGTCGAATGCACTTGAATCCATTTGGTCGGTTGTGTAAGTATTTTGATGTGTTGAGACTATGCTTGTGGGATTGAGTTCATCGTGGGATTCACCATTCGGTTTCTTCTTCCCTTTTTAGCCATATATTCTCCCTGGAGATCTATCTTCTAACTCTTCCTATGGTACCATCCCCTAGGAATTGAAGCATTTATATTCTTCTTCTTAGGGTTTCACCCCCATGTATTTGTTTGTATTCGTTAGTTCTTCATCCTCAGTTCCACATATTGGTTTTTCTATTAGGGTTTCAATCATTTGTTATTATTCTGCATTCCATGGTGGTTTTGGGTTGTGAATCTTGTTATATTGGTGTGTTTCGATGGGATTGGGGTCTTTATTTTGTTGTTGTTGGTTCAACATTGAGTTTTTATGGTTTGGTTGATGGTTCTAACATTGCTGTGGATTTATGTGGATTACATTTACACTCGTACTCTTCTATGGCCTCTTGTTCCACTGCTCTCTTACAGGTCGGTAGTGTGTGATGGTCTCTAGATGATTTTGTGTTGTGTCATGCGATGTAGAGGGGGTCTCAGGTGGTGCGTCCTGCATTCAGGCGATAATGTGGCCTGTTTTATTAGGTGATGTGGTTGAAATAACAGGTCGATTCAGTGAAGAAAATGATAACAAAGATGATGGTGTAGAGGCAATTCGGTGAATGTAAATATGGAAATATCCATAGTACATTTCCTTCATTGATGTAGGTTTATTTGAGTGGTTCATTGGTTTTTGAATTTTCTAATGCTGAGAATGGGGAGTTTTTTTACAGTGATATTGGGTTCCAATGAATTTTCATTTTGGTTTTTACCAACATAGTGGATTGTTGTGGATAATAGAGATGGATGCATCATAGAATGCTCATTTAGGAAGCTCTAAATAAAAGGATTGATATGATCAGTTTTTTTATGGGTTTTTGCAGGCACCTACGTAGATTTGATGACTTGAGGCATTGGTTTGAAGGTGATGTGGTGACTATTTTTTGAAATTAATTTTAATTTTTTAATTTAGAATATTGTATGTTATGGATTTTAATATTGGTTGTGTTGTATGTGAGTTAATGGTGTGGATCTCATTCATGTTTCCCACTTTAGCAAAATATTTCTTTAAAAATACTAAAAATATTAGGGTATACTTTAACAAACATTGACGACTTAATTGATCAAAACTGAGATCAATATTATTCATAGATCAATATTCACGCTATTTATCATTAATTAATCATAAATATTGATGATATATTGAAGATTCTATTTCATTTTATGTATGGAAATTCCTAGTTTATGGCAATCCACTTCTGGTTGATGAACATTACTACTATTTATGTTGATCTAATAAATACAATACTTAAGGATTATATTCATAAATTCATGGTTGTATTCATTAATGATATCTTAATATACTATAAAATCCATCATGGGAATAATATTTTTTTAATAATTCTTAAGAATCTCAAATAAAATGAAATAAATGGGAAATTCAATGAGTTTGAATTTTGGATCCATAACCGTTCATTTTGTGGAAAAATTTATAAACCTATGGAATATGTGATGATATTTAAATGATAAACAGTGTCAAATAATGTCCTATAACATTTAATATAACCAAGATATATATAGTCAATAGATTAATAGGTTTATATTAGAAGATTCTAAAACAAATACTAACTAGACAACCCATTAACCAAGATAACACATGAAGGGGATAAATTCACTTCATAATATGAATCTAAATAATGTTTTATAGAGATAATTAGGATATTTTTTAAACGTAGTGGAATAAAAGTTTCCTTCATGAAATGAATGGATAGTAATATATAATGACGCATCAAATAAAGGACTGGGTTGTGTCCTTATACAATGTGACATTTTTTTTCTTATCCACAAATGAAATAGATTATCTATGAAATAAACTATCTAACTCATAATTTTTTGATGGATTCAATGATCTTATCCTTGATGATATGGAGGAACATCCACTATAGTGATAAATACAACATATATACAGACCGCAAAAGTTTGAAGTATATATTCTCATAGAAATATATCAACATTGGGGGAAAATATAGTTGTAAAACCTCAATGACTATGATTGATTAATACAATACCACTTATGAAGAAAATTAATTTTGTTGGAGAATCAAGAAGGGTGGGACATGGTGTTATAAATATGCATAGAATTAAGAAAACTATTATATTTAAGGATTTAGTAATGTTGGATATGATTATTGTTATGATATGGGAAAATCCATTAATTTTCAATGAAATTATTAAACATTTTTACTATAAAAGATAAAGATATCCTTAAATTATGATAATTGTTTATGAGGGAAGACTAGTATAATGAAAGGTAGGAATGATTCAAACTTCTTTTATAAAGATTTAGTGTTGATTTTTTTGAATAAGATATGTGTTCCATCTAAATCAGAGATAAAAAGTGATATATTTGATTAATTACATAGAACCTATTTCATTATAGGAAATGGTAAAAAAATTATATAACCATATTTAAAAGAATATTTATAGTTATATTGTATAAATAATGAAATTGTAGACTATTTTTCAATATTCATGGTGTTCCCGAAAGTAAAGGATTCAATAAAAAATAAAATGTGAGTCATGAAACCTTTTCCAATAATATTTTTCATAATAAAAATTGTTATAAAATAATTTTTCGTGGGTCTCTTGATGAATCATATGAAAAATAATGAAATAAGGTTCATTTGATCACTTTAACAAGACCACACATTTCCTTGGTTTATAGGAATATCTTCTCACCAAATTTAATACCTACATATATATTAATGATGGTGTGATACTTCACAAGACACACACACACATATATATTTTATCTAATCATGATCAATGGTTTATATCTGAATTTTTGACAATTATTTAGGATGTTCTTTAATACTAATATACATATGAGTAATGAGTATAATATATATACTCATGGGTATTCATAATGGCATATTTATAAAATATAATAAATTCTATGACATTTATCAAATTAATTTATATGTATTTTGGATTAATATTAACGTTTGGTATAATATTAATAAAATAATATTTTTTCATTCAAGAATCCACAATGTAATACCCAATGATTTTTAAAAGAAAATTATGTTTGATGGTATACAAGAAACACAACATAAAGATTAAAATAACCATGGAATATTATTATTTAAATATGATCATTATAACCTAGAATTTTATTTTGTGCCAATTAATAAAATAATGACATTATAAAATAAATATAAATGTCCAACTAAGTAAGAAACTTGTAATTAATGATTAAGAAATATAAACCATATTTTTTTAATGTAAAGTCATTTTAATAGTGAAAAATACAATTTCATTAAAAATGAATTTATTTCATTTCAAGAGTAAATATTATAAATAATATCTGGTAATTTTTCAAATTATATCATTTATCATACCAAATATTATCTTATGATGAATTTTTGAGAAATTTTGAAAATGAGTAATATTTTAATGAATAGTTCAAACGTATTTCTTTAAAAAAATATATTCTTATTTCATGCATTTAAAAAGGTTAATTTTTTTTAAATTTATTTCCAATAAAAAAATACTTCTCTTCGGTTATGAATATTAAAATTAATATTATTGGAAAACATTTTTATTTTTAGTCATTATGAATTGTATCCTTCATAAATAATTATCACATTTGTAAGTGTAAAACCAGTAAAACTGGGTTTAAAATTTAGCATAAATATTAAAAATTTCAATGAAAATTAATTTTTTCCTTTTGGATGACTAGATTTTTGAAATTGTAATACATGTTAAAAAAATCTGAAAAATTGGTACTTTTTTCTACAATTATAATCATTGAAATTTTTATGAAAATGATAAAGTCAAAATTTTCACCTTTTATCTTTATATCTAAATATAATATATTTATAAAATGATAAAAAAAATATATTTAGTTATAAATGATATTTAAAATATTAATTATTTTTTAAGTATTTTTCTTTCGTTATGAAATAATTACCTTAAATGCCAATGAAACACTTTCACGGTACCTGTGCAAGTAGTAAAAAATGAAGTATATTATTTTAAAAATAAAAATAGTAATATTTATTGGTGTTTGATATTATCTCAAGAATTTGGTATATTAGTATAAAATTGAATATTTTTTTAATGGATTTTATTATAATTCATTTTCATTCATGTTGATCTCAAATTCAAATTATCTGAATAGGGTCAAAAGTGAGATAAATTTTATTTTATGTTATATATTATTTACTAAATTATTCAACAAATATAAAAAACATTAAAGATAGATATTATAGTGGGTATAGGTCTAAACTTTTATTTATGTCTTATTTATTTGTCGATTGTAACCATTTAATAAAAATTATAACTCTCTAATATTGAAAAATTTATTATTACTATTAATGTTAAAAATGGTTAACCACAAGGTTAAACAAAATTATAATGATTACAATGATATCTAAAACTAACAAAAATTCAATGTATTGTCATCTTAAGACCATATATACCATATCTTATTATATATGTAATTTTGAAATTATTTTACTAGAGGTTGGCTAATATTATATTATAATATTTCATTTATTACCAAATTTATAATAATTTTATTTTAAAATTAATGAAATTTTAATAAATGATTTATAATTAAAAAATAATAATTACCATACAATGGAATGATATATGGTTTGAAATATCAACAATTATCCCTTCATGAATTACTATTCCTTTAATAGTATATTTCCTTACAACTAAAAATTATAAAACTATGTTATCGTGGAAAGTGTCAAAAGGGAAATGGGGGTAAAACAAAATGATAAGGCTGAAATGAGTCAACTAAAATTTTCCACATTTTTTCTATGAGAGCATATCAACATATCAATATATAAAAATAGTATTTTTTTTAATTTTTTATATTTCTACATTGTTTTTTTATAAATTTAAAACATTTTGAAATTCCATGATTTCCCAACACTCACTTATAAAATGAATCCCATACTCCCTTGATCTACACACCTAATAAGACATTTGATTTTTCATTACCTTCATATTTTCCGCTCCCACATGATATACTTTCTTCTCATTCAAAAATAAAATTCATTCTAGGATTAAGTTGTATTCCCAAAAGATATTTCACAATGAATATGTCTAAATCTTCATCGAGTGTTCTCAATGCCTCCTTTGAATTTGTGATATTTCAATGGTCCACAAAGGATCTTAGTGAAAATAGAGATAGGGAGGGGTAATCATTGATATTTTTTTGTTTATGTTTTATTTTTTATATAAAAAACCTCAACTCCTTCTAAAGATTTATAACATTGTTATAAAACAAAATCACAAGAACCACCTTAGAAACACAATAATTTATAAGGATCACTGCCTAATAAGAGTATATTGTCATTATAATGGTCTGTAAATAATTTAATACCACAAAAATAACATGAAAAAAACTTTTTTATATGGTTATATAAATAAACAAATATATATAAAATTGGAATGCAATGTAATCAAAAAAAGTGCATGAGATTTCTGGAATAAAAGATTTAACAAATATTTTTGCTAATAACATTTCAAACCCTTACAGAAGATGCTCAAATTTATTCACTTTTCCACTTTTACAAATTTAATTTTTTTATTTTCTATTACAATATTCACTTTTTTGACAAAAATCAAGTAAGAACCACTTGAGTCATTTTTTTCCATTCAAAAGCATCATCTAGAATGTTCTCTTGAAATTATTTCCAAAATTCCAATCAAAAAAGTCCTCTACAAATCTCATCTGGAAACATTATCCCCAAAGTTCTTCAAGAAGTGTGTTTTGAATTTTACTATGGAATATTATCTATAAATTCCACCTATGAGGTTCATTCAGTGCCTTTAAATACTTCTAATATTCCAAAAAACTATTTTATCTTCTTTTATCAAATATAATACTTCCTATGGTGAACACAGATCACAAATTATCTATTCAATATAAACATCCTTTTCACTTCATCCAGGATAACCTTGGTTAGAACCATATTTCTCATGACTCTGGATAACATATGTTCTTTGGATATCATTTTATGAAATGAATTTCTTTTCACTTTAAATTTTGATAATTTGTGAGTAATAAAATCACGCATTTCACTTGGACTCCTTTATATGATAATAATTTAGGGATCACTAGTGGGAAAACAAATTTAGTTTTTTCCACAATGAACACTAAAAATTAAAAATTGTATGTCAATCCAAAAAATTGAAGCCTTATCAAATATTCCATAATATTCTTGAACCATTCCACAATTTATAGATAGTAATTCCATTTTTTAATTTATATAAATTTAGTATTAATTATTTTTAGGTAAATCATTTTAATTTAAATCATCATATTCTTACATATTATTTTTATGAAGGTGGAATTACTATATCAGCATCATCACATCATTTATCTTTATGAAACATTTGTAGATAACTCCAATTAAAAAATGTATCTAGAATTTTTTTTTGAAAACATCATATAATTTGTTTGTTTTCTAAGATTGTATCTGACGAACCAAAAAAATGTCATGGCAACATTTTCAAAATCATCTCCCATAGACATACTTTATCTGATGTATTTCATCAAAAAAACATACGCGAGGAACTATTTACATCAAATGGAATTTGTATGTAGGATATACATCATCCATGTTTAACTTGATCTAACATAATCCTCTATCAGCATTACTTTTTTGCATCCCTAAATTCTCTTCCAAATAAGATTTACAATGATCATTATTGTAATATTCACTTAAAATATTTTAGAAGCATTGTATTTTTGAAACACAACATGTTTTTTATAACTCATGGTTTCATATGAAAACATCAATCCAATTCACTACAACTAAAACTTTTCTCGTTTAACTATTCCAGTTATTTTATTCATCCATTACAATTGGACCTAAAATGTTTATATCATGTGGATCATGAATGCTTGATTATATTCCTTAATAACCGTCTTTATTCATTTATTTTTTCTATTTGGTTATCTCTATTGAACATCAAAGTGAAATAGATTATAAATAGTTTAAATATAAAAGAATTCATTAAACACTTTCTTCTTCCAAAAATTGCACCAATAAACTTATATCTAGTGAACATATTTGAAACATCATATAAGAGACTATGTATGCTTGAAAATTTTTCTCCCTGTTTTTTGCATATTTCATTTGAAATCATATATTTGTAACTCATCATGTTGGAAATTATTAGTATAGATAAGCACCGCCACATTTTTTTCGAACATTTTTTTTGTTATAAAACGTTATATCTCATTTCATAGAAACATCAATCACAAAAAATTTAACTGATGGACTTTGCAAAAAAAAATATTTTTTTGTCCTTTTGAATTTACACATGACATTATTATAAGAAATTGTTTTTTAAAATTAAAAGTATATGAATATAAACATTGATCAACAAAACAAAATTCTTTCATAATACAAAGTACACACTTAATCTTAATTACCACCTCTAGTCAACTTGGACCCAATAATATCAACCTATTTTTTTCATCCATGAATAACAAATCCTTGATAAATTGAAATAAAATATATGGAGACAAGAATCATTTAAAATTAGAACCATGTTATCCATAAATAGTGTTTTAATAATCTTATTTTGACACACATCGTTAAAAATTTTACTTTATCGGCATCTTAACTTGTTCATGAAAGAATAAGATTTCCTACATCCACAACAATAAAATATTAATATAATTCCCACATAATGAAACCACAACTTACACCATTTAGAAACACACCCTAAGTACATGAATTCATTATAATTATAAGATCATATCAATGGATAGATTTTCTTTACATAATATTCAACACCATTGAAAAAAATATCCAAATTAGAGATGATATATGGGATAGATTCACATACCTTACCCATAAAGATAGTGAGGTTATAAACCCATGTTCAACCTTAGATTAAAGAATCATTTAGATATGGTGGCAATGATATGTCATAAAATATTTATGTGGTGGGATCATAATGAAGATTCAATTAATTCTTCTCTACGTTCATTGTAAAGATTCAAGATTGATGTACATGGACATTACATTACATTTGCAGAATACTTAATACATGACATTATCAGGAACCCAAAGTCCTTATTAGTTTTGTGTATTTAGAAACTATGAACACATTTTTCTAATTTGTTTAAATATCTTCAACATATCACATAAATATTGTCCACTTTATTTTTCCTACCTAAAACCGTTCTATATATCCTAGGGAAATGAAAACATAAAAATGTTGAGCTCAGATGCTTGGTAAGGCTAAACAAGGAAAACATCAAATAAAACATGATCATAAGAGTGTAAAAAAACAAGAACCTAACTATTAAAAACCATACCACATAAAATATATATAATAATTATGTGTCACTAAATAAATATGGAATGTTTATAAGGCATAAATCATAAAGAAAAATGAGCCATGAAAGAATAACATAGCATAAAACATAGAATTATGGAAAACATATAAGAATATAAAATAATTTCAATATTATCCAAGTCTCATTTCCAAGACCATCATAGAGAAAAAAATCATATAATGAACAAATTTCCCACTTCATTCCATTTCAGTATTACTAAACAAAATTTACATGTCATTCAAACCCGGTGTTACAAAACCAGATTTACTTACAGTTCTATCTCTGTATTTTTCAACCAGATTTACATATGGTTCTAGTGATGTATATACCTTTATATATAAATTTTTACATGATGAATTTATGGGATATATAGGTCCCACTAGTCACATAATAAAAACTATACATATGTGTTCCCCAAGAACATAAATCATTCAACATAACATAACCCATTAAATAAAATGGGTTTCTTAAATGTCATTCTGTAATAACATAATCCTAGAAAAACACATGGATTTAATAAATAATGTAAATAAAATGAAACCATAAGAATAATATGGATAGTATAATTAAAAAATATCCTTATTAAATAATGTCATATTAGAGAGAAAATTATTATATAAATCACGTGGAAAATAACCTTTCTTCCTCAAAAATGTTTTCTTTTCTCGAAAATACACTAAATTTTAAAATAAAATAATTTCATTGAAAAATAAAATAAAATATGGTAAAGAATTATTCAAGTAAATAAGTTTTTATGAAAGAATAAAAATCTATTTATGTCATATATGTTAAAAGAAAACATTTTCTTATACTTTTTTTTAGAAAGTCGAAATGTACCTCTTATTGAAAACAACAAAATATTACATTCATACTGTTTCATAAAAATTCCTGAATAGGAAAAATTGTCTTTGAAAATAGTATAATAATATAAATAATCTATTATGATACATATATATAAAATGTAGACATGGATGGTATTTATAACCCAGTAAATACTTATGTATAAACAATCTAAGATATAAATGAGATTTTGAAATTATGCAATATAAATTTTAATCAGTAAAACCATATTCCACATAAAATGAAAAACATATATGAATATCATAACCTTCATAATAAGAATCATAATAGTATTCATTGGTAACATTAACATTACTCAAAAGAAATATGTGGTGTATAAGCCACATGTCCCATAGAAATATAAATGTGAAAAATAATACATTACAATAGGTCTTAATTCCTTTATATGTATCTAACACTCTCATATAATGTTTTAGATAATTTCATTGAAATATTTTAGAATCATAGACTTTTTTATGAGATCATCTGAAATCATATTTTTAATTAACTAGATCTAATTTTCAGGTATGTAACCTTATTTCTAGTGTGTTTTTAAGAATAAAAGGAGTTTCATGAAATTTTTGGAGTACCCACCATGTACTTTGGAGTACACGCTTTGTACTGGGTTGCCGCAGGTAGTCATGTACTGGTTGTGTAACGGCCTAGTACATGTCCATGTGAGGTGACATAGAGACTGCCTTAACTAGGGCCGAGTAAAGGCATATACAAACCATGTATCCTTAGGGAACATATCGTGCATTTTTATTTTTAATTATTATATCAGACCGGGGTCACGTATAACTGATAGAAAAAACTTCATCGAAACCCATCTCATCCAGGAGTGATAGATATCTCCAATTCTTCTTTGACCCCCAGTCAACCATCTATGCCCCGAATCAAATAGCATTGATTGTGTTTTAATCGCATCGGCGAGTACTTCCTTCTTCGAGATCCGCTTCCCTTGATTTCTCCTCTTTCGTGAGACTTCCATAGTGGAATGTTTTAGAACATTTTGTAGATCTATAGTCTTCTAGGTCAATCTATATGTCAAGGATCAACTATATTGATCGTAAAATGTCAAGGTAGGCAGTTTGTGCCTTTCCTTATATTTTCCTTGAATTATATGTGTAAAAAGTGCCCAATACCCTAGTTTAGGGTAATTCATGTTTATGGAATTTATCCCCGTTAATTCCTGTAATGATTTTTTTCATGAGTAATGGTGTTCAATTATTAATAGGGTTTATTTCCATTATATGGATGTGTTTTCCAATGTTTGTTTGATATTGGTTGTTGGGTCTAGAATTACCTATTATGCTTCTCTATTTTCCATGTCTAGTACTGTTAAGATAGAGTGATATTTTTTTATATGATTGTGTTATGAATTGTATCCATTTATCCAAGTAGTATTTGTGATTTAATTTTTCTGATGAATAAAATTTTATCACAATTACTTTACACAGGTCTGTGGGAACCTGGTGTAGTTAGACCATAAAGGGAATTGGCATGAAGGGCTTCCACAGAGTGTCAGTTATTCTTTTACTCAGTGAGACCATAGGGGGGAATTGATGATGAGTGATGCTTCAGAGTGTATATAGTTATTCTTATGAGACCACATGAGAAATTTATGTCGAGTGCTTCTTCATAGAGTTTTTACTTTATCGTTAAAACACTGTAGGGGGTATTGACGGTTACTGCTTCTTTTGAGAGTATTTTTTCTCATGTGACATGAGGGGATAGAATGTTTGAGCTTCCCTAGAGGGTCATTATATTTTCATTGTTAAATGATATGATGAACCATTAGGGTTATATTGTGAGAACATTCCCAGTGGATTACTTGTGAATTATTTGATGAATAATTTATAAATGTAAATTAATGTAGTTTAAACAATAGAATTGCTTACTTTTGAGAACTTTGTTGTTTATTTAATCATTTTTTATATTTCCTACAATATATATTCACTAACAGGTGGGCATTGATCTTTGGGTGTTTCCTACTAGTATTTATCTCAAACCCTATTTGGTTCAATCTTTTGGGACCAAATATATTATATTGTTTCACTTATAGAGAAGGGGAAGTGGCCTTATCCTTCATATACTTAACTACTGTGGAGCTAGAGAGAATGAGACCGAGATGAGGATGGCAATGTTGTTTGAGTTTTTTACTTGTTTTCCCTTTTTACATTGGTTTAGTACTATATTCTAGAATTGTGAATTATTTTGATAATATGCTAGATACTTGTAACGTACATAATTAGTTATATGTATTTGCTGTAGATGTTTATGTATTTTTAGTCTTCCATTATTTAATTATTGTGTGTAATTATTACAACTTGTAATAATGTTATCTGTCTCTGCCTATTATGTTACTCTACCAATGAGTTAATAGTTTCCCCGCCATCACACCCAAGTCCCTCGATGCTAGTCAGCATCCTCTGGGTTCAAGGAAATGTGCTTGATTCCATGTGATCAAATGGGTACGAGTAATATTTGGGTGGCACCCAGAACCTGGAAGTTGCAAAGTTGTATCAAAGAATTATTTTTATCTTGACATAATATATGGAGCATATTTCTTGGTATAGGGAAGAATAGGTAGATGGTAATAAGATATGACTGAGAGTAACTAACCGGTGTATAAGGAAAATCTAATTTACCTTTATTATTGTAGTTTTTATGGTTTTTCAATATTAAAGTTGATTTGATTTTACCGTTGGGTGAGTCACATGTTTTGTGCTATTATTATTGATGTTTATGAGGTTCTATTTCTATTTCAACCAATGAGATAAGGTCATTCTATCTCGTGTATCATTTAAGAAATTTCTAGAGATAACATTTTATGCATTCTCGTCATGCAATTTAGGGTGCATTACCTATTACATGTTGTTGTGATAGATGTTGTGTTAGATATGAATGTTGTTATGATAAATTCCTTAATTTAATAGATGATTTTTCATAGGTTATTGACTTGTGTAATGTTTTGTTTGAATGAGATCCAAACATTGGTCCCTAAGGTATTATGGGCCTTCATGGATCAGAATTTGGTGGATCAGGTGACTGATTGCAGTCTTATTCCTTGTGATGTACATGTATAAGATACCATGATTTGATTCGCAAGGAGTATGGGCCCCCATGGGTCCGAATCTCACACTATAAATGTCTTTTCAGTGATTTATGGGCTTCTAGTGTATTGTTTGAGGCTTACTATCCATAAAAACCTAGAATACACAGTTTGTAACGATGAACACACACCATGTATCCATATAATTGGGAAGGAAATGTTTTTATTAAGTACACATCGTGTACTGTATGTACACACCATGGAGTCCATATCCGTGTCACTAACTGTGTGAGCAGAGACACAAGGTTGGAAAATATTTAGTGGAACACACTGTGTTCCTCACATACACATTGTGTTGTAGGGATCATGTATCAAGATGTGTGACAAATGACACGGGTAGATTGAAATCGGGTTTTACACATCGTGTTACCTTCTTACATGCCGTTAAGAGTTGACCATGTTACTAATGGCACAGATAGTTATGACATAAGGGATACACTCTGTGTCCAATTTGCACACACCATGTAGAGTTTCCCAGGTAGGAGCCTTGTGTATAGTTGTGTAGAGGAACTCGGGAAGGGGAGAGTGATTCATATACACATCGTGTCCTTATAAGAACACTCTATATGTATGGGGTGTTACATGAACACATTTGAAAGAAGTAAACACCCATGTAAAGGCTTAATAGAACATGTCGTGTAGGGGACATACAATTTGTGTATCCCTATTTTCAAAAAAATGAATATTTTCTTCCGCCTGTTCCTCTATTACACATTTATGTTTCAGTATTTGATAATATTGAACTAAGGTGTGTGCTTGACTTTTTGGAGTCATTCTATTGAGACGTCCTTTGGTTGTAGTCTGAATAAAGGGAATTGATAAGAAACCAGACATAGTAGGTCAGGGACTACAAGTGGACCCTCCTGTTGTTGCTATCATAGTACTACCTGTCATTCTAGATATATGTGTCGAAAAATAGTTCTGAGAAGGATTCATGATGTTTATGTAGACCATATAGGTAGTAGCGATTCCTACCCAGTCTAGGGTATGGTTGACATGAGTCTTTTAGAAGCATCATCTTTCTCACCTTCTTTGGGTATGGAGGACCCAAGGCTATGTAGTCATGGTTCGAAGCCATGATTTCTATCATCGAACATCTAGAGATTCCTCTATAATGGAGGGTGAAGCTCGCTACATACATGTTTTTGGATTCTGCAAATATATGGTGGGATGTGATATCACTGGTGGGATTCCATCAAGATATGGTTTGGGATGTGTTCAAGAGTTCCATCTATACCTACTTCTACTCAAGGAATTTTAGGGTCAATCTGGCCCTAGAGTTTATGAGTTTGGAGCAGGGTACTCTATCAGTCATAGAGTATTCTTATCACTTTATAGAGATACAATTCTTCATACAAATTCAAGGGGTGATTAGTTATTCCTAGAAAGGAAGTTTGAGGATTGTCGTAGGCATGACATTTGATCTCAAGTGAAAATATTTTGGTTGATGACCATATCTTCCATAGTCAACCAAGTACTGATCACAGAGCGAAAGCTGAGGGATTCTTGAGCTGTGGACCAGGGCGGTTCAACATCCTGAGTTGGTGCTTCACCAGCAGATAGTATGAAGCATAGTAGGGAGTCTTCATGTGGAGATCTGAGTAGATGGGATAAACCATTAGGTTTCCAGGTGGTATGCTACCAGTGTGGGAAGGGCGAGGCTATAAGGCCACATTGCCCGAGATACCCAGTTAAGTGCCGATATTGTAGCAAGATGGGTCATCTTTAGCATTTCTATTAGTTTTTTTATCACCAGAAGATGGAGACATATATTCTTCTATGACTCCTCGTTAAGGAGTTGGAGGGCCATTTTATCGTCAATCATGGAACTAGAGTTAATCTGTCCATTCAGGATGAAATGTAGATCAGACAATAGTAGAAAGACGCTAGGATTTTAGTGACAATAGCGTGGATCAGCTCAAGGTGGTCAAGCAGTGTCATAGGGTTGTGATATAGGTTAGAATTTTGTAGTGGGAAAGACCCAGTAGGAGTTGGATCTCAGATCCTCTACAGTAAAATGTACATTTCCTGTTGCCTTAGTTTTAGCTTCTATACATTTCGATACAGAGGCCTCCCACAGTTTCATATCTCTTGCTTTTGTGGAGACCATTGGGCTCTATATCTTTATTTCTATTGATATATTAATTATAGACACTCCATTGGGGACTAGAATGGCTAGTGTATGTCAGTTTAAGGAGTGATCTCTTGAGGTTGGTGTGTGTCAAATAATATGGGACCTCTATGTCTTAATGATGATGGGATGTGAGGTCACTCTCAGAATGGACTTTTTGGTTCAATACTAGGCTAATAAGAACATCAGTCATTGTAGGGAGAGTTTCACATCACCAGAGTGTGGTTTGTATCTACATAAGGACGAATGGGATGTCCAAGCGAGCATAGTAGGACCCAAGCATCATGGGTTGGGAGAAGTTGTAGCTCAGATAGCAGTATGTATTTGGATGACTAGGTAGCTTCAAAAATAGACTTTCCTCCAGTGGTGGTTCCTTTTAGGGTTGTCTTTCGAGATTACTTTTCAGGTTTTCCTCCCAAGAAGAGGTATAATTTTATATTTCTTTTGTACAATGAGTGGTACCAATGTCTAGTCCTCCTTATTCAATGGCCAAAACCAAGTTACAGTATCACAAGAAGCAGTTGGAAGTGTTACAGGTAAAGGGTTTCATCCAACCCAGTAATTCGCCTTAGGGTTTGCGTGTCCATTTGGTGAAGAAGGTAGACGGTATCCTCTGATTTTGATTGGATTATTAGAATATGAACTAGTAGATGATCAAGAACTGATATCCCTTGCCAAGGATTGACGATCTCTTTGATCACCATCAAGGAGCATGAGTGTTCTCGATGATTGACATGAGATCCAGTTATCATCAGTTGCACATTAGAAAATATAATATACCCTTAAAAAATTTTCAGAGAAGGTATGGTTGATACGAGTATGTGTTTTTGCCATTCGGTCTCATGAGCACAACTGCAGTTTTTATGGAACGAATAAATGGCGTATTCCATCCATACCTGGATTCTTTCATGGTGGATTTCATGGATAATACCTTGGTGTACTCTCACACTCAACATGACCATGTTACCCATCATGAGATTGTTTTGAGTACACTAATATAGAATTAGTTATTTTCTATGCACTCAAAATGAATCATTTGGATGGACCAGATTCACTTATTGGGTTATGTTATCTCATAAAAAAGAGTTTCAGTAGATCTAGAGAATGTGAGATCGGTAGTTTCTTGAGAGTATCCAAAGAACGTCTTTGAGGTACAGAGTTTTCTCTGTCAGGCTGGTTACTTTAGGGATTTCATACAGGACTTCTCATGTGTAGCAGTGCCACTAACAGGCCTGGATAAGATGGGTGTGAAGTACCAGTTGACAGATTTTTGTGATTCATCCTTCCAAAAGATTTATGGGAGGTTAAGTTCAGCTTCGATACTAGTTTTTCTAGAGTAGGTAAAGATCTATAATTTTTACTTGGATGCATCATGTTTCAGTCTAGGAGTAGTGTTTATGTAAGGTGAAGGTGTTGTTGCATATGAGTCTCAATAGTTGGCTCCATATGAGGAAAATTACCTGAATCATGGTATTGATTTGGCATTATTTTCTCATGCTTTATGCTATTAGAGATATTATATTTTGGGAGATAATTTTGTGGTTTTCACAGACCAAAAATGTATCAAGTATATCTTCACTCAGCATGACCTGAATTTGAGATAGTGATGGTAGGTTGAATACCTTAAACCATTTGATTTTGATATTTCCTATACACATGGGAAAGGAAAAAATAGTGGCTGATGCATTGAGAAAAAGGACATAAATATAAGCAGTTTAGGAGACCACCATGGACTGGCAGCTTATGGATCTATTCCATGAGATGAATTTTGAGTTGCACGACTGACAGGGGTAGGCATTTCTTTACTCTGTATTTTTTACCTCTAATCTACATGATCATGTGAGAATGAGGAAAATATCAGATTCCAAATCCCTATTACTAAGGGAGAGTGCGCCTACAGATGAACCTATTCGTGGATGGACAGTAAGTGAGGATGAGATATTGTATTTTCAGGGGAGTGTGCAGGTGTTAACTGACGTACGCGGGGAGCTGATTGAGGAATTTCATTATTCAGTTTAGGAATTTTATCCTAGTTTATCCAAGATATATCAATATTTATAACATTAATATTTGTGTCTAGGAATAAACAGAGATGTTATTGTTTTTTCATGAGATGTTCCACCTCTCAACAAGTGAAGGCGGAGCATCAGTAACCAGCAGGGCTTTTTTAGTAGTTACTAATTCTTGAGTGGAAGTGGAATGAAGTAATGATGGACTTTGTGACAGGTTTACCGATGTCTCCTTGAAAGAATGATGTAGTTTTGTTTTTCATTGAAAGAATCAAGAAGGTTTCATGCTTCTTACTAATCAAGGAAACTTCAGTGTAGTTGATCTAGGAAAAATGTAAATATTTGAGATTATAAAATTTCATGGGGTTATGCACTCCATTGTTTTAGACAGTGATGGTCAGTTTACTTCTTAGGTTTGGTAGGGATTATAGAGGGATTTGGGTGAATAGGTACTTCTGAGTACAGCTTACCATCCCCAAACAGATGTCCAGTACGAGCATATGATTCAAGTGCTGGAGGATATGCTTCTAGAATGAATCCATGATTTTTGAGGTTCTTGGTAGAATAAAATACTTATTTTGGAGTTTTACTATAATAATAGTTCTCATGAAACTATTCATATGGCACTTTATGAGGCTTCGTATGGTTGTACATGTCGATCACCCATATGTTTGATGTAGGTGGGAGAGGCGGCTATGTTGGGACCTTATCTTGTCGAGGATACCATGGAGCAGGTGGAGTTGATTCGGAAGAGGATGGCTACTGCACAGTCAAATAAGATTTCTTATACTTATTGAATTAGATGACCTCTGGTGTTTGAGGTCAGAGATTAGGTTTTCTTATGTGTCACAATGAGGTTGGGACACAGGAGGATTATGTGACAGGATAATCTGTCACCGAGATACATCTGGCCAGTTGAGGTTTCGTAAATAGTGGGTTAGGGTTTCTATCGATTGTAGTTACCTCATATGTGTTGTGATTTGTATTAAATCTTCCACATATCTTAGCTACAACATTACTTTTTAGAATGATCTCATGTTTTCCAACCCGAGGAGGTGGAGTTGGAGGTGGATGCATCGTTTAAAGACCATCATATCCAGATTATTGATCACATAACAAATGTTCTATGTGGCCAGTCTATTGTTCAAGTATAGGTGTTATTGTAGAATCGGTGACTAAAATATGATACATGGGATAGGGAGGCCAATGTACGATCGCAATGGTCGGAGCTGTTCATAGATTCCTTTTCATCTCCACCTTGTAAGGGTAAAATGGGGAAGAATTTATTTAAGGGTGTTTGTTTGTAACAACCTGGATCTTATTTTCAAGTATAGATCTTTATTTTTGTTTTTTTTATTAAAAATAGTTGTTTTAAAAAAATTTAGGAGTAAAATACTTTTACATAGGAGTACACGCCATGTAGCGGGTTAACATGAGTAGTTATATACTAGTCATGTAACGGCCTAGTACATGGTCGTGTGAGGTGACCAGGAGGCCACCAAAAGCTGGACCTAGTAAGGTCCTTTACACACCATGTATCCTCAGGGGACACACCATGTATGTTTTATTTTCAATTGTTATATCATACTGGGGACACTTCTAATTGAGATAAATGGCGTCTTCTGAACCTATCTCATCCAGGAGCGACATATATCACTGATTCTTTTCTGAGCCCCTGATTGAATGTTTGTGCTTCGAATTGAACACCTTCTATTGTGTTAGAATCATACTAGTGATTTTTTCTTTCTTTTATAGACTCTCCTATTAATTTCTCTTGTTTCTTGAGATATCCCTAGTAAAAAAATAGACATTTTTACAGATCTATGACGTTCTAGGTCGATCCAAAGGCTGAGGTTCAACTATATCAATTGTACAGTGTCAAGGTAGTTGGTTTGTGCCTTTATATGGATTTTCGTTGAATTATATGTGCAAAAAGTTCCCAATACCCTTGTTTAGGTTATTCCATGTTTAGGGAATTTAACCCAGTTAATGTCTGATATGCTTGCATGCTTGAGTAAGGATGTTAAATTATGAATAAGGATTATTACCTTGTTATGTATGTGTTTTTACATGTTTACTTGATACTGGTTATTGGGTATAGAATTTCAAATTAGGATACTCTTTTTTCCATGCCTAGTGCTATTAGGGTAGAGTGATATTATCTTATATGTCTGTGTTAGGCCTTATCACCATTTGGGAATGTATTATTTGTGATTTACTTTGGATGTTGAATATCATTTGTTCATGATTAAATTAAGTAGGGCTATGGGAACATGATATAGTTACACCATAGGGGGAATGGATGTTCAGAGCATCCCCATAGTGTCAGTTATTCTTTTACTGTACAATACCGTAGGTTGATTTATGATGAGTGCTCCCTCAGAGTGACTATAGTTATCATTACGAGACCATTGGGTAATTGAAGATGATTTATTCCTAAGGGAGTCTATTGTTTATCGTTAAAATAGTCTTAAGGAAAATTGAAGATGAATTCTTCCTCAGAGAGTCTTTGTTTGCATGTGACCAGAGGGGTTATACTGTGTGAGCTTCCCCAAAGGGCCATTATATCTTTATTGTTAAATGATAATTTGTACTAGATGTCTTAGGCTATGAGAACTTTCCTAGAGGGTTACTTGTGAATGATCGGATGAATAAATAATAAATATAAATGAATGTAGTGTAAACTATAAGATTTTTTAATTTTGAGTAATTCCTAGATTATTTGTTCATTTTTCATATTTACTACTACATATATTCACTAATAGTTAGGCAAAGATTTTTGGGTGGTTACCCACTAGGATTCATCTCACACCCTGTTTGGGTCATGATTTTGGGCCCAAACAGGCTATATTGTTTTATGTATGGTTAATGGAAAGTTCCATTCTACTTCATGTTCATGACTGATGTGGACCTGGAGAGCATGGGACCATGCTGAGGCTTGCAATACTATTGGAGTAGTTTACTTGTTTTACCTTTATACTTTCTTTTTGTACTTTATTCTATCATTGTGAATTGTTTGGATTCATTCCTAGATACTTGTAACATGAATCATTATATATATATATGCTGTAGTTTTATATTTATTTTCAGTCTACCTATATTTACATAATGTATCGTATTATTAATACTTCTGATTCTATTATCTCTTTGATTCCGTAGTGTTACTCTATGAATGACGACATAGTTTCCCCACCATCACTCCCAAGACCCTCATTATTGGTAGGCATCCTCTAGAATTTGTGTAATTGTGCTTTAGGCAATGTGACCAACCGGGTACGGGGCACCATTGGGTGACACTAAGACCTGGTACGTTACAATATTATCATCCTTTTGTTAATAACATTCCATTATTACTCATTATTCAGGTATTAACTGCTTCCTTTTTATGCATGTTTCGTTGGATAATTTATTATTCCTTATCCTAGGTTATGTTAATATTTCCTACGTAATGATATTATTATAATATATATCATATTTATTAATTATATTATATTATATAATCATGCTTTAATGAAGATCATGTAGAATTAATCACATCACATCATGGAGACGGTTGGTCATACGTATGCACGAGCGATGATATCATTCCAATGATTACAAAATGGTGTTTAATTGGTTGGTGTTTAATATATTAAAATAAAAATAATTTTATAAATTTAAAATCAATTATTATTTTCATCATTATACTCGTCCAACTAAGGTGGTGGAGAAAATATATTACATCACGGTGTAGAGACGGTAAGTCATACATACACATGCATGGTGACTTCATTTTTTATAGGATAGATAGAATGTAGAATACGGTTGTTTAATGATCATTATAAGATAAAAGTATATCAGTGATATTGGAGTAATTTATTTACAATTGAAACAACCCATGAATAGTAAGTATAACAAGAAAAAAGTTTGAAATAATATGTGGAGGAGATTACCTCTTCTTCAACGATCGCCCTCTAGATCTCCTCATAAAGGTGCTAGTGCTGTTTTTTTGGAGAATACTAAAACCTCTACATTGTTACTAGAGAAGTTTATAATGTAAAGATTCAAGGGATATCTGATAATAATGTCTTAGTGTGAATTTAAATTGGGAATGAGGATGCACCCTTTTATAATTGACATGAGGGGCATATTTAGAATCTCAAAAAAATCATGATTAAATATTAAAATCCAACCACATCAAAAAACATCCAAAATTTTATAATTTAGAATATGAGATGAAATAATATTGTAATATAATTGACTAATAAATTTTTGAGAAGTTTTTATATCCATTTGAACCTTATCATTTTAATTTAACACATAGTGATTCTATTTCCTTTAAATTGAGGTAACAATTATTTCAATATTAAAAGGTAAAATAATTACTTATCTTATGTTAATTATATAATTTATAAATAATTTAGATATTTTTAGACAATATAATTATTTTTATATAATTTTTAAAAAAAAATTATGATTGTTATATAATTTAATAAAAAATAATTTTAAAACAATATCAATAGTGTCATTTTGACACTATTCATTTAATAGATTTTTAAAAATATCAATATATGATGTTAACCTCCATCTAAATATTTTATTATATATAAAAGGAATCATGGTCATCTAATTTTTTTTGGATATCGTATTTATACCAAATTATATTTATTTTATTATTTTTATTAACATTTGTTTTACATTTCCCTTAATAAAATAATTACTACATTAGTATTGATTACTTATTTAATATACTTATTTCTTGGATAAATATTTAAATAAATTATATTCTGAATATAAATCCTATATGTTGAATTATAATACTTATATTTGAATCTCTACGAAACTCCTACATAAAAAATGATATATGTATTAAAACTCAAATTTGACAGCTTCAATGTCACATTAAATAAAATATTAGATGTGTCATAATAATTTTCATATGGATCCAAATTGTCAGTAACTCAACCATTGGAATATTATTATAAACATATACTCATCCATTATGTTTTGGTCAAGTTTTTTTTCATTAAATGGTGATTATCATTTTAATAAAAATTATTTTATAGATTTTCCATCAATTAAATAATTTATGCATAATCAATGTTTATGATTTAAAGGTATTTAATTATCTCCTAAAAACTATAAATAAATTTCCATGATAGAGAAATAAATTTTAGATTTAATATTATTATTAATATTATTATTTATATTTTGTATGAAATTATATTAAAAATGCTAATGTTATTATAATTTGAGTAATACAAATATAAATTTTCATTAAATAAAATTTATTTAATTTATGAATATCATCCAATTGGATTTAAATGGTAATAATTTAAAAACTCAGTTATTTTAGGTATAAAATCACCCATAAAATAAAATTAGTAAAACTATTAAGTTATTTTTAAAAATTATATTTACACTTAATTACATGATTTACCTTCTTACCGTATTAATAAAAATTATCGAAGTTTCTATACATATTGCACAAAAAATGTAATAATGATATTTAAATAATTTGGCCATAATAATTAAAAAAATACAATAAATTTATAAAAAAATAAAAACATAGATGTTTCAAAAATTAATTTAAAACAAATATTATAATCGTAATGAAAACAGGTTTGTTAAAAGTTAAAACATTGCAAAATATTGAAATGTTTTCACATCAAAATACATTCCAATGACCAAATTTATATTAATTATATAAATAAATTCAATATTTTAGTTTAAAACCATTAAATATTATAATTTATCCACATAAATTTTTTTTATGAAAAGAGTTGTTTTCAATTAAAAATTACTATATTTTAACTATTAATTAATACAAAAAACTTATGAAAATTTATCAAAACACCATCCATATTAAATTTTATATCTAGATTATAGAGAATAAGTATAACTTGTTAAATATTATATAAAAATGTATAAGAAACTAGATTTAATATGGGTGCTCCATCAAAAGGTGACAAAATTTTATTTTTTGAGAAACTCTTCTTTAATCTGAAAAATTAAATTCATTCTTATATCACATCTAAAACATATATAATATGAATTTTAAATTTTATATTGAATATATTTCATATATATATGTATATTACATACCTAAAATAAATAAATATTGATTTTATTATTTTATAAACTCAATTAATTGGATTTAGATAGTTTTTTAATGGAAACTAAATATTGTCCATACCCGTAGTTATAATGACTTGGTTCTAAGGTAACATAATAATATTTAGTTTTTCAATAAAAATAAATCTTGGGTGAAATGAATTCTTTCAAAGGAATTTGAAATTGTGTGAAGTAGAATAAAATAATAGTGTTGTTTATACCAAAATCTATGTGGGTTTTGCGTATAAAGTAAGTTTATCTTGGTGTAGCGTACAACAGAACTCATCAATGAAATTAACAAAATAAATATCTAATGAAAATCTTGATGCGTTTTTTTATACCCCCCATTAAAATGAATTTTTCCTTTTAAATTATTATGGGCTGTTAAAGGATTAATACGTGACTGTTTATTTCATATAAAACCACATCATAAAAACAACGCCTAAAACATTATTCTAAAAGATATGTTAGAAGTATAATGATTACCCAATGTCACACATAACTGGGTTCGCACCTATTAGAACATAGGTGGAAACTTAAAATGTGGATTTGGAAACATATTTAACTATCATGTTTTGATGGACTATGATAGAGAACATCATTAGCGGAACATTTATAATCAAAAACCATAAATTTGTGATCATATAAGGGACCATATGATTCATCGATAAAGAGAGTACTAGGATAATATTATTTCTTTCAAGATACATTCAATATATTTGATGAATGAGAATAACTTATAAATTTATTAAGTCTAATCTCATCCTTTCATGGTTCCACAATCAATTTCTACTTATTCTCTTAATGCAAGAATTGAAGGGGAATTGGACATTCCAGAAGAATTAGAAGATCATTATATCCATAAATAGATTGATAGGTCATTCTGTCAATATTTGTCACAACAGAAAGTTTATCTCATGTTATAAAATGATTGTATGTCCACCTATAGTGATATAAAACAAAATTCATCAAGAGTTTAACTTATATTATCCATAAATTGATAACCCTAAAATCCTTATCAAAACAAAAAATTGAAATCTTTTGAAGTAGGTACACTAACTCAGATTAACATTTATCCCCCATATACCATAAGGTATCTTTGGGTGGTCAAATTCTAAACTTGTCGTCTCATTGATTGTGCATTCTCTAGAGTCATGGTAATAACCTGAATTACAATATATCCTTATTAAAAACATGAATGATTATTTATTCCAAAACATATAGGATATATTCCTTATGTCCCAAAATGTTGTATACTCCATCTATGATAGCATAACCCTTGGGAAAAAAGACCATAATTAGTTCTCAAGAAACTAGAATTATCCAATTTAATTATTCAAATCTATAATATCATTATCCAAACATTATTATCATAACAGAAGGGACATATTAAGGGTTATATTTCCATTAATCATGTGTTATCAGAGTATATATCTTTACCCTTAAATCACTTCTATAGGTCATTAGAAATATTCAACATATCCTTTGTTATCCGTAATGAAAAACATATAATGAAAAGACTTATATATTTCAACGATTCATATTACATAATATTTGATTTCTGAAACATATACACCTCAATCATCTAAACCTATTATTACACCATTTGTTTGGATCCAAAATCTTAATGTTTACTAAAATATGAATCATTTATTAAGGTTACTCAAACTTAATATAACCATGATTCTTAGGATTCAAGTAATTAATAATACTAGAACAAATCATACCATTTACATGTCAATTACAATATCTTTATCCTTAGTTGTAAAAACAATACTCGTACCACCTTCAAGAATATCTTTATGAGATTTCAACTAATGAAATTAGTTTTCATAATTCTCATATAGTACACATCTAAAATATTCAAGGATAACTATGTTCCATCTAGTTTTGGATATCGACTAATACTGGAAATCAATTTGTTAGAAATACATAGCAGATATTAAAAACATTTAATTAATGTAAATTACTTATAATATTTCAATCTATGATATCATAGGTTTAATACAATATTATTATTGATTATCTCAAAAACTCTAGGATTGTATCCTATATATAGATTTATCTTTAGGACACCCCGAGACATATCCTTATAAATATTTCTAGGGATCTTAGTAAAGTTTTTGCAATCATGTTTCCAAAGGTTGACTAATCCTTCTCTGTAATACCAACTATAGAGACCCATGATTGACATACATAGACGTTACATTACTTTTATTGAATACATAATACATCACTCAAACAGGTGCCTAAAGAACATATTAGTTTAGTGTCTTTATAATCTTAGAACACATTCTGATAATATGGTTAAAGACCTTAATCATCTCCCATAAAGACCACCTGATTTATTTTTTTTAGCTCAAACCATTCTTTATATCCAAGGGAAATGGTAATTAAAAAGGTGATCTTAGATCATCAATAAGGGTAAACAAAGAAAAAATAAAATAAAAAACTGAAAGAATAATGTATAAAACAAGAACTTGTCTTTTCAAAAACATAACACATATAACTTATTTCAAAATCTTGTGTCATGAAATAAATATTTGCAGTTTATAAGGAATAAATCAAATGGGAACCTGATCCATTAAATATAACATTGGCTTAAATCATGGAATTATGGAAAACACATATGGATTGAAAATCATTTCCATATTAGACAAGTCTCATTTCTGAGACCATCATAGTGGAAAAAGTAAAATACTGAACTGAGTTCACTCTTTTTTTTATCCCTGTATTTATGAACAAGACTTACATGACATTCAAGTATGATAATACTAAATCAGATTTACATTCTTTTATTTCTTTGTATTACTGATTCGTATTTAATTGCAGTTACATTGATGTATATCTGATGAAATATAAATCATTACCCAATAAATTGGAGGGATATATAGTCCCACCCATCACGTAATCATAACCATGCAAATTTGTTCCACAAAAATAAAAATCATTCAACATAACATAACAAAATAATAAAATGTGTTTCTTATACATAATTTCATCATAACATAATTCAGGAAAAACAAATGGATTTTATAAATACAATAAAAAATAAAACCACAGAAATAATAAGGATATTATACATGAAACCGGTCCTTATTAAATAATTTCAACATTTATGGAAAATAATTTTGATAAAACACTTGCAATTAATTTATGGGGAAAATATCCTTTCTTCTTCAAAAATGTTTTCTTTTCTCAAAATTATATGAAATTTTAAAAGAAAATAATTTATTTAAAATAAAATAAAAATATTTTAAATTATTA
Source organism: Viscum album (assembly GCA_963277665.1). Taxonomy (NCBI): domain Eukaryota; kingdom Viridiplantae; phylum Streptophyta; class Magnoliopsida; order Santalales; family Viscaceae; genus Viscum; species Viscum album. Next base: position 1,437,946,468 of record OY728133.1, on the reverse strand, counting down.
TTCATAGTAATTTGGTTTTATGAAATATTAAAAATCCATTCATGTCATATAATTTAAAACAAAACATTCTTCTTGTACTTTGGTTCGAATGTCAAATAGTACCATATATTGAAAATGAAAAAATATTCCTTTCATACAATTTAAAAAAAATAAAAAATGGGTATATTTTACTTTAAGAAATATTACAATAATATAAATAATATTTTATAATACAAATGTATAAAACATGGACATTGATGATAAATAAACACTGGTAAATAATATAAATAATCTCTAAAAATGAGATTGTCAAATTATCCATTAACAATTTCTAGTTATTTGAATTATATGAATAACAAAATAAAGAAACTTATATGAATATTATAACCTTTATAATATAAATCATAAAAAAAATCAGGGGTGGTTAAATCACAACTCAAAATAAATAGGTTTTGTATAAGACATATGTCCCATAGAAATAAAAGTGAGACACAATAATCTTTTGCCATAGGTCTGATATCCTTCATATGTATTTGAATCTTGTGTATAATGATTTAAAGAAACATTGAATTATTATATAATAATATTCATTTTTATTATATCACATATGATCGTATTATCATCTATTTGTTTATAATATTTTATTATTACTCGTAATTTGGGTATTAACTCATTCATTTTATTAGTCATGTTTTGCCAGATAAGTTCTTATTCCTATTATTAGGATATAGTAATATCATTTAAATAATGAAATTAGTATAATATACATAATATTTATTCATTAAATTAATTTATATATTCATTATTTAATAAATATCATGAATAATGAATCAAATCCCATCAGGGAGATGGTAAGTCGTACATGCACACGAGTGACGATATCATTCCCATAATTATTGAATGGTATAGAAGTGAATGGAGTATAAATTTTTAGAATTAATATAATGTTATTATAATAATATATATTTATTATCTCCAACATTAAACCTATCCAAGTAATTTGGTGGTTAATTACATGTCACACCACGGTATAGAGATAGTAAGTCGTACATGCGCACACATGGATATTTCATTTTTTGTAGTATGGATAGAGGGAGGAACATGGTTGTTCTATAATCATTATTTCAAAATATTATATAATTGATAACATATTTATTACATTGTAATTTTATAACCTTTTGGAGAGGAAGTATAAAAATAAAAAAGTTATAAAGAATCAGTAGAGATGATTACCTACTCTTCGACGAGCACCCTCTAGATCTCCTCTTAATGGTACTAGAGTTAGTTTTTGCAGAAGGCCAAAACCAATAAAATTTGAATAGTGTATTTTATAAGAGAAATGGTCATGATATATATGATATTTACGTCTCAATGTGACTTTAAATTTTGAGGTAGGATTTTACCTTTTATAATTGAGGTGTGGGGTACATTTTGAATCTCCAAAAATATTAATTTTAAATAAAACCAAACCACAACCAAAAAACCACAAAAAGGACATAGTTTATATGATTATATTATATATGGTTGTAATATCATCAACCAATAAATTTTAGTTGATTATTTATTTCTATTTAATCCTTATCATTTTAATTTAACCCGGTTATTCTATTTCATTTTATCCAAGGAAACCATTATTTCAATATTGAATGGGTAACATATTTAATTATTTGTGGTCATTTAAATCATAAATAAATAATTTAGAACATTTTAGAAAATATATTAATTATTTTTTATTAATTATTATTTTTAAATAATTTAATAAAAAATTATTTTGAAAAAATATCAGTAGCTTCATTTTGAAACTATTCATTTAGTGGATTTTCAAAAATGTCATGATAATGTGTTAACCTAAATTTTTTTATTTAGAAGTGGTAAAAAATTATATATTATTAATCACTAGTGCAGAAAACATTATTTACGTCACCATTTTTTACTTCGGTTATATATAACCGACGTGATAATCTGTGAAACGTGGTTTTTTACGTCGGTTATTTCATAACCGACGTAACAAATGCGGTGAGTAGATTTTTAACGTCAGTTATTTTAATAACCGACGTTACAAATCGTGCGTGTTTGTTTTTTACGTCGGTTATAAATTAACCAATGTTAAAACTCAAAGCACGGGGTTTTTTACGTCAGATATTTTATAACCGACGTAAAAAACCAAAGCGTTGGGGGTTTTTTACGTCGGTTATTTCATAACCGACGTAAAAACGCATAGATATCTCATTTTTTACGTCTGTTATCAAATAACCGACATAAAAAACCCCCCTACGCTTTGGTTTTTTACGTCCGTTATTTTATAACCGACATAAAAAATGAGATATCCAGAAGTTTTTTACGTCGCTTATTTTATAACCGATGTAAAAAACCAAAGCACGGGGGGTTTTTTTATGTCGGTTATTTGATAACCGACATAAAAAATGAGATATCTACGAGTTTTTTACATCGGTTATGAAATAAACGACGTAAAAAAACCCCCACCGCTTTGGTTTTTTACGTCAGTTATAAAATAACCGACGAAATAAACCCCCCTCTCTTTGGTTTTTTACGTCGGTTATAAAATAACCGACGTAAAAAACTCCTAGATATCTCGTTTTTTACGTCGTTTATAAATTAACCGACGTAAAAAACCAAAACGCGGGGGGTTTTTACGTCGGTTATTTGATAACCAATGTAAAAATGAGATATCTACACAGGTTTTACATCGGTTATGAAATAACCAATGTAAAAAACCCCCAGCGCTTTGGTTTTTTACGTTGGTTATTTTATAACTGACGTAAAAAACCCATAGATAACTCGTTTTTTACGTCGGTTTTAAAATAACCAAAATTATAAATTTAAAAAATAGTTTATAACATTGGTTATTATATAACCGATGTTATAAATCGTTTAAAAAATTAAAGCCCCGTGGACTGTAATTTACGATTTTTCGATTGACAGTCCGCCTGCTCGTCTCTCTCGTGCGATAAACCCTAATCGGCTCGTCGATCGACCTACATAAAATTCATTTTCGCTTCATCGTTTATCTTCTTTACTTCTCTCGGATCTATCATCTCAACTCTCAACACTCAAGTAAGCCTTCCACGAATTTATTTCGTTCGTTCTTTTTCACGGATAGTCTATAATTATGTTTTGTGATTTTTTTGTTTAAACTAGGTTAGATTCTTCCATTTAGAACCCTATTACATCTTTTTGAATATCATTGGATTTTTATTTCCTAACCATCCACTATGAATACCATGTTTTCTATTCCTTTGATTGAAGGGTGTTCAACAAGATATCATAGATAAAATGATTGAGAAAATTATTAACTAAACTATATACTCATTATTTATATGGTTTCAATACCATATAATCATAGAATGGTATCTACCAAGAAATTTATTTAGTATCATTTGGAACCCATTTATATTATATGAGATTATCATTTTTATTGATTGAATTATAAATTTTTTATTTATATGATTCCATTTTAAATGGATATTAAACCCATTTTTTCCATGTATTCTTTGTGATATAATGATTATTGATTTTATATCTCACACATAAATATGGATGTTGATGGGTGGGGTCATATATCATCATCCACTTCATTGATTTTGTTTTATATCTCATAAGATAGTAAGGTTTGGATATAATGAGTTTGTTCAAAATGGCATGGGAATAATATTTTTTGACACATGTTAATGTGTGGACATAATGTGTGGACATAATGAGTTTATTTGATGTAGGTTTTTCTTTTTCATGGATTACATCATAAAGTGGTCTCGGTTCATTTGATTTTGTGTTTCCTTTGACACCATCCCCCCTTAATGACTATGATCTCTCATTGCCAAGTTTTTCTCTAATTGTTCTCTCATACACCTTTTGGATTTGATGGTTGATTACAAACATATTTATTCAAATATTTAAGCTGGATTATATGCATTTTTTAGGATTATATTGTTGTTTTATGCCACTTTATTTACTATTCTATCCAATACTTTGACCCTTTCTAGTAAGAAAAACTTCATAAAAAATTCGATTGGAAACTTCATCATATTTCATGAAATGTTTTTAAAAAAAATGTGTTATATCAAAGATGTGGAAACGGGTGGTGTCTGGGGGGGCTGTCCATGTGGGTGGGGGTGATTCTCAGGTTTACTCCATTTTCTCCAATTTTCTGTCAACTATGTAGGCGTTATGGTTTTCTTTGATTCAATGAAATTTAAAAATATTATATCTAACTATATTTTGTTTTAAAAATAATATTCAAGCATATTTTTTTTAAATACCCATAGATTTGTTTTATATTTTGAATTGTTTTACATTCAAATTATGATTTTTTTATATAAACATATATTTTTATTATCGTAAAAATATATATTTTTTGTTGATATTTGTTATAGGTAATGATGAGTCGATGTTGGATTATGGCACATCGAATGAGAACTGAATTTGAGGAAGGTGTTGATGCCTTTTTGGAATTTTCAAAACGAAATGTTCCAAGTAGAGACATTTTTTTCTGTCCATGCCTGAAATGTTTGAATATGAAGATGTTGAAAAGTAGAGAGATAAAAGATCATCTGATTTTTCATGGTTTTAATCCAAGTTACATCCCTTGGATTTGGCATGGTGAAACTGGACGGAATGTCACTGATGATGATGATTCGCAAGATGGTTACTCCGATGGAATTGAAGAAATGATTCATGATATTGTAGCAGAACAAATTGAGATAGAACCGACAGTTGCGCATTTATATGGTGATGCTGAAAACCATTATATCCTGGTTGTACAGATTTTACGGTTTTTTCGGCGGTGTTAAGATTGATTAACCTGAATGTGAAACATGGATGGAGTGACAAAAGTTTTACAGAGTTTCTACAATTGATGAAAGATATTCTTCCAGAAGATAATGATCTTCCAGATTCACATTACAAAGCAAAGAAAATATTATGCCCGATGGTATTGGGATACAAGAAAATACATGCCTGTCTGAATGACTGCATTATATATAGTAAAGAATATGAATTTATATCAGAGTGTCCTAAATGTGGGACATAACGGAATAAGGTGAAAGAAAAATCATAGGATGGTGTAGATATTACAAAGCTCCCTTCAAAGGTATTTTCGTATCTTCCTATAATTAATCATTTCAAACGTTTATTTGCTAATTCACATGATGCAAAAAGGTTAAGATGGCATGCTGAAGAGTGGGTAAGTGATGGAAAAATACGTCATCCAGCTGATTGTCCACAATGGAAGAAAATTGATGCGTAGTATTCTACATTTGGAAATGAAATTAGAAATCTCAGACTAGGGTTGTGCACAGATGGAATGAATCCATACCGAACACTCAGTAGCAAACATAGTTCATGGCCTATTTTATTGGTAATTTACAACCTCTCTCTCGAAGATTGTATGAAGAGAAAAATATGTCATGTTGTGTACAATGATCTCTGGTCCAAAGCAACCCGGTAATGATATTGGTGTTTACATTTCACTGTTGATTAATGATTTGAAACTGTTATGTGCTGATGGTATTAGGGTGTATGATTCTTATAAAACAGAATATTTTCAACTGCATGTAGTGCTTCTGTTCACTATAAATGACTTCCCAGTGTATGGAAATTTGTCTGCATACCATGTTAAAGGGCATAAAGCATGTCTAATTTGCGAACAACAGACGTCATATTGTCAATTGCATCATGGGAGGAAAACAGTGTACCTGGGTCATCGAAAGTTTTTGCATATGGAACACCCTTATAGAAGACTAAGAAAGTCATTCAATGGCTCACAATAATTTGATATTGCTCCAAAACCTTTATCCCATGATCTGTATTTTGAGAGGGTAAAAAACCTTGAAGTGACATTGGGAAAGACACAGAAATCTGGTAATGATATACATATTTGGAAGAAAAGGTCAATTTTTTGAGTTACCATATTGGAAGTATCATGAAGTTAAACATAATATTGATGTCATGCACGTGGAGAAGAATATCTATGATTCTTTGATTAGAACATTGTTAGATATTAAAGGAAATACTAAAGATGTGTTGAATGCAAGATTAGACTTACTATCAATGGGAATATGTTTGGAGTTAACTCCCACTCCTAATAGAAGATGAACATTTCTTCCCCCGACTTGTCATACATTATCGAAGAGGGAGAAAATTAGCTTCTTTCAGTTTCTTCTTGATACCAATGAGCCTCAAGGTTATTCTTCTAATGTAAAATTTTTTGTCCCATTGAAGGACTTGAAGTTGATAGGTATGAAATCACATGATTGTCACGTCATGATGCATGAAATTCTACCAGTTGCATTGTGTGGAATATTGCCCATTCGTGTCAGAAAGACTATAATGAAGTCGTGTTATTTTTTCAATTCAATTTTTAACAAGGCGATTGATGTGAATGCTTTGAACATTTTGGAAAAGGATGCAATTTTTATACTTTGTCTATTGGAAATGTATTTTCCTCCATTTTTTTTTGATATAATGGTGCATTTAATGATTCATCTGGTTCGAGAAATAAAGCTTTCTGGACCTGTCTATATTCGTTTGATGTATCCTTTTGAAAGGTATATGAAAATATTAAAGGGGTATGTTAAAAATCTATATCGACTTGAATCCTCTATTATTGAAAAGTATATTTCTAAGGAGGTAGCATAGTTTTTTACGAGCTACTTGGCTGTGGCGCAACACATAGGTTTGCCTCCATCTCTCCATGAACGAGTTAATAATGATGGAAAGGGGATTCATATCTTGAATGTGAAATCATTGTCACCTGAATAGATGAAGAAGTTAGAATCATACATTTTGAATAACATAGCTGATGCTCAACCGTATATCACATTGCATATTAATGAGTTGAAACAATGTCATCCAAAGAAGAAAGAAATGTGGATTCTGAATGAGTACAACAGAAATTTTTTTTCATGGATTAAAAAGACTTTTCTTGGTAGATCAGATGTATCAGAGACATTAAAATGGATAGGGGGTGGTCCATGTTTAAATGTGATAACATGGTCCGACTATGACATTAATGGTTATACATTTCATACGAAAGCTCAGGACAACAGAAGTGAAGTTCAGAATAGTGGTGAATCGGTGTTTGCAGAAGAAATGCATTTTTCGAGTGCTAAGGAAAAAAACCCAATTTCTGCATCAATTGCATATTATGGATTGATTGAAGACATATGGGAGGTTGATTACTTTAAAATTAAAGTTCCCATTTTTAACTGTAAATGGTTTAACGGTAACAACAGTGTCAGACATGATGAATTTGGAATGACACTTATTAATCTGAATAGATTGGAAGACAGAACAGATTCTTTTATAATGGCAACCCATGAAAAACAAATTTTCTATGTTGTAGATCAATCAGATATGCAGTGGGATGTTGTTTTACAAGGTAAAAAACAATATTTTGGTGAGGATGAACTTGATAAATATGATTATTTATGTGAGATCTCTACTTCCATGGAAAGATTAATAGAACATAATGATGATCATGTTGAAGACATAGTTTGTGCCATAAGGAACGATCACGATGAAGGAATTTTGGAAAATAATCCATTTGTACATTCCTAAAATTACAGGTAACATATGTTTATTTCTTGTTTACATTTATTTTTTCCATAAATTTTAGATATTGTAAGATTTTTATTTATTAAAACATGTTTTAAAACAAAATAAGTATATGTTTTTGTTTGTTTTAAGTTTTTTTAGTTTACTTTATCATGTTTATAACCATTACATGAATTATATATCTATTTTTTTCACTGACAATTGGTTTACTATGTTTACCATGTTTACCAGGTTTACCATTTTTGCCATTTTTACTATCTTTACCATATTTACCATCTTTACCATCTTTACAATTCATTAACATGCCTACCATATTACCAATGTTTACTATTATGTAACTTAGTGCACTTTTCTATTTTCTGATTACAATAGTATTAAAATATTTGAATTTGTATATTTGGGAACTAACGTTTGTTTTTTTGATTTGAAGGATAATGACAGATCATTCAGATGATCAACCACATGATTCTGGAGACGAGCATATTGCTGGTCATACCTCTGGGGATGAACATTCACATGCTCCTATTACAAAAAAGTGTTCAAAGGTTGGTAAACGTGGGTGCACACGTTTACCAAAATTATCACTTACCCGTACGCAGGATCAGAGGATAGTCGTTGAGTTTGATGATGATGATATTCCTAGAGGTCCGAACGCAAAAGATTTTATGAGTTTTGTAGCAACTCAGGCTAAGAGCAAAGTAAGCATTCTGTATGATGATTGGAGAAGTGTGGATAAAGAGATTATCTCTCTGTTGTGGGAGACAATTTTGGTAAGTCCTTTTTTCATTTTCTTTACCATTCTTTAAATGTTTCTAGTATATATAATATGTTTAACCACTTCTTTATCAAATGAAATTTGAAATTCCTGACACTGGATGTATCAGGAAGAAATTCTTATCGTTGGCTGCCAGGAGATGGAGGGATTTCAAATAAACCCTCTCATCTGATTTCATTTATGGTTATAGGAGTCATGATAATCCATGTCGTATATATCCTTTTATATATGAAGACACATGGAGACGGTTTTTTGAAAGTAGAAGAAATGAGTCATTTCTGGTAAGGGAAATGTAATCTTTTATAAACATTCTTATATAAATGATTTTATTAATGTTTTTTTAATGATTTTTTATTCTTAAATTATAGAAAACAAGGAAATCTCATCAGGAGATCCAATCTAAAAATGTATACCCTCATAGTTTATCTCGAGGAGGGTATGCATTATTGGAAGAACAAATGATGGCGGAAACTTTTCATCAACTAAGAGCTGAGTCTTCAAGCTCTGGAGAGGTGGCCCCTCCATCCCCTCCATCTAGACATGAAAAATGGAAGAGAGCTCGGAAGGGAAAAAAGTGAAATATATTTCCAAAGAATCGAGAATCGTAGCTGAGAGGATTGTAAGATACTTATTTAATTTATTTAAGTCAACTATTTTCTTCATATAATTTCAATCATTACAGAAATGTTCAATTAATTAATACAGGACTCTATTGAGGATTAGAGTTCAGAGGGGACATTTACAGCTACTGGGAGGGGAGATATTTTATTTCCAGCATTGGGAAGGCCTGAACATCGTGGTCATGTAAGAGGATATCTGGCAGGTGTATCGGTAAGAAAAGTGTTTCCACGTTCTTCAACTTCTAACATTGAGGGGGTTTATAAAAAAAATAGAACCCTTGGAGGCTGAAGTTTATAATATTAATGCGACGATGGAGGACAAGATAAGAGAGTCGGTGCAGTCTATGTTTGCAGAAATGCAAAGACAATTTCAGACTACAGCTCCCACTCCTCCACCTCCCCCTGCAGACCCCATTATTTATCCTCCACCTCCGCCAGTAACTCCCACTCCCCCACCTCAGCCTGCAGACCCCATTTTTTATTCTACGCCTTCGCCGTAGCTTCTTACATATTGCGAGTTTTATGTTGATGATTCTCAACATCATATAGCAGCATATGGGTTGGTATATTGTATAGGAAATATAGTTCATCATCAAAAATTAGAGGTCGAGAATCAGAGGGTCACTATACAGGATATTATAGATAGATCGGCTAGGGTACCAATACCTACAGATGACGTGGCGACAGTTGGATAGAGTATCGGCCATTTTTTATTTTGGCCATCCAGACTTCTTCAACTCAATACCATAGAGTTATGAATGTTATATCATTTATTTTATTTTTTTGAAAAAGTTTTTTTATCATTTGAAAACTAATATATTTTTCAATTTTTTTTACAGGAGTACTTCAAAGGTAACGAAATAATGTATAGACAACAACAATGACAAATGGCTATGACATCAGATACAGATTCAAATGGTCTTGACAGATTGTCAAGATATTCACATTTTTTTTTTGGGTTATTATGATTTTCCAATGTAAGCTCCTGTTTTTGGACGTGAAATAAGTGTGGGGTTTATAAAAACTGATATCATGGAGCTTGTTGCTGGAGATAAGTTGGGCATCAACGTGGTGCAAATTTTTTCCATGTACATCTCAACACCTTTTCCCTGCATTATATTTATTAAAAATTTATACTTATGAATGTTTTGTATTAGGTATCTTTATAGAATTTGTGAGAGGAATGAGCTGACAGAAGTATATGGATTCATGGACCCACAATTGATTTCCCCTGAAGCATGTGCCTTGAATGTTGAACAAATAATGGTTTATATTGCTGAAAGATTTGAAAAGAATATAATCACACAATGTAGGATGATGCCTTTTTGTGAGAGGTATGAAACACATTTCTCTCAAAGTGTTAATTATCTTTTAACATAAAAAACCACTAACATTAAATTTCCATTTATCAGTGATCATTGGATGTTAGGGGTTTTTTGCCCAAGGGAGAAAACTCTTTATTGGATATGCTCTGTCCATGGTGATGTGCGAGAATGTTTTAAGAATATATTGGACAGGTAATTTTCAATTTCTCAATAGTTTTATATATTATAATTAATTTTAAATTTACCCCATTCGTATTATTTTCTGACAGTGCATGGGCCTACATTCGAAAAAACACAAAGAAAAGAAATGAAAAGATCAAATATGTAAATGCGAAGGTAAATTTCCATTTATAATTTGTACCTTTTGATTTATTACATAAAAATAATTTATTGAATTTACACTCATTCAAACAGAATTGTCATGAACAACAGGGCCTCATCGAATGCGGATATTATATGTTAAGATTTATGTATGAAATAATAACAACTGGGACAGTTGTGAATTTTGACCGGGTATGATTTCCTCTTAAAATTTTCCATAATATTTCAATTTGATTTATTCATTATACACATTAACTACCTTCTTTTTCATTTTGATCTTTTTGATGACCCTATACCCTATACTGCTGAAGACATCAAACACTTACAAGTGGAGTTGTCAAATTATTTTACAGGTTTGATTGAATTTTAGTTGTTTGTAATGTAAAATGTAATTTTGAATATTGTCGTTGTAATTGTGTATTTGGTAGTTGTTTGGGTTGGATTTATTTTTTTTAAGTTGATAGTGTATGTTTTGAATGTTATATAAGTGAATGTTTAATTTTTCTCTACTTCTTGTTTTGGTTTACTTTTGATGGTTTTTCTAGTATGGATTTGGGTCTGTGGGGGAGGGGTTCCAAGGGTGTGGGGGTGTGTTCAGTGGGGTTGGGGGTGTCCAGCGGTCTGGGAGGGCTGTCCGATGGGGTGGGGGGACAGTCCTGGGGGTGGTAGGGCCGTCCAGGGGTGTGGGAAGGCGGTCCAGGAGTGTAGGATTGCTGTCCAGGGGTGGGGGTATACATGAGGGTGGGGGTAGTCCAGGGGTGTTTTGGGCTATCCAGGGGTGTGGTGGGGCTGTCAAGTGGGGTGAGGGGGTGCTGTTCAGGCGGGTGGGGGGTTTTTGAGGGGTGTTTGGGGCTTTCCGGGGGTCGGGGGCAGTCCAGGAGTGTGGTGGGGTCTCCAATGGGGTGGGGGAGGGTTGTCCAAGGGGTACACCTAAGGGTGGGAGCTCCAATGGGGTGGGAGAGGGCTGTCCAGGGGGTATACATGAGGGTGGGGGCTCCAACGAGGAGGGGGAGGGCTGTCCATGGGGTATACATGAGGGTGGGGGCTTTCTAGGGGGTATGTTTTATATGTTATCAATGTACAGGCTTAATTTTGATCTACTTATGTTTTTGTGGTATGATTTCTTGATTTGTTTTCTGGTTGATTCTGGTGGAGAGAGGATGACTGCATTCAATTTAAAAAAAATTGGGTTTATCATGTCTGTTATTTAATAACCGACGTGATAAAAGGCCTTCAAAATGGTTTATCACGTCGGTTATTTCATAATCGACGTGATAAAAGGCCTGGAAAATGGTTTATCACATCGTTTATTTAATAACCGACGTGATAAACCCCCCCCCCCCCAGTTTATCACATCGGTTACTTAATAACCGACGTGATAAACCCCCTCCCGCCCAGTTTATCACGTCGGTTATATAATAACCGATGTGATAAACAACCCTCACCCCGGTTTATCACGTCGGTTATATAATAACCGACGTGATAAACCCCCCTCACCCCGGTTTATCACGTAGGTTATATAATAACCAACGTGATAACCCCCCTCACCCCGGTTTATCACGTAGGTTATATAATAACTGACATGATAAACCCCCCTCACCCCGATTTATCACGTCGGTTATATAATAACTGACGTGATAAACCCCCCTCACCCCGGTTTATCACGTCGGTTGTAAAATTACCAACGTGATAAACCCCCCTCACCAAGGTTTATCACGTCAGTTATATAATAACCGACATGATAACCCCCTCCCCCCGGTTTATCATGTCGGCTATTAAAAAAACAACGTGATAAACCCTCCTCCCCTCAGTTTATCATGTCGGTTTTTTCGGTTTTTTAATAACCGACGTGATAAACCATTTCCAGGCCTTTAATCACGTCGGTTGTTAAAGAACTGACGTTATAAAACCTTCCCATTTTCTTTATCACGTTGGTTCTAAAATAACCGACGTCGTAAACATCGCGATTTTATGTTTTTGACGTCAGTTTTTAAATAACCGACGTCAAAAACATTATTTATAACGTCGCCCGTATTAACGTCGGCTAGAAACCGACATAAAAAATGAAAAATAACCGACGTAAAAAACGTTTTCTACACTAGTGAATGGGATATATCATTTCTCCAAAATAATATTTATTTTAGTATTTTTAATAACATTAATTTAAAAACATTATTAAGAAAATAATTACTAATTTAATTTTGTGTAATTATTTAATATAATTACATGTTTGGTAAATTTTAAAATTAAAATAATTTGACGAAGATAAATCATATAGATTTCGTGAGAATACATTTAGATGAATATATATCCAGGAAAATACAACATTATAAATGTTATATATATTAAAACATGACTATGACAAATTGCACATCATATTAAAGAAAATATTATAAGTGTTAAAATAATTTCTATAAAGCTCCAAATGATGAATAACTCAACCATTGGATGATTATGGTCCGAATATACTCGACCAATAATATTGGGTTAAATAATTTTTATTTCAATTATGATTATCATTTTAATAAAATTTATTATTTTTATTTTCCATTAATTAAATATCTTCTGCATTATCAATTTATAAATTTTTATGCTAATTAATTTTTTCCAAAAAACTAAAAATAAGTTACCATGATAAATAAAAACATTTTATTTTCATATTTAATATTTTTAATAAAATATATCTCATTTATATCATTATACTAAAAATGATATTGTTATTAAAATTTGTGTAAGACATATCTAATTTTTCATCAAAAAAATATAATAAATATCCTAATCTCATCAAAGTGGCATCCAAAAGGTAATATTTCGATCCAAGGATGTTTTAGGGTAAAACAAAATAATCCAATCATAATATTACAAGTGTTATGGTAATTTTATTACATTATATTTATCCTTAATTACTTAGTTTACCTTTAAACTGTAATTATAAAAATTATTGAAGTTACTATTAATAATTCCCAAAAATAAAAGAATATTATTTACCTAACATGAACCTACTAATTATAAAAAAAAATCCATTTTTAAAAATTCATATAACATATATAGTAGTAATTAATTTAAAATTAATCATGTTTTCAAAATGGAAAACAGGTTTTTAAAAAGTTAAAACATTCCAAAAGATTGAAATGTTTTTAAATCAAAGTCCATGGTAGAATTCATGCCAATTAAAAAAATTATTAAATAATAAATATATATTATATTTTTACTTAAAAATATTAAATAGTATAATTTATCCAAAAATATAATTTCAATGAAAAAAATTATTTTCAATTAAAACTTATGATATTTTAACTATTAATCTTAACATAAACCTTAACAGAAAAGTATTAAAAAAGAATACAAAGTAATTTTTTATCCTCATTAAAATGAAAGAGTATATTTTGATAAATATAATATATACTACTATTAAAAAAAGATTTAAAATTGGTCTACCATCAAAATGTGGAAAAAATTTATTATTTAAAAATGTATCCTTTTCCCAAAAAATAAAATTTGTTCTGATATCATGTCTAGATAATATATAAGATAAATTTTAAATATATTATTTGATATATTAAAAATATATTACATTAATAAAATCTATAAATAGATATTGTTTCATTTTATGAACTCACTTATTTTAATTTAAATGTTTCTTTATAGGAAGGATAATAATGTTCATACTGGCCATTTTAATGACTAGTTAATATAATAACATAATAATATTTATCTATTCATTTAAAATTGTTCTTACATGAAATTAATTCTATAAAAATAACATGAAATTGATTGCAACACTATCCCAATATAGTATTTTGTTTACCACAATCCAATCCAGGGATTCATATAGAACAAAATTATTTTGGTGAAGCATACAACACATGACATCAATGAAATTAAAAAAAATTATCTCATAAAAATATTTTTTGTGTTACATTCTCTTTGAAGAAGTGAAATTTGGTATCAATATTTATTGAAAGATAATGTTGAACTATAATTTTAGTGACATTAATATCACTTTGATTATCAAAACCTAGGAAAAGGGGAAAATTTAATTAAAAAAATAAATATTCCAACATATACATCATCAAAATAAGTTGTGTAATAGATTAAGTTGTAGAGATATTTTCATATTCATCCATGTTGAGTGTTACCTAATTTTTCTTCATTCTATAGAAATATACCCAATATTCCTTCATAAATTATCCTTCAATAGTTTTTTATTGTATATCATAAAAACATCTTGCCAGATGGTCTTCTTTATAACCAAAAAAATCAATCTCTCATAAGCTAACATATTTTATTATAAAATCTATTGTTCCTTTGATATATCTTCGAATTCAGTTTCCTCCCATGACATGAATTTTTCTAGATAAATCTATAATCTTACAAATTATTTAATATAATATAAAATATATATACTTTTGGCCTTAATATATAAAAACATCCATCTAACTTCTTAAAACCCATAAGACCTAGTTCGTTTCAAACCCAAATAAGTGAGAAAATTGGTATTGAATTTTCTGATCCAAACATAGAACTTCTTCCGCATACTTTTTTTGAGATAGTAAATTATATTTAATATGTAGTAAATTTATATAACATTTAAATATTATTTTCTCTATAAATTTACATTTTAAATAACTTATTCATATTCATATAAAATAATTCATATGTTTCTTCATCATTTATAGAAAGATAATATCATCATCCAAAATAGTAACAAGGAGGAGAAAATCTTGATTTTGTTTTACATAATGGATACTACCAAATATATTTTTTGATTATAAATAACATAAATAATGTGTTCAATTTAGAATGTCATCCCCTCAATGATTTCTACATCTAGTATAAATCTGTCTTCAACATACACACATAAGATTAATCTCTCACAATCACCAAGAAAATAGTAGTTTTTTGTATAAATTTTCATCATATTTTCTGTTAAGTAAGGATGACTATACTTCCATCTAGATATTTTGATAAAGTCGTTGTGTCATAATAAAAAAATTATGACATCTTCTAATTATGTAATTGAAGAAAATGTTTCATCAAAATCATTCCATATATTTTTTAGTATCCCTTACAAACCAATAGTTCCTTGTTTATAATGACTTTATCATATTCATTCAACTTCTTTCAGATCACCTGATTTTTACCAATAATAACTTCATTATTTGGTTTGGGTACATGTTCCAAAGTATCATTGTTATAATTATTATGTATCTCATTATTCATAGTATCAATCCACTCTTCGTGTTCAAAAGACACCTCAATATATTTTATCCCCGCTTTTGAATATATGGATATATATATAACAATCATTAATTTTTTCAGATTTTATCCTTTTTTTGTTATTGATCATTAATTTTTTTAACAACTATCGAATTTCTCATTATAGGATGAGATTCATGAAGTTATTAAAAATCACTTGAAATTGATGAGTCGATGTCTTAATTTTGTAAAAATTTGTAACATTTCTCAACTACAACCGTAAATTTTATCCATATTCAACATATTCATCCGTTTATAAAATATCTATATCACATTTTTCAAGAAATGTTACATCAATAGTATAAAATATATTTCATATTTGTTTATTAAAACATTTATATTATATATCATTAGGTTTGTAGATAATAAAAATTTCATTAAATAATCCCTACTAAAACATTTTATTATTTCCACCATTGATTTTTATAACATAGGTACTACCAAAAGCCCCATTAGGTGTTTCCAACTTAGAGATTAACTATTGAATATTTCTTAAGAGGTAACATTAAAATTGGTTCTTTAAAAACATTGATTTTGTATATCAACTTGTATACTGATAGGATGGCTCCAAAAATAATGGAAAATGTCTTGTTCAATCAATATTATTCCGGATACCACTACCAAACTTGTACATTTTAATTAAAAAACACAATATAGTATTTATATAATATTATTTACATGAAACGTGATGAACTACATGTTTTCTAGATAATCTCTAAACTTGTAAATCTTATTTTCACCACTATTATTATTTCACAAATTATTTCGTGAATTTTTAATTTATTTCTCTAAACTTCTCCAAACATTCATAAACATTGATTGGATAAAAAATAAATTTTCTTTAAAAAATCAATTTTATGGAAAAAGAGAGAAATCTCAAAAATTTAATCCACAAATATTTTAGAGGAAAAAAGAAATATGAAAAAATTGAAATAAATTTGTTGGTTTTTATATAAAATTATATATATAATTTTTATTAATGTGAAGTTACTATTGAATCTAGATAATCCATGATGAGGTCTTCAAAATGATAGTTAATTATGTCCCAAGTCTAGATGTACTTGTACATATTTCTCTCCCTTTTTTTATTCATATTTTAAACATAAGATCTTTATTATTAATCTATGGAAACTTCTTTATATTTTTATCCACATGAATCTTACACTCAATCATCCTGTCAGTATACAATTAAAAAGCATTAATCTGGAATGATACCATTATAATTTAGTCCTCAAAGTGAATAATAAGCCCCAATGAGTTTTATTTTTTCCCTTCCTCCTTAGCTTCCTCTAACTATGGTAACCCTAGTATATCTTTAGTAAAGTTATCCATATCGGAGATGTAATCACTGAAAATGACATCCAAATCCATAAAGACTCTTGAAAATGAGATAATGCATTCACCTTAACAATATCCATCTCATGATCCATATTATCTATAACTTTGGACATTGGATTTTTACTCATAAAATTCAAACTCTTCTTCTGGTCTTGGACATTTTCAGTGACTTCACAATCCATATCCTTAAACATAATATTTTTGGAAGGATTTGTATCTATTGGTTAAGGTGAATGATATTGATCCTTGCAACCTTTTGATTTTCCCATGGGAATAATGAAACTCATTATATCACCATCTCCCATCATCCCTTAATTTCTTATTGGGATAAGAATTCTTCTACTAAGACTTATTTATTCACTTTCAACTAATTTTTTTAGAAAAATCATCTTTTAACTCTTCATCATCAATGACTTCCCTTTCAATGGGGTTATCTTCTTCTAATGAAATTATTTGATCCTAAACATAGCCATTAGTTTCTATCCCTTATGATTAGCACCTAAAAAGGATAATATTAATTGTTTCTAATATCATATTCATGTTATTTATTAATCATAGACATCATTATTAGTGCATTTTACACACTGAACATTAATTCAAATTATAATTGTAATTCCTTCATAAAATGAACTATTACATAAAACATTCTTGAACATCTCATAAAACAAAATATGGTCTTAATTATGTTTTCATATTTTATTTTCAGGTCTCCCATGATATAAGGATAAATTAATTCTCTTGGATCACTTGGAGATTCAAATCGGAAGACCACCAAAGTGGGACTTCAACCAACAAGGTTCTAGGCGAAGTGAACTAGACAGTAGCTCAATAAACATAATATATAAGATAGGATTGAATCCAAATGTTTCAGAAAATATAATATAATCTAGAGGATATTATGGGGACCATTTTATTAAATTGTGGCCCATGATAATTCATATGTTTTACTTGTGTTCTAGGTGGCCCAAGTTGATGATGAAATTCTGGGCCAGATACTGAGGCTATGTAAAATATCCCACCTTTTAAATTATATCTCGTGAAACGCAAAATATTTTGGGCTGAAAATTTATATTATATTAGGAGACATTTAGGGATAAATTTTATCCTTATATGGACCACTATAATTAGTTTATCTTGAATTTCCTTTCGGTGCATCTTTTCGGTGGATGCAAGATGGCTTCTACTTCAAGGGAAGAGTGGAAAAGTCTCATATTCATTAATTTTACACCCACATAGGCCCACCATAATTAATTAAATACATATGGGAATATGTGGACTCATCCAAAGGCTTCCTAAATTCCTATTTAAGGTAGTAGTGATGGAGGATTTTGGATCTTGGAGATTTTGTTTTCATTATAATGTTATTATGACAATTTTTCTTTGTAACATTAATCCTTATCTTGTATGATTTTTGAATCACCTTAGACTTCAATAAAATTTCTTCTCCTTATCTTATTCTATTTTATTCATATCACCTTGATATCTTTGCCTCATTGTGTGAACTTTTTCACACCAAACCTTGTGATATTGTTCACACAAAAGTAGATTGATCATTATTTTGTTGTATTTTACTTCTTCAATTCCACCTTTATAAGTCTACAACCCGCTTCGGTTGAGAACATGTCATCAATGGAGGGATATATTTTTTATGGTTTGATCTAATATAGTTTCAAGGGGCTGTATTTGATGTTATTTCCCACTCTCAAATTGTAACTAATTTCTTTTATTTGAGTTTCTTTCATTCAAGGATTTTCTCCCTTCCTCTTCCTTATTGAATTTATTCTCTCCACTTTTATGTTCTAACTTGATACTTTACCTTGGAGTTCTCATGAAAATAATCCCAGAAGTGTATATGTTTTTAGAATGTGTTTTTGAAGGTGTTTAATAAGTAAATGATGTTGTTAGTTTGAATTCATAGCACGAATCCTTCTCATGATAATGTAACTGAAATTGTAAAAAGAAATAATTCAACCAATCCACCCCGAGCAATAACCATGGATCAAAACATTTTCTCATAATTTAAATTCACATATATATCATAGTTTTATTTTAAACCAATATAAAATTAACCCAAGTTCGACACTTCACATCCAAAAATCCATCTCTTTATATTATGTGCGTAACGATCTTCTTAGGTCTCTGAGGATTCAACAACCCAAGATACGCTGCAAGTGACTGCTTAACCCTTAGAACATGGGTAAATTTGGGTGACACCACCTTCCAATAATATTCTAATATTAATAGTTGTAATGTTCCCTCTAGAAATTTTCATGACCTTTATGTTCACCCAACCCCCCTGTATAGCTCGTGGGATCCGTACTAAACCCGCTTTGACCATGATACATGATTAACCTCCTTCAATTTCCTCTTGTATCACCACCTCATGTGTTGGTTGGTCTCCAAGATTAACTACCATTGCATATGATGAAGTTTTAGGTACATTTATGTTTGTTTCTGATGAATATTTTTCAAACACCCCCTCAATCCCCTATTTCATAGGAAGACCCCACACTATCGACATATGGTTGACCAAATTACATTTCAAAAGGTTTAGTAGTACACAATATATGGATCATAATTTGGTTGTATAAGATGTTTATAGAGGGAATCAGCATGTATTGAATCATTATTACCCAAAATTATCCATTATTGGTACATAAAACTAATCTATCATTGAATGCTATCAAATTACAGAGTTAGGAATCTCATGTCATTCCATACCAATATGATGAAATTTTTGAGAATGGATGACATGGGCATTTGTAAGAGGATACATAGAGTTTCAATGTCTCAAATCTCCCCATTTTGTTGCATAAAAATTATTCCCTTTCTTTAATAAAACCCAATCCACTTATGATATTGAAACGTAAAACTTAGTAAATAAATAAGGGGATTTTTGGTGGAAAATGGAATTTTTTATACTATCAGAACACATGTATTGGACCACTATATTACCAATTATATAAATAATAGATGGGTGTTGAAAAGGAAGTGGGAGTTTTGGAAATCATACCCATAATTCCAAAGTATGAGCATAACATTTCATATTCAAATCATATGACCATCAGTATAAGAAAACATGACAACCATTTCATGTTTGAGGTGATATAGACCAATAAAGGATATATTCATTCTCTGGAGACAAAATGATTCCTGTTGTGTCATTTTTTGAGGAGTTCAAGGATCGTATGATCTTATAATCCCCATGAACAAAAGGTGAACCTATTTTAAGAACCAATCAAAGGTAAATATTCTAAAAATTGGGAGTAAATTTCCATATTTAAAAGACATTAATATTTTATGAGAATTGATGTCAAAATCATAATCCGAGGAGATCCATCGATAGGATTGGAACTTTTATACTGATTAATTTAGTAACAAAAAATGGGAGAAAATCCAAGGTAAGGAATGAGAGAAAGGGGAGAGCTATATCTTATTATAAATGTGGAATAAGATGACACCCCCCCTCTATTATAGAGAGTGGGTTTGATTCAAAAAACATGGCCACCTGGGTAACCACCATGATAAAGAGAGCATTTGTGAATTAAATTAAATTCAAAAACATTGAACAAGACTTTAATTTATGTTTCCATAAAATAATTCGAGTAATCTGAGTAATGTAATCAATGAAAAAAACAAGTTTCTTTTCTATGTGATTTCACTATTTTAACATCAACCCTAATTATTATAATGTTTCATATCTAAGGGAAGTGTTGAGAAAATTACAACTTTATTATGTCCTAAGTTTATAATCTTTCAATTATAACAAATGGAACAACACCAATATCTTATTCCTGTATTGACTTTAATATCACAAATATTGTTTATCTTGGTTCAATTTATCATATTGATATAACATATATGTCCAATCCTCTTATTCTATAATTTATTTTCAACCATAATTGTTGGATATCATTAACTTTGTATACTATGAAATTGAAAAGAAAAATATCTTGCTGGGAAGGAATTTCTTAAAAACATTCCCATCATAAATTATTTTCATAAGATAACCATATTTATATAAAACAACATTATGAATTTTATCCCAATTTTTAAAAGACATAACATATTGTTTTTTATCCCATCAAAAAAATCACATTTGGGTTTTAAATTTTCTTTTCCACTGATTTCATATCCAATGCCGTTTATTTTGAGAGACACGTTATTACAAAAAGTAACTATACCTTATTTAAAAGATTCCACATTCCTCAAAAACATCAAATCGTGTGTTGTGTGTAATAAATACCCTATATCTAAAATATATGGTTTTTATACTTTTTTATCTTTTAAGGAAGCATCATAAAAATAGATTATTCCTTTCCTTCCTCGTTATCAAATCGATATTTTGAAATTTTTGTAAAATCATTATTGTAAAGGTAATAAAAATACACCCATTAAATGTTTTTAGGGTGTTCTCATATTTAAAAAATATTTCCAAGGGTTGGAATCTATTTTGAGACACTATTTCTACTTTCTTATGATGCCTTCTTTGACTAGGCTAACTCCCCCTATAACTCTACTTATAGTTCTCTTCAAACTATTGTAATGTTTACTATTGAACAAATGAATATTATTTTTACATACAAATACACAAAAATACTATTAATAAACATATAATTAATATTTTATTTTGATATATCAATATTGTCTAATATTTTATACTTATTATTCATCAACTTTCTTGTATTCCCATTTTGAGCATTTTTGAAACCCAAAATTGTTTTTTTATTCAATTATTATCTTTTTAAATATTGGATTATTTTCATCATCAATAGAATCCATTGAATTTAAAATTTTCTATTTAGACATACAAATTTTGGAAACATTATATTTTTTTATCTTCCTATATATGATATATACATTGTTTTTTTAAAACAACTTTGTATTTAATATCAACCATTGGGGATATCTTTTTTGGTTCTTTATTAGGTATGAGATTCCCAAAACATTTTCCAACTTTTATTATCCTGTATTTGAAATTCAATATTCCTTGAAAAAATTTGGAATGTTTTTGTTGTGTATATTCTAACACTTCATCCATTACATTCAATTTTTCTTCAAGCTCTAAAGTTAGGTTTTCCTTCTCATAAAACAAATTCTTCATCTTAAAAATATCTATTAAAAAATTTAATTTTTATTAAATCAAGGATTACTGATTTTTTAATATTGGATTTACCTTTTTAATTTTTTTCATATCACTTTTAAGTATTACAATATTTTAGTGGAAATATTTAAACACACATTTCAGTTCAAATCCAAGTTGAGTCTCTTCATTTCTAGAACTACAAATTTTTTTACTCGTGATCATTTCATCATTCACTTTTATATTAAATTTTTTTTCAATGGAATCATCACTAATCATTAAATATTATTATTCACTGTTATTATCATTCTTATCATTAGAAAAAAATATTCTTAATTTAAATTTTTAAATCTTTTTATCTTTCCCCTTATAATAATATTTGGGTTTTTATTCATTTTTCTTGAAGTGTATACTTTTCCTTCTATCATATATGTCACATTTTTCATTATCGTTTTTCATTGTAAATTTTTAACAATATCATAAATATACCCACAACCAAATCATTTAATAGGTTTGATACCCTTGTACATTAATGTTCATATTTTCACATTTTAAAACAATAAGAACACAGTTTTATATAAATTGTTACTAACTACATCATCATTTATGGGGTCATTATCTTCTTCATCTTTATGAAGTTTCTTATAATTTTCCTTTTTGGTAGATTTTGAGGAAATATAATGATAAAACTATTATTTGAATTTCTTGGCATTTCCTCTTCTATTTTTATTCATTCTAAGAGTAAAATATAAATCATACCACGATATATTTTCATGATCTCTGTCTTCAATAGATGAATCATTGGAATCATAGTTGTTAAGAATAATTCATAAGACAATGTTTCTAACAGTTAAATCATCCATCTTCTCAAAATGAAATATTATGTTGTTTGTATTTCCCGTCATCATTTTAAAAAGTCATTAGTTGATTCATAATCACTCATTTTTATGTTTTTATACTTTATCCATTATATTTCTAACTTGTATTTCTTAAAATTCATATTTCCTTAAATACTTTTCTCCAAATTCTCCAAACTAATTTTAGTATTTATCACACCATTAACTTTGAGAAAACCTATATCAGAGAATTAGGAATGTATAAAATTTTTGGCTTAGAAAATATTTCTTATTAGTTATTGTTAGAGGTATATTCTCAACACAAGGAGGGAAACTATATATAATATATTCATGGAATTTACAAACAAGATACATAAGATATGAAAAAATTTCAACTTTAAAAATATGAAAATTTATTCTATTGAAAATAGGGATCCCCTCTTTTTTTACAAAATTTTGATAATCCATAGAAACGTCCC
Organism: Viscum album; assembly: GCA_963277665.1. Taxonomy (NCBI): domain Eukaryota; kingdom Viridiplantae; phylum Streptophyta; class Magnoliopsida; order Santalales; family Viscaceae; genus Viscum; species Viscum album. The sequence continues at coordinate 1,437,922,881 of OY728133.1, read as the reverse complement.
TTTTCAACCAGTGTTAATAAACTATAACTAAAGGGAACATTAGATATAATAAAAATTAAAAGGCCTATAAAGGTTTGATATGATCACTTTTTGGGGAGGGCATGTGTAATACCACATGGTTTTCTAAAAAGATATTGAAATGCATGAATTTATTTTGAATGTATATATTTTTAACGAGCCTTTAAACACAATTTTACTGCTTTTATGTTTTGAATTTTAAAAAGGGTAATCTACAATTGAGTTCAGTAAGTTATTTGGAGTATAATGAAATCAAATTGTTTTTTCAGTGAATAGTAACATACCCATATGAATAGTAATATGAATTGTAACATGACTATAATGAATACTAAAATTTGTTGTTATTTTTTCGTAAGGTTTGAAGATAATGAAATTTTGGTTAATATTTCAATATGATATAAAAGCAGTAATAGTTTTAAAATTGATAATTTTTTATTTAAGAATATATTAATTTAAAAAATAAATTAGTGATATTTTTAAAATAATTTTCTAGAAATTGACTACATTTTGGAATTCTACAAATTAATAAATGGTTAGGGTGAATTTTGGGGATTTTTCTGAAATATTTGATTTTTTCAGTGAATAAAAAAAATTACAGTTTTTTGTTTTAGTGTGTTAATGAAATAATTAATGATGTGAAAAATATGGTCTCCTATTCTATATTTTAAAATGATGTGAGGTGTCCTATGTACTGAATAACATGGGAAAATACCAGAGTCATGCCCATGGTTTTTCAATTATCACTAATTAGGTGTCCTTTGGAAATTATAAAAATAATCCCTCTATTTTTCTATAACTACCTACACTTTCCTTCATTAAATTCGTTCCCAATTCTTATTCAATAAATCTATGTCCTTCTTACCACTCTATAAGTTCTCCCATGGATTCATCAATCCTCCAAGGTCCCAACCTTCATTTTTTTGGAGATACTTTTCATGTTAAGAAAATTCTCAATTTCATTCTTTTTTCCATTCAGGTTCTCTTTTATATTGTACAACTTACAAGTTTCCATACCATGTTCTTATTTCATTATTATTATTGATCTATTATATATTATGATTCATTTCTGGAAGGGTGACCCTTTTCCCCTCTCTTTTTAATATTTTCTAAAACCATTTTGTATAGTGATTAGGCTGTGAATTTTTGTAAGGGATTTCAAAATTATTCTTTTATTTTGAGTTCCTTTATTTTCTTTTTCTTTATTCATATCATCATACCCAAGATGAATGAAATAACAAGAAATTATGAATATTCTATATGTTCCCATGTTCATGGAAAATTCACCATCATTATTTTTCTCCACTCCCACTTATTCAAGGAAAAGAAACATTGTTCGTGATGTGTCGAATTACTAACAACATAGACGACGTGATTTCAATTTTCCTTAATTCTTTCAATTATGGTCATGAAACCATTTTTATGGGTAAAAATGATTATAATATAAGTTTTATGTCTCATCTATGGTTCTGGAATTATTTTTTACTCATGGATTTAATTTATAAGACAAAATGAGGATGTTATTATCAAAGAACCACTAAAATGATATAAACGAACATCATTAATGTTTTAACTTATGAATAATCCTCACATAAAACAATAAAATGATAAATTATATAAATTATGGTACTAGAAAAATTTAAATACCTTTCCATTCCAATTGTGTATTTTTACTCCCAATCGACAAGAATAATCCATCATTATCCGATCACGAAAATTATATAATGAACTCACCCAAAACAGAGAAAGTAACAAAATACTAACAAATAAATGGTGAAATGATGTAATTAAATGATCATATAAGGTATTATAAAGATGTATTTGATTCATTAATAAATTAATTAATATCTTTTAATTATTATATAGGTGGTTTAAACAAGTTGGATGTAAGAAAAACCTAAGGTAAGGGAATCCTTAACCTGGATTACATCCATTGGGTTAACCTTATTCTTTATTATTGATGTGGTTTTTAAATTTTTTGTGTGATAAATTCCAATTTTAATATATTGAATTATGTGTATTTATACTGTATATACATATTACATCCACTCTATTAAGTCTCACTTCAATAATATGATATTTATAAGGGACATTTCGTTTAAAATCATCTTATAAAATTCTATTTTACAAAATTAAAAAGCTATTTTTTATATAATTATTCACGATATATGATTATATTCTAGTTATTTGGACTTGTTTATGATGAAGGGTGAGACCTGTATTTTTTTCCAGTGCATTGGTTATGTGTATGTTGGAGGTCGGCCATATGGTTACTCCAAGTGTAACTGTGATAGTTACACAAATTGTAAGGTAGCTCTGAGGGATACAAATTATAAGGTAGCCAACTGGGTAAAAAATTTATGTATGTAATTTCCCAAGATACATTTATGATTATTCTTATTTCATCATGTTTTTTATCTTGTGTAAATAACATTTTTCACATAGTAAATATATATGGTTGACAAACAAGTCTTATGAAAATGGTTTCATATATTACACGTATTCATGGACTAATGTGATCTTTCCTTATTTTATATCCCTTAATGAGCTTTTGGTGCTCATCCCATGTTTTTTTAAACAATTTTCACATGTCATAAGGATTTTTAAGAAAAATAAGTGAGCCAAGTTAAATGTTTTAATATTTATGGAACTAATCATGTTTTAAGTATTAATGATGTATATTCTGAATAAATGAAAACTATTTTTTTATGATATCCACTCTGTAACAATATGTAAGGTTATGAGTGTATTATTTCGTAATTATAAAAAGCTATAAACTTGAATATATGTTCACTATAAAATGATTTTATTTCTTTTCAAAAAAAAATATTATGTAATAAAATAAGGCTGAGTCCTTATAGTAGGTATCAGATGATGGTTTAGATAATTTTAAGGGTTATAGTGATGTTAAAAGTATATCGTAAATGATTTTTACTCTATGATTAATTTTAAATGTTATAGAATTTAAATATTACCATGTTTCTTCATTTAGGATATGTTTTTTCCGAATGGTTTCCCATAGAAAAACATGGAAGCTGATGGGGAGAGGCACCGACAGAATGACATTCTTCTGAATCTACATCCCAGAATGTTAAGGATTGGAACCAAGAAGTTTTTAACAGTAATGTATTATCTAACATAAGCCAAAAATGGTGGTACTATCCATGAATAATAACAACCATAGGTACCAGAATGGAACAAGAGAATAGTGGAACATTTTATGAGACAACACCCTCCTTCTTTCAATGGATCTTCCGACCCAATAGCGGTCGAATGATAGATTAAATCCCTTGAAAGGATATTTGATGTTATGGGATGTTCGGATAATCAAAAGGTAAGTCTGTTTAATTTATCGTTTTGAAGTTAAAGCTTATTAGTATAGGTATATGGTAATGAATATCAAGGATAGAGAGGATATTTATGCCTTAGAGTGGGAAGAACATAAAAGTCTTTTCATTGAAAAATATTTTCTTATGTTGATGAGACTTAGAATGGAGAAAAAAATCATTGAATTGAAGTAGAAGGAGGAATATTTAGGGGCTATGTATGAAGCGAACTTCACCCGCCTAGTGTGGTATTATCCAAATCATATTTTGGATCATTATAGAAAAATAAATAGTTTTTATTCAATATTAAAGCCAACGTATCGAAGGGTGTTGTTCTCTCATGAATTAAAAAGTTATGAGAATCTTGTCCAATGTTATGAGAGGTTAGAGAAGGAGTTTTCTGATGATCATATGCATTTTTGGAAATAAATTGAAGAATAGGTCTATATGGAAAGATATGGGTAAGAATCAATTAATGAAATATTATTGTAAGAAAATCCAATTTTCATTTTGTGAATAGAGTTTAAAGAAACAACCTTGGGAATGTCTAAGAAAAACTAGAAATTGTTTTAATGTGGTTTGTTTTCACATATGGCATGAGAATGTAATGAAAATTATCTTAGTATTAATTCTAATTAGAAAACTCTAATGTGCATTAAATGTGGTGAGATGGGTCACTATGAAAATGACTACCCAAAGAGAGTTCCACATAATGAAAAAAAGAAAGACTATAATCAGAAAGGTGTAGTGTGATCCTTTGCGACTACATCAGAATATGTTCTTACAATCAATAAAGTTGTATCAGGTCCTTTTTTCTACTCAGATTTTTCTAAATTTTTTTTTGATACTAGGTCAACAGATTCATTCATCTCTGAGAACTTTGGGGGAAATATCAAAATATCACCTCAACAAATGAATCTGGAACTTGTTGTTAAACCACTAGAGGGAAATATTATAGCAAGGATGAATTATAAGAATCTCTCTATTATAGTATGTGGAATGAATTTACCTACAAACATTGTTGTTTTTCCTTATTTGATTTTGATGTTATTCTGGGAATGGATTGGCTTTTTGTTTATCATATAAAGATTTACTATAGAGCTAAAGAAGTTGTTTTTTCACAAAGAGTTTCAGTTTGTATGAAATAATGGACGAATACAATTGATAACATATCTAGAAGCTGAAAAACTGTTGAAATATGGGGATGAAATTTATCATGCACATATTTTTGAAAACAAGGGAACTGTTCAAATTGATGGCGTGCCTATGTTAAATTAATTCCTTAATGCCTTTTCTAATCAGTTACCTGGTCTCATAACTAATCGGGAAGTTGAATTCACAATTTACTCAGTTTTTGATGCTACGCCAATTTCAAAACCCCCATATTGTATGGCTCAAATAAAACATCTTGAATTGAAAGACCACTTGCAGGATTTTCTTGTTAAAGGCATCATTCATCCTAGCACTTCACCATGGGGGGATCCTGTTTTGTTTGTTAAAAAGAAAGATGGTTCCATGAGACTTTTCATTGATTATAGATCTTTGAATAAAATCAATGTTACAAACAAGTATTATTTTCCTCATATCGATGACTTGTTTGATCAGCTCCAGGGAGCTCAATACTTTAACAATATTGACATGAGATCTAGATACCCTCAGCTAAAGGTGAAGGAGGTTGACATCCCAAAAATTACCTTTAATACTAGATATGGACATTATGAATTTGTGTTTATGCGATTTGGGTTAACTAATGAACCTGTTATATTCATTAAACTTATAAATATAATATTTTATGAGTTTTTGGTTGTGTTTATTGATGACATTCCGGTATTTTATTAAAATAACGTGGAGCATGATAAACACCTATAGGTTTTTTTACAAACCTTAAAATAAAATTAAATGTATAAAAAATTTAAAAAGGGTGATTTTTGGTTGCAATAGATTCCTTTTCTTAGTCACATTGTAAATAAGGATAGATTAACAACTAATCATGCAAAAACAAAAGTTGTTGATGAATGGATAATAGCTAATAATGTAATAGATATTCATAGTTTTCTTTTATTTGTGGGTTATTTATGATGGGTTTTTAAAAACATTGCACAGTTATCTATCCCGATAACTATTTTAACACGAAAATGGGTAAAATTTGTTGGGACAAAAAAATGTGATGTTTGTTTTTAGGAACTGAAGAATAAATTGGAGAATGCTCTAGTTTTGGCATTGCCTTCCCAAAATGGTGAGTTGTTCATCTATAGTGATTCTTTTTTAAGGTAATTTTTTGTGTTTTGATGTAGTGTGATCATTTAATTGATTATGCATTACGACAAATTAAACCTCATGGGTTAAATTATCCCACACATGATTTGGAATTGGAAGCTATGGTATTTTTATTGAATATTTTAAGGCATCATTTATACTGAGAAAAATGTCAAATACATACTGACCACAAAAGTCTGAAATATATATTCACTCAGGATATATTAAACATGAGGCAGAGAAGATGGCTAGAACTAATAAAGGATTATTATTACACAATCAATTACCATCCTATAAAAGAAAAAAAATTGGCGGATTCCTTGAGTCGAAAACATCATGCATCCTTAACAATGATATTTTTGGAACATGATCCCTTGATTAATGATATTATGAATTTTGGCTTAGAAGTTACTGGTGCAGGGAATACATCTATTTTGTCATAGGTTTCACTGCAGTAATCATTATCAGACAGAATTAAGAAAGCACAGAAGGAAGACCGTGAGCTATAGAAAAATGTAGAATTGGTGAAAATTGGAATGCTTCTAGAATTTAATCATGATAAAGATTGTGTTTTGTGATTTGAAAAAATGTTGTGTCTGCCTTGTGATTCCCAATTGAAGAATTACTTGTTGGGTGAAGCTAATAGTTTTCCATTTTCAGTTCATCCTGGTAGTACTAATATGTATAGAGACCTTAGAAAGTATTATTGGTGGGATAGAATGAAAATTGATATTTTTAATTTTACCATGAAATGATTGACATGTCAACAGGTTAAAGGAGAGCAGCAGTTACAAAATGGGATACTTCAAACTTTTTCTGGTGCCGAAGTGTAAATGAGAGAATGTATCCATGGACTTCGTGGTGGGACTACCAAAGACATGTCAACTAATAAACGTGGTCTGGGTTATTATTTATCGGCTGAAAAAATCTACACATTTTCTTTCTATTTGAGATACAATGTCTTTGGATCCACTTTATCAACAGTACCTAAAGGTGATTTTCAGGTTACATTGATTTCCTCTTTCCATTTTATCTGATCGGGATCCTAGGTTCACTTCTATCTTTTGGAAGGGACCTTAGAAGTCGTTGGGCACAAAATTAAATTCCAGTACAGCTTTTCATCCTCAATCAGAAGGGAAATTTGAATGAATTATTTAGAAAGTGGAGGATATGCTTTAAGCTTGTTCAATGGACTACTAGGCAAGTTTGGATCATCATCTTTCTTTAGTTTAGTTTTCTTATAATAACAATTTTCATTTTAGTATAGAGATGGCACCTTTCGAGGCATTATATGGGAAGTGGTATCGGACTCCAGTGTTTTGGGATGAATTTGGTGAAAGAAAGTTGATGGGGCTAGAATTAGTAGAAGAAGAGGCTGAAAATGTGAAGATGATCAAGTAGCACATGATAACAACTCCGAATAAGTAGAAAAATTATGCAGATAACAGATGGAAATACTACACATTCTAAGTAGGTGACCATGTTTTTCTTTAAAATATCTCCATGGAAAAGTGTGATGTGTTTCAGTAAGAAATGGAAGCTATGACCATGGTTTATCAGTCCTTTTGAAATCCTTGAGAATTCTTGAACAGTTTTATACCTAGTTGCTTTTCCTCTAATTTTGTCTCAGGTACACAATGTTATTCATGTTTTTATATTGAGAAAGTGTATTCCTAATTCATCACATGACTTGAGCCTAGAAGCAATTCAACTGGAAGAGAATATTTCATATAAAGAGAAACCAATTTAGATTCTTGACCGAAGAGAAAATGTATTGCGGAATAAGGTACTCCACCAATTAATGGGTTTTTAGGAGAAACCACATAGTAAATGAAGCAATAGGGGAGTCTGAAAATGCTATGAGGTAAAGGTATCCTTGCTTATTTAATAAGTAAATAAAATTGTGAGGAAGCAATTTCCAGAAGGTGGGGATATTGTAACACCCTAAGGTGTTCTAAAAATAGATTGAAATGAATGTAATTTTGTTTGAAGTATATATTTATAACTTGCATTTAAACATAATTTTACGGCTTCTATGTTTTTAATTTTAAAAAAAATTTATCTAAAATTGTGATTAGTAAGTTATTAAGAGTCTAATGGAACCAACATATTTTTTTTCTGTGAATAGTAACATACCCTTTAGAATAGTAATATTAATACCAATATGACCATAATAAATAGTAAATTTTATTATTATTATTTTCTTATGTCTTGAAGATAATAAAAATTTGGTTCATTTGTCAATGTGATATAAAAGAAGTTCTATTTTTAAAATTGTTAATTTTTTATTTAAGTTTGATTTTATTTAAAAACTAAATAAATGAAATTTATAAAATTATTTTAAATAATAGACTTCATTTTTTGAATTCTACACATCGATAACAGGTTAGGGTGAATTATGGGGATTTTCTTGAAATAGTTGATTTTTCGATGAATAGGAAAAATATAGTTTTGAGTTTTGGTGTGTTAATGAAAATATTAATAATGTAATAAATCTTCTCAACTTGTGTATAGTTAAATAATATATGAGGTGTCCCAAGTGTCTAATACCATGGGAAATACCATGGGAATGCCCATGGTTTTTCAAATACCACTAATGAGGATTCCCTTGGAAATTATTAAAATAATCCATCACTAGTTTTCTATATACCAACCCATTCCTTCATTAAATTCATTTCCAATTCATACTCAATAAATATCTATCCTCCTTAACTCCATATTATTCTTCCTAAGTCTTCCTAAAGTCACTAATGTCCCAACCTTCATGTACTAGGAGTTACTCTATAAGGTAATAAAATTCTCAATTTCATTCTTTTTCCATTCAATCCCTCTATTGTGTGGAATAACTATCATGTTTCCATACCATGTTCTTATTTTTTTTATTTGTGATATATTCAATATTATGATTCATTTATGGATGAGAGACCCTTCTCCCATTACTTTTTAATATTTTCTAAAACCATGTTGCATAGCCGTTAGGATGCCGGATTTTTGTAAGGGATTTCTCAAATATTATTTTATTTTGAGTTCCATTATGTTCATTTTATTTCCTCTTCTCCTCATACCCAAGAGGCATGAAAGATCCATAAATCATGTATATTATGGATTTCTTTCATTTTCATAGAAAATTCGTCATCATTATTCTTCTCCTATCCCACTTATTCAAGGAATAAAAACATTGTCTGTGATGGGTCAAATTACGGACATCGTGGATGATGTGATTTAAATTTGTATTAATTATTTAAAGTCTAGTCATGAAACAATTTTTATTGTTGAACCAGGTTATAATATATGTTTTATGTCTCATTAGTCATTATATAGTTCTGTTTTACTCATGCTTTTAATTTATAAGATAAAATGAAGTCGTTATTATCAAAGAACCACTAACATGATCTAAACAAATATCATTAATGTTATAACTTATGACTCATCCTCACATCAAACATCAAATGATAAATGGTATAAATTAGGTTATTGGAAATATGTAAATACCTTTTCATTCCAATTAAATAGTTTCACTTCCAATCAAAAAGAACAGTCTGTCATGAACCAATCAAGAAAATCATATAAAGAACTTACCCAAAATAGTGCAAGAAACAAAATACTAACAATTAAAGGGTAAAATTATGTAATGAATGAAATCCCCCGACTACAGTTACCCAGAGTTGGTGCATTATTTCATAACATTGGCATGATCACAAAAGATCTTGTCTCTAAAGACCGATTAGTTTAGTAGCCTTGGAAATAATAGATATATTCATAAGGTTTTCATTACATCATAAAATGGAAAACTACAAAAAAATTGATTCCAATGACATCACTAAGATCCCATTGAAAATCCCTAAAGGTCATTCATAATATACTTCTTCACATCCTGGGAAAAATAAAACCTAGAAAGGGGTGAGCTCAGATTCTCAGTAAGGATAAAAATATAGAAGAAACATTCATAAAGAAGCATAAACATTTAAGGCAATGTACAACTAAAAAATCCTTTTAAACTTGAAATTCAGCATAATATAGAAAAAATAAAATGAAAAAATTTTATTTACATGTTCACATGGATATTCTAATAGTCGAATAATCACATTAAATATAAATAACCACTTTCATAATGATGGAATGCATAATACCGGACTTTCATAACCATAAAGTCAAGGCCTTGTGCTAAGACTACAAATAATATTTTTTCAAGGCCTTATGCCAAGACACAAGTTTGTCTCATGAGACATACCAATGCATCGAGGAGCTATAGCGGGCTCCACACGTCACTAACTATGTCCAATGCATTCCTCATATGAAAAGGTTTAAACATAACATAAAAATTCATATTAAAAATAGCATACGAAATGTTCACACTTTATCCATAAACCAATAATGGTGGAAAAATAACACATCCAAAATCAAAAATAACACAAACCCATCAATACAATATGGATGTTTTGTATCATAATAAATCAATTTCAAATAAACATAAAATCCATCAACGGATGTTGACATATATGAAATCAAAACTATTTGAGAGAAATATCTTATTGTAATCATTTATAAGTCACATAATTATAAAAGAAAACATTTATATTTGAAAATATTATTATAATCTTGTAACTGAACCTTTGAAGATGTTATAATGATAGAAAATATCTCCCGCCACCTTATATGTTAAAAAAAATACATTTTTACCTTAATTTTGTCAAAAAGGATAAAAAGTACCTTGTTTGGAAAAAGAAAAAAAGATTCATTTATAAACATATTATATTAATCCAAACATTGGTATAAATGACATTAACCCATAGACTATATAATACCAAGAATGCATTGATATACATTTTTAAGAAACATAGATGTTGATGACAATGAGGTCCAAGTAGAGACTTACGTAAAAAAACCTCGGATAATAAACAGATTGTGAAATTAACTCTTACCCTGTACGTTTCCTTGGTCAAGGGTAGGTTAACCACCTATATAATCATGAAATAATTTTTATTAAATTATATAATAATCATATAAATTAGTATGAGATCATGTATGATCTTTTAATATTTCATTGCTAATAATATCGGTGTATTATCGTCATTTCAGGTGTTAACTGATTCGTTTTCCCCTATATGATTTATTACATAAGTCGTGTTTGTTATGGATAGGTTGTAAATTATTCATATCCAGAATGATATTATGTCTTTAAACATCATTTGTTATCATAAATTGAAAATTAGTCTTGAATGGATACGTTGGGGAATGAATCTCATCGCATTCGTGGAGATTATAATCCATATGTACGCACGAGTGACAATATCATTCTTTTGATATTAAAATAATGTATAATTGGATGTAATATCATATATATAGAATTAATATCAATTTATATTTATTATTTATATCAATTACACATCATTATTATACCCATCAAACTAATAATATATTGAATAACAATTACACCACGATGTCGAGACGGTAAACCATACGTACGCACGTATGGTGACATGTCATTCAGAGGATGGATAGAATAATGAATATGGTTATAAAATATTTATAATAACATCACAATATATAGAAGATACTGGAGTTATTATTTTATAATTGAAACAAGTAATAAAAACGAAGGGGAAGAAGAAAGTAACTTGAAAGAGGTGGTGAAATATTTACCGCTTCTTCAGGTTCATCCTTTTGATTTGATCAAAAGGGATCATTAAGATAGATTTCTGACTAAAGGAAGACCTCTAGGATGAATTGAGGGTAGTTTATAGGATAGTTTGGCAGGGGTTGGCCGAGCCAAAAGGCATTGAAGGTGTGAATTTCAGAGAAGGGGAAGTGCACTTTTATAAGAGGGGTGAGGGGCTCCTTAGGAAAAACAAAAAATATTATTTTATAATAAATTCATATTCAGGTTATAATGGAACGAAAGTGACTTATTTCTAAGATAGGGTGAAGATGGGTCGAAATCCTTTCAACCAATTGATTTTAGATAGCTTTAGGTAACCATATTATCCTTATTATTTATATTTATTTATTAGTTAAAAATTTTGAAATTTACAATGTCTCTTTGTATTGTTATATTATATGGTTAATAAACATACAATAATAAGCCAAGAGAACCCCAAGTGGTTAATTATTAATATATATAACCTTATCTAATTCATTTGGCCGAAATTAAGATTTTTAGGAATATAATATAAATATATAATATAATATTTGTTTTAAAAACATTTTTATGTCAATTTTGACACTATTTGGTATTTTGTTGTTCTTAAATTCATAACAGCATAATTACAAAAATAAAATGATTTAATCAACCCTAACATGTAATAGTAACATATAAAATTAGTTCAATTCATTAAAAGTCTGAAACTACATTTATTTGGGTATTTAAAATATTAATTATTTTAATATTTCACTAATAAAGTAATTAATGCATCACCATTAATCATAAAAAAATTAAATTATTTAATGTCTATAAATTATAAATAAAATATCATTATGTAGGAAATCTTTTTATATTTTTAATGAATATTTGTAATCGAATTTATCTTATTTATAACCCTATATTAAAAGTTCTTTAGTTATTAAACATTGATTTTAACTCTTTTAACTCTTCTTAGAATTAAATAATAACAAATGTCCTAATATAATCCAGGTGGACCAAAGAGGTTCATAATTTATTCATAAGTTTTTTTTCGGTATAATTATACTTATCCAATAGAATTAGGACATGTTTTAGGGTAATATTAATATCATTTGTACATTTAATTACGATATTTACTTTTAACCGTGGTAAATAAAAGTAAAAAGTTACTATTCACCAAAACTTATTTTCATCTTATTAAACGACATTTTACTTAATAATATCAACCTTGTCTCTTGAATTTTTGAAATTCAACTCATAAGAAGAGGTAAAATTATGTTTTATGGAAATTTGCAAAAGCTCCAAGCAGGTGGGTAAAAGACGGTAAAAAGTTCAATATACTTTTTATATATCTAAACTTATTGTAAAATGACTCCAAAGAATTACATTGAACTTATATAGTTATTATGTATCTATTTTGACCTAAAATATATTTAATGAAGATAATTAATTATTTAAATAAAAATTTTATTTTAACCAATAACTCAGTGTTTTTCACTATTCATCAAAAATTGAAAGTTTTCAGAAAAATACCAAAAATTAACCCTAAACTAATTTCGATAGTCTGAATCCAAGAAATGAAGTCCATTTGGAAAAAAAATTAAATTTCAAATAGTGGGTATTAATATTCATAACGACTAGTTTGATTGGTTGTGGTGTGTTAGAACTCAAAGTTGTGTACAACACACGCTGTTGTATTTTTCAAAGGGAAACATACCATAGAATCTTGGGATGTTACATTCTCCCCTCCGTCAATAAACTGCATCCTCGCAATTTGAAATTGTTTTTCGAAAATAAAAGGTTGAAAATAGAAAATACCTCTGTTGAAAACCCATATCGGAAGTAAGGTTAATAAAATTTAGTTTTAATAATAGGGAAAGGAAAATGAGAAAGTTAGCACCAAATAAGGGTTTCGATTAAGAGAACATTGGTGGAGATTATAGACACATAATTGGAGGAATAACATAAATTTTTATAGGGAGTGATTAATGTCATCAATCACAAAAAAAAGTGTAAAATTAAGGGCCTCAAAACCATCAGTCTATGATGTTATAAAATTTTATCAGTTCAACAAAACATAAGGTATTAGGATAACAGTTTTCTGGTTTTAATATCCCTTCCCTAAAGTTTAATAATTAATTTATTCATATAATAAGAGAGAGATATATATAATTGATAATTATAGTTTCATCCTTCAACAAATCTCTACCACAAACTCATATTTTACTCCAAAAGATAACAGAACTCAAAAATATTATATATATCTTAATTGTATAAGTTTCAAAATATTATCACATACCATAATGAAAAATATTTTGTAACAACTAGGAACTTCATGTAGGCTAGTGGTAGGTAAAAAAGGCATATCGTACTATAGTTGTGGGTTTGATTCCTGTATCTTAGTCCGACGTGACGGGTCATCACCCGACCTGCAGGTTGTCCTTTTCCTAAAAATATAGTATTATAATATTCCAAAAATATCCAAAACAAATGTTGTAACCTTAAATAATACTATCCAAAGATCAACATAATCTATTCCAACCATTATAGTTATCCAAAATACCTCTATCCAGACTCTTTGTAAGAGGTACCTAAATTCAAAAATCAATTGTAACATAAGATTCCCCATACAAAGTAAAGTTTCTATTATTGTCGCATACTAAAAATATGATTACCTTAGTCATATTAAAACCATAATGAAAACAATAAGTATTACTGTACAATCCTTATATATATCACATTATTCTAATAACCAAAATATAATCCTTGAGTCCAAAAAGACAAATACATTTATTATTCCACTTCAATTATAGTAACAACATAATATTGGCCTTGATCCCTTCACCTTTTATAATGTAATTTTCTTTGAGGCTTTGGGAATTCATTTTTAAAATGCCTGATTTCGCTACCATTGTAGTATTCAACATTGACAACCTCTTTCTATCCCCTGCAATCACGAGCCTTGTGACCTTCTTCTCCACATTTGTAACAAACTCTCATTTCTTTTAGGTAAGTAACAGGGTGTTTCTTCCCAGAATTATCACATAATAGAAAATCTGTCTTTCCCATTTTCCCTTTATCTGTATCTTATTCCACCATTCTTTTCTTCTCTGCTTTAATTTATTGACATATGATTTATAGAATTATTTTTTTGTCTTGATAACACACGAGAATATATCTTTGTACATTGAGAACGATTGTGAGACAAATTATCTATGGAGAAATGGTTCTAACCCATCAATGAATCAAAAAATCTTACTTCTTGGGTTACGTATATAATCTACATCATTCCTTGCTAACCTTGTAATGTTATACTCATACTTTTCAACATTCTCATCCTCCTTTTCCCTCAGACTCAGAAATTGTCTTTCAATATTCCCTTGATGGTCCTGATGAAATTATTTTTCTAAGAGAATCTCTTTATACATACTCCATTCTATATGTGATACTTCATCATCTTTCTTCTTGTTTTTAATCAATGACCACCACTGATCAACATCCACAGTGAGGTGGTAAACTGCCAGGAAAAAATTTTCCCTCTCATGACTCCCCAAGTCATGGAATATTTTCTCTAAGGAATTTATCCATTGCTCAGCTACTAATGGATTTGTACCCCCATTGAATGTTGGTTGTTGTTTCCTCATGAAGTGATCTCACATTGATCCTCCACGCAGTGGATCAGGGTGCTCCATATGGGTAAGGTTATTATTCATAATCTAAGTGAGTTTTCCCAGTATGGTCATTAACTGATCAGCACCAGTTTCATCACCAGCTCTACTATAATCATCTAGCTTAGGATGAAAATCCCTACATGGAGTTCATGCATTGATATAGTTTATATTCCTTCCACTATGTGCCATTTCTAAAAAATGGCATAGACTAGACTAGTTTATGAATTAAAATGCATAATTCTAAACTTCAAAAACACTTAACATAAATTTTTTAATTTATGGATATAATCCATAATAAAAAAAATTCTTTGATAAATTATATACCCATAAACACTTCATAATTGTTTGTAATCAAACTGATAATTATCCTATGAATATCCCCTGGGAGTGTCGTAACCAAGAGTGTAGTAAGGCCCATTTTCGTGCACCAGTTCTCGTTCGAGTCTAGCTTAAAGCGGTGTTTTCGGGTTTTACCCCTAGGTACATATGTTCCTGAGCCGCCTCTACCTGCTCATATCTAGATAGGGATGTATTTCTCAGAAAACTCATAAAATCTCAACGATAACAAAATTTTGGAAATATTTTCTATATTAATCCCCAATGTCCATCTTAGGGCTATGTTCTCTAATCATATTTTATCTAAATCTAGTTTCCAATGTTTGTACTAAACAACCTTTGATACCAAATGTAACTCCCCAACCTCTGTTACCAAAAGTTGGTGCATTGTTACATAACATTGGCATGATCACAAAAGATCAAGTCTTGAAAGACTAATTAGTTTAGTAGCCATGGAAACACTAGACACATTCATAATTTTTTCATTACCACATAAAATGGAAAACTACAACAACATTGTTTCCAAAGACAACACTAAGATCTCATAGACTATCACTTTAGGTCATTCATAATATACTTCTTCGCATCCTGGGAAAAATAAAACCTATAAATGGGTGAGCTCAGATGCTCAATAAGGATAAAAATATAGAGGAAACTTTTATAAATAAGCATAAACATTAAAGGAAATGTATGACTAAAACAAAAGCCTTTTAAACTTGAACTTCAGCGTAATATGGAAAAAATTATATGAAATAATTACATTTACTTGTTCACATGGATATTATACTAGTCGAATAATCACATGCAATATCAATAACTATTTTCATTATGATGGAATGCATAATGACAAACTTTCATAACCACATTTTCATGGCCTTGTGCCAAGACTAAACATAATATTTTTTTCAAGGCCCTATTCCAAGACACTATTTTGTCTCATGAGACCTACCGATGCATCGAGGAGCTATAGCAGGCACCACTCGTCACTTACTAAGTCCAATTCATTCCTCCTATGAAATGGTTTAAAAATTCGTATTAAAACTAGCATTCGAAATGTCAATATCTTTTCCATAAACCAAGAATGGTAGAAAAATAACACACCCAAAATCAAAAATATCAAAAAAACCTTCAATACAATATGGAAGCTTTGTATCATAATAAATCAACTTCAAATAAACATAAAATCAATCAAAGGATGTTGAAATAGATAAAATCAAAAATATTTGAGAGAAATATATCTTTTTTAAATCATTTAAAAGTAACATAATTATAAAAGAAAACATTTATATTCGAAAATATTCTTATAAGCTTGTATAGGAATCTTCGATGATGTTATAACGGCGGAAAATAGCCACACCCGCCATATAAGTTAAAAAAAGATATTCTTAACTTAATTTAGTCGATAAGGTTAAAAAGTACCATGTTTGGAAAATTACTGAAATATTCCCCTAAAAACATCTTATAAAAAGTAATACATGGGAATAAATGAAATTAACCCATAGTCTATAAAATAGTAATAATGTTTTGAAATATATTTTTAGGAAACATGGATGTGGATGATAAAGAGGTCTCAGTAGAGGCTTACGTAAAAACAACCTCAGATAATAAAGAGATTACTTTTCCTTGGTCGAGGGAAGATTAATCTCCTATATAATGGTTAATTAATTGTTATTAAATTATACAAGGATCATATACATTAATATCATATCATATATGATCTTTTAATATTGCTTTGTTAATAATATCTTATTATTATCATCATTTCGGGTGTTAACTGATTCGTATTCCATTACGTGATTTGTTAAATAGGTTCGTTTGTTATGGATAGGTTGTATATTATTCATATCCAGAATTATATCAAGTCCTTAAACATTATTTTTAATCATCAAATGAAAATTAGTCTTGAATGGATACAATGGGGAATGAATCCCATCGCGTTCGTGGAGACGGTAAACTTTATGTACGCCAGAGGGATAATATCATTCTTTTGAAAATATAATAATATATAATTGGATTTCATATAATATATACCAAATTATTATAATGATATATTTATTATTTAAATCAATTACACATCATCATTATACCCATCCCAATAATAAAATATTGAATAACCATTACCCCACGATGTAGAGACGGTAAGCCATACGTATGTATGTATGGTGACATGTCATTCAAATGATGGATAAAATAATGAATATGGTTGTAAAATAATTATAATAACATCAATTTATATAGGACATACTGGAGTTATTATTTTAGAATGGAAAAAAAAGAAAAAGTAAGTGGACGAATAAAGGAATTTGAAATAGGAGATGAAATATTTACCTCTTCTTCCTGTTCTTCATTTTGATTTGATCAAAAGGGCTCCTTATGTTGCCTTTCTGACTAAAGGAAGGCCTCTAGGATAAATTTAGGGATGTTGATAGAATATTTTGGTAGGGTTTGGCTAAGACAAAGGGCTTTGATGGTGTAAATTTGAGATAAGCGGACGTGCCCTTTTATAAGAGGGGTGAGGGGCACCATAAGAAAAACATAAAATATTATTTTATAATAAATTAATATTCAGTTTATAATGGCTCCTAAGTGAATTATTTCTAGGGTAGGGTGGGTATGGGTCTAAATACATTCAACCAATAGATTTTATACAGGTTTAGGTCACCATATTAACCTTATCATTTATATATAACTCTTAGTTAAATATTTTGACATTTACCATGTCTCTTTGTATTTTTATATTATATGGTTAATAAACATACTATAATAATCTACACGAACCCCCAGTGGTTCATTATTAATATATATAACCTTATATAATTCATTTTTCTGATCCTTATATTTTTTGAAATATAATAACAATTAATAATATAATATTTGTTTTAAAAACTCTTTTATGTCAATTTTGACAGTATTTGGTATTTTATTTTTGTTAAATTAATAACAACATTATTAATTCAAAAACAACTCATTTAATAAACCCTATCATGTAATAGTAAATTTTAAAATTAGTGGAATTGATTAAAAGTCTCAAATTACATTTATTTGGGTATTTAAAATATGAATTATTTTAATATTTCATCAATAAGGTAATTACTGCATCACCATTGTGTCATAAATAAATAAAATTTTTTAATGTCTAAAAATTATAAATAAAATATAATTATATAGTAAATCCTTTTATATTTCTAATAAATATTTATAATCGAATTTATCTTATTTATAACTCTATATTAAAAATGTTTTAGTTATTAATCATTTATTTTAACTCTTTTAACTCTTCTTTGAATTAAATAATAATAAATTTCCTAATCTAATCCAAGTGGACCAAAGAGGTTCATATTTTATTTATAAGGTTTTTTTGTCGGATTATACTTATCCAATAGAATTGGGACATGTGTTAGGGTAATATTAAAATCATTTTTAACTTTAATTACCTTATTTACTTTTAACCGTGGTAAATAAATGTAAAAAGATACTATTCATCAAAAATTATTTTCATCTTATTAAACCCCATTTTACTTACTAGTATTAACTATGTCTCTCATATTTATAAAATTCAACTCACAGAAGCGGTAAAATTATGTTTTATTCAAATTTTCAAATGCTCGTTGGAGGTGGGTAAAAGACGTTAAAAAGTTTAATATAATTTTTATAATTCTAAACTTATTATAAAATGACTCCAATGAATTACATTGAAATTATATAGTCATTACGATCCATTTTGGCCTAAAATAAATTAAAATAAGATAAATATTTATTTAAAAAAATTTGGTTTTAAACAATAAATTAATGTTTTCCACTATTTATCAAAAATTGATATTTTTGAGAAAAATACCAAAAATTCATCAAAATGTAATTTCGATATTCTGAATCCAAAAATGAAGTCCATTTTGAAGGATAAAATTTATAAAATTTTAAAAAGTTTTTATTACTATTCATAACGGCGTGTTTAATTGGTTGTGGTGTGTTAGAACTTGAAGTTTCGTACAACACACGCTATTTTATTATTCAAAGGGAAACGTACCATATAAGATTGGGGTGTTATAATGAAATGATCATATAATGTATTATAAATATGGATATAATTATTTAATATATTAATAGCACTCTTTTAAATATTATAAAGGTGTTTTAAATGAGTTTTAAGTAAGAACAACTCGATGTAATGGAATTCTTAACCTGATTTCCATCCTTTGGGTAAACCTTATTCTTCATTATTTATGTGTTATTTAAATTGTTTTTCAGATGAATTATGATTATACTATGTTATATTTTGTGTATTTATAGAGTATATAAATATTGAATCCAATATATTAAGTCTCACTTCAATTATATGAAATTTATAGGGGAATTTTCTTTTGAAATACTCATTTAAAATTCTATTTTACAAAATTCAAAATCAATGTTTTTATGTAATTATTCATGACGTGTGATTGTGTTCTGGTTATTGAGAATTTTTTATGGCGAATTTTGGGACCTATATTTCCCTCCAATGCATTGGGTTTGTGTATGTTGGAGGTCACCTATATGGTTACTCTAAGTGTAACGGTGATAGTTACACAAATTGTAAGGTAGACGTGAGGGTTAAAATTTATAAGGTGTCCGAGAGGCTTACAAAATTGTGTACATAATGTCCTAATATACCTTTATGATTATGATTATGTTGTCACATTTTGTGTGGATCTTGTGAAAATCTCATGATTCACAAAGTAAGTATATATGTGTGAAAATCATGTCTTTTGAAAATGTTTTCAAACGTTACAAGTATTCATTGACTAATGTGCTTTTCCCTTCTTTTACATCCCATACTTGCATTTTTGTGCTCATCCAAAGTTTTTTAAAATGGTTTTCACAGGTCATAAGTAATTTTAAGAAAAATAAGGAATCCAAGTTAAATGTTTGAATAAGTTTCAATGAAATAATGTTTTATACAATAATGTTTTATATTTTGAAAAAATCGAAATAGTGTTTTCATGGTATCCACTCTGTTACAATGTGTATGGTTATGAATGTATTATTTCCCAATTCATTAAATCTCTAAACATTAAAAGATTCTCAATGTAAAAGAAAATTATTTATTTTCTAAAATCATGATTATGAAATTAAATAAGGTCAGGTCCTTATAGGGTGAATCAGTTATCTCTTTTTACATTATTTCTTTTATTCTTAAGTAAAAACATTCACCTCATGTTAAATAGTTATTACTTCATTGAAAAATTAAATCACAAGAACTACTATAAGAAAATGAGTAAATAAAAATTTAACTATCTAATAAATGTTCTTAGTCATAATCATGGTTTGGAATAAATCCAATACGACACAATCCATATCACACCCTAACCAAAATTTCACTTTTAGTTTATTCTTTTCATAGATTTCGTTCTATTCCTTGTGGTTCAATTCGAGTTTCCGAAGAAAATTTTTGTGTTTTGGATACTTCGAGAGTGTTTTGTCCCTATTCCTGGTTCTTTCATGCATTGGAGGTTAAATTTTAAACTTGATGAGTTTTCGGTCCTTTCCATTTCAATCCCTTCTTGTACTGTTTGATTTTCACCTCATGCACATAGTTTGTGGAAAAATGTGTGAAACCATGGAGAAACACTGTGGATTATTTTTTTATTATATTCAAGATCATGTCCTGTCTATGGTGGTCGTCAACCATGAATCTCATGTGTGTGGGTTTATGAAATATTTGGGAAAACCATGGCACACTATTGGTACATTGTTTCACAAACCATACCACAAAACCATGTGAGTATCCCTTCTATCTAGCAGGGTTTTCACAGTTGGCATGTGATTTTTTGAACCATTAAACTAAACCACTGGAGTTTCCTAGAATAATAAAATATTGAAATACTTATTCTACCCCCGTTTTTTCCACAAAAAATAACTATTCTCCCGTATTCTGTCAATGTGCACCATATAACTCCAAAAATACCCTATCATTGGCTCTCCATCATCCAAGCTTGTCTCCTAGAGAATAAAAAGGTGAGTTTTTCTTGGTTTTAGGTGTTTTTATTTATCTTATCTTCTTACACCTCTAATATATTTTATCCCTTGGTTGAGTTTCCTTTTTTAAAAATACTAGAAGAGAGGGTTGATGTTTTCTTTGAGACTCTTAGATGTTAGGGTCTATAGTTTATCCACTGGGAATGGTTCTTCATTATCTTCTAATTTTTTTATATCCTCACTTTAATGAGGTATGTGTTTCCATTGTTTTCCTTTCTATCAAATTATATTGATTCTAGAAATTCTTTAATTTATTTTATAAATTTTATTCCCTTTTTTAGATGTGTTAGTATAAATTTTCTTTTTATATATTTGGTCATAATTTGGTGGAAATAGTTCTTCAAAGGTATTTATGTGGCTTTTATTATATATTTATGTGTATAAAGTGTATGATTAAAAATAATTTTGGTTATAAAAGTGAAATTGGATGTGTTTGTTTGTTTGTTTTTATTTGGGTGGATTTTCATAAATGGAGGTATGTTTGAATGAGATTGGTGTGTGGGTTTGGTGTATTTGAAAATGGTATCCTTCTTGTGTGTGAATTTGTTGAAATGATCTTTCATGTTTATGGATTGGAACTCCATAAAATTTGATTATGTGTTAAGTGTTTCATTGGATATGGTCATATCTTTATGTGCATGTGGTTCAAATATAGATGCGCTCACAAATGATACATCTCTTGTAGAAATAATCCTCTTGAACATGGATTTCAAAACTCTGTTCCCTTTTTTATACCACTTCATTATTTATTTTTTTCTTTTTATGGTACATCTGAAACACCTTATGATCCCAAATTTTTTTAGGGTTTCAAAATGATCTAAAATGTGTTTTCAAATATTTTTTCCACAGAAAGGCATTTTGGTCTTGTAGAATCATAAATTGGGTGACTGAATGTTATAAAGGACCATTTGGAAATTCTTTATCATGTTCTATGTTTTTAGGATTTTTTTTATAAATGGATTCGAAATATATTTGGATTTTAAATGGTAAAGGATCAGTTTGTACATTATGATTTCATAAGAAATTGTTTTGAAAAATACATAATTTGTAGGCCCGGTTAGTATTTATGTAAGAATTGATGTGATATGGACCCCACTTTGGTAGTCCCTATAAATAGAATGGAATCACATAGGTGGTGTCACTATTTGGGTTAAGAAATAATGGTGGTTGTGGGTTTTAGTTTTAGCCACCCATGTCAGTAACACCCCATTCACCACGTACTATTATCATGGGATTCAGAGTTATCATCTAGAGGGTTAAAAAATATTTTATTATCCAACGAGATTAGATGGGTTGGTACCCCTTATATTTTTTGAGGGGCCTAGCCGAACAATCCATTGGATTTGTCAGTTTATAGCATTTAGATGGTTATTAACTATGGATTTACACTATATTTTATTATGTGATTCTAAAATGTGAACATCTAGGTATTTATTCTCGATATTTTTTAGAAATTTAAATTATTAATATCAATATGTTCTATTTAAATTTTTTGAAACTATTTTACCTACACTGTTAGCTAATTCCCTCTTGTTTTCTTTCCCTATATTTTAACATTGACAATTTTTTATACTATTTTTGAATTTTTTTTTGTGTTGGTTTTCTAAATATATTTTATTAAATTGGAAAACTATAAGAAAATAGTAAATTGGAATGTTTTGTTTTAAATTGGGATTGATATTTTAGGTTTCTTAAATAATAATAACATTTTTTATAAATGAATTTAAAACTAGTTGTTATGTATTTTTTGGGAAATGAAAAATATTTACCCTATGGTGTGTACCTACTATGATGTTTATACTCACACCCTGCATGTGCCACTCGACATTGGAAGACCTAATAAGTTTTTTAGGTTCAGTTTTTTGGATTCAGTTTCATGTGGAGTGGTATGGTTTGTGGATGGTGGTGACCAAGATTAATAATATATTTCATTTTAGTTGTGGTTTAGTTTATTTCTATTTTGTAGTTTTTTTATTTCAAGTTGTTTTTGTATCATGATATGGTTTATATTTTTTTAATTGTTATTATATCTCTTGTTTCCTTCTCTTTTTTAGAAATTTTATTATGATTTTTTATTTTGAAAAAAAAAACTCCCTTAGGGTTTATCATTAATTTCCATTGCAAGTCACCAGCCATAGAGTATCAAAAGTGCCTCTTAGGCATTCTCACAGATCATTTTGAGTGTTGGTATGGATTAAAACTTGGCTTGGTCAGTGAAATATGGTATCCTAGTATCCCTTTGGTATTTTGGGTGTCCCACAATTTTGAGATAAGACTATCGAAACTCATTGTGTATGCATGGGAAGAGAGTCATGAACTCTTTCTCATTCTCGTCATCAATTTTCTTGGGGTAGTATAGGATTTGATTCTTATTTTTGTTTTTCTATATGTGGGTGGAGAATAAAAATAGAGGTAGAATAGAAGTGTTTGGTGGGATTACAGTGAATATTGAACCATGTAGAGGTTGAGGGAACAATTCATGTTCCCCATAGTGATTCGATCTTTCATGGGTCATGGTACACTAAACAATGTGTCTATTTTTTACATCATTACTAGTTCCATATTCTACTATCTTGGTGTGAGTTGTGGTTTTGTTCAATTTTTATATGTGAGTGGAAATTAAAATGGAAATTGGTTTTTGGTCTGAAAAAGGGTTTTTAAAAATAAAATTATTACATGGATTGAGATTGTTTTAATATATTAATTTCCTATTTGAGATAGATTAGATGATGGTTTTTATATTGGGAAAGTATCCTTGGAAGAATTTATTTTTTAAATTGTAATGCAATGAAGATTTTGAAAAAAAAATATTAATTATGATGTTTGGAAGATGAGTATGGTGTTTTGGGTTTGGATGTTTATTGGTTGAATTTTGGTTTTATGTTGATTCAATTTTTTTATTTTCATTTCATTTAGATTATGTAGCCCAGAAAGGTACCCATGGTTTCTACTATGTTTTGAGTAGTAGAAGGTGATAATTTTACAATTTTTGTAAATAAGTATGTATTGGGATGTCTTTAAGACCACTTTAAACCAATGGTTTATACTTAAAGAGGATAAGGGGAATAATTTTTTTGATTTGTTGGGTGTTGAGAAAGGCCAGTGAATGTTGAAGGCCTATGTTGATCACTTCAATGATCTAGTTCCCTTTTCTTGAGAGATAACTTCATGGGATTAGATGAATCATCATCTCTTTTTGTGGGGTATTAATTTTTAGATTAATTACTTATTCCTATCAACTGGTGATGTTATATTTACAAATATTTTGGGTGGAATATTTCTAACGGAGTTGGCTTCTAAATCACTAGAATTTGGAAATCTGGATTTTCTGATCACTCATAATGGTTCCCCATTTACTGATAGGTGTGGGCCAAAGGATCATTGTCTTCCGGAATCTCCTTTTTCAATTACAAATTCTTTCTCATCATAAGAAATAATTATATGATTCTTGGGTGGAAACATTGATGATTTGAATATGTCATGTTATAATCATCTGAATTCTTGCCAACAATGTGTCCATTTGGGTCATATGGGGATGTTATGTAAGTGGGGCTTCCATAAAAAGTAGTCTCAGTCAAAGGATTTCAACCCCTGGATATGGGAATGTATATTATTCAAGAAATTAGGGCTCTATCCATAATCCCTTGAGTAATGGAATCATAAGGGGTGTGGGAAATTTGGCCCATCTTTTTTATCTATCGTCAGAGTGGATACACAATAAGTTTCATCATTTTAGTCTATATGGTTTCTAAAGGTTTAGAAGTATGATTTCCTTTTTTAAATTGTATTGTTTTTATTTCAGTTGAAAAATATGGAAGGTTATTCTTGTTTATTAGTTTTAGTTATAGGTTTTTCGCTCATTTTAAATTCTTGAGTCATGTGGAATTGATAAATTGTGGTTGAATTCATTGTTTCGATTGGGTATCGTTCATGTGTTTCCACTTTGTATTGGATATTTTGGTTCATGTTGGAGGTTCCCACTATTTCCCAATCCATAGGGGTTTAGTGGATTTGGAGGGAACTTGTGGGTTTATTATTGTTTATTGTACCAACTCTTTCCTTTCTCTATGGTTCCATTTCATTTTTTTCCTTAAAAATTTTCAAGTTGACTTCTAGAGTAAAATGCCACCCTGAGGTCTGTGGTCCCTTTTGGATTCATTCTGTTTCATGTTGTGTTTTGGTTCTAATTTAGATTAGTAAATTTAAAGGGATTAATTGTTTTCATGTGAGGATAATTGTCAGGCATATACTATTGTTTATCTTGTATTTTTTATTTATTGATTTTGTTTTTTTGGTTGAGTTTCAAGTCAAGTTCTCAGAGAAATTATTTTAGTTTTGGTTGTTTTGGGTGAGTTATTTTCCCTATGCATGATCATCATGTCTGTTCAGTGGTTAACTACTTTAATTGATGGGTTTTGGTATCTTTATCGTTAAATTTAATGTTTCAAGGTTTTATTTTCATGGATTCGGCATGGGTTGGGCCAAACCATGTGTGGCCAAGAAGAAACAATGACACACTTTTTACTATTTGGGGAAATGAGCACGGTTGGTGCATAGATTCAGTAAACTGTGTGGTAAACATGTGAGGGTTACAAAAATTTTGTATAGAACCACAACACATGGTTGGTGAATGTTTTCTAGATTATTCATCCAAACTATATCGGTGTCCCCTCTCTCTAGTAGGGTGCACTTGGTTAATACATTATTTGAAGTATCATGTGGCCAAATCATTTGAGTTTCCCAAATCCTTAAAAACATGAAATTTTTATTCTAACCTACCCTTATTTATACACCATATTAGGATTTTCCTCCGTTTTTAGGTCTAGGAACACCCAGTGGATCTAAAAAATACATTCTCCTTAGTACTCCATCTTCCATGTTTGTCTCCTAAATATTCCAAGGTGATTTATTCTTCATTTTTTGATTTTTTTATTTCTCCTCTCTTGTTCCAACTATTGATCATGGATCAATATTTTTTGGGTTTTATTTTGGCCTAACGTTAGATTAAAGGGTTCAGGTTTTCCTTATTTTCCTCGGATGTTAGGGTGTGCAATTCTTCTATTGAACAGAGTT
Source organism: Viscum album (assembly GCA_963277665.1). Classification (NCBI taxonomy): domain Eukaryota; kingdom Viridiplantae; phylum Streptophyta; class Magnoliopsida; order Santalales; family Viscaceae; genus Viscum; species Viscum album. Next base: position 1,437,896,575 of record OY728133.1, on the reverse strand, counting down.
CTTCATTCCCTCGGTGTTTCATTGCATCTACACATCGTTGAGGTAGGTGTTTCCAATATTTTAATTTCTAGGAAATTCTATTGATTCTTGAGATTTCCAAAAAATTCTAAATGTTATTTCCATTAATGATATCTTTTACTAAAATTTTTCTTAGTGTTTCTTTAGTGGAAATTTGGGAGAAATGGTTATTCTATGTGTTTTTTATGGATTTTCATAAATATGTATGTGTATAAAGTGATTAATGAAATGTGTATTTTATTTACAAAGTGAAAATGGATTTTTTTTTGGTTTTTTTCCATGGAGGGGGGGTTTGGTAAGTGGTGGTATGTTGTAATGAGATGGGTTTGTGGGATTTGGGTATTTAAAAGTTGTTTAATTTATATGAGTAAATTTGTTGCAATGATCTTTTCATTTTTTGTATTAAAGATCCATTAAATTTGATAATGTTTGGGAACATCCTTATATGCATATGGGTCACCTATGTGTGGGTTTTAAAATGAAAATTGATCTTTTATAAATAATCCTCTTGAACCTTCATTTTAAAACACCATTACATCCTTTTCTTCCAATTCCCTTGTTCTTCATCACTATTAAATAGTTATTCTAAAACCCCTTATATTCCCAATTGGTTCTTGGTTCTAAAGTGATTGAAAATATGGTTTCAAACCTGTCTTCTATTTAAATAACCATTTTTCTTGATGAATTATAGTTTGGGTGTCTAAATGATATAATTTCCAAATTGAAATCTCATTAGTATATTGTATAATTTTTTTTCATTTTTTTGAAATACATTAAAAATTGATTTGGATTTGAAATGGTAAAGGTGTGATTGGTACATTTTAATGTCTTGAGAAATTGTTATGAAATTTATGTTTTGTGTAGGACCCATTTGAACTTTTGTATGACTTGATGTGAGATGGGTACCTCTATAGTGGTCCCTCTGAGGATAGGGGCATCACATAGGTGGTGTTAGTGTTTGGGATAGTAAAGCATAGTGGTTGTGGGTTTCAATTTGAGAAATCCATGTGTTAACCTTCCCATTCACTATGTACTATTATCATGGGACTCACCAATAGTGTTGAGTGCTAGTTTCTTATCCACCCCACTTAGATGGGTTGGTACCCCCTGATTTTCTAGGACTCCAAATGGGGCATGCCACTGGATTGGCTAGTTTAGAGTGGCAATATAGTTATTGACTATAGAGATGCACCATATTCCTATGGATGGGTCAAAACTAAGTACGTCCATTGAATGAATCTGGATATATTGAATAATTTTTCAGTATTAATATATTGATGTTCAATTTTATTTTACTACACCTACCTTGCCTCAGATGTTATATTTTTTCTTTTTTCTCTATTTCCTTGGTTTTTAGCATATCCCCTTTACGATCAGATTTTTGAATTCTTATTTTGTTATTCTATTGGTAAATTATTTTTCATAAAATTTAAAACTATTAGAAAATAGGAATATAGTGTGTGTTGTTTTATAATGGGAATGTTTTGTTGGGTTCTGTAAATGTTAAAAACATATTTTATAAATGAATTTTAAACTAGTGTTTATAAAATATTTTTGGAATAGAAATATATTTAATATGTGGTTCTTAAATACTAATTTTTTTATGATCACATGAAACGTATGCCACTTAACGTCAATATAAATAACTTATTCTGTGGGTTTTAATTTCTTGTTTTAAGTTTCTGAGGGAATTAGTTGGTTTTTGGATGGTTGCAACCAAGTGGCATTTAGGATATCATTTATCATTAGATTTTAATTAGTTTTCATTTGTATTTTTTGTCTTCTAAGTCTCCACTATGTATGGATCTAGTTTTTTATATATTTTTGTTATATTATCATAGTTCCTACTACAAGCTCTGTTTGGTTATTTGATCTTGGTTTTCTATTGGAAGAAATAATTCTCACTTGTTTTATCATTGATTTCGGATTATTTTAGCCATACCGGAAGGATCAATAATTCCTATTGATCCTTATCATGGATCTGGTAGGGTGTTAGGTAAAATTGAACCCCATTTTGGATTGTTACAATCAAGTTGAAAATAATTTTTTTCTATTGATATAACAATTAAGGAATAACCATAAACTAAAAATGAACATTAATAAAAACAATAAATAATTTTGTTTTTATAAAATATTAGATAGAAAATATTTTAATAAAATTAATTATAAACTATCACTAAAAAGAATAAAAATTTCTCAATGTGATTCTTATATGAACATCACATTTTCTATTATATGAAAACATCTTGACATTCTTATAAATCTATATTAAATAACCTCTTCACTCGGTTGGTTCTCTACCTAGATCGTTTATCCAGAAATATCTCTTTGGATTTTGATCATAATGATAATTCAGTAATTACTCCAAAAATTCTATCAATAATTTTTGTCCAAAATTTTCTCTTGAATGTATTTCCATAACATTCATCCAGGATGTACAACAGAAATTTGTAATGGAAAATTCATCTAGTTCCCTGTGTAATCTATGAAACATTCATACATAAATTTAATCTAATTTTACATTATATTAATGTTATTATAGAGAATATATATTAAACATCTCTGTTCATTAAAGACATCTTCTTCACTTCAAAAAAATATATTTCTGGGGTTGAACCATATTTATCAAAACTCAATCTCTCAAAAGGTTCATTGATGTCTCTATAGGAAACCAATTCTATTACACTCATACATTTATGCTATAATGACTAGTGAAACTATAATTTGTACTTGAATTCATTATAATGTAACATTTTTTGTATCATACATGGGGAAACAAATTTCTATTCACAGAAAATAAAACCATAAAATTCAAGTCCCACTCAAACAAAAATAAAAATACCTTGTTAGAGAGTCCAAAATATTCTTAATTCTTAGAAATATCTCTAGAAACAAATTTATTCTTCTCATTTTCTTAACATCTATGTAAATAAATTTTAACAAAATTGTTTCTCAATTAAAGCATCAAAAACGTCATTCCAATTCTTTATGAATATTAAAAAACTAGAACAACATCTTCACATTTAGTATCTTTAAAAAACCTTCATAAATAAATCCACATCATAATAGTTAATCAAAAAAATTTCTCCACAATTCTGTATAGAATATATTCATCCTATTTTTTTCCATCCAATGATCCAAAAAAACATCATAGCAAAATTTTATATCTCATTTCATCATAGTATCTACTGAATTTCATAGAAAATATTTGATTGGGGAATTTGTTTATTTTATGTACTTTTTTTGTTTGATGGAATTCATCTTATTTAGACATTATCCCACATCATTATATTTCATCATTACTTTGTAAAATACCTATCATTTCTTCAAAAATAATTTTTTTCTAAATTTTTCTGTATCTTCCCAAAAATCAAATTAGAAAATTTTTCTACTAACATCACAAGATTTATTCATCCATTGATTTTATATGAAAATTTTAATCTGATTCACTTTAATTAAAACTTTTTCCTATGAACCTTTACTATTATTTTTCACAACCAATATAAATTTACATAAGAAAGGTTTTTTATATGTATTTTTTATGTCAATGTATTTTCCATCAGTATCCCTCCTTATTCACATTCAAAATTATTCTTCCTAAAAAAAATGAGACAAAAACATTGTTCCAAAAAAAAACATCTCCCCCTTTAATGAAAATAAAAATTATCATTATTTTTGAATCACACAAAACATCATTCAGAGATCTACACAAAACATGATAAATCTTTCACATTAAATGTTATTAATCATTTAATACATGGTAAAATAACCTTATTCTTACATAAATCTATTCATTATGTTTCTATCAAGTGAATTAATTCATAAATTAATATAATAAAATTTATATTCCAAAACATATTTATCTCCCTTATAATTATACACTTGGATAACGAGATCTTTGTAACTAGTGATGTTTTAAATTATCTAAATAAGAAAGAATCATTACTTTTTTAGTCCAAACAATGTTTCTCTAATAAATATTTGTAACCATATGTAGATAATATTATTGCACACAAGCATAAACCAACATAATTTGTAATAAAGAATTATTATATTTCTTTTTCACATTTCAAATACTTCAAAAAGTAATTATTTTTATTTAACAAGTGTTACTGTATAAATTCTGATTAACAAAAGATGATTCTTCATGAAAAAATTTTATATCCATAAATATTATAACCATCTTCTTCTGACCTGGTTCAAAATGTATTTATCATAAAATAATAACATCAATATCATAGATATAAATTTACATTATAATTAATATTTGACCTCCAATATCAAAAATAATTTATTTCATTGGGAAGTCATATTATCTCTCATGCGTACATGTGGTCAAAATCATCCACATAGAGATAAATTTAATTTTTTATGTCCACAATTCATGGATGTTTAAAATTATGGGTTTAATTTTATACATGATATATATGAAATAATTATGATTCTATAATTATAATATTTTATCTTTCTTTGTTCCTTTCCATCCATTTAGATATAATAATGATGATTATGAGTATGAGTGGACTACAACTACAATAATGTGATGTGATTCATTTTCACTTCTACTATACATGTAATGTAATATAGATGGAATTAAAGAAAATATATGTTTTTTGTGATAGAATATGATTTTCGAATTGTGAATTATTATTTACCTTTGGTTCATTACATCCATTGAAAATGTATAATAGTGTTTATGCGTCACACCACGTCCTCAGAAGCCCTTTATTTTACCCATTTCTCGGTCCCGGGTCGATTTTTTTTTATGTTTAATATTTTTGATGGGTTTTGGGTTGGTTCGCAAACACCACATCGTTAGCGGTGACCATGTGTTTTGGTTGGGTGACCGTGTGGCTGCATGAAGGTTGAAGTAATAATAATTTCTGAAAATAATATCATTTTTCAAATTAATAAATTTTTATTAATATTGTAATTAAAATAATTATTATTATTATTTAAAATTAAATGTTAAAATTTTATTATTATGTTTTATATTATTGGGTTATATAATTATTAATATTATTATTACTATTTTTATTTGTATTATTTTTATTATTATCTTTATTTATTAATTTTTCTTATTTTTATTTAGGGGTTTAACCCACTTTTTCCACTTTACCCATCAAGATTATCCCTTTTCTAATTCCCTCACATATCTATCCTTTCCCCCAATTCACGCATTCGCTTCTCCTCTCCCCCTAATTATCTAACGTGCATATCTCTCCATTTCTCCCTCATTTATGGCTTCGCACCGCCCCTTCGTAACCTCCCTTTGGCATGACTGGTCTGCACAGTCAGGCCTCCAAATAAACACCCTCCATGGTTGAATCTTATCAAGGTTTTTCCTCATATTTTCTATGACCTGTAGCAAGCACGCATGAGCCCTTGACTGAGTCTAGATGGCATATCACCCCCTTCCCTAGATCTCCCTTGTTCCTCAATCTTTATTTTGATTTCATCATGTTTATCAAATGATTCGTCAAGGTATGGTCCTTAGAACCCTTCTTATTTATTACATTGGTGATTTGTTTCTCTTTCAATACCCTATTTGGATTCAACAAGAACCCCATGGTTGAGCTATTATGATATTGTTGTGTTCCTTTGTTGAATAGGGAATGTGAAGACCTCCTCATGTCTTGTTCTTGCGTGTTACAACATCCAACGCCAAAAGGGAAGCAGATTGACTACCATTAAGTCAGTCGCTGACATCCAAGGTATATTTTTAGGCCCACTGTTTGGTTTCACATCTTTGTTATGTCCTTAATTATCCAACTATAGTGTTCTTAATTTTTTTGGAATTTTTTTCAAATATTTTTTCATTCAGTTCCCGGTTAACGTATACATGCATCTATTATGATATGCTTGTTTATGTTCCAAATATTATTTTGATAATTTCTAAAATATAATTTTCTCCCTATTGTAACCTTGTATATAATTTTGTGATGTTTTGGAAATGATGGAATTAAATAAAATTTTTCCTAATTGTAATTATTAAATTATTTTGATGTGTTTATGCACATGGGGTGTTGATAAAATGTGGTATGATATTTTAAAGTAAACTGATGTGATTTTGGGGGTGTTACCGTTAGTTTTATTTTATTAAAATAGTGAAATTTTGATTTAGGTTTTACTTTTAATCTTTTTGAGTTTTGTAGGGATTGTTTTTAAATTGTATTTTGATTGAATTGTTTTTGATTAAATTTTATTTTATCGATTTATGGTATATTAAGTACCGAGGATTTATCATAGGGTGTTGCGGTCAATTTCTAAGGAGTGAACACATGTTCCTAGGTATAGATATGTATAGATATTCATATCTTCTGGGTGTGTGATCCCTCATTGTGTGGGGAACAAATGAATTAGTTTAAGGATATATATATATATATATATATATATATATATATAAGAGTGCATACATGCGGGTGAGCTGTTGTTTGACTTACAAAGCTTGGTGTGACCATTTTTTGAGGTAGGCATTTCCATCCTTTCCCTTATTTGTATTTTTCCATAAGAAGATTCATTATTTCATTTAAATTAAAAAATTTATTCTCAAATTTATAATCATGATATTTTATTCATTTCATTGCTTTTTATGATAGTTAAAAAGTGTTTAAAATATATTTGAAATGTTTCCTTGCATATGTTGAGGTGTTTTCATGATGTTACTCCCAATTTTAATCCATTTCATGCTTGTGTTTTATTAATTAAATCTAATTTGATGTTTCACACCTCTATTATGTTAATAGATAACTTATGGTAGAGTTTTCTTGTGGAAATATTAGACTAAAAATAGATTTTTGGATGATCCTCTATTCATTCACACGTTTATGCCTTGCCAGTAGGGTTGGAACTAAATGCTTTTATTTGGAAATGGTATTGTTTGATTTATTGAGTGGTGTTTTCTTCTAGGAACATCTTATGGAACTTTTTTGTCTTGCATTGATTAGTTTTATGGAACATAGTGTTTTTGTAGATATGATTTCATGTGTCTCTTTGAATTGGTATTTTTCTCAAATCTTTGGTTTTATAAGAAATTAATGTTATCTAAATGATTTGGGTCTCTTCGTGCGATCCGTTAAATTGTTTCAAAGAGAAATCCATGAGTATATGCTCATTTATCTTTTGGTGTATATATTTTGTTGAGTGTGTGGTGTAAGTCAATGTTCAGATTTTTTTAAGAAATTGAACATAGTATCACAAAGACATTTATATCAATTCTTTGAAATGTGGAACATATGGGAATGTTTGGATTTATTAATAAAAAAGTGGTGTCTAGAGTTGTTTTAGAGGAGCTTCTGCAATTTTTTCAAAAAGGCATTTGATAATGAAAAACTAAAGGCCCGATTTATAACTCCCAGTTTTTGATAAAGATGTTTTCATAACTGAATGATGTCATGGACCAGTTGGCACTTTTTTTTGTTTTACATGTGTCACATATATATATAAGTATATGGGGAACTCCTATAAAGTGTAACATATTATGGGTTAATGCATAATAAGTGTTTGTGTTTGGGGTAGGCAAGTGAGGTGACGACATGGTAAGGTGATTCATGCGTGTGAGGGCCTCATACTTACACATTATGGTTATTATAACCACCATGGGTTCCTAGGTGTCTTTTAGTTGATCGAGTGATGGTTTCTTATCATCCCTGATTAGACGAGTTTGTACCCACTAGTTGTTATAGAGGCCATATGGGGAGTACTGTTGATTTTTTTCTCCGTGATGTCTACTATTTAATTATAGAATTTTGGTCTTCACCATATGATGGAAGGTGGTTCTGAACCAAGTGCATCCAAGGGTCTTCTAGGTATGTTTATGATCAGCCATGGTTACTTAATTATTTAATTTTCTTGTATACTTTCTGCTCTACCAGTTAGTGTATTCTCATCTTGCACTGTCTACCTGTTTTCATTTAGCACAACGTTTATCTTTCCATCTTGGTTTTTTAATTGAAAAGTGGTTTTCTGAATGGTATTTATCATGTTTTGGGTTTAATTAAAAGGGGAAAACCATGCTTCATATTTTTTCTATAATGTGAAAAACTTACTTTCGTACTTTTATTACAAACTTTTATTTATGGACTGCTTCATAAAATAGAACTTTTGGATTCAGTGGATTATTCCTGGTATCCCTACTGAGATTCTCGGTGCTCACGCCTACTTTATATTTCCAATTGTAGGTTCAATTTTTCATACAGGTTCCTGGTTCAGTTTCTCAATGTTGGAGCGGGCCTAGTTCTGAGTTGGGTGGAGACCTAAGAGGTCACAATGAGGTATGTGCAGTTCATTTTCTTCCTTCTACTAGTTTTCTTTTTTACTGTCAGTTATTATTTGTTTAAATGTCATTAATTTATGGTCCAATTCGTTCCCTCATCTAGGTTCTGATGCGTAGAACTATTTTCTAGGACATGGTGATTGGGAACGCCCCTTAGGATATGCTGCAGGACTACATGGGTGACTGTTCCAGGGTCGACCTGGGTTGGATCATGACAAAATGGTATGAGAGGAGTCCCTTGATATTTAGTATTTCTAGTAGAATGAGATTATAAATATTGGGACTCGGGGGGTAGGTGTGAGAAGAGAATCGTGAACTCTTCCTCGCCCTGATCCTTGAATTACCATGAGTAGTCTAGGATTAAAGTCTTTTGTCTTGGGTTTTTTTAGATTGAGTGATGAAAATGGAGGCGAATCCGTTTACATTGCATCCTCACTTGGGGAGGTGACCCATGTGAATCCCAAGTTCCCGAATCAAGGTCCTCTTAGTGTTATGCCTTATGTTTTGTCATAATCTCGGTTGATATGAATGTACATTAAAAGTGAGATAGATTTTAAAATGGAAAAGTTCTTCTTTGAAAAAATTGAAATTGGTGAAGTGTGTTATTAAAAGGGGAAGTGATTTGATTTTGATGTTTTGGTATGTGTTGGGATTTGATAAATAAATGAGATTATTGAATCTTATCATTCTTTATATAGGGTCAATTGTGCATGGGTGTGTGCATAGAGTGTGTGGGAGCAATGGTTCATATATTATGTGAGCAAGATTGAATGAACCCATGTGTGACAGTTTAAAAGGTTCCATAGGGGAGTTTTAAAATTTTAAAGAAATAATGTTTTTGGAAAAGGAATTTTGTGTTATGTTTGAATATTATTAGATTATGGGCTTGTTTCCCTTGGCTTGTGTTATTTATTTGATTTATTTTTGGATTGATTCAAGTTTGGATGATGTTTTTCGTGTTGTTATGAGTTTCCTCCCATAAGCCTCTAAAAGATTTTAATGAGTTATGCCCAATTACAAGTTATTTTTGTCTGTTTCCTGCTTATCAAGGTAATCGTAGTTTGTTAAAGGTAGTTGAATAGTTCCAAAAGATAGTGTGTCTTCGGGTTGTTGGGAACTCCTAGGGTAGTTAAGTTTTGTACTTTCCTAGAGTTATTTGGGGGTCCTGTTCTGGAGTATTAAAGGTGGGATGTCTCATCATCATTAGATTATGGGGTGTAGTTGGTGGGGTTGGCTCTTCTGAAGGTTCACCGTCTAGAAAGGAGTTTATTCAGAAGGAAACTATGTCCAAGAATCTATCTTCGTTTTACCAAATCCCAATTTTTTAGACCATTCTCTTTCATTATACTAGTCTGGTTGGCTCAATCATTTTATGTTTCCTTGTCACATACCTTAGATTTCTTGTTATCGTGCGACTGTTCCGAAAATAGGGGAGAGTTCTAAAAGAATCATCATTCGGGAAAAAATATTTAGGGACTGAAGGATGCAAATGCCTGACTGTGAGGACTGAGACGATTCAGCCATCATGGCCCCTAACATAGGTTTCATGGTGAAGCTCCTGTATAGTCAAAAGTTTTTGAGGGTGTGTGGATCATTGGCCTAGATCTGATGTTCAACATTAGATGCAAATATCCATGGTTTTCTTGTTCTATTCATGTCGCCTTCGTAAACTAGTCCCTGTTTTGGTGGGGTGATGAGCTCATTGTACCAGAATCCAAGCGGCCTTATCCACTCTAAATGTGGATTTAAAATTATTTGTATTCCTTCAAGGGTGTTGGGCATGTGAATAATCAGACCCATTCTAATTCTGTATTTGGTCTCTATTTCATTCATCAGGGTAATGTTTGGTCTAATTAATTAATCAGTGGTGTTTCTAAGACCCTTTTTAGTTCGGTAACATCTCCAAGTGTTTTACTTTTGTCTGTTTTGGTTTTGTAGGGAATTTCTCCATCCATGTGTCCCTGTGTGTTTTTTTCTTAATGGTCTTAATCATAGTGGTAGACTTTTTTTGTTTGTGTTGAGAATGTGGGATGAGTTTGGATTGGGAAGTTCTCACACCCCCCCATGGGGTTGTGTGTTCAGGTTTTGAGGTTTTCTTGTTAGTAAATTCTTGTGGTGGGGAGAACCCTCCCATGATCTCCCCTCACCCTCAGGCAGTGATTGTTCTTGAGTTAGTTAGGTGTGACATGTGTTGATAATGCTCTCCCTGAGCCTCTCAGTTTCTTCGGGTTTGGTATCGGCATCGACTTTAGTTGTGTCAGCTATGTCTTGGTGACTTTCTAGTGGAATAAAGTGTCTGTAGTAGAGATAATTGTCACACCCCGACCTCAGATTTCCATTATTTTACTCTCTTCTCTGTCTCAGTTCGAATTTTTTTTTTACGTTGATTAGTTTTAATGGGTTTTACGATGGTGCGCAGACACCACATCATTAGCGGTTACCATGAATTTTTGTCGGGTGACCATGTGGCTGCATGATGCTTGGAATAATAATTATTTATGAAAATAATAATGTTATCCTTATTAATAAATTGTTATTAATATTATAATAATTATTTTTATTATTTTTATTTTTATTATTTAAAATGATATGAAATAAATTTTGTATTGTGATTTTTATTATTGTTTTATATAATAATAATAATTGCTATTATTATTACTATTATTATAATTATTATTATAATTATTATTATTGTGATCTTTATTATTTATTTTTTTGTTATTGTTATTTTTATGGAGGTTTTTAACCCAGTTTTCTTTCTCTTTACCCATAACACTTCTATTTTTTCAATTCCCTCACACATCTCTCCTCTCCCCCAATTCCCTGATGCATTTCTCCACACCCCCTAATTCTCTCACACACATATATCTCAATTTATCCTAGTTTTTATGCGTCTAATGAGCCCTTCATAATTATCCTTTTGAGAAACAAGTCTCCACGTCCAGGCCTCTATTACGACACCCTCCATGGTCGAAGCTTTTCAAGTTCGTAGCCTCATCTTGACTGTGACCACCAGTAGTCACGCATGAGACCTAAACCGAGTCTTAGTGGCACATGACCCCCTTCCCCAGATATCCCTTTATCCTTGATATTTCTTCCTATTAACCCGTGTTGCTCAATCAATTGGTCGACGTAGGGTACTTAGACCCCTTCTCCTCCATCACATTGGTGATTTGTTTCACTTTCGGTACCCATTTTGGATTCTAATAGAACCCTAAGGATGGGATATTATGTTATTGTTGTGATATTTCTTGAATATGGTATGTGAAGACCTCTTCATTTCGTGTTCTTTAAATTTCCAACATCCATCGCCGAAGGAGAAGCGATTGACTCCATTTTAGTCTGTCGCTGACACCCAAGGTATAGTTTTATACCCGCTGTTTGGTTTCGCAGCTTCATTATTCCCTTAATTATCCTACTATAGTGTTAATAATTTTTATTATAATTTTTTAAAAATATGTTTTGAGTCAGTTCCCGGTTTACGTCTACATGTGTCTACGATAATATGCTTGTGTATGTTCCATATATTATTTTGATAATTTTTATAATATAATTTTCATCCCTCTGGTATCATTGTATATATTTTTGTGATTCTATGGCATTGATGGAAGTGGTTATAATTTTTCCTTAATGTGATTCTTCAATTATGTTCATGTATTTAAGCACTTGGTGTGTTGATAAAATGTCATATAAGCTTTTAAAGTAAATTGATGTGATTTTGGGGGTGATGCCCTTGCTTTTGTTTTATAAAAATGTTAAAAATGTGATTTGGGTTTTACTTGTGACCTTTGTGAGTTTTGTAGGGTTGATTTTTAAGTACTATATTGATTGATATGTTTGGATTAAATTTTATTTTAGGTTTTGTGGTGTTTTATGTCTTGAGGATTTATCATAGGGGGTTGTGGTCAGTTTTGAAGGCACACATGCATGTTCCAAGGTATGGATTTGTATAGAGATATGTATCTTCTGGGTGCAAGTTTCCTCATGGCACGAGGAACACATGAATCAGATTAAGGATATATATATATATATATATATATATTTGTGTGTGTGTGTAAGTGTGTAAGTGTATGTGTCCGAGTGAGCTGTTGTTTGAGTTAGAATGCATGGTGTGACCATTGTTTGAGGTAGGTGCTTCCATCCTTTCCCTCATCTGTAGTTTTCCATATGCACTTTCATTATTACATTTAATTTATAAATTTTATTCTAACCTTTATAATCATGATATTTAATTCATTGATGTGTTATTTTATGATGGATAAAAATTTGAAAAACATATTTGAAATATTTCTTTGGTTATGCGTTGGTGTTTATATGCCCTTGCTCCCAATTTTAATCAATTTAATGCTTGTGTTTTATTAATTAAATCTTATATTATGTTTCTCACCACAATTATGTTTAGAGTTAGATTGTGGTAGGGTTTTCTTCTTGAATGTTTTGTTCAAAAATGTATTTTTATATGCTTCTCTATTTATGAACATGTTTATGGCTTCCTAACTTGGTAGGAAGTAAATGATTTTATCTGAAAATGGTATTGTTGGATGTCTTGAGTGGTGTTCTCTTGTAGAGACATTTTATGGGACTTTTTTGTCCTATGTTGGTTAGTTTTATGGATATAGGGGTTTTAGAGAAATTATTTCGTTTGTCTATTTGAATTTTTATTTTTCTCGAATCCTTTTTTTATAAGTGGTTCTTGTTTTATTAATGTTTTGGGTCTCTTTGCGAGGTTCTTTAAATTGGTTTGAAAATAAATCCATGAGTATAATCCCCTTTTTCTTTTGGTGTATTTATTTTGTTTAGTGTGTGGTGTAAGTCAACATTTGGTTTGTTTTTTTGAAATTGAACATAGTATCACTAAAGACTTTTTTTCAATGATTTGAAATGGGTAAGTTAAGATCCCATTAGATTTTTAAATAAAAAATAGTGTCCAGAGTTGTTTTAGAAGATATTGTGAAATGTTTTCATAAACTAATTTGATTATTTAAAACTAAAGTCCTGATTTACAACTCCAAGTGTTTAATAAAGTTGTTTTGATAGCTGAATTATGTGACATCCCAGTTGTAACTTTTTATGTTTCACATGTATGCACACACACACACAGACACACACAAATATATATATATATATATATATTTATAGGTATATGGGTTTCTCTTATCTAGGGTAACCCATTATGAGAGAACACAAAGGAAGTTACCATGTTTGGGGTAGGCAAGTGCGGTGACGACATCGTAATGTGAGTCATGCATGTGAGGCCCTCCAACATACATAGTATGATTATTATAATCACAATGGGTTCCTATATGAAATTTAGTTTATTGTGTGATGGTTTCTTATCAGCCATGATTAGACAGGTTGGTACCCACGGATAGTTATAGAGGCTAGATGGGGAGTGGCACTGATTTTGTTTGCGTGATGGCAATCAGTTGGTTACATACTATGGGGCTTTACTATATGACGTTTAGTGGTTCCGAACCGAGTATGTCTTCTGTTCATCTAGGGATGATTAGGATTACCCATGGTAACTTAATTATTTTTATTTCTTGACTACTTTATGCTCAACCTGTTAGTGTATTCGAAGCTTCCATTGTCTACCTATTTTATTTTTTCAAATCCTTGATCATTATATCTTAGTTTTTTTAAATGAAAAGTGGTTTTGGAATTGTATGTAGCATGTTTCGGGTTTACTTAAAATAGGAAAAACAAGATACTTATTATTTTTTATTTCAAAAACCTACTTTCATACTTTTATTTCAAACATCTGTTTATTGAATGCTTCAGAAAAGAGAACTTTTGGATTCAATGGTTTATTCATGGCTTCTCTACTGAGCATCTTGGTGCTCACACCTACTATACATTTCCAGTTACAGGTTCAGTTTCTCGTATGGGTTCTTGGTTCAGCAGCTCAATGTGGGAGAAGGTTTGTTTATGAGTTGGGTGGTGACATAGGAGGTCACATGGAAGTATGTGAAGTTTATTTTCTTTATGCTACAAGTTTTCTTTTTTTACTATCAGCCTTTATTTATTTGTATGTCTTTTTTATGGTCCAATTTGTTCCCTCTTCTATTTTTGGATTCTTGGCATTATTTTCCAGCCAATGGGGATGGGGAACTCCCATCAAGAAATTCCACAGGCTGGCTCGGGTGACCGCTTCAAGGTTGACCGGGTTAGTTAATGACATTATGTATATGTACGACCAATTATCTCCCTGAATTTTTTAATTTATTTTTTTATATATTACTTTAATAAAAGATTATTAATATAAATATATATATATATATAATTAATATACATAATATTTATATATATTAAATATGATGTAAGTGTAATAAATGTAAATCGGCCATAACTACATTACTTAACGGGACATGAAAAAAAGATATAACTAACAATTGAGAAGGATGATTTTAAAAATTAATTGTTAATAAATTGGTATTTTAATGATTTAAGTGGATTATATATGATATTATAAGTATTTTAATGTATATTTATATAATTATAATAAATTTAAATTTTTTGTTAAAGTAGTTTAATGTGATTTTGGATCAATTCAAACTTTATTTAATTGTTTATCATCTCAATTTGTCTTATTTGATTCATATTCTATATTATGATCCTATCCTATTTTTTTGAGTCATAAGTACTACCCTTTTTAATTTATATCATGAATTTTCTTATGTTCATGTTATTTAAATAATAATTTGATGTTATTCATTCTAAGGGATTATTAATCAAAAGTTACCAAGGAGGTAAGAGGTTTTTGTTTTAATTCCATTTTTAGAAAGATGGTTTTTTCTTGAATTTACATTAAACAAACTATAAGATACACTTCTGATAAATACCTTTAATTTTTATGATCTTATAGTTCATTATTAATAATAAACTTTTTATCCAATTTTCCACACATTAAGTGCTTAAGTGACAAAAATAATTAGTTTATGGAATCATGGCTATGTTTTACTATTCAGTTCGTAATTTTTTTTATTAATATCCATTTTTTAATTAATATGTGTTCAAGAATGTTTTTGATTATTATCTAACGATTGATAGAAGAAACAATTCTACAATTTTTTTACATTATTTATAAATATTTCAATGTAATATTCTTGTCTTATTCTGTATGAGGTACTTTTATCTTTTTACAAAAAAAATATGAAATGAATATTTGTTTTAATGTAACCTTTATGAAAGAAATTTCTCACTATCATGACAACTAAAAATTTTGAAGGTTCTTTTTAATGTTTACATGGTTTTTTTCAATGATATTTTTTTCATTTATATTTTCAAAATATATGAATGATGTAAACTAAAAATGAATTTCGTATTTTCATTAATAAATATTCTAGTAATATTTTAAAAATATAATTAATATACAAAAAAATTGATTATACTAATTATTTAATAGGGATATGATTAAATAAAATTATAATTATTATTTATCTAAATGGTTTATGATTTTTATTATGATGTATTTATGATACACATTTATTTTTTATTATTTGTGCTATGGAAAATTTTTCAATGTTTTATTAAACTTGTATTCATTGTGTGGGCTACGATACAATGATAAGATGAATATATTATGATCTTATAGCACATATATGTATGGTTTTAATTGTGATATTGGTAGGGGAAAAAGTTAATTCCCTTCATCCACTATAATATATATATTGGGAAGAGTGATCCGAAAAAGGAAACAACTGATATTACCTGATCTAATAAGATTTCATGGTCTCTGAAGTTAATAGTGACCAAAGAAATTATCTCAATACCTATGATGGTGGCACACATTTATGAAATTAACATATGTTTCTTTATTGCTTTATGATGATTTCTATCCCATATGACTCATGTATTTCGAAATGATAATGTTTTATTCCACTACAAATTATTTTGATCTTTGAAATATTGTATATGATCATGGTATATTATGTTCTAGATTTCATGCCCTTATTAATATTTTATGCGTTCATATGATCGTGATTGATATATCCCATGTTTAAAATTATTGAGCATCTAGGCTAATGCATTTTTTATGTTTAATTTCACCAGGCTATAAGGAATGGTTTGAGAAGGGTATTTTTTTAGAATATTATGTAGAATATTTTTACGAGATATGTTGAATATATATTATGAAATAAAAATATTTTTATAGTCTCCAAATATAGTACACCTTTATAGTTGTTAAACATCTGTGTATAAAATTTATTGAACATTAATTTAAAAAATATAACTTTTACATATAAAAAGTATGAATCGCTATACAGATGGAACTATATAAATTATTATACAGAAAAAGATTCCATGTGATTACTATTATAAATTATGTCTTGTAATGTAAGCTATTATACACAAAAATTTCTGGTATAAAAATATGAATGTATAGGCTATTTATAATCATATTAAGGAATATCAAAATTAGAAATATATCCATGTGATAACCAAATGTGTGGTATGGAATTTTTTTCGGTTGATCATGTATTATTGAATTTTTCTCCATGGAAATGAGCTATATGATTCAGAGAAAAGTGTACATAAATACCTAGGTACATTGGGTCTTTTGAAATTTCCAAGAGAAATAGAGTTATGGCTTGTAGATTTTTCCACCCAACTCCCTAAAGTACATTTCATCTTACGTGTTTCTTTATTAAGGAAATACATGTTAGATAAAACCCATGTACTAACCTGTAGGGGGAATATATTTGTAACCATAATTATATTATACTGAATATCCTTCCAAAATTATTTAGACGTGAGATACTATTTCACATAATTAAGAAACTCATATGGTGAATATTTTTTAGAGAAATTTTAAACTATTTATGAAAATATGGGATCCTAAAGAATCTATATGTAATGATAAACAACATAAATTGCATTATTTACAATTAGCATAGTTTAAAGGGTGACATTATTCCATTGGGGGAGAATATATTATCTAATATCAACCTATAATATGTTAACACTACATCCCTACATTATTATCCAATGTGTATCCTATTTTTTTCATCATAATAAGAATAAATATTTGTTATATTTAAAAGTAAATTTTCTAAAATATGTAAATTAATCCCAAAAAATAAATATGATTTTGGTATTCATAATTTCATATTTATCATAGGGAATGATTTTTGGATTATTCTGAATTTGTTTAGTTCTGAGTGAATTGTGAAAAATACATATTTTTATAAAACAATCATTTCATTACATTAACTCATGTGATTTGAAAATATAATTTTTTATATTATTTTGATTTAAATTTAACTGAGATATATTTTATTAATCGTGATAAAAATAATTACATTGGGATCATCATTTTATTTGATTTTGGTATAAGATTATTTTTTTGCAAAAAAAAAAGCCAAAAAACATTTTTCATTCCAATTTCCAAAATAAAATAAATTTTAATTTATTCAAAATCAAAAAAATAATTGAAAATTTTATTTTATAATTGAAAATAGTCATTTTAATTTTTTAAACGAGTTTAATTTCTCTTTATCCAATTATTAATAGTAACATTATTAAAAAATTGTCCCCATGGTAAATGGGTAAAATTGGTAAATTAACGTAAAAAACATGTGATTGGATCAAAAAATATCACCTTAATTGTTGTTATATAAGCTTATTTAGGCCCTTATCACCATAAAGTCAAAATTTAAATGTTTAATTTCTACTTGAATATGATTCATTCAATTATAATATTTAAAAGATAATGATAATTACATGTGTACCACTCCCCTCCCTTATAAAATGGCGCATCATCTCCTCACTTATTCACAATATTTAATCATTCTATATTGGTAAAAACAAAATCAAAAATCCTTCAATAATTTCATCCACACATCATATAGGTCATGTACTCAAAAAAATACCAAACTAATAATTCTTGAGGTGTAATATAATTGTGGTTTTATAAATAGGAGTTATAACTCTTAACAGAGTTTTTTCATGTTCATTTATTATTCTACCTCATTAAAACCTATCACAACCATGTAGACATAATAACATAAATATATAAAATATTATTAAATGTTATTATGATTTTATTACAACCCATTTTCATATACATTTCCATACTATGGGAAATGAAAACATTATTCATGTTTCAGTTTGGACAACCAGATCCTTGAAGAGATGTATTTCAAAAATCTATTATTCAATTTTAAAATATTAAAGACATTTTTTAATGCAATGATAGAATCATGTATTTACATAGTCTACCAAAAAAGTCAAAAATATTTCATCTTTTGGGATATGATATTGTGTATTATTCTATACTGTAGTGAAGTAACAAATACCTCCCGGCTACTGAAATTAGGGTGGTTACATATACTAGTAATGTTTCTTGTTTTTATTGAACAATTATATGTGTATTTTTAAGTTTTTTATATGATAATTCCACCCATATGTTTTATTAATTATTAGTAGTAGTCTCCATCCCTTGTCCAATTAATGTTAGGATTGGTGTGGTAATCTTATTTTATCACCGACCTGGGTGGGGCTCTACTGGTCCAGGTTATGTTGCATCCCAAATAATTCTATAAAACATATTAAAAATTCCTTAATTCTGTATTTCAACATGATTAATGAATCTATTAATTAGGAAAATTTACTATTATATAAATTTTCACAATATATATAATATTATTAAAATGATAAATATAATGAAAATCACAATATGGTTATTCAATGAAAAGGTATCGCTTCTAAATATAGATTTTTGAGGGTTTTTTGTGGAATGTTTATTAAAAAATTATACTAGGATTTATATTATAAAATTTTTAACTATATATTAATAAAGCGGTAATCACAGATTTTTATACATCCAATCATATTTTGTTATCTTTGATAGATATATATATTACAATGTAAAACTTTATAATTTATATGAACCACAATGTTCAAAATAAATTCAAACTAAATAAGTGTGTACCTTATTGATATATTGGAAATTCAATAATTCATTTAATTTTGGTCCATGAAAAAGTAACCAAATTAATAAAGTTAGTTATTATCACAAACAATATGGATCTTAGTTTAAAATATTTATTATTAAGAGAAATTTATATCATGATACCCATATCCTATATCAATTTATGATCTTAATTAGTGGATATAAATATAAATAAATATCAATAGTAGGTCGTTTCAACCCTAAAATAAGAAGATAATATATATTATACTTGTGATTCATAAACAAATATGGTGGAAATATATAATTTTCCAATATAATAATACTTATACTATAAGGGTTACATAATACACCACAAGGATTTATTCCATTTATAGATAATTATAAATGAATTGTTAATTTATCCATTCGAAAATTAGGATTAATTTGATATTATTTATTCACCTTTCAGGTCTAGAACCACCTAAAAAATCACCACGAGGATTTATTCGATTTATAGATAATTATAAATTAATTTTTAATTTATACATTCAAAAATTATGATGAAGTTGATATTATTTATTCACTTTTTAGATATTTAACCACCTAAAAAATTCACCCACAAAAATTTACACTAGTGGAAACAAAGTCAAAAAAATAGATCAAAGTGAACCTGCATAATTTTCAATATTGAACTAATAAAAAAACTCTATCCCCATAATTAGAAATATTGTACAATTGATAAGATATATTCTATGAAAATATAAAAAACAAATAACCTAACAATGCTAAATGATTATTTTGGTTCTGACAAAGTCATACTACTCTTGAAGAATAGTGAATATTTTTTAGAAAATTGTATTTGAATACAACGAGGAATATAGTAACATCAGAATAAACAGTACCTATATATTTATATTCATGTTCCTCAATAACCATTAAGGTATATGGTTTCCATTATATTTTTAATTTTATAGGAAAAATTTTGTCTTGATTCCATCTTTAAGTGAAACACTTGACTCAATCAAAGTAATGAACCAAATTAAATAATTTTTATAGTGAAATTCATGAGCACGACATTTACCATTAAAGATTAATCTTATTTTGATCATTTTATTTAATGTAAACATCAATCAAAAATCATACATATATACTGTATCATCTTACATAGCCTCCACTTTATTTAGGAATCTTGTATTGATTTATTGTTATTATTCTACACTTCTTTTGAGCTTCCATAATATTGAACATCAATTTTAGTGGATTTCCATCATTTTACAATTATATCAGTGACATTCATAATCACACAATCTAGAAATTATTAAACATAATTAAAAACATGTTCTTACACTAGCCAAGCCTAATAATATCACATTTGGTAATTATTATCAATGATTCAACACCATTTCCTAAATAATAATCCATAAAATTAATTCTTACCTAAATACTTATTTATAGATACATGGTTCCCATGAAACAATTCCATCGATCCTAGACTCACCAAGGCACATAATTTCAACAAAATATTCTTGATTATAGTATTTTTCAAAATGTTCATTGAATTACGAACTCCATAATACATTCCTTCATCTAACACATTTTCCATAAATGATTTTAAATGAATTTATTGACAATTTTAATATTATTAACCCTAGAGAAAAAAATATCATTTTTGGATAATTAGATCACAATTTTTGAAATAAAAAAAAATTTCATGACCAATTCATTTTTCAGAGATCCTATAATAACCCCTTCAACAAAATAAACTCATTCCCATCATTTAAAAGTGTAATTGACACTATTTTAATTATTAAATGTGAACCCATATGTTGATGTATTGTTATATAACTCACATTGTTCCTCTACATGTTTAATTATACACAAATTATCTTTTTCGAGTGTCTTCAACACCACAAATAGATGAATAAAATCCCCTAGTAAAGGTCTATAAATTTTCAAATAAAGTTAAAAAATTATATAACCTTTGAGATATTTGACTATAAAATAAACAAATCCCCATTTTTTATGGGGTAATCATTGAAACTACTATCAAATCCTACAAAATTTTTATCCACATATATACCATAACATGAATGATGATTTCAATAGTTGATTCTGAAAAAATCATCACCATATACTCAACCCCCTCTTCTATTCCAAGTTCATTCTATTTAAAACATTAAGTTTATAGTTAATGTATTTGTAAAATACTTTATATTAATCATTGTGTAATCATCCACCACATTGATAATACAGTCAAAATATTTTAGGGAGACTGTTTATTACTTATACCCCATACAATATGCATCCTCAATATCTATTTTTCTGGATCACAAGGCGTAATATTGAAAAATAAAAACTATTCAACCTTTATCACCTAAATAATATCATTTTTCATTCTAGATAAGATCATTTAGTACATATATAGAAGTACAATTTGTAATAAAACATCATAAAATACCTTCTGATTTCATATTTGATATTTATTGCTCAATATAATCTTCTACTCAACCATAATATTAATCATGGTATTTGTGTAATTACTAGGTTCTTGTTTTGGTTCATGTAATCTCTTTTTATAATGACAGGGTAGATTATTTTTTCATTTATCCCAAAACCCCATTTTCTACATTATATATATCGCATTATACTAGTTCCAATTATATAATTTGTTAATATATAAATGCTTGTGGTATAATCCTTAAATGAAAATAATTGCATGTATTATCAAATTCACTAAATTATACAATCCATCAAAAAAAATTCAAAAAATATAAAGATAAAATTTTATAACGACATTTTCTAATGGAAATTTCATGGAACTGTTTTACACAATCCACTTACTGTGTTTCCTAACAAATCCAATTTTTTTCTAAATCAATCATCACCCATCCGGTCCTTCTATTATCATACATGTAACAAAAAATATGTATATATTCCATTTTCATCATCATGGATAACTATCACTATCATGAGTAACTCATAATTACATCCAATTATTGATTTTTTGGTACTCTATTTTCTATATGAAGTAAGTTGTATAATTATGTTTCATACATCTTTACATAAAGATGAATCTTTGTATGTATCCTCAACTACACCTGTAACATAGATATTTTTAAAACCACTACATCTAATAAATATATTTCATAATCTTTACCATGATCATCCATATATCAAGATATTATTCAATCTTATGGACTTTAAAATTCCATTGGAATATGTCATTCATCTAAAGCTTCTTATGGATAGTCTATTGCTTTTAATATGATCATAAATCATAAAATTCTATGAAATTGAAATATATTTTAAAATAATCCTAATATTGTGATGATTCTTTATTTTAATCTATAACTTCATTAAAGTTATAATAATTCCATTATTTATTTTGATTAATGGGAAAATTTTATTTTCTAATGAACATAAAATATTAATTATCCCAAAGTTAAAATCCAACATCTTCTTCACTATACCATATAATAAAACATGCTTGAGACATATCTTCTAACTTTTACCTTTTCCTTGAATCATCATTAATGTGGGTGACTGATCCGAAAAATCTGAGATGATGAATATCAACATTCTATTTCGTAAAGAATGATATTGAATGATCATACTCAAATGATGAAAATATAATTCTAATTAATATATAGTAAATATTATTTGTAGCTTTTTCTGAAAACTCTTTTCCAACCCTAGTGTGAATTATAATTCTTGTTTCCTTTTCCAATAAGGTATGATTAATCATCCCTTTGATAAGATTTTATTATATAGTTCCTTGAATTGACTTCTTATACTATATTTCATTCTTCCAAAATAATCTCTAAAACTCACTTTCTATGTATTACCCACATTTTTTAAAACATAAATTTTTTACTTTAAAATTGGATACCGTTTCCTCCATGGATTTCTATCAAATGATAGTCTTTAAATCCTTAAAAAGGTTTTTGATAAGAAACACCAACATCATTTTGGTTGTATCAGGGATTAACATAACTTATTTTATTGACCCTTCATTATAACAAAATAAAGTTGTTCCCAATAAATCTCTATGAACAACTCCGAAATCTGACCCCTAAGTGTTTTTACAACAATCAGGAAAGTCACCATCCACTGATTCTAAATGATAAACTATTCTCATGTTCCTTAAACAATTATTATATGGTATAATATTACATAAATAGTTATAAATTTTTATTTATCTCATGTTTGAAATAGAGACATCCCTACCACACTTTTTTTGATATGGAAGTTGTATATTTTTGAGGAATTACTCATTCCCAAACAATTAACATGTAAAATGTTCCTTCCATCAATAAATTAGCCACTAATATGGAACTAAATGTAACATCTGACACTCTACCCACAAAAAAATTATAAAAACGATCCTCTCCATATTGTCTTAACAAAATAAGATTCTTCCATTACCTTGATATGTGTTTCACACAGTTAAATTCTAGAAAAGTTATTTTATATGTCAGAATGGTAACAATATCCTTTTTCTACTATCTCAAAAGGTTCATTATTCATTGCATGTTACCATATCAGTATTTTTGAAATTTAATTCTACATTCTCTGACATTACAATTTATATTGAAATGAAACCCAGATCATATGATCCAAGACGCCGTTAGACTGATTTCACTCATGAAAATACATCTTATATCTTTTGAAATAGGATTTTTAGATGCACACTGATTATAAAGTATACTATAATTTACTATATTATCATTTAAATATTTATTTTTATATCCCTTCATCCCAAAATATTAAATTAAGAAACCATGTTTAGTTTTGTGTGTCCCATGGATCTTCTAGTCACCCTAAGAGGGGTTGAATTAGTGGTGAATTTTTTTATTAATTATATTAAAAATAAATTATTACTTATTTTATGCCGATAAAACCTCTATAATCATTTAAGATTTACGGATTTATATAATTAAACATAAAAAAATTCTAAAATTTTATATAAATATCTAAATTTAAACAACATGAAGTGATTTTTATTATGGTTTCACATCATTTTCGGAACATTCTCCATGTTATGTCAACTTTTTTAGAGTTGATGATTCATATAGTAACAATAAATTTAAAAAAATTAAAACATTATTTAGGAATTTACAATCTTATCTCACGGTGTGTATCCCTCAAATTAATTATCCCAAATTTACAAAGACTCTTGAATTCATATTATAAAAACTCATACCACTCTTTAATATTCAACAATGTTGAATAGATCTTAGACTAAAACTGCTTCTTATGCTAGAGTACATACACACTAACCATGTTCTACTTCTTTTAAATGAAAATTTATAGATTGGAATTTTTTCATTGTAATTAGATATTTCAATACATTCAACATTATTCAACACACATAAATTGTTCTTAAAGGTGCTTCGTTAAAGACTCCCCCTAAGAAATATTATTTTAAAATAAAAAAAATCAAATTAATTATAAAATGTACTTTTATTTGATAAAATCATTTTGATAAGTTCTATTATTAAAAAATTTTGAACAATAATATTTTCTCACATAAATATTTTTTTAACATAGAAAGGACCTACTGAAATTTATATGTGAATAATATTCATCGTATCATAGAAAAATCAGGTGCCAACATCATCCCAAAAAAATTCTAGGATCACATTATTTATTTCATGAATTTTTGAGCAGAAAAATTATATATCATCATCATCATAATTTTTATTATTGTTACATAAATTCTTATTTCCTCAATTTATATCTAATGAAAATGATTTTATAGCATTCAACTATATTCTTCGTATGAATTTTATTCTAGAAAAATTATATGGGACATTTCTTTCCGTAATAAAAATATTCAAAATTTATTTCATGAAAAATTTCTAGCATGAATATTCTCCTCTTAATTCACCCTTCATCTGCATTCAATTTTAACTTTTGGTGATATTTATATTTACACTTATTATTTTATATTCTATTTATTTTTCAAATAATTGCATTTTTCTGTTGATCTTACATGAAATACTGGCTTACATTATGTCATCCTAGTGGTTTTTACATTCTGTTTCCCTCAAAAGTTTACTTCTATGTTTATTTTTTAAAATCCACTAACGAGAAACATCAATTTATTACATATGTGAAATCATTACACCTGTTATTTTGATAATGTTTTTTTATATTTTAGTATATTATAAAAATCATTCACTCTATCCATCCTTTTGATCATAAAATATTAATTTTATAATTTGAGAATCTCAATCATTGAATATAAACCTTACAATGAAATTTATTTTTCTTCTGATTGTTTTTTCAAACACAAATATACATGGTCATTCTCACCTATATTACAATGATAATCCTTTTGATACAACTATAGTAACTCTCTTCAAATTTTATAGTTACCTAAATCAAACTCCATTCTCTAATCTAGAATCGTATTTATTTTTTTCTGTTAATTTATTTTAAATTAAATATTTTGATACAATATTTTATAATAATCTATAATTTTTTCATTATTTCATTTTTTCATAGTCCATTGAACTAAAAACATTTTATGTCCTTATCTATTTTTTACTGTATATTACAAATTCTTATATTCTCTTTTTATATTCTTTTTAATGCCACACTAATTGGTAATATCAGGTTGAAAGTATTTTATTAAAATGATATTAACTTAATGTCCATGATTTCATTTAAATAGATTATTTACTTCGTATTACCATATACTTTAATAGGTTTTAACATTATTATTTTGAGGACCATGCTTGTTTATAATCCCTTTTTAAGATATGATATTTTTTAGCAACAATCATTTTTTTTCTGAGATCTTCACCTTGGACTATTTAGTCTGGTATATTTCTATCTACAAAATTTGATCATCTTAAAAAGTGTATGCATCCATCATCATTCATACCATATTATTAATAAGTTGTTGAATAAGTGATATATATAGATTCATCAGGTTCCCATATATGAATTATTCCCTCTATTATTCTTATACATTTAATTATTTGTCACATAATTATTATTCCATCTAGTGAATTCACGAATAATTTTCATCATTTTTTCATTCCAGTGATCTTAAATTATTATATGATTCTCTATGTTCTAGTGAACATAGATCCATGCTTCCACATGACACACTATTATATTATACATAATCTACTATTTTTCCATTGATATTAATAATTAACATATAATAAATATATATTTGACATATTTCAAATAGAAATTTTTTTAATTTATCGCCTAATTTTAACTATGATATTTCCATAAGCAGATAACATTTTTGATGTTAAATGTTGTTGAATGTGCATTGTCATTATTCAGTAAAATTTATATATAATATAAATTTTTTCCCATAAATCATCATTTATTTTCAGGATTTATTCTAGATATAACTATTTTCAAAAATTTCTCCTCCAACCATAGACAACATTTATTCCAATTTTCATCATCCATAGATGTTATTTAATTTAATGATTAATTCCAATAATTTTGCATCGAATGTATTTCCATCAAGAACATCTATAATAAACATCGTCTACATTATTATATTTTAAGATATTAATTTAGTTTTATTTAATTTATTTAAAACAAAATACAGCCCCATCATCATCATCATTAAAAATGATCTTTAATCCCTCCTATTGGATTTGTTTCCAACGCTAATTTTAGTTTTAAACTCATAAAATTTCACTTTACCCTATTGATACCAAAATTAAAACTTATCAGGTGAGGGATCAGTTATCAATCCCCATTAATAATTTAAATTCTAATCCCCCTTTTGAAATCTTATATAAAAGAAAGAAATTTCATCAAAATTTTCTTATACACCCATTTTCTTCTATTGAATTGGGTGAAAGAAAAAATAAATTTCTAAGTTTAATGATGTTAATACTATTCTTAATGAAATATTCCACAAATAAAATAACTCTAACTATATCTGATCTATTATTGGTGTAGAAAATAAGAGTTATTAACTCGGATATTTTAATTATCCATAAAATATTATATGTGATTGAAACATTTTTGAAATATTATTTTAGGGATTTCATTGAAAAAATTCATCCTAATTTAATTTTCTACATAAAAATCAACAATCAAATCAAAAAATTCATGTCTAAAATAATAGGATTCTCCCCCTTGATAAATTTTTTTTATCATATTCCATTATCACTTATGAATCAAAATTTATGGGAAATATACCACGTTAATGATAGAAACATCAATTTTGTAGGTTTTCTTGTTATATAACTTCATCATCATCATTTTGAGATTAAACCTCTAACTACATCAATGTTCACATTAGTGGATCATTGTAATATATATTTTAAACATTAGTTATATATAATTTTATTCCTCGTTTCTACTTCATTGTGTGTCTAAAATAACTCACTTACTTTTTATGGGAAAATATCCCCTGAATCACATCACCAATAATTCCACTATTCATTTAACTCCATCACAAATTATCAAGGAATATATTGGTCTTCCTTTACAAATCTATTAGTGAAACATGGCTAATAAAATTTTTCCATACTAGAGACTCCCTTGTATTTATCTTCAATTTTATTCATTCTATTACACTTAACATTTCAATAATTAATCATCATGGGTGGAATGGATTTATTCTTTTTTTCTTTGTTTCTTCACATTGTGTGGAATATCATTTTTAACATCTTATTAAATGTAAATAAATTATAATGATTTCTTATTCATCAAAATTCATTTTTCATCCAACTATTATTATAATAAAACTTTTGAAATCGTTAATATATGTTCATCTTCATTCCAAATCTATGATTTTTTTATAGAACTAGTTTTTTTTCAAATGCATGTATCCATTAATCTTCAGTTTCTCCTCTCTGAGTAACCATGCAAAGATTTTTTTTTTGGTTTTGTCCAAATTTAATACATCTTAGATAAAAAATATTTTATTCCATTAATTACCCATATGTTGTATCACTTGGAGAGCCTTTACATATTCATGATATATGTCTTCCACAATTTAAATCCACTAATTTATTCAATAGATCGATTAACATTTTTATTTCATATTAGTTTTTTATAACATGAAAATTCATTATAGTATTGAATCTTTCCCTAAAGTTTTCTTTCAATCCATAGTATTAAAAAATTATTGGGACTGAAATATTCCATTATAACATCTTAGGTGTATTCTTAATTTTATATTCATATAATATTAACTATATGTTTAACATATAGTTTATTATCATTTCATGTTTCTTATAGTTTGGTGACCTTCTTCCATTATTTTCTTTTGATTTATTCTATTTTCAAGTAAAATAATACATATTATCATAATTATAACCTCTTCCAAAATTTAAATTGAAAATTTCAAGATATTTTAATCAAGTGCATGATAATAAATTTTCCATAATCTATATACTCTAGTTACTCTTTTCGGAATTTTTCATAACATTATCTTGACTCCCCCTAAATGTAGCTCTTTAATTTTTATAGGAGTTGAAAAATTATTCCAGCACCAAATGAAATGGTGCTAAAAATTTATATATCTCTTATAGTGGTAAAAAAATTATTCCTCTATTTGGTAGAATTCTAGGTTGAATAAATTTCTTCAATTTCATGAATTTTTTTTCCTTCATCCTGAATATATTGTTGGAGATTATTTCTTATAATTATTTCTCCCAACTTCACTAATATTGTGGGTACTCGATATTCTTCTTCATACATATTTCAGAAAAACTGTAACCTAAACATTCTAATGTAGTGTAATTAGTGTATAAAAATCAGTTAAAAGTAGATTTACCTTTTCATTAACTTATTTAAAGAGGGAATTTCTGATGTTTTCACATTTTATCTGCCACTATAACGAGTCTTCACATATGTAATGAAATCTAAAGAAACATTAGAAGTGTATATTTTTTTCAACGTCATCTGATGATTGAAATTTATTATCTTATATTTTTTATAATTTAATTTCCATATCATGAGACGTTAATCACAAATTTTTTTTATTCTTCAAAATATTTCACTTTATCATTACATTCTGTTTTTAGCTTCCGAATCGTATATTCATGAATCCTCATTTCATTTTTCGAAGAGTTTCTATGAAGTTTTATTCTTCTAGTTTTTACTTATAATTTAATCTAAATTATTTTATTTCAATTCATGGAATAATTATGTCAAAACAATAAAATTTATATTTTTCTCATAGAGACGTATCACAAATTTTTTATATTATGAATAATTGTACACTATATATTTAATAAAATTGGTCTTTTCTCCTGTAATCTCATAGAAAATTTTATATTTTTTTAAAAAAATCATATTTTATGTTCTGTTACATCGTGTAGTAATTATAATAGTCCTTTTTTTATAGTCCCATGATGAAAGAAAATATTTATGAGTAAACATCATAATGGTATTTATTTAAATATTCATTATCATCACTGTATGATTCATAAATAGATTAAAAAAATATCATTATGTAAACATTTTTATTCTAAAAAGAATTTATTATATCATATTTGATAAAATATATCTCACTCATATTAAATTCATTTGGTAATGGACCGT
The DNA here is from genome assembly GCA_963277665.1 of Viscum album. Classification (NCBI taxonomy): domain Eukaryota; kingdom Viridiplantae; phylum Streptophyta; class Magnoliopsida; order Santalales; family Viscaceae; genus Viscum; species Viscum album. The sequence continues at coordinate 1,437,866,846 of OY728133.1, read as the reverse complement.
TCTTCCACTAATTTCGAGTGGTCTTCTTTATTAATAGAAGAGCATCATTTTCTATTTGATTCATTGTTATTTTTGTAATAAATATACTATTAAACTAAACTGAGTATCTTATGTTAACATTATATTAGTGACTAATTCATTATCTTCATTATATATTTTTTCTTAAATAACTAGAAAATAGAATTTCAAGAAAAATAATCAAAAAATTAGGAAGAAAAATATTTTGATCCAAAAAGAGGGAACAGATACACCTATACCAATTGAGAGTAACATGGGATCTTTGTTTCATGATGATACTATGGGAAAATCATGGGTGGATAAATTTAACCGACTATGGTCTACATATATACTTTTTTCCTTTAGGTTGAGAAAATCCCTATCATCTTTTTGGATGTATGGAATATTACAATTCAACATCACCATATTCACATAATGTTACACATATAATGTAATGTAAAAACACATGTATTTTAAAAATGGTTTTTTCTATGTGATATCCTAATCCTTATCTTATCACCAACCATTGAGTCCTATATTCTTCCATTAATAATAATTTTTAGAAATTATAATAGGGTGTCTGATGTTACGGTCTTGACCTAAAATTTCTATCACACACACCATGTATTTTTATATTACAATGTCTCTATAATTAATAATATATATATATATGTGTGTGTGTGTGTGTATTTATTTCCCATTTAAAATTTCTCAATCATAAAATAGTATTTAACTATATATTCTTCTTCCACAGGTCTACATTAACACCACCCTTATTCTATATATGGTAAAATTAATTCTACTGATCTATCTATAATGATCAGAATCTTATGTTCTTGTATTATCAATATTAATTTACTGAACTAAATATTTCTTCAAGGTACATGGTCAGTGAATTACCATCAGTATCATTATCTCATAATAATCCCACTTGACCTGACTATTTGGGTTTTTATGGACTCAAATTTTCAAGATAATATCACTGATACAAATTATTCAACCTCTAAAATTTTATCAATTTAAAATATATTTTTGAGAACCTTCAAAAATATTATACAATTTTGGATTCAATAATATCTTACAAATATCAGAAATATCATTCCATTAATAACATCTAAAAATCATATATAATCATGAAAATTATTTAGTGAACATTTGAATGTTAAAGGTCTATCTTGGAATCATCATAATTATTATTCAATTTTCATAAATGAGAATTCCCTCAATGGATTCCTAATAAAATTTCTTCCATCAATTTTGGTGTTACTAAGGATTATTAAACCATTTAAATGGAGGGGTTTAATCAGTTTTTTATTTTTATAGGTTTCCAAAAACTTTATATTTAACCTTAGTTACTTGTTATGGTAAGTTTACATTATGAAATATTGGGTAAAAATCATAAATATGATAATGAGGAAATTAAATAAGGAATGAATTATTTTCAAGGTTTTCCATCATTGTGATAGTTTTTTTCATTTTCATATACACTCTCATGGGTCAATGAGAATTCACTATTAGAAATAACTGACTACATCATTTGATCCATCTCCTAATATACCAATTTTACATCCATGTTGGTATAATTAAACTTTCTAATATCCGTTTACAAATTTTATCTTTAAAATTTCGTCAAAGAAAAAAAATATCAAACTTAATAAAATCAAACCCAAAATATTATCATAATGTCTCTATTTTTTCTTACAATCATTAAATTTATGTACAGTGTTCCCTCTTTACATCTAGTATAGTATTTAAGTTGTTCCTCACAAAATATTCAAAAGAAAAAACTAATATTATTTTTAATTTAATAAAAGATCATTGTGACTCAAAAATCTATTTAAAAAATCTACCTGATCACTATCTCCAATACCTTGAACTGCACTATTTTCATGATTCTCTAATCCAAATATCAAACCCAAATTTTTATCCCGGAGACATATCTCGATAAAAAACTCACTTTTAACTCTAATTTTGTAGTGTATCGTATTTGTTTCTCTATGAATAGTAGTTTTAAGGATATACATTTCAACCAATTTATAGCTGCTCAAAGAATGGAAATTATGGGAAACAATTTTTTTAATGGTCAATAAAATTTTATGAACTTTTATAAAAAAATACAGAGTCTTATAAAATCTTTATGAAGGATTATTGATTATCTATAAATTATATCCTTTCCAGATCTATGAATTTTCCCATTTAATGTAATAATATTTGATGACATATTTAACAAAACATCCCTATCTGATAAACCATTTGTTTTGCCTTATTCCTCAACACATACTTTATAAATCATCATCTGAGGGATTTATAAAAACGGTGTACATAAAACATCATTAAAATTTTCTTTCAAGAAGCTTAGTTTTCCTCTAATAATTTCCCAAGCCATATTAAAGGATAACTACATATTATTTTGTCTCTTCCTTGATATTAACATAATATGGTTGACTATATTGTTGTATCCTCTAAATACTTTATTCATATCCAATATTATTCAACTCAAAACACATTCTTCAACTTATTTAAATCCCCCCCTTGTAATTTTATAGATTTTAATATATAACATTGCATGAAAAAATATATTTTTTTCATATTTCATAAAATATATAAACTCATAAACATTTATTTTTTTATTATATTAACTTTTTATGTTAGATGTTCTACAGTACATTCCCTTTGAAAAAAATCAATAAGTTCCACTATTATCATGTTCTCATTAAACTCCATCCAATTATTTCAACAACTATATTTTATAAATGTTTGTAAAATTTATCCTTGTGATCTCCATGAATACTTATTTTATAGAGTACAAACATTATTTAATAAATTTTTTTATCAGTTTGTCGATCTGATTAGAAACATTTCAAGTCAATATCATATTACAACAATTTAATTAAAAAAGTCATATTTTATTTCATGAGTTCTGGTTTTACTCTTCTATTTTTATATATATGAACATGACATTGGCCCTTTTATCACACTAGAGTCCTCATTATTTGAAATCCCTCTTTCAAATTTTTTTAAATATTATAAAATCTAATATCTATAATGGATCATCATGAACTCCATCTTCACTTTACATATCTTCAAAGAAATATTAGAAATTAGAAATTTTTTATATCAATTAATATATCATCTACATTTTGTTATTTTATCTTCCCTATCTACTATCATTCATCTAATTCCTTTTTACATACACCAACATATTTTCATTCTAATAATTTATGATAATATTCTTTATTATGTTTATATCGAGAAATATAGAATACATTTTTTAAATCCATCTTCGAAATTTAAACTCTATACAATTTAACTAACATCACCATGTATCAGGACTTCTTCATAATCATGAAAACATTAATAAATATAATAGTACCTTATAACAAATATATGAAGTTCATATATTATTTTAAGGAAACATCCAATCACTATAAATTTTTAAATATTTTGTTCTTCAACAGATTTATTACATATAGAAACATAACCATTCCCATTTTACAACATCATTCATAAGAAAATTATGTTTTAAAAAGTAAAAACCATTTTTAAAACCTATCAAAAAAATATTCAATCTCTCCATTTGTTTTTGGTGCCAAAATTTGTTAATTGTCATTCAAACTAATCATTTTCCAACACTAAAGAATCCAATTTTATGAAAACTATCACAACCTATCTAAAAAAGAATATCATCACACTGTAATACTCAATAATATATGTTTTTGATTCAATTTCATCCCTTAGTGTAAAGAAAATTTATTTTAATGAAAATATTATATTTTACATAAATATTCTTCCCTCCAATATTTACTCAAATTGTCATTCTTTATATTTCATTCCCTCTCCCATTATATGATATCCACGCCTTCATATTTATATCAAATAAAAAAAAATTACTATTATGACAATGTTTACCCTCCCCCTTTATTGGAAAACATAATTCCTTCTCAAGGATGATAAGACTTACAATAGCTCCCACATTATCAACATAATCCAAAACATGGTGCAAAACAACCTTAATGAAATTATCATTTCCTTGATGAATTATTATTATGATGTTTCATCCTTAATTCCACAAAAATTTATTTTGGAATTGCATTTGTGAAAACATAATCAATTTTATATTTTACAGAAATTTACACAAGCACGAATTCTCTATGTACAACTTTATTCTGAATGAAATAATAATTAATATAAATATTTTAAATTTTTTAATGTTGTATGATATTTTTTTTAATTAAAAATGAAAATCTAATTATAATAAAGTTTATTTAATAGTGTATAAGAATTATCTTTCAAATCTTCCACATATACCTTCATCCAAATCAATTGTGTACATGCATTTTTGGAAGAAACTTATTATAGTCCCCCTATTCTCATGGTCAGTAAACCATATTTCATACTATTATTTCTCAAAAAAATTCTTATAGGAAAAATATCCTCTATAAATATAATTTTAAATCATTAAAATCACCAATATAATCAGCATCACTATATCAATGAAAGTTTTTTAATTTCTTCATTTATACAATATCCTAGAATGATTTTCGTACCTTTAAGACACCTTAATATTCTTTTTTCCGAAGAGATTTTTTATTTCATTGTATTAATATAATATCTAGAACATAATGTTACATTATAAAAAATTTATTCCATCAAATTTTAGGATATAGGAAACATCTAATAATATTTTGTATATCAATCCCATTAACACTTTTCAAAGCTTCATCATTACTCATCTTTAGCCCTATATAAAGGGGAGTATGGATTTCTTTAGAATCTATCATTCTATACTATTGTAAAAGATCATTGTAATATTTTTCCTGAGATATTAAAATATTTATTTCCCTCTACTACTATTGTAAACATAGAGATAAATTAATTTCAATTAGAATTGACATTTAAATTTTTACCTTCATTTCATCATTAAAATAATTTCTTGAATTTTTATTTTTTACTAAAAAAATAGTTCATTAGTAAAAAAATAAACCATCACTATTCTTATGTTCAAATAATTCACATATATGTTCTTGTAATCTTTCCCATTTAAAAAATACACTTTTCATAAAAAAAACCTTTTATGTTTAGAGTCCTAGGCTTATGGAGCTTGTTTCAACCCATACATAGATTCCATTAAAAACAATCCTTTGTTACATCATTATCAAGTATTAACCCACAAGGTTTCTCAATATAAACATCTTATCAATTTCCCCATTAATGAAATCTGACTTTACATCCATTGAATAAACTTGATAAATATGATGTTCAACCACTACTAAAGACATTTTGATAGACTCCAATATTAAAATGTGGGAAAGGTTTCTTTAAAATTCACACATTCATCATATGAATAACCATTATAAAAAATCATTATTTGTTTCTTGAAACATCACTATAATCACCTCTCTTATTTCAGAACACTCATTCTTTCAATAATATTCGTTCCTACTAGATGTTGAATAATTTCCCTAGCCTCATTTTTCTTCTATCTTGCCTAAATCTACAATAATAACATAATACTATTATTTGTGTTCAACTTTTTTGGATACTAATTCTGGTTCAACCGATGAGATGAGTGATGTATGGTTTTTTATTCTCCACATTATTATAGTCGAAACCTGATCATTTTTTTCCATATAGATTTTTATTTTCCACATGTTTTTGTAGGGAATGAAATATCAATGTTTTTTTATAAATCATTCATTACAAACAAAATTATTCACCTAACACATTAGCTGCAATTATTGGATAACTATGAGCATCAATTTTTTTATTCTTGTAGGAAGTATTCAAATATTATTCCATGATATTCTCAAAAATATTATGATATTATATTTTCAATATATTTTACATTAATGAAAACAATCATGTTTTTTAATTGATTGTAACAATATTTATAAATTTTTTAGTTGAGATAATATCATATAAGAATTTAATTCTCATATTTTTCATATAATTTTCCAATATCCGTGTTATTGATTTTCAGTAAATATAGACTTCCAAAAACCATGAAATATTAATAAAATGGATTTTTATAAAAAAAATCATAGGTATTCATGAATTATTATCACCTTAAAAAAATTAATTTCATACATGAAAAAAATTAATAACATCTTATCTCTTTTAAAACACGGAAATTTTATACCCTTTCATCATACTACTTCATATTTAAACTGAATATCCATTTTCCTTATGACAACTCCATTTTTTTAGTGGGGTATGTAGCACTGTACTAATATTTAATTTAGGTTTCTACAAATATGATGTATAGTCACACATTTTTCTCTCAATACATTTATGTATTTCTATATATATTTACCGAGCTAGGAAGTAAGAATATTTGTGTTTCTGAGGATTTTTGTTACAGAAATTAATTTTAGAAAACTATAAAATATATTTTATATAACGTGTAAATAGTTCGTAATGAAAATAGGATATCTCTTAAATGGATTTTCAAATCAGATATATGAGACAAATTTTCAGAATGTAATATGGTTTTTACCATATGAGAAACCTAAAATAGATCATCATGGGGAGTTCAGATTTCCTTTCATTTGGTTGTACATTTAAAAAACTACTTAATTATTTAATTGACTCATTTAACCTGATGATTTTCCTAGAAGTACATCATTTTAGAGATTTTCCTAGGGTTATCCTCATAATGATGGGATTTTCCTAGAGATTATATTTTCTACATCCATTGGATAATCACCTAGGTTGGTGAAAAGACTATAGATTAAGGTGTGTCATGTCATAGAAAATGCAATGACTTCCTTTAATCATTAGTGAGAACATTTATAAATAAAGAATGATCCAATATTTAGGTGGGACTCATAAAATTATGTATTATTTCCTTTTTGTTAAATTTATTGTGAAGATTAATCCCATGTGTCTATATTCACTAATTTAAGCCTTTTCATGCACCCACATATCCATTTAATTGATTTATTCAATTTTTTTCTAACCCTGCTTATTCCCATTCTTCATCATTCACCATGAATGCATGGAAAAAATTTATTAAGTGTCATTTCATGTGACTTTCCCCATGAATATTTTCGTGTTCATCACTATAAGGACCATGCAGCCCTAGTATGACATTGTTTAGTAGTACCAAAACCAATCAGACCCTTGGAATCATGATATACACACAAACAAGTAACAAATCTATTTAAAAGGTTCATATATGGGATTTTTATGTCTACTGGATGATTCTTTCACTAATCATAGGTTCTGTCCCTGATGAGAGAAGTGTTGGGAAGAAAACACATAAAGGAACACTCGAGGGTCGATTGGATCAGATTTCCCGCCATCAAATGGTTAGAAATGATATACTGTGACAATATCCATTTATTTCGGGTGAACAAAATCCAGATTTGAAGTAATAAGGTTATATATACCACTTGGGGAGAATATATGATATTTTTTGAAAAACCAAGTGACATGACATGTACCACGATCAACAAATGGTGTGCAGCCCCTTTGATGTGATGGCTATGATTTGAAAAAAATTATAAGAATGGCATGGTGTGTAGTCCTCTAACGGGTTGTGTACCACCTTATCTATGTAGATGAGCTATGTGACAGAGCATAGGATTAGGCACACTCCATGTTACCAAGTACACAAAGACATCAAGGGAACCTGGGTGGCACCCCATGTGAATCAACATGTCATCTACCAAAGTACATTTACACGACTTGAGTACACTAACACGACAAGAAAGACATGGACCAATTCTGAATATTTTGGCCACATCATGTAGTTGACCTACATGGTGTGTAATACTACATAGATTGGGAGACATTTGATGTCAATAGACATTAATAGGTAGTGTAGAGTGACCACAGGCCATGTGGTTCACATAACATTCCTGGTACTATTTTATTCCTTTTAAGGAAACATGAAGGTTCTGTATATCCCTCATTTGGACATGGATTTTGGTCAGTTAGTAGCCTGTCTTGAATATTTTTTCACATATAATGAAATGATGCCATCCAATTAACATTTTGATATATGATGTGAAATTTTATGATCTTGATGCCTATTGAGGAGATTCTCGATAATGGAAATGATAAGGCATAATTACCAGATACTTCATATAGAGTTGAACCCCCCCCCCCAATTATTATGGGAGAAGAACCTATAGAATTTATAACTAAGTGAAATGCTATATATAATAGATAATGGGGATTATATTATTAGAGTAAAACCCCTCTATTTCACCAAGGCATGGTTCCTCAAACCATAGAGCCGAACCCCCCCCCCCCCCCCATATGTGTGGGTGATGGTCTTCTATTGAGGGTCCTTGATGATCAGAGTGGAATTCCCTTATCGCTCCAGAGTGTGGGTTTGTGACCTTTATAGTGGAAACCACCATTGACATTGGCACTTGTCCTCTACATATCTACTGGAACACCATATCGAGTATGGTGTGGCCCTCGATGAATAGAGTGTAACCCCCTTTATAATAGTAGGTAATTGTTCCTCAACCTATATATTGGACCCCCCCCCCCCAATCAGCTTTTTCATGGGTCCACTATCTTCCATGTGGACCCCCCCCCCCCCCCCGAATCTAATAGGTCATAAGACCTCATGGAACTATAGTATATATTTATATCAACTTAGGAAAAACACCTCTATGCATACATAAATAGTGGAACACCCCTAATACAGTAGAGAGGATTTTATATACTAAGATTTTTTTCCCCCACAACTGTGGAACATAGTGATAGTGAAAAGGCCTGGTTTGACTAGCACAGTTACTTCTGGGAAGACGCATGAGATGCTAAGCATCAATGATGGACTTTTGGAACAATTTGTGACTCAACTTCTACAACTGAAAAATGATATTGAGATCCCATTTCTCTCTCATTTGGGCTTATTATACTGATCATATATATATATAAATATATATAAACTTCTATATCCATACCTTTTGATTTGATTAATCTCTTTCCCTGAAATGAAAAGACGTGAGGGGTATGTCATGCAATTTTCATGATCATATTCTCAGGGTTGGATGTGTTTAATATCATGCTATAGTTGGAAAACACTCAATGTGTAGTTCATCTACACAACATGTTATTCCCTATGTGTTGGTATGAGGCTAATCACTCTTGTTTTGTGATGATTTCTTCTCTTTCAAATCTTCATGATTTCTATCTACAATTATTCTATTCTAGTTGAATCTATTACTACTCCCATTCATTTTTTAGGGTTTCCTAATGGGTATAAATATACTCACCCTTGTATGGGAATTCCTCATGTATGATGGTTTTGATATAGATTGTGGATAGTTTTGAGATGACTTCATATGATCTTAGGGATTTATTGTACATTGGACCCCATTTGGTGGTCACATCTTAGAGGTCAAGAGATGGGCTCTCTCAAAATTTTAATTTTATAGTTCTTTTAGGATGAGACATTTCTCTGTTTGGGTGTTTATTTTTTCCCTTAGATTTTATTTTACACTACCATACACATATAATACCTAATGGTTTTTCATTCATGGTTGATTCCCTAGTGTATTGTTTCTCTTACTTTTACTTCCTCTACACATAAGAATCGATATGGTTGTGTGTGTGTGTGTGTGTGTGTGTATAGGTACTTTGGATAAGTCCTCACCATGTTATTTATTCTTTCATCACTAGTTTCTAGCCTCATGCCTATAGATGTGGTATTTTTGGAGTTGAGGATAGATCCTTTCCCCAGATCGCATGGTTATATATTTGTATAACAGAGTTTTTGACAATTAAAATGGTGTTTGGAGTATTCCCATTACATGGATTTGGTTGGTATTAAGGAAATAGATTTAGAGTGCATCAATATATGGTAATAGGATCGATAATCTTCTAATGGTGTATGAGGATAGTGTATATATTCACTTAGACCTTGACTACTAGGTTTTCAAATTGGTATACCAACACATTGGTTGAATAGATCAATGTTATATGTGTTATATAGGATTTATTCCTTGACTGAAATTATTGATTTATAACCCCATTATTTCCATATATATATATTATCATATGAATACGGTACAACATGTTAAATATTTCAATATTCCACCATGAAAAAATCCAACCAAGACTCCAGTTCTCAATCATGAAGATGATCTGATGAGCATTGAGGCCTTGGTTCAGGGTCCATCCCAAGATCTTCTTCCTCCATTTGGGTAGCTAGTTACACCTCTACCTATCGAGTGGATAATCATTCTAGTAGATAAATATTAGTTTGTGCACATGATTAGTGTACACCATGAGTTCCATTGATAAAGGTTGTTAAGGTTCTACAGAGAGAGAGAGGCTTAGGTAGCAAAAGATTGGATAGAGTTTGTGGTGTTTATCATAAAGCTTATTTCTACATTGAATGATATGGTTGTTGTACTAGTATAAAGACTTTTTCATGGTGTGAATATGTTATATTGGAGTCTTTTATAGACATTATTTATTATTTGACAATATCATTTCTTGACTTATAGCAGTTGTCATGTGATGATAACTACCCCTTCAATTTTCACTCAGTTTAGATTTTGGAGATTTTGGAGCTATAGCCAGTAGGGTTGGCATTGGTTGAGTATGTTGTGATGTTTAAAAAAATTAAATAATACTCCTTTGACATGACACATGATGTATACTATCGATACTGGTAGTATAATCAAGGAATCAACATATATGTGAATGACATCAAGGTGCCCATGTGCATCCCCACCTATGTAGGGGTGTAGTTGTAGGCACTGGTGATAGAGATATATCTGTCATATGGATTCTAGGATTCTGGATCATATAGTCGGCATCAAATTTCTGAATCAGCAACATTGGCTAGTAGACTCTAGAAGAAAGGATCTCAATGCAAGAGACCACCCTATGATCAGACATAAGAACGTGTTCAGTGGAAGTGAAGAGCGCCAGGGAAACTCGAAGAGGGGTTGTTATTTTCTTATGATGGGTGAGGTCACATAGAAAATGACTTCCTGACCAGACATATTTTTTTGTATAAAAATAGTTGACCAACCTCCACGACCGAGGATACACTATCCTTGTAGATCTCCCAGGAGAGGGAAGGGTGGTCCATATGTAGGCACAACTTGAACTGGATTCAACTCAGCTATAGGTGGTGGATGATTTTATGATATCCTTCCACAAAGACCGCTACTAGTCATCCCACATGAGTCTTAGGGATCTTGCGGTCAGTGAAACTCATCTTCGATTAGTTAGAGATTATATCCTTTAGTACAACAAGCTCTTAAAAAATTTGGATTCCATCAGTTGTGGATGATTTTGGGGAAGTATTCGATGAGGATGTTAGGGATAAACTTTGAGGTGGTATATGGAGTTTTTAATGAACATAAATCCTGAAACCACTCCAATATCCATTTCAGTATATTGTATAAACCCTATAATTCTCCTGGAGTTGTGGTTGTTTTTGGAGGATCCTTGATAGAAGGGTTTCATTAGACCCAATTTCTCTCCGTAGGAATCTCCAATGTTGTTCATGAAGATGTCTGATTTGATCATAAAGATTTTCATGGATTATTGTCACCTCAACTAGGCCATGATAATGAAAACTTACATATTACAATGGATTGATGACCGGTTTGACTAGCTTCATGGTGAAAGATTATTCTCATAGATCTATCTCTGGTCTGGTTAAGACATGATGAGGGTTTAGGTGGCCGATATTTTAAATATGGTATTTTGACATTTCTATGGACACTATGAGTTCTTATTGATTCCCGTATGTGTGATGAATTCCATAATCATGATTATGTATTGGATGAATAATGTATTCCTATGATACAAGGACATGTTTTTTGTCTTCTTCGTCGACGACATACTCATATACTCTGCATGAGAGGATGAGAATGTAGAAATTTTGATGGTGGTTCACGATTTTCTAAGAGAGAACTAGCTTTATGGAAACATCAGTAAGTTACATTTATGGATACATGATGTTTACATCCAAGAAAATATCATTTTTTATCATGGTTTATCCATTGACCACGTGATGATTGAGGCAGGTCTTTCTTGGGATCCACCAAAAATTGTGTTAGAGATGAGGATTCTGAAAAATCATGGTGTTAAGGGTAATTGTATTCCTTTTTTCTGTACTATTTAAGTGTTTTTGGTGCCTCCATTCCCTCTATAGATAAAGGTGAATACTGATGGTGCATTTAAAGGTAATCATGGTCCCCTGGGGTGTGGGGTTGTTTTCAGTGCCCATGATTATTCTATTAAGATATGATTCTATGTCACTTGTGGCATGACTATTTCCCTTGAGGTGAAGATTCATGGGATCATTTACGTTGTCTTGTTTATAAAAATGAATGGTTGGACTAAAATATTTTTGTATAGTCATTATACTTCTATTGTACAGGCCATTAGAAATAGTGATTTTCATTTTTCTTGGAGGCTTGTAGAAAATTGGATGGACTTCTTGAAGACTCTTATGATCATCAACTTCATCATCACACATTTTTTTCTGGAGGTGAACAGGGTTGTGGATATTCTTCCAATCATGGGAGTTGGTGTGCCTCTTTCCTAGTATGATGCTCTCTCGGTGGTTTTTTTTCCTCTTTATGAGGTTGAATTGAAGACGCTTATGCGTTTCTGTCTCTTGTATCTTTTAATTATTATTTTATGAATAAAAGCCTCAAACTTTAGTCGAGGGAAGTTTTGAAAAACCAATTGTATTAGATGAGGATATTTCTTGATTTGGTGGGGTAATATAAAAGGATTATGGATGAAATATCAAATATTTGATTCACTTTGACTACCATCATAGGTAAAGGGATGTCTTTTAACATGATTGTGTAGTGTTGGAGGGTTTTCAAGGATTTGAGGCTACAGATGAAGACTCCTCCTATGTTGAGACTATCAGAGGAGGGAGTAGAGTATGAAGTGTATTGTGATTCATTAGGATATGGGTTTGGATATGTATTTATGTAGTGGTTGGAGGTTATTGAATAATAGTTGAGGTAATTGAGATCCTACGAGCAGAATTATGTGACTTATAACCTTGTTCATCTAGTGGTAGTCTTCTCCCTAAGGATATGGAGGCACTGCCTTCTGGGATAGAACATTTTGGTTTACTAAAACCACCATATTATCATATATGACTTCTTGTAGAGAGACTTTGTCCTAAGATAGTGGAACTATTAATAGTTTCTATAGGACTATGATGTTGATATTGTCTTTACTCCAATGAATCACAACATATTAGTAGATCCCCTTAGAAGGAATTACTAGGATCACATGGTGCAGGAGGATTCAAAAGAGTTGGACTCCCTGTTATTGACTCTGGTGGAGGAGGAGGGTACATAATTTCTATTGTCAATGGTATTGAATCATCTACTTATCAAGCATGTGAGAGACTTCTAATTGAGATATATAGACTATGAGGTAATATGTGACTAGATATTTATTGGGGATTCAACTGATGGATATTTTTTTGAATGATATCACATTATATTTTTCTTGGGATGGATAGTGGTTTATATCACGATGAGGGAGGAGATGATGTGAGATTTCCAAACGTCTTCCATAAATGTAAATCCCAGTGTGGGTAAGATATAAAGACACCTATATGTTGATGGATTGTATATAAGTTTTTCCCTTGATTCCTCACCTATCTGCAGGTGAAGGATGAGCACGATGTTCCATTAGTTTGGCTACAGAACATTGAGATCCAGATGGGGGAGTGGGACAACAAAACCATGTACTTTTTGGCGTGGTTTCTACATAGATTTAATGTTCATGATGTCATATAAGTGATATTTAATTGAATAATGAAGTCGTAACACTTCCTTGATATCAGTGAGAGGATTTCTGTATATATTTTGAAATAGTTTTACATACAGAAGAGCATTCACCATTAAAGGGTATCCTCGATGATTTTCTTTAACCATCATGTCTATTTAACATCATGATTTTGGAGAGGCCTACATGTTGAATTTAGAATCCATATGAAAATGTGTACAAACATTCACCAGTATACCAATGGGTAGACAGAGCACACTATCCCGGTGCTAGAGGATATGTTGAGGTCATATATGATATAATTAAAGTAGAGTTATAAGGATCTCTTTCAATTGGTATAGTTTACAAAAAACAACATCTACCCCTATACTATCAGAATTTAACCTTTTGAGGCCCTATATGGGAGATCCTAAAGGTCACTCTTGTCTTGGAAATAGATCAGTGAGACATCTATTATGGGCCTAGTTATAGAGAAGTTGATGATGGAGAAGTTCCAGGTCATCTGTGTGTGGATGAGGACATCCATGAGAAGATAGAAATATTACATAGATCCCCATCGTAGGAACTTTTGGTTTGTTTAGGGAGATGAAATATTCGAATGATTCTCTCCATGATGAGGATTGAAGAGGTTTAGACTAGGTGGAAAACAATATTCAAGGTTTACTAGTATGTTTGATATCATTCATAGGGTTTTCAAATTTTATTACAACCGTGCCCTATCCCCATAGCTAGAGGAGGTGCATGTAATATTCAATGTTTCATATCTTAAGAGAAATTCTCATGACCCTACACATGTCATCGACTTGTGTGAGTTGTACATCGATAATAGAGCCACCTTTACATGCTATTGAGCATCATTCGATGATCAACATGAGAGGACCCTTCATGGATGGACCATCCCTATGGTTGGCATGTTCTGGATCCATGAAAAATTGTAGGAGAGGAGTGGGAGACCCATATATGGGCTTAGTATCTTGAGTTATTTGTTTATTTACAATTTCCAGAGATGAAAATCATGATGGAGGGTGTGGATTTAGCCTTCCAATTTTATTTTTATCATATTAAATTTGGATTAAATTAATGTTGACCATTTTAGTTGTCTTCTTATATTTTAATTTATGAATGTTTCCATTTGACCATTGTATATGTTTTAATTGGGCTTCATGTACATGACCGCTTGAATGTTTCATGTTTTCTATCTCTCGGGTGGCATGCTGGAAATTCATGTTTTTTATTTGATGATTTATTTACACTGTTGATTTCTATTGCCACCAATCCACATCTGGTCTTCCATTTGTTTATTCAGTTTTTTTGAGACTACTAGTTTTTTAGGATAAGATGTTATTTTATGGTTCATATCCTCTCATTATTGGACATACTATTTAAGGCTTCAGCTGGTTTTAGGGAGTTTCATCACACCCATATTGTTTTATTTCGATTTCATTGTCATTCAAATATCCCTATAGGTTTTATCTCATTTTCTTAGGTGAAATGCTAAAATTATTTTCCGTCAACCATCTTGGTAGAGCTCTATTCAAGATATTTTCCCTATCCAACTTCACCTCATGGACAATCTGTGGTGGAGGTGACATCCCTCTTCATTGGAAGAATTGCAACCCCTTTAGCAATATCTCCCAGAAGATGGTAGTAAGAGTTTGAGAATGAACCACCTAATCCAGAAGATTAGAATGCATCTCGTCATAGATTGAAAAGATCTAGACTACGAAGTGAAAAATTGTCCAGCACTATAAGTATTAGATCTTGCCTTTTATTATAACAATTCTCATAAATATTTGTTTTTATTTTCTTTTTTATTTGATCATACTTGTTCAATTATCATTATATAATTTCTTACTTAATTTTTAGTTTAATAAAAGGTATGTGTGTGTTGTTTTATTTTCGAGCAGTAGGTCCCCTGAGAGGCCAAATCATATTAAATAACAATGTTCATTTACTGCTTTATTTACTTCCTATATTCTGGTATCTAGTTCTGGTGTTAGAATTATCAAATTCCATAATTCCATATTTGTTCCTTTTTAGTTTTTTGGTTTATTGGTTCTAAATTCAATATCCAGTGACCGTAGAAGTGGAATTACGGACTCTATAGCTTATTTTGGCCTTTTTATTGTTGTTTCATGTTTTTATTCTAGTTTCTTTCTTTTCGTTTTTTCATTTTGTTCATTTTTATTTGTATCTATTTAATTCAATTCTGCTTTTTACTGAAAAACGTGAATTATTTGGATAATATATATACTCATCCTCCTATAGTACATGTATACCCAGTGAGATTGGTTGTTTCTTTGTTTTTTATGCCTAATGTTGTACCGAACCACTCCACATCTACCAATCTGGATAAAAAAATTTCTGTGAAATATGAAATCAAAAACATTGATGGAGACAATGATTTCAATATTTGGAGAGTTAAAATGAGAGCCTCGATCATAGAACATTGCTTCATTGATGCCTTCAGTGGTCCCTAGTAACCTATTATGGATATTATTGAAACTTTATAGACCATTATATAATACTAATAAGTCCCCCCTAATATAATTTTAAAGGCACATAGCTCCCTTTTACATTTCATAGGATATATGGTTCATAAAGAAGTTGATTATGTTTCCACCACTATATGAAATTTGCTCAAACATTAAATGTTATACATGAATGATTCATTAGTAAGAATAATTTACAAGAAACAAATTATTTAGACATTCAAAATAAAGCCTTTCACTTATGTAAAAAAATAGATGATTTTAATAGATTCATGTTATATTTATCCAATATTAATGTTTCTATAGTTGATAAGGATCAAGGAATGGTCCTCTTTGTCTCTCTTAAGAATAGACATAGCAAAATTATTGAGAAAATGATGTATGGTTAAGACTTGTTAACTTTAGAAGAAGTTAAATAATTCCTTCTATCTAAGGATCTTCATTCTAGACCTAAAATAAAAGATGAGGCTGAAAGATAGTTCACAATGGGAAGAAAAAAACTAAATGTAAGAAAAAATAATTCCATAGAGAAAAAAGTAAGAGTAATAAAGAACTAAAATATAGGATTGTTTCGATGTATATAAAATTAATGTGTTTTCACAATGGTAATCTTAGAATCATTATGCCTAAGTGTAAAAAAATCAAGTGAAAGTTAGAAGACAAACATCCCAATGACCATTCTATTCTAGTTGAATAAGGATATGACACTAATGATGTCGAGAATGTTTACTTCCATACACTCAGTCAAGAGTGGTTACTCGATTATGGATATCATTTTCACATTTAACAATATAGAGAATATTTTTTGGAGCTCATCGAGAAGGGGATGGGTATTTACTCTTAAGAAACAATAATATGTTCATGGTTGAGGGAATCTTCTCTATTATAACAGAGTAAGCTGAACAATAAATCATCACCTTAAATGATGTATGGTGGGTCTCCAACCATCAAAGAAACATAATCTAATTAGGTCTCCTCAATCAAAAGGATTTTACCTTCAGATCATTAGTGTTTTAACTCAATATCTTTAATGTATCAAGAATTATAATAAAAGGATATCCCACCCTTGGGTTATATTTTATGAATGGGAACACCCATTCAAATAAATTGGGTAGTTTTTACAAAAAAATCACTGAAAATAATACACTATGGCATAGAATATTACGGCATGTCATCTCCAAAACGTTAGAGGAAGACAACATGAAAGGCCTGTTGAGTGACATCACACTTTCTAATCTTCTTTTATGTGATGCTTGTGTTATGGGGAAATCCTAAATGGTGAGTTTCAATATATCCTCCCTCAAATCATCCATCCCCTTGAATACATAAATTTTTATTATTGGGGGTCAGGAAGTTCCACATCTCATGATGGAGGATCCTATTTCATTACCTTCATTGATGATTTATCCTGGAACATTTGGATTAACATCTTAAAAAATAAATCTGATGCTTTCCAAAATTCAAAACAATGAATGATTCAGTTTAAAATCAAACTAGAATAAGAATCAAAACTATATGAATGAAAAATGTAATATAATATATATCTATAGAGTTCATTCAGTTTTTTGAATCTTATGGGAATAAAAGTCACCAGATTATTAGGGAAACTCCCCAATTGAATGCCCTAAAAGAGTGGTTAATAAGACTATCCTTGAAAGAGTATGGATCATTCTCCCATGCCTAGTCCCCCAAAATCCTTTTTGTATGAGGACACTAGTACTATTTTTTACCTAATCTATAGGATTCCCTTATCCTTAAATCTATTGGAGACACCTAATGATTTGTGGACTGGTACACCCCCTTCTTACTTCTCCTTCAGATTATTAATTTCTACAGCCTATGCTCTTGTTAAGACTAACACATTAGAACCAAGAGAGCTCAAATTAATATTCATTGGATATCCTGAGGGAGTTTAGGAATAAAATCATTGGGTTGATAAAATTAGAAACAATAAATGAGTCCTAAGATGAGATGTGGTCTTCAAGAATCATATTCTCTAAATACCAACATTTTTATACCTAATAGTAGAATACATGAATTGATAAGGATGATGAATTTGACTCCCCATATCACATTGAGGTTGATATTTAGACTACTCCACCTCCTCCTTAGTCCACTAATGTGGCTAACCCCATATATAGTTCGAGTTTAGATTTAGATTCGTAATCTTCTAACATTCATTATAATTACTATTTGACCCATGCCAAGAAAACGAGGGTCTCAAGACATCCAAAGTGATTCATCAAGTATGATATTTATTTGTATTCTTTTCATGTGGCCAAGGATCGTATTTTTTATTATCCTAAATCTTACTAACATGCTTTAAAATTCAATGAGTCAAAATCGTAGTTTTTTTCCATGAATGAAGAAACGAAATCCATAAGGAAGTACCATAGTTGGTATGTTGTATACAAACCAACTAATTCAAAATTATTTGGTTTTAAATGGATATTTAAAAGAATGGAACAAAACATTGAGGGAAGTAAAGTCAAATTTAAATCTAGGATAGCTTCCATGGGATTCCATAAAACAGAATAAATAACTTACTACGAAATATTTCCCCTATTATTAATTATTCTTCCATTCATAGTTTGTTTGATTTTACTACTTATAATAATTTTCATGTAGATAAATTGGATCAAAAACAACTTTCCATCATGGTGATTTGAATGAAAATATATACATGAAACCTCTTAATTATTATCCTACTAAATTAAAAACAATCATGTTTTCCATTGGAATAAATGACTGTATGGCCTTAAAAAATCCATAGAGTAAGGGTAAATGATGGTTGATTCATTCAATCTAGGTAACATGTTATTTAGGTGTCGGTATGATGGTTGTGTTTATTTTAAATAAACTAAAACCAGCATCATTTATCTTTTATTTTATGTCGATGACATGGTCATTATTTTCAATGATTTAAAAGTGATTTCTTCTATTACATATCAATTGAAATGAAATTTGGAAATTAATGACTAAGTTTCTTCTTAGAATATATAATATGTCGAAACCCTAAGAGATAGAACAAATTACTTAATCCATCTCTCTCAAAATGCATATATTTTAAAAGATATAAATAGGTAGATAAATAAATCTCTCAAACCTAACAATGTCCCTCTTGCACAACATTTTAAATTCTTCTTAACACATGCACCTACAATTGTCGGTGATATTGAATTTATGTCTAAAATTATTTATTCTAACATTATTTTAAGAATAATGTATTCTATGATTTTCAATAGGCATCATATTTCATTTCTTATATGAACTCAATGTATATACATGGACACTCTAGGGAAGCCAAATTGGCATGGCCGTAGGTGGATCCTTGGTTATCATTCATGTACTTATAATATGTCTTTGTGCTATAGAGTAATTTTTTGTACTAATAAAATTATTTGGGGAATTTTTTATGCTGACTATGCTACAAATGTTGACACTCATAAATACATAACTAGATATGTGTTTACTACTTTTAGAGTTTCCATTTCCTATAAGTGAAATATGAAATCTTTTGTTGCAATTTAAAATAGAGAATCTGAATACACTACTTTAATATATGTAGTTAAAGAAACATTTTGGATCAAAAGTGTGTCTTTTAAAAAAATTATTTATTATTCTGTTATCAAGGTATATTCTGATATTAAGTTAGAAATTCTCTCATATAAATATTTAGTATTCCATGGTTACTCTTAGAATATATATATTAGATTTTATTTTAATAGAGATGTTGTAGATTCATGAACCATATGTATAAATAAGAAATACACTAACATAAACCCAGCTGGTATTTTTCATAAAATTTTTGTTATCTCTAAATTTAAATTCTGATTAGATATAGTATTTTTGGTTTTGGTTTGATGACCATTTTTGAAAGAACATAACCAAATTTAATTAAAAATTGTTGATATTTGTGAATGTATCCTTCTCATTTTTATTTATTTCATACTAAATTTAGATTTACATCATGTTGACGGTTTTACTTGTGTACTCATATATTATTGGATCAATGTTTTTCATTTTACCACTAAATATCTATCAATTGGGCTTACTATACTGGGCCACCCATTTGTTGCCTATTTTTTATCTCCCATGTGGAATTTTGGAAATCTTTATTTTTTTATTGGTTGGTTTATTTCCACCATTGATTTTCATTTCCAACCTTCTACATCTAGTCTTCCAAGTGTGTTCTTAGTTTTTTTTGAGTGGATTCTGGTCTGTTTGAATGGATTTTTATAGTATGGTTTTTAACCTATCCTGATTGTTTGTTCTGTTCAAGGGTTATTTTGCTCGTGTTAGAGGGTTCTTCAACCCTTCACAGTGCTACTTCAGGTGCTTGGTAATTCAACTCCACCTCTGATTTTTCTATTTGTTTCTCAAGAGTAACCCTATCTTTCAATTCCATCCACCATCTTACCAAAGATCTATCTAGGCTTGTGGTCCTCAATAACTTCTGCTCATGGTAGATTCATGTTAGACTTTATGCCCATCCTCATCGGAAGAGGTTCAACCACTTTAGTGACAACTATTATAACTTATAAGGATGAATCAGAGAAGGAACCACCCAATCCAAGAGATCGGGATGCATCCGGTTCCATCTTGAAGAGATCAGGACCATCAGACAAATAATTTTTTCTCACTATAAATATTAGATCTAGTTTTTGATTGTTATAATTCTTTTAAATATTTATTTTTCTAATCTATTTTTTCATTCTACTAGTTTTATTTTTTAAGCCTTTTTTTCTTTATTTTTTAGTCTATTAAAATGTGTGTGTATGGGTGGTGTTATTTCCTTGAATTATCTCTCCAATGAACAGAATCACATTAAATAACCTTGTTCACTTACTTATTTCTTGACATTCTATATTCTCATATCATGTTCTGGTGTTAACATTATATAATTTGATGGTTCCTGATTGATTCCATTGTAATTATGTGGTTTCCTGGTTCTATTTTCATTGTGTAATTACCACAAAAGTGGGGATGATTAAGATACCATGTTTTTCCTTTTTATACTTTTAGATATTAATATATACATATTTCCTGATCTAGGCACTGAGAAGGAATGTGATTCTGAGACCTGGTGTCCCTGGAAAAAATTTAATAAAAATATTAAATATATTGTATATTACGCTCATTAAATTACTTAAAAAATAGCATAGCTCTTAAATATAAGCTCGAATCATAAATCTAATACCATAGTTGAGTCAAAAATGTGTTTTTACACTATAATATACCACAACTAGATTTTCATGGGGCCTTCATATATCTCACCCATTGGCGGTACATTTAGTGGATTAATTGATTAATTAATTAATTAATTCATTCATTCATTCATTCATTCATTCATCATTTAACTTAACTGTTTTTCAAAGAATAAATTATTTTAGATAATTTCCTTCGGTTATCCTCATAATCATGTGGTCTATCAAGATATTCTCATTCCCCCTTCCTTAGGAAAATCAACTTGGATAATGATGAAACTCTATATCAGAGAAGATCATGATGCAACAAATTCAATTTATTCCTTCGATCATTGGAAAGCATGTTATTAAATGATGAATGATCCAAACTATAGGTAGGAATTTTTAATTTGTTGTTTATGTAATTTTTTATTTAATTTATTGATCATATGAATCCCAAATGTAGACCTGTGATAATTGGGCCTTTGGATCCACTCACGTATCAATTGAATTGATTTATTTAATTTTTTTCATAACTCATTTATCCCCATTATTCATACTTGGAAAATGATTACAAAAAAGGTAGATTAAGCATTTTCTAATGCACCTTATTCCCTCAATTTGTTTTTCTTTATCATCAGCATGACACCACCATATTGGTTTGTAATTATCAGGTGGTATCAACCCCGATCAATCCCCCAGAATCGTAGTAGATTTTGGAATAAGGAATAGATTGATGGAGCATAGTATGATCTTGTGTTTTTATAGTTTTGGGATTTTTATTTCAATTACTAGATGACAGATCATTGATGATGAATTTATAGGAGGAATATGTAACTCATGATTGGACTCTCTTGGGTCAACGAGATGGATTCTTGGAAACCTCATAGATGGAAATGATGATCAGTGACTAGATCCATCGATTTTAAGAAAAAATGAAGCCAGATCAGAAGGTGGAAGGACATATATACTACATGAAGATGTGATCTGAGATTTTGTGAAAAACATGAATACATGTTTTGTACCTCGATGACCAAATGGTGTGTACCTCATTGAATGTAGTAGTTACAGTTTGAGGAAATTACATGGATATCATGGTCTGTAGTCCTCCCTTTCTTTGTGTACCACCTTCTCAATTTTGATGAGTTTTGTGATGGAACACACTGCTAGATAAACTCCATGTTCCCAAGTACATGGATATGAACATACCACACTGGAGGCACCCCATGTGAAGCAACATGTCGTGTACCAATGTACATGGACATGACATTATTACATGAACATTGCCACAAGGACACGACCTCGTCGTATATATTCTGGCCTCACAGTATAATCTAAACATGTGCCATGTACTCTTACATGTATTGGGAGATATGTGTTGTCTAGATACATGGCTAGGAGTTGGAGAGAGTCCACACACCATGTGGGTCCCCTCACACACCGTGTAGTATTTGATTCCTTTTGGGGAAATACCAAGGTTCTATATCTCATTACATTGCACCAAAATTTTGGCCCTCAGGTAGCCTATCCTTAGTATTTCATCACATAGAATGTTATGGTTCCCTCTTTTGTAGATTTTAAGTTATGTTGTGGAATGTTTTGGGCATGGTGTTTTTTGGGGCAATACCTGATGATGGTAGTGATTAATTGTTATTATAGAGAGTTCCAATAGAGTGCGACCCCAAATCAGCATTGGCACTGGTCCAATGCATATTTTAACCATGTGTAACCCATATAGAATATGGTTAAGTTCCTTGATTATTAGAGTGAAACCCCCATACCACATTAGGGCATGGCTTCTCAACTTATACGGTGAACCCCTATCAGAATAGGCATTAATACTCAACAGTTTTTTAATGAGTGAAACCCCCTATTGAATAGGGAATGGGTCCTTGATTATCATAGTGGAACTAGCTTTTCATACTAGGGTGGGGTTCCTCAACATATACAGTGAAACCCCTAATCATCATGGAAGCAAGTCTTCTACCTACAAAGGGTAACCCCTTATCAGATAGGGTGGGGGTCCACTATGACCAAATTAAAACCCCCTATCACACTAGGTTTTCGATCCTTGACCTATAGAGTGGAACTCCCCCCCCCCATCAACAGAGTTGAGGGTCCTCTACCTACTAAGTAGAGAACCTCTATTGGATAGGGCATGGGTCTTTTTGACATTGGATTGGAACTCCCCATTGGATTGGGAATAGGTCCCTTATATATACATAATGAATGGAAGCCCTATAACACATGAGGGAGAGGGTCCTCTACATGGATTTTCTACCCCCATGGCTTTGAGGCACAATTACGAGGCATGGTTTGACTTTCATAGTTACCTTTGGGAAGATGCATGATATGTTGGGAATCATTGGTGGACTTTTGGAATTATTGGTTACTGTTTTTCTTTGGATGATCTGTGATATGGAGATCCTTTTTTCTCTCATTTGGGTTTCTTTAACTGGTAATATATATATTTATATATATACACCTATATCTAGAACATTATATTTTTTTACTCTCCTTTCATGAGATACAATGTCGTTCGTGTTATGACACGTGTTTTTTGTGTTTAGCTTCTTATGGTTAGATGATTCTACTCCCCTACTATATGTGGAAGAGACTTGATGTTTAGTTCATCTACAAACTATTTTGAGATCATTTTATTTTGATGAGGTTACACTCACTTAGATAGGATTGAGATATTCTCTAACACTATATTCGGGTTTCTATCAACAGTTTTCTATTCATGTTGTGTATCTTACATCTCACCCTTAAGATTTTAGGGTGTCCTTTTGGGTATGTATAATTACAACACTTCCTGGGATTTTCCCATGCATTTTGTGTCTTATGCAGATAATGGAAATGTCATCATTGGATTTATAAGTGCTTAGGGATACCTGGTACTTTGGGCAGCATACGGTGGTTATATTTAAGAGATCAGGAGTCGAGATCTATCAACAGTTTAATTTTATTGTTTTTTCAAGTTGGGAAATCTTTCTGTTTTGAAATTTATATTCCAATTTTTCATTACATTTTAAACTAATATAATCTTGTACTGTCTTGAGGTTACTCATTCATGGTTGTTTCCCAAGTTTTTTGGTTCATTTACTTTTAATACCTCTTCATTTCTACATCGGGATGGCTATGTATGTGTGTAGAGTGACAGATGGAAAATACTCCCCATGTTTGTTATTCCTTTGGAAATTTTCGACATCCCTTAGACTATAGAGGTTGTCTTGGGTAGTTGTGGTGTGAGACCCAACAAAGGTCAGGACGTGACATATGAATCAAATTAATTACATGTGTACACCATTTCATTTTTATTTTTTCTATAAAAATATAAACTCCAAACTCTATTTATATATCACTTCTGAAATATATAAACATTTCCCCATCCTCGGATTCATAAATCTTAAAAATTATTTTGTTCATCCAAGATAAATCCTTAAAAAATAATTAAGTGAGAGTTCCATTTTATTTACTAATGTCTCATAATCCTACAAAATTGTGATTTAATAAGTTAAAATGGTAGAGTAGACTGAATTTTGGTAATCATTTATATTCCACTAACCATTTTCCCTTTCTGTTGTGTTTTGAAAACTGCATCAGCTTTCTTATTCAATGCTATAATATTTCTTATTTCAAAAATATTTAAACAAGTACATATACATTTGTAAAAAATGTGACCAAGTCATTAATGAAACAAGAAGTTGTTAAGCTCAATGATTAAATATCATGATTTATCATGTTTTCCAATATGAGAAATATTTCTTTTGTTTTTTCTCCTTAGGTTATAAGATTAACATCTTACTCCCTTCAAATGATATATGAATTCTTCTTGAAAATAAATTCCTTTTCATTATAAAATGATGTCTCATGATAAGTAAGTTTGTTTGGGTCCCATAAAAATATATTACTTAATAGTATTCTACTATTAAAGAGTCAGTATTTATTGTTACTATTCCATAGACTTTATGAAATATTCATTTATGAATATGACTACATATTTGTTATGATTTTCAGCATCATTTGATATTTTTAAATCAAATTTCATGTGTATTAAACAATCCCTGTTTAGATTCCATATTTTCTTCTTTCTCTTTCAGTCATTTTTATCTAAACAACAAAGGCACTTTCTTTAAATTTATCCTTTCTATAATTTTTTCCATTACTAGAATAAGAACATAGTCATAGAAGGGTTGTTATACTTTATTCTTTAAATTAACCCAGTTGATTATATCTTCCACAAAAATCCTCTAGGTAACCGAATTTATTTTTTATTGGAACATTTAAAATATATTGATATTTTTTGTTTCAAAATTCATGTGGAATAAAAAATTTAAAAACATTTCTTCCACTGTTACTCACACTATGTTCATTCCTATTTTCATGAAGTGTTGTTTTGGTCAATAATATATAATATTTTTGCCCACATATTCCGTAAAACCAAAAAACAATCAAATATTAATGTTCTATTAAATTAGGATTTTCCCAATATATAGTTTTAGAACATTAATAATATTTTTCTATTATTTTTTTCTCCTAGAGTGTAGAAACATTATTAGGAATGTTGTATCCAACTTTCATTGATATTGGAATTTTTTCTCATCCTCTATCAACCTAATATTTCCAATTGTTTTTTATAACACATTCAGGGATAGTAAATTCTGATAAACTTTTACTATTAGTTGATAAGTATTTCACATAATCTTTGAGTGATATTTCTCAACAACTTGAGATGATTCATATTTTATCTATAAGTACTTATTTTCATTTGTGTTCAAATTTTTTACAGAAATTTATACCTCAATATAATGGGACTGGGTTTTAAAAACCTCATATTCTATTGTTGTATGATTCAAACTAAAACTTCCAACAATTTTAATTCATTAAAAATCATTATATTTATGTAATTCAATCTCTCAGATGAAATAATATCCATATTTAATGACATATGTCCCTCATTCATTATCATTCAAACTTTCTCTCAAAATCAGTAGCATTTTATTTATTTTACTTTTTAGATCAAGATAAGCATCTAGCTCAAGTCTCACTAGATAATCATTATAAAATTATTCTCTTCATTCTTATTATTCACTATGTGGGGAATAATTCTTCCCCTAAACATTATAAAATAAATTCTTGAACATTTTTAAATAGTCATCCTCTAAATAATTTTTTTCATTATAGTTATATTTGACTTTCTTATGCAATATATTACTTTTTAGAGTTACTTTTTTATTACAACTAGAAGTTTTCATATTTTACATAGAATATTTTTTTCACTAATTCCACTACGGTTCTTCATAATAATGAATTTTATATTCTCCATCTTTATTATTGGTAAAATTCATAGAAACATTTATAAATTCTTCCAAACTCAAAACATTTGACTGCAAGTTTTTCTATTTTTTTAGGTACCTCTTTAATAAGATATAGAGATAAAATATATGATCTTAAAATTAATTTCATATTTTTATTTTTTATATCATTAAATATTATTATCATTATAAGAATATTGGATTTCAAATATTCTAGTAGCATTAAAATCAATTTCAACCTTGATCAACTTTTTGAATTTTAGAGATTATCTTTTTTTCATAAATAATAAGAATGTCATTCAATTTACCAAGAGATAAGAATTATTTATCTTTAATGGTATAAATTTTATAGTCATTCATGTTAGGAAATATTATCATTAATTTATTTATAATAATAGAATCTCCTTTTATATCTCTAGCATCAATTATTCTTCACACAACAACAATAACTATTGGTAAGTACACATAAATAGTTTTTTAATCTATAATTCAATTATCGTCATACTAGATTCACCATATTTATAACATTTCCACTTTCATTTTGGTGTTTCCCTCCAAGATAAATTCTTTTTTTACGAAATTTTTCACAACTATTTTGATACCCATCAACTATATAAAAACATATTCCAATAAAGTCATCAAAATTGAATTTCTATATTTTCTATCAACATTAATCTTCCTTTTTCCAAAAAAATATATTGGGACATATTTTCACAATGGGTGGAAACCAAATTTTTTCTTTATTATTAATGTCTAAGACAAGTGAAATAAGATAGGTTATCATTATTTTTTTCCAACAAAGATAATTTTTTTTATCAACGGTTGTAATAGCTCTAATATTTCGTAAGTTGATATTATCCATGATATGGTTTCAAAAAGGGAACATTACTCTAATTTATATTTAAGTTACCAAAGAATATTGAATAAATAATATGTGGGTTTAATTATTTGTTGTATTTTTATAATTTTTTTAATAATTTAAATTTCTCCATTGTATCTTTCTAGAGTTATTTTTACTTATCAAATTTTGTTGAAATATCCCAAGAATAAAAATATACAAATTAATCAATGAAAAGAAGACGTATAAAGTTAAAAAAATATAGTGAAAACCTACATCATTTCCATGGCCACTCATGTTGTTCCATATAAATTATTTAATAGAAATAAATGAATCAATATTTTGAGAGAAAAAAACTAACTAGGTTTCTTCTATCTCTTCATCGGTAAGGTAATTTTGACTCTCTTCAGTTAAAAATGATTTCCTTTTATACCATGCGGAAAAATAAACTTATGAAGCCTTTTAAAATTAGCACCCCCAAAAGTGCATCCAAATTTCTCCATCTATTTTCCTTTATCTGAGATTTCCTCTCTAGGGTTCCCTTTCCTATGTTTAGTATAATCAATTTTTTTCACCTCATGAAATATGAACCTCATTCAAACACTATGTTATATATTATTTAACTATAAAATATTCCACCTACAAAACTATTTATGATAACACGATCTAATAACTCTATCTATTTCTTTAAATTTTACTTCCATCTGATGCATTAATTAAAAAATATGTCTTCTACACATTAACAAAAAATTGAACATTGATATAATATCACATTTTAAAATAATTCTATTGTGTATTATATTTATATATATAAAATAATAGTTTGTATTATGTACATTGATACACATTATATATGTTCTCCCATAAAATAAAATGTAGGAAAAAATATTAATTTTACCACTCAAATAAATACATTGAACTCCTCTCATGAATTTCAGTGTCTTCAATAATCTTCATGAAGCATCATTAGTTTAATATAATTTTCAAAATTTATCAAAATAACTATTTATCAATATTTTAGAACATTATATGGTGAAAATTTAATGAAAACTAATTTTCCTAGTTAATGGTTTTTTCATACTTCTTCCTATTAATAAACATATGAATTTCATTCTCTATAGATTCTATCATAAATGTTTACCCAATGAAATAAATAGTGTTTTATAATGTTTCATTTTATTTTCATTATCCTCCGGAATAAAATCACATAAGATCTTTGTAACATCAAACCTTACTCAACATTTAACGAAACTCTAAACATCAAAATTCATATACATTTTCTATATATAAACTTCATTATCCATTGACCATTTCTCTTAACCTATTTAAAAATAAAAACATCATTAATTTTCAATTATTTTAAATTCACTATGGATGGTTGCATACATTAATGAAACATTAAAATACATTAGTCAAATGTAAGTTTATTTGAATCAAAACTCCATATTAAACATCATAGAATTCTCCCCATTTATATTTTCATAAATTTAAAAATCACATGTTCAATGAGACATTTTATTGTTTTCAAAGTTCATAAAATAGAAAAATTGATATATAATATCTTTCAATGATCTACATTTCATGTGTTAGATTCAATTCAGTACATTCACTTTGAACAAACCATAGTGACATCCACTGTCAATATGTTCTCCCTCATAATCTAACTGATTCATTCAATATATTAAATTTAAAATTATTTGAGAAATTATTTTCTAGTGATATGTATGTGAAATGATTTATAGAATATCATATTTGATAATAATTGTTATTTATATTTGGTATTCCTAATCATAAAAATATAAATGGCAATTTCTTTTACAAAAAATTCATCGGGAAATATGCACTTTCCATGTCCAATTTTCCTGACGTACTAATCTTTTTTTATACATCCAATTAGTACATCACACTTTTCTCACACAATAATCATATTCATTAGAAACCCACCTTTAAATATTTTAATATTAAAAAAAATCATGATATGTTAATCTGGAACATCATCTTCACTTCACTTCCCTTCAACAAACATTAGAAAAAATTATTTATTATATATCATCTATCAGATCATCTACACCTGGTACTTATCCCTGGGATTGTTTGCTATATTTAATCTAATTATTTTACAAACAAATAATTATTTTTAATTCCCATAATTTCTTAAGTACATTTTATTTGGAATGTTTTTCTATAATATCATCGTAATTTTTTATAAAAAGGGTACCTGGAAACATCAACTCACTTCCTTTAAAATAACATTATGTTATATGAGGAATTCTTTATAATTTTTTAAATTTAAATGAATATAATATCATCATATATGTTAGTTAGGATGTTCTTAGTCAAGATAATGGAAACATACCATATTTCTTACATTCATAATTTCTTCTTCTTTAACAATTTCATAACATCCAAAAAATCTACATAAATTTTTTATAAAAATATTTCTAAGAAAAGTATGTTGACTAAAAATAATAACCTTTCTAGAAACTATCACAAATGATCTTCATTTTTCAAAAAACTTCTTCAATTGAATTTAATTTTAGACAAATTATAGGGTGCATGTATTTACACATCCCCATTATTGTTATTTTAGTTCATGTAACTTTTCTTTATTTAATATAATTTTTTAAAATCACCATTTGTCTGGGATCAATTTTCTATTCTAAAAATATTTATTTGTTCTCATCATATATTTTATTCTACTTAATTCATTAATATGTTTCCCCTTCTTAGCATATTAATATCATGATAGGCATATAATGGTTCGTCCTTATATTTTTAACATTTGGTTCTATCAACCAACATTATCAAAAATTATTTATTTAATATATTCAAATATCATCATATATGTTTCACATAAGTGGTATCACTAAAACTATTAATATAATAATTATCTCTTTTCATTTTGGATTCATTATAAAACTCATGAACATTAGCCTACCATTGAAACTACAATTTTAAATTTCAATTTCCAAAAAAACGTATCACTTCATACAACCTTTTCAGAATCCATCTTTATTCTTCTAATATTCCATTGAAACATATATATTCATTGACTTCTTTATCTACCATACATAAATATTCCATTTAATATAACTATACCAACACTTCTAATACATTCTAGTAACCTTGAAGACCTTTATGCTCTACTCAAGAACAATAGATCTCACTTTTCAGTTTAATTCTGTCATGTATTATCTTCTAATAGACTATTTTTATATTGTCTGTTTCCTATTATAGAGTATCATAATCAAGTAAATTCAGAACATTTTCTAGAATTATAGACCTTTTTAGTACATTTCAATTCCTCATATACTCTCATCTTTCAAAAAACTACACCAACTAGTAATATTATCATTTTAACTATTTACTTCTGATGAAATTGACTCTACATTTGTATATTTCTTATGAAATTTTTTTACTTTCAATAAAACACATATATCATTTTCTGTAAAATTTCTTATTCTAATGACCAGTCGTACAATATTATTATCCATGTCGATGTAATACTATGTATAAACAATTATTTTATATTTAAAAATCATTATCTCAAACTATTTATTTTGGTATATTTATGTTTTTATCTTTCTATAATATTAAGAAATTTCTACATGAATCCACATTAATAATATCTCATCAACCAACAATTAAATGAGAGGTATATAGATTCATTTTATTCTTAGTTATGTATTATTATCTCTCATATTATGATATATTCTAGTTTCATATCATATATTTTTTTTAGTTTTTATTCCAGATAATTCAATACTAAAATATTCATTTTCCTTTTAGAGGATCATTACTCTTATTTTTATTTCAATATTACGATGAAATCAATTCCATAAATTATCTACACTCACAATTATACTAAGAATTATATACCTATATTTTGGTGATATTAATATATTTCTTCTTATAGATTTTCACCTAAAATTTATCAACTGAATAGTAGTTTAAATTATAACTTGATTTTATCTTTTTGATGTATGTGTCCAAAAAACCTATTTTTTTTAAATAAAATTTTATTGAGCATGTTTATTCATTCATAATTATAGGTTATAAATAAAAAATTCATTTACTAATAATCATTATTTATTTTTATTAATTCTTTCACCTGTAATTATGTCTATTAATTTTACTTTCCATCCATCTAAAATATTTATTCTAATTTCCTTCATCTACCTATGATACTTTTCCCAGTGATTATTTTTGATGATTTTTACATCCGGAGTATATAATAATAGAAATCCTTTATGAAGAATTAATTTTATTGATCCCCTTTATTTTATTAATTTTATTTTATTTAAATTATTTAAAACAAATACAACACCATCATCTTCATCAACCAATGATCCCTTCATGTTGAACAAATTTGGATTCCACTTCTTATTCTTTTCCCTTTCTTATTAATTATTACTGAAACATCATGTCCTCTGTCTTTCATAATATATGAATATTTTATAGAATCCATGATCCCCTTACAATAAATCTATTCATCAAAAATTATTTCCCATCATTATTAAACATTACGTCACTCTTGCAACTATATTTTATTACCATGATAACCATCACATCCCAAGATTACGGGAGTGATGAAAGTAAAATAAACAACCTATATAAAGCAAAAAAAATACCATTACTAATTCTAAATGACTTTGAATAATTTTTAAGTCATATATATAATTATCCACAAGGATTCCCTGTAAATTTATAATTCTAAATAACCTATATAATAGAAGAAATTTGTTCATTATAGTTTTATTTTAATATATATCAGCAAGATTATTCATTATAACTGTAAACATATTCACTTAATAAAAGTTAAATCCCGTAATTTGGGAAGGTTACATCTAGATCACCCCCACCCCACACTGTTATCCCCCCTTTTCAATTTTTCATATGTCGTCACCAATGGTTTGGTTCTCATTAATGAGGGAATCAAATATTACTATAGTAGAAAATCCATTATCTATATTTTTAAAAATACAAAATATAACCTATCAATGTGTAAGTATGAACCATACCATTTAGAATACTATACCTTTTAAAATCATTAAAAACCCTTAAAATAAAAAATATATAAGGGTGGTTGAATATTCTTATCAAAATTCATCTAAAATTTGAAGGAGAAAACGATCATACTAAAATGAGATCTTAATAACCATGGATATAGTGTAAATACATCAATATCTATAACCATTATTTGACACCAATTATTGTTTTTTTAGTATTATAATGAAATAATCATATATGAAATCCCAAGGTAGTAAATAAATCTAGAACTAATGAATAAAAATAAACTTGCATAAATCTTTTTCCATAACAATGAAGAAAATGAACTCATCCATGTGCCATAAAACAATATTATCTGATAGAAAAATTCTAAAATTAAATGATAGAATAAAAAATGAGTAAAAAATTATTTACATGGATCAAACGTTGTTCTAATACATGAGGGGAAAATAGTAAAAATTTAATGGGAAAATAGAATTTGAATACAAAAGTTAATGTAGTTACACAAAAATGACCAAAACTCATAAATTTATTGGAATGGCTGATATAAAGCATATTATTTTCTATTTACCACAATCATACAATAATTATGAGGAATCAATGGCTATATTTTTATAAATTTACAACCTTATAAAATATAATTTTGGGAACTTTTTTGAGTTCTTTTTCTTTATCAGCTTTTCAAACAATATCAATAGACTGGAAATATGGAAAATATGAATGGAATACATGATTTACGATGGTCAACCATATTGTGAGAACCTATAACTTTTATGTGTACACACCCCTGGATCATTGGAAATTTTATATTATAATGAAGTGAGTTGAACTTTTTATTTAATACTAATTAAAACCCATTAATATCTCGATAGGTATGATTATTATAAATCCATTCAATTTTAAAAAAAATCTGATAAAACATTTGAAGCATTTTAAAATCATCGATACCAAAAGATTATATGTATTTCTGTATCTATTTTAAATTTTTTAGAATTTTCTTTCCAATGCGCCCTTTTTCACGTCTATTATTCTCAATCTTTTTCTCCTCATGAAATTTTCAACTGATAAAAAAACATTATTATGTATTATTTAAATTAGAACTATTTCACCTCAAAACACTATTTGAATACTATGTCTTGTCAATCTATCCAGTACATTAAACTATAATGTCCATCTAATGATGGAAAAAATCTATCAATAATATTTCTACTATGTACCATCATATTTTCTCAATAAATAGTTGTCAATATAATGTACACTAAAACCTTTTATACATGTGCTCCTATAATATAAAATGAAGTAAACACTTTTCACTTTCCAACTCACACCAATTCAGTGAACTCTCCTCAATCATTCTAGATTATTCTCAAATAGTATAGAATCTTAATGATTTCAATATAATTTCCAACAATAATCAATTAAACTATTT
This sequence comes from Viscum album, assembly GCA_963277665.1. Taxonomy (NCBI): domain Eukaryota; kingdom Viridiplantae; phylum Streptophyta; class Magnoliopsida; order Santalales; family Viscaceae; genus Viscum; species Viscum album. The sequence continues at coordinate 1,437,832,827 of OY728133.1, read as the reverse complement.
TAATATATAATGTATATTTATGTGGTGACATGTGTATAAAATCTAATCTGTATAATGAAATGTCTATCCATTATTCTTCATTAAAAAAAACATTATAAATGTGTGTGTTATAGATTTCATCATGAAGGCTCATCAAAAAAATCAATATTTTTTTTAATGATTTGTTTAATGTTGTTTATATTTATGATTAAAGGAACATCCAAACTTTACAACATCAAACAATACTCAGTATATAACAAATTTCTATATATCAAATGTCTTATAAATTGTCTTTCTTAAAACACAGTTTTCCTTTGATTATTTCTCTTTAACAATTTAAAAATAACTACATCTTCTATTTTCCATTCCTTTAGATTCATTAAATATGCTTGAATATATTGTTTCATATTATAAAGACGTTATTCACATTCAATTTTAGAAACATTTGGGATTTTTTTTCTTTTGATCCTCTTATGAACTTCTTTGTATAGTACAAAATTGTTTTATTAATGTTATTCTGATTTGGCTAGTTTTGTCAGAAATATTCTAATTATAGTTTATCTTGCAAAAAAATCTCTATAAATTTTTCTCTATATGTCCAATGGCCTAGTTTTATTATACTCCCTTTGTATATCCAATCGATACATTAAGCATGTTCTCACTCTAGAATATTATTCATTTTAACACCTCCTTTTACATCATTCAATTATAATATAAAATTAGGTTTAAGAATATTTATCAACAAAATAAACAACACATCACTTCCCATTGACAATCATTAGAAGAAATTATTTTTCCGAAAATCTATATGATCATCAACATATGATACTTATCACATGTTTTATCATGACATCTTCTTGATGTTGTGAATGTAAATGAATAGTATATAATCACTAATCTTAGTTAATAAGTTTGGTAACATGTCATAGAAACATCCCATATTTCTTTTTATCTAAAAATTTCATTACATCAGACAACTCTACTTTCCTTTTTTATAATGAAAATCATAACTGAATAACATTGGCAAAAAATAAAAAACATTTCTATAAATAATAAAAAGGGAACATTATATTTCCATAATATTATTCATATGAATTTTTTTCCCCCAAATTCTAGGGGACATGAATTTCCTCATCTCCAATATTCTTAATTAATTTCATGTAACATTTCAGACATAAATATCCTCCTTCTAAATCCCCATTTGTTTTTATACAATTTTTTAATCTGACAATATTTATATTCTATTTTTATAGTTGTTATTTGGGGTACTGAACAAATATTTCTATCCTTCTGATCATTTTAATTCCATGATAGGCTTACACTGTTTCATCCTCATTGTTTTTACATTTTGTTCCCTCATCCTACATCACCTGATATAATTTATTTAACTACATTGTGTAGTAGTATATAGTATATACATCAGTGGTATCCCTTAAATCATTTATATGATGATTATTTATTCTTAATTTAGATTCATTCAAAAACTCCTCAACTGAAAACTCCCATTGAGCCATCGATTTTTAGGTGAGTTTTTAAGTAATAAAATGTTAATCACTACCTGAAACGTTCAATGTATGTTTATGAATTATTTTGAGATTCCTTTGAAACAGATGTATTCATTGTATTCTACATTTACCATTCATAGATAATCCTACTGATAGAACTCAAAAAAATATTCTCATTCATTCTCGTAACCTCATAGATCTTGCATGCTCCCCTCAGGTACAACCATTTTAACTTTTCATTTTAATTATATAATGTAACATATTTTAATACACTATTATAATGTCATATATTTTCTATTGGAAGTATCATATTAAAATTAATTAAAAACATTATCTATCATGATTGAACATTTTTATTACATTCCAACATCTCGTATACTTCTCTATCATCTTCTAACTACTGCACCAAATGGTAATATCATCATTTTAACACTTCACTTTTGATAAAATTGACTTAACCACTATTCCTTACTTATGATAGTTTTTACTTTGGATAACCTCATCCATCCCATTTTTTTAAATTGGTTTTTTATAAAGACTACTTTTTCTATATAATTCTTCATGTGTATTTGATGCAATTTTCAATTAATTATATTAATTCTAGAAATATCCACCTCAAACAAATTTAGTGTTATATATAAAAATATATAGATTTTTTTCATATTAAAAATTGTTCTCATGAATACACCGTCATAAAATTTAATCCCCAAATTCTGAAGGTTATGTATATAGCTTCGTTGCATTATTTTATAGTTATTATTTTATCTCTAGGTATGATACTTTTTTTAATTTCAAATCGAAATTTTATTCATTATTCTTGTTAATTTATATGCTATTATAATCATTTTCTATTTTAAGGTTCCAAAAAATAATTTTGATGCAAAACATTCCAGTGAAATCAATTCCATGCTTCTTCTACACTCACTATTCTTCTATGAAGACACTACTATTCTTTCTGTGATATAAATATTTTCCTTCTGAAACATTTGTACCTAACATTTTTCAATTAAAGAGTATTTTAAATTATCACCTAATTTTATCTTTTGGATTATGGTATTTGGAAACATTATCTTTTAAACATAAAATGTGGATTATTTTTCTTATACATTCATCACTAATGGTCATAAACAAAATAAGGCATATTCTTACAATTAATCATGTATTTTTATAAATTTTTTCATATATTATTATTTCTAACAATTTATCCCCCATCCTTCAACAACATTTCTTCCAAATTCCTTCACCCACCTGTGTTCATATTTCAAATGATTACTTCCAATGATTTTTTGTTATCGAGTGTATTATTCTAGAATACGTATAGAAAACATTAGCATTTGTATAACCTTTAGAATATTAATTGACATTTATTTAATTTATTCTCATCAAATATAACACCTTCATTATCATCATCCAATGGGATATTTATATTGAACCAATCAGGAATCCACATATAAATTCTTTACCTAAGTTATTATTTTTTTAATGAAACATTAGGTCCTAAACATTCCAAAATATATTAATATTGGATATAATATTTAATCTCCTTAAAATAGATATCCTCATCCAATATTATTTCCTTTCATTATAAAACACTATGAAACTTCTACTACTATATTGTTTGCCATGATAAACTTCACATGAAAAGATTATGAGAGTGATTACAATAATTTAAACACCCATTATAGACCCATAAAATTTACGTTGATTAATTCTTAATAACATTTAAAAAAATTAATTCATTAATATGATTATTCACAAGGCTTTCCTCTAAAATTATAAAGAAAATATACTTTATAATATAAACACATTGTTTATTTCATTTGTATTGTCATACATATAAATAATATTCTTTATATGTCCTTCAATAATATTCACTTCAGAGAAGTTAAAGACCAGAATTTAGGATGGACACATCCAGATCAAACCCCAAACATTCTTATCCATCATTTCCCATTTTTCATATTTCAACACTTATGGTCTTCTTCTCATTAAATATAGATTCAGATAATTATATAGTAGAAAATCCTTTATCTATAATTTTTGAAATGAAAAATATATCTTATCAACACATAAATCTAGAAATTTCTATCATGATTCTTTACCCTTCTAAAATAAATGAAAAAATCTTAAATATGAAAAATATATGAGGGATTGGGAAATTATTATCAAAACTAATTTACACCATTATAGGATAAATGATCATACTAAATTCATATCTAAATCACCGTGGATATGGTTTAAATATACTAATCTCTATATCTATTATCTGATATTGTATATTATATTTGTTTCCTCTAAAAATGAAACCACTCTGTAAAGAGTCCAATGGAAGAAAGAAAATTATAACTAGTGAATCAAAATTAGCCTGAATAATGATGTGTCCATAACTAAGAAGAAAACCAACTCATCCAAGTATCATAACACAATATACTCTAGAAAATAAATTCTAAAATTCAATTTTATAAGAATAATGTATAGAAAAATATAAAAATATTTACATGGTTCGTGCATAGTACTAACACATTAGGGAAAATATTGAATATTATAACAAGAAAATAGAATATGGATAAAAACAATAATGTATTTGCACCATATTGACAAAAGATTATTAATATTAGGCATGGTCGATAAAAATAATACTATACAAGATATAACACAATATTTCAATATTTCTTGGGAATATTACCTTTACCACAATCATTAATGAAACCAATTCACTTAGTCATTTGTAACCACTTAATTAACTCCTTCTACTAGTGAATTTAAAATTCAACGAATTCTCCACTCTGTTTTAATATTTAATGGATTTACATGTTAGTCTAACGTATCCATATAACTTATTATACAATATTTTTATAATCCTAGATATCCTTCATATTATTCTTTCATTAATTTCTTATTTATTTTTTCATTCTACACTATTCTAGACTAAGGGAATTTTATACGTTGGTATTACCATTTCCCTCTGGTTATTTAATAGAAATCAAGAATTATTAACTAAACTATACCAAAACATATCAAAAAATTTATTATCATTCCCACCAAATATAAAACTAAAAAGGAATTTTTAATGGGTTTGTATTTTTTAACAATTAATTGTTTTACCATGTTTCTTTAATAAAATTACTTACATTTTCCACAATTCCTTTAAATTATCCAATTCTTGGAGTGATTGTAATGTTCCAAATGATGATTGAAGGAATTAATTTAACATTAATTTTTTGAACAATATCACAAATATGGAATTTTTTGTTAACAATAGTAATCTTTAAAAAAATATAAATTCATTAAGATGAGAATATGTTATTCACAGTACATACTGATGAAAAAAAAATTAATCTTTATATTTTCTATAAAAAAGATCATTGTAATATTTTCACATACACTATAGGAGTGGATGTAGTTATGTAAAGATAATTTCACACGGTCCCTTTAGAAATTTAAAATATTAAGTTGTTACTATTAATAGTGTCACAAATTCATTAGAAACATCACTATAATCTTTACCTATTTTATTATCTTCTCAAACAATCATGAGGAATCTCAATGTTCATCTTCAACGACCATGATAATTTCACCAATAATATATATATAATCTTATACAGTTGTAATTATTTCAGATAATTTATAAATGGAATTTTTTTCTAGTCACAATATATATTTATTTTTTCCATGTTTTCTGTCTGAAATTTATAACTCTAGTAAATTTTGTAACAAAATACATGTTCTTCCCACTCATCAAGATAAACACTTTGTAACAACCCCATAATCAATTACTCGAATTTTGTTTTATATTTAATACAATGGAATAAATTTCAGGGATATAATCTAACATGACCAATCATTTTAGAAGACCTGGAGATCCAAATACAAACATGATACCCATTTTACATTGGTAATAAAATAAAAAACTTAAAAAATAAAATTTTCAACCTCCTTGAAACTCATTCAAAATGTTTTTCATAGTATATTAAGTAATGTAAAAACAGTAAAAGGTAAGATTAAATTCCTCTTAATTTGTTCATAAAACAAAATCTCTCATCAGAAAAATAATGCATAATTAATATGTCACGGTAAATAACTGAAAACAGATTCTATTTAATCAATAACTCAAGCATGAAATTAACCAATTGATAATATAAATAAAGTAATATAATTGATAATAATAAAAAAATTATGAATGAAGTAAATTATTAATATTTAAAATTGTAATATAATAAATCCTTATATTCATATAATAAATAACAAGTTCCATGATTAGATATTCTATATGAAATAATGCACCATAACCCCCCATTTAATTTATTTGACCCATTTGAATCAAGAGACCTATCGATATATCATTGGGATATCTATATCTATACCCACCCATAACTACAAGTATAATGCATTCCTCATCTATATAATGATCAACTGAATTTATAAGAAATAATTTATATCAATAATTATATATATTTATTATAGAATACATATTTAGGATAACTTTCCATAATTAATCAGTTAACATTATTAGTAAAACACCATATGTAAAAATGGTAAATGGTTTAGGATATAATTATATCCCTGATAAAATGAATGTGGTTATTTCAATTTAATTTTATTTCTAATGATCTTATGAAATTGAATATTTCAGGAGAAACATAATGAAAAAAAGGTTAATAAGTGAAAAGAGATTACTATCAATTCATCAGAAATACAGCTTTTCCACTAAAATCACATCCTTTTGAAAATCATATAAAATTGAAGATAAATAATCAAATATGACATGATTAATGTTTTTTTCTTATAAAAACAATTGAAAATAAATAAAAAATTATCAATAGATTAAAATCGTTATGGTGGTGGGGATGCCTCTTAAGGCTTCATATAATAAAAAACAATCCATTTGAATTAATTCAACGAAAGATAAAAATGGACTTTTGGAAAAATATATTAATTATAAATATAATTACTTTTAATAGTTCAATTATAACATTAAATATCCATAATATAGAATTTTAGAAAAAAATGGAACTTTTGTAAAATAATTTTTAAAAATATGGACATGGAATAAAAATGTACCCAATGAAAAAGATAAATAGGATTTCCATTTCTTTTAAATGATTCATTTATTGATTCAAGTTCAAAATAGGAGAAACGATGAAATAAAATATGGAAAATCCTTATTTATCAATAGGGAAATAAAATATATGAATTTTATGATGGATGGATTATAATATTTCTTGGTTGAAAATTAAGTAAATACAAAAAAACGATATTTGAAAATAAATCATTAACTCGTTGTTAACAATTATATGGTTTCCCCATGATATATTAAACATGAATTGAAAAATAAATAATCCAAATAAAATATTATTCTTCTCAAATTAATAAAACTAGTGGTATATAGAACATTTAAACGTTAATTGGTGCATAATAAAAAAATTTCCCAATGGACTATAAATGTAGAAAAAATGAATTTCAAAAATTATGTCATTAGACTAAGGATTAATGAATTTAGTTATAATGTATGAAATTATTATATCTAAAAAAATAATTTAAAAAAATAATATATCCATATTTCATTTCAAAAATAATCATAGAATAACATATTCAATGAAGTATAAGTATAACCCAAAGAATTCAAATACAGTGAAACCCATGCTTACCTATTCATAACATAGAACAAAAATACCATTTGATGAAATAATTTAAATTAAAACATAAAATAAAATTATGTATGAATGATTTATATTATGGAATATAAAATTAAACTTTTTTACTCCATATAATATAAATTTTGTGAATAACAATAAACTATACCTCAATTAAGGGGAATTGATATGAAATCCCTTTCCTCGGTAATCCTTTCAGTTGATTGTCATTTAACATCCAATATAATGGTTTTAAATTTGTTATTAATTATATACTAGAACCATATTCATATTTATAATATCTTATATGATTCTATTATAATGTTTTATCACCTATGTGCTAATAATTTTTCATCATCACCATTATTACAGGTGTTAACTACTTTATTTTCTCATAAATATTTTATTGAATAAGTTATATTTATTGTAAATATGAATTTTTTAAATAATATAAATAATAATATTAATTATATAAATATAATGTTTTTTTAATATATAAATATTTATAAACAATCATGATATTTGGACATTGAAAAGTAATCACATCGCTTTGTTCAAGATGTAGGTCATACGTACAAATGAGAGACGATATAATTTATATAACGAGTGAAAGGTTAAGGAATTAGATGATAAATTAATTTTATAGAAATAATATTTCTTCATAGATATCATATATATTCAGTATTAATGTCATTATAACTATCCATGTGAGTTGTTGATGGAAAAAAAATTACATCGGATCCTGAGGCGGTAGTCCATCGTGAACACGAGTGATGGTTTTGATTCCCATTTCATAGAAAAATATTAAGAAACAAACATAATAATATATAAATATATGTCAATACTAGTGATATTATATTAGAATTATAATTAAATAATTGAAGGTGGTAATAGGAAAAGTTAAAATGTAAGTTCTTAGTGACCACAACTACATTTTCCTAGAAAACTCTCATTTGGATCTCAACTTATGGACACTAGGGTTGGTATTTTGGGAAGACCGTGTCATATAAAACATGGATGAGGATATTTATGGGATATTTTTGGCAGGTTTTGGTTGACTTAAATGTCTTAATAGGTGTGAATAATTTATGGGAAGAAGTTCCTTTTTATAGTTTACGTGACTAGGACACATGAAATTTTACAATGTTTAAAAATAATGTTATGTTAGTTTCATGAAAAGTGCCTCCAAAATGGAAAGTATTATATGTTGAAAATTTAAATATTGAACTAAAATCAACCACGTGGTTTCACCAATTTTTTAGTTAATTTTAACCCTTTATCATTTTCGATTATTCCTCGGTAATCTCGTTATAACATTAATAGATACGACATTTTTTTAAAGTTTTTACTATTAATCATGACAAAAAATGAATATTTCATTAACAAAAAATTAAGAATTTATGATTTTAAATTATAAAAGAAATTTTCTAAAATTAAATTCAATGAAGTGGATGAATTTAATTTAAATATAGCCCCTCAATACTAATTAAAAAATGGTTTTTCAATAATTATATTTTTCAATAATATAATGATCATAGATTTTTAATTGAATATTAATAATACTTACAAGGATTTAAATTTTTTATTTAGATATATTATCTTCTAATATCATTTAAATAATTTATCATGAAATGTTATTTTAATTAAGTAAATCAAATGAGATTATTCTTTAAAAAAATTTCCTAAAAAATATCCCTTTCTTCCTCCAAATGATATTATATTTATCTATATAAAATTAAAATTTATTCAATAGTTTATTGTGTATATTAAAAAATATTATTATAAATAATACATGATATAATAAATTAAAATATCTTCAATAATTAATAAAATATTATTTCAAATGGAAAATTTCAAAAATAATAATTCTATATTTATTTTGAACATGTATGTTCAAAATATATATTTTTCTTATCAAATTATAATTTCCATAAAATGAAATATATAAATATAAATTAATTTATATTTTTATTGAAATATATTGTTTACATACTATAATTGAGTGTGGGGTGTTAAACAATTCCCTCCATAAACAATTTCATCCTTGAATTATTCATAGAAATTACTTTCTAAAAAAATTAGGGTTTTTCTTATTCCAAGAATCCTCAAGTTTCCACATCACATCCTCTATTTTATTATTTATCTACAGTATATTTAAATTTTTATTGATATAATTATTCATGAAATACTCTATAGTGTCAAGAATATTGATGAGATCTTAATATTAATATATTTTAGGTTATAATTCTATTTCATTATAAGTGAGAACATGTGTTTGGTCTCAAATGTGATTCCTTAAAAATGATATATGGAACACATTAGTTAATTTATGGATAATATGTGGAAATACCAAATGCTAAGACATATCTCTAATTCATAAAAAAGTCAAAACATCAAATGTAATGGGGATCAGTTTTCCTTTCATACCAAACCTTAAAACACCCTTCCATTGAGATTATTTGGAGAAAACTTGATGTCCCACTTAAAATTTAAAAATATTCCTTTAGTTAGATGGAAAAATCATTTTACTACTTTGAGATACATTCATATAATTTTCAATAGTATTTTTCTTTATCATTAACCTTATAATATGTTGTTGGCCAATAAGGTTTATTTCACTAACATCATCCCAAAAAGATGGAGTATATGATCTATTGAAATATAATGCTTTATATGGTTCCATTTTAATAATTTAATTGATGATGTTGTCATAGGAAAACACTACCAATGGTAAACACATTTCTTATATACCATAAAAGTTATGTAATAATGATCTCAAAATTTCTTCTAATGTTTCAGTAGTCCTTTTAGACTATCCATCAGTCTAAATGTGATATGTGGTGATAAAGTGAACCAAAGTAACAAGAGTATTCTAAATAAAATTTTATAAATTTGATGTTAATCGTGGATCATAATTATAAAAAATTTAATAGGTTCATGATGAATCCTAATAACATTTTTAAAGTAGTGTCACACAAGGTACTCAAGAGGTAAATATTCTCTTATAATAAAAAAATGTGAGTATTTGGTTAGGTGATCTATAAAAACACATATTGAATCATTATTTTTAGGAGTGTTTAGTAATCTAATGAGAAAATAAATAGTTATGTCATCCCATTTCCGTATCGGAATATTTATAGTTTTCATTACTGATCAAGGATTTTGTCTCCCAAAAATCACTTGTCTACAAACCAAGCATCGTGATGCATAATCAGTAATTTCTAACTTCATATTACCCATAAAAATACCTCCCTTAAAATCTATATATATCATGGGGATATAATCATGTAATGAATAATATGATCTATCATAATCATCTATCTATTCACTTTTCAACTAGGGAATAGATGGAAGACATATAATCATACCATATATTGAAATCCCTTCTTCATATATGATTTATTCCAATTCTATATCACTAATTTCATTAAATTTAATTTTAAAATTATCATAACATATGTATAATTTTATATTTTACAATATTAATGTTTTGGAAACCATTTAAAAAATGTAATGTCATATCCCCTTCCATAATAATTCACATAACCATCATTACAAGATCCATAAACAAAGGACCTCTTTAAATCATCATTTTTTTCATAACTCTATGATCAATCATAATCAATGAATATGATACCTTATCATCCATTCCTGTGTGGTAGTATAACATAAAATCATAATCCTTTAGTAGTTCAATCAAACACATTTTTCTCATCCTGGGATTATTTGGTGAAAATTGTATTTTATTCTCTTATGATATTTGTATCTCTCACATCTATCCCCATAGAGATATTGTATTTGTATCTTAAAATAAAATATTAGATATTCTTACCCCATTGGCATTGTTTGTATAGTTTTTTTCATTATTCTTTACCTTCAATTATTCATAGGAAATAAATTTATCATTTTTTATTAGGATAAAAATAACTCTTATTTTCTATAAATCCATATATATTTCAAATTATTCATTTTCTAATAGTGGATTAAACATAAGATAATTTTCCAATAACTTATTAAATTATTTGAAAAGTTCTTTACATTATACTATCAATTTTAACATAACCACTTTACCTATAATATTGGTTAGTGGGTTTCCGGATTGGAAATTGTTTTTAACAAATTGCTGATAGTAACATACAAAACCAGTAATACTATACACCATAGTTACGTTTGTTGGTGTTTTCCATTCCTTGAATATATTTTTATTCATAATATCAATTGAGATTCCATCTTTAGAGATAATATAGACATAGAATGAATCTCTCTAAAGAAAAAGGTCACATTTTTTAAATTTCTCATATAAATCTTTTCCTCTAAAAGTACCAATAATGACCGATAATAGTTTCTCATTTTCCTCATTACCGTTAGTGTACACAAATATAACAATATAATTTTGTAATAATCTATTATTTAGATATGTAAAAAATGTTCCATAGTTAATCAAAATTTCATTACTATGGACTCGTAATGTTCGTAACTTATATGAAATATTGACTTTGTAAAATCTTTATTCTTTACTTGAAAAAGATGATACTAAGGAAAATTTTCAATCTTCAAAAAATATTGATCCCTAATATATTGATCAAATAATTCATCAATGATAGGAAGATTATATTTTTTAAATTATCATAAAATCATTGATTTACCTATAAAATATTCACAGCCTCATGGATCATTATTTTTCATTAAATAAAAAATGTACTTTACAAATTGAAAAACTAGGACCTATAATTATCTTATCACAAATAACCTTATGTTTTTTATTCAGGCCCATTAGTTCAATAGTGACTATAATATAGGGGAATTTTATATTTTTTTTGCATCAGGTATTAAATCAAAATAAATATAAACTTCATGCTCTAGTGGGTGTCCAGGAAATTTTTCAAGAAATACATATTTGTATTAATTTACATTATGTATATCTTCAATTTGAAGATTATATTTTTCATATTTTGGTTGTGTATAATTAATAATTGATACTGGGGTGGATCTAGAAAAAAACATAGAATATGATGTAACAATTATAATTATATATAATTCTACATCTTCACCAGAAATCATAATTTCATTCTCTTTGAAAAAGATTTTGGAATCATATTTTGAAATCCAATCCATAATAATGATTATATCAAAGTAAAAAACATATAATAATTTTTTTATTCAAAATGGATTATTTATGAATCATAATGGAAACTAGTTGACACATCTGCGGTGCAGTGATATTTCCACTAGTATTTTATACTGATAATATGCTTCTAAAGGTACTTGGAAAATATCAACGTTTCTTAGAAGGCATGGAAGATATAAAAGACTTTGAATATATTGAATCAATTAAATCAGTATTTTTATTTTAGGATATGATTTAAATATCTATAACCATATCTTTATTAAATTTAATCCTAATTGTAGTGATCACATAAACATAACATTCTTCACTTATCTTCATCTATAATGATTTCCCTTGACTATTTGAACATTGGTTTGAATAATTACACATTTCATTATAGTTTATGAATTGGATAGTATATGTCTCTTTATTTACCTTAAATTAATTATCTAGATGAACCCTATCTCTATGCAAGTTGCAAACATCCATGACATGTAAGCATTTTCCATTATCTTTCCTTCTAATATTTTCACAACATATAAATTGCGTCATTTTATATCTTTTAAATACTTTCTTCCTTTCACTGTGTACAACTGAAATTTTATTCACCTAATTTCCCAAAAACATATTGGATTATTAAAATTTATATATTGTTATGGTGCAATATACAATTATGATAATCTTTTTTGAGAAACAAATTCAATTAGGATATATGGGTTAATCCATTCAACAAATAGGTTAATAATTCATTCAATATTATGAATACACTCCATATCATACATTAATAGTATTGTAAAGGTATATTAATTCCCTAAAATAAATTCTTATTCATTTTTCACTATTCTTTGGGATATGAAAAAATCATGTAATTATTTAAAAAACTAATGATTTTGAAATGAGTCTAATGATTATTCACAATTATTTCAATGTTTTCTTAACTTTTAATAATTTATTATTGACGAATTATAATTTATTAATAAGGCATAAAATTAGGAGTTTTAAATGTTTAGTTTTATTATGATATTTTTTGGATATTTTATTAAGTGTTTTTTATATTTATTTAAGAATACAAAAATGGGATATCTAAAACTAACACTCAACCGAGGTAGGACAAATAGTAACCTATCTAGAATAGAAGGGCCCACTGCCAAAGATAGACCACCTATAAGTCCTTCTCGAGTAGTAGGAAAATTATATAGCCAAGTAAGTAAGAGATCATGGATCATAGTGTGGACTAAAGATCACATGAGATATGTGTATAGGCATAACTAGTGTGAGTGGGTGCTCTATATATGGGAGACCATCCAGGTAGTAGACAAATAAATGATTCCAATCATGGATTATTACTTATAAATTTCTTGATACTATCTTTATTTTAGATATTTGGTGATCTTTCTTTGATAGTTTTTCTTCGTTTATTAAAGTAACTTTATCCAACCTCACCCATGCTTCCCAACGCACTAACACACATTTCTACAACATTCTACATTCATATTCAACCTCTCCAACCTTTTTTTTATAATATGCCAAGTAAAATTCCTATGAAATATTGAGCTCCAGTAAAATCTCAATTATAAGGACTTAGAATGCAATGGATAACTTTTAGGACATCATTCAACCTTACTGACGCTCACATTAAAGAATAAAATTCCTAACATGCAATAGAGGCTCGATCGGGCCACTAAGAAGGATGCATATACATGCCTATGATATTATAAATCCAATATTCCATGGGTCAAGCCCTTAACCAAGCATAAATACAAAAAAAAAAAAGAAATACCCTCATAGTATAGAGTGAATCTACTATAATATATGGTATATACTACTACCATTGAGGAGGAACCATCACAAAAGAAAGAACCATGTGGTAATAGAGCTTGAACCATTTTCAAATGACTATGTAATATACATGAATAAGAACAATATTTTAATGGTATAATAGATTTTCTATTAAAAATGTTGACGGTATGTGGTGCTGCAATCACAATATGAATAAACCTAATATTTTATCTACTGTCAATGGTAGTGGAATCGATCTTCTATCATACATTCTACCATAGAGGATGTGGAAGAAATACATGATTCATGGAAAAATAATGTATGATCTTCCATCAAATATGGTAAATTTTTCTTACATTTTGAATGATATGATATTCTACAATGGTTTCACCGAGACATTAGCTATGGTGGATGCAAATCTATAGTTAGAGATATTAGGGGTATTCAATAATTGTTGATAGTATGAGATACTATTATCACCCAAATTATTCACCACTTACGAGCCTATGAATATGAAATTGAACTATTTTTCCTTTTTTTAGAATCCATGATCTCCATTCATGAACCAAGGTGGATGTTATAGTCGATTGTGGGTCACTGTGGGAGAAGTATGAGTGACCATCATTGTTTTTCCATCAATGGATAGAAACCATGTGATATAATGTGGTGATCCACCATGCATGAGATTCCATTTATAATGGTAGGTGTTTCTACCTTAATGAGGTATGTTCTCCAATTATCTACTATCACTACTTCAACCATTCCATCAATGGTTTGAGCTACCACTATTATGCTAAAATTGTGATAATGTGAAAATGATTTGGTGTCATGCATGGAAGAGAATAAAAAATATATTTGAATATCCATTCAAAAAAGGCTTTATACTCCATAACTGATTTTGTTTTTTGAACACCTATACTATAAATGTAAAATAAAATGGAAAATAATGACATTTGTAAACAGGGTTAATAATGAGGGTAATATAAAAGGAATTTGAGATATTGGAATTTTCTATATTGCATGTAAATATTCCAATGACACATTACTAGTCCACACTAAAATATTAAAATACCTAGTATCTATTGAGGATAACTACATTATTTAATATAAATATATTGTATGGATAAAATAAAAGGAAACATTCACCATATATTAATGAGGATTTATAGGATATTCGGATGAGATTAAAGAGGGAATATGTTCCTCTACAAATAAAGGGATAAGGTTGTTGTACAAAGGAATCTACGACTCAGTGGACATATATTTTTATAATATTTCTGGTGCATTTGTTTTATTCATTATTTAACATTCTACCTGACCCTCCCACTCATGTTACTTATTTTTTAAACTAATTTTGAATCATTATATGATTGAAAAAAATATAATATTATATGCTACCAATTGGGATTATTTTCTAGTCTTAAATACCCAAAATATTTGATAGAGTTATCATAAAATTTTTATGGTTTAATGGATTGTCACAGATTTTGGGTATAAAAAACCTATTAAATAAAATTGACATACTTGTATTTATGTGAGATACTAAATTAAAAAAATCAGATAATATTTAAGTTTAATTTTTTTATAAACCTATTCATTAATTTTGTAACTTAAATAATGTTAATGGACATTATTATACAAATTAAAAATATAATAGAAATTTTAAATTGGATCAATAAGAGAATCCTGAAAAATAATAATGTATCAAAGATATATTAAAGAAGATATGATAGAGTTTTCAAAATGTTAAAAAATCTAAGATGGATAAGGGAAATTATAAAGTGTCTAATCATTTCATGATCCTAATTAATATGATAGAGATTATGGGTCAGCAGAATACACAATACAATAAAAAAAATTAGATATATTGGATGATGTAGTTACAGTAGATACTTACATGGGGAATCAATGTTTGAAAACCCCTAATTAAAGATGTAATCATTGAAATAAAAAAAATTACACTGCTAACATTGAAGAAACAAATTGACTGATTTTGATGAGAAGGAAGAGAATTATGAGAAATATGATTATTTCAAATCCCCTATATCAAATAATGTAAAAATTAATGGTATAATATCCAAATCACTTGTTTAATCATCTCTTATACCAAATATAATAGATGAATAAATCTATGGTGGAAGCATAGTTGAGGAATCATAATATATTATTAATACTCTAAATATGTGTTAAAATGATCCAAAGGGGATACCTAGATGATAACAAAATAAATTGATTTCACAATGTATTTAATATATACCAAACATAGTAATTAAAATTATTGACTATCATTTCATAAAAAGTTTATAGGAGGGCTACCGAAGCTATTGATAGCTCTTTAATTCCTAGCATTTCAAAAGATTATCCTATTTTGATCATATTTTTGGATCCAATATATTTTTTCAAATTTTTTAAATTTAAATAATTAAATGAAAGGGATTATAAATTTTTTTAAATAAATATATTCCATCTATGGAATTAATTATTGAAGGTTAGGCACATTAAATCTAACTAACATTATTATTGTCGGTGTTAGTAAATAGTTCATTAAAAATGGGATATCTTATAGCAGAATACATTTAGAATATTATTTTCTTATGTATTAATTTTTAGAAAAGGAGAATATCCATTGGAATGAAATAGGATTTCATAAATATCAAATATAGGACCCTTTTATAATAACTCGTGACTTCTACATAATCATATATTTACATAAAACGGATGGTATTCCTTCATCAGATATTTCATAACATGAATTTCATGAATGGATATATAATTTTTTATTTTTCAATATGTAAGGTGATAAATATAATCAGTACATAAAATTTTTTAACAAAATTATTGACATAATACATGATATGATCTTTCTCAACATCCATACTTTTAACTAATTGGATGAAATTCAATCTTCAACCATACTAAAAATTAAATCTAATAATCATCTAATTCTCGTATTATTTAAACTAAGAGGTTGTCAATTTAATTCACTGAAAATCAATAAAATTTGATGAATGAAAATCACTTAATCAATTTACAATAACTGATGGTTAAACAACCAAATACAATTGGATAGTTTAAATAGTTGTGAGGTTTTTTTATGACTAAGAGGTTTTGAGATGGATTTGTTGACAATCAATAAAGGATCAATTTATTGAAGATATTATGATGTGATTGTGATAATAATGATAGGGACTCATACAAGGGGTATGGTGATAAGATAATGCATGAAATATATAGGGATAATAGGTGTGAAAGTAAGAACTAGTGGATATATTAAAAGAGACACCTTGACTTACTATATATTAAAGAGATGTCTTAGAATGATCACATTTCAGGTTCGTCATGAAATATATATCAACTATATTTTTTATTAATGTTCTTATTCAAGAATTTTTTATATTTCAAAACAGTTGAAAAATAAAAGGAATTATATGTAAGTTAATTGATGAAGTTTGAAAATGAAAAAATCAACATTCCATGGTGATATTGGTTATTATATAAAGTATATAATATTTGAAATGTATAAGAATAAAAAGGGTTCGA
Source organism: Viscum album (assembly GCA_963277665.1). NCBI lineage: Eukaryota > Viridiplantae > Streptophyta > Magnoliopsida > Santalales > Viscaceae > Viscum > Viscum album. The sequence goes on along the minus strand of OY728133.1, from coordinate 1,437,815,284 downwards.
TATGTATAAATACTGGTCATGAATCATACATATGGATCTATACATTAACATTTTGAGAAGAAGAATCACTAAATTCATGGTGATACATGATATTTCAGGATGGATAAAATTCCACATAGAAAGTATCTTATTGTGTTTTTGAAGCCTTTTTAATCTAAAGGAATATTTTTTTGAAATTTCCAAACTAGTCATGCAATGGTAGGTTCTAATTTGGTTATGTTTAAATAATGTGTGAAATGGATTAATAAAGATAATTCAATGTAATTAAACCCATTTTACTAGGAAATATGAAGACTATGGTGTATAAATACTGAATGGAAATGTGGAAATGATGAGGCGATGCCAAATAAGAGGTTGTAGTGGGACTATAAAATCCAGTTACTAAATGATTAGAAACAAAATAGGTTTTTTAGAATATATTTTATATATCATGTAAAAAATAAAATTTTGTAAATAAAATTTATCAAATAAGTATTGGACTTATTTAAGGGTAGACGAATAGGATACCAAGAGAATAACCTTAACATAGAGTAAGATATTTTTTGTCTCACTTTTTTAAGAAAAAATAATAAGGTAAGAGTATGGTAAAAATTTTGTGTCTTTTTTACTATATATATTTTAATTCATGGTAAATATAGTACAATTCTATGGTCATTATAATATGGATCCAAAAACATGTGTTTTGAGAAGAGGACACACCAAAGAATTTGAAAAATTGTATGTTGTGTTATGATTTTTCGAATTAGAGCACCATCAACTATTTTTATGTTAGAGAATAAACTTCAAAAGAATAAACGAAATTAAATGATTTCTTTATTCATAACGATGACCCAACAGATGAATTTGAAGGATATTATGTTTAAGTTAGATATTTTGTTAGATTTTATTTTGAAACATTAATCTTGTAACGAAGAAATGGAGGGAGATGGATAAAATATAGAGGAAGAAACATGTAAAGAATAATTAAGGTAATTGATATGAGAGCAACATGGTGTACTAAAAATAGAGAACGTATAAGAAATTTGGGGGTTAAAAATAAGGGATTTGTTTAATATCATAATTAAGATGATTATTTTGTATCAAATAAAGGTAATGTTAATGATCAAATTTTATGGAACAACACACATACATATGGTTTTATAGAGAAATGATTATATAATACACGAAATATAGTCACAATACTATTATAATTGGATCTACATAAATTTATTTGATTTTATGTGTTGGTTATTTTAAAATAATAATTCAACTTTTCTCATAATGAGGATATTATATTAATATGTGGAATCAAAATAATCACATGGTATACTTTGTAGAATAAAATTAATTATTTTGATTTCAATTATAAATTTTTAATAATAATGGATCTTCAAGTCAATAAAATATGAAGAGATATAAAAATATATAAACTAGTACTTTTTAGGGTGGTGTGTGAAGGAATATTAGAGAGTGAACCTTTATTGGCATTGATCTACACCAGAAATTTGTACAAGTATTGAGTGGTTATGAAGAGTGACATCACCCAAATCTTATATCCACAAAAATAATGATTTTTTTTTGATTTTTCATACTCTATAAAAATGCTCAATTATACTCTCTATATTTAGATTAAATTAGGTAAACCAAATAAAATAATTTTCTGTTATGTGTTTTTCATTTTTGATATATGAGAATGATATTCAATGGTTTTGTCTTGTATGTTAATAAAAGGACTAACATGGTCATTAAAATGAGTGAATAATGTCAAAATTTATTTTTGAGTAAGAAAAATATTTAATTGGTAATCACCCTAACTCACCCCTCCCTCTTATGGAGTCATAGGTTAAGAAAAGATGAATAAATTATATTATGTAATTTTACGGGTTTATTAAAAAATATTATGATTAATAATATTAAAATATTATATAACATTTTTCATCAACATTTAAAAATACATTATTTAATAGAAATTATAGATCTGATTGGATGAATGAATTCATTTCATATTTGGATGTATATGTATAATCCCATTGTAATTTCTTGTTAATTGAATTTTTCTTATATTTACTCATGAAATTTTGTTTCACATTGATTATATAAATTTATAGATTTATTCTTATTCATAAAAACCGTTTTTGAATTATTTTAAAATGGATGTATCCAATAATATATCTTACTTTAAGACTTTAAAGGATGTGTGGATGAAATAGGATGATATGTTTGGTAATAAATCTCTATAGAAGGAAGATAACAAGAATAAATTCCACTAGTTTATAATATAAATCTATCAATGATGACTTCTTAAGTTATATTAAATAATAATGTCATATGACATGAAGAAATAAGAACAAGAATAATAATTAGGCATCCAAAATATCAAGTTATTCTATTTTGGTGAAAAAATTGGTTGCATAGGTATTTCTCAATTTTATACGATACTATATGTTTCTTAAATATTTGAATAATATTATTATATATATCTTGATTTTTTGAAAGTAAATTTTATGAAATAGATAACCACATTATGTGTGAAGTTGTATGATTGTTTTTCTGATAAATAAAAGAAGCTTCAATCATTGAGAAGTGAAGCTCCATTCTTGAAGGTTGGTGTTGAAAACAATTTTGTGTATATAATTTATTTGATGGAATAAATTATAATTTTTTTAATGAATAAATATCATAAATAGATCATATTTCAATAATGAATAAGAAAATGAATGGAAAATTTTGATATGCATAAAGAACATGTTCATGAGTTGAATCTAATCATGGAATAATTCAATATCAATATAGCATCAATGTATTCCATAAAAGTGTAGTGAAAATAGTATTTAAGGATTTTATATAATGAAAATAATCATAACATTTATTACATAGATAATCAAATGGAGGAAAATTTTTTGAATATTAAGAATATAGAGGGAGAGAGTCATGCTATGAAGAATAAGTTGACCAATAAATATTATCCCATTGTTATTTATTCCAATAACAATAAGAATAAACTATATAATTACTAGAGAATAATAATTTGAATGTAATATTTTGAAAAAAACATTCTCAATGGATAAAACTAAAAAAGTTCTCTTTTGTGGAATATTTACACACACAATGGATGTCTGTAAAGAGAGATTAAAAAAGTGAAATCCTAGGAGACCTAATAATACCTCTTGTCCATTGAAGTAAATTGAATTGTATAAATATTCCGTTAGTATATGACATATTTTTACTAACCTTGTTCATGTATTTATGTATTAAAAAATATTAATTCTAATTCCAAGATAATATTCCCTACTTCAATGAAATAAAGGATACATTAATGAATGGATAAGAAATATATTACACTAAAAAACTATTTATGGTGTTGCATAATTATTAAGTGTAAAGTTATAGGAGTATAACACATGTATCATTGATGACTATTCCACTATATCCATTATAGAAAGAATACATGTGATGTAGCTTTTTTATAATGATTGGATGTGGATAAATATATATCTAAAGGCCATAATGAAAAAAATTTAAATAAGAGATCATAATATTGAAAAATAAATCTCACTTGAGATTGTATACTTTTTCAAAGATAATAATGAAGGAAGGGAACATTGATCACATCAATAACCAATTTTATTTACTCACTCCAATATTATATTAAATCATAGGGAGATATAGTTAAGAGAAATTAATAAATAAGTGGTTTCACACATAGTGATCATAGAGGAAAATCAAGATGTAGGTTTTAGTGGTTTCATCCATATCACTATAAATAATGGATGGAATAATAGTGGAGTTATCATTTCATGTTTAAGGAATAAAAACAAAGATTAATTAGATGGTTCATTGAATGAAAAAATACTCACTAGTGAGATATCTCTAAAAAAGGTTATTTATACCAATCTATATATAAAATTACTCTGGTCCAAACATTTAGTGGGAATTAATCACTATAATAGTGATGAATTAAATTCATTTATTTAGAACAAGTATTATGTGTTGGTTCATAATGACCAACCAATCTCTTATAATTGATGTTGACGGTGGTTACCCCATTCCCCATGGAGTTAAATTTTAGATCTAATGATTGGGGTGACGTCGGGTTATGGGAATGATATGATTTATAAGTTGTGTATGGGTTTAAATAAGATTAATCCATTTAAAAATGAATGATTTCATTGAGGGTGTAAGATGAATCATGTTTTATAATGTAGTCATCAAGAAAATTCAAGTCTAAATTCTTTTATAAATGCTAGGATTATGAAGTGCATGGGATATGCAGCATAATTACAATTTAAAAAAGTTTCCAAATATATCGGAGTTATCTAAATATTATTATTCTATTTTTGGAATTAAAAATATTATATCATTCCTTTGACCTAAATTTTATAGTACTTGAATAATATTATGGAGGGATTTGTAACGAACCGTTTTTTTTTTGAGCGGATAAAATTCGAAGGTTTTTGAACTTTTTCTTTTATTAGCGGGTCGGTTTTAAAACCGAGCTTTGGAATGAGGTCCCGAGTTCTGGATCCGTTTTAAGCGGTGATGTCGGACCACGCACGACAGATTTAACCGTGCGGGTTAGGCGTGCGGGGTACCCCGGGCATCTGGTAGTAGGCGCGCGGGCTGCACGCGGTGTTTCAGGCGGTGCGGGTAAAACCGTGCGTGTAACACCCCAAGATTTCATAGTGTGTTATTTCTTAAAAATAATTCAATAACTTGCACTACACGCAACACCGAGTTCAATCATACCATTAAAAGAGGTCATGAATAGTATTAACTACATTTTGAACTTTATATAATCCTTATAATTTTAGAATCCCTATTATGAGTTTCTTAGTCATAATGCAAGAACAGATTCATTTTCACTATTTCACTTTTATCAACTTCTAATAGTGAAACCTTTTTAAATACAATATTTTAAACTTTTTGACTAAATGGGGACATCAAAAATTTAAAATGAAACACCCCAAGCTTCCACGGTACGTTTCCCTTTGAATAATGTGATAGCGTGTGTTGTACGCAACACCGAGTTCTAACACACCATAACCAATCAAACTAGCCGTTATAAATAGTAATACCTAATTTTTGAAAATATATATATTTTATATTTCAAAATGGACTTCATTTTTGGATTTGGAATATCGAATTTAGCCTAATGTGAAATTTTGGTACTTTTCGGATAACTTTCATATTTTGATGAATAGTGAAAATTACTAAATTTTAATTAAAAACAACTTTTTTAATCAAAATAATTAATAGTGATAAATTATGAATTTGAGTGGTTTTAAAGTATATTTAGAATATATTTTTACAATTTAATATAATGTTGGTCATTAGACATAATTTTACAATTAAACCGAACATAAACAAGTGTCAATCTTTTGATAGTTATTATCTCTTAAAAACACGCTTTTTGTTTTGATAGCGGGAATTAATTTTAAATTAATTTCTGCCACTTCTGTGTTTTGAATTTAGAAAAATGGATTCCATATTTGGAATCAGGATGTTCAAATTGTGTAAATAGGTAACTTTTATTTTTACACATTTTGAATAATTACTGCGGTAAATATTTTATTTACCATGGTTAAAGGGTAAATCCGGTAAATAAGGGTTAAAAAATAATATTATAATAATACTAAATTACTCTAAAACGTGTCTTAACCCTATTGGTTGATACATGGTCGACCATGGGCATCTTTGTGTCAATTTTGGGACCCCATGGATCCACTTGTAAGTGATAATGACACTTTATTTTAATTAAGTTAAAATGAATACAAAAATGACACAAACATATATCGTTTCGAAAAACAATTGTTACATAGGGTTATATATGTTGGATTTTCGATTATAAATATTCATTAGAAAGATAAAAAGATTTCCTACATAATTATGTTTTATTTATAATTTTTAGACATTAAATGATTTATTTTATTTATGATACAATGATGATGCAGTAATTACTAAAATAGTAAAAAATTAACATAATTGATATTATAAATACCCAAATAAATATAATATGAAACTTTTAATGAATTAAACTAATTTTCTAGGATAATATGATATATTAGTATTGATTTAATTGACTTTTTTCGAAGTAATCAATCTGTTATGAGTTTCACAAAAATCAACTATTGAATAGTGTCAAAATTGACATAAAAGTGTTCTTAAAACAAATATTATATTATTAATTGATATTAAATTCCTAAAAATCTAAGGTTCGGCCAAGAGACATATATTATGATAGGTTAATCATTAATGGACCACTTGGGGGTCGCTTGGATGTATATAGTAAGTTTATTAACCATATTATATAAAAATACAAAGAGACATTGTAAAAGTGAAACTAATTAACTTAGAGTTAATACTTAAAGATAAGGTTAATATAAGTACCCAAACCTGTCTAAATTCTATTGGATGAGTTGTTTTAGACCTATACCCACCTCATCCTTTTAATAGTCAACTTTGGAGCCTTTGGAAACCGAATATGAATTTATTATAAATTAATATTTCTAGCTTTTCCAAAAGTGCCCCTCACCCCTCTTATAAAAGGGCACTCCTCCTTCTCTTTTCCTCACACCTCTCAAGCCACTTGGCTCGTCCAAACTCTGCCCAACTAAGCTCCCCACATCCCTCTCCTCCTCCTTGAAGCTTCCCCTTAGGCAGAAAGCTTTTCAAGAAGTCCTTTGGTTCCAACCAAAGTGAGTTACCTAAATTAAAGGAGGTTAACCTACCCCAACCAAGGAAAAGTACAAGGTAAGGGTTATTTCACAATCTCTTCATTATCCGAGGTTGTTTATACGTAATAATCTACTGGGATTTCTTTATCATCCACATCCATGTTTCTTCGAAATGTATTTCAAAACATATTTATTATTTACAAGAATATGGGTTAAATTCATTTATACCCTTGTTTGACTTTTTGTAAGAGGTTTATAAAGGAATCTTTCCGTCGTTTTCAAAACAAGTTCCTTTTTAACCTTTTCGACAGAATTAAGATAAGAATGTTTTTTTTACTTATACGGCGGGTGCGGTTATTTTCCGCCGTTATAAAATCGTCAAAGCTTTCCTTACAAGCTTACAAGAATATTTTCAAGAAAATGTTTTATTTTATATGGCTCTTAAATGATTTCAAAAATAGAAAGAGATATTTCTCTAAAAAGTGTTTTGATTTCATCTATGTCAACATCCTTTAATGGATTTTACGCTTATTTGAAGTTGATTTATTATAATACAAAACTTCTATATTGTATTGAAGGTTTTGTGATATGTTTGACTGTGGATGTGCTATTTTATACCATTCATAGTTTATGGTGAAACTATTGACATTTCGTATGCTAGTTTTAATCCGAATGTTTATGTTATATTTCAAACTTTTCTTCAGATGAATGTGATAAACAAGTATGTTCCGGGTTGGGGACCGGTAAAAGTAAGCCCTCCAGGTTGGGGACTGGTTAAATTAAGCCCTCCAGGTTAGGGACTGGTAAAAGTATGCCCTCCGGGTTGGTGTCCGGTTATTAGAGGCACTCCGGGTTGGTGTCCGGTTATTAGAGGCACTCCGGGTTGGTGTCCGGTTATTAGAGGCACTCCGGGTTGGTGTCCGGTTATTAGAGGCACTCCGGGTTGGGTTCCGGTTAGAAGTAACCCCTAGGTCTTGGGATGAGGCCTAGACAAAGAAATTAACGTTTAGCATTATGCATTCCAACATTATGAAAGTGGTTATTGATTTTTGCATGTGATTATTCGATTAGTAGAATATCCATGTGAATAAGTAAATGGCATTATTTCATTTTATTTATGCCATACCATATTGAAAGTTCATGTTTGAAATGCTTTTGTTTTAGTTATACATTGCCTTAAAAGTTTATTCTTATTTATGAAAGTTTCCGCTATATTGTTATCCTTACTGGGCATTTGAGCTCACCCCTTTTCTATGTTTTATTTTTCCCAGGAAGTGAAGAAGTAAGTTATGAATGACCTGCAGGGATATTATGTGGGGATATGAGTGTAGATTATGGAGACATTATGTTATTGTAGTAGTTTTTCATTTTATGATGTAATGTAAAACTTATGAATATATCTAGTGTTTCCAAGACTACTAAACCAATCGGTCTTTCGAGATTTGATCTTTCTTGTGATCATGCCAATGTTACGAAGTAATCCACCGACTCTGGGTAGCTGGGGTCGGGGCGTTACAGTTGGTATCAGAGGAAGTTTAGTACAAACCTTGGAACCTAGATTTAGATAAACTCTGATTAGAGCACGTAGACCTAATATTAACTTTGAGGATTAGTATAGAAGAACTTCCTAGAATTTTGGTATTGTAGAGATTTTGTGAGTTTTCCGAGCAATACATCCCTGTCTGGATACGAGCAGGTAGAGGCGGCTCTGGCACAGATGTACCTAGGGGTAAAACCCGAAAACACCGCTTTGAGCTAGACTCGAACGGGAACTGGTGCACGACAACGGGCCTTACTGCACTCTTGGTTACGACACTCCCGGGGGATATGCTTAGGATAACTTTCATTTTCTTTACAAATCATTATGAAGGGTTTATGAGTATATACTTCCTCAAAGGAGGCATTTTTATGATTATGGATTATATCCATAAATAGTTCAATTTATGTTAAGTGTTTTATAAGTATGGGATTATGTATTTTGATTCATAAACTGATCTAGTGTATTCCATTGTTTAGAAATGGCGCCCAGTAGAAGGAATGAGAACTCTAGAAATGCACATGATCCAAAGAGAAGGAAGGATCATATCTTTCATGGTCTTAAGCTAGAATTTATAAGAGAAATAGTCTCCCATGTATTATCATCATATGAAGAAATAATATCATGTGTTGATAAGATAAGTAAAGAGTTTACTGAGTCCTATGGATTTGAAGGGAATCAAGAGAAGAAAAGGATGGAAGAAAGAAAGATGGATAAAGGGAAAAGGGAAAAGAAGAATTTTCCCATATGTGGTAACTGTGGAAAGAAACACCCTGGAACTTTCCTGAAAGGAATGGGAGTTTGTTATAAGTGTGGAGGAAAAGGGCACAAAGTACGTGACTGCAAGTGTAAGAAAATGGTTTTAAATGTACAATGCTTCATTTGCAAGGAGTTTGCACACTACGCGAACATATGCCCCAGTCATCAGACTATGCCGCAAATGATGCTATTGGATAATAATCAAGTTATGATACTACCACAGATGAAGAGGAATGATTAGAGTTCTTATGTTTATTATGTCAATTGAGTGTTGTATCAACAATGTACTTGTTATAATAATTATGGAGTATATAAGGATTGTACTGCAGTACTATTTCATTAAGGACTTGAGATTGTGTGGAACAAAGAAAAGTGACTCAATAGCAGGATAACGTTTTGGAAAATATATGGTTGAGAGAATGATAAATCATAATATAGTTCTGATACTGAGGTAGTGATTTTGGAATAATATGTGATTGTTTTGGATAAATTATATTGGATATTCTTGACTACCTTGGAACTGATTAATGATTTGTATATTCCATCGTTGTTGGAGTTTAAACCATTTTTGGATTAATGAAGTATATCCAGCATTCTATATGGAATAAGGGAGCATGAATGTAATCAATAAGGAATATGGTAATACATGATGAAGGTATTCATATGCTATTACGGGGTAAAAAGGATCTATATTATGTTTACCTTCCTTATAAATGTTAGACTATGAGTTTGGACAGAAGTATTTTGGATAGTTCTAGTTTGGATTATTTTGGATTTCCATAAAAGGACAACCCGGAGGTCGGGCGGCAACCTGTCGCGTCCGGCAGGGCTGCGAGACTTGAACCCGCAACCGAAGGGCGACAAGGGTGTATCACCTACCACTGGCCCATGAGATGTCCTGGATTAAATAATGTAGTTTTTATTAAATGATCATGTAGATGAATTATAAATTCGTTTATTTTGGAACCCTGTACGAATAGTATAAATAGAATTTTTTTTACGAGTGAAAGATGAGTTTGTGGTAGAAATTTATTATTGGAAAAAACTCTAATTATAAAGTATATCTCCATATGATCTTATCCAATCTCATAAATAAATTCCTCAAAATTAAGAAAAGGAACTTAGAACAAAAATTTTGTCCTATATGGTACCTTAAATCATCACTAATTTATGGCTTTGGGATTGTTGGCCTTTTCATAGCCATGTTCTCTACCACTCTCCATCAGATAATTGATGGTTAGATTTTTCTTCCATATCCATATTTTCCTACATGGAACCCTAGTATGTGTTATTTTCGGTAATCTTCATACTTTCGACTCTTTATTTTAAATAGAGGCCTCATTAATTCATTTTTCGATGTGGGATTTCAACTAAGATATTTTGAAACGTCAAAAATGTGTTATCCTAATACCCTATGTTTTGTTGAACCGATGGTATTTCAAATCATCATAGATTGATGAATTTAAGGACCTCAATTTTATACTTGTTTGTGATTGATGACCTCAATCACTACCTATAAATATTTACATTTTTCCTCCAATTATATGTCTCTAAATGCCACCAATGTTCTCCTAATCGAGATCATAATTTGGTGGTGACTCTTTGATTTCTCTTTTCCTCATATTAAGACTAAATTTTAGTAACCCAATTTCCGATGTGGGTTTTCCCACAAATATATTTTCTACTTTAAACCTTTTATTTTTTAAGAACAATTTCAAATTGCGAGGACGCAATTTATTGATGGAGGGGAGAATGTAACACCCCAAGATTTCATAGTGTGTTATTTCTTAAAAATAATTCAATAACTTGCACTACACGCAACACCGAGTTCAATCATACCATTAAAAGAGGTCATGAATAGTATTAACTACATTTTGAACTTTATATAATCCTTATAATTTTAGAATCCCTATTATGAGTTTCTTAGTCATAATGCAAGAACAGATTCATTTTCACTATTTCACTTTTATCAACTTCTAATAGTAAAACCTTTTTAAATACAATATTTTAAACTTTTTGACTAAATGGGGACATCAAAAATTTAAAATGAAACACCCCAAGCTTCCACGGTACGTTTCCCTTTGAATAATGTGATAGCGTGTGTTGTACGCAACACCGAGTTCTAACACACCATAACCAATCAAACTAGCCGTTATAAATAGTAATACCTAATTTTTGAAAATATATATATTTTATATTTCAAAATGGACTTCATTTTTGGATTTGGAATATCGAATTTAGCCTAATGTGAAATTTTGGTACTTTTCGGATAACTTTCATATTTTGATGAATAGTGAAAATTACTAAATTTTAATTAAAAACAACTTTTTTAATCAAAATAATTAATAGTGATAAATTATGAATTTGAGTGGTTTTAAAGTATATTTAGAATATATTTTTACAATTTAATATAATGTTGGTCATTAGACATAATTTTACAATTAAACCGAACATAAACAAGTGTCAATCTTTTGATAGTTATTATCTCTTAAAAACACGCTTTTTGTTTTGATAGCGGGAATTAATTTTAAATTAATTTCTGCCACTTCTGTGTTTTGAATTTAGAAAAATGGATTCCATATTTGGAATCAGGATGTTCAAATTGTGTAAATAGGTAACTTTTATTTTTACACATTTTGAATAATTACTGCGGTAAATATTTTATTTACCATGGTTAAAGGGTAAATCCGGTAAATAAGGGTTAAAAAATAATATTATAATAATACTAAATTACCCTAAAACGTGTCTTAACCCTATTGGATGATACATGGTCGACCATGGGCATCTTTGTGTCAATTTTGGGACCCCATGGATCCACTTGTAAGTGATAATTACACTTTATTTTAATTAAGTTAAAATGAATACAAAAATGACACAAACATATATCTTTTCGAAAAACAATTGTTACATAGGGTTATATATGTTGGATTTTCGATTATAAATATTCATTAGAAGGATAAAAAGATCTCCTACATAATTATGTTTTATTTATAATTTTTAGACATTAAATAATTTATTTTATTTATGATACAATGATGATGCAGTAATTACTAAAATAGTAAAAAATTAACATAATTGATATTATAAATACCCAAATAAATATAATATGAAACTTTTAATGAATTAAACTAATTTTCTAGGATAATATGATATATTAGTATTGATTTAATTGACTTTTTTCGAAGTAATCAATCTGTTATGAGTTTCACAAAAATCAACTATTGAATAGTGTCAAAATTGACATAAAAGTGTTCTTAAAACAAATATTATATTATTAATTGATATTAAATTCCTAAAAATCTAAGGTTCGGCCAAGAGACTTATATTATGATAGGTTAATCATTAATGGACCACTTGGGGGTCGCTTGGATGTATATAGTAAGTTTATTAACCATATTATATAAAAATACAAAGAGACATTGTAAAAGTGAAACTAATTAACTTAGAGTTAATACTTAAAGATAAGGTTAATATAAGTACCCAAACCTGTCTAAATTCTATTGGATGAGTTGTTTTCGACCTATCCCCACCTCATCCTTTGAATAGTCAACTTTGGAGCCTTTGGAAACCGAATATGAATTTATTATAAATTAATATTTCTAGCTTTTCCAAAAGTGCCCCTCACCCCTCTTATAAAAGGGCACTCCTCCTTCTCTTTTCCTCACACCTCTCAAGCCACTTGGCTCGTCCAAACTCTGCCCAACTAAGCTCCCCACATCCCTCTCCTCCTCCTTGAAGCTTCCCCTTAGGCAGAAAGCATTTCAAGAAGTCCTTTGGTTCCAACCAAAGTGAGTTACCTAAATTAAAGGAGGTTAACCTACCCCAACCAAGGAAAAGTACAAGGTAAGGGTTATTTCACAATCTCTTCATTATCCGAGGTTGTTTATACGTAATAATCTACTGGGATTTCTTTATCATCCACATCCATGTTTCTTCGAAATGTATTTCAAAACATAATTATTATTTACAAGAATATGGGTTAAATTCATTTATACCCTTGTTTGAATTTTTGTAAGAGGTTTATAAAGGAATCTTTCCGTCGTTTTCAAAACAAGTTCCTTTTTAACCTTTTCGACAGAATTAAGATAAGAATGTTTTTTTTACTTATACAGCGGGTGCGGTTATTTTCCGCCGTTATAAAATCGTCAAATCTTTCCTTACAAGCTTACAAGAATATTTTCAAGAAAATGTTTTATTTTATATGGCTCTTAAATGATTTCAAAAATAGAAAGAGATATTTCTCTAAAAAGTGTTTTGATTTCATCTATGTCAACATCCTTTAATGGATTTTACGCTTATTTGAAGTTGATTTATTATAATACAAAACTTCTTATATTGTATTGAAGGTTTTGTGATATGTTTGACTGTGGATGTGCTATTTTATACCATTCATAGTTTATGGTGAAACTATTGACATTTCGTATGCTAGTTTTAATCCGAATGTTTATGTTATATTTCAAACTTTTCTTCAGATGAATGTGCTAAACAAGTATGTTCTGGGTTGGGGACCGGTAAAAGTAAGCCCTCCAGGTTGGGGACTGGTTAAAGTAAGCCCTCTAGGTTAGGGACTGGTAAAAGTATGCCCTCCGGGTTGGTGTCCGGTTATTAGAGGCACTCCGGGTTGGTGTCCGGTTATTAGAGGCACTCCGGGTTGGTGTCCGGTTATTAGAGGCACTCCGGGTTGGTGTCCGGTTATTAGAGGCACTCCGGGTTGGGTTCCGGTTAGAAGTAACCCCTAGGTCTTGGGATGAGGCCTAGACAAAGAAATTAACGTTTAGCATTATGCATTCCAACATTATGAAAGTGCTTATTGATTTTTGCATGTGATTATTCGATTAGTAGAATATCCATGTGAATAAGTAAATGGCATTATTTCATTTTATTTATGCCATACCATGTTGAAAGTTCATGTTTGAAAGGCTTTTGTTTTAGTTATACATTGCCTTAAAAGTTTATTCTTATTTATGAAAGTTTCCGCTATATTGTTATCCTTACTGGGCATTTGAGCTCACCCATTTTCTATGTTTTATTTTTCCCAGGAAGTGAAGAAGTAAGTTATGAATGACCTGCAGGGATATTATGTGGGGATATGAGTGTAGATTATGGAGACATTATGTTATTGTAGTAGTTTTTCATTTTATGATGTAATGTAAAACTTATGAATATATCTAGTGTTTCCAAGACTACTAAACCAATCGGTCTTTCGAGATTTGATCTTTCTTGTGATCATGCCAATGTTACGAAGTAATGCACCGACTCTGGGTAGCTGGGGTCGGGGCGTTACAGTGCGGGTGGGTGTGTTTCAGTTTTTGTTTAAAAATAAAATAAATGAAAATAATATAAATTAAAATAAATGAAAAGAAAAAAAACCTAAACAAGCCTCCCTCCCCTCTCTCGGCAGAACCCCCCTCGTGGCGCACCCCCTCCTCTCCCCTTAGTCACGCGCGCGACCCCCCCCCCCCCCCCCTCCACGGCGCCGCCTCCTTCCCCGTTTTCTCCCAGTTTTTGGCGATTTCACTCGCCGAATCACCATGGTGAGTCCTTCCCTCCCTTATTCTCCCTGTTTCCGGCTTCTTTTCAACCTAATCGGCGCCCGGTGAGGTTCGGATGAACCCTAGGTTGGGGTTAGTTTTTGATTTTCTTCCTTTTTCTTGTTTCGTCTGCTCTAGGGTTATGCGTAAGGTCTCTCGGGACATCGTGGGTGCGCGTTTGGTGTCAGCCGCCGAAGGCGAGGCGGTTTGCGGTGATTTCGGTCCGCCGGTTGGTTTCCGAGGTAATTTTTCTACCGGTTTTTGGTCTTCGCAGCCTCGAAATTAATTTATCAGGTTGTTTTAGAGGTTCCTAGTTGGTTTGGTTTAGTCCATTCAAGTTTTGGAATGGTTTCGGGGTGAGGTTTTCACCTTTCCCTTTGTTTTGCACTTGTTATATTTTGGGCTTTTTGATGTTTATGAGTCCCTGGTTTGTCGTTCGCAGTGCGTTGAGCTTCGCGGTGTGGGTTCGCCTTTGTTTTGGTTTGTCGCCAACACCCGAGGTAAGGGTTTATTATTTCTGGTTGGTTTTGCCTGGCCTAAATTGGTTTATCTTTGTGTCTTAAGGTTCGTAGTGGTTTTTTTATAGTGCGTGGGAGGTTTCGGTATGATTTCGGGTTACCGGAGTTTAGGCGACTCACCTGCGCCGGCATAGGTACGTGTTTATATGTACGTGGGTTCCCTCGGCGTGCGTATATTTGTCCATGGAAGCGAATATACACACGTACGGGGCTAGTTGTCACCATTACATATATAAAAAGTGCCTGTGCAGGTGTGTGGAGACAGGCTTATGTGTATAAGAATATGTGTAAGGATCCTCGTGTGCATGCTCATGGCCATGCGGAGCGTGTGCATAGAGGCTAGGTGTCCTTATATATATGTTAAGTCACATATGCCTCGTGGGGGAGCAGCTGCGACAACTTTAGTTAGAAAGCGCCAAGAGCCAGAGTGGACGGATGGATCCACCTTGAGGTAGGGTCCCTCTCCTTGCCCTTTAAATTTAAGTAAAGTAATAGTGAGTTTAATATTTCACTTAGTATTTTAATTATGCAAGTTTAGTTCCGATTAAATGCTTCTGTGCAAATCGTGTGAATTGCAGGAATAAGATAAAAGAGTTTGTTTGGTCACTAAACTAAAGATTTAATAATAAAACCCCTCTTTCGAGGTGTGATGCCTTCAATCTAAAAATGTAGCAATAGAATTTCATGATTGCCTTTTCTATTGTTTGGCTTCTTAACTTTTTCAAGTGTTGAATGAGTTTTAAAGCAAATGCTAAATATCACTAAATGAATTGTTTGATAAAGTAATGACATGTTTTTTAATAAAAATCCTCCAATAGAGGTGATCTGCCTTCAAAATAAACGTGTAGTAGTAGATTTCCCTTTTTGTGATTGCTTGCTTAAAAGTCTTATGACTCTTTAGGCTTGACATTATACTTGATAAATGACATTCTTGTACTTGTACCATTTAATGTCATTAATCACCTAACATAGAGACATGTTGATTCCATACGCTTTCGTTTACCTTATATTGCTCGTGCAAGTTCCAAAATGTTGAACAAGGACAATTAATTATGAGAATTGATTATAAAAAGTTTAGATCTGATTTGGATAACTCAATGTGAAGAATGAATTATGAAATGCGAACTGTGTCGATTGATTTAATAAAGTGATAAATGAATGAGATTTTGGGTCCTAGACATGGTGTTCTAGATCGACTTAAAATCTGGGTTTGGACATGGTGTTCCTTCCCAATGGTTATCCAAGCTTGTGATGTAAGGTGTTAGACATTGCGATCTACACCAAATGTAATACGGGGTGTTAGACATGACGATCTACACCGAATGATTATCTAGGTGTTAGACATGGCGATCTACACCAAATGTAATTCGAGGTGTTAGACATGACGATCTACCCCAAATGTGATATGGGGTGTTAGACGTGGCGATCTACACCGAACAAATGATGGTAATGATTTATGAAAAGAATGAGAGATGTGGGTAAACCTCGAGTGAATTGTGATCAAATAAAGAAAGGTAAGAATGAGTGGGTTTCCAGTATGAGTTGAAATGATAAGTGAATAAATAGAGTAGGTGAGAAAAATGATAAAAAGTGTTTTTATGCTTGAACCAAATTTACTTATGTTCTCATCCCGGCTATAGGCCGAAGCAGGTAGTGCTGCCAGGTGTCTTTTCTGGAACCTGGACGGGCGTTTATTGTTTGCATTGTGTCGTTATTGTTCGAAAATACCAACACTTTGTTTACTTATATCTTCATGGTCTAAAGTGGGCTAGACCCCGGTGGTTCCGGCCTACTGAGATATATATCTCACACCCTACTCGGGCCGCCATTGCACTGGGATACCCGAGTAGATTCCATTTGGTTGCAGGACCTTGTTGTTGCTTTTTCTTGTACTTGGAGTTAGGAGCAAAGGACCGAGTTGTGGCTCGGGATGCTCATGGAGATCGCCCTCGGGGCTTGATACTTTTGTTCATTTACTTCTGCATTGATGTTTAAGTATGTCGCGTGATTTAATGCTTTCATTGTATCATTAGCATGTCATTCATGCATCTCTTATATAAACTGACATTCGCCAAATTTATTCAAACCTTATAAATGAAAAATGTTTTCTGTTGTTTTCTTATTATTATTTACACTACTTCCGTTGCTGTAATTTTGGTCCCTTTGTTCCGCTTTGATAAGAGGGTATATTCTCCCCCTGACTTACCTTACACCCTCGCCGCTAGTCGGCAACCTCTGGCGTAAGGGGAGACGCGCTTGAGGCCATGTCGCGGGCCGGCTCAGGTGACCTGGGTGTCCGGTTCAGGGTCGACCTGGGTTGGTTCGTGACAAAATGGTATCAAAGGAGTTTTCATTCTTTTCCTTTGTCTTACAGTTTCGGGGATGGTAGACAGGAGACTAGGAATGTGTCGGTGCTTGGGTTAATAGCCGTGCTTGGGACTGATCACCCCATGTACGGGAAATGACCAAGTGGTCAGGGCTGGGAATTGATGTTCATGTTGTTTGCTGTTACAGTTGATGTGATTTCACCTTGGGTGAATGTTGTACTTTCCACTGCTTATTTGTTTAGGAAGAGGTTTTGAAAATTTCCTTGGCCCGATATGGCCAGTAAATTGCATTGTATGCATCATATTAGACACTTATAGATTCACATGTCATGCATATGTGCCATTCCATGTAGTTGCATTAGTAGGATGCCTGCTGATTTTGATTGTGTGCCTTGGAAATATGTCAAGTCTGGATTTATTTAGCACGCCTCTTTAGAAAGCATTTTTCGGTGATAGTTAACATTTTTGAGTGATAATATGTCATGTTTTCTATCTTGCTTGTGTGTCATACTCTATGTTATAGCATGTTGTAGTGATTTCTGCTTGTTGCTTTTTGTTAGCTGTTTGTAGTGGCTTGTTAGCTTGCTGCAAGCGCTTGGTTGCTTTGGCTGAAATTGTTGGTTGCGATTATGATGGAACTAATTTTCCATTATAAGGTGTATGGGAGCCTTATAATTGGGAAAAGGGTAAATCATGTTTTCAAACTTTTTAAAAGATGGATGCTGAAGTTTAAATGTTAAATGGAAAAATTTATCTGATAAATGGGAACCAAATTCCAGCGGTAAGTTGTATGGGCACCTTATAGATTGGTAGGTTGCCACCCATGTGATTGAACCTTGTTTAACCATTGCATGTGGAAAATGGTTATAAATGTAAAACTGTTGAGTTTTGATTGAAATTTTGGTGAAATTTTAAACATGCTCAACTGGACTGAGTGGGTCAGTTGGGGCATGTTTTATTGAAATGAACCGTGATATGGTTTCTATTTTATGAACCTAGTTTGAATAAATGGGACCCTCGGGGTCGCCTCTTTGTTAAAAAGGAATTTAGATGCTAAATTTTCTGTTTATGATTGGATAACATTAAATGTTAAATGTTGAAGAGGAAGTTTGTTGCAACTTGCCTGTTTTTTTTCGTGGGGCGTTGTTTGAAAACCAAGTACATTTTTGTGAAATAGTACTTGTGGGTTTGTTAAGATCTTCTTTCAAATGATTAAAGGTTGAAATGAATTAATGAAATGGATGAAATGAAAAGAGGTTTTTGAGACTAGTAATCCCTGTTTTGTGTGACCAAGAGATGGGGTCGATGCGTGTGCTTCGAAAGTGACTAGCACATGCTAGGTAGTACCCTCAGAGCTTGAGTTGCCTTGTTTTCGGTGTGATCTTATGATGTGGTGATCGTAGTTCGAGGAATGTCACCCGTGCGTTAAAGTGTTTCAAAAATAGCGCGCCGGTGAGCGGCTAGTTCTTACGACGACATGGACACTCCTCAGGTGGGTAGTGTTGCATGAGTTTCTGTTTTCATGAAGGTGCTTACTTGGCAGCACGACTTTGATAAGGTTGGTAGTGTGCGCAATGCTTTAGAAACTCCGTTAGTGCGGGAAGAGTTTCAGTGGTTAAGCTTCGATGAATACGAATGCCTCAGGTGGTATAAATATCAGAGTTTGGTCCGATTGATCTTCTAAGCGACCTTGGTTTAATCTTAGTGTACTCTGTTGGATGAGACGAGCATGCCCCCCATCTTGACGTCGTCTTGGATACACTAAAATAGTGTCGGTTATATGTCGCGGTAAAGTTTAAAAGTTGTTGGTTTGTTTCGTAATCTCTCTCTGGTTGTGCGTGGGATGCACAGTTTCTTGGAGTTTCGCTTCGTGCGGAGGCACGATAGTTTTATAATAGTCTTGTGATGGCTTGACTTGAGAATATCACCGAACGTCGTGTAAGGACTTCGGTGCACGCGTGGTTGAAAACGGAATAGTTTTAAAAGCATTTCGTCGGTTTATGGGCGAGTGTGAGTCTCGGGTCGGCGATGTCTTTCGAGGAAATCTTGCGTGACAAATTTTAGTTGGTCGATCGTGATTCAACCATTTTCTTGGGTTGAGGCCCCTATAATGGCCTCCGATGTAATCTATGCTTTGATGATTCAGTTTTAACGTGAGCGTTGGCTCGAGTTGTAAAGGCTTAAGTGCAGTTTTCTTAGAAAGTACTTAAAGGTGCATTGGGCGTTGGAAACGCAATGCGACCGGTTGAATGAAACTTCACGACCCTTGTAGGTCGGGTGATGTTTTCGTTGTTTTCCGAAGGCTTCTCGGGGACGAGAAGTTTTTTTAGGTGGGTAGTTTGTAACGAACCGTTTTTTTTTTAGCGGATAAAATTCGAAGGTTTTTGAACTTTTTCTTTTATCAGCGGGTCGGTTTTAAAACCGAGCTTCGGAGCGAGGTCCCGAGTTCTGGAGCCGTTTTAAGCGGTGATGTCGGACCGTGCGCGGTAGGTTTAACCGTGCGGGATAGGCGTGCGGGGTACCCCGGGCATCCGGTAGTAGGCGCGCGGGCTGCACGCGGTGTTTTAGGCGGTGCGGGTAAAGCCGTGCGGGTGGGTGTGTTTCAGTTTTTGTTTAAAATTAAAATAAATGAAAATAAAATAAATTAAAATAAAAGAAAAGAAAAAAAACCTAATCTAGCCTCCCTCCCCTCTCTCGGCAGAACCCCCCTCACGGCGCACCCCCTCCTCTCCCCTTAGCCGCGCGCGCGACCCCCCCTCCACGGCGCCGCCTCCTTCCCTGTTTTCTCCCGGTTTTTGGCGATTTCACTCGCCGAATCACCATGGTGAGTCCTTCCCTCCTTTCTCCTCCCTGTTTCCGGCTTCTTTTTGACCTAATCGGCGCCCGGTGAGGTTCGGCTGAACCCTAGGTTGGGGTTAGTTTTTTGATTTTGTTCCTTTTTCTTGTTTCACCTGCTATAGGGTTATGCGGAAGGTCTCTTGGGACATCGTGGGTGCGCGTTTGGTGTCTGCCGCCGAAGGCGAGGCGGTTTGCGGTGATTTCGGTCCGCCGGTTGGTTTCCGAGGTAATGTTTCTACCGGTTTTTTGTCTTCGCAGCCTCTAAATTAATTTATCAGGTTTTTTTAGAGGTTCCTGGTTGGTTTGGTTTAGTCTGTTCGAGTTTTGGAATGGTTTCGGGGTGAGTTTTTCACCTTTACCTTTGTTTTGAACTTGTTAAATTTGGGGCTTTTTGATGTTTATGAGTCCCTGGTTTGTCGTTGGCAGTGCGTTGAGCTTCACGGTGTGGGTTCGCCTTTGTTTTGGTTTGTCGCCAACACCCGAGGTAAGGGTTTATTATTTCTGGTTGGTTTTTTCATGGCCTAAATTGGTTTATCTTTGTGTCATAAGGTTCGAAGTGGTTGTTTTATAGTGCGTTGGAGGTTTCGGTATGATTTCGGGTTGCCGGAGTTTAGGCGACTCACCTGCACAGGCATAGGTACGTGTTTATATGTACGTGGGTTCCCCCGGCGTGCGTATATTTGTCCATGGCAGCGAATATACACACGTACGGGGCTAGTTTTCCCCATTACATATATAAAAAGTGCATGTGCGGGTGAGTGGAGACAGGCTTATGTGTATAAGAATATGTGTAAGGATCCTCTTGTGCATGCTCATGGCTATGCAGAGCTTGTTCATAGAGGCTAGGTGTCCTTATACGTATGTGGATTCACATATGCCTTGTGGGGGAGCATCTGCGACAGCTTTAGTTAGAAAGCGCCAAGATCTTGAGTGGACGGATGGATCCACCTTGAGGTAGGGTCCCTCTCCCTGCCCTTTAAATTTAAGTAAAGTAATAGTGAGTTTAATATTGCACTTAGTATTTTAATTATGCAAGTTTAGTTCCGATTAAATTCTTCTGTGCAAATCGTGTGAATTGCAGGAATAAGATAAAAGAGTTTGTTTGGTCAGTAAACTAACGATTTAATAATAAAACCCCTCTTTCGAGGTGCGCTGCCTTCAATCTAAACAATAGCAATAGAATTTCATGATTTCCTTTTCTATTGTTTGGCTTCTTAACTTTGTTAAGTGTTGAATGAGTTTTAAATTAAATGCTAAATATCACTAAATGAATTGTTTGATAATGTAATGACATGTTTTCTAAAAAAACACCTCCAATAGAGGTGAGTTGCCTTCAAAATAAACGTGTAGTAGTAGATTTCCCTTTTTTTGATTGCTTGCTTAAAAGTCTTATGACTCTTTATGCTTGACATTATACCTGATAAATGACATGCTTGTACTTGTACCATTTAATGTCATTAATCACCTAACATAGAGACATGTTGATGCCATACGCTTTTGTTTACCTTCTATTGCTCGTGCAAGTTCCAAAATGTTGAACAAGGACAATTAATTATGAGAATTGATTATAAAAAGTTGAGATCTGATTTGGATAACTCAATGTGAAGAATTAATTATGAAATGAGAACTGTGTCGATTGATTTAATTAAGTGATAAATGAATGAGATTTTGGGTCCTAGACATGGCATTGTAGATCGACATAAAATCTGGGTTTGGACATGGCGTTCCTTCCCAATGGTTATTCAAGCTTGTGATGTAAGGTGTTAGACATGGCGATCTACACCAAATGTAATACGGGGTGTTGGACATGATGATCTACACCGAATGATTATCTAGGTGTTAGACATGGCGATCTACACCAAATGTGATTAGAGGTGTTAGACATGACGATCTACACCAAATGTGATACGGGGTGTTAGACATGGCGATCTACACCGAACGAATGATGGTAATGATTTATGAAAAGAATGAGAGATGTGGGTAAAACCCGAGTGAATTGTGATCAAATAAAGAAAGGTAAGAATGATTGGGTTTCCAGTCTGAGTTGAAATGATAAGTGAATAAATAGAGTAGGTGAGAAAAATGATAAAAAGTGTTTTTATGCTTGAACCAAATTTACTTATGTTGTTTTAAACAGGTTCTCATCCCGGCTATGGGCTGAAGCAGGTAGTGCCGCCAGGTGTCCTTTCTGGAACCTGGACGGGCGTTTATTGTTTGCATTGTGTCGTTATTGTTCGAAAATACCAACACTTTGTTTAATTATATCTTCATGGTCTAGAGTGGGCTAGACCCCGGTGGTTCCGACCTACTGAGATATATATCTCACACCCTACTCGGGCCGCCATTGCACTGGGGTACCCGAGTAGATTCCATTTGGTTGCAGGACCTTGTTGTTGCTATTTCTTATACTTGGAGTTAGGAGAAAAGGACCGAGTTGGGGCTCGGGATGCTCATGGAGATCGCCCTCGGGGCTTGGGACTTTTGTTCATTTACTTCTGCATTAATGTGTAAGTATGTCGCGTGATTTAATGCTTTCATTGTATCATTAGCATGTCATGCATGCATCTCTTATATAAACTGCCATTCGCCAAATTTATTCAAACCTTATAAATGAAAAATGTTTTCCGCTGTTTTCTTATTATTATTTACACTACTTCCATTGCTGTATTTTTGGTCCCTTTGTTCCACTTCGATAAGAGGGTATAGTCTCTCCCTGACTTACCTTACACCCTCACCGCTAGACGCACTTGAGGCCATGTCGCGGGCTGGCTCAGGTGAACTGGGTGTCCGGTTCAGGGTCGACCTGGGTTGGTTCGTGACAGATTCTTGGAGTACCATTTCCATTAATAGATGAATAATTTGTATATTTCTTTATGAACTAATAATGCTGAATCATCTAGTTTATATTGTGGATAATATATCCTTCTAGGAATGAAGTACTATAAACAAAAAGTGGATTAATGGTGCTATATATTATCATAAACATTTTATCTATAATTGAAGAAATTAAATGAAGTTTTTTAGGGACATTAAAATAATGATTAACATCATATCAGAATTGATATTTCTTTTCAAGAATGTATAATAGTGAATATCGAGTGGTATCATAAGTTCATTATAAAATTTAGTATCAATTGTTTTAACATTTGGAATTATTAACACACATTATTATTTATTAATTATATACTAATAGTATATTGTATGTGTTAATGATGTAATATAATATTTTGGTTTATGTAATACTGTTACTCATTTTAGATAAGCATATGGAAGTAACTGGGTGATGTGGAAAACAATGAAGCAATTAACAAAAATCATTTTCTTTTATCCTTTGTTCAAACTCATTGGGCCTAGAAAATTTATTGATCACTCATCATCTTATTTAAAATTAAATAGTTTTAAGTCATTAAAATTGATATATACTAAATTCAATTTTATTTTAAATTTAATTTACAATAAAATATGATTGATAAAATCTCATGTGTTTCAAGGATATTCAATAAGTGGTTAAAATGATCCTAAATGTTTTGAATGTGAAATAAGGATGATGAAATATGAAATGAAATGGTTTTTAATTAGTGAATATAGTCCCTTCATATCTACATTTTATTTTAATAATGAATAAAACATGATACCCATTGAAGATGTGGTAAAAGAATAATTTTTGAAAAAAAATGAGTAAAGATATTGATGGTGAAGGAATGATAAATCTGGATAAGAAAAACTCATTGAATTATATTTAAAAAGGGGGAGAAATTAATTCAATAAAACAAATAGTTTTTAAGGATCTGGTATTAAAAGATAATGGGGAATATATTATCTTTATATCTTAATGGGATGTTAATTTTATAGAAGTATTTTCAATAAAATAAAAAGGCTGAGAATGTTAAATCTAGGTTGTTGAATAGTGAACTTGATGAAAATCGTGGAATAATGGTGATTGAGAATCGCTATAAGTGTTATAAATAATTGAAGGATAAGGTTCGTGAATTCATGAGTTTTTCTGTATGGTTGTTATAATTTTGTGTTCACAAAAGTTTGTGTGATTTATTATTCAGAAATCACTAAAGGATGTATTTTTTAAGATATATCGATATATTAAGTAGGAACAAAAAATTAAATCCTACATTGTCATGGTTACATTATAATACTTCAAATGGGTTTATAAAATTGTTTCACTCTGAACAAATATTTTGAAGATATAAGCAGAAACCTTGATATCTCTATATATAAATGGCATGGCCTCAGAAGATCGTATTTGAGATGCAATGTCTATTCTAGATGAAATGGGTGTTTAATGTTGTTGAATAATCACATTCAAGAATATTTTCTCTTTAAAAATACATAAATCATAAGTATAATTTTCTAGAGGTGATGGATGACTTTGGGTAATGGATGAACCCCCCACATCAATATTAGACTAGTAATGTTTTGAAGTACATACATTATAAAATGCGAAAAAGTAAAAATAAATTACCATGTGTATATATTGGTTATGACCCATATTTAATGATTTTTCATAATATATTTTTAGAATAAAAGATCTTAAAACATGGTAAATAAAGATATTTCATGATAGATCATGAAATAAAAGTGTGGATAATATTGGGGTGTATTGGAATTCATTTCAATCTAGATGAATTTCGGTTAGAAACCATAATGATGGTCATCACATGATATATAATTTTTCAAAGAAGATTAAATAAAAAGTATCATAGAAGAACCAAGGTTATCAAAATGTTATGAAATCATATTGACTTGAAATTATAAATACTATGGAGTGGCAAGACTAAATTAAATTATAGTGGTGATAAGGGACACATTACAACAAAGCTCATACTTGTATTAAAAAATATTTGGACAAAACATAGAGTATGATATTGGGCAGTTTGGATGTTGTATTAGATTTTTTGTTAATGTAATATTATATACATATTATTTATCAATTTATTAGAGGAGTTATTTAAGGGAAGATTAAACAATTTCTTGGAGAAGAACAATACTATGGAAGAATATATTTTATAATAAACACCTTGAGATTTTGGAATATTTTCCTTCTCTAAAAGAAATACTATGTTCAATAGCTTGTTTCATACACAACACAAAAATGAAATATGATGCAACATAATATATTATTATTGTTAATAAAATTATGGAATAATAAAACTTCTATTAAGTAAGATGATTTTAATTAGTAATAAAATAATATATATAGGATTAAGAACACTTAAATTATTAAATTGGTATTTTTTCAACAAAAAACGTTATCTATTATATACTATACTTTCATTTAAAATATAAATTAAAAATATTTATATTTTTCATCTGAAATAATTTATCCCATTTTTTATTAATCATTTCAATATTATCTTATTTGAGAATTTTTTTTATTTTTCTAAAATACTTGATTTTTAGCTGAATCGTGAAAAAATACTAATTTTTTAATACTAAAGAATTTATAATATTGTCATAAGAAAATAATATCATAAGATTTTTTTAATACCATTTCCATTATTTATATAAATTATTATATATAAGTAACATATTATTATGTTGAATTTAGGAAACCTATGTTTAACGTATTGGAAACCTAAGTAATATTTTAAAATAAAATTGTTTTCATTCACTTAGATTAAAAATAAATTTTCAACACATGTAAATATAAGATATAAAAGAATTATATTTAATATTTTTTACTAAAGTTTTTATATAATTTAATAATTCTGATTGAAATATAATGTATAATGTTATGATTATAAATATTACAATTAATTACCATGATAATGGATTCCACGAATTATTTTATTAATGTTTTGATATTTTAAGCTAATAAATTATAATGAAAGATTTTATATATTGAATTTTATATAAAATTCACACATAAATAAAAATATATTATCACTTGTATAATTATTATGAAATTTTTTATGTGATTAAGAACACTAAATGGTAAAACCAAATTTTTTACAAAACCGTTCATATATATACATTAAATGTGTTAATTTTATAATAGATTTATCTCATTTTTAAATTGAATTATTATATAAGGATGTTATTTATATTTTTATAACATAAATAATTATGAGTTTTTTCTTATATATTTAATAAAATATATACTATTTGGGTAAAATGTTGTTATCGAGGTAAAAACATTAATGTGGTAATATGTAAAAAAATTAGTATTAAAATGGTTAAATAATGTTTAAAACATGTGAAAATTGATTTTTCGTTGGTTTATTTATTATATATCAAAAAAATAATTATTTAAATCTTTTGGAGCCACTAACACATGAATAATTTGATTCTATTATTGAATAATAATTTGTAATCACAAAAGTCCCTTTTTCTTGATGTATAATAGGGGAACACTTCCACCCCTCCATGACACCCTTATTATTTATAATTTCATAATTAAACTCTATAATTATGATCCTCATACTATCATCAATCATTATAATAACCCTTTGTTCACAATTGGAATGTCTAAACCTCCATTTCCCTTGATACTTCCAAGCAAAATCAAAAGTTCTCAATTTGACTATTTCTTACTCCTTAGTTTTTTCATCTTAATATTAATCTTCCATAAAACATGTAGACACTCAAATATAATCAAAAAAATTATTATTTATACATTTTCATGTTAATATATTAATGGATCTACCATTATTAAATTCAAAATATCTACTATGAAAAATAAAATTACATTGATCATATTTACATGCGTACTACCATCACCCTAAAATGTTGCAGTTTGTTTTTCATCACATAATTTCATAGTTTGTGACATTTATTAATTTAAATAATTAATATTATATATATATATATATCAAAATTATAATTATTTAATAAATTGGTTTTCTTAAACCTTCATTTTATCCAATTCTTTGGGGAATTGAATCATTAATCCTGGGTATGGTAGACAACCACCTTCATAAACACTGAATTTCATTTTCATCAATACCCTTCAATTATATTACTATGAAAAAATTTAATAAAGATATATGATATTTATGAAATTTTTAAACATTTATAAATTTTATATTATAATTATATAAAAACTTATCCGTAGTCAAAAAATAATTATTACACTCTCTCGTTTGGGTCAGTTTTTACCACCTAGAGCAATGATGTTATAATGTTTAAACCATGAATTATTAAGGAATTTTATATAATGGTAGTATAATTAAATAATAATTTAGTTGTGATTTGTCTGTTATATTATAAATTTGTTATTAATATTTAATATATTTTTTAATATATCACATTTCTATAATTAATCATGCTAGAACAAGTTTTTCCCAGTTTTTTTCATTACAATCCATATCCATGTATTTCACCTATTTAAATGTGAATTTAAGAATCATTGAAAAAATAGTTATTCAATTTTCAATAATATAGTAATAATTAACTTTGGTTGATGAATGCATAAAAACAAAACACTTATAAAATTAGATTAAAATAATTAATATTCCTCACATCTGATATTGAAAATAAAAAATAACAAACTAATATACATATAGAAAATAATTATAAATAAAATTTATAAACTTTAATTGATGTATATATATATGGATATTAAATAGGTTGTGTATATATTTATGATTATTATACATGATATTTGTGCACGTTTCAGTATGTGGGAATACAAGGAAAAGGTCTTTTCATTTAATATTTAATTTCATGATACATATTTCATATTGTGAACCCTAGTACCTATGAGATTGTTTTATTAATTAAAACTGTATTTATTTTACCATATACATGTAATTAATGTGGTTTTAATAACCTTGTTTTTTTTTATTTAAATGGATTTTGATTCCAAATATTCCAAGTTGTATGGAATCAACTCCATTTGTTGTGTTATAATACTTCTTCACAATATTATTTAATAAATATTTTTTTTCACCCATTTATTTTATTTCATGGTTGATTATATTTATTTTTGGTTAAATTTAATATTTCATTCAATTCATCCTCTTTGGTTAATTTCATCCCCATAAAAATTATATCATCTTTTATAATAATTTCCATCCTCTTTAATGATGGTTTCCCCTAATTATCCTTAATTTCCTTTCCCTCCAATTTTCTCCTTTATATTTGGAAACCAAATTATATGTTATATCGTATGACAATTATATTTCACTTCTTCTCATTCAAAATGCATGTTTTTTAATCTGTTGATGATGTGTATTTTAAACAAACTTATATCAAATTAATAAAAATGGTTTTTCTATCTTCAAAACCCAAATATTTTATCTTCTACAAAAAAAATTATTTTAATAATCATTAATTTTATTAAATGATCTATTATATGATATTAGTTTTTAAAAGTAAATTTTGCCCAAATGTTTCACTTCTCCTTTTCAAAAATTACTTTTAATTTGATATGGAGATTCTTTATTTATAAATTATTAAAATCATTTTGAAAAAAAATATTTTATAGATTTTATATAATTATCTTATTTTCTCTAAATATGATTTATTGCATTTAAAATAATATTTCACAAATCATATTCTAAATTTTATCTAAAATGAACATTTTAGGTGATTAAATTTTTGGTGTTATCCATTTTCATTTATGAGAAATGTTTTAGATATTCCTTCAAGAAATGTTATGAAAATCATTTTTATTTCCATTGGTTTATTATGATATACTGAATAATTTTTTTAACTAGAAAAAAAATTATGGATGACTTATGTTTTTGTATTATATTTCAATCCAAATTCATTGGATAAGGGTTTATATCTCTAGGGATAATGATGTTATGAATGGAATTTTTTATTTTACAATAGAAAGCATGAACATTTAACTTCTTAATAATAAAAGGATATATATTATTATTTCTCAAAACATAAAGCATGGTAATTTATTTCTTCATGACTTGAATGGTGTAATTTTTTATTAAATATTATAATTTCTATATTTTAATGATTCTATTAATTTTATTTATTATGAAATGTTTCAAGGTCTTTGTATATTTTTATGTTATATGTAAATGATAATGATACATGGATTATGTATATTATATAAATATTTAACACACCTTACATATATTATATGTTTTTTTATATGATAATAATTATAATTTTTTCATGATTTATAGAAACGATTTTACACTCTTCCTTTAGCATGCCTTCTCATATGCTCATAATATATCCCTTTATGAAAATATCATTAGTTTTCACTTATAAGTCATTTGAGATCAAAAATTTATTATGTTTCACTTCCCCATGTTATAGAGATATGTTTATAATGTGTATGTGTGGCATGGGTAGTCTTTGTTGGTTTTACAGTTAATTTTTAAAATATTTTTTTCTAGAACCAGACTATATAATGGGGGTTTGGGGAACCTTAGTTGGTATAAAAGGAGTGTTTAGTAATTTTTAAGTATTACTTTTATTATTTTTTGGGTTTCTTAATAGAAAATATTTGTTAAAAAATTATAGAATGGTCTAATGGATAATTATAAGTATTTGATAGCATCATAAAATTTTGTTAAAGTTTAGATTGTGTGTTATTTATACCAATTACATCCTTGTCTTGATAGTACAGGTTGATGCAAGCTATGAAATAGATACTCTTAGGGGTTGTAACAATTAAAGGGGGATATTGGTTATTAACTCAATAATCACCTAGTTAACAAAAAATAGTCTTAACCACACCCCTTCCTTGACACACTATAGGTATATACATTAGTTAAAAACATTATTCATATAACGAATAATGATTGATTTATTATATTAAAGAATTATTCTATAAAATTTAGGATAAACCATCCTTGGAAAACCTAGATAGAACCAAGCGTGATTTAGATTCAATTTAAGTAAAATTTAATAATATCTTTGAGAAAGACATTTTCAGGTTGAATTTTTTATAATATAATAATTTTGTTACGATGTTAATTTTATATCACTAATGTTAAATAATTTTATTTTTTGAACTAGTTAGAGTAGGAGGAACCATTTTTTTTATTATCATGATGGAAAATATATTGATTTTATTAATAATCACTCATGTGGGGTTGAAGTTGGTGTTGAAAATATTTTGGTTATGTTCACCTAGCTGTCTCAATATATTATTAATAACAAAAAAACGTTCCATACATAAAAAAACACTAAAGAAAGGGAGGATTAAATTTTATTGACTCTTGTGGTATGAAGATGATGAAGAAAACATATTCAACTTCTAATGTGTCAATAATGTGGGATGAATCACCCACGGGAATGTCCTAAAGAAACAAGTAAATGTTTCCATTATGGAAAGATTTTCCATCACACAAAAGACTATTAATATCAGGTAAAAATATAATCACAACAATGAATGGTAATAAAAACCCATAAATTTAATTTAATGAATTTGGGAATTATTAATATGAATTCCCTAACTGAAGGGAAATAATGATAATTGATGTCAGTATCCACCAAAACCCTGAGAACAAGGGGAATCCTATTGAAATAAAATTATTGAAGTAGATGGTGGTAATTTTGTTATTTTAATTATTATTATTGATTCAATTTTTATTATCTTTCCTTTTAATTGATTTAATTTTAATTTTCAAATTGATTTTCTATGTTCACATTTATAGTAAATTAATTAAAAAAAATCAGGAAATCATGTTTAAAACATAACTTTAACCACCGATCAATTTAAAGGTGGTTATGATCTTTATTTGAGAAAAAACTCTCTTATATTATTAATGATACATAATCATGATATAAATTTATCTCAAATGGTTATATAATAACTCAGTATTATGAATTTTTCAATTTTTAAGAAAATATTAATTTTATATGTTTTTAAGGATGGTATTTATCTATAAATTATACCTTGATTAATGAATAAAATTTTGATACCCTTATCTATATCCATACCTATATGATTTTTAAAATTGTGAGGACTCAATTTATTTGATGGGGGAGAATATAACAACCCTAGATTTTGTAAAATGCTTTTTTATATAAATTAGTAATTTTTAAGTTCATATTTTAAGATCAAAACCGAAATAAGATGTGTCAAACCTTAATCGATGAACATTAAAAAAGAAATTAATAATTATATATATTAGAGTAAACAATAATCATGTAATTATTAGGACAAAATCCATTATTATAGTGGTTTTGGGTTGATTTTATTTTTTTGATAAGGTTTAAGGTTGTTTGGGTATGTTAATTTTCAAATAAGACATGGATATTTTTCATGGATGTCTAAAGTCATAGTGCAAAAATGCAAAATTTGATACCATTAAAAGGAAAAATGTTGAACCTAATCTTTTGAAAATTCTTAATGCTGATGTGATCTTGTGTATGAACCCATAGTTGTCTTTGTAACTCATCATAGATAACAAAAATCCTTGGATGAAACCCACACCGACAATTGAAAAATTGAATTTGGATATAGCGATAGAATATCATGAAACACGTGATAATATTTGAGTCTCATAGTGGTATCTCAAGCAATGCCCATGTTTTTATTTCGATCTTGTGAATGGATCTTACGTAGAACTCATGATTTTCTTCGATCTCATGCCTAGATCTTGTGCAAAAAATAATTGGACTCTCTTTTAGGGTACGCAAAAGGATATTAAGATAATGAAATATATATATATATATATATATATATATATATAAAGGGGGGTCTCGCAGTTATTGAATATCTCATGAAGAACATTATTGTCTTTGGTACTCAACTCCAATATCATGCAAAGTGAAAATTCAGACTTGCAGTAGGGACTTGTGCAAAGAATGAATGTAAATGAAATACTCTCAAAATGTGTGAATGTTGAAAGAGGTCTCATTCCTAGATATTATAAAATGTCTGATAAGATATCACACCTATATCTCACAGTTCAAGTGATTATAAGGAGGTGGGTAATTTTTCGTAAATTAGGGAAGTGATTTTTTGAGTAAAAAAAGTTGGTTCTTGCTTATAAATACCCCATAATCCATCCTTAAAAATTTATGAAGTTTTTCTTAAATGATTAATCTGAACCATTGTCTAGGAAGGAGTCTTATAATGAAAAATCACATAAATGACTCACATAGAGGCATCAAGAAAGAGTATACATGATTGATATAGTGTAACTGTTTCACATTCTCTAAACAGGGTCTCGTGTAATGTGAACATGCAATAAGGTGTAGTGCATGATTTGAATAAAGTCATGGGTAATGAGTAAAAGTGATATATCGACAGCAAGGAACGTTAAATGTGAATGTAGACTCACTTAAGGGACTCACCAGAGTAGAATATGATAAGTTACTTGTGAAAGAGGACTCTCTGAAGGGAATCGCGGAAGTAGTCTCACATAAGGGACTCATGGAAGAAGACTCCAGGAAGGGACTCACTCCATGGTAACATGCCAGGATTTCATGCAAGTGGTTCTCCGATAGGATCTCATATAGGGGTATCACACTAGAATTTTTTACATAGAGATAAATTCTTATATTTTATTATGAATAGTATCATTTTCATATTTTACTTTAGAATTAGAAAGTAAAGACAGAGTTTCCATACCATTTGAAAATACTTTCTGAAGGAAATTATTCACTACTAAATTCAAGGTAGTTAAAGGAAAACCTGGAATATCTTGAAGATGTTTCCTAATAAGAAGTAATTTTTGTGTCTATAGTAGATATAACTTTGTTCTAGTTGTCTAGAAAGTATAGTTGTTACATATAGGTATTTTTAAAGGATTTTAGGGGTAACCTAGAAAGAGATTCAATATAGTATCTACATTCAATTGAAGATTCATTCATTAGTGAGAATAAAGGGACCTATATTTCCATAAACTGTGTGGGAACTTCATGTCCATAAACTGTGAGTGGATCCTTTATTGATCCATATGAAAATGAAGTGGAAGTAGTGGATCCCTTCCACCAGTATTGTATTAGAGAAAGGGACAAATGGAGTGACTCTTGGGAAAGTATTGAGATGACCCTAAACCATGTTAAGGTAGTGATCTGAGGCATAGAAAATGTCTAGAAAGAACCCAGTAATTTGGTTGTGAACCTTAGTATATTTGGTAAATCCACACATCATCATTGTATGGTCCTTGGGTGTATCCCATTAAGGGTTAAGAAAGTAAAATTGGTTTGTCTCATGTATGATTTTAATTTTTTTTTATACATTTCTATGAGAAACAGAGAGAAAAGGATTTTGTTTATATATAAAATAGGATATGAAGGAGTTGTTGATTTAATCAATCATACCCTGATCCCCCCACCCATCAGGTTATTTAACCTATTTGGGATAACATTTGGTATTAGAGATAAAGGATAAAATTTAGTGGTTTAATCACAATAGGAAAAATAGATATTGCCAATCACAAAGGTATTATGATATTCGATGGAATCCAATTTCAATTATTGAGGAATTGGATACAGTGACACTTCTGATATTTGGGAATGGAAGTCTTAATAGTAGTGATGCATGTTATTGCAGCCAGTATTGAAATTGTTGCTTTATTAGAAGCTGAATGAAGTTAATTGGATGCTAACTCTAAATGAATCTATTCTTTTTGGAGATCCATATCTCATATAATATATATGATGGTGATTTCAAGTAAAAATTCATATGATATGTTGGAAAAGATTATAAATACATATGATGGTGAGTCAAAATTTAAGGAAGAAAACCTTTAAGTTTAATGGAAGAAATTATTAGTATCAAATAATGCAACCAAAAGAGTTTTTTTAGTCATTATTTGATCAGGTAAATGTTATTATATAACACATTAATCTTCTTGGAAAAATTATTGATTTTGTAAGTAGTTTCAAGAAAATATTCAGAATACATCCACCTTGGTTCAAATAAAATGTGTCTATATTGGAAGATACATATCCAGAGGAGATGACTTTGGATTACATTCACAAAACGTTTTTTTGAATACAAGATGAGAAATGATGATAATTAGTCTATAGAAAATGGGATGTCTAACGAATTGTAATTCAAGTACATGAAGAGTTTGAATATAGAATATAGTCAAGATGAAGAAGAGATAGTTGAATTCATGTCATTCTTTTCATCAAACATACAAAGAGGAAAAAGAAATTTCAAAGGTAAACTTCAAATTTTTTCTTTCGATGTGGAATGGTTTTTCTCTTATATTGAGGTTATATAAGATTTTTCATGATGAATGTTTGGGTAAATTCAAAATTCCCAGGAATAATTCATTAGCTTATGTGAATGGTAGGAAAACTTTTAAGAAAAATTTCATCAAAAATAAGAATATTATTTCCAAAGAGGATGACAATTTTGAATTATATGATGCTGAAGAGATAGTGGAATGCAAGGATCGTGAAGAAAATGCTATGGTGAAATTTTTTTGAAGATCCCAAAAAATGGAAGAATGCGAAAGCAGTGAAGAATAATTTGAAGGAAAATTTGATATATAGGCTGAATTAGAAGTTGATCATGAATAAGAAGATATTTATAGATCCAAAATAAAGAAAACCAACAACATGGTTCATGATGAAAAATGTATATATAACATTTGGAAGTATAGAAGTTTGATCTGATTAAAAAAATTAAAAATCTAAATACATTAATGTTAGAGAACTCAGAAAAGGGTTTTAAATAAAAAAATCAAAATTGAAGAACAAAAAATAGATATCAATAGTGTTACTAATACTATAAAATGCATAATAAAATTTTTTGAAGATCTTGAATAGAATGTTTACAATATGGGAAATAAAGAGACATATGAGGAGAAAATCATGATTCTTAGAGAACAAAAGTAGCATTCAAATAGGAATTTTATAGCCGGTGAGGTGCATGAACAAAAAAAGAAATCAATAATTGTTGATGTTTGACAAAAATAACTAATAATGAGATTTAATATTGATTTGCGGTATGAATTAGAACCATATGATTTAATGTACCTAGTGGAAAATGATTAGTAAAATTGTAACATATAAGAAGAAACACACCAATAGATGTTGTTTCCATGAAAAAATTAGACATTGAAAAAAGAGATATTCCATATCGAAGAGGTATTGAAGGAAAGGAGACCAACAGATGCATCCGTAAGGTTCTCTATATTCCAGATCATGATTTGTTCGTCATTATTTAAGGTGTAGATGATTTGGTCACAAGGAAACATATTTCTCATTAAACAAGCAAAAGAATGTGTTGAAGCATACAGAATTTTATCATTAGAAGTTTGTAAATGCATTATAAAATGATATGATATTCCAAAAATCAATTTTTAGCTATGTAAGATGAAGCTGGTTAATTAAACTTGAAGGAAGATCAAGATTCTCAATCTGTTCAGTGTGTGAGTTCAAAATCATGGTTCAAAAAGAAGAGAGATGAACATGTATTTTTATTATAAATCACTTTCAATTCATCATATCACACTACAATATAGATCATTAATAGTGGATGCACCTCCCATATAATAAGAAAAAAAAGATCTAGTGATAATAATTAGATATGATAAGGATAATATTGTGAGACTTGGTAATAATGAAGGTGTGAAGAATATTATCTCTGGAATGGCAATGTTTGGAGTAAAATAAATTAGTTTTACAGTTGTATAGGTTGTTGAGGGTCTCAGACACAACTATATAATTGGCACTTAATTATGTGAATTCGTACATTCCATAATCTTTTCTAAGAAATTATTTATCATCATGGAAATATATAGTGATGTTGTTTGACAGGGAAAGAATTTAAAAGGGATTTTATACCTTGTGATTAGAGAAGAATATATGTTCTTTCTCTACATGGATGAAGAATATGTGTTATAGAATAAATTTCTTAGCCACTGAAGACAAATATATTTGGAGGCTCTTGTAAAATATGATGACGTTGATAACCTCCCTAGGTTATCACGTGATTGTACCGATACATTTTATTTCTGTCAACAAGGTATAATCATTTGAAAAATATATAGGCCGAAATACTAATGGTCAACAAAATTTCATGAGTTTTTGTATATCTATGTGTGAGGACCTGTTTAACCTATATATATTGATTGGAGGAGTTATTATGTTCTCCTCGTTGATGATTATAGTATAATGTAATGGTTTTGAGTAATCACACACAATTATGAGATGTTATGTTGCATAAGAACTTATTGAAGGGAAGTTGAGGAGATGTTAGGTCCAAAAATCCAAAATATCTGAATTTTTAATGGAACATAGTTCACAAATAGCCTTGTAGAGTATTATCTTTGAGAAAAATGTGATAATCCATCATGTTTTAGTAGTAAGTACACCAAAATAGAATGGATTAGTTGATATAAGAAATAGAATTATTAATAACAAGGATAGAGCAATTCCCATTGACAAATACCTTCCAGAGATGTTTTTGAAAGAATGAGTGATGACATTGTTCTACACATAATTAGATATTTATTATTTTCAAAATAGGAGAATAATTTATATGATATATGGTATGAAACGAATACAACATTGATGTAATTTTAATTATTTAGAAGTAATTTTTTCATTCTAAATAATGGGAAACACATGGTGTTTGAATCCTGTGGAGAGTAGGGGATATCTCTAGGTGATTGAAATAAAAAAAACTATATAAATGATACAATAAGTAACTAGGAAATTTTGTTTAAAGACATGATATAACTATATTATAGAATGAGAATAATCTTTATAAAATACATGATTAGTATCATGAGGATAATTCTGAAGAGGTAAGCAGATCGATGGATGTTCTCATTCCATATAATGATTTAGAAGAAGATTCAGATAATGAAATAGATGAAAAAAAAATATTTTCTACTAAAAGATTGAAGAGGAGGTATAAAATTTATTAACAAGACATAATAGGTTATTAGACAGTACCAGTACAATCAAAGAGGATTATGACTCTATAGTAAGAATCATTCTTACCATAGGTGGTGCCTAAAGTTTTTGAGAATACATTTTGAGATGAAAATAGGGCCCCATCTATAAATGAAGAGATTGACCAAATTGAAAATAATCAAACATGATAGATTGTTTTGATGCTAAGAAATAATAATTTTATTGCCACCAAATGGGTCATTTTAAACAAGATGACTAAATATGGAACAATAAATTGAAATAAATCATGATTAGTTTGAAAAATGTATTCCTAGATATAGGGTATTTCTGTTGATGAAATATTTTCACCTATTTCAAGTATGACGATAATTAGATTATTTATTTCCATAGTAGTGTAAATAGAGTTCAATGTTTTCCAGATGGATTACAAGCCTACATTTCATAATATATTTCTAGAACAATTATTTTATATTGATAATACATGTAGTTTTCTTATTCATTAATTTGAGAATAGATTTTTTTGTTGAATAATGCGCTACACGGGTATAAGAAATCACAAATAGAATCATATTCAAGAATAGATTAGTATATAAAGAAGCTTGGTTTTTAGTGTGGTGGAGTTTATTACATTACATATTTAATCAATTATAATAATCAAAGGATGATGGTGTCCGTATATGTCGATGGAATAAAATTTTGTGAGTCAGATGATATTCAGTGAAATTAGTTCACAGAATTCAGGAAAAGTGAGTTTGAAATGTTTATGATTACTGATCTGATTTTATCCCTTGGTTTACATGTGACACAATAAAATAATGGCACATCAATTTCTCAATTGTAAAAATAAAATGATGTTTTGAGAATATTTTGAATATAAAATACAAAGGAGATGAAAGCTCTGGTGGCAACCTGGTTGACATTTTCATGGAATGATGAAGGAAAAATGATTAATGTCACAAAATATAGGTAGATCATCAGAATCCTCTTTTATATAATAGTGACATGACACGATATTTTTTTATCGCATTTCAATTATAAGGGTATCAAAGTAATCCCAAGTAATATCACCTTTTTAAAGTGAAAATAAATCTTTAGTATATCTTGGAATTAGAGGATTTCAGTTTGATGTTTAAGGGAATATCTCATGATGCGTTATTAGGCTATACAGATGCAGAATGGGTCAGGTCAACAGATAATAGAAAATCAACATCATGTGGTATATTTTATCTTGAAAGCATATTTATTTCTTAGCTAGTCAAGATACAATATTTCAATTAAAATAGAACCATGTAATTTCAATATATTTTAGTCACTCAAATGTTAAAATAATTATTATTGATAAAGAAATAGCTTGATGACAGGGGAGTTGAAATGAAGTCACTGATCATAATCCATTGTGATAATTTACGTGTTATAAATCTAATCAAAAATACATTCCATCATTGGAGTACAAAGAACATTGAAATCAAGTATCATTTTATGAAGGAGAAGTTAAATTGAGGGCTTTTGAAGTTTGAGTATTTTCCTATAGAGTTATATTTTACAGACACTCAGAAAAAGGAAATAACTAAAAATAGATTTTGAATTTCATCGAAAAGATCTTGGATTTTAGTTGACTCCCACAATTGAAAAATTTTGGATGTGTGGACACCACTCCCTAAGGTATTATATTTTTTCCCTAATTTGTTAATCAGTGTTCTTTACCATTATAGACCACATAGAAGTAACCTTTGAGTTCATTGTAAAATATGTATAAATATTTGCTCGAAAAGGGAAAAATGTCTTCATTAAGATGGAGGGAGAAGTTGATAGGGGGAATAGTAAATTAGGGGAGACACTGATAGAGGTAGGAGTGAATTATAGGGATATTTAAATTTTATGATGGTAAACATGATCAATCAAATATTATATATCACGAAAAATGAGGTTTGTGATGAAAGAAGATGAGTTCTTTTTTGGAATGAAGTGATTCATCATTGAAATTTTCATGCCACTCTTAATTATCTTTCTGATCCTGGATCATATCATCATAGAGTTTTTTTTGATTAAATATCTCGTCATTATCAGATTTAGAAGAATATATTTTTTAGAATATGGAAGGATATATAACATGGTGTAAAAATGTGAAGAGTTTTCAATAAAACAAAAGTGAATGATTGTTAGAAAAAAAACTACCTTTTGATAGTTTTTTTTGGGTTGACTGTGTTTTTTGGAAAGGTTTGAGGTTGTTGATGAAGGCTGGTTGTAAAATAAGGAATGAAGAGTTAGCATTTATGTCTAAACTGATGGAGCATGAATTCTAAATCTAATCCCACACCAACCGTGAATGGTGAAATTGATCCTACACAAAACAATAATTCTAATGTTATATCACATAAGAACTCATAGATTTCTTTATAAATCATTATGTATCTCATGAATAATTGTAAGATAATAACACTAAAAAATATGATTTAATTTTCACATCATAATGGAATCTCATGAATCATGTGATTTTCTTCGAGTATCATGCTGGGATCTTTTGCAACACTCATGGTTGTCTTCAGATCTCGTCAAGGGATCATTTTCAACACTCGTGATTGTATTTAGAGATCATTCCTAGATCTTCTGAAAAAAATGAATAGGACTCATGCTTAGGACTCACAAATGAATATAAATATTAGGAAAAAAATATGGAAATGTTGGAGGATATCTTGGTTGTTGAAGATCTCATAAATAACATGACTTTCTTCGGGACTCATGCTTGGATCACGCACAAAGTGTAATTGTAGACTCACAATAGGGAATCATGCAAGTAACAAATGATGACCAATGAATCATGAAAATCAAAAAATTTAAAATAGTAATCATGCCCAGGTCACTCACAATGTGTGAGTATATCTCACACCCAGATCCCACGAAGCGCATCATGCGGATGAGGTGGATGGTTTTCCTTAATTTCTAGAGTGATTTTTGGTGTTAAGGTGGTGGGATTATGACTATCAATACCACATAACTCATCCTTAATTATTAATGAACTTATTACTAAACCATTGATTTTATGCATCATCTAAGAAGAAGTCTCATCAAGAGAACACATGAATGATATTTGCGGAGAGGTATTGTAAAGGTGATTACACAATTGAAATCGTTTATGTGTTTCCCTTGATTTGAATAATGTCTCTCACAAAGTAATAAAATTCCAAGTTGTTTAATATGTCTTTAATTGGGTATTACACAATGTGTGAAATTTTTCTCACACTAGGAACTCATGATCATCAAAAAAATTAGGCTCTCGAAAGGAAATTTAAAATAAGACTCACATAAGGGACTTATGAAAGCTAACTAACAAAAGGGACTCACGCCAGGGTTACATGTAAATATCTCACACAAGTGGTTATAAACCATGGTCTCGTGAAGGGGTATCACACTAAATTTTTTTCATGGATACACACACATATATTTCTATATAAATAATATCATTTTTGTATTTTAATTCTAAATTAAAAAAGAAAATACAAAGTTTCTTAACCATTCAGCTATACTTGCAAAGGTATCTTATTAATTTTTATATACAAGGAAGTGAGAGGAAGACTTTGAATATCTTAAATATCATTCCAAATATGCGGTAATTGATGTTTCTATATTAACGAGATTTTTATCTTTTTTTTTGAAAGAGAAAGTATTCCACCTATGTGTTTTCATAGGAGTGAAGGAGAAACCTAGAATGTCCTTCAATAGATTATCTACCTACAATAGGGGATGAATTCATTTGAGATGGTGAAGGGACTAATATTTCTATAAACTATGTGAGACCTACAAGTCTATAAACTCTAAGTTTATTCTTTATAGAGTAATGTGTAAAGGAGGAGGAAGATGGTGATCCTTTCATCTAATAGTGATCTAGACAAAGAGACAAAGGGACTGACCCATGGGAAAGTAGTGAGATGATTCAAAACCTTGTAATGGAAGTGAGCCTGGGCATATAAGTGATCCAGACTGAATCCTGTGATTTGGTCGTGAGCCTTTATGGATTTTTTAAATCGGTGAATCGATGTTGTGTTCTCCTTGGATGTATCTGAATGAGGGTGAACCAAGTAAAATATTTGATCCTCATTCATTATTTTAATTCTATTTATATATTATTATAGGAAAGGGAGAGATGTATTTCTTTTAATGATGAAACATGATCCAAAGGATAAGTTTTTTTAATCTGTTAAACCATTATTCACCCCCATCTCATATTATTTAACCTAGTTGGGATAACATTAATCAACTATAAATTCATTAAAATAGGCTAAAGAACACTTAAGGTATTAAATGTTCATTTTTTCAATAGAATCATTTTTTAAATACATTATAATAATTTAAAAGATAAATTTCTAAATTTTATAATTTAAATATTAAAACATTAGTTTGATTTTTATATTAACAATTTCAATATAATCTTATAATTATTTCTCTATATTTTTCTCAAATAATTGATTTTTCGGTGAATAGTGAAAAAACAATGATTTTACCGACTCCATCAATCTTATATCTTTAATATAATACATGAATTTTTTTGAAACCATATATAGATTAATATAAATATTTTTAAAATACTATGTAAAATTAAAGAAACTCATTTTTGATGTTTTAAAAATTAAATAATATTTTACTTTAAAAAGAGTTTTCATTCGTAGATATTAATAATAAGTTTTCATCTATTGTCAAAATTATATTTTAAAATATGGATTCTATTTTTTTATAAACATTTTTATATTATTTTTTTTCCATTTCATTTTTGGGAATTAAATTTTTATTACTAAGATCAAATTTAATGATTATGACAATATTGAAAGGGTAATTTTAAGAGAATTTTATAATAATACTATGAAATTTTTATCAGATAAAATGAATTTTATTTTTTGAAATAATTAATTTTATATTATGTTAAAAAAATTTTGATATTTATTTTATCAATAATTTAATTCATATAAAAATTTATGTGATATTGAGGATACTTAATGTTAGAAACAATAATTTTCTACAAAATAGTTTTTCTATATATTAAAAGTTTCAATTTAAATGAAAATTTTTCATTTATTATAAATTGAATTATACTATATAGAGCCATAATTAAGTTTTATAATAATGATATATGGTTATAAGGGTTACCTTATATTTTTAATAAAATATAATCTACTAGGGTGTAAAATAATTTCCAACGTGAAAACTAAAAATGGTAAATTATACAAATCAAGTAGTAAATTGCAAGAAAAATATTTAAAACTTGTAATAAAGTATGTTTTGGGGGATATATTTACCATATGTGTCCCCAATATCTATTATTGATTTATTTGGATCCATTTACCCTTGATTAGTGTCATATAATTATTGAAAATTAATGGGTATTCAAAAAAGTACCATATTCTTCCCTTATAAAAGTTGAACAGTTCCACCCAATAATTACAAAGTTATTACTTTGGATTTAGTTCAAAAAACCTTCCATTTTTTATCCTCCTATAATCCTATATCTTTTTAATAAGTCTCTTATATCCACTACATATCATAAGGCCTCTATTTCCAAGGATATTTCCAAGTGAAATCTCATGTTCTCAATGTGATTATTTCCTACTTCTTAGGTTTTTCTTCATAATATTCCATATAAAATATTCTTCCCTAACACATATATTAAATAAAAATTAGTAATATAATATTATTTGATAATATTAATGTACCAACCATTATTCAATTATTTCCTTCGTTTTATAAAAAATAGTATCAATCATGTGTATGTACAGACTAACACCACCACGAACTAGTGTTTTTTTATTCATCACAACCTCTCATAGTTGGTACAAATTATGGATTTTATAAATTAATATGTTTAATATTTCAAAATTATAATTATTATATTATAATTTATCATATAACTTCATTATATCTCATTCATTTAGTAATGGATTCATAAATAATTCCTACAGTGGACT
Organism: Viscum album; assembly: GCA_963277665.1. NCBI lineage: Eukaryota > Viridiplantae > Streptophyta > Magnoliopsida > Santalales > Viscaceae > Viscum > Viscum album. The sequence goes on along the minus strand of OY728133.1, from coordinate 1,437,772,403 downwards.
AACACCTACAAGAATAATGAATTTATTTTTTCATCGTCACTATATAGAGATGATGTGTATGAAATAATTGATATTCTATAAAATTTATATTAATATTATATAAAAAATTCCTTACTCATAAAGTAATTATAACACACTCTCATTTGGTTCATCTTTTACCACATGTATGAATGATGTTATGTTGTTTAAATAATGAATGGGTAATGAATATTATATTATTGTAATATTAATTAAAAATAATTTAATTAATATGTATTAATTGTTATATATATTTTTTATTAAATTTAAAATATTTATTAATACATCACATTTTCCTCGTTAAACAATTCCTGACTTGTTCATCGTAATTTCCTTTTTCACAAACCATATCCAAGTCTTTTGCCAAATGAAATATGAATTGTATAATAATTTAAAAAATATATTATTATATTTTTAATTATCTATGAGTGAGGATAATTTTGCGAGTAATTATGAATAAAAATTATATTACAAATTAATTAAAAATAACCAAGTTTACTCAAGATTTATATTTAAAATAAAAAACGACTAACTGATATTCATATATAGAATAATTATACATGATGTTCATAAAAGTTTATATATATAAAAATATGGTTCTTAAATATTTGATTATGATAATTATCATTATTATATCAAACATTAGATCATGTTTGATTAAAATGGAATACAATATAAGTGGTTCTTTATCTCAAATTTCATTTCATGAGAAATATTTCATATTGTACAACATGATATCATTACAATGGTGTTATTACTACCTAATTGATGTATTTTAACATGTTCATGAAATTAATTGGGTTTTTATATCCATATAATATTATTTTCCTAAATATATTTCTATTAACAACATAAAAAATATGTGAGGATTCAAATCCCTTCGTTCAGTAATAACCATTCTTCTTGGACTTTTTTCTACCATGGTTGGCTTTCTTACTCCCCTAATATTTTATTTCGATGTAAATAATATTTATATCCTGGTAAAATGGATATTCGAATTCAAATATTCTTCCTCACTAAATTTTATCAACCTTAAAATTATACCGTTGTTGAAAAGAATTTCAATCCTCTGTAATGAGGTTTTCTCTTTTGTGTCCATATTTTCCTTTATAGCAAATATTTTTAATTAAATTTGAAAACCCAAATATAATTTATCTCATATTTCATTAATTTTTTACTTCTTAATGGTTTTTTTTCAATAATTGTATTTACAATTATTAAAAAATTTCTCCATAATTTCAAAATATGATGTTTAATCATAGAATTTTATTTATTCTGATATTTTTTATATCTTTAAAAGAACCTTATATTGAAGTTTTCTTTTAAAAACAAATTTTTCAAGATTCTTCATACCACCTTATTGAGAATAAATTATGAATGTGATATTTAACATATTCTTTTAATAAAATGTTAAAAACATTTTCTAAAAACACTTATATTGTTTTTTATAACATTATTTGTTATTTATAATGGATTTATATCCTTGGAATTATTTTTTAGGAATATCCATCCAAATTTTTTTATTAAATAATTGTTTTGAGTGAATAAATTTTTGGTAAAAACCATTTACATACTTGTGGTCAATTTTCTTGATGCCATTACGAAATTTAACAAAAACCATATTTCATTCAATTGGTTTTAAAGGATATAATGTATGTTTTTTAAATTGGAACAAAAATGTATAGGTGATTTAATGGTGGGGTCTTATATATTCCTCTAATTTAATGGTTATGGATTTATATCCAATAGGATATTGATAGTGAGTGTGTAATGTTTTTTATTTACCCGAAGAAGGGAGGAATTTGTGTTTTTACACAATATGAACCATGTACATTTTTTTATTCACAACATAAATCATATGAATTCATTTTATTCTCAATGTGAAGAATGTAAATTTTGATTCTTCACAATGTTAAAATTTCCATATTCTAATTTTTGTGTCGCAATTATTTGTTATGTTATGTTTGAGGTCTTAATCTATTTCCTTATCATTTTCTTATGATTATTCTCTATGGACAGTGTTTATCATCTCATGATTCAACACTCTTTTACCATGGTATATTTTTGTTTATTTCAGAATACATATCCTTATACAATGATATCTGGAAAAATATTATTGTTTATATATTTCATAATAATAAATTTCTCTAATTCTTATATGTTCTCACATACTTATGATCAAATTCATGATGACATGTTAATAATTCTTCCCATAATAATAATTTTAGATCAACCCTTTTATATGAATCTGTTATGTAGGTTATAAAGATAATTATAACTTGTGGGTTATCTAAAATAATTTTATTATGCATAAATGTTGTCTTTTTTGTAAAATAAATTTCATTGGATCTAGTCCAAAAAAACCTAAACCAAATGGTTCTCAAAAATATTTTATGATTATTATGAGATATAATACTAATTTAGAATTTATGATCCTTCTATTTGGATCATCTCACTTGGTATCAAAGTTAATTTGTAAAGGATTATGATTTCTACACCAAATGTTGAATTATGTCTCATGGATATATTATTGAGTTTCATGCTTTCTGGATATAAAGCAAAAATAGACGGGTAAGTGTAGATAACGTTGTTTTTTAGGGAATAATTTTAAGAGAGGTACTATATTACGGTAATTAGAGTAAAAAATTACGGTCTGACTTATGTAGATAGGATAACATGAATATTGAGTAGGGGAAACCCCATGGTGTTTTAAAGAATAGTGGTTTTTTCCATATTTGATTATTTTTCACTCCATTAACCATTTAGAGTTTATTGAAGGAAAATAAACAACCTTGATAGATTTCAATGGTGTGGATTTAAATATATATATATATATATATATATATATTATAAAAGGATAAAATTTTAAACGTAGTTATTTTCGGAGATGTGAATTTCAAATTTTAATATCTAAAATACAAAATGATAGGGATCAATAAAATATAAAAGAAGGTGAAATGTAATTATATAAAAAGTGTGATGAATTAATTAAAAGGATATGAGATTAATTTAGTTCACCATTAATGGAGATAGAATACTGAGAAAGGTAATGGGAAACATGGTTTTGTTGAATATATGAATTAATAAGATTACATTATTTCTAATTGAATCCATATTGAAGATCATATTTTTTGTAAAATCATTGATATATACAATTTGTAAGATATATGGAGATTGAATAAATTAAAGATAATTCCTATAATGGAATTATTCAATATGGGGAATAATTTCTTCAACCATGGGAAGATTTCTTGGAGGTCAAATACCCAACTCTTATTTTAAGTACTTGATTATATCACTCAATGGGATTGGATGAAATAAAAGGTATTCATTTGGTCATCACATCAACAATTATCATGAAGATTAAAACTGAAGAACTTGGACTATCAATGTATGAAAACTGCTAAGTGACCAATATCTCTATTGATTATTACGTTCTATAATAGTCCATTAAGGAGGATTAGGGTGTTTCCCATGGGAGTTAGTGAGTTCATCTATAAATTTTTACAATCTATAATATTTGTTGAGTACTATATTCAACTAAATATTTTACCATCCAAATTATTGAGTAATATAGTTTGTTTTACACCATTATAATTCATATTGTATAATCGTTTTATTTATACTAGTTTGGGTAAACGATGAAAATTTTAGAATTTGTGGGTTTTTTTATATTTCACTATCCTTTTTATAAATTCATTATATATTGTGATAAATTGGTAAAAACATTTAAAAATTTACATGCCATAGAAGAAAAATATGAAAAAGGATTTTTGAGGCAAAAATGATTGAATTGGGAAACATCATGATTCCCCCCATCTTATGGTGTCCTAGGTACAAACACACATCCTTAATCAAGGAGAAATTAAAGTATAATATCCATCTTGGGTTCAATAATTCGTTGATTAAACATCTAAAATGTATAAATTTTTTTCAAGAAGTATAAAAGAATTACAAATTTTCATGTTATCTATATTTGAGTTTTCCAAAGTTAAAATTTTCAAAAGTGTGACACAAAGACTACCGTACTGTGAATTTTGGTGAATGTTAATTTATAATTCCATGAATCATAAAAGTAATTTGAATTTATTTATTAGAATATTCATGGTTTATAATTTTATATATCTTACATTTATAAAAAAGGATTATATTTCTACTAAGTTAAAATTCATGATATTCATTAAAAATAGAATTCATAAATATACATCATGGATAAATTCAATTAGGAGGTTTGTATGAATACCATATCAATAAATAACCTTCAAATAATGAATAAGGTTAATAAGTATATCACTTATTTAATAGGTGGATCCTCCTGCCTCACTTTTTATGGCCTATAATCTTGTTCCTAACTCTTATTTCTCTCATTTGTTTACGATTTAACTTCCACATTGGATTATATTTTTTATCCTCACATCATCTCTTTCCACGGTTTTCATTATAATTATAAATGATTTTGTATTCATCCAGTATTTTTATCCCTTTTTTCTCTATGTTCTAATGACCTTTCTCTATGATGGATCTTTAATTGGTTTCATCCCTTCATAGTGGCTCCAATCTATATATTCCTAAATCGCATTTTATTATATTACTCTTTGATTTAGGTTTCTTTTATCTTCACCTTTGGCATCCATCATGTTGTGGCCTTATGTTTTATCAATGTTTTAAACTATTTTTTTGACATTGACAACTTATAAAATTATCATAATTCTAAAAATTTCATGATAATCCATTTTTTTTACGATGAATATGATATAGTGGTTTGAGATTATGGTTGTAGTTCAACACAATTAATCTTCCTCATTTTCATATTTACCCTCACTTACTATTTTTACTTATATTGTTATACCAAAACCTTATGTATGATGGTGTTTATGGTGTATTTGGATGTTGTTAGTTAATAAATATTACATTTATGGCACATATCATCCGGTTCAATCAACTACGTCAGCTCTTATTTCATTAGTTATTGAATGTTATGAATTTTCATCTACATCTATTTTGAAGTTATATTTTTTTGATTCAATGATGATGAAGGTTGTTTCAAAATTTTAATTATGGGATCATGTTTGGTGGTTCCATATATTTCTCTTCTCATTGGTTTTCCACCTATAGGTGATGATGTCAATTAAAAAGATTTGGTGTAGGGAGAAAGGTTTATTTTTTTCATTACGTTCTTCTGGTGCGGTGAATATTCACTGTTATTTAGTATTTTTAAATGTATGTATTGAAATTAATGTTTCAATAATGATATGTTTGGGGTGATCATAGACATCATGTTATGTGCTCTTTGGTTATTTTAGGTAATAGTCCTTGATGAGTGCATCACCCTTAGGATCCCTAGTCTAACTGACATGGTTCCCTAGTTTGGGTGAAATCTATATTGTCTTTGACTTTTTTAAATCTGAGATATGAAATTGTAGTTGTTCGTTGTATTTTTATATCTTTTCTTCTAGTAATATGGTTATCATTTCAGTTTATTAGAATTCACACACAACTTAAAGTTGATTTCCAAAAATAAAACCAATTAATTAGTTTGATAGATGTAGTTCCATTACTATTAGATGAATATTACAATGATGTGTTCTAAAAAATGATTATTCTAAATGAGATTAAATATAATAACCTATATCTACACACCCTGATCTAATTCGAAAAAACAAACTCTTTACAAACTACTATTGATTATAATAGAGAAATCCAACATTTATCCTTTATTAATTATTATAACTATAACTAAAATTTAGTCACATTGAAACATATTTATGTTTAGTTATTTAGAACATTAAAAAACCCAACCCATATAATTCTCAACCATTTGAAATTTTTCACATATTACTCATGTTTTCTTATTCTTTATTATCTCTTCCTTATATCCCAAAAAAATTATCCCTACATGATACCATTTTATAAATAATTTATATTACTATTATTCATATCCTGAGGAAATGGAAAAATTATAATGGGTGGTCTCAAATTCTCAATAAGGGAAAGTGTACAATATAATATATTATGAATACGTAAGGAATAAATTATATGGTACAATGAATAATTAATACATATTCAATTTAAAAAACTAAAATAAAATTTATTTGTTGATAATGTTAATTTAAAAACTGATGGAAAAAAATATCTATTTTTTTCTGTGATGGAATGTTTAATTCCATTAATTTAAATCTTTTTATAAAGGCCTCGGACAATAAAGATTCACCTATTAGGTATGAAAGATACCAAATTCACAAATAATAGATATTTCATGCCAACTAGATTGTCTCATGATACATATTGATGCATAAAGATTCCATATAGTTTCAGGCCTTGACCGTCACTTTCACATGTCCAATCCATTACTAATATATTTAATTAAAAAAATATTCACCAGTATTCCTTAAAAATAAATAAATATCTATATTGAATCATGTAATATGTAATGTCAATATTTTCCATGAATATAATAATCCTTCCATAGTAGTGAGTAGTCATATAAAAGGATACAATAGGTTAATATGTTGATAATATTATCTATAGATAATAACTAATCTATTTTTCTTGGTATACACCTACAATAAAATTTCTATAAAATAAGTTGTTTACATTTTATAATGTTTTGGATATAAATAAAAGTCAACATTATAAATTATTTTTAATATATCCATGATAATAAAGAAAATTTACATGAAGAAGATAGTGAATGTGAACATAATGATGAAGAGTGATAGAAAATATAACAAAAAGTATTTGAGATTATTTCTTATGAAAATAACTTGATATAAAACCTTAAAAAATATGAGGTAACATAAGACCTTAAATAATTAAAAACTAAGGATTCAAATTCATGGCGATACTTCAAATAATTATAGGTGAAAATATATTTAAAACAGTATGAATAAGTGTCTAAAATCTATTATAAAATATTCTTAAAAATGATGTTATACACCATTTGTAAAACAATTTTAGAAAGGATTCAAAGATAGTCTAAAACAATTAGCTTAAAACTAATTAAAAAAATAATATTGAAAATAAAATATTCTTATTTAATAAAATTTATAATGTATGATAATAATATATAAAAATAAAGGGAAATATCTTTTTCAAAGCTTTTGAGAAGAAATTATCCCACTATTTTTTGAAATGTTTTAAAAAATTGAAATTCATATATTAATTGGATTATTATTTTAATTATAAAATCATTGAAATTTTTAAATGAAACATTATGATGACTAATGTATATGATGACCAGAAATTTTGGTGAAGTGATAACCATTAAAAAAAATTAACTCTTTTGTGAGGATCATCAAAAATGTACTATAATGAAAATAGTGAAGAAAATAATTTTGAAAATGTATTGGATGAAAAATTTAACATTATTTGAAATTTATGAATCATTTAATAATATAATATAATATTTTTGGGTAGTATTTAATAATATGGATATGGGGAAAAATATTTCTGACCAAAAATTGTAAAATAAGGTCATTTCCCCTTAAAAATGTTCTTCCATTGTTTTTGAGTTCCAAAGAGGGTTAAATTAAAATAAATACTTCAAAATCCTTGAAATAACTATATGATAAAAAATATGTGTGGTTTAATAGAAGAAGATTATATATTTCACCTAATGGAAATCTAAACATAATCAACCTCTAATAGAAATTTTATTAACAAATAAACCCTTCCCAATGGTTCCCTCTTAGTGTGATGCATTCCAAATTATTTTATTATAAATTTATAATTATTATTAATAAATATCAAATTGATATATAAATATATATATAATTCTTTTTATCACTTATTTATTACATATTTTTATCAATTTACTCATAATTCAATGTTATATTATGTTTCTTTTATTTTAACTATTATGTGTCTCATTCATGTTTTGATTAAGTGATTTCAGTAAATACACCATGGTCATTATTTCATCACAATATGAATTTTAATAAAGTAATATATTTATATTTATATTTATATTTATTTATTTATATATGTCATATTTTTATAATAAATATAATTTTATATCTATCTAGTTAAACCAGTTATTAAAAATGGAATGTGTCATTCATGGAGGTGATAATATTCACATATTCATGGGTTACATTTTGATTTTTCAATGTATGGAATGAAAAGAAGGTAGATAAAAATTTATCTTTATAGAAACATATATATTTAATAAATTTATTATGTATTCATTAGTTATATCAATATAACGATTCATTTGTGGCCATGATGGAAAATTAATTACATAACTTCATGGAGGTGCTAGTTCGCACGTACAAATGGGGGGTGTCACGAAACAACTCGGTTACCATGGTAACCTGATAACCGAGCCAGACCATACATGACTTGAAGGGCGTTCCCAATCCTCATGGGTTGGTGACTACACCTGGTATCATACAACATGTAAGTGGGAATGAAATTTACAAAAACCGAGGGATTATAAGATATAAGATATTATGCATAATAAATGGAAGCTCTAATGGGATTAAATTACCAGAATACAACAAAGAATAAAAATCCCAAAGTATTAAAACTCATGTATTAAACATGAAAATATCCCCAAGGTACCTAAGGACACAACTCAGCTATTCTAAAGCTCAACGGCTGGATCCACCTCCAAGCGATCCTTTCCCTTTGCTCGAACATGGAAGAAGAAAATATACAAAAAAATGAAGTAAAAGTTAGGGTGTGAGAATAATACTAGTAAGATACCACCAAATATTCCATTCATATTCCAAATATATATTCTCTAAATAAATGATTTCAATTTTCAAAATAAATAGTTTTGGAAATTCCAAAACATATTTAAACAAAACCTGATATACAGTTTCAAAATGATTGAATGCACTTTTAAAGAAAAATATTTACATTAAAAGAGATGGAATATTTATAAAATAATTTCTTAATAAAATGGATATATAAAACAGTTTATGTAAATATACAAATGCAATGTAAATCGGTTTTACAATGTATGCATACATTTATATCTCATATATAAACAAACAAGGGAGCAACATGGTTATTTTCCAAAAGGTATGATAGTATTAATTAGATATAGGATTCCCCGCTCTCTAAGTGATCTCAGAAAAATGATTATACTCACGTCCCCTTGACAGTGGCTAGAGGAAACTCATTACCCTACCATCATAGATGTGATCCACTATAGGTATGTTTTAGAATCCTGTAATAATATAGAGTGTATCCAATTAACTCAACAACTATCTAAGGCATTCATGGTTTCCTATATGATGGGTGAATTATTTTAAGAATGGATAAAATAAAATAAACCCCATTATTTAATTTTAAAAATTCATATTTCATTCCATTTAAAACCATAATGTGTTTTAATCAAGAACATGCCCTTTCCAGAAGACAAAATCACTGGGTTTCTATAAAATAATTTTAATCCATTTCCATGAGTTTCAAATCCTTTCAAATCCAATTCCTTCTTTTTCAAAATCCACTTCCACAATTAAATTCAGAAATATAATTGAAAAAAATTCAATCAAATCAATAATTTAAATTCAATAATTTTAATTCAATAATTTTAATTGGCCATTTTCTATAAACACACCTCAATTTAATGGAATTCATGGGTTTCTTAATTTTCAATGCAAAAACTGTTCTAAATCTACTAGTTCACTAGAATGAGGTTTTATTGAATTAATTGAATGAAAAAATTTTAATTTTAATTTTAATCAATAATTGAAATAAACCATGAAATATAGGATAATTAATTTTTCTAATAAGGGAGGAAGCACCGTCCTCTTCCCAAAACTCAACACTTGCAACGACACTCGTCAACGAGAATGTGGGGGTAGAATACCTTGAAACTCATCTGTGAAGAAATATCCAACACCAAAGAGAATAGATCCATCAATTCCATGATGATCTGTTGAAAGCCCAAGAGAATATAAATAGAGAAACTAAAAGAACTTGGGGGAACACTTACTCATGAATTACACCACAAGTGAAACGACAATCGAATTCCAATGGAATGGATATGGAAGGGTTGGAAACATTGAAGATCACCTCTGAATGCCTTTTTTGAGGGAAAAGGAACCAGAGAGGATCCAAAAAAAATTAACCATCCTTACTAAATGTTTTTAAATACACTAACAGGGTGTTACATGACATGTAATCCCAATACACATTGTGAAATCTTTAATTTTTGTAACCACTGAAAAAAGATTCACCTTGACATTAATTATGACACTCTAAATTCATAAATTATCATTAAATTCTTCACAATCTGAAATAAATAATCATTATGTGTACTACTAATAGGTTAAATTAATTCATGTATTTTACTATTACTATTACACGACGTGTAATCTTGTAACACGGTGTGTAACCCTCTAAAAGTATGCATGAAAAGTCAATTTGAAGGTGGAAATCTAAAAAATCTCTAACTTCATCATTATAGGTATCCTCCCAATTCAAACTCCTCTATACCCCATTGAGTAAAAAAGGAAAAATAAGATATGTTTCAAGTTATTCCTATCATAATAGTAACGGGATGTTACATCCACCCCACCATAAGAACATTATATCCCCATTAATACTACGAAGAGGCATTCGTGACAAAAAAGATTATGCCAATTACCTTTCATTAGTATCTTTCTCTTCCATGCCTTGTGATTATCAGAACCATGCTTCCATAACACACAATCAAAATGTATTCCCCCCCCACACACACACAAAGTACCTTGGTCTTAGAGTCAACTATCCTGATTGGACGCTCATGAAACGATAAATGAACCATAATCTCAAGATCACTCCTTCTTGAAACATGAGATGGATTTTATAGATACTTTTTTATATGTGATACATGGAACATTTTAAGTGTCATATTCAGCTGTTGTGGTAGTGATAAATGGTAAGAAACATTCCACACCTAATCAATAACCTCAAAAGGTCCCACAAAATTAGGAAAAATATTCCCTTGCCTCCCAATCCATTGATGACCCAACCAGGGAGAAACATTCAAGAACACCTGGTCACCAACTAAAAATTCCAATGTTCTATATTTTTTATTAGTGAAAGACTTATGTCGGTGTTGTGATATCAAAATTATATAATGAATCAACTAAATCTTAGTTGTCGTATGAGGTACTAATCTTGGTCCAACTAAGGAACTTCCACCAACCACTGACCAACACAATTGAGATTTATAAGGCATGGCAGTCAAGGCCTTAAAATAATCTATCCTAATCATAGACTGGTAAATTTTTTAATAATATAACTCATCCATACCCACATGATCATCCCAATCCCTATATAAGTCAAGAACACAAGAGCGAAGTATATCCTTAAGAATATGTATAGATCTATCTTTCTGGCTATCCTACTATGGATGAAAGGCCTTTCTCAAACAAACCTGATATCCCAGTGCCTTATGAAGGCCTCTTGAAAAGAGAGAAGTAAACTGAAGATCCCTATCAGAGACTATAGAATATAGATACCTAAGAAAATGAATAATCTCTTTCACATAGAGAATCCCCAGCATTTCAACTTTGGTTGTATCATGAATGAGTAATAAGTGAGCCAACTTGTTCAGTTTATTGATCAAATCCCATATTGCATTATTCATTATATGGCTAAGAGGAAACCAATCCACAAATTCTATAGACATTTAATGTAGAGACCCAAATCTTGACTTAAATAGATATTACATTAGTTTTGCAGAATACTTAATACATAACAAAAATAGACACACAAGGACCGTAATAGTTTAGTGTCTTCGGAAACATGGAACGTAATCTTCTAATCGTGGTGAAAGATCTTCAACATCCCCCAATAAAGATCATCCCTTTTTTCTTACCTAAAACCTTTCTTTATATCCTTGGGAAAAGAAAACATAAAAGGGGTGAGCTCAAATTCCCAGTAAGGGTAAACATAGAGAACATAAAACAATCCATAAACATTTGAATGCAAAAACTTGAACATAAAATCTAAACATCAAAATCATGAGCAAAGACATGAATCTTGAAAGTACATAAGGAATATATCATAAGGTAACATCAATCATGATAAAATATCATGGGAATAAAGCATGTAATTTTGGCAAACATTAAGCACATGATATGATTTCCATAGTAGCCAAGACATTGCTACCAAGACCATCTTAGTGGACAATGTCCCTTTCTGAATCGAGTTCACTCCTCGTTCCAATCCTATATTACTGAACCGGTTTAACTTGTCATTCCAGCCATGTCTATCTCATGAGATATAAATCTTTACCCAATGCATTGGAGGGAGATATAGTTCCCACCCATCTCATAATGAAATCATTCTTACTTGTGCCACAAAATAAACATACATTCTTCATAATAACCCAATGAATAAAATGGGTTTCATAAACATCATCCCATCATCACGTAATCCATATAAAAGAAATGGATATCATTTCATAATAAGAAAAATGAAACCATGTAAATCATATATACATGATACATGAAACATAAACATATGAAATAATGTCATTTTAGATGGAAAATGGTTTCGATAAAACACTTGAAATGAATCTCCGAGGAAAATATCCTTTCTTCTTCAAAAACCAATTTCTTTTCCAAAATGTCATGCAATTTTAAAAGATAGAGATTTTTTTTTGAAAATAGTCATGAAATATTTTGGACGATGCTTCATGAAAATAAGTATTTATAAAACCATAAAAATCCTTTCATTCTGTATAAGTTAAAAAACATTCTTCTCGTACTTTTACTGGAAAAGTCAAAAAGGGCCTCATAAAATAAAGATTACTTCCATACGATGTGGTAAAAGTAAATTTTTTAAAAAAGACTTTAAACATACATAAAAAACACTTTTAGAAAACATGTACATGGATGATAACAATAACCCCAGTAAATACTTACGTATAAGCAATCTTGGATAAAAATGAGATTTGAAAAATTATCCCGTACATTAGGTCTAATATGCTTCGTACGTATCCGAACCTCCTATATAATGATTTAAATAATGTAATTGACTTATTATAGAATCATATTCATTGTTATGATATCATATATGGTTCACTTATACCTTTATATTACCCGTTCTTTTGTAAATTCCATGTTAAAGAGTGTTTTGGGTAAAATCGTTTCATTTGTCGTCTGTGTTTTGACTTGTAATTATTCATATTATTAATTAGATCATGATATATTAATTCCAGAATATAAATCATTTTTTATATATAATATATATTTATAATATTCATATATATAATAGATTGATAAATGGAAAGAAATACACTGTTCATGGAGACGGTAGGTCGTATGTACGCATGAACGTTGTTTTCGTTTACTCATTGAATTGAATGTAATTAATTGGATGACATAAATATATATATATATACATAAATACAGAATCATTATTATGTCATATATTTAATTATTACTTATTATATATACTTTATAATCATTCATAAATGGTTAATCATTGAGAATGAATCTCACCGCGTCGTGGAGACGGAATTCCGTACTTACGCACGAGTGATGATATCGTTCTCATGATCGTGGAATTTTATTGGAGTGTATTTGTACTATTACAGAATAAATATCAATTTAAAATAATCATATATAGTTATTACTTACACCATTATAACCATCCAAGTAAGGTGATGGTGGAAAATAGATTACACCACGGCGTGGAGACGGTATTCCGTACGTACACACGCGCGGTGATTTCATTTTCTGTAGGATAGATAGAAGGTGAAATAGGGTTGTTTCATACTTATAATAACATATCAGTATATGAGTGATACTGATGTTATTACTTCATAATGAAAAAACCTAAGAAGAAGAATTGGAAGAATAAATAAAGTACAATGAATCGGTAACGGACATTACCTCTTCTTTGAAGCGCCTCTTTGAGACCTCCTCTTAGGGCACTAAAATTGTACTTTGAAGAAGACAAGGACCTCTATAATGTTTCTAGGTAATTGTAGAAGTGAATTTTTCAGGGGTTTTCCGAGCTTGAAGGCTCAAAGTGGTGTGAGGAAGAGAGGGAGGAGGTTCCCTTTTATAAGGGAGGAGAGAGGCACCTTTGGAATAAAAAAAAATATTATTTTATTATAAAGTCATATTCAGTTTTTAATATCTCAAAATTGATAAATTTATAAGCTAAGGTGGGGACGGGTTGAAATCCTCTCATACAATATAATTTAGACAAGTTTAGGTCATTATATTAACCTTATCATTTAGGTTTATCTCTAAGTTAATTAGATTGACATTTACAATGTCACTTTGTATTTTTACATTAAATAGTTAATAAACATATCAATATACATCCAAGAGACACCCAAAAAGTCCATTAATGATATACCTATCATGATATAAGTATCTTGGCCGAACCTTAGATTTTTAGGAAAATAATAACAATTAATAATATAATATTTGTTTTAAAAACTAGTTTATGTCAATTTTGACACTATTTGGTAATTGATTTTTTTGAAAATCATAACAGAATGATTAGTTCTAAAAAAGTTAATTACATCAATAATACCATGTCATATTAACCTATAAAATTATTTTAATTCAAAAAAAGTCTCAAATTACATTTATTTGGGTATTTATATCATCAATTAGGTCAATATTTCATTAATAAGATAATTACTTCATCATCATTGTGTCATAAAAAAATTAAATTATTTTAAGTCTAAAAATTAAAAATAAAATACAATTATGTAGGAAATATTTTTACCTTTCTAATTAATATTTATAGTCGAATTTAACTTATTTATAACCCTATATTAAAAATTATTTAGTTATTAAACTTTGATTTTAACTATTTTAACCCTTCTATAAATAAATTATTAATAAATTTCCTAATCTAATACATGTGGGCCTAAATGGTCATATTTTATTCCTAAGGTTGTTTTGGGTCGAATTACACTTATCCAATAGAATTAGGACATGTGTTAGGGTAATAATAATAACACTTTTACCCTTAATTATCCTATATACTTTTAACCGTGGTAAAAAAAGTAAAAAGTTACTATTCACCAAAAATAATTTTCATCTCATTAAACCACATTTTAGTCCTTGATATTAACTGTGTCTATTAGATTTTCTAAATTCCACTCAGAGAAGCGGTAAAATTATGTTTTATGAAAAAATCTGTTTTTTAACTACCGCTTAGTGGTTTCACTATTCATCAAAAATTGAAAGATTCCAGAAAAATACCAAAAATTAGGCCTAAGCTATATTTTATATTTTGAATTCAAAAATGATGTATATTTTACCAAATTTAAAACATATCAGTTACATTAACTAATTTAAAAATTAATTCCTGTCGTCAAAACAAATAGCGTGTTTTTAAGAGATAATAACTATCAAAAGATTGAAACTTGTTTATGTCTGGTTTAAATGTGAAATTACATCCAATGACCAAAATTGTATTAAATTGTAAAAATATATTCTAAAAATACTTTAAAACCACTAAAATTTATAATTTATCACTATTAATTATTTCTATTAAAAAATTTTTTAATTAAAATTTAGTAATTTTCACTATTCATTAGAATATGAAAGTTATCCGAAAAGTACCAAAATTTCACCCTAAGATAATTTAGATATTCAGAATCCAAAAATGAATTCCATTTTGAAAGATAAAATTTATCAAATTTCAAAAAGTGGTTATTAATATTCATAACGGCTAGTTCATAATAATATTATACTAATATCTCTTTTAGTGAAACTCGGTATTGTGTACTACACACGCTATCGAGGAAGGTCTTTATTGCGTGTAATGAAAGCCAAGTCAGGGATGCATGTTGTGCAAGATCCTTTTGGGGTAGCGTACATCACAAGAAATTAATGAAATTAAAAATAATATTTTTCATAAAATTTCGGGGTGTTACATTCTACCCCCCTTAAAATGAATTTTTCCCTCGAAATTCGTCGGGGTTATAAATGGTTTAATACAAAAAAAATTCATTAATAGACACCCACATTATAAAAAGGAATACCAAAACGTAATTTCAAAAACTAAAGTATGGAATGTAACGATTACCCAAAGAAACTCAACACTGGGTTTCCATATAGGAGAACATAGGTGAAAATATGGATATGGAGAAAAATCTAACCATAAAGTTCTGATAGAGAGTGGTAGAGAACATGGATATGAAAAATCCATAAATCACAAAGCCATATATTTTTTATGATCTATGGTACAATCTGATTCATCTGATATAAGGGCACTAGGAAAAAAAATTTGGTTTTGAAGATCATTTCCCTAATGTTGATGAAATTGGAATTAGATGAAATACTTTCATGATTTTGGTACAATCTCACCGTTGGTCGTTCTTTGGAAAATTTCCACTTCATCTCTTAAAGAAATGAAGTTGAATTTGTTATTCGTAAAATGTTAACAGATCATGTGATAGAATGATGGGTCATTCCATCTGTTTCAAACAAAAGGTTAGCAAAAGTTATCAAATATACATAAGTCCATCTATGGTGAGGTTAATCATATATGATTCCAAAAATGAACATATACTTCATATATCATACCTCTTAATATAAATAAACTAGTTTCTACTAAACAGGGACTTCATGTAGTCCAGTGGTAGGTGATAAAGGCCAGTCGCACTTCGGTTGTGGGTTTGATTCCCACAGCCTTGTCCAACGTGATGGGCTGTCGTCTGTCCTATAGGTTGTTCTTTTTCTAAAACTAAATTACTCTATCATCCCATCAATAATATCGAGAATAGTTCTATCCTTAAACAATACTAACTTATGTCCAACATAATCCATTCCAATCTTTATCTAAAATACTTTGGTCCAAGATCATAGTATAAAGAAAACGATTACTTGAAATGTCATCAATCAACCATCATTTATCCCAAATATATCTTGTTGGTCACATTCCAATTAGGTGAATACCTTAATCATGTATTCTCTTGAAAAATGAATACCCATTAAACCTTATTGAAAACATAGGTGTTGTCAAAAGTTAACTCCTTCCACATTCCAAAATCCAAAAATTCTACATACACAAACCATGATATAATCGTCTCCTTATATCAGTCACGAGATCATGAATACTATCAAACATTTAATTTTCTCTTTATCCATTCATTATGCGCATATCATCTACTTTACAAAAATATCTGAATAACCTTTCATGGTTACTGGTACCATTCATCTTACACTTTCAAAACTTAAGCAAAGACAACAGTGTAACAATCCTTAGATGTCTCTTTATTCCATAGTACCTTGAGATTACTTATACAACATTACACTTGATAAACAAGTAATCATTCTGCTACCTTCTTAAACCATTGACCGAGCTTCAACAATTATTTCATCTCACATATCATTTGTAGTCTCTTCATCATCATCAATATAAATACTACCCATACAACCATATTGATTCTCTTCATGAGACTTTCCCTTAGGGCATTGGTTTGCATAATTCTAGTACATTCCACATTTAAAACATTTAACCATTGTTTATGTCATAGCAATACCATTATCCTCATCCATGGTGTTAACTGAACCTTTTCCTTTGCACTTACTGGCTTTGGGTCCTTTTTTTCCACACCTAAAGCATCTTCCAGATCCTTTGAAACATTTCATTGATGCCTCTTCCCACATGATTTACATAGGGGAAATTGAACATTCTTTTCTCTATGATCATCATGAAACTCCATCTTTCTCTCATTAGCCGACTCAGTAAACATACCAAATTTGATTTTATTGATCATATTATGAGATTTATGATTCGGCATAATAATGATGTTTGGACTTCCAAATCCCATTTCATTTGGTTTCTCCAGAAAAATATCACTCCATTGTCCATCATATCCTCCATTATCATGAATCATCTTGTTTCCAGCCATTTTCTAAAACCCAAAAAGAATAGTGTGAGAGGAAAAAATCATAATAAATGGGGAGTAACTTCAATATCTAACATCTTAGGTTTAATCTAATATCATTACTATAATTGTAGGACTATAACCTACACTTATACTTAACTATAGGGACAATCCTAGAGATACCTTAGAAATATCTATAGGGATCTCACTATAGTTTTCGCATCCTAGTTTCCAAATTTTGACTAAACCTTTCCTATGATACCAATTGTAGAGACCTGAAGCTTGACGTACATAGATATTACATTACTTTTTTGGAATACTTAATACATAACAAAAACAGACACACAAGGACCGTAATAGTTTAGTGTCTTTGGAAACGTGGAACATAATATTCTAATCATGGTGAAAGATCTTCAACATCTACCAATAAAGATCTTCCCTTTATTTCTTACATAAAACCTTTCTTTATATCCTGGGGAAAATGAAACATAAAAGGGGTGAGATCAAATGCCCAGTTAGGGTAAACATAGATAACATAAAACAATCCATAAACATTTTAATGCAAAAACTTGAATATAAAATCTAAACATAAAAATCTAGTGCAAAGACATGAATCTTGAAAGTACGTAAGTCATATACCATAAGGGAACATAAATCATGATAAAATAACAAGGGAATAAAATATGTAATTGTGGAAAACATTAAGCACATGATATGATTTTCATAGTAGCCAAGGCATTGCTATCAAGACCATCTTAGTAGACAAAGTCCTTTTCTGAATCGAGTTCACTCCTCGTTCCAGTCCTGTATTACTGAACCGGTTTAACATGTCGTTCCAGCCATGTCTATCTCATGAGATATAAATCTTTACCCAATGCATTGGAGGGAGATATAGGTCCCACCCACCTCATAATGAAATAATTATTACTTTTGCCACAAAATAAACATACATTCTTCATAATAACCCAATGAATAAAATGGGTTTCATAAACATCATCCCATTATCACATAATCCATATAAAATAAATGGATATCATTTCATAATAAGAAAATTGAAACCATTAAAATCATATAGACATGATACTTGAAACATATACTTATGAAATAATTTCATTTTAGATAGAAAATGGTTTTGATAGAACACTTGAAATGAATCTTTGAGGAAAATGTCCTTTCTTCTTCAGAAACCAATTTCTTTTCCCAAAACATCATGGAATTTTAAAAGAAAGCGATTTTCTTAAAACATTCATTTAATCTATTGGAGGAAGCTTCATGAAAATAAGTCTTTATAAAACCATAAAAATCCTTTCATGCCGTATAAGTTAAAAAACATTCTTCTCGTACTTTTACTGGAAAAGTCAAAAAGTACCTCGTAAAAGAAAGATTCCTTTGATATGATGTGGTAAAAGTCAAAATGGGTAAAAAGGACTTTAAACATAAATAAAAACACTTTTAGAAAACATTTACATGGATGATAACGACAACCCCAGTAAATACTTATGTATAAGCAATCTCGGATAAAAATGAGATTTGAAAAATTATCCCTTGCCTTAGGCTTGATATGCTTCGTACGTATCCGAACATCTTGTATAATGATTTAAATAATGTCATTTAATTATTACAGATTCATATTCATTGTTATGATATCATATATGGTTCACTTATAACTTTATATTACCCGTTCTTTTGTAAATTCCATGTTAAAGAGCATTTTGGGTAAAATCGTTTCATTTGTTTCCCGTGTTTTGACTTGTAATTATTCATATGATTACATAGATCATGATAACGTAATTCTAGAATATAAAACATGATTTATATATATTATATATTCAGAATATACATATATATAATACATCGATAAATGGAAAGAAATACACCGTTCGTGGAGACGGTAGGCCGTACGTGCGCATGAACGTTGTTTTCGTTTCCTCATTGAATTGAATGGAATTAATTGGATGGAATACATACATATATATATATATAGTATCATTATTATTTCATATATTTCATGATTACTTATTATATATACTTTATAATCATTCATGAATGGATAATTATTGAGAATGAATCTCATCGCGTCGTGGAGACGGTATTCTATACGTACACACGAGCGATGATATCGTTACCATGATTGTGGAATTTTATTGGAGTGTATGTGTACTATTACAGAATAAATATCACTTTACAATAATTATATATAGTTATTATTTACACCATTATACCCATCCATGTAAGGTGGTGGTGGAAAATAGATTACACCGCGGCGTGGAGACGGTATTTCGTACGTACGCGCGCGCAATGATTTCATTTTCCATAGGATGGATAGAAGGTGAAATAGGGTTGTTTCATACATATAATAAAAAATCAGTATATTATTGTTACTGATGTTATTACTTCATAATGAAACAACCTAAGCAGAATAATTGGAAGAATAAATAAATTTGAAAGAATCGGTAACGGACATTACCTCTTCTTTAAAGCTCCTCTTTGAGACCTCCTATTAGGGAACTAAATTTGTCTTTGAAGAAGACCAGGACCTCTAGGATGTTTCAAGGGAAGTGTAGAATAGAGTTTTGTAGGGTTTGGCCGAGCATGAAGGCTCAAAGTAGTGTGAGGAAGAGAGGGATGAGGTGCACTTTTAAAATGGAGGAGAGGGGCACCTTTGGAATAACAAAAAAATATTATTTTATTATAAAGTCATATTCGGTTTTTAATAGCTCCAAATTGATATATTTATAAGCTAAGGTGGGTATGGGTCGAAATCCTCTCATCCATTATAATGTAGACATTTTTAGGTCATTATATTAACCTTATCTTTTAGTTTTAACTCTTAGTTTATTAGATTGACATTTACCATGTCACTTTGTATTTTTATAATAAATAGTTAATAAACATACCTAATACATCCAATCGACCCCCAAGTGGTTCATTAATGATACACCTATCATTATATAAGTATCTTGGCCGAACCATAGATTTTTAGGAATATAATAACAATTAATAATATAATTTGTGTCTTACAAACTATTTTATGTCAATTTTGACACTATTTGGTAATTTATTTTCCTAAAAATAATAAAAGAATGATTAGTTCGAAAAAAGTTAATTAAATAAATAATAACATGTCATATTAACATATAAAATTATTTTAATTCATAAAAAGTCTAAAATTACAATTATTTGGGTATTTATAACATCAATTATGTCAATATTTCATTAATAAGATCATTACTACATCATCATTGTGTCATAAATAAATTAAATTATTTTATGTCTAAAAATTACAAATAAAATACCATTATATAGGAAATCGTTTTATCTTTCTAATAAAAATTTATAGTCGAATTTATCTTATGTATAACATTATATTAAAATTGATTTATTTATTAAACATCGATTTTAACTATTTTATCCCTTTTTAAATAAATTAATAATAAATGTCCTAATCTAATCCAAGTGGGCCTAAATGGTAATATTTTATTCCTAAGGTTGTTTTTGGTCGAGTTACACTCATCCAATAGAATTAGGACATGTGTTAGGGTAATAATAATAACACTTTTACCCTTAATTATCCTATTTACTTTTAACCGTGGTAAAAAAGTAAAAAGTTATTATTCAAAAAAAAATATTTTCATCTCATTGAACCACATATTAGTCCTTGATATTAACCATGTCTCTCGGATTTTTGAAATTCCACTCACAGAAGTGGTAAAATTAAGTTTTATGAAAAATTCAGTTTTTTAACTACCACTTAGTGGTTTCACTATTCATCAAAAAATGAAAGTTTCCAGAAAAATACCAAAAATTAGGCCCAAGCTATATTTGATATTATGAATTTAAAAATGATATATATTATACCAAATTCAAAACATATCAGTTACATTAACTGATTTGAAAATTAATTCCCGTCGTCAAAACAAATAACGTGTTTTTAAGAGATAATAACTATCAAAAGATTGACAGTTGTTTATGTCTGGTTTAAATGTGAAATTACATCCAATGACCAACATTTTAATAAATTGTAAAAATATATTCTAAATATACTTTAAAACCACTCAAATTAATAATTTATCACTATTAAGTATTTCAATTAAAAAATTTGTTTTTAATTAAAATTTTGTAATTTTCACTATTCATCATAATATGAAAGTTATCCGAAAAGTACCAAAATTTCACCCTAAGCTAATTTCGATATTCCGAATATAAAATTGAAGTCAATTTTGAAAGATAAAATTTATAAAATTTCAAAAAGTGGGTATTACTATTCATAACAGCAAGTTCATAATAATATTATAATAATATCTCGTTTAGTGAAACTCGGTATTGTGTACTACACACGCTATCGAGGAAAGTCTTTATTGCATGTAATGCAAGCCAAGTCAGGGATGCATGTTGTGAAAGATCCTTTTGGTGTAGCGTACAACACTAGACATTAATGAAATTACAAAGAATATTTTTCATAAAATCTCGGGGTGTTACATTTAATCCCACTTTCAAGTGGGGACTGGAAGTTGTTAAAGAAATCCCAAAGGTTTCTAGTGCTCATCTTTCACCTGTTAGAACATATATCAATGAGATACAAACTCAGCAATGCCCCATCTCATACCTGGACACTATAATTACTGCCTCATGTCATAGAACATATTATTAATTCATGGGTGCACTTCCCACTGAGAAATATGGAAATCCCATATCGCATCCTTCCTTTCCCCTAACGATACAATATAATGGTTTCAAAAACATAGACCCTCCTCTTTAGAGAACGACCATTGGGAAACTATATCCCGACCATAAAAAGAGTATATAATACTAAAGGATTCATCACCAAGCTATTAATCCTAAAAAATAATCTTGATAAGAGAAAATGATAACTGAATTCTAGGAAAATAAACATCATCCCATTTCTCTAGGACTCTGATAGGAAACTTTGCAAATAGAGTCATCAAATTCCACTGTTCCAAAAATTTGTTCAATACTTGGGTTGAATGTTTCAAACATAATGCATATGAAATTAAATTATC
Source organism: Viscum album (assembly GCA_963277665.1). Lineage (NCBI taxonomy): Eukaryota > Viridiplantae > Streptophyta > Magnoliopsida > Santalales > Viscaceae > Viscum > Viscum album. The sequence goes on along the minus strand of OY728133.1, from coordinate 1,437,749,552 downwards.
TTTCTTCTATATATAGTTTATTTCAATGTTGATAGACTATAGGTACTCAACTCAATGCCTTTGGTAAAGAATAAAATCTTTTTGAGAGAAGATATAACTAGATATATTATGGTCTGAAAACCTGAAAAACCTTTTTATTGTAATGTTAATTTCACCAACTCTTAAGTTTGGGCATTATAATTATAATTTCAACAACATGTATATGGTAATTATTCTCATTTATCCTCAGATCATGAGATCCATAATCAACTACATTGTCCCCCTACATAAGAACATAACCCAAGCCTGAACCTAATGCATCACAAAAGACCACATAGCCTTTCTCGACCTCTATAAGTGTCAACACTGGTGCAGTTTTCAAAATACATTTAATCTCAACAAAGGAACTCTGATATTTATCATACCAAACAACTTCACCCCTTTTCGAGTTAAGGAAGTCATCGAATAATCCAACTTTGAGAAGTTATTCATGAAAGTAGATTAATATAAATCTAAGCCCATGAGACTCCAGATTTTGAAAGCATTTTATTGTGGTTCCTAGGTCATGAAATCCTTCACTATCTCAAGATCAACTGATATACCCTATTCAAACATGATGTGTCCCAGTGTAGAGTCCCATGTTATTGAACCGGGTTTAAATACGAATGTTTTTGAATTTTTTTTGTTTATCAACTAGTCTCTTTTTTTAAACTATTCTTGGGAATTTTATTCTGAGTGTTAGAACACCTAAAGGTATCATTTTTAGACTTCTGTAATTAAATGATAATTTTCGCATGTGTCCCAATGAGTCTTTGGAACACCTATTTCGAAACAGACCACATTAATGGATCTTCATAGGCTACGCACGGTTGCGTTCCAACCCGTTCAGTTTTCCTTGTTTAATAAATTATTCAATTTAATTAAATAATATTATATAAGAGTTTGTAATTAATTAAAATAATTTTTTAATAAAAATAATAATTATTAATTTATTTTTATTATTATTGTGGTTGTTTCATTGAATGAATGTTAAGAATTAATTAAATGATGATTGAATAAATTAATATTCATTATGGGTTTATCGAAGAACCATTTTATTTAAATAAAGTGTTTCAGAATAATTAAAGTACAGTTTATAATAAAATGAACAAATGTGATAATAATAATAATGTTATTATTATTATTATGGTGCTATAAATTATTTTTATGCGTTGATATTTTTATTTCATGTTAAAAGAGTTTATTATTTATGATAATTTAATGATGCTTTTGAGCTTCTTAGAGAAAAATTTAATAAAATGAGGACTTTCATGTTTAATGAAGAATTGTTATTAAATAGAGGTTTTGGGTTTATCAAAAGTATTAAAAATAATAATAATGAGATTATAATTATTTTAGTTATATGAATGTAAGGATTATTATTATTATGGAAATTAAATTAGGTGTTATGGGTTAGAGTTTTTATCATATTAATGATATTTTAATAAATTAAAAGTCTCTTAATTATTTATGAAATTTTTAGTATGTTAATAATGAAGGAAGAAGAATATTTAATAAAATGGGGTGTAACATAAATGCTAAACGATTTTAATTGGATGATTAATGACGTATAATGTTGATGTGAATTTAATGAGGCTTTTGGGTATCTCAAAGAAATGTCTAAATAAATATGGAGCTTCATAGTTAATAAATAAGTGTTTCTATCTAATAAGAGGTATTGGGTTTTATATAAGTTTTAAAAATAATAAAAATTATAATGAAATTATTATTATTAAATTTTTATGATTGGTTGTTATATTTGTTATGAATAATAATAATAAGAGATTTTTTTGCGGTTTCATTTAATTAAATTAAAGTTCAATAAGAATTTAATTAATCGATACGAAGCAGGCGAATTTATTTAATTAATTTGTGTTGAGATAATTAATTAAATAATGATGAGTTGAGCATTATCGAAGAAGGGTAATTTTAAAAGGTAATATTAAATAAAGAATAAATTTGGAGTTGGGTTTAATTTAATTAAACCATTTTAAATACAGATATCGGATTGTGCACAGGTAATCAAATAGTGTGGGTCAGCTTTACGGTTATCTTATATTTAAAATGATTTTTTATTTTATTTTAAATAAAAGAAATATATAATAATTATAATAAGGATATTATTATTATTAATGAATTAATTTAATTGGATGGGTAATGGGGGTTTTCCGAATTAATTTTGAAACATTTATTTAAATGTTTGTTAATGAAGTAACATTATATTAAATGAGAATAATAAATTTTGTTATTATTATATTAAGAAATTAGTTTATCATAGTCCTAACTTATAATTGGGGGATAGAACATGAGGGAGGCGCACCACCATATTGGAGGAACAACAAAAATCCACCAGGCCCCTCCTTTGAGGTGCACTACACCCCCCTCACTGGCTCCTCTTCACGCGATCGAATCCTCCTGGTGTATTCTCAAAAATTGGTTGCCTCAGTGAGGTGAGTCAATATACATTTGTTTTTTTTTCACATCGTCCTATTGGTTCCTCCCTCTCCATGTTTCCTCGACCAAAATTTTATGGTTCATGTTTTATTGGGACTCCTTGTTTCTTCGGTTCTAGGGTTGTGCAAGGGGCTCCTATAGACCCTTTGGACCGTATACTGGAATCTTCCAACAAAGGAGAGGAAGATGAGTTTGTTTTCTCTTTTCAATCATGTTTCGGGTAAGGTTATTTAACTATGGTATTATTTTCCATCATTCAATTAAGGGTTTTATAATTTTTTTTGAGTCCCCGGTACCTATTTAGAGGTGTGTTGGTCCTTAATGATTTGATTTTGAGTACCTATTTTAATATTTTGAATTTTATTTATATTTTTGTTTGGAACGTGCATGAATATATATATTTATATATCTGGTGCATGCGTGTGTTATTGCAGACCAGTTGTGGACTGGTTTCCAACATGTATATTAAAGTGCTTTAGATTTAAAATGGTTCCACCCCGAGGTAGGGTCCCAAATCCCTATCACTTTATTTAATAATTATAGCTTCGTTAAATAAATTGATAATGTGAGTTTCATTGATTATGATATGTCTATGCATGACACATTTGATGCTATTAAATGATGCCGCCTACGTGAGATAAATGAGGAATTGTACATGTGTTGAATTTAAGATTGTTTTTCTAATTTTGTCAATGTGATATGATTAAATAGTTAAATTATTTGAATGGTAAAAATTTGTAATAGGGTAATTAATTATAGAATTATTTATCATGTAATGATTTGGAATAAAATTTTTGACTATTACAGATTATTAAGAATATTGAATAGTTGAAATTTTTGGAACATAAATTAAAAAATGGTAATAATTAAAGGATGGATTAATTATTACATGATAAATAGAGCATGGTTAATTAATTAAATATTGGTTAAAGAGATAAGATTTAATTAATTAACTATTAAATTAATTAATTTTAATGTATTAAATTAAGTTTGTGAATTAATTGTTTGTTACGACTACTGGCCATGGGTACCTTTTGATGCATGTCAGATTTTCATGCACTAAGTCATCCTGGATGGAGTTGTTTAATATTGTGAGATTCTGCGTGAGATAGTTTCTAAATATAAGGGATTTTTTCATGATGTTTTGTAATGATTATGACGTGCAAGTAAATTGTTAAAGTCCTAGACGAATCACTATTTGGGTGGATGGGTTCAGATTTGTTAAAGAATTTAAATAATTAAATGGTGATTAAATAATTTATTTGGCTTTGAAAGAATAATTATTGTTAATTAATTATTTACTATTGATATGTTGAGTAGTTAATTAATACTGGATGACTTTTTATGGGAAATTTATTTTTTTAATTAGTTGTTGAATTAATTAACAGATTGGAATAATTAATTTTTGTATTTATTAATGGATGATTATGGGGTGTTAGACATGGAGTTATACACCAATGATAAATATATATGTATTGCTGATAAACAATTTGGGAGACTGGTATTGATGCTCCAAATACTCACGGGGTGTTATACATGGCGTTCTACACCCAGCTTGCAAGAAAATATTCTTTTATGGGTCAAGGACTAATGCTACAAATACCCATGGGATGTGAGACAAGGAATAACACTCCAAATACACATGAGGGTGCTAGACATGATGTTCTACACCCATTAATTGACATTGGACTAGGGGTCTAATTTTTCATACATGAAATAAATTAATTGGTTAACGAAAACTATTGTGGAATTATGATTTGTGAATTGAATATGGGAAAGAGTTTGTTCTTATCAATGAATTTGGTGAATCACTATTAGTGGATGGACCTAGGAGCGAATCACTATTTCTTAGTGGGAGGTCTCAGATATAGTATATGAAAGATTAAATTGAATATCTTATGAGTCATTATCTAAGCCAAAGAACAAGCTTTGATTTGGTCTTTACTTTAATTACTTAGATGGTCTTTATAGACATTTGTGGTGAGTGCCTTATATAGGTAATGTCAGGCTCTGTCAGGATCACGAGAATTATGCAGTTTAAAGAGGTTTGAATAATTGATAAATGAAAATGATTGTGTAATGACTATTGTGTATGCATGAAAAATATATAATACAGATTCAAACACCAGGCGAGAGCTGAAGCATGTACTTGGGTATATAGTTACATTGTACTGCTTACCTTAATTATGCATGCTTGCACTGTTTAAATTATTTATTGAATGTCAGGATTTGGGGTAGACACTAGTGCTCCCAGCCTACTGGGATTTATATCTCACAACCTAATCAGGCCGCCATTGCACTGGGATACCCGAGTAGATTTTATTTGGTTTTAGAATTGTGTTGTTTCCATTTATTTGGAAAATATGAGCAAAAGACCGAGTGTAAGCTCAGGATGCTCAAGGAGACTGTCCTTGGGGCTTGGAATCTTTGTTTATTTATTTTTGTAATGGAATGTTCAGAATTGTTTTCTCACATTTTTTCATTTCTGTATCATTATCATGTCACGCATGCATCTGCTATATAATTGATGTTGGACATTTGTTTGTACAATATTTTTAAAATCTACCTTCCGCTGCTTTATCATTTATTTTACTTCTTCCACTATTTATTTCCATTGTTTGTCATTTACTTTGATATACCATTATACATCTCTGATAAGAGGGTATAGTCTTCCCACTGACTATCCTAAGACCCTCGCTGCTCGTCGGCATCCTCTGGCTTATTAGGAGATGTGCATGAAGTCATTTGGTGACCGTTCTGTCCCCTAGTTTAGTGGTGAGCTGGGAAGGGATGTTACTATGTGGTATCCAACGGTTTTTTTCCATTTTCATACTGTTTTGGGGTTGGTAGAGAAGATAATAGGAATGTTTTGGTGCTTCGATTAATAGCTATGCTTGGGACTGATCACCCCATGTACGGGAAATACCCAAGTGGTTAGGGATAGGAATTTATGTTTGTACTATTACATGTTATAGTTGATATTATTTCACCTTGAGTGACCGGCGTATTTTCTGTAGTTTATTGATTTTTTGAATTTTGAGAAAAATAAATTTCTTGGCCGGATATGGGAAGTATGTTTCATACGTGCATAATCTTAATCACTCAGAGATTCACATGTAATGCATATAACATGCCATGTAGTTTCATTAGTATGTTGTCTTCTAATTTTGATTGTGTTCCTTGGGTACAATGCCATGTTTTGATCTGCTTTAGCATGCCTCTCAAGATAGCATGTTTCGGTGATAGATTTAACATTCTTGAGTGATTATATTCCATAATTCATTAGTTATGAGCTTGTTTTGTTGTTGTTCCATGCCTTTGTGTTGTAGCATGTTGTTGTGTTACATCTTATGCTAACATGCAATTGATGTTTTGATATATTAATGGGCTTCTAAAGTTACAATGTTAAATAAATGATGATTTTGATAAACGGGAGCCAACTGCCAGCGATAAAGTGTATGCGCGCCTTATCTATTGGTAGATGGCCACCAAAATGACTAAACCATATAACCATAGTATGTTTTTAAAATGGTTATGAATTTAATACTGGTGAGTTTTGATTGTAATGAACCATTGTGGGGTTGATTTTGAAGAAATCAGATTAAATAAATTGCACTTTTGGAGGTATTCTTTTTGGTAATAGTATTTTAGATCCTAAATTTCTTGTTTATAATTTAATGACACTAAATGTAAAATGTTTATACAGGATGTTTTAGATATCATTCTTATTATGACATATAGAATTGTTTTGAAAACAAAGTGTATTTTTTGGAAAAAGTACTTGTGTGTTTTTTTAAATTCATTCAAATGATGAAAGGTGGAAATGAATTAATTAAAATGGATAAAATGAAAAAAGGAGATTTTGAATCCTATGTTTTTGGTTTTGTGTGACTAAGAGAGAGGGACGACGTTAATGATCATAAGTGGCTAACATGTGGTAGGTAGTACCCACTTAGTGTTCTGGCTATTAAAGTAAGTTTTTCCCACTACTTAGGAGAACTTATTGGGACTCAGCTATTTTGGCATGCAGATAGGTTTATGTTAAGGATTTTATGATCAATGTTTGACATGGTGATCACGGTTAGAGGAATGTCAAACTCATGTGTTAATGTGTTCTAAAAATAATTGCTGGAGATTGGATGATCTTTTCTTGCGACGTCATGGAAAATACTTTTGTGGGTTTTATTGCATCGTTTTTTATAAAGGTGTCAGTAGGTGATGTTGAGATTTTAAAACAGAGTTTTCTGGTAATAGTTTGACTAAACATCTTTAATGACCTTGTTTTTTCTCTTAGTACTCTCTTCTGAATATGATGAGCAAGTACCCTATCATTACTTCTTCATGGGGACACTAAGATAGCATTAGTCTTATGCCGCGCTATATTTTAAATGTTGTTGGGCTTGATGAGTGGTTGTTATCTGGGTATTATATGGGATGCATTGATTCTTTGGGATACTTTTCTTTTTGTGTTGGAAAATGGTTGATTTAAAATTTCCTTGTGATGACTTGACTTAGAAATTTAACCAGAGGTCAGGTAAGGAATTAATTTTACATGCGGATGGTTTTGGATAGTTTTAAAGTAATGTCGTCAGCTAAAGAGAAAATGGGGGTTTGGGTTCGTGACATCTTATTAGAGAATCATGTGAAACTTGTTCTATTGATTTTTTCGAGATTCAAGCATTTTTATTGATGAAGACCTTCTAATGACATAAGATATAATAACTATTTCGATGATTAAGCTATAATCATAGCATTTTCTCTAGTTATAAAGGCTTTTCCATGAGTCTTGTGAAGGGTTTAATGTGCGTTTAGCATTGGGAACACAATATATAACTTCTAACAAGATTAAATTACCTTGTTAGTTCAGTTGTTTTACTAGTGGTTCTCGATGGCTTTTGGGGGAGGAGATGTTTTTAGGTGGGTGTATTTTAAAGTCATGTGTTATTGAACTGGGTTAAAATATGATTGTTTTTGATTATTTTTAGTTTATCAAATGGTCATTTATTTTAAACTGAGTTCGTGAATTTTATTCTCAGTTTTGCAACACCTAAAGGGTCATTTTTGGACGTGTGTAATTACCCGATAATTTTTGCAGGTGTCACGATGAGTCTCGGGAACACTGATTTTGGAAATCCCCACTTTAATGGATATGCACAGGCAGTGCACAGTTGCGTTCCAACCAGTTCAGTTTACCTTGTTTAATAAATTATTTAATTTAATTAAATAATATTATGTGAGAGTTTCTAATTAATTAAAATAAGGTTCCAATAATAATAATAATCATGTTATTATTATTATTGTTATTTTGGTTGTTTAATTAAATGAATGTTAAAGAATTAATTAAATGACTATTGAAGAAATTAATGTGGATTATGGGTTTATCAAAGAACTATTTTATTTAAATGTTGACTTTCAGAATTATTAATGGACCAATTATTACTAAAAAGAGGAATATTCAAATAATATTATTATTATTGTTATTATTATTATTATTGTGTCATAAATTATTTTGATGTGTTGTTATTTTAATTTCAGGTTAAAAGAGTATACTGTATATGAGAATTTAGTATCACTTTTGAGCCTCTCAGAGAAACATTTATTAAAATGAGGAGTATTAGATTTATTGAAGCATTGTTATTAAATCGTGGTGTTAGGTTTATAAAAAGTTTGAAAGATAATAATAATGATATTATTATTATTTTATTTTAGGAATGTAATTATTATTATTATTATGTTAATAAAATTAGGGGTTATGGGTTGGATTTTTATCATATTAATGATATTATAATAAATTGGGAGTTTTATAATTAATTTTGAAATGTTTATTAAGATAATAATGAATGAAGAAGCATTTTTGATTAAATTGTCTGTAATATTTATGTTAAAAGATATTAATTTGATGTTTAATGAGGTAGAATATTGATGTGTGATTAATGAGGCATTTGGGTATCTCAAAAAAACTTCTAATTAAATAAGAAGTTTTGTAATTAATAAAGTTGTTTTTTATTTGATAAGTGGTGTTGGGTTTTATCTAAGGTTGAATAATAATAATAAAATAATTAAATTATTACTATTAAGGAATTATGAGTGGTTGTTTTTATTATTATGAATAATAATGATAATTGATTTTTTTGGAGTTTCATTTAATTAAATTAATGTTTAATAAGAATTTAATTAGTCGCTATGAATCAGAGGTTTTTATTTAATTAATTTTTGTTGGGATAATTAATTAAATAATAATGAGTTGATCGTTAACGAATAAGGGTAATTCTAAATGGTATTATTAAATAATTAATAAATGTGGAGTTGGGATTAATTTAATTAAACCATTTTACATATAGATATCAGATTGTGCATGGGTTTTCAAGTGGTGTGGGTTAGCTGTGAGGTTATCCTGTTTTTAAAATGATTTGTTTTTATTTTATTTTAAATAAGAAAATATAACATAACAATAATAAGGATATTATTATTATTATTATTTTATTAATTTCTTTTGTTGATTAATGGGGGTTTTCATAATTAATTGTGAAATTTTATTTTAATGTTACTTAATGAACTAACATTATATTAAATGAGAATAATGAATGTTATTATTATTTTATTAAGACTATTAGTTTATCAGTGGTGTAATTTATATTTGAGTGAGAGAACATGAGGGTGGACCACCACCGTATTGGAGGAGTGACAAAAATGCACCAGGCAACTCCTTTGAGGTGTGTTACACACCCCTTGTCGGCTCATCTTCGTGCGATCGAATCCTCTCGGTGTCTTCTCAAATCATGTCCATCTTGGTGAAGTGAGTCTATCTGCATTTTTTTTATTCGCATCGGCCATTTGACACCTCCATCACCATGTTTCCTCAGCCAAAATCATATTGTTCAGGTTTTATTGGCTTTCCTTGTTTCTTCGGTTATAGGGTTTTGAAAGGGGCTCCTCTAGACCCTTTGGACCATATTACAGAATCTGCTGACAAAGGTGAGGTAGATGAGTTCTTTTTTTGTTTTTCCCCATTTTTCAAGAAAGGTTATTTAATTTTGGTATTGTTTCACATAATTCAATTAAGGATGTAGTAATTTTTTATGAGTCCCTAGTACCTAGTTAGAGGTGTGTTAGTCCTCACTACTTTGATTCTGAGTACCTATTTTAATATTTTTAATTTTATTTATATTTTTGCATGGTATGCACGTCAATATATATATATATATAAGGTTCCACACATGTGATTGCATACTAGTTTTGGATTGGTTTCTGCCAAGTATATTAATGTGCTTCATATTTAAAATGGTTCCACCCCAAGGTAGGGTCCCAAATCCCTATCACATTGTTTAAGAGTTGTATATTCTTTAAATAAATTGAAAATATGATATTCATTGATTATGATATGTCTATGCATGAAACTTTTGATGTTATTAAATGATGTCACCCACATGTGATAAATGAGGACTAGAACATATGTTGATTTTAAGAATGTTTTACTAATTTGGTTAAAGTAATATGATTAAATAGTAAAATAATTTGAATGTGAAAAATGGGTAATATGGTAATTAATTTTAGAATTAATTATCATGTGATGACTTGCAATAAAAATTGCGGCTATTACGAATTATTGAGAATATGGAATATTTTAAATTTTTGGAATATAAATTAGGAACTTTTAATAATTAATGGAAGGTTTAATTATTAAATGATAAATTGAACATGGTTAATTAATTGATGACTGGTTAAAGAGATAATATTTAATTAATTAATTGTTTAATTAATTAATTTTAATGCATTTAATTAATATTGTGAATTAATTGTTAGTTACGACTATTGTCCATGGGTATCTTTTGGTGCATGTTAGATTTCCATGAATTAAGTTGTCTTGAATGGAGTTGTTTTATATTTTTAGATGCTACATGAGATGGTTTTTTAATATATGGGCTTTGTTCATCATGTTTTTTGATGATTATGACGTGCAAGTAAATTTTTAATGTCCTGGATGAATCACTGTTTCAGTGAACGGGTTCAGACTTGTTAAAGAATTTGGAGAATTAAATGTTGATTTAATTATTTCTTTGGATTACTAAGAATAATTAACTGTTAATTGATTATTTAATATTGGTATGTTGAATGGTTAATCAATGGTTGACTTTTGACGGGAAATTTATGTTGTTAATTAGTTGTTGAATTAATTAACAGATTAGATTAATTAATTTATGAAATAATTAGTGGAAGGTTGTGGGGTGTTATACATGACATTATACTCCGATGATAAATGTGTATGTATTATTGATAAATGGGTTGTGAGATAGAGACTGATGCTCCAAATACTCATGGGGTTCTAGACATAGCATTATACACCCATCATGCAAGAAAATATTCTTTATGGATCAGGTATTGATGCTCCAAATACCCATGGGTTGTGAGACAATGAATCACGCTCCAAATACACATGAGGGTACTAGACATGGTGTTTTACACCCATTAATTGACATTATACAGTGGGTCCAATTGATCATGAATTAAATTAATTAATTGGATAATGAAAACTATTGTGACATTATGATTTGTGAATTAAATATTAGAAAATGTTTATACTTATCAATGAATTGGGTGAATCACTATTAGTGGATGGTCCTAGGAGTGAATCACTATTTTCTTATAGGACGGTCTCAGATATAGTATATAAAAGATTAAATTGAATATCTTATGATGCACTATCCAATCCAAAGCACAATATTATATTTGGACTTAAATTTTATTGCTTAGATGTTCTTTAGAGACATTTGTGGTGAGTGACTTGTATAGGGAATGTCGGGCTTAGTCCGGATCGTTAGAATTATGTAGTTTAATAAGGTTTGAATAATTGATAAGTTAAAAGTATTGTGTAATGATTATTTTTTTGCATGACAAATGTATAACGCATGTTCAGACACCCGTTGAGAGATGAAGCAGGTATATGGGTGTATAGTTACATTGTACTGCTTACCTTAATTATGCATGCTTATACTGTTAAAATTATTTATTGAATGTCAGGATTTGGGGTAGAAACCGGTGGTACCTAACTACAATTATTAATATCTCATGCCCTACTCAGGCCGCCATTTCACTGGGGTACCGTAAAATATTCTATTTGGTTGCAGGATTGTGTTGTTTGCATTTACTTGGAAGATATGAGCAAAGGACCAAGAGGAAGCTCAGGATGCTCGAGGAGACTGCCCTCGGGGCATGAAGTCATTGTTTATTTATTTTTGTAATGGAATTTCCAAAATGATATTTTCTTCACTTTTTTTATTTTTGTATCATTATCATTTCATGCATGTATCTTTTATATAATTGATGTTGACCATTTTCTTTTTCAAGATTTATAAAATTTACCTGCCGCTGCTTTATCATTTATTAGACTAATTCCGCTATTTATTTCCATTGTTTGTTATTTACCTTGATATACAATTGTGTAACTTGGATAAGAGGGTATATTCTCCCTAATAACTATCCTTAGTCCCTTGGTTCATGTCGGAAACCTCTGGAATATGGGGAGACGCACTTGAGGTCATGTGGTGACTGGTCCGGCCACTGGTTTAATGGTGAGAAGGGTCAGGACGTCACACCCAATAATTTCAATTCCCAAATATTCAAGTCCCATTTTTATAGATTATAATAGATTCAATGAATTATTCGAAAATCATACCTATTCTCAAATGATACACATGTTCTTGCTCAGATTTAGAGTAAACAAGGATCTCATTGATAAAGACTACCGCAAAATTATCAAGATAACCATGGAAAATTCTATTCATTAAACGCATGAAAATTGTAGGATCATTTGTCAATCCAAAGGGAATTAATAGGTACTCATAATGGTCATAAATACTCCATAAGGTAGTTTTTTTAATGTAATTTTATGTTATTATTAATTGATGGTTACCAGATTAAATTTCAATCACTATAAACCATTTCACATCTTTTAGCTGATCAAACTGATTATCGATCTATTGAATGAGAAGATTTATCATTATCGTAACTCGATTGAGTTTCCCATAATCAACCCATAATAGAATAGATGTATCACCCTTCTTAGAGAAGAAAACTTGAATCTCCTATGGTGACACACTTGGGTGTATAATCCCATTCACAAAACGATCATCAAACTAGGACTTTAACTCTTTTATTTTATCTAGAGCCATTCAGAAAGCGGTAATATAGACTAATTGAGTACATGGAATTATGTAAATAGAAAACTCAACCTAACTCACTAGTGGAAGACTAGATAAGTATCATGTAATCACATTGGGAAATTAGACGATTATTGGAGGGAGATCACTACTCAAATATTCCCACTCTAGATCAAAATAAAACACTAAAATCACATTCCCCAACATTACATAAGAAGGTCTAGCTCTTCTCGAACTTATGTCTTAATCTCTTTGAAAGACAAGAGATTAAATATTGGGTGTAGTGAAGTGAACCCGTCAAAAATGACAATAAATATGATCATTATTTCCAATGACACAATCTATATTGAATATAACATCAAGAGATTTAATATCATGAACCAGAAAACTCGAAGATAAATTAGTATTTTATCGAGAGAAGACACAAGAAGGGATATGGAGACCCTAATCTCTCTTCATACCAATGGGTGTAGTAATATCCATTGCACAAGATAAAATATATATATATATATATGAAGATTAAGAAGAATAACAATACATGTTGAAATAAATCAATGAGATGCACCATTATCAAAAAAAGAATTCAATAAAAATGGATCTATATTAATGGTACCACTCACAATAGCTAATCCGATGTATTCTTCCTCTGGAGAATCTTCCACTACATGATGTAGCTTTGTTCTATATCTTTTTGTCTAGACCCCTTTTATATGTGAAGCATCTGATTTCCACATAGTTTTAGGATGACGTGATGATCATGTTACACTATTTGGAGCAGAGAAGTGATTGATGAATCTGTGTATGTTCTCTAAACAATCATATGAGACAAAGTTTTCAGGTGAATCAATGGAAAAACTGTTAGAAAGTCATGAATTTACACACTGATATCAAGTTAAAAAACTTCCTCTTAGAATTGAAAGAGTCATAGGAAGACACTTCCATCAAGAACATTCGTGGGATTCATCACGCATGTATTTTACATTTAGGGAACCAACATTAGAATTGAGAGGAAAAAGAAACTCTCGTCAACCCTAACTTTCTTAATAGGTTAATCCTATCTATAATTGCACTATCTAGCACAACAAAATTAGTGGGAATATTCAGAAAGAAAACCTGATAATGGATATCTAATCAAATCCCTAAATCAAACAATTGATCCCTTATTCTCTCATTAGATACAATCTTGGGAGAAAACAAAATCATCTTAGAAAATCTATTTGAATACTCAGTCATGGTTTTTCAGGTTTCTCATGCATGAAATACTCCCAAGGAATTACCAACTCCATTTTATCTAGATAGAACATGTCGGTGAGAATAACCATGAAGTCCATCCACTCTAAGCTCCCACGCTTCCATGCTATCACCATTGTGTCCCACTATATCCTGCATGGTCTTTCCATAATGAAGGTGTCACACTTTACCATGACCATGTCTGTTGTTTCCAATAACTCAAACAAAATTTATATATTTCTAGACCATTTTCTCATCATGTTGAGGATAACTAAATCATTTGAAACTACTTTCTTATGGTGAAGAAACTATTAAAAATGATTTCTAGGAACAACCCATTGAAGATTCATAGATGGATCCTACACATGAAATGGACGTGGTGCCAATCCTTGGGCATAGACAGTGAGGATAATCACATAAACTATATTCGGATCTATAGTAGTATTTTTCTTATTTCTATTCAGCAATATCATTTTCCTGTATCTGATTATCACATCTTCTTGGAGGGATGATGCTACACAACATCAGCAAAAAAACATAAGACATTAGATTAATGCTCAAAAGAGAAACAAGGGAAATTATTCTCAATAAATGGAACAACTAGATATGGATTCTACTATATCCAAATCAAAATAGGGAAATGACTCGAATTAATCCACAAGAATCACTTCTCTAACCCCCCCTGGTGGATAAAGTTTCATTGTAGTGAGACCTGGATTATAACTCAATCACAACTACCTTCTAATTCCTGAAAAGATTCCGAAAATGCATATTGACTTCAAGATAAAAGATCAATATCCTTCTATGATACCAATTTTTTCATGAACCAACCTTGGTACCATGGTAACCCAATAACCAAGCCAGCCTGGACATGGTCCGAAGGGAATTCATTATCCATATGGGATGGTAACTAATAGCTATCATAAGCTAACATGGAAGTGGGAATGAATTTTAAAAAAAACATACCGGAAGTAAAATATATAAGTGAGTATGCATAACAAAATGAAGCTCCAATGGGAGTAAAGTACCATAACACAACAAGGCCCACAAATCCCAAAGTATTATAATCCATCTACTAAAATGGTAAAATATCTCCAAGGTTCCTAAGGAAAAAACTCACCTAGTCGAAAGATTAACAGTTGGATCCTCCACTAAGAGATCCCTTTCCTTTTCATGAACCTAGAAGAAGAATGTCTACAAACACTTGAAGGAAATAGTAGTTTATGAGCCAAATACCAATAGGATAGCACCAATGAATCCATACAGACTCCAAATATAAATTATCTGAAGAAAAGCTTCCAATTTTCGAAATAAACATGTTTGTAAATTCAAAATCATATAGAAACAAAACATTCTATACAGTTTCATAATTATTGAAAACACTTTTAAATAATAGGCTTTACATTACAAGAGATATAATATTTCTAAAAAGATTACTCAAATAATATAGTTAGAAAAATAATTTATATAAATCTAGAAAATTAATATAATTTGGTTTTACAACATTATCATACATTTATATCTAACTTATAAATAAACAAGAGAGAAACATGGTCATCTTCCAAAAGTTACGACAGTATTCACCAGCTATAGGATTTCACACTCTCTACGTTATCCTAGAAAAATGTGTATAATCATGTCCCCTTGACTATTCCTTCACCCTCCCATCTGAGATGTGACCATCCACATGTATATTTTTGAACATTATAGTAGTGCATAGTTTATCGAAATTTCTCACCAAATACCTAAGCCTTGCATGTTCTCTTACATGATGAGAAACTTATTTTAAGACTACATAAAATACAAAAAATTCCATTCATCCTTTTCAAAATTTCCAATTTATTTTCATTTAAATAAAAAATTGGTTTTAATTAAAAAACATTTCCTTTCCACAAGATAAAATCACTGGGTTTCTTTCAAATCTTTTTTAATTCGTTTTTTACAAGTTTAAAATTTAATCAGAACCTATTAAATATTTTCCAAAATTTATTTCCAAAATTAAATTAATGAATTTAATTTAAAAACATTCATTAAATAAACTATTTATATTCATCAATTTAAATTGAACAATTTCTAAAAACACTCTTATATTCAATTGAATTGGGGGATTTCCACATTTTCATTCCAAAAGAATTTCAAATATCCTGGTTCACTTGAATCATGTTTTATTAATTTAATTGAAATTTTTTTTGCTCAATTGAATTTAATCAATAATTGAAATAAATAAATCAATAAAAGGAAAATGAATTTTGATAATCAGGACAGCACCACCTACCCATGATCAAAACATATCACTCACAACAGCACCCATCAATAAGAAAGAGGGCGTAGAAGACCTCAAAACTCAACATAGAATAAAGATTTGACACTATAGAGAGTAGATATATGAATTGAAAGACGAACCATTTAAAACCAAAGATAATAGAAAGAGGGAAACCTGAAGAATAAGGGATAACACTTACATGGTAATCACATAACAAGTGAAACGATGATCGAACGCCAAAGAAATGGATTAAGATCGGTTGGATAGATTTGAGATCCCCTGAGAATTCCTTTTTTTGAGGGAGAATAAACTATAGAGGAGAAAAAAAATAATTAACCAGTTGTACTACTTGTTTTTAAAATTGTATCTGTGGTATTACATGATCTGTAATCACAATACACACCGTGAATCCATTAATTTTAATAACCACAAAAAAAACTCATCGCCTCGATTTAAATTATGGTGTTGCGAATTAAAAATAGATCATTAAATACATCACGACAAGAAATGACTAACCACGATGTGTACCCATCGCAGCTTAAATCCATTCATGACTTTTAGAAGGACCATTACACAAAGTGTAATCTTGTTACATGGTGTTTAACCCTTTGGAAGTCGGCATGAAAATTTTATTTAAAGGTAATAATCCAAAAAATCTATAACATCACCATACCCCATCAATGAAAATGAAAAACAAAGACATGGTTCAAGGAATACCTATCAGAATAGTAATGAGATGTTATACGGGGATTTTTTATTTTCCACTAAATGGAAGGAATGTAGAAAATAATTGTGAAATTAATAAAAAAAGACTTTAATATAGTTAATCAATATATTAAACTATTTTAATATTGATAGATAATATTTGAAGTATTTTTAATGATAAATAAACTGTAAAATATCACTATGAACATATACCTCTTACTTGTATAATCTACATTGAAAAATACTATAAGGATTCATATATGTATCATTTTGGAAATAAAATTACCTCTAGGTCAAATAAGATGGTTTTGATATGATATTTAGGTTGAGATTGGTTGAGCTAAGGGAATATTGGGTGGTTATTTTAGTGTGGAGTTGAGATTCCCTTTTAATATTAAGGGGGTTCTACCCATACAAATACTGTTACCTTTAAAATAATATAAATTTATTTTCACAGAAAAGTGGAATATAAAAGAAATATTTTAATATTATGTATGGTATGGTTTAAATACACTCCAAAAAAATTAAATATACATAAATATTTGTGATATTTGAATAATTATCTGTTATTTTTACCCCCTAATTAACCCTTTTAACCTTTACTATGGTGACGTATTTTAATATAGTAACTGTTAATTAGAAAAAAAAATTAAAATGGTACATGTTACATAATTTAAATATTTTATTTCTAAATATAGAATCTATTTTATATGATTAAATTCATATATATGGTAAAAAAATAACTTTATTATAAGTTCAAAAAAGGAAATAGAAAACATTTTTTTTGAAAAATTATCATTTTAATATTAATGATGAATTTACTCAAAAATAATGTACAGAATTGATTAAAATAAAATTAATTGGATGTTGGGAAATTTATATTTGTTTGAATTTAAAACAAAAAGTAACCCTTGAATTACTTAATTGAATAGAAGGAAACAAAATATTTCATTGATTAGAAAAAACAACACATAGAATTTAAAATTTCATACACGGGTTTCGAAATTAAACATAATATTTTAAAGGTTTTTATAAGAGTCCTTAAAACTATATTTGGAAGAGACATAAGTTTTTATAAACATTATTTAATTCATATATTACGGTGATGTTATGAAACTAACATTGCTTGTAAAAATAGTTATTTTTACCTCTTTACCTAAAAATCAACCTCTTATGAAAAATATAAAAAACTAACCCAATGATAATATTGAATGATAAATTCCAAAATGATGTTCATTTCAAGAAATAGTTTTTTTAACTTATGAATTTATCAATTAATTTAAATTATTAAATATAAATAAAAACAACTGTTGTAGAAAATTACATTTTTAATGTTCATATGTTCTTAATCATGTTTAATATAAAATTATAATTAATTGAGTGTTGATTTATTACATTATAAATTAAATCCATATAATAGTTACAATTTTCTAAAATAAACTACACTTGAAATTGAATTCTTTTTAAAATTATTATTATTAACATTAAATGATTATTATCATCACTATTGTTTTCTATGGTCATTATTAGTGTGAAAAAGGCTATCTTCCTTGCTAAAAATAATTAATGTTGTTAGAGATTTTAAATAGAAATAATCTTTTATCATTACTATTTCTAATACTAATAATATTTCATTGTTTTAGTTATTTTTTCACAAATAAAAATATCATTTCAATAGTGGTAATAATAGTTGTGATAAATTCCATGGGTTTATGTAATGTGATGTTTCATTTACAACACATTGTAGCAACCCATTTGAGATAAAAGTATAATTTAATTTACAATAATCAATAAAATAAAATTATCAAAAAATATAAATTATTAAAATTTCAATCAACTAAAATAATATTGGATTATACAAGTTATTATAAACATTACATTTACTAACAAATTAAAAAACTCCGTGGGTGGCCCTGTATTCTGCTATGTTTTGGAAACACTTTCAAAGGATCCCATCATGGTATATGTTTTAGTAAACACATACCTAGATCGAGAAAAGAATAATAATGAACCAATAATATAAATATTATTTAGGTTATTAGTACCATTAAAAATACAAAAAAAATAAATGTGACACTTCATTAATAAAATGTCACTTTTAAACTGAAAATATGCACTTCAATTAAAATTGGGAAAAACATATGAAATATTCATGTGTAGTTAATCCCTGCACATAAAAAAGTTTTTATATATTTTTTCCTAATGTATCAATAAAATCAATGCATATTTTCTAGTTTCGTAATATGTTATTCTAGTTTTTCAGAACAATTTTAATTTTAAATTAAAATTCAGACATTTAGTTATACTAACCTCATTTATATCCTATTGATGATCTCCTAATAACTATATATCAAAAATTAAAAATAGATCTTCATACATAAGTATCAATAAAATCAATGTGTGTTCACTCAATTTTTAGTTTGTAAAATTACTTTTGTAATAAAATATTGATTTAAAAAATACACTTTTGACATTTTTGAAATATTGTATATTTATATTAATATGAGGATGATTCTTATATATAAAAATGTATTATAGATCATTTTACTAAATTATCACGAAATTTGGAGTGTGTTTGGATACCTTTTAGTGAGTTATGTGTGTAATGAACTAAAGTGTTATATTTAAATAAATAAACTTTCACTTTAAGTCAAATTAGTCACATCGTATATCAGATTAAAATATGGTTAATTATTATGTGTCATAAAAAAAATGGTTCATTTTCATATATATTCAAGTCAATAAAAGTGTTTTTTCAATTTTTTAGTTAATTATTATTATTTTTAAATAACATTAATTTTTAAACATGAAATAACCAATTTGAGTCATACTAGGAACATTATGCATTAGATTTGTGAACGGCTAATTTCTACGCATCACCTCTAATATATGGAACATTTCCAAAAAACTATCAACACAATATTGTAATGTTTGATTAGTTTTGAGTGTGTTTTGTGAGTTTTTTACAAAAATGATAATTTTAATTTAAAGCATGCACCGTTGTTTATAATAGGGACACCATAGTCATATTGATATGTAGTTCATTCCTATACCCTAAAAATAAAATATGAATTGTTTTTCAAATTTTTATGATAATATTGTTTCCCTAACTTTCAGTAATTGAAGTTCTTCTTGAATGATAAGGTTTATATTAAACTAAAACATTCTCTTTGATTCATATCTGAAACACTATGTGTTCAATTTATGTATGGATAATTGGTACGCATCAAAAATGACTTATATATCTTTTTCCTAATTTTTTTATGACAACATGAGTGAGTTTTATCTTTTCTCGAGGAGTAACACACATTTTGAATTAAAATTTCATTTTTAAATAAAAAATACACACTTTCTAGCATATTGGACACCTTGAATATCAAATTGGTGTGAGATTGATTCATAGAAGTAACAAATAAATTATGAATTATTTTTCTAATGTATTAAGATTATTAATGAATTTTTTATTAGTTTTTATTACAAGTTTTGTTTTTCAATATAAATTTTATATTTTAAATAAAATCATACTCTTTCATTCATATATTCAACACTATGTTTCAAAAAAATGTGTGGTTTATTCCTACATGTCAAAAATAACAAATAGGTCCCTTATCCTAAATTATCTAGAAATTTACATTATATTATCTCTTTTTTTAAAGAGTAAACAAGTTTGTAAATAAAATTTCAATTTTAAACTGAAAAAATGAAATGTGAGTCATACTAGGAACTTTGTTTTTTACATTAATGTTTAGTTTATTCATATATATCCCAACATAATTATGTACCATTTTGATAAATTATGAATACAAAAAAAAATTAATTCCCTACTTTTTTAGTATGTGATTCATTTTCTGAATTATATTGTTGATTTTAAATCAAAACACACACATTCAATCATGTTGGACACACACTATCTCAAATTGACTTAAAAGTAATTCATAGACCTCAAAATTTTCTTATATATCTTTTTCGAAAACTATAAAGTCAATTTGAGTAACTTCTATTTGGTTTTAATGAGAAATGAAAATATTGTACTAAAAATCATTTTTTATAGAAAACATTCATTTTGAGTCATACCGGGCACACCATGTATTAAATTGATGAGTGGAGGAATTGAATACATCAAAAATTATTTCTCAATCATTTTCATAAATTATTTGGAAAATATGATAACACATTCTCAGTTTGGAGTTTTTTATTCCAATATTACATTAAAATGTCTATTTTAAATCAAAACACAAACTTTTAATAATATTGGGAGCACCATGCATTGGATTGATGTGAATTTATTCATGTATATCAAAAATAAAATATGTAATATTATTCAAGTATATCAATAAAATATGAGTTTTTTGCATGGTTTACAGTGACTGAAATATTATTTGAACTAAAATGTCACTTTTAAACAGAAAACATGCACTTTGAGTCATACCGAGAAAACAATGTGTCAGTTTAATGTGTACTAGATTCCAACACATCATAAATTAATTATCAATATTTTACCTATATTTTTTTATAAAATGGATTTTTAAAACATTGGATCCTCAAGAGAATTCATTTTATCACTAATTAACAAAAAATCAAATAAAGAACTCAAAACACTATAGATCGAACATCAAACAGTTCCTTACTGCATCACAGATCTCAAATCATTCATCATGAATTTATGTTTCTATAAAAAAAATTATTATAAAGAACACAAAATTACACCATGAAAATTTCATGGTTCTTCTTGAAAGATAAAATACCATTTTCACCTTTATAGAAGACTGTGAACTCTATATAGATCATTATAGTTCTCTTTATAGGGAGAAAACACCTGTAGAAAAATAAATTCTAAAAAACAAATTCATGACCTCTTTTAAAATTAAAAAAATATGAAATAAATAAAAATTATAAGATAATTAAATAACTAAATTAAATATAAACTGATATTAAAATTTTCAAAATAATAAATAGATAAAATATTTCTTCATGGTCAATGTGTAATGAATAAATTATTAAGATAATAAGAAATATCTTCATTATGATGTCTATAATCATTATGAAACCATTTATTCTACCCAGTCATTTTTAATCAAATCTATGCAATATTTTTAAAATATAGAATAAAAATAGTCATTTTATTATTATAATAATTTGAGTAAATAAATTATTAATAATTAATTTAAATGAAAAATATTATTATTGTTGGAAACTCCACTTTGGGGATGTTATTTAATTGGGGTGATAAGATATAATTTATAAATATCAAAACATCATATCCAAAATCATTATTATTATTTTGTTTTTAACACCATATACAAATTTATTGAAATATCTAATCTGTTTTGATATTTTTATTAATAGTAAAATAGTTTTATATATACCCTAACACTTATCTTGTTGTATAAATGGAGTGAATTTATGATCCCATGGACTATCCTCATTAAATTATTTAAAATATATTTAAACATCAACCTATAGATAATAAATTTCATTAAAACAAAATATATACTATAAAAAATGATGTTTATTTTTAAAGTATTGAAGGAGGTGTATAAAAAATTGATAAAATTTATCACACATGGTTGATTTTTTTGTATTCTTTTAATTAAATAACAAAACTAAATCTTTTGTATATCCCAATTAATTATAAGGGGAAACCAATTCATCTTAAAAAAATAATGTATATTTATTCAAATAAATGAAAATATATTTTATATAATTACATTATAGACAATTACACATTTTTTGTGCATAATAATAATATTTTTCACCTCTATGTTTCTTTCCAAGTGTTGTGGCCAGCCACTGATATTTATTAAATATAAATTTTCTTCCAATGAATAATTTTTATAGAATTTATGTGATGACTAATGAGTCATAGTTTTTATTTACGGGGTTTCCCCCCAATATAACACAAATATATTAACATGCAAGAAATATGGATAGTATTTAACTAAAATTATAATAATTTATTAGTTATTATGAAAAGAGAATATATAAACAAACCTCATTTATACATTTATAACTCATAAAACCACTCGTTAATGATTAAATATTTCATCTACATTCTAAAGAAAAATATAGTTTATAATAACATATTCTTATATTTTATCAATAAATTTTTTTTAATGGTGATATTAATGATATCAACCATTTGGTCCACATTGACTTGTAATATAAGTAGATGGGGTATTTTAACTGGTGGGGTAATGGTAATCATCAATTGTTTTTAAAATAAGTTGTATGATCATTTAAATTGTTTGGATTTGACATATTATTTCCATAACCTTTTCTCCATCAATAATAACATTACACAATTCATGAATTATTTCATACATTTTTATTGATTTATAATAAAAATATATATTTTACATCCTAGACCTCATTATCGATATGAATTTTTATAAGATCAAATGACCATGATACAAAAGATCCAATAGTATGTTTGACCATGTGAACACATAGATCTGAAAGGGGAACTAATATAACAACACTCAGCTCATGAAAAAAAAGAATCACTACTCTCACATTATCATTTCAATGTTCTTTCTTTTATAGAATATTTTCTTGGATATTTTTCACTATATATATAACAGTAAGGTAATGGGTTTTCTCTGAAATATATAAATCACAATCAATTTCAATTTATATATTATTAATACAAGAATGGTATTTTTATCTTCATGATTCACATTTAGAGAAAAATTTATTACCTCTGCTAAGGTAGGACTTTGAGGGAAATAGTTAGCTGCAAAGCCGATGGGCCCTAGATCATTATATACTTGTTGTTATAGTGTTTTTCAACCCTTTTTTCTATCAAAAACAATTATATAAAAATTTAGTTTTCCAATTAATCTTTTATTATATAACTTTTATTCATTTCTTCATCTCATCCTTTTTTCTTATATTTATACGCTACTCTTTATTTTCTGAAAAATTTATCTGAGGTGGTGATAAAAAAACCTACACATTTGATGTGGATGTATTTTTTTGGGATGTTCAAGGCTAGTTAAAGTAGTTGATCATCCAATACAGTTGATTTTTATTCTTGTGTCTAAACTTGAAAAAATATATAATAAAATTAGTAGTCATTGTTATGTAACACTAAACTAAAGTAGAAAAAAAATTATTATGTCTTTCTCACACATGATTCACATACTCTTTTTTTGTTTTTTATCTACTTGTATTTTTTTCATTTATTAGACAGTCCTCATTATATATAATACGTTTTTGGGTATAAGTGGATTGGGATCTTTATTCATCAATAGATATATAATTAAACTAACATAATTATGTTGTTGATCTTTCCAAAAAAATTGATTATTATATATTTAAAATACATAAAATTATTTCAAGTGAACCATGCCCCATAATTACTCTATAATAGAGGGATTTTAGTTTTTATATAGACTACTTATTTTTAAAACACATTTCCTATTCCATAAATTAACGGTTCTTAATCAAAGATATTTATGCACATATTTCCCCTAAAAATATTTTTAATCACAATGTACATGAAATTATGCATCCCCATGAATTAAAGTAAATGCATTCAATGTATCATGGTTTATTATGTGTGCATATATTTCTATGTTATAATATTTACTTTCCTATCAAAACTTGTGATTCTAGGACTTGTAATAGTTATCTAAATGGATCTATAAACCGGCCCAATAACCATCAATATTAATTTAATATTAAATTCATCTACTATAAATTAACTATGTAATGGTTAATTGTGAGTAAATTATTACTTTAGTATTTTATTTTTAATTAAAAAAGATAAAGTATGTCATTATATTAACAAAACATCCTCCCAGATTAGTGCCTTCAATACAGGAACAACATTATTCTTTACATCTAAATAAATCTGAACATGCACTCTAGTGGTGACCCTTGTATAAGAAATTAATGTAGCCTTTTTAGTTTAATAGTTTTTTCTTTGTGTATTTGATCCAACCTCAAATTTTATTCATTTACTTATATCCTTAATAGTTTCTATTATCACTATCACACTATGATGCACCTATTTTTTAACAAACAATGGTTATTATCTTTGTACCATTTCCTAGGTTTCAACCTTTTCAATATGTTTTCCATCAGTATTGGTAGTATTTATATGTGTAGAAACCAATTGTTCAGATAGATTAAATTAATCAACATGTGGAGAAATTTCTCTCAATAGAGGTATATGAATATTTAATTAATATTTTTAAAATGAACTACTGAACCCATAATACTTTTTGGTAACATAATTTATATTAAGAAACAATAACCTGGTTATTGAACTCTCTATCTCTTCATTTCATAACAAGTTGGTGAGATTTGAATCCTCTATCAAGTATTACAATCCCCTTCATATGTCCTAATATTATATATATGACCCCATCTACATTGGGACCACCAAAAAATTATTTTAATATGCCAATAGAAGGGTAATCCTCAACTGAATTTATATATGAACCTACAATGGTTTTAGTCGTTAAAAAAACATTTGAACATTTTTTGTTGGAAGCATCTGGTATATAAAATATATTAACTATAAGTGATGTCATTGAGAGTGGTTAAACATTGAACCTGTCCATACCTAAATACACTTTCACAAATCCCAATTCATCAATTTTTTTCTAAACTCATTTTATCAACACATTTTCATTTGAAATTAATCTCTTGGAATATAGTATAATAAAACTCCAATATTTTTTCCATGATTCCAAAGTATGACATATTCATTTAAATTGGATTTGTTTTCTTAGTACGAGATAAATGCATCACATTAACCATTTGAGTAGATCATATATTTTTTATGGTAAAGTATTTATAATGTTATTTCGTATATAAAATATGGGTATTGATTAAATAACCATTATAGGATAATAAATTCACACTTGGTCCCCCGACTATCCATCAAATTCATTCCCCAATTGAATTCAAATTTCTAGATAACTCGTTAGAAATATGGTTTTGAAACCGTCATATATATTATTGATTATATGAATTTAATCTCATATTTAAGCCCTTGGTGAATTCAGATTCTTAAGAATTACTTTTTGGGTTTTAACATATGACATAACCTCAAAACTACTATATAAAATTTAAAGGTGATCACACACTTGATCTTTAATGTTAACTATGGCAACATCAGTTCCAAAAATTCTTTCACCCATAATTCACCACTTAGGATGATATTTTGGGATAAAAATTCACTAGGCGTCTTATAGGTAGTCAGTATAGAATTCTGTGAATACAACTACAATATATCACTACACAATAAAAATTTTATTTATTTTATTTTTAATTTACCCTTTTTAAAATATTCATATACATTTTAATGGGGTATGTCTATCTATAATATATAGGATACCATATCTACATCTCTTTAGAAAATTAGACATTCAACTGAACCATCATATTATAGGATGAATATGGGAAGAACATATCCAATTTCATAATATTATAGAAATATTATTTTCCATAGTTGGAAACTTTTTAGGTGATATGTAATTTCTGAATATAGCTTTCAAAAAGAAACAAATATTGGTTATTTTTGTAATAAATTGTTTATAAAAAATGTTATGAAACACTAATTGAATTAAATATTTCATTAAAATATTATAGTCATGAGATTTTGGTGCCATTAAATTTAAATCTTTCACTGACATGAAATTCATGATATATGATTAATACCCTTATGTAACCTTTACATCATTTAGGACATTGTGAAATTGATATCTCTCTTACATGAAAAGGGTATATACTAATTGAGGAATAAAAGTTCATCTTTGACCATTTACATACATTAACGTTTCTATTAACCCCATGTTATTCATTTCCAACCAAGCCTTAATTTCATCCTTATTTAAGGGTACATTTATTAATGTGAAAGTTACATTTTTTTATTCATTATTTTATATGTAAAAAATTTAATAACGTTACTAAATTACAAACAGTTCCCATAATTTAATGAAAAAATACTAGTCGTTTTTTAATTAGTTTTCATAAGGTTACTCAAAATAGGTTTTCCAAAAAAAATCATTGTATCTTTCATGAACAAACCCAATAGATCCCCTTTATAATCAATAACAAGCTAGGGGTAACACTCTAAGCTCACTAAAAATGTGTCATAGGATAGAGACTAATATCGAGTCAGCATATCTCACATGATGGGACACATAGTTCTAATATACCTATATAAACATGAAGCTCAATAAAACATGTAATGGATAATAATAATTGTTATAACATATAGATTATATTAACATTCATGCAATAATCTCTAGTTAAAAATTTGACTAGAACAACGTAAAATGTGTGTATAGAGGGGAAACAAAAACCCAGTAAATTTAGTGTATCATAACCTAAAAAGATTCATGATAGTAGAGGAGTGAGTCATGATTATGATCTCAGTAACTGACTACCAAATGTGGTTACCTTATTCAGATACAACTAAGATCCACCAATGTCAATCCAGATAATTTTTCAACCAAGATACCTATCATCTTCGTAAGACATGACCCATAATGAAAAATATAATTAAGGGGTGATTATATTCATTCAAAGTTAGATTCCCAAAAAAATATAAAGGGTGAAATAAAATATAATATATTCATAACAACCCACATGATTATAGGATAAAGAATCCCAATAGAGATATGCCCATAAAGTATAATTTTAAATCAAATAGAGAGGAATATCAACCTTTATAGAAAACTAAGATAGATTAGTCTTTCTAAATATCCAATACCATGTGGTGCCTAAAGGAAAATATCCCAATGTAAACTCACTAGATTATAATGTCGGAACCACACCTCACTAGAACATGCCTCATATGAGATGTTACCAACAATAGTGGAGGACATTCTACCCACCGAAGCATGATAATAGGGGGTACCAACATTGATGATTTAGGAACCTAATCTAGATTAGTATGGAAAGTATTGACCTTACCTATAAAATTCATTTAGAAGAATTTTTCCCTAATAGAAAGTTCATTCCTCAATGGATTACCAATCATGGAATTAACTATAATGATCATTCATGAACCCAGACATCATCCAAGAAATGTTTGAACAAGCATCCTATTATCATAATGCCAACGAGCCTGTACCCTAGTGGTACAAACTCTTTCATGGCATCCAAATGACCTAGGATCAAATCCAGGAAGGAGAGAATTTATGGGGGGGGTACAGACGTAGTACGGTAGCAGGGTATTGTAGGAGTACTGTAGCAGCGGTGGAACTATAGTAGTGGCGGCACTATAGCAGCTGAGGGACTGTAACAGGGACTGTTGCGGGAGTTGTACTATAGCAGGTACTGTAACAGTGCAGGTACTGTAGTAGTGATGTTAACTAAGGGGTCCTATGGGACAAAATTGGGCTTTCAATCATTGTACTCAGGACACTTGGCCTTGGGCCTTCAGGCTATGTAATGGGTCTCCCTCTACCCAGTCTAAAGAGGTATTTTCTTTAAATAATAAATTGAGGCTTTGGCCCCAACCTTTTAAAATAAAATCCTATTATCATAACATCATAACATATTTTAGATATCGAATAAAAGTTTCTCATCATGGAATCAATAGAATTATATATAAAAATTACGACTCATATATCCAAATATGAGTCCCAAAAAATAATATATTATAGGTAGAATATATTGAGAAAAGTACTGGTCATTTTCATCCAGGTAACATTAAGTGTATGACCAAACCCATCCCTATTCATGTCTCACTACTCTTCATGGAATATTAGAACCCATCTACATGGTGTGTTCAATTATCTTCTTGATGTATGGAACCACCTAGGGTACTAGGTGTTTTATTCACTAAAAATGGCTTTGTTTGAATGATAGAACCACATCATGAGTCCCTATGGGTACAAAATGTATATGACCAATCATGGTCCATGGAATACAATCCATACACAGATCAGTTACCCGATTAATGTCACATATCATGTGGTCCCTCCAAAAAATTATATGATACTTATCTTTTCCAGGAAACCCTAGTCCACACATAAACCCTTGATAAATGGTTGGTTTTATTCAAAAATATACACTATGTTGTTTAGAATTTCAATCTAGACACATCTCAGTCAATTGATATCATAGATTCTTTTGCCAATATTTCTATAAGATTCACCCATGGCCACTTTCATGAAAGTAACATATTCGATCATCAATTTCTAGTTACCATTCATCAAAATGTTTATTTTTTCTATTTGAAAAATAAATATCACACCACCATTAATTGACTAGAATCCTGATCCTCATATAATGTTTAAAGAGCAATAATTTCACCATATATAATCCATAAAACATTGTTCATTTAATAATTTCTATATCAAAAATGATTTTATAGGTTTTAACAGAGTAAAACTAGCTGAATAAAATTTGATTTATCATCCCTGAGGGAAAACAAAGAAAAATGTGAAGAACAGGGGAGATGATGGCACAATATATCCATGTGATGTCATTAATGGATGATTTATTCGATACCATTGATTCCAATATTCTATGAAATAAATAAATTATAAGAACTAAAGTGTGATGAAAAGTGTTTAGGTCAAAATTAAAAAGTTATGTTTATAGGTCCATGTGAATAACAAATCTAAGAAATCAAAAGCTGGTAAATATCTATGATTGAAATAAAAAAAGGATTTTATAAAATCCAAAAAATAACAATCCCTACCTCAATAATGAATCATTTTTTTGTGAATAATGTCCTTCGTAACTATATATTTGGCTAGGCTTATATTCTCTCCATTCATCTCATGATTTCCCATGATCACACAACATTGATCATAAATTCCTCGTTCATTCAATCATTGAATATCCTTCCCAATAGGGACATCTCTTTTATCCCTAAATATTCTATAGTTATGTGTAAATATTAATATATTGGATATAGATGATATTATTTTGGTTTTCCACTAGGTAATAATTTTAAAAATTACTATAATTAATTAATTAAAATTTTTTATTTTAATTATTCCATGGTAGAATATCATCCTGAAACGCGATGAAAATGAAACTTAGGTCACTCCAAGGGTAATACCTATATTTTAAATTTGATCATGGTCTCTGTATACCTATTCAATTATCTAATCATTGGTAAAACTATTTCCTTAAAAAAAATACATGCATAAGGATTAATATATTCGATATTTTTAATATATCAATTCTAGGGTCATGTGACACCTGTAACCCAACCCAATACTGTAGAAACACAGATATATTTATTTTTAAACATATAAGGTGTAAAAAACCAAAATCTAACTCATTATACTTTCCATGCCTTCAAATATTTTTTCCTTATAAATAAAAAACCACTATAAAAGGTGACAATATTGAGATTGTATCTGGATCTGATTCTCCCAGGATCTTTCTTGGAGGTTTCCATGATACAATATAACACACACCATTGTGATATATCACCAACAAAGGATAATCTCTTGATGATCCATAATGTCCACTAGGAACTCTGAAGAGCTATCTCTTTCCTCAAAATCCAACTCAACCCTATAAAGAGTGTTTGAGGGGCCATATATGTATCTCCAAATTCTATATCACATAGAAGATGGAAGGAACCCAGTAGAACTACAGGGGTAAGTATAAGACATAATAAACCTCTTCATCCCTAAAAAAATCTCAAATAGCTTGATGAAACTCATGGATTACTTTCCACCCTAATCAATCTTACACACCCCTCATCATGGAAATACCGTGTAGAACACATGCTCTCTCTATCAAAACTCCATGTGTCTAATACATCGATATTTAAAATACTTTTGATGGATATATGTGGTCTTCACTCACTCATGGATTTCTTGAAATTTCTCCATCATTTCTTACACCAAATCCAGTCCCATGAGTAATGAACCGTCGATCTTTATCCAACATAATTGTGACTGATATGGTCTCCCATAAAAAGTATCAAATGGTATCATACGGATAGTGGTGTGAAAACTATTATTATGATAACTCCACTAATAGAAATTGACCCTCCCAACATCAAGTAAATTCCAACACATAGGTTGAAATCCTATCATCTAAAACCTAGATGGTCCACTCATTTTAGCCATCTTTTTGTGGTTGAAACATTTCACTCATCTACAATAGGACCTAATTCATCCTAAAAAACTCTCCAAATATGTGATTTGAACAATTAATCATGGTAAAAAACAATCATTGAGGGTACTCCATGATATTCGATGATCTCACAAATGTACACATGTCTCAACCACTAAACTGAACTATTCTACTTGAAAAAATGGATGTGAACCGATTTGGTAATCTTGTCACCAATTGACTAGATAACCTCATGTCATCTTTTTATCTATAGAAGGTATAAGACAAGTCCAATTGATATTTCATCCCAATTTCATTTTGGGATCTCATGAGGTTGAGTGTATTCTACCAAAACATGATATTCTTCCTTTCACCTACTGACATGTGAGGCAACAAAAAACAAACTTCTCAATAAAATACATTATACAATACCCACAAAAAGTACTTTTTATGTCCCAGGTTCACCTTATTTGCTATAGGATGTATTTATATTTAGAAGTTATGAAACTCTCTTATTAAATCCTAATATACACAGGTATAAAAGATAACATTTTCATCAAGGTTTTAACCTCATTTTTCTTAAATCTAATCGTACTAATATTTTAATTTCCGTTTTATGAAAAAATGATATGCAAACCATTCACTGAGGTGTTTCTATATCATCTTATTAAACCAATGTGAAAACCCCTATGGAAGGTTTTCAGTTTGGTTTTATACAAAATGGATGTAAAAAAATTTATTTTCACATAGTTTTTAATAAAACTGATGTTTTAACCCTAGTTTTAACATTATATATATTTACCCAATTTTAAAAGTAAAATTTCCAAATCATGGAATCCATATTTCATGTTTTTTACAGAGAAGTTTCAATTTTTAAAATCCCTCTAAAATCATATTAGGTCATCAGAAAACATATGTTCACTTCCATTATATAAAAAAGTATAGTCTATGTCTATATTTTTATCGTATATTCTTTGAGTTACATAAATGTTACATTTATTCATCTTTTAATGATTTAAATAGGGTATTTATTATCATCATTTTGTTTGTTTGTAATTGTTTTTCTACGTTGATAATATTTTTGATGCTTTATTTTTTTATAATGAAGTAGGCATATACTGATCAATATAAGAAGATAAATCTTCCACATGAGATTTACCAATGATAGTTTGGAATTGTTTATCAATTATTATTGTGGATATAACACATGTTATTTTCTAAAAATATGATAAATTTCCACAAAAATTATATCCCTTTAAAAAAAACCCCCAAAAGTTATTAAATTAAATTGAATATTTTGGCTTATTTTTAGGTTTATTTTTTTAACGTTTTAGTTTCTATTAATCTTTTTTCCAAGATAGTTGAATAAATCGTTTTTTATTTAAAAATATTATTCTTTTCACAAATTGTTTTAAATTAACTGATTAGAAATGTAATTTTGAAATCATTTTTCCATAAAACAATATCAAAAGTCAATAGTTTCACATTTTATTTCTTTTACACTAATAACCAACGTCAAATAATGTGAAAGTAAATTTTTCAGTGTTGGTTAAATAAAAAAACAATAAAAATAACATTTTCATCATTAGTTGAATTTATCTTATATAGAAAGGTAACATTAATGGAAAAATGTAAAAGGCAATTTTTACTTGTGGAAATGTGGTTAGAATAACTTTCCTTCTTCAAAAAAGGATCACATGCTTCTCACCTTAATAATGAACAACCAGGTTTGTCCCATAAATATAAATTGTATCATAATAATTTAAAGTAATTTTCTCCTAATTTAGCCTCTCTATTGCACACTGAGAATTGGTGAAGTGCTTACAATCGAGTAAAAATATGTTGTCCTTCCCTATTTCATCAGGGTTAACTTCAAAGATGCCAACTTATTTAAAACCTCTATAGAAAATCGACACTCAAATAATTGGATAATGTAATCTCTTAAAAAAATTCCATTATTTGAATTATATACTATATTGATTCCATATTACTATTGTAATTCTTACCATTATATATATCCCAAGTTAATATCTCTCTAAAAAAATATATATCTGAGACCCTAGAGGTATATGTAAACCACAATTCAATCACACAAAATATAATCCCTCATATTATAAAATATAATACCTATCCTACCAACTCTAATATAATGGGTTGAAAGGTTCTAATCATGGTGTTTCGATTGCCTCAACTCTTAAACAATTGATGCATTCCTATTCATTAACACACATATATTCCTTTCTCTATATTCATCATAAATCATTATATACTTGACACCCTCCTATGGTAGTCATAGTATAATATTGATGGTCATCCTAGGCCACATATTTATGATGGATATCTAACATATCCTAGTCTAACTAAATAACTAATTATTTCTTTTTAATGCGGTCAATGGGGTTGAAATCCAAAAAAACTATCACAAACCACCAATAGTACGCTACCAATATGATAAAACAATGAAACTCTAAAATAACATTGGGTAGTTCCCAAGATAAAAGCCCCTCTATAATAACCAAGTCCACATTTACTTAATGTTAAAAGATGAAATTCCTCAGATAGTGAACCAATCTATTCTAGTACTAACACATAGAGATTTTACCCTATAAATGTTTATCCTAATGAAATCATAGGATCATCCTCAAATTCACTATGTAGTAATCCATTGATATAGAGTAAATGATAATTTCATCAGTAACTACACCCACAAATAATTCCAATATTAATTTGAAAATATGATTTATATGTCCAATGAAATAAACACATGCATTTGTTAAACAAAACAGCACCACCAAGAAGTTATAATAACCATACTAATATCATAACATCCTCCTTTAGAACCAAAAACTGGTGGTATTTAATAACTAGGATCAATCTTATATTACCATAACATTCCTTTTAATTATTAAAAGAGTCCATCAATCCGTATAAAGGGGTAAATGTTTTCATCATCACTTGGTTTAGGTTTTAATAAAAAAAACCCATAACCTCATTCTCTCATGCACCCTCTAACCAAATGACACATTCTCTTCCTAGTAGAAATATCAGGTCTGATAAAACCACTCACATCAAATTTTTATAATTATACCCTAAACTCTCAAATCTTAGTAGTGTCCATATGATTTTTCATAGAGTATATCAGTCTTGTGATATGGTGTAATTTAAAGAATAAACAAGTCTCCCAATGTGAAGGTAGCCTCAAAATATATTTGGGGAAGGTATAAATATTATGATCCAAAACATTTGGGAGCCATATATGTTAATATATCACTATACTAAGTGATTAAATATTGGAATTATGGGAGATATGTTGAATCATATGACTCTTAAGAAACATTAAATCTTCAAGAATTTCCTTTTTTCCATTTAATAAAAAATGATTCTCATTACCTTATAGACATCTAACTATAATGTGGTGAGAGTCTATCTAGGATCATACTATGGATAGCCATTCCATAACAGGAATGAATCCATGTAGTTTCATTTAAAAATTTAAGATTTCTCATGTGAAACTCTCTTCACTAAATGTCATATTTCACTGTCAACAGGTGCATGAGATTATGGATTTCTTAATTGGAACACTACCCCTATCATGGACGTTTATCCACTAGTTAACCATCATCTATAGATTGTCAGCTCGAGAAATCACCAACCATGTGACTCTGGTCATCAAATGTGTAAAATAATATACTTATGGTCAATTGGATCCCTTGTGATATCTCTATAATGATGATCTATTAGGTTGATAATGCTTATATTATGTTCCCATATTCCAATAACCTAAATTATTATGTGAGTTTCCTACAGTGGATAACACTAATCCATAATGTCTACTACCAGCACCAATTTCTCAATACTACTCTTACAGAATTTATCTATGTCCAAGGACCTATCTAGATTCATATAATATATGGGATTGTATATTGAGATTAATAAAACTCAGATTTCCCTATGGATTCTTTTCTTTTACTTCCACTCCTATAGGTGTCTGTCTCACATCATATTGGGACGGTAGTGCATGAGATCGGTGAACCTCAATGTTTAATCTGAAAAATCCATATCACCCTTATGTAACAATAAATAATCCTTAATATTCCCAAATTATAATTTCAATTTTTATTAAACCATTTGGAACAAGTGTTGAAACTCCTCCCATGAAGTTGTCACCTCATGTAACCCCCCCCCAATTCTAAAACTAGAATATTCTATTTGACATCATGTGCGACATGAAACAATAAAAATTGAAGAAAATATAAC
The DNA here is from genome assembly GCA_963277665.1 of Viscum album. Classification (NCBI taxonomy): domain Eukaryota; kingdom Viridiplantae; phylum Streptophyta; class Magnoliopsida; order Santalales; family Viscaceae; genus Viscum; species Viscum album. The sequence continues at coordinate 1,437,714,419 of OY728133.1, read as the reverse complement.
AACCTTATAATTTATAATATATTTATTTTATAATTAAATTAAATCTCTTAAATGGGATTCATTATATGAAACACTGATTCAGTTTTTGTTACATGCAACAATAATTTTCTTTAATATCTTGTGTTATACACGAGACTTAGTTTTACCAAACAAAATACAATATTAAAATTTCTATTTAATGTATCGCCTAAAAATTAGAATTTTGGATATGAATATAAATATAAAATTTTGGTTAATATATGTTTTACACATTTTCATTATTTATTTATTTATTAGAAATAAAATTATACTAATTTAAATGGAATTGAAATGTTTTCAAAAAACTATATTTTTTCTAAAGGATTTTTTAGGCATGCTTTCCAAAATTAATTTAATATTAAATTTTAAAACATTTATAATATATATTTTGAAAAATAAACCCCATTTTTTGAATTAAAATATCTATATTTTAATAACGATATTTTTTTTAAATCTTCTAAAAAGTTTTATTTTTTGATAAATCGTGAAAAATAATAAATTTTAATTAGAGACTACCCTTTTGTTTACATAATTAATAATGTAAGAATATATTTTTGATTTTATTTAAAGGAATATTAGTAATATTATACATAATTTAATACAATTAGTTCGTTATAATAATTTCAATATTTAATTTTTATTTAAAAACATTATAAACATTTGAACATTTTCTCTTTAAAAAGTTTTTTCTTGCCGTGTCTGTGGGATTAATTTTAAATTAAAATTTTCTAAATCATTGTTTTGATTTTATAAAAATGGATTAAATATTTTTAGTCACCATAATTCTTATTTCCTAATAGGTTTAACATAAATTTTTACCGAAATGAATCTTAAAATCTGTAAAAATTATTTACTATGGCTAAGGTATAAATGGATTTCCCAAGGATTAATGAAAGAATATTGGGGTCATAAATGAAATAAAAACTAGTCCAAAATCCATTGGTTGGATATATTTCTACCTTAATTTTTATTTTTTTGAGAATGGCCCATTTTTTAGGATTTTGGAGTCATAAAATATATGGTATGATTGAATCTTTTCAAAAAATTACAAGTTTTCGATAAAACTCAATTTTAAAAGGCCACCCACTTTCCTCTCTTCTTCACAATGTCACACCTCTTTGTATTATCCAATACCTAACAAAATAAAATTCTAAATTCCATCCCCACATCATATAATTATTACTTTGGTCAAATATCCATCCTAGAAAGTCTTTAGTGAAAACCTAAGGAGGATACCTGAAGAAAATGTAATATTTTTCAATGAGCATCTTAATTTTATTTCTTTTTCCAAATAAGAAAATTATTATTAAACCATGATTATTTAATAATATTATTATCTTACATACGCAATATTGTTTTTATAATAATGTACTAACCTACAAAAATCTCCACTTCCATCAAATGGGTTATGAAATAGCCATCAGTGCGTACAGTGATCTACCACCTCGTGAACCGATGTCATTCATTCTTCCATTACCACCTCTCCCAATTGGGTATCACGAAAATAAATTATATTATTACACATTAATTAATGATTTATTACATAATAGAACACATAATAAAACCCAAAAATTTAAAATTATAGTTTCTTATAGAATTAGGTACATTGCATATGATCTTAAAACATTAGATACATCATGATTTTTGAAAACATCTTTCAGAAGATAATATTATTACATCATTCTTAAAACTACATGGGATATCCCAGGGACATAATTTAGAAAGGGGTGAGATATAAATGCCATTAATGTAATAAGAAAATAATAACATGAATATGGTATTACATGATACACACTAGGAATATCAATGGCACATAAAATGGGTGAGAATCATAAGAATGAACAATGAGGCATGATATAGTATTATAACATAAAGGCAACATTGGAATGTGAGAAAAATATTAAAAATGACGTCATAACCATGTTTTAAGGTTAAAAATGAATAAAACATAACATAATTTTGTTAGTATAACCTTACATGCACCATATATGGAATCTCATTAGACTAATACATTACCTAATGTAATGTAGAGCTATTTCGGAGCACCCATCATAGTCATATCATATACATGTACAGTTGTGCAGCAGAGATCATATACATAGTAACATATTTGATCACATTTAATACCATGAAAATGGATTGTGTAATATATACATTTAATACCATAAATAATTATCTATATGTGAATAAAGGTGAACAATCTTAATAGGAAATGCGTACGGGTATTCAATACACAATTTTTTGGTATAGAAAATCATATTGATATTTCTCTAGAATAATGGGGTAACATAAATGTTCATGAGAGGGATTAATGAGAAATAAAGTTGTATATCATAATTTATACATCAAATTGTTAATAATGTAGATATGGATGAAATTATAGAAACATTAGTAATTGGAGATAAAATAGATAAGATAATGAAGATATTTGAATAAAGAGAAAGCCATGATCCCTTATGTAGAGAGGGAAATTAAAAATGATTGGGAGGAGCTTCTTAGAGTCATGGGGACACCTTGGGAGGAATCTAGAGAGCATAGATATAAGTAATTAAGTTCTTTGAGGTTTTTTAGTGAATATTAATTGGAGCTTGGGTGGGTTTATATAAGAATAAATAGGAGAGTTCTTTATTTTTCCCCAAACATATGATTTAAACACTATATAAAAATGTAATCAAAAGAAAAAAACAACCCATTGTTTTTCAATAGGTTTTTGAAAAATATGTTTATTTTTATTTTTAGTATCATTCTATGTATCAAAATTATTAAAACATTTCCCTTAGTGATGTGGAAGTGATTTAGGTTCTTAAAAAATGATTTTAAAATAGTAAAATATAATATATGTTTTGGAGTATTTATAAAGGATTTATAAAATTAATAAAATAACCTCTAAAATGTATTAATTTAAATGTAAAAATATATATTTAAACTAGGATACCTTTTTTAGAATTTATTACATCACATTTGTGACATTATAATTGCATAATACACATCGAATATTTATCTTGAATTAATGTTTTCCCAAAACTTCATCCATATAGAATTTTTTTTAAAAAATCACCATTGGAAACATTCAACATGATGATTCCAAAAATAATTTTTTTATCAAAATTATTTTATAAATATATGAATTTTTAGTATAAAAAGAGTATCGATATTTTTTAATAAATTGTTGGATTTTTTGACAATAACAGTTTTCAAACTATTATAAAAATTACATTAGACGTCATAAAAATTATATTTTAATTTAAATTTAATAACAATAATTTAATAATATTATTTTACTAAAATATTATTTATTTAAATAATCCTTTAATTCATTGAAAAACAAACATCTTTAATGAAATTTCATACTACCCAAAATATACATTTTTTATCTTATCAAAATCAAAATCATTTAAAAAGATACAAAAATAAGAAGAAATTATATTCATTATTATATAAAATATATATATTCATATTATTATGGTCCTAATACATATCTATCTATTACACTAACAAACTACCTAACTTTACGGCGTGCTGTGGAAAGATTTCCATGGGGTGGTTCATTGTGCTTGGTTTGGTCCATGATCTCATAGAGATTGAACTTCTACCATAAACGGTTTTTCTCATGTTTTAGTTATTATATCATAGATTGGGATTGGTTAAGGTAATATCCTAGTCATTCTACATGTCTAATAATCTTAATCAATTGGAATTCATAGAATATTATTCAATTAGTTATGGTCATCACTTCTTTTGTGTTTTTCAATTATATTTGTCAGACCCCTATATTAATACTAATCATATGATCATACGTCAATGACTATATTAGAAATTGATATGATGCTTAAATATCTATTATATATGATAGGTTATAATAAAATAGAATAAGTGATATTTTTTTCTATAATCATAATACATAAAAATACATTTAATTTAATCACAAAGGGAATTATATTTATAAAAGTTCGGGTCGTTAAAATCTTCCCCCATTTACAACTTTTTCCCTTGAAATTTCTATTTAATACACTAAAGAAGATTAGGGTAATTCAATATAATCACATCATTTTTTATCATATCACTTCTCTAAAATTATTGTTTCTTCAAGGAAATTTGACAATGTCCATTATCTTATTTCACAAAACATTGTCATTATGATCTAAGATCTTCACTAGTTACTTATAATATAAGGGATCATTCTCCAATGGTACCACCTCTAGATTTAGAACCTGTGATCCATCTAGTATGTCATTTTCCAATATTGATATATGGAAAACATTATGTAATTGAGATAGGTTATGTGTGAGTATTATTTGATAGGTCACTTCTCCAATGAGATCTTGGATCTCAAAGGGACCTATATATATTAGACTAAGCCTACAAATCATCCAAAATATTATGAATTTATTCCATGCATATATACAGAGGAATAAATTAAATCATACCTGAAACTCTAAGTCTCATAAAAAATTTTCATTATAGACCTTTTTAAAACAAAGATAATCCTTATTGTTTTACCTAATTGTATTGAACTTTTCTTCCATTTCGTTAATTATTTTAAGACCTATTAGTTTGTGTTATCCTATTTCATCCTAACATGAAGGTGTAATTCACTTCTATCTATAAAGGTATTTATTGGGTGATAATTGGGTTCTTGAGTGGAAACTATTGTTTTTATAAGAACTAAAGGATACAAAGATGTTAATCACATCCTCTTTTTAATTCAATTGATTATTCTCTAAAAATTTCCTCATGTGTCTGGATAGACCACATAGATTGGCCCTCAGTTTGAGAGTGATGAGATGATCCAAAGATCAACTCAGTATTTATTTAATGTTGCAAACTCATTCAAAACATAGATGTAATTCATGGTTCTCAATGAGATACAATCAATAGTGGTGTTTCATAAAGCCTTATAATTTCTCTAATATATATTCATTCAATTTGATCAAGTGATAAGTACTCTCGAATTGAAATTAAGTGAATAGTCTTTATAAGATGATCCACCAAAACCTATATAGAATTCTTTCATATTTACTTCTTCAAAAGGGTAGTGAAAATGTCTACGGTTATTATTTCCCATTTCCATGTTGGTATGGTTAATGGTTCCATAATCCCCTTGGATTTTTTCCATTTAGGCATCACTTGTTGACATACAAGACACCTTGATATATATTTTGCAATCTCATTTATATTTTCCAACAAATAATGATAATTCACATGAACCAACCCAGATACCCTAGAAACCTGATTACCAAAATGATTCCAACATAGACCAAAAGGCATTCCTGATCCCAAGAGGTTGGAGACTAACACTTGGTATCATAAAATATGAATGTTTGAAAAAATTCCACAAACACAAAAGAGGAATGAGATAAAATTTAGTATGCACAAAAGAAAAATCCACTGTGAGAATGATACTAGATGTTAAATAGTAATAAACAACCAAATGTACTTAATCAGAGTACCATAGAATAGGGAGAAAAACACAGATCCTAGTGGAAATAGTACTCCAAGACCAAAGATCAATAACTATTATCAAATCCATGTGGTTATTTTCCCTTTCTTGAACCTAGGATGAGGATATCTACAAATTCACAAAGGCACAGGTAGGGTGTGAGATAAAATCCCGGTATGGTCTCATGATGGATTTCATCATAAGAATCCATAATTAATTAACCAAATAAAGTGTTGAATTTAAAAAACAAACATGTAATTTCAAAATAATATTTAAAAAAATCATGATTCACATTTAAAATAATTTATTTAAATCAAAAATAGATTAATAAAAAAAATTATAAAAAAAATTGTAAAAATTACAATTCATGTGTAAAATAGTTTAAAAGTAAGGGAATATTTATATCAAATATAATAAATGTAAAACATTGTTATATTATAAGATGTATGATTGATACATGTTATGGTATCCTCACACACTTATATAATTAAAAAATAAATTTTCACACACATACCTTTGACACTGTTCAATGTGAACTAACCAATATCCTACTAAGGATATTAACTTCAAATATGTCTTTGTTATAGTTGTAAAGAGTCAATTTTTTTCTATGGAAATTATAACCTATCATGTTTGTCCATAATAAACCACTAACTACCTTGGATTTCTTTTGCTCTAATAACCATCAATAATGTGTAATATATTTTCAAAACTATTCAAAATACAATTAAAACAATTTTTCTATTTCAATATTCCAGTTTCCATTCAAAAACAAAAATAGATTTTTAATCATATCTTACCATTTTCCACAATAAAACCATCGGTTTTCTATCAAAATAATTTATGAAATTTTTCATAAATAAAATTTTTTAAATCAATTCCATTAATCAATTTCACAATTCAAATTTCACCATTTAAATTCCAAACTTTAATTGCCTGATTTTCCATCCAAACCAAACCACACACCAATTCACCAAAATTGGGTGTTTTTCCAAATTTATATCTAAATCAAATTCAAATCCAAAATTTACAACAAATTAGGTTTTCAAATAATAACTATTTTATATTTAATTAAATAAAACAATTTAGGGTTAAATAAATTGTAAAATCATAAAGGGAAACACCTACCTTAGATCATGGGATCATGAGACACAACACCCTAAACGATAAACTCCATTGAAGAATATCGAAAACGAAGATTAGAGAATCAAATATAGATTTAAGATCCAAAAAAACAGGGATTGTATCCTCCAAAAACTAGGATATGTATTAAACCCTTGGGAGAAGAGAAATATAGAGTGATAGAGACCATGATAGGAGATTCACATACCAGAAGAATATCAAATGTGATTCTCCACACTTTGATCTGCCGAAAAAGGGGTTTGGAGGAGTCAAAATTGGATCCTTAGAGCCCCAAAAGCCTTTAAAAATTATCTAGGTTGAGTTAGGCCCATGTGGGGGAAGACATTGTGGTTTAATAATTTTTAAAGGAAATTTCATATTATTTAAAATTTTCATGTATGGTTTTCATATAAGGGATACACAGTTAGAATAATTATGTGCCCTAACCATGCCCCCCTTCTGGTGGGGTTTCATGGTTTCTCTTTTGTGGGATAATTGTTTTCAAAACCATGTGACAATCATGAAATCCATCACTTTTTGGGTTTTCATGGTTGGAACTTGCGGGGAACAGTGTTCCAACTATGAAAAACTCGAGAACTTCCAGATATTTGAAAATTTTCAAACAAAACATCCTAAAACGAATCCCAACCAATGAGTCATTAAAATACGGGTTTAGTAATATCGGAAAATAGTAACAATATGTTAAAAACTTACCACTATAAAAAAATTACATCCCCAGAAATCCTATTAAGAATATTTTATTTCAAAAAAATGGGGCCACTGCTCTCTCATCAGCACCTCCCTCTCCCACTTTTCAAGAGTATCAGAACCATGATTCCACAAAAATCGAACCAATGGTATATTCACCTCAATAATTACGTTGGATTTAGAATCAACTATCCCGACTCGATCCTCAGTCCTGGATAAATGAGGTTTAATATCAAGATCACTCTATCTTAGAACATGAGATGCATCTAATAGACACCTTTGTAACTGAGATACATGGAACACATTATGTGTCGACGTCAACTATGGATGAAGTGATAAATGGTAAGAAAATTTAACCACCTACTCAACAACCTCAAGTGGTCACATAAAAGGAGGATAAATATTTCCTTTCCTCCCAAGATATCAATGACCCAAGTAAGGTGAAACTTTCAAAACCACATGATCACAATCTGAAAAATCTAATGGTCTACATAAATTATTAGTATAAAATTTATAACCAATCTATGATGCTGGAATTCATTGATGAGTAAACTAAATCATTTCTATCATCTATTAAACAATGGTTTCTCCAACAATGAACTCTCCCCAATATCTGACCAACACAATAGATATTTACAATGAAATCCATACAAGGCATCAAAAGGAACCATTCGGATTATGTAATATTAACTATTATTATAAGAAAACTCAAACATGCCCAGTTGATCATCCTAAGCACCACCAAATTCAATAAAATATGCATGAAAAATGTATTCATGATTCTATAATTCTCTTTCTATCTAGCTATCAAAATTTATATGGAATATCATGCTCAAACAGACTTGAGATCCCAATGCCTCTTGAAGGCCTCTCCAAAAGTGAGAAGTAAACCAAGGATACCAATCAAATACTGTATAATATAGAACTATATAAAAACAAAAAATCACTTTCACATATATATTTTCTAAATAATCAACTTTGGTTGAATCACATATGTGTATAAATGGATCCAATTTATCTATCATATCTATCATATACAATATTGAATCCTTCCTTCACTAGGTACTTGGAAACCTATCCAAAATTTGCATAGAGATCTCATCCCACTTCCAAGATAGCACTGGAATTAGATGAAGAAAACCCAAAGGTCGCTGGTCAGCCTTGACCAAATGGAATGTATAACAATGGGAGACAAAATCAACAATGGCTCGCCTCATACCTACCCACCATAATAATCAATGCATTTCATAGAACATCTTCATGGTTCACAGGTGCACTACCCACATTAAGTTATTGAAATACCACATCCCATATTTCCCACCCACTAATATAATAATAAAAAAATTCTGATAACATAGAATTCCATCTATGAAGAATATCCAGTCAACTATAATCTTCCAACTATAAAGGGAGTCTTTAATTCTATGGATCTCTTCATGTAGTTATTGTTCGAGAATGATCATTTTGATAAGAGATGATGTCAAATGAAACCCTCCTAAGGAAACCTCATCCCTTCATTACCTGTCTCAAATTTAAAACTATACAAAAATATCCATTAAGTTCCAATCATCCAATGATTCATTTACATCTTGGGTCAAAATTTTCTTTCTCAAAGATTCCATGATGATATTCCCTTCCCCAATTGTATAAGAGATTTTTAAATAAAAATATTTCATATATTCCACCCAACACCTTGGTATATATTCAAATATTTTTGGGAGAAGTTATAACTCATGATTTTGGGGTTAGTAAACAAGGTAAACCATAATCGAAAAAGATAATGTTTATAACTACTATTCATGTGCATCATAGTTGTAAGATCAAGGGGTGGATCATGTAATTATTAACATGTTTCCTAAGATGATTAGAGATATAATCAATGAAAGGATATCCCTTCATAAGAAAATACCCCAAACCTAAACCTAATTCATCACATAAGTCCACATAGCCATGACCGACCTTAGGAAGAGTCAACACCAACACGGTATTGAAAATATTTTTTAGATAAACAAAAGAACTCTGACATTTCTCATCCAAAGAAAACATTATTCCCTTACAATTTAGAGTAGTCATCGGATAATCCAACTTTGATAAGTCCTTTATGAACCAGTGATAATACCCATCTAAACCCATGATGCTCTGAATATGGAAAACATTTCTTGGTTCCTCCCACATCATAACATCTTTCTCCTATTTAGCATCAACTAAAACACAATTTTCTAACATCATGTGTCCCAAGAACATCGCATCTCTAATAGATAACTCATGTTTTGAAAGCATGGAATAATTTCGGTTATTTCTAAACAATACACGAAATGTTATGAGATGAGATACATGATCCTCTTTATAATTTCAATAAACAATGATTTCATCCATAAAGACCGCCACAATAGTACCTAGATACTCATAGAAGATCTTATTAATTATAATTGGTTAAACCAAATTGCATGAAAAGGTACTCATAATGATCATACCAGCTCCAGAAGGCATTTTTATGAATATCATATTACTTTCTTCTTAATCGATGATGACTGGATCAAAGATCAGTCTTTGAGGACCACATATCCCCTTTAAAATAGTGAAATAGTTCATCAGTCCATCAACACAAATACTTGTTCATTATGTAATTCAATTGAGTTTCTAAGGATTAATGCAAAGGTTAAGTGAACCATCATCTTTCTTGGAAATGAGAACTAGAATGCCCAAGGTGACACACTTGGGGATACAATGTCTTTCTCCAAGAGATCATCCAACTAAGCCTTCAACTCTTTAATTTATACTGGTTCCAAGTGGTAGGAGGGAATGAACACTAGTTGAGTACTTGGTACTAAATCAATACAAATATATTCCTCCAATAATAGTGTCAAACTAGAGAATCCAAAAAAGGAAACTTTGGGAAAGTCAAAGACCACTAGAGAGATATCACCACTCAAATATTCCCACTCCAAATCAAAGGCAAATATAGATATTACATTTCCCAACTCTGGATGAGAATATTTGGATATACTCATCCTCCAGTCCCATTCTCAGAAAAAAGATATGAAAAATGAATTGGGTTATATAAAGGATACCCATAAAAGAAAATAATCATTCCAGAAATATTAAAAATGATTCAATCCTTCCTAAAGAATATTTCAGGAGGTTTCATGTTGATAACTAGAAAACTACAAGTATGATCGATATCTGAAAACAGGAAAACAAATGAAGGACTATAAATTCCCTTCACTCTCTTCATTCTAAGGGGTGTAGTAATATCAATCACATAAAATAAATGATTCATAGTAACATTTATATAAACAAAAATAAGGGTTGAAATAAAGAAATGAGATTAAATAGAATCAAATAAAGTAGTCACTAATAATGATGCTATAGTGACAGTACCTCTCATAGTTTTTGGTCTCGTATCGTCTTCCTCAATAAACACTTCCAATGTGTGAAGAATATTTGTTTTAAATTCTATTGTGGAAACCCCTTTTGTGAATAATTTAATTACACCATTGTTTTAAGAGGTTTTGATGGTCTTTTGACGCTATGTGGAGTAAAATAAACATAGAAGAACATCTAAAAGTTACATAAGAATCTATATGATACACATATTTTGGGTGCCTTAGTGTAGAATCACTTCGAGTTCGCTAGAGTTTCACACTGTTATCAAATAAAAGGCCCTCTTTTAGTAACAACATGTGGTCCAAAAAATGCTACTTTTGATATCCACTATGAGAATCATCACACTTCCTATTTTCATTAAAGTAAATATCACTTCCACATAGAGAAAAAGGAAATCACATTAACCTCAAATTTCCAACTAGGTACATTTCAACTATCAAATATTTATCAAGTACATTTCCATAAGAAGTCATATTTAGTTAGAAAAACTAATAATGAATATCACGTTGAATTATCATCTAAAACTTTCAAGTCTTCTTCTTCTCATTCAGTATAATTTGAGTTGAAAACTACCCATGATCAGTAAAGTTATTTTCATATTCATTCATGGTCCTGTCATCTTTCTCGAGTTTGAAAAACTCTATATTCTTTTCCATAACCATTTATGATAGACATAAATATTTAGTGAAAATTTATTTATTTATTCCCCATACAATCCCTCATTCTTCTTTATCGTCGCCATTTTATCCCACCATCTCCTACTCAGTCCCTCCAGCATGAAGGTGGAAAACATCACCTTGATTTCAATGAGGTGTCTCAAAGAAATCAAAAAAATGATCCCTCATGTTCAACCAATACTAATACTCTTGTGGATCATTAGATCCTTCGAATGTTGGTTTATTATAGGGAAATAACTCCTAAGAATGATTTCATAAAACTTGTCTGTGAGGTTCCAAAACGTGATCCTGAATGGGAACTAGTGTAGGTTCTTGTCCCCGAGCATAGAAAATATGCATAGTGACTTCAAATATATTATATTACATGAGAGGATTAACATGATGAAGTTCATAATTAGATTTCCCCTGCATATGATTCACATGTATTCTTTAAGGAATTATAATACAAAATATCAACAGACAACATCTAATGAATCAAATTAACACTCATCCAAAGTAACAAGAGAAATTAATCCCAACTGATAAGAACACAAGATTTGGATTTCAAACTATGAAAATCAAAAGTAGGGAAAAGACTAAAACTAAACCTCAATAAGTCTATCCCAAACCACGCCTAGTGGTTTAAGGATCATTACTGTGATATATTTCTAGGAACTCAATCATAACTACCTCTTAATCCACCACAATATTACTCAACTATATACTGACATTAAGGTAATATTTTTAATCTTCATGTTGATACCGCTTATTCAAGAACCATATAGGATATCATGGTACCTTAACAACTGTTCCAATATTGATAAATCTATAAGGGTGTTCCCAATCCCCATGGGTTGATGACTAGAACTAATCATCATACAATATGAATATGGAAACAAATTTTCCACAAACACAATAGAATAAAGAGATACAAGTCAGTTTTAACAAAAGATAACTCAATTGGGAGAATGATAAAAGAAGTAAAACATATATAAACTATCCATATCACATCGTAAATTTACATTAAAGTAGGTATAATAATCTAATTTTCAATGGACAACCCACTCCAATCCCAAAGACTAAAAAATACTACAACCTCCAAGTTGTGTTTTCACCTTGTTGGAACCCGTAAAACGGAAATCAACAACTTCCAAGAGGAATAGGTATGGTGTAAGCTAGAAGCATAGTATGGTCTCACTAAGGATTCCATAACAGGATTCCATAATTAATTAACTAAATAAATCTTTCAATTATAAAAAAACATGGTAATTCAAAATAATATTTACAGAAAATCATTCTTCACATTTTTAATGATTGAAATATTTCATACAATATCATAATTAGCATTTTATATAAAATATTTTTTATAAATTCATATGTCATGTGTAAAAAAATTTACAAATAATGCAATTCTAATATCAAATATAAATAATGTGAACCTTGTTCATCTTCTTGGAGGTAAAATAGTTATAGGTTATAGGATACTCCCACACTTATATAATAAAAAAAATGTGCACACATTTCCCATTGATATAGGTCAAAGAGGACTAACTAAAATTCTATTAAGGAAAATATATGTAATATTTTTATGTTAGTGTTGTAAGAAATACCCCCTTTTCTAGGGAAATTATAACTTAGCATTTTTGTTCCAAATAACTAACTAACTACCTTGGATTTCATGTTTTCTAATATTAATCAATGATGAAAAATTTATTTTTAAACTCTTCAAAATACAATTCAACTCATTTTTCCATTTCAATATTCCAATTTCCATTTAAAATTAAATATGAGTTTTTAATAAAATTATTCCCTTTTCCATGATATACCCACTGGGTTTCTATCAAAACAATTTAGGTTATTTTTCTCAATTACAAAATTGGGATCAATTTCACAAATTAATTACACATTTCAACTTCCAAAAGTTAAAGTCCATAATTTATTTTCACAATTTTCCATCAAATCCAAATAACACACTAATTCACTTGGATTGGGAGGTTTCCACAATTTTTGGCCAAATACATTTCAAATCCCCAATTTAAATCTAATTAAGTTTTCAAAATATAATCCAAAGAATTTAAATTAAATGAATCAGTTTAGGCTTAAATAAATTGGAAAATTAAAAATGGACCAACATACCGCAGATCACAGGATCTAAATAAACAATTCCGTAAATGGGAAACTCCAATAAAGAAAGTCGGTAATGAAGACCCAAGAATAAAACCAAGATTCAAGATCTAAAACAACAAATATTGGATCCTCCAACCACACTAAGATCTATATTACGTTAGGGATAAGATAATGAGAGAGTGGGAGAGACCAAAAGTCAATATTCATGTATCCATAAGAGATCAAACATGATTCACCACACTTCAATTCTCCTATAAATGGTTTTTGATGAGCCAAAATTGTATCTTATGAGCCCCAAAATCCATGAAAAAAAATCTTGGTCAACTTAAGACTAAAAAGGGGACGAAATATGTGTTAAATAATTTTTAAAGTGGTTTTGAGATTAATTAATATATGTTTGCATGGTGTATTGGGAAGGGCTATATTGTTTTAAAACTCATGCTCCACTACTGGTGGGGTTTTTTGGTTTCTCCTTAGTGGACTCATAGTTTTTTAAACCATGATCCATCCATGTAAACCCCTAAAAACATGGTGTTCATGGTTTTCACATGTATGATGCGTAGTTTGGAAAAACCATGATTCAACCATGCATAGCCCAAAAACATCTAAATGTTTTCTAGTTTTCACCCAAAACATCCCTAAATTAAGTTAAACTAATAGAAGTTAAAAAGAGTTGTTTATGAATACCTAAATTTAGTAACATTATGTCACACTCTTATAGATATCAATAAATATTTTTTCTCTATAGATGGATGTAGAAGGTTGAGCTATGAACATCATCCAACATCTCAATATTTAACTCATGGTTCTATTATACACATAGTCCAAAACCAAATAATATAAATCCTTATTAATTAATTTTTATCTCTGAGGATATTCATTTTCTTATATATTTATCCATATTCTAAATTTTTACAACATCTCTTTGAGCTTTCATTATCTTCTCCAGAAGTAATGGTTGAGAAAAAATGTGTGAATGTATTTATGTTGATCCTTCCCATATGATTCTCATGTCCATCCTTTCCATGTATAAGATGATTGGATCCTTTTAAATTCTCATCAATGAAAAAATTGTTGGATCCATTCTACATAGAGTTTCAAACTTTATATTTTTTTCTAATGATGATAGTGGATTAAGCACTAATAATTCATAATTATATCTCACTATATTCATTGGTTCATATTCTTCTTTTTCCATGTTAATATATATATCAGTATCTTATGATCTTCATATATTTCTCACTTCCTTTCAAAGAGATAATGCATTCATATTTTCAATATTAATATCACTACTACCAACTCCAGATCAAGTGTTATATAGTTATTTTCATGAACATTCAATTTCCTTGAGGTATAGGATATCAAATTCTCATTATTTTTTAACACACATCTCAATACCTTCATCAAAGCATCATAGAAGACCACCCAAAGTTACCCACTTGTCTGCGGTGTGGGTATAGGTGTTGTGTTTAGAATATTTTTCAACTCCTTAAATCTCTGTTCATATTCATTATTCCTAAAAAAAATAACTCCCTTATATGTTATTTTTGTTGTAGTGTTTGAAAATCATGAGAAGTATCTTTCATTTCGACTATAGCACCAAGTTAATCCAAAGAAACTATGGATTTATATGACATATTTTGGCCAAGTCCATCCTTAAATTTCATCTATATTTTAATGGTATATAAATGTCTCAATATATGTGATAATATTCCCCATTAAATATAATTTCTTCAACCATAACTGACATTTAATTTACTTTTCATAATTTTTCTTCTTCCATAAGGTCTTTATCATTGTTCTACTAAAAAAATCATTTTTATTTAATTATTTAAAATAAAAGAGAACAAAGTACTAGAAACAACTTCCAGAGGATAAAGGCTCCTTGAGGTCGATAGTGGTGAAGAAAAAGGGAATCAGCTTATATGAGGTGAACCCCATTGGAATGAAAAAACCTAGATTGGAAAATATGGAGATCTGCTAAATACCGGTCGCCTTAGAAGCCAAGAAATCAAAAACATGATTACCTTCATGCCAAGTGTAGAGAATGATAGTGTGATTGTGAACCAGTATATTAAATCTCCTAAAGTTTTATTCAATGGACCATGGGATGTTTCTAACACCAAGAAATTCATTGTGAAGGATAAGTAAGTCAATCTCAACTTCCTCAAGTTGCAAATTATTTTGATCGCATAAATGCAACCCCATGAGAATAAAAAAGGCTTCAGCATGGAGAGATTCACCCCCCCCCCCTAAAAATATAAAAACTTTTAATGATGTAGACCTACTAGTCCCTTATTACCCATCCACCATTCATGATCTCCATAATACTGGACCCATCAGTATTGAGTTTGATCCCTTTATGAGGAGGCTACCACCAAACCCATCGACCCTGCCTCACATTGGTGGCCAAACACTGGATAGAAGATGAAGCCCTAAATGAATTGAGGGATGTGTAATCCATCCAACCACTACACAGGAGAGTCAGGTCCAAAACGATCCTTTTATTTTTATAGATTATACCTGTGTTGGACACCGAACACTCCTTATTCCTTGCATCATTCCAGGAGGACCATAAACTCCAACATCCCACTACCAAAAAGATGGATCTTTCTGTCCGCTTAGAACCTGTGATGCCCGCCCCCTAAAACCATCAATAAAGAAAGTTCTCAACAGATATAACTTACTGCATCAAACCCGTGAAACTCCCAAACTCACTCCAGATGGCAGACACTCAATCACTCCTAAAAAACAGGTGTTTGATGGTCTCAATTCTCAGCTACCTGCAACATGTTCACTTGGTGGCTAAGATGATTCCCTTTAATTGAACATTCACCTCAGTCAGCAGCGCCCTGTTCCTAACCCTCCACACCAGAAAAATAAATTTCAAAGGGACATCATTGTGCCATATCCTCTCCCCCCAAGCATCCAAGTAATTCTGGTCAGCCCGCATATTGTGAAAGTCCCTCGCAGAAAACACCCTTGAAGAGGAACCTGTGAAAATGAATTTGTTAGGGTCATTGGTAAGCACAATACTATCAAAACCTCCCTCTTGCTACTCATCCAAGGTGTCCTGCATGAAGCTGGGGTGGCCACTAGCCTCCCTGAACGTGATTTCTAGGGTGGTACATCCTAGAAAACCAATAATTGACCCCGCACAATTCTTTTGCCAATATTTAATTTCTCTCATACAAACTATCCATCTGGTATGCTGCTGTACGAAGCTAATATGAGGCTAGATGATTTTTTACATGGTTGAAGGTCTTGCTCTATAAATCTGCAGGTCATGCCCATACTTTCCTTGCATGTATTTTCCCCACACCGACTTCCCCTCCAGAACCTCCCAAGCTATCTTTTCATGAAGACCTCTCATTGTCCCGAACACACTTTTAAGGTTGATACCCCCCTTTGAGATGGGTCTAGCCAGCCTCTTCCATGATGCCCAGTGGTGTTCACCCTCTAAATGATTGTCCAATAAGAAGGTTTTCATCATCCTCTACATGTGCAGAATCACTTTTTCGGTACATTTAGCGTGGAAAGAACATGTAAAGGCATATACGCAAGTACACAATTGATCAAGGTGATTCTCCCATGGAATGAATGAATCCTAATATTATAATTAAAGATTTGGCCCATAATATGATCAATAATCTTAACAAAATTATGAATACATAGTTTTTTTGGAAACACAGGTGCCCCCAGATAATCCATAGGAAATATCCCTCTATACATACCCAACATGCTTTCTAGAGAGATAATCCTTCTATTTGAACATTTACTAGGTGAAAAGAAGGCACTCTTATCCCTATTAATGACTTTCCCACTCAATGTGAAATAAGCTTCTAGAACTTAGTTGACCCCTTGAATTGATTTCCTACTTCCATTGACAAACATGTTTGTATCGTCTGCAAACATCAAGTGGGAAATTCCTCCTTGTGGATTCCTTGTGGGGTAAAGATGAATCATTTCCATGATGGAGGAATGATGGATAAAATGACTCAACGCATCCTGGGCCAAAATAAAAAGGGAGGGTGATAGGGGATCTCCATGTCTCATTCTGTGGATCGGCATGAAGAACCCAAACTGCTTACCTAATAAAGAGATAGTCATCTAGGATGAGCTGATACACTGGAAGAAAAGATCAATCAACCATTGAGAGAACCCCATGAAGTAAAGTGTTTTGATAAAAAAACTCCACCCGACCCTATCGTGGGCCTTTTTAATGTCTAATTTTATGACAACATTACTCCCAAACATAATCTGATTAATCTCACTAACCATCTCTTGATCTATCCAAAAATCCCTTTGTATCATCCAGCCTTTCACAAACCCATATTGCTCATCCATTATCCAATTTGGGAGAACCACATGATGGGTTCTTAAATACATGTCATGATCCTTATTTCTTTAGGATTATATTAGAAATATCATCTAGAAATACTACCATAAATTTTTCAATGTAATCACTAATGACTCAATTCATAATGCCTATGAATATTTATAGAGAATTATTGATTATGATGGGCATTACTATAAACTCATAATTATCATACCTTGTAAAGAAATTAGTCTTGGGGATATCATCCATCTTCACCCTTTTTGGATACTACCCCCAATAAAGATCTACCTTGGAGAAGTATTAGCATCAACATAGTTGATCAAAATATTTGTTAATCCATGGAAAATGATACTTTCTCTTTAGGGTGATCATGTTTTGATCATGAAAGCCAATAAAGAAGGCACATTGACCCATGATTCTTCTTCATGAAATATATTGGTGCACCTCAAGGTAAAGCACTTGTTTATATTAATCCATTATCTAGATTATCTTATTGTTGTTTATTTAAATCCTCAGTTTCTACAATATCTATTCTATAAGGAGACATGGATAATGGAAACACCCCAGGTATTTTCTCAATTGTAAATTCAACCACTCTTATATGAAGAAAACCATAAAATTATTTAAGAAATACATATGTTACTTAACTCATAATGGAAATATATTCAAGGATATTATTTCCCTTAGAATAAGTCATTTTATACATATATTATTTCTCATAGGGAAATGAAATCTATTTTTGTGATGTTGGTTCTAATGAAGATTTATCCTCATCCTTACGCTTGTATATAATCAGGGGAGAATTCATGATATGGAGAGTGTTTTCTTCTCAAGAAAATTTTTGTTGGATCTATATAAGAGAATAAAATCTATAAATATAATTGAATCCAATTCCTCTAAAGGGGTATAATAATGTTTTCAAGTAATTTCAGCTCAAAAATTTTGGTAGGGGAATTTATATACATTGGATTCAATAATTTCCCCATTTTCCATTTTCACTAAAAACTCTACTTCCATTCATTTTAGTTGTTATTGATTTTTTCTACTAAACTTATTCAATATAAAATACTTCATAGAACTAGAACCAAAAGTAAATTTCCCATTTTTGAATGAAAATCTAGTGTACATGTCACTACTTCCATGTTAGGATCCAACTCAACGGTTGTGATCATATAAACTCACCCTTGCAACCATGGAAGTGGTTTGGGTAATTTTCTTTGAAAACGCATGGATTATAGAAGTGGTTCACATAGTATCCTTCTTTCTTTTAGGTTAAACCTTGGTCAATATGCTTAGGGGAGGCTTGATAATTCCTTTATTTCATTTCATTTGTGGTTTTATCATATAAAATATCTCTAGCTATGTGACCATCATTTTTTCACCTAAAGAATTTCCTTAATCCCCTTAGGTAATTTTTGGGGTTCTTTTTTCCAAAATTTTGAAAATTGGGATGCACAAATTCCGTACCACTATTATATTTCTTCATCACACTGCAATAATTAAACTCAACCTTCCACATATTATCCCTGTGATACCCTTGAGATGTGATGATCTCCATTTTATCTTTGGGGGAGTACCAGAAAATTACCTCATAGTTATCAAAGTCTCAGATCACAATGTATTTTCATATAATATGTTTTATCCTACTGATGAAGTGGTCAAATTTTCATTTGGGGTTATTAAAAATTTCATAGGGATATGATGTGAGTATTTTGAAGTATTCCTTGTATTACTTAATGGATTCATAATATTTTTTTAGAAAAGGAAATAAAATTATGTTTTATGTCGAAGTGTGTGATGAAAATAATGTTTTTAAAAAATCTACAATTCCTTCTAACCCATCACATTGATCTCTTCATCTGGCTTAATATTCTTTATCAATTTTCTTAACTGATCAGATTCCCACTCTATAGGATAAACAAATGGTATTACCATCTCTTTCTCGGAACATTGAAGGATAGAGAATATTCTCTTAGTTGAGTTGGCACATTGTTTTCAGTTAAGGGATCATATGATTCATTGAATGTTAGAGGCTTTGGTCACATAAAGGTATTAAATACAACTTGTTCTTTCTTAGAGGTATTTGGGTGTTCATCCAGATTCATGATTCTATTTAGAACCTGAGTCAACCTAAAGAGTATTCTCATAATGTATGTGATTCCTTATCCCATTAAGTTGTCTATGTCAATTGTGAAGTCATTAAATTTCCCTTCACAATGGTTTCTTACATGGTTCCTCCTATTTTAGGATATTGGATAGAACAGTATAAAAATTATGGATGGTTACTTTTATTTTGTTAAACACTATGATATGACTTTAATTTATGTTATTATTTGATAAAGAAGTTTATCTCCTTAAAATATGAGTATATAGGCTTAAATATATGTTATCCATTATATATTTACTAACATAGATACTTATAGTCATTTTTGGCCCCTTAAAATGGTTCATAATGAGCTTATTGATTTAATAAAGAGCATCACCTTGTAGTTTCAAACTATTCATGCAGTAAGGTCTATTGTCGTGCATCAGTAATCGATCGAGTCTAGTTCAATAGAGTGTTTTTGGGTGTTACCACTATGTATGGCTATTATATATCCACATCCACTTTTAATATCCAAATAGAGGTGTATTTTTTTATTAACCGCTTACTCTATAATTTCCAAAAATTTAGTGAAGTATTATTATTTCTATTGTTATCTTTAATGATTTATCTAGAGTCTCCTTATACTAGTCCCAAAAATAATTAATTTTTAATCTGATAATAAAAATAAAAACCATTGTCTTTATTACGCATAAATTCATGATTCATTACATAATATTACACATAGTATAACCCATAAGATTTATTTGTCTAGTGTATTTGGGAATTAGGTACATTTCATAATAAATTAAAATAATGTATATATCATCCTTATTGAAAATATCCTTCAAAGTTCTCATATTATTTCATCATTATTAAAATTGCATGGGATAAACTGGGAGAAAACATAAGAAAGGGTTGAGATATAAAGAAAATTAAGGGAATAAGGAATAAAAAAATGAATAAGGAATTACATGATAGACAATAGTTATATCAATGAGACATAAAAAGGGTGAGAATCATAAACATGAATTTTGATTCATAATATAGCATGATAACATAACGGAAACATGGGAATGTGATAAAACATTAAACATTAAATCATAATAATAAGTCAAGGTTGAAATAAAATACAATATAAATTAATATTATTAGTATAACCACTCATTCACCATAAAAGGAATCATACGAGACTAAATCATTACATAATGCATTGGAGTGCAATATGGGCACACCCATCATAATCATATCACGTACATGTAGAATTTTGTTAGATAGATCATATACATAAGAACATATTTGGTCAAATTTAATTGAATTATAAGGGATTTTAGATTGTATACATGTTTTTCCCAATAAAATAATTATAAGTGAATAAAGTGAACACCATTGATAAGAAATGGGTATGGGTATTCACTCCACAATTATTTGGCATTGAAATCACGGTGATATTTCAGAAGCATAGTGGTGTAACATAAATGATAATGGGGTGGGATTAATGATAGTGAAAGTGTTATATAATAATTTACAAATCATAAGGTTGGTAAGGGGGTATTTATTAATATATACCAACATTGGGAATTGGAGATAAAATACATTAGATAATGAATATGATTGAATAAATATGATAATGAGAGGATACATTACCTTGAGAGGGTGATTCCCAAAGTATGGGAGGAGATTAATGATATAATTATGTAAGATTATGATAATTATTTCATGATTATTATTATATAGTTGATGAATCGATGTAATACATTGAAGAACTGGATCATTAATGAAAAAAATTGCATGATAAAACAAGGAAATTATTACCCAAAACAATAAAAATAATGAAAGATTATTAATGAATGGGTCATAATATGTCATAAAAATATTATATATGAAATTATAAATATTAATATGGTTAATTTTTAAGTCAATAACATGTTTAAAACTACTATACATTAGTTTAATGAATGTTTAATCAAATAGAAGCGTGGGGTAAGGGATATTGCCTCAATTTACATTCTCATGAGAGTTATTTTTTACTATGAACCAATTCACTTTTATATGGGTTATATACTTCCCATTTGATTTTTAATATCTTAATTCATTCATAATTTATGGTTTTTTTAGTATAATCATTATTTATTTCATCCAAGGGAATATTGACTTAAAAATTACCAAGTGGTCAAAGTTATTACTCAATATCACTTTTTCTAATTACTAACATTCTCTTGAAGAAATAAAATTATTCTAATCATTTTATTTGGTCTTTATATTACTCTTAAATATTAATTTTATCATTTAATGATTATGATTAATTCATAAACCATATTATATTTTCATATAAATTGTATATTTTGAATTTTATTTGATTAAATTCTAAAATGTTGATAAATGTATATATTATACTCAGTATAGATAATTGATGTAAATGTACAATATTTATCAATTAAATTGATTATTAGATATATGACTAATTATTTAGACATTCTAGTAATGGGTTGGAACCATTTATAAAAATCTTCCTGAAGCATCTGTAGATCTCAAGAGACAAAATAATTAGGCCGAACTCTATAATTTTATACCTAATATTTTATAATTTTCTTGTGTAAGGTTCTAATAGTAGGGATATAGTTGTCCAAACTATATCAAGTTATACCAAGTAGTTTTAGTATTTTATGAGGGTAGATCTTGATAGTAGATTGTTTCTTGTTCGTGAGACATCACTTCCAATTTTAAATTATTTCTTTCATTGGGAATTCAATTATTATTATTAAATATGGTATTTTTTCTAAGATATTATCTATGGATGAATATCTTTCATTGTTTTTTGAAAAACGTTGTATATGTTTTATGTTATTTAAATGTTTGTTTTTATTTTTATTAATATAATTATTTAAATGTCATGTGTGTTCATTTATTTGCCTTTACATTTTGATTATTATTTATCCAGTAATTTAAATGGAATGTGTATTTAGTTGTTTACATTTTGATGTTAATTATTCCTATTGATTCATGATAGCTTCTATTGTACATAACCCTTGTGAATCATTTGAGAACACCCATATCTTGTTCCCTTTCTTGTGAATCTATGAAGTGTACTTTGTTTTGTAAGTAATGATATTCTAGGTGGAATAATGTAATTATTGAAGAAAAATTATGCGGTAATTGTTTTGTCAAATGTAAATGGGAATAATGTACGTATCTCAATTAGCAAGTCCCTTAAACTGTTCAGAAATTTGGAATGTGATTTCTTGTATCATATGCCAATGTAATAATGCAAACACTAGCTCTGAGATCCTTGAGTTTGGTTTACTATAGTTGGTATCAAAGGAATTCTAGTGTAAACTTTATTAATTAGATTTAGGAAAACATATATTAGTGATTATAACCCTATGAAGGACTTTGATGATAAGTATTAAAGAAAATATTAATGTTTTTATACGGTATATATTATTTTTTTCTGTAAAATAAATCCCTTTATAGATAATATCAGTGGGAAAGGTTATGGTACAGAGGTTCCTCGGTGTAATAACTTTAAAAATGATGCATTTGGCATGGCCTAATCATCATATGGCACATAAAAATGGGCCTTACTTTGCACTTGATTTGACACACCTAGTGGATATTATATGGATAATTCACATTTTCTTACCAAGGCCATTATAATGGATTTTAAATAAATATATCCCCAAAGAAGTAATCTTTTTTTATGAGATTATTTGTTCATAAATTTTTTAATTTATGTTAAATATTTCCATGTTTAGGTATTATACATTATGTCTCATAATGATATTATCTAATATTGTGTATCCCATCATTTTGAAAATTCATCTCGTAGAAGGAATGGTAAATACATCAACACACATAAACCAATGTGTAAGAATGATCATTTTTTAATGTTTTAAACTAATAAATATATGAGAACTTGTATCCAAAAAATTATTAGCATATGAGGACACGGTATAATGTGCTAACAGAAGAGGGAAATAATTTTCTAAGTATTAGGGATTTTAATTAAATAATAATAATAATATAAATAGAGAAAATAAGGGAAATAGGGATTTTACCATATGTGATAATTATGAAAGGAAACACACTAGTTCTTACCTAAAAGGAATTGTAGTTTTCTACAAGTGTGTAGAAAAATCCCCCCACTCATTACATTAAGTAAAATAAAAAAATTCCAATGTTCAATGCTTCAAATATATATATATGGGGTTCTACAAAAAATATTTCCCTAATCAAAAATAAAATATACCACAAAATATATTATTGGATTATGGTCAATCTTATTCTATTGATACATCTGAAGTGGAATGGTTAGTGTTCATGAGTATTTGAATCTAATGAATATGTTATAAATGTATATTATTGAGGATATTCCAGTTATAAAAATTATGTAATGTATAAGTATTGTACTACAGTACTATTACTTAATAGATTTGAGAGCATATGTTGAATGATAATGATGTTAAAGAAAATTGATTTAGTGGAATGTTTAAATTCATGGAAAACACATGATTGTGGGAAAGATAACCCTTAATATAGTCCTTATGTTGAGAAAATATTTTGGGAGGGCTATATGTTTAACTATTTATGAAATTCTTTAAGTTAAACCTTGAATGTTGTTTTAGAGATTAAAGTATTACTTCACCAAAGAGAGAATTATGCATATTGGATAACATATTCTATGAATTCTTTCATAATGATAACTAGAGATACAAGGAATGACTTATAATTCTATTATAGATATTACAATCTGTTAAAATTAAATTTTAGTGCTTTGAGGATTAAAAAATCATTTGTGGATACTAATTTCTTAGAGTAAGAGATGTAGTGGAAATAGATCAAAGCATAGCCAAACGATGGAATCGCGCTAATGAAATAAAAATTTAACAAGTAAGTATATTTATTTATATTCTTAGAGAGTGAAATAATTCCTCAAATCTTGGAAAACAGTCTTAAAAAAACATTGACCTCTATCATCATTTTTATGATATCAATGCCCATTTTTTACACAATTGGTTCATGGTTTTGTGGTCATTAATATCCTCATGAACATTACCTATATCATTGTTCACTAGTATATGGGTGCTGGTTGACTCTTACATGTCCATGATTTCATTTTACACCAATTTTATTCTACTTAGTAACCTTGTTATGTGTTATTTTATATGACCATTTTACTTACATTTTATATCTTATTAAGATTATATTTTACTAAAATATATTTATGATAAGGGTTTTTAGAAAAAATAATTTCCAAATATCAAACACTTTATTAAAAATATTAGGTTTAAATATTTTTGATTCAATTTACTTATGTTGGGTAAAATTTAACACCCCAAAATTATAAAATAGGAACATCTTATCTGATAGTGTATGAGATACGCAACACCATGATTTGAAGAAAATATAAAACCATAATAAATTATAATACATTTATATTTCAAATATATATAATCTATTTAATATCTTTCATTACATGAAACACTAATTTATTATTATTACATATAACAACAATTTTCCTCAAAATTTTGTGTTAAATGCAATTCCAAGTTCTACAAAACTATAATATACTATCAATATTATTATTTAGTATATTTCGTAGCCCACAGAATGGAAGGAATCAATATTCTTAACTAAATGATGGAAATATTTATATTATACATGTTAAATTTTTATTTATCAATTATATATAATATAAGAATCATTAAAAAGTAAAAAATTGTTTTCTGAAAAAATATATTTTTTATAAAGGATGATTTAGTTGTGCAATGTTTTCTCCATTTAAAATTAGTTTTTAAAATTTTTATAAAAAATATATTAGAAAGAAACATTAATTTGTAAATAATAATATCAAAATTATCTAAGGGTAAATTTTTGTGAATTTTCTAAAAAGTTTCATTTTTTGATGAAAAGAAAAAATTCTGAATATTATTTTAAAAACAAAATATAATTTAAATTATTTATAATATTGAATTATATTTTGAATTGGTTTTAAAGAAAAATATGTTTAATAATACATTAATTAAACTAATTTAGGTCATTGGAATCATTTTCAATGTCAATATGTATATAAAAATGTTGTAATCTTTAAAACATTTTATCTTTAAAAACTCATTTTTCATTGCTTCTACGAGAATAATTTTAAATTTTTTTTTTTGATTATTTGAATTTAATTTTTGAAAATGGATTCCATAATTATAATTAAAAAATTATATTTTATATTAATTTGAAATTATTTTTTACCAAAATGGGTAGAGAAATTATTAAAAATTAATTAATGAAATTTTGGTAAAAATATAATTACCTAGGGATAAAATATTGAAGATAGTGGTAAAGAATATGCAACCAATATTTTAAAAGACCTTTTACTAGACATATTTTGACATTATATATTTTATTTTTGATAACAACCCATTTTACAGGCTTCTATCAATATAAAAATGTGGTTATGATTTAATCTTTTCAAAAAATTATAACTGTATCACTCACGTCACTTATAAAATTCCATCACATCTCCAATTTTATTTACACATTCACACCTAATATTTCAGAAAATCCATACCAAAATCACATCCCAACTTCCATCCTCTCATCCAACATTCTGTAGGTTTTTCTAAAATCGAACCTTGTAAGGCTTTAGTATTTACCTAATGGGGATACCTGATGAAGAGGTAAAGTTATTCAATAAGAATATTAATTTTATTTATATCATTTCCTCCTTTAATTATTATTAAAAGATTATTATATAATAAACCTAGACTATTCCATGTACTGGGATGTTTTTATAATATTTTCAAGACCTAAATCAATCTCTACTTCCATCAAATGGGATATAAAATCATTGTTCGTGTGTGTGGAGGACTACTGCCTTGTGAACAGATGTCCTTAATTATTAAATTTCCTCCTTTCATGGTTAGAAATTATAATTGATATCAATATTAATTATGATATTTGTAAAATCTTTACACCTGTAGAGTTATTATTTCAAATTTATATTATTAACATCTATTCCGTAAGAGATATGATAAAATCACTCATGTGAAAGGTGGAAAGTTTCCTTATGAAGCGATGTGATTATTCTTTCACTAATTCTTTACATGAAGGGTAATAAGGATAGAGTAAATGGATATATGTCATATAAATGAAATAATAATTATACTCTTGCTATATTTATAATTAATTAAATATAATAAATATCTTTTTCATTCTTACCTTTTCACTAACTTAAAGAACATAACATCATTCGTGTATATGTGGACAACCGACTTCATGAAGCGATGTGACTCTATTTTCATCACCTCACCACATGGATGATATATATAGGTATATATAAATTATAATATTTTATATATGATATTATGATCATTTTGTGAATTTTATACATTACTTACCTTCTTTTTGTAATGGTCATTGGAAAATGGAAATGTTACTCAAGTGTCTGTACAGCCTAACATATCCAGGATCATAAAATGAATAATGTTTTAGAATAATCATTAATTAATGGTTTTAAATGTATTTTTATTTAAAAATATAATAATTATATCATAATTACTATTATTATGTATGAGATTAAACTATGTAATATTCACAATAATAGAATCTATACTGATAAAAATTGAATGAGAAAACAGGTAAATGAAGACCTAAAACAATGAAAATAATAAAATATTATTAATGAAATTGTGATAAGATGTTATAAAATGATAATATATGATATTATTAATATTAATAAGGTCTTTTTATTATTTAATAACAATTTTAAAATCATTATACATGAGGTTATCGAATGTTCAATCAAAATGAATTTTGAGGTATGGGATTTCATGTCAATTCACACTATATAATGACTTATTTGTTGTTATGAACCAATTCAATTTTAAGTAGTGTATATACCACAATATTGATAAGAAATATCCTAATCCATTAATAACTCATGGTATTTTATGTTTCAATTTGAAACATTTTTTCCCAACTGAATGTTGACTCAAAAATTACCAAGTGGTAAAATTTATTATTCAATCCAACATTTTTTGTGACTGTTAAAATTATCTTGAAGAAATCAATTTATTGTAATAATTTTTATTTTTCATTAAATTTATAATAAATATACATAATATTCTATTATTTATATGATTAATTTATAAAACATATACCATTTATACATACATTGTATATATTGAAGGTTATTTGATAAATATTGTAAAACTTATACATGTATATCTTTTACTCAATACGAATACTTGATGATAAGAAACATTTTCAATGAATTTAATTAGTTAATTGATATAAGGGGACAACTTTAGACTTCTTAAAATGTGTTGGGGAATTTATATAAATCCTTTAGACACATCGGTATGTCTCATCACACAAAATTAGTTATCCCAACCCCATGATTTTCTACCTAGTAGTTTTAAATTGTCTTATGAAAGCCCTTTATAGTGGAGATATAGGTGGCTAAACCATATCAGTTTTTTCCAGTAGTTTTGAACATTCATTATGATTTATCTTGACACAAGAGTTTTCATATACCTAAGATATTATTTCCAATAATTATTAATTTTTTCATTGAGAATTTATTTATTATTATTTTCCATAATATTTTCACTATGATATTATCTATGGATGCATTTCATTATCAATATATTGATTAAATGATATGTGTTTATAGTTATTTACATTCCCATATTGATTATTCTTTACCTATTTATTTAAATAGAAATTGTTTTAGTTATTTAATGTACTATAGTGATTATTACTTATCCAGTTATTTAAATGGAATATGTGTTTAGTTATTTACCTTACCATGTTGATTATGCTTGTTGATTTATAATGAATTCGGTTTTACTTATCCCTTACTGATAATTTTCATTTACCCTTATTATTTAATTTCTCACAAAATCCATGAAGTTTACACTATTTTATATGATAGGATATGTTATGGGGAATAATATAAATCTCGAAAAAAACTATGTTGTAATTTTTGTTTCAAAATTTAATATGGGAATCATGTATATGTCTATTTCACCAAGAATACATAACTATTTAGTTCTTCATAATTTGATTACTTATTTTATATTAAAATATAACAAATCATACACCAGCTCTACGATACTGGGTTTAGGGTTGGTACACCTCATCGTGGGTCTATTGTGTTAGACGCCTCTATCTTCCTCCCACATTGTGAAGAATACTGGTCACAAACAGAAACATCTAGTCGATTAGGTTTTGCATGAGTTGGAAAAATTGAATAACCAACTCAATATAACACAATTATTCCTTATGGATTTAATTCCAACCAAAAATGGGTGGTAACTATCATTATAACTCATAAAACATGTAATTCATGTATGCAACATCGTCTGGTCTTAAAAGAAAAATTACTACTCAATATGAAGATGAACATCAACCTGAATTTCTGTAGGCATACACACCACTTTTTGGGTGGGATATCTAATATATGATCACATGGAGCTAATAAATCTTATATATGTCCTTAAAATGAATCCTCATCACTCAAATGTTCATTAGTATAACCCTACCTTAGTGTCCAACTTGGTTATCATCATGGTGTCACTATAAAAATTAACAAGATATTACATAGTCATTTGAGAATATCTTGGGAACATACTCAAAATAAGAAATGAAGTTAATATATAAATTCCTATATTAAAGCAACATTAATTAGATTACATTAAAATAGTTAAACAGTATTTTGATTCAATAAGTATGTGGTCAGGGTCCTAATATATAGATTCATCGATCGTTGGACCGTTACTGGGTAACATGGCCTTAGAGATGAAATTCAGACACCTTAGAATCATTTCCCTATGTTCCTAAAAAAATCCTCATAAAAGATATATATCTAAACACTATCCATAGTAAATACCTCATGGATACCACTTTATCGAGGCCTAACAAATCAGAGCCCTACCTAGACTTATAATAAGAATAAAGTATCACCCTATTCCTACCACCAATGTGTTATGGGATGGTGACTATCATCGAGTTGACATACCTCAAAATATGGGAGGCCTTATCCTAAATGATTTAATGACTCATATAAATATCCATACAATAATTTAAGGATAATAATAAAATTTAAAACCTCAAGAGTGTAATCAAATTACTTGAAACAGCCTCTAGGTAAATGTCAGATTATTGAAAAATAAGACATGTACAAAGTGGGGAAAACAAAAACCCAATAATATGAGGGTTCTCAATATGAAAACACTATTGAAGATGGAGAAGCGAGACATGTTCATGATATCAAGAACCTATTCATAATATCATAATGTAACCACTATAAGAAGTCACAATCTTCTGGTATAACTAAACTCCACCTATATAGGATCCACCAATGACAATATAAAACAGCCTATCATCTACATAAGGCACAACTCATGTGATAAATTCCAACTATATGGTGATTATATACATAAATAGAGACAAACCAGAAAAAAATACAATGACAAATAACAAGAAAACATTTATCTCAACACTGTTGACAAGAAGGGAAATACACTTAACACATATATGCTATTAAAGGTAAATTCTCTATCAATGAGAGGGGAATATCGATCATCACATTCAATAAAGAGATATGAGGTTGTCTTTATCTCCAAGATACAATGTTTAATTTATCATAGTTACCAAATATAACCTCAACAAAATATAATAGATATCCATTGAATTACTAAAATATGCCTTAGTTGAAGTAGTACTAACTATATTTGAGGACTCTCTCTCCACCAGATCTCAATTTTGGGAGAGTACCGACTCTGAATATAGAGTAACATGCCTAAGATGTGTATGGATATTAACAACCCTACATTTGAGTAAGATATATAAGACCCACACACTAAGAGACTATCCCTTTGGCAGGGGCATACTGATCTCAGTATCAACTTCAATAATCCCACATTGGCCCTATTTCCATCCATGCATCACTAAAATAAGAACCCCACTCACATCACCTCAGGTCATATATCATATTCCAAAAAAAAAATCCATCATTACATATTATGTTTTACTATAATATGAATGGTCTATTAATGGGCCCAAAAATATTTCTTGAAGAAAAACATACTAGTGGTAAAAGATGCTTAGAAAATAACAAAACACATTCTACAGGGAAACACACTTGTCTATATCCAACCCTAGAAGGGTGTCCATGCACTAATTGGCAAAAAATACCCATGTACATGATATGTATTATGAGAAACATAGAATGTTAGATCACATATGGTCCTAGGCATGTTCTTCTCTAAACAAATCTTGGCTAGCTGGATATCTCCACATGACATTTATGCTTATTTGTACAGTGTGTTGGACCACTTAGGGTCAAAAAAATGTACCCCTATACACAACATAGATAACAATGTATGGTCACATGAT
This sequence comes from Viscum album, assembly GCA_963277665.1. NCBI lineage: Eukaryota > Viridiplantae > Streptophyta > Magnoliopsida > Santalales > Viscaceae > Viscum > Viscum album. Next base: position 1,437,683,145 of record OY728133.1, on the reverse strand, counting down.
TTTTGGTTTTGGTCACATCGTGGGTGATATATAACTCTGTCGTGAAACTGTAACCTCCAAAAAAACCGTAATGCATTGGATATTTTCTTCCAAATAACACATCGTGTAGTTTAGTATTCCGAACCAGACACATCTCTATCATTGTATCTCTCGGAATCCACCAATAATCAAAGATGAATATTTTCTTAAGGATTTTTTATCTTTGAAATCATCATCCATCATATATTTATAGAAATATTTATTTTAAATTGTTAGTTTCTACTAATATAAATAAGGCCATTCATGCCTCTCTTCTCCTTTTAGAGTCTTGATCTTTTAACAATGATCTAAAATCCAACATTCCTCCTCATGAATTCTAGAATACACAGGTATCGTCATTTTACATATAACCATCAGGAATCTATATGATTAAAAACACTCAAACTAGTCTTACAATAAAATAATCATCGACCCTAATGGAAAATCATGAAGAATGAAAACACCAAATGATATAATGAAAAAATAGATCAATGTGAGATCAATTATGGACATTGTGTACCCATCCATCAATCAAAATCATAAATAACAAATATTAAAATATAATAAATAATGTGTGGTAAAAAAATCAATTGAAAAAATAAAAAGAATATTGATAGGGCCATGTGAAGAATAGATCCAAGAAATATGATGATGATAAATATATATTCTTGAAATAAATAATGTATTCATATAAGAATCCAACAAATAGTGATCTATACCATAAGATAAAGTTATTAATTGGTTAATACGTAACTTGCTATAAATTGTTTTTAAGTGTCTTTTATTCACTTTGTGTGTCCCGTGATTCTTCATGATCACTTGAGGTTGATCTTTGACTTCTCCAACATATGATAATTGAGGTTCTTTGCCCATAGTGATGTCTCCTCTACCTATAAATCTCCAAAAGATATGATGAAATCCCTTTATATTAGATATAGATGATATTATATAGGTTTTGGTTCTTCGTTAACCACTTCAAATAAAATATAATTAATTAATTAATTTTATTCAATTAAATTCATCCAAGACATCAAATATGAAGACAAATATCTATTTTAAACTATATTTAATTATTTTTTACATAATAATACTTATGATACAATCCCATAAGTTTTAGAGGCATGGTGTATTTAGAAAATTATAGTAATAATACATTAAAATGAAACAATGATACAAATACATTATCTAAAAGTCGATAACATTACCTTAAAATCCATTAATGTTTTATTACATCACAAGATAACCTAAGTACAAACATAAGAAATTGATAAGCTACAATGCCTGATATGTTATTACATAAAAATTATAAAATTAATACATGTCAGTTAATAAGCATATCAAGGTTTCAAAAAATGGTTAGAATCATAAAACTTAACATTTAATAATGATATACTATGATATCATCAAAGAAACGTAGTAATGTCTCAAAAATATAATACATGAAATCCTAAAAATAATAGAAGGACAACCACTGAGACAGCATAAATTATTGTGATTAGGATTACCTCTCAAACACAATACATGGTAACTCATGAGATAAAAACATTCCCAATGAGTTATAGGACTATATGATTCTGGGAGAACCCAATATATTCATATCATAAACATTCATTTGTGTTCTACATAAATCATACAATATAAGAACTCCATTCATCACTTTTAGTGTAATGATTAAGTAGTTTGGGTTATATACATGGGAGTCTTTAATCAATAATTATTAGTTACATCTAGGTGTATACCCTTGAATGGAAATGAGGATGGGTATCCACAACACAAAATATGGGAAAGATAAATCATGTGATTTTTTATCAAGTATAAATGGTGTACATAAATGTTCATGGATTTTTTTTAATGATATTTAATGATGGTCTCTCATTATATTAGATTTATATTTACTATAAATGGATTTATAATAACATAATAAAAATTTATATAATTCATATCATAAAATCCTATTACAAATAATGTACTTGAATAAATAGTAATGGTAGAGAATACCTTAATTTGGTATAGTAGTAGCATAAGTAAAGGTTATATTGAGTAGGAAAATATAATATCTAATTTTTAGGAAATTAATTAGACACTGGAGGGATATTTGTAAAAACATGAAAACATAATTAATTTACATTCAAAATTCTATTTACAAGAGAAGTAATTTAATAAAGTGTAAATGTAATGGGTGTGATACATATATAGGGTGATTTTAAAATCATGGGAAGGGTTTCAAAAGAATATGGTAACATCGTAAGAGGGATTCAGAGAGGGATTAGGGGAAAACATCTATGCTCAATTATTTTTGAGTGAAGAGGATTGGGAGATTGGATGTTTTTTATAACATAAGAGAGGTAAAGTGTTCAATAATTTCCAAATATATGTTTTTGAATCAATATAACAAAATAATAAGAACAACAGAACTACCCATGGATCTCCCTCTTGTGGTTTTTCAAATTTTAGTGGTTTTAAATATTTTATAAGGCCATTAAATGAACCTATTATAATAATTACATTAGTGATGTGGAATTTAATCATTTTTATAGATAATTGATTTTAAATCCATAAAATATAATACAGGTTTTGGAGGACTCATTAACACATTATAAAATTATTCAATGACATCAAAAACACATTATTTGAAATTGTAAATAAATATTTTCTCTTGTATACAATCTATATAATTTATTACATCACTTTCAGAATATTTTTATTTTATAATACATATCATATAATTATATATTTTTTTAATTTTTACCAAAAAAATCTATCTCGTAAAAATTATAAAAAAATCACCATTTCATAATTTTTATGTGCTGATTTCAAATAAACATGTATTACAAAAAAATCAAAATATGTGAATTTTGACCTTTAAAAATGGATCCTAATTGTTTGTAAAATACTAGTATTTACAATACTGTGTAAATTCTAATCTTTAATTAGACTTCAATAAAATATATTATCATTTATATTTAAATAAATATATTTCAACAAAAAAGTCTATTAAAATGAAATTTATTTAAAAAACTTATAAATTTATCAAAATATTATTTTAATTGAATCTATATATTCCCCAAAAATACAATTTTAGTTTATTCATATCAAAATATAATTTTTATCAAAATATATCTACAATAATTTATAATTTAATAAAAAACTGAAATATATATTTAATATTTAATTAAAAAATATTGTATAAAAATTAATATTACTATGTTCTTTATAAATACCCCCTTATAACACCACCATAAACCCTAATAGAATGGTGTGAGATAGTGGTAATTTCATGGGGTGATTCAGTGAACCCGGTTTGGGTTTTGATCTTGATAAGATTTAACTTCTCCCAAAAAAATTTCATTTGAGATTCTGTTATTGAATCTCAGATTGGGATTGGTAATTGGAAAATACTAGTGATTCTATCTATTTTAGAAGAATTGATAAATAGTATTCATTAGGTAAGAGCTTATTGGTTGAGGGCATTACCACTTCTTTCCATGTCAATTAGACTTTATTATAACCCTTGATATATATTAATACTAAAAAATAGAGTATAATGGCTATATTATAAATTATTATGATGCATAACTATATTTTAAATATGGCTGGGAATATTTTATAATAGTCCAAAAAAACCAAATTGGTACATATGTTTCAATAAATACATTACTTAATATTGAATTTATTAATTTTAAATGAAAATTCATTTATAAAAGTTTGTGTTGTTATATTCTTCCACCATTTAGAATTTTCACCTTCAAATATTTATTTCACACACTAAAAAAGATGAGGGTACTTTTATTTCATTGGAACATATGGTTACCATATCACATCCTCAATATTATTTCCATAATATCAATTTAACTACTTGAGTTTTCTTGCTTCATATAACATTTTCTCCATGTTCTAAGATCTTTTTCAGATCCACCACTTATGAAAGATTTTTATCCAAAGGTACCCCCTCTAGATTTAATACACGTGAGGGTTCAAGTATGTACTTCTTTAAAATGGACTCATGTAATACATATTATACATGATATAGGTTATGTGGGAGATATATTCAATAATCCATATATCTAATATGATTAATGATCTCAATGGGGTTGATGTATCATTTACTAAGATTTATATTCTCCAAAAACATCCTGAATTTATTCTATGGATATATATAAAGGAAAACCAAATTTTCAACCTCAAACTCTTGGCCACATCGATGATTGCCTGCATATATTTTCTATAGAATTTTTAAGGGTTTTATAATATGTTGAATGGGTTAGACCTTCTATATCATCTCTTAAATAATATCATGTCGCATAAGATTTATCTCTCTAAATTAATCCTTGTATATTGGAGTCTAACACCTATTACCTTACTGATCCTTATAAAGTTATATTTGAATGATATAATAAAACAAACTCATATCAAAACACCAATATAAGATGGTTCTATACCAAACATCCTTAGAAACTCATTGAACATGATCTTGGAATATCCTCTATTTTTTGAATAGTTCATTTATATTGTATATTAATTTTAGAATAATTATTAGAATTGAAATTCATCATTATATCCCATTATTTTTTAATTCCTATTTGAAACAACAAGTTAAACCTAGATCTTGATCAGATACAATATAAATTTTTACTCCTTGTAGTCTTAACACTTCCCATATGCATATCATAGTGAGTTTTCTCAGGTAGAAATATTCCTTTATATAAATTAGATATTATATATTTGTAAGGTGATTGTCTACCACCTAGATGACATTTTTTCCATTACTTGTCATGGGGGTTCCTTTGAGAAAATCACTGGTTTTGCTTTTCTGTTTTGATATAAGTACGGATAATAGCTATAGAAAACCTTTAAACTTTTATCATCCAGTTTGAATTGCTGGCATACCCAGCATCGAGATAAAAGTTATGTAATCTCCTTATTCATTTTATCCAACCAAAAAATCTTTAGAGATACATATTACATAGTTATTCTTGGATTAATAAAGAATAATGACCAATTTGAATCATCCAGAAGTTTCCTTTTTAGATTTGGTATAAATGGGATACATATCTAGGAACCAAGCCTTATGGATCAACCATTTTCTAATTTAAACTTTGAGATATTCTATACCTTTCATTGTGGTATTATGTCATCATTTTGGACCTCTTTTATCCTCTAAATAAATGACAGTTGTGTATTTACTTAAAAATGGTGGGATCAATTCCAATTTTTAATTCTCATATTAATCATTTTCATGTCTAAGAAGATGGAATCCCTTTAAATCATCATCATGGATAGGGTTCTACAATCTTTTCTACATAGAAAATCTTCCACTTTGTTTTTCTTCACAGTACGATAATGGATTGAACAATCATTATACTCTATTATCTCTAAAAACATCATTGGGTCATATTGGGATCTTTTCTATAAATACATACTATATGATTTTATGATCCATATGTTTGTCACACTTATCTCTATAGAGTTAATTCCACCAAATCCTTAAAGTGAAGTTCACAAATTCCAATTATATATCATGGGTTGGGTAATTATTCACGTAGATATTTAATTGATGACAGGAATAAGGTATCACTATTTCATTTTTCATTAATTCAAATTCCAATCCCTTTTTGTAAACATCATTATAGATCACAACCCATTCACCAATTATTGGTAATGTGAGCATAGGTGTACTAAATGACCTCTTTTTTAACTCTTTAAAGCTCTCATTTCATACATTTATCTGGAAAATATTAAATCACAAACATGTTAGATTAGTTAGTGGGATTAAAAAGTAGTAGAAGTTTCTCTTAGATCGATGATAGTTCCTATTAAATATAGGGAATCTATGGATATCCATCGTAGATATTTGTTTTTGTCCATCCTTTAGTTGCCTATAAAATTTAAGGATCCACATATATCCCTTTACTAGTGTTAACATTGCACAAGAACAATACTTTATCTATCTGAAACTAACATTTACTGTACTTCACATATATGTTTTACTTTCTCAAAGTCTTTAGTATAGAATTAAAATTATCATCATTCTCCTATATTCTTTTGGAGTAGATAGAAATATCATTTATAATAACTACCACAATGTTTTTTCAGGTAATCCCAAATATTATTATTCATAACGTCCATAAATATATCATGAGAATTAGTGAGTCTAAATGGAATCACTCTGAACCCATGGTTCCTTTACCTTGTACACACCTTAGCATTGGGGATATCCTCCTTTAGATTACATGATAATATCCTTACCTAGTATCCACCTAATAGAAGTACTAGTATCTATATAGATATTTTAAGAAATTATTAATATATGTAAGGTTATTCTTATTCTTTATAGTGTTCTTCTTGAGATCATAATAATAAAATCATATGTTTATTAACTCCTAATTATTCTTAATGAAAAGAATAGGTGAACCCCCTGGTGAATCACATGGACATATAAACCATTTTTCATGATTTTATTATAGTTTCATCTTATACTCTTCATGTTAAACAATGACTATTTTATACGGTCCCTTGGATATTGGGAAAGAAACTAGTATATGTTTGATTGAGACCTCAACTTCTCGTCTATGAGGAAAAATATAAAATTTTTTGGGAAAAAACAATTTATACCCTCACAATGATAATGTATCTAAGTATTATCTTTTTCTTATTCTCAATTATTTGAGAAATAAATTTTTTCGCATAAAGAAAAATATTTATTCTTGAGGTGATTATTCATAATGAGATCTATCCTCCTCTATGAACTTGTATATAATAGGATGGAAATTTTTGATATGGAGGGATATTTCCATAAAATGAAAATATATGTTGGATATATACAAGTAAATCCAATACATACCTATAATATTATCAAATTATTATAAAGTCATTATCTCATGGTTCACTGGGAAAACCATCCAACAAAAATGGAGTGAGAAAAGTGAAATACATGTGATTTAATAATTTCCTTATTTTTCTTTTTCACTTTTTTCTCCTTGTTCATTTTTTGAGGTGGTTATTTAATAGTTCAACTAAACATGAATGATATAAAATATTATGTAGAACCATGGACGATAGGAATATTTTCACTATTTTATTTTGGTTCTAATAATTCCCATAATTGAAAATAGACATATGAATAGTAATTTTCAAACTATTAATCATAAAAAATAGAAAATATAAATACTGAATAGAAAACGCAAAAATGACATAAAAACATTATCTAGGAAATTATAGGTTTCTTTCTATGTTTTTCCATGGTATACTTCATAACATAAAATCTCATTGTATTCTTTCTTCCATTTATAAAGTATTGAAAAGAACTTTTTAATTTAACAATGCATATCCATAGGGTGTTTCAAACCAGTTGTGTAGCCAGCGATATTTTTTTTCACCATGTGACAACTGAGTTAATACCCTATGCACCGTTTAGGGATTTTACCCATAGGTGAAACTATGAAAGAGACACATCCACATATAGTATCCAAAAAAATATTTTATTTCATAAAAACCACTTATAATATACATAACCAAAATTTATGGGTTTTTCATATGTTTAGTATTATCCCTAAAGCATTCGCTCTATATTTCTACTATTAATCCCCAAAAATAACTAGATCTTCTTGTTGTTATGACCCATCTTTTCTATGAAGGTATAGATCATTGGTTTCTCAATTTTAATAACTTAACTAGACATAATAAAGGTGTAATATTGGTTTCGGAAGGTTTAAGGAGTGTCAAAGGATTGTTCTGAGCCTATAGTTTTGAAAAAATTGGGTTATATACTAGACAGGATGATTATTTTTAAAACTACCACCCACGTCGCACGATTTGTCAGAAATCATGAAGTTGAAAGTAGGGGAACATATAGGGAGCACGGTTTATCTGCAACCATGTGGTTTGAGGTGCATGATTGTGTGACATTTTTTGGTTTTTATACATAGGCTTATCACAATGTTTTTGAATGTTTTGAAAACCATGGTCTTAAACTGTTCACCCCCAAATTTTGGGTCAAAATTGAAAACTACCCCCCCACCCCCACCTAAGGTTTTAAACTTTTTCTCTTTCTCATTCTTCTCTAGCAGACATACAAGGTTATTATCTTCCCTTTGATCCCATAATCACTTCAAGATATACAACCAGCTATAACTCACGCATAGTTTCCATTTTTTGATACGTCAAAATAATTGGATCTATCTTGTTAAACTCTCCTAATCTCTCAAATCCTATCAAAGTTTATCATTCCATTCATTGTACTATTTAGATATAGGATCATGTTCCAAATTTTTAGGGAATTGGAATATTTATCATAACTCTTCCAACTGACTCTGAATCTGAGGATGTTATTGAGTGAGTAGTCATCTATGACATTAAGGTAGGTGGTCACATTATCTTCCTTTTATGTTTTGGTTGTTTCATAATTATGTCATAATTTTGTATGTCAACATTTTCTAAGCATCCCAGTTATATTGATTCTTTCATTTATTACTGACCATTTCATCTTGATACATATCTATTGAGTCTTTTTTGGTGGGTTATAGATTTAACATATCATATCTGGTCACCAAAGGGGGGTTCCCCTAGAATTGGTCATTTTAGCCTATTGGTTCAAAATGCCTGAAATGCATTTTAACTAACGGATTGGATTATAAATGAAATTTCCCTTATTATATGAGCATTAAATGAAACTCAAGTCACCTATTAGGTTTGTGTCCCTCTTATATTTGGAATCTCCCAAGTGGTAAATTGAATTATTGAACATGTGATCTTCCAAATAGCATTTGAGACTTATAAATTTAGTTTCTACGTATTATTTTCTTAAATGGAATCACATAATATTGACTAGTGTTATTCCTAAATTGAGTTATATGGAATTTATCAATCTGAAATGGATTACTCTTATTGGTTTGACTTATAAAGTGAATTAGACTTATAGGTAATTTCTCAATATATGTTGGAACCCCCTTAGTGCCTCCATGAGCCTTAAAACCATTAATTTCCATTATTAATTTAGTTTAATATAATAAATGGATTAAATGGATGACATATATATAAGATGAAAACACCATGATTTTTTCTTATTTCCTATTACTACCTTATTTGACTGGTAATTTTTGAAATTGAATTGAACTTGAATAAAGGAACATCTTAGAGATATTTCCTCATATGGTTTGTTATAAAACTGAATATTATTTTTTTATATAAAGTCTTGGTAAACATATTACATGAGAGGTATTTCCTCATGTTGAATAATAAATATGAATACATATTTATATAGGTTTTGATATGATGGAATGGTGTGATGAGCTAGGAAGGAAATCACAATCCCTTACATCAGGTGTTGAGTATAGAATCTTACACCAGTGATACAATATGAAAATTTTGATGAGCCACCCAATCAATAATTAAAGAGTTTCCATAGTGTCCCAATCACCATCTAGAGTGTTATAGCATGTTTTCTCTCACTCAATTGGGATGTAGGTCACGTACACTATTGTGTGATCTTATAGGCTCGTTAGACTAATGATGGATGTATGAGTTATGTCATGGTCTAGCCAACACTATAAATCTATGTGTATTTACATTAGTAATCCTTGCACATTTGGTTTATATAGGTGGATGAAATATATAATTATGTTGTATATATATATTACTACTATATATATAATAAATATTAATAATTCTATTTCAACATTGAGATAAAAAGGTATAACCACCAAGTGTCCTATCATAACCTGAGTGGTATATTATTTATTTCAGCATTGTTTTTCTATTTTACTCATACCTACACCATTTTTTTATGAACACTAAACGGATTTCACATAGACATCATTAGTGGTGGGATACTATGTTTTTTATCTCACACCCTAATTAGGATACCTTTAGTACCCAATAATATTATCTTTATATAGGTATTGATAGGGAAAATTTCTTTTCCACAGGTTATTGATTTTCATCCCTAGTTAATGCTTAGGAGTATAAGACTGGTCATGGTCCTGGGATGCTTATGGAGATGTTTTTTTGTTTTTTTATTTTGGTACTAATGTATAAGATGTCATTTTATACTTGTTTCATTATGTATTACAAAATGTCATGCATCTTGTATTGAAAATGACATTGAGTCTTTTTATTATATTCTCATTTCAGTTATCGATTTATTCTACTACATACATTTTCAATTCTCTATTTACGCTTCCACAATTTATTGATTATGTATGTTGATATGTTATTATGCTATTGTTTTATATGTATTGGTTATTTTATATTTTACAGTATAATAATATGGTATAGTCACCCAATTGTTCCACCTTTACACCATCGCTGCTAGTAAGAAGCCTCTCGCGTATGAGGAGGCATTCTTAAGGTCATGTGACCCACCAGCTTGGGGAAGGAGTTAAGAAAACCCAAATTCAAGACATTACCATGTGGTATTCGAGGCTGGTTCCTTTAATGACTTATTATTTAGTGATAATATATTGATGATTGGGAACACGTCGAAGATGGTAATAAACTATTCATGGGAATCATGAACCCATGTTCGAAGTAAAGGCTGAGTTTCCTGAAGTATAATTGTTGTTCTTATTTTTCATGTAACTATTGATACAACTTCACTCTTAGGTGACACAGTTGATTTATTATTTCATTGATATTAGTGTTGTTGAGATTTTGATTTCTTTACCATGGTCTAATTAAATGTGGTTTTTCATTAGATTATACATCATCATATGAACAGTATGATTAATAGGCCATGCATTCCATGACACATCTATTATAGAATGCATTTCCCCATTGAATATAATTTTTTCCATGATAATATTGAATTGTGATAATGTTTCTTATAGATATTGGAAAAAATAATTGATACTTAATATGTATTCCTTAACCTAACATTGTTTTCCTAAATATGTTAAATCAGACACCATCAACATTTAATTATGGAACATCGAGATATAGACCACTGGTCACATGACCTGGAATGTGCTATGGTGTGGGCTATGTGGATTCCATATTCGGTTTGTAAGGAGTATGAAAACTTTTTTATTGGATAGGGAAATCCATTAAATTCAACCATTTAATGTTATCAAGTATTTGAATAAAATAATTTCAAAATGAATATGATTTTAAATTTTAAACAACCATCTTATATATGTATCAAATATAAATACATATACCCTAACCCAACCTTAGTAGTGGTTTGTGGGGGACTCTTGTGTTATTCTGGCCTGTTAGGGTCTTTTTAACCACCTAGACCTAACTTTTGAAGGAGTCAACAAGGTGTGATTTTATTTATAGGAAGGCATTAGTACCTGTCATACATTCCTATCTACAGATTTTATACATTCTTAAATATCTTATATGGTATTCATTTGTATTTCTAGAATTATGCTTCCATGAAATATTTATGTTTTATACCCTGAAGGTGATGAAGGCCATGTACTTAAGGAGGCAGTTCGTGATCTACCAGGTATTCCTCCTATATAGACACATATGGGTCCTCTTCTTTTTCCAAATATGAGAGATGATGCTCAGTTTTTAGAGGGTTTTATATATATGATAATCTCTATGAAAGGTTTATTTTTACATTCCCCATGTATGTAATAGTTGACTCGTGAGTTTCAGTAGCAACATCCTCCCACCTTTTTAGGGGATGGAGGTCCTCATGTTGTAGAGACTTTGATAAAAACTGATCCTGTATATATTTTGAAATACAAAGATACCTTAGGAGAACATGGTCAATCTAGTGGATTATATGCTTCGGTTTTAATCCAAGAGGTGGTGGGATGTCATTACCAATGTGGGTCAGCATCGTGGAATGGTTTTGGAATATTTTAAACCATATTCTAAGAATACTTCTTTACCAATATTCTAAGGGATGATAGAGCTAGAAAATTCATGAACCTATAGTAGGGGAGCATGCGAGTTATATAATAGTGTTCCTATTTCATAGAGGTGTAGTTGTTCACTCCTACTCTAAGTGTTGGTGATCTTATGACTGCTAGGTGATTCAAGGATTAGCTAGTTAATGCCATTTGATAACAATTCTATATTCTTATGTTGACTAAAATTTTAAAAATACTCAACTAAGGCATAATTATAGAGCGGAACTTGATGGATGTGGAATGTGTGAGTCCATGTGGTTCATCACTTCGAGCTCTTATTGGTCCCTCATATAGGCTCAAGCATCATTTTCAGACTACTTGCAAGGCTGGCAGCAGTTAAGATCCTCTTTTTGAGAGTTTTATTATATTCCATGAGTGTGGGAAGTAGTGAGACACAAAGCCTTCATGATTTAGGGATTGATTGGAGTTTAGAATTTTTGGAAGGATGGTTCATATTTACTATTTATGCATGAAATTCCTCCAATTCCTAGTGATCAAGGATCTACACCTAGTGTTTAGTCAAGAGTGAGGCCTACAATATCACATCAGGTAGGTAGTTGGAATACCACTGGTTGATCAAGATGAGGTGGAGGTCAAGGTATAGGCATTCTAACTTATGATTCTCACAGCCAGTACAGTTGGATTTTTCATGGAATTCAGGTAGATACTCAGGGTCATGGTACATTCCAATTACATGCAGCTCATCCTATTCCATAGGAGTATAGCATTAGACCTTATATTGTATGAAGTACTATTATAGTAGCATCAACATTAGTTAGTGATTTATTTGAAACCGATGTATATCACTCTTATATATTAGAGACAATTAATGGAATTTTGGGCCTATATATCTATCCATTTCATGGCGTTATGATGCTAGACATATCATTAGCTATCTGATCAGAGGGAATTTTCCTTTGTAAGGATTTTCCCCTTGAGATAGGTGGATACCTTTTCATGTCAAATTTGTATGTCCTCGACATGATTGGATTTGATGTAATCATTATAATGGATTGGTTAGTTCCCTTTATATACCACATTGACTACTAATATTAGAGGGTCATGTTTATATCACCAAATTTTGGTATGCATGTGCATAAGTGTGAGTGGGATATTAGTGTGGCATGAGTAGGACCATAGAAGTAGATGTTGGGTAATGTGATTGCTTAAATTTCCAGTGTTTTTCTTAATTACAAGGGGTTACAACCCAGTATCCTTCTTACTATAGTGGATAGTTTCATAGACATAATTCTTGATGTCTTTTATGGTATACCTTTGGAGTGAGAGGTAGATTTAACTATTGATCTAGAACATAGAGCAGCACCATTGACCATTCCACTATATAGAATGACACCTAAAGAGGTTATAGATATCATGAAAAAGTTGGATGATATGAAGGATAAAGGTTTAAAATTCCACATAAATTATCATTGGGGTTCACCAATCCATTTTTCAATCAAGTTTCATGGTACACTTATGGTACTATGTGGATTATCATTAGTTTAATAAGCTCACAATCAAGAATTGATATTCATTTCATAGAATATAAAACCTATTTGATCATCTTTGAGGAGAAAAGGTGATTTCAAAGATATATTTGAGGTTGGGTTATCATAATGTGTGTGTCAAGACTTTTCATATACCTCACATATAATTTAGGTGAATTTATTATCTCTTCACATACCTAGTAATGCCATTTGGACTCATGAATTCCCCTATGGTTTTCATGTATCTAATGAACTAGGTTGTCCACTTGTATCTAGATTATCTGTTTGTTCTCACTATTGATGATATATTGGTGTATTCACACTCCAAGCATGGACATGGATCCCATATTGAGACCATGTTGAATACACTAAGAGTGAGTCATCTCTATGTTATGCTCAATAAATTCCACTTTTATATTAAAAAAGTCTACTTTTTGGGTCACATTATATCAAATTCATGATTTTTAATAGTGAAAGTGGGAGCTATGATTTCTTTGGAGAAACCCAAGAACATATTTAACATTAATTGTTTCTTAGGGGTTCTCGAAGATAACATGTTCTTCGTATAGGATTTATCATGACTTGAATCACGAATTACAGGCCTGATAAAGAATGATTTGAAATTATTTTTTCATGAAGCATGTGAAGCATCCTTTCAAGAGTTAAAGAGAAGATTAACTTCAATACTAAACATGATTATTCTAAATCTAGGAATGAGATATACTATTTATTTTGGCACATCAGGTATCAATATTAGAGAAATTATGATGTAGGATGATCGATTCATCGCATATAGGTATCATAAGATGAGGCCTCACTAGTGGAATTATCATACACATGACCTTTGTAACGACCCAAACTTTTGTTAATGAAAATCCCTCTTGATCTAATTAAATGTCTTACCATGTAGAATGATCCTATAAAATTTATGCACTTCCTAGGTTATATGTTTTGGTATTTTAAAATACCATTAAGAATTGTTATCGTTTCTAATATAGTCGTTGAACTATGATCACATGATTAGAATAAATATAGGGATTTAACAAATCCAATTTACAAATACAATGGAATCGAAGGCATCATCTAGTAGAATTTCTTTATATAGAGTCCATTTTTCAGAAATCTGAAAGTAGGTGGCATCATTGGGCTTATCTATTGAACAAGAACAAACCAAGCTTCACACGTTAAGCTCGAACAGAACTGCCAATGGGAGAAGTGGAAGTTGATAGAGATTACCACATGAAAATGTTATCCGAGCCACCCCAATAGTTTGTCACCATCATACACCATATTGTTCGGTCTTATACAGGTTTTATAAGGGGTTATGTAATAATACCCTTGTACTATGACTATGTACATTTTTTTTATAGAGAATATACATTAATTTTATTATTGTTACCTTGTAAATAGTTTTTAAAGAAAAAAAATCATTTTTCGTTAATTAAGAAATGTATTTCAATGAATTAATAGATTTTTGAATTAAATGATGTTTTAATTAAATAATATTACTAAATTAATTTTTATATAATATAATTTTCCATATAATTATTATGAATATGATTGTGATTTTTATTATGGTTTTAATGCTATTTTTGTCAAAACCGATGAATTTTTGTTAAAGGATAGTATTTATTATAAAATTTAAAATTCACATATTTAGAAAATTATTTAGATAAAATGAATATTATTTTATGAATCGGGATGTAAAAATTATCGAACGGTAAATTTTTTATAATTTTCTAAGAGTAAAATATTTGGATAAAAATTAAATACTATTTAAATATATAATGTGTTTTATGACATCATAATGACCTAATAGTGATGTAATAAAATACTATAAATTTTATGTTCAGACAATATGTTTTACCATTAAAATAATTTGATTTTAGTATTTTATTTATGTATTTTACAAAGCCTTAGTGGACCCTCTAGGACTTAAAAAACATTTTGTCTTTTTAAATTGAATTCGATGAGCGTGTGACTCACCTCCACATAATCAACCCGATTATGTTAATAAGTTAGGCAATTTTCCTTATAAAATATTTGTTTCCACTCGCCTTTGGAAAAAAACCATGGGAAAACCACTGAATTGTTTGTGGTTTTGATTAGTTTAATGTGTGGTGGTCCAAACCAAAATAATAAATAATTACCTCCCATTTCCTATATAAACCCACTCAATATCCCACTTACTCTTTACGCAAAGCCTTTGGAGTTCATACAAACTCCTCCCAACTCTCTCTAGAATCCTCCCAAGTTTACCCAATCTTCCAATAATCCTCGCTCAATCCCCTACCAATCCATTGGGTTCACGCTTCCATGTAAGGGATTCCTTCCTTTCTCAATTTATCCACGTTTCTTAATATTGTTATGCCTGTTTATTTTCAAATATAAATTTTGGGGTATTGTTTATAACCTCCCCCATACTTCAATATTTATTATTTAATGATTATGGACCCTTTTCTTTCTCATTAATTCCTCCCATGTACACCTGTTACCATGCTGAAATTTCATAAGGAATTTCTCTTTCTTCATTTACATTCAAGAAATTATTTTGTACTATGAATCTAAAATTCTGTTAATCATGTTTGGACTTGTATATATATAACCCCATTACTTTCCAATTCTTGTACATTTGATTAGACGCCCCTTTCTCTCTCATCAACCATTTTTATGAATTCGTATGTTGTGTCGTTATGCTGCCGAAATTGCATAGCAATTTTCCCAGCCAAAGTCGTTGTGTCGTGAATACCATGTAGATTTCTCTATCAAAGGTATTCACCATTATGAACATTTACTTATTTATTATAGTGTTTCATGTATGAATTCCACATTCCCTTATTGTGGTAAAAATGATGATCTTTTATGATTCTATGTTGTATGATCTATGTGGCACACTAATGCATGAAATAAAATGTATAAGAATGGTGTGCCCTCATACCGCTCCAATGTATTGGGTAAAGATTAGTATAATGATACCTCAAGTGAAATTAGGGTTTATCCATGCTAATTCATGTGTAATGAGGGTTTACTCATGATCCACATGCAATGAGTATTGGCTCATGTGAATACAATGTTAAGTGTTGTTGCCACATTTCTATGTTATGATTATCATGGTATATCATTCCTTTATGTTCATGTTTCTTTTAAGCTCCATTGATATGCCTATTACCTAACATGTATTGTAATATTCATGTTATGCCTTCTTTACACCCTTATTGGGCTTTATATCTCACCCGTTTTTATGCATGTCCCCATGTTATCTCATGCAATGCTAGGTACAAGGGAATGTTGTGGTCATGTAATGGAAGTTTTTAATAAAGATGTTCTATTTAATGTTTTAAGATGTTATGTAATGTTCATAATCCCCAAAGACACTAGAAATATAAATATTCTATGTTGTATCAAGAGAGGATATTATGTGATAAATAATTGTTAAGTGAGTAACAAAAATCAGTGTCATTATAACCTTTATCTCACTATTGTATTTCATGCCATACTCTATTATAGACATTTTTTATTGGGAGAGTGTTTTATGGTATTCTATGATCCCAAATTCCTCATATTAATCATTAAACATTAGGATCTAAATCTCAAGCAGTGCGGGTGGGTTGAGTACCTATAGTATTTTTATTTTTAGATTTCCTACATTCCTTGAAAAGAGAATTCAGTAGCTGATAATCTGATCCAAAAGACTCAAACACAGGAAGTTCATGAATCCAATGATGAATTGTAGATAATGGCCATATTATTATATTTTCAAGTTGTGGTTCAAGATTACCATGGTCATACTATCCTATCAGCCTTAGTATTTAATTATAATCTTCTATAAGGGGTGATAATGAGATATTTATCTGATCTTGAAGGTCGTTTCCTTAGGGAATTAATTTCATATAATGATACATCTTCATGTTGGAACTTTGGTGGGGATAATACCTTATTGTTACATGGGTTTGTATGGGTCCCAATAGACACTATATAGGAGCAGATATGTGAATTACACACATCATCATTGGTGGTTCGCCCCAGTGTCACAAAACCTTATCGAGATCTACGATGCAAGTATTGGTGGTCTGGTATAAAATGTGAGAATGTTGTCTTTATCACTCAGTGTTCCGCCAATCAGTAGGTGAAGGCGAAATATCATCAACTGGTAGGGATTTTCATGTCTTTTTCCATTCCTGAGTGTAAAAGGCATAATGTTTCAAATTATTTCTTGACTGTTCTACCCAAATCACCTTGAGACAATGATACAATGGTGGTTTTCATTGATCATTTAAAAATGGTCTCCCACGTCTTACCTATGTGAGTGACCATCAAGATGGACAAGCTAAATAGGTAGTACATTAGAGAGGCTTTATGTATTCTTGGGTATCCTTGTCCTGTCATTTCTAAAAGATACACTAATTTCACTTCTTGGTTCTAATGGGTTTTGAAGAATTTATTATGTATACAGGTACTTCTAATCATGTCCTATCACCCACGGATTGATAGACCGACATAGTGTATGATTTAGGTGCTATAGGTCATTCTCTATGCATTTTTCTTTAATATTAGAGTTTCATTGGAGAAACACATCCCCTTTGGAGTTCTCTTATAGTAAAAAATATCATGATACCATCTATGTAGGTCATTAATTATCCTTATATAGTAGGTCATATTGCTCACATATGTTTTTTCTGCAGGTAGGGGAGACATCTGTGTATGAACCACAACTCGTGTAAGAGACTACAGAGTAGGTCCAGCTGATCTGTAAGTGAATTTTTATAGCTTAGTCCTAATAGTAGTCATATGCCAATAGAATCCAATGACTTCTTTATTTCTTGTCCAAATATTAGGTATTCATACATATAACATCTCTTCTCTTTATTACACACATAAACATGATTTATTACATAAAAGTTCAGATACGAAAACACTAAGGATTGAGTGGTCTAGTGTATTGAGAAATTAGGAACATTACATGATAACATAACAAATAAAATACAATATCTTTATTAAAAAATTATTTTACATGGCCACAACATTCTTTTGTACCTACCATTGCATTGGATAACCTAGGGGCTTGCATAAAAAATGGGTGAAATATAAATCCCAATAAGGGAGTAAACAAATAATAACATGAAGAATAAAACAGATGTTATATAATAGGTATATCAATGGATATTAATAGAAACATGAACATAAATTCATTATATAGCATGATTATTATGACATGGAGATGTGGCAACAACATTTAACATGATATTAGCGCGAGCCAAGACTCATTGCACATTGAGCCTGAGTAAACCCACATTAAACATTAATTATCATTATGAAACCCACATTTCACTTGAATTAGCATGAGTAGACCCTCATTTTTTATGGTGTATCATGAAACTATTATTTACCCAATGTATTGGACCTCTATTAGGGCACACCATTTATAAAAATTTAATTTCATTCATAAGTGTACCACATGGATCATACAACATGGATTAATTAAACCCCATAATTTATTCAATAAATAAGATATTTTTAATACAAAAATTTAAGTCCTCAGCCAATTATTACATGTACATAAAGGTGAATAGATGTGATATAAAAATGGGTATGGTATTCACTTACACAATGATTTTGGCATGGGAAATTTTTGTGTAACTCTGATAGTGTAACGACATCAAATAGAAATCGTAAAATGTGTTGATGAGAGAAAAAGGGATATATAATAATTTGTACATGAAATTTATAATAATGTTCCATGGAACATAATATCAAACAATATGTAATGGAATTGAGATGCATAACTAAAAATAATTTCATGAATGTAAATGAGAGGATATAAATTCCATACAAAATTTTGGCATGGTAACAGGTGTACATGGGAGTCATTAATGAGATAGAAAGAGAAATTTCATCATTAAAACATAATAAGGGAAGTTTGGGGGAGGTTTGAAATCATACCCAAAACATTTTTAATTCAAAATAAATGTGTATAACAAAATTAAATAAATTTGGACAAAATTAGAAAAGAATAAATTTCATACTTGGAAGTGTGATCCCAAAGGCTCGGGAGAGGCTTCAGAGAGGATTATAAGGGGATTGGGGAACCTTGAAAATATTATAGAGAGATTATGGTAGATTTTGGTCGATCTCCAAAGGTTTTTAGTTAAGAGAAGTGGGATATTGGGTGGGTTTATATAGGAAAAGAGAGGGGAATTCTTTAATATTTTGGTTTTGGACACTACACATTAAACTAATCAAAACCACAGGCCATCACATGGTTGTTTCCCACGTTTTTTCAAAGGAGATTAGAAAACATTATTTTATAATGTCAATTTCTTAATGTATTAGTATATTAGGCTTTCTTATGTGGAGGTGAGTCACACTCTAATGAAAATCTTTTTAAAAGGATAAAATTGTTTATAAGTCTTGGAGGGTCCACTAAGGCAACATAAAATTAATAAAAAAAATATAAAATCACATTATTTTAAAGATAGAACATATATTTCCTGAAAATTAAATTTATAGTATTTTATTGCTATACTATTAAGTCATTATGATTTCTTAAAAAACATTATATATTTAAATGATATTTACTGTTTACCAAAAAATATGACTATCTTAGAAAATTATGAAAAAATATCCATTAGATATTTTAGATAACGTGATTCCAAAAATTATATTCGTTTTATATAAATAATTTTATTAGTATTTGATTTTTTAATTTTAAAATAAAAACTGACATTTATTGAATATTCATGGGTTTTGACAAAAAAAGTTTTCAAACATTAATAAAATTTTCAATTTATTCAAAAAAAATTATATTATCATTTATATTTTATAAATATTAATTTTGTAATAATATTTTATTAAAATATTATTTGATTAAAATAAATCAATTAATTCCCCAAAAATTATTTCTTAATAGAATATTAACAAAAAATAATATTTGTGTTTTAAACCCCATTTAAAAAGTAACAATTATAAAATGAATGTATATTATTTATTCAAAAATAATGAACATGATCATAGTTCTAGGGTCTCATTATATAACCCCATATAACACCATTATAATACCTAAGGGTAAGGTGTGCAATGGTGACAGACTCCTAGGGTGGCTTAGATAACATCATTTGGGTGGTAATCTATTTTAACTGCCACTTCTCTCAAAGGCGATTTTGTTCAAGAAAAACAAGTTGAATCTTGGATTGGTATTGGTCAAGAGAGAAGTCCGATGAAGCTAGCTTCTTTCCAAGATCTAACTAATGGAATTTGTATAGATCAATTCTATTGGATGAGTACATCACTTCATTTTTTTGAATAAATTGGATTTGATAAAGCCATATATTTAAACTAATCATGTGATCATTGTTTAATGAATACATTAGCACTAGTAAAAATTCATAATAGTGTTTTATAAATCCAAAAACACAAAACCAAGGATGTTCATATATTTTATATATCAATTTTACATAATAAGATATTTAATT
This sequence comes from Viscum album, assembly GCA_963277665.1. Classification (NCBI taxonomy): domain Eukaryota; kingdom Viridiplantae; phylum Streptophyta; class Magnoliopsida; order Santalales; family Viscaceae; genus Viscum; species Viscum album. The sequence goes on along the minus strand of OY728133.1, from coordinate 1,437,662,310 downwards.
AGATCAAGAGGAATTTTCATTAACAAATTTTTTGGTCGTTACAATCATCAACCCTTAAGAAATTTAACCCTCAATATTTTCTTTTACCACACTAAAATATACGAGGGTAAATATACTTCATCACTGCCTAGGATTCCCACATTGCCTCTTCAAAAATTTTGTTTCACCACAACATCTTGACGAGGGGAATTTTTTATTTCATAAAACCTTTTCCCTATGATCTAATATATTCATTAACTTCTCTTCATAAGAGAGTTCATTCTCTGATGGTACCAACTTTGTATTGATTAGATGTGATGGGTTACGTGTGTACTTCTTCAAGAGTGATACATGGAATATATCATGTACTTGAGATAGGTGTGGTGGGTGTGTTGGTCAATAGGCCACTGCTTCAATGAGATCAGGGATCTCAAAAAATCCAATATACCTTGGACTAAGCTTTCTATTTTTTAAAAATCTCATAACTCTCTTCCACGGTGATATACACAGCAAAACTTTGTCTTCAACATCAAACTCTAGGTCTTATCGAAGGTTTCTAGAATAGCTCTTTTGTCAAATCTGAGAAACAAAAATGTGCTACTATATGGTCCTAACCTTCTCCACAATTTCTTCAACCATTTCTGGACCTAGGAGTTTTCACTCCCCAACTTCATCCCAACATGTTGGTGTTCTTCACCTCTTCCCATAAAGGGCTTCACAGTGAGCCATTTGGATGCTAGAGTGGAAACTGTTATTGTAACAACTCAAGATTTTATGATAATTATTATTTTTCATTTCATTGATGTCTTGTGTTGTACGGTACACCAAATTTAGCTTGTTCTATATGCAACATTGTATTAGCTTGCAGTATACGCAACACTATTCTTGGCAAGTGTTACACACAATTTCATGTTCGTTTTGTAGAAATTATACTATGCAACATTAAGTATATATTTTGATTAATGTATAAATGAAATATGTTTTGATTATTATATACGCAACACCAAAGGGAGTTTGTACTACACCCATCCCTGACTTGGCTTGCATTACACGCAATCACGTCCTTCCTCGATAGCGTGTGTAGTACGCAATACCAGGTTTCACTAAACAATGATATTTTTTTATAATATTATAAACTATCCGTTATGAATATTATTTACTACATTTTGAATTTTATAACATTATTATTCATCTTACACATTTTCTAGAACATTTTATAAGAACAAAATTAATTGTTCGAGTAAAATACATATTTTTCAAAAAATGCAGTTTTTCCCCCTTTTGATGACGCACCGACTTTAAATCTAGTTTCTGACATGTTTATAAGTTAAATATAACAAAATAAAATTATTCTTTGGAATTAGGACAAAAAAATTACTTTAGATAAAATTTTTATATTATTCTGATAACTTTCATATTTTAATGAATTGTAAAAACACGCTATATTTTAATTAAAAACAACTTTTTTCATCGTAATAATTAATATGGTTATATTATAATATTGAATTGTTTTAATGTATAAATAGAATATATATTTACCATTTAATATAATTCATGTCATTATAATTGATTTTACGTTGAATTCATATGTAAAATCATTTCAATCTTTTGCAATGTTTTAACTTTTAAAACTCATTTTCTTAACAATGGTACTAATTTTAAATTAATTTCTAAAAATTATGTGATTTGAAATTTGAAAAATAAATTCCATATTTGAAATCACTAGGTCCAAATTATGTTAATAAGATACTTGTTATTTTTAGTCGTTATGAATAGTGACTACAGTAAATTTTATTTACCATAGTTAAAGTTAAATCAAATAATTAAGGGTAAATATAATAATATAAAATTACCCAAAAAATTGTCCTAATATAATTGGATGATTATATTTTACCCTAAATCATACTTGGGTCTAAGTTTAATCTAATGTAACCCACTTGTATTTGATTAAGACCTTCTATTTATTTTATTTAAAAAAAGTGAAATGTCTCGCTCAAACATTAATAATTAGATTATTTTTAATATAATGTTATATAGAATATAAATTCTATTATAAATACTAATTTGAAATCTAAAATGTTTTTCTTTATCAAGGTAATTTATTTTTAATTTTTACGAAATATTTAATTACCTTAATATCTAATACATTAATGATGAAGAAATTATTTATTTAGTGACAAATCAATAATATAGTTTTCAATAAAATAAAAATATCAATCAAAAGGACCAGAAACTTGACCAAACATTATTGGAAGAGTATATCTATATCCTAATAATCCAGTGTAGATTTTTGGACCATTGAGAGCCTTATAAAGCCGATTAGGACATTTATATTATTTTATTTTAAATTATTTCAAAGATGTCACCTTCATAATTTATTAAATATAAAAATTTAAATGTTGTGATTTTAAGATGATAAATTCGGGTAAAAATATTATTATTAATGTTATTATATAAATATTAATCATAGGATTTTAGTTTTAATTTTTATGCAACAAATAATTATATTAAATAATTATAAAAAATGTTGTAGTAATTATTTTATTAAGAGATATACCAAATAAAAGGTTTTGAAAATATTAAAATAAATATTATATGAACAAATTAATGTGCCCCATGAATTTTTTTGATTACTAGGACATGTTATAGATCAATTATATATTTGTTTTTGAACATATCTTCTGTGTGGTTTATATTAAAATTCAAATAATCAGTAGTGTCAAAATTGACACTATTGATATTTAAAAAAAATAACATATTATTAAATTATTTAAAAAATTAAAAAATTAAAAGATACAAATTAAAAATATATGATATAAAATGTTATAAAATATACAATTATGGGAAATTGAAAATGTTTAAGTATATATTTATAACAATTTAAAATTTAGAATTTTATTACCACAAATAATATTAAATAGATTAAATAATGATAAATATGGTTGATAAGGTTTAAAATAAAAATAAAACGTGACTAAATTTTATTGGTTGATGATATTACAACCCTATATCATATAATCTTCTCATTGAGTCGTTTTTGGAGGTTTTTAAGTGGTGTTTCATTTTATTATTATTTAATATTTGTAGGGTTTCCAAAAGTGCCCATCTCCTCTCTTATATAATGAAACCTCCTTCCCTCTCCTATTCACAAAAATTTGAGGCTTCAAGCTTGGAAAACCCATGCCAATTTCACTTTTACACATCCATATAAACCTATTACAGGTCTTTTTAATCTTTAAAGACCAAATTTAGTTCCCTAAGTTTAGGATAAGAGGAGCCGCGTCGAAGAAGAGGTAATCTCTTCTACCGATTATTTCAAGTTTCTTTCTTCTTAAACTTCTTCTTCTTTAGTTTTTTCATTATAAAGTAATAACATCAGTATCACTAATATACTATTATTTTATTATAAATATGAAACAACCCCATTTCCCCTTCTATCCATCCTACGGAAAACGAAATCATCGCACGTACGTACGTACGGAATACTATCTCCTCGCCGTGGTGTAATTTGTTTTTCCACCAACACCTTACTTGGATGGGTATAATTATGTAAATAATAAATATATATGGTTATTATAACATCATACAGATTCTGAGATATTATATCATCCTCTAAAATTCCATTTCAATAATTATGGGAATGATATCATCGCTCGTGCATACATATGGATTACCGTCTCCACGTCGCGATGAGATTCATTCTCCATATTAACCAATCAAGAATGATTATAAAGTATATATAATGAATAATAATGATATATATGACATAATAATGCAACTATATTTATAAATATAAATATACATATATATATATATATTTCATCTACTAAATTCCATTCAAGTCAATACGGAAAGAAAAACAGAGTTCATGCGTACGTACGACCTACCGTCTCCATGAACGGTGTGTTTCATTTCATTTATCTATATTATATATATATATATACTTAATATATATGATATATAAATCATGTTTTACATTCTGGAAGTATGTAAATCATGATATAATTAATAATATTATCAAGAACAACAAGTCCAAAAATGTACGAAAAATGAAAAGAATATTACCCAAAACGTTGCATTAACATGGGATTGACAAATGAACGGGTAATATAAATACATAAGTGAACCATATATGATATCATAAATATTATTATGGTTCTGTTATAAGTTAATAATATGTTTAAACCCACTATACAGGAGTCTTAGACCCATACAGAATAAATTGGAAATAAGGTAAGGGATAACTTTACCAATCTCGTTTTTATCTGACATCGTTTATTCATAAGTATTTACTGGGGTTATATTTTTCATCCATTTCCATAACATGTTTTTTATAAAGTGTTTAATATTATTCCATGTACGTTTAAAGTCATTTTTACCCTTCTTTGACTTTTACTTTGTGTTATGGATGGAATCTTTCATTTTTTACCATACATGGTACTTTTTGACTTTTCCGTTAAAAGTACGAGGAGAATGTTTTTTTAACATATATGACATGAACAGATTTTTACGGTTTCATAACGCCTTATTTTCATGAGGTTTAATCTTCAATATTTCAGGTTTATTTTCATTAAAATATTCTTCTTTTAGAATCGCATGGAATTTTTTGAAAAGAAAATTATTTTGAAAAAGAAAGGATATTTTCCTCAAGAATTTATTTCAAGTGTTTTATCAAAACCAATTTCCATCTGATATGAAATTATTTCATATGTTTATGTTTCAAGTATAATGTATCTATGATTTATATGGTTTCAATTTTCTTTTGATGAAATGATATCAATTTGTTTTATATGGATTATGTTATGATGGGATGATATTTATAAAACCCATTTTATTCTTTGGGTTATGATAAATGATTTATGTTATGCTATGGAACACATAATAATGAATCAATTATGAGATGGGTGGGACCTATATCTCCCTCTAATTCATTGGGTAAAGATTTATATCTCATGAGATAGACATGGCTGTAATGGTAAGTTAATCTGGTTCAGTGATACATGACTGGAACGAGGAGTGAACTCGATTCAGAAAGGGACTTTGTCCACTAAGATGGTTTGGCAGCAATGCCATGGCTACTATAGAAATAATATCATGTGCTTAATGGTTTTCCATAATTTCATGTTTTATTCTCATGATATTTCATAATGATTTATGTTCCATTATGATCTATGCCTTATGTACTACCATGTTTTATGTCAGTGCTCAAGATTTTGATGTTTAAACATTATGGTCATGTTTTTATGTTCCAATTTATATGGTTTGTTTTATTTTCTCCATGGTTACCCTTACTGAGCATTTGAGCTCTCCATTTATATGTTTTTTCCCAGGATATAAAGAAAGGGTATAGGTAAGAAAACAAAAGGGGAAGATCTTTATGGGAGATGTTGAAGATCTTTCACCAGGATTAGAAGATTATGTTCCGTGTTTCCAAAGACACTAAACAATTATGATCCTTGAGTGTTGGTTTTTGTTAAGTATTAAGTATTCTTAAAAAGTAATGTAATGTCCATGTACGTCATGATTTTGGTCTCTAAAGTTGGTATCAGAGGCAAAGGAGGTAGGAATGAATCTGATCCTTGGGAACTCTCCCATGTGAGTGTTGGACAAAGCATGGCTCTCCGCCCAAGGGCTACATGAGGAAATAGCTTCCACTTGTGATGGTGGTGTGTCCCTCCCTAGGGGTGTAGCTGCCCATGTAGTACCCTGATAGGTTTCAATTATAGTTCACTGGAAGTAATTCCAGACCGCTACAGTTGGTATTAGAGGAAAGGTTTAGTTAACCTTTGGAAACTAGGATGTGAAACCTTTAGTGATATCCCTAGATGTATTTCTAAGGTATGTCTAAGGATGTCCCTAAGGATTACTATACCTATACTTTATAGTCCTAGAATTATGTTGAAGATCATGAATAAGCTAGTATTAACCTAATGTGTCCTAAATTAAATAATGTTTGATAAGTTAGACACCCCATAAGTGACTTTTTGTGATTATGTGGTTCCCCGTTATTTTAACTGTTTCTTACACCATGGATTTTGGTTTTAGTCAATGGAGTGAACCAGAAGGAATCGGGTCAACATTGAATCCAATGGAAAAATTGGTGACTATGAGAAACCAAATTGGGTAATTCCTAGAAAGAACGATTTTTTTGAATATGTTGAATCAGTCATCGTGATATATGATTAACAAGGTGAACTTTAGTGGTATTCCTAATTCATCAAATAAGAGGAAGATGATCTTTTATGCATGTTCTCATGTTGAGGATCATAGAGAAAGGAAGATTGAGATTTATAAAGAAGGGAAGAAGAATGGTGAGTAATATATCAAACGGAGGGGAAGATGTTATATGTGTGGAGAGAAGGGTCATAGAGTGACAGACTGTTATGGATTTCAATGTATTATCTATGGAGAACATGGGCATTACCCAACTCAATGCCCTGACCAAAGAGGTTACTTCTAAATCAAGGAAGGAATTATTCAATGTAAATCATTGAAAAGAATGGATTGAAGTGTTTATTTATTGGTACTCAAGAATAATGTTATTGATGTACTTTTATGGTATATTGGAATATCTATGTATTGGTTCATTGTGGTTTTAAATAATTATATGGTACTGGTAACCATGAAATGTGATTGAAATATTTTTGGAAAGCAGATGATATGCACATAATGAAGTGATAAGGAGAAAATAATATATTTTATAGTATTCATGAGATCATGACTGATATAAGGACAAAGTGATATCATAGTTTTAGTATATAGAAATTTTGGGATCATTCATGTTTTCAAAAAGATTATATGGTTATACATGTTTCAAAATAATAAATGATTAAGGTATTAAAATGTTTGTAATTTGACTAACAAGATATATCGTATGATATATGGGGGATAAATGATGGTATTCACATGCTCAGAAGATGACATTTCTAGAAATTTTTTTCTTTATACTATGAGCTTGCACAGAAGTATTTTGGAGAAGCCTAAAGATTGGAATGGATTATGTTCGACATAAGTTAGTACTGTTTAAGGAATAATGTTCTTTCAATATTATTGATGGAATGTTATAATAATGTAGTTTTATAAAAAGGACAACCTGTAGGAAGGGAAAAACCCGTCACATCAGACAAGGATATGGGAATCGGACCCACAATTGAAGAGCGACAGGCCTTTATCACCTACCACTGGCCTACAGAAAGTCCCTCGTTAGTAGAAACTAGTTTTATTTTATTAAGATGTATGATAGGTGAAGTATAAGTCCATTTTAGGAACCATATACGATTAATCTCTACATAGATAGACTTATGATAGAGGCAGATGGAATGACCTATCTTTCTATTGCATGATCTTCTAACACTTCGAGAATGAAAAATTCAACTTTATTTCTTTAAATAATAGATGTAGTGTAAATTTTTCATAGCATGACCAATAAAGATATTACACTAAAATCAGGTAAGTATTTCTTCTAATACAAAATTTTCAACTTTAGGCAAATGATATTGAAAACCAAAATTTTTTTCTTAGTTCTCTTATATCGGATGAATTAGATGGTACCTTAGATCATCACAAATTTATGGCTTTTTGATTATTGGATTTTTCATAGCCATTTTCTCTACCACTCTCCATCAGAACTTAATGGTTATATTTCTCTTCCATATCCATATTTTCACCTATGTCATCCAATGTGGAAACCTAGTGATGAGTTAATTTTGGTAACCATTATGTTTTATACTCCACCTTTTAAAATTATGTTTTATTATTCCTTTTAATGATGTGGGTTTTATGAAAAAAACTTTCAAGTACTGAACCATTTATAACCTCAACGAATTTCGAGGCCGAAATTTATTTTAAGGGGGGTAGATTGTAACAACCAAATATTTTATGATAATTATTCTTTTTAATTTCATTGAAGTCTTGTGTTTCACGCTACACTAAATTTAACTTGGGCTATACACAACACTGTATTAGCTTGCAGTATACGCAACACTATTCTTAGCTCGTGTTACACACAATTTCAAGTTTGTTTTGTAGAAATCATTCTATGCAACATCAAGTATAGATTTTATTTAATGTATAAATGAAATATGTTTTTATTATTTTATATGAAACACTAGATGGAGCTTTCGATACACCCGTCCCTAACTTGGCTTTCATTGCACGCAATCACGACCTTCCTTGATAGCGTGTGTAGTACACAATACCGGGTTTCACTAAACAATGAAATATTGTTATAATATTATGAACTAGACATTATGAATAGTATTAAGAAAATTTTTAATTTTATAAAATTATTATTCATCTTACACATTTTCTATAACATCATATGAGAACAAAATAAATTTTTCGAGTAAAATAAGTATTTTTCAAAAAATTCAGTTTTTCCACCTTTTGATGGCTCACCCACATTAAAAACAGTTTTTGACATGTTTATAAGTTCAATTTGACAAAATAAAATTATTCTTTTCAACCAAGATATAAAAATTTACTTTAGATAAAAGTTTCATATTGTTCTGATAACATTCAGATTTTAATGAATAGTAAAAACACGATATATTTTAATTAAAAATAACCTTTTTCATCATAATAATTTATATTGTTATATTATAATATTTAATGGTTTTAAAGTATAAATAGATTTTATTTTTACCATTTAATATAATTTATGTCATTAGAATTAATTTTACATTGAATTCATAGATAAAATCATTTCAATCTTTTGGAATGTTTTAACTTTTAAAACTCGTTTTATTAACAACAGGATTAATTTTAAATTATTTTATGAATCTTATGTGACTTGAATTTAGAAATATCGATACCATATTTGGAATCAGTAGGTCCAAATTATGTAAATAAGCTACTTTTTATTTTTAGTCATGATGAATAGTAACTCCGGTAAATTTTATTTACCATTGTTAAAGGTAAATCGGGTAATTAAGGGTATATATAATTTTATAAAATTTCCCTAACACTTGTCCTAATATAATTCGATGATTATATTTTACACTAAATCATAATTGGGTTGAAATTGAATCTAATTCAATCCACTTTTATTTGATTAAGACCTTTTATTTATTTTATTTAAAGGAAAGTGAAATGTCTCACTCAAACATTAATAATTAGATTATTTTCAATATAAGTTTATACAGAATATAAAATGTATTATAAATACTCATTTGAAAGCTAAAAGTTTTTATTTAACAAGTTAATTTTATTTCAATTTTTCAGAAATATTTAATTACCTTAATAGCTTATACATTAATGATGAAGAAATTATTTATTTGGTGAAAAATCAATAATATAGTTTTTATTAAAATAACAATACCTACCAAAAGGACCAAAAACTTCAACAAAAATTATTTATAGATTATATCTATACCCTAACCATCTAAGTGTCTATTTTGGGACCATTTGGATCCTTGGAAAACCAATTAAGACATTTATATTATTTTATTTTAAATGATGTCAATGATGTCACCTTCGTAATTTAATAAGCATAATAATTTAAATTTTGTGATTTTAAGATGATAAATTAGAGTAAAAATATTTTTATGAAAGGTATTATATTTTTATTCATCATAGGATTTTATTTTTAATTTTTATGCTTCAAATAAGTATATCAAATAATTATACAAAAATATTGTTGTAATTATTTTATTAAGAGATATACCAAATAAATGGTTTTAAAAATATTAAAATAAATAATATATGAACAAATTAAGGGGACCCATTAATTTTTTTGATTAATATTACATTTTAGGGATATATTATATATTTTTTTTCGAACATATCCCTTGTGTGGTTTTTAGTTAAATTCAAATAATGAATAGTGTCAAAATTGACACTATTCATATTTTATAAAAATAACATATTATTAAATTATTTAAAAAACACAATAATATTTAAAAGCTACAAATTTATAATTATATGGTCTAAAAAGTTATAACGTATCCAATTATGGGAAATTGGAAACATTTAAGTATGTATTTATAACAATTTAAAATTTAGAATTTTATTACCACAAATAAAATTAAATAGATTAAATAATGATAATTCATGTTGATAAGGTTTAAAATAAACTTAAAACGTGTATATATTTTATTTTTTTATGATATTAAAACACTATCTCATCTAATATTTGAATGGAGTCATTTTTGGAGGTTTTTATGTGTGGTTTCATTTTATTATTAATTAATATTATTAAGGATTCCAATAGTGCCCCTCTCCTCTCCTATATAAGGGAACCTCTTTCCCTCTGCTCTTCACACACATTTGAGCCTTAAAGCTCGAACAACGCCTAAAAATTTCACTTATCCACTTTTATAGAAACCTACTAGAAGTCCTTTTCTTCTTTAAAGACCAACTTTAGTTCCCTAAGAGGAGGATAAGAAGAGCCGCCCCGAAGAAGAGGTAATCTCTTCTACTGATTCTTTCAAGATTCTTCTTCAAATTATTCTTATTTAGTTGTTTCATTATAAATTAATAACATCAGTATCACTAATATACTGATATTTTATAATAAATATGAAACAACCCCATTTCACTTTCATTCCATCCTATGGAAAATGAAATCGTCGTGCGTACGTACAGAATACTGTCTCCACGTCGTGGGGTAATCTGCTTTTCCACCACCACCTTAAATGGATGGGTATAATAGTGTAAATAATTACTATATATGGTTATTATAAAATCATTCTAATTATGAGATATTATATCATCCACTCCAATTCCATTTCAATAATTATAGGAATGATATCATCGCTCGTGCATACGTACGGATTACCATCTCTACGACGTGATGAGATTCATTCTCCATATTAACAATTCAAGTATGATCATAAAGTATATATAATTAATAATAATTATATATATGAAATAATAATGCTACTGGATTTATGTATATATATATTTATTCTACTTACTTCTAGTCAAGTCAATACGGAAAGGAAAACAGTGTTCCTGCGTACCTACGGCATACTATCTCCATGAACGGTGTGTTTCATTTCATTTATCTATCTATTATATATATATATAATGAATATATATGATATATAAATCATGTTTTACATTCTGGAAATAATTAAATCCTAATATAAGTAATAATAGTATCATGAACAACAAGTACCAACACGTACGACAAATGAAAAGAATATTACCCAGAACGTTGAATTAACATAGAATTGACAAATGAACGGGTGATATAAATACATAAGTGAACCATATATGATATCATAAATATTATTATGGTTCTATTACAAGTTAATAATATGTTTAAACCCACTATACATGAGTCTCGGACACATACAGAAGAAATTGTACATAAGTTAAGGGATAACTTTTCCGATCTGATTTTTTATCTGAGATTGTTTATTCGTAAGTATTTTCTGGGGTTATATATTTCATCCATTTCCATAAAATGTTTTTCATAAACAGTTTAATATTCTTCCATGTATGTTTAAAGTCATGATTACCCTTCTTTGACTTTTACTTTGTGTTATGGATGGAATATTTTTTTTGTTTACCATTCATGGTACTTTTCGACTTTTCTGTTAAAAGTATGAGAAGAATGTTTTTAACTTATAATACATGAATGAATTTTTAAGGTTACATAACGCCTTCTTTTCATGAAGTTTACTCTACAATATTTCGTGGTTATTTTCAATAAAATCCTATTCTTTTAAAATTGCATGGCATTTTGTGAAAAGAAAATGATTTTGAAAAAGAAAGGATATTTTCCTTAAGAATTCATTTCAAGTGTTTTATCAAAACCATTTTCTATATGAGATGACATTATTTCATATGTGTATGTTTCAAGTATAATGTATCTATGATTTACATAGTTTCAATTTTCTTATGATGAAATGATATCCATTTGTTTTATATGGATTTTGTTATGATGGGATGATATTTATGGAACCCATTTTAATCTTTGGGTTATGATAAATGATTTATGCTATGTTGTGGAACACATAAGAATGATTTCATTATGAGAAGGTTAAGACCTATATCTCCCACAAATTTATTGGGTAAAGATTTATATCTCTTGAGATAGAAATGAATGGAACGGTAAGTTAATCTGGTTCAGTGATACAGGACTGGAACGAGGAGTGAAATCGATTCTGAAAGGGACCTTTTCCACTAAGATGGTATTGGAAACAATGAATTGGATACTATGGAAATAATATCATGTTATTAATGGTTTTTCACAATTACATGTTTTATTCCCATGTTATTTTATCATGATTGATGTTCCATTATGATCTATGCCTTATATACAGCCTTGTGTTATGTCATTGCTCAAGATTTTGATGTTTAAACATTATGGTCATTTTTTTAAGATCAAATGTATATGGTTTGTTTTATTTTCTCCATGATTATCCTTATTGAGCATTTGAGCTCACCCTTTATATTTTTTCCCCAAGATATAAATAAAGTTTTTAGGTAATTAAACAAAAGGGAAAATCTTTATGGGAGATGTTGAAGATCTTTCACCAGGATTAGAAGATTATATTCCGAGTTTCCAAAGACACTAAACAATTACGATCCTTGAGTTTTGGTTTTTTTTATGTAATAAGTATTCCAAAAAATTAATGTAATGTCCATGTACATCAAGCTTTGGGTCTCTACAATTATTATAAGAGAACTAAACCCGAGGATAATGATAATGACATCCACTTTTGATGTCTATTGAGAATGCTCTCAACATGTCCTTAAGTGTTCGGATATTCCACTCAGATTGGAAATCCGTTTGATGATGATAAGTTGTATTGATGTTCAGCGTAGTTTTCAAATCATGTTGGAGACTCTTCCAGAACATATTGGTGAATCTTGGATCTTGATTGGATACAATCAACAGTGGTACTCTATGCAGCCTTACCACTTCTCTGATGTATATTTGTGCCAGTTGATCCAATGAGAAATCCTCTCTAATTGCAATGAAGTGTGCTGTCTTTGTAAGATGATCCACAAAAACCTAGTTATAATTTTTTCCTTTGGATGTCTTCAGAAGTCCTGTGACAAAGTCCATGGTGATGTCCTTCCATTTCCATGTTGGTATGGGTAATGGTTTCATCATCCCCTTAAAATTATGTCTCTCATCCTTCACTTTCTAACATACATGGCACTTTGATGTATAATTAGAGATATCCTTATTCATGTTATCCCACTAATAGTGTTCTCTGATATCTCTATACGTATTTGTGTTTCCTGGGTGAATTGAGAAATTCAAACTATGTGAATCATCCAAAAGTTCATTCTTTAACTCTGTATTTGAGGGAACACATAGTCTTGACCCATATCTCATAATTACTTCTTCATAAATATTTAACTCAAAGGATTTCCATTTTCTGGTGGTTTCTAGTTTCTTATGAATTCCCATATCATCCTTTTCTGCATCCTTTAACCTTTCCAAAAGAGATGGTTGAGCAATCATTTCTGAAAGGATTTATGAAGTTAAATTATCTGTGATTCACATGTCTGTCTTTATAAAATCTACGAAGATTGGATCCTTTTTAATTCTCATCAATGAAAGTGTTGATGGATACTTTATACTTATAACATCCACGACCTTGTTCTCTTTCAAAAAATGGTAGTTAATTGAGCACTCATAGTCATTTTTTAGCTCTTACCATCTTCATTGGCACATATTTAGCTCTTTCTTTGTTAATATATACTTGAGGATTTTGTGATCCATATATGATTTAAACTTATCACCAAGGAGGTAATCTCGCCAAATTTTTAAAGCTAAGATCACTACATCGTACTCCAAATCATGTTTGGGATAGTTTTTCTCGTGAACATTAAATTTACTTGAAGCATAGGTAGTGAATTTTTCATTCTTCATCAACACACATCCCATGCCCTTCTTCGAAGAACCACTAAATACCACTAAAAAGTTCTCCACTTATGGGTGGTGTGAACACGGGGGCAGTGATAAGCCTCCTTTTCAACTCCTTGAATCTATCTTTGCATTCATCACTCCAATAAAAATTTACTCCCTTTTGTGTTAGCTTGGTAATAGGGTTTGGGAAATTATGGGATATTTATCACAAATCAGCGATATTATCAAGAAAACCAAAGGAATATAGGGATATCCATCATAGATGTTGTCCTCATCCATCCCTCAATTTCATTTGTCTTATAGGGATCCAAAAATATCCCATTACCTGTGGTGATATAACCTATGAATGAGACTTCCTTCAACTATAATTCATAATTTATTTACTTTGCATAGAGCTTCACCTTTTTCAATGTCTCTAGTATAGTGCATAGATGCTCTTCGTGGTTCTCCTTGGTTTTGGAGTATACTAGAATATCATCTATAAATACAACCACATATTTGTTGAGGTAATATCTAAAGAATATATTAATTAAGTACATGAATATTTGTGTATCATTTGTGAGTCTATAAGGCATTACTATGAATTTATAGTGCCCATACCTTGTACGAAAAGAAGTCTTGGGGATATCCTCCTTCTTCACCATTACATGGTAATATCCCGACCGCATATATTCTTTAGAGAATTTTGTTCTCAACATATTTTATTGAATAATTAATTAATTTATATAAGATGATACTTGTTATATATCATGATTTTGTTGAGCTCATGATAATCAATGCAAAGGCGCATTTACCCATCCGTCTTCTTAACGAAGAGGACTGGTGCACCCCAGGGTGAAGGACTTGGGTTTATAAAACCTTTATCTAGATTTTACTATAGTTTTTTCTTTATATCATCAAGATCCAAAATAGTCATTATATACAGATTCTTGGATATTGTAAATTACCCAGGTATAATATCAATCGATAATTCATCATCTCTTCTAGGTGGAAGACCAGTAAATTTCTAGGGAATCAGTTCAGCAAATTCCTTCAAAATAGAAATGTCTTCAAGGATAGTTAATTCCTTATACTCCATTAGATAAAAATATATGTGTTCTCATAGGGTTTTAATTTCCATGCATGAGATGATGGTGCTAAAAATGAATCGTCATCTTCCTTGAACTTATGTAGAATTGGGGGTCAATTCACCATATAAAGGGTGACTTACATCTCACATAATTTTATGTTGTATCTATAGAGGGAAATCCAATCCATGAAAATAATTGCATCAAATTCCACCATAGGAAGTATAAAAAGGTTTTTCAGTAAATTTATACCACAAATTCGGATAGTGGAGGAGTTATATTCATGGGATGCAATGATTGCCTCATTTTTTGTTCTCACAAAAATCTCTATATCCATGATTTTTGGTGTCTGTAGGATTATTCTACTAAACTTTTGGGATATAAAATAATTCATAGAACCAGAATCAAAAAGTATTTTTTATTTAATGGAATGAATAACTAGCGTACTTGTCACTAATTCATTTTTGGGTTCGCTTTGGTAGTAGTGATAGAACTGGTTTGAAAAGTGCCATGGTTATTTACAGTTGAAGTTATGAACAATGCGTTGATGGTCAAATGGAGTGTTCCTCTATTATATCGTAGTTTTATGTTTTTCATGTTTGAATTTAATGGCTAGGTTTTCTTCTCATTCACACCTAATTCATTTCCATGTCCCCTTCACGAAATTTTTTGGGTTCTTATTTTCACATGTTTGGAATGTGGGGTGCTGAAATTTCTTAGTACAATTTGATTTATCCATCGGACAACCAAAATTGAAGTCAACTTTCTACTTATTATCCCCATGATACCCCTGAGATTCGCTAACCACTATTTCAACTTTGAGGGAACATTAGACAATTTCCTCAGAGCTATCAAAGTCACGGATCGCCAAGGCATTCCGTAGTATTTGTTTTATCCCACCAAAGAAGTGGTAAAACTTTCATGTGGGGGTAACAACAAAGCTTAAGGCATATCGTGAAAGCCTTGTGAATGTTTCCTCATACACTTAGATGGATTCGTCATCTTTCTTCTTGAGCTAAATGAAGTACCTTTCCATCATAATTTGGAGGGTTCATGGAAAATATTTATCAAAAAACAATTTCCAGGAATCCATCCATTCCAACACCTCGATCTCTTCCTCAAACATTGTATTTTTTATCAATGTCCACATATGATCAACTTCACCCTACATACAATAAGCAGCCAGAAGAACCTTTTCTTGTTCAGAACATTGAAGGATGGAGAAGATCTTCTTAATGGAGTTGATCCATTGTTTTGGGATTGAGGGATCAGATTATCCATGAAATGGTAGAGGCCTTTATCTCATGAAGCTCTTAATTGTGTCTTGTTTCTTCTTAGCAGGTTAGACTCTCTTATTGACCCATGTGTCTATTCAAAACATGAGTTAACTGAGAGAGTATCATAACAATGTTTTCAATTCCCTCTCCCATTGGATTAGGAATCTCATTAGAACATTCATCACATTTATCTTCACACTAGTTGTTATCCTGAGTCGTATTACAATCCATTTGATGGAATAAAAGTAATTTTAGAGGTGACAAATAAAGGGAATCCAAATACAAAAAGATATAACTTATAAATTACATTTATATCTTTAAATTATGAATTTATAGGTTTCAATCTATGTTATCCATGATCTAATTTCCAACATATATTCTTAGGTGTATTTCTTTCCATTAATAATGGTTCATACCAATCTTATGAATTTACCAAATCATATCCCCTGGGAGTGTCTAACCAAGATTTCATCAAAGCCCGTTTTTTTGTACCAGTTCCTATTCTAGTCTAACTCAAAGCATTGTTTTCAGGTTTTACCCATAGATAAATATGTTCTAGAGCCACCTCTACTAGTTCATATCCAGACATTGATTTATTTTCTTAATAAACCACTTACTCTATACTCACCAATATTTATGGATGTTATTATTATACTTAGACTTCTCCCTAAGTCATTCACTACAGTTTTCAAATCCAAATCCCAAAAATAACTAAACATATCCTTTGATACCAACTATAACAATCCTACTCTTTATTACACAAATAAACATGATTTATTACATAAAAATTCACTTAAGACAACTCTAAAGATAGAGAGACCTAGTGTCTTGGAAAATTAGAAACACTAATATACAACATAACACATAAAATAAAAAATATTTACTGAGAACTTCTTTTACATGACCACAAAATTCTTTCATACTTAGCATTTCATGGGTTAACCTGAGGACATACATATAAAATGGGTGAGCTATAAAGACCGGTATGGGAGTAAAAAAGGCACAACAAGAAGAATACAAAACTTTTTATATAAAAGGAATATCAATGGAGAATTAGAAGAACATGAACATAAAGGCATGATATAGCATGATTATCATAAGATAGAGATGTGGCTACAACATTTTACATTATATTAGCATGAGTCAAGGCTTATTACACAAGGAGCATGATTAAAACACCATTCCACTTGAATTTTCAGGAGTAAACACTAATTTTACTTGAATTAGAATTATTAGACCCTCATTGCACATGTCTTATCATGATACTATTCTTTACTCAATGCATTGGAGTGCTATTAGGGTGCAACCTTTATAAACATTTCATTTCATGCATAAGAGTTCCACATGGATCATACAATATGGATTCATTAAATATCATAATTTATTCCATGAATACGATATATGGAATACATAAATATAAGTCCTAAATCAAAAATTACATGTTCATATATTTAAATATTTTTTGATAGATAAATGGGTATGGTATTCACTTACATGACGATTTTGACATGGGGAATTTTGGTGTAACTTCGGCAGCATAAAGACGTCAAATAGAAAACATTAAATGGGTTGATGAGATAAAAAGGGGAATATAATCATTTATACATAAAATTTATATTAATATGGTCATGGAACATAATATCCCAACATATTTAATGGAATTTAGATGCACAATATAAATGAATTTCTTGAATGTAAATGAGAAGAGAGAAATTTCTTACGGAATTATAGCATGGTAACAGTAGTACATGGGAGGCATTAATGATAGATGAAGAGGTATATAATCATTAAAACATAAGAATATAAATATAGGTGAGGTGAAAAATCATACCCCAAACATTTGTAATTGAAAATAAAAGGGTATAACAACATAATAAAATTTGGACAAAAATGAGAGAAAAAAAAAAGAAATCCTTTAATTGGAAGTGTAATCCCAAAGGCTTGGGAGAGGTTCAGAGAGAATTCTTGGCAGATTGGGGTATCGTAGGAGGATTCTAGAGTGATAAGAGAGAATATTTTAGTCGATCTCCAAAGGATTTGAGTGAATAAAAGTGGGAGCTTTGGTGGGTTTATATAGGAAAAGAGAGGGGAATTCTTTAATATTTAGGTTTTGGACACTACACATTAAACTAATCAAAACCACAAATCATACCATGGTTTTCTCCCATGGTATTTGGTAAAAGGTGGATGGAAAATATTATTTTATAAGTAAAATGGCAGAACTTATAAAAATATTAGGCTTGCTTATGTGGAGGTGAGTCACATGCTCAAGGATATCATTTTAAAAAGATAAAATATTTTATAAGTCATGGAGGGTCCATTAAGTAACATTAAAATAAATCAAAAAATATATATATAACCACATTATTATAAATATAAAACATATATTCGGCTAAAAAAAATTTATAGTGTTTTATTACATCACTATGAGGTCATTATGATGTCATAAAACACATTATATATTTAAATGGTATTTAATTTTCTCCCCAAAATTGAACTGTCTCAAAAATTATAAAAAAATTTCCATTAGGTAATTTCTACATCATGAAGCCAAAAAATATATTATTATTATATAAATAATTTTCTAAATATTTTAATTTTAAATTATAATATAAAAACTAACATTTATTGAAAATTCATGGGATTTGACACAAACAGTTTTCAAACATTAATAAAAATTTAAATTGTATTCATAGAAAATTATACAATAATTTAAATTTAATAAAAAGTAATTTAGTAATAAAATTTTATTAAAATATTATTTAATTCAATAAACACATTAATTCACTAAAATAGATTTTTTAACTAAATATTAACTAAAAATATTATTTGTTCTTTAAAAAACTAATACAAAGAAATAAAATTAATGTATATTATTTATACAAAAAAAATAATGTAAATGATCATAGTTATAGGGTCTTGTTACATAACCTCTTATAACACCCTCATATAACCTAAGGGAAATGTGTTCAATGGTGACAGGCTCTTCGGGCAGCTCAGATAACATAGCTTGGGTGGTAATCTCTATTATCATCCACTTATCTCGTAGGCGATTCCGTTCAAACATAACATGTTAAAGCTCATCTTGGGCATGGTCAGGAGCGAAGCCCAGTGAAGCAACCTCCTTTCCAAAATCAAAAAAAATGGGCTTCATATAGAGAAATTCTACTAGATGAAAACATAACTTCATTTTTCTGAGTAAATTGGATTTGTTAAGTCCCAATATATATTCTAATCATGTGAGCACTATTAAATGACTATATTGCAAATGGTAACAATTATTAACTGTAATTTAAAAATCTAAAAACACATAACCGAGGAATTGAATATGTTTTATATATACATTATAAATAATAAGACATTTAATTAGATCAAGAGGAATTTTCATCAATAAAATTTTGGGTCGTTACAATAAAAGACTCATACAGTTTTGGGAAGAGACATATTCGGAAGTAGGTTAAGCTTTCAATGACATTCCATGGACCCTTAAAGTTTGTGAAACGAATCAGACTAGTGGCTTACCAGTTACCCCTTCCTATAAGATACTAGTATATTAATGATGTATTTAATGTACAACATTACTAATACTATCTAGATCATACTCATAACTTTATTCTGGATGAGGTTGAATTGGATGTGTATGATTCATTCAGGGAGTAACCAATGAGTATAGTGGATTGTAGTTTGAAAACAATCTGAGGAACTTTTTTTCCTTTGGTATAGGTTCTATGGTATAAATACCAAGTAAAGGATGAGATCTAGGAGGGGAATCTAATATACATTTTCAATGGCAGGAACTATTTGGTGAAAATACCTCTTTACAATCATAATCCTAACTCGGGGACCCGTTCCATTAAAGAGGGGAGGTTTTAACGTCCCATCTTTTCAATGAAGTTATGGATCAATTTTTCAATTTTAATAAAAACCCTGATAAAATTGTAAAATATTCTATGGAAGGTCTGAGGAGAATTCATTGATTGTTCAAAGCCTGATGTTCTTGAAACATCGTCTCCAGACTGGGCTGCATGGTTAGTTTTAACTGTGCAGCCCAGGCCACATGGTTTTTCTGAAACCGTGCAGTTACAAATAATAGGACTTATAAGATACACAGTTTTTCTACAACTATTTTGTCCATTGCATAGGTCTGTGAAATATCTACTAGTTTTTTGACATACTTTTATCACAGAGTTTGTGCGCTGCTTGCAAAACGTGAACCTAAATTGTGCCCCTAAATATTGTGGAGAAATTCTAACCCCCCCCCCCATTAATGGTTTTTTAACCCTATTATATTATCCCTTTCTACTCTAAGAGATAGTTAAGGTTCTTCTCCACCCTTTTATTCCATAATATTTTCAAGATATGCATCAATCTATAACACATGTCATGTGTCTTTTCATCGATCTTTTAGAATCATTGGATCTATCATGGTAATGTCCCCTAGTCTCTCAACTCCTATCAAATATTATCTTACCATCCATATAGGTAGTTAGATGACATCTCATATTCCATATTTTCATAGAATCATACCATTTCTTAGATATCTTCCACCCCAATCTAAATTTAAGGCCGATATTGATTGAGGAATCTTCAACGCCCATCAGGTATGTAGTCACTTGGTTTTTCCTTTGGGTTTTTGTCATTTTATAAATATGTATTAATTTTTTATTGCCTACTTTTGTTAAAAATTCCACTTATATTGATTATTTCATGTATAACTATCCAACCCACCATGATACGTGTTTATTGAGTCTTGTTTTGGGGGGTCAGAGCTTATACATATCATATATGGTCACCCATGAGGTGTCTGCTAGAATTGGTTATTTTGGAAAATTGGTTCAAAATTCCTAATACTCTTTTTATATAATGGCTTGTATTCTAAATTAAATTTCCCCAATTTTATGAGAATTAAATGAAACCCAAGTAACGTATAATTTTTTTCAACCTCTTATAATTATATTCAACAAGGTGGTGAATTTCCTTAATGAACATATCATATATTAAATGACCTTTGAGCCTAATGAATTGATTTTTCATGTCTTAATGACTTAAATGGAATAACAAAGGCATGATGGGTGTTATTCTTCAATTTATATATGTAGAATTGAACAATTTAAAAGTTCTTGTTATTTTTTTTATAAAGAAAATTTTATATGTAGGTAATTACCCCATCTATGTTGATACCCCTTGGTGCATCCATGAATCTTGAAACCATTAATTTCCATTCATTATTAAGTTGAATGGAATAAATGTACTAAATTGATGGAATATATATAGGATCATAAAACCATGAATTTTTCTTATTCCTTATAAATTTATTATCTGGCTTGTAATGTTTAAAATGTAATCGAACTTGAATAAAAAAACATGTGAGAGGTATTACCTCATATGTTATGATAAAAACATGAATATGCCTTGTTTATATCTAAAGGCTTGGAAAACATATTACATGAGAGTTATTTCCTGATGTTGAATATTAAATATGAATATGCATTTATAGAGGCTACGATATGATGGTATGGGGTGGTGATCCATGAGGAAAATCACACTCCCATACATTGGTTTTTGAGTATGGAATCTCACACAATTGATACTATATGGATGTCAGGATGAGGTGCCATGATATGTGATTATAGTGTTTACATGCTAGCCCACTCACCATCCAAATTGTTGTAGCATCGTGTCTCTCACTCCATTGGGATATAGCACATGTACCTTAAGGCATGATCTTATAGTCTCATTAGACTGGTGATGGATGTATGAGTTATGCCTTGGTCTATCCAACACTAGTATTCCAGGTATATGGATATTATGAATCTCTATGCACTTAGATTGTATAGGTGGATGCAATATATAATTATTCTATATATAATACTAATATATATATATAGTAACTATTCAAACTTTTATTCCAGCCATGACTTTGAATTAAGTAGACCAACCCAGTGTCCTATAGGAACATTAGCATGATAGTTATTTATTTCAGCATTTTATTACTATTATGTTAACACCGACACACTATTTCGTTACAAGAACTACTCAGATTAAATGTAGACACTTTTGTCCTACTAAGATTTTTATCTCACATTTTACCAGGGATACCTTTGTTACCAGAGAATACTATCATTATACAGGTATTGATAAGGGAAAAGGCCCTGCTACAGGTTGTTGATTTTCATACCTAGTTCATTCTTAGGATAATAGGATTAGGAAAAGGCTGTGGATTCTTATGGGGATATTTTTCCCCAATTTTTATTTTTTTTACTAATTTATATCATATTTTTATCTTCTTGTTTCTTTCTATGTTAAAACTTTCCATAAATCATGTATTCACACTATCATAGTGTCTTTTAATTATATTATCAGTTTAGTTATCAATTTTATTTCTTACATAATTTTTTAGTCATCTTTATAAGCTTCAATTGTTTATTAATCCTATATTTTGATATATTTTTCAGCTACTTTTTACTATTATGGATCATTTCTACTATGCTACTATGATAAGAGGATATAGTATACCGCCATAACACCTTTACACCCTCCCTTATATTCAGTATCCTTGGGAATACGGGAAGGTTCACTTGAGGCCATGTGACCCATTGTAATAGAGAACCGTTTATGTGGACCACGGGTCAGGATGTTACACTTTCATACCAACTATGATAACAAATATCATCTATACACTTTATTTCATTATTTATTTATTAAAGATAAACATAATAAAATCCTAAAAGCTCGAGAGGCCCAAGTCATTGAAAAATTTTATATATATATATATATATATGATTAACATAAAATATTGTTATGAAGATATTATTTAAAACTCCATAACATGACCTTAATATCCATTGATTTTCAAATACTTCATGGGGTAGCATGGGGATATATATAATAAATGTGTGAGATATAAATTATAGTAAGGGAATAATCAAATAAAAACATGAAAAAGGTAATACATTTGGGTCAAGATCAATATCAAGGTGAAATTAAACAGGGATAACAAAAAATGAACATCAAATTTGGATATAGGAAGACCCCATCAAGGAACATGGTAAGGTGGGAATTATATAAAACATGACATAATAAACATAATTCATGGCTACAAGTGGAGATATCATGACATAGTACGACTAGGATAACCTCATGTGAAGCATACTTATATTATATACAACATATCATTATTTACCTAATCATTGATTATAAATATAATTCATGTCCTACCTATCATATTCATATCGTGTGCATATATTTTGGTTCAACATATATCATATAAAATAAAAATGTATTCTATGAACTTTAATACCACAATTACAGAGTTTGATTACATATAATTAATACCTAATAAATTATGTATAGATACATCTATATGAATATTCTTTAGTGGAAATTATGATGGGAGTTCACAACACACAAGTTGGGCATGAAAAATCATATGATATTTTTTTCATCATAACAGGTGTACATAAATGGTCAAGGAATGATTTAATGACGGAAAAGGTTCTAATTAATTACTTGGACATCATAAGTATAGTAAAGGTATGTTTAAAAATGCATTACAACCTAAACAATTGTAAATCAAAAGGCTTAGTACAAAAAATGAACTTAGATAAAAATGAATAGGAGAGAATCCCCTACTTCAAATTATCAATGCCTTAGGTAATGGTTATAGTGGGGGGATAAATAATATCTAATTCTTATAATGTTAATTTTAATGTAAAGGGTTATTTCTAAACACAAGAAATCATTCTTAATTTTTATTCAAAATGTTATATTCAAAGGAGGAACATTAGTTTAGAGGAAGAGGAAGTGGATCACTTACCTAGATAGGGATATTAAAAAATCTTTGTATGGGATTTTTAAGAGCATTAGAACACCTTATAAATGTATTTAGTGAGGGATAGGTAGTGTAAAATATTGTTCAATAGGATTTTAGTGAAGAGGAGTGGGAGGTCGGGTGGCTATTTATAATGAAATATAGGGGAATTCATTAATAATTTATAAACATAGGTTTTGGAATATATATAATTAAATAATAAAAAACACAAACCTTACATTTTTTTAAATGGTTTCCTGCAAATAGTTATTATTTTGAATATTTTATAATTTTAATAATAAAACATAAGAAAATAATATCATTAGTGAGGTGGAAGTGAGTCATTTTCATAAAAATTGATATAAAACCCCTAAATATAATATAGGTTTAAGAGGATTAGTTAAATTTTATAAAATTAATCAAATAAATTAAAAAAAAAATTAAATGGGAAATCATTTTATTCATGTATTCCTGTTATAACATTTATTTCATCACTTTTTAGCTATAATGATTTCCTAATACTGACCATATATTTTTATTGTATTTAATTTTTTTCCAATAATTTGACTATATAATAAAATTATAAAAAATTATTTGATAATTTTGAAATGATATATACAAAACTAAATTTCATTTTATCAATATAATTTCCTAAATTTTATAAAATTCACTTTTAAAAAAAGATCCTTATTTCTTCTAAAATACTATGTTTTAGAACACTAATTACTTTCTTACCTATACAGTTAACATAAATAAATTATATTATCAATTATATTTAAATAAATAGTATTTAATAACAATTTGTTTTGAATAAATTTTATTTCAAAAAATATAATATCAAATGGATTTTTAATTGAAACTTTATATTTCTAAAAAATACAATATATTTTTTTCATATCAAAATCTTGTTTTTATAAAAATCTTTATATAATATTTTATAAAATAATAACAATAATGGAATAATTTATTAACTATTTAATAAATAATGAGATAAAAAATCATATTTCTAGGGTCTATATACATAACACCAACCCCAAGGGTATGGAGTATGATGGTGGTGCTTTGTTGGGAAGATTTGATGAACATAGTTTGGGTTGTGATCTCAGCAAGCTTGAAATTCTCACATTAATGGTTTTACTCAAGTTTCAGTTGTAAAATCATGGCTTGGACTTCATCAAGGTAAAATTTAAATAATTTCACCTCCCTATAAATTTTAAATAAGTGGGCTTCATAAGTTATGATCCTAGTTATTGAGTTCATTACTTCTCCTATATTAATCAATTATACATTATCATAACCCTTAATATATATTAATTTTAGTGGTCACTAAAAAATGGATATGTTATAAACGATTATGATTCTGAATGATTTTTAAACATGAATGGATATATTTTATAATATCTCAAAATAAACAAAGTAGTGCTTGATATTTCTATAATTACATTACTTCTTAAATAATTTATTCATTAAGAGGGGAATATCATTTATAAAGATTCGGGATGTTAAAGCACATCATCATGAAACTTGATATGTATGAAAATTATTTTCACCTAATGTAAACCCAATTTCTCATATTAAACTATGCTCATAGTTTATCCATTGGATATTTTGTTAAATTTAGAAGTCATTTTTATCAAAATTTATTCACATGTAGGGTTTAATATTTTTAATATTATTAATATTTCAATTTTGGGGTTCTTTGAAACATGTAACATCTGAAAAATCATAAGAAAAACCTATATATATATATGTGTGTGTGTGTGTAAATATCCCAAGGTTATAAACATTAAAACCAAATTCATTCAATTATGTTTTAATTTATAAAAATATTTATTCCCCTCTTAGTGGAGATGGAGGAGTACCTTCTTCTGAATTCAAATCAAATGATGTTGTCCAAGATTTTTATTTTCACTATTGGGGTAAAACTATAAGATGTCCTATAAACAAATCATTTTATGTATGTTTCAACCAATATTTCTAGGTACCTTTCTTACAAATGTGACATCCTACCATTCCTCTAATTCTATATTCTGAAAATTTTCCTTAAGAAGAAAATACATTTATCATCCTGTATAATATTCTTCTCAATGGGAAACCATCCATACTATAAGAATCATACTACATAAAACCTGAATCACACATTAAATTTTGGTCATTAATCAATTGATCCATATAAAAATCAATAAATTTACCTAGTTGTTTTGGTCTGGATATAAGTAGTGAAAACATAATTTATTTTCACTTCACAAATAACCACAGTATTCAGTTATAATTTACTTACATAAATGTCCATATACTATGAGTTGCAATTTATACACTAAAAGTGAAAACCCTTAAACCTAATATATCGTAGTTTGTGTTAACATTATTATATTGGAAATAGACACATCAAATTGCACCCTGAAAGACCATATAGTTAAATATTCTTGTAAAAAAAATACATACCTGAATATTACATTTCAAATTAAAATAAAAAATATAACATCATATTTTCATTGAGAATGAATTATTCCCTTTAGAATATCCCTAAATATTAATCATTATACACTTCATGGAATCTTGGTTAAGGAAAACATAATAAATTTGTGATATCAGATGCTTAGTAAGGGTACGCATATAGTGGAATCTAACATCATGTTTATAAAACATATATAATATGGCCAAGATATACAATAATAAAATATTCCACCGAACTAATATAATAAAATAGTGGACTAATTTCTTGGGAAACATAACAAAACTAATTATCAAATGTATAATAACAAATTGTTTCATAATTATTAAATAAATAATGTCTATTTACATGGATAAATAACCAAATTTGTTTTTCTTATGAGACCTACCAATGAATCAAGGGGCCACAGCATCCCTCATACATTACATTCTATGTTTAGTGAATTAATCTTTGGAAATGGTTGGAAGATAACCAATGTAAAGACTCATATTGACAAATTTGAATAAGAAATGTTAATAATTTCTCCAAAAAGTAAACATAATAATTAATATTTAAAATTTTTACGGATAATTTTTTCAAAATATTATATCCCTTATAATTTATAATATCCACCAAATAATTTTGGCATAAGTGAATACACTTTAAAAATATCTCTGAAAAAATACTGAGGAAAATACCTTGTTCACTTTGAAATCACTTATATAAAGTCTAAAATACTTCCCAATATCTATGAAAACATTTTAATTTAAAATAAACAATTAAAATTGAAAATTAATCATCAAATAAATTATTCTTCATGATTTTTGGTAATTCTATACATGTCATACATGTTAAAAACATATATTTCCCACTATTGTAAAAAGTCCAATATGTAACACAATTAAATATAAAAAAAATCTCTTTTTGAGAAATTTTCAAAATTTAAAAATTGGGAAATAATATTTTTTATAGATAATATCATAATGTTAAAACATACTTTTAGATATTTCATGGGAAATTGACATAGAAGAGAAGGATTCCCAACCAAGTATAAAAATAATGTTGATTATACTTAAAAATATTATTTTTGTATCTTGACTACCTAATTATATGAAATTGAATGTAAAACATGTAATTTATAAGAATAAAATTATTATAATAAAATTTATTGGGTTTCATATAGAAATAAAATTTAATTTCTCCAATGAATACTTTAATATAAACAATCTTTAATAATGATGATATTTTGAAGTATACCCATACCTCCAATTTGAATTTCTTTATATTCATATGAACATCATATTTAATAAATATATATTTTAATGAATGTGTTAAATAAAAATATTATTATATATAATACCATATATTAATTACTCATAATCTTTTACCACCCTTTTAGTATTCATTCTTTACTAAATTATTGTACCAAGTGATAACTACTACGTTATTTATGTATGTTATGGTTTTGTAGTTATAGTAATTTTATATTAATGAGGTTCAATTTATATCTATAATTATATTAATTATATTAATATAATAAATATTTATTATGAATTTATTTATAGTAATCCATAAATGTTAGAGATTAAAATATTAATTATACAGTTCATAAAGATGGTAAGTCGTGCATACGCATGAATGTTGTATACATTTCTTATGGGTGGAATGAAAGAATGTTAAATAGTAATTCACATTAAAATGATCATTATTATAGAAAATATATCATAATAATTTACTAAATCTATACATAAAATCTTCCATTAAAAATAAAATTAAGAAACATATCACATATCTTCGTGGAGGTGGTAGTCCACACACATCCGTGTGTGAAGTTATCATTTTGCAATGCATTGGAAGATATGATGGTAGATGTGATATTATATTAAAATTTGTATAATTATTTCATAAATTACATATATATATATATATTATCCATCATTATATTCATCCTTAAGGTAAAATTATGGATAATGATTTACATCAGTTCTTGTGGTGGTAGCCCGCCATAGACACAATCGACACTTTCATTTCTCATTTGATGGAATAAGGGATTGATATAAGTTATTCAATTAATATAATAATATCTAAGTATATTTAATATAATATTTTTATTATATCCTAATTTTTTGATAATATTTTAAGGTTGTAAATGAATAAATAAAATGAAAACACAAGACTAAGAACTATACCTCTTCTTCAAAGCATCGCTTTATGTTTATACCTAATGAATTCATACGATGGTTTCCTAAAAGAATGAGGAATTAAAGTCATGGGTTTGAATTTTAGGAGGGTGTTTGAGTAGGTGTTGACTGAACCAAAAGGATCTTGACATATCGAATGGAGAGGGGAGAGGGTTGCAACTTATAATTGTGGCGAGTGACACCCTTGTAATTTTTCAATGATTTCAAATTTTTC
Source organism: Viscum album (assembly GCA_963277665.1). NCBI lineage: Eukaryota > Viridiplantae > Streptophyta > Magnoliopsida > Santalales > Viscaceae > Viscum > Viscum album. The sequence continues at coordinate 1,437,633,494 of OY728133.1, read as the reverse complement.
CATTCCACTTTCTTATAAAAAAAAGGCCTTAAAATTGGCCAATACTGATTATAAATTGGTATATAGTCAAAATATGTCCATATAGTATAAATTATATAGGTTATATTTTTATTTAAGAAATTATATTTTTAGTTTTACCCTTTAGTAATCTCATTTTAACCTTAATTGTGGTACCCAATTATTACTATTTCTATTATTCATTATTAAAAAAATTATGTTTACCATACTAACTCATATAAATTATGCTGGTTATAAATATTTAATTCATTTTATAAAATTAAATTCATTAATTTTTATGAATTAAAGTAAATGTTAAGACTAAAATCATGATGAAAAATATATTTATAGATAAAAACGTTTTCTTATGTATACGTATTTTTTATATCATAATTCAACATAAATTTTTTTTAAATGAAATTAATTTTGTTAATTATATTATAATTAAAAAAATATTTACATAAAAACCATTTAATAAATAAATATAATTGATATATTTTTTAAAAAATGAAATTTTTATAAAAATCATTATTTAACACAATTCATAAAAAAATAATCTTATAAGAAAATTATTGAAACATACTTACAATATAATATAGAAATGATGATTAAAAAAATAATTTTATCTTTTTAAGTACATTTTATAAAAGATAAATAAATTATATTTCAAAATTGGTTTTTAAAATGCCTCACAACTGGTTTTTAGAAAAATATAGGTTTTAAGAATAAAACAATATTTATTCTTATCTAATTCCTAACAAAAATACATGATGAGTGATAAAAGAATTATTCAATATGTAATATATTTATACCATTAAAATGTTTCACCATCAGTGATTAATTTAATTTATTAAGATAAAAACACATTACATGCATTAAAACATTTCCTTTAATTTCAAATGATTTTTATTCTTTTCAATATTTCACCAATTAATTTATTTTACAAAAGTGAAAACCACATAATTTTAATAATTTATCCATCCTTATTCTTACCCAAAAACTTAAGGAATGATATATAATTCTATAATATATTATGGTTCATTTTTTGAATTAGGGTTTCATTTATCATAAGTTATCGATGAGATTAAATTTAATGAAATATATCATAAAATATCAGAGAGTAACATTCTTCCCTCCGTCAAGAAACATCATCCTTGAAATTTATATAATGTCTCCATGTGAACTGATATGGATATTTCTTCATCATAATTTATTTAGGTTCTAATGTCTCCTCTTATATCTAACGATTTACCTAAAGTACTTGTACAAGTTGAGTCATCAGATTCCTCAGTGATAGTTCTCAAGTGTCCAGAATCAAGATAGGTTCTTCACAGAAATGTATAAAAGGGTCAAATTCTATTTATTCTAAGGAGAGAACATGTGTTGGTTTTGTACATCCTTAAGAATAATAGACATAACTCGTCATATTATTTACATTGAAATGGTGGAATTTCTAAATGGTAAGACACAACTCCAAATCATTCCAGGATTTCAGAAGGTTTAATACACATCAAACTGAGTTTCCCTTTATTACTAATCCTTATCACACTCTTACATGGAGATAAATTTAACAAAACATGATCTCCCACATGAAATTTAAAAAAATTCCTATGGTATTAGAATATCTTTCTTTCATTGAGTTTATTTGATATTGGTATTAATAGACTTTACCTTTTCTCATCTCCTCCACACAATATGGGACTACAAGGTTCATTTCGAAAACTTCATCTAGAAAAATCAGGTACCGAATATCTTACTGTATAAATTCCATTTGAATACATGAATTAAATATATTGTTATAGATGAAATCTATTTAATTTTAATAATAATCACACATACCTTTAAATTCATGATAAAATGGCCACAACAATCCTTCTAATTATTGAGTATTCATTTTATATTATCCATCAGTTTGAGGGAGATTATTGGTGCCCAATTAAAGCTCTATGGTAGCATCCTCTTGAATAATTTTCTAGAATTTCAATTAAAATTGGGGGTCACAATAAAAAAATTAAAATTAGTGCACCCTTAAGTATTAAATATTAATTAATATATAAATTTTAACAATTATAAAGAGGTAAATATTCACTTATAGTGAGGAAATGTGCAGATTTAGTGAGGTGTTCAACAATAACTGATATTTCATAAATCATTCTAGAAATCATTATTAATACTGAGACAAATCCCTGAGTAATTACCTCCCTTTTCCACATAGGCATAGGTTGAGGATTCATGGATCCTCTAATATTTTTTATATCAGCATTAGTCTATGAAAAAACCAAAAATATTAACCCATAATCAGAAATTTCACACATCATATTACACCCACAGAAAATATTCCATTAAATTATTATACATCCTGGTACGACCATGGTGGATATTGAAATTCAATCTATGAGAATCATCCTATGATTCCTTATTCAGCTCTAGTATATATGAAATATATGGACTCTTTCAAAATTTCAGAACACCATATTAACAAAAAAATTGTGACAATTTTCCATCATTCACTACATTAACTTTCTTTTGAATTTTCTATTCATCAAGATGTGAACTTTTAATCCTTTCCAAAAATGATTTTTTTGGAAATAATTCAGAAAATGAGTAATATATCCACTTTTTTAATGATTCACATATCCTTATTTACTATATTCATGAAAATTGGATTTCTATTTATCTTCATTTTGGTAAGAACTCTAAGACCGTTCATGTACAATGCATCTGATACATTATTTTCCTTCCCTATGTCGAAGTGTATTGAGAAATAATAATCATTCAGTAGCTCAAGCTATCGCCTTTGCCTCATATAAATCCCTTTATTTGAAAAAATGTATTTCAAACTCTTATGATCCATATATATATCACATTTTTCACCAAAGAGATAATGTCACCATATATTAAAAGGAAATATTAGATCTTCCAACACAATCATGTCCCTTCTTCTATGCATCACTAAATATCATAAATCAATCTTTTCTTGATGGTAGTCCAAATAAGATAATTCACCGGTTTCATCTTCAATTCATCATAACATTCTTAAAATTAATTTTTCTATAAAAAATAACCACATTATTTGTATGACTGTTTAATGGGTTATCCAATATAGAAAAATCTAAAAAATAATAGATAGTGACCTAAAAGATAATGAAACTATGTACCTAAATTTTGTTTATTGGTGTAGATCATTTTTTACTACCTTTTTCTTCAAATGATCAACTAATATTACACCCTTAGAGAAAATATGGCCATTAAAATATTTTTTTAAAGAACCAATTAATAGTTGCTAAATTACCCATATAATGTTTTTCTACTACGAGTATTAAGAATGATCTAAAATTGGATATCAGGGTCCATATAGACCATATATTACACTATCATATCATTAATAAATACCAAAAAAATATAAAGATATTTCATAAATATTTTGTTCATTAGATCCATAAAAATAGAGGTTTATATAGTCAATGAAAATTTTTATTATTATAAAATCATAATGTCCATACCATATATGAAATGTTTTTGTTATAATATCTTCCACCATTGCTCACATTTTATGATACCTAGAATAAAGTTCAATCTTTGATAAATTTTGAGCCATATGAATTTTATCGAATAAGTCATTAATTTTAGCTTGAAGACACTTGTCTGTTATCATAATTGCATTGATTTCCCTATAATTAATGCAATACCTTCAAGGTATATCATTATTTGTAACAACAATAGCATGGTGTCCATAAGTTAAAACACTAAGTAATATAGGTATTTTATTACACAAAATCTCTAGTTGTTTCTTTAATTATAACAATTAAATAGTGACATTTATATATGGAGTCTTCGATATAGTTCTTGAAATATGGAATAAATAAATGGAAAACTCAACTTCGCACTCTTTGGGATGTCCAATTAATTACTCCAGAATTAAATCAAAATATTCACATATAATAGGTACATACATAATTTGATTATTACCATTTCAGTCTATATATTTTTTTATTCTTCTTCCACAGGGATCGCATTAAGAATATCTTCTGGGTGGATCTAGACAAGACTAAGATCATGAAGACTTCCCTCTAGATATAAGGAATTCTACATCTTAATCATGAATTGTAATTTTTCTAACTTGACATAAATTTTTCAATCTAATTTTGAAGATAGTATATACTAAGTGTTGTTCCAATAATAATTAATTCATCAAACACTATGTGTTTATATGATATGATTGGAAGTGATAGATATATCCTTATTCAGGTGAGACTTCCACTAGAAGTCTTAACTTATTACACTATTCTTAAGGATTAATGGAAGTATCAAATTATCCAAGAAAACATGGATGATATAAATAGTTTGAAGATCTTGAATCAAATAAATTATTAGATAAATTTAAAAATAAACTAAATTAATACCACCACTTATTTAGGACCTATATCCTCACCTATTGTGATCCCAAATGTACTTTCTTCATTGTCCTTTTCTATGGAAAATTACATTAACCCCTAGTAAAATTATTTTCATAGTACTATATATCATTATATTTATAGCATTGAACATTGGAATCTTAACTTTCGACCTTTTAATACTGATTGTAGTGACATTTATCTCCATACACGAAGCAAAAACCCATTTTTAGCAAGTATGTTCCTTGAAGTTTCTTTCCAAATTTATTAAAAAAATAAATTCCATCATTAACCTATTCAATTAATCTACATTTCCTTTTCTAGAGTACTCATCCACCCTATTTATATCATTATACTCTTTTAATGTCGTTCGAATTGGTGAATTCGTTATCTACCTTGATAGTAGATCATACTGTGTTGATAAGGATCGGGTGACTTGTTCACTTCAAATGATTGGATTTATGGAATCAATGAAATGATCAATCTTAAACTTTGGATTACAAAAATTTTCTGCAACATTCCATTGTAACCTTATAAGGTTTTCAAGGTACATAAAAACATTTTCTTCATCCGTTTTTCTTAGACTCAAGAATTTACACTCATATCTGATAATTACATTTGATGAAAATATTGTTACAATAATATTATCAAAAAATACTTTCTCTTCATGTTTTCAATTTATTCTGTATCCTTGGGGTTTTTTATTAATTACCACCATTTATCTACATCCCCCATGAGATGATAAACATCCATGAAAACCATTTTTCATTTGTTACTCCCCATGGACAGTAATTTCTTCTCTAAGGAACATATTTATTTCATAGCCAAAATGGATTTGTAGTTTCATTTAATTATGGATTATATTGATGCATGAAATAGTCCAATAAAGTGGCATGACATTTTGGATCAATATTCGTTTCCATGCAATCAGGGTTATTATTTATCACATGAGCCACATACCCAGATATAGTGATAATCCTTTCTTCTCTGGATACAGATCCATATTTAGCTTCATTATATTTCTTGGGATGGAAATTCCTACATGTATTACCTTCATTGATATGGTTCACATTCCTTCTTCTTAGTTCCATTTTTAAATAGTGGGACACACTATATTACACCATAACATTATGGAACATAATGTATGTTTCAAATACTTGTAAAACCATCCAATTAATTTTTTATTGAAGAAAATACTTTAGGGAAAAGAGGTAACTAATAGAAAATACATGAAATCCGCATTAATGATTTCAAAATTCAAAATATCAAAAAAAACCATCAGCATTGAACCAAAATCCTATATAACACACCGCGATTCAAAATATAAACATGATCCATTGTCACTGCCTCGCTATATACACCATGAAATATCGCCAATTTCATGCTTCAAAATATTGACCATTATCACCTCATTGAGCCAACATCATCACAATACAACCATAATCGAAACCAACATGCTGAAAACCAGAATCAACACTAAAATCATGCACAGCGCCATCGCAAACCACGATTGAAGACACCATCGTAGGCCACCTAAAACACAATTTGAATCATAAATAATAGGAAAAATCCAGGACAAGCATCACAAATGATACAGAAACTTCATTGAGAAGGAAGAAACACCCAATAAAATAGATAATAAATAAACTTCATAGAGAAGATAAATATAACTTACTCTTAACCATTATCAAAGGGACTTGTGTTTAAAGTTACTCCATCCGCCGAACCACAAACCCAAAACACCTTCATTAGCACAACTCCCAGTCCTCCTTAGGGAGGGACAGAGGATCGAGATATTAGAGCAGGGAAATGATGGTCGAGGGCTCCATATGTGCATCATCAACGAATCCAACAAAACAAATGTATGGTGATGCAGGAAGTGCCTAAAGACCCTCAAACACCAAACTGCAAACCCCAAAAACATGTTGAATCCACTACTTCAAATATGATATGGAAAGTAACTATGGATTGTGCGGTCAGAGAAGCAGATTAGTGACCAAGGTCTTTGACACAACCTTTATTAGATCAGCAGAACCACCAATGAAAGAAGATGACAGTATAGAGGCCACTGTTGAAGATGAAACCAGAGAGAAAAACAAGCGATGTTCGGGCAAGCCACGAAAGAGAAAAGGGAGAAGAACCCGTGAAGATGTCGCACGAAAAGACATAAAAAAGGCATGGATTGAGAAAATAGGGGAAGAAAGGAAGAAAGGGAGAAATGAAAATGCTAAAATGCACCACCAGACCTCCAATGAAGGGTTTCAGAGGGAAACCTTGGGCAAATCCGATAGCAGGAGGAGGAATCTGGGAGAGAAATGAGTCATGATTCTAGTAAAACAGATGATGTAACATGAATTCTTATTCATAGATAATATTAGAATACTAAACTTGGTTTCATTGGGAATATTTAAATATCATAATAATATACATATATCCTTCACAATTTTTTGTAATGAAAAAGTGAATTAACCAAATAAAATCAACATGGAATGACAAATAGTGTTTTCATTAAGTGAATACTCATTGTAAACTAGATTTATGGTCATGATTTATTCAGACCAACTGTTTTAAAGTTTATTACCACTAGATTTATATGTGAAAAATTAAAATCCACATGTAGTATCAAGAGATGGATTTATTTCTTGGGAAAACACATAATCTCTATCTTACCGATATTTTGAATATTTTCTTATTCTAAGACTTATCCACAAATTCATTCATAAGGTTATATTCCCCAATCTATGTTTTCTTGAATATAGTTCCAATGGTTTATACTAATCTTCCTATGATTCAATCTATAAAATACCTATCCCTAATGGCCCATATTTAGTGGTAAATGTTTTACATTGGAACTAGATATATGAAATTGCATCCTAAAGGACTAAATAGTTTTGTAGTACTATAAAACTATATACATAGTTGAATATCACATTGCAATAGAAAACTAAAAAATAAAACATTTTATTTTCACTAATAATACCAATAATCTCTTTATTATATCAATATATACTAATTATATTCCACTTCCTTGCATCGTATGGAATGGAAACATTATAAAAGGGTGATCTTAGATGCTCAACCAGGGTATGCGTACAACGTAATCGAGAATCAAGTAAATAAAATATGAATAATATAGATGATATATAAAAGAATAAAATATGTCATTTGATTAACACAAAAATATAGGGTAGTAAATGTAGGGATAACATAACAACATAAATAATTATATGGATAATAATAAGTATCTTCATAATGACTAAATTCTTAATGATGGAAATAATAAACTAACCATCAAGAGCTCATGCCAATAACTCATAGAAAAATGGGTAAGATCTCAACAAAATACCAAAATTATTTTTTATCATAAGACATGCATATTAATAATTAAGATATAATAGGTTACTCCAGTCCCCTACTAATTTCAACTAATTCATCATAAAAAATGGAAAAAATATAATAAACATTGACATTCATATTGAATAACTAGAATAAAAAATATTAAACAATTTAACAAATATGTATAAATAATAATAAACCATAAATATTAGTTTGTATAATTGTATTAAAATATTATATCTACCGAAAAATATTAAATTCACCAAGGATTGTCGACATAGATGAATACACTTTAAAAGATCGCTGAAAAAATTCTTGAGGAAAAAACCCATTTAAATTTAAAATATCTTATTTAAAGTCAAAAATAATTCCCAATATTAAGTAATTTTTTTAAAATTTATATTTTTAAAACTATAAATGAAGATTAAAAACATTTAGTGGTGGTGATGTAAGGTTATTTCATACAAGTCGATTAAGTTAAAAAACATTTCATGGACACTATTGTCAAAAGGTAAAAAATACCTCATTTGGAAAATTACAAGAAGAATAATTTTTTAAAAACATTTATAAAAAATAAAACAATATGTATAAAATTTCATTAATAAATCATTTTTTATTGTTAACAACAACCTTTTAGAGATTTTTTTAAAATATGTACACAAAATAGAATGATTTCTAGCGGAGTAGAAAAATAATATTTGTTTTCATTTAAAACATTATTTTAGAATCTTGAGTATATAAAAAGTGTAAATTCAATGGGAAAATTTAATTAATTGTAATTTTAATAGGATAATAAAATAAATAATATTTAATATAGATATGTCAAAAAATTCCCCAAGAAAAAACTTGAACAAAAATAATCTTGAATAATAATGAGATTGTGAAATAAAATCTTACCTCCATTTTGACTTCCATCATATTTTTCCCAAAATAATATATAATAAATATATATTTTTTTAAAATATATTAAAAACCATATTAATATAAATCATTAAATATATTACTTACTTATAAAATTTTACCAAATGTTTATTAACAATTATTTTTTGAAATTATTGTTCTGGGTAAAACCTACATCATTTTCCATGTATATTTTCATACGAAACATTCAAAACATGTACATTGATATTGGTTCTATGATATCTAGAATTATAATAATCAAATATGTATCATATGTATTTATTATTTATCTATTTATATGATCCAATAATTTTATAGGTATAAATATGAATTGCACTATTCATGGAGACGGTAGGTCATACATAAATAGGGACGTTGTATACATTTTTTGATTGATGGAACAAAATAATGGTAACTAATAATAAAATATTTAATAATATTTATTGTATAATATTTATAATTGTAATAATAAAATATATACTAATTACCATATATTTCAAAATAAATTTAAGAATGTATCACATTGCTTTATGGAGGTGGCAATCCACAAGTACGTGCATGTAAAGTTGTCATTTTCCAATAGATTGAAAGGTAAGAAGATAGATGTGATATTATAATTATAGTACTATAATTATGAACTAAATATCATATATATATATTAAATCCATAATTATATCCTTCCTTGAAATATGGTTGGAGAAATGAATTACATTGGTTCACAAGGAGGCAGTCGGCTATACACATGATCAATGGTTTCATATCCCATTAGATGGAACATGGGATGGATAATGGTAGTGAAATTAACATGTTAAAATATATCTATATTTAAGTTACTAATTCTTTTATTTCATCATATTTGGATAATATTTGAATGGGTTATAGAAATAAACAAAACAAAAACACGTGGTTAAGAACAATACCTATTATTTGGAGAAAATCATTAGGATTATACCTAAATCAACCAATAATGGTTTAATGATATTAATATTGAAAATATATGGTGTATAAGGATATAAAGAATTTATTTTTTTAGGTCTTGAATGAATAATAAATATATTGAATTTTGGGGAGGAGTGAGAGGATTCCCTTCAATAATTGTTGTGAGTAGAACACTTGTAATTTCTCACAGTTTTCAAATAATTTCATGTCTTGTTCAAGGAAAAAATACTCTAAAATGGTCAATCACTCAAACTTATAAGTGAAAAGGTATAAATATTTCTATATAATAAAAATTATATATTTATTAATGTTATTTTTACCCTTATATTGTTAGATTAAACACATGATAAAACTATTTTAATTTCAACCACAGTAATAGATTTTTACTTATTTTATTATTAATTATGACCAAAATTTCAGTTGAAATTATTGAATAATATTAATTATTATTAATAAAAATATGAAATTCATATAATCTAAGTCAATTCACAAAACTGATAGAATTTAATGTAAAATTAAACCCATTATCACGATGAAAAACTATTTTCCATTGAAATAGGATTTCTCGAGTATAAAATTTTTTATATAAAAAGTAAAAAAAGGATTAAAAATATCAATATTGTATTAATAATATTATAATTTTACTAATTTTACTTTTACAGACATTTAAAACATAATATAACTTTTTAAATTCATTAAATTAAAATACCATTTTTAATAAAAATCAAAATTTTCACTAATCATCAAAAAATTACACTTATCACAAAATTTAACAATAATCACTCAAATAATATTTCACTAAATTGATTTTAAAAACGAATTGAATTTTGTCAAAAAAAATTATAAAATTAGTAAATAAAATTAAAAATAACTGTACAAGATGTGATGAAATATCTCTATAAAAAGATATAGTGTTTACCATAAAACATGAGTTATTCACATCCCATTGAAAACAAATAATATATGAATGATAAAAATTTGAAGATATAATATAAAGACTATTTAAAAATAAATCACTAATAATGATTAAATTAAATTATTAAGATAAAGACAAATTGTTCATATAAAAATATTCTTTAAATTTCAATTGAATTTTAAAATTTTTTAGTTAATGAATTTATTTTATACATGTGTAAACCATATAATTTTCATAACTTTGTTAATACTATTTATAAAATCCAATATAACAGCTAGGTTATAATGGTATACTATATTATAGTTCAATTATATTCAGGGATGTATGTATCTCAACTTACTGAAGATATTAAATTTAAATAACTATACTATAAAATATCCGGGTTTTGCAAAAAGGAATCACTAAAAGTTTAGATAATTAAATATTAAGGATTATCTTCTCATTTACTAATTCAAAATGTTGGCTGTAAATTTTCATACACTCAAGAGAGTCTTTTGGTTCATGAGGTTTCCTATATTTATTTCATGAATCGTCATTCCATGTTAATTACCTTGTGGTCTCTTTACTACTATATTGGTTCCAAAACCATTGAATGATAAGAAGGTACCATAACAAATTTAAAATACATGATTAAACTTTCTTGTATAAAGGCAAACCACACTTTTGTAATATTTTCATTTATTCATGGAGCATTCCAAAAATTATATATTCATTCATGCAAGCATGTATTCTTTCAAAGATCATATTAATTGAATGTATCATTCGTTCAGTCTCATATGTTTTTTGAGGAATCCTATTATCTTATATAGCATACTATTAAAGATAGAAAGTGTTTCAGTAAAGATAGTTTCACTCCATCTTTTCCATGATTTTAAATTATATAAATTCATTATGGATGAAAATGTTTTATATTTAGTACAACTAACATACAATGGTGTCTTTTCACAGCACATTAGCTTCTAAAAGAGTTTTTGAAAATCATGAATTTCATCTTCAATTATCATTTTTGTCTCCTCAATATGATATTTATCACCATTTACAATTATAATCATATCCTTAATATCATTTTCGTCAGAATTCACATATGTAATTATATCAGATCCTCTATAAAATGTTTTGTTATCCTAGTCACCAGAGACATTCATTTATTCCATGAGTTTACTCAAACAATTATAAAATTGATCTATTTTGTGACATATTAATTGTTCTTTTCTAAATCCACTAAAAATCATTCTTGAATAACAAAAATGTAAGCACATATGGAGGATTTAAAAAGGGTAATATTATGTTCTTTTGCAGACATAATGAACTCTTTAAACCCATCATCATACTCTTCATTCATGTGATTGGAATAAATCAATTTTCGATTCATATCTATCCTATTTGATTCTATAATATGCATATATAATATAAATAAATACAAACCTAGATGTAACGAGTGTAGAATCCTAAGAGAATATTATTTGTATATACACACTTATAATGATCATTTTTATATATATTTTTTTGGAATGAGAACATGTAAGAATATATAAAGAATAATAATTATATCAATATAAATTATTATAATACTTATTTTTTTATTAACATAAGTCACGTATCATAAATCATTCAATTTTTTGAATGTATTTTTAAAGGGAGATAATTCACTCCCTTTTAATATTAATGTTTTAAAGAAACCTAGTATTTCTTCAAACTAGTAATTATTAAGGTATATATAATAATATTTCAAAATCAAAACATATATAAAAAGTTATTTATTTCTATCAATGACTATGTAATGTTCAAAAAATGCTATATCATTAATTATGGTTATAAAATTTTTAAAATTTTGAAACATATCATATTCCATCAACATAATAGAATCCCCAAAGAGATATTTCCTATATTCATCCATTAAAATTCATCTTTGAGATGTTTGACATTTTTCAATCTATTGTTTTGAATACTTTTTAATTATTAATTTTTTATATGTTCAGAGATAGGTATATTATATGATCTATTTTTTAGAAAATAATACTATTTGATGAAACAATTTATCTCCTTCAAATTATGTGAACATTTTTGGTAAAAAATATCATTATCTAGATAAATGTTTCAAGAAAAAAATGAAACTATAATGAACTATTGATGACGATACCATAACTCAAATCATAGCGGCACATAATATTTTTAGGAGTATACTAATGTGATTTATGAAAATTCCTAGGACAAAAACATGGCCTACATGTGAATTTTGGTGAAGATGATACGGGAAATAAAAAATAGACTGCATCATTGTTAACAACCTATCCAAATTGAGTTTTTTTATCAGACAAACTATTTTTGAAACATTGTTTTTATTTTGATAACTTTAATTATGGGGTTTTGTATATATTACTTTTTTATATTGATATTATCCCTATTTTGAATGAAAATATTATTTTATATATTTTTTTATTTAGAACTCTTTTGAATAGAATCACTCCTAAAAATATACTTTTAATAAGTCATAATTCTATTATAGTTATAAATCTATTTAAAAACTTGATATTTGGAGATTAAATTCATTGAATTATTAAAATATGAGTAGATTGTAGTCTATTTGATCAAAGAAAGTATTTTAATATATCTCATCATCCAAAACCATAGAATGTAAGATATAATAATTTTATATATTTTAAAATATAACAACTTAATAAAAATGAATAATAGATAACAGACTTTCAATTTATGTTTCAAATCATCTAAAATATTTTATGGAGGTGAAAATAGGATTTAGCGTCCATGAGATCTTGAATGGAATAAGTTTGGATCATCTTGATTAGGGGTTTTCTAAAATATGGGAAGGGGTTTTGTTAGTATTTGTAAAAAATAGATGATAAAAGATACATTTATTAATTCTAAAATAGAATGTGTCGATAAAGGATTGATCTATGATCATTTTATTTGTGCTAATAAAGCTAGTGATGTATCACCTCTTAATATAAAACAGATAAATACTGTTGGAAAATAAATGAAATTTGATTTAATTATTAAAAGAAATTAATAATAATATTAAATGGTATATAAAAATTTTATCTATATTTAAAAATATAAAACACTTAACATTAGTAAATTTCAAATATATTTAAAATAAAAAAATTACAAAGATATTGAAGATAAAAAAATAGTGTTATTTTTAATAAATATATTAATAAATTTTCTCATATTGTTATAAATGTATTATATTTTAGAAAAGGTATTAATATTAATATAAATGAATAAATTATATTAATTATGTAAATTTGAAAAATATCAAAATGAATAAATACTAAAATTATATTTATCACCAAAATAAAATAAATGATGAAATTTTTAATCTAAAAAATAAAAAAAATCATCTATAAATTAATTTTAAATTAATTACTAATTAAAAAGGAATTGATAATAAATGTATGAATATTTACATAAAAAATATTTAAAGAAAAATAAATATATATTAAATATTTTATTTATAAACCTCTAAAAAATATTAAATATTAATAATTAAAAATTTGTAAATAAATTGTAAAAATGAAAAAATTATAGAAATATTAAATAATTCAATATTAAAAATGAATTAACTACATGAATATTAAAATTGAATGAGTATTAAAAATGAATAGATACTAATATCCAAATAAACATAAAAATGATTGAAATTTAATAATTAAAAATGAATAAATTTCACAGATATTGAAAAAAATAATTATTAAGTTTAATTATATAAATTAATGAAATATTAAAATTAGATAAACATTAGAATAAATAAAATATTTATATTTAAATATATGATATATGTAATAAATTGATTGTTGTAAATGAAGAAATAATAATTACATTTGAATTTAAATACAAATATATTAATTTAAAAATGAAAAAAATTATTAATTATAAAATTACATACATATTAATAGAATATAATAATAATAATAATTTATAAATAAAAATAATTATTGAGTACATTACAAAAATAATAAATAAATAAATTTTAAAAATGAATTAATATTAAAAATGACTAAATTACAGAAAATTTTAAAAATAGAGATATTTTAGAAATGAATAAATAATATTAAATGAATAGATGTAAAAAATAAAATTTAGTAAATAAACTAAATAAATAAATAAAAAAAATTGAAAAATATATTAATTATATAAGTAAGAAAATATTAAATATGGTGAAATATTTATATATATATTCATATATTTTTAAATGTACATTAAATTATAAAAGAATCATAAAAATTACTACACAAAAATGAATAAATATTTATTTAATAAATATTTAAATACAAAAAGTATTAAAATAAAATTAATAAATTCAAAATATAAAAATACTAAAATATTAAATATTAAAAATTATAAAGTATAAAAATAATTGAAAAAGAAAAAGAAATTACAACAACATTATATATATATAATTGCATTAATTAAAATTGAAAACCGAAATGAATTTTCAAGTGATTGTGTGTACGTGTATATATATATATACATATACTATAACTAGATTTGTCAAATTGAAAAAACATATGACTTTTCATGTTATATATTGATTGTTCATATACATATCCATATATATACACATTACATACATACACATACACTCATACATTCCATAGATTTACTCAAACATAGTCATACAAACATGTGAACATACATCTATAAACAGGCATATACAATTACAAACTCATACACACACCTTGGAACATACACATATGAACAATTACACACATGTTCATACACATACATATTTATACATACACAAACTACATGAACACACACACACACACACATATATATATACATCAAAACACAAAAATATACATCCACACAAACACACACACATACACATATACAAATAAACGTATATAAACATGAATGTATATACATACATCCATGTACATAAAATCATAAACGTACAGAACATATAGAGTCACATATACACACATGACACATATACTCATACAACACATACATGTGAATGCATCCACATACATTTAATTACATTGAAATACATTTAATAACATATATATACTTATAATTACATTCAAATACATAAATATATATACATGAATATACTGACGTACACATACATCCACATCAATACATATGCATAAACATACATAAAAATATATGTGTGTATTTAAAATTAATCAATATGAATATAAATATATATTAACAAATATAAATTATAATTAAATAAATATATGATCATTTTTATATTTATATAATAATTTAAATAAAATATTAATATATTATATTTACAGATACATTTTTCAGTTAATTTATATAAATATATTGTTGAACATTTTCATTGATTAATATAAATTTGAAACATATATATATATTATTGTTATTATTAATAAAATAAGATTGATAATAATTTTTTATTATAATATAGTTATATAAACTGTATTAAAATATTACATTTACATTTATATAATTTTTGTTATATAATTCATATTTAAAAATATATAGATATATAAATATAATTAATTTTTCACAGATCCTTTTATCAATGCTTTTTTAATGCAATTAAAGGGGGATATTATTTGGATTAATTAAATCACTGATAAACGTGATCCTTTTCAGCGCTAAAAAATTCCATGATAATGTTTCAACCTTTAATATATTTTTTATCACTAAAAAGGTTCTATTTATCATTATCTTTTGTTATCACAAACAAAATACTCCCCTTTCTTAGCATTTTCTAGGACTGCTAAATCGGTGCATTGAATATTGTTGAATTTTTAGTCGTGCATACAACATTACAAATGATCGTGAGTGGTAAATTTGTATTTGTGCATGTACCTCCAATATTTTTAATTTTTTTCTATTTAAAATATGTTATCAAAGATAATTATTATTTAAAAGAGAAATATATATCCAGATATCAGGGTGACACATCTAAGAAATATTTTTTTCTATTTACAATAATTTTTATCCTAATCTTGATGTTTTATATCATTTTGTCTTGAATATCTGTAAATTTTTCATAGATATCAACAAAAGATGGTTTACATTTTTTTTAAATGGTATTCTTCCCACTTGTACGGGCTATGTATTTTTTTTCAATATCCTATGTTTTAACATGTTGATACACCTCATCTGTTTAAACACGTTACTTTTTAAAATATTTTTTATAATATTTAATTTTAAATTTCATCTAGTAGAATTAATTACTAATTATATTTTTTTCCTTACCTAATAAATTTGGATTTTTGAATTTAAAAAAGATTCCAATTTTCTTGATTACTACCTCTAAATATATTATCTATAAATGATATGAAATAAAAAAGGTAAAATATTGTAAGAATAATATTTTATAAGAGCCTTTAATATTATCATTTTGGACTCCATGTTTGAAATATTTCATATATTTAAATTCAATCATTGATTATTGGTTTTTAGTTATTTTAAAAAATCAAACATTATGCTTGTTCTTGTTGATGGCAGTCTAAAGAGATATTTTTCTCTTACCCATGGTGTTTTATAGAGTAATTCATAATCAAAAAATATTTTTATTATTTCACAGTATTATATTAGTAGATAAATAATTTAGTTGGTAGTTAATAATATTTTTATTCATTTTCATGTTTAGAGAGGTATGAAATCTAATACTCATAATTTTTATAGTAATGATCGTATATTTTTTTTACCAAAGGCATGAAATAAATATTCATCTTATGAATTATTTATTGGATAATTTAATAGTGATTTCATGTTAGTTAATTAACACCTCTACCTAATACAAATTCACTAGTAATGGTTTTTTTAGTCAATGTGGATTGTACTTCATTATGCAATAATGTATCAAGGTAGGAAAATTTCATTTCATGTATTTAAGAGTACCTTTTTTGGATAGAAATTAATTTTATCATTTTAGTGATATTTCATATAAAATTAAAGCAAAAAAATGAATGCTTTTAAGAGAACATATCTAACACTTTTTGAATGGATCTCTCATGTTAAATCTATTATTATTTATAAAGTACTATATTCATTAATTCTACATAAATGGCCATAATATTTGAGTTAATGGTATAGTTTTTTTAGAAACATTATTTATAGAGTAAATTTTGTTGAAATGAAAAATGTTACATTCCCATATATAATTTTTATAAAATATAAAACATATGGAGGTGTGGGATTGAAAAACATAAAAAAATCAATTAATCCTTTCATTATATTTTTATATGGATTTTTTGTCAATAAGTATTCAAATTCCTTTCTTAAAATATTGATTATACAGAGACATAAAATCGATATATTATTCTACACATGCTTCTCATTGAGGCCAAGAATTAATAATTTTTTTCTACTTGTATAAATCACTCTAGATTTATTTTTTATTGAAATTATAAATTGTCATTTTGAAGAAAAAAAACATGTTGGTGACATCACTGGTAACTATATACAAGTTGAAATTCCTAATAATAATATTAAAATTACGGAAAAATTATATCTCACTAAGATGGTTCACCTACTCATTTTAGAGAGATGATTTGTGATTATAATTTACCCAAAATAAGTATATTATGATTTGGAAACAAATAAAATATGGTATCTTAAATTCAATGAAATTAGAATAGTTAAACGTTGGGAGGCACAAAAATATGTTTGAAAAGAATTAAAGATATATTAATCTAGTTCTGTCACCATTAAAAACTGATCTCCTTTGGATAACTTCATAAACTAATATAACAACTAATATTTACATTAGGAAAATTAGTCTTCAACATTGATCTATATATATCTTATATAAATAAGTGGATGATAACTCAAAACACTTATTCTTTATTTTTTTTATACAATAGATCTTTGGTATTTTATCATCTATATATTTGAAATCATGTTACATGAATTTGAAACAGTATAGGTAATGTTTTCATACTATAATAACATGGATCCTTATATGTATCTGAAGAATCAATTCAGAGTGAAAACTTTTAAAAGGTTTTCTTCCTTTAGTGGATAATTAATATATACATGTTTAATAATCATATAATTAACATCAAAAATGGAATTGATGCAATTTTATACTATTAAAAATGAGTATTCTATATTGAATATTTTGGATAATAACACAATTCATGAGCACATGAGCCATAGCGTGGTTGGTTAGGACTCGGTAGGTGCATCCAAGAGACCTGAGATCAAATTCGGGTGGAGGAGTATTTCAGGTACTGTAGTAGTACTATAGCCATACTGGGGCAATACTATAGTAGTACTATAGAAGTATAGTAATAGTACTATAGCAGGAACTGTAGCAGCTGGAACTATTCATCCATTTGGGCCTTTGGGCCACCGGTTTGGGGATCAGGTCCGGCAAGGATTTCAGGCCAACCAAGCCTTTGGGTCAGTTGATTCTCAAGGCCTTCGAGCCACCTTAAATCCTTAGGGACACCCCAAGGCCTTCAGGCCACTTGAATTCAGATGTACCAGTTTGAATACAAGGAAACAATGCTTCATATGAGGATACAAGGAAGGTGAATTCACTAGATCAGATCTAACCAAATTTGGTAGAATTAAGGGGTATGGATTTTCCAGTGGTACCGGGCCAATGCAAATTTGCATATGACAGCTAGCTGACCAGCCCTGCGAAGGTGGAGTGCTGATATCATGACATATGATAGGGAGGAGCAGTTCTATGTTGTTTTGTCTTGGTGATTCTCTCAAAGACCTAGGGGACATGTAATTGTCTCTAAGCCTTTAGGACATGTAAGGGTTTCACCTCACCCCTTTAAAGTTGGATTATCAAAAATAATAAAAAAATGAAGGCATTCGGGCTATTCCAACCAACACAATTCATGATATTTCTATTAGAGAAAAAAATTGTATTAAAGGAAACATTAAAAAATATCTTGGTCATATATCTATTTTTTTTAAAACATCAATTGTATGATTGATTATAACTAACATATATAACAAAAATGGGATTCCATAGACCATTTGTATATAAAAGAATCTAAAATCAAATCAAATCATATTTTTAGGGGTGTTTCTATAATATTTTTGCGACAAAAACAACATTGTAGAAAGATATGGATGCTTTCATCTAGGAAGATGAAATCTTAATATTCAACAATTGGTGAAATTTTTCTCTTAAAGTGAGATTAATTTTCATTTTTCATTAAATCAATATCAAAGACACATCACAATTTTTGGTATTGATAATAGTTGAAAGAATTTATTTATTGTCACATGAAAATTATTTTTTTAGTCACTTATATCTATAGATAATGTGAAAAATTGTCAAATGATTTAAAAAAATTTGGTTTGAGATCATGGTGTACTGCATAGTTTAAAAAGTTTATTACTCAAATTAATGAGTTTGTGTGTTTATGAAAATATAAAATTAAATCTTTTCATTATCGATATATTTGTTCCACAAATTAGAGTTTATTCTCTATTGTATGAATTTCCAATAATAATAATAATTGTTTTTATTGTTTTTATTATTATTTTTGTTAATATTAACTTTTTGAAGTGTTTCTTACAATTTTTAATTTTTAAAAATCCTTGTAATCTTGAATATAGGAATAGATGAGATTTAAAATGAAAGTGATATATGTTTTATTGGATTCAACCTTATCTTGGTCAATGACACACAATTCTAACTCACAATGCCATACCCCTCAATTGAAAAAAAGATAAGACTATATATACATCACATTTACACTAGTCCATAATCCCAAAACATAATGTGCATCAATCAATACCCACAATACCCTGATCACTAATATTTTCACTCCGCCCATGTGTCACTCCAAACACATCCTTCAAATTCTTGTGAATCAATGCTACCCCATGAACTAACTCTTTCCAAATCACCTGATCCATAGTGTCCCACTATTATTGGTCAAATGCCTCACCACCCAATAAAGAAACAAGAACACACCATATTCTATTCCATAACCATATTATCCATTCCTACATCTCACAACCCATAAAATAAGCTCACCAGTACCCCATTCCTCTAAGAGAACTTCATCCTTTAAATGATAATTATTTTTCTATACTACCATCATAGAAACATCCAAATACATTCACCTTAATCTAAATTTTTTCCAATATACTAAATCATGTAGCCACGCCATCAAAAAACTATTTTCAGCATCCTCCACTAATGACATATATGCATGGTGGTGTGTTTAGTTATATTTTGGGTAGTATTTTATTCTCATGTTGTATTTTTTGGAGTTAATGTGAGGTTTATATTGTAGTATAGATCGAATAAAGTATGTTTGTATTGAAAAAATTTGTGTTGGTTGGACCTATAACATTTTTTATCAGAGATTAATCATTTTAATCATTTAGAACTATTAATACTATTTATCTTATTATATATCATTGGTGTACCGAGTTCGATCCCCACTGAGAACATTACTGAATTTGTTTTTTTCCTAATTTTATTTGAAATGTATACCCTTCCCTCTTAAAAATGTAAATATAAACAGAAGCACATGGTTGTCTCTATTCCATACTAATTTATTTTTTAATTATAAATAAAAGTAATATGATATTATTTTTCATTCCATTTTATTAACATTTTTTATTATATTATTAATATGTGAGTTAAATTTACTTTTCCTATCATTATATTTTATATCTGGGTTTAAATTAAATTTAAAAGTTAAAAATATATTCATATATATATATATATATATATTAATCACAATTTTTTTTCAATGAGATCAATTTAGTTATATTATTCATCCGATGAGGACACAAATATATTACGTGACATTGGGAGAAATATGACTTTTCATTTTCAAACATTAGTTCTATAATAAATTTAATATACTAATTAATTATATGAGATAAGAATACCATAATTATATTAGATGATACAATAATATTCAAAAAAATTGTAGCATTTGGAATTGGTAATAATTGAGAATAATAAATATTTAATCTTGTGAAAAAATTATGGATTATATAGTCATGTTTTTACGCTTTTTTCATTATAAACACATACTTTTATGTAAATAAATTATTTAATTACATTCCATTTTTAGTTCCTTAGGTTCATTTATTTTATAAATTTTTTAAATAACAATAAAAACCACTTGATATGATTAGTGTAACATTACTAAACAAGATTTAATTTAGTGATATGGAATAGATTTTCCTATGGATAAACAATTCATTGCACAAGTCTATCATTAAATAAATATATCATTTTCACGATTTTATTGGATGTGATAGCATGAATAATATTTCTTATGTATTTGGTGAAATTACAAGTGTTTAAAAAATACAATGGTGAAGGGATAATTTTATAAAAGATGGAGAAGGTGGTTCATGGGTTTTTCTATTTAGTTTCCAAGTGAATCTATTGGGTTCATTGATAAAGGACTGATAATTAGATGATTCAAATCTCTCATGCTACTACATGTTTCAAATTTTAATTTTTTAAAAAAATAACAACAATAATACTAAAAATAATAAAAGAAAAAGAAAAAACAACATGGTGATGGAACCATTATATTTAGGTCTTCTCCTTGAGTGTGAAGGGTTAATCCATCCCTCTGTGTCATCCTAGACCATTACTTCTAGATTCTTTCATTATGATGATCCTAGTGGAATCGTTGGTTTCTTTCAAATTATCTTGAGGACAATCCTTCTATTATGATTAATTTTGTATACATTAAGTTATTTATTTCATATTTATATTTTCAATGTTTTTTATAATAGTTTATCATTTCTTTTCTCATAAAGTGGTTATTATTGGTGAGAATGGTATTTTCCATATAGTTAAGGGACTGAATGATTTCACCCTACTTCTATAAAACATGGAATACATTTCTCAACCTCAGCTTGTATGGGGTCATTATAAACCTAGTGTAATTGAAATTTCTCTCATATCCATTGATTTTGTAATTTTTTTAGATGAATTTCATCTCAACAGTTTTAGGGTATCTTTAAAGCTTTCAAGAATGACTTATTTGTTCATTTTCAATTTGGTATTCTTCAGTTCTTAGTGTTATGGCCTAGGTTTTCTTTGGTTTAGATTTGGGGTGTTTGATGTTGTGTGGGTTTGTGTATTATAAAAGGGGAACCAGGGAATAAAACATAATGTTGGTATGATTTTCTCCTATTATGTATTTATTTTTTTCACCTCTATAATTCTAGTTATTTTATAGATTCTGAAATTTTATCTCGTAATAATTTTTCCCACCCAGTATTGGTTTTCAATTCTATAGGACCTCCTTTTTTATTACCTAGGTTATAACTATCATTGATTTTATTATCAACTAATAAGGATATTTTTGGAAATTTTTTAAGGGTTTTTAATCCATTGTAGGTGGTGTTGATATAATTTTGGTATTGACTAAAAGTTAATTTTGTTTTATTAGAAAAGGGAAAAACAAACAAAATCCCAAAGACGGGGGCAAGTCTGCAAGGGACTACGGAGGTCTAAAGTGATACAGACCAAGCACATCGCCCAGAATAATCTGGTTGCTACTCTTGGGTAGGGATCCCACAAAACTATAAACAATAAGCTCATTATCTTCTCTTCCCTCTCGAGCTAAGAGTTCTGTTGCATGAGTCCCTTCGCACCATATATGCTTGAGAGATGTGCCTTTCTTGATTTTACTTCTATAATGACGAAATAGATCGAAAAGTTCCCAAGGGGGGTCAGCCTTTCCTTGAAGCAACTGGACAGAAACCACTGCATCTGACTCAAGATCTTCCACTTTTTGATTATAGAATGCTCACAAATCATCTCCGCTGTAAATGGCACGAATCTATGCACTCATGAATGTTCCCCTACCAATGTAGGAACTAAAGTCGAGAATAACCAACCCATAGGGGTTGCGAACCAATCCACCACCTCTCATCTCCCCATCAATAAGGAATCCATCAACATTAATTTTTAGTCCCCTTATAGGTGGAAACCACCTCACCCACATGCCATGATTTCTAGGGCATGAACCATGCTGAGGGGGAGCTCTAGGTGGAAGTGACCAAAACATGATCAAACCTTCACTACTGTGTATGAGCTGACTTCGATCCACCACCAAAACTCTAGAGAGAGTGTGCAGGAGGATGGTAGAGGGTTCCACAACATCTCTAGATTTGTTATGTTCCTCCCATAAAATCCAACAAATAGCCACCACTATGACAGCACATCCCTTCATTTCCAAACCGGCAGATACAACGTTGCAAAACCATCTCTCGAGAACCTCTTGTAATGAATCCCCTATATATTCGATGTCCAAGCGTGCCCCCATTGTCCCCCAGAGGTTTTTCTCCCAGTCTCAATGAATAAATAGATGCTCAGTAGTCTGAAACTAGGGGAATAGACAACAATGGAAGTGGTACACCATACTAACCCCTCTTCTCTGGATATTTTTGTCCATCGGGAGATCGTGATGACGAATACACAAAATGAGGAAGTATATTTTACTTGGTATCTACTTGCACCTAAGATTCATATCCATCTCATCCCTCACACCATGGCCACAAAAATTATCTCTATAACTGTTGGAGGATAGACTTCTGATGGGCGCTCCAGTGAAGCATCAATGGTTCGACTCATCGGTGAGGATGATGCTGGAGAAAATGTTCATCTGCTCCTCATTCAGGATAGCGTTAATCAGGACAAGATGGATACTAGCCTCTTCGAAGGAAATAGGCAGTGCTGAAAACCTCGGGAAGAAGAGTTTCACACCGGTCCAATACTCCTAAAAAAATGTAAAATCACCCCACCTGACCAGCCAGTGTGTGATCCCTTAAAGATCACTCAAGTGAGAAAGCAAGCATTTTTTCAGGCTCGAAAGGACCCTCCTGCTTCCTGACAATCCTTCCCATCTCTTCCCATACCTGTCTCTGATGAACCTTTCCCAGACGGATAACACTTCGATAATCTCCCATGCAAGCTGAGCTTGCATTGCACGCATTGTATCTGAGTTTTTTCTGATGACCACTCCACCCTCCTCCACCAGTATGGCCATGCGCTTCCAAGAGGCCCAATGGAACTGCCCCACCTGATCAGCATCCCACAAGAAGGATGAAATCATATTCTCAAGTATTTTACTGGTTCCCTTTGGTGGTTTGACGATTGAAATTACATGCATAGGAATCGAAGTAAGGACATTGTTGATGAGAGTGACCCTTCCCCCAAAGGAAAGGAATTTGTTCTTCCAATTTCAGATTTTACCTATGATGCGGTTGATAATTTCTTCAAAGTGATATTTCTTGATTCTTCAATTTGAAATGGGGGCACCCAGGTATGACATCATAAGAAATATCTTTTGCATACCTAAAATCGCCTGGATGGTATGACTTCTCTTCACCGAGCACTTATTTGAGATGAAACCATTGTTCTTCCTAGCATTAATAATCTTCCCACATTCCCCCTCATAGGCTGAAATGGTATTCATGAGGTCTTGTATAGATCTACATTTTCCATTAGTGAAGATTAACACATTATCTGCAAACATGAGGTGGGAAATAGTGAGGCTCCCATACTTGGTGGTATAGGGAGTAACCCTAACCTCCTTTAAGCTGTGGTGGAGATTCTCTAAGAGGGCCTCTTTGGCTAATAGGAAAAGATAATAAGAGATATGATCACCTTGGCATACACCCTAGTACTTTTAAAGAACCTGAAAGCCTTCCTCGTGAATGAAATAGAAGGACAAGGTGATAAGAATCATCTAAATCACAAATCGCAGACCCATTACCTAAAGTCGAGTTTCCTCATCACATGGATGATGACACCCTACTTGAGCCTATCATATTATTTATCCATATCCACCTGAATAACCACATTAGAACCCACTGTCCTCTTTTTAATATCCCCCACTAGTTCCTTGTCAATTCCAATTTTCCCTTTAATGATCCTCCCCTTCACAAAATCATGTTATTAGGCCAACACCACCATTGGAATTATGCTTCTCAACCTTTTGTATAATAGGCTCAAGAGGCTTTTGTGGGAAACGTTACAAAGACAAATGGGACGGTACTGGGAAAAATTTGTTGTGTTCTTGCATTTGGGGTTGAGAATAATGCAGGAAGCGCATACCCCACATGGAAGATAACCCCCCTTGAAGAAATCTTAGACGGCGGGGATGACCTGCAGTTTCACAATGTCCCAGCCAGCGACATAGAAAGCCCCTGGGAAGCCGTCGGGCACTAGTGCACTCTCTTGGATTAAGATGAAGGTGACCACCTTGATCTCCTGCTCATTTGGTATCTCAAAAAGGGTATCATTATCCACATTTCTAATCCACTCCTTCATGGAACTCGTGATAACATCCTCCCTACTTCTTGCAGGAATTCCACTCTTATTGATATTTCTCGGGCCGGCCAGTAGGGCTTTAAATTGGCTCAAATCAAGGTTGTTGGCCACCTTAATATCTGATGTAAATGAACCATTCTCCATATTAATTTTGATATTTCCACTCTAAGTTTTCTCTTTCAAGTAGGCATGGAAAAAGGATGTTTTTATATCCCCCTCCCTAAGCCAGAAAGCTCGGGACCTCGCACGGTAAAGCCTTTCCACTTCCA
The DNA here is from genome assembly GCA_963277665.1 of Viscum album. Lineage (NCBI taxonomy): Eukaryota > Viridiplantae > Streptophyta > Magnoliopsida > Santalales > Viscaceae > Viscum > Viscum album. Next base: position 1,437,607,493 of record OY728133.1, on the reverse strand, counting down.
GAAACATGTCAGTCAAAAGGGAGCGAGTAGATTTGAGATGAGTGAAGGTATCATCATCCCATCTATCATGGATGACCACTTCCAGCTTCTCAACATATTTCTTGAGGTCCTCAATGTGGACGTCTTCCTTGGGGTTACATTCCATCCATTTCGAAATTCATATATTGATTCGCCTCAAGCGGAAAAAGTGATTCGATCAATAGTCCTCATGTGCCACCACTTCCCATGACTTTTTCAGCATGGGAATGAACCCCTACCTTCTGTGCCATTCAGCAGTGTAGAATAAACGCTTTTCCACTTCCGCACTCCTCTTCAGAGAAACTAAAAGTGGGGTGTCGTCAGATAGAATCCTAGTAACGTGCATGACGGAAGCTTAGCCAAAGGAGTCAACACCTTATAAGTTGGATAAAAATCTATCTTGGAATCTCCACATTCGTTGAATACCTACTCGGTTGTTACACCATGTGAATTTCTTACCACTGAATGCCATGTCCAGGATCCATTTGGTTTCCATGCAAAGATGGAAATCCCGCATCACCTTAGTAAAAATTCCCAACCCTCCCTTATTTTTAGAAACCTTTACTATAGTGTTGAATCCTCCCCTGATAAACCAAGGATTATTGTCTGGATGGAAATTAATGAGGTGCTGCCAATGGAGGAGCCTTTCCCCCACATCACTGCTTGCATACACAAAGGTGAAAAAAAAATGTTCATACTATTTGAAGACATCCTGGTGGTGATAGATTAGGGTGACACGTCAAAAATATCGACTTCTAATATGTGCTTCCAGAATACCCATATGTGAGAGTTTTTTAGTAAAATCATGCAGGTGGGGGGGGAATCCCATTATTCTTCCAAACATATCCATACACGACACCTCCTTCTAGGGCTTGAGGATGATATCCATAGACACTAGGTGATGCTTGGATTTAAAGGAAATATGTGTGGTTTTGGTATTCTATAATGTTTTTTATGATAATTGATGGTGGAATTGAGTGTGGGGTGAATTTATTGATTCTAAAAAATAGATAAAGAAAAATGTAGGTAGGAACCAACCATTATCTCAAAATGAATAAATATTTCAAAAGCAACCTCTTTACAACTCTCTCTCTCACACACACATGGAGATCTTCCGACTCTCTATGATGCATGGGATCTCTCTTGGTACTAATTATTGATGTGAAAGGATATACATGAAATCCTTAGATAGTAATGGTGTGAGGATTATAAATTTGAAATTCCTATCATCATTCATATTTAATAAGGGGAAGGAGAGCCTTCCACCATCTAAAATTCAAGCTATGAGAGATGAATTGTATTAAATAGAACTTGGAATGATTTATATGTGTCTGAAAGAAATAGTTGTGTAGAGATAGAGGTTTTGAAATCAATATTCATTACAAAATAATGACTATTTTTTCTTTCCATTATTCTTCTTCTATTATTTTATAATCCTGAATCTTATATCAGTCCATTGGATGAAAAATAAGAGTGAGTATAGGTGATTTTATTGTAAATTGAAATTATAACTTACTAAGAATCTTGTTTTGAAGGTAGTTTTTCAAATCTCATATTATGATCATGAAAATGAATTAAAAACGTCAATAATGGATCTAAAATGTCAAAAAAATATGTTTATTAAATGTTTGGGTGATATAGTTTCCACTTTTTAGAGAAAAAGGTAGTGGTACAGTGTGGGCGATATTTTAGTGATAATCTCGGGTGCTACTCTAGTATGTCATGTCATTGCCACATCCTTTTTCAACCTTATACATTGAAACTAATTTAATAAAATATAGATCATTCAGAGTATGATTTAGATAATTTTAGAATTGATTCCATAATTTTCAGAGGTCCAAACACAACAGTATACTCCTTTTTTCAAGATTCTGGTGTTATTTCCACAAAATTTCAATTAAATGGAGGGACCATACATGGGAGGGATAATCATGTTGACTTCCCCAAACTATTATATTTTGAAGACTTGAATGGAATATATCATTGATGTTATGTATCTCTTTAGAATCATTCAAATCATGTGAGTCAACCTCAATGCCATAAGGAAGAAAAATGGAATAAACTTAACAAGAAAATGATCAGTCAAATCTTCCAATGGATCAATCAGAACATCTAAAATTGTATTTCCAAAGATACTGGAATGTATAAAATCTATATGAAATTGAGGATTATATACTATTCAAGGAATACTAAAAAATATCCTCTTGATAATGTTGTCAATGAATATTTTACTATAGAGTCAAATTTATATAGCCAGGAACACGAATGAGTTAAGATCCCTGTGAATTAAATAAAATTTATATGTAAGATTAAAATTAATAATGATTAGGAAAACCATTTAGTTTCAAATCATACTGATATTTGGGATAGACTAGTGGTATCCCATATAAACATGCTGCCTGAAGAAAATTGTACCATTGAAATGGTATATGATATAACTTTCAACATAGAGGACTAGGAGAAAGATGTGAGTTTCAACTAGAAGAAACCTTTATTCTAGGTAAGAGAGGGACAAAAAAAGTATGTGGTTTATGATAAGGATGTATAGGTCAAATAAAAAATGGATAGGTCTATATATGGAAGGAGTCCAACATAAAAATTCAACCATTGTGGAATAAAGAGAAACATGAAGTAGAACCATTGAATGGTACTATAAGAGAAGGTCTAATATCATAATAAGAAAAGAATAAATGGAGATGCACCTATGAAAATCACTGGAAAAGTTACACTATCTTCCAAATATGATGAATATGCTTGATTTAAATGATATCTCTAAGACAAATAATGGATTTTTGATACTGTATTATCATATCAAATCACTCAAAATCATGTGTACTTCTTGACTTATCATTCAGCTGACATTGTTGTGGTAATGAAATGGAATACCAGTTTAGTGAAGATAGTTTGAAGGGGTGAAATGCATGTCAAGAAAAAATTTTGATAAAAAATAACCCTAAATGATGTTTGATATATTCAAATTATTCGACTAAACCTATTATCGGGAATGTCCTTTGACATACATTATTATGATAACATCATTATTACTGAATCTCTAAATAAAATGAAAGTATCCACCACATTTGTCTGATGATTCATATATGATATCTTTCCAAAAAATCATGTGAGAATTATAAAGGAAAAAAATAAAAACTATGGATGAAATGAATCATCTAATCTAGGGAATATGAGACTCATTCACATGAGTGAAAGAGAGTTATCCACCTTGAAGAAGAATAAGTACATCAATGTCGACAAGGATTTTTCAACTGATCTTTGAAACTACAACTTATATGAGAAAAAACATAGAGTCTCTTTTAACACTTGTTCATTAAGGATATCATAGTTGTTTAGTCAATTTCACACCAATTTATGTGGTCTGATGGTGGTTTATTCATTGGGAGGAAACAAATATTTTCTAACCTTACTGATGATTTATCTTCATAGGTTTTTATATTCATCATATGGATGAAATAACTAGTGTGGTATTACTTCATCGTGTTCCATTACATTGTAGAGTTGGAAACTAGAAGAAATATATTATTTCATCATTCAGAAAACATTGATGAGTACACAAATTTAATTTCATACATATTTCAGGAGTTAGGGAATATGACATTAGAGGATGGTCCCACACACCCCAAAACACAACATAGTTTTATAAAGGATACACATGAACGTCATGGATAATATGAGGATCATTGTAGATTATGATAATTTTATTAAGCCAATATAAAGATAATGTTTTTCAGGTTTCACATTATATCATCAACATATCACCATCAATACCACCAATTTTTGAAATTTTACAAATGATATGCCTTGGTAAATATCTCATTTATTATAATTTATGAATATTTTGATGTTTTTCTATTTCACAAGTGTTCAATGATCACAAGAAGAAGATATTTGGGAAAAAAATACATTTATCATCATCAACAATATAGATGAGGAGTATAGATATGTTCTTTGGGACCTAAAGTTGAATAAGGTGATTAGTAATAGATATTTCATGTTTCATACGAACCAAATTATTGAGGAAATTTAAAATTATAGAATTTCCCAAAGATAATATTTCAAGGAATAAATTTATAGTCGAGTACCACCTAATTATAAATACAATTATTTGTAAGAAGACTCATCAACAGTGATCTAGAGGGTAGTGGAGAAGGATACTGATTAGGGGGGATAAAACCTCTCCAATAAATATTACAAAACCTTCACATGAACTAAGTTATTTTTGACTCTATAACTAATAATTTCTTAGGTTTCAAGATCATGATTTTAAAGGATTACATTAACAAATTATTTGGATTTAGGGTACAAGTTGCTTACTAATGAGTGGGGTTGAGAAGGATATTAAGAAAAGTATTGATATTCATTATCATATGATATGTGAGGTGATGGATTAATAGCTAATGATACTTATAAAGATCCACAATAATACAAAACTGATGCATATACTGACTAAATTTATACATTGGGGAAAGTCATGGATTTGTAGATACATAAGTAAACTACATCAATATAGAGAGAATTAATGCGATTTTTTTTCATATATCAAGATAGATGGTTGGTTCAGAAACCACACTATTCCAAGAATTTTAACATGAAAAAAGATCATTCTACATGTCCATCACTTATTTTGTTGGAATCCATTCAAATATTGGTGTGTGTTGTAGGTTTTAGGTGGTTGGATTCCATGTTTGGAACAACTCCCACCTAAACCCAACAACACCCACCTATCCTTCCATTTATTCCAAAGGAATGTGGGATAAATATATAAAATGTATATCATCTTTGATGGTAGTAATTTTTTGGTGAGTTTGTTGCAATATACACCATCCAAGGAGTATATAAAAAATATCCTTCAGGGATAATCAGTGCACCATTGTCTTTTGTTTTTTGTATAGAGTATTTTGGATTTGGAATCAGTTTTCAATGTAGTTATTTAGGGTTTTGTGGTGGATTTTCATTGAATTAGTTTCTCAACGGTAGTCCCTTTGATCTTGGTTTTTGAGATGGAGTTTCCTTTATTGAACTTCTTAGTTGGAGATGGTGCCCCTACCTCAAATAGTATCATTCAATTGTGGTCTCGATGTGAACATTAGTGACAATGGGCATGATGTTCGTCGCTGTATAAATTACGAATTAAAATCCTAAGAAATGATGGGTGTGAGACGATATCAATGGTAGTGGCTTGAAATCTAGGGCTAATGGAATTAGGCACCTCTAAGCTTGAAGTAAAGGTTCCCAACATGAACTGGTCAGCATTTCCAAGGAATCTAGAATGATTTGGCAGCTCACCTCTATTGGCAATTATGTGATGCAGGTTCTCTCACCTTTGGTTGCAGTTTTTTTTTATAGTTTTGGTGTACAATTTGTGGGATCGAAAACCTTATTAAGATTCCCCATGACACATTAATGTGGATTTTTATTAAAAATATTAGTGTTTGAGATAGAGAGAGAGAAAAAAAACAATGAGATAAAATGGTATTATAAAATTTATTATAATTAAAATAAATATATTAATTATTATTATAGTAGAATTATTAATTATTATAATGTTATAACATATATCTACAATGTTTAAAATAATAATAATAATAAAACAAAATAGAAGTCAAAACTTATGTTCTTATAAATAAATAATTATATATATATATATATAATTAGATATAAATAAATATAGTGAATATCATCACATATCATTAAATATAGTTATATGTAATTATAAAAATAAGAAAATTATACATAAAAATAATAATAATATTATATTATTTTTATTAATAAAATTAATACTATAAATTTTTAAATAAATTAATAAAAACATCTATATATAACATTATATAAATATTATTGATGATGATAACACCTTAAATAAATTAAAAATTGTAACATTAATGTAAAATTGACGAATAATTTTAAAAAATATAAAATAAAACAAAATAGTTAAAGAAATTTAAAACCAAAAAATATATATTGAACTCATTAAAAATAAACACAAAAAAAATACAATAATGTTAAAAAATTCACATGCATAAAATAAAAAACCATATTTTATTTGTAAATAAATCTATAAAAACAAGTTTTTGAGGATATTATATAGGTTTAGGTAGATTATGTGGACAAAACCATAAATTTCATCGACTATTGAGAGTTTGGAGGGGTTTAAACCCTACACCAATGTTCATGAAATGGTTGAGTAACCAATCAACTCAGTGGGTTCATCCAGTTATTATCATAGGTATTATATATATATATATCTGTGTGTGTGTGTTTATGTTAACATATTATAATATACATATAAATTATTAATTATTTTAACAATTATAATTAAATAAACATACACATATTATTTATATATTAACATACTCTATATATATATTCACTTCATATTGAAAAATATTTTTATATAATAATTTTCAATAAATATAGTTATATGTAATTATATAAGAAAATTTAAATATTTAAATTTAAATATAATTCTTAAATGAAGAAAAAATCATATATTTTATTTTTTAAAATATAAAATTTTGACTAAAACATTAATTATTTTATTTTAAAATTAAAATCCATTTTTTAGTGAATTTACAATAATACATTAAATTCATCCATCGAATATACTACAAGTTATACCCTTATATTTTATTAAATATTTTTTAAAAGTAAATTTAATATTTTATATTTTTGGAATTCACAAAAAAAATTGAGTTTTTTGGTTAAAAAACACTATGTTTTAACAAAATGAAACCTACTATTAAAATTTTATTATTATTATGATAGATCTCACCTTACTGTTAGAATGGTGGGTATGAATAGGATTAAATAACTTATAAAAATATATGATTTGAACATGTACATATAATTAATTATTTGGTGAATAGTTATTTAGAATTGAAAAAAAATATCATTTAAAAACATGTGTAAACCTTTTTCTTCTTAGAAATTCCTATTTTTCCACTCACCTCACTTATAAAAGGCTACCCCTATCCTCTTCTCATCATAGTTCCAAAAATATTTGGTTCAGCTAATCCTAGCCTAAATGTCATCCTTACTTACCACCTCTCATATTATAATCCTTTGTAAACTAAAAAATCCATCTTAGGATGGATTTTGGTGAAAACCAAAATAATTTATCCAAAGAAGAGGTAATATCCCGTACAGAGCATTTTATGTTATATATTCCACCACCTTATTAAATTATTTTAAAAACATTCTGATATAATAACCTCATTTTTTTCAAGATATATATATTTTTTATATTATGGGTAAGGCCTATAACCATATCATCCTCCCTAAAATGGGAAACGAAACTATCATTTGTGTGTATGGTGGACTATCATCACGCAAAACGTTGTTATTTTATTTCCATCACCACCTACCTCAGATAGATATAATGATTGATTTAATTTTTATATATGATATGTATGGTATTTTTATATCTCTATAATTATAATAAAATAGCTACCTTCTTTCCTCACAACCTATTTTTAAATAATACTGTTGTTCCTGGGTATGGAGGACTACCATCTCGCGAACAGATGTGGTGCATTTTTCAATTCTTTTTTACTTTAATAGTATTAAGGTTAGATTAAATGAATATATTTGAAATTTATTCTATAAATATAATTATTCAATTAATATATCACATATACCTTTCTATTTTCCACTTTGTGGTAGATATGACAACGTCATTCGTGTGTATGGTGGACCACCGCCTCATAGAGAAATGTGATTTATTTTAAACTAATATTTTTAATGGAAGGTAGATATGTTAAATTTAATGAATATATGTGAAATAATACACACATGAATTATTATATAATTTTTGTAGGTTATTTACCATTCATTCATTTCATCTATCTATAAAGTGTTAACAGTTTTCAGGCGTAAGTATGACCTACCATCCCAATAAAGGGTGTATTTCATCTTCGATCTCTAACTTTAATGGATTAATCTAAATACATATACACATAATATATATGATGTTTATTTATTGATTAAAAAACATGTATACATTGGTACCGTGTTTAAAGTAAGAGTACAAAAAATAATAAATCAAAACATAGAGGTGGTAGGTCATACATAAATAGGGACGTTGTATCCATTTATCGATAGATGGAACAAAATAAAGGTAACTAATAATTAAATATTGAATAATTATTATTATATAATAATTATAATTGGTATAATAAAATATACCCTTATTACCATCCATTTCAAAATAAAATTAAGAGTGTATCAAATTGCTTTATAGAGGTTTCAATCCACAAGTACATGCATGTGAAGTTATCATTTTCCAATAGATTGGAAGGTAAGAAGATAGATGTGATATTATAATTACAGTTCTATAATTATGACATAAATATCATATATATATATATATATATATATTTTAAATCCATCATTATATCCTTCCTTGAGATGTTGTTAGGGAAATGAATTACATTGGTTCATGATGAGGTAGTCAGCCATACACATGATCAATGGTTTCATACCCCATTAGAGGAAGATGGGATATATAATGGTAGTGACATTAACATATTAAAATATATTTCTATTTAAGGTACTAATTTTTTTATTTCGTCATATTTGGATAAGATTTGAATGGGTTATAGAAATAAATAGAACAAAAACACATAGTTAAGAACTATACCACTTATTTAGAGAACATCTTTTGGATTATACCAAAATCAATCCTATGATGGATTAGTGATATTAATACTGAAAATATCTAGTGTATAAGGATATAAAGAATGTAATTTTTTAGTTATTGAATTTATAATAAATATATTGACGTGTGCGGAGGAGAGAGGGGATGCCCTTTAATAATTGTTGTGAGTGGAACAATTGTAATTTCTCAATGTTTTCAAATAATGGAATGTCTTTTTCATCGAAAAAATGCTCTAAAATGGTCAATAACTCAACCTTATAAGTGAAATAGTATAAATATTTATAGAAAATAAAAATTAGACATGTATTTATGTCATTTTTACCCTTATATTGTTAGATTAAACACCTAATAAAATAATATTAATTTCAACCACTGTAATATATTTTTACTTCTTTTATTATTAATTATGAAAAAAATTAAGTTGAAATTATTAACAAATTTTAATTATTATTATTATTATTATTAAAAATATGGAATTCATATTGTCTAATTCAATTCGCAGAACTGATACAATTTAATGTAAAATTAAACACATTATCGCGATGAAAAAAATACTTCCTATTGAAGATGGATTTCTTGAGTATAAAATATTTTTATATAAAAATTAAAAAAATGGATTGAAAATATTTATATTGTTTTAATAATAATATAATTTTATGAATTTTACTTTTTAAACCATTGTAAACATAATATTACTTTTTAAATTCATTAAATTAGAATATTATTTTTAATAAAAATCAAAATTTTCCCTAATCATCAAAAAATTACACTTTTCACAAAATTTCTTACAAATCACTCAAATAAAATTCCACCAAACTGATTTGAAAAAAAAAATTAATTTTTTCAAATAAATTTTATAAAATTAGAAAAAAAATAATTAATGATAAGTGTGTAAGATATGATGAAACTGCTTTATAAAAAGATATAGTTTTTAACATAAAACATTAGTTATTCACATCCCATTGAAAACAAAAAAAAAATATAAATGATAAAAAATTGAATATATAATATAAATACTTTTAAAATCTAAATCACCAATAATGATTAAATTAAATTATTAAGATAAAACAATGTGTGGATATAGAAAATTCCTTTAAATTTTAATTGATTTTTTAAATTTTTTAATCAATGAATTTATTTTAATCATGTGTAAACCATATAATTTTCATAATTTAGTTAATGATATTTATAACATCCAACTTAACAACTAAGTTATAATGGTATACTATATTATAGTTCAATTATATAAAGGGATGTGTGTATCTCAAGATACTGAAGATATTAAATTTAAATAAATATACTGTCAAATAACAAGGTCTTGAAAAAAGGATTCACTCAAAATTTAGATAATTAAATATGAATGTTTGTCTTCTAATTACCCAATTCAAAATATTGGCGTTCAATTTTCATACACTAAGGAGATTCTATTGGTTCATGAAGCTTCTGATATTTTTTTCATGCATCTTCATTCCATATTAATTACCATGTGGTCTCTTTATTTCTATATTGGTTTCAAAACCATAGAATTATAAGAAGGTTCCATAAAAATTTTAAAATACATGATTAAACATTCTTGTATCAAGGAAATCCACACTTTGGGAATATTTTCATTTATTCATGGACCATTCCAAATATTATATATTAATTTACACAAGAATGTATTCTTTCAAAGATCATATAAATTTAATGTATCATTTGTTCAACATCCTATGTTCATTGATAAATTTTATTATCATTAATAGTGTACTATTAACGATAGAAAATATTTTAGTAAATCTAGTTTCACTCCATCTGTTGCAAGCTTTTAAAATATATAAATTCATTATGGCTGACAATGTTGTAAATTTAGTACAACTAACATACAATGGTGTATATTCAAATCACATTATCTTATAAAAAAGATTTTTAAAATCATGAATTTCATCCTAAATTATCATTTTTATTTCCTCAATTTCATATTTATCACCATTTACAATTTTAATCATAGCCTTAAAATAATTTTCATCATCATTCACACATATAATCATATCAGATCATCTATAAAACATTGTTTTATCCTAGTCACTAGAGACATTCTTTTACTCCATGCGTTTACTCAGACATTTATAAAATTGATCTCTTTTATTACATATTAATTATTCTTTTCTGAATCCACTAAAAAATCTGCCTTGAATAACAACAATGTAATCATATACAAAGGATTTAATAAGGGTAATATTATGATCTTTTGTAGACATGATGAACTCTTTAAACCCATCATCATACACTTCATTCATATGATTGGAATCAATCAGTTTTGTATTCATATACATACTATTTGATTCTATAATATTCATATATAACATAAATAAATACATACAAAGAAGTAATGAGTGTAGAATCCTAAGAGGATATTATTTGTATAAACACACTTATAACCATAATTTTTTTATATATTTTTATGGAATGAGAACTTGTATGGTAGTACAATGAAGTATAATTATATCAATATAAATTATTATTATACATTTTTTTTATTACCAGAAGTCACGTATCATAAATCATTCCATTTTTTACACCTATTTTTCAAGGGAGATAATTCACTCTCTCTTACTATTATTGTTTTAAAGAAACATTAGTATTTCACCAACCTAAAAATTATTTGAGTATGTATCATAATATTTCAAAATCAAAAAATGTATAAAAAATTAATTATTTTTATCAATGACTATGTAATGTTCAAAAAAAGGTAATAACATCAATTATGCTTATAACATTTTTTATTTTTTGAAATATATCATATTGAATCAACATAATAGCAACCCCAAAGAGGTCCTTCTTAAATTCATCTGTTAAAATTCATATTTGAGATGATTGAAATTTTTCTATCTATTGTTTTGAGGATTTTATAATTATTAATTGTTTATATATTCAAAGATAAATATATTATAAGAGATATTTTCTAGAAAATAATCCTATTTGATGAAACAATTTATCTCCTTCACATTATGTGAACATTTTTTGTAATGAAACAATTTGTCTCGTTCATATTATGTGAACATTTATGGTAACATATATCATTATCTAGATCAATGTTTCAAGAAATAAAATGAAAATATAAAGAACTATTGATGATGAGACCATAAATCAAATCATGGAAGAACATAATATGTTTAGGTGTATAATAATGGGATTTAGGAAAATTCCCATGACCCAAACATGGCATACAAGTTTATTTTGGTGATGAGGATATAGGAAATAAAAAAGAGATTGCATCATTGTTAACAACCTATCCAAATTGAGTTTTTTATCATCCCAACTATTTGGGAAGCATTTTTTTATTTTGATAACATTAACTATGTATTTTTGTTCATATTACCTTTTTATATTGATTTTATCCCTATTATGAATGAAAAAAATTATTTTATATATATTTTTTATTTGAAACTATTTTGAATAGAATCACACTCAAACTTATACTTTTAATAAGTCATAATTCTATTATAGTTATAAACCTTTTAAAAAACATGATATTTGGAGATAAAATTCATTGAATTATTAAAATATGATTAGGTTCTATTTTATTAGATCAAAAAATTATTATCTTATTTCTCATCATCCAAAACCAAGGGATGTAAGATATAATAATTTTCTATATTTTAAAATATAACAGGTCGATAAAAATTAATAATAGATAATTTACCTTTAATTTATGTGTCAAATCATCAAAAATATTCGATGGAGGTGAAAATTGGATTTAGCTTCCATGAGAGCATGAATGGAATTTGTTGGGATCATCTTGATTAGGGTTTTTCTAAACTATGGGGAGGGGTTTTATTAGTACTAGTTAAAAAGAGATGATAAAAGATGCATTTATTAATTCTAAAATGGAATATGTTGATAAAGGATTGAACTGTGAGAATTTTATGTGGGCTGATAAAGCTAGTGATGTATGACCTCTTAATATAACACTAATAAATATTATTGGAAAATAAAAGAAATTAAATTAATTTATTAAAATAAATTAATTACAATAATAAATGGAATATTAAAATTTTATCTATATTGAAAAAAATAAAATATTAAAATTTAGTAAATTTCAAATATATTTAAAATCAAACAATTACCAAGATATTGATGATAAATAAACAATAGTTTTTTTATTAAATTTATTAATAAATTCTCTAATATTGTTATAAATGTATTGAATTGTAGTAAATGTATTAATATTAATATAACTGAATAAATTGTATTAATTATATAAATTAGAAAAATATCAAAATGAATAAATACAAAAATTATATATATTACCAAAATAAAATAAATAAATAAAGTATTAATGTATGAAAAATAAAAAAAATTCTTCTACAAAATGATTTTAAATAAGTTACTAATTAAAAATGAATTGATAATAAATCTATGAATATTTACATAAAATTTTTTTGAAATAAAAATATATTAATATTAACAATTTTACTTATAAACATATTAAAAATAATAAATATTAATAATTAAAAATGTGTAAAAAAATAGTAAAATGAATAAATTAAATAAATATTAAAAAATTTAATTTTAAAAATGAATAAACTACATGATTAAGAAAATTGAATAATTATTAAAAATGAATAAATATTAATAGAAAAATAAACATTAAAAATGATTGAAGTTTAATAATTAAAAATTAAAAAATTTCAGAGATATTGAAAAAACTAATTATTAATTTTAATTATATAAATTAATGAAATATCCAAAATAGATAAACATTAAAATAAATATTTAAAAAATTAATATTTAAATTCAAATATGATATATTTGTAATAAAGTGATTATTGTTAACGAATAAATAATAATTAAATTTGTATTTAAATACTAATATATTAGTATAAAAATGAATAAATATTAATTATATAAATTACACACATATTAAAATAACATAATAATAATAATAATTGAATACATTACCAAAATATTTAATAAATAAATGTCAAAAATGAATAAATATTAAAAAAAACTAAATTACAGAAAATATGAAAAATTAAGAAATATTAAAAATGAATAAATAATATTAAAAGAATAAATGTAAAAAAAATAAAATTTTAGTAATTAAAATTAAATAAATTAGTAAAAATAAAATAATAAAAAATTTAATTATATTATTAAGAAAGTATTAAAAATGATGAAATATTTATATATATATTCATATATTTTAGATTATACATTAAATTATAAGAGAATCATAAAAATTACTAATGAAAAATGAATAAATATTTATTGTATAATGATTCAAATAAAAAAACATTTAAAAAATGAATGAATTAAAATTTTAAAAATACTAACATATTAAATATATTAAATATTAAAAATTATAATGAATAAAAATAATAAGAATTGAAAAAGAAATTAAAACAACATTATATATATAGAATTGCATTAATTACAATTGAAAATCCAAAGGACTTTTCAAGTGATTGTTTGTACATATCTATATATATATACATATATTATAACGAGATATGTCAAATTGAAAAAACATATGACTTTTCTTGTTATATATTGATATATTCATATAAATATGCATATATACACATTACAAACAAACACATACACTCATACATTCGCATAGATATACACAAACATAGGAATACAAACATGTGAACATACATCTATAAACATTCATATACACTTACATACTCATACACACATATTAAAACATACACATATGAACAATTACACACACATATGTACACATACATATGTATACATACACATACGACATGAACACACACACACATATATATATATATATACATCAACACACATAAATATACATCCACACAAACACATACACATACACATATATAAATAAACGTATATAAACATGAATTTACATACATACATTTATGTACACGTAATCATAAACATAAACAACACATAAAGTCACACATACACACATGACACATATACTCATACAACACATACATATGCATGCATACACAAACATCCACCTATATTTAATTACATTCAAATACATTAAAAACATACATATATATATAATTATATTCAAATACATAAACATATACACATGCATATACCAACGTACACATACATCCACATAAATACACATACATACAAATATATTAGTGTATTTAAAATTATTTAATATGAATATAAATATATAATTTCAATTATAAACTATAATTAAATAAAAAAATGTTCAATTATATACTTATATAATGATTTAAATAAAATATTAATATACTATATTTACATATACATTTTTCAGTTAATTTATATAAATATATTATTGAATATTTTCATTGATTAAAAAGTTTTTTATACTTATATATATATATTATTAAGAAAATAAATCTAATAATAATTTTTTATTATAATATAGTTATATAAACCGTATCTAAATATTATATTTATATATATATATACTTATTGTTATATAATTCATATTTAAAATTATAAAGATATATAAAAATATATAATTAATTTTTTACGGTGCCCTTTATCAGTGCTTTTTTAATGCAATTAAAGGGGAGAATTTTATTAGGACTAATTAATTCACTGGTAAATTCAATACTTATCAGCGCTAAAAAATTCACTAACAATGTTTCAACCTTTATTATTGTTTTTTATCACTAATAAAGGTTCTATTTATCAATTGTTTTAGTTAGCATTGATAAAATACTCCCATTTCTCATTATTTTCTAGTAATGTTAAATGGATTTATTGTATAAAGTGGAATTTGTAGTCATGCATACCACAATACAAATGATCAAGAAGGGGGAATTTTTAGTAGTGCATATACCTCCACTCTTTTTATTTTTTTGTTCTAACTATCATATGTTATTAAACAAATTATTATTTAAATGAGAATTATTTATCAAAATATCATGGTGATACATTAAAGAAATAGTTTTTTTCTATTTACCATAATTGTTATCCTAACCCTGATGTTTAATAACATTTTTTCTTGAATATTTGTAAATTGTGCATAGGTATCAAATAAATAATTTTTACATTTTCATTAAAAAGTTTATTCGTCATACTTATATTGGTTGTGGGTTTTATTCCAATTTCTTATGTTTTAACATGTTGTTACACCTCATATGTTCAAAAACATTACTTTTTAAGAAAATATTATAATATATTATTTAAAATTTCATCTAATAGGCTTTATTACTCATTATAATATTTATCGTATCTAATAAATTTGGATTTTTCAATTGAAAAAAGATTCCAAATTTATTGATTACTACCTCTAAATATATTATCTATTGATGAAATAAAATAAAAAATATATGATATCCTAAAACAAATATGCTATAATATCCTTTCATATTATCATTTGGGACTCCATGTCTGAAATATTTCATAGATTTATATTCAATCATTGATTATTGGTTTTTATTTATTTTAAAAAATCCATCATTATGCCTGTTCTTGCTGATGGCACTCCAAAGGGATATTTTTCTTTTACATTTTTTTGATTTATAGAGTAATTCTTAATGAAATATTATTATTATTATTTCATAGTATTATATTAGAAGATAAATAATTTAGTTGGTATTCAATAATATGTTTATTCATTTTCATGTTTAGAGAGGTATGAAATCAAATACTCATATATATTATAGTATTGATCGTATATTTTTTACCAAAGGAATGAAATAAATATTTATCTAATGAAGGATTTAATGGAAAATTTCGCGAAGATTTCATGTTAGTTTATTAACTTCTCTAACTCATAAAAATTCACTAGTAATGGTTTATTTAGACAAAGTGGATTGTACTTCATTATGCATTAACGTATCTATGTAGGAAAATTTCATTTCATGAATTTAAGATTACCTTTTTGGATAGAAAATATTTTTCTCATCTTAGTGATATTTCATATAAAATTAAAGCAAAAATGAATTATTTTAAGAGAACATCACTAACACTGGTTGAATGGATCTCTCATGTTAAATCTATTATTATTCATAAATTACTATATGCATTAATTATATATAAATGGGCTTAATATTTTAGTTAGTGGTCTAGTTTTTTTAGGAACTTTATTTATAGTGGAAATTTATTTGAAATGAAAAATTCTACATTCCCATAAAATATTTTTTAGAAATCATAAAAAATATGGTGGTATGGGATTGAAAAACATAAAAAATCAATTAATCCTTACATAATATGTTTATATGGAAGTTTTTTCAATAATGATTAAAATTAATTTCTTATAATTTTATTTATGGGGAGATATAAAACTGATATCTTATTCTACACATGCTTCTCATTGAGGACAAGAATTGATATTTTTTTCTAATACCATGAACCACTCTATATGGATTTTTTATAAAAATTATAAATTTTCATTTTGAAATAAAAACATGTTAGTAACATCACTAGTTACTATATACAAGCTTAAATTTCTAATTTTAATGTTAAAATTAGGAAAAAAATTATATCTCACCAAGATGGTCCACTTACTCATAATAGAGAGATGATTTGTGATTATAATTTACCCCAAATGAGTATATTATGATTTGGGAAAAAATAAAATATGGTATCATTAATTAAAAACTATTATAATAGTTAAACGTTGGTAGGCCCACAAATACATTTTAATAGAATTGAATATATATTAATCTAGGTATGTATCCTTTAAAAAATGATCTCCTTTAGATAATTTCATAAACAAATATACCAATGTAAACTTTACATAATGAAAATTAGTCTTTAACATTGATCTATATATATCTTATATAAATAATTTGTTGATAACTCAAAACACTTATTCTCTATTTTTATTATACAAGAGCATTTTGGTATTTTATCATCTATATATTTGAAATCATGTTACTAGAATTTGACACTGTATAGGTACTTCTTTCTTACTGTCATAATATGGATCTTTATATATATTTGAAGAACCAATTAAAAGTGGAAATTTTTAATATTTTCACTTCCTTTAGTGGATCATTGATATATACATGTTTAATAATCATAGAATTTTCATCAAAAAGGTAATCAAAGAAATTTTTATACTATTGAAATTGATTATTATATATTGAATATTTTGGATAATAATACAATTCAAGATATGACTATTAGAGAAAAAATCAATATTATAGGAAGCATTAAAAAATATCTTGGCCATATATCTATTTTTTTAGAAAATATTTATTGTATGATTGATTATAATTAATATATATAACAAAAATGGGATTATCTATAACATTTTTATATAAAGGCATCTACAATAAAATCAAATTAGATTAGTAGGGGTGTTTCTGTTATATTTTTGGGATAAAAATAGCATTCAAGAAATATATGGAGTCTTTCATCTAGGAAAGTGAAATATTAATATTCTATGATTGGTGAAAGTAATATCTTAAAGTGATAATAGTTTTTATTTTTCTTTAAGTCAATATCAAAGACACATCACAATTTTTGAGATTAATAACAGTTGAAAGAATTTATTGATTATTACATGAAAATTAATTTTTTGGTCTCTTATATCTGTAGATAATGTGAAAAGTTTTCAGATGATTTATAAAATTTTGGTTTGAGTTCATGGTGTATTGCATGGTTGAAAAAGATTATTACTCAAATTAATGAGTTTGTGTGTTGATAAAAATAGAAAACTAAATCTTTTCATTATTGATATATTTTTTCCACAAATTTGAGTTTATTCTCTATGGTATGAATTTCCAATAATAATAATAATTGATCTTGTTTTTTATTGTTATTGTTGTTATTATTAAATTTTTGAAGTGTTTATAAATATTTTTAATTTTTTTAATCCATGTAATCATGCATATAGGAATAGAAGAGATTTAAAATGAAAGTGATATATGTTATACTGGATCCAACCACATCTTGGTCAATGACACACAATTCTAACTCACAATGCCAAACCCCCTTAATTGAAATGATATAGGACTATATACACCTCACATTTTCAATAGTACATAATCCCAAAACATAATGTGCATCAATCAATACCCACAACACCCCAATCACCAACTGTTTCACTCCACCCATGTGTCACTTCAGACACATCCTCCAAATTCTTGTGAAGTAACGCAACCCCATGCACTAACTCTTTCCAAATAACTTGGGCCAAAGTGCCCCACCATTATTGTTCCAATTCCTCAGCACACTATAAAGAAACAAGAACAAAACATATTCTTTTACATAACCATATTATCCATTCCTATATCTCACAACCCACAAAATAATCTCACTAGTACCCCATTCCTCTAAGAAAACTCCCTCCTTCAAATGATAATTATTTTTCTATACTACCAACATTGAAACCTCCAAATACATTCACCTTTGTCTGAAATATGTCCCATATACTAAATCAAATATCCATTCCACCAAAACAAATCTATATTAAGCATCCTATAGTAATGACATATATGCATGCTGGTGTGTTTGGTTATATTTTTGGGTAGTAGTTTATTCTCATGCCGTATCATTTTGGTGTTCATATGTGGTTCATATTGTAGAATTGGTCAAATGAAGTATGTTTTTATTGAAAATATTTGTGTTGTTTTGACCTATAACATTTTTTATTATAAATTAATCATTTTCATCATTTTGGACTATTTAAACTACTTATCCTAGTGCATCTCATTGGTGTATCATGTTCGATCCCATCTTAGTACTTCCCTGAATTTGTGTGTTTCCTAATTTTATTTTAAATTTATACCCTTGCCTCTAAATCAATGTAAATATAAAAAGAAGTGCATGGTAGTCTATATTCCATACTAATTTATTTTTTAACTAGATATAAAAAAAATAAGATATTATATTTCATTACATTTTATTAACAATTTTTTATTGTATTATTAATATGTGAGTAAAATTTAATTAATTTATTTTTTATTATTATATTTTATATTTGGGTTTAAATTTTATTTAAAAGTTAAATATAAATATATATAATTTAATCAAAATTTTCTTCAATGAGATCAATTAAGTGATCTTATCCATCCAATCAGGACACAAATATGTGACTTAACATTGGGAAAAATATGTCCTTACATTTTGAAACATTAGTTCAATAATAAATTTAATATACTAATTTATATCCTCAGATAATAATACCACAAATATATTAGATGCTAAAATAATATTTAAAACAAAATTGTAGCATTTGGAATTTTTAATAATAGAGAAAACCAATTATTTAATCTTATGGAAAACTTTGTGGATTACATAGCCATGTTTGTACATTTTTGTTATTGTAAACACATATTTTTACATTTATAAATTATTTAATTATACTCCATTTTTAGTTACTTAGGTTAATTTATTTTTTTTATTTTTTAATTAACAATAAAAACAACTTGATTTGATTAGTGGACAATTACTAAACAATATTTAATCTAGTGATCTGGAATAGCCTTCCCTATGGCTCAAAAAGTTATTTCACTAATCTATCATTAAATCAATCAATCAATTTCCATATTTTGTGTGATGTTACTTCATGTAAAATATTTCTTATGTAGTTAGTGAAATTCCAAGGGTTTACAAAAGACAATAGTGGAGGGATAATTTTATAGATGATGGAGAAGGTGGTTCATGGGTTTTTCTATTGAGTTTCCAAGTGAATCTATTAGGTTCATTTATGAAGGATTGGTAATTAGATGATTCAAATTTCTCGATCTATTACATGATTAAAATTTTAAGATTTTGAAAAAATAACTGAAATAATAATAATAATAATAATAATAAAAACAAAAACATTGTGATGGAACCATTGTATTTAGGTCTTCTCCTTGAGTATCTAGGGTTACTCCATCCTTCTGTGTCATCCTTCACTATTATATCTCCATTCTATCATTTTTTAGATCATGGGGGAGTCTTTCATTTCATTAAAATTATCTTGAGGTGTATCCTTGTATTAAGATTAATTTTGTATGCATTAATTTATTTTTTCATATGTATATTTTTTATGTTTTTTCTAATAGTTTACCATTTCTTGTTTTTACAAAGTTGTTATTATTTGTGAGAATGGTTTTTTATATAGTTAAGGGCCTGGATGATTTCATCCTGCTTCTATACTATATGGAATATATTTCTCAACCTAAGCTTGTATGGGGTCATTATAATTCAAGTGTAATTGAAATTACTCTAATAGCCTTTGATTTTGTAAATTTGATTAGATAAATTCCATCTCTAAAGGTGTAGGATCTCTTTAAAACATTCAAGAATGCCATATTTGTTCATTTTCAATTTGGTATTCACTAGTTATTAGAGAGATGGCCTGAGTTTTCTTTGGTTTAGATTAAGGGTGTTTGATGTGGTGTGGTTTTTTTTATTCAGAAAGGGGAAACCTTGAATAAAACATAATGTTGGTATGATTTTCTCCTTTGTATTATTACATTTTTTTCACCTCTATAATTCTTGTTATTTTATGGATTCCCATATTTTATCTCATATTAATATTTTCCCTCCCAGTGTTGGTTTTTAATTCTATAGGACCTCCTTTTTTATTACCTAGGTTATATCTTTATTTGATTTTATTATCATCTAATAATGATATTTTTTTCAATTTTTCAGGGGTTTTTAATCTATTTGTGGTGGTGTTGGTATAATTTTGGTATTCTATAATGTTTTTTATAATAATTGATTATGTAATTGAGTGTGAGGTAAATTAATTGATTATAAAAAATAGATAAAGAAGATTGTAGGGAGGAACCATCCATTATCTCGACTTGAATAAAGATTACAAAATCTACCTCTCTACACCACTCTCTCACACAAACACACATGGAGATCTTCTTACTCTCTCTGATGCAAGGGATCTCTCTTGGTACTAATTATTGATATGGAAGTATATCAATGAAAACCTTAGATAATAATGGTATGAGGAGTGGAAATTTGTAATTCCTATCATTATTCATATTAAATAATGGGAAGGAGAGCCTCCCACCATCGAAAATTCAAGATATGAGAGAGGAATTATATTAAATAAGAACTAGGAAAGCTCTATATGTGCATGCGATAAACAGAGGTGTAGAGATAGAGGATTTGTAGTCAACATTAATTTTGAAATAAAGACTATTTTATCCCCCCTCCCCATTATTATTATTCTACTATTTTATAATCACGATTCTTATATCAGTTCCATTGGAAGAAAAATAGGAGTGATAATAGGAGATTTTATTATAAATTGAATGTATAACTTACTCAGAATCGTGTTTTGAAGGATGTTTTTACAATATCATATGGATATCCGGAAAATGAAGTAAAAAACGTCAATAATGGATCTAAAATAATCACATAATAAAAAATATATGATTAGTGAATGTTTGGTGATATAGTACCCACTTTCTAGAGAAAAAGGTATTGATATAGTGTTGGAAATATTCCAGTGATAATCCCAGGTGCTACTTTAGTATGACATGTAATTTCCACATGCTTTTTCAACCATAGATATTGAAACTAAATTCATCAAATATTTATAAATCAGTGTATGATTTATATAATCTAAGAATTGATTCCATAATTTTCAAAGGTTCAAACACAACGGTATACTACATTTTTCAAGATTCTGGTATAATTTCCATAGAATCTCAATTAAATGGATGGACCATACCTAGGAGGGATAATCATGTTGACTTCCTCAAACCATTCCATTTTGAAGACTTGAATGGTATATATCATTGATGTTATGTATCTCTTTAAAATCATTCAAATCATGTGTGTCAACCTCGATGCCACAAGGAAGAAAAATAGAATAAACTAAACAAGAAAATGATCAGTCAAATCTTCCAATGGATCGATCACAACATCGACCACAGTGTTTCCAAATAGATTGGAATGTATAAACTCGAGATGAAATTGAGGGTTATATACTAGTCAATGAATACTAAATAAGATCCTCCAGATAATGTCATTAATGAATATTTCACTATAGAGTCAAATTTGTATAGCCAGGCACACCAATGAGTTAAAGATCCCTGTAAATTAAATAAAAGTTATACATAAGATTCACACTTATAAATATTAGGAAAACCATTTAGTTTAAAAATATACTAATATTTGGGATAGACTAGTGGTCTCCCGTAGAAACTTAGGGCCTGGAGAAAAATGTACCATGGAAATGGTATAGGATATAACTTTCAAGAAATAGTACTAGGGGAAATATGTGAGTTAAAACCAGAAGAGAATTTCATTCTAGGTAAGATGGGGATACAACAAGGAGGCGGTTGATGATAAGGAAGTAGAGGTTAAATAATAATGGGTAAGGTAAACATATGAAAGGAGTCCAACATAAAAATATCACCATTGTGAAATAGAGGAACACATAAAGTAGAACCATTGAATGGTACTATAAGAGAAGGTCTAATATAATAACTCGCAAATAATAAATGGTGATTCCCCTATGTAAATCACTAGATAAGTTATATTATCCTCCAAATATAATTAAGATATAAGATTTACACGGTATCTCCAAGACACATAATGGTTGTTTGATACTGTATCATCATATCAAATCACTCAAAATCATGAGAACTTCTTGACCTATCATTCATGTGACTTTTTTGTGGTCCATAAATGGAATACCGGTTTATTGAATATTGTTTGAATGGTTGATATGAATTTCAGGACAAATTTTCGATAAAAAGAATCCTAAAGGATGTTTGATATATAAAAAATCTTGCATTATACATATTATCGGGAATGTCATTTGACATACACTATTATGATAACATCATTATTAATCAATGTCTAAAGGAAATAAATGTATCCACCACATTTGTCTGATGATTCATATATGGTATATTGCATAAAAATCATGTGAGGATTACAAAGGAAAAATCAACACTATGGATGAAATGCATCATCTAATCAATGGAATATGAGACTCATTCCCATGAGTGAAATGGGGTTATCCAGCTTCATGAAGAATAAGTACATCAATGTCGACACAGATTTGTCACATGATCATTGAAACTACTACTTATATGAGAAGAAACATAGAGTATCTTTTAACAATTCTTCATTAAGGATATCATAGTTTATCGATCAATTTCACACTAATTTGTGTGGTCTCATAGAGGTCTATTCATTGAGAGGTAAAAAATATTTTCTAACCTTATTGATGATTCATCTCTAAAGGTTTGTATATTATTCATATGGATGAAAGAGCAAGTGTTGTAATACTTCAACATGTTCCATTACATTGTGGAGTAGGAAACTAGAAGAAACATAATGTTTCTTCATTCAAAAAAACATTTATGAGTACACATATATAATTTCATACTTGTTTTAGGAGTTAAGGAATATGAAATTAGTGGATAGTCCCACACACCCCAAAACATAACATAGTTTTATAAAGGATCCACATGGCCATCATAGAGAATGATAAGATCCTTGTAAATTATGTTAGGTTTTCTAAGCCAATATAAGGATAAGTTTTTTTAGGTTTCACACTATATAACCAATATATCACCATCAGTACCACCAATTTTTGTGATATTACAAAAGAGATGTCTTGGTAGATATCCCATATATTATCATTTAAGAATATTTTGATGTTTTCCATTTTTACACGTATCCAATTATCACAAGAAGAAGATATATGGGAAACGCAATACATTTATCATCATCAACTATAGAGATGAGGAGTATAGATATGTTATTTTGGGCCTAAAGTATAATAAGGTGATTAGTAGTAAATATTTCATGTTCTATAAGAACAAATTGATTTAGGAAATTTAAAATTTTATAATTTCCCGTAGATAATATTTCAAAGAATAAATTTCTTGTACAATAACCATTAATTATAAATAGAATTATGTGGATTAAGACTCATCAACAGTTATCCAGAGGGTAGTAGAGAAGGATACTGATTAGGGGGGATCAAACCTCTCCAACAAATATTCCAAAACATTCACATGATCTGAGTGACTTGTACCTCTATAATCTAAAATTTCATAGGTTCGAAGATCATGCTGAGGAAGGTCAGAAGGATATTAAGAAACATATTGATATTCATTATTATATGATAAATGAGGTGATGGATTAATATCTAATTATACTTGTAAAGATCCACAATAATAAGAAATATATGGATATATTGACTAATTTTATACATTGGGAGAAGTCATGGTTTTTTAGATATATGTGTAAACTACATCTCTATGGGTAGAATTGATGGAATATTTTCTTCATATATCATGATATATGGTCGGTTCACTAACCACACTGTCCCAAGACTTCTAATATGAAAACATAACACTCTACAGGTCCATAACTTATTTCATTTGATGCTATTCAAATATTGGTGTGTGTTGTAGGTGGCTGGATTCCATGTTTGGAACAACTCCCACCAAAACCCAACAATACCCACCTATCTACCCATGTAATCTAAAAAAATATGGGATACATATATTGAATTTGTATCATATATGATGGAAGTCATGTTTTGGTGAGTTTTTTTGCAATACACACTAACCAAGGAAGCTATAAAAAATATACTTCAAGGATAATCAGTGCTCCATTGGCTGGTCTTTTTGTGTAGGGTATTTTGGATTTGAAATCAGTTATAAATGTGGTTATTTAAATTTCTTCTGGTGGTTTTTAATTGAATTAGTTTCTCAACAGTATTCCATTTGATCTTGGTTATTGAAATGGTGTTTCATTTATAAAACTTCTTAATTAGATATGTTTCCCTTGCATCAAACAGTATCATTCAGTTGTGGTCTCAATGTGTACTTTGGTGAAAACGGGTGTGATATTGTACATTGTATCAATTGGGAATGATAAGTCCAAAGAAATGATAGGCATGAGATGATATTAATGGCAGTGTCTAGAAATCTAGGGATGATGGAATGAGGCACCTCTAAGCTTGAATTAAAGGTTCCCATCATGAACTGGTCAGTATTTCCAAGGAATCCAGAATGATTTGGAATCTAACCTCTATTAGATATTATTTGATGTAGGTTTTCACATCTTTTTTTGTGGTTGTTTGTGTATTGTTTTGGTGTACTGTGTGTGGGATATAAAACCTTATTAGATTTCCCCATAACACCTTAAAGTTGAATTTTATTAAAAATTATTAGTGTTTGAGATAGTGAGAGAGAAAAACAACAACACGATAAAATGGTAATATAAAATTTATTATAATTAAAATGATTATATTAATTTTTATTATAATAGAAATATTAATTTTTATAATTTTATAACATATATCTACAAAGTTCAAAATAATAATAATAATAATACAAAATATAAGTTAAATTTTGTATTATTATAAACAAATAATTAGATATAAATATATATATATAATTAGATTATAAATAGAAAATGAATATTATTAAATATAATTAAATATTGTTAAATGTAATTATACTAATACAAAAAATTATACATATAAATAATAATATTATAATATTATTTTTATTAATAAAATTAATACTATAAATTGTTTAATAAATTCATAAAAAACATCTATATTTAACATTATATAAAAATTATTGATCATGATAATACCTTAAATTAATTAAAAAATGTAATATTAATGTAAAATTGATGAATAATTTTAAATGATATAAAATACTACCAAATATATAAAAAACTAAAAACCAAAAAATATATATTGAACTCATTAAAAACAATCACACAAAAAATACAATAATGTTAAAAAATACAATGCATAAAATCAGAAAAACCTATTTGATTTGTAAATAAACCTTTAAAAACGTTTTTTTCAGGATATGCCACAGGTTTAGGTGGACTATGTGGCCAAAACCATATATTTCATCAACTATTGAGAGTTTGTAGGGGTTTTAACCCTACACCAATGTCCATGAAATGGTTGTGTGACCAATCAATTCAGTGGGTTCATCAAATTGTTATTACAGGTGTTATATATATATATATATATATTTGTGTGTGTGTGTGTGAGTATGTTAAAAAATTAAAATATATTTTGAAAATTTTCATTATTTTAATAATTATAATTAAATTATCACACAATCATTATTTATATATTATCATACTCAATATATATATTCACTTCATATTAAAATATATTTTTATATAATTATTTTCAAAAAATATGGTTATATATAATAATATATAAAAATATCAATATTTTCATTTAAATATAATTTATAAATGAAGATAAAAAATTTTACATTTTATTTTTTAAAATATAAAATCTAGCTTAAAACCTAAATTATTTTCTTTTAATAATGTAATCTCTTTTTATGAATTTACAATAATACATTAAATTCATCCATCAAATATATAATAGGTTCTACACTTATATTTTGTCAAATATTTTTTAAAATAAATTTAATATTTCCTATATTTGGCATTCACACAACATTGAGTTTTCTTTTCATTAAACAAAACATAATGTTTTAATGAAATGAATCATTCAATTAAATTTTTTTTATTATTATTATTATAGTTATCACCTTACCGTTAGAATGGTTGGTATGAATAGGATTGAATAAATTATAAAAAATATAAGATTTACACATGTACGTAATATTAATTATTTGGTGAACAATTAATTAAAATTGAAAAAAATAATTTAAAAACATATGTAAACCTTTTTCTTCTCAAATATTTCAAGTTTGACACTCACATAACTTATAAAAGGCCACCCCATATCCTCTTCCCATAATAGTTTCAAAATGATTTGGTTCAGCTAATTCAAGCCTAAATGTATTTTTTACTTACCACATCTCATATTATAAGCCTTTATTAACTAATAAATCCATCCTAGGATGGTTTTTGGTATAAACCAAAAAATAATTTTCCCAAAGAAGAGGTATTGCCCCTCACTGAGCGTTTTATTTTATTTTTTCCACCACCTTATTAAATTATTTTAAAAACATGCTGATATAATAACCTCATTGTCATCAACATATTTATATTTTTTATATTATGGGTATGACCTATAACCATATCATCTTCCCTAAAATCGGAAATGAAACTATCATTTGTTTGTATGGCGGACTACTATCACGCAAAATGTTGTTATTTTCTTTCCATCACCACCTATCTCAGATAGATATAATGATTTATTTAATTTTTATATATGATATCTATGATATTATTTTATCTATATAATTATAATACAAGAGCTACATTTTTACCTCACAACCAGTTGGTAAACAATAATGGTTTTCATGTGTTTGGAGGACTACCATCTTGAGAACCGATGTGTGGAATTTTCTTAATTCTATTTTAATTTAATAGTAAAAAGGATATATTAAGTGAATAAATATGAAATTTATTCTATAAATATAATTATTTGGAAATTATATCACATATACCTTTCTATTTTCTATTTTGTGGTAGATATGATAATGTCATTCGTCTATATGGTGGACTATCGCCCCACCGAGCAATGTGATTCATTTTAAACTGATGCTTTTAATGGGAGGTGAATATGGTAAATTTAATGAATATATATGATATATTACACATAAAAAATATTATATTATTTTAGTATATTATTTACCATTCCAACATTTTATCTATCTATAAAGTGGTAACAATGTTCATGTGTAAGTATGACCAACCATCCCATTGAGGGGTGTATTTAATTTTTTATCTATTGATTTAATGGGTTAATATAAATACACATAAACTAAATATATATGACGTTTATTTCATGATTGAAATTTTGTATAAATTGGTATAAAGTTCAAAGTAAGAGTACAAAAAATAAAAAATTAAAACATACACAAAAAACAAATTAGTTATGACCTGAAACATCGTTTTAACATAGAATTATTAATAAAAGGGTAATAAAAGGTCATAAGTAAGTCATATATGGTATGATATAAATAACTATGTTTCTGAAATTTATTTATAATAAACATATATTTACTATAAATTATTTCTTATTGTGTACTGTGTTATCTGTGACTTAAGGTAGGGGATTTCCATCTCACTATTTACTTTTGCGAGACGCATGCCATATTAACCACCTATTTCATTTATATGTTGTATATATTCCCCCATGAATGTAAATTATGATGATTTTATAGGATATTATGGGTATTTAAATATCCATTTGAGGATATCTCTTTCATGGGGCCTATTATTCAATGTTACCAATGTGGTAAGCATGTCATGATACAGTCTCATCGTCTATCAAGATTGGTTATGTGTATGATTCCAATATTGACATATTATGATATTTATCTCATTAAACATATTACTTTTATTATCCTCTATTTATGTATTGAGAATACATTTCTTCCTTTTATTTTCCTCTACTTATGTTTTCAAGAGTTGAAAAGAATTATTTTAAGAAAAAACAATTTCATTTCTCTATTTGATTGAAAACGATTTTTCTTATATATCTATGTTTTCAAAAAAAAATGTTTTAAAAAATGTTTTAACATTCCCAGAATCATTAATTAAATACATTTTACAAATTTTTATTTGGTTAAAATTTGTTTAACTGTGAATTGTTATTTAATTTTCAAATCATTTAACATATATGATTCCATACTTTTATGTTACAATATATTTACTAGTTATAGGATATAATGATAATATTTTTATTATTTATTTGAATGGTTTAAAATTTTTATGGAATGATGGTTATGAAACCCATATCTTTGAATGGGATTTTAAATAATGAAATAATTTTTGAACAAGGACCATTTTCACGGGATAAAATGTGTTGAATGTTTTATGATCTTTTGGTACATAGATGTATGGATTATGTGACAATTGGAACCTATATTTCCATCCATTAATTGGGAAAATATTGAAAAATCTTGACTAAATATGATATTTGTGAAATTTATTACATATTCACTATATTATGCATGAACCAAATGACATGTTCATAATGTTATGAATTAACCACATTACATGTCCATGGTTTTATGGATGGATCAAGATTTAATATCCATGAGGTTTTGAATAGACATGGTTTAATGTATATAATTTTATGTGAGGAAATAATTTCATGTCCATAACTTAATTAATTAACTTGTTTTCATTTAAATATATTCAGAATATTATTAGTTTATGTTCATCCCACAAATCTATGTTTTATTCTAACTTTATGTTCTCATCTCTCTTGTTCTTTAATTCAATTTTGATTCATTTATTATAAAATTCAAATACCTATTCCATGAAAAAATACTTTGACCTTTCACGTATATAGTATGGTTTTCATATGTTATACTCATTCTTTCATACCCTTATTCTCATGTTATGTTAACATATTTCCCATGTTTACCCTTAATGAGAATTTGAACTCACTCTTTCTTATTTTTCATTTCCCAAGTAGTAAAGAATGGTTTAATAACTTTGAAAAGTCCACTTTATTTGGACTTTATCATTACATAGTGAATGAAAACAGGACTTTCTATACTCTTGGTTAGACAATCTTGTCAGATAGGTTTTGGAGATTCACAAACTTATTATGTACCATCATGAAGGATTTGAATAATTACCTAAATGAACTTGGTAAATCCAAAATAATCGTAGATTTAAAATAATGTGTCATCATTTTGACATCCTATAAATGATTTTTCATGATTGTGTGATTTTCCTCCAAGAGTAGTGTTTCTAGTACTATGATTACTGGTTTTATTCAATAGATAGAACCTAAAGTACCCATATAAATATTGAATGAAATAAAAATAATAAATGAATTTACCATTAAAAACCCAACTATTGTTGGAGATATAATGAAATACTTTTTTTATGATCTCAAAACCTTATCAAGAAATGAATCATATTTAACTTCAAAAAAATAAAATCAGGTAAAAGTGTTCTATTTAGTCATTCATAAGGCAATGTAAACCTTCTTTTGGTTTTTCTACTAATCCACAAGTTGTTTTGAAATGGATTAGTAACATTGAAAAGATATTTTCCATTCTCTAGTGTTTAGATAATGGAAAAGTAATTTTTTTTCTATTATATATGATGTGAAGAAGATCAATGATGAAACATTAATAGGAATAAAGGTCATTAAGATGTAATTGACTCCATAAAATGTGATAAGTTTAAGAGGATATTTTTCATTAATTACTTCCCTATTATAATATTAAAAATAGTGTAGAAGGAATTTATTGAGATCAAAAAGATTGATGATAAATCTATTGGTACCTAAAAAGATAATTTTACCAGACTTTCATTGTAATCTTCTTGTAAAACCATCAATAAAAAAACTAAAAAATTATTTATTATTTAGTGTCTCAAGACCATTTATTTTAATGTATTTGACTATAAGGGACATTATTATCTTTGAAGAATTCATTGTATTTGAATTGAATGTAGAAATTTAAGTATAGATTTTGACTATTCCCAAGGCTTTGATTTGAAAAAGAAGATTGTGTATCCTGATAAATCAGATAAATCATAAAGTGGAAGGAATGTTTAGAAACCTATATTCTATAAATTTGTGGAGAAGAACTTAGGTTAATTCTTAAAGGAACAATAAGGTGATAGAAGTGTCAGAATTTTGACCATTGAGAAAAATAATATATATGTGAGGTAAAGAGGCCATTCAGTTAAATAAATAGAGAGAGATCTCAATAGAATTCAACAACCACATTCCAGTGTTTCAAATGAAAATATATTGTTCATTATTTATATAAATTCCCCAATTTAATGGATAATTTGGATGAAAAGTGACAATAACCTCTAAAGATGATGTAAAAAAGAGGAATATTTTGCAATCACAATAGATGATGTGAATCATGATAATTAAGTTACACTTATCCCACCCTTCTTAGTTGAGAATTTCATGTTTTATTGTGTGTTATTGAGACCTATAAAGATATTATTGTTCATAGTGAAATTTCATGTGATTATCACCCCCTACATCACGGAATAATGAAATCACATTTGATATTTTATTGATATAATGATAAACCCATGATTCCAATGAATATTTATTTGTATAATATAAGTTCTTTTAGAAAGAATAAAGGTGAATTTTATTTTATAAGTGTATATGTATCCTTTTAATATTAAAATAATAGTTATGAATACCATCATGGGTTTATAAGTTTAAGGTTTTTCATAATTTCAAAGTCATTGATACACATTTTGGGTTTGTATTATCTTTGATGTTGAGGTAATTATTGGTTTTAGTAGATCACATTATAATTTCTTCACACATTATTTATATTACATAATATTTCTATTGATATCCACTTACTATAATTTATAATAATAAAGATTTAAGGACTCAATTAATACCATATTCAGTTTTATCTGATCTTGTTTTGAATTTTACCTCAAATTTTTTGAAACTTCTTTAGTATGATCTTGATACTGAGTTGACTTTTAATATCACAAATCATCCTCTGATAGATCTTTACTCTGAGACAATAATTATAACCTAATTGGATATTCTATTATCATGTTATATATATCTCAAATGTGTTTAGTATCAACACCTTCCTCTAGTTGATTTTTCATACAGAAATAGCGTTCACTCAAGAATATAGATTGATCCCTATGAAACACTTTATGAAAACAAGAATATAACTCTAATTTATATGAATGAAGTAGAAGAAATCATTGTATTTTGACTTGACCTAGCTAATGAAATGGTGAATAAGGTTATAATAATTCATAATCATGTAGTTGAAGAACGAAAAATGATAACAATGTTACATTGATAATCATCGAATCTATATAGAATTTTATGTTTGTGAGTAGGTGTATCTAATAATTTATTCATGGGTGAAACATGGGAAAACTAGTCCCTAAGTATATTATCTCCACTAAAATTCATGATAATATCTGGATCGCAGATTATAACATAGTGATTCCACTGAACCTCTCTCGGTTTACAATGAGTTCCATGAATCTCTCCAAAATAAGTACAGACTTGATCCATCACTTGTACTAAACTTAGAGGTTGTACCACTAGAGAAAGATCATTCTTATAAAGAATAAATGCTAAACATAATGTATAAAAGAATGTTCTACCAAAAAAGGCCACACACCTAGTAAATGTTTTGTGGTTAAACAACCATCTTTAAGACATTATGTTGGAACCTAAGTTTGTAATGAGGAAGTTGTATCCTTAGTTGTTGGTACTAAAGAGATGAATTTTCAGTGATAAATTCATTTTAAGGAGGTAAAATTCAATACCCCGTGATTTCATAAAATATTTTTTCAAGTAAATTTAATATTTTCAATATTTTGGGTTGAATGGAATATCAACTTTTATAATGAATTACACGCAACACTGAGTTTTAATGAAACAAAAAATATTATTAAGATATTATTTTTTAATATGATAGCTATCACATAACCATTGGAATATTCCATATGAATAGTATTATGTATTTCATGAAAATATATGTTTTAAACTTTCATATAGAATGATTTATTTGGTGACATATTAATTAGATATTAAAATAAAATCCATTTGAAAATAGAAGAATTCTATTTATTAAGAACTATTTTTATCTACATAAACATGTTTTACCTGAATAAATTAAAAAAAATAATTTTTTATAACCTATTATAATTAAATTTATATATTATACATTATATTAATTTTTTTACATTCATATTACTTGTTTTCTAAACAATAGATAAGAATAAATCCCATTTTATGCTTAATGCTGTATTTTTATAAAAAAAAGTTTTATCGTCATTTGAAAATTTATTTGAAAATTAAC
Organism: Viscum album; assembly: GCA_963277665.1. NCBI lineage: Eukaryota > Viridiplantae > Streptophyta > Magnoliopsida > Santalales > Viscaceae > Viscum > Viscum album. Next base: position 1,437,574,163 of record OY728133.1, on the reverse strand, counting down.
ATTTCTAATTTTTTAAAATTTATTTAAAAACATAAAATTAATTTATTAGTATAAATTTCAAAGTTATTGTGTAGTGAATTTTCTGAAAAGATAATTTTTTCAAGGAATAAAACAATATGGGTTTTTATTACGAATTTTCATTTATATTAATGTATTTGAAAACATTTAAAAAAATTATAATTTTTTAAAAGTAAAATTTCGTAATATTATATATATATTAATAAATTTATGATATTTAAATATATTTAATATTTAATTTTATTGTAAAAAAGTTTTAATATTTTTAAACTCTTCTTTTTTGGAAAACTGCATTTTTTCTCACATCTATGGGATTAATTTTAAATTAAAATTTTCATCTTTTATGAGTGGAATTTGGAAAAATGGATTCCATATTTGGGATTGGAGTAATTGATATTATCTAATATAGTCAAAAAATTCTACCTTTATGAAAATTTAATGCATTAAGAATATTTTATTGTGGTTAATGTGAAAATGTGTTTATCAACGGTTCAACTAAAATGATAATGCGTAAAATAACATAGAAACATGTCAAAAAAACATTTTATGAATCTATTTTTACCTTATCATCTATATGGTTATATAATGGATAATTTGGAGCTTATTGGAAACTGAAAATCCTGAGTACACCTTTTTCGTTTCAAAAATTACAATTGGATCACTCACCTCGATTATAAAAGATGACCCAGTCTCCTCTCCTATTACCACATTCAAAACCAATTTTTTCCAATAACTACCCCAATTTCTTAAATAATTTTTCCCCAAATCCTATAATCCATATTTTTTTTATAAATACATCCTAGGAAATCATTTTGTGAAAACCAAAATAAGTTGTTCGAAGAAGTCATAACATCCCCAATCATGCATTTTATTTTATTTATTCCCCCACATTATTAATTTCATATTAAAACAAGTTTATATAATAACATTATTATATAAAATATACTGATATTGTTTTTATTTCAATACCTACAACCATGTCCCCCTCCCTCAAATGGTAAATTAACTCGTCATTCGGGTGTATGGTAGACTACTTCCTTACGAACTAATGTTATTCATTTTCAATTACCACTAATAATCATTGGATATAAAAATTTAATTAATGTTTATATATTATATTTAAAATATTATTTTTCCTATATAATTATAATATCACTTTTACCTCTATAAAATCCAACACAACGAAAGTAGTGACGTCGCTCGTGTGTAACTCAGACTACCCCCTCACAAACTGGTGAGATATATTTTTTATTTCTATGTTATTTGGATTGTAATAAGGTATATTAAATAAATAAATATAATATTTTTTACATGATTATACTTTGTAAATTATTATATCACTTGTAGCGTCTTAATTTTCAATATGTGTGGGCGATATTATAATGTCATTTGTGTTTATGGTGGACTATCGCTACGCGTAGTGATGTGATTTTCTTTTCACAGACTCTTTTCATTAATGGTAATTAGGGTAAATTTAATGATTACATGTGATATATATTACATAAAAATTATTTTATAATAGTAATATTTTATTTACCTTTATTTCATATCATCCTTCAATAAAATGGAAACAACATTCATGTGTACGTATGACCAACCATCTCCATGAAAATTGTAATTTTATTTTCTATTTATAAATTTAATGGATTAATATAAATGTATATATATAATGAATTTATGTGATATTTATATTATAGTAAACACTATAGAGATTTGGTAACCATGATAGATATAGTATTACCAAAAAAATGAAAACCTATAAGAAAAACAAAGTAGTTACTACCAAAAATGTGATTTTAACAAGGAATTGTTAACAAATTGTAATAAATTTGAAGAAGTAAATGATATATGATATAATATATATAATTATTTTTCTTTAATATATTTATATTAAAATTGTATTTATTATTTGTAATAACTCCATTCTTTCTTGAAGTAGAGAACCTTCACTCCCATCAATATTTAGTTTAAATTTTTAAATATGGCCGAATATGAAAGAAAATTAAGGCCATTGAGGTATCAGGGGTGTCAATAGACGGTTATAGATCATAATACAACTCATGTGGTTTAAAGACCTAGATCACGGTTAGTAAAAACTTTGTGAGGCAGACTGCATGGTCTAGCTAACCATGTAAGACATGGACAGAGAGTAGGAGGAGCTCGCACAGTTTGACAAACAATGCGACTTGGGGTGCATGGTCATATGAAAATATATTTAATTTTTATAGTGAATTTTTTCAGAGATTGTTCATGATTAGTTAAACTGTTCCTAAAAATCTTGTGGGGTTCCAGTCCCAACTACAATATAAGCACGGTTGGTGCAATGTTTTTCCAACCACGTGTCCAAACTGTGAGACCATATTTTGTAGTGAATTTATAAAAAAGATCCTAATTAATTATTTAAATTGAAACCAAATTTTTACTTTTTCTCTCACACACAAAAAATAAACACTTTGACATCCCTCTTTTTGAACAAATGTAGGAATTTACACTATGTATCCTTCTGATCTCGGATTCCAGCGTCAAATGCCTCATTGGATCCACTTCGATGAGTACTCAATTAATTTTGTTTTATTCTTCATTTCTATTTGTATTTACTACACTATTTATGTGTGATATAATTTCCCTATTATTAAGTCTTATTTCAACTATCTTATCTTATCATGATCTGGGTCAAATCAATTGATGATATTAGATGATCTATCCACTAAAAAAATGTGGTATATGGTCTTGTGCTTTTCCTTTAATATTAAAGATTTTATATATATTATTGTGTTGCATGCCTAGTATTTAGAGCATCGTACTTTAAATGATGTTTAATCCTTGAATTTAATTGACACGTACATCCTATATAATTGATGAGACCATTGATAGTTGATTAAAGGATATATGACATGAATTAAAAACAGGCCTTGGGTGTGTTGATTTCTTAAATAGACCACCATGGGTGGAATATGATTTGGAATACGATTGAGGAGTTCTATGACCCCTTTCCATAGAACTTCAATTGATGAATCGAATTATTAATTCAATTTCAATATAATTTCTGGATTGTAAATGAAATAAAAAAGGTGATGGGATGACCATGACCCTAGGCTATGACATGAAATTGAATGACTAGCCTTTAGTTTTCTTTTTATAATTAAATGAACTCGTGGGTAACCTAGAGGATAATCCTTCTATGCTTTGACCATGCTTTTAATAACCTTTTTAGGTGATGATTAAATGAAATTTTCTTGGTAATGACCATGGCATGATTAAATGAGAATGATTAAATGTTATTGAATGCATGTATGCTTATATTCATTACGTGACACATGAGTTTCTATGTTAACATCATGGAGAGACTCATTTTTCTCCTATATTGATTATGCTCAAGTGACATTTCGACTTCGTTTATGGATTCCAAGGACAGACTCATTGGGGCTTACTATTATATTCTTGAGTGATACATGGACTCCTTATGAATTTTTAAATATGGAATCATATGGAAGTTGATCATATGAACCATGTGTGACACTTAGTCTACTTTAGTGGACTGCCATAGATAGAAACAAATGATTGTGATATTATACAACACGTAGAGTGATACCAGGATTCCAATGAGTATGCCCTAGGATAGGCTTATAGGGTGATTATTTTATGCTACACCTAGATCAATACCTGGATTCAAAATTAGGAATTCCAAGGACAGGATCAGGTGCAAATTAATTAATTAATGAAATGATTTATATGACCCATCTTATAATACAAATCACAAGCTTGGATTCAGTGAGAGATATATACCTTATATATGGACTTTTTGGGAATATTTTGAGCACATTCCATATTAGGGACAAGTTATATATTCCATTTCTAGATACTTAATTATTAAATGAGATTGAATAATTAAATGAACTTGATTATAAAATGAAACATGACTAAATTTTAATTGAGGAACATTATAGCTAGGCTGAAACTGGTAGAAAATTATGGGTGTCCTTGGGAACCTAGTCCTTTATGGTTTGATTACATCTAGTACATTATTACATATTCTATTATTTCTTACATGATTTAATTCTTATATATATTCATTTAGTAGATGGAACTAGACAATGAGTGGTTTCCTACAGGGATTATATCTCACACCTTCTTCATGCCATTGAGGGTACCTGAACAGGCTATATGATTGAAGGTATAGACAAGGGAAAGCACCTAAATAATAGTTCTTAATAATTTATTAGGATAATGGGGTCATGGTAATTAGATGAGACTCTTGATGATATTTGGGTTACCATCTAAATGGACCGAAGGCCTTCTTTTTTATTTATTTTTTTGATAACCCCCCTTTCAAGGGTGAGGGGGAACCCTTACAAGGCCCATAGGCTCAGAGATTACATGTCCCATAGGCTTAGTAGATTACATGACTTTAAGGTCTTAGGGAATTTTACCAGACTAACTACAATGAATTGCCCCTCCCCAACATCTACATCATGATGGTAGCTCTCCACCTTCGCATGGCCATCTAGCTAGGCTTCCTGTGCAAACATAGGCTGGTCTTGATGTCATAGTTATACACTCTAATTCTATCAAACCATTTGTCTCTGCTCTGGTGAGTGCACCTACTCTGAATCCCCTTCAGGAGATTCTCCTTTTTTGTACTTTTGTTACATGTATTTTACACCTACCATGTATACCTATTTTAGCTGATTTTTTAGACACATGAAATGTATCATCATATTTTCTATATGAGATGTCTTCTTGTTTGATTTATATATTCATTTTTTGTTCATTTATTTTATTTATGATTGATTTACTACTTCTACTACTTATCTAAGATTATATTTTGATGTTCTACACTCTATTGATAATGGCATAGTCTCCCCACTAACACGCCTAAGCCCTCCCTAATAGTTAAAATCCTCTAGATTTTAGGGAGATACGCTTGAGGCCATATGGAAAACCGAGTTTGGGGAACCATTAAATGGAATTTTGTTCTAGGATGTTACATTATGAATGTTTTCCTAATGTGTATGATGGAATTTGATACAAAGGGTAATAGATTTTCGACTCACTTTTCACTTCTGCAAGACACATGCCATATTCAACATCAATTTCTTTTATATGTTGTATATAATTACTATAATTATTTTTATTACTCTATTCATGAATATTATGGGAACTTATATATTCATTTGATGATATCTCTTTAATGGGGCTTATTATTCAAAGTTAGAAAAGTGGTGAAGCTTTCATGATAGAATCTCATCATTTGTAGGGGTTATTTATGTTTATTATTCCAATGATAAAATATTATGATCTAATATAAAGAAACTCATGAATTTTCTTCTCCTATGTTTATTTCATGAGAATTCATGTATTCCATTCATTTTTTCTCTTCTTATGTTTTCAAGAGTTTAAAATAATATTTTTAAGAAAACCCGACAATATTTCTCTCTTTGGACAAGAACCCTATTTCAACTATATCCATTTTTTTAAATTTTTTTAAAAAAATCTCTTCATGTTCCCCAAATGATTTATTAAATAATTTTTACCCCAAATCATTGATAAAAACTTTTTTAAATGAATCTTCGCATCATTTTCAATACAATCTCTGTTAGAATTTTATTGAAAATGTAAAAGGTATATTTTTTTAATCTTTTACATTGTTTTCCACTATCATGACCACTCAATGATTTAAATAATAATTTATAAATTTACAAGGTTATTTTTAATGAAAATTATTTTTGAAATGATTTAAATTTTATTAAAAAAAATAAAAGTGAAAAATATATTTTACTCTAGAACTTCTCTATGTTCTTCTTCAAAATCATTTTCCATCTAATATAAAAACCGTTGAAATTACTTAAGCATTACTAAGGATATGATAGTAAGAACCCATATCTTCTTTTTAAGTATCTCTTTATTTTTTGGTTGTTTTTTAGGAAAATAAGTGTTTCTGGAAAATTTTGGAGTACATACCATGTACTTATAAGTATGTGTTGTGTACCTGGTTGTCGCGGGTGACCCTGTACTGGTCATGTAACGGCCGAGCACATGACCAGGTGGGGTAACCTAGAGGCCACCTAAAGTGGGGCCTGGTAAAGGAAAGTACATTTTGTGTACTTTTAAAATACATGCCATGTAATTTTATTTTTAATTGTTAAATAGACCAGGGTCGCATCTCATTTACAGAAATAACTTCTTCTCTATTCATCTCATCTATGAGCAACTGTAAGAAGTGATTCTTTCCTAAGCCTCTGACATGCCATCCATTCTCTGAATCGACTGTCATCAATTGTGTTGGAATCACTATAGTAATATCTTCCTTCCTCTAGAGCCTCATTTCCTGATTCCTCCTCTTTCATGACATATCCTCAGTTGAACGTTATTTGTGTTTTTATATATCTATAGTGTTTTAGGTTGATTAAAGGCCTTAGGATCATGTATATCGATCATAAAATGCTGAGGTAGGTGGCTTGGGACTTTCCGTAGTTGGTCCTTGAGTTATATGTGAAAAATGTCCAATACACGTGTTCAGTGTATTGTGTGTTTAGTGAGTTTAGCCCAATTAATGCATGTTATGCCTTGTCTTCATGAGTATAAGATGTTTGATTGTGAATAAGGTTAATTACCTTTCAATGGAAGTGTTTTCCCATATTTGAACTAAGTTGTTCGTTGGGTCTAGTTTTTCCTATTAGGATACTTTGTTTTCCATGCTAAGTGTTGTTCAGATGGATTGATTTTATTTGTCATGCTATAGACTGTTTTTTCAAGTTGTTCATGAGATTTATATTGGCTTCCATATATCATTTGTGCATGATTGATTTACACAGGGCTGTGGGAACCTAGTTTAGTAGACCATATGGAGAATGGACACTAGGGGCTTCTCCAAAGTGTCTGTTTACTTTTACGTTGTGATACCATATGGGGCTGGACTTTGTGCTCCCTAAGAGTGTCTATAGTTCCTTTTTATGAGACAATAGGGGGATTGGATGTTGAGTGCTTCCCCAGAGTGTCTATAGTTACTAGTACAAGACCGCATGAGGAATTTACGGTGAGTTATTTCTCAAATAGTCTTTTCTAAAGTTAAACCAGAGGGGTTAGGCTGTGATTACTTCCCAAAGGGTTACTTGTTTTTATTAGCTTCTAACTTGATATATGAAAAATTAATGTAATTGAAACTATAGGATTGTCTACTTTTGAGTACTTCCAGGTTTACTGTTTCATTTAGCTTATGTCATGCCATATATATTCACTGACGTTTTGGCACAGATCTTTGGGTGGTTGCCTACTGGGATTCATCTCACACTCTATTTAGGTCATGCTTTTGGGCCCAAATAGATTTTATTGCTATAGTAAAAGATAACGTAAAGTGCCCCTCGAAGTCAAGTACTTGACTACTATAGATCTAGAGATCATGGGACCAAGCTGAGACTTGCGATGCTGCTAGAGTTTATATGTTTCCCTGTACTCAGTTTTAGTACTATATTCTATCATTGTGACTTGTTTGTAGGTTTTTCTAGACATATGTATCTTGCATAATTTATATATGTGCTCAATTTGTTTATTACTTTCTGTCTTCCATTGTTTACTGTTGTATGCTATTATTACTGCTCCCGCTATTGTTATCTGTTTCACTCCACTGCATTACTCTACCAATGAGGGCATAGTTTCTCCACTATCACACAAAATTCCCTCACTACTAGTCGGAAGCCTCTGGCATTTGGGGAAATGTCCCTGAGGCCATGTGGCCAACCGGGTATGGGGCACCTCTCGGGGCACCCAGAACCGGGATGTTACAAAGTGGTATCAAAGGGATTCTTTTCTTCTTGACTTATTTTTTGGAGCCTATAGCCAAATATTTTAAATAATTGGTACTTGGTAATAATTTGTGTCTAGGAGTAGCTGACTCGTGTATAGGTAAAATCCAATTTACCTCGTATCTTTTGATTTTTCTGGTTTTTCAATTATTATAGTTTATTTGATTTTACTTTTGGGTGATTCACATATTGTTTGCTATTATTATTGATATTATTGAGGTTCTATTTCTGTTGCAACCTAATGAGATGAGGGTATTCCATTTCATGCATCATATATGCACATTCTAGTGATCACATGTCATGCATTCTTGCCCTGCCATTTAGGGTGAATTATTGATTGCATTTTGTTATGATAGATTTTATGCTATATATACATGATTTTGTGATAGATGCCTTCATAGAATACATTCTATTTGATAGGGTATTTATAATATGTAAGGTTTCGTTTAAATGAGCACCAAACTTTGGTTCTTGAGGTGTTATGGGCCCTCCTGGATTGAAATTTGGTGGATCATTGCATTTTTTTCTTTTATATGACATTAATAAGATTCCATGATTTGACTTTTGGGGAGTATGGGCCCCCAAAGATCAGAATTTGGCACTTTGATATTCATTTAAGTGTTTTTATGGGTTCTGGATTATTTTCTGAGGCTTCATCTCCTGAAAAACCCAGAATACATGGTGTGTATTGCATAATACATGCCATGTGTCCTTCTGTTCATGTAGGAACTTTTTTTCTTATGTACACACCGTGTACTATATGTGAACATCGTGTAGTCTCTAATTTTTTCACTGGCTGTGTTGGAAGAGACACGAGGTTGGAAAATATTTGGTGGAACATGTCATGTACTGGACGTATGTGCCATGTATATAGACCATGTGTCCGTCTGTGTGACTAACAACATGGGTGGATTTTGGGTAGTTTGTACAGACCGTGTCTGGCACAAACACACTGTGTAGAGTCAGCCATGTAACCACCATGTGACTAACAACACGGGTTGGTGAAGTTTATTCTAGTACATGTCTTGTCTGGCACAAACATGCCCTGTAGTTTTTCTCTAGTATAACCATGTAGGTTATGTCATGTGTAAGAACTCAGGCTGGGGATTAGGATTCAAGTACACGTCGTGTGTTAGGAAAACACACCATGTTCAGGTGGTGTCACATGACCTGGGTTGGAAAAAGTACATGTCCATGTGAATGATTAAGGGAACACATTTTGTAGGAGTTGTACACACTATGTATCCACATTTTAGAAATCTTGAATGCTTTATTTCTCATATTCCCTTCTTGCACTGCTATGTTTCAGTCCTTTTTAATATTGACCTAAGGCGTATGTTTGACCTTTTAGAGTCATGCCACTAAGACCACCTCTAGTTATACTCCAATTATAGGGTAGTGATCAGACACCAGATATAGATGATTAGGGACTACCAGTAGATCCTCCTATAGTTCTAGTCTTAGCCCCAGATGTTATCCCAGATGTAGGTGTCGATGCATAGTTCTGAGGGGGCTTTATAAGGTTTATGTTTATCTTTAGGGGTGCACCACATCCTGCCCCATATAAGGAAGAATTGACATTGGTTTTCCAACAGCAGCATCCTCCCACCTTCAATGTGGAATGAGGACCTTAGTTTGTAGAGTCATGGTTAGAATCCATGCTATCTATCTTCGAGCATCTGGAGACGCCACCAAAGAAGATGGTGAAGCTCTCTATATATGTGCATTGGGATTCTTCCAAGAGATGATGGGATGTGATCTCATATGTGGGATGCCTTCAGGTATCCTCAGGCCATGCACCTAATGAGGAAGTTTGAGGATGGTCTCAGGAATGACATCCGATCTCAGGTGAACATCTTCAAGTTGACCTCCATCACCTCTTTAGTCAACCAGGTGCTAATCATGGAGTAAAATCTAAGGGATTTTGGAGCTGTGAACCATGGTGTCTCAGCATCCAGAGTTGGTACCCCTTATACATGGAGCAGGAAGAATCGTATGGATTCTACGCATGGGGATCCAAGGAAGTGGTATACTTCTTCTGGTGGCTAGGTGGTGTGATACCAGTGCATAAAGGGAGGGCATTCGAGTCCACATTTCCTGGGAGACCCATTGGAGTGCGGATCTTGCGGCAATATGGGTCATCTCTAGCGTTTATGTCAGATCTTTTCACCAGCAGTGGGTGATATAGGTTCTTCTATGACTCCTAATTCAGGAGTAGGACCACCAGTTCCTCATCAGTCTGGGAACTGGAGTTCTTACAGCTGTTTAGGCCGAGGTAGAGTTCGTAGTTATGGTATCCTATTGGCAGTATTTCAATGAAAACAGGGTGGACCAGCTCAGGGTGGTTAAGTAGGGTCATAGGGGCGTGATATAAGCAAGACTTTTTTAGTGGTGCAGACCCAATAACAACAGAATCTTAGACCCTTTACAGTTCCAGGTACGATCTTAATTTCCTCAGTTTTAGCTTCTTCACTTATTGATATAGGGGATTCCTATAGTTTCATGTTTATTGCTATTGTGGAGAGCCTTGGGCATTGTATATTTACTTCTGTTAAGTTCTTGACACGGGATACTCTATTGGGGACTATAATGGCTAGTGTATATCAATGCAAGGAGTTCCCTCTTGAGGTTGGTGGGTGTCACTTCTTCTGGGACCTCTATGTCATATAGATGATAGGATATGATGTCATTATTTGGATGGACTGGTTAATTTCCATCTAGGTAGTTATTTATTCTTATTGTCTTAGCATGATTTTTATGCCACCAGAGGGCAGAACCTTTTTACAAAAGGGTGAATGGGATGTCCACGCAAGCAGAGAAATAACCGAGCATCATGGGTTGGGAGGAGTTATAGCCCATATTTCTAGTCTATATCTAGATAACTAGGGGACTTCACAGTTGGACATTCCTCCAGTGGTGGAAAATTTCAAAGATGTATTTTCATAGGAATTTTTAGGTTTTCCTTCAGAGCGAGAGGTATATTTTTCTATTGAGCTCGTTCCATGAGAAGAATTGTTGTCCATTCCTCTCTATAAGATGGATACCTCAGAGTTATAGGAGATTAAGAAGATGTTGGAGGAGTTTCATGAAAAGGGTTTCATCTAACCTAGTACTTCTCATTGGGGTTCACATTTTCTATTTTATAATAAGGCGGGCGGTACCCTCAGACTGTGTGTGGATTATTGGAAGTTGAACCAATTGACGATAAAGAACCAATATCCCTTGACAAAAATTTATGATCTCTTTGATCTACTTCATGGAGCCTGGGTGTTCTCGAAGATTGACTTGAGATCCTGTTATCATTAGTTTCATGTTATACCATCTGATATACCTCTTATATCCATTTGGAGCATGTATTGCCTATATGAGTATGTGGTTATGACATTCGGTCTCACGAATGTTCTAGCTGTTTTCATGGAATTGATGAACTGAGTGTTCTATCCATACTTGTGTTCTTTTGTGGATGCCTTTTTGGATGATAACTTGGTGTAATATCACACATGATACGACCATGACACACAACATGAGATCATTTCGAGTACACTGATAGAGCATCAATTATATGATAAGCTCTCAAAATTCCACTTTTAGATGGAACAAATTCACTTCTTGGTTCATGTTATCATAGATAAAGGAGTTTCAATAGACCTAGATAAAAAGATAGCAGTAGTTTCTTAGGAGCAGATAAAGAACATCTTTGAGGTACAAAGTTTTCTCAGTTTTTTAGATACTGAAGACATTTTATATTGGACTACTTGTGCTTACCAGCACCACTAAAGGGCCTGACTAAGAATGGTACAAAGTACTTTTGGTCGTGTTTTTGTGAGTCATCCATTCAATAGTTGAAAGGGAGGATAACTTCATCACTGATACTAGTTTTTCTATAGCTAGGCAAGATTTATACTTTCTACTATGATGCATTCGGTATCGGGCTAGGGTAAGTGATTATGAAGGGTGAAGGCGTCATTGCATACGGGTCTCGACAGTTGAGGACACATGAGAGGAATTACTCAATGCACGATCTTGAGTTTACTGCAGTTGTTCCTGGCTTATACTGTTTGAGACATTAGCTTTTGGGAGATAATTTTGTGGAATTCACCAATCACAAAAGTCTCAAATATATCTTTAATCGATGTAATATGAATTTGAGACAGCAAAGGTGGTTTGATTACCTTCAGACCTTTGACTTTGCGCTTGCCAACATGATTGGGAAATGAAACGCACTAACTGATGCATTGAGCAGGAGGACTCAGTTATAGGAAGTTAAGGAAGCCAGTAGTGAGTGGAATCTTGTGGCTCTATTCTCTGATATTAATTTTGAGGTGCATGATAGAAATAACTATAATTTCATTTCTTCTTTAGTTATTACCACTACTATAAAAGATGGTCTGATAATGAGGTGGAAATCAGATTCTGAAGGGCATGTCCTATGGGAGAATGTGTCAAGAGAGGACCCAATTCATGTATGGACCATAGGCGTGGATGAGATCTTGTGTTTTCATGGTCACGTGTGGGTGCCAACAGACTTATGTGAGGAGCTGATGTGGTAATTTCATTCCTCAGTTTGGGAAGTTCATCCTGGTGTCCCCAAGATGTATCATGATCTACACCAACAGTATCGGCGGTCAGGTATGAAAAGAGATGTTTCTGGTTTTTTCATGAGGTGTTTCACCTGTTAGCAGGTGAAGGTGGAGCAACAAAGACTAACAGGGATTTTTCAGTAGTTTCCCATTAATGACTGGAAGTGAAATGATGTCGTGATGGACTTTTTGATAGGGTAACTAAGATCGCCTTGAGGGAATGAAGTAGTTTGGGTGGTCATTGATAGACTCACAAAGGGTTCTCACTTCTTGTTGATCAAGGTGACCTTCAGTGTAGATGAGCTGGGGAGGTTGTATATCTGAGATATTTTGTGTATACAAGGGGTTCAGCACTCTATTGTTTCAGATAGGGATACCAATTTTACTTCTTGGATCTGGCAGTGAGTACAGAAGGATTTGGGTACACTGGTACTTCTATGTATAGTTTAAAATCCCCATATAGATAGCAAGTCCGAGCATACAATTCAGGTGATGGAGGAAATGATTCGAGCATTCTTACTATATTTTGGAGGTTCTTGGAAGAAGCACATACCTCTTGTGGAGTTTTCCTACAATAATATTTTTCATGTAACTATTCAGATGGAACCTTATGTGGATTTGTATAGTAGGCCATACCGATCACCCCTATATTGGTTGGTGGCAGGAGAGGTAGCTATGATAGGATCTCGTCTTGTTCAGGATACCACAGAGCAGGTGGAGTTTATTCGGAAGAGGATGGCTACTACACAGTCATGGTAGAAGTCTTATGTTGATCGACAGAGATGACCTCTAGAGTTTGAGGTTGGAGATCAAGCCTTTCTATGTGTCTCGCTGAGGTTGGGACACAAGAGGATTTGGAGACAAGGAAAGATTTCGCCGATATTTTTTGGGCTGGTTTCCTATTGATAGCGGTTACCTTATAGGTACTAGGCTATGCGGGACGTCTTCCATGTATCTCTATTGCGGCATTTCTTCTCAGACCCGTCTCATGACTTTCATCCCGAGGAGGTTGAGTTGGAGGTGGAAGCATCATTAAAGGAGCATCATTTCTAGATTGTTGATAACAGTAGGAAGGTTCTCTATGGCCAATATGTTCCTCGGGTACGGGTGTTATAGAAGAATGTACGAGTATAGGATGAATCTTGGGAGAGGGAGGCCGATGTACGATCGCAGTGGCTGGATATGTTTGAGTATTATTCTTCTACATTGCCTTACTAGGTAAATCCAAGGATAAATTTCTTTAAGGTGGATGTTTATAATAACTCGGATCTTCTTTTCAGGTATCTATTTATTTTCTAGTTTTTTTAGAAAAAATATGAGTTTCTTGAAATTTTAGGATTTCACATTGTGTTCTTATAAGTACACATTTTAGTACCCAGTTCTCATGGGAGACCATGTGCTAGTCATGTAATGGCTGAGAAAATAGCCGTGTGGGGTGACCTGTAGGCCAGCTAAAGTGGGTCTTGTTAAAGGCAAGCACATTTCATATACATTTAAAATACATGTCATGTGCTTTTATTTTTAATTGTTAAACGGATTGGGGTCGCTTCTCTTTCATAGAAATATCTTCCTCTCCATTTTTCTCATACAGGAGAAACCATATGGCGCAATTCTTTTCTGAGCCCCCAACCCGACATCCATTCCTTGAATCGACCATAATTGATTTCATTGGAAACGCCACGGTAAGAACTTCCTTCTTATAGAGCCTCATTTTTGGACTCCCGCTCTTTTATAAGATATCTCTGGTTGAACATTTTTAACATTTTTGTAGATCTATAGAATTCTGGGTCCATTAAATGCATGATGATCATGTATATCAATAGAACAATGCTGATGTCGGTGGTTTTTCCCTTTCTATAGTTGTTCTTTGAGTTATATGTGCAAAAGTTCCAATACACTTGTTTGGGGTATTGCGTGTTTATGGATTTTATCCCTGTTAATGCCTGTTATTCCTTGTGTGCCTGAGTAGAATTTGTTTGAATGTGAATAGGGTTAATTACCTTGTTATGAATGTGTTTGACGATGTTTTGACTAATTTGGATGTTGGGTCTAGTTTTCCAATTAGGCTTCCTTGTTTTCCATGCCTAGTATTGTTAGTATGGATTGAATGTTTTCTTACATGTTGTGATAGGTTGTAGAAAATTTTTTCAAGTACTTCGTGATGTTTAATTTGGCTGCCATATATCATTTATGCATGATTTATTTACACGGGGTTGTGGGAACCTGGTTTAGTATACCATAGGGAGAATAGACACTAAGGGATTCTCCAAATTGTTTGTTTACTTTTACGTTGTTAGAGCATAGGGGGGATGGACTTTGTGCTCCCTCGGAGTGTCTGTAGTTCCTTGTTATGATAGTACAGGGGGAATTGGATGTTGAGTGCTTCCCCAGAGTGTCTATAGTTACCATTACGAGACCACATGGGGAATTGATGATGAGTGCTTCCTCAGAAAGTCTTTTCTAAAGCTAAACCATATGGGTTAGGCTGTGAGTACGTTCCAGAGGGTTACTTGTTTTGATTAGATTCTTACTTGATATATGAAAAATGATTATAATTGAAACTGTAGGATTGTCTGCTTTTGAGTACTTCCTTGTTTAATATTTCATTTTACATATTGCCTTCCATATATATTCACTGACTGTTAGGCATGGATCTTTTGGTCATTTTCTACTGTGATTCATCTCACACCCTGTTTGGGTCATGCATTTTCACCCAAATAGATTATATTATTATAGGTAGGGATAAGGGAAAGATCCCTTCTACATCAGGTACTTGACTGTTGTAGAGTTGGAGAGCACAGGACCAAGCTGATACTTGTGATGCTGTTATAGTTTATTTTTTTCCTTGTACATTGGTTTAGTACTATATTTTAGCATTGTGACTTGTTTGGATGTTTTTCTAGACATATGTATCATGCATCAATTATATATGTGTTCTATTTGTTTATTACTTTTAGTCTTCCACTACTAACAATTATATGGTCTTATTAATGCTTCTTCTACTGTTACCTCTTTCATTCCACTGCATTACTCTTTCAATGAGGGAATAGTTTCCACACAATCACACTTAAGGCCCTCACTACTAGTTGGAAGCCTCTGGCATTTGGGGAAATGTTCTTGGGGCCATGTGACCAACCGGGTACATGGAAGATCGAGGTGGTACCCAGAACCGAGATGTTACAATGATCCAATGATACCATATTTTTTATTTATTTCGATGGTTTATTATTTTGATGAATTTTTTTTATTCCCACATGTTATACTATTGTTAAATGATTATGGAAATAGACCCATTTTCTTAGTTTATGATATGATATATGTTTTATTATCTTGTGTCGCATAGATGTGTAGATTGTTTCATAGTTGGGACCTATATCGCATTCCAATGAATTATGTAATGATAGATAACACATTAGTGAATATGATATGTGTGAACATTATCACATGTTCATAATGTTATACATGAACCTAATGAATTGTTCAAAATTATATCTGTGGACTTCATTACATGTTCACTGTGTTATGCATGGACTTGTCTTTCATGTCCATTAGGTTTTGTATAAACATAGATTTATGTCACTAAGTTTATGTGAGGGCCTAATTTCATTTCATTAACATAATAAGTAAACCCATTTCTATTTATACATGTTTACAATGTTATAAACTTATGTTTATGCCATAAATCTATGTATTATTCCAATAATATGTCCTCATGGATTATTTTATTTGATTCCCTTCCGAATTTTCTCTTATGAACCACCAATTACTATTCTGTGACACATGATTTTGATCTATTTTATGTAGGTTATGATTTTTATATGTTATTCTCATGTTATCATACCCTTATGCTCAAGTTATGTTTAAATATTACCCATTTTTACCCTTACTGAGAATCTGAGATAACCCTTTAATATATTTACCTTCCCCAATAAAGATGAATGGTTTTAAATAGGGTATATTTATAAGGCTTAAAAATGTTTTGATATTTATAGGAGATGTTTAAGATCTTTCAATGAATAAGAATATTGTTTACCTCGACTCCAATAGAACTAGACCATTTTCATCCTTGTGTGCGCATTTTTGAAAGGTAATGAATATTCATCTATTAAAATGTGATATCTATGTGTGATTAGTTTCAATATCTAAACTAAACACACACACTCATACATATATATACATATATGTGTGTAAATATATATATAATAAGTACACAAACAAACAAATAATTATTTAAATAATATTTATATTGAAAGCTTAATTTAATAAGATTTTATATGGTATAAATTATATATATATATTTGTTAAAATTTCGCAGAAAAAGAATTTATTTATATATTATGCCTCAAAATTTTCATTTTCATTTTCATTTTCATTTTTATTAAAAAAAATTAACATTAAATTCATGTTTTATAATGATATATAATTTTATTATATTTCTATAATATTTAATATGTTAATAAATATATTAAAATAATATTTTATTTTTAATTATATATATTATGTTTAAACAATTATAAATAAATTATTTAATTTAATATATCATTGTTTATTCACAATTTGAAATTTTAATACATATATTTATATGTAAATATATTTTAGCATAATCATTAATTTGAATATAATTTATATTTTTCAAAGTTGAAATATATTTATTATTTTAATGAAGATGAAAAACTAACCAAGATGGTCAATTCCATATTTTAAAAAATAAAATGTTATAAACATTTACAAGTGAAACTTTTCTAGCAATCCATTTCTAGGGGAAAATATATATCAATAGAAATCTGAGAGTCCCTTATGAGAACCATGATGACCACTCCCATATTATCATTCCCATCCACCAGTTTTTTCCTCCCAATTGACATGAATGATGATAAAGTATATAATGGAGAGGATCTTGAGATAAACAGTTCATCTTGTAATCAGGTACCATAAGAGATTGTTAGTTTTGTTTCTAAAATATTGAATAGTTGTTGTGGAATAGCTAAGCATAAATGAATATGTACATTAATATATATATATATATGAAATAGGATATGTCCCCATACACACACATAGAGATACTTACATGCATAATTACATACATATATACATACATATTATTCATATAGATTAATATAATTATATTAAATTTAAAAAGTAACCATTAAAGGTTTTAAAGTGATGATAAAGGTCTTCATTGAAATTTTGGGGTTCCTTAAAATGTCTCTACAATAATAAAATGAATGTAATTTTTAATATTTGGTTAATATAAAATTGAATAAAAATAAAATAGAAGAATATATAAATATAAAATATAAAATTATATAGTGTATATTAAAAATTTAAAGA
Organism: Viscum album; assembly: GCA_963277665.1. NCBI lineage: Eukaryota > Viridiplantae > Streptophyta > Magnoliopsida > Santalales > Viscaceae > Viscum > Viscum album. The sequence continues at coordinate 1,437,556,432 of OY728133.1, read as the reverse complement.
ATTTATGATAAAGAAAATAACAATATGGTATTTTAAAATTAAGTAAAAAATTAAAATATTTGATAAATATTTATGAAACATTATTAAAAAAAATATTTAAGAAATAGGTTTTATTGGATATCTTAACTAATTTGATTGATCCATGCATGAAACACATCGAATTTTAGTTCAATAACATATTTTGTTCTATGAATATTGTTAAATAATAACATACATAATAAGGGTAATGTTCATTATTTGTATTATTTATTATCAAAAAAATTGAATAATCCATTTTTTATGAATTATTTAATTAAATGCTAAAAAATTATATTATTTTTGAATTACTAATTTCCTTATCTAATTATTAGGTTAAAATAATTAATTTAAGATTTCATTTATCTTGATAAAAATATGATAATTTTTTTAAAATTTTAATATAATTGAATTATTAGTGGCGTGATTTAATATCTGTTGTCATATATTTTGTCTCTAATCACATTATAATTTTCTCCCAATTTAGATTAATAGAAAACTAAAATAAAGGAAAAAATATGAAGTTAGTTCCAATCACATTTACACCTATGGAATATATCCATGGTTCAAAACCATAACTAAATGTACGGTCTTGTAGCATTAAATGAGATGGGTGATTGATAAAGTATAAGTGGGAGGATAAATAAAGAACATGATTAGCATAATTGAGTCAAGATCAACATATAATAGATATATTAATTCCAAAATTCATAATGGGATTATTAGGAGATCATCCTTCACATCTATATGAAGGGGTGATCTGGGATGGAATGATATTGCACAACCAAACAGAATAGACCCCATATGATTATCAACCATAGGACCACCCACCATTATTTTGTGAAAACACAAAGCATTAGTATTCAGTTTCTATCCATGAGGATGAAAAATGTATATAACCCAATTCTCTATAGTAAAAGACATGTTCAAAAAGGGAATAAATAGTTAATTTTAATGAAATTGGTCTAGAAAAGGCCTAATTTCATTATATTTAATAAGCATGTTGAATTCTGTGAATCCATGGGAAACATAAATAAAAAATATTTGAGGAAGGAATAGAATAGTTAATTAGTTACCTTATTACATTGTTTCATGAATATCAAAAATATGTAAGAGAATATGTTGATACTCAATTATCTTTATAAGATTTCTCCTTGAGACAGACACACAAGGATTTGAGAAATAATATAATGGACCTAAGATAGGGATATAGGTCAATTAACATTCTAAATTTAAAAAAAAATATGGCCTGGGAAAACTGACCATAAATAGATAAGATATATAATCTGAGTTAGGGGTTGTGTATAATTTTCATTCAGAATCAAGAAATATTCCATAACTCTGGATTTCATGATTAGTTATAATATCTCACTTTTATATTCCCCATAAAAAGAAATATATATTTTTAGTGAGGAAATTATTCAAATTAAAATCTCTCTAAGAAACCAATAGACTAAATGATAGAATTCATATATAAAATGAAACTTAAGAAATACATCCATTTATGTTTATTTTTTATACAAAACAATATTGTTTTCATTAAAAAAAATTTAACTCTCTATATGTTTTTGATTGATCATACATTACTAATTTAATAAGATAACCAAATATCTATATAGTTTTTTGTAAGATCATTATTCAATATCACAAACCTTATAGACCTAATATATAAAACCTTCTAGGATTCTATCATTAAACAAATTTTTGATAGGAGTAGATCATAATGACTTAAATATTAGACACCACTCATTTCTCAAACAAATGAAGTATTTGGGTCAACACCCAAAAATTATTCCCTACAATCAAAGACCCCACATTTAGACTTTCTGTTCAATAAAAATCATACTTATAAAAACATTTTTTACAACCATCTATATCACCATGTCATATCACTTAACCACTAAAATCAAAAAACATTTTATAAAAGGTACCATAAAAAATTAAGATAGTAAATCTTAGCCCTTGTTATCATTACATTATCAAATAGAAAGTATTACATCCACTTCAGACTAGGGATAAACCATGACTTAGATACTAATTGTCACGATAATTATTTTATATCCCAAACCATCTAAGTAATATATATAAACCACATGGGTTTATATCTTAAAAAATGATAAGATAATACCATTTATTCTTATATATTACCAATCACTAATCCCTTACACTGATGTGTGACTTGATACCATTTATAAATCTATATAAGGAATTTGAAACCCTAGAAATATAAAGTATGAACAACCAAATTATATTTCTATAAATAAACAAACCCTTATTAGATAATAAATTTCTATTTAGAATGGATTGTCAGAAAATTGAGCATCACTTATTTCCACATAGAGAGAGAGAAGGTTATATGTTTATAATAAATAATATCTATGATTATCAAGAATGATGAAAACTCAAAAAAATTCAATGTCTATGAATTAACATGAAATATTTCTATAGAATTAATTTATTTTATATTCCATGAAATGGATTTTAGGGACACCTTTTTATGTATGATGGAAAACAGTTTTCATACTGACCTAGTGTTCTCCTCTCTCTAATTGAGCATCTTATAATAAATACGAAAATAATTTTTCAATAAATTAGAGAATTGATTTATGAACTGAGATAATAATGATAATCTATATTAGGATGGATAAAATAATTCTATTATTCATTGATATATTCCCTCCAATATAGTGAAAAAATCTACTTTTTAATGTGATTTATAAACATTTCCACTAAAAAATAAAATTATCCTTTAAATTAATTCTCCAATAAAAGACTATATACCATGAAATTAATGGTATATAATTTTATTCAAATATATACCAAATACATAATATCTTTATCATCCTATGATGTATGTTATATGAAACAAAAATACTGATCTATGTTATGTTGGAATTTTTCCCACTCCACATTCCAAAATTAGTTAAATTGTTTTTGAAGGATGACACAAAACTATATGTTATATTGAATATAATTACAATTTTATCATTGAAAATTATATAGATGATACCCAAACATCCAAAAGAATCCTTATTTATGTCCCCAAAAACATTTATCATAATCCCACTAATGTTCCCACTAAAGGTATTTTGGGTAAGAATTGAGAGGTTTGGGAAAATTATATAACATCTTCATAAGATGGGAAATGATTTTGAAAATATGAATTTTTACCCATTAATACTATATGAAACTAAGGGTTGAGATACAAAAATAAAATTAAATTATAGATATTCACCATAAAATTGAAGCTTTCAAATATTTTCAACACAAAAAAATAGTTTTTTTATTATAGGCCTTCTCTTTATCATTATTGATTACAATGTTCTTAAAAAATACATTATGATTGAAATATATAACCATATTGTGAGCCTGAAATATATCCCCATGAATTTTGTTTCCAAAAATAAAACCATTTTGTTCAATCAAAATGATACAATAGTAAATATAGAAGAGGCAATTAATGATAATTCTCACCAAAATATTGTTAGAAAAGTTATACGAGTTTATAGGGGGGGGATTCAAGAAATGGGAGGTGCTCTTAATATCTATAATAAATATTAGAGTTATATAAGGAAAGAATCTAAGAATATTAAACTATGACTATATGATAGATATAATAAAAATTGATAAAATAACAACTACATATAGGATATAATCATAATTTAAAAAAATCACAAGTATAAAGTATTTCTATTCATTATTTGATAAATCATCGAAAAATTATATGGTGGTTTTTTGAAAACATTTTCACACAGCATATTCCAAATATCTTCTTAAAAATAAAAATACTAGTCAATATCACTTAAATATGTGATCATTAAATACATTTTTGGATAAAAATAACAAATAAAAATTTTCCTTTCTATATCAATACAGATAAAACATCTCTCACTTTTAATAACACTATATATTAAAAGTACACATACAATAACATTCTAATGAAAATAACGAAATAAATGGTATATAAAGAAGAATCTTTCCCATATTAACATAAATATTTTAAAAACAACAAATTTCCGAAAAATTTATCTTTTAATTAATAAAATAATTTCAATTATAACAATTTATTTTTCATTTAATAAAAACTTTATCACATCAAAAGAAAAAAGTACTATATATTCTAATATCACAAAATATAAAATTCCACTAGGATATTTCATATTGGTAATTTATTTATAGTAAAAATATTACATATTCCCAAAAAAACAAAAAATATTTTAATTCACACTATTTCATATAACTAAATATAATAATTATTTCAATAAAATAACCTTTTTTATAAGATTGAAATAAGATATGAATACATAGTATAAGGATGTTTCTAGTTATTGAAAATTGAATTTCTCTTAAAAGATTCTTATTTATTATCCTACTATATCTTAATTATTATGGATAATGATTTTTTAACTTCCTCATGTCACAAACCAACTCAGTATAGCACTAATTTGATCCTTAAGCTAGCCCCTGGCAAAGACTGAAGGGTGTTCTTGATCTCCACAGGATAGAGAAAAGTGTATGTGAATCAATAAAAAACCTTTGAGAATGATTTCTCTTAAATAAAATAGAAACATTGGTCTAAGTAACTCATTGGGAACAATAATCATCTCGTAAAATCAGTACATCAAAATTAAAAATGGAATCATATAAAATAAAGACATATAGATAAAATGGTATGGCTAAACCATGATATAAAATAAATTCTAACCAAGAGACATAAAATAAAATACAAATTGTACAACTAATATTCTAATGGTCCTAGATATATGATCACATCAATCATCACCTACACAAGGACAACCAAGTGCAGACCCACAATATAAAGAAGAAGGGAACCCAATCACTTTCTAAATAATGATGAAGACTGCGTAAACCAAGTGGTGTACACTATTTGTGATTAAAATAGAGCCATGTAGGATCCCATGAGGGATTCTATAAAGTTTCATCCATAAAAAAATAATATATTATAATGTAAATACAATTAAAATAAAAAAATATTTTTTTATTAATATAAAAAATAATTTAGGGCACACTTTTAATGTTAACTGAATTCTTTATAATTTAAAATTAATTTATAAAACTCAATAGAAAACATTGTAAATGTTTTCAATTAAAATATCTATTATAAAAAATGTTTGAAAAAAAATCACAAGATAAAGTCAACAGCGTATAAAGTAATTATGAGTTGTAACCACATATCAAAGAGAAATAAAATTGAAATGAAGGTTTGTTATATCAATAAGAAGATATCATAGTAACGAAATTAAAATGTTTCAACACTAGTACTAAGTAAAGATCAAGCTACCAACATCATATATAAGGTATCAATTATCAAGTGTCATGGTTTAATCCTTGATACTATAGTGAGTACACCAAACGTAAGCTAGTGAGTATCAGGAACGGGTATCGAAAATATTCATGTCTACCATGTTCCTAAGCATCCCAATTCCATGTACACATTCTTCCTCATTGAATTTTCCTTTTTTGAAACCACATTAGCTATGGAGGTATTAGATGAGAATTTAAATGAACTAGAAAATCATAATTTTGTGTATTTAATCTAGAAACCTAGGTTCCCATAACCAATAAATGTAGGTAAGTGAGGTTAAAAGTAATTGAGATGACATCAAGGACCCACTTCATTTTAAACATGAAAAAGAAACATTTTATTTAATATGAAATATATATATCTCCATCCTCCCTTGGATTCCTCACTGAGAACGACCCCTTTATTCAACACTCGTCATCATTTACACGAAGTACCATTTATCAAGGGAAGAGAAAGTATAAGGGGACCATCAAGGGACTTTTATAAAATGATCATTAACTTCAAAATTCACCAAATGGTCCTTAAATAAAAAAACCTGATAAAACAATCCTTTTTCAAATTAATGAAACATCACTTCAATCATTTATAAAAAAACAATCATACACACTCACTTCCTATAAAACCCGTTTTAATGTCCCATATGTGAATTTCTGTAAAATAAATTAAAATAACAATCTATATATTTAAATGTTTTGAAATTTCATTTAAAAAATCATTACAAAAAAATCATCACTATATTTTTAAAATCATTCCAAAACATATTCTAATAAAATACACTCTTAAAATTTTGGAATTAAAATTAAAGAATCAAAATATATTTATTAAACTAAGAATTTTAATTTCAGAAACCAAAACCTGAGCATATCCACTAAAAACCATTAAAACCATCATTTAAAAATCTTTAAAAATTCTCATCAATAATTGACGACAAACTAATTTTATTTAAGGAAAAAGGATCAAATCTATAAATAAAAAATTTTCATTACAAGTATAGTTTTAATGGAATGGGGTAATTCATGCTTTAAAATGATAAAATCATGCTTGAACTATAATTAACAAAATATTTGAAGAAATCAAGAAACACATGAATTAGAATAATAAGATGAAAATGTATAAACAAACTTACATCAGAATACCTGGGATCAAATATAAATGAAACAAAACATGTTACCATCAATGGAGAAAGGAAAATCAAAGAAGATGAGATCTAAAGAATCACTAGAAACCAATATTCACAATATTTTCATGAACACACTTATATATATATGTTTTAATTTTTTTCAATATATGGTTCTTTTTTAGAATAGAGAGATGTTCTATAAGAAAGATAATGAAAAATAAAGAATTTTCTTGTGCCCATAAGTAAGTAGATATGTTGCCTTGATATCTTTCATAATAGCTCTATTAGAAGAATATAGTCATAAATATAATTGTGGGTTAGGCTATGGTTTAATATCCTACGATGCAATAGAAATATTTTTGTCAATGAGATTCATTTCATGTTTTATAATTTTTTTAATAACAAATATTCATCACAAGGTTTTGCCTCACTACTTTGTAATCCATGCGCCAACATCACAAAATGTTTTATACAACTATAGGACTACATTGTTTGGATATATAGTATCTCTAATACTGAAAAACACCATTATCCACGACTCAAAAAAATGCATGTTTTCCTTGGAATGCCACATGTGTTTTTCTATCAATGCTAAAACTATTCTCTACCCCCAAAAAACTCCAAATATTCTATAAAACTCACCCATAACAAAAAAAAATAAATATATGTTAAAATATTGAATATACATAGCTGAAAGTGACATCGGGAGTTCATAATCAAAATGTTTTCATATTTAAACAATATCCAAATGAAAGATATATTTTATAGTAAAAAAATTCTCACAAATCAAAAATAATGGAAATATATGGAGGAACACTAAAGAATAATGTATAACAAGACATTCTAAATAAATAATAAAATTTGAAGATTTCATAACATTATATAAAATACTATTTTTATTCTAACATAATCATCATAAAATACTATTTATATAATTTAATTATATACATAAAATTCACATAAATTCATGCTTAAAATTTAATAAAAGTCTAAAAAATCTGATGAAAATCATAAATATTAAAAACCATTTCCCTTCAAATATTGTGCTTCAAACAGAAGGGGTTCTCAAATTAAAAGACACTTGATTCCACAAGATAAATTTAAAATTTCAACTATTATGATGCATAAATTTAATTATTGACAAATTTTATATAGTAATTAATCTATATAATAAATATAATTTTCTATTAAAAAATTCACTAATCCATCATTTAGGTATACCATTATTAAATATACATTATAAAAGTAGATTTATTTTTTATAAATAACATTCAATTTCATTAATTACATTTAAATACTATAATTTATTATATGAAATGAACATTTATAATAAAAAATGAATCTTTTATTAATATGAATTTGTAATAGTTATTATTGATAATAAATTTTATTATACCCCACAACTATAATAACAAATCCCGTAAAAATAAATTAATCCTACATAAAATAATATATTGTAAGGGAATTAAAAGAGAAATTCCAAATGAATTTTATTTAGAAATTGTTATTAAATTTTCATAACCTCAAATGCAATAATATGTCTACAAATTTAACTTACTAATATATATTAATATTGACAAAAAAATATCGATAAATGTCATATCCACTTATGTAAAGGCCCAAATCCCTCCAACTCATTTCTTTTCCTATTTCTGAAGTCTTTGGTGCTTGGAATAAGTGTAGAGAAAGATAAATGATATTTGGGAGCTGGAATCTAGAAGTTGAAGATTTTCATGATGTGAAATCTAAATTCATGTTGTGATAGTTTTCATTACAGCATTAAAATGTATTTTTGGATTTAGTATAGAAGTTTTTTGGGTGTGATTCCTAACGTCTATGGTATATTCATGATTTTAATGGGTGAGGAGTCATATTTCATGAATCTATCTCCAAAAACACAAGACATGAACAAGAAGTTAACCATATGAATTAACCATATGTTTTTTTGATCTAGGAAATGTGTTTTTTGGTGGGGGTTGAATTTGGGAAATTCATGATGACCAATTCACACCATGAAAGTACATTTGATGGAATACCTATAAAGATTTCCGACCATCAGTTTCTCTCAAAACCTCAAATTTTATCCTATGATCTAGGGACTACATAAGTTCTCTCAAGGTGTTTAATAGATCTTTAGAAAGGGACTGATCCACATCTTTTTGTGTTCAATATATGGTGATCTGAGGTGATTTTTCTATCATTCTCTTATGGTTTATTATTTTATTGGTCAAGTTTACTATGGTTATTTATTTAAATGGTTTATAGGTTGACCTCATCTGTTATTTTAGACTTATTTGGATCTTTGTTGGTGTTGTTGTGGAATCATGTTCTTGGGGGACTGTATTTTCTCTATGAGAAATTTGTTCCTATATCATAATTTTTGTTCCATTCTTGATTAACGAACATTGAAATCCTTGATGTAGGAAATTATTTTTCCCCCTATTATTTTATGTGAAATATTAATGTAACCATTTTTTATTTATTTTGGTGACGTTGGAATTTAAATAATTATTATTAAAATAGAATAACTGAAAGAAATAATTTATAGTTTTGATGATTGGATGTGCTTCCAAATTGATAATAGTTTTCCTTTTTTTTACTAGATAGTGTGTTATCAATGTTTATGATTTGTTTAGAACATTTGTTACACGATAGTTTAGGGTTTCTAATTTGATGAAAATGGTTAAAGAACATGTAATAATTATTTGGAAAAAACATTAAAGATGAGTTCTTGTTGAATTAGATTATTCTTATAATTTGATGGAAATGAAATGATTCCTAAGGAAAGTCTAATTTAATTTTTATTCAATATGATGAAGTAATTGAAAAAATATCATGGACAATTAAATGCCTATTGTCAATAATAATAAAGTGTAAGAAAATACAATTATTATTCCATAATTTTTTAGAAACATGATGTTATGATTTATAGAATTTCTAAATAAATCAAATATTTTAAGATCGTATTCTTTAGTTTACCCATATTTTTAACCTAGGATAAAAGAATATGTTAATCCTAGATTATAACTCTAACACCACAAGTTATTCTGAATTATTTTTTTCAAATAAAACAAATTTCAATGATATAATTTTCTAAACATAACACCACATTAAGATTTAATTATTTTTAACACCAATTTAAGCATGAGCTACATGCAACACTAGAATACATTCAACTACATACAACACTAGGTTTTAAAAAGATCATGTTTTATTATGAATTTATATATTTAAATGTGACCATTATAAAACTATATGTTAAACTAAGGAATATAAAGAGAAATAAATAAATTTTAAATATTAAGTATAATGGTTTTAAATAAATACTTCATATTGATAATAACATGCATAATATGTGGTAAACTCATTTTATGTTTCAACAATATTATGTTCTCAAAAAATATTTGATTTATTTTTTGAGAAAGATAATAAAATAAATTTTAGAAAATTTTAGAAACTGAAATTTTTAAAATAAAATTCATTTTTAATTCTGAATTGAAAAATTAACTAATGTTAAATTATCAAGATTTTAATTAAAATATTAATTTTTTTTTATATATATTGAAAAATACAAAAAAAATTATTGAAAACTATCTTTTCATTTTATTTATTTTTACGGTTAAATTTTATTTTAAATTGTTTTTAAAGTATAATTAGCTCAATTATACATTAATTAATTCACTTTAGGTCATTGTAAAAAATATTATACAAAAAATTGGATATAAAAACTTTCTAAACATTTGATCGTTTTCACTTTAGAACCCCACATTCTCATCACGTCAATAAGAATAAATGTAAATTTTGTTTTTCAACTAATTTAAATTGTATTTGGAAAATGAGACTAAATTTTTTGATGTGGAATAATTTATAATTTATAATAAGGTAAAATTAATGATTTAATTAAATTAATAGTTAATACATTAAAACTTAATTACTATGGTTAATGTATGAATGGATTTATCGGGGGTTAAAATAGAATGATTATAGTGAAATGTACTAAAATATTATCATTTATTAATCATTTTATTTTAAAAATATTAATTAATTCCTTTTAAATAAGTCAATTCCCTTCCAATATCTATATCTCATGAATAATTTTCCATATTTTCCTTTTTGAAAAAATTTAATTTTTTTGATAGCTTATAATCCAAGAAACAATGGGTTTGAACAAAACACGATTTAGTCATATTTTGTATAGTCAATTAAATTATACAACATTTAGATAATTTATACAGTTAATTTATATTATATATATCAAATAAAATATTTTTAAATTCATCCAATATATTTGATAAGAATATTATAAGAACAAAATGAATATTACACATGAAAACTTATATTTTTACAAAATCATTTTAACGACTTTTAATGGTTAACCTATTTTAAATCCAATTTTTGAAAATTTTATTTTTTTTCAATAAATAAATTTATTATTTTAAATTTATATATAGAAAAATTTTTGGTTGAAGTTTAGTTAATTTTTCGATAAGTTTAATGTTTTGATGAATAGTTTCAAGATGTTGCAATTTAATTGAAAAAAAACTTTTTTATCTAAATAATTTATAGTGTCAAATTGTATTTTTTTTAATTGATTTTAATATATAATTGGATTTATTTTATATTATTTAATAAATTTTAGGTCATTGGAATAATGTTTACAATGAACATGAATACATAAACATTATAATTATTTGTACGTTTTCACTTGAATAACATGTTTTCTAAATCTGTTAAAAAGATTAATTTTAAATTAATTACTGCAACTTATGTGATTTTAATTATGAAAAATATATTACATATTTTTAATTAGTGGGTAAAAATTATGTAAGTAGGCTTATTTTATTTTTTAGAATATGAAGAGTAAATTTAAAAATATTTTAATTACCTCGATTAAGGGTTAATTAGGTAATTATGGGTAAAATATTATTATAAAGACTATAAAATTAACCTAAAAAATATCTCAATTTTATTTGATGAGTTTTTTTCAACCAAAAAGATACTTGGGGTGAAATTATAACCTTTGGAAGCCACTTGGATTAGTGTATGACATTTATAATATTATATTCAAAGAAATGTCAATTTTTTCACACTTTTTTCTTTAACAAGTAAAATATTTATAATATGGGGCTATATAGCGGATATGTTCAACTATATATATTATTTTGAAATCTAAAATTTTTATATTTATCATGATAAATTGTTTTTAAATTTTAGAGAACAAATAATTAAATTAATGGCCTTCACAATGATGATGCAGTAATAATTTAATTAAATAAAATATCAAATAAATGGTATTAAAGATACTATAATAATTATAAATTGACATTACTAATGTCACACACTAATTTTTATGATGAAATATACATATTATTGATATATTAGTTGTTTTTATTTTTTTAATTTATCTGTTGAATTGAAATTTTCAAAAAAGTCATGAAATGAATATTGTCAAAATTGACATTAATGATATTATAAACTAAATAATTTTTTATTAAATGATATATAATTAATAAAAAAATAAAATTAGGCCAACTGATTGAGTTAAAGTTTAAAAATAAATTCATCACCCATTTTTGTTTCATTTGGCATTTTATATTAACTTTATTAACCCATAAAGTGTAAAAAAGCTATGTTTTCGTGGTAAGAGTTAAAGGATTTAATGTTGGGTTGAAACCAAAAAATAAAAGTAATAATGTGACCTAAAGGGTCTAAAAAATATTTGTTGATATTATTTCTAACCATCCTCATCTTATCTTATAAATAAATTACATTGGGTCCTTTTTTATTAAAAAAATAATTTATAATAATTTAATATTTTAAGAGTTTCTTAAAGTTATCCTCTCTTCAATTATAAAATGGAACCTCTTACCCCACTTCCTCACACCACTTTAAGCCTTTTATATTATCCATACCATACCCAAATAATCTCACTTCTTCCCTTAAATCATCTTATATTCCTTACATTGGGCATAAATCCAACCAAGGATTTCGTTTGGTATAAACCAAATGAAGTTACCCGAAAAAGAGGTAATGTTCTTCAACGATCAATTTCATTTTATATATTTCTCTACCCATTTCATTTTTATTATTAAATTATTATAAAATAAATTAATTGTCCTTAATATATTGATTTTTTTTTTGTTATAGGGTTGCTAACAACACTAATACACACTACCATATATTGGGTAACGATCTTACCATTCGTGTACAGAAAACTATCGCCTCACAAAATGATGTCCTTTAGTTTTATTTTACCACCTCTCATATTTGGGAATTTTGATAGACACAGTATTTTTTATATTATATATATATATTATTTAAATTTTTATAATAATTCTTAATTTTTATATAACACATACCATTATGCTTTTCATTTTTTGTAAGAATGATATCATCGTTTGTGGAATTATGGACTATCTCCTCCTCAAAGTGATGTGATTTGTTCACACTATACATGTAATGTATAAAAGATGATTTTAAAATTCATATGTGACATATATGACATATAAATGATAATGTAATTTTAATATACATATATATATATATATATATATATTATTTCTCTTTTTCCTTTCTTGCTTCCTATTTCATCCGTGTCATTATTCGTGATATGATTATCTCTGGAAGAGTGGTTTTCTTCTTTTGGTGATTCTTTTGTAGGTTTTGTTCGATCCTGACGATGGTGGTTATTGAATCCCCCAACAGTTGTGTCGCTTCCCTGACCTCATGTTCTATCGCTCCTATCCAGGTCGGATCTGGAGTGATGGTTACTCCATGGTTTTGGGATAAGTGGAATGGTGGTTGGGGAATTTCTGGTTCCTCATGTGTCAGCTTTCTCTTGGTTTTGGTTTTTGATTTCATTCTAGGCGATATGTAGTCGCTTGGAGGCATCGGCCGCTCTCATCCCTGCCCTGAACTCAAGGACCTCTGCTCTTCTCTGAGTTGGATCTCGAACGGTGGTTCCTCAATGGTTTTGGGAGGTGGGATCTGGCGGCAATTTATGCTTCTCGCACGACCTATGTATCTTAGTTTTGATGAAGATCTGTGTGTTCCTTCTATGGTGATGGATTTTTATGAGGTTTTCTTGGTGATTCTTTCGACTTCTGCATCCGGTATGGTTGTGCTCTGGCTTAGTCATGCCTCGATGATGGAGTGGTTTTCAAACGAGGACAACGACAGTGGTGTAGATGTTGGCGTGATGTTTGAATATAGTGGAGAGGATGAAGGTTTCATCGACAGTGATGGAAGATTCCTGTGGAGTTCACCAGTTATCTCTTTTTATGCGGAATGGGTGGTTGTCATGTTCGGTGCGAGACTCGAGGAATGGTGTGATACTCGATGCGATGTCTGATGAGACGACTTGATTTTCGTGATGGATCGTGATGCCTTGATTTGGAATTTTGAATTTTGTGGATTTTTGGTTCGCTGCTATGGAGGTAGGGTTTGGATGGTGTGGTTTTTGAATTTGGTATTTTTTATGTTATGGTGATCGTCTAAGTGGGATGTGTGGGTACTTGTGGAGGTTTGTGTATGGTTCCCACTTCTCCAAAAAAAAGTGGCTTTTTAAAAAAAGGATTTGATATATATTTTTTAAATAAGTTGTTCTATATATAAATAATTATTTGGACACTTATGACATTGGTTTGGTCCATTTAAAGTAATCCCCTTGATACATACATAGACTAATTAGATGAATTAGTTGTCCAAGTTAGAAGGGTTTCTACACAATATGCTAAAACTTCTTGTGAAAGGTCTTAACAGTAATGGTACAATGTACCTAGGTAACATAGAATCCAATAATTAAGAATTTCATATATTGGGAATTAACTTATTATTATTATTAACTATAGATTATTTATTTTAAATTATATATAGAAAAAATTAATTCTCATCTTATTTATTAAAATTCATGTGTTTTATTTATTTACCATACCATATTGATTATGTCCAATCCAGTTATTTGAATGGAATGTGTTTTCAGTTATTGAAATTTACATATATATATATTCTCATTGATTTATTATTTCGTACAAAGTACTTACCCTTACTTAGAATTTGATCTCACCATTATTATGTTTCCATTCCCCATTTTATTATGAGTAATCCTTTGAATGAGTTTCAAGGACGTTGAGTTTTTAGTTTTGATATGATTTATTTCCTTTCCCAATGTAATATGGGAATAATTTATATAATATTGATTTTCCAAAATAGATAAACTATATGGTACCTTGGTATTTTAATCTAATATCTATGCTAATGTAATAAAAGAATTCATTGGATCATGGTTTTTGGGATCAAGGTGTCACTGTTGGTATTAAATCAAGATTAGTATCAATCTTGAAAACTATATTTACAAAACATAGTTTAGGGAACATAACCCTAAGATAGAACTTAAGGATAAGTATCTAAGAACTTACTAGAGTTTTTTAATGGTGTATATTCTTTTGGTATTCCTAAAAATAAATCCATATATGGATACTATAGGTTGATGTGGTTCTAGAACAGATATGCCTAGGGGTAACAACTCTAACAAGCTATGTCGGGCCTGAATCGGCATAACCTGGTACATGACAATGAACCTTAGTACACAACAAGATTGATACTCATAGGGGATATTATTAGGATAATTTGAATTTTATTTAGCTACTATTATAAATGATTTAAAATTAGTTATTATCCCAAAGTAAAAAAATGATTTTGATTTATGATGTATAAGTTTTTAATTTATGTTGAGTTTTATAAAATATTTGAAATTCATGATTTTATGAGCTAATACAGTATGTTCCATTTTTAGAAATAGGGCCAAGAAGGAAAAATGATCTGAATACTCATGGAAATTTTAATGGTTTCCCTACTGAGTAAATCAATGCATATGGTATTGGAGCAGAGAAAATTATGGTGATACTAGGGAAACTTAATCAGGTTATATCAAATAACCTTGTCCAAATGGAGTAACCTATTCTATAGAGAGAATATATTATGTTGTATCACTTTATCCGAAATAATCCATGGTCATTTAGTGGGACTAATACTCAATTTATAGCTGAGCAATGGATTATTTCCTTACAGAATACATTTACAACATTGGGATGTAGTGTGATAGAAAATGTTACATTTGTGGTGTATTGTCTCAAAGGTAATGCTGATCAATGGTGTTCCTTGATCTATAATACCATAGAGGAATAGTAAATAGAACTCATGGAATGTAAAAATTTTAAGTAGACATTCTTCAATAAATACATCCCTCGTGTTTAAAAAATTAAAATGAAGAGAAAGTTCCTTAGCTTAACGAAAAATAAAAAAGGGAGTGTTGAAGATTATGAAGATACCATTACAAGGTTATCAAGGTATCCTATAGACTACATACACAACATGGAGTGCAATATTGAACACTTATCGAAGTTATTAATTTAAATCATTTAACAATTCTATTTTATCAGGCATTTTCATCATACGAAGAGATAGTTTTATGTTCAATCAAAACATAGATGTAATTCTCAAGATCATATATATTCAAGGGGAACCAAGAGAATAAGAGGTCTTCTGAAAACCATGAAAAGGAAAATGTTTCAAATAAGAATACTAGAAAATTTCGATCATGTGAAAACTGTGGAAAGAGTCACCTAGAAAAATTCATGTAAGGCATGGGAGTTAGTTATATGTGTGAAGAAATGGTTAATTTTATCAAGGAATGAAAATGGAATAAAGAAAAACCCTACTATTTAGTGTTACAACTACAAGGATATGGGATATTATGAAAACATAATCCCCATGTATCAAGGGAATCTACAACAGAAGAGACTAATAGGAGATATAAATGATTATTAAAACACTACAACTGAGGTAGATGTACACAATGAAGTGTTGGACTATGCATTAATCCTATCTTTAAATTTATACAATGTTTTATTTGATTTTACATCATATCAATCTTTTATATCTACCAAGTTTTATAATAAAATTAGAATTTTTCTCTTGGATTTAACATTTGAGTTTTTAGTCAAAACTCATAATATAAGTCTCATTACAAAATAAATGTGTCAGGTAGTCCAATTCTAACACATAAACGTTCTTTAATTACTGAAATTATTATCATACCTATGATTGAATTTGATATTATCCTTGGTATGGATTGGCTCTCAAAAAATGATGAAAAAATATATTATAATAGGAAAGAAATTATGATTTGGGAGGAAGAAGAATAATTACTTATCATCAGAGCAGAATATTCCTCACATGATTCTAATCTAAATCAACCCTGAACAGCTATATTGAATGAAATTCTTGGGGAATAAGAGAAAACCACATCAAGGGTTATATAAGGAAATCAGTAAATTCAGTATGTGCCTATTATGCAGGAATACATTGATGTATTTCCTAAGGAATTACCTAGACTTCCCCCAGATAATTAAGTGGAATTTTCCATTGATTTAATCCCCAATTCAAGACCAATATAAAAACACCATATATAATGAACACTGTGGAATTAGTTGATTTGAAGAAACAACTAGATTATTTAGGTAATAAAGGATTTATTCACCCTAGAGTTTCACCATGGGGTGCCTCTACTCTCTTCATTAATAAGAAATATGGATTTATAAGGTTGTGAATTAATTATAGGGAAACAAGTGTTGTTACTAAAATTAACAAGTATCCTCTACCTTGCATTGATGACTTTTTTGATCAACATTAGAGAGACCAATATTTTTTAAAGATTGATCTTCATTATATGAATCCCCAATTGCGATTAATGAAGGGAGACATTCTGATGATAGATTTTTAGATGAGGTATTTACATTATGAGTTTGAAATACAGCCATTTGGATAGTCTAATTCACCTTCTTTTATGAACCTAATAAATGAGTACTCAAGGAATATCTTGATGATTTTTTTTGATATTCATTGATGATATTATGGTATATTTTAAAATATATGAGGATCATGATAATCATATATGGGTCATTCTTAAGACTCTTATAAGGGAATCGTTATATAGGAAATTTAGTAAGTTTGATTTATTTTATTCAAAAAGTTCCTTTTCTTGGTCATTTTGTCTCTAAGGATAGAATATCAGTTAATCCTGTAAATACGAAGGCAGTTTGAGAATGGTATATGCCAATAAACATAACTAAGGTATGTAGTTTTAATATTTTGGTAAGTTCTTATCAGTAGTTCATTACTAATTTACCTTATTTTCTAACCCATTAACAATATTAAATATAAAGGGGTTAAGTTTGTTTGGAAAAAGGTAATGTGAATAATTTTTTGATGAACTAATGAGAAGATTAGTCAGTGATGTGATTTTGACTGTACCATTTAGAAGTGATGGGTTTTTCTTATATAGTGATGCATCAAAGAAGGGACATGGATGTTTCCTAATTAAAAATGATAAATTTATCTCATATGAATGAGGTAAATTCAATAATAACAAATAAAAAAATCCAACCCATGATCTTAAGATAGCAGCTATAATATTTTCATTGAAAATAAGGAGGTATTATCTCTATGGTGAAAGATTTGAGATATACACAGATCAAAAAAGTCTGAAATACATCTTCTCATAGAAAGATATCAACATGATACAAAGATGATGGCTCGATCTACTCAAGGATTATGATTTCTCAATACACTATCATTCATAGAAATAAAATAAGGTAGTGGATGCATTCAGTTGGAAGGATCGTGGATTTATAACTCTAATGATGATTGAGAAGGATCCTCTGATCAAGGATGTGGAAAATATGGATATAATGATTTATAAGTAATAGGACACATAAATAATTTTTAAAATGTTTTCAAAACCATTCTTATTAGATAAGATAAAAAATATCAACCTACTAATGAAAACCTTGAGAAGAAAATTAAAGGTCTAATTGAACGAAAATTAGCATAAATTTTTTGTGGGGATGGTGTTCAAAAATTTGGAAAGAGGATATGTGTTCCATTAATACCTAAGATAAAATGGTAATTTTTTTATTATTCTTATAGCCCAAATTTCACTTTATAACCTTGAAACACAAATATATATAGGAACATGAAAGAAAAAAATTTGGTGGGATAACATGAAGTGGGAAATTGTTGATTATGTGTCTAGATGTTTGGTTTCTAAAAAAGTGATAACATTTAGGCATAATTCTAAATTATTCATGAAACCTCTTCTTATTCCTTTATGGAAATGGGATGAAATTACTATGTTATTTTTCATGGGACTACCAAGAACTCCAGGAAGAATGATGTGGAATGGGTTATTATTGATCTCCTTACCAAATCCGAAAATTTTATTTCTATAAGATAAGATTTAATTATTGAACTCTTAGAGAGACATTATATTATTGAATTTTTAAGACTTCATGGTGAACCTATATCTGTAGTGTTTGGTCAAAATTCACTTTTTACATCAAAATTTTAGAGAGTCTTCAGAAGGTTATAAATACTGAGAATCATTTGAGAACTACTTACCATCCTCAAACTAATGGGAAGTCTGAAAGATCAATTCAAATAAAGGAAGACATATTGAGATCCAGTTCACTTGACATTGAAGTTATGTGGTATCAGTTCCAACCATTAGTAGAGTTTTCCTACAATAGTAGTTTCCATTAAAGTATTCAAATGGTGCCATATAAATCATTATATGGATAGAGATTTCATACTTGAACTTGATGGGTTTAAGTTAGTCAAAGGAAAATAATAGGCCCATAACTTTTTAATGTGATGGAAAAAAAGGTAAATTATATTTAGGAAAATAATAAAGCATCTAAAAGTAAGAAAAGAGTTATGTCAATAATCAAGGGGTAATTTTTAGAGTTCCAATTGGGATATCGTGTTTTCTTGGAAGTATCTCAAGGGAAGGGTGTTATATGTATCAGTAAGAAAGGAAACTGATTCCCATGAAAATTGGACCCTTTAAGATTCTTTAAGAGGGTAGAGTTGTTTCTTATCATTTTTTAATTCCAAAAAAATATCTCAAAAGTATACAACGTGTTTCATATATCTTATTTAAGGAAGTTCATGCCAAACCCAATGCATGTGATCACCTAAAGTGAAATAGATTTTGTACCTGAACTTTCATATTGTGAAGAAACCATCAAAATTACTAATAATAAATAGAAATTATTGAGGAATCGTATGACTCGTCTGGTAAAGGTACCCTCGACAAATCACAAAATAGAAGGAGCAACATGGGAACCAGAAGATTTTATGAAGGAGAACTACCCACATCTTTTTCTTCAAAGGTAACACCCATAAAATTTTGAGGAGGGTATTTTTCTAGGAGGTAATAATGTAGCACCCCAATATTTTTCCATATTTTTCTTTTATAATAAATTTAATTTTCTTGATAGCTTATAATGCATGCAACAATTGGTTTCAACAAAACGCTATTTAGTCATGTTTTGCAAAGTTAATTAAATTATAACAGTTTTTTATAATTTATATATTAAATTTATATTTTATATATCCAATCAAATATTTGTTACATTCATACAATATATTTTATATACATAATATATAACAAAATAAATTATTTTACATAAAAACCTATATATTATAAATGAAATTTTACTTCCTTTTAATAGAGAACATATTTTAAATCCAATATTTTTTACTGTTATATATTCTATTTTATAAAATAAATTTACTATTTGAAAGGGAAATATAAAAATATAATTTGGTAGATTTTTTTGAATTTTTTGATAAGTTTCATGTTTTGATGAATTGTGATAAAATATTGCATTTTAATTTAAAACTACTTTTCATCTAACTAATTTGAACTGTTAAATTATATATTAAATTTTTTTGAAGTAAAATTATATTTATTTTATAGCAGCTAATATAATTTAGGTCATTTTAATCAATTTTTCATAGAATATGAATATAAAAACATGATAATATTTTGTATACATTCACAATAATAACATGTTTTCTCATTACGTCAATGAGATTAATTTTAAAATAATTACTCTAGATTCTGTGTTTTTACTTTTGAAAAATATATTCCATTATGGAATCAGTGGAACAAAATTTTGTAAATAGGTTACTTTTATTTTTGGGCATATTAATTATAAATTTAGTAATATTATAATTACATCAGTTAATAGTAAATCATGTAATTATGGGTAAAAATAATATTATAAAGACTAAAAATTTACCTTAACACTTATCCAAATTTCACTAGAAGAGTTTTTTAGACAAAAATAATTCTTTGGGGAAAACATTTAGCCTTTGTAATCAACTTGGATGAGATAATGACATTTATAATATTATATTCAATGAAAATACAATCTAGTCACACTTTTGTTTTTACCAAGTGAAATATTTTTAATATCGGGTAATATAAAGATTTTTTAGAAAATAAATAGTATTTTGGAAGATAATTTTTTTATTTATCATAATGATTTATTTTTAATTTCTAGGTAATAAATAATTAAATTAATTTTAGGCACAATGATGATGTAGTAATTGTTTTTTTAAGTGTTAAAAAAATTGAAGTTGACATGGTAAGAAATATAAGATTTAATTAAGGGTTAAATCCAAAAGGTAAGGGTAATAATGTGACCTAAACATACCTAAAAATTATTTTTTTTGGATTATTTAAAACCATTATTATTTTATCTTATAAATAACTCACTTTTGATCGATTTTTATTCAAAAATTAATTTATACTAATTTAATTTTTTAAGATTTTCCTAAAGTGACACTCAACTATATTATAAAAGGGAACCTCCTCCAACACTTCCTCACACCACGTTGATCCTTACAACTCATCCAAAACCTAACAAAAAAATATCACAAATTCCCTCCCCTCAACCTAGATGCCTTAATTTTTGTAGAAATACAACCAAGGAATCCTTTTATGTATAAACCAAAATAAGTTACCTAAAAAAGTGGTAATATCCTTCACTGATCACTTTTGTTTTATTTCTTTCTCTACCCATTAAAATTTTATTATTATATTATTAAATAATAAAAATAGTATCTTAAATATACTGAGAATTTTTTATTCATTGATTTTTACTTACACTAGCACACACATCCATCTAATGGGTAGAGAACTAACCATTCTTGTTTGGTGAACTACGCCTCGTGAAACGATGTTGTTCGTTTTTCTTTTACCACCTCTCATGGTTGAGAATTATAATGTAAAAATCGTTTTTATATGATATATATTTATTTTTTATATTTATTTTTTATTAAAATTTCTTTAATTTTTATATAACACATACCTTCATGTTTTCTATTTTATTATAAATACGATAACATCGTTTGTAGAATTGTGGACTACTGCCTCCTCAAAGCGATTTGATTTGTTCACACTATAAATGGAACATATAAAGTATTGTTTTAAAACATTTTGTGATATATATAACATATAAATGATACTTTAATTTTAATATACATATATATTGAATTTACTTTTTATTCTTTTAATATAATAATGAAATAAATGTATCACTCTTGCGTACGTACGGCCTACCGTCTCCATGAACGGTGCATTTAATTTCCTATATTCAAATTTTATGAATTATTATAAATATATTTATATTGAATATAAATTATATTTAAATCATTTTTCACATTATATATATGATTAAATCATAATCTATGTTATAAGAACAACAAATAACAAGTCAAAATATACTCAATAAACTAGGTAATTAATACCCAAAATAGTGAAAAGAAAAAAAGATTATTAACAAATCTGTGATAAAATAATAAAATAAGAAAATATATGATATCATAAATATTAATAAGGTTTTTATATAAATTAATAACATGATTTAGAAAATTATAAATTATTTTAAAACATTTACAAATAAAATGGAAGTGTGATGTAAGAATTTTCTCATCTAACTTTTACTTCATTGAGATATAAGGATTATTAACCACATATTTTTTCTATGTTGTGTATATATACTACCCTATGATATATAATATCATAAATATCATTGTATTCATGGTATTAAAATTTTTCAATGTTGTATGGGACACTTTTATTTAAAATAAATTTTTTATCAATTATTAAATATATGAAGAATGTTTTGGAATGGTACGAAACATGTTGAAAGAGTTTAAACTAAGCCACTCGATGCATCAGTATTCTCATGAGATGAATCAAATTTACAAATAATATGGGATTCTTTCGGTTATTCTAAACTATCTTATGTAAGGTCTTGATGGTAAATGTAGCATGTACCTAGGAATAACGCGTTCAATAATTAAGCATTCCCTCTTATGAGAATTCATTTATTATTATTATTATCCATGAGATTATTTCATTGAAATTAGCTATGGATACATTTCATTATCATATTATTTATTAAATTTCATGTGTTTTAGTAATTTAACATTCTATGTTGATTATGAATTATCCATCTATTTAAATGGCATGTGTTTTCAGTTATAGACATTTATCATTGATTCATTATTTATTATGTTATACTTACCCTTACGAGGAATTTTAGCTCAGCCTTATTTTTTTTCCTTTACCAAGGTTATTAAGAGGTATCATTCAAATTAGTTTCAAGGATTATGAGTTCTTATTTTTTTTATGCTTTATTTCCTTTCCCGATGTAATATGGGTAACACCTATGTAATATTTTTTCCCAAAACTACTAAAACGTTTGGTCCCTTGGGATTTTAAACTTGTATCTATTCCAATATAATAAAATAACGCACTGGCTCTTGGATTCTAGGTTTTGGATGTTACACTATCCTTTGAATGTGGCCAATATAATATGTTATGTAAAGAAAAGGTTAAAAAAGAAATTTTCTTATTTTTCATATTTATAGAACTTTATGATGAGGATAAAACAACATATATTTTCTAATAAGTATTATTTTGAAATATAAATGTGTTTTTATCATAATAATTTATATTTTTTTAGATGAAATTTTTACTTAAAATTTTTAAAAAATTCTAATGCATTAATTACTTAATTAAAAAAATAGCTGATACTAAAAATGATACAATTGAATTATTTTGAATGAATTATTATGTCAAATTGATTTTTTAGTTAAATATACAATCTTAAATAGGTTTTAACTTAATATATTTTACTTCTATCATTTTATTGATATTTTTTAATTTCAAATTAAATAAATAATATCAAAATTAACATTAATGATATTTTATAATAATTTATATTATATTAATTGTTTTAAAATTTATAAAAATAATAAATTATGAAAAGTTATTTTTAAATTTTAATAAATAAAAAATATTTTAAATTCATGGAACAATTCATCATTTATAATTTATATATTTATCCTTATGTTTTAGGAACATTTTTATCGTCGTTAAGGTTAATGTGGTGTCTTTACACGTTAAATGTGTTTGTATAAAAATTAATTATCAAAACAGATAGAATTTTTATTTGATAAATTGCATATAATATTTAGAATCTTGGGGTATAAATTATCTAATAATTATGAATTTAATTTATTCCTAATGGATAAATTATCTCTATTAGAAAACTATTTATTGCAGTGAAAACCCAAAATGGAAAAAGTATAAAAACATTGCTGTTAAGAAATAAATGTTTAAAAAAATTTGTAAATATGTTTTGGTGGTATGTATCAACTATATCATCCCTTAATAACTTTAATTACCAAATTTGTAGCCACATTAGGTAAGTTTCACTTCCCAATAGTGAATAATTTTGACTATTTTTAAGAATGCAAGTTCTCCTAAACTATAAAAGAAAACTAAATCTCTTATCTTATCCATGATTTTACAAATAATTTGTGGGGCCAAGACCTATAAAATTGCATATAAAAATCCCTTCCATCATCCTTGAATATTTATTTTTTGTATAAATTCATCCGATGAAGGATTTTCATGAAAACCTAAGTACGATACCCAAATAAGAGTAACTTTCATCAACAACCGCTTTTATTTTATTTCTTACTCCACCCCCTTAAATTATTTTTATATCATGATTATATAATAACCATATTACGTTACATATAATTATAAGTTATTATGTTAATGTAATGACTTAAAATCTTATCCACTTCCATCAAATATGTTATGAAATCATTGTTCATGTATACGGAGGACTACTGCCTCACAAACTGATGCCATTCATTTTTCAATTACCCCCTCTCATGGTTAGTCCTAATGTTAGAGTTTTTGTTAATAAAATATATATATGTTATTTATTATGTTATAAATATTCTATAATTTTTATATCACGCATACCTGCATGCTTTCCATTTGGTGGGAATATGATAATGCAGTTCATATATTTGGTGGACTACCACCCCGTGAAGAGATGTGATTATTTCACGCTAGATTTTTAAGGTATTAAGAATGATTTTAATAAAAAAATGTTATATATATCATAAAAATGATTCTTTACTGTCAATATATCATTTTTTTTATTACCCCAAAAAAATTAAAAACATTGTTCATTCGTACGTATGACCTACCATTTCCATGAATGGTGTATTTCATTTTCTATCACTAAATTTTGTAGATTATTATCAATACATATATGATATGATATATAAGAATATTTTTCTTAAATAGATGACTAAGAATATTTTTATAATTATATAAATGTTTGAATGATTATGGTGGAATTCATGAGTTTAGGTAAGGGATTTCCATCTCACTTTTATTTTATATGAGAGAAAAGCCTTATTCAACACCTATTTATTTTATGTGGTGTGTATAAATAACATGAATGTATTTTATGATTATTATACGAATAATAATATTGATTTATATATCCATTTTAATCTCTCCCATTCATGGTTTTATGGTAAAAATGTTACTAAACCATTAATACATTTTTATCTCAATTTTCCATTTTTGAGATATACGTTATATTATGCTCGAATATTCATTCATTAGGTGTACATACATCCCCAATGACATGCTTTATCATTAATATATTCAATATAATTATATTTTATGTTTTATTTTATGTTATTTCTTCATGGTTCATGGGATTAAATATCACCAAATTAGTACATATTTTATGCTACAATCTCATCATTTATAGGGACTGATTATGATTGAATCTCCAATGATGATATTACATGATATACCTATCAAAAATTAACATGAATTTTATTATCCATATTTTATTCCTAATATATTCATGTACTGGTGCCATTTTTCACTCTCATTTAGTTAATATTCTTAAGAAAATGTTTTTAAGAAATGTTACTTTATATCTCTCTTTGGTTCTAAATATTTTTACTTCCAAAACCAAGTCTTCTAAAAAAATTAAAATTATTTTATTACAATATTATGATTTTTTAAAATAATTTTTAACCAATTTTTTATTTTTTTTTCAAAAAATATTAAAATAAATCTTCATGTATTTTTCATATACATTACATGCTTGGCCTTTATTGTAAATGTGAGAAGAATAATTTTTTTACATGCACAACATGTATAGTATTTATTGTTGTCATAAATGTCAAATGATTTAAAAAAACTATTACATGTTTTAAAATTTATTTTCATAAAAAAAATTATTAATATTTGTGATATTCTTACATTTTAAATAAATTATTTTAAAAGGAAATTATTTTTAATTTTTTTTGTTTTTTTTTTAAATATTTTCTAAGTTTAATGGAAATTTTTCTCAAGAAATGTTTTAAATTATCTTTAAAAATTATTTTCCATCTAAGATGAATTCCATTATTTTTACCTATTCCGTAATGGGGATATGATCCATTGATACCATTCATATTATTTCTCTAAATGTTTTATGTACTAATGAAATTATTTTTATGAAACACATTTCTCTTCCATGAGTTATACAATTATGAAATGATTACGAATCCCACTTATTTTCACAGGTTTTTATATGATGAAATGATTAGAAGAAATATCTATTTTTCATAGGTTATGTTATGATAAAATGTTTTTGATACACATTCTATTTCATGGGATGTGATATTATGAATGTTTATGATCTTGTGTCACACATGTGTATGATTTAATTTTGTGAGGGGTGGGACCTATATCTACCTTAAATGAATTGGGTATATAATTATATCTTAGTAGATAAAAAAGATGGGAATGGGTAGCGACTTTGGTTTTGTAATAAATGATTGGAATGAGTAGTGAACCAAATTCAGTAAGATTTTACTGGAATAGGTAGTGAACTTGGTTCAGTAAGACCTGACTATAATCGGTAGTGAACTCTATTTAGTAAAAAATTATTAGAATGAGTAGTGAATTTAGTTCAGTAAGCTATGATTATAATAGGTAGTTAACACGGTTTAGTAAGATATAATTGGAATGGTGAGTGAACTAATTTTGGTACTCGAATTTTTCTAATATCATGTCCTTGGGAGTGAACCTTAACAACTATGATGGTTTTGGGAGTTAACTAATTCTACTATGAAGAAAGGAATACTACTGGGGTTAGTGGTTTATCCTGGTGATGATCTATTTCCTCCCATATAGTTCCCTTATAATTCTTGACTGTGATCCTTGACTACTTGTAAAATTATTTTCTATGCCTATGTGTATTCCATAATTTTATATATTATTCTAATGTTATTCCCTCATAGATCAAGTTCATTGATTTCAATATAATTCTTGTATTAATAACTTCCAATATTAATCCCATGAATCAATATTAAGATCTTTGATATATAGGTCATGGCTGTCAATATTTTCCTCATGTTCTTGTACCCCTATATTCATGTTATTCTTACATATCTCACATTTTTGACCCTTACTAATCATTTAATCTCACCATTTCATATGTTTCCATCTCCTAGGTTATGAATAATGGTTATATATTGGGTATACATATGAATATTACTAAATTTGAAGGTATTTATGGGAGACATTGAAGATCTTTCACCAGATTATAAGATTTTTTTCCTTTTTTGAAAAAGAAATAAACTATTATATTCCTCAGGTGTGTGTTTATGAAATTTAATAAATCTTCATTAAAATTTTATGTAATGTCCAAGTATGATAATTATGACATCCCTGCTTTTATTACAAACTTAAACATGATTTATTACAAAAAAAATCACTTGATAAAAAAATAAGATTGAGAGTTTTAGTGTATTTAGGGATCAGGATCAATAAATAAAAACTTAAAACATGAAATACAACATCTTTATTAAAAACATCCTTTACATGACCACTACATTCCCTCGTACTTAGCATTGCATGGGATAACCTGAGGACATGCATAAAAAAAGGGTGAGCTATAAAGATCATTAAGGGAATATACATGTAATACATGAGGAGTACAACACATGTTAGACAATAGGCATATATATATATATATAATAAAAGAAACATGAACATAAATGCATGATAAAGCATGATAATCATAACTTGGAAATGTGGCAACAACACTTAACATTAAATTAGCATGAGCCAAGGCCCATTGCACATAGAGCATGAGTAAATCCTCATTGCACATGTGGCATGAGTAAACCCTCATTTCACTTGAATTAGCATGAGTCAAAACTCATTGCACATGACATATCATGATATTATACTTTACCCAATGCATTGGAGCGCTATAATGGTGCACCCTTCTTAAACATTTCATTTCGTGCATAAGTGTGACACATGGATCCGGAAACATGGATTCAAAAACATAATAATTTATTCCATGATAATGGAATGTAGAATTCATACAGGAAACATTATAAACAATAAGTAAATGTGCATAAAGGTGAATACCCTTGATGGAGAAATGGGCATGGTATTCACTACACAATGACATTGGCTTAAAAAATCGATGTGATTTCGGCAGCGTAACGACGTGACATAAGAATTCATAAAATTGGTTGATGAGAGATAAAGGGGTTGAACATCATATTTAAAAGTAATGGATAGTAAGGAGGTTATATAGATACATTTCCCAACAATTTTAATGGAATTTAGATTCATGATACAGAAGTATTGCTTGAATGTAAATGAAGAGAGATAAGTTCCTTTCGGAATTTTGGCATAGTAACAGGTGTACATGGGAGGAATTTAATGAGAGATAAAGGGGTATCTCATCATTGAAACATAAAGAGGGTAGTATGAGGGAGGTGCGAAACCATACCCCAACATTCATCATTCAAATTAAATGGGAAAAACAACTTAAAGAAAATTGGACAAAAATGAGAAAGGAAGAAAAAACACTTACTTGGAAGTGTTCTTCCAAAGGCTTGAGAGAGGCTTGAAAGAGGATTCTTGGGAGCTTGGGGAACCTTGGGAGGATTCTTGATTGATTAGGGCAGAGGTTGGACGAACTCCAGATGTTTTGAGTGAGGAGGAAGTGGTAGCTTTGGTGGGTTTATATAGGAAAGGTGATGGAATTCTTTATTATTTAGGTTTGGGACCCCTTATATTAAATTAATCCAAACTACAAACCATGCCATGGTTTTTTCCCATGTTTTTTGGAAAAAGGAAGAGGAAAACAATATTTTGTAAGGCCAAAGTCCGAACTTCTTAAAATAATGTCGTTTTTTATGTGGAGTTGAGTCACACTCCCATGGAAATTAATTTAAAAAGACAAGGTGTTTAATAAGTCTCGAGGGGTCCATTAATGCTTTGAAAAGTAAGTCAAACAAACCCAAAATCCCATTATTTTAATGGTAAAACATATATTTCCCGAAAATAAAGATTATAGTATATTATTACATCACTATTGGGTCATTATGATGTCATAAAACACATTATATATTTAAACGGTATTTAATTTTTACCCAAAAATTTGACTGTCTCAGAAAATTATGAAAAATCCACCGTTGGAAAATTTCAATGTCCTGATTCTAGAAATAACATGTATTTTATATAAATAATTTTCTAAATATTTTAATTTTCACTTTTGAAATAAAATACAACATTTATCGAAAATTCACGGGTTTTGACAGAAATGGCTTTCAACCCTTAATAAAAATTATAATTGCATTCATTAAATTATAAGATCATTTATATTTAATAAAAATTAATTTAATAATAATAATAATATTTTAGTAAAATATTATTTAATTCAAAAATCCCATAATTTAATAAAATATAATTCTTAATTAAATAATAACTAAAAACACTATTTGTACTTTTAAAACTATTTACAATGTATCAAAAATGACAAGGAGGTATATTCAATATTATATAAAAAAATAATATACATGAACATAGTACTATCGATTTGTTACATAACCCCTTAAAACAACAGCATAAGACTTAAGGGTAAGGTGTGCGATGGTGACAGACTCTTGGGGTGGCTCGGATAACATCGCTCGAGTGGTAATCTCTATCAACTTCCACTTTTCCCGTAGACAGTCTTGTTCAAGCTTGACATGAAGATAAGCTTGGGCTTGGTCAAGAGTGAAGACCAAGGATGCCACCTCTTTTCTGAGCTATGACAAATGTGCTTTGTATGGGTAAATTCTACTAGATGAGGCCATTGTGTCCTTTGTCTGAGTAAATTGGATTTGTTAAAGCCCAATATTTATACTAATCATGTGATCACTGTTCAATGGCTATATTATCAACGGTCAAAATTATTAACGTAACAACAAATAAGTTGGCATTTTATATAAACATAAAGAGACATTTAATTAGATCAAGAGGGATTTACATTAATGAAACTTTGGGTCATTACAATATTCTATCCTTAATAAATTTTGCCCTTGAAATTTTCTTTTTCCCACACTAAAACAGATGTGGGTAACTCAGCTTCATCATTTCCTCCGATTCCCACGTCCCTTCAAAAAACTTGTGGTTTTCCCACAACACCTTGATGAGGGGCATTGTCTTATTTCATAAAACGTTTTCTCTACGATCTAAGATCTTCACTGGTTGCTCCTCATAAGAAAGATCATCTTCCAAGTGTACCACCTCAGAAGAGAGTACATGTGAAGGGTCAAGTATGTATTTCCTTAAGAGGGATACATGAAAGAAATCATGTACTTTGTCCATGGTAGGTGGAAGTGCTGGTTGATAAGCCACAGCCCTTACACGATCAAGAATCTCAAAGGGGCCGATGACCCTTGGACTTAACTTCCCTTTCATTCCAAACCTCGTGACCTTATTTCCACGGAGATATGCGTAGAAACACCATTTCTCCAACTTTAAACTCAAGGTCTCTTCGACGATTATCTGAATAACTCTTATGTAGAATCTGAGCTGCCTTGATATGCTGCTGAATGGTTTTCACCTTATCTACCATTTCCTCGACCATTTCTGGTCCAAGCAGCTTACGTTCACTGACCTCATCCCAACATGCTGGTGTTCTGCACCTTTTCCCATACAGGGCTTCATATGGTGCCATTTAGATGCTCGAGTGGAAATTATTATTATAATAGAACTCAACCAGAGGAAGATGTTGATCTCATCCTCCTTTAAAGTCCATTGATCACACTCTCAACATGTCCTCAAGTGTTTGGATAGTCCGCTCGGATTGGCCATCAGTTTGAGGATGATAAGTCGTACTGAAGTTTAGTTCAGTATTTAGAGCATGTTGAAGACTCTTCCAAAACATAGAGGTGAATCTTGGATCTCTATCAGACACAATAGTTAGTGGTACTCCATGAAACCTTACCACTTCCTTGATATATATCTGTTCCAGTTGATCCAATGAGAAATCCTCTCGAATAGCAATGAAGTGTGCAGTCTTTGTAAGATGATCCACAACAACCCAGATTGCATTGTTTCCTTTGGATGTCCTTGGAAGTCCGGTGACAAAGTCCATGGTGATTTTCTCCCATTTCAATTCTGGTATGGGCAATGGTTGAATCGTCCCCTTAGACTTCTGCCTCGCTTCCTTCACTTACTGACACACCAGGCACTTTGATGTATATTCAGCGATCTCCTTCTTCATATTATCTCACCAAAATTTTTCCCAGAGATATCGATACATCTTTGTGATCCCTAGTTGAATAGAGAAATTTGAACTATGTGTATCATCCAAAATATCCTTCTTCAACTCCGGACTCTATGGAACACATAGTTTTTTCCCAAATCGCACAATTCCTTCTTCATTAACATTAAACTCCAAGGATATCCCATTTTTTGATAGCTTCCACTTTTTCTTGAATTCCCACATCATACTTTTGAGCATCCTTTATCCTTTCCAAAAGAGATGGTTGAGAATTAATTTGTGAAAGGATTGATGATGTTCCCTTCTTTATGATTCCCATTTCCATATTCATGAAGTCTAATAAGATTGGATCCTTCTGAATTCTCATCATTGATAGAATCGATGGGTCCTTTCTACTTAGGGCATCTGCCACCTTATTCTCTTTCCCAGTGTGGTAATTTATTGAACAGTTATAATCCTTGATGAGCTCTATCCATCTTCTCTGGCGCATATTAAGCTCTTTCTATGTGAATATATATTTAAGAATCTTATGGTCAGTATATATCTCACATTTCTCCCTATAGAGATAACGCCGCTAGATTTTCAAGTCAAATATCACCGCTGCTAACTCCAGATCATGTGTTGGATAGTTTCGCTCATGGATTTTCAACTCCCTTGAGGCATAGGATATCACTTTATCATTCTGCATCAGCACACAGCCTAATCCCTTCTTCGAAGCATCACTGAATACCACAAAAATTTCCCCACTTGTGGGTAAAGTGAGCACAGGCGCAATAATAAGCCTCCTTTTCAACTCCTTGAAGCTTTCCTCGCATTCATCACTCCAAGAAAACTGTACTCCCTACTGGTTTATCTTGGTAAGAGGGTTGGAAAATGGTGAAACATTCCTCAAAAATCATCGTTAATATCCAGCTAACCCCAAGAAGTTACGGATATCCGTTACCGATATTGGCCTCGGTCATCCCTCAATTGCATCTATTTTGGAGGGATCCACAGATATCCCATTTCTTGTGATGATATGGCCCATGAATGAGACATACTTCAACCAGAACTCACACTTGATGTACTTTTCATAGAGCTTCTCCTTGCGCAAAGTCTCCAGTACAGTTCTTAAATGCTCCTCATGATCCTCCTTGGTTTTAGAGTATATTAGAATATCATCTATAAAGACTACCACAAATTTATCTAGGTAATCTCTAAAGACTCTATTCATCAATTACATGAAGATTTCTGGAGCATTGTTGAGTCCAAAAGTCATTACTATGAATTCATAGTTCCCGTATCTTGTACAAAAATAAGTCTTGGGGACATATTCCTTCTTCACCCTTACTTGATAATATCCCGACCGTAAATCTACCTCGGAGAAGTATTGTGCTCCATGCAGCTGATCAAACAAGTAATTGATCCGTGGCAGAGGATACTTGTTCTTTATCATGATTTTTTTAAGTTCACGATAATCGATGCAAAGGCGCATTTGTCCATCCTTCTTCTTGACGAAGAGGACTGATGCACCTCATGGTGAAGCACTTGGGCGTATAAACCCTTTATCTAGATTCTCCTATAGTTATTTCTTCAGCTCTTCAAGCTCTACAACAGCCATTCTATATGGAGTCTTGGATATTGGTAATTCCCCAGGTATAAGTTCAATTGAGAATTCAACATCTCTTCTAGGTGGAAGACCAGGTAGTTCCTCGGGAAACACATCCACGAATTCCCTCATAATAGGCATTTCTTCAAGGATGTTTTCTTCCTTGGACTCAATAATCTAAGCCAGATACGCGTGCTCATAGGGCAGTAATATCCATGCATGAGATGATGGAGCTAAAGGATATTCATCTTCCTCCTTACACTTGTAAAGAATCTGGTGTCGATTCTCCATATGGATTGTGATTTCCCTCTCCCGAAAATTTATGTTGGCTCTATATAAGCAAAGCCAATCTATGCCAATAATTGCATGAAATTCCACCAGAGGGAGTATGACGAGGTTCTCTGGGAAATTCAATACACAGATTATAACAGGGGAGGACTTATATTCATGGGATGCAATGATTTCCCCATTTTCTGTACTCACCAACATCTTCACTTCCATGATTTGTGGTGGTGCTTGGATTGTTCTACTAAACTTTAGGGATATAAAAGAATGTGTAGAACCTAAATCAAAAAGTAATTTCGCTGTTCTTGATTGAATAACTAGCGTACCTGTCACCACTTCATTTTCGGGGTTCACTTCGGCAGAAGTGATGGAAAAATCTCTTCCTTGCTGCCTTAGAGGTTGTTGGTTGCCTCCGAAAACCTTTTGATTAGGGCACTGATTGTCAAAATGCCCCAATTCATTGAATTTGTAGCATTGAACAATGTGTTGAGGTTTGAATGGAGTGTTCCTCTCCTCTGTCGTATCTATGGGTCTTTCTTGCCGATAGTTAACAGCTAGGTTCCCTTCTCTTCCACACCTGAATCATTTCCTCATCCCCTTAAGGCAATTTCCAGGGTACTTCTTTCCGCCCTTTTGGCAAGTGGGGTGTTAGAACTTCTTTGCACCGTTGGATTTATCCATTCGACCACCAGCATTTAAGTCCACCTTGCGCTTCTTATCCCTATTATACCCCTGTGATTCTCTAATATCTATTTCGACCGTGAGGGCACATCGGACAATTTCCTCATAGCTTTCGAAGTCACGGATTGCTAATTCTTTCCATAGGCTAGGCTTCAACCAACCAAAGAAGCAGTCAACTTTTCATTCTAGGGTAAAGACAAAGCCATAAGTGTATCGTGCCAGCCTTGTGAGGTTTTCCTCATACGCTCCAACAGATTCTTCGCCTTTGTTCTTGAGGGAAAGGAATTCCCTTTCCATCTTAAGCTGGAGGGTTCGCCGAAAATATTTATCAAAAAACATATTTCGGAAATCCTTCCATTCTAACGCCTCGATCTCCTCCTCGGGCTATGTATTTTTGATCAACTTCCACCATTGATCAGCTTCACCCTTCATATGATAAGCTGCCCGGAGAACCTTCTCTTGTTCATAACATTGAAGGATGGAGAAGATCTTTTCAATGGAATTTATCCATTGTTCAGTGATCGTGGGATCAGATGGTCCACTAAAAGTAGGAAGTCTTTGGCTCATGAAGCTCTCGATAGTGACTTGTTCTTTTTTAGGGGGGGTTGAACGTTCCTCTTGACCCGTGTTTCTATTCAAATCATGAGTTAGCTGAGAGAGAAGCGTGACAAAGTTCGTGATTCCCTCTCCCATTGGATTGGGTATCTCATTAGTACAGTCATCACACTGATCTTCACAACGGTTGTTAGCCCGAGTCCTCCTATTACCGGCCATTGGCTGGAATAAAAGGAAAGTTAGGGGTAACACATAAAGGGTAATCCAAATGCAAAAGTTGATGACTTATAAATAAACTTTTATTTCCTTAACTAATGAGTCTATAGGCTTCAATATAGGCTTTTCATGATCTACTTTCTAACATATATTCTTAGGAGAATTTTTTTTAATTCCCTTAATAAGTGTTCATACTAAGCTTGTGAATTTTACAAAACATATCATCCGGGAGTGTCGTAACCAAGATTGAATCATGGCCTATTGTCATGCACCAGTTCCCGTTCGAGTCTATCTCAAAGCAGTGTTTTCGGGTTTTACCCCTAGGATACATCTGTGCCAGAGCTTCCTCTACCTGCTCGCATCCAGACAGGGATGTATTTGCTTGATAAACCACTTACTCAGTACGTTCCAAAACTTAGGTATGTTTTTATTATACTTAGTCTTATCTCTATCTCTTTACTAGGGTTTTTTAATCCTAATCCCAAAAATAACAAAACCTATCCTTTGATACCAACTATGACAACCCTGCATTTATTACAAACTTAAACATGATTTATTACATAAAACATCACTTGATACAACAAGAAGATCGAGAGGTTTAGTGTCTTTGGGGCTTAGGATAATTACATAAAAACATAAAACATGAAATACAACATCTTTACTGAAAACATCCTTTACATGACCACTACATTCCCTTGTACTTAGCATTGCATGGGATAACCTGAGGACATGCATAAGAAAAGGGTGAGCTATAAAGCTCAGTAAGGGAATACACATGGAATACATGCGGAGTACAACATATGTTAGAAAATAGGAAGATCAATAGAGAACAAGATAAACATGAACATAAAGTCATGATAAAGCATGATAATCATAACATTGAAATGTGGCAACAACACTTAACATGGAATTAGCATGAGCAAGGCCCATTGCACATAGAGCATGAGTAAATCCTCATTTCACATGAGGCACGTGTAAACCCTCGTTGCACTTGAATTTGAATGAGTCAACACTCATTTCACATAACGTATCATGATACTACACTTTACCCAATGCATTGGGGCACTATAAGGGTGCACCCTTCATAAACATTTCATTTCATGCATAAGTGTTCCACATGGATCATAAAACATGGATTAATAAAACAAAATCATTTATTCCATGATAAAGGAATGTGGAATTCATATATGAAACTTTATAATCAATATGTAAATGTGTATAAAGATGAATACCCTTGATGGAGAAATGGGCATGGTATTAACTACACAATGACATTGGCTTAGAAAATCTGTGCGATTTCGGCAGCATAACAGCATGACATAAGAATTCATAAAAATAGTTGATGAAAGAGAAAGGGGTTGCTCATCATATTTACATGTAATGGATAGTAAGGAGTTTATATAGATACATGTCCCAACAATTGTAATGTAATTTATATTCATGATACAAAAGTATTTCTTGAATGTAAAATAAAAGAGATAAGTTCCTTTTAGAATTTCGGCATAGTAACTAGTTTACATGGGAGGCAATTAATGAGAGAGAAAGGGGTCTCAAATCATTGAAACATAAAGAGGGCAGTATGAGGGATGTGCGAAACCGTACCCCAACATTCATAATTGAAATTAAATGGGCAAAACAACTTAAAGAAAATTGGACAAAAACGAGAAAGGAAGAAAAAACCCTTACTTGGAAGTGTGCTTCCAAAGGCTTGAGAGAGGCTTGGGAGAGGCTTTGTGGGAGCATGGGACACCTTGGGAGGATTCTAGATAGAGTAGGGCAGAGTTTGGACAAACTCCAAAGGGTTTGAGTGAGGAGGAAGTGGGATCTTGGGTGGGTTTATATAGGAAAGGTGAGGGAATTCTTTATTATTTAGGTTTGGGACCCCTTATATTAAATTAATCCAAACCACAAACCATACCATATTTTTGCCCATGGGTTTTGGAAAAGGGAATAGTAAAACAATATTTTATAAGTCCAAAGTCCTAACTTCTTAAAATAATAAGGTTGCTTATGTGGAGGTGAGTCACACTCCCGTGGAAATTAATTTAAAAAGACAAGGTGTTTAAAAAGTCTTGAGGGGTCCATTAATGCTTTGAAAAGTAAGTCAAAAAACCCAAAATCACCTTATTTTAATGGTAAAACATATATTATCTGAACATAAATATTATAGTATTTTATTACATCACTATTGGGTCATTACGATGTCATAAAACACATTATATATTTAAATGGTATTTAATTTTTACCCAAAAATTTGACTCTCAAAAAATTATGAAAAATTCACTGTTGGATAATTTCAACATCCTAATTCCAGAAATAATATTTATTTTATCTAAATAATTTTCTAAATATGTTAATTTTCACTTTTAAAATAAAAACCGACATTTATCGAAAATTCATGGGTTTTGACAGAAATGGCTATCAAACCTTAAAAAAATTATAATTCCATTCATAAAATTATAAGATCATTAATATTTAATAAAAATTAATTTAATAATAATAATAATATTTTATTAAAATATTATTTAATTTAAAAATCCCATAATTTAGTAAAATAGACTTCTTAATTAAATAATAACTAAAAACACTATTTATACATTAAAAACTATTTACAATGTATCAAAAATGACAAGGAGGTATATTCATTATTATATTCAAAAATAATATACATGAACATAGTACTTGGGATTTGTTACATAACCCCTTAAAACAGCCACATAAGACCTAAGGGTAAGGTGTGCGATAGTGACATACTCTTGGGGTGGCTCGGATAACATCGCTCGAGTGGTAATCTCTATCAACATCCACTTTTCCCGTAGACGGTCCTGTTCGAGCTTGACATGATGAAGATCATCAGGGGCTTGGTCAAGATCGAAGCCCAAGGATGCCACCTCTTTTCCAAGCTCCGACAAATGGGCTTTGTATGGGGCAATTCTACTAGATGAGGCCATCGCTTCCTTTTTCTGAGTAAATTGGATTTCTTACAGCCCTATATTTATACTAATCATGTGATCACTGTTCAACGACTATATTAGCAACGGTAAAAATTTTAAACATAAAAACAAAGAAGTTGACATTTTATATAAACATAAAGAGACAGTTAATTAGATCAAGAGGGATTTCCATTAATGAAACTTTGGGTCGTTACAATAATCCTAGTTTTCTATAGTTTTATTAGAAGAATCTTTTAGTTATCCTTTTCAAACTAGGATGAGAAATCTTTTTTGATATCCTTATGGATATTTTTATTAATATGAGTTGGAATGTCTCTAAGGATAAACATAAATATGGTTTTAAGTGTATTAAAGTGTCATAGAATGTTAGTAAAGGATATAGTGAGTGATTTATAAGTAGTTGCATCCCTATCTAGATACTATAAGTGGATGTGGATCAGGCATAGATATACCCATTGGTATAAACTTTGAAAACATAGTATTGATTTAGACTTGATTTGTAATTGATGCATGATAATTGGACTTTCTAGACACTTTGTTTGACACTCCAAGGGAATATTCTTTGAGAATTCACAAACTATTTACAATCCATCAGGAAGGTTTTAAATAGATGATGACTATGAATTAAATAATATATCATATATTAAGTAAGGTGTCATTATTTAGAGTTCCTATATATGAATTTTCCTAATTATTTGGTTCCACATTATCATTAGTGTTTCTCACACTATGATTTTGGTTGTATTTGATGGATTTAACCTGAAAGACCATGTTTATGATAAGTGTGATGAATGCTTTTTTCAATGAGTAGCCAAGTGGGTTGATGACTAAAGTAAAAGATTTTCTGATTATTCCCAATTACTATTCACATAAAATGATTATAAATGTGAAAGTTAACCAATACATAGACTCATAAAAGAACATAAGGAAGTATTTTGGTGAGTGTCTGGGTGATGACATGTTACATCCCACAATCCAACACTCTATGATATGGCCAGAAAGGGTTGGTTACAAGACCACAAGTATGCTTCCCCATATACCAAATGCTACTGACTAGTAGAGGGGGTGTGATAAGTATAGTGGGAATACTATACCCTTTAGAGTAAAATTTTACCACACATCTAAAAAATAATATAAATTAATTAATAAATATCAAAGTGGAGAAACAATAAAAACAATTCAATACCGTGGAAAATAAATAATATAATACAACTGAATCATCTAAAAAATAATAAAGGAATAATGTAATGACATAATGTATTGTAACTAAGTGTCATGTTATATGTACTAAAAAAAGACTAGAAGACTCAACATAAGTCTCAAAATTCCCTAGCCCCAAACCACACGTTGGTTCCAACTCCAAACTCCAGTACATCCAGTAAGAAAAAAATAAATAGAAAGGCAATTTCCCATATCCAAACGTGAATCTATATAATCTTTTCAGGTACTAAATGGAGGCACAAATTATGTTTGATTATAGCTTAGTAGGTCAACACCACCATGTCTAAACAAACATGTCTGATAACCAGTGTATTCTATAATACAATATTAAATTTTATTAGTTAATTAATCAATAAAATTAATACCACATCATCCTATTTCAACACCATGTCAAAATGTAAATGAACATGACATATAACCATGGAAAACATGATCGTATAACTTTGTTAAAACATAACCCACCTCATATCCATACAAGAATTCCTTTGAGCATGTCTTACAACCATTCCATCCATAAGAATATAATTTTGGTAAAAATCACAAAAAACTAGGTCAAACTAGATATATAATAATTTTAAAATTTCATCAGGTCCATTCTCACTATATAAGCATTTCATCATGTGTCACTCGGCTAATCCCTCTATACTTGAATTTCATCATGTTTCATTACGAATATCCCAGTGTAAAATAATTTCATAATGTATCACTAGGCATAGCCTACTATATGATCATTAAATCATTTATCACTAAGAATATACTACTATATAATCATTATAGAATGTATCAGTAGTCCAAGCAATCTATATAATCATTTGGTAATGATTCAATAGGCCAATCACACTATATAATAAATATAATAGTTAATTATAACACAATTCACTGTAATATGGATATCAAAATATCACATCATATGGTCCTTTGGTTAATTATGAAAATTAAAATCTATATTTCAATTACACATTTTATATATTAGTTATTAATAACCAATAATTTTAAATTTATCATAATAAACAATACAATATAAGGTGAATATATATCATGAAATAACCCATAATCCATGTCATTATAAACACACATTAATCTATTAAACAATTCATTTATATTCATGGGTTCTGTCAGTAGAATGGTAGAAAAATTCTAGGAAAATACTCAATTAGATCTAATGGGACTCCAAGGAATATTTCAATTTATTATTTCAATTTATCTGGCCCAAGATATGTTGGCTCAATT
The DNA here is from genome assembly GCA_963277665.1 of Viscum album. Taxonomy (NCBI): domain Eukaryota; kingdom Viridiplantae; phylum Streptophyta; class Magnoliopsida; order Santalales; family Viscaceae; genus Viscum; species Viscum album. The sequence goes on along the minus strand of OY728133.1, from coordinate 1,437,516,429 downwards.
TCAATATTACACATACCTAAAAATTATCAAACCATATGGTTAAGGTTTAGACACCCTACCTTTAACTAATGACCAAACAATACTTCCAATAGTAAACATACATGAGTAAGAAGGTGCAGATAATTTCAAGAAGTATCCAAGATCAAAACCAAAAACTCACATTGTCAAGAGATTACACTGTAACCTTTGGATAAACATGGTAGAGAAGGTAAAATTGGACCAAAACCACATAGTAGTGTTTGATCACACAAGTGGGTTGTCTATAACGGAGTATGGCACTCCAAAATTTCTTGGAAGGTTCCCTAAGGATCGGAGGAGGAAGCTAAAATTAAGATTAAATAAAAATCAATCACATGTCACACTTTAAAACATCAGGATAGGTAATTACACAACATCTAATATATGTATATGATGTGTAACTATTTTTAATGGGATACTCCAAAAAACCCATTTCCTTAGTAGAATATTGAAATCACTGAAACATTACATGATGGGTAATCCTTTTACATGACATGTAAATGTTATAAAGATGAGTTTTTATCCCATTTTTCTTATAAAACAACTAGAACCCTTTTTATGGTTCTAAACATACCAAAAACCTATTGTAACACTTAATCCATTTATACAAAGACTTTATTAATTCAAAAATCATACTTCCTCAAACATTGTGTCATTTTCCCCAACAAAGGATATTTGTTTCTGAATTAGACAGACACTAAGGCTCAAATAAAAAATACAAAGAGGAACATATATATAAAAATACAGTGTCATACAACCTCCCCACCAGATAATATATTGTCCCTGATCTGATCCAAGAATCACTACGGGGACTCAGTGAACAAGTATTTCAAATATGATCACATATTATTCTCCCTCTCCCATGTCTCCTCCTGAACTCTCCTATGTTTCCACAGCACTCAAACCAATATTATAGACCTACCTCGGAGATACTTCTCACTATGGTATAAAATATATATTAGATTATCCTCAAAGGACATATAAACACTAAACATGATGTATGATATGTCTATCACATGATAAGTTTCTAAAAACTATCTCTGATGCTGTGACACATTGAGCATATCATGCATGAAACTATAGCATTGTGGAAGGGAAAAATGGTACTCTACTAGACTAACCCTATTCAGTATCTCAAACGACCAAAAAATCATGGGTTCTAGCTTTCCCTATTTCTTGATATGGAATTGGCCCAACCATGGAGACACCCAAAGAATGCATGATGACCAACCTAAAACCCCATTGGTCATCTCAAATGGTTATCTTAAAATTTTCACCTACTCAACGTGGTAGACAAACATTTGTTGATCAACTAAACCTGCTCAAATGTCTCTTACATGAGACTAGTCCTAACAAAAATTGACTCACCTACCTCTAACCAAGAAAGATGGGAACAAAATTCTCTTCCTTACAAAGCCTAAAATGTTTCCATATGAAATTATTCTTGAAAGATTATAATATATCCAAACTTCATGAGTTTCATATGCCTCTACCATGACCCACCAAAAGAAAAAACACAATCTCGTAACATATCCTCTGGAGGCTGAATAGTCTTCTTAGGCTAACCATCGTCCTAGGGATGATATTCCATACTCAAAAGAAATTATGATCCTAGAACCTTCTGACCACAGTACTGGAAATCAATCAGAAACAAGGATCTCTATCTGATATGATACTCCTCAGAACACCATGTTGTCAAATCACCAATCTCATATAAGGACTGCATAGGTCATCAACTATGATTTCCACCCTGATAGGAAGTAAGTGGGATATATTTTATAGTTTATCCACATTCACCCATGAAACATCATTCGTATAGGTTGTACTGGGTAATTATTTTTGCAAAATCATAGTGACATCATCCCATTTGCACTCAGGAATGGGAAAATGATATAAAATCCTAGCTTGCCTCGGATTATCAACATTCACTTTCTAATAAATGAAACTTATCACTACAAATCCTTCCACATTATTATTCATTCCTGAACACCATTACAGTCTAGAGAGATCATGATACAACTTTTTCAAACTAAAAATTTCCACCCATCTAGATGCATGAAAATCTTTCATCTACTCTTTATGCAATCCTATAAGTACTCATATTTAACCAAGAACAATAATAGAACTACCACTACCAAGAGAAAATCCTAATGGTGTCTCCCCACCATATAATCTATATCTCTCAAAACTAATCCCTTCGGATTTGAAAACTATTTAGTCTTAGTTTTGTCCATAAGAACAAGTATAATATATGTTAAGGCTAGATCTACTCATCCCTATGACTCCTAGATATCTAGATTCATGTTTGAAATGATATCCATTTTCCACCAATTTTCAAAAGACTCCCATGCTGCCTCTTCTTACATCTACTAGCTTAATGAATCAGTAATAATGTTTCCCTTCCCCTATGTATGATCCAAAATCAAACTGAAAATAATAAAAATACTTGACCCACCTACTCTGTCAAAGGATCATGTCACACTAAGAAATGATGTACCTGAGGATCTAGTGGTCTTTTTATACCACAAATCTATCACCCAAAAGTTAATTCCTCCAATAAATCAAGTCATATACCACTTCTTTTAACTACATTTTATGAGTAAGATAATTCTTCTCCTGTTAACTCAGCTCTGTGGAGCCATAATTAACCACTTGATTCTCCTCCATCAGAATAGCTCTAAGTACTAATTCATATGTGTCACAGTAGATGATATATGATTTACCCAAAATAGGTAACGTGAGGATATATTTTGAGGTATGCATTTCTTTCATCTCATGAAAAACACTCTCATAATAATCCATCCAAATAAAATTCAAATATTTCTCGGTCTTCCCCAACATTAGTGCTACCAAATAGGAATATTTTTATATAAATTGCCAATAATTATCTTCTACACCTTGAATGCTCTAAATATCAATGAAATTATTATGCTAATACCAAGATATCATGGTTGAAACTTTATCTCGTTCCACTGACACTTCAACCTATGAGATGACATGAACTATGAAATGTACTTTATAAATCTAGAAACAGAATTTTGTTAGCATGGCATAATCATGATTATATCATAATGTACTTAGGATGATTTCAATATGGTTTGAGTGATTATCTACTAGCAGGGAATGAACAAAAATATTACCATCAAAAAACACCAAAAATAAATCTATAAAAGGATTACAAATATGATTCATCAAGGCCATGAATAATGCAGATAAATTAGTCCATTTAAATATCATGATGTAAACTCATAAAATCCATACTATTGAGACCAATTTGTGTATAACTATTGTATTTTTTATCAATAGTTGTAGGTTCTATGCAAAATGAAGAAGGTGATGAAGAAGGACTCCAAAGTTAATGTGGATTGGATGAAGTGAGGATCCAAGGAGAATTGTTATGAAAATATAGAATTGAATGTCACGCTTGTGCAGTTCCCCATTAAGTGAAATTAGATGATTATTTAACTGATCCTAAGTTCAAGAACTTGTGTCAAAGGTGACATAATGTTTACAACACTGAGGAATGGTGCAGTATCATCCATATGAGGATGATTAAAGAATAATGAGGATTTGAGTAAGACCATGAAGTTCTTAATGATTTCATGAGAACCATGTAAGATCTTACTTGAAGTATAGAATCATATTATTTTTATGAAGTAGAGAATGATGGATGAAGAAGAAGAGATAATGTTGAAGGACTTGCAATTATGAGATGGCCAAGCACTTCACATGGTATCCTAAATTAGATGATTCTTTGCTTATATGTAATTCACAAATATCATAATTTTGGATTACTTGTGATGCAATCATTATGAAGGAAAGGTGAAGTAAAGGTGCTGCTAGTCATATATAGTTTTTATTGGAAGGAATGATGCTAGTGGAAGAGAGTGAAGTTATAGTAATTTTTATGGGAAATCTGAAGTTGCTAAAGAGGTTCTATAAAAGGATACATATCACAATAGTGGATTTTGTGATGAAAGATGAAGAATGGTTATGGGATTCAATTAAAAAAGAACATACAATCTAGAGGTGGCACAAAAAAACGTTTTAAGGTGTCACTATTTTTCTGTGTATTCCAAATTTTCCGGCCTGAAAATCAGGAGATGAAGAAATATGTTTTTGGAAAATGATGTTGTGCAAAATATTGGAGAAGGATTGGTATGTTGAGCTCAACTGGAGTATCATGATCTGAACATAAAAATATGGAAAAGGATATTCTTGCACTGAAGATTGGTTTTGGTGTGCAAGATTGGTTTTTGTGCGCAAGATTGAAGGGAGTTTGGAATCTTTTGCGCAAGGCATGATTCGAGGTCTAAACTTCGTAAAATGGAAAAGGCATGAAGTCCACAAAAGATTTGAGAAGTGCATGAAAGATGATGTTGGTGTGAAAGAGGCTTATGCACCTAATCGATGTCAAATGGGGTTTTGCGCAATGTGTTAGGATCTTTCGTGACACATTTTCATTTTTGTGCGCAGGGGTCGACGAGGTCTATAAATAAGAGGTGACCCCCTCACATTTAATAAGCTAGACACATAGAGAAATCCTGATCTCTAAGGAGAAAAGGAATTTAATTTAAATGGGAGTGCATGAAAGAAATTGTGTTGCGCCCAAGAAGGATAAGTTCAATGTTAGAAGAGAGTTGCGCGCAAGATTAAAATTGCGCGTAAGAGGTCTTCCATGACAAAAGTTTAACGTTGCTCGAAAGATGTTAATGTTGCACGAAAGTTTCCAAAAAGGGATACAAAAATTATTGGGGTCCCATGGGCCTTCGATAGGTGCATAACAATCTTGAAGTGTCTCGTAATTAAGGAGAACTACACCCTCTGTTCAAAGAAGAAACCACAAACAAGCGATTAGTTTTCTTAAACCCTCATAGTGTTTCATGAAGGAGATTCCATGAGTAACCAACTGGTGAATACTCACCCTTCTGGTTCTTCATGAAGATAGACACACGAACCATCCCTAGTTCTATGATGAAGAATCATGCATCCTCTACGTGAAGAAGAAGACCCATGGAGCTCTCTACTTGCACAATGGTGAACACTCTCTGGTTGTATGATTTATATACACTCTTTGTAGTGGTGTTGTTGCTTGTGTGTCGAGGAGACATATTTTCAACTAAACTAATATCTACACAATAGAATAAGTAAGTATACTGATACACTCTTATGTTGGTATTTAGAATTGAATAAAGAGTATAAGACACTTCATTACTATTCGTTATTATACTGTGTCAAATAGAAAAAAGAGAAGAACAAGTGGAACAGAGTATGCCCAACTGAAGGCTGACAATTATTTAAGGAATTTTAATTCAGATGATTCTTTGTGAGATGATCCTTATTGTTTGAGTAATTAAATTGTTGTATGTGATCCTAGATAAAGAAATAATAAGATTAGTGCAGTCAGTTGTTGCACTAAGAAGGAAAAATATAAAGGACTAGTGCAGTTGGAATTTTCACTAGAGAAGAAGAGAAAGAAAGAAGAGAATTTCTTGCCAACTTCTTTTCAAGTAATAAAGTGAAGAACACTATAGAAGAGAAAGATGATAACCTACCTTATCAAGAATGCAGAAGATAGTCTTTATAGGAAGTATATAGAACTAGCTAGAGGATTCAGGTTGGACTTGGCCTTCACCAGTCTAGGGAAGAGGTTTGTCCCCCCCCCCAAGAGTAGGGACTCACACTGGCTAGAGGATATTTTTCCAAGCTACTACATTATAATATCATAATAAATTATAGTTTAGAATCCATGAATAAGGCATTCCCATGCATGTCAAGGATGTAGCTTCTCTTATTGAGTGGTGAACATTGTAAAAATATAGTGTCACTATTTCTACTTCCTTCTATTATTTCATCAAATAGGGAAAAGTTAATAAGATAATAAAGATCCTAACAGGTCAAAAGCTACATCGATAGAATGTTGGAATTGGCTTAAAAAAGTCCCCAACACTGATTTGACCCCCTCATGGTGTTAGGTATATTCCAAACTGGTCCTCTCAATTGGTATTACAGTGATAGATTCGCCTCTATTGGATTCTCTACATTGAATATATTCTCTTTTAAAGACTTGAGATTCTTTCCTGAGTTAACCATGAAGTGCAGTTTTGATGAATATTTTGTTATCTTGGAGAAAAATTCTATATATACTGATACCATGACAAACAGGAAAAAGAAGGAGAAGAGAAAGATGAAGAAGAAGATCCTCTTATCTAAAGAAGAGGAAGCATCTAGTTCTCCATATCTGGAAAAAATTAAAGACACACCAAATGTGGAAAGTAATGAGAAGGTGGATCAATCCCCCAACATAAATATGGAAAACCTTCCTACCTTAACTGATCAAGAGGTATGTATTAGTACGTTTGGAAATTAATCTCATGATAAAAATTATAGCACAAGCGGTGATGATCAATATGCGACATCTCAAGAAATATCATTTGATATATTAAGAATGATTCTTCATGGTATTCCAGAAGAAATTACATCCCTGGTTTGTGGATTATTTCAATTCATGCAAGAAAATATCACTCATCTAGAATAAGAAACTGATTTTTTGGGGAAAGTCTTACAAGTAAAAAATTTTGAATGATTAATTCTATCTAGATAAGTTGTATTCTTTGAAGAAACAAATAGGGGATTTGAATTAAGTTTTTCAAAGTGTATCAAAGATTTTAAATAAAAGGAGGGAGTCAACAAGACTATGTAAGAGAATATTCATGCACTTGAAGATGAGCTGGAAAGGAGCAATGAAGTCAATAAGTTATATTTGGAAGAAGACTCCCAGAAGATCAAAGAACATGACTCTTTGTTACAAAACAAAGTAAAGTTGCATGAAGATGAAGTATAAATATTGAATAAGTCTTATGATGATAATATTACCATGATTGAAGACAAAAATTCATCCTCAATATGAGATTTCTAGAGTTGGAATCTTAGTTGACCAATATTGAGAAGACACATATTGAGTCTCCAAAAAAGAAGGAAATATTTGCTGCTATTACTCAATTATCCCTGAAGGATTCTACTATCAAAAGGCCTCCAAAATGTTCTAGGAATATCATGGCTTCACTCATTGATCTATCATAAGATGCTAAAAAGGTGAAGGTATTATCCATTCCAACTTGTACTAATCGTTCTAAAAATCTTTCTGTAAAAAGTACAGGTTGGAAGAGAAACTCTAAACAAGTATGGATGAATAAAAAATGATGATATTCCTACCACCATGTATAGGGTGGATCGGAAGAAGAATTTAGAATATGGTTCCCCATATATAGCACAACAGATAAAGAAGAAGTCTCAGTAATCTAATACTGAAGATATCAAGAAGTCTAGATTTGTGGGTCAATGCTTGTGCTGCAACAGATTTGGGCATTGTGCATTGGATTATTGGTATAATCCATTAAATGTAAAAGCATAGATAAATCCCATCTCAATGGGGCGAAAGATAGCAAAGATGTACCAACATTCACATATCTAGAAGCATCAATATACTACAAATAAATTTAGAATTTTGGACAACATCTGTGATGTATGCAATTGTAGTGGTCACAAGAATGGTGCGTTCTTATCTCAGAATGTATTCAAAGATAATAATAATTGAAAAGCACAAAATCTAGAGATAAACAAAGAAGCTATCTTGGGAAGTAATCAGAAGTATTTTGCAAAAGAAAATTCTCCCATGAAGATTACGAGGAAAACTGATAAGTCCTTGGATTCTAAATCCAAGAAATTGATGGGTAGTGCATCCAAAAGAATAATCAAGAAGGATGAAACTTTGAAGAAGACATGTGGAAGATCCAATCTTATTTCTGCGGTTTCTAATGAATTATTTGTTATCTGGACAGAGGGTTTGGAAATGATGAGAAAAATGGAATATGCATAAGCTAAGAACTGTGTAAAAAGTAAAAAAGAAGATTCCACAAAATGAAAAGAATGTTTTGTGTGTGAGGTGCAACAAGGCTGGTCATATTGTAAGATATTGCATTACACTTATTCCATCCCAAGAAGAATTCCTCATGAAGATGAATGTTGCATCAGGATATTATAGTGCTTTGAAAGATCTTAAATAAAGAAGATTCACACACAAATAGATGGAAGAAATATTGAGGTCTACACCATCACATTCATCATTGAAGATCAGTTGTTAAAGTGTTAATAATGGAGCATATTGGTTGAGAAAATCATCTCAACCTTACTGTTCACATTGATAGAGCAAGGAGGATCCACCTTGTTTCCTTAAATCCTTGTTTATTTTATTTGTTCTTATCATATAGGTAATTGAAGGTGAAGCAAGATCTCAAGGGGAGAACCACGAATTTAGTGGGTATAAGTGTTCCCTTGAAGTGGAGACGCATAAAAAAGTTTCCAGAGTCATTATCTCAATCTGTATCAACATCAGTTGGTATAAAATTCAATTACTACAATGACTTTAAAAAGATCATGTCATTGGAAAAGGTACGTTGTTTCTAAATCTGTCATCCGTGGTTACTCAAAATAAATATAATTCTATAAAGGGGGGTAACAAAGTGAATCAGTGATAGAAGATGAGTAAATGATCTCCAAGACTATATATCCTACCAATTGTACTTGAATGTTTTTGATCCATTTTTTGATGTAAGTGCAGGAGTTTCAGGTTGATTATTTTATACCACACTTATTATACAACGCCTAGAATGAATGTGGAAATCCCTTGAAGACAGGTGTGTGAGTTCTAATCTCATAAGTTATCATGATTCAGTGGATAATGAACTGCTCTGTTGTCTAAATCAAATCTTCTTGTTTTCTACACCAAGAAATTATCAAGAAGAATTAGAGTGAAATGATTGATGTTGCACCTCTTACGTATGGACTGATACCCTCTCTACCATTAACTTTTTATTTCGTGTCAATAAGGGTGAGATAAAGTGAAATGAACGTTTCAAAAGTAAGGGGGAGATAAAGAAGTTAAGGGGAGAGAAATATTATAATTTTAAAATTGAATGATTATTTTGAGGAGAACATTAAGGTATTGACAAAAAATACAAAGGGGAGACTGTTGGGACCCCTTTGTGTATGAATATTGTATTTTTTGTCAACAGTTGTCAGTACTGTTCAAAATGAAGAAGGTGATAAAGACGGACACCAAAGTTAATGTAGATCGGCTGAAGTGAGGATTCCTTGAAAATTGTTATGAAAACATAGCATTGAATTTCACTATTGGTAAATTCTCCATTAAGTAAAATAAAATGATTTTTTAATTGATCCTAATTTCAAAGAACTTGTGTCAAAGGTGAAACATTGTTTACAACACTTAGGAATGGTGGGTATTATCCATCAGAGGATGATTGAAGAAGAATGAGGATTTGAAGAAGTCCATGAAATTCTTAGTGATTTCATGAGAACCATGTAAGATCTTACATTAAGAATAGAATCATATGATTTTCATGAAGTAGAGAATGATGGATGAAGAATAAGAGAGAATGTTGATGGACTTGGTATTCTGAGGTGGCCAGGCATTTCACATGGTATCATAAATCAGATGATTCTTTTCTGCTATGTATTTCAAAAATATCATAAGTTATGAGAACGTGTAATGAAATCCTTATGAAATAAAGGTGGAGTAAATGTGATGTCATCCATATATAGTTTTTATTGGAAGTAAAGATGTTAGTAGAAGACATGGAAGTTATAGTACTTTCCATAGGAAATGTGACGATGTTAAAGTTATTCAATCAGAGGATACATATCACGATAGTGGATTTCATGATGAAAGCTGAAGAATGGTTATGGGATGTAGGGAAGATAGAAATTAAAAGGTAACATACAATCTATATGTGTTACAAAATAACGTTTTATGGTGGCGCTATTTTTCAATGCTTTCCAAATTTGAGGGCCTGAAAATCGGGAGATGAAGAAATGTGCATTTGGAAAATGATTTTGTGCGCATGTTTGAATATGGCTTGGTATGTTGCGTGCATATAGAGTTCCATGATCCGAACATCAAAATAGGTTAAAGGAGAGGATTGTACAAAATATTGGTTTTTGTGTGCAAGATTGGTTTTTGCACCCAATATTGAAGAGAGTTTGGAATCCTGCATGCAAGGAATGATTCGAGGTACAAACATCACAAAATGGAAATGGAATGAATTTCACGGAGGATTCAATAATTGCATGAAATATAATGTTGACACAAAAGAGAATTACGCTCCCAATGTGATGACAAATGGGGTTTTTCACGACGCATCAGGATCTTGCGTGGCACATTGGGGTTTTTGTGTACAGGGGTCGACAAGGTCTGTAAATAAGAGGTAAACCCCTCACATTTAAGAATCTAAAAACATAGAGAAATCCCAAGCTCTCATATGAAAAATAATTTTATTTAAAGGGAAGTGTGAAAAAGAAATAGTGTTGTGTGCATGAAGAAGAAGTTGTTTGCAAGAAGATAGTTGCATGTGAGATTGAAGTCGTGTGCAACAGGTCTTCTATGAAAAAAAGTTTAATTTTGTGTGCAAGTTTTTAATATTGCGTGCAAGTAACCAAAAAGGGGTATGCGAAAGATTTGGGTCCTTTGGGCCTTTGGCAGGTGCATGACACTCTTTATGTGTCTCACAATGAAGGAAAACTCCACCCTTTGTGCGAAGAAGAAACCACAAACAAGCGACTTTTTTTAAACCCTCATGTTGTTTCGTGAAGGAGGTATCGTGAGTACACAACCAGTGAAAAGTCAACCTTGTAGTTCTTCGAAAAATAGATCCACAATCCATCCTTGGTTCTGTAAAGAATAATCATGTGTCCTCTGCATATATAGGAAGACCCGTGGAGCTCTCTACTTGCACGAAGGTGAACACTCTCTGGTTGCATGATTTATATAAACTATTTCTAGGGGTGCTTTTTCTTGTGTGTTGAGGAGGCAGATGTTAAACTAAACTCGTATTTTGAAAATGAAGAGGGAAGTATACCGATACACTCTTATGTTAGTATTGATAATTGAAGAAAGAGTATAAGACACGATAGTACTATTCTCTATTATACTATGTCAAAGAGAAAGAAAAGAAGAAGAAGAAGAATAGAGTATGACCAACTGAAGGATGAAAATTATTCAGGGATGTTTAATTCATATGATTCTATGTGAGCTGATTCGTATTTTTGGAATAATCTCATTAGTGTTTGTGATCCTAGCTAAATAAAGAATAAGATTAGTGCAGTCAGTTGTTGCACTAAGAATAAGACAGAAGAATAACTACTACAGTTTGTTTTTACACTAGAGAATAAGATAAATGAAGAAGAGAATTTCCTTCCTACTACTTTTTATGTAATCAAGTGAAGATAAATAAATAATACCAAGAGAATAACTTACCTTATTAATAACGAATAAGATTGTCTCTATAGGTAGTATAAAGAACCAACTAGAGACTGCAAGTTGGACTAGGCTATCACCAGTCCAAGGAAGAAGATTATTTCCCACTCCCCTCCAATGTGTAAGGACTCACACTAGATATAGGATTATTTTCCTAGCCACTCCATTGTAATATAATATTACATTATAGTGTAGAATCCATGCACTGTTCATTCTCATGCATGGTAAGAACGTAGCTGCTCTTATTGAGTGGTAAACATTGTAAAAATATCATGTGCATATTTCTACTGCTTCCTATTATTTCATGAGATAGGTAAAAGATAATAAGATAATAAAGATCCTAATAGGTTAAAAGTTAAAGTTATATAAAGTTGTAATTGGTTTAAAAATTCCCCAACACTGATTCATCCCCCCCCCTCTCAGTGTTAGGTGTATCCCAAACTAGTCCTCTCACAAACCTACTCCTAAAAACATTTTCAACATATTTATATTGCTCTAAAAATAAAATGATGGTATTCATATCCCTGATTTATCATGAAAAAGATCCAATCACCTCTCAACTAATCAAAGAGGTCATCAATTCGTGGAATAGAATATCAGTTCTAGACCATCATCTGGTTCAATCATCTATAGTCGACACTCAAGCACAAAGTTCCATTTCCCTTCTTGGAAAATATAACTATAGAATCCCAAATTTAAGTACTCATATGTATGAAACCATTATCTTATATATCGTACCACTATACTTTCATCTCCTAATGCTCTACTGGTGTCATTCTTTAAGGAAGGATTGAAACTGGCTCTGCTCCCACCACAAACTCGACCATAAAATCGATTTACCTGTTGGTCAGTAATACATAGAACTTGTTAAGAAAAAATATCCTGAAAATATTATACTAATATAGTAAAATAATCCTACTATATCCCATGATAATCTAGATCATTACTAGATATTTGATCCATTAGACAATCCATTCTTCACTAAATTCATACTTCATAACTAGCCTAAATATCCCACTCACTATGCTGATAATAACTACCTCCTTCTAAATATAAAAAGGTAAATATCCTATAGTAACACTCGATATGAGCCTAGTATAGAACTAACCAATACAAAACAATAATAAAATCTAATCTAGTTATTTTCAGCATGAGTTGTTCCCAAAAGAAAGAGTAACCACCAATCTCTACAGAACATGCCTAGAAACATTTGATATTCTTTGATTACACTCCCAACGGTGTGTTAAGGGTTATAAAACCATCAAATATTTCCAAATAAAAGCCCAAATAATTTAAAAAATGGATTATAAACAGGAATAAGATTATTTTAATGAAAACTAACACAATAAAGGGTAGACGATACAAGAATCATACATCTGACAATATATGGTCCTGAAACAACAATAGATGGAGTAGACTACAAAATGTGCAGCTGACCATCCCCTCTTCACCAGGCTCCATCTCGACTCTCCTAAGTTATACCCTCTTAGAATGACTAAAATTACTTCATTGGGTTACCGTATCTCCTACCTTGACTCGAACATCCCATGAAACTATAGCTACTAATATACTAAGGTGTAGTTGAGTCATTTTCAGAATTTGGAACCTATCACGTTCCACATCCATTGATCCACTATTTACACCCCTAAGAACCATTGTAAGTGTCCTAATATAATAAAATCATGAAACTCCAAAGAGGGTTATGGAAATAGAGGCTGTTTTTTTGGCTCATCCTTCCACACTGGTTGCACTACAAGAGAATATGGTCCTAAGATGGCTTCCCACTGCCCTGAATTCTCTGTCCACTCATCCGTAGTGAAAAATGTCAGAGTGACGCTTCCGTTCACAAGAATAAGATTTCATAGTTTTACATGTTGAAATATCCAAGCCACTACTTGGGGCCTCTATCATATTCCCTTCAATGATTAGTTTTTTATTCATTAATTATGAAAAACTACTTAGATGGAACATTTTCACCTACAACCTGATCTCACAGTGAAGTCCATCTTAAAAATGTCTCACCCTAGATATCTCATCATCTTCCAAGATGGCACAAAGAAGTATAGGTCATTGAAACATTAAATATCACCTAACACTAAAATTCCCTCCTATTTTAGTTGCATGAACTCATGATCCTTATAATATATCAGCATCTCGAAATAGAAATATCATGGGAACTTCATCCTGATGTCCTTCTGGGATAACTCCTCATCTTTCTTTTCTTCCTACAGAATGTCCCACCAATTCTTCAATGGTACACAAAGAATACATAAAACAAGATTCACCCTCCTATATGCAGGTTTCTCAATATTCCTAAATATCATCTTAACAGACTTGATCTAGAACTTGTCTAATTTGGGGCCTCCCTTCCCAGTTAACGTAGGTAGATGTTATAGCTAAAACATTCTCTTCAAATCATACATTGAAGGAATGAATCAAACATTATTTCTTTGAGGGATCTCATGACCCTCATGAATATGTTGTAAATTTGAACATCCATCTTATCCTCATAAACTACGAGAATATCTAGTTCAGGTGCATTAGGAGTGTGTTGACTTCCACTCTCTTGTTGCTCAACTAAAAGATGAGAAAGATGCATTTTCTCTGTAATACTACGCACTCCATTAAAAACTATCTATAAAAACATGTTAAACCTTAATAGGTGAAAAAACAGAGAGCCATTGACTCTTAGTATCTCTCAACATGGATTATAAGTGTTTTAGAATGACATAACATGTCTTTTATTTTATTTCCCAGTTATAATAGTTATTTTATATCATATTTCAATAGGAAATTATATGTCACATGAAAATAAATATACCCCTATAATGAACAATGCATGTTAATATTTGTCCTTATGTTTCTATTATAATTCATGCATACTCATCTCACACCACACTGAACCATGAGTAAAAAACTCAAAAACTAAAAAATTCATAAAACCATAACCTCACACAATATGTTAATCACTCAGGGAGAAATAACATCAAATAAAAAAAGAACAAGGTATAAATAATAATCTACCCATGGACCCTTGGATTTTCCCCTACACATGGGTTTTCTACTCACATGAACATGCACATTATCATGTCTTGACACATCCTAGTATCCATTATACAAATCCTAGATAGTAAATAAATAGAAAATAAATTGTGTGTTCTTGATACTTCCATGTAAAATCCCTTGATCTGACTCTCTCTAATGATGCTATAAAGGGTTTGTTATGATGCCTTAAGAGTACCTCCCCATACACCAATGGTTTCAGACTAGTAGCAAGGTCATGATAAACATAGTGGGAAGACTATACACCTATGTATTTGGAGTTTAAAACACATAATAAAATGAATTATAAATTAATGAATAAATATCATAGTGTAGAAAAAATCAAAACAACAAAATAAAATAGATAACAAACAATAAAATCTAATTGAACCATCTGATAAATAATAAAAGAATTAATTTAATGATCTTTTAGATTGTAACTAAGTTTCATGATATATGTAGGACAAAATAAAATACTAGTACACTCAATATAAGATGAAAATTTCCCCAGTCTCAAACCACATTAAGGTCCCATAACCAATCTCTTGACCATCATATAAGCAAACAATCAACAATAAGATATTTTCCCTTGTCCAAATCTATATCCATATAATCTACCTAGGTAACAAATAGAGGCCTGAATAAGTTTTGAGTATAACTCATTAAGTTGAAACCACCATGTCAAAAAAATCATTCAAATAACATGTGCATGAAATAATATAATAAATAGGTGTATTAATTAAGAAATAAATAAAATTAATACAGCACCAACCTGATGTGACATCGTGTCAGAATGTCTCTGAGTATGTATTTCAACTATTCAAAAATTAACTGTATAACCATGGTAAAACATAACCTATCTCGACTCCAGAACATAATGATTTTGAGAATGTCTTACAACAATGCCAACCATAAACATATAAATATGTTAAAAATCACAAAATACTGGTTCAAACAAAATATATAATAATGTATGCATTTAATCAAGGTTATTCCCACTATATATTAATTTCAGAATCTATCACTGATTCTATCAATCTATATAATCATTTTAGCATGTGTCTCTGGGTATATCCCTCTATATAATCATTTCATTGTGTAACATTGGGCATTACCCATTATATAATCATTTCATCATGTATCAATGGGCATAGCCCTATATATAATTATTTTTTCATTATATCACTAGGACAAGCCCACTATATAATAATTTCATCATGAGTCACTAATACAATCCCACTATAAAAGCATTACATCTTTTAATAACTACAAAAATCATGGAAACCAAGATATCACAATATCACATCATCTGGTCCAATGGTTAGTTATGAAAATTACCATTTATCTTTCGATTACACATTTCATATGTCAATTTTTTATAACTAATAACATATGATTTATTAGATTAAACAATCCAGTCCTAGGTGAATCCATATTAATAAATCACCCAAAAACCATGTCATACTAAACACACTTTAAGCCATTAAATAATTTATTTATATTCATGGGTTCTCTGACAAGAATATTATCCAAAATTAATTTCAATACTCAATTAGATCTAATGGGACTATATGGAATAATTCAATTCATTGTTTCAATTTATCTAGTGCAAGATATATTGGTGTAAATATAATATTGCATGAACTTGAAAATTATCCAACCATAGGGTTATGGTTTATCCCACTTACCTTTAAATGATGATCAAACATTTCTTCCAATGGAAAACTCCCATGGGTAAGATGTTATAGATGATCATAAGAATTATCTAAGATGAAAACTGGTCATGATCAAAACCCACATTGAACATAGTAAAGAGACTACCACACAACATTTAGAGAATTAAAAAATATGAGGGAAAATTGTACCAAAACCACATACCATAGATTGATCACACAAGTGGGACATCCAAAAGGGATGTTGTCACTCTAAAATCACCTACAGGGTGCCTTAAGTTCGAGATGAAGAAGCTTAATATGAGATGAAATAAAGATCAACCACATAAGAGATGTTAAAACTGTAGGTTGGGTAATTACATGGCATGTAATACTGTTACTTTCCTATAATTCTTTTTAATGGGATACACTGAAACATCCATCTCCTAGATATAATATTAAATTCGATCAAAACTTACATGACTTTTAATCCATTTACATGACGTGTAAATGTTCTACAATTGGTTTTAATCCAATTTCCTTATAAAACACCTTGATCCCATTTAAATATTTTCAATATACCATGAACCCATGGTGACACTTACAGAATTTATAACTAGACTCCATTAATTGAAAAAACCCAATATCCTTATAATTTAATTCATTTTCCCCAACAAAGGCTCTCCATCTCCAAAAAAACATGCCAACTATAGCTCAAACAAAAAACTCAAATATAGACTTTCCTAGAAAAAAATGGGATCTTATATGGTACCCATAGTGTAAAGAAGATTTAGTTCCCTATATGTCAAGAATGTGGAATAAAGAACCCAAGTGAATGTATTAGAGAAACAAAAATTTGTTTTGACTATATAAAAAAGGACACAAAGTATGTAACTGCAAAGGGAAAATGAAAATATTAGTTAATGTAATGGATGACATTTTTTTGTCTCCCTGTGATATCATCGGCTGTTCAATACTTTACATGTGGAATGTATGTGAATTATGAAAATCAATGTCTTAAGGGGGAACATCATATAGAAAATAAGCAAGGTTTAATGAGTATTAGTTATATTAATGATTATTAATATACTGTAAATGATATATAAAATGAAATATGTATTAAGGAATAAGATAATAAAGCCTTGTTAATAGTTTGAGAATGAAGTTGGATGATTGAATTATTTATTTATTTGAATTCAAGGATTATAAATCATGAAATATGTAAGGATTTTTCAGTATAAATTTATATTTTAGTATTTAAAAGGATGTGTTGAAAGATGTTGATGACCTAGAAGTGTTATTTAATATAAAGGTAATATTCATGGAAATCACATGAATAAGGGAAAGATAATAATTAATATGTTCTTGATATTGAGATAATGATGTTTTGGATAAATAGGTGATTGATTTGGATAAAATAAATTTTATAGTATTGATGACCTCAAACCCAATTAAGTATTTATTGATAAAGTGGTGTATATAATCAGTGATGGAGTCTAAAAAATTTTCTGATTTAAGTAATATATCTAATGATTAATGTTATATATAAATAATGAGGAAGAATGTATTTTTTAATAAATTTTTATGGTAATTTAGGTTATTATAGTGTTTAAATAGAATACATGATGAAGGTATTCACATGTATGGTATGTGATAATCAAGATAAAATTATGATTAATGGGTTATTAATGTTAAGTTTCTTTTTAGAAATTTAGTAACCATATATATAAATTTTGAATGTTTGTAAGGTTACAAGGTTAACCATTTATGGAAAGGTTTAAGTTAAACATAAAATTTCATTTTATATAGTAGTGTATCACTTCACCATATGAAGATTTATCCTTATTAGATATTTAGTTCTACCCATTTTTTTAGATAGAAGTAATGACATATCATTCTATTATGGATCGTATTTAGTGATTTAGATAAAAAATCACCTCTTAGAGAAAATTTGAGTTGGAAATTTATCAAAAAACAAATAAAGATGAAATTGTTCCTATAAAATAAAAATATATCAAGTATGTTCATATTCATAGGTTCTAGATGTAAATGGAGAAGGTATTTGTCAGAATTAGGAAAGTATACTTGAAAAAAAATGTTATATTGGTACTTTAAATTATGATGAATCAAATTGTCACTTAAATCATCACAAATTTATGGTCTTTTGGTCGTAAACTTTATTTGTATCACCCACTTTCATGTGATCAATGATCCCTATCACTCTATATAATTATTTATGATTTTCTTCCATGTAAAAATCATCACTTCATACCAATGTTCTCTAATTAGTACCCACAGTATGTGTTATTCCAAATAAACTTTTCACATCCCTTTCTCATTTTCAAAAGGATTTTTAATTAACTTATTTTATGATGTGAGATTATATGAATAAATTTTCAGATTATAATATGAAGGATAATAATTATCATTCATAAATATTACATATAAATATAAGAATATTAATTATATAAAAAATCACACTAAAACGTTATAGTATTAGTGTCTCTGGAAATATTGAAACATAAACAACTAGTTAAAAATGATCTACATTGTCTCCCTATTCTTCGTTCATAACTAGACAATTTTTTTTATATATCATAATTAATACCATTATTCATATCTTAGGGAAAATATACATAATAAAAGGCTGAGATCCAATGCTCAGTAAGGGTAATCAAGGGAGATAATATAAAATTAATGGAATAATACAATGAACATAATTTTTTAAAATTATATCATGTATATCAAGGATCGTTATATTGAGTAATGGAATAAATCATAGAAGTTCATAATATGTGAATTATAAAAGAATAAATGAAAATAACTCATGGGAGTATAACATATGACATGAAATTATGGCATAAACATAAGTATATAAAATAGTTTTCATATTAGTCAAGGCTCACCGCCAAACCATCATAGTGGAAAAAGTCCCTTACGGAACTAATTTCACTCCATCTTCCAGTCTTGTATTACTTATTCAGGTTCCTTTATCATTCCATTACTATCTATCTCATGAGATGTAAATATTTACCTGATGTATTGGAGGGAGATATATGTCCCACCCCTAACATATTAAAAACCATACATATATGTTCCTTGAGAATATAATTTTTTCATCATATTAGAACCCATAAAAATGGGTTTCAGAAACATTTCATCATAACATAACACATGGAAAAGAAATAGAATTCATAAGATTTATTCCAACATAAGCATAAATCATTAATATTAAGAATATGAATAGTATAATTTTATCATACCACAACAAAACATAATTAAAATTTTATAATGTTTCCTTGTATAGAAAATGATTTCGAAATATCACTTGAAATAATTATTGAGGAAAATATATTTTCCATTTTGAAAAAATATTTTTTAAAGACGTGCAACTGAAAAGGAAAATAATTTCTTTGAAAATAACCTTATATGTTTTGTAAAGGAAGAATCATTTCATTAAGGTTTTATTAGATCAAAAAAAATCTATTAATCTCATATAATTTAGAAAAGACATTCTTTTCATATTTTTTTTGGAAAAGTCACAAAGTACCTATTTTGGAAAATGAGAAAAATATTCTTATGAAATGATTTGTTAAAATTCACACAAGGTTAAAAATTACTTCAAATAATTATAAAAGAATAGTAAAAATATTTTGGAAAACAATTTTAGGAAACATTATCATGGAAGAGAAATATTCCCAGGAAGATACATATACATAAACAATCATGAATAATAATGAGATTATGATATTAACCCTTACCTCAAGTATTACTATTCATTGATCATGTTCCAAACACATTTATAGAAAATATTTATTTATTATAAGTTTATTTCATAACCATATATCTATCACAACATGAATTATTTATTTATAACTTATTATTTCTCAATTAATAATAATCTTTTATTAAAATCGTAGTTTTTGATGATAACTGCTTCGTTTTCCAAGAATGTTACGGTTTGAGAGTATGAATACTTATAAAACGGTATTGGTGTAACCATTTGCAAATAATTTACCATATTATATATATATATATATATATATAATAATTATTTACATATTTATAATCGTTCATATTAAGAAGAAATGAAAAAACGAATTAAACTATTCATGGAGATGGTAGTTCGTATGTACTCATGACCATTTGTTTCATTTTTTTATTTATTGAATGATAATAAGGTAAATAAAAATTCATATTAAAATAAAAATTATTATATTATATAAATATATAATATATATATTCCTTAAACCCATCATAATACCCATCCATAATAGATGGTGACTAAAAATGAATTGTATCGCTATATGGAGACGGTAAGCCAAACGTATGCACGAGAAATACATTCACGTATTGTTTGGAGGGAAATAGGGTGAATAATGGTGTTTTAATAATAATTATTATATTTAATAATATTTATGATACTTAATTAACTATTTTATGATAATATTAAAAAAATTATAGGATTTAAAGAAGATTAAAAAAAGAATGTGATCGGTTAGAGCGATGACCTCTTCTTCAGAACGTCTCCATTAAATCACCTCTAAATGGATCCAGGGTTGGTATTTTGAGAAGAATTGTACCTATAGAATGTGTGTAGGGACTTTTATAGGATAAATTGACAGTTTATGGTCTAGCTACAAGGTTCAAAGTGATTTTAATAAGTGAGAGAGTAGGTAACTATTTAAATTTTAGGTGAGGGAGGCTTTTAAATTTCTCAACAGATTAAAATGTTGAAAATTAATTTTCTATCCAAATACCAAAAAATATACATGGATTAAAATATAACATATTATAATGTTGTAATATCAATGAAAAATATATTTTAGATAAGTATTAGTATTATTTTAATCCTATTAATTTTTATTAACCCATAGTTAACCTATTAAAACTTTAACTATGGTAAAAATTTATTTGACATTAAAATGTTGTAATGATTACTTATGTGTTGAAAATTGGTTTATAAATTAAACATATTATATATTTTTCACCATATTATATTAAATATTTGTTTTATAATATGTTTTATGATTTTCAAATAATTTAATGAAATTTTATTTTAATAAAATATCATTAATGTCAATTTTGAAACTATTCATTATATTAACTACAAAAATTTTATGAAGAAAACTAAACTTCTAAAAAAAATTTAATACACCCATAATATGTCATAATAATATATAAAATTAATATACTCCATTGTTTAAGTAAAATTATATTTATTTTAATATTTTTAATATCATTTATTTTATTTTTTCATTAATTGGGTAATAAATTCATCATCGTTGTGAAATTATTAAATATACTAATTTATTCACAAATAATTAAAAATAAAATTCCATGATACAAATAAATTTTTATGATTTTATAATAATAAATATATTTAAGTTTATATTTTTGATAACCCTATATTATAAGCGATATAGCACTTAAAACATGAATGTGGCATCTTTAAATTTTCATTAAATAAAATATTATAAATATCATAATCACATCCATGTGTCCCTAAAAGTCATTAATAAATTTTTATCAAGAAATAATCTAATTAAGTTAAAAATTTACACTTAAATTCTTTTATATCCTACCGTTTCCCCCATGTGGACCCATAATACATATTTAAAAAAAGAATGTGAAATTTTATTACATTATTTTATTTATATATTTTATAATTCAATTTCTTGAACAAGTGTCCATTAAAAAAGTCTATTTATATCATTAGGTATTAAATATAGATTTATAGTAATAAAATAAAATTTTATGAAGTGTTGGGGTCATTTTATAGTCATTATAATTTTATTTTTAACCTAAATTGCCTTATTTACCCTTTGTTGTGGTAAAAACATTTACCAAGGTTACTATTCATATTGGCAAAAAATGTAAGGTAACTATTAAAAAAAGTTGGACCTTATGAATCCAAATTTTTAATCCATTTTTAATATTTTAAAACATATAATTTTTTGAATTTAATTTAAAATAAAACTGGTAAAATTCCAT
This sequence comes from Viscum album, assembly GCA_963277665.1. NCBI lineage: Eukaryota > Viridiplantae > Streptophyta > Magnoliopsida > Santalales > Viscaceae > Viscum > Viscum album. The sequence goes on along the minus strand of OY728133.1, from coordinate 1,437,494,391 downwards.
GAAAAGAAAGTTTTTCAAAAAATGCCCTTTTAAAACATAACATGTTTTTATAATAAATTAAAGTATAAAATAATTTTCAAAAACCATAATAGTATTATTTTAAATAAAATTTAACTAATTATAATTTAAAACTAACATAATTTTACATTTTATATACTTTAAATGAAAATTCAGTTTTCAATAAAAATCAAAATTTTCAATATTCCTTGAAAAAAATGTTCTTCATAAATTATAAAAAAACTCATTTTAAGATAATTTTGAAATTAAAAATTAATATATTAATTTAATTTTTTCATATCAACATTATATAACTTTTAGAAATAAATTTCCAATCATAAAAATAATAATAACTCATTTTTTGAAGAAAACAAGTCTTTGAAGAATAAAGTGACTTTACTAAAAATTGTGAGATCATTTTATAAGAATATACAAGAACATTAATATTGAGTAGTACATTTATATTTGTTTCATAAATTAGTTATTGATATTTGTTCCTTCCAATTTAATGTCTACATTATAACTGACAAATAATATTTCACGGTTCATGCCACATAGACTACAAAAGAAACCAAATTATTTAAAGAGAAATATTTGATAAAAATATCTAGGTGTAACATTCTACACCTCTTAAAATAAAATTTTTCCTTCAAATTCATCTATATAATATAAGAATATGATGGTACCTCTACCTAATCACATCTTCAGGTTCCCAAATAGCTCACTCAAATTGATGGTTTCTCTGTAAAACTAACTAAGAGAGTGGTCATGTTTCATATACCTTTTTTCAATGATCTAGAATCTCTATCATTTTTTATTCATAAGAAATATCTTTCCCCAATGGTATAAATTTTTATTTTATTACATGATAATGATTAGGTATATACTTCCTCAAGAAATATACATGGAACGCATCATGAACTAGAGAAGGGTTTTGGTGAAGCACCAATCAACAAGATATCATCCCGATATGATCCAGAATTTCAAAAGGACTTAGATACCTAGATCTTAGAATTATCTTCTTTCCATATCTAATAACTATATTCTATAGTTATATTCATGTAAATAACTTTTTATATAATTCAAAATATTGGTCGTTTTATTTATTTAAATCTTTAAAAAAATTAACTCTGAGGTGCTCCTATGTGTTGTTGAATAGATCTATGTTTCTATATCATTTCCTCAACTAGATCTGGTCCCAATATCTTTAATTCCACGACATCATTATATCACATTGGATTTATGCACATCTTACAATAGAGGGATTCATACAGATCCTTCTTAATACTAGATTTAACGATATTATTCTAAGAAAATTACACAAAAGGTAGGTATTGATCCAAACCACATTTGAAATACATTAAAAAAGCTCTCAATATGTCTTATAATTTTTGAATTTTTCCTCAGAATGACTAGCTATTAGAGGATGATAAAAATTGAAAAGAATTATCTCTATATGCAGCTCCTTATAAATACTTCTCAAGAACATTGAAGTAAACCTCGGAACCCGATCAGATATAATGGAAATTGGTACTCCATACAATCATAAAACATTCATAATATTTATTCTGGAATGTTTATCTTAACATATATCTTCTCTGATACTAATGAAGTGTACTGAATTTTTATGATCAAATATAACACATATAGAAATATTATTTGTATATGTTTTGGGAAGTATATTGAAAAAATCCATGGTGATGGTTTCCCATTTCAATTTTGGTATGGGTAATGGATGTAACATCTCCATAAGAATCTAACTCTCAACCTAAATATTCTAACAAACAATGTACTAAGAAACATAATCTACAATATATATCTTCATTTCATACCACAAAAAATATTCTTTTAGGTCCCTATGAAACTTTGTAGTTCCAAGATGAATATAGAGTAACAAAATATAAGAATCATCCAATATATCCTCATTTAAATATGGTATGGTAGGGATACCCACATAGTTCTTGAGCCTTAAATATTATTCCACCAAAATAAAAGATGAACTCAGGATAGAATATGCATTCTTTCAAGAGCTTGGAGAACACGTAGTACATGCCACCGAATATTCAAAATTTTCTTCCAAGAGATCTATTATCGGTTACTCCTATTGGGTGTTTCCATCTACAAATCCACTTTTACAGCCTTCCCATGGATCTCCAGCAAGTGAAGAGGGTTCTCCCATGAATACCACCTCATTTCCCACTTCCTTCAATGTTTCTCATCTCAGATATCTTCCTCCTGGGCTCGACAGATCCCTTTTTTGAAAAAAAAATTCGCTGGAGCCTTCGGAGGATTTTTTTAAGGGTGATGTGATCAGGATTAATATCTTAGCCTCATTTTTTATTGATGTTTCTCAACTCCTATTTTGGACTTTGGTAGTGTGATTTGTTTTAGATAATCCCCCTTTGGCCAGATTTTAAATATTTTTTGATTTATAGGGTTTGCATTATCTTGCAAGGGTTTACATTATGAAGAACACGAATTTTTTGTGGTGTGAAGCTCAAGAAATGATATGGTTAAGGCATGGTATTTTATCCCCCTATCATTAGGTCTATGGTGCATTAACTTATATATATAGGCTATGGAGTTTTACTGAGGCAGATATTCAGTATGGGCTATAGTGTGGGATACTATTCTAGGACTACCACATATTTTTCACAAAATTTCATTTTTTATTGGAATTGGTAATCAGATTGGGGAATTTCTATGTACAGATCAGTGCACCTCTAGAATGGAAGTAGTTTTGTTATCGAAGATTTTTTTGGGTAAGGATTTTTCACACCCCCTTCCAGTGAGCATTCTTCTCATGGTGGAGGGGAATGATGATTGGCACTAGAATCTTATATTCCCTCCACCTCATCATTTATGTTTGAACTACCAACTCCAAGGTAATTCACTCCCCATTTTTCATTGTAGTTGGCGGTATGACCACACATCCCATCAACATTCCGCAACATCTGGGAGACTGATTTTCCATCCACTAAGAGGTGGTGTTTTCCCTATATCCAGATCCAACATACAATATAATTAACAAGTTATTTAAAATATATTATTTCCTATCTCATTGGTTAATCCTTTCAATGAATATCTGTCTTCTGGGACATGCCTGGCCCAGGTTCCTTTTTGACATTAAATTCCCCATTTCCTCATGTTAAAGCTTCATTGGTGCCCGTGTTCCCCACGATCAGCCTAATTTCAAAAGTAAAGTGTGTATTCTTAGCCTCTTATATGAAAATAAATCTTCATAGTGACCCTAGACCAACTGGTTTTTTGTCATCTCACTATAGTAAGAGTGATATTTTTATTATTCTATATTGGGAGGCACCTCGGAATGACAGTATTGAAATTGATAATGAGAAAGGGGACTCTCCTTAGGCGTGTTATTCTTTTACTAATGATACAAGATGTGATAGGTAAGCTCGTGAGGATCCTCCCTAGGTTCCCCCTAGGCGAAAACCAACATCCCTAAGAGTCATCTTTAGATCCTTATTCAGAACCCCACCATATTATACATCTTATCCAAAATGCCAACTATTAGTGAAATCTAAATCACTCAGAAGAGAAGGGTAGTCTTGTGAATTTTCTAGCAGTTATAATTCTCCTCTAGGTTGGTTCACTAGGTATTAGTTGAATCATGTACTGGATAATGAATTTTGCAGTATTCCTAATGCCTCTTAACCCAGGGCTTCTCATGAGTGCCATTTTTTCCAATGATTACCTTCATGCTTTGGAATGTTCATGGTGTTGGGACCCAATTCAAGTCTGATTTTCTTTCTACTAAACAATGTTATAGTGATTATTCTTTATTCATAGTTCTTAATCTCAAAAAAAATATTTGAAAGTTAGAACCTTTTCTGGTAGGATTAAGACCAGGAATTTCATGCATTCTCATCCTCAGAATGCACATATCTAGTTATTTTGTAAATTTAATTTTAAAGTTGATGTTGTCATCACTTCATCATAGTTTGTCACTACTAAGATCACATTAAGAGGTATTTATTTTCTCCTCTCGATGTTCTATTCTAGTTGTGATGCATATGGGAGTCTATCCTTGTCACATGACTCGAAGTATTTTGATCTCGGAGCTTTTCCATGGCTTTTCGGAGGTGATTTTAACATTGGGATTGACCTAGAGGAGAAAAAAGGGGGAGTCGGTTTCCCTCAACAAGAGAGTAGGTATCTTTCTTCTTTCTTGTCTAAGATGGGCCTCATAGAATTAGGTTATTCGGTGGCCTGATTCACATGATGCAATAACCAAAGAGAGGGTTGATGAACCTATTGTATACTTGATCATTACCTTACCAATATCCAGGTAGTAATGTCTTTCCAAGATGTGAGGGTCACCCATATTATTCAAAGTCTTTCTGACCATTCCCCCTTTTAATTTATTTATCCTTATATAATGCTGAAGAGTCTTAGTTCCATTTCTCTCACCTATGATTGTTTCTTCCAGACTATTAGAGAGTGGTCTAGGATTCTTAGAGTAGGTCGGCATAGGGTTTTATTTGGTGTTTATTCAAAATAAACTAAGACGCCTATGATGGGATCTAAAATCATAGAAACAGAATATTCATAACTCTTGTCAGGATCTATAGGAGATCGTCTTAGAGATCTCCCATCTAGAAATCAACATGGAATCCTATTGGGATGATCTCATCTTTGAAGAAATGACTAACCGAAATAGCTCTTTCGTGGATATGGTTCGGACGAATGAGCATCGGGCCCATGAGAACTCTATAGTTAGATGGATTGGGGAAAGATATCTAAATACAGAGTTCTTTCATTCTTTTATCAAGGATCATCACTAACATTATGATCTTAATATTTGATGTGCCGATGGATCCTGTATTGAATATTTAGATGTTGTCTGGGGTATGGATGAGAATTCTTTTAAAACCCTTCTTACAACCCATAGTTCACGTTGTAGAAAAGAATATCCAATAAACTAAAACTTGGTGTTTGATGATATTCTGAGTGGAGTCTCTTCTCACTATAAATAGGACTTTAAAACTCTTCTGGATGAGGATGAAATTCCTAAGGCAGTGTGGACCCTTAACCTGGAGAGATATCCTTACCCCAAATGGTTCTCGTGGTCCTTCTATAGGGACTTCTGTTACATTATTAAATATTGTATGGTCGTTTTTTTTCAATATTTATTTCATAGAGTCAATTTTCTATGTTCTTTATATGCTAAGAAATTGGTACTCATTCCAAATATTAAAGATCCTCTTGAGATTCAACACTATCTCATGAATAGTATGTGTAAATTCATGTATAAATTCATGGCATGTGTAATTAATAAGATACATTCTGAGAACCATCGGTAATGGATTTATACAGAACATTACGGGTTTGTAAAAGGGAGAGAAATTAAAGGGAAAATTTATTTATCTCTTTAAATGATCTTGGAAATCATTGTAAAGTTATTGGGCTCCAATATAATTATTGAACATGACAAGGATAAAGCCTATAACTGTGTGGAGTGTAACTTAATCCTCAACCTACTCTCTAATATGGGGTTTTTGGTTTGGACTAGAGATAGCCCCCTTAGGTTTTTTTTATCCACTTGTATTTCCAAAAAACATTCTAAGATAGAGTTATGGTTTCTTCAAATCTATTCAAGGTCTACAGTAGGTTGATCCTCTCTCTCCAAGACTATATATATTATCTTAGTATTTCCTTATCTGGATGATCAAGATGTTTATTTATCAGGAGGACATTCTCCCATATCAGTGTTTGTACAGTGAATCTAGGATTTCTCATGTTATGTTTCTAGATGACACTTTATTATTTTAAAATCCAATAGAAGATCTATTTATCATACCAATAATACAATTAAAACCTATTGTTATTATAGTGGGAAGGTGGTTAACCATTCAAAATGTATTCTTTATATTTCCTTTAACTATCATGAGAGGTAGGTTATTTCCATAAAGGGAACCTTAGGGATACTCAAAAATAGTTTCCTAATGACTTATCATGGAGATTTGATCTCCCCAGGGTGTCCTCTGATCCAACATTTTGAAAACCTAGTTAGTAGGATCATGATTCGTTTAATAGTTTGGAATACTCCTTTAATTTTCATTAGGTAAATAATCACACTGGTAAAAAGTGTTTAAACTTCTATTATTCTGCATGTGATGTCGGTGCTCAAGGTGAAGAAGGGTGTCCCAAAGGGCATTGAAAATGTTATTGCCACTTTCATCTAGGATGCTCAGTATAAAGGTAGACACCATTAGATCACAAGGAAGAGTATGTCCTATGCTTTGTGTAAGGTTGTAAATAATGAAACAATTTCTTAGCTGTAATTATTGGGTTGTAAGAAAATATGGCTTGGGAGATTATCCAAGAGCACATGCTTTGGGGTAGGTTCATGGCAGAGAAGTATGGTGCTCACATAAGCCTTGTTAGATCTCACCCTTACTTCCTCTATCGGTCTCGCAAGACTTGGGTATTCGACCTTCATCCTCATTCTTGTTTCATTATTGTAAATGGAGACATCAATTTACGGTTTCATAATTGGTACAACTCCCAGCTTTATTTTTCGAGATGTCCAACACCGATTTTATCATTTAAGAAATCCAACATGTACCCAAATTTCATTCAAGTAGTTTTGGATTTGTATCATCACAAAAAAATTGACCTTATTGAGATTAATTCCAAACCAGACCAATTTCTATTTACATGTTCTTCTTCTGGTTATTTATAAGCCAAGAATTATAAGTGGTTGACCTCGAATTTTAATAAATCTAGTCAATGGGGGTATGTTCTATGGTCCTCGGAGATTCCAGCAAGGTATTATTCTCTTATGTGGTGTGTTTATAACTAGGCCCTCCCAACTAAAGAAAAATGTCAAATGCATTGTAATTACTATGTTTTCCCTCTATCTATATTGAAGACATCCTATGGAAGAGACTAGGAATCACCATTTATTTGGTAGTGACTGGGTGCATACAGTTTGGATATCTATCTACCCTTTCAATGAACCTTCTAGTTTAACTATCATAGGGGACTCATTTCCCTTCCACTAGCTCCATGTTCTCATTTCCAATGTCCATGATATTAAATATCATTCATTTATTATCTCTACCGGCTTCAGGATTCATTGGATTGTGAGGAATAACGCCCATCATGAGGGATTATACAGTTCTGAGTATGGTCATTTTTCAAATATCTTAATATACCGGGGAATTTGTTCAGGCTCTTTCCCAATAGGATTGATGTGCCTTCTATTGTAAATTTCCTAGAAGGGATTCATCCCCTCCCTCAGCAATATAGAAGTAAGTTAGGATGATGGGTTTGTTGGTAGCCTTCTATATCAAGTTTCAAGCTAAACACAGACGTCTCTTTTTTAGCAGGTAGAATATGGGTAGGAGGCATGGTCTGGGATTACAATTGTTTGGTCACCATGGTATTTTAGAGTCACTTTGTATGTGAGACCTCCCTTCAAGCCAAAGCTCATGAAATGATTTTGGGCCTCTTTATGTGTCATGAGAATATTACCGAGCTCACCGCGGTGGATATGGATTCCTCAATCATCCACAGTGCCCTTCTTTGACTCCAAGATGTCCCCCGGTCTATCACCAATCTTATTCTAATATGTATAGGTCTGATCAGAGACCACACCACTGTTATTCAGGTCTGGTGTGAGAGTAAAAAAGTTTCTAATTTCCTCACCTCTTTTTCTTTCAATAAATCTAATTTCACCATCTTATTTATCCTTGGGTCACTCCCTACAGAGGAGGGAATATTATCCAACAGTTTTCCCTTGGTTTTCATTATTTTCACCCTTCATAGCTTCAACTTTCCACTTATCCCTTTTTCATGCTCTTGTAATCCCCATTTATCCTAATAAATTGATTATATTTGTTGTAAAGATAAAGCCAAGAACATTTCTCACTTTATTTTGAAGCTCTACATATTCCTTTTATTCCTCCTTAATCATTACTTGTAAATGTGGTTGCACATTCATTTTATCCAGATAATATTTATCCCATTCCTTTAATATTTCCAAATATATCCAATGAAAATACATAAATATTGGATTTTTTATGATCCACATAAAAGATAAGCTAGTGTGGTCCTCTCGACTAAAAGAATCTACCACCTAATTCTCATTCCTAGGGTGGTGATGTATTGATCATTCCTAATCTTTAATCAACTCTAAGAATCTTCTTTGGTTCATATTCATCTCTTTTTGAGTAAAAATATAATTTTAGATTTTACGATATGTATATATTAGACAAATTTCTACCTTTAGATAATAACTCCATATATTTAATATAATAATTATTTCAGCTAACTCTAATTCATGACTTGGGTAATTTTTCTCATTGATCATAAATTATCCTGATGTATAAGCTATCACCATATCATTTTTCTTGAGAACACATCCCAAATCCTTCTTGTATTCATCACTATAGATCACTAACCCTTCGCCACTACATGGAAGCGTGGGAATGGTTGCATTAACTAACCTTATTTTTAACTCCTTTAAATTATATTCACATTCCTTTGTTCATAACAACTTAACTCCTTTTTATGTCAAATTAGTGAGCAGATTAGACAATCATGAGAAAATTTTCAAAAAATGTCAATAATAACTAGACATACCAAGAAGACTTCTAATCTCAGTTACCATTGTTGGTCTAGGACAATTCATAATAACTTATATATTTGATGGATTTATAGATATACCCTGTCTTGAAATTATGTGACCTAAAAATGAAACTTTTTAAAGCCAAAATTCGCACTTGGTAAATTTTACATAAATATTATCCTTTCTCATCACCTTTTGTAAAATTCTCAAGTAATCATCAGGTTATTCCTTACTCTTTAAATGTATAATAATATCATCTATAAAGACAACAGACAATTAATCAAACTAGTCTTTAAATACTTTATTCATTAAATCAATGAAGATGGTAGGGGAATTAGTAAGTCCAAAAGGAATCACTATAAATTCATAGTGTAAATACCTTGTATAGAATGTTAAATTTATTGTGTCCACCTTATTTACCATTAATTGATGAAATCAATAATAAATATAAATCTTATAAAAGTATTTAACTCTACATAGTTTGTCAAATAAGACATCAATATAGTGGGAGAGGACATTGGTTCTTAATAGTGATCCTTTTAAGATCTCGATAATCAATCCAGAGTCTCATTGATCCATCTTTATTCATAACAATTAGAATAAGGGAGCCATTAGGTGATTCATTGGATAATATTAAACCCTTATTAAGATTATATTAATTTTAAACTTTAATTACTGCAACACAATTGGGGCCAATCTATGAGGAGTCTTCGAAATAGGTATAGCACCAGGTATGAGTTGTATTGAAAACTCACGCTTTTGATTTAGTAGAAGTCCTAAAAATTATTCTGGAAACACGTCAAAAAACTCTTTTATTATAGGTGTATGCTTAATGGTGAGTTTTTTCCCAACAATTAGAGATATATGACCTTAATTTATAGTAATTTAGACCCAACCGATGGAACACATTTTCATTATAAGTTCATATTAATCTTTGCACCGATAGATGATCATATATTCATTAGGATTATTAAATGTGATTTCCCTTCCTCAATAATTAATATGAGCTCTATATAGATAATTAAAATGAATGCCCATAATCACATTGAATTCAACTAAATAAAGGATCACAAGATTTTCTGGAAGCACTTTCCCAAAAACACCAACCAGAGAATATTTAAAAAAAATTGTTGAAACCATTGTTTCATTAATATTTTTCATAAATAACTAAACAACTAGTTGTTAAGGTTATATGGGGACACCCTTCGAAAATTATTTATAAATAAAATAGTGGGTGGGTCTAAAATAGAATAATACATTAGTTTTTTTTAGATTGGATGGTAAGTGTACCTTTCACCACTTCATTTTTGTACTCCACATATCCAATATTTATTTCATGATATTTCCCTATTTTGGGTTTAATAGGTTACTGAAATCGATCTCCATAATTATCCCTTTGATTTGGGAATTAGTTAGCATAATTACCATTTTACTTACACACAAATCATTGATGTTTTTGAGGTTCATTCTATGTAGCCTTATCTTTATTTGCACCATTAGCTAACTTCTTACCATCACTTCGGTAATAAATTTCTTGATATACTTCCCTTCCACATATAAAACATTAACTAGTAGTATACCTTGAATTTATTATAAAATTTTCCACTTAGGTACCAATGGATTTTTCATTCTTCCACTTAAGAACAAGGAACGCCTCCATCTTTGTACAATGAATTTGAGGAAATATCTTATTTCAAAATATTTTCTTTAACTCCTCCAATTCCATGTATTCAAATTTATCTCATTGGATAATATTTTTGATAATATTAAACCGTTGATCCACATCAACTTCGTAATGATTGAATACCAAAATGAATTTCTCATGTTCTGAACATTGGAGTACCAAAAATATCATTTTAGTGGTACTGATCCATTTTTCATCCACTAGTGGATCTTACTACCTAATGAAAGAAGGTGGATTATTCCTCATGAAAGACTCAAAATAATTTTTTCCCTCATTTTCCTCATTTGGAAGTCTAGCATGATTCATATGTTGAGAAAGTTGTGTGAGTATATCCAGAAGATTTTTTATTCTAGATCCCATAACATTCTATTTATCATGACTATAATCAATTAATTTCCCATCACATTCATCATTTATATGGTTCCTTCAGGTCCTATTCAATCACTATAACTAAGAAACATAGTGTAATAAATTCTAATCATAGTGGTAACCACATAATCAAGAGAAATTTCTTATATAATTTCAATTCATGATATATTAGGTTTTATCCTATGTTATTTATGATCATCACAAAAACTATAGGATGTTATATTATACTTAGACTAATCCTTAGTGTTATTATTAAGGACTTATCATCCAAGTTTATAATGGTTAACTAAACCTTTCCCAGATACAAACTATAATGGCCCATACTTTTCATGTATATGTATTACATCTAAATAGATGAATATTTGTTAAATAATATAAAAAAATGTTAAAACTATAGATGTTTAGTGTCTTTCTCAACATAAAAACATAAAAAACTTGTTCATAAAATATCTATAGCATATCTTACTTATTCTGTCATAAATAGAACCATTTTTGACATATCATATGTAATACCTTTCTTCAAATCCTATGGAAAAGAAACATAAGAAAAGGGTGAGTTCATATGATCAAGGGAAATAAAGGGGTATAAAATAAGCATATGGGATTAATAACATTAAAAAAATTAAAATTTATATTCTATATGTAGATTATTTTAATATAGAGTCATGAAATAAATCATATAAGTTTATAAGACATGAATTATAAGAGAATCAAAGATCAAAATTCATCAGATTATCAAAGAATAAAATAAATTGTGTTATACAAATAATCATAGAAAATCATTTTCATGTTATTAAATGATCACATAGAAGACCATCATAGAAAAAAAATTCAATTAGATAACTGAGTTCACTCCTCATTATATTCTTTACTAAATTGGGTTTACTTTCTATTTCAATCCTGTATATATAATGAGATATAAATCATTACCTACTGCATTAGAGAGATATATAGGTCCCAACCATTACATAATTAAAACCAAACATTTTTTCTAAAATAATATAAATTATTCATCATATCAGAACACATAAAATGTGTTTTTTGTAAACATTTCATTATAACATTAATCATAGAAAAGAAACAGAATTAATAAACATCATTTCATCATAAACATAACCCATTCATAAAAGAATAATAATAATATCCTTTTATCATACCCCATTAAAACATAACGAACATTAAATAATTTTATTTACAAGAAAACTAGTTTTGAAAGATCACTTGAATTAATTCTTGACGAAAAAATACTTTCTATTTTGAAAACTCGATTTTTTAAGCCAAAAAAATACAAAGGAAGACATTTTCATTGAAAAGAACCATATAATTTTATAAAAAAATCTTAAATTCATTATGGCATAATGAAAAAGGAAAGTTACTTTTAATCCATATATATGATAAAAAACATTCCTTCAGTATTTTTTCCAGAATAGTTACAATGTACCTCATTAAAAAAATGAAAAAAATATTCCTTTCAAACTGTTTAACAAATTTCACTCATGGGTAAAAATGAATTTAAAGAATTTTATAAGAATAGTAAAAATTTGGAAAATATTTTTTGGAATCATGTACGTGGAAGATAAATATTCCCCAACAGATACTTAAATATAAAAAATCCTCAATAATAATGAGATTGTCAAATTAACCCTTGCCTCAAATCTTACATTTCTTTGTTCACATTAAAACATCATTTATATTGAATATGGATTTATAAGATATTTATTCCATAACCATCTATGTATAATACATTTTATGACTTATATAGAACATATTATCACTCGTTTAATAAAAAATTGTTATTAAAATTACTATTTTGGATTATAACCACTTCGTTTTCCAAGTGTGTTTCTTTTTCAAATTCTTGGTCCTTATAATTTTATATTGGTTTAATCATTTAAAAACAATTAATAATTTTATAAAAACTCTATATAATAATTAAATACATATTTATAATCATTCATAGAATGTAGAAATGAAAAAATTAATTACACCATTCATGGTGATGGTATGTTGTTCGTATATACGAACGTTGTTTTCATTTTTTGACTTTTGGAATGAGAGGAAGGTAAATAATAATTAATGTTTCCCAACTAATTATTATATTATATATATCATATATATTTTTTAAACTCATCATAATAATAATTCATAAAATACGGTGATTAAAAATGAATTGCATCGTTATGTGGAGACGGTAAGTTGTACGTATACATGAGTGATACTTTCAATTATTGTTTGATGGGAAAGAGGGTTTATAATTGTTTTTTCATAGTCATAATAAAATTTAATAATATTTAGGATACATAAGTTATTAATTTATTATTAATATCATATATTTAGAAGTGGTATGTATAAGGCCCCAGCCTTAAAAATTACTTAATCTTGAGTTATTTCAAGAATACATGTTGAGGAACTTTTTAGGTTTAGAGTTTTAGATAATTATATCATAAATTATGCATTACATTCCACATTTAAACAAAGTGTTTACATAAAATATAGTACTCATTTTTTCCATTAATGGAAACATATTTAAAATAAAACATGGATTCTTTCTTAACACTTCCTTGACACTATCATCACATCAAGTACATTTCCCTTGACCTGTGAAAAACATTTCAAAAACATGGGATGCGCATAAAAAGCTTAGTAAAGGATATAAAATTACAAAATAAAAACATTAGTCCATGTATGAAATCATACATTACTCATAAAACATAAGAATTTTAACATACCTCATCAAATCATGAATAAATCATAGAAATCATAAGACATAAAGGTAACTTGAGGCATTCATAGCATTATTATGTAGGGATTAACCCTCATGGTTACGTTTGGAATACCCATCACAGTATATTCCCTAAATGTCTTTGGAGAAACCTTAACGTTTAACCCTTTCGCGTTACCCAATGTATTGGAGAGATATATTGGGCTCACCCGCCCTTAGTTTATCACGGAACCACCCGTCTTCAAAAACAATGCCCAAGAACCATAACATAATCATAGAACATAACTTAAGAAAAAATAAAGATAAAATTCCCACATTTAAATAATAATATAACATTTTAATATATTGAAATAATTAATCCATTCTAAAAACAATTTTCAAAACCATTTAAAACATTTAATAAAGATATTTTTGAGTCAGTGTGTCCCATACCACTTTGAAGCTTTTTACATTTTAAAACATTAATATCCATATAAATAAATCCTTAAAACCATTTTGAAAACATGTATATTAATTAGAAATATTTATAAGAATAAATCATTAAAACATTAAAATGATATTTTTGTTAAAGGGTTTTTAACAAAATGAGAGACACTTGAATACAATAATTGAGGAATAACATTTAATCAGAACTTTATAATATCATGAGAATAAAGGGATTCATGATATAATATTTCAAAGGATAGTATATACACCATATAAGAGTGAATTGGTGCATAACAACAATGAAGTCTCAATAGAAATGTAAAATGAGATGAAATCACTTATAAAAAAGGTATCCTAAAATTAAGGATAAATCATTCTCATAATTATGTGTGAAAAATATAAATACACCCAATATAATTGGATATTAAGTGTAAAACAATCAAGGTTCATTCACACATATTCAAAGGATTACATATTCAATTAACTACATGTTGAACCCAATGAAATCGAAATTGGGTTAACAAGTTCCCTTGGTAAAATTCGACCGCCTAACGACGTCCCTTTAAAATTCATAAAATTATTTGATGAGAGAGAAAATGGTATCTCGTCACTTGGACATAAAATTTACATCAATAAGGATATATAAGAACATATCCGAAAATAAAAAGATGTAAATTAGAATCCATAACAAAATAAGTCTTTTAAAAAGAGGAGGGTGAAAGGTCCCCTTACCGATTTGGGTAACTTTAGAAACGTTCACCACATGAAAGAAGGACCGTACAATGTTGGTGTAAATACCCATAAGAGAAATTATATTACACAAGGAGTAGAATAATGGGAATTACATACACCACTCAAATGAAATGGTGGAAAATGTAGCATAAATCTCACGGGAATAAAAGTGAGATGAAAACCCCCTTACGAAAACTCGGCAGCCTAACGGCACCACTTACAAATTCTTAAAACGAATTGATGAGAGTAATAGGGGTTATCTCATCATATGAAAATTAAAATTATAGTATGGTGAATATTAATGAACATCCTTCAACATAAGAACATGGAGCATAAAAGAAATGACATAAAATGGTGTACTTGAAAAGAAAGAGAGAGGTCGGATCCATTACCTCAAGTCCGACTTGTCTTGTTCGTTTCTTTATATTCCTGAATAATAAACTTTTGTCAATTTATAATTTCATAAGGAACTCCTTTAATTTTTATTATTCAATTAATATCACATATTATAATGTTATAATAATTAGTTAATTATGTGAGTTCATATCAGATGTTTTTGTCGATGTTTGGTATATGAGTCAAAAATGAAATTGTTTGAAAAGAATTGTACATGTTTTTATAAGTACATAATCTCTAGAATAGTATTAATGATTTAAATATCATATATATTGTAGAGACCCAAAGCCTGACGTACATGGACATTACATTACTTTTGCGGAATACTTGGTACATAACAAAAACACACACACAAGGATCGTAATAGTTTAGTGTCTTTGGAAACTCAGAATATAATCTTCTAATCGTGGTGAAAGATCTTCAACATCTCCCATTCAGATCTTCCCCTTTTTTTTACCTAAAACCTTTCTTTATATCCTGGGGAAAAGAAAACATAAAAGGGTGAGCTCAAATGCTCAGTAAGGGTATACAAAAGAAATAAAAATCATATCATATCTTTTTGAAAATCATAACCTGCAAAAGAGATCATAATATCTTAACATGGAACAAATCATAGAAGTGAAAATGAGATCACCATAATCATATCATGAAACTTGAAACTTTGTGGCATGCACACATAATCATGGAAAATCATTTCTTGTTAGTCATGACTCATTGCCAAGACTATCTTAGTGGACAAAGTCCCTTTCTGAACCGAGTTCACTCCTCGTTTCAGTCCTGTATCACTGAACTGAAATAACCTTCCGTTCCAGCCATGTCTATCTCATGAGATATAAAATCATTACCCAATGCATTGGAGGGAGATATAGGTCCCACCCATCTTATAATTAATCCTTTCTTATGTGTGCCACATAATCATAAAACATACATCATCGCATAACACATGTAACAAAAATGGGATTCTTGAAACATCATGGCATCATAAATCAATTCATATAAGATAAAGGAATTCATAAACATAATTCCATCACAACATAGTCAAATCAATGTAAAAATATGGATAGAAACAGAACCCTTTATTATCTTAGATGGAAAATAATTTTGATAAAACACTTGAAATGAATTCTTGAGGAAAATATCCTTTCTTCTTCAAAATCAATTTCTTTTCACAAAACATCATGAAATTTTAAAAGAAGGAGATTTTATTGAAAATATTCATGAAATATTTTAGAGGAAGCTTCATGAAAATAAGGCTTTATAAAACATTAGAAATCCGTTCGTGCCGTATAAGTTAAAAAAAACATTCTTCGTACTTTTGTCGGAAAAGTCAAAAAGTACCTCGTACGAAAAACGACAAAAGATTCCTTTCATACGTATTACTAAAAACTCACCGAAGGTTAAAAATGGATTTAAACAATTTCAGGTGGATGGAAATAATATTACATATTGAGTAAACATGGATGTGGATGATAAAATACACCCCAGTAAATACTTACGAATAAACAATCTTGGATAAAAATGATATTGTGATATTTCCCTTACCTTAGGTCCGACTTGCTTTGTAAGTGTCCGAACCTCCTGTATAATGATTTAAATCATGTTATTGACTTATTACAGAATCATATTAATTGTTATGATATCATATATGGTTCACTTATGACATTATATTACCCGTTCTTTTGTAAATTCCATGTTAAAGAAGCGTTTTGGGTAAAATCGTTTCATTTATCGTAGGTGTTTTGACTTGTTGTTCTTGACATCATTATTACTTATATCATGATTTAATCACTTCCAGAATATAAAATATGATTTATATATCATATATATTCAGTATATATATATATATAATAGATAGATAAATAAAATGAAAAACACCGTTCATGGAGACGGTAGTCCGTACGTACGCATGAACGCTGTTTTTCTTTCCTTATTGTCTTGAAATGGAAGTAAGTAGATGACATACATATGTATATATATACATAAATCCAGTAGCTTTATAATGTCATAAATTTCATTATTATTTCTTATATATACATTATAATCATTCTTAAATGGTTAACATGGAGAATGAATCTCATCGCGTCGTGGAGACGGTAGTCCGTACGTACGCACGAGCGATGATATCATTTCTATAAATATTGAATTGAATTGGAGTGGATTATAAAATATATCAGAATCAATATGATGTTGTAATAACTATGTATAGTTATTCTTTACACCATTATACCCATCCATGTAAGGTGGTGGTGGAAAATAGATTACACCACGGCGTGGAGACGGTATTCCGTACGTACGCACGCGCGGTGATTTCTTTTTCCGTAGGATGGATAGATGGTGAAATAGGGTTGTTTCATACTTATAATAACATATCAGTATATTAGTGATACTGATGTTATTACTTCATAATGAAACAACCTAAGAAGAAGAACTGGAAGAAGAAATAAAGATGAAAGAATTGGTAACGGTAATTACCTCTTCTTTGAAGCGCCTTTTGGAGACCTCCTCTTAGGGAACTAAAATTGGTCTTTGAGGAAGAACAGAACCTCTAGGATGTTTCTAGGGAAGTGGAGAAGAGATTTTGGCAGGGGTTGGCCGAGCTTGAGTGCTCAATTTGGTGTGAGGAGGAGGGGGAGGAGGTGTCCTTTTATAAGGGAGGAGAGGGGCACCTTAGGAATATCTCAAAATATTATTTTATATTAAAGTCAAAATCCGTTTATAATGGTTCCAAAGGGTCTTATTTCGAAGTTAAGGTGGGGAGGGGTCTAACTCCTATCAACCAATAGAATTTAGACAAGTTTAGGATATTATTTTAACCTTATCAATTAAATTTAACTCTAAGTTAAATAATTTAACTTTTACCATGTCTTTTTGTTTTCTTTCACTATATGGTTAATAAACTTACTATAACATGCCAAACGAACCCCAAATTGTTTATTATTAATATATATATCCTTATCTAAGTCATTTGGCCGAACCTTAGATTTTTAGGAATACAATAACAATTAATAATATAATATTTGATTTAAAAACTATTTTGTGTCAATTTTGACACTATTTGATATATGATTTTTGTGAAAGTCATAACAGAATTAAATGTTCGAACCAAGTTGATTAAATCAACATTAATATATCATAGTAACCTATAAAATTAGTGTAATTCATAAAAAATCTCAAATTACATTTATTTTTGTGTTTATAACATCAATTATGTCAATATTTCATTAATAAGATAATTACTGCATCATCGTTGTGTCATAAATAAATTAAATTATTTTATGTCTAAAAATTACAAATAAAATACCATCATGTAGGAAATCTTTTTATCTTTCTAATGAATATTTACAATCGAATTTATCTTATGTATAACCCCATATTAAAAATGCTTTACTTATTAAACTTTGATTTTAACTATTTTAACCTTTCTTTAAATAAATTAATAATAAATGTCCTAATCTAATCCAAGTGGGCCTAAATGGTCATATTTTATTCCTAAGTTTGTTTTTGGTCGAATTACACTTGTCCAATAGAATTAGGACATGTGTTAGGGTAACAGTAATATCATATTTACCCTTAGTTACCCTATTTACTATTAACCGCGGTAAAAAAGTAAAAAGTTACTATTCACCAAAAAATTATTTTCATCTCATTGAACCACATTTTAGTCCTTGATATTAACCGTGTCTCTCGGATTTTCGAAATTCCATTCAGAGAAGCGGCAAAATTAAGTTTTATGAAAAATTCAGTTTTTTTAACTACCACTTAGTAGTTTCACTATTCATCAAAAATTGATGTTTTTCAGAACAATGCCAAAATTTCATCCTAAGCTATATTTCATATTCCGAATTCAAAAATGAAATCTATTTTACCAAATTCATAACATAGAAGTTGCATTAATTAATTTTATAATTAAATCCCGCTGTTAAAATAAATAGCGTGTTTTTAGGAAACAATATATATCAAAAGATTGACACTTGATTATGTCTGGTTTAAATGTGAAATTACATCCAATGACCAACATTGTATTAAATTGTAAAAATATATTCTAAATATACTTTAAAACCACTCAAATTAATAATTTATCACTATTAATTATTTCGATTAAAAAAGTTGTTTTTAATTATAATTTAGTAATTTTTCACTATTCATCAAAATATGAAAGTTATCCGAAAAGTACCAAAATTTCACCTTAGGCTAAATTCGATACTCTGAATCCAAGAATGAAGTTCATTTTGAAAAATAAGATTTACAGAGTTTTAAAAAGTGGTTATTACTATTCATAACGGCTAGTTTTAATAATATTTCAATAGCATATCGTTGTTTAGTGAAACTCGGTATTGCATATTACACACGCTATCGAGGAAGGTCGTGATTGCGTGTAATGCAAGGCAAGTCAAGGATGCGTGTTGTACAACACAAGACTTTAATAAAATTAAAAAGAATATTTTTTTATAAAATCTTGGGCTGTTACATTCTACCCCCCTTAAAATGAATTTCGCCCTCGAAATTCGTCGGGGTTATAAATGGTTTACTATTTGAAAGTTTCTTTAATAGAAACCCACATCGTAAAAAGGAATATCAAAACCAATCTTTAAAAACAAAATTATGAAACGTAACGGTTACCCAAATAAGCTAATCATTGGGTTTCCACATAGGTGAAAATATGGATATGGAAGAGAAATCTAACCATCATGTTCTGATGGAGAGTGGTAGAGAACATGGCTATGGAAAAGCCAGTAATCACAAATCCATAGATTTGTGATGATATAAGGTATCATCTGATTCATCAGGTATAAGATCACTAGGACAACATTTTTGGTTTTCAAGATCATTTCCCCTAAAGTTGAAAATTTGAATTAGAATAAATACTTACTTTATTTTGGTACAATCTCACTGTTGTTCATGCTTTGAACAATTTCCACTTCATCTCTTAAATAAATGAAGTTGAATTTGTTATTCGTGAAGTGTTAGCAGATCATGTGATAGAATGACAGGTCATTCCATCTGTCTCAAACAAAAGGTTAGCAAAACTTATATACATAAGTCGATCTATAGTGAGATTAATCATATATGGTTCCTAAAATGGACTTATACTTCATATATCATACTGCTTAATATAATAAAACTAGTTTCTACTAAACAGGGACTTCCTGTAGGTCAGTGGTAGGCGATAAAGGCCAGTCGCACTTCGGTTGTGGGTTCGATTCCCACAACCTTGTCCGAAGCGATGGGCTGTCGCCCGTCCTGCAGGTTGTCCTTTTTCTAAAACTATATTACTATAACATCCCATCAATAATATCAAAAAAACTTCTATCCTTAAACTAACTTATGTCCAACATAATCCAGTCTAATCTTTAGGCTTATACATAATACTGCAGTCCACTCTCATAATATAGTGAAAACAATTACCAGAGATTTAATACTATCGTTGATCCCCCATGTATCATAAGATATATCTTGTTGGTCACATTCCAAACATTCAAAGGCCTTAATCTTGTACTCTCTTGAATACCCATTGAACCTTATTGAAAACATGAATTCTATTAAAATTTAACTCTTTCCATATACCAAAATCCTCAAAATTATATATACTCAAACCATGATATCACTTAGTCCTTATATCAATCATGAGCTCATGAATACTATCAAACATTTAATTTTCTCCTTATCCCTTCATTATGCGCATATCATCTACATTCCAAAAATATCTGAATAACCTTTCATGGATACTGGTAACATTAATCATACACTTTCAAAACACAAGGAAAGGCAACAGTGTAACAATCCATAGATGTCTCTTTATTCCAAAATTACACATTATAAACATGTAATCATTCCACTACATTCTCAAACCATTGACCGAGCTTCAAAAATTCTTTCATCTCACATATCATTTGTAGTCTCTTCATCATCATCCACATAAATACTACCCATATGACCATACTGATTCTCTTCATGAGTCTTTCCCTTAGGGCATTTGTTTGCATAATGCCCATACATTCCACATTTAAAACACTTAACCATTTTTGATGTCGTAGCATTACCATTACCCTCATCCATGGTGTTAACCGACCCTTTTCCTTTTCACTTACTTGCTTTGTGTCCTTCTTTTCCACACCCAAAGCATCTTCCAGTTCCCTTGAAACATTCTCCTTGATGCCTCTTCCCACATGAATTACATAGGGGAAATTGAACTTTCTTTCCTTTATGATCATCATGAAACTCCATCTTTCTCTTATTAGCCGAGTCCGGAAACTTACCAAATTTTACTTTATTGATCATATTATGAGATTGCTGATTCGGCATAATAATGATGTTTGGACTTCCAAATCCCATATCATTCCATTTTCCATTATATCCTCCATTATCGTGAATCATCTTGTTTCCAGCCATTTTCTAAAACCCAAAAAGAATAGTGTTAGAGGAAAAAATCATAATAAAGGGGGAGTAACTTCAATATCTAACATCTTAGGTTAAATTCTAAGATCTTTAGTGCAATTCTAGGACTATAACCTATACGTATACTTAACCTTAGAGACATCCCTAGACATACCTTAGAAATATCTCTAGGGATCTCACTAAAGTTCTCGCATCCTAGTTTCCAAAGGTTGATTAAACCTTTCCTCTGATACCAACTGTAGAGACCTAAAGCCTGACGTACATGGACATTACATTACTTTTGCGGAATACTTGGTACATAACAAAAACACACACACAAGGATCGTAATAGTTTAGTGTCTTTGGAAACTCGGAATATAATCTTCTAATCGTGGTGAAAGATCTAAAACATCTCCCATAAAGATCTTCCCCTTTTTTTTACCTAAAACCTTTCTTTATATCCTGGGGAAAAGAAAACATAAAAGGGTGAGCTCAAATGCTCAGTAAGGGTATACAAAAGAAATAAAAATCATATCTTATCTTTTTGAAAATCATAACCTGCAAAAGATATCATAATATCTTAACATGGAACAAATCATAGAAGTGAAAATGAGATCACCATAATCATAACATGAAACTTGAAACTTTGTGGCATGCACACATAATCATGGAAAATCATTTCTTGTTAGTCCTGACTCATTGCCAAGACTATCTTAGTGGACAAAGTCCCTTTCTGAACCGAGTTCACTCCTCGTTTCAGTCCTGTATCACTGAACCGAAATAACCTTCCGTTCCAGCCATGTCTATCTCATGAGATATAAAATCATTACCCAATGCATTGGAGGGAGATATAGGTCCCACCCATCTTATAATTAATCCTTTCTTATGTGTGCCACATAATCATAAAACATACATCATCGCATAACACATGTAACAAAAATGGGATTCTTGAAACATCATGGCATCATAAATCAATTCATATAAGATAAAGGAATTCATAAACATAATTCCATCACAACATAGTCAAATCAATGTAAAAATATGGATAGAAACAGAACCCTTTATTATCTTAGATGGAAAATAATTTTGATAAAACACTTGAAATGAATTCTTGAGGAAAATATCCTTTCTTCTTCAAAATCAATTTCTTTTCACAAAACATCATGCAATTTTAAAAGAAGGAGATTTTATTGAAAATAGTCATGAAATCTTTTAGAGGAATCTTCATGAAAATAATGCTTTATAAAACAGTAGAAATCCGTTCATGCCGTATAAGTTAAAAAAAACATTCTTCGTACTTTTGTCGGAAAAGTCAAAAAGTACCTCGTACGAAAAACGACAAAAGATTCCTTTCATACATATTACTAAAAACTCACCGAAAGGTAAAAATGGATTTAAACAATTTTAGGTGGATGGAAATAATATTACATATTGAGTAAACATGGATGTGGATGATAAAATACACCCCAGTAAATACTTACGAATAAACAATCTTGGATAAAAATGAGATTGTGATATTTCCCTTACCTTAGGTCCGACTTGCTTTGTAAGTGTCCGAACCTCCTGTATAATGATTTAAATCATGTTATTGACTTATTACAGAATCATATTAATTGTTATGATATCATATATGGTTCACTTATGACATTATATTACCCGTTCTTTTGTAAATTCCATGTTAAAGAAGCGTTTTGGGTAAAATCGTTTCATTTATCGTAGGTGTTTTGACTTGTTGTTCTTGACATCATTATTACTTATATCATGATTTACTCACTTACAGAATATAAAATATGATTTATATATCATATATATTCAGTATATATATATATATAATAGATAGATAAATAAAATGAAAAACACCGTTCATGGAGACGGTAGTCCGTACGTACGCATGAACGCTGTTTTTCTTTCCTTATTGTCTTGAAATGGAAGTAAGTAGATGACATACATATGTATATATATACATAAATCCAGTAGATTTATAATTTCATATATTTCATTATTATTTCTTATATATACATTATAATCATTCTTAAATGGTTAACATGGAGAATGAATCTCATCGCGTCGTGGAGACGGTAGTCCGTACGTACGCACGAGCGATGATATCATTTCTATAAATATTGAATTGAATTGGAGTGGATTATAAAATATATCAGAATCAATATGATGTTGTAATAACTATGTATAGTTATTCTTTACACCATTATACCCATCCATGTAAGGTGGTGGTGGAAAATAGATTACACCACGGCGTGGAGACGGTATTCCGTACGTACGCACGTGCGGTGATTTCTTTTTCCGTAGGATGGATAGATGGTGAAATAGGGTTGTTTCATACTTATAATAACATATCAGTATATGAGTGATACTGATGTTATTACTTCATAATGAAACAACCTAAGAAGAAGAAGTGGAAGAAGAAATAAAGATGAAAGAATTGGTAACGGTAATTACCTCTTCTTTGAAGCGCCTTTTGGAGACCTCCTCTTAGGGAACTAAAATTGGTCTTTGAGGAAGACCAGAACCTCTAGGATGTTTCTAGGGAAGTGTAGAAGAGATTTTGGCAGGGGTTGGCCGAGCTTGAGTGCTCAATTTGGTGTCAGGAGGAGGAGGAGGAGGTGTCCTTTTATAAGGGAGGAGAGGGGCACCTTAGGAATATCTCAAATTATTATTTTATATTAAAGTCAAAATCGGTTTATAATGGTTCCAAAGGGTCTTATTTCGAAGATAAGGTTGGGAGGGGTCGAAATCCTATCAACCAATAGAATTTAGACAAGTTTAGGATATTATTTTAACCTTATCAATTAAATTTAACTCTAAGTTAAATAATTTAACTTTTACCATGTCTTTTTGTTTTCTTTCACTATATGGTTAATAAACATACTATAACATGCCAAACGAACCCCAAATTGTTTATTATTAATATATATATCCTTATCTAAGTCATGTGGCCGAACCTTAGAATTTTAGGAATACAATGACAATTAATAATCTAATATTTGATTTAAAAACTATTTTGTGTCAATTTTGACACTATTTGATATATGATTTTTGT
Organism: Viscum album; assembly: GCA_963277665.1. Classification (NCBI taxonomy): domain Eukaryota; kingdom Viridiplantae; phylum Streptophyta; class Magnoliopsida; order Santalales; family Viscaceae; genus Viscum; species Viscum album. The sequence goes on along the minus strand of OY728133.1, from coordinate 1,437,470,036 downwards.
GAAAGTCATAACAGAATTAAATGTTCGAACCAAGTTGATTAAATCAACATTAATATATCATAGTAACCTAGAAAATTAGTGGAATTCATAAAAAATCTCAAATTACATTTATTTTGGTGTTTATAACATCAATTATGTCAATATTTCATTAATAAGATAATTACTGCATCATCGTTGTGTCATAAATAAATTAAATTATTTTATGTCTAAAAATTACAAATAAAATACCATCATGTAGGAAATCTTTTTAGATTTCTAATGAATATTTAAAATCGAATTTATCTTATGTATAACCCCATATTAAAAATGATTTACTTATTAAACTTTGATTTTAACTATTTTAACCTTTCTTTAAATAAATTAATAATAAATGTCCTAATCTAATCCAAGTGGGCCTAAATGGTCATATTTTATTCCTAAGTTTGTTTTTGGTCGAATTACACTTGTCCAATAGAATTAGGACATGTGTTAGGGTAACAGTAATATCATATTTACCCTTAGTTACCCTATTTACTATTAACCGCGGTAAAAAAGTAAAAAGTTACTATTCACCAAAAAATTATTTTCATCTCATTGAACCACATTTTAGTCCTTGATATTAACCGTGTCTCTCAGATTTTCGAAATTCCATTCACAGAAGCGGCAAAATTAAGTTTTATGAAAAATTCAGTTTTTTTAACTACCCCTTAGTAGTTTCACTATTCATCAAAAATTGATGTTTTTCAGAACAATGCCAAAATTTCATCCTAAGCTATATTTCATATTCCGAATTCAAAAATGAAATCTATTTTACCAAATTCATAACATAGAAGTTGCATTAATTAATTTTATAATTAAATCCCGCTGTTAAAATAAATAGCGTGTTTTTAGGAAACAATATATATCAAAAGATTGACACTTGATTATGTCTGGTTTAAATGTGAAATTACATCCAATGACCAACATTGTATTAAATTGTAAAAATATATTCTAAATATACTTTAAAACCACTCAAATTAATAATTTATCACTATTAATTATTTCGATTAAAAAAGTTGTTTTTAATTATAATTTAGTAATTTTTCACTATTCATCAGAATATGAAAGTTATCCGAAAAGTACCAAAGTTTCACCTTAGGCTAAATTCGATACTCCGAATCCAAGAATGAAGTTCATTTTGAAAAATAAGATTTACAGAGTTTTAAAAAGTGGTTATTACTATTCATAACGGCTAGTTTTAATAATATTTTAATAGCATATCGTTGTTTAGTGAAACTCGGTATTGCGTATTACACACGCTATCGAGGAAGGTCGTGATTGCGTGTAATGCAAGGCAAGTCAAGGATGCGTGTTGTACAACACAAGACTTTAATAAAATTAAAAAGAATATTTTTTTATAAAATCTTGGGCTGTTACATATATCCAGTAAATATTCATTCTATACTATTCCATAACATTTGAGATAAAAAGAAATGAAATGCACCATTCATGGAGACAGTAGGCCGTACGTACGCATGAACGCTACTTTCATTTATTTGTCATATTAATGGAATCAAAAATAATTGATAGATATATATATTATAATTAAATTATAATATATATGTTATATAGGTCACATAATTTAATTAATTTCATTCTTTATACATTCCATGTTTTGCATTAATGAGTCACATCACTTGAGGGGGCGGTAGACCACACCTTCTCATATGAAATTATCGCATTTTCACAACATGCCAAGAATAAAGGTATGTTTTAAATATAAAATAAAGAAGCATATAGATAAAATAAATACCATATATATCATATATAAAATACAGTTACATCATAATGGCCACTTTTAAATGTGTTAAATGAATATTCAACAATCGTCGTTTCGTCAGGCAGTAATTCGCCATCCACAGAAACAGTATGTTCTTTAATCATTATACGGATCTGTGTGTAGGTGTAGCTCAAATACTTCTTATAAAAACATCCTAGTATTTTTAATATACTTGTTTTGTTACAAAATAATGTAATAAAAATAGTTTAGGGGGTTGTAGAAGAAAAATAAAACAAAATAACATAAGAGAATACATTACCTTTAAATCGGTTACTCCCTTTGGTTTGAACCAAAAGAGTTTATGGAAGAGATTTATGCCTAAGGTGAGGCTTAAATGATGAATATAGGGATATGGAGAGATTAAATGGGCAGGGGTTGGCTGAGCCAATGGCTTGAGAGGTGTGAGTAAGGAGGTAGAGGTGGGGGCCTTTTATAAGAGGGAGGAGGGGCACTCTTGGAAAGTCAAGAAATGTTACTTTATTTTAAAATGAGTTTCAGATTTTAAAGGTCCCACATTGATATATTTAGAGGGTAAGGTGATAAGGGTTCTAAATATACTCATCCAATATATTTTTTCCAAGTGTAATTCTAATATTCAACATTATCTTTTCATTTTATCTAAATAGTTCATTAACAAGGTAATCGCTGCATCATCATGGTGTCATAAATAAATTAATTTATTTAATATCTAAAAATTATAAAAAAATACTATGATTTAGGAAGTATTTTTATATTTACAATGAATATTTATAGTCTAAGAGATCATTTACATAGACAAAACTAAAAAAAATTTGTAGGGTGATACATTCTTTAGTGATATTCTCATTTCTTTAAAAATAAAATGATAAAGTGTCACCATCACCCAAAAGTGATTCCATGGGGTCCCAAAGTTTGGCACAAGGCATCCCATGGTCATCCATGACACAACCAGTAGAATTTGGACACATTTTGGGGTCATTTTTTATTATTATTATATTATTTTATTATCCTTAACTATCCGATTACTAATTAATCACGATAATTAAAGATAATTACCGTCGTTACTATTCATAATGTCCAAAAACAAAAGAGTCTTAATTACATAATTTGGACCTTCTGATTCCAAATATGGAGTCCATTTTACCAAATTCCAAACACAGAAATTTCAATAATTAATTTAAAAATAATTCCCGTTGTCAAAACAAATAGCAGGTTTTTTTGAAGCAATATCTATAAACAATTAGCACATGTTTATGTCCATTTTCAAAGTGAAATTAATTCTAATGACCACCATTTAATTAAATGGTTAAAATAGATTCTAATTACACTTTAAAACCAATTAAGAAGATAATCTAACCATATATTTAAATTAGATGAAAAAGCAGTTTTGATGTAAAATGCAGTATTTTTCACTATTCATTAAAAAAAGAACATTGTCATAAAAATACCAAAAATTTAAGAAAAGTAAATTAAAATGTCCCAATCATAAAGAATAAGTTTATTTTGAAAAATAGAGCTTATAAAAATGTAAAAATTTAGATTTAAAGAAGGTTCTCCATCAAAAGGCGATAAAACAATCTTTTAAAAATATTTGAGTATTTATTCTTAAAATTAGATTCATTTGGATTTTAAGCCCCTAACTTTTATGGGATAAATGTAAAAATATTTAACAAACATATGTAATAATTTTGTAGTTATTTCTGTTCATTCCAGCCATTATAATGGCTAAGCATTAACTATTATAATATAATTATATAATTAGTGTGCAGCGTAAGATTTCAAAGAAACTCGTTGTTGCGTATTGGGTATGCCATCAAGAATAGCATTCCCTTTAAAGTAATATTAACACTTTATTCACAAATATTTATAAAAATTAGAATGTAATATTATTTATCTACCTGGGATGTTACATTCTTCCCTCATTTTGGGAATTTCATCCTCGCAATTTCAAAATTGGGCTTGGAAACTTCATTGAAAGTCCCACATCGGAACAAGAGTCAGTAAAACTATTACTTTAAAAGAAAGCGAGGGAAGTATAAAGGTCGCCCGATTTAACCCATACTAGGATTCAAAGTAGGAAAATATGGATCTGGAAGAGAAAACAAAGGGTAATGTTTTGATGGAGAGTGATATTAAACATTTCTAGGAGAAAGTTAACCACAAGAAAATCACAAACTTTTGATGGGTTAAACGGTATTTGATTCCCCAGTAGGAAAAGTTAATAGAAAACATTTTTGTTTTAAGTTACTTTTCATTGAGGAATTTATTTTTGATCTTAACTAAATCATAAGGAAACATACTTACTTTTCATGTATACTTTCAACATTTACTAGATTCCTTACTCAAACTCATATTTTCTCCAAAGGATGAGTATTTAGGAACACTTGTTCGCATTAAGAGTACTATAATCAACTTCTTGAGGATCACCTAATCCAAAAAATAGAACTATATATTTCCCATGTATTTATACCTTAACCAAAACCAAACCAAAAAAGTTTAGTACAAGATCAGATAATACCCAAAAAGGATAATTGTTTTTTACAAAAATAAAAACTACTCCTAATCTTCAAAAAATTTCAAACAAATCCCAAAGTTCAACAAATACCATTCAATAAACATCTGTCCATAAAATTCTTCAAAGTAAACCAAACTAAGATTGAAGCCCAAATCTCTGAAGGATTTAATCACATAGTCTCCAAAGATAAATCATAACATTTTTCTCCAAAATAACATCAGTTACTCTTAAAGTCTCATACAAAAAAGTAATTAACCTAACCACATATCCTCCATGATAGGCTAATAATTTCCATAGATAACCCAAAATCAACTTACTCTTGATTCATAAAATCATCTAACTAAAAATAATCATTCAAACTAACCAGGGACTTCACATATTCTAGTGGTATGTGATAAATACCAGTTGCACTTTGGTTGTGGGTTCGATTCCCGCAGCTTCATCCGAAGCAACGGGTTATCACACGGTCTGTGTGTTGTCCTTTTTTAAAAACTATATAATTCATAAAACATTCCCCAAAAAGAGATAAAATCTTCAAAAATAACCATAACATATTTTAACCACAAAGGTTATCTAATAACTTTCATTTTGCCACCCAAAATGTATTAACCAGTAATTGCCTCAAATTCAAGGATCATTTAAACCCAAATGGTTCTTTATAACTATATCCACAAAAGAATGGATAATTATTCCTTGAATAAAATTTTCATATATCAAACATCAAGGTTACATATACTATAAAAAGTCTTCTAATGTAACCCCATCATCAAAAGAGACTTAATACATTTAATAATTTCACTATCCTAAAATCTACCATAACTCTTGAATCCCTTATATGTTGACTTCTTACTCATTCAACATTCTTCTTGAACCATTAACCATTCCTTTTCAACTTATTCTGTAATACTTATTTCCTATAAACAAAATCATGAATAATATCTTAAGATTCCAATAATAGGAATATATATGTTAAGAAATAATCCATACCTTTCATTGGTCATTGTCAGTTTCATCATCCTCAATCGGAATGGAATTAGGTATTGGTAAATGAATATTTGCACGATCTTGGTTACCCCATTCCCAAAAATTCATCGTAGGACAAGTGTTTTCATAATGACCATGCACACCACATTTGACACATTCAATTTATCCTTCAGAAATAACTTATTTCCCTTTCCTAGAGTCAACTAGATGCTTCCTTTTTCAATGGTAGGTTCTTGATTTATGACCTTCACTTCCACATCTATAGCCTCTTTCTGTCCCTTTGAAACATTTTCCTAGGTGTTTCTTTCCACATCTTTGACACATAGGTTTTTGATCATACTTACCTTTATGATTATTACCTGAACTTCCGTAGGGATTTTTTCTCGCATATACGATGCCTTATAAAAATCACTAAGGTTCAGGTGGTCAATAATGACTCTAGATAGTCAGTTGAGGATAACAAAAAGAGTTCTCATTGCAGATCCCATATCATTTAGTTGTTATTTCATAAAACCGTCACAATTTTCTTCAAATCCACTATTACTTTGGTGCCTGCTAGATCTATCCATTTACTAAAACCAAAAAGGTCAGTGTGAGTATATCATATAATAATGACGAAGTTAAACACCGTGATATACATCTCCAAGTTATCTCGAACTCATTAATTCTTTCAAAAAAATGACTCCCTCTAATATAATAACCATTGTGGTTATACACAACTTGTCACTTTTTCTTAAAAAATACTCTAACCTCGAAAGTTATCTAAACCGACCTCTGATACCAACTATAAGGCCCCAGACTTAAAAATTACTTAATCTTGAGTTATTTCAATTATACATGTTGAGGATATTTTCAGGTTTAGAGTATTAGAGAATTAGATCATAAATTTTGAATTACATTCCACATTTAAACAAAGTGGTTACATAAAAGATAATACTCATTTTTTCCATTAACGGAAGAATATTTAAAATAAAGCATGGATTCTTTCTTGACACTTCCTTGACACTATCATCACATCAAGTACCATTCCCTTGACCTGTGCAAAACTTTTCAAAAACATTGGATGAGCATAAAAATCTTTGTAAAGGATATAAAAGTACGAAATGAAAACATTAGTCCATGTATGAAATCATATTTTACTCATAAAACATAAGCATTTTCACATACCTCATCAAATCATGAATAAATCATAGAAATCATAATGCATAAAGGTAACTTGAGGCATTCATAACATTCTTACGTAGGGAGTAACCCTCATGGTTACGTTTGGAATACTCATCACAGTATATTCCCTAAATCTCTTCAGAGAAACCTTAACGTTTAACCCCTTCGCTTTACCCAATGTATTGGAGAGCTATATCAGGTTCACCCGCCCTTAGTTTATCACGGAACCACAAGTCTTCATAAACAATGCCCAAGAACCATAACATAATCATAGCACATAAATTAAGTATGAAGGAAAGATAACATTCCCACATTTCAATAACAATATAACATTTTAAGATATTGAAATAATGAATCCATTCTAAAAACCATTTTCAAAAACATTTAAAACATTTAATAAAGATATTTTTTAATCAAAGTGTCCCATAACACTTTGAAGATTTCAACATTTTAAACCATTAATATCCATATAGATAAATCCTTAAAACCATTTTGAAAACATGGATATTAATGAGAAATATTTATAAGAATAAATCATTAAAACATTTAAAACGATATTTTAGTTAAAGGGTTTTTAACAAAATGAGAGACACTTGAATACAATAATTGAGGAATAACATTTCATAAGAACTTTATAATATCATGAGAATAAATTTATTCATCATATAGTATTCCAAAGTACAGTATATACACTATATAAGAGTGAATTGGTGCATAAAAACAATGAAGTCTCAATAGAAATGTAAAATGAGATGAAATCCCTTATAAAGAATGTGTCCTTAAATTAAGGATAAATCAATCTCATAATTATGTGAGACAAATATGAATACACCCAATATAAGTGTATATTAAGTGTAAAACAATCAAGGGTCACTCACACATATTCAAAGGATGACATATTCATTTAACTACATGTTGAACCCAAAGAAATCGAAATTGGGTTAATTAGTTCCCTTGGAAAAATTCAAAAGCCTAACGGCGTCACTTTAAAATTTATAAAATTAGTTGATGAGAGATAAAATGGTATCTCATCACTTGGACATAAAATTTACATCAATAAGGATATAGAAGAACATATCCCAAAATAAAAAGATGTAAATTAAAAGACATAACTAAATAAGTCTTTTAAAAAGAGGAGGGTGAAAGGTTGCCTTACCGGTTTGTGTAACTATAGAAACGTTCACCACATGAAAGAAGGACCATAAAACATTGGTTTAAATAACCATAAAAGAAATTATATTACACAAGGAGTAGAATAATTTTAAGTACATACACCACTCAAATGAAATGGTGGAGAATGTAGCATAAATCTCACGGGAATAAAAGTGAGATGAAAACCCCCTTATGAAAACTCGACAGCCTAACGGCGCCACTTACAACTTCTTAAAACGAATTGATGAGAGTAAGAGGGGTTATATCATCATATGAAAATGAAAATTATAGTATGTTTAATATTAAAGAACATCCTCAAACAAAAGAACATGGAGCATAAAATAAATTACATAAAAGGGAGTACTTGAAAAGAAAGAGAGAGGTCGGATCCCTTACCTCAAGTCTGACTTGTCTTGTTCGTTTCTTTATATTCCTGAATAATAAACTTATGTCAATTTATAATTTCTTAAGGAACTCCTTTAATTTTTATTATTCAATTCATTTTACATATTATAATTTTATAATAATTAGTTAATTATGTGAGTTCATATCAGATGTTTTTGTCGATGTTTGGTATATGAGTCAAAAATGAACTTGTTTGAAAATAATTGTCCATGTAGTTATAATTACATCATCTCCAGAATATTATTAATGATTTAAATATCATATATATCCATTAAATATTCATTATATACTATTAATTAACATTTGGATATAAAAATAAATGAAATGCACCGTTCATGGAGACGGTAGGTCGTACGTACGCATGAACGGTACTTTCATTTCTTTGTCATATTAATAGAATCAAAAATAATTGGGAGATATATATATTATAATTACAGTATAATATATATGTTATATACGTTGAATAAGTTCATTAATTTCATTCTTTATACATTCCATGTAATGCATGAACGATTCACATCACTTGTGGGGGCGGTAGTCCACACTTCCTCATATGAAATTATCGCATTCGTACAACATGCATAGAATAAAGGTATGTTTTAAATATAAAATATAGAATCATAAAGAAAAAATAAATACCATATATATCCTATATAAAATACCTTGACATCATAATGGCCACCTTTAAAGGTGTTAAAATAATATTGAACAATCACCGTTTTGTGAGGCAGTAATTCTCCATCCACAGAAACACTATGTTCTTTAACCATTAGATGGATGTGTGTGTAAGTGTAGCTCAAATAATTCTTGTAAAAACATCCTAGTATTTTTAATATACTGGTTTTATTACAAAATAAATTAATAAAAAGAGTATAGGGGGTTGGAGAAGCAAAATAAAAACAAAAGAACATAAGATAAGACATTACCTTTAAATCGGGTAACTCCCTTTGGTTTGAACCAAAAGAGTTTCTTGAAGAGCATTCTGCCAAAGGTGCGGCTTCAATGATGAAGATAGGGATGTGGATAGATTATATGGGTAGGGGTTGGCCGAGCCAATGTCTTGGGAGGTGTTTTTAAGGAGGTAGTGGTGGGGGCCTTTTATAAGAGGGAGGAGGGGCACTCTTGGAAAGTCAAGAAATGTTACTTTATTTTAAAATTAATTTCGAATTTTAAAGGTCCCACATTGATATATTTCTAGGTTAAGGTAATAAGGGTTATAAATATACTCATCCTATAGTTTTTGTTTCCATGTTTAAGTCTTAGATTTTACATTATATTTTCATTTTATTTAAATCATTCATTAATGAGGTAATCGTTGCATCATCATGGTGTCATAAATAAATTTATTAATTTAATGTCTAAAAATTTTAAAAAAAATACTATGATGTAGGAAATATTTTTATCTTTAAAATTAATATTTATAGTCTAAGAGGTCATTTACATAAAAAATACTAAAAATGTTTTACTAGGGTGATACATTCTTTAGTGATATTCTCCTTTCTTTAAAAATAAAATGATGAAGTGTCACTTTCACCCAAAAGTGATTCCATGGTGTCCCAAAGTTTAGCACAAGTCATCACATGGTCGTCCACGACACAACCAGTATCATTAGGACACATTTTTAGGTCATTTTTTATTATTATGATATTATTTTATTATCCTTAACTACCCGATTACTAATTAATCACGATAATTAATGATAATTAACATCCATACTATTCATAATGTCCAAAAACAAAAGAGTATTAATTACATAATTTAGAGCTTCTGATTACAAATATGGAATCAATTTTACCAAATTTCAAACACAGAAATTTCAATAATTAATTTCAAAATAATTCTCGTTGTCAAAACAAATAGCGGGGTTTTTTTAAGCAATATCTATAAAAATGTTTGGCACTTGTTTATGTCCATTTTCAAAGTGAAATTAATTATAATGACCAAAATTGAATTAAATAGTATAAATATATTATAATTACACTTTATGACCAATTAAAGAGATATTCTAACCATATATTTAAATTATATAAAAAAAGAGTTTTGATGTAAAATGCAGTATTTTTCACTATTCATTAAAAAAAGAACATTGTCAGAAAAATACCAAAAAATTAACCAAATTAAATTTCAATGTCCCAATCATAAATAATAAGTTTATTTTGAAAAATAGAGATTATAAAATTGTCAAAAGTTATATTTAAAAAACGTTCTCCTTCAAAAGGTGGTAAAACACTCTTTTAAAAATATTAGAGTATTTATTCTTATATTTGGATTCATTTGGATTTTAAGCCTCTAACATTTATTGGATAAACATAACAATATTTATCAAAAATATGTAATAATTTTGTAGTTATTTCTGTTCATTACTTCCATTACAATGTCTAGGTGTTAACTATTATAATATTATTATATTATTAGTGTGCAACGTAAGATTTCAAAGAAACTCATTGTTGCATATTGGGTACGCCATCAAGCGTAGCATTCCCTTTAAAGTAATATTTAAATTTTTTCACAAATATTGATAAACATTATAATTTAATATTATTTATTTACCTGGGATGTTACAGTAGGTATGAGTATAAAAATAAAGTGATTGGTTGGAGTGATTACCTCTTCTTCATAATGTCTCCTTTGGATCACCACTAAAGGGCTCTAGGGTTGGTCTTTTTAGAAGAAAATTACCTATAGAATGTGTATAGAGAATTTTATAATAGAAATTTTTAGGGGATGTTTTATATATAAGGTTCAATGTGATGTCAACAAGTGAGGGGTAGGCGCCCTTTTATAATTGAGGTGAGGGGCGGTTTTGGAATTTCTAAAAAGATTAAATTATAATAAATTCATTTTCTATCTGAATACCAAAAAATTGAAATTGATTTTAATATAAGATATTATAATGTTTTAATATCATCAAAAAATTTATTTTATAAAATATTTGGTACTATTTTAAACCATATCATTTTGATTAACACTTAGTTAACCGATTTTAATTTTTACTATAGTAAAACAATTAACACTAAAATGATTTAATTTTTACTTATGTGATATCAATAGAACTATAAATGACACATTTATGAAATTTTATACCATATTATAACAACTTTGTATTTTAATTATGTTTTTTTTATTGTAAAATAGTTTAATAAAATATTATTTTGATAAAATATCATCACTGTCAATTTTAACACTATTCATTATATTGATTTTTTTAAAATCAATACAAAAGGATAACTTATAAAAATAATTCAATACACTTTTAATATGTCATAATCATCTATAAAATTATTATATTATATTAATTAATTTAAATTATATTTATTTTAATATTTTTAATATCATTTATTTGATTGTTTCATTAATTGAATAATTATAGCATCGTCGTTGTGCAACTATATAATATATTTATTTCTTCACAAAAATTTAAAAATAAAATACCATTATGAAGATAAATAATATATATTTTATAATAATATTTATTTTGGAATTCAAGTTTTGGTTAAACCTATATTAAAAATTATATAGTATTTAAACCATCAATGATATATCATTTAATTTTTATCAAATAAAATTTTATAAATATCATAGTCTCATCCAAGTGAAAAATAAATTGATAAATAAATTTATATCACTCAAATAGGTTTATTAAAAATAAAATTAACATTTAAATTCCTTCATAACTTATATTTTTTCCCACGTAGATGCATAAGTGATATTTATGACAAAAAGTGACATTATGTGGCCTTCTTTCATTTAAATATTATATAAGTCATTTAATATAAAATTGTTTATTAAACAACTCAATTTATACTATTATGTGTTAAGGGGAAATTATATTCATCCAATAAAATTTTGTCCGGTGTTAGGTCACTTTATAGTCCTTATAATTTTATTCTTAACAAAAATTTCCCAATTGTCCCTCTACTATGGTAATAAAATTTGCCAATGTTACTACTCATATTGGACAAAAATAAAAGGTAAAAATTCAATAAATTATTAACTTATGAATCAAAATGTTTATTACATTTTTGTAAATATAATACATAGAAGTTAAAGAACTTAATATAAAATAAAACCTATAAAAGGCCATAAACAACAGTTTTTTTGGAAATATTCCCTTTTTAAACATAAATTTTTTTATAATAAACAAGGGTATAAAATACTTTTAAAAACCCATAATTATATAATTTTAAATCAAAATTAACTGATAAAAATTTTAAACTATCATAATTTGACCTTAGAAATATTTTAATGGAAAATACAATTTCCAATTAAAATCTATATTTTCACCATTCTTGAATTAAAAAATGATTTTAGAAAATTATAAAAAAATAATTTTAACATAATTATAACATGTAGAACTAAAAAATGAAATTAATTTTTTCAAATCCATTTTAAGAACTTCTAGTAATTAATACTCACTCATAAAAATAATAAAAACATATTTTTTAAGAAAACCTATTTTTGTATAATAAAATGACTTTATTAGTAATTGTGTGTTAATTTTATAAGAAATTATCATTAAATTCATATCTAGTTATACCTTTAAATTTATTTCATAAAATATCTATTCATATTTATTTTCTTTAATTAAAAATCTAGGTTATAGAGGACATATAATATTTTTCAATTTGTGTAAAACATGCTATCAAAGAAATTGAATTGTTAAAAAATATTTGATAAAAATATCAGGGTATTAAAGTTAAACCTTTGATTACTGAGAAATGTTTTGATGGAAAATTTCATTTTAAGGGTGGTAAAATGTAACACCCACTATTTTTATTAATTATTATTTTTTAATAAATTAAATTCCATTTATGGATTAAGTTACAAAAAACATAAGGTTAATATTGCATTATAAAAAAACACCAAGTTAATATTTTTCTAAACAAATTTTAGGTTATCTTGTGTTATACACAACACTTATTTTTAACAAAACCATGATATATTATCAATTTAGTTATTTAAATGAAATTGTTAAAAAATTATATGTCAAACTTAATAATTTTAATTTTAATAACTTATTTTTAAATATTAAGTATATTTTTTATATGAAGATAACATATTTATAATAAAATATATAATTTTTCCTAAAGTCTTTATTTGTCACGAACCTACCAGAGTCGACCATGAACCGGTCACCTAGGCCAGCCTGTTACAACTCTTGAGAGGAATTCCTGATCTTCTATGGATGGCTACAAGAACTAAGGGCATCAATAGATTACACAAGGGAATGATTTCGCCCAGATATAAATAATGAAACAAACTGCAGAAAGAAACGGACCGCCCAAAATACATTTATATAAAAATCAAACTGAACATTATTCATACAAGAAACTGAAAGTATAACTAAACCAACAACTCAACTAAAAAAACCTAATAACCAACTAACTCTATGTGACTCCTCTGTTTACTCTTCAAAACAATGATCACATGTCATCTAAGGTAATCGAACTCATGTTGAAACCTTCACAAGGGCTAAAAACAGAAGAAGACTATAGACGTGAGTATTAAAAATAAGTAGGTTAGCTCGATATTCTATTCCCAATGAAAATCCTTTAAAATAAAAGAAACATAAATTTCAAGTTTTAAATACAATATATAAAGTTTTGTTTTCAAATGAGGTCCCATGCTATATAAAAAAATTACCAGACAAAAACATGCATGTTTTATAAAGTATAATGCTTGTAACAATTTTCAAATAGGTGAAAAATCAAAATGAAAATATTTTTCAAGACGGCTGCTTTAAAAAATTTAAAATTTCAAATAAATCATACACACCACTAAATTTACTAACTAAAAAGACCATATTCCTTTAGTGAGTACAAAATAGCCAATGAACACAAGTCACGGGAACACCCCTAGACAGTAGTTAGTTGTGAGCCCCAGGTACCTCGTATCTCAGTGAAACTAACCATAATAAATATATTTTCTCATGCACGAGATCCACTGGTAGTGATTATACCCATAACCTAGTGGTCCACCAACATTATCATCATCATAGTTTAGTTAGTGTTGTCATCGTCCAACTTGCTATGTGAAACAGGGGACAAACCCCACGGGATCACTAGCATACTAATAAACGTCCACCCACCAAGATACTCGGGATTCCTTTTTGTGCTAAATCAATTTACACATATTATAAAATAAAATTTTCACATCAAAATTAGATTACCAAACCATAAACACACAAAAAGCCAGCAAATATGCTTCAAATTTCTTTCACGAATCAATAAACCACTAAAAAGTTTCGTAAAACAATTTCAAGGAGTATAACGAGGCCTTGCACATAAAATTGTTTCGAAAATGATCTTTTAAGGCCATAAAATCATCAATAACATAACAAACCATATATTTATGCCCCAAAATCAATTAATAAATCAATTTCATGGACCATAAAATGGCCCTAAAAGATAGAACATGAAATTTAAATGGAATCCTTTTTACAAAAAAAATGACAAACAAGCCTTTAAGCCTTTATCAAAACTAAATTTTGACCAAGGTATGCATTTATAAATTATTAAATAGGTATATAAACAACATTTAAAGCATAAGACCACATTATTAAGTCTCTTAAAACAGTCAGTTTACATATTTAAAACACAACCATTTTCATAAGGATGTGAAACAAACCATTTTCCAGCAACTCAGGTCAAAACATGTTGTAAACCAAAACCCATTTGTTTGTAAAACCAAATTCAAATTTCAAAGCCATATAATGACCCAAAAAAACCATTTATAATTCTTCCAACTCATTTATTAATCCAAACAACTAATTTTTAAATGACACATCACACATAAAATCCAACAGGGCAATTTACCGAACACATGACATGCCCTTTTTAAACAAATCAATTTATTTTAAGAACATGTTAAGGAATAAAACACCAATTTCATGCCATAATTTATTAGGTATACTATAACCTGTCCAAAATACCATAAACCAGGTTTTAAACCTCACAAAATAGTTTTAAGAGATTGAAGAACATTTAAACAAACACTTAGTGTATACTTTTATGACAAAAAAACTCTACCTTTCACAAAAGAAGGCTTAAACAACCATTATTCAGAAAAAAAATTATAAAAAGGATGAAAAAATAATAAAAATATATATCAAATGTTAACAATAATAAAATGATGAACCTAAAATGATAAATTCATGTACAAGGGATATCCTACCTCAAATCCTTGTTGTAATGGAAACGCACACCCAATATCACCATCTGAGGGTTTATAAACCCTAAACATATGACAACCTGACCCAAACAAACATAAACCCCATAAAAAATAATAGTATAATAGAATAATTTCTCTATAATGACTAATAGAGATTAAAAAATTTAGAAATAAGGAAAGGAGGAAGAACAGGGATGGGAAAGGAGAAGGAATATCACATTTTCAACTAGAAAACTCTTTGTCTTCCATTAGATTTGCACCCTTATTGAAAAGTTAATGGATTTAAACTTCTGGTAGAGTCTCCTAAGGTCTGTAAGAACCAGGTAAAGGATATTTTTGTGATAAAGAGTACAAATGGAATGATTTATGAATGAAATAATATACCTTCTTAATTATGGAAAAATTTGAGAAAACCTGAGAACCTTCGCCCAAATATGCGAGCCAAATGACCTCCAAAGAGTTAAAATATATAACGGGGGTGAGTGTAGTTATATTTTTATTTTAGTGGGAGGTGGAATCACAAAAAAGATTAAAAAATAAATATATATATAAAATAAAAAAAAAATATTTTTTAAAATAGGAAATGGGCCCATGGGTTATACCATTACCTAAATAAGTAACCCAAATTCACCATGATTATAAATTCTTAAGGGGTACAAAAGGATATTGTGATTTGAATATGTCAGTTTAATAAATGTATGAATTTTAATGGGTACAAACTTTTGAAAAGCAAAGGATTTATAAAAGAAACAAATTTGGTATTAAAACTGGAAATGGGATCACAGTTGGCCTATATCATGAAGTAACCACCCTTTCTCCAAAAACTCCTAAACAAGTAATGAGGAACCCAAAATAGAGTGACTACACATATATGGTAGTTAAAAACATAAAATTAATATCACCCAACACCCAGGAAAATTATTGGGATTTTCAATGAACCGAATCAAAACCATGACATGAAAATAAAAAAAATGTGTGTGACAATTCTCCCCACCATTAAAGCCTTTCACCCCCAGAAAGCCATAATGTTGTTCAACATAAAGAAAAACACCTAAGAATTCCTTATCAACATAATCCAGACTATAAATCTAAATAAATATCATTCCCCAAAAATGTAACTTAATACTCTTTCCCAAAAAAACACCAACTCACTACCACTTTCGAAGAATCAATCGAAATATCAAGTCAATACCTCCACAACAAACTAAGAACCCATTTGGTGGTCCTTCTACCAATGAACCCAACAATAACCCAAACCATAGAGAACTCTCAAAAACCAAATATTATAGTGGATTACAGAATGTAATCCCCACCATTAATAAACAACTAGCACTAGATAAGTTATTATGAGGAAAAAATCAATGAGGCCCATGGTGGGTCTCCCCACCATTAGAACCCAACTTGAAATGAACAAACAAGAATTCAACATTAAATATAATCGGGATTCACTCACACAATACCACCAAAACTCTTCTTCAAAAACATACCATTCCAAGTTGATAGGAAGAAAACGTGAACATTTAAGCCACCCATTCTCAAATGGAGGTGGAAAGAACTGGGCCAAGACTTTTGGCACGGATCAAAACCCCCACAAATTAAAGAGGGGAGGGAAGGGGACCCAATCATTGGGCCATTGAAACCAAAAAAGAAACAAAGTAACTACCTCACTGAAATGGTAAAGTTATGATACTAGCAATGCTACCCACAATCCTTGGACTCCTGACTACGTGTCAACTTCACTCTAAAACCTATGGATAGAGCTTTGATGGATGAAGCATCTCTTGACTTGTTGTTATAATTTGATAATAACCAACATGTACTTTATCCCTTAGTTCCACACATTAAACATAACACTCCTCGGAAGAAACAACCGATCAAGAGATACGATGAAACTCTCTTCCTCAACAAAATATTTTTATCCAAACAAGAACATGGAGATACACAACACTATTTTCTCTCACTCCGAATGAGGAGAAGATTGAAAAAAGCACACAAAAATACCCACTAAACATCACCGAGCACAACTACTACAACCAAGAGAATCACCATAAAGGGAAGACACTTTAAATCGAGCCCAAAAAGATCTCTATTTCAACAAATGTCCAAATGTACCATTCTAAGAGGTGGATTTTACATTTGAAATAAATCCTTAGGTTGATTAACTGGAAATCATTCCAATGGAGAACCATTTTTTTCCACATCACAACATCCAACACATCTTTAAAAACCTACTGAACATTACCCCAAAATAGAGCCTCCAACAAGATCCCATCTCAAGATTCAACAAGAGAATGACATCGAGATCATAAGGAAGTATAGCGAATAGAAAACACTTCTAAGAAATAGGATAAACCATCTACATAATCATTGGATCATAAAAACACTAAAAATTTTCAGCTCAAAACACTTTTGAAAAACAAATTTACTAACTTGGTGTATTTTCACATTCACCAAAGGTGCTTCATCAAGTCTCACTCACATGAACATTTTCGTGCCACCCAGAACACTCAAATTCAATTCCATACTGACCATTCATACATATATCCACAAAACCATTCATGTGAGAACCCATGAAAACACCGAATGAAAAAAAACATCATCATTACAAAAATAATCGTTGACCTTCCAAAGAAACATTAACTGCCAAATCAAAAACCATTTTCATATTTCACAAGACCAGCCACACTTCATCAAGAAATATTTGATTAAATAAACAATCCATTTCATTTAATAGAACTTCCAAAAACAACCATTCCTTTCCAAATAGAACTTTCCCATTTTAAAAAAACCAGCAAGGCCTATTTTCATAATCCGACAACCACAAAGGCCAAAACCCCTTTCTATAAAAACACTTGCCGCTCAAAACCAAATTTCCAAAACCAATTCATCATATTCAAACATTTTTCAATAGGCCAAAACACCTCATTTTAAATAATGTTTCAGAATTACTTTAAAATGATTGACACGTTCAAAACCTTTTATATCATCAATATAAAAGGTTAGATTAGGGAAAATCCAATCCTATTAAATCATTTCCACTTCCTCCCAAATATTTGTAAAAAACACAACCTTACAAAACCATTATTATATTTAATTTTTGAAAACCCCTTCTCCCATTTTCAAAATCCAATCCTTCCTTTAAAACCCATTTCCATAATTCTCACACAAGTATTTTCAAAACAGAAATTCAGAATTCAAGAAAGGTCCAAGAAAACCCAAAAATAGAACTAGTGTTCGTGGGTGACTTGACCGTATGGTTGGAGGGAATATGTCAAACAAAACACCAAAATAAAGAGACTTATTAGGAACATTTCCCCACTACACATTGCTTTCTAGGCCTTGCGATATCACTAAGGCCCTTATTCAATCTCCCCTTGTCATATCCCAATAGTAAACAATCAACAATAATAAAGGAAACTAATAAAATCAGACATCGTGTGGAAACTAGAGTATCAGAACAAGCAAGAGTTCGAGATGCTCTTCCCGTACTTAAACCTCAATTCCGAACAATCCTACTCCATCTACCTTGGCATCCCACAAATAAAAAGGGTGCTCTAAAAAAAGGTCTTCTAAGATCCATCCTCCACTGATACCATTTTGTCACGAACCAGCCCGTGTTGACCTTGAACGGGTCACCTAGGATAGCCCGCGACTAGTCCCAAGAGGCGTTCCCGATCCTCCCAGGATGGCGACAAGCACTGAGGGCATCAATAGAGTACACAAGGGAACGACTTCTCCCAAATATAAACAATCAAACAAATACAGGAAAGAAATGGTCAGCCCAAAATACATTTACATAAAAATCGAACTGACCATTATTAATACAAGAAACTGAAAGTATAACTAAACCAAAAACATAACTGACCAAACCTAATAACCAACTAAATCCATTTTACCCCTCTGTTCACTCTCCAAAACAATGATCACATGTCTCCCAAGGGGATCGAATTCAATCTGAAACCTACACAAGGGCTAAAAACAAAAGAAGATTGTAGACATGAGTATTAAAGCTTAGTAGGTTAGCTTGATATTATATTCCCAATGAAAATACTTTAAAATAAAAGAAACATCAATTTGAAGTTTTAAATACAATATATAAAGGTATGTTTTCCAAATGAGGTTATATTCTATATAAAAAATTTACCTGACAAAATCTTGCATGTTTTATAAAGAATAATGCTAGTAACAATTTTTAAAGAGGTGCAACATCAAAATGAAAATAGTTTTCAAGAGGGATACATTAAAGAATTTACACTTTTCAATAAATCAAACATGCAACTAAATTTATCAACCAAACACATTGTATCTAGATAGTGATTACAAAATAGACAATGAGCACAAGTCACGGGAACAGCCCTAGGAATTAGTTAGTTGTGAGCCCCAGGTACCTCGTATCTCAGTGAAAATTAACCATAATAAATAAATGTTATTATACACATGAGCCACTAGTAGGGAGAATACCCATAACCTAGTTTCCCCCCAACATCATCATCATCATACTTTAGTTAGCGTTTCCATCGTCAAACATGCTACACGAAACAAAGACCAAACCCCATGGGATCACTAGCATACTAGTACATGTCTTCCCACCTAGATACCCAGGATTCCCTTTAGCGATCAATCATGTTAAAAATATTATCAAATACACTTTTCCCATAAAAAATCCATTACCAAACCATAAACACACAAATATCCCGCAAATATGCTTCAAATTTCTTTCACAAATCAATAAACTACTAAAAAGTTTTGTAAAACAATTTCATGGAGTATAATGAGGCCTTGCACATAAAATACATTCCAAAATGATATTTTAAGGCTAAAACCCATCAATAACATAGAAAATAAGATTTTTAATCCCCAAAACCAATTAATAAATCACTTTCATTGACCATAAAATGGTCCCAAAGATAGAACATGAAATACAGATGGAAACCATGTTTACAAAAAAAAATTCCAAACTAGCTTTTAAGCCTTTATCCAAACTAACATTTGACCAAGGTATGCATTTTAATTTTATTAAGGAGGTGTATACACACCATTTAAAGTAGAAACCCACATTATTAATTCTCTTAAAACACTCAGGTTATGTAATTCCCTGACCCCAAAAGCCCAGAGTCAGTGCATTATTATGTATCATTGGCATGATCACAAAAGATCAAGTCTCAAAAGACCGATTAGTTTAGTAGCCTTGTAAGTACTAGATACATTCATAAGGTTTAAATTACATCATAAAATGGAAAATTAAAATAACAATATTTCCATAGAAAACACTTAGATCCTATAGACTATCCCTATAGGTGAGTCATAATATACTTCTTCGCGTCCTGGGAAAAATAATACATAGAAAGGGGTGAGCTCAGATGCTGAGTAAGGATAACAATATAGCGGAAACTATCATAAATAAGCATAAACATTTAAGGAAATTTATAAAACTGAAACAAAATCCTTTTCAACAAAAATTTAATAATAATATAGCCAATATAAATCAAAAATAATTCCATTTAATTACTCACATGGATATTCTACTAGTCGAATAATCACATGAAATATCAATAGCCACTTTCATAATGATGGAATGCATAATGTCGGACTTCATAACCACATATTCAAGGCCTTGTGCAGGACTAAAAATAAGATTTTTTTCAATTCCCTGTGCCAAGACACTAGTTTGTCTCATGAGACCTACTTATGCATCGAGGAGATATAGCAGGCTCCACCCGTCACTTATTAAGCCCAATGCATTCCTCATAAGAAAATTTTTGAACATAACATAAACATTCATATTAAAATTAGCATATGAAATGTAAACACATATCCATAAAACATAAATGGTAGAAAAATAACACATCCATAGTCAAACATATCACAAAACCTTCAATACAAAATGGAATATTTGTATCATAATAAATCAAATTCAAATAGGATTAAAATCCATTAAAGGATGTTGACATAGATGAATTCAAAACTGTTTGAGAGAAATATCTCCTTTTTTTAAACATTTAAAGTTACATAATTATAATATTAAACATTTATTTTGAGAATATTATTATAATATTGTAAGCGGGTTTCTATGTTGTTTTAATGTCAGGAATATAGCCACACCCGCCATATAATTTAAAAAACATTCTTACATTAATTTTGTCGAAAAGGTCATAAAGTAACCTGTTTGGAAAACTACAGAAAGATTCCTTCGAAAATGTATAAGGTCAAATAATAATATAAATTACTTTAACCCATAGTCTAGTAAGTAATAAAAATGTTTTGGAATATATTTTTAGGAAAACACAGATGTGGATTATAAAGAGGTCCCATTAGATACTTACGTAAAAACAACCTCGGATAATAAAGAGATTGTGAAATTTACCCTTAACTTGTACTTTTGCTTGGTCGAGGGTAGGTTTAACTCCTATATAATTGTGAAATAATTTTTATTAAATTATAAAATAACCATATACAATAATATGATATCATATATGATCTTCCAATATTGATTTGTTAATGATATTTTATTAGTATCATCGTTTCGGTTGTTAACTGATTCATTTTCCTTTATATGATTAGCTACATAAGCCATGATTGTTATGTGTAGAGTGTATTTAATTCATATTCATAATTATATTAAGTTCTTTAAATGTTATTTTTAATCATCACATGAAAATTATTCTTGAATGATTAAAACGGGGAATGAATCTCATTGCGTCCGTGGAGATGGTAATCTGTACGTATGCACGAGGGACGATATCATTATTTTGTAATTAAAATCATATTTAAATTGATGGTATATAATATATAAATAATCATTATCATTTTATATCTATTATTTACATAAATTATACATCATTATTGTACCCATACAAATAATAATGTATTTAATAAAAACTATACCACGACGTGGAGACGGTAAGTCGTACGTACGCAAGTATGGTGAAATGTTATTCATAGATGGTTAAATAGGGTTGTTTCATACTTATAATAACATATCAGTATATGAGTGATACTGATGTAATTACTTCATAATGAAACAACTAAAGAAGAAGAAGTGTAAGAAGAAATAAAGATGAAATAATCGGTAACGGACATTACCTCTTCTTTGAAGTGCTTCTTTGAGACCTCCTTTTAGGGCACCAAAATTGGTCTTTCAAGAAGAACAGGACCTCTAGGATGTCTCTAGGGAATTGGATAAGATAAAGTTACAGGGGTTGTCCAAGCATGAAGGCTCAATGTGATGTGAGGAAGAGAGGGATGAGGTTCCCTTTTATAAGGGAGGAGAGGGGCACCTTTGGAAAAACTAAATATATTATTTTATTATAAAGCCAAATTCGGTTTTAAATAGATCCAAATTGATTTATTTAGAAGCTAAGGTGGGGATGGGTCGAAATCCTTTCATCCAATAGAATTTAGACAAGTTTAGGTTCATATTTTAACCTTATCATTTTGATTTAACATTAATTTAAATAATTTTACTTTTACTTTGTCATCTTGTGTTCTTACACTATAAGGTTAATAAACTTACTATAAGATGCCAAACGAACCCAAAGTTGTTTATTATTAATATATATAACCTTAGATAAGTCATTTGGCCTAACCTTGGATTTTTAGGAATAAAATAACAATTAATAATATAATATTTGTTTCAAAAACTATTTTATGTCAATTTAGCACTATTTAGTAATTTATTTTTGTGAAAATCCTAACAGAATGATTAGTTCTAATAAAGTTAATTAAATCAATAATAATATTCCATATTAACCTATAAAATTAGTTTAATTCATAAAAAGTCTCAAATTACATTTATTTGGGTATTTATAACATCAATTATGTCAATATTTCATTAATAAGATAATTACTGCATCATATTTGTGTCATAAATAAATTAAATTATATAACGTCTAAAAATTAAAAATAAAATATCAATATGTAGGAAATCGTTTTAGATTTCTAGTTAATATTTATAGTCGAATTTATCTTATGTATAACCCTATATTAAAAATGATATACTTATTAAACATTGATTTTAACTATTTTAACCCTTCTTTAAATAAATTAATAATAAATGTCCTAATCTAATAAAAGTGGGCCAAAATAGTCATATTGTATTCCTAAGGTTGTTTTTGGTCAAATTAAACTTGTCCAATAGAATTAGGACATGTTTCAGGGTAATAATAATATCATTTGTACCCTTAATTACACTATTTACTTTTAACCGTGGTAAATAAAAGTAAAAAGTTACTATTCACAAAAAATTATTTTCATCTCATTGAACCACATTTTACATACTAATACCAACCATGTCTCTTTGATTTTTCAAATTAAACTCATAGAAGTAGTAAAATTAGGTTTTATGTAAATTTGCAAATACTCCTAGGAGGTGGGTAAAAGACGGTAAAAAGTTCAATAAAATTTTTATATATCTAAAATAATTATAAACTGACTCTAATAAATTACATATAAATTATATAGGTATTATGTATCTATTTGACCTAAAATAATTTTAAATAAAATAAATAATTTTTTAAATAAAAACTTCATTTTAAAATATAACTCGGTGTTTTTCACTATTCATCAAAAATTGAATGTTTTCAGAAAAATACCTAAACTTCACCCTAAGCTAATTTCAGTATTCTGAACTGAAAAATGAAATCCGTTTTGAAATATAAAATTTATAAAATTACAAAAAGTGAGTATTACTATTCATAATGGCTAGTTTGATTGGTTGTGGTGTGTTAAAACTCGAAGTTGCGTACAACACACATTATTGAATTATTTAAAGAGAAAAGTATCGTGGAAGCTTGTGGTGTTACATTCTCCCCTTCTTCAAATAATTTCATCCTAGAAATTTCTAGAATATTAATACATAAAAAGAATTGGGTGGTTCTTCATCATAAATTCATTGGGTTCACATGTTGCCTCTTCCATCTTATAGTTTCTCCATAGAACTTTTACCAGACGAGTCATCCGGTTTCTCAGCACTTGTTCTCTTGTATCAAGAAATTTGAAAGGCTCTTCTAAATAAGACAGATCGAGTTCTAGTTCAAATTCCTCATAGGTGAGTACATGCGTTGGGTCATGCATGTATTTTCTCAACAGTGATATTTGGAACACATCGTGAACTTTGGAGAGACTTGATGGCATTGCCAAACGGTAAGCTACAGTCACAATTCATTCTAGAATTTCGAAAGGTCCAATGCACCTAAGACTTAATTTTCCCTTCTTTCCAAAATTTATAACACCCTACTTCAAAAAAACATGATCTCCTACCTAAAATTCCAAATTCTTCTATCAATTATCGGCATAGCTCTTCTGCCTACTTTGAGCTGCTTTGATGTGGGTTTGGATTACCTTCACCTTTTCCATTATTTCTTCCAAAATTTCTGGGCCTACAAGTTTTCTTTCAGCAACATCATCCCAAAAATTTGGTGTGTGACAACTCTTTCCATATAATGCTTCATATGGTGCTATCTGAATACTTCAAGCTATTGTTATAAGAAAATTATACCAGAGGTAAATATTGATCTCACACACCATTAAATTCATGTGAGTAAGATCTCGACATATAGTCAAAGGTTTGAATATTCCATTCTGATAGTCCATCAATTTGGGGGTGGTAGGCAGTGTTCAAATGAATTTCAGTATCCAGGGCCTTCTAAAAACTTATCTAGAATCTTGATGTAAAACGGGGATCACAATCATAAACAATTGATAGGGGTACACCATAGAGTCTTAAAACTTCATTAATATATATTCTTTCTAAACATTCAAGTGGTAAATCTTATCTTATATCAAGAAAATATTCTGACTTGGTGAGATGATCAACAATGACCCATATTGCATCTTTTATTATAGGAGTCTTTGGTAGTCCCATGACAAAGTCCATCATAATTTTATCCCATTTCCACTCAGGTATGGGAAGAAGTTGCATTACTCCTCCTGGGTGTTGCCTTCTAGATTTTACTTGTTGACAAACCAAACATCTTGATACAAAATCACCAATCTCCCTCTTCATGTTGTCCCACCAAAAATGTTCCATCAAATATCTATACATCTCAGTGCTACCTGGGTGTATAGAGAAATTGGAACAATGAGCATCATCCAACAGTTCCATTTTTAGACCAAGTATATCGGCTACACAAAGTCTCTTCCCAATTTTCAAAATTCTATATCCATACACAAAGTCACTCAATCTCCAATTATTCACAAATTTAATCTATTTTTGAAACTCTTCATCTTAAGTTTGATAACTCTCTATCCTTTCTAGTAAAGATGGTTTGGTAACCATTTGAAAATGTTTTGATGTTTCACCTTCCATGGTAATCCCCATGTCCAACTTTACTAGATCCTTCTATATAGGATCCTTTTAAAATTTCATCTTGTTCATAACAGCATGATCTTTTATACTCAATGCATCTTCCACCTTATTTTTCTTCCTCGGGTGGTAGTGAATGGTGAAATCATAATCCTTGAGTTGTTCAAGCCATATCCTTTGCCTCATGTTGAGTTCTTTCTATGAGAAAATATACTTCAATCTCTTGTGATCGGTATATATCTCACATTTTTCACCATAGATATCATGTATCCATATCATTAAATAAAATATTACCTCTTCTAACTCAAGATCATGAGTAGGATTGTTTTTCACATTAATTTTAAGTTGTCTTGATGCATAGGAAATAACTCTATCATTCTGCATAAGGACAGAAACAAGTCCTCTTTGATGCACCACAATAAATAACAAACCCATCATTCCTCGATGTTAGAGTCAAGATTGGATCATTGACTAATATTCTCTTCAATTATCTAAAACATTATTCACACTCTTTTTTGTAAACAAATTTAACCCCTTTACGTGTGAGATTTATTAATAGGTTATGCAACTGGTCAAAATTTTGGATGAAACGTTGATAATAACCTATTAAACCAATAAAACTGTGTACCTCGGTTATACTCATTAGTACTAGACATTATTGGATTGCCTTGGTCTTAGAAGTATCAAAAAAGATTCCATCCATAGAGACAACATGGACAACAAAAGAAATCTCCTAAATCCAGAATTCACACTTGCTAAACTTCCCATATGATTCATGTCTTCTAAGAGTCTTTAGAATAATGTGCAGGTGACATTCATGATCTTCATATATTTTGGATTATAACAAAATATCATCAATAAATACCACTAAAAAGTCATCAAGATATTCCATGAAAACTCTATTCATTAGATCCATGAAGATAGAGGGTGAATTAGTCAATTCAAAAGGCATTACTGTAAAATCGCAATCCATGTACCTGGTTCTAAATGCTCTTTTCAGAATGTCTTCCTTCTTCAAATACAACTGATGATATCCAGATCTAAGTTCATTCATTGAAAAGTATTGAGATACATTAAGTTGGTTGAATAAATCATCAATGTGAGGTAGGGGATACTTGTTCTCTATTGTTATAGAATTGATCTCCTCGCAGTCAATGCACAACCTCATAGATCCATCTTTCATCTTAACAAAATGAAAAGGGTATCCCCATAGAGAAACACTAGGGAGAATAAATACCTTATTACTAAATTCCTCTAGTTGTTTCTTTAGTTCCACTAATTCCACAGTGTCCATTCAATAAGGGGTCTTTGATATGGGCCTTGAACCAGGAATTAAGTCAATGGAAAACTCAATTTTTCATTCTAGAAGATGTCCATGGAAATATTCTGGAAACACATCAACATATTCTTGAACAATAGGTACATCCTCTATTTGAACATTATTTTTCTTCATCCATAGTTATTTCATTCTATTCCACCCCAATAATTGAAATTAGTTCAGCTACTAGGGGTGGATCTAGATAAGAATTAGGTGGTGACGTTTCTTCCCTAAAGATAAGGCAATCCTTATCATCATCGATAATTATAACCTCCTTATTCTTACAAAACATATTTTCATCATGGTCTAAAATCCAATCCATAACAAGGATTATATCAAATTCAGTCATGGGTATGACACTGATATCAGCAGACAAAGAACATTTTTGCAATAACGGGGACTGATTCACAAAACTTTGTTACAATGATACTTCCCTTAGAAGTTTTTACTAAAAACTCCCTTGTTAAACCAAATTGGAAATATATAATTTTCATAGAAAACTGGAAATATATGAAACAATGTGATGATCTAGAATCAAATAATGCATTGGAAAAACCTAAATAAACCATTAAATTACCTTCCTCTACGTCTTTCGGAGCATCAACCTCAGCAGTATTGATAGAATATCTTTGGCCTTGATCCCTTGGCCTTTTCTAAGGTATGTTCCCTTGACTCTTAGGAAATCCGTTTTCATAATGTCTCCCATCTCTAAAATTAGAGCATTCAACATTAACAGCCTCTTTATTCCCCTTGGAATCAAGCGCTTGGTGGCCTTTTTCACCACACTTGTAACAGAATCTCATTCCCTTCAGACAAGTGCTAGGGTGTTTCTTCCCACTTTTACTATAGGACTTATATTCCAAATTTCCCTTCTCCCCATATTTCCATTTCCATAGTGTTCAGCAGATCTCTTCTTCTCTTTCTTTGCTTTAAAGTCATAAAACTTAGAGAAATCTTTTTCTAACTTGATAGCACATGAGAAAAAATCTTCGTATGACGAGAAGGATTGGGAGACTAATGATTGATGGCGAAATGGTTTTAACCCATCAAAGAAATGATCGATATTACTTCTTGGGTTATGTATATAATCTTTAGCATGCCTCACTAACCATGTAAATTTATCTTCATACTTTGTGATGTTCTCGTCCTCATTTTTCCTCAAACTCAGAAATTGTCTTTCTATTTTCGGTCGATCATCATGAGGAAAGTATTTTTCTAAGAAAATTGCTATAAACTCCCTCCATTCCATATTTGATACTTTACCATATTCCTTTGTGTTTTGAGTCAATGACCACCATTGATCAACATCTCCAGTGAGGCGGTAAACTTCCATAACAACTTTTTCCCTTTCGCTACTCCCCAATGCGTGGAATATTTTCTCTAAAGAATTTATCCATTGATCATATACTAATGGATTTGTACCCCCATTGAATGTTGGCGTTTGTTGCCTCATGAAGCGATCTAAAATTTCTCCTCCATGTTGCGGATCAGGGTTCTTCATATGGGTAAGGTTATTATTCATAACCTGAGTGAGTTTTCCCAGTATAGTAATAAGCTGATTAGCACTAGTTTTATCAACATCTCTACTATAATTATATTAAGCAGGAGGGAAATACCTACATAGAGTGCATGCATTGATACACTTTCAATTCCTTCAACTAGGAATCATTTCTAAATAATGGCATACACTAGATTAGTTTATGAGTCACAATACTTAATTCCAAACTTATAACACACTCAACACAAGTTGAACATTTTATGGATATGATCCATATTCCTAAAAAATGTTTTCTTTGAAGAGGTGTATACTCATAAATCCTTCATAATGGTTTGTAAATAAAATTTTGATTATCCTAAGAATATCCCCCAGGAGTGTCGTAACCAAGAGTGCAGCAAGGCTTGTTGTCATGCACCAGTTCCCATTCGAGTCTTGCTCAAGGCGGTGTCTTCAGGTCTTACCCTTAGGTACATCTATGCCAGAGCCGCCTCTACCTACTCGTATCCAGACAGGGATGTATTTCTTGGAAAAATCAAAAAATATATACAGTACCAAAATTCTAGGAAGTTCTTCTATAGTAATCCTCAAATTCTTTCTTAGGATAATGTGCTATAATCAGAGTTTTTCTAAATCTAGCTTACAAGGTTTGTACTAAACGTCCTCTAATACCAACTGTAATTCCCCGACCCCAGAAGCCTAGAGTTGGTGCATTATGACGTATCATTGGCATGATAAAAAAAGATCAAGTCTCTAAAGACCGATTAGTTTAGAATCCTTGGAAGTAATAGATACATTTCTAAGGTTTACATTACATCATAAAATGGAAAAATACAACAACATTGTTTCCATAGAAAACACTGAGATCCCATAGACTGTCCCTGCAGGTCAGTCATAATATACTTCTTCGCATCTTGGGAAAAATAAAACGTAGAAAGGGGTTAGCTCAGATGCTCAGTAAGGATAACAATATAGCGGAAACTTTCAAAAATAAGCATAAAAATTTAAGGCAATGTATAAAACTAAAAAAATCCTTTTCAACATAAAATTTTTCATAATATGACCAATATAAATAAAAATAAATTGATTTATATTCTCACATGGATATTCTACTAGTCGAATAATCACATGCAATATCAGTAGCCTATTTATAATGATGGAATAAATAATGTCAGATTTCATAACCACATAGTCATGGCCTTATGCCAAGACTATATATAAGATTTTTTCAAGGCCATGTTCTAAGAGACTAGTTTGTCTCGTGAGACCTATCGATACATCGAGGAGCTATAGCAGGCACCACCCATCACTTACTAAGTCCAATGCATTCCTCATATGAAAAGTTTTAAACATAACATAAACATTTGTATTAAAACTAGCATATTAAATATCAATATTTATCCATAAATCATGAATGGAAGAAAAATAACACATCCACAGTCAAAAATATCACAAAACCTTCAATAGAAAATGGAAGATTTGTATCATAATAAATCAAATTCAATCAAAATTAAAATCTATTAAAGGATGTTGACATAGATGAAATCAAAACTGTTTGAGAGAAATATATCATTATTTATTTTAGATCATTTAAAGTTACATAATTATAAAAGAAAACATTTATTTTGAAAATATTCTTATGAGATTGTAAGGAAGCTTCTACGATTTTATAACGGTGGAATATAGCCGTACCTGCCATATAAGTTTAAAAAAACATTCTTACCTTAATTTTGTCGAAAAGGTCATAAAGTAACTTGTTTGGAAAATGATGGAAAGATTCCTTTCAAAATGTATAAGGTCAAACAAGGGTATAAGTGAATTTAACCCATAGTCTAGTAAGTAGTAAAAATGTTTGGAATACATTTTAAGGAAAACACATATGTGGATGATAAAGAGGTCCCAGTAGATACTTACATAAAAACAATGTCGGGTAATAAAGAGATTGTGAAATTAACCCTTACCTTGTACTTCTCCTTGGTCGATAATAGGTTAACATACTGTATAATGGTGAAATAATTGTTATTAAATTATACAATAACCATATACATTAATATGATATCATATATGATCTTCTGATATTGATTTTTTAATGATATTTTAGTAGTATCATAGTTTCGATTGTTAACTGATTCATTTTCCTTTAATATGAATAGTTACGTAAGCCAAGATTATTATGGATAGAGTGTATTTGATTCATATCCAGAATGATATTATGTAACACCCTGAGATTTTATGAAAAATATTCGTTTTAATTTCATTAATGTCTTGTGTTTTACGCTACACCAAAAAGAGCTTACAAAACACGCGTCTTTGACTTCCCTTGCATTACACGCAATCGCGACCTTCCTCGATAGCGTGTGTAGTACGCAATAACGAGTTTCACTAAACAATAATATGATATTAAAATATTATTAAAAATAGCTGTTATGCATAGTAATAACCACTTTTTGAAATTTTTTAAATTTTATCTTTCAAAATTGACTTCATTTTTGGATTTGGAATATCGAAATTAGCTTTGGGTGAAATTTTGGTACTTTTCGGATAACTTTCATTTTCTGATGAATAGTGAAAATTACTAAATTTTAATTAAAAAAAACTTTTTAATCGAAATAATTAATAGTGATAAATTATTAATTTGAGTAGTTTTAAAGTATATTTAGAATATATTTTTACAATTTAATACGATTTTGGTCATTGGATGTAATTTCACATTTAAACTAGACATAAACAAGTGTCAATCTTTTGATAGTTATTATCTCTTAAGAACACGCTATTTTTTTTGACGATGGAAATTAATTTTTAAATTAATTAATGCAACTGATATGTTATGAATTTGGTAAAATAGACATCATTTTTGAGTTCATAATATCAAATATAGCTTAGTCCTAATTTTTGGTATTTTTCTGGAAATTTTCATTTTTTAATGAATAGTGAAACCACTAAGTGGTAGTTAAAAAAATGAATTTTTCATAAAACATAATTTTACAGCTTCTGTGAATGAAATTTCAAAAATCCAAGAGACACGGTTGATGTCAGTAAGTAAAATGTTGTTCAATGAGATAAAAATAATTTTTGGTGAATAGTAACTTTTTACTTTTTTTACCACGGTTAAAAGTAAATAGGGTAATTAAGGGTAAAAATGATATTATTATTACCCTAACACATGTCCTAATTCTATTGGATAAGTGTAATTCGACAAAAAAACAACCTTAGTAATAAAATATGACCGTTTAGGTCCACTTGGATTAGATTAGGACATTTATTATTAATTTATTTAAAGAAGGGTCAAAATAGTTAAAATCAAAGTTTAATAAGTAAATCATTTTTAATATAGGGTTATACATAAGATAAATTTGACTATAAATATTCATTAGAGATCTAAAAATATTTCCTACATAATGGTATTTTATTTTTAATTTTTAGACATTAAATAATTTAATTTATTTATGACACAAAGATGATGCAGTAATTATCTTATTAATGAAATATTGACATAATTGATGTTATAAATACCGAAATAAATGTAATTTGAAACTTTTTATGAATTACACTAATTTTGTATGTTAATATGACATTTTAGTATTTATTTAATTAAATTTATTCTAACTAACCATTCTGTTATAATTTTTACAAAAATAAATTACTAAATAGTGTTAAAATTGACATAAAATAGTTTTTAAAACAAATATTATATTATTAATTGTTATTTTATTCCTAAAAATCTATGGTTAGGAAAAATGACTTAGATAAGGTTATATATATTAATAATAAACAACTTGGGGTTCTTTTGGCTTCTTATAGTATGTTTATTAACCTTATAGTGTAAGAACACAAGAAGACACAATAAAAGTAAAATTATTTAACTTAATGTTAAATCTAAATGATAAGGTTAAAGTAGGAACCTAAACTTGTCTAAATTCTATTGTATGAGATTATTTCGACCCATCCCCACCTTAGCTTCGAAATAAATCAATTTGGAGCTATTTAAAACCGAATTTGTCTTTATAATAAAATAATATTTTTTATTTTTCCAAAGGTGCCCCTCTCCTCCCATATAAAAGGGCACCTCCTCCCTCTCTTCCTCACACCACTTTGAGCCTTCAAGTTCAGCCAACCCCGGCCAAATTCTCTTCTACACTTCCCTAAAAACATCTTATAGGTCTTGGTCTTCTTCAAAGACCAATTTTAGTGCCCTAAAAGGAGATCTCAAAGAGGCGTTTCAAAGAAGAGCTAATGTCTGTTACCAACTCTTTCAACTTTATTTCTTCTTCCACCTATTCTTCTTTAGTTGTTTCATTATGAAGTAATAAAATCAGTATATCTCATATACTGATATGTTATTATAAGTATGAAACAACCCTATTTCACCATCTATCCATCCTACGGAAAATGAAATCACCGCGCGTGCGTACGTACGGAATACCGTCTCCATGCCGTGGTGTAATCTATTTTCCACCACAACCTTAATTGGATGGGTATAATGGTGTAAATAATTAATATATATTATTATTGTAAATTGATATTGATTCTGAAATAGTATACATACACTCCAATATAATTACACGATCATGAGAACGATATCATCACTCGTGCGTACGTACGGACTACCGTCTCCACAACGCGATGAGATTCATTCTCCAAGTTAACCATTCATGAATGATTATAAAGTATATATAATAAGTAATCATGAAATATATGACATAATAATGATACTGGATTTATGTTTATATATATGTATTTCATATACTTAATTCCATTCAACTCAATAAGGAAACAAAAACAGCGTTCATGCGTACGTACAGTCTACCGTCTTCATGAACGGTGTATTTCTTTCCATTTACTCATCTATTGTGTATATATATATATATATATATATTATGAATATATATTATATATAAATCATGTTTTATATTATGGAATTAATTAATCATGATCTAAGTAATCATATGAATAATTACAAGTCAAAACATGGACGACAACTGAAACGATTTTACCCAAAACGCTCTTTAACATGGAATTTACAAAAGAACGGGTAATATAAAGCCATAAGTGAACCATATATGATATCATAACAATGAGTATGATTCTGGAATAAGTCAATGACATTATTTAAATCATTATACAGGAGGTTCGGACACTTACGAAGCAAATCGGACCTAAGGTAAGGGAAATATCACAATCTCATTTCTATCCGAGATTGTTTATACTTTGAAATTTACTGGGGTGTATTTTATCATCCACATCCATGTTTCCTCAATTTTAAATATTATTTACATCCACCTACAATTGTTTAAATCCAATTTTACCCTTCTGTGAGTTTTTAGTAAAAGTTATGAAAGAAATCTTTTGTCGTTTTTCGTACGAGGTACTTTTGGACTTTTCCGACAAAAGTATGAGAAGAATGTTTTTTTTAACTTATAAGGCATGAATGGATTTTTAAAACATTATTTCAAAGAAGCTTACTTTTCAAGTTTTCAAGTTTATTTTTAATCAACTTCTTTTAGTTTAGAAGTGTATGACATGTTAAGAAAGGAAATGTATTTTTGAAGTAGAAAGGATATTTTCCTCAAGAA
The DNA here is from genome assembly GCA_963277665.1 of Viscum album. NCBI lineage: Eukaryota > Viridiplantae > Streptophyta > Magnoliopsida > Santalales > Viscaceae > Viscum > Viscum album. The sequence continues at coordinate 1,437,436,180 of OY728133.1, read as the reverse complement.
TGGAGTTCAAGTGTTTTATCAAAATTATTTTCCATATAAGATAATAAAGGGTTCTATTTCTATCCCTATTATTACATTGATTTGATTATGTTGTGATGGAATTATATTAATGAATTCTTTTATCTTATATGAATTGTTTTATGATGTCACGATGTTTAAGATTCCCATTTTTATTACAATGGTTATGAAATGATGTATGATTTATGATTTTGTGGAAAACATAATAATGGTATCATTATGAGAAGGGTGGGACCTATATCTCCCTCAAATGCATTGGGTAAAGATTTTATATCTCATGAGATAGACGTGGTTGGAACAGCAGGTTAAACCAGTTCAGTGAAACAGGACTGAAACGAGGAGTGAACTCGGTTTAGAAATGGACTTTGCCCACTAAGATAGTCTTGGAAATGAGTCTTGACTAATAAAAAATGATTCTATATGATTATGTGTGTATGAAACAAAGTTTCATGTTTTAAGTTATGATTATTGGGATTATATTTCACTACTATGATTTATCCCATGTTATGATATTATGATCTCTTTTGCAGGTTAAGATTTCCAAAATGTTATGTTCTTATGAATATGATGTGATTGATATTTCTTTTGTTTTCCCTTACTGATCATTTGAGCTCACACTTTTATGTTTTCCTTTCCCCAGGATATAAATAAAGGTTTTAGGTTTAAAAAAAGTAAGATCTTTATGGGAGATGTTGAAGAACTTTCACCCCGATTAGAAGATTATATTCCATGTTTCCAAAGACACTAAACTATTATGGTCCTTGTGTGTGTGTTTTTTTTATGTACTAACTATTCCGCAAAAGTAATGTAATGTCCATGTATGTCAACCTTTGGGTCTCTACATTTGGTATCAGAGGAAAGGTTTAGTCAACCTTTGGAAACTAGGATGTGAGAACTTTAGTGAGATCCCTATATATATTTCTAAGGTATTTATAGGGATGTCCCTAAGGTTAAGTATAAGTATAGGTTATATTACTAGAATTACGGTGACCTAAGATGTAAGATATTGAAGGTACTCCCCCTTTATTATGTTGTTTTCCCTAGCGTGATTTTTGCCTCTCACACTATTCTTTTTGGGTTTTAGACGATGGCTGGAACCCGAAGGAACCGTGTTGATCAATGTAATGGATGATGCAATGATTGTCCTCCTGAACAGACAAATGTTATGGGATATGGAGTGAAAAATCTTATTGATATACTTACACAAGCTATGAAACATTCTGGACTTCCAAATGAGCAGAGAAGGGAACAATATTCTATTGAGTCCTTCATGAGGCAACGTCTACCTTCTTCTAGTGGGTCTTCGGATCCACTTGTTGCTGAACAATGGATCAGTACTACTGAAAAGATATTTTCAGTTCTTCAATGTTCTGAACATGATAAATTCATCTTAGCAGTGTATCATTTGGAAGGTGATGCTGATCAATGGTGGAATCTTATCACGAATATGAGTCCAAGAAATGAAATTGAGTCCATGGAATGGGACGAGTTCAAGAACTTATTTTTCAATAAGTACTTCCCTCGTATTCTTCGAACAAAGATGGAGAAGGAGTTTCTTGAACTAAAGCAAAGTGATGATGAATTTGTTGGTATATACGAAGCGAATTTTACAAGTCTTGCAAGGTATGCATCTGGATTTATCATCCAACCTGAAAGTAAAGTTGATCGATTCTTCAGTGTCTTAAAACCAAATCTTCGAAGGGCATTAGCTATAAGAGACTTCAGTAGCTATGAAGAAATTGTGGGTTGTGCTATCAAGGTAGAAATGGAAGTTGGTGTTACTTATCCATCTCATAGTTTTGACAAGAAGAAAAAGATGGAGTTCAAGGAGAAATCTCAGAATAATCGTGAAAAGAATATGAATGTTTCCTTATGCTCAATGTGTGGAAAGAAGCATGGTGGAGATTGTCTTAAAGGGACTAGAAAATGTTTTAAGTGTGGAAAAGAAGGTAATCGAGCAGCTGAGTGTCGAAATAATGGAAAAAGGGTTTCTAATGATGTGAATATGGAAAAGACTGCAAAGAACGCACCACCAACACTTCAATGCTTCAAGTGTAAGAAAATGGGGCATTATACTAATAAATGCCCTAATCCAAGGGTTAGTGATGATCGATATGAGCAACAACTTAAGGCAAAGGACAAAGGGAAGTCATATGCGATCACTATTGGCGATTTTGAATATGAAAACAATGTGGTGGAATGATTAAGTGTTTATATAATGGGATTCCAAAATAATGTTGTACATAGTATCGTGGAATATTGGAATATTTATGTATTGGTCTATTCTGGTTTTCAATAATTTTATGGTATCGGTAACCATGGAAAGTGATTGAGATATTTTTGGTAAGCAGATGATATGCGCATAATGAAGGGATGAGAAGATAATGAGATGTTTGATTGTATTCATGAGCTCATGATTGATATAAAGACTAAGTGATATCATGGTTTGAGTATAAATAATTTTGAGGATTTTGGTATGTGGAAAGTGTTAACTTTTAACTGCATTCATGTTTTCACTATGGTTCAATTAATGGGTATTCATTCTTCAATAGAATACATGATTAAGGTATTCACATGTTTGTAATTTGACCAACAAGATATATCTTATGATATATTGGGGATAAATGATGGCATTCACGTGATTGTTATGTGACATTTCAAGTAATCATTTCATTCATACTATGAGTTTGGACTGAAGTATTTTAGATAAGCCTAAAGATTGGAATGGATTATGTTGGACAGAAGTTAGTATTTTTTAAGTATAGAACCTTTTTCAATATTATTTATGGGATGTTATAGTAATATAGCTTTAGAAAAAGGACAACCTGCAGGATGGGCGACAGCCCATCGCGTCGGACAAGGCTGTGGGAATCGAACCCACAATTGAAGTGCGACTGGCCTTTATCGCCTACCACTGGCCTATAAGAAGTCCCTATTTAGTAGAAACTAGTTTTATTATATTAAGCAGTGTGATATATGAAGTATAAGTCCATTTTAGAACCATATATGATTAATCTCACTATAGATGGACTTATGTATTTTTTTGATAACTTTTCCAACCTTTTGTTTGAGACAGATGGAATGACCCATCATTCTATCACATGATCTGCTAACACATCATGAATGACAAATTCAACTTCATTTATTTATGAGATGAAGTGGAAATTGTACAAAGAACGACCAACGGTGAGACTATACCAAAATCATGAAAGTATTTCTTCGTATTCCAATCTCACCAACTTTAGGGAAATGATCTTGAAAACCAAAAATGTTGTCCTAGTGATCTTATATTTGATGAATCAGATGGTACCTTAGATCGTCAAAAATTTATGGCTTTGTGATTGCTGGCTTTTCCATTTCCATGTTCTCTACCACTCTCCATCAGAACATGATGGTTAGATTTCTCTTCCATATCCATATTTTCACCTATGTGGAAACCCAGTGATTAGTTTATTTGGGTAACCGTTACGCTTCATACTTTTGTTTTTAAAGATTGGTTTCGGTATTCCTATTTAAAATGTGGGTTTCTATTAAATAAACTTTCGAGTAGTAAACCATTTATAACCCCGACGAATTTTGAGGGCGAAATTCATTTTAAGGGGGGTAGAATGTAACACCCCGAGATTTTATGAAAAATATTCTTTTTAATTTCATTAATGTCTTGTGTTGTACGCTACAACAAAAGTAGCTTACACAAAACGCATCTTTGACTTGCCTTGCAATACACATAGTCGCGACATTCCTCGATAGCGTGTGTAGTACGCAATAACGAGTTTCACTAAAAAAACAATATCCTATTAAAATATTATTAAAACTAGCCGTTATGAATAGTAATAACCACTTTTTGAAATTTTGTAAATTTTATTATTCAAAATGGACTTCATTTTTGGATTCAGAATATCGAAATTAGCTTAGGGTGAAATTTTGGGATTTTTCGGATAACTCTCATTTTCTGATGAATAGTGAAAATTACTAAATTTTAATTAAAAACAACATTTTTAATCGAAATAATTAATAGTGATAAATTATTAATTTGAGTAGTTTTAATGTATATTTAGAATATATTTTTACAATTTAATACAATTTCGGTCATTGGATGTAATTTCACATTTAAACTAGACATAAACAAGTGTCAATCTTTTGATAGTTATTATCTCTTAAGAACACGCTATTTGTTTTGACGACGGAAATTAATTTTTAAATTAATTAATGCAAATGATATGGTTTGAATTTGGTAAAATAGACATCATTTTTGAGTTCATAATATCAAATATATCTTAGGCCTATTTTTTGGTATTTTCTGGAAACTTTCATTTTTTGATGAATAGTGAACCACTAAGTGGTAGTTAAAAACAAATTTTGCATAAAACATAATTTTACCGCTTCTGTGAATGGAATTTCAAAAATCTGAGAGACACGGTTGATGTCAGTAAGTAAAATGTGGTTCAATGAGATAAAAATAATATTTGGTGAATAGTAACTCTTTACTTTTTTTAGCACGGTTAAAAGTAAATAGGGTAATTTAGGGTAAAAATGATATTATTATTACCCTAACACATGTCCTAATTCTTTTGGATAAGTGTAATTCGACATTAAACAACCTTAGGTATAAAATATGACCATTTAGGCCCACCTGGATTAGATTAGGACATTTATTATTAATTTATTTAAAGAAGGGTTAAAATAGTTAAAATCAAAGTTTAATAAGTAAATCATTTTTAATATAGGGTTATACATAAGATAAATTCGACTATAAATATTAATTAGAAAGCTAATAATATTTCCTACATAATGGTATTTTATTTGTAATTTTTAGACATTAAATAAAGTAATTTATTTAGGACACAAAGATGATACAGTAATTATCTTATTAATGAAATATTGACATAATTGATGCTATAAATACTCAAATAAATGTAATTTGAGACTTTTTATGAATTACACTAATTTTATAGGTTAATATGACATATTAGTATTTATTTAATTAACTTTATCCAAACTAATCAATATGTTATGAGTTTCACAAAAATAAATTACTAAATAGTGTTAAAATTGACATAAAATAGTTTTTAAAACAAATATTATATTATTAATTGTTATTTTATTCATAAAAATATGAGGTTCGGCCAAATAACTTATCTAAGGTTATATATATTAATAATAAACATCTTGGGGTTCGTTTGGCTTATTATAGTAAGTTTATTAACCTTATAGTGTAAGAACACAAGAAGACACAGTAAAAGTAAAATTATTTAACTTAATGTTAAATCTAAATGATAATGTTAAAATAGGAACCTAAACTTGTCTAAATTATATTTTATGAGAGGACTTAGACCCATCCCCACATTAGCTTCTAAATAAATCAACTTGGAGCTATTTAAAACCGAATTTGGCTTTATAATAAAATAATATGTTTAGTTTTTCCAAAGGTGACCCTCTCCTCCCTTATAAAAGGGCACCTCCTCCCTCTCTTCCTCACACCACTTTGAGCCTTCAATCTCGGCCAACCCCTGCCAAATTCTCTTCTCCACTTCCCTAAAAACATCCTAGAGGTCCTGGTCTTCTTCAAAGACCAATTTAATTCCCTAAAAGGAGATCTCAAAGAGGCATTTCAAAGAAGAGGTAATGTCTGTTACCAACTCTTTCAACTTTATTTCTTCTTCCACTTCTTCTTCTTTAGTTGTTTCATTATGAAGTAATAACATCAGTATAAATAATATACTGATATGTTATTATAATTATGAAACAACCCTACTTCACCATCTATCCATCCTACGGAAAATGAAATCACTGTGCGTGCGTACGTACGGAATACCGTCTCCACATCGTGGTGTAATCTATTTTCCACCACCTTACTTGGATGTGTATAATGGTGTAAAGAATGAATATATATGATTATTTTAAAGTGATATTGATTCTGAAATAGTATACATACACTCCAATACAATTCCACGATCATGATAATGATATCATCACTCGTGCGTACGTACGAACTATCGTCTCAACGACGCGATGAGATTCATTCTCCACGTTAACCTTTCATGAATGATTATAAAGTATATATAATAAGTAATCATGAAATATATGACATAATAATGACACTGGATTTATTTTTATATATATTTATTTCATCTACTTAATTCCATTCAACTCAATAAGGAAACGAAAACAGCGTTCATGCGTACGTACGGTCTACCGTCCCCATGAACAGTGTATTTCTTTCCATTTACTGATCTATTATATATATATATATATTCTGAATATATATTATATATAAATCATGTTTTATATTATGGAATTAAGTAATCATGATCTAAGTAATCATATGAATAATTAGAAGTCAAAACAGGGACGACAAATGAAACGATTTTACCCAAAACGCTCTTTAACATGAAATTTACAAAAGAACGGGTAATATAAAGCCATAAGTGAACCATATATGATATCACAACAATGAGTATGATTCTGGAATAAGTCAATGACATTATTTAAATCATTATACAGGAGGTTCGGACACTTACGAAGCAAATCGGACCTAAGTCAAGGGAAATATCACAATCTCATTTCTATCCGAGATTGTTTATACTTTGACATTTACTGGGGTGTATTTTGTAATCCACATCCATGTTTCCTAAATATGAAATATTATTTCCATCCACCTACAATTGTTTAAATCCAATTTTACCCTTCGGCGAGTTTTTTGTAAATGTTATGAAAGGAATCTTTTATCGTTTTTCGTACAAGGTACTTTTTAACTTTTCCGACAAAAGTACGAGAAAAATGTTTTTTTAACTTATACGGAATGAATGTATTTTTAAAACATTATTTCCAAGAATCTTCCTTTACAATTTTTCATGTTTATTTTTAATCAACTTCTTTTAGTTTAGAATTGTATTACATGTTAATAAAGGAAAATAATTTTTGAAGTAGAATGGATATTTTCCTCAAAAATGGAGTTCAAGTGTTTTATCAAAATTATTTTCCATCTAAGATAATAAAGGGTTCTGTTTATATCCCTATTATTACATTTATTTGGTTATGTTGTGATGGAATTATATTTATGAATTCCTTTATATTTTATGAATTGTTTTATGATGTCACGATGTTTAAGATTCCCATTTTATTACAAGGGTTATGAAATGATGAATGATTTATGATTTTGTGGCACATATAAGAATGGTATCATTATGAGAAGGGTGGGACCTATATCTCCCTCCAATTAATTGGGTAAAGATTTTATATCTCATGAGATAGACATGGCTGGAACGGCAGGTTAAACCGGTTCAGTGAAATAGGACTGAAACGAGGAGTGAACTCGGTTCAGAAATGGACTTTGTCCACTAAGATAGTCTTGGCAATGAGTCTTGACTAATAAGAAATGATTCTCTATGATTATGTGTGTATGACAAAAAGTTTCATGTTTTATGTTATGATTATTGGGATTACACTTAACTACTATGATTTATCCCATGTTATGATATTATGATCTCTTTTGGAGGTTAAGATTTCCAAAATGTTATGTTCTTATGAATATGATGTGACTGATATTTCTTTTGTTTACCCTTACTGAGCATTTGAGCTCACCCTTTTATGTTTTCTTTTCCCCAGGATATAAAGAAAGGTTTTAGGTAAAAAAAGGAAGATCTTTATGGGAGATGTTGAAGATCTTTCACCCCGATTAGAAGATTATATTCCAAGTTTCCAAAGACACTAAACTATTAGAGTCCTTGTGTGTGTGTTTTGGTTATGTACTAAGTATTATGCAAAAGTAATGTAATGTCCATGTAATTCAAGATTTGGGTCTCTACATATTAATTTCTTTAAATATTATTTTTAATCATCACATGAAAATTATTCTTTAATGATTATGATGGGGAATGAATATCATCGCATTCGAGGAGGCGGTAATCCATATGTATGCATTAGCGACAATATCATTCTTTTGTAATTAAAATTATAAGTAAATGGATTGTATAACATATATAAAGAATAAATAACATGTTATTTCTATTATTTACATCAATTATACATCATTATTATAACCATCCAAATAATAATGTATTGAATAACAAATACACCACGACGTGCAGATGGTAAGTCGTACGTACGCACATATGGTGACATGAGATTCATAGGATGGATAACATAATGAATATGGTTGTACCATTTTTATAATAACATCATAGTATATAGATGATACTGGAGTTATTATTTTATAATGGAAACAAAAAAGAAATAGTAAGTGGAAGAAGTAAATAACTTGAACGAGGTGGTGAGATATTTACATATTCTTTGGGTTCTTCCTTTTTATTTGATCAAAAGGGGTCCTTAGGTTGGATTTCTGATCAAACTAAGGCCTCTAGAATGAAGGGAGGATAGTTTAGAGGATATTTAGGCAGGTTCTGGCCAAGACAAATAGCTTTTAAGGTGTTAATTTGAGATAATGGATGTTCCATTTTATAAGAGGGGTGAGGGGCACCTTAGGAAAAGCTAGAAATATTATTTTATAATAAAATATGTTTTTGTTATAATGGATCGAAAATAAATTACTTCAAGTATAAGGTGGGGATGGGTTGTAAACCTCTAAACCAATAGGTTTTAGACAGTTTTGGGTCACTGTATTAACCTTATCTTTTAGATTTAACTCTTAGTTAAATAGTTTGACATTTACCATGTCTCTTTGTATTTTTATATTATATGGTTAATAAAATTACTACAAACTTCCAAGATAACCCCAACTGGTTCATTAATGTTAAAAATATAATTATATAAGTATTTTGGCTTCTATTTAAATTTTAATAAATATTATATTAATTAATAATATAATATTTGTTTTAAAAACACTTTTATGACAATTTTGACACAATTTGGAATTTAGTTTTTTCTAAATTCATAACAGAATTATTACTTAGAAAAAATTAATTTAATCAACCCTAACATGTCATATTAATCATGAAAATTATTTTAATTCATAAAAAGTCTCAAATTACATTTATTTGGGTATTTATAATATCAATTATTTTAATATTTCACTAATAAGGTAATTACTGCATCTTCATTATGTCATAAATAAATTAAATTATTTAGTGTCTAAAAATTATAAATAAAAAACAATTATTTTGGAAATATTTTTATACTTGAAATGAATATTTTTAGTTGAATTTAACTTTTATATAACATTATATTAAAAATGGTTTAGTTATTAAACTTTGATTTTAACACTTTTTACTCTTCTTTGAATTAGATAATAATAAATGTCCTAATCTAATCCAAGTGGACCTAAAGGATCATATTTTATTCCTAAGGTTGTTTTTGGTCAAATTACACTTTTCCAATAGAATTAGGACATGTTTTAGGCTAATAATAATATCATTTTTACCCTTAATTTCCCTGTTTACTTTTAACCGTGGTAAATAAAAGTAAAAAAGCTACTATTCACCAAAAATTATTTTCATCTAATTGAACCACATTTTACTTAATGATATCAACCATGTCTCTCGGATTTTTTACATTCAACTCACATAAGCGGTAAAATTAAGTTTTATGTAAATTTTAAAATGCTCCTTAGAGGTGGGTAAAAGACGATAAAAAGTTCAATAAAATTTTTATATATCTAAAATTGTTATAAACTGACTCCAATGAATTAAGTTTAACTTATATAGTTATTATTTATCTATTTTGACCTAAAATAATTTTAAATAAAATAAATAATTTTTTAAATAAAAATTTCGGTTTTAAACTATAACTCAGTGTTTTTCACTATTCATAAAAAATTGAATGTTTTTTAAAAAATACCAAAAATTAACCCTAAGCTAATTTTGATATTCCTAACCAAAAAATGAAGTCCATTTTAAAAGATAAAATTTATAAAATTTCAAAAAGTGGGTATTACTATTCCTAATGGCTAGTTTGATTGGTTGTGGTGTGTTAGAACTCGAAGTTGCGTACAACACACGCTATTGTATTATTCAAAGGGAAGTGTACCATGGAAGCTTGGGGTGATACAGGTTACATATTCAAAACACAACCATTTTCATAAGGATGTGAAATGGTCCATTTTCCAACAACTCGGACTAAAAAATATTGTAAACCAAAACCCATTTGTTTGTAAAACCAAATCCAAATTGGAAAGCGATATAAGGGCCAAAAAATACCATTTATAATTATTCCAATTCATTTATAAATCCAAACAAATAATTTTTAAATAACACATCACACATAAAATCCAATCGGGCAATTTACCGAACACATGAAATGCCCTTTTTATAAAATCAATTTATTTTAAGAACATGACAAGGAATAAAACATCAATTTCATTCCATATTTTATTACATATACTATAACATGTTCAAAATACCATAAACTAGGTTTTAAACCTCACAAAATAGTTTCGATAGATAGGGGAACATTTAAAAAACACTTGGTGTGAACGTTTATCACAAAACAACTCTATCTTTCACAAAAAAAGGCTTAATCAACCATTCCTCACTCCAAGAAAATTATAAAAAGGATGAAAAACAATAATAAACATATATATCAGATGTGAACAGTAATAAAATGATGAAACTTAAATGATAAAGGCATGTTCCAGGTATTACCTCAAATCCTAGGCGTAATTGAAACGCATAACCAATATCACAATCTGAGGGTTTATAAACGCTAAACCTATGAAGAACACACCCAAACAACAAAAAATCCCAAAAAAAATTATATCATAACATAACCCTAGGTCTATTATTACCAGTGGAGATTATAAAACTAATAAATAATGAAACTAGGAAGAAGTGGGATGGGAAAGGAGAAGAAATCTCACCTGTTCAACTTGAAAACTCATTGTCTTCCATTAGATCTGCACCCTTAGAGAGAATTGATTGTCTTGAAACATCTTGGAGAGCCTCCTAAGGTCTGTAAGAACTTGGGAAATAATATTTGTGGGAAAAGGAGTATAAATGGAATGATTTATGGATGAAATAATTTAACTTCTCAATTCTGAACAATTGGTGGAAACCTGAGAACGTTCACCCACATATCTGAGAAAAATGAGTTCCAAAAAGGTAAAATAGATAATGGGGGTGAGGGAGGATATTTTTTATTTGAGTGGGAGGTGGAATCGCCGAAAAATATTAAAAAACAAAAAGGTAAACAAATTATTTTCTTTAAAATAGAAAATGGGCCCATGGGCTAGCCCATTACCTAAATAAGTAACAAAAATTCTCCATGATTATGAATTCTTAAGAGGTCAAAAAGGATATGGTGATTTTAATACTTAGGTGGATTAAATTTATGAAGTGGAATGGGTAAAAAATGTTTACAAACAAAGGACTTATAAAAGAAACAAATTTGGTTTTAAAAACTGGAAAGGGGCTCACAGTTGGCCCAAATCATGAAGTAACCACTCTTTCTCCAAAAACTCCTAAACAAGTAATGGGGAACCAAAATGAGGGTGATCGGAAATATATGGTAGTTCAAAACTCAAAATTAATCTCACCCAACACCCAAGAAAAATATCAGTATTTTCAATTAATTGGATCAAAACCATGAAATGAAAAGGAAAAAAACGTGTGTGATATTATATGTTTCAAAAAATAATATTTTCTCATAAAAATTGACGACTTTTGGTGAACCATTATAAAATTAATTTTGACACATTTATATAATTAATTTGATAAAATAATATTAATTTTTTATTTCATAATGTAAAAAAAAATTTCATGGTTAATTTTCACGATTTTTCATATTTTCATTATTTTTTTATGAATAGTGAAAAATACTGAATTTTAATTGAAATCTACATTTCAAATAATTAACTTATAAAGTTAAATTATAATTTAAATTAGTTTTCATTAATAATTAGTTCAATTATAAATCTATTTATCCAATTTTTTTTATTTAAATTAATTTCATATTGCAATTGGATATAAAAAATGTTGTAAAATGTTTATCTTCTTCACATTGAAAATTTGTTTACTCATCACGTCTGTGAGATTAATTTTAAATTACTTTTTGACACATAGGTGAATTTAATTTTGAAAATTTTATTACATGTTTTTAATCATAAAATTTTATAATTTCTAATAACATCAACTAAATTTTTAACCAAAATGAATAGTGAATGCAGAAAATATTAATTATTATGGTTAATGAAAAAATGGAATTAACAGGGGTTAAAATTGAATAATTAGAGTTAAAATGACCTAAAATATTATAAAATTTTTATTTAATTAGTTTATTTTAATATTTTTCATCAATTTATCTAAAATATGTTAATTCCTTTCCACTTCCATTTAAATATTACCCATATAATAAGTTAAGTAAAGGAAAATGCAAAAAAAAGATACTTTTCATAAATTTAATATCTATAATGCTTTGGGATAAAGACAAAAAGAAAATATTATAAGTTATCAGTGTTATTTTTAAATATCAATTATTTTTCTATCATAATAATTTATTTATAATTCTTAGAGTTGAAATAGGTACATTAAATGCCAAAGAAATGCCAATATAGAAATTATTTAATTAATAAAGAAAAAACTAATTGACACTAAAAATAATAAATGTAAAGTAAATTGAATAAATTATTGGGTTACATTAATTTTATATAAATCTGTCATATTACTTATTGTTTAATATAACATATTCTAATTCCCTCATTTATTAATATTTTTTAAATTCAAATTTAATGAATAAGGTCAAAATTGGCATTAACGTTGTTCTATAATAAATTATATTTTAATAAAAGTGTTAAATTTTAAAAAAAATATCTCCTAAAAAATATATTTATATTCTAATTAATAAATACTGTGATCCATTAATATACCAATTTGTATTTTATAATCAATATATTTACCCATAAATATAAAAACTATGTTAGTGCAGATAAGGCTAAAGTAGTGTTCTTACACGTTAAATGTGCTTGAGTAAAAATTAATCTTCAACACAAAAATAATTTTTATATAATAAATTTGATTTAATATTTATAACCATTGTGTGTGAATTATCTAAAAATCATCACATTAATTTAGTCTTGATGGATAAATTACATATGTTAGAAAACTAGTTACTGTAGTAAAAACTAAAATGGTAAAACTAGGGAAACTTATATTTTAAGAAACAAATTGTTTAAATTGTGTGTTTAAATGTTTATTCGAGGTATATATAGACCATATAATCCTTACACCACTTTAATTACCACATTTGGAACCAATTTATGTAATTTTGACCTCCCAATAGTGAATAATTTTTGACAATTTACAATAATGCCACTCCTCCTCAACTATAAAAGGGACCTCAATGTCCTCCCTTCTTCACACCTTCACACCTATTTGGTTCATCCAATCCCAACCAAAATCACCTTCAAATTTCACTCCCCTCATCTTATAATCCTCATTTTTTTCCTAAATTCATCTTATTAAGTCTTTTAGTGAAAACCTTAGTGGAATACCTGAAGAAGAGGTAACATTCATTAATAAGGGATTTCATTTTATTTTTTCCTCCACCCCATTCATTTATTTTTATGTCATGCATATTTAAAAAATCAGTATTTTAGATATATTGATATGTTTTTATGTTAATGTTCTGACCAAAAACCATCTCCAATTCCCTCAAATGGGTAATGAAATCATTGTTCATGTATACAGAAGGCTACCGCCTCATTAAATTATATCGTTTCTTTCTATTACCACCTATAAAGAATGTTAATAATGATTGAATTATTTTTTATACATGATATATATGATATTTATTATTTTATTATGATTCTTGTATTTTTATATCACATTTAACTTCATGCTTTCCATTTTGTAAGAATATGATATTGTTGTTTTGTTATGTGGTGGATTATTGCCTCACGAAGTGATTTGATTCATTGACACTATACATAGAAGGTATTAAGGATGGTTTTAATAAAAATATTTGATATATATGACATAAAATGATTCTATAAAGATAATATATCATTTAAAATCCTTTATTTAAACCCAACAAGAAAATCAAAAATAGTGTGCATGCGTACGTACGGTCTACCATCTTATTTCATTTACTATCACTAAATTGTATAGATTACTATAAATGCATATATAATGAATTTATATGATATTTATATCATTTTTATCACTCTTGATATGATGGAATTATGATAAAAGTAAAACAAAAAAATTATTACAAAAAAACATATACGAAAAACAAAGTGGTCATTACTCGAGACATAAATTTAAGATGAAATCATTAATGAACAGGTAATAAGAGTTAATAATAAGATCATATATGGTATGGTATATAGTAATATGGTTATTTTATAGATTTACAATAACCTTATCTTTATTATACAATATGTTTGAATGATTACACCAGATGTCAAGATTTAAACTAAGGGATTTCCATGTCACTTTTATTTTTTGTGAGACACAAGCCATATTCACCACCAATTTCTTTTATATGGTGTGTATAATTACTATAAATTTATTTTATTATTCCTATAAAAACCATTTTTTGGATTTAAATATTCATTTTAGTATCTCCCTTTCACTAGGTTTATAGTTAAAACGTTAGCAAAGCGGAAAGGGTTTTTTGTCTCAATTTGCCTTCTTTGAGATGTATGTTATGTTATATAGAAATATTATTTGATTAGGTGATTATAAAACCCATATTAAATGTAATATAAAGAATTTATTAATCCTGGTGATATTTTAATTTTAATGTTATGTTATTTATTCATGGGTATTATTATTCAATATTGCAGAAGTGGTAATGATTTTATGTTATAGTATCATCATTTATTAGGATTGTTTATGATTAAATATATAATGTTTAAACATCATGATCTACCTCTCAATAATTCTTATTAATTTTATTCTCTTGTATTAACTTAATATTTATTCATGTAATGGTACAATTTTTTCAATCTTTTTTACCTAGAATAATTATGATTTTTTTAAAAAAAATCAAACATTATTTCATTCTTCATTTAGGAGTTTATTTTCTTTCAAATCAATGTTTTATAAAAATAATTTAAAAACATTTTATTACATTTTTATGATTTCTAAAAAGAAATTTTTAACCAAGTGTAATTTTTTTTCTAAATTTTATTAAATTTAATATTCATGTAATTTTCAAATACAATACTTTTTTATCTTTTATTAATAATGTGAAAAGTATTTTTGTTTTTAACAAGAATGAAATGCATAATATTTACTAATTTTATGACTAATTAATAATTTAAATATTTCCTTTCATGTTTTGAAATTTATTTTCAATTAAATTATTTCCCTAATATTTGGTACATTTTTAGATTTTAAGTAAGTCATTTCAGAAGGAAATTATTTTTGAAAATACTTTGCATTTTTTTAAAAATTATTTTCTATGTAGAAATGATATTTTCATCAAGAAATGTTTAAAATTATCTTTCAAAATTATTTTCTGTCTAATATTAAATAAGTTAGTTTTAAAAGTGTATTACTGGAGTTATAATCCAAGGATAAAATTCATATTATTTGTTTTAATGGTTTATATTTTCATGGAATTATGTTTATGAAACCCATTTTTCTTCCAAGAGTTCTTCCATAAAAATATTTTTTTGAAACCCCACTCCTTTCATGGGTTATTATATATTTAAATTATTATAAAACATATCTCTTTTCCATAGGTTATGATTTGATTAAATTTTTATGATACTCATTTCATTCCATTGGTTATGATATGATGAATGTATATGATCTTCTATAAAACATATGTATTATTTCTTTATGTGATGGGTGGGACATTTATCTTCATCCAATGAATTGGGTTAATATTTATATATCATGAGATAAACATGAATAGATTGGGTAGTGAGCTCAGTATAGTACATTAGGACTAGAAAAGGTACTGACCTCAGTGCAGTAAGACAAGACTGGAATGGGTAGTGAACTCGGTTTAGTTTGAAAATACTAGAACTAGTAGTGAAATAGATTCATTTGACTAGAATGGGAAGTGAAATCACATTTTTAAGATAGAACTATAAAGGTTATTGACCTCATTTCAGAAAGACGATACTGGAAAGGGGAGTAAACTCAGCTCAGTAAGGGACTTTTTCCACTATAATGGACTTATGAGTGAATATTTACCACTATGATACTTTTGGGAGTCAACCTATTCTACTATGAAGAAAGGGATTCCACTAGGTATTGTGGTATGTCCCACCCAAAAGGTGTATCTACTCATAAAGTTCCCTTACAAATTTTTTAAATAAGCCTTGACTATTAAGGATATGATTATTAATGCTTAAGACTATGCCACAATATTATGTCTTATGCTAATGTTATGATATAAAAAATTATATTCATTGATTTCATTATAAGTTATTCCATATTAATAAAAAAATATTTATTTCATGACTCAATATTATTATATTTGATATTTAGGGTGTGGTTATAAAATGTTATGCTCAAGTTCTCATACACTTATTTTCATTTTATGCTTATATATCTCCTGTGTTTACCCTTATTAAGAATTTGATCTCACCATTTCTTATGTTTCATTCACCAATGTAAATAATAATGTTTTTATACAGTGTGTACCTAATAATATTTCTTAATTAGAAGATATTCATGGGGGAAATTGAATATCTTACACCAAATTAGAATATTATGTTCCATGTTTCTAAAGGAAGCATACTGTTACATTCCTAAGGAATCAGTTTGTGTAATTTAAGAATATTCATCAAAAAATATTTAATATCCCCTAATAGAGTCCTAGTATTCTATATTACTAAAAAAATTGATAAATTGTATTTTTTGGGGATGAACACGATTGTTTGTATGTGAATGTCGGATGCCTTGTTTTTATAGACTAGATTACATGTTGAATTTGTTTATTGTTTACTTTTATATTTGTCTTCTCTAGAGCTGATTCTTGTTATATGATGTTATGTGAGTCTAGGATAGCTGATGGTTGATGAGATATTGTTTGAGAGACCTATATTTTTTTGAAGTTGTTGATTCTGGTGACAATTGGATTCGTGTTTTATTCATAGTCATGTTGGGTATGGCACTAAAATTATTATAAAGGGTTAATAATGGGATGTATTGTTGTTGGTATGGAATAGAGATTCTTGTTTGATAATTTTATACCTTAAAGGCTATATAGATGGGTTATTTTTTTACCTTAATTCCTTTTCTCACTACTTCATGCATCTAGTTATGCTTATTTTATTCATATCTTAATTTCATTTTAGGATGTTTCCTAGAGATCGTGAAATTACAAAGTGATAAGTATTTAAATTATTTTTAATGCATGTGTTTGGTTCACAAAAGGAATTTAAATATTGATAAAATTTGGAGTCTATGGAATCATTTGTATTATTTCTAGAGGGATGGGACTTAACATGGTGGTTAATAAAATGTGAATATAATAATGTTAATTTCTTATAATGAATTAATTAATGTACTGTAAAATTTAAAGGGAATAAATTAAATAAATGATTTCTTCTTGAATTATTATGTTTTTATAGGATATATATTCTATAGTAGTAGTTGGGTGTCTGAGGGATGATGGCTATAATTTACCCTAAGACTTGGTTAATACCCATAGTTTGGTTTTGAGATATATTATATCATTTATATTTTTTTATTTCATACAATTCCAAATCCATTCTAGAAGTGTGACTGACACACAGTTGAATTGGGGAGGATATTTTTTATCACATCTAGGTTAGAGAGGAACATGTGGATGACTACACCCTCTATCCCCACTCTCTTCTCTTGGTAGTATTATGTGATGGCATGAGTGGTGGTTATCTTTCCCCCTTTATGTGTGTAGAGGGATGTGATTAAATATAGTTATTTTAGACATGGGTATCTCCCAAATATAGTATCATATGGATTATTATAGGAATGATGTGTATGAGATGTGATGTTTTGGGATATAATACATGATATATAGGATGTAATAACTACTTAGTAATTATCAAGATATGTGACATAAGATTATGTGATGATGTTATTAATAGGGTTTATGTTATGTGATTTTTAAATGATGTGATGGGTTAGATGAATATTTTGATACTTACACCTAATTTATTTGGGCTATATTAAATTTTGAGATATATGGATCAACTTGGGTAACTTTTGGGTAGATCCCAAAACAAATGGAGAAGTGGTATTGGGTTACATTATTTTTATATTATATTATATGTACACTTGGATGGAGTAATTTTTTAGATATATCTATGGTGAGGTTTGAAACCTAGTATACCTGTTTAGGTGATGATTTAGATTCACTTGTTTTTCACTGGGATTAACTATTTCTTATTTATCTTTTACATGAGAGGATATAATGAGAAAACTACTTAGTATAAATTTTCTCTCACCCTATATATATATATATATATAATTTGGTCTGTAAGAGTTGGTTAGGGATTGGGATGGACATTACTAGCTCATGGGTTATTCAGGAGCTATTTCATATTCTATGTTCACTTCTAAGGATTGTATTTTAGTTCTTTTATTTCCATTTTTTTTGTTTCTCATATATTACATTATATGAATTTATTTTATATCTTTTACTTTTATTATAGACATAAGTTGTATGGCTGTGTTAATCTTATCTATCATTCATCATGTTTATATTTGAGGGGAATGTCTCCCATACATGTGTATAATATACCCCCATAGATTTTATATAATATTTATTATAACACCCTGAGTTTTTATGAAAAATATTTTCAACTAAATTTAATTTCATTGATAGTTATGACTACACGTAACACCGAGTTTTTATATACCATGAAAAACTTGTAATATTATTATTTAAACACAATTTTTATTAACAATTTTATGCATGGAGGAATGAATATGAATAAAAAATTTAAATATTAGTTATAATAGTATTTTATACAGGAAAAATATTGGTAAAGAGTACTTAATCCTTGATAATGTTGTTACAAGTTTGGAAAATACTATTTTCTCAGAAAAATGTTTTTTTATTTCATTTTTCAAACATTAATAAAATTAATTTCTGACTCTTTTAGAAATTTAATTTGATAAAATAAAATTCATTTCTAAAATCATCATGTAAAAATTATCTTAGGGTGAATTTTTGGGATTTTTATGAAATGATTAATTTTTTGATGAATAGTGAACAATACTGGATTTTATTAAAAACTTTATTATATTTTATAGATTTTAAAAAATTAAAATTTTTTTAATATTGTCTTAAAATTAAAAATATATAATTTATATATCTACTAATCCAATTTAGGTCATTACAATCACTATTTTATTAAATTTTCATATAAAACCCCTGAAATTTTTTAATCATTTTTTATTTGGAAAACCCTATTTCTCATCGCATCAGTAGGATGGATTTTAAATTAAATTTATCCAATAAATTTAATTATATTTGGAAATATAGATTCAATATTTAAAATTACCATAATTTTTATTATCTATTAAGTTCAAATTAATTTATCAAAATAATCAGTACTGAAAGAATTTAAAATTAATTATAGTAGTTAAGGTAAAAAAGGGTTTGTCGGTGGGTTAAACTAATTAGATAAGTGTTAAAATCACTAAAAAATAAAATTACTATTGTATTGATATATTTAGATATTGTCATTAAAAATTTATATTCTATTGTCATTTTAATCATTTTTTCTTAGGAATGACTTTATTATTTTTGATTATTTAGGGAAATTCAAATGAGTTCCAAGTGGGTTTTGTTATCCAATATATAAAAGGCCCCCACCAACATTCAATTGTTAACACCTTTAAATACATTTATATCATCCAACCCATTAAAAAAATTTCCCTAAAATCCTTAAACATTTTATAGAGGTTTATTCCTCCCAAAAGATCAATACAAGGCTCCATAATAAGAGATTCAAAGGAGCTGATTCTAAGCGATGATAATTGTCTTCACTAAGATCCTTATTTTTCTATCTTATTTTTCCAACTTCAATTATGAATTTAAACAAACAATATAATAAAACCAGTATATCCTTTATACTTATAAGTTGTTATTATTATAATTTCATAACATATATATATTTCCACTTCTATCAAAGGTAAAGTGAAACTTTAAATCATGTGTACGGCTGACTACCGCCACGTGGAACGATGTAGTTTGTCTTCCATAACCACATTTAAAGGATGGATATAATGTTGTATATAAATATTTATATTATATTTATGAAATTAATATACTTATGAAATTATTATATCAAATATACAATCTTACGATCCATTCCATGGGGGATACAATAACGTCACTCATGTGTAGGGAAAACAACTTCCTCGCGATGAAATGTGATTAGTTTTTTATTTCTCTTTACATGGAAGGTTGTGAGGATAAATATTATGAATATAAATTATATATCTGAAATCATAATTATTCTATAATCATAATATCTTATTTACCTTTTTCCATTTCATCCATCAAAAAATGGAAACAACATTCTTGTGTATGTATTCTATATCATCTCTATGAAAATAGTATTTCATTTTCTGTATCTTAATTTTATTGATTAATATAAATATATATATATATATATATTGTGAATATATATGATACTTATATCTTGTTTAATATTTTGAAGATTATGGATCCATGATCAATATAATATGAAAAAAAAATATATTAAAACATACCTAAAAAAGTATTTATTGCTTGAAATGTGACTTGAACATGGAATTGTTAATTTTCCCTAGTATTCCCATTTGAGGAATTCCAAAGGGGGGAGTATTTTTTGGAATATTAGGTGCCTTCCCCCTCCCCTCCCTCTTTTCTCATTTCTTTCTCCTTTCTTTTACCTTCCCATATGACTCTTCTTGAGTCTATGCTCTCTTCTCTGATGATCTCTCTCGCCAGTTTTCTAGGGATGGTCCCTTATTGGTGGTGAGGTTCTTCTTGGTGTATTTTTCATTGGGATCCTTCGATAGTCTCATCGTGATTGTCTGTTGGTGGTTCCCCTGGATAGTCAAACCTACATTGACATCATGTTCCCCTACTCCTCTCTAATTTAGATCTAAAGTGGGGTTAATAAGGTGGTTTTAGGATTTATGGTTTGATAGTTAGTGGTTTCTCTAGGAACTCTCATATTAGAATTATCTTGTTCCTCTTATGGGTTCACCTTCATCATCATCTGGATCCCTCAGTCACTCAGATCCCTGCTCTGGCCTCAAATTACTATTCACCACTCCAGGTTATACCTGGATCAGTGGTAACTTATAGATTTTAGGATGTGGGACTTGGAGATTGTTGATGTTCTGTACACGAATGGATTTGGTTTCTCCAATGAATAAGTTTTAGTTCTCTTCCTCTTCAACATTAGTGACTTTAAAAGGTAGAAACTATATCCATATTGGATATGTTTTTTCATTTTTAGATTTTTCTCCATGTTCCCTCCTAAAATTAGTGGTGAAGGATGGTTTTTTATCATTCAATATATCTATTAGAGTATTTTCTATGATGGTTTCACTTTTTTCTCTATAGTATTGACCTTTTTGGTTATGATGGCGGCCATTGGGATCATTCACGACAATTTTGTGTCAGTGGTGTTTATGTTTTGAAGTGGGATTCTACTTTGCAATTATATTTTATGCTTTGGTCGAAGATGTCTAGTGCTCTGATTTATTTTTGTGTTCTATAGTGGGATTTTTGGTTTTGGGCATTCATTTTATCTAGAAAATGGTATTCTTATAGTGATGATAGTTGTGATAGGACGGCTTGATGACATTGGCTCTCACGATGATGATGGCGGTGATTGGATATGACTTTGGCTGACGTGGGTTATCATGACTCAAAAAATATTTGGATTTTTTGGATTTATTATTTTTGAACTTTAGTTAATTTGAATATATATCATGTGCATAGAATTTTAGTTATCGCTTAGCCATAAAATGTGTTATTTGTAAATCAAAAAAAAATGTTAGTCAACATAGAATTGTTAATAAATTAGTTATAAAATATCATAAAAAAATAATATATGTTATGATGTATATAATTATGGTTCATTAATATATTTAGAATAAAATTACATTTTTCATAGTGGAGTTTCAAACATATATAAAGGAATTAGAAAAATACATTAAGGGATTTCTAGCCTCTCTTCTATTTTTTGGAGAAATATGAAAATTCCCCTCTCATTTATTTTTTGTGGGGTATATTCTACCCCTTTGACATAATATTTTTTGGATATTCTTATTATCATTATATTTAATATTTATTTTGAGTTTATCCTTCATTGGTTCTTGGGATTCAAAATATTAATAAATTAGTAAGGGATTTTTGTTTCACTTTTACCTTCTATGAGACACATCTTAGATTCACCATCTATTTCATTTATGTGGTGTATATACTAGAAATGAATGTGTTTTATGATTATTCCCATTAAAATTATGGGTATTCAAAGCCATTTTAATATATCACTTTCATGGGGATTATGATTCAAAAAAATTCAAAGTGGTAATGGTTTTATGTAACAATTTCATCATTTAACGGGATTAGTTATGATTAAGTCTTCAATGTTAAAATATTATGATCTGACTCCTAAGAAATTTCATGAATTTTATTCTCATCTAGTCAATCATGATATTTACAATTGATATTATCATTGTTTCACTATATGGTACTTAAAAAAATTCAACAATGTTATCAAGAAAATATTACTTAATTAATCTCTTTGTTCGGAAACCCATTTTCATCAAAAACCATATTTTCAAAAAAAAATCAAAAATGTTTTTCTATTCTCATATGTTTGTTAAAATAAATTTTCAATAAAATTTTACATTTTCAAAATGGTTTTAGAAAAGTAATATTCACACCAATTTCCAAACAATCCCCCTTTGTATTTTATAAATAAAATTAAAAGAATCTTTGTTTTTAATATGCACAACATGAATATTATTTAATACTATCACAATCACTCAATGATTTCAAGGATTAATTACAAGTTTAAAACATTCTTCTCAAGTAAAATTTATTTCCTTGATATTTGGGAAATTTTTTTATTTTAAATAAATGATATCAAACTGAAAATGATTTAGAAAATTATTATCTTATAAAAAATTCAAATTACAGCCTATATTCCTCAAGAACTGTTTTAAATGAATTTTAAAGATTCATTTATAAGTATTCAAATTTCTTTTCAAATAAAATTATTTTAAAAATATTTTATGAATAATTTTTTTTATAAATTTATTTTTAAAGAAAAGTTATTTACCTTGAGAAATGTTCCAAGTATCTTTTCAAAATAATTTTCTATCAAAGATGACATCTGTTTATGTTAGTTATTCCTTACTGGGGATATGATCAAAGGATACAAATATTATTGTTTAATTGAATGGTTTATATTTATAATGGAATAATTTCTATGAAACATATTTCTCTTACACTAGTTATACCATGAGTAAATTATTATAAAACCCTATTTTTTCATGGTTTATGACATGATAAAATGATGAAATGATTATGAAACACCATATCTTTTCCAAAGTTTATGATATAATGAACTGTTTACGAAACCAATTTTATTTCACGGCTTAGGATATAATGAATGTTTTATGATCTTATGGTACACATAAAAATTATTTACATTATGTTATGGGTGGGACATGTGCCTACTTCCAATGAATTGGGTAAAGATTTGTATCTCATGAGATAGAACGGATTGTAATGGGGAGAGATCTGAGTTCAGTAAGGGAATTTTTCGATTATGTTGGTATTAAGAGTTAATCTTGACATCTATGATGGTTTAGGGAGTGAACCCATTACACTATGATAGAATTTGGATTTGTCCTTGACTACTATTGAAATGATTTTATATGTTTTTTTTACACCACAATTATATGTATTATGTTAATGTTATTCCCTCATGGATCATGTTCTTTGATTCCATCACGATTGTTGTCTTATGAACTACAAAGATTTATTCCATGTCTAAAGATTATGATCCTTGATATTCATGGTGTGGTTCGGAAATGTTAATCTGAATTTCTCATACCCTTATTTTTATTTCATGCTTATGTAATAATTGATATATCACTTTCTTCCCTTAATAAGAATTTTAAGATCACCCTTTCTTAAGTTTCATTTCTTCAATATATGAAGAAAGGTTATAACTATGGTATGTTCATGAAGAGTGAAAAGGGGGAAGACATTTATCTGATATTTTGAAGATATTTCAGCAAATTATAATATTGTGTACCTTGTCTCAAAACTCACTAAACAATTATAGTCATCAGGAATGTGATTTTGTAATGTATTTAATATTAATCTAAAAATATGCAATATCTATGTAAGAAAAACTTGTGTAATTATATATGGAATCTATGGATACATTTTTTAAACCTTTGTAAACTTTTGTGAGAAAATATTAGTGAGATCCCTAGGGATATTTCTATGGATATTTCTAGGGATATGGCTAAGGATAAGTTAATGGATGAGTCAAAGTATAGTAAAATTTCTTAGAATTCTGGTAAAAGATAGAGTAAGTGTTTTATGATTAAAATCATTCATGTCTAGATACTACAAGTGGATGTTCCTCGAGTATAGAGATTCCTGGGTTTAGATAACTCCAAAAAAGGTGTATTGAGCTATACTCGATTTTCACATGGTTCATGAAAATGGTCCGTGCTAAACACATAGTATGATAATCAACGGGGTATGCTTTCAAAATTACCCCAAACATTTTACAAACCATAATTATGGACTTAAATAATGACCATTAATGACCTAGGTTAATATTAATGTGTCATATATTGAAAATAATGAGACATGATTTAAACATCCTGTAAAGGGTTTTTAGAATTATGTGGTTTTTTACTATGTTTAATGTTTCTAATGTTATAATTTATGGTTTTGGTCAATGGATTGAAGCTTAAATAACCATGTTAATTATAAAACAAATATACAATGAAATTATTGTAATCTTGAGAAACTAAATGTATTTGAATTGGAATAAAAAAATTCATTTACATGCTCATACAACATTCTCAGGATAAGAATCATAATGAAATTTTATACTGGAATAGGAGGGTACGCTATTCTATTGAGTCCTTTATGAGGAATATTCTACCCTATTTTATTTATACCATTATTCTACAAGTCATTTAGCAATGAATCAATACCACTAAAAAGCTACTTTCCATTCTCTAGTGTCCGAATCAAGAAAAATTCATTTTGGTTTTCTATAAATTGGGTAGAGAATAGATGAAAGGAGTAACCTTATTAAGAATAAAACCCAATATGAGGTAATTAACACCATTTAATGTGAGGAGTCTAAGAGTATATTATTCAGTATTTAATTCCCTCATATTCTACAAACTTGGATAGAGAAGGAATATCTTGAGCTCAAATAGAAGTATGGTTAATCTATTAGTACCTAAAAACTTAATTTTAAAATACATTCATGGTAAGATTATGGTTTAATCATTAATCCATAAAGAAAAATTGATCAATTATTTTGTGTCATAAGACCATATCATTTAATATAATTGGATATAATAGACTTTAGTAGCTATGATGAAGTCATTTTATGTGAACTGAAGGTGACCTTTCCCATCCATTATCAATATATCACTGAGTGGGGGAAGGGTTGAATCAATGATATCTTTTTATTTTTTATTTCCTTTCTTTTGAAACAACCTTCACCTCTTGTTAATAATATATAACATTATTAAAGAAGAAAATAATAAAACATCCACATGAAGATATAAATTTATAAGATTTACTATTCAAAAAGGGTAGATATGTCTTAGGTATGGTTTTAAAACAATCCAATACCACAAAATCCTCTAGAAAAAAAATCCTTTTTTGTGGATAAAAAGTAGTGTTATATACCATTACACTTCTATAGAACTATTATATACACAAAAATACTTGTTTTTATTCTATCACAATAAATTTAATACAGGTATGAGTAACAAGTTAAGAAACTTTCACCAATTTCTCTCAAAAATTTGATTGTGTTTCCTTGTCAACTTTAACTTTTTATAATATTCAAAAACAATTATTTGTTTTCATAACCAGTAGTAGGTAATAGCTACTATAAACTTCTTAATAATACTAAGTCTGATTTTACAGTTTGACTGATTAGTCTACAGATATAAATCTACTATAATAATACTGAAACAATTACGAACAAATTTTGCCTCAATCGGAAAAAAAAATTGTTTTCCAAGTCTGATGATCTAGTCTGATCTGATAACCACTAAATATGGCCTTCCTTAATCTTCTTATATCTTCAAAACTTCCACAGTAAAGCTCAATCTAGAAACCTACTCTCTCTAAAACTTAAAAATTTATCTCTCTTTATCCTCATGTGAACAGTATTCTAATCCACCAAAAATTACAATATACTCTCCTCCTTTTATAGGTGGATCAAAAATGGTTTTGGTTGGAATTTGAAAAGATTTCCCACTTAACAATATTTTCCAAAACTTGACTTCAACCTTTATTTCAACTCTATATTTGATTTTTTTTCATAGCCTCTCTACTCTTCTCGGTCTTTCTCAAAACTTCTCGAATCTTCTCAAAGCTACAACCAAATTTATAATTTCTGAACATTCTTCATTCAGATTCTAATTTTTATTCAGATTTATTCATTATGATTAATAAATATGGTCACTCAAATTTTCTTAACACCCGATTTAATACATAAGAAATTAAAAAAATTCATCACGATTACCACTTGTAAATATTGATTTCTATAAAAAAAAATCAACTTCATTAGACTTCTACTACTTTTCTTTTTCCATAAACATCATCAAAACATCTAAATATTGCCTCAATTTTTTGAATCAATTCAACAAAATCTTCAAAAAAAACGTCAACCCCCTATTTTTTAACATACTTCTAACTTCTTGATAAAATTGCATGTTTTCATCAAATGTTCAAAAACTTCCTCACACTTATGATCCTGAATCTAATAAAGTATTAGTGTTCTAATGTATCTGAAGGATTAATCTCTGTTTAAAATTGATGGTTTGATGTCACCTCTAATCTAATGAGTTAGAATCACATATTTTCTAATGACTCTTGACCCACTTTCTAAAAAACAAAGTTTCTTCTTTCTTTATTAACCCGCTTATTAAGAAAACATGACTCCTTTTTATCTTGACCTAAATAAATAAAACCAAAAAATGTTTTATTAAAATTTTTTACTACATTATTGATCTTCAACTACTTTATTGATCTCTGACTTTCTTACACATATTGGTCACAGAAAACTCCACTTTTTTCTTTTTCATTGGTCCCAAAAACTCACAATAAAAACAATTTTTCCTCTGATTGATTATTGGAACACCGCATCCAATGGACCAGTATCAGTAACAAGTTATTTAACTTTTTTAATTATTGTACATAAAAACATTATGAATTCGACAACTGATTTCTTCAAATATTTTTTTATTGTGGATCATCGTTATGACTAAACAATCATCTTTGTCTTCTCACATTTCAAATAAAACATTCTAGCCATCAAACCATTCTGGATTAGGTGATCTCACACCACTAAACTCATATTGGAAAGCTTTTTCATTATTTTTTCACAAAATTCTTCTGGTAATAATAACTTCCTCATAACTTTGAGAACATTTATGGTCAATGTAGAATCATCTGCTAGACATTATAAATTACTATGACTTCATATCCTTCAAGTGTCTTCTTTCTTTCCAATCAAACCTCAAACTGATTATAAGAACTTTTTCTACACCTTTCCATAATAAGGATTACATAAAAAATATATAATATAACATAAGACATTTTGGAATTAAATATCAGTGAATAATCATCATATTTTATATGGGAAATTTTGGGCTACTAAATAATTACTCATTACGATCAAAACATTCATTCTGGACCCAAGGTGAGTCGAATGAACCTTTTCTCCTAGAAAATTTCTTCACAAACTAATGGAATTAATTAAGCATTTTTGTGTCTCATATTTTGATTATGATGAAACATTTCATCAATTTAGTTTGATCATCAAAAAATTATATAGTGAATTTATTTGTTTTGATGACAACACATGGAAATACATCCAGCACAAACTTCTTCCATTTCCAAAAACAAATTTTTTTCCAAATTGGTCCTAACAATCTCTCCTTTTAGATTTTTTTTTCAAACAAGGTTCATAAATCACTGAACATTGTAACCCCAACATATGAATTACTTGTCAATTAATACAAATAATATTTTAGCTAACTCATTTCATGAAATAAGAATCATTAATATCATAACCATATTTTCCAAAACTAGTTACTCATAAAACCTCTTAAGAATTATAACTTTCCCTCAAATCTTTCATCACATATTTCTTACCTATAAAAAAAGTTTCCTACAACCACTACAACAATATACTATAATAGTTAACACACTTATATATTTAATTCATAGCTTACCCACAACTCACCCTACACACATGCTTCTTTAAAAGTGTTATCACATATCAATGGATATATTTATGAAATAATACCCTCCTCTTGAAAACACTATCCAAATACTAGAAGTGAGAGGGGATATAAAAACATACCTCAACCATGGATACAAATAGGTTAGATTCCCATGTTTAACCTCCGAATGAAAAATGATTCCTTTCGTAAAGGTTTTTTTGAATATGTCAGTAACTTATTCTAATATAGGAACATACTCTAGCAATAATTCATTCTATTCCACATGCTATTTGATAAAATTATGTTTGATATTAATAAGTTTTGAATGAGAATATTGTATTGGTTTTCTAGTAAGTTTTATGGTACTTTAATTATCAAAACCCAATAGAAATGTTATCTTTACTTAAATAAGTAAGTCTTCCAATTGAGTCTTCATCCACATATGTTTAGTAGAATCTTTAGTGGTATAAACTTACTCATATTTAGTCATGATAAGTGTTTTTGAATTTTTTTTCTTAGTATCACATCATAAATAAATGTTCCTTAAAAAGAAAACTCTACTAGATGTGGATCTTCTATCATCAATATTTCTCAAAAAATCTATGTCTAAATACGAAAAAAGTCAATTATTTTTTAGATATAATACCTTATTCTGAATTATTTTGTCCCTTTGATATTTATGAGAATTATTTTTCTATCCAATGGTTGTTTTTATTTTATATCACTATAAAATATTTCAAATAAGATAATAAGATAAATAAATTTTGTTCTTGAGGTAGTCTAATATAAAAAAATATTCAATATGCTTTCAAAACTCTTTAGAGTCAACTTCCATGCCTTATCCATCATTAGTCAACTTAATTCCCACTGAAATTGGGGGTGGAGACTAGTTTCTAATTTTCTATTACAAACTACTTAAGATGTTCCTTAGCATTATTTTCAAAGGAAAGAAATATTTTTTCTTCTTTTGTGAGATTTTTCTCCCCAAAAAGTATTTCATTTCAACTAACATGGACATCTCGAACAACTTTTTAATCTCTTCATCAAATATTTTACAATTTCATTCATCATTCCCAGGAAAGATAATGTCACCAAGATAAACATTAACAATTTCTTAAAATTATTACATTTTTTGGTATATTGATTATTATCCACCCTTACTTTCTTAAAACTCATCATTATTATGTAGGTATCCAATTTGGAATATCATTCCCTTGGAGCTTGTTTTATCCCAAACAAGTCATTAATCAACTTTCACACATAAATTTCAGCATCCCCAATAATAAATACACATGGTTGTTCAATATAAAATTCTTCATAAAATTCTCCATTCAAAAATAATGACTTCACAACCATCTGAAATATTTTTTAATTTAATTAGGTAGTAATAGAAAGAAAGAATCTAATTGTTTCTTATCTTGCCACTAGAGAAAAGGTCTCATAAAAATCAATGACTTCAATTAGTAAGTATCCTTTTCACACTAACCTTTATTTGTTTCTTATCACTAAACCATCTTCATTCATGTTTTTTTAAAACACCCACTATTTACCAATAACATTTTTTCATTTGACTTAGGTATGATTTCTCAAGTATCTTTCTTCTTGATTTGATCCAACTCTTCATATCCTGAACCTATTATAGATACTAAAAATCTACACTCACATATTTTGGATCAACTATTAAATATAAATAAGTTTTTTTAATATCATTTTATGTTATTCATCTTTGGAAACTTTGATATTGACCACAAATTATGTTTTGAGCTTAAACTTTATTCCTCATCCTAGGATAATATTTTCAAGATTCATCATCATCACTAGAAACAACTATGTCTGAATCTTTTTTGTGAGTATAATCATAAATTTTTTCATCCTTATCATAACACTATACAAAAATTATTTCATCATGTTTATCATTCTTATATGCATGATTTTTTTAGAATCTTTCACTACTTTTACTATAACTTTAACATAAACATATTCAAAAAATACTATTGTCTCTTTATTTAAATATCTATATCCTTTTATTTTCAATGAATATCCCAGAATAATTCCATATTCACCTCTCTTCTAAAACATTCCAAAGTTTTCACCTCTCTTATTTATAATGAATGGACTCTTGAAAACTCTTAAGTGTTTCAAATATAGAGATTTTTCATAAAACATTTCATATAGAGTCATATCTGAACATGGCCTATAAAAACATTGGTTTTGAATATAAACAACAGTGCTCATCTCTTGCATTCAAAAAATTAGAGATACCATGTTCAAGTAACATATTTCATCCCATTTCAACCAGACTTATATTTTTTCTTTCATTAAAACCACTTTTTTTAAGCAGTTTGGTGTACTAAACTCATGCCAAGTTTAATGATTCTCAATATAAATCTACAAATATTATTTTTTAGGAACCAACATTGTATATTCTCAACTTCTTCACTTAATAGTCACATTATTTCTCATCTTTTCTATTAAAACATTTAAACATTTTCATAGCATCTGACTTATGTTTCATATACATAACACAAGTAATGTGAGTAAAGTCATCAAGGAATGTAATGAATTAATTATATTCATTAGTTTATTTTTTTATCATTGGCCCGTAGATTTCTAAGTGAATGTTCTCTTTGGGTTGTTTTGAACATATTTCAACTTTCTTAAGAAATTTTTTTTTAATCTTTCCTTTCAGAAAAATTATGCAACATCAATCACTTCTTTCTAACATATCAAGAATTCCACATACATGGTATCTATTTTATAACATGCTCTTTCTTCTTTGACACATGTGTTCTAATATTTTATTTCACAACAAGTTATATTCTCTCATACTTAAGTAACAATAGTTCTGAACCTCACCAACTTGAAAAGGTTTCTTTTGTATATTTGCCTCTTGAAACTATATTTCCCTCTTCTTCTCTATTCAAAATAGACCCATATGTTTTAAAATAACTAAATTTATTTTGTCAAAAATTTGGGAAACACTTATAAAGTTTTGTTTCTACCCATGAAAAAACAAATATTTTTTGGAATTTGAATTTTCTTCCCCAATAATATAAGATCCAACACCTTTTATTTTGAGAGAATCATCATTTTCAAATTTCATTGTTCATTCTTTGAAGTCTTTCACATTCTCCAACAATTTTAATTATTCTATAATATGAGTAGAACACAAACTATCCAATATCAAAAAAAATTCTCCTTTTGAAAAATTATAAGTGGTTTCTTCAAAAAGAGATTTTTATTTCCATTTATGTTTCTTTACATCCAACTTTTATGTATTTTTATAATCCTTTTGTCATGTTGGTAACAAAACAATAAATCATTTTATAATTTCTTAAGGTTGTTAAAGTTTGTCAAAAATAGTTTCCAAATATTGGAATATATTTTAGACATTCACACCAACTTTCTTAGGTTTCATCAAAACGACCTTCTCAAAATTCCTCCTTTAACAGGATTGAATCCACCTCAATATTTTCCTTTTATTAATTCATGGACATGTTTTAATATTGTTGATCAAAACAAAAACATATTTCCCTTGTTTATAAATCCACCACAATACTAGATGTATCCATAAAAGGAATATTTACCTCCGTAACTTCCATACTATCCAGAGTTGTGACCATGTTTCTCAGCAACCTTCTTCTTTATCTCAGTTTTCCTTTAAACCTTATCATAACCAAATGTTGTATGAATTATTTCAGAATAATAATTTTTAAAAACATATAACTTATCCACTTTTTTTATTTTGGACACATATATAACTTTAAAATCTTTCTTCTTCTCAAAAACAATTTCAAATTTATTCTAAAAATTTGAATGTAAATTTTGATCACTCTTAAGTTCATCATTTCCAGAACATTAACCAACTTTAAAGATAGAGTTCTTGAAAATTGTAACTCTCTTCCCAGATTTATAATTTTTTGCTGAAAATGTTCTTGTTATTTTATTTAACAATGAGTTTAACTTCTAGATGTTCATTTTGATTATTTTCTTGCTTGATAGATTTCTCCAAGTTATCAATATCTTCAGGTGCTTACCTTTGTCCGTTTTTAGTACCACTACTCCAAAACTGCTTATTCTTGGTTTTTTCTCGTTCATCTTCTTGAACTATTAATGGTGCGTTGTTACTATTGGTGGAGGTAACTAGATTGGATGGACACATGGATTTGTTTTGTTTGTTTAAGTCACTACATTAAGATTTCAGTTGGATGATATCCTAAAGAACAACACTAATTTTACTTAAATGAAGTGAAGAGATTTATTCTATTAAAGGTAATTAGATTTTTAGAAATGATGGTTTTGGTCTGTTGATGCTCACTGAGGCTTGGTGCTTGGACATATGTAGAGTCTATGCATAGATTGTTTGGTCCTCCTATAACTTCTTGATGTATTTTGTTGATGGTTTGTTCTTTACATTATTTTTTCATGAAATTCCGAGTTTTTTCCGACTCAATCCCTACTGGTGTAAGCTTTTTACACATCATGTTTATATTGGATTTGTAATTTAACAAATTTATTTTAGGGAATGAATGGGAGAGAAATTCATGTCACTATTTTTATTAAAAAATCCAATCAAGTTTCTTCTTCTTCAGAACTATTTCTTCTGAACACTTCATTGTTAATTGTTGAATTGGAATTATTCTCTCCAAAATTCTTAGTAGACTTTTCAGATTCAGCTTCACTATATTCTTCTTCATAATGTTTAGGAAAATGACATCTCTTTTTGGATTTGGATATTTTTTATCTTTCCCTTTGGAATAATTTTTATCATTATCAGCCTTTTTCTTTCACAGTCTTCTCTAACTTCCATCATCGTTATCATTGTTGACTTCATTCTTTATTTGGGTGAAATTTGTATCAAAGTGTCCTACATATCCACATTCAAATCATTTTAAGGTGACTTTCCATTTATAATTTCTTGTAACTCATTTCCCATTTTTAACAAACATGGATAATAATTCATCAATATTTTTACATACCACATTTTAAGAATAATAATATCTAACTTCAAATTCTTCAAGAATATACTTTGGATTTTCTTTCTATCAAGCCTTCAGAAACATATCTCTACCAATTTGTTATTAATTTAAGGAAATTATACCTTCTAATTTCATAAGTGATGATATAACTATATAGATCATTGATAGATAATGTTTCAAGATATCTATCTTCTAATGAGGAAACATTGGCATCAAACTTATCAAAAATAATTATTAATATCTTTTCAATAATAGTATAAACTTTCAAATTTTCACCAAGACATATAATAGTTATAA
Source organism: Viscum album (assembly GCA_963277665.1). Lineage (NCBI taxonomy): Eukaryota > Viridiplantae > Streptophyta > Magnoliopsida > Santalales > Viscaceae > Viscum > Viscum album. The sequence continues at coordinate 1,437,402,522 of OY728133.1, read as the reverse complement.
AAATGACATTTAACCTGGTAAATAAGTTTTCAATTGATTCATACTCACCTATCATGAGATCTACATATATCAATCTCAAGATTTTTAACATTTCCTTATTAAAATTTTTATTTCCTTCATAAATTTTCTTCAGCATATCCTATATACCTTAGGTAGTGGAAACTACCTTAACTATTAAAAACACACTTTTATAAAGTGATGATAGTAATTTTTTCTTAGTTGTTCTATCATTATTAAGATTATTCTTATCTGAATATACAGGGATAATTTTTTTCATAAATAGGAGGAAATATATATGTAGCTTCTTCCAAAGCATCATAAACAAGAGACATAAGATAAGCAAACATTCTAACATTCCAGATATGGTAGCTCTTTACATCAAAGGCCGGAATCCACTTATTATTCACATAATTCATATTTTCTATCCCAATAATTATTTCAAAAACATTAGCAAAGAGTAAATAAAGTGAGCCATGTCTCTGATACCAGTTGTTATTTATTAACCAGGATCAGTGTAACACTGATAGTGGGATGGGTGAATCAGTAATATCCTTTTATTTTATGTTTCCTTTCTTTTGAAAAACCTTATTCTCCTATTAAATATTTATCACTTTTATAAAGAAAATACAATCACACATCCACAGGAACCCAATAATTTATAGGGTTCACTACTCAACATGAGTAGTTATGTCCTTGGTATGGTTTTTAAACAATACTATAACAAAAAATACACTAAAAAACAATCCTTTTGAGTGGATATAAATAAGTAGGATATACCCTTATACATGTTTAGTACTATGATGAAAACAATAGTTCATGTTAATATTCTATAAAAAAATATATAATAAAATTTTGTGTAAAAAGTTATAAAACTTTCACCAATTTCTTCCAACCATGTTATTATGATTCCTAATCAACTTTAACTTTTTATAACCTTCAAAAAAAATTCTTCACTTTCCTACCCAATAATAGGTATGAAATTCTCTAGACTTCATAAAAAACTCAGTATGATATCCTAGTCCGATTAATATGTCTGAATGTTATGACAAGAAATATAAGACTTCAAGAATACCACTGAAACAATTTTTAATTGCTTCATCTAGAGGATAGAAATCTCAGTATGATTTCTCAATTTTATTATCCAGTCCGATCTGATAACCACTAAAAAGGATCATCCGTATTCTTCTTATTTTTTCTGGAAAACATCATTAGGATAGCTCTATCTAGAAACCTCTTCTATATAAAACTTCACAACATATAACTCTTCATCTATATGTGAACAGTTTTCTAATTCATTAGAAAGTACCACGTACTCTCCTCCTTTTATAGGTGAACCAAAATTTGTTTATGTAGGAATCTAAAAATTTCCCCCCTTAACAAAATTTCTCGAAACATGAATTTCCTCTTCATGTCAGCTCTATCTTTGACTTCTTCAGCACTTCTCTACTCTTCTCGATTATTCTTGAAACTTCCCGAATTCTCTTTTAGCTTTAGATTGCTTTAAAATTTCTAACCATTCTCTAGTCTAATTCCAATTTTCATTTTAATTTCCTCATTATAATAAAGAAATGTGGATACATAAATTTATTAATAGTCTTTAAAATAAATCATAACTGAATAATCCTCATTACAATGACCACTTATAAACATTAAAATCATTCCACCATAAACATTGTTGAAACTTAATTAGAATTGGGTTGTTTTTATTTTTCCATAAACATCATATAAACTTCTAAATATATCATCACTTCTTAGAAGCACCTCAAAAACTACTTCGAAGAAATTTTAAGCCTCCCTTGATCAATAGTTTATCAACTTCTTCAAAACATTCCATGTTTTCTTTAATAGTTCAAGAACATCCTCATATCGATTATCCCACATCTGATGAGTTACTAATTTGATACTATATCTAACATATCAGCCTCTATTTTACTTAGATAAATTAGTTTCACCTTTAGTATAATGATTTAACACCACATATTATATAATAAATCTTGAATCTCTTCTAAAACAAACAACGGTTATTCTTTCTCTATTGACACACATTTTAAGTAAACATGATTCATTTTCCTCTTGACCCAAATGAATATAGTAAACAGATGTTTTATGAAAATGGTTGATTATATTGTCGATCTTCATCAAAAAAATCGGTATCTGAATTTCTAACAAGAATGGGTCCCAAGAAACTCTACTTTATTTTAATTTTCATTGGTTCTAAAAACTCCCAAAAACATTCTTCCTCTAATTGTTCGGTGGCATACCATGTCCAATAGAATGGTATAATCAGATAATTCTTTCCTTTTTTGATTACAGTACAAAAAAACTTTCAGCATTCTCTGTCTTATTTCTTTGAATATACATATTTGGTGGATTATTTTTTTGACTAAAAAATATTATCTTTGTCTTCTCACATTTTAAAAAAACATACCATATTTCAAAAAATTAATTGTCTTTTGATCTAACATTGTTAAACTCATATCAGAAAACATTGCCTTTCATATTTTATAAACTCCTTCTTATAGTCATGAATTCCTCATGAATGTGGGAACATTTATGATTAGTATAGCATGATTTGACTTTCATTGGAAGGTATCATGACTTCACATCCTTATAATATATTATTTCTTTCTAATCAAACCTCAAAATGATTATAATCACTTGTTATAACCCTTTCCATCATAAGGATTTCATCATAAGTATCTCATATAACTTATGAAAATTGAGAATAAAAAACCAATAATGCATTATTATATATGGTATGGAGACTTTAAGACTCGGATATAATTTTTCATTATGATAAAACTTTCATTCTAAACCCAAGGTGAGTCTGATGAACATTTCCCCCAAAAAACCATCCTCAAACCCCATTAAAAATTATTATGCATTTTGAGTTCATTCTTCGAATTATGATGAAACCTTTCATCCCTTTAGTTTAATCATCAAAAATATATAATGTGAATTGATTTCTTTTTCGATAAAAAAAGAAAATACTTTTACTATAATCTTCTTTCATCTTCAAAAAAAAATTATTTTTAACATAGTCTTAAGAGAAGTTAAAAATAGAAATTGCATATTTTGACCATAGCCATGGTTTTGATAAGAAAAGTAAGATCAATTCACATGAGAAATTGAATAAATTATATTGTGGAAATAGATCTCAATCACCTACATGACAGAAATGAGGGAAGAAGAACACAGGTGAATACCTAAAATTAACTATATGGTGTTATAAATGTTGTAATCCTAAACACTGAGAAAAATAAATTAGACATCATGTGGGGATAATAATTAATGAAATGAGTGGAATGATGTCTCCAAATAATTCACCACCCACAATCGAATGTCTCAAGTTGATGTAGTTTTGGAATTATGAGAATCAATGCCTCAATATAAGGGAAAATGTGGATGATAATCCACAAAAAGATTTGAATACAAAGGATAAAGGGAAAGATTATGCAATCATAATGGATGAAGATAATTTTGATAATTAAGTAAGAATTATCCTTCCCTCCTTATTTAGAAATTTCATGTTTTATTTTGTATGAATGTGCCCTATGAATAAGGTATTGTTTATCCTTTAATGAAACTTATTGTAATTAAATCTCCCTATATGGAATCTAGAATAATGTAATCAAATTTTTTATTATATGAGAATAAGTTTAAACCCAAGAATACAATGAAAATGTTTTACAATAATATAATATATTATATAAGGAATGAATTGGGGATTAACTTTTGTAATTGTATATATCTCTATGTAATATTAATATAATATTTATGGATACCATCACTGGTTTGTGATTTTAAGGTTGATCATAAAATAAAATTCATTAACACCACTATTTTGGTTTTATATGATGGTAGTTTATCAATATTAAGGATATTTTAAGAGGAATTGTTTGGAAATACAACCCTTTGGTTTTGTTTATGTTTTCATGATAAATTTATTTAAAGAGGCGTACCTTTACTCTTTTTGTAAATATGATTAAATGTAATGGTAACCTTTAGGTTTTATCTTATATTTGATGTGAAGGTAATTATGGGTCATAGTTGATCATATTATCTATTCATCACACTTCATTTGTATTAGAGAAGATTTCTCTCTAGTTTTACTTTCTAGAATATACATTAAGGAAGTGGTAAGGTTGTATGGGACACCACATTTAATTGTATCTGATCAGGATTCGAAGTTTAACATAACGTTTTAGGGAATTATTTTGCAAGATCATGATACATAATTGTGTATTTTCACTTTGTATTATACTCAAACATATATTCAGTCTGAGAGAACAATTCGAACCCCATAAGATATGAATAAATATTTTTTATGGTTTTCAACGGCTGTTGGAGGAAATGCCTTCTTTATGTATAGTTTTCTTACAACAATAGCATTCACTGGATAATTCATATAAATATTTATAAAGCACTTTATGGAAAGATGTATTGAACTCCAAAATACTTGAATTAAGTTTTATAAAGAATGCTATTGTGACCTGAGAAAGATGATGATATGGTAGATAATGTTAAATTCATTCAGCAGCACATAATGAAGGAACAATATTGAAATAAATGTTATTCTTATAATCATCGATAAGATATATAATTTGAAATTTGTGATCAAGTCTTTCTATAAATTTATTAATAAAAAAATAAGGGAAAATTAATCCCAATATATATTGATCACATTGAAATAATTAATCAAATCCTGATGTTGTCTTATCCATTAGTGCTTCTACCAAAACTCTATTTTTTTGATGATGTTCTCCATGAACTTATCATAAGGAAGTACATTCCTAATCCTTCACATACTAAACATGGAGGTCATTCCATGGGATAATGATATTCATTATGAGGAACAAATAGTAAAGATTCTAAATAATAAATAGTGCTACAAAACAAGACCACTCACCTGGTAAATAATTTTTGGGGGAGCCATCATCTTGAGTACGTTATAGGGTATCCTAAGGATGTAATGAGGAAACATTATCCTCAGTTATTGGTACTAAAGTGATGAATTTCGAGGGAAATTTTATTTTAATCAGGGCAGAATGTAACACCCACATTTTTCATTAAATATTTTTTTTAATAAATTTAATTTCTCTGATATATTGTGTAATATACAACACTGAGTATTAAATAATCGTGAAAACTTAATTATATTTTTATTTAAACATGATCATTATTACCTAGACATTATACTCAGAATCATGAATAAGAATAATCACATTTTAAATATTATGTTTTATGTTTTTTTATAAATAAATCATATTTATAAAAAAATTATTTACTTTTGATAAAAAAAGTACTTACTATTCATTAAAGTCTTCATATGTTTTGAAAATACAATTTTCTCCAAAAAAAGTTTTTTTATTTCTTTAAACAAAAATAAAATTATTTTTTTACACTTTTATAAAATTAATGTGATGAAATAAACTTCATTTTTTATATTTGTAATTTCAAAATTATCTTACAGTGAATTTTTTTGATTTTTCTTAAAAGAATAATTTTTTGATGAATAGTGAAAATATTGATTTTTAAAAATAATTTTTCTTTTTTTTAAGTAATATAAAAATGTAAAAAAAATATGGATTTAGAAATAACATTATTTCAAGTATATATTTATTAATCTAATTTAGGTCACTTTAATCATTGTGGTTTTAAATTTCTATATAATAATTTTTTTATTCTGTGAATATTTTTCTTATTGAAAAATAACTTTTTGTTATAATATGTGGTATTAATTTTAAATTATGTTTTTTCCAATTATGTGGAATAAAATTTGAAAAAATTGACTCCATATTCTGAATCATCATGATTTATAGTATATAATATGGTTAAATTAATTTTTTACCATAGTGAGTAGTAAAAATAGAAACAATTAATTACCGCAGTTAAGGTAAAAATGTGTTAATAGGGGTTAAACTAAGAATATAATAATTAAAATGACTATAAATTTTGTAAAATTCCTATATTATAGCTATATAACAATATTATTCTTACGAATATCAAATGTATTTTCATTTCAAGGATTTTTCCTTTGTAATTACTTTATTATTTTCGAATCTTTAAGAAACTTTCCATATAGTTTCAGAGAGGGTTCCCCCACTTATGAAAGGATTCCAACACCCTTAAATTCTTCACATGTTTTTTTTTCTGAGTGAGTATCTCAATATAGGTGTGAATTTAGTACCTAATAAAAAATTTTATTATAAAAATTATTTTTAAATCCCCCAATTAATTTAAAATAGCCCAGTTAATCAATATAGCATATCATTATAAGTTATAATCTATAAAAAGGTTTCTTAAAGATTCATTAGTTCTATGGTAAGTAATATAAAATATTACTTAGTCTTTTGTAATTAATTTACTTAATTACAATCTTATAAAAACACTAACAAATAATAAATATCAATGTATTAGTTTTTTCTTGGTTAAGATAGTTTCTGTTTTAAAAGTGAAAATAAAGTAAATAACTCATATTGAAATTTTGAAATAAGAGGTTTGGTATCAAGTGAAGTCTTATACCTATCCAATTAGTAATCACCTCCCACCACGTATTTTATATAAAAGAAAAAAGTTTATCCATAACTTGGATCATTTTTTACAATAGTTTACAAATTTTCCAAGTCATGCATGACCTCTTCCACTATTATATGTGGGTGTATAAATAAACAGGTCACACAGGGACCTCTAACAATATTATTTGGGGCAGTATAGGTAAAATGAAAGTTGAGAGGAGATATCAAGTATCTTTTAGTTAAGACTATAAGATAGTTTATGTGTGATAAAAAAGTATGCACACACACTACTAAGTATATAAGAATAGCTAAACAAAACTGATATATCTAAAAGTGTAGGGAAAGAAATGATTGGTTTTTTTGTAGTGTAGATCATGACTCTTGATTTGATTAAGAGAAAATCTCTGGTTGGGTTCTATTGAAATATTAATAATAAGAATGTGTCATGGACTCTTGTTCTTTACTAGAGTAAAGGAGAAGATGTGTATGATTTTCGGGTTCCTTATTTGAGTGATTATAGGATGTAACAGTTATGATCTTCAGCTCAATGTGTGTGTTCTATGATCTCTATCTCAGCTTTTTATCTTCTTAATTTTCAAGAGCATTCCACTAAAATCCATGAGGTATTCTTCTTCTATTCTAAATGGTAGTAGAATCGGGAAGAATATCCACGTGCATATGGATATTATGTTTCTTCACACAACATGTCTAATATCTTCTTCGATGCATTTTTTATTAATTTAAGAGAAAATGATTAAAATAAAAATGGTCATTAACTTAAATAATATATCCCTTAAAAAATATTTAAATTAAAAAGTTATGTTTAGAGATAGCGGTGGTGAGTCCCGGTATGGTGACTCTATACTGGCGGTGTCTCAGAGACTAGTGGCATCTCGACTTGGTGGTGTCTTTCTCTGATGATCGTTCAGTCTTGTCATTTCTCACAATTTTCTAAATTTACATTCTAGAGGCATGACATCTTGATGGTGATTTATCATTGAGGTGTCTCAAACATAGCAAGATTTCCATAATAACGGTGATTCATGGAAAATGGTGACTCATATGAGATGGTGTCTTAGACTTTATCAAAATTAGATATCATAAGTGAATCAAGTTGGCAATGAGTCATGTTCTGGTGGAGAGCCATCTTGACAGTGTCTCTTCATTAGTAGTGATTGGAGGTGACTCATACTCATTCAATTCCATCACCTATCTCAAATTATGGAATACTCAAAGAAAACTTGAAATTCATTAATATCATTAGAACCATTATTTTATGATCATTAAAACAAGGCGGTCAAAAATATCCCCTTTTGATGATCATAAATCTTGGAATCAAAGGCATAAAAATTATAAATTATGACATCAAATATAAGATCAAAAATACAAATCATGACTTATCATTCATAGTATATGCATATGGTAAAAAGATAAATAATAAAAAAATTAATTATTATTTATCAAAGATAAAAAGTGTAAGAAAATAGAATAAAAGGTAACATAAAAGAATCGAAGTAATAAGAAAGAAAGAAATATCATACAAGAAATTCCATAGGTTTCTCCAAAGTTTTCTCCCCTATTGGAATTATTAAATAGGTATAACATAATGAGAATGAACAACATAAAACACAGTAAGAATAAATATGAATTTAGAATATGATTCATCAAAGGTATTCAAATAAGTATTTAGAAAAAATTTGTTATGGAACATCCCATCAATGACATAGTCTAACCCAACAATCTTAACGATTAAGTATTGGAAGTGGGGTCAATTGTTGCTTCTCCTTTGTGCTTGGATTTCTCATGATCAGAATATGTAGATGAAATATGGTCCAAATAAGATTTGAGCAAGGTACCTAAAACTCCATTTAGAATCTCATAAGTATCTCAAGGAACTCGTTTCTCTATAAAAATAACTATTTTCAGTTTTCTCAAAGCTTGGAAGGATGAAGAGGAAAATGATGTAAATTTTTAGGAAGAGGTTCTCATAGATCCCTAGTAACTCTTGGTCTAAGGGAGGCCTCTAGGTTAATAGGAATGGCTTTATGAGAAATAACTAAAGTACCATGAACACGAATATATGGCTTTATGAGATTAATGAAGTCCAATATAATTTGACGACCACATTACATTGCACTGAATAAATAATCATTCTCTTCCAAAAACTAATTTAGCACAGGTTTAATATCCTTAAAATTTCTTACTTTCTCTTTAAAGGCGTGAGTAATTGGTGGAATCCTCAAATTGTAAACCAAAAATTTAAAGATTCTATCCATGTTATTATTTGTATAAATCATGGAGAGAATGTATTTGATATCTTTAGTTATAGTATCTTGGTCATAATTCATATCTTTGTCATATTATCTGATCATCATGTGATCATACTTAGTACCATACTCAAACATTCCCAAAATCACTAATGGTATGACTGGTTCTCTACAAGAAGGACCACTTTAAGTAGTAGAATCCTCTTCTAGGACAACTATTCAGATCTGATCAACATCAACTTTAGGAGGTGATATGTTGGTATATGTGTCTAAGGACACATTCTTAATACTCTTCATAATTCCATCTAAAGAATCAGTGAAAGAAAAATTCATATCTTCCATCATATCTTTAAAAGATTCTGCCTCTTTACTTATCCTTTTGTTTTCAATATCATCCTCTGGGATGTGATGCTTACTTTAAGGTTTTATGTGTTGAATCACCAATTCAAAGAGATATCTTGCATCATTCTCACCAATCTTGGTTAGGAGTGGAGATTTATTCTTCAAAAACATATCAAAATATTAAATTAACTTATAACGAAAAGCATCTAGGTTACTCCATATGACTACATCTACAAGCATACTAGGAATATGATTAGTATGTTTAGATGCATGAGTTATAACTAAGGTAAAATTTTCTAATAGCCCATCAAAATCAACTTGAGCTGTCATAGATCTCTTAGGATCTACTTTATTCCAAACCTTAGGTCCACCATCCTTTGGTGGAATCTTGCTAAAATTATCACATTTTTATTTCATTGGATCGACCCAACTATATGAAGACCTATAAAAAAAGGTTACAATTGTAGGAGAAATAGTTAATTCATCACTTTTCTATCTATCTGAACTTTATGCATATATAGGGATATCAAAACCAGTATGCTAGACTTCTATCTTTTTACCAACAGTAAGTACTTCTCTCAACTGAAAATCATATTTTTTAACATCAATAGCAGATTCAACTTCTTTATACTCAACAAATAAGGGCTTAGTAGTAGATAAATCAACAAAATGTTAATTTTCATATTCTTAATCAACAAGATCCTTTCTTATCTATTCAGTAACATGCTTTTTAATAGTAGAAATCATAGACATCTGCTCAATCATAGTAGATTCAGACATAGTCTAACCATCACCAACTGAACTCAATTCAGTTCCTTCACCAGAATTATCCTATTGATGAAATTTCAAATATGGGGATTTCTCCCCCTCGACAAACACATCATTTCATTTAAGATCTAAATTTACATCTCAAGTAAAATATGGTTTCTTATCATTAACAATTGGTGAAGTAAGAAGCTCTAGAGGAATCTCTACTTCTCTCCTTAGGATTCTTCCACTTGAATCATTAGGGTTAGAATTATCACCATCAGATACACTATAATTACAATTTTAATCATCTTTATAGACATTACCATTTTCATTTCTTCAATTTTTTTCTTCTTCCTCTTCATCATCACTATTATCTTCTTCATCATTAGTTTTTGAAATCCATTGAAATTGATCCTCTCCTATGACTTTTATCACTTATTCATCACTTTTCACCAACTTTTATATTTTTTTAAGTCTCTTAGGTTGGCTAGGATATCTATACTTAATGGGAGAATATTTTGGAGATAATTATATATCACTACACTCATCAATAGGATACTCTTATTCTTCGACTTTTGAGGCAACACCCTCATTCTCATATGAATAAGAAACAACTTCATCATGCTCTAAACCTGGGTCAACTACATCCCTTGGTATTTTGAGATGATCCATAAGGTTAAACATAATATATAATTTTTCATTATCATATACCAACTACTTATTGTAGGGGTTTCAACTAAAGTTAATCCATGACAAGATTTATTTTGAAATAAAAAATCACTCGAATCATAAATTGTTTCCTTATCATATGAAATATGTCCTTTAGCCTTTAATATTGCAAAAATAATATGTTTATAGATAAGATAAATTTGATCTCAATGAATACTTAATTATCTTAGAAATATTGACCATAATTACCTTCAAATATTGATCTTAAGTATTATTTTCATAAGACTAAGCAAGTAGACATATTGGTATCTTAAGGTGTAAAATTCAACTTTCCTGGGACACAATATGTACTGATTAAATTTTGAGAGAAATTTCAAATCCCCATATAAATTTTAGAAAACTGGACAGCTAATTATTCCATCTCCAATTTTATCATCAATATAGTTTTCATAAATAAATAAGTCATTATCCTTGGGAATATATCCTTGGTAATCATCATAAATACCTTCATGAGGTACGCCAAAAAATTCTTTCCATTTATTTGTAGAAAATATAACTTTGTGATAGTTTTTTCTTATTATTATCCAGTATTTTTACTCATAATTAAAATTAAATATGACTTATTGGATAAAATGATGTATCATTAAAGGATAAAAATGTCTCTTATTCTAAGACAACCACTCCAACCAACCTTGGTCTTGAAGTACTTTGAGAACTATAAAGTATCTAGTAAAGAAACATGTTGATTTAACTTTCAGTTTAGACAATATAACAATATTTTCAAGATCATGGTTAACAGGATCTACATTAGTTGACACACTTGAATTCTCTTATAAATCTTGACTAGTCTCAATCCATCTATCAAATTCTTATAAGGGTTTTTCATTCGTGGTATACTGGTCAGTTTGGAAATATTGGTTGAAGGTGAAGTTCAAAAGGATTGTATAGAAAAGTTTTTCACTGGGATCAAGTAAGAAAGGAGGGAGAGTATAGGTGTGTTGGAAATAGACGACGTGTTATTTTTATCATTTTGGATTTAAGGTATTTTAGAATTGAAATTGAAATTCAATTTTGTACAGTGAAAATATACATATCAAGTCATGAAAATAGCATAAATTGGAATAAAATATATCATCGATTCAAAACATTATAAGTAGAAAAAATTTACAAAGGAATGAAAAAAACCAATAATGTGACAAACCAACGGTGAGAAAAACATGATAGAATGTCAACTACAATGGTATGAAAACCAAAACATTGTGTCAACCAATGGTGTTCCATACCAATGACGTTTCATACCAATAGTGCATCTTAAAAACAATTAAACACAAACAAAATTAATCATTCCTAATTCATTTTTGAAATATGTTATCCCAATTAAGTTAAATACCCTGAGTGGGGTGTAAATCAGGGTATGATAGATTAAAACAACTTCCCCTTTGGATCTTGTTTTTTCATTAAAAAAACTCACTTCTCTCACTTTACCATTCCATTTTATGGATAGAAATGAAATCATGAATGAGACATGGCAATTTTATATGGTTCACCCTCACTGGGATATGCCCAATGAGTATAAAATGGTAATGTGCTGATGTACCAAATCAACTAATGCTCACTGCCGCAATTTAATGTTTAGGCTAGACCACTTATATGCCCATTCTTAATTCCTTTATAAGTTTTAGGGTCAGCTCACCACTTTCCCAAGAGTCACTCCCTGAGTCTCTTATTTTGCTCACTAATGGTGGAAAGGATGACCTTATTCCTCTTCCTTTTTTCAATACTCTTTGAATTGATTCATGCACAGTTTATAGACTTGTAGTCCCCTTAATTATCACTAATGAATACATCTTCAGATTTAGATAGATTATATGTTGAAGTCTCACATTCCTACAATTTATTAATACCACTTTACCATATATTTACTTTGAAATATTTTTCTGAAAACATTCATGATGCTCACTACCTTGGTGAATTTCCCCGCTTTCACGAAGCTCACATGGCCTTTGTGAAGCACCTCACTTTTGCGATGCACACTACTTTCATGAATCTCACCTCTTTTTAAAATATCACTTAGACTTTGGGAACATCACAACTTTTGATTGGATTTTTATAGCCTTCGTAAACTCCCCTACTTGCAAGATGCTTATAATTTTTGGTTGTTTTTATAGCCACCGTGAACTCTCTTACTTTGAGAACATTTTCAAAATAACCACCTTCGTGAACCACCTTCTCAAATTTGGAGCCTTAAGATCTTCATTAAGTTTCACTACTTTTCTAAAATGGGTAGTTTCCTATTTATATGATTTTCCACCACTTCTAGAAGTTCCAACCACATTATCACCCTTTCGCACCGATCCCTCATTTCATTCATGATTCTCCCTTTCTCATGAAGAATCAGCACAATTACATATTTGTGGAGCTTCTTGTAGTCACAAATATTACAATCAAATTATTTTTTTTCCTTCGTGAATCCACCTTCATAAAACCCAGTCTTCATGAACATCATGAATTTACCATATTTTAATAAGTACATCAAGAAAATATAACCCCCATGATTCTCACCATACTCTAAATATTGGACGACAAAAATTTTAAAAACAAAATCTAGGAAACACCGTCACCTTATATACACAATTTTTTTTAATGATTCTACTGAATACATTCCTATTTATTAGATATTTTTAAACATATGGTGTCAACAAAACTCTCCAAATAATCCAAAATATAAATTGTAAACACACTTTTTCAACAAACATAATCTACCCAAAAATACTTCAATGTAACCTTGTGGGATCCTTGCCCAAAAATCTCCCCCCTTTGGGTTTATTAACAAATCTTCAAATTTTGATACCACATTAAAGCTTATTATATATTATTCCAATATTCGCTTCATGTGATTCTGATAGGGATAAAGATTTTACTCAACACATACGGTAAGACCACATGATCCATGATCAGTGTGGGAAAAAATATTATAATTCAAAGATCACCAGTGAATCACTTCATTCAAAAAACCACTCAACTTCTTTCATCACAAAATCCATATTTAGTGATATATACCCATTGATCGATCACATTTAGCCACATCAAATTTAAAATTCCAACTATCTCACTACATGCGTTCTCATGATTTGGAAATATTAAATATGTCCAAGATAATATCTAGTAGCCATGAACAATTTCCACATAGCACCTCATTATCATCGTGCCAAAGAATAATTGCATGGTTTTTCAAAAACCTACAAACTTTAATATGTTGAAACTCCCCATACATCACTAATCTGCCAATTATCTTCTTCTTTTTCTTTATTTAGATATTTTCTCTCCTTTACTAGCTAAATTTCCCACCCTTTTTCAAAGAACCTAAAGGTTGCCTCATTGTTGTATGTAATTGGGTAAGGAACAAAATTCAGTAAATTAGGAAAAAACACACCATACCTCAATGAGAGGGAGTCCCACGTTCACAAATTTTCATGTTTGTGGATTCAATTGAACTCCCAGAGCCATTATATGAAATTAAAATGCTTCTTTAGGAAGGGCCTTCATTATAATGTCTATAACCTGTAGTTTTATATCCACATACTCTAACTTCAAAAACTCATGATCCACCTTCTCCTTTATAAAAATACAATTGAATTAAATATAATACTTCATTGAGTGATGGACTATATTTTCTATAAGGTTTATAGAACATTAATTATCACTATGGATTATAATTAGAGACTTCACTTGAACTCTTATATCATCATGTTGTTGGTTTATCCATAATAATTGTATGCATGCTGAAGTAACCACAATATATTTAGCTTCTATGGTGCTCAATGAAATGAAAAATTGTTTCTATCCTAGCCAATAAATAAGAAATACAGAAAGATAAAATTCACCACCCAACGTTTAGTTTCTATTATCAGTTTTCCTAACCCATTCTTTATCTGTATAACCTAATAACTCCTACTATGATTTTTCATTGTATAGAAATCTGAAATAAAATGTTACCTTAATATACCAATGTATTATTTTCACTAAAATAAAGTGGGTTTCTTTAATATTAATTTAATATATTTCTTCTTGAAATGTGTAAAAAATAATATATGTTCGTGTTGTTATTATGTACAACATGCTTCCAAGGATCTTCTTGTATTCTATGACATTAACTTCTTTGCCTTCATCATCTTATGACAGTTTCATTTGGATAGCCACCAGAGTTGTTATATCCTTAGAATTATCCATTCCAAATGTTATCAAAACCACACTGGAAAATTTATATTGAGAATTTAATGTTCCATTCTTTCTTTATGTCTCTTGTAAACCAAGGAAAACATCAGTTCACTAATAACTAACATTTTGAACTCATATTTCCGGAATTTATAAAATTATCTACACTAAACATCCTCTGATCCACCAATTATTATGTCATCAAAAAACACTAGAACCATCATCCTTTGATTACTTTATTTTTTTGTATAGAGATTGACATCAACTTCACCACGCTGAAAAATTAGCTTATTCAAAAAATGATCTAGTCATGAATACCTTTCTCTAGGTTCCTGATTTAATCCATATAGTTCATTTATATGATAAAAAATTATTTTTGAGGGTTTTTAATGATAAAACCATTCGTTTTATCTATATGAACTTCTTCTTATAGAACCCCAATCAAAAATAATAACTTGGTATCCATGTGGAAAACTTTGAACTTCCTTTACAATATTATCTCCATGAATAATCAGATAATATCTATCCTCACAACAGGTGAAAATGTTTCATCAACATTGATACCCTCTATCTGGGAGTACCATTTGCACACTAGTCATTCTTTTTTTGGAACCCCTACTCTATCTATATTTATATTTTTATGAAATAACCATTTAATCTCAACAACATTCTTTTCTATTGTCCAAAAAACAATATCACACTTCTAATTCTTCTCAATTTTGAAAATCTCTCCATTAATATCCTAGACCTAGTTGTTTTTTCCAACTGCATCCTCAAAAACATTTAGGCTCTATCTGTGATAAGAATGATTCTTGTTGTAGAGTCCCCATCCTCCTTGTCTCCACTAGCACTTTCTAATCACCAATTATGTTCTTTCTATTTATTTCTACTCATCTCATTAATATTTTATTAGATACTATTTTTTTCTCATCCTTTTCAATAACAATTTATTCTTCAAAACCAGCCTCTATAACTAGAACATCCCTTGATTTTCTTATCACTTCTTTACTATCCTTCTAAGACTGATTATTTATTTGCTGAAAAATTTTCTATATATCTACTATAGTTATATCATTTCTTTCAAATACCTTTATAAGCCTCTTATTGGAGAATTTATCTGAATTAATTTTCTTTTATTATCTAATAAATTTCACTTCATCTCTATATGCTTCAAACATTTAGTGTTTCTCCTTACTGAAAATTAAACACTTACTTCAGAAGACTTTAAAGTACTTTAGTGATGGATTCTTTCCATACCATAGATCATATGGGGTGTAATATTCTTTTGGATATAATAATTCTATTTTTGATCTGTAGATTGATGTCATCATGGATTCTTTCCCAAACTTATTTATAAGGTCTTTCTCAATCATCTTTTTTCTATTCATGTTATTGATAATTTGATTTCTTCTCCCAACTACTCCATTTTTATGTGGAGCTCTTGTGGATGACACTTTGTACCTTCTCCCTTGTTTATCAATATAATCCTCTGCTTAGAAATATTTTATATCAATTCTGTTATCTATTCTAATCTTCTAAATTCTTTAACCAAGAATATTTTCAACTTCCCATCAATAAGTTTTTATGAAACTGAACACCTTATATTTTTATGTGATAATTAGAACCCAATCCATTCAATTAAAATCATCAATGAATAGAACATAGTATCTCCTCTCATCAGTATCTCTTGGAAAAATAGGCCTAAACACATTAATATACAACAAATCAAGAACTTTTATTGGTATTTTCTCTTTCTCTTTAAATTTTTTTAGAATAATCTTCCCTTTGTGATAAGCATCGCATGTATGTGTATGATCATGTGAAAATATAGGGAGCTGTTGAGAAATATCATATTTCACCAGATCTTCCAATGTTTTTTTTCAAATGAGCAAGTCATGTATTCCATAACTTGTTTTCTTCTTCCATGGAAAAAACACATATCTTTTTCTCCACATACAAGGTAGAGATTCCCTTTTGTACGCTTTCCTTGAAAAATAACAACCCTATATTTTTCCTTGATGACACATAATTTCGTGGAAACTTTTATGGAATGTCCTGAGCCACATTGTTTATTTACACTTAGCAAGTTTTGACTGAGACCTTCAACAACCAAGAAATCTACATGTCACGTGTATTTTCCCACAAACTTAACTTTTCATATGATGATAATTTTCAAGCCTTCATCATTGCCAAATTGTAAAACACCTTTAATTTCATATCTGATTCCTATCACCAGTTAAATATTTCATATCATATGAGAGGTGCATCCAATATCAATGATCAATATTCCAATGTGATCTGATGATTTAAACGCAATATCTATAACCACTTCATGATCATTTATATTATTTTTTATCGATGTTTTTAACATCATACTCGGTACAGATGGATAATATTGATCTTCCTTAAAGTATGATAAACTAGCTTTATATTGCAATGTTTCATAAATATTTTTAATTTTTAGCTTATTTGATGATACATTAAATTGCTATTTATGATCACATTCATTATGCATCATCCCAATTCTCTATATTTTCAAAGGTAAATATCTTTCCATGTGCCCTAATCCGAAACACATGATACAGTGACCATCAAATGATGTTCTAGAATATTGGGTTCTATGTTTCTACATATGTTGGTCTTGTTCCCTTTGGTACCTCCTATCTATAGAACATACATTTTCTGAGTGTCCTGTCATTCCACAATAATAACATCTCATGCGGGTTGAATTCATATGTGGAAATACTACAGTGGTAGTTCTACCTTGGGTTCAATGAATATTATGGTTCTAATTTGTACCCAAATAAATCTTTAATCTTTGTAAAGGTGCTTGTGATATTACGTAAAACATTTTTGCCTTATTTTTATTATCAATCCTTATACCAACCTTATCATTTGGATTTGACTATTGTTTTTGTTCCATTAGAACAATATACTCCACCTACATCTCTTATGTTTCCTGGATAATATATTTTCCCAATTTCATACTGATATTCAAGGGTTTTTCCTGGTCCTTAACACATTTTCTCAAGCCAACGACTTCCTCTTCAAGTTCTCTAATACGTTTCATTTTATATTTTCCAATGTTATTCAAACTATGAATAAATGTTTTATGTTCTTCAATTTTGATCTTGTACTCAACAAAATTTTTTGATATCTCTAGAATTAAAGACATTAGTTTCCCAATTTCATCATTCATCTTAGAATTCTATTCTTCCTAATGCTTCATATAAAGTATGGCATCATGAACCAATTTATTGGATTTCTTTGTTTTGGCTTTCCAAACATCTATTTCTTCAATAGAGGCTTCTAATTTGACCTGATGGTCAAATTTTCCATCAATTTATTCTAATTCATTTTCAATTTCTTCACTTATTTTTAAATTTCAGACATCTACCATCATACCATATGCTTCATGATCCTTTCATTCATACATCTCTTCAGCATCAAATTCTTCTGACCTATCATCTTTTTTTATAGCAGATTCTTCTTTTTGAAAAAATTTATCTATATAATTTTATTACCATTCACATAGGTCAAATACTTCTTCATGGTAATTTTGAATTCATTCATATCATCATCTTGAAAATTCTTTGGGAACCTTTATGAATGATGTCCAACCTTTCCACATCAAAAAAATCCAAGAAGAAGTTTCCCTTTGAACTTTCCTTTTCCTCTTTAAATATTTAAGGAAAGAAATGACATCACCTCATCCATCTCCTCTTCTTCCTAACAATATTCAATGGTGATATTATTTATGGAATTAAATGACACTTCTTTGGAATTCCCTTTTTCAAAAGAATCATTATATTCATTTCTCATTTCGTATGAAACAGTAGTATTGTGCAATCTTTTCAATGTAAGCTCCTTTGGGTATTTATCTTCCAATATAGAAACATTTATATTGAATTGAGGCAGAAGATTTCTCAATATATTCTTAACAATATTTATATATTAAATAATTTATCTAATACCATGAATTTCATCCACAACAGCATTTATCTGGTCAAATAATGTATCAACAGACTCATTAAGATGGATTCCTAAATCCTCATACATATTCCATTAAACATGTTACTATACTTCTCTAAATTTGGAGTCACCCACATAAATCTTCATAAATTTTTTCCATCAATCGTGTTATTCATTACATGACATAACCTTCATATATATTTCATTGGAAAGAGATCCCCCTAAATCCTTTATTCCTTTAGAATCAACATCCAATTCCCTTCAGTCAGCTTGTGATAAAGAACCACTGTCAATTTTGGCTGATATTCCATGAATAGTTGTTGTAAAGAAATCCATTCATAACGATCATTGGTAGTTATACATTAGATTCCTCCATAATTGAAAACTGTTTCCATAGAAGATTAGAATTTAATTATGATTTACAACCTCTATTTCTTCTACTGAGAGAAAATCATTGACTTTGAACCTTTCTCTATGATACCAATTGTTATACCAATTAGTTTAAATACACTGAGAGGGATACGAATTGGCGTATGAGAGTTTAAAACAATTTCCCCTTCAAATCATGTTTCTTCATTAAACAAAACACTCTTATATCCCTTTACCTTTGAATTATACAAACTGAAATGAAATCATGCATGAGACATAACAATTTTACTTGGTTCACCCTCACTGGGCTATGTCGAAGGAGCATACAATGGTGATGTAAAGATGTACTAAATCCACTAAGGCTCACTTAAAAAATACTATGTTCGGGATATATCACTTTTATACCCAGGATCACTACCATTACAAGGTTTAGGGTCATCTCACTACATTCCCAAGGGTTACTCCCTGATTCTCTTTCTCTAGATCAATACTAGGGGGAAACGATCTCCTTCATTTTCTTCCATTTCCCACAACTCTTAGAAGGGATTCACACATAGTTTATGAACTTGTAGTTCCCATTATGATCATTCATGAATACATCCTCATTTTTAGATAGATTCTCTTTTGAACTCCCACTTTCATCCAATTAATTAATACCACTTTACTACAGATATGTTGGGAAATATGTTTCCAAAAACATTTTTGATGATCACTACCTTCGTGAAGGTCACCTCGTTTTTGATTATCACTTAGCCTTCTTGAAAAACCTCACTTTTCTGATGCTCAAAACATTTGTGATTCTCACTTATCCTTTATGAAGATCCCAACTTTTGATCATATTTTTATATCCTTCATGAACTCTACACTTTTTGATATGATCACAATTTTCTATTGTCTTTTATATCCTTTTTGAACTTCCATCCTTTGTAAACTCTTTCACAATAACCACATTTGCCAACCACCTTTATAAATCTAGATCATTAAGATCATTGTTAAATCTCATTTCATTTTGAAAGGGGTATATTCCTTTTTATAGGAATTTCCAATGATTCAATAAGCTTCCATCCATGTCGTGACCCTTTCAATATGAAACCTCGATTATTTCTTGATTATCCCTATCTTGTGAGAAGAATCATCAAAATTACCCATTCACATAAGTACTCGTAGTCATGGAGATTACCATCAACTTTGTTGTGCCTTTGAAAAACCACCTTCATGAAACCCAGTCTTAGCAAAACTCATGCCTTTTACATATTTTTATAAGGCCCTCAATGAAATCCAACTATTGTGATTCTAACCATCCTCTAAATTTTTGACCCCAAAAATTTGGTTAAAAACTAGGAAACAGAGTCACCTTGAGTATGTAATTGTTTTACTACTTTCAGAGTATCCATTCCTCAATCTTGGATCTTTTTCAACATATATTGTCAATAAAATCTCTGGAAATCTATAATATACCTTAGAAACCTACTTTTTCAACAAACACAATCAACCCAAATATACTTTAATGTTATGTTTAGGGTTTTTTCCCAACAATATAGTTCATTCTCTCAGAATTTAAAGGATTTGTAAATATATCAGCTAATGGTTGTTTTGTGACAATAAACTGAATAGTGATATGCCATTTTTGAAAATGGTATATAAAAAAGTGCTATAGTATATAAATGTGCTTTGTCATAGAATTTGAAACATAATTATTAGAAATATTTATAGCACTTATCTTGTCACAATTTATGGAGACATGTCAGAATTGATATTCATAGTCTTGTAAAGTGTGTTTCATCCATAATAGTTGTGCACAGTAGCTTACAGTAGCTGTGTATTCAGCTTCATCAGTAGAAAATGAAATATTATTTCTTTACTTACTACACCATGAAAGTGAGTAATTTTCCAAAAAGTGACATGTTCTAGAGGTTATGTTTTTGTCTAAATGACATCCACCAAAATCAGTATCAGAATAACTCACTAGATCAGATTCTTGTCCCCTAGGGTAAAACTGTTCTAATTTCATTGTATACTTGAGGTATTTGAAAATAATTTTAATAGAATTTAAGTGTGTTTATTTTGTATTATCCTAAAAGAAATCAAACATTCACACACTAAACATTATATCTGGTCATCTAGAAATCATGTACAGAGGAATTCTAATCATACCTATGTACCTGGTTTGATACACTAGTTTTTCTGCTTCATCAAGATCCAATTTACTGGTGGTACTCATATGAGTATCACTACTCTTAGTTCCATCCATATTAAAATGTTTTAAAATATGTTTTTATATTTACTTTGATTTAAAATAATTCTTTCTTAATGTTAAAAAATCTAAAATCCAATAAATAATTGGAGTTCACCCATTAAACTCATTTTAAAGTCATTTTTCATCATTTAAAAAAATCAGTATGAAGAGAATATATTGAAGATCCAAAAACAGTATCATCAACATATATTTGTACTACTAAAACATCCTTTGAAATTTGTTTTATAAAAAAGAGTAGGATCAGCTATGCCTTTTTAAAATCCTTTTCAAATAAGGAAATTGGTGCGCCTAACATACCATGATTTAGGATCCTTTTTCAAACCATATAAATATTTAGATAATTTAAAATAATTAATTGGAAAATTGGAATTTTGAAAACCATGGGGTTATTATACAAAAACTTCCTCAAATATAAAACTATTCAACAATTCTCTCTCAACATCCATTTGATAAATTTTGAAATCAAAATGTGGTGAATATGAAAGCAGAATTTTTATGGACTCAAGTATAGATATTGGTTAGAAGGATTCATAATATTATATCCCCTATTCGTGAATATAATTGTAATGTCCCACTACTTCTCATTATCTTGAGAGAGTTGTGAGGATGTTACATAGACTTGAGGTACATCCCCAAGTCTCCAAAGGCTGGAAATAAATGTCGAAGGGCTTCAATATACATGGGGGTGATTTTCAAATTGAAAATAAAATAACCAAAAAACAATCTATACCCAAATAAAACACTACATGATTCATGATAAAATTAAATACAACTCAAACATTTTGTTTATATCAATACAAAAAATGAGTACCATAGCGGAAGGAAAACTAATATCAAAGTAAACAAAAGAATAAAAACTATAAAACTCATAGACAATCATAGGACTACAAGGCTCCACAAGTTCCAAGATCCAATTCAAAAAAACATCCTAATTATCATGTATTAGTTCTAAATGCATTTAATACATTACCTTTTCCTATGTCCTAGTTGATGACATATGCAAAAGCACCAAAGTGCCAAAGCGGGGGTGAGTACTAAAACTTCCTATGTTTTTTCTAATGACTTACCTACTCATGCCACTAAGATAGAAAAGTTAGAAATAGTTATATAAAACAACTTCCAAAATAGTTTATAATAAAATATAAACAAGTTTCATATCAACAATTTGTTCAACAAAATATATTTTTCAACAAAAGAAACCAAGTATTGCTTCAAAAAAAAATTACAAGTTCCATTTGGAATAACCATTCCAATCCACATAATCACACCACCAACCATGAATTCTTTGTTATGATAGTTTCAGACTCATGATTGGTCTCTCTTCAATATACCATGTCCTTACAAGGTAATTATACCCCATGTTCCATTACACCTTTGGCATCGATAATAAGTTCATATTTCAACCAAATGTCATAAATTCAATATGAACACACACACACAAAGTATACTCAATAACCATTCTACTAAAACCATGGAAAAACCATTTAAATATCAAAACCATTTCAATAAAACATCCTTTTTATTAAAATCCATGTTTTCCATTAATCGAACCAAGATACCATTTTAAAATCTTTTATCAAAGCACTTTCCATCACAATTTACCATGATTCCAAAATTCCATAAAAAACCATAAATCATCACTAAAGAAAATTTATAAAATGATTTAAACCTTAACATTAAAATTAAAATAAAATAATTAAACCAATTTGAAACTAATCCAGTCATTTCTATCAAGAGGAGTTGATAGTAAAGCCACCTACATCAAGAGTATTGGTATAAACAATAAATTTCAAAAAAAAATACAAAACTGGGATGAATCTTCATGAGCCTGCCATAAATCTCATACCATATCATTAATAAGGATAAATATAAATATATTTTCCATCCAAAACCTTATATCTATACAAAGTGGGTTTGGATCTGAGAAAATGATTGATAGGGTGATTTATATCTAAGAAAAACATCAAGAAAACCTAAGAACAATCACTTGTCATGGGGAATCGCCTTCTAATAACTAAGGGAAGCCTTTAGATCCCATTTAAATCAATGGGAGTACCTTCCATGACTTATGAGAGAGAGAAATATTAGTTAGGGCCATTTTAGGTAAAAAACAGGGTTAAAACCTTAAGCTGAATGAGTCCCACTTTTTAAGGATCTTGTTACGGATTATGAAATTTTTGTGCTAACCATGCGTTAGGAACTACCTCAAGGATGGGCCTTGAATGGTCATCTCACATGGTCTTTAAAACAAGTACCAACCATGCCGAATCCATGGTCTCAAAATAACCAAATCCTTTTTTCAAAGCGTATGGTTTCTCCTTAGTCTTCCATACGGTTTGGAAAAACCATGCACATCCTGTGCACCATCCCTTTTGACTATGTTTCCCTATTCACAGTTTCCTAAGGTGTTTCATGGTTTTCTATAATCATTCAATAACCTTGAACCTATATAGAAGACCCAAAAACACTCCAAAAGTTATCCAAACTCTCCCAAACATCACCCATATACATTATATACTTAAAAAAAATAAGAAAAGGTCACTTACTTGAAACTAGGGGTTATAAATTCTCTCCACCATTGGATTTTCTATTCCAATAAATTAGAAAATAAATGGTTCCCTAAAAGAGTTTTTTCTATTTCTCCTTCATTTATTTCTCATGTCCCCAAGTCTCTTACTGAACTTGACAATGTTTCCAAATAACCCGCACTTGATCGGTGATTTTTTCCCACATGTATTTCTCTTTCATATCATCAATATTCATCAGTATATGTACCAATGAAGCATCAATCTCTATGTCAACATGATCACATCTGATCACATGGTCATGGGAAAGTTGGTACTTTTTAAACTGAGATATGTGAAGCACATTTTTTACCACACTGAACTGTGGTGGAAATTATAAATGATATTCCACCTCACCATCATGTTTCAGTATCTCAAAAGGGTCTATGATTAAGGATATAACTTTCCCTAATTATAAAAATGTTAATTTACAAGACTTGGAGAGGTCCTCAAGAACACATTATCCCTAACTATGAATGACAACAGTCATTGATGATGATCTGCATATAATTTCTGAAGACTTTGGGCTGTCTCCATTCTCTTCCTGATCAAATGAATCTTCTCCATTGTTTCATGGACAAGGCTCAGCCCCACCAAATAATTTTCATCTATTTCCACCCAAAAAAGTGTAGAACAAAAAGGAAACTAATAAAATGCTTCAAAAGGATTCATATGTATCAAGGCTTAATAGATAATGTTATATGAGAACTTCACTAATGGTGATAGCTCTTCCATGAGCCAACAAAATCTATTATACATCCACGAAACATATATTATAACGTTTGTATCATCCTTTTAGATTGGTTGTTCATATAAGGATTATATTCCATACTCATAGTCAGAAGAGTTCCACGATATTTCTGTAAGGATATCCAAAAATGAGATGTAAACCTTGGATCTTTGTCTGATATAATTGAAACTAGAATGCCATGTCTCTTTACCACTTCTCATATATAAATTTTCCATAGAACCTATATTGTTTTAATTTCATAAATATGGATAAAATGAGATAACTTGGTGAGCCAATCCCCAATCACCCATATAGAATAGTTTTTCTGAACAATTTTGGGGATACCTGTTCAAAAACACATAGTTACCTACTCCCATTTCCAAAGATTGATAGGTAAAGACGACATAATAGATTTCAGTCGTTGATGTTCTACCTTAAATTACTAAAAAGTTTATCATATTAAAATAAACTAATCCACTTTCCTTTTCATACATATTCACCAAAACTGTGATTTCAACTCTTTATACATCTTCTATATTCTAGGATGAACAGCCCATATTGAATGGTGGTAAGAAAGAGGATGTTTTTACTAACAATCCATAGGTATAACCATCTGATTATTGAACCACAACATGGAACTCCCATCTACTCTACATCTCTAAATGGTCTCCCCACCATTATTTTTTGACCTCAAGGTCCCACATTCTGCATCTGATGTATACGAATCTTTAACCATCTTCAATAAATTGGGAATAAGTGAAACTGGAAATAAAACTACTAAATCACCTTGGTATTCACATTCCACAAGCATTTCAATAAGTATTGGCATCAGCTGCCACTCATCTGAAGCTTCTTTTTCCAACCGAGCATACCACTTTCTTTGTAATGCATCAGCCACCAAATTTCCTTTTACCGATGTATATATCAAGTTAAATTCAATCATTTGTAGATATTCCATCCATATTATTTCCCTCATACTCAAATATCTTTGTAAGAAAATATGTTTTATGATTTTATGATATGTGAACATAGTGAATTTTTCACCAAAGAGATAATGGCACCAAGTCTTCAAGGCATGGACACCTAAATCTAACTCCAAGTCATGAGTTGGGTAGTTTTTCTCATGTTCCCTTAACTTCCTTGATCTATAAGCAACAATGTGGTACCATTTAATGATAACACACCCCAACCCATATCCTGAAGCATCACAATACATGACGTACCCTTTCCCAGATTCCTAAAAAAGAAATATTGGTGATAATGTAAGGTGAAGTTTCAACTTTTGAAAATATTTCTGGAATTCATCAATCCATAGGAATAGAACATTATTCTTTTTAAACACTGTTATAGGTGAGGACAGTCATGAAAAATCATGAATGAAGGATCGTTAATAACCAGTTAGACCAATAAAACTTCGTATCTAAAATACATTATTTAATAGTTGCTAATAGATTACAACTTCTATCTTCTCTGGATCCACTAAAACACATCTTTACAATATTACATGGCCCAGAAAACATACCTCTTATATTCAAAAATCAAACCTTGATAATTTTGAGTAAAAAATATGGTCTCTTGAGATTCCAAACATTGTTTCCAATAGTTTATCATGCTCCACCCTTGTCCTTGAATAAACCAATATGTAGTCCATAAACCCCACAACAAAAGAATTCAAATCTTGTGGAAATATCTTATTCATCGATTCCATAAATAGTAATAGTGAATTCATAAGATCAAAAGGTATTACCATATACTCATAATTTCTATATCTTCTTATGAAATTTGTCTCTAGAATATCCTTCTTCTAAACTCATAATAGGTGATATCTTGATCACAAGTCAATCTTATAGAACCACTTAGCTCCCATCAATTGATCAAATAGATCATCAATTCATAGAAGTGGATGCTTATTCCTTATTTTAACATGGTTAAAATTATTATAATCCACACACATCCTTAGAGTTTCATATTATTTCTTGATGAATAAGACTGGTGTTGTCCATGGAGATGTACATAGTTGAATGAACCCTTTTCTTTATATCTCTTCCAAATTTACACTCAACTCCCTTTATTCAATTAGTTCAATACAATAAGATAGAAGTAAGATAGGATTGATCCATGGGAGGAGGTCAATCATAAACTCCATTTCCCTTACTGGTGGTAACTCAGAGAAATTTATGGGATACACATCTGAAAATTGATCAACCACTACTAGGAAATTGATATACTTGATCTCTTATGTCAATTAAAAACTCAAAACCTCTGATTTTTAATAGATCGTTCCCACTTCTGGATTCAACAAGATCATTTTAATTTCCTTTATACTCCATTATCCTTTAAAGAGATTATCGACGCCATCCCCAGTTGTGAATCTAACTATTCTTCTATAACATTCGTTGTGATCCTAGAATGTTGTCAACCAATCCATACTCAGGATTATATCATATACATTAATCTATAGCACAAAGAAATTCCATTTTAGCTTAGTTCCATCAATATTTATATAACATGATCAACATATAAAGGCTTGACATTCTCTTTCCGCAAGAGGATTTTGAATTGTTTTTCACAGTGGGAATTATCTCAAGTTTTAAACATAGAAAATTAGTATCATGAGAATAAATAAAGAAATGTGATGCACCATTGTCAAATAGAAATTTAATAATGGTAGAATTAAAAATAATTTCACCTCTCACCATAAATAGTTCATCCTGGTCATCAAGAATCACCTGTTCAGCTCCATATAATTTCTTTTTCACTACACATTGTTCTTTGTTTCCTTATTGATATTTCCCTATTTGAGGAGTCATGGTATTCCTAGAATCATTATGGATAGCTCTGTTCTACTACTGAGACTAATTCTGATGTCCTCACGAGGTTGAAGAATATGGTGCATGCAATACCTGAGAAGTGTCTCAACCACCTGACCTCAGATCACTTTAATAATAGCATTGAAGATGCCCCATCTTATTGAAATTATGGTATGATCTTAGTGGCGGTGTCCACACTCACTTCATGTGGTTCAAGGAACCACATTAGAATCATCCATGTTTTATTGTGGGTCTCATTTGAATATTCATTTATCCCATCATTTTATTTTGATTCACGCTCCCACTTAGGAAGTAGGTTTCCATCTTCTTCTTGTTCCCAGAATTAGAGTTCCCACTGGTTCTTATGTGTATCAACTTACTTCCTCCTCTCATAGTTCTAAATATGTCAATTTCTACCACCATCTCTCTATTGACGATCTTTGTATAGTTTGTAATATAGATAAAGATAATATTAGAATAAATCTTTTACCTTAGCCCCAATTTAAGGATGTGTTCCTTCAAGGATTCCCTAGCTATAAAATCATCTGCAAAGAGAAATAAATTCATGAATATAGCTGCATACTCAATGGTAGAGATATATTTTTACTTCAGGAGGAATAAGTTTTTCATTCTATGAATCTTGAACAATTGAGGATAGAATTGTTTATTGAATAATTCTTCAAAATCCTTTCAACTAAGTCATTGATATACTTTAGAATATAGTACTAGGTCCAACCACTAGCATGTAAGATCCTCTAGCATATATGTCTCCATCTTGAATTTCAGATCTTCTAGTGTACCGATGAAATCATATATATGATTCATCTAATTAAACTACACCTCTACATTTTTTGGTTCAGAATCACCATGGATCAGGGTGGATTCCTCTTATGGAACTAGATAGAATGATCCAATTTCCTTATCTCATCCCTCTAGTTCCTTGTGTCCATATCTTTGATATTCTTGGAGGATACTCTAAACCAGCTATTGGTTCACTTATGGCTCATGTGAAACCACATTCTTCGTAGCTTCTTCTGGTTGGACTCTACAACACCTACCATTTTCCATTTTCTAAACAAAAAAAAATCGATAAGTATCACTATTTAAAAACTGAAGGCTTAACATTTCAAATTCAGTCACACCATTCTATGAAAAAAATATTTCCAAATGAAACTTTTACCACATTCAATAAATTTGGAAAATTTTAAACTTTCTGTTGAGAATCCAACACTTTTGAAAATACCACAACCATGATTTTTTTTCAAAATGTTTCATTTGAAAACACTTTAGAAATCTTCAAAAATAAACACTTTTTTACAAAATCTTTAATCATTACTCAAATGATGTATGCAATTCTAGTGAGAAGTCATTCCTCTAATGCATGTTGTTCTTGTCTCATGGGCTAAACTCGTGACAATTAGATTCCAAATCATATAGGTGTCTCCAAAACACTTTGGTTCCCAACTCCATGGTTACTTTATGTTTAGTACAATGCGGTTAGCTACATATTTTTATTCTCTATATTTCAATTCTTGATAATCCTACTCCATTCTATGATCCCAACTCAAGGAACAAACAAGAACGAATTCAACTCCAAGACCAAAAACTAAAACCAAGACAAATACCACTTGTTACAGAATGATACATGGAACAACCAAGCTGATGCCACTTATAATAACCTTGTGCTTATCATTTTCTTATGATAGTTTGATGACATTACTTGGCCTTAAGAAAAATCCCTAAGGCACTAAAGGCTGGAAATAAATTCCAAAGGTATTCAATATACATGGGAGGATGATTTTACCTTTGAAAATAAAACAACCAACGAAAAAAACATAACAAAATAAAACACTACATGATGCATGATAAAATGAAATAAAACTCAAAAAATAATTTATATCAAGCCATCCAAAGTGTACAACCATATAGGACAAACTAACATCAAATTAAATAGTAGAATAAAAAATATAAAAACTCATAGACAACCACAAGACTCCAAGGCTCTATTAGATCAACACTCCAATTACACCAAACAACCCAAGTAACATGAAGTAGTGCTAAATATGTGTGATACATTACCATTTCCCATGTCCTGATAGAAGGAATATTCAAAACCACAAAAGTGACAAAGGAATGGGTGATTACTAAAACCCTGTAGGTTTTCCCCAATGACTTCCATACTCAGGCCACTATGATAGAAAATTTAGCAACATTTATATAGAAAACGTTATATAAAACAACATTCAAAACTATTTATTACTAAATATAAACAAGTTCAATATTAACCAATTTTCCAACAAAATCCATTTTTCAACGAAAGCATCAAAACAATTCTTTAAAACCATTTCACAAGTTTCATTTGGCATTACTTTTCTATTCCACATAATTACACCACCAACCATGCATGGTTCTTTATGACAGTTCCGTAATCATGAGGGGTCTCTCTTCGATCTACCAGTTCGTCACAAGTTAACTATATCCCATGTTTTATTACACCTTTGGCACCGAGAAAAGGGTCATATTTCAACCAATCCTCATAATCGAAATATGAACACATGGACCAAGTATTCCAAAAGAATTCCAATAAAACCATGAAAAAAATATTTAAATACCAAAACCATTCCAATAAAACAAAACTTTTATTAAAACCCCTTTTTCCATTAATCAAACCAATCTATCATTTTAAAATCATTTATCAAAGCAATTTCCATCACAATTTACCATGGTTCCACAATTCCACCCAAAACCATAAATCTTAAATAAAGAGGATTTGTAACAAGATTTTTACAAAAATTTTAGAGTAAAAATAAATCAATTAAACCAATTTTAAACTAATCTAATCAGATCTAGAAAAATGTGTCAAGAGTGAGTCCGCCAACCTCAAGAGTTTTGGTGAAAATGATAAATAGAATGAAAAAAGTCACAAAATCGGGTTGAATATCCATGAACCCACCTTAGATATCCTCCATTATCATTAGAGAAGACAAATATAAACATATTTTTCATAATAAACCTTATATATACCCACAGTGGGCATAGATCTAAGAAAACCAAATAGACGGTGAAGTATATCAAAGAAAAACATCAAGAACGACCAAGAATGATCACTTACCATGAAGAATCAGCTTTTAATTAACAAGGGAAGCCTTTGTATCACCTCTATATCTATTATAGAATGTTTCTTGACCTTTTAGAGAGAAAAATCCAAATTTAGGGACATTTGGGCTGAAAATGAGGTTTTAAAACCTAAATCTGACTTAGATCCACTTTTTAAGGATCATGTTTTTAACCATGCATTGTTTAGTTGCACGGTTTAAGAAAACCATGCACTAACTATGAATTAGCCACTACCTCAATGATATGACTCGCATGGTATCCAAGTCATGCACAAACTATTCCAAAGCCACTAACTCAAAATGACCAAATCCATTTTCAAAGAGCACAGGTTTTCCTTAGGCTTCCGCAATGTTTGGAAAAACCTTCCACAGCTTGTGTACCTTCCCTTTAATCCATGTTTCAATGTGCACAGTTTCTTGTAAGTGTTTCATGGTTTTTTCAAACCATGAACCTATATAAAATCCCCAAAAACACTGAAAAAGTTCTCCAAACTCTCCCAAACATCACCCATATAAATTATATACTTAAAAGGAAAAAATAAATGGTTACTTGAAACTAGGGGTGGAACAATAAACTTGTGCAACAAGTATGTCCTTATTTATAACTAAATGTCCTGACTCATTTACCTTGTTTCTAAACACCCATTTAGTTCTAATAGTGGTGTCCTTAGGTGTATCTATAAGTTCCAACACTTTTTTCTTTCGAACTGATTTGATTCTTCTTTCCTTCCCATCACCCTAAATTTATCATTAATGATTCATTGATGTTTTTATGTTCAAGATGAGAAAAGAAATATTTATATTAATCTTTATTTGTTAGATAATCTCTAGTTTTAGTACCTATATCTAGATCACCTAGAACACCATCTAAGGGGATATACCTAAGTGTAATAACAGTTCTAGAGAAATATTGGTTGGTTACTTATTATTCTATAGGTTCGGGTTTGGGACATTCTAGAAATAACTCATAACTGAACTATTTTTCTTACTATTTGATAGCAGATTCTAAATGATTATAATTTAGATTTAGTGAAGAAAAATTGTCCTCAAGATTTTCTAGAGATTTCTCAGGTTCTATTGTATATATTTCATCAAATTTTACATTGATATGTTCTTCCATAGTTTTGGTTCTCTTATTAAAAATTCTACAGTCTTTTCTAGCGATTGAATAACCAAGGAAGATTCCTTCATCGCTTTTAGAGGACAAGTTTTCCAAATTTTCCTTAGTGTTAAGAATAAAGATTTTTCAAAAAAAAAATCTAAAGTAATTAACCTTGGTTTTTCTATTATTCCATTGTTCATAAGGGGTATTCTTAAGGATAGTTCTGATTAAGACTCTATTTATGATGTAGTAGGCTTTATTAATAGCATATGCCCAAAAAAATATGTAGGTTATAGTCATTCAACATAGTTCAGGATATTTGTTATAAAGTACTATTTATTCTTCCTATAACTCCATTCTTATGAGGGGTCCTAGGTGTATAGAAGTTATGAGTGTATCCATTATGTGAGAAAAAATATTGAAAATATTTATTTTCAAACTCATAGTGGTGTTCCCTTCTTATGTTCTTATTTCAAAGTCCACTAATATTTTCTACAAACATACCATACTTGGTAAGGTAAGAGAATGCTTCACTTCTGTGAGCTAGAAATAATACCCTAGTATACCTAGAGGAATCATCTACATAAACAAAAACATAGTGCTATATACAGTGTTTAAATAAATCCATTTAAACCAACTCAAGAGGTTGAGAATTTGATACTTATTTCTTTTACTTAAAAAAGAATTTGTGTTGTTTCCCTTTTTTCAAGGGGTTACTAACTTTATCAGTTGGGAACTCAAGCTTAGGTAGATCCCTAAACAAACCTTTACTAATAATCTTTTTAAGTGATTAAATGTTTGATTGTCCTATTCTCTTATGCCAAAGACAAGATTATTTTTGAAAGTTACTTAATTATGAAACATTTTGAGAAACTAAAAAGTAAAAATAAACATAATGAACATTATATTTTCTTAAAGTAGTAAAAAATAAATAATTTTTAGAGTAAAAAAATTGAAAGAAACATTCTCAAATTTAACATAAAACCCATCATCACATAACTAAGAAATACTAAGTAGGATATATTTTTTACCATCAATAAATAGAACTTTATACATCAAAACTGAATTTGTGTTAACAATTTGGCCAAGGTCAATGATTTTCCATTTTTCATTATATAAAAAGGTGACATAACCACCATAAAACATAATAAGGCTCTTAAATAATGAATAATATCTTACCATATGTATTGAAAAACCAGTGTCTAAGTACTATATACTTCTACAAGAGGTCTTCAAATAGTTTTCCAACAAAAAAAATTATGCAATAAATGACTTTGGTACCTAGATCTATTTGGGTCCAAAGATGTTGGTAAAAAAATATTTGGAAACCCACGTTTTATTAATGGGTTTACTATTTATATACTGAAGGATTTATAAGATAAAAGCATTATTAGGTCCTTTATAAAAATAATTGGAAGAAAAAAAAAATTTTGGACTCAGGAACAAAAGTTTTTTTCATTGCTCTCCTTTTTCTAGGTTGATATCCTATTCCAGTAAGATATTTTGAGTTACATATTTGTCTAAAATTTGAGTATTATTTTCTATACCATTAGAAAAATATCTACGTCTTTATTTAACTGATAATTTTAAAGTCTGAATTTAGTGTTATCTTTGAAAAGTTGAACATTTTTCTCATATTCAACAAACAGTTTAGATTTCATATTTGTAGATAAAGCATGTTGTCTTTTTAAGACATTGTATTTATCGTTATACTCATTAAAGTGACTTCTATAATTTTACAATATTCAAAAATTTCATCATGAGACTTGTCATAATCATTATTTTCATTCTCATAAATACAAAAAATATGATCATTATTTTCAGGTGAGGTAGTAAAGACAGTTTGCAAAATTGGCACGGCAAGTAAGATAGAAATATTTTTTTTGAAACACATATCCGCTCAATCTAACTTTTCTTTAAGTGATGAATCTAAATCACTGGAGCTGTCCTCATATGAACTCCATCTTAATTTCATATCCCTTTTTTATCTCATGTGTTTATCCTTATATTTATTCTTGTATCTGATATTTGGATAGTCTTCTTTTAGATGTCCTTTCCTTTTACATTCATAGTAGACAACCTCATTTTCATCTTTCTCCCAGTCTTTCTTACAAGTTCCTTTTGAGTTATATTTTTCTTTATAGTTTGGTTTTATAAAATAATATTCTTATTTAACTTCTTAAACCTTATAGCTAGATTATTCATCTCCTCATCACTATCTATTAGATATTCACTATCACTTGAGCTAGAAACTTGAACTTTTCCCTTTTCCTTTTTTTCCTTCTATTTAGATGCAATAGTCTTGAATGAGATTGATCTTCTTTTAGGCTCTTCATCTTCCTCATGTTTTACCATTAACTCTTATTCATACACCACAATCTTACCAATCATATCATTGACTATAAACTTGTTAATATCACAAGACTCTCTGATGTAGATAGATGTGCCTCTCCATCTTTTAGGTAGGCATCTTAATAGTTTCATTATATGATCCTTAGTAGAAATAGGATTTCTAAACAAGATCATTGTATTTACAATTTCATTGAACCTGATGTCATATCAGAAATAGGTTCATCGTGCTTCATTTTAAATTTATAATATTTAATATTAGAAGTGTTAAGGTTTATCTCCTTAACATTATCATGTCTCTCATGGGAAACAGAAAAAGTATTGCAAATTTCATAAGAAGTTTTACATGAAGAAATTATATTGAATTCAACATATCACAGTGCTTAGTAAAGGGTATTCATTTATTTATGATTATTATTGTAAGATAGATTTTTACAATCAGCCTAGTATTTCCTAGCAATAATAGTTATAACATAATCATCTTAAACTGAAAACTAAATATCAAAACCCCTGATTTTTATATGTATTATAATATTAATGTTACATTGAGAATAATTATTTACATTAAAGAAAAGTAGTTTGTTTATATAAAAACCTTCTTTTATAGAATCCATTTAATGAACTAAATTTATACTAACATAAATTTAAGATCATAAAACCTTAACTAAAATCATAGTTAAATGTATTTTAAAAACTTTAACACTAAATAAAGAAAACCTTTGGTACCAAATGTTGTTCGGAGTGAGTATCTAAATAGGGGTGAAATGAGTATGCAATAAAAATTTATGTTAAAAGGGATTAATTTGAAATCCTAAAATGTATTAAAAATGGCCTAGTTAATCAATATAACATATCATTATAATTTCTAATCATTCGTATGGTTTATTAAAGACTGATTAGTTATTGGGTAAGTAATTTAAAATATTACTTAGTTACTTTAAATCAATTTACTTAATTAAAATATTATAAAAACACTAATAAAGAATAACTATCTAAAGTCTTAGTTTTTTATTGGTTAAAATAGTTTCAGTTGTAAAATTATAAATAAAGTAAACAAAAATACACAGTAAAAATTTGAAATAAGAGGTGTAGTCTCAAGCTTGTACATAGTCCTCTTCACTTTTTCATCAACCACAACCAAGAATATTATATAAAATAAAAAATTTGACCCTCAAGTTGGATTGGGTTTTTAAATATTTTAGAATCTATCTAGGTCACACACGAACTCTTCCACTATTATTTATGGGTGTATAAACAAAAAGGTCACAGAGGGACCTCTTCCACTTCTATCTATGAAAGTACAGGTGAATGAAAAGTTAAGATAATATATCAAGTATCTTCTAGTTTATCAAAGGATATAGTGTGTTTTATAAAATAGAGTATGCACACAAACATCTCAATATGTTAGAATAAATGAATAGAACATATCAATATAAAAGTGTAGGGGTAGAAATGATTGGTATATTGTAGTGTATATAATGACACTTGATTTTATTAACAGAAAATCTAAATTTGGGTTCTCTTGAATTCATCAGAAGAAAATATTACTTCAGTATCTTGTTTTTAAGGCTCATTTTATTATTAAAGCATTGCAAAGACCTCTTTTAAAATGGCAGAGGGAAACCTATTACATAGCCCGAAGGCCCAGGTGGATTGTAGCCCATTACATAGCCCGTAGGCCCAAATTTTTGACCCAATAGCCATTCTGTGAATAATAACCCACCTGCTATAGTACCCGCATAGTACCACCACTGCTACAGTGCCTTTCCACCACTACAGTACCCACCAATCTACAGTGTCGCCACCGCTACAGTACCCGCTGATCTACAGTTTCTTAGCTGCTATAGTACCGCTACGGTACTACTATAGTACCTGCGCCCAATAGGTTTTGAACCCCCATTTTTCATGTAGGATTACAGGGTGCTACCACCAAGCCAAACCCCAACAACAGTTTCAGTCTCTGGTTCTTGACTATAGGAAGCAGCAAATGTGTATGAGCTTTAGCTTCCTCGGTCAAGTGATTACAAGATGTAATAGTTTAGATCTTTATCTCTATGTGTGTGTTCTGTAAGTGTTATCTCTCATATTTTTATCTTTATACTTCTCATGAGAATTCCACTACAACCAACAAGGGAGTCTTATTCCTTTCCTAACACCAGCAGTAGTATGAAGAATATCCACATGAATCCATATATTCTATTTCCTCAAACAGTATGTCATCCATCCTCTTAAATGAATTCTATTGATCATTTAATATAAAATCATTAAAATAAAAACTAGCATAATTTTCAATAATATAGATTTTATAAAATATTTAAAAGGAATATTTTATGTTTATAGAGAGTGGTTTTGAGTCCTCAAATGGTAACTCAATTCAAGTTGTGTCTTGGCTTCTGGAAACATCTCGACTTAGTGGTGTCTTACTCTTAAAATGGGTCAGTCTATAAATGTCTCACACTTTTCAAAATTTATGTTTAGGAGTCATGAAATCAAAATGATGGGACATCCTGGTGATGTATCAAACATATCTATGTTTCCATTATGATGGTGAATCATAGGCAACAGTGACTCATATGCGACAGTGTCTTGTACTTAGTCAAAATTTTGTCTTGGTGGTGACTTGAGTTGGTAGTGAGTCTTTGTCTAATAGTAAGTTTTCTTGATGGTTTCTCTTCCTTATAAATGACTAGAGGTGACTCATACATAGTCAATTTCATCACCTATCTCATATTATGGAATACTTAAAGGAAACATGAAATTTCTTAATATCATTAGAATTACGATTTTGTGATCATTAAAACAAGGAGGTAAACACATATCAATCCATCTAGTTTAAACAAACCATGAAATAATCTCACTTCTACAATTCTATCCTTGTTCTATATCTTCGTTTACACCAAAAATTCCAACACTAGGTTCATAATAAGATATCCAAATGAGGTTCTTATAATCAAATATAATTATATTCACTATGATCATTCATTTTATTTCATCTTTTTCCAACATAAATAATGTATTAAAACTTAAAATATAATTAAAAAAGTATCTCATTTATAATTATATTTCATTATGTTAGTATAGTAACATATATCCATCTAAAATTCCATCAAATAGAAAAAATAAACTATCAATCATATGTACGGATGACTTCTGCCTCACAGAATGATGTAGTTTTTTCATAAAAACCTTTAAATTATGGATATAATGTTGTATTTAACATATTTATATGATATCTAAGATATTAATATACTTATTTAATTATTATATGAAATCATCCTTCTGATAATTCATTCTGTGTGGGATATGATAATGTCGCTCAAGTGTCTGGCCGACTACTGCCTCGCGAAGTGATGTTATTCATTTTCTATTATATTTTACATGGAAAGTAGTAATAAAAATTTTAAGTAATATATATTATATATATTTTAAAATAATTTTTCTATAATGATAATATATTCTTTACCTTTCATTTATTTCATACTTTGGAAAAATAGAAATAGTGTCCATTCATGTATACTACATATCATCTCCATGAACTGTGTATTTCATTTTCTACATATAAATTGTACGGATTACACTAAATTAATATAAAATTAATATATATAATATTTATATCATGATTAATATTTTATATATTATGTAACCATAATCAATTTAATAGGAATAAAAATAAAAAATCAAAACATACATAAAAAAGAAAATCATTTATTGCCTGAAACATGACTTTAACATAGAATTGTTAATAAATTGGTACTAAAAGTCCATCAGTATAGAGACCAAAGACTTTTTTATAGAACATTACATGATTTTAATCATAATTATACATCATATTACAAGACAAGGATCGTTAAGTTTAGTGTCTTGGAAGACTAGGTACATAAAACATAAAACATGGGTCTACAAAAACACTTCTTTATTTAATATCCATAAAAGATCCTAACATCCTTTGAACCCTTATATCTGCATAGGTTACCCTGGGGAACACATGAAAAAATGGATGAGCAAACAATCCAAGTAAGGGAATGAACATAAGGATACATCTTAAGCACATGAGTTAGAAGGCATGACATAATGATATCCAAAGCATGGAATATATAAAATCGTATCATATAAGAATGGAATCCTATAAACATAGAATCATATAAATGTGGAAGAATCATAAAACCTGTCTTTACTATAGGTCAAGGATAATATCTAATCATTTTCCCATTTTAGTATGGTTCATGGCTAACCTTCAATCTCATTTCCCATTTTAATACGGTTCAAGACTAACCGTCAATCCCGTTTCACATCACATCTCATGAGACTTAACTTTACCAAATTCATTAGAGCACTATCTGGGCACACACATCTCAACATTTTCATGAATATTATTTCCACATAAACAGTCATACATAATCAACAATATACAAACATAAGGGTACCCAAGGAAAGAATTGGGTACCACAATCATGACATAAAGCATAACCAATGAGCGTATAATGAAATTTTCCATGAAAGAAAGGGATTAGAACATAAATGGGCGTTCATAAGGTAAAATATTCATATAACATGGTAATTGGTGTCAAAAATAAGTGACAACATATAAATATTTTTTTTTTGAGAAACATCATCATTAAAACAGTTTTGTGCGGTTTTAAAAAAAATACTATAGAAATTTTAAAATAGGAAAGAGGAGAATATTTTATATAAAATATGAATTTAACCAAAAAAAATTCATAATATAAATAACTATTTTATAAAAACTATGGTGGCTTAAAAAATATAATTTATTTCATTTGAAATTGGGTAAAAATTCATGAAGTTCCCTTAAAACCGGTTTGCTTATCGAAAAGTTCAAAGGATGGAATCTTTTAAAAACATGTATATCTCAAAAATAGAGTGGTGAAATGTTCTTCATAAATTAATTTTTTAAAACTAAAAAGAATTTATAATATGTACATAAATAGATAATATAACACTATTTTGATATAAATAAATATAAGGAAACAAGAAAGAACAAAGAAGGTTCTAGTAGAATTCGTTACAGTTTATTGGCATGGTGTCGGGTGTACCTAAGAGGGATTTATGAGAGAGAAAAGGGTTTTATAATAACCTATAAATCATTATGGAAGTATTTTGGAGGATAAAAAACATTCCCCATCATTTTTTATTACCCAAAATAGGCATAGAATAAAGAACAATCTTGATTAAGAGTGAAATGGAGAGGATCCCTTTCCTTAATTATGTTGGTGTTCTCCACTTATTATTAAAGACCTGAATAAACAAATTAGGTTTATTAATTAATAATTGAAAAACATTTTATATATTTAATTGGTTTATTATAATCATTTTATGTTTATTTATAACCATTTTGATTGGTTATGAGGTTCAATTTCATTGTTCGGTCTCGTTTGTTTAATTGGTTTTAATGATCGGTTCGCTTATATTCATGTTTGGATAAACATGTAAGATGAAACTGGTTGTCTATAATTGAATTAATATGTTATTATTGAACATCCATGTGATTATATGGTTTTAAATTCAATTTGGATACTTAGAGTGAAGTCAAATTATTATATAAAACCATAGTGACAACCATTTTTGTTAAACGGTGGGTTTGATTACAAAGAAAATGTTTTGCTTTATAAGTTAATACCATTTTTACAAAAGGATTATAGAACA
This sequence comes from Viscum album, assembly GCA_963277665.1. Lineage (NCBI taxonomy): Eukaryota > Viridiplantae > Streptophyta > Magnoliopsida > Santalales > Viscaceae > Viscum > Viscum album. Next base: position 1,437,362,828 of record OY728133.1, on the reverse strand, counting down.
AAAATTAGATATATTACATATATAATAATCTGTATCAACTATAACAAAAAAAAATTCATGACCATAATTAAATATGATAAAATAAATTGATAAATTTTTTTACTTCAATGTGCTAAATTAGCACATCTCAAATGGTGCTTTCGTTTCTTTAAAATAAAAGGTGGGGAAAATAGAGAAGATAATGAAATATCCCATTAGAATAAAAACATTCTATTACATGTATTTTATTGTAGTTATCATACTATTTGGGTGAATGGAGGTGAGGAAAGAAATAAAAATATAAGAACTTAAAAGAAATGAAGGAATTGGAAAGAGGGACTTACCTCTTGAGACTTCTACCTATGAGAACCTCTTAAGGGGAGACGTTTTGGTATTTTGAAGAGGCTAGGGGATTTTGGATTTAGGGGAGGATCTTTGGAAGATATTTGGGTAGAATATTCTCAAGGCATGAGACTTGAGAGTAGTGAAGGGAATAGGGAGTGAGGGGGTTTTTATAGTGGAGGAGAGGAAGGTTTTCATAATATAATAATCATTAGTTTATTATTTTCCCTCAAGACCAGAAATAGTGATTATTACATGACTAAGAATAGTAATAAATTCATGTTAATTTGAACCAATTGGGCTTAAATCAGCATATCATCATCAATGACTCGATAAATCCATCATTTCACATTTATCATAATTTATCGTATTTTACTATTCATCAAAAATTCAAGTATTTCAGAAAAATCTAAAAAAATCACCCTAAACATTTTTTGACGTGTAGAATCCAAAAATTAAATCCATTTTTCAAAAATATAATTTTTAAAAATGATTATTTTAATGTTTAATTAAAATCATTATTTATTACAAAAAACAATTTTTAAAACATTCATTTTCTTATTTTAAAATATAGGTATATCCTACTTTCATCATAAATATTATTTATATATTATCAAAGGTAAGGTTACTAATCATTAGGGTATATCACTATTCATAAGGGTATGTTTCTATTCATAAGGGTAGGTTACTATTCACAAAAAATTAAGTTTTTCTTATCAGACTCCAAATAACTTACTAATTTCAATCGTGTACGTTAGATTTTCAAAATTCCAAACAGAGAAGTGAAAAACATATGTTTAATTGTCACTTAGTACTTTTTAGTTTATTTTGTTGTGTTTTCAAGTGATTTTATGACATATTTATAAGAAGGAAAATTCCATTGAAAAATATTGGTTGTTACACTCTTCCCCCATTAATAAATTTCTCCCTCGAAATTTCATTTTACAATCTAGGCCAAAAATAGGTGGGGGTACTTTTCCTTCATTACATCCTTTAGTTCCCTGGTTTACTCTTAGTACTTATAGTTTCTCCATAGAACATTGACCAGATGAGTAGTCTTGTTGCATAGAACATTGTCTCTATGATCCAATATCATCACTGGCTGCTCCTCATAGGAAAGATCATGCTCCAACTGTACCACCTCTGAAGAGAGTACATGTGAAGGGTCTGGTATGTACTTAAGAGGTATACATGAAAGACATCATGTACTTTTGGAATGGTAGGTGGCTGTGCAAATCTATAGGCTACAGCTCCGACTCGATCAGGGATCTCGAAGGGGTAGATGTACCTAAAACATAACTTCCCTTTATATCCAAACCTCATGACCTTCTTCCAAAGAGATACGTATAGAAATACCATGTCTTTAAAATTAAATTCCTGGTCTCATCGATGATTGTATTCATAACGTTTCTGTTGGCTTTGGCCTTCTTTGATATAATGTTGAATGTTTTTCATCTTCTCTACCATTTATTAGACCATTTTAGGTCTTAGTAGCTTACGCTCAGCAAAGAAATCCCAAAACATCAGTGTTCTTCACCTTTTCCCATAAAGGGATTCATATGGTGCCATTCAGATGCTCGAGTGAAAACTGTTATTATAGGAGAATTCAACCAGTGGAAGATGTTAGTCCTATCCTCCTTTGAATTCTATAGAATATTCTCTCAACATGTCTTCCATTGTCTTAATAGTTTTCTCAGATTGGCCATCATTTTGAGGATGATAGGCCATACTGATGTCTAGTTCAGTGCTTAGAGCATGTTGGAGACATTTCTAGAACTTCAAGGTGAATCTTGAATCAATATCGGATACAATAGATAGTGGCAATCCATGCAACCTTACTACTTATTTGATGTAAATCCATGCAAGTTTATTCAATGAGAATTCCTATCAAATCGCGATAAAGTGAGTTGTATTTGTCAGATGATCCATAATGAAACATATAGTATTGTTTCCTATGGATTTCCTTGTAATTCTAGTGACAAAGTCCATGGTAATGTTATCCCACTTCCATGATGTTATGGGTAGTGGTTGCATTATCCCCTTAGACTTTTTCCTCTCATCCCTCACTTGCTTATATACTAAGAACTTTTATTTATATTCAGCAGTCTCCCTTTTCATATTGTCCCACCAAAATTTTATATCTCGATACATCTGCGTGCTCCCTTGGTACATAGAGAACGTTGAGCTATGTTCATCATTCAATATCTCCTTTTTTATCTCTAGATTGGATGGTACACATAATCGTGTCCCAAATCTTACAACTCTTTCTTTATCAATTTTGAAATTGGAGGATTACTCATTTTTAATAGCTCCCACCCTTTTCTGAATTTCCAAATCATTTCTTTGAGCATCCTTTAGTTCCTCTAAGAGGGATGGTGGAGTAATCATTTGAGAAAGGATTGATGATGTTTTTACCTTAATTATTCCCCTGTTCATACTTTTAAAATCTAAGAAGATCATATCCTTTGCAATTCTCATCATTGATAATGATGTAGGATCCTTTCAACTTAGAGAATCCACCACCCTACTGGCCTTACCAATAGGGTAGTGGATTGAGTAGTCATAATACTTGATGAGATATATCCATATAAATTGGAACATATTAATCTCTGTTTGTGTGAATATATATTTGAGACTCTTATGGTCAGTATATATCTCACACTTCTCCCCATAGAGATATTGCTGTCAGATTTTCAATGCAAAAATCACCACTTCCAACTCTAGATCATGCATAGAAAATTTTTGCTCATAGGTTTCTATCTACCTTGAGTCACAGGCTATCAATTTATCATTTTTCATTAGAACACAGCCTAATCCCTTCTTAGAAGCATCACTATACTCCACAAAGAGTTCTTCACTTATAGGGAGTGTGAGTACTAGCATAGTGATAAGTCTCTTTTTCAACTCCTTGAAATAGTCTTCATATTCCTGTGTCTGGACAAACTTTACTCTCTTCTATGTTATCTTGGTCATTAGGTTTGAAAATCGTGAAAATTTCTTCAAAAATCATCGATAATACCTGGATAGACCCAAAAATTTGCAGATATCCTTTATAGAAGTTGGTATGGGTTACTCTTCAATTTCCTTCATCTTAGAAGGGTCCACAGATATCCCTTTGCTGGTGATCACATTCCCCAAGAATGATACTTCTTCCATCTAGAACTCACATTTACTATACATGGCATACAACCTCTCCCTTCGCAAAGTCTTTAACAAAGTATTCAAATACTCCTCATCTTCCTCTTTTCTCTTGGAGTATATCAGAATATCATCAATAAAGTCTACCACAAATTTGTTGAGGTAATCTCAAAATAATTTATTCATTAAATTCATGAAAATTTCTATAGCATTAGTGAGCCTGAAGGGAATCACTGTGAACTCATAGTGTCCATTCCTTATTCAAAAGGATGTCTTGGTAATATCTTCTATCCCCACCATTAATTGGTGATATCCTGACCGAAGGTCCAATTTAGATAAATAACTGGCCCCATGAAGTGGGTAAAACAAGTCATCTATTTGTGATAGGGGATACTTGTTCTTTATCATGATTTTATTGATCTCGTGATAATTAATTCATAGGCACATTGATCCATCCTTCTTCTTGATGAAGAGTACTTGTGCACCCCATGATGAAGTACTTGGGCGTATAAAACTCTACTCCATATTCTCCTGTAACTACTTCTTCAGCTCTTCCAGCTCTACGATGACCATTCTGTAAGGGGTATTTGAGATAGGCAGAGATCTAGGGATAAATTCAATTGAGAACTCAACCTCTCGATCAAGAGGAAGACCAGGAAACTCTTCAAGGAATACATCATTGTAATTCCTCACGATGGGCATGTCTTCGAGCATGATTCCCTCCATTGTCTCAGTCATTTGATCTAGATATTCTTGATCATAAGGAAACAATATCTACACTTGAGATGATGATTCTAAAGGAGATTCCACTTCCTCCTTAAAATTGTAAATAATCGAAGGATGATTTGGGTTGTAAAGAGTGATCTCCCTTTCCCAATAGTTTATGTTGGATTTATATAAAGATAGTCGATCCATGTCCAAGATAGCATCAAACTCCACTAAAGGATGTATGATGAGATTTTATGGGAGGTTCAGTCCATAAACGTTAACTGGGGAGGAGTTATAAACCATGGACATAATAATTGCCCCATTTTCTATTCGCATAGAAAACTTTTCCTCCAAATTTTGAGGTTGTGTTTGAATATTTCTACTAAACATTCAAGATATGAAAGAATGCAGAGAACCGAAATCAAATAGTATGCACATTATTCTTGAATGAATAACTATCATACCTATCACCACATCATTTTTCGTCTCTAACTCAGCTTTAGTGATAGAATAATCTCTTACTTTTTTCCTTGGAGGTTTTTGCTTATTTCCTCCAACATCCCTCGGATAAGGGAAATTTCTTGCATAATGCCAAAGATCCTTGTAGTTGTAACACTGCACTGTAGGTTGAGTATTGATCTGAACATTCTTTTCTTCTTCAAGATTAGTGGGATTCTTCATATCCCTTTAACAATTCTTGGCCAGATGACCAAACTATCCACATTTGAAGCAATTCTTGGTTCCCTTAATATATTTACCAGGATTATTCTTCCCATAACTTTCACAAGGGGAAAAGTCATGATTCTTTCCATCATGGGATTTATTTGATGAACCACCCATTTTGTTCTCTATTTTCTACTTCTTTTCACTATGCCCACAAGACCACTGAGTGTATCCAATCACCATTTCAACCTTGAGGGAACAATGTACAATATCCTCATAACTGTAGAAGTCTTGAATTGTCAACTCTTTTCATAGACATGGCTTTAGTCTAATAAAGAATCAATCCACCTTGCTTTTAGTTTTCACAACAAAGCTAGAGGAGTACCTTGAAATCCTTGTAAATTTTTCTTCTTATGCCTCGATGGACTCATCTTCCTTCAGCTTGAGTCTGGGAACTCTCTTTCCATCTTGAGATAGAGGGTTCGAGGAAAATATTTGTTGAAAAAAATACTCTTGAATTTCTCTCAATCCATGGAATGGATTTCTTCTTGGGAATTTGTATTTTCGATTAGTGTCCACCACCGATCAGCTTCCCCATCAAAACAATAGACTTCCAGTACAACCTTCTCATCTTCCAAGCACTAGAGGATAGAGAAAATATTTTCAATGCAGTTAACCCACTGTTCCTCAAAGAGGGGATCAAATGATTTTCTAAGCATGGAAGGCCTTTGCCACATGAAGTATTCTATAGAAAAATTCTCTTTCCTTGGTGGAGGAGGGTGTTATGAATGATTCAAGTTAGTATTCATAACTCGAACCAGCTGAGAAAGTACTGTCACAAAGTTTTGAGCACCCGCACCCATCATTTTAGGCATATCATTAGGGAAATATTCACATTGGTTGTTGGAACATGTTCTTATATTTCCCACCATTAACTAAGAAAAATAGCGTATAATTAGAGGTATTCAATACATAGATATTGAGCATAAAAAGGAAACTCTGAACATAAATGGATAAACTTATAAAGAAGAAGTATATCCTAACTTGTGATTCCTTAGGTTTAAATCTAGGTTATCCTCAATCTATTTATTATCTTATTTTCTTATGGTATTTGTTTGTCCCTTAATAATGATTTGTACTAATCTCATGAATCTATTCAATCATATACCCCAGGAGTGTCGTAACCAAGAGTGCAGTAAGTCCTGTTGTCATGCACCATTTCTCGTTAGAGTCTAACTCAGAGCAGTGTTTTTGGGTTTTACCCCTAGTTACATATGTGTCAAATACATCATATCCAAACACTAAAGTAGTTTTTTTTAAACCACTTACTCAATACTCACCAAAATTTATGAATGTTTTCTTATACATAGTATCATCCTTAAGGTTCTCACTAAGGTTCTTTATTACTAATCTTCAAAAATAACAAGACCATCCTCTGATAACAACTATAGAAACCCAATCCTTTTTTATATAACATTACATGATTGTAAGCATAATTATACTTTAGATTACAAGCCAAGTATCATTAAGTCTAGTGTCTTAGAAGACTAGGTACATAGAACATAAAACATGGGTCTAAAAAACACTTTTTTGTTTAATCTTCATAAAGAGATCCTAACTTTCTTTGATCCCTCACATCTGAATAGGGTACACTGGAGACACATGAACAAAATAATGAGATAAAAAAACCAGTAATTGAGTGAACATAAGGATACATATTAAGAACATGAGTTAGAAGGCATGATATAATGATATCCAAAGCATGGAATATATAAAATTGTATCATTTAATCATGGAATCAAATAAACATGGAATCATATAAATGTGGAAGAATCATAAAACATTTATTTAGTATGGTTCAAGGATAACCACCAATGTCGTTTCCCATTTTAGTATGGGTCAAGGCTAACTGCAAATCTTGTTTCTCATTTTAGTATGAGTCAAGGCTAACCGCCAATCTCGTTTCACATCGCATCTCATGAGACATAACTTTACCCAATGCATTGGAGTGCTATCTGGGCACACCAGTCTCAACATTTCCATGAATATTCTTTCCATATAAATAATCAAACATAATCAACCATACATAAACATAGGGTTACCTAAGGAAATAATTTGTAACCCCAATCATGACATAAAGCATAACCAATGAGCGTATAATGAAAGTTCCATGAAAGAAAGGGATTAGAACAAAAAATGGAAATTAATAAGGTAAAATAGGCATATAACATGGTAGGTGGTTTCAAACCAAAGTGAAAATATATAAGAAATGTTTTTGAGAAACATCAGCCTTAAAACATTTTTTGTGCGGTTTTAAGGAAAATACAATAGCGATTTCAAAATAGAAAAGAGGAAAATATTTAATATAAAACCATAATTGAACCAAGAAGGTTTTCATAATAAATATAATGATTTTATATAGACAATAGTGGATTAAAACAGAGTATTGAGTGAACTTTAAATTGGGTAAAAATTCAGGAAGTTCCATTAAAATAAGTTTGCTTATCAGGAAGTTATAAGGATGTAATCTTTTAGAAACATGTATATCCCAAATACAATGTGGTGAAAAATTATTCATAAAAGAATTTTATAAAACTAAAAAAAATTATAATTTTTAAATAAATATATAAGATAACTACATTTTGATATAAAGAAAGATAAGGCAACCCAAAAGAACCAAGAAGGTTTGGGAAGAATTTGTTACGGTTTATTGGCATGGTGTCGGGTGTACCTAAGAGGGTTTGATGTGAGCTAAAACGGGGTTTACCATCACTAATACATCATGAGAAAAGTATGGGGTAGGGGAAAACACATACTCCATCATTTGGGATTACACAAAAAAGGAATAGCGTAGAGGAAAATCTTGGTTAAAAGTGAAATATAGAGGATCCCTTACATTGATTATGTTGGTGTTCTCCACTTGTTATTAAAGACCTGAATAAAAAATTAGGTTTATTAATTAATAATATAAAAACCTATTATATATTTAATTGGTTTAATATAGTCATTTTAAATTTATTTATAATCATTTTTATTAGTTATGAGGTTCAATTTCATTGTTTGGGCTCGTTTGTTTACTTGGTTTTAATCACCGGTCCACTTATATTCATGTTTGGATAAACATGTAAGATGAAAGTGGTTGTCCAGAATTGAAGTTATATGATATTATTGATCATCCATGAGATTATATGGTTTTAAATCTAATTTGGTTACTTACATTGAATTCTAATTATTATATAAAACCATAGTGACAACCGTTTTTGTTAAACGATGGATTTGATTACAAGGAACTTGTTTTTCTTTATAACATAATACCATTTGTACAAAAGGATTACAGAACCAAAAATAAGATATATTACATATATAATAATATGGGTCAACCACAACACAAATAGTTTCATGACTATAATTAAATATCATAATAGAAATCGATAAATTGTTGTCCTTGAATGTGCTAAATTAGCACATCTCAAACGGTGCTTTCATTTATTTCAAATAAAAGGTGGGGAAAGGAGAGAAGATAATGAAATATCCCATTAGAATAAAAAAAATCCAGTATACGTATCTTACTGGAGTTATCATAATATTTTGGTGAAGGTATGTGAGGAACGAAGCAAAAATAAATGAACTTAAAATAAATGAAGGAATTGGAAAGAGGAATTTACCACTTGAGACTTCCTCCTTTAAGAACCTCTTAAGGGGATAAGTTTTGGTATTTTGAAGATTCTAGGGGATTTTGGATGTGGGGGAGGATCTTAGGGAGATATTTGGGAAGAATATTTTCAAGACACAAGGCTTGAGAGTAGTGAAGGTAAGAGGGAGTTTGGGGGGGGTTATAGTGGAGGAGAGGAGGGTTTTCATAATATTATAATCATTAGTTTATTATTTTCCCTCGAGACCATAAATAATGACGATTCCATGACCAAGAATAGTAATAAATTCATGTGAATTAGAATCAATTGGTCTTACATCATCATATCATCATCAATGACTCAATAAATCCATTATTTATCATTTATCGTAAATTATCAGATTTTACTATTCATCAAAAAATCAAGTATTTCTGAAAAGTCTCAAAAATTCACCCTAACCATTTATCAACATGTATAATCCAAAAATGAAATCCATTTTTCAAAAATAAATTTCTAAATATGATTATTTTAACATTTAATTAAAATCGTAATTTATTATCGAAACCCAGTTTTAAAACATTCATTTACTTATTCTAAAATATATGTCATACTTTAAACTTGAATGTTATTTATATATTATCAAAGGTAATGTTTCTATTCATTAGGGTATATCAGTATTCATAAGGGTATGTAACTATTCATTAGGGTAGGTTACTATTCACCAAAAATTATGTTTTTCTTATCAGACTCCAAATAACATACAAATTGCAACCGTGTATGTCGTTTTTTTGAAATTCCAAACAAAAAAGTGAAAAAATTATGTTTAAAGTTCACTTAGTACTCAGTAGTTCATTATTTTTTGTTTTCATGTGATTTTATTACATATTTATAAGAATGGAATTTCTATTCAAAAATATTGGGTCATTACATTATTCCTGCCTTAAAATATTTCACCCTCGAAATTTCCTTTTACATTCTAGGCCAAGAACAGGTGGGTGTACTTTTCCTTCATTGCTTCCTCTAGTTCCATGTTCCCTCTTTGAACTTATGGTTTTTCTATAGTACCTTGACTAGATGATTAGTCTTGTTGCATAGAACTTTGTCTCTATGATCCAAGATCTTCATCGGCTTCTCCTCATAGGAAAGATCATTCTCCAACTATACCACCTATGAAGAGATTACATGTGAAGGGTCTGATATATATACTTCTATAAGAGGGATACATGAAAGACATCATATACTTTTGACATGGTAGGTGGAAGTTCCAGTCGATAGGCCGCAACTCCGACTCAATCAAGGTTCTTGAAGGGGTCGATGTACCTGGGACTTAACTTCCCTTTCTTTCCAAACCTCATTACATTCTTCCATGGAGATATGCGTAGAAATACCAAGTTTCCAACTTTAAACTCAAGGTATCTTCTATGATTTTCTGCATAACTTTTCTATCGACTTTGGGCTACCTTGATATGTTGTTGATTGTTTTTCACCTTCTCCTCCATTTCTTCGACCATTTCAGGTCCTAGAAGCTTTTGCTCACTGACTTCATCCCTACATGTTGGTGTTTTGCACCTTTTCCCATAAACGACTTCATATGGTGTCATTCAGATTCTTGGGAGGAAACTATTGTTGTAGGAGAATTCAACCAGTGGAAGATGTTGGTCACATCCTCCTTTTAATTCTATAGAACACGCTCTCAACATGTGTTCTGGTGTCTGAATAGTTTGCTCATATTGGCCATCAGTTTGAGGATGATAGGTTGTACCAAAGTTCAGTTCAGTGCTTAGTGCATGTTGGAGACTTTTTCAGAACTTCGAGGTGAATCTCAGGTCACAATTTGATACAATAGATAGTGGTACTCCATGCAGCCTTACCACTTCATTGATGTAAATTCATGCAAGTTGATCCAATGAGAAGTCCTCTCAAATCGCTATAAATTGAGTTGCCTTTGTAGGACGATCCACAATGACCCATATAGCATTGTTTCATCCGGATGTCCTTGAATTACAATGACAAAGTCCATGGTAATGTTCTCCCACTTGTATGCTGGTATGTGTGGTGGTTGCATCATCCCCTTAGACGTTTTCCTCTCATCCTTCACTTTCTGACATACCAGGCACTTTAATGTATATTCAGCAATCTTCCTTTTCATATTTTCCCACCAAAAGTTTTCTCAGATATCTCAATACATCTTTGTGCTCCCTGGGTGGATAGAGAAGGTAGATCTATGTTCATCATTCAATAGCTCCTTATTTATCTCTAAATCATATGGTACACTTAATCATGTCCCAAATCTTACAACTCCCTCCTCGATAATTTTGAAATCATAGGATTTCCCATTTCTGATAGCTCCCACCATTTTTTGAATTTCCACATCTTTTCTTTGAGCATCCATTATTTCCTTTAAGAGGTATGGTTGATCAATCAATTGAGAAAGGATTTATGATGTTCCTCCCTTAATTATTCCCATTTCCATACTTTTAAAATATCAGAATATCGGATCATTTTCAATTCTCATCATTGATAAAGATGCTGGATTATTTCTACTTAGAGCATCTGCCACATTATTTGCCTTACCGGGGTGGTAGTGGACTAAGCAGTCATAATTCTTGATGAGATCTATCCATATTCATTGGCGCATATTAAGATCTTTTTGTGTGAATATATATTTGAGACTCTTTTGGTTATTATATATCTCACACTTATCGCCATAGAGATAATGCCACCAAATTTTCAATGCAAATATCACCACTACCAACTCCAAATCATGCATAGGATAGTTTTTCTCATGGAATTTCATCTACCTTGAGGCATATGATATCACTTTATCATTTTTCATTAGAAAATAGCCAAATCCCTTCTTAAAATCATCACTATACACCACAAATATTTCTCCACTTATAGGGAGTGTGAGTACAGGAATAGTGGTAGGCCTCTTTTTCAACTCCTTGAAACAGTCTTCACATTCCTGTGTCCAGACAAACTTTACTCCCTTCTATGTCAGCTTGGTCATCGGGTTTGACAGTTGTAAAAAGTTCTTCACAAATTGTCTATAATACCCAGCTAGACACAAAAATCTTTGAATCGCTGTTACAGAAGTTAGCCTAGTCCACTCTTCAATTGCCTTTGTCTTAGAAGGGTCTACAGATATCCATTTGCTGATGATGACATTCCACAAGAATGATACTTCCTCTATTTAGAACATACATTTACTATACTTTTCATACAACTTATCACTTCATAATTTCTTTAAATCAGTATTCTAATGCTCCTCATGTTCCTCTTTCCTCTTGGAGTATATCAAAATATCATCAATAAGGACTACCATAAATTTGTCGAGGTAATATCTAAATAATCTATTCATTAAATACTTGAAAATTTCTATAGCATTAGTGAGTATGAATGGAATCGCTATGAACTCATAGTATCCATAACTCATTAGAAAGGTTGTCTTTGGAATATATTCCTTCCCCACCATTAATTAGTGATATCCCGACTGAAGATCCAGCTTAGAGAAATAACTGGCCCCATGAAGCTGATCGAACAAGCCATCTATCCATGGTAGGGGATATTTTTTCTTTATTGTGATTTTATTGAGCTCAGGATAATCAATACAGATGCGCATTGATTCATCCTTCTTTTTGTTGAAGAGGACTGGCGCACCCATGGTGAAGAACTCGGGCGTATAAAACCCTTCTCCATATTCTCCTGTAACTGCTCTTTTAGCTCTTCCATCACTACGTTGGACATTCTGGAAGGAGTCTATGAGATAAAAAGAGATCCGGGGATAATTTCAATTGATAACTCAACCTCTCGGTCAATAGGAAGACCAAGCAACTCTTCAATAAATACATCATTGTAATCCCTCACGATGGGCTTGTCTTCAAGCATGATTCTCTCCTTTTTCTCAATCATTTGAGCTAGATATGATTTCTCATAAGGAAAAAATATCCACACTTGAGATGATGATTGTAAAAGATATTCCTCTTATTCCTTACACTTTTCAAGAATCGTAGGATGCTTCAGGATGTGAAGAGTGATCTCCTTTCCCTGACAGTTGATGTTGAATTTTTATAAATATAGTCAATTCCTACCCAAGATAGCATTGAACTCTAGTAAAGTAAGTCTAAAGAGATTTTATGGGAGGTTTGATCCATAAATGTTAACTGGAGAGGAGTTATAAACCATGGACTCCATAATTTCTCCATTTTCTATTATCATAGATAACTTTTCCTCCAAATTTTGAGGTGGTGTTCGAATATTTCTACTAAACTTTCACAATATAAAATAATGTGTAGAACCAGAATCAAATATTATGTTTGATATTATTTAATAAACAACGTGTGTTCCTGCCACCACATCGTTTTCTAGATCCACCTATGCAGTAGTGATAACATAATCCCTTCCTTGTTACCTTGGAGGTTGTTTTTTATTGCCTCTGACAGCCCCCATCTTAGGGAAATTTCATATATAATGCCCAAGATCCTTGAAATTTTAACACTACACTGTAGGCTAAGTATTGATTTGAATCTTCCTTTCATTTTCAACATTAGCAGGATTTTTCATATCCCTTTAGTAGTTATTATCCAAATAACCAGACTTTCCACATTTGAAAAAATTCTTAATTTCCTTCAGACAGTTACCATAATGCTTCTTCTGAAAAATTTTACAAGGGGAAAATTCAAGCTTCTATCCATCACGGGATTTTTTTGATGAACCACCCATGTTGTTCTCCATTTTTCACTTCTTTTCACTGGTCCCATGTGACCATTGAGAGTCTCCAATCTCTATTTCAACCTTAAGGGCATAATGGAAAATATCCCCATAACTATCAAAGTCTCAAATTTCCAATGCTTTTCATAGACTCTGCTTTAGTCTGTTAAAGAAGAAATGCACCATGCTTTTGGTGTTCTTGACAAAGGCAAAGGTGTACCTTGAAATCCTTGTAATGTTTTCTTCATACGCCCCGATGGACTCATCGTCCTTCTGTTTGAGTCCAAGGAACTCTCTTTCCATATTGAGATGGGGGGTTCAAGGAAAATATTTGTTGAAAAACATCCTCTTGAATTCCTCCCAATCCATGGAATCAATTTCCTCATGGGACTTTGTATACTTGATCGGTGTCTACCACTAATCAACTTCCCCATCAAAACAATAGACTACCAGAACAACTTTCTCTTATTTTGGGCACTGGAGGATGGAGAATATCTTTTCAATGGGGTTAATCCACTGTTCCTTAAAGAGGGGATTATAAGATCCTCTAAACATGGGAGGAATTTTCCGTATGAATGACTCTATGGAAAAATTATCTTCTATTTGGAGTATGTGGGTGTTTCGAATGATTCAAGTCATTATTCATAACTCGAGCCAACTGAGCAAGTACTATCATGAAGTTTTAAGCACCCACTCCCATCATATCAGGAATATCATTACAGAAATATTCACATTGCCTATCACATTGGTCATTGAAACATTTTCTTCTATTTCTCGCCATTAACTAAGAAAAATAACGTATAATTAGATGACTTTAATACTTAGATATTGAGCAAAAAAAGGAAACTATGAACATAAAAGGATATACTTATAAAGAAGAAGTATATCCTAACTTGTGATTCCTTAGGTTTAAATCTAGGTTATCCTCAATCTAATTCTTAACATATATTCTTATGGGATTTTTTTACCTTAATAAGGTTCTGTATTTTTCTCATGAATCTACCAAAGCATATCCCTTGTGACTGTTGTAACCAAGAGTGCAGCAAGGCCCGTTATCGTGCACCAATTCCCATTTGAGTCTAGATCAAAGATGTGTGTTCGGGTTTTACTCCTAGATACAACTATGCAAGAGCTACCTCTACCTTCTTGTATCTAGATAGGGATATATTTTCTTGATAAACCACTTAATCAATAATCACCAAAATTTAGGAATATTTTCTTATACTCAGTATCATCCTTAAGGTTCTCACTAAGGTGATCTATTCTTAATCTCCAAAAATAACTAGATCATCCTCTGATACCAACTATAGCGAACCAAGACTTTTTCATATAACATTACATGATTTTAAGCATAATTATAAATATTATTACAATCCAAGGATCATTAAGTCTAGTGTATTGGAAGATTAGGTACATAGAACATAAAACATAGGGCTAAAACACTTCTTTATTTAATCTCCATAAAGTGCTTCTAACTTCCTTTGATCCCTTACATCTACATAGGGTACCCTGGGGAATACATAAACAAAGTGATGAGCTAAAAATCCCAGTAAGAGAATAAATATAAGGATACATCTTAAGCACATGATTTAGGAGACATGACATAATGATATCCAAACAATGGAATATGTAAAATCGTATCATATAAGCATGGAATCATATAAACATGGAATCATATTAATCTATCATAATCATAAAACATGTCTTTAGTATAGGTCAGGATAACTTCCAATCATGTTTCCCATTTTATTGTTGGTCAAGTCTAACCACAAATCCTATTTCCCATTTTACTATGAGTCAAAGCTAACCGCCAATCCCATTTCACATTGCATCTCATGAGACATAACTTTACCCAATCCATTGGAGCTCTATTTGGGAACATCCATCTTGACATTTTCATGAAAATTATTTCCACATAAATAATCATAATAATCAACCATATATAAACATATGGGTACCCAAAGAAAGAATTGGGTAGCACAGTCATGACATAAATCATAACTAATTAGCGTATAATGAAAGTGTCCATGAAAGAAAGGGATTAGAACAAACATGGATGTTCATAAGGTAAAATATTCATATAACATGGTATATGGTTTCAAAAAAAAGTGACAACATATAAGATATGTTTTTGAGAAACATCAACATTAAAACATTTTTTTGCAGTTTTAAGGAAAATGCTATAGAGATTTAAAAATAGAAAATAGGAAAATATTTTATATAAATCCATAATTGAACCAAGAAGGTTTTAATAATAAAAATAAATATTTTATAAAGACAATGGTGGCTTAAAATAGAGGATATAGTTCACTTTCTGTTGGGTAAAAAATTAAGAAGCTCCCTTAAAACATGATTGCTTATCGTAAATTTCTAAGGATAGAATATTTTAAAAACATGTATATCACAAAAACAGAGTGGTGAAAGGGTCTTAGTAAATGAAATTTGTAAACATAAATAAAATTTTTAATGTTTACATAAACATATATGATAACTCCATTTCAATATAAAGAAAGATGAGGCAACACGAAAGAACAAAGAAGGTTCGGGTAGAATTCGTTACGGTTTATTGGCATGGTGTTGGGTGTACCTAAGAGGACTTAATGAGAGAGAAAATGGGTTTATAATCACTTATAAATCATGAGGGAAGTATTGGGAATGATAAAAACATACCCCATATTTTGGGATTACACAAAAAAGGCATAGTATAGAGGACAATTTTGATTAAGAGTGAAATGGAGAGGATCCCTTACCTTAATTTCGTTGGTGTTCTACACTTGTTATTAAAGACATGAATAAACAAATTATGTTTATTAGTTAATAGTTCCAGAACTTATTATATATTTAATTTGTTTAGTATAATCATTTTAAGTTTATTTATAACCGTTTCGATTATTTTTTAGGTTCAATTTCATTGTTCGAGCTCGTTTGTTTACTTGGTTTTAATGGTCGGTTCTCTCATATTCATGTTTGGATAAACATGTAAGATGAAACTGTTTTTACAGAATTGAACTTATATGTTATTAGTGAACATATATGATATTATATGGTTTTAAATTTAATTTGGTTACTTCGAGTAAAGTCGAATTATTATATAAACCCATAGTGACAACCGTTTTTTGTTAAATGGTGGGTTTGATTAAAAAGAACATGTTTTGCTTTATAAATTAATACCATTTGTATAAAAGGATTATAAAACCAAAAATAAGATATATTAAATATATAATAATCTGGTTCAACCATAACACAAATGGTTTCATGACCATAATTAAAGATGATAATAGAAATTGATAAATCATTGTCCTTGAATGTTCTAAATTAGCACATCACAAACGGTGCTTTAGTTTCTTTCAAATAAAAGGTGGGGAAAGGAGAGAAGATAATGAAATATCCCATTAGAATAAAAAAATCCAGTACATGTATGTTACTTGAGTTATCATACTATTTGGGTGAAGGGAGGTGAGTAAATAAACAAAAAGAAAAAAAAACTTAAAAAGAAATGAAGGAATTGGAAAGTGGAATTTACCTCTTGAGACTTCCTCCTTTTAGAACCTCTTAAGAGGAGAGGTTTTGGTATTTCTAAGAGGATAGGGTATTTTGGACATGGGGGAGGATCTTGGGGAGATATTTGGGTAGAATATTGGAAAGGCACAAGGCTTGAGAGTAGTGAAGGGAAGATGGAGTGAGGGGAGTTTTATAGTGGAGGATAGGAGGGTATTCATAATATTATAATCATTAGTTTATTATTTTGCCTCAAGACCAGAAATAGTGATGATTCTATGACCAATAATAGTAATAAATTCATGTGAATTCTATCCAATTAGTCTTAAATCAGCATATCATCATCAATGACTCAATAAATTTATTATTTATCATTTATTGTAAATTATCATATTTTACTATTTATCAAAAATTCAAGTATTTAAGACAAATTCAAAAATTCACCCTAACCATTGTTTGACATGTAGAATCGAAAAATAAAATCTATTTTTCAAAAATAAATTTCTAAATATGATTATTTTAATATTTAATTAAAATCAAAATTTATTATCAAAAAGCAGTTTTAAAACATTCATTTACTTATTCTAAAATATAGGTATATGGTAATTTCAACTTGAATATTATTTCTATATTATCAAAGGTAAGGTTACTAATCATTAGGGTATATCAATATTCATAAGGGTATGTTATTATTTATAAGGGTAGGTTACTATTCCTCAAAAGTTAAGTTTTTATTATCGGACTCCAAATAACTTACTGATTGCAACTGTGTATGTCAGATTTTTGAAATTCCAAACACAAAAGTGACAAACTTACTTTTAAAGGTCACTTCGTACTTAGTAGTTCATTATGTTGTGTTTTCATGTAATTTAATTACATATTTATAAGAAGGGAATTTCCATTGAAAACATTAGGTCGTTGCACTAAGTAAATCATATATGGTATTATATATTTTTGTGTATGGTTATATAATATATATATATATGTAATAAAATTTTATTTTTTTATAGGAGGTTTTAATGTGAAATAAGAAATTTGATTATTATTTTTAGGGATTTCTAGTCTAGATTTTATTTCTGGGAGACATATGCAAATTCCCCCCTCATTTCACTTGTGTGGTATATATAATGACCCTTAGAAATTTTATATCTTTATTATCCTACTTTTAATGATTTTTAATTTATCATATTATGTTACTATTTTTTGGGGATTATGATTCATAATATTACTAATGCAACAAGGAATTTTCTTATCACTTTTACTTTCTGTGATACACATGTCATATTCACTACATATTTATTTGATGAGGTATATATACTGGCCATGAATGCATTTTATTATGATTATCGTGAAAATTTTGTGGATTAAATATAAAATTTTGTATCTGTATTTCTTGTTTCTTATGATTCAATTATTACCAAAGTGGTAATTGGTTTAACTTATAATCTTATTATTTTATCAGGATTGTTTATGATTAAGTCTCGATTAATGAAATCCAACAATTTACCCCTCAAGAATTCTAATTAATTTTTTATTCCAATTTTTATTCAGGATATTCTCATGTAATGGTGCCATATATTACACTCTATGGTATATATAATAATTGATAAAAGGTTTTTATGAAAATATGAATTTATATTTATCATTGGTTGGAAATCCATTTTCTTCCAAAACCAAGTATTATAAAAAAAAGTTTTCAAAAAGGATTAAAAATTCTCCTATGATTTTTAAAATAAATTTTTAACATTTTTTGTGTTTTTACACAGTTTTTTAAACAATAATATTCATGTCACTTTCTAAACAATTCACATTTTTATTTTATCAAAAATGTGAAAATAATTTTTTTTTAAATTCATTGCATGAAATGTATTTCCCACTATCATGGCTTCTTAATTATTTCAAGATTGTCTTAAATTTTTAAAAATTTATTTTCTATGAAAATTATTTCCTTAATATTTTGAAATTTATTATATTTTAAAAAAAATATTTCAAAGTGAAAAATATTTTGAAAATTTTTATGTTTTAGAATGTTTTTTTCAATGTGGAAAAAATATTTTCCTCGAGAAATTTTTTAAATGTTTTTTAAATATTCATTTATAAGAATTCAATTTTATATTCAATGAAAATAATTTCCTAAATATTTTATGATTTTTTAGTTTTAAAAATTGATTTTTAAAGGAAATTTATTTCCCTCATGAAATGTTCTAAGTGCATTCCTAAAATCATTTTCTATCTATGATGACATTTCTTGATGTTATATATGCCTTATTTGGGATATGATCCAAGGATAGTATTATTATCTATTCTTTGAATGGATTATGTTTATTATGGCATGATTTTTATTAAACCTATTTCTATTCCATGGGTTATACCATAAGAAAATGATTATGCACCATGATCCTTTTCAAGAGTTATGGTATGATGAAATAAAGAAATTATTATGAAACCAATATCTTTTCAACAGGTTATGATATGATTAAATGTTTATGAAACCTATTGAATTTAATGGGTTATGATATGATGAATGTTTTATGATCTAGTGGAACACATATTTATTATTTTCATTAGGTGATGTATGGGACCTATATATCCACCCAATTCAATGGGAATAGATTTATATCTCATCAGAGAGAGAACATTGGAATGGGGAGTGAACTTGGTTCAGTAAGTGACTTTATCCACTATGATTTTATTTGGAGTAAACCTTGAATTCTATGAAGGTTTTTGGAATTAATTCATTCCACTATGATAGCCTTGGAAGGGATCCTTGACTAATATGAAAATTATTTTCTATGATTATGTTTATGCCATGATTATATATCTTATTCCAATGTTATGCTCTTATGGATCATCTCTCTGATTCCTTTATGACTCATGTCTTATAAAATATCATTATTTATTTCATGTCTCAATATGATGATCTTTTATATTTATGGTATGGTTTTCAAATGTTATTATAAATTTTTCATACCCTTATGGTCATGTCGTGCTTATGTGATCATTGATAAATTTCTTTCTTACCCTTACTAATCATTTGATCTCACCCTTTCTTATGTTTCATTTCCCAAGTATATGAATAATGGTTTTAAATAGGGTATGTTTATTAATATTAAAAAAGTTTAAGATCATTATGGTAAGTGTTTATGGCATTTTACCAAAACATGATATTGTGTACATGCTCTCTAAAGAAAATAAAATATTTTGATCATCAGGTGTGTGTGGGTGTAATTTATTGAATATTCATCTAAAAATGTAATATCTATGTATGAAATGATGGTTCCACTATATATATCCTACTATATATGGTAATTGAGAGACATTATTTCCCTTCTCTCATTTCTATCTAACCAGGGGTACCTTTGGTGTAAGGATATTGTGATAGAGTGTTATCAAAAGCTTGGGTTAAGGGGTAGGATAGTGTTCCAAGGTAGGTATAGGTAATAAATACATGGGTTGGTAGGGTAACTATGTTAGTTTAACTTATTAGGAAATATAAACAAAGGATACTATGTTGGAAACATGTATTTTCAGTCCCCTATGATCCATTTCACATATCTTTATGTTTATTTATCCAACTAAGTGAAGTGAAATAAGTTGTGGGGTAAAGGATAAGGAAAGGGTCATGCATCATTCTTATTTTCATCTATATTTATGGTGGGTAGAACATTAGAATAGGTTAAACATTGAATATATAGGTAATTAATTAATATTAAAAATATCATATAATCTAGGTTTAAGAGTCCCAAATAGTATTTTATTTTTCAAGTGTGGCTCTATGTCAACTTCCTCATCAGGCTCACACAAAAGATGTTCAACATGATGTTCCAAAAGATCACTATAGAGTAGAGTTCAGTGATGAAAAAACATAGAATATAAAACTATAAGATTTTTATTTATATATTCTACATATGTATGAGGTATCTTTTATGAAATTATAAATAGAGGACTGGCTAGAGGATTTGGAGATAGATATTAGTTCTATCTATGCTCGGAATGACCACTTGGATTCATTATCGGTGATGATGTTTCATATATAAGATATTTAGTGGTTCTCCTTATTACTTGGGGATATTTAATATTCCCTAGTATCATGGAATAAGTTCTAAGTCATGTTCTGACTAATGTTTCTTTATTTGGACTCAAAAGTGGCCAGTCTCTAGGATATTATTACCCATTGATAGGGGAATTCCAGTGTGTAGGAGATCGATATTAATTTATAGACTATTAACTATTATGATTTAAACCTGATTTTAAATGTGGAATAAATGATGAGTAATTTCTAGGATGTTATGAATCTATAGATCCAGGTATATGTCACATCGTTAATATTGTCTACATATCTCAAGGTGCTAAAATATGCAGAGGATGTTGAGATAATGTTAACTAGAATTGGTAATCATAATAGGGTAGTTATCTGAATTCCACATGTAAAATATATTGTAAATATTGAAGTTTTTCCAACATAACTTATTACATTATGTGTTTTGATGATACAAAAAATTCATATTAATTTAATAACATTTTTATCCTATGTTTTTTATACATTTATACACAATTATTCATAAAAATTATCAATTGTTTAATGAACAAATTATAAAGTAATTCGTTTTACAAAAATAATGAGTCAATATAATTTATTGTATTAGTGAAAAGAAATTCATTATATTAATTATTGAATTAAATTTTCTATCAAATTAATTTTTGTTAAATGTAAATATTATCTTATATATAAAATAATTATCCTACGAAGAAGATTCCATAAATACAATAAAGTCTCAAGTCTGTGCTAAAGGATCATATCTTATGCAAGATATGAATAATATATTATCTTACTATAAAATTAAATTTTTTTATAAGAGGGTAAATTATCCTAAAAATATGTCTAATTTTTAAAGAAATTACTAATGTAAAATATGTTAAAGTATTTTATCTTAAGAAATGTTCCTCTATAAATATGTCAAGAAAACTATAGAATTCATTTATTTTTTGATAGTAAGAGATTATCTAATTAAATGGTATTATTCTAATAATAGATTAAATTATTTCTCTTTATATTATGTGGTGTAGAGTCTATAGATCTAAATTAGTTTTTCTATTAAAGGTATACTATGAAATATCTTACAAGAAAAATGTTTCAAGATTTTTTTCATATGATGATCAGGTTATATTATAAATCATTATTATTATACTCCTTTCTATTGGTGTGACCTTTAAAAATTAAAATTATGAATTTGCATGAATCATAAAAAACTTTTTCAAAATTAGGAATGACTGATTGGAAAGAAATGACATTTTCCATGAATAGGAAGATCTGATAAAGAATATTTTTGACATCTCGGCCACAGAATTTCATTCCATATTTGTAAATGAAAGACACATTAAAATTATGATATTTTTTATTCAATTTTTCAAAATAATTATTTTCTTGAAAATTGTAATTATCAAGTGTGTTAAGGTTCAAATTCAATATATAAGATATATATATAATATTTTTCCACTACGTCCATAAAGGATATGTAGATAGGAGTGAAAATAAATGTGATTCATACACCACCCAAAATATAATAATTTTTTCATCAATATAGTTTATATGAAAACAATATGACCTTTTGAAAATTATAAACATCTTTAAATTCTATTAGATGATACTGGTCTTCTATAGACATTTATTCTTCTAATATTTTTTACATCTTGCAATTGTGTTCTTCATATTGTAATATTTCATTATTCTTTCTAATCACTTGAACTGAACACTCCATGTACTAAGTGTCAATGGATATTATTTTATAAACCCTTGTAGGATCCTTATAAAATCTCTTTGTTTTTTACCAAGTTATGGAAACTTTAACTTAATTGGGAAGTCCCCAATAAAAGGATCAGTGCTAGTGAAAATATCCAAGCTCTAGGAGTTGATTATTGTTGGGGCAGACTAGGTGATATTTGTTCCCTAAACCACTAGCTTGTATGTTTGATCATTTGTAGTCTATTTTTTGTATCCTTAGTTAGGAAAATATCAAAACATTTCAATAAAAAAATTAACAGTGGTTTAAGTGAAAAACATATTAAAGAACTCAATTCACCCTCTCTTAGTTCTATTTATAATCATTCACCCACATATAATTGGTATTATAGGTTGTGATTTTTTCATTCTCATCATCAAATGGTTGATGTTTTAAAGACTTATTAAAATTGTTGGTGTTTCTAATAATAAGGAGTTTGTGTCTATAATATGATCAACTAAATTTAATGGAGAATACTATGGTTACTAAATGGTATAGATGATAATCTACCAGAATAACATTATTCTAAAGGTTTATTTTGAATCTACCAAGACTAATGAAATTCCAAATATTGAACCTAAAACATGGGATACTAAAACCAAATAAAACTATGACCTAAACTCCAAATACATTAACACTATTGTATATGGACTATGTATATATCTTTTAAGATGTGGAATTACTTCTGAGGTGTGTAATATCTTATATGTTTATTGTGAAGGAACTAGAAATGTTAGAGATCTATGATAAAATACTTTAAATATTTAGCTTGATGCTTCCATAATGATGGATGTATTGAGAAACACTTAGTTAAATGTTAGACTTACCAAAGTAACAAATAATTACTCCTCTCTTGAAAAACCTATTCCAGAATTATATTAAGATTTAAAAATTCTTATAATTCTACCACCTAGATGGAGTGTGATTTTAAATGCTATTAGAAAATATATAGTGGTTAAAAAATTAATGTTAGAGATATTATTGGTAAATTTATAATTTATGAAGATGAAATGGTAACAGGTTCTGGTGAGATTAATATTTTTAAAATGGAAAATGATGTCCTGAATGATTCTACTACAATAGATGACAATACGAACAAGAGTATAGAAATTATTAAATCATCTAGGGAAAAAGATACCACATGTAATTTAAAATATAATAATATAAATTATAAATTAAATATAAAGATAAAAAAATAGAATTAGTAGTTTTATAAAACCATTAGATAATTATAAAAAGTATTTGGGAAACTATAAAGATTCCATATAATAGGAGTGTCAGAATCTTGGGAACATCAAGATAGATTTCCCTTAACTAGAAGATAATAAGAAGTATGAAAAGAATTATTTCAAAATGGTTGTATGTAATAATCAATAAAGTAATGTGATGAATGCTACATGTATTTCTTCAAAGGAATACATAAATAATTCCAACTTATATTCTAATGTTTAAAATTCAAACTAGAAGGCTAGCATTTACTTTATGGAAGAAGAAAATAGGTACATTCTTCTTACTATTTAACATCTCATTCTAAGTCTGAAAAATTATCTTATGATAAACTAAATGAATATTGTTTTATTATTTTATATCATTATTAGTCTTTAATAAACATGAGTAAAACATTATAGAAATCATTATATGTTTTTATCAAAGAAAAATAAGTATTAAATAAACAAAATTTTAAACTAAAATAAAATTTTAATGAGTCAATTTCCAATTATGCTTCTCATGATAACAAAATTAATGTAATTAGAAATTAAAGTCAAGAATTTATAGGATAATTCAAGTTTTTTACTATGGGGGATCGATTAATAAAATTATTGGTAAAAACCCACCCAAAAGGGAGAAATACAGTATATAAAGTAATAGAAAAAATCCAAATATTTATAAAAAATATTTTATTGCAAGTTCTAAAAATAAAATTTTTTCTAATATTACTTTCTTTAACTGGGGAATTAAATTTCAATTTGAAAATGATTCATATATAATAAATCCACAAGTATATTGAATAAATAATTTGTTATCTATGAAAAAATTTCTGATTCTATATTATATTTAGCAAAATTCAAGTAGATTCGGGTTCCCAAATCCTTAGTATCTAAAAATCATAGAACCAAGAGTGTTTAAAAACCAAGATACCTTATTCCATAAATTTTTTTATAGTTAAAAATCCACAAGAAAAAAATCTAAATGGATTATGGTCAGTTGATGGTCAAGGAATATAAATGGATATTTCCTTAACTTTAACTCATTATTTTAAATTCATGGAGGCCATGTAACATTTTTTTTATTATGAAAAAGGGATGATATTTGGAATTTAATCTATCATAAATCCACAGTGAATACTAATCAAAAAAATTATTTATGCTAAAGACGTAAATCATAACTTGATAAGTATCTCTTAAATTTATGATGAAGGTTATTCTGTTGGTTTTTCTTAAAATTTATTCTTTATTTAAAAGAATAAATTTATTATGTTTAAAGAAGAAAAAACCAAAATGTATATACTTTAAAATTAAATTATTTTCATACACAGAATTTAAATTTGGTGAATTGTAAAATAAAATAATCTTGGGTTTTTTATAAAAGAAATAGAAATTACAATGTTTAATCTTGGAGGAAATTATTTAGGATAAATTTTATTTTAAATTTTACATAACTTAAATTGGATAAAAATAAACATTGTGATACATGAAAAATATAAAAGAAACGTAAAAAAATTAACCTCAGAAAATGATGTTTCCACTTCTAGAACCCTAAACATATCCACATGGATCTATTCAGACCAACTCAAACAACAAGCTTAGGTGGAATATCATTTTTTCAGTTAATGATTTTTTCAATAATTTCATGGGTTTATTTGTTCATACTTAAAAGAGAATGATTTTATATTTTTATTAATTCTTTAAAAAATATAAAATTTTAAAATGATTATAAAATTGGTAATTTAATAAGTGATTATGGAGAATATTTTGAGAATTGTGGATTTAATTCATTTTTATCATGGTACGGTATTAAACAAAGTTTTATTCCCCATGGACAACTCAGTAGAATGGTATTATTTGAAAGCAGAATTGGGCATTGCTTGAAATTACAATGAATTTGTTATGTGAATACAACATTCCCATGTATATTTGGCCTAAATCTATTAACATATCATGTTATTTCAATAGCATATTTCTAATAAGTCTTATCTTAAATAATACACCCTATAAACTATGGAATGAAAAAAATGTATGATATATTAAAGTGTTTGAATAAAAATTTTATATCTTGAACAAAAAGGAAAATATTTTTAATATTGATCTAAATGTTAATGAAGAAATATTCTTGGGTTACTCTACTACTTACAAAGATTTCATGATTTTTAATATGAAGTCAAGTGTATTTGAATAATATCCTTATGTAAAAATTAATGAATATGATCCTTTTGATCACATGAAAACTCATATTGATGAATTGAGTTATTCTATGGAAAAACATTAACTTTAACCTATTTTTTATTATAAAATAGATGATGATATGGAAAAAATTATAAAAATTTGAACCAAATGGGACTGATTCTAAAGAAACATAAAATGTGTTTCCTAGATTAACTAGAATCCTTAAATAAAATCCAATAGAGACCATTATAGTAGATATTGAAATAGGTATTAGGTCTAAAATATGTATAGGAACCCATATACAATTTTATACATTTTTATCCCAGTTTGATCATAAAACCTTATAAGGAGCCATAGCTGATGAGGGTTCGATTTTAAAAATTCAAGAAGAGTTAAATTGGTTCAAGTGGAAAAAAGTATTATAATTATTAAATAAACCCTATGTTTATCTTATTATTGAAAATAAATGGGTATTTATGAAGAAATAGGATGATTATGATGTGATTACTATAATTAAGGCTAGTTCAGTTGAAAAATGTTATAATCAAGGAAATTGAATAGATTATGAAGAAACTATTCATCATATAGCTAGGTTATAATAAATTTGAATCATTTTAAAATAATAATTTCAATTAACTTTCAAATTATATCATATAGATGTTAAATATATTTTTTAAACTGGATTTTTAATGTAGGTAGCTTATGTTGAATAGCCTCCTAGTTTTGATGACCCCCATTTCCATTATTCTGTTTTGAAACTTACCAAATCCCTTAAAGTCCATAAACAAGATCCTAGAATATGGTATGAAATATTAAGTATTTTTATCTTATCAAGTGGTTTTGATGTTGGATTGGAAGACCCCACTCATATTCAGAAAAATTCATCATGAGGTAATTTTATTGTGAAGATATATGTTGATGGTAATATTAATTGTTCAAAAAGAGGTTTCAACTTGAGATTCATAATAATTTTTCAACTACTATAAGTTCCAATATTAAAATTGATTTTGATAAAGCTATAAAACAACTAAATATATATATAGAGATAGAGATATAGATGAATAATTGGAATAATGCTTGATCTCGCTGCAAGTATACTATACATTATGCTTTTGGTAGGATATTGTGATAGATTTCAATCTAATGCAACAGAATCACATTTGACTATTACCAAAATAATTTTATGGTATTAAAAGGGAACTATCTATCTTTATTTACTTTTTACAAAAAAAAACATATTTTCAAATCTTGTTGGTTGTAGACTAGATATAAAAATATATTAGTAACATGTAATTTTATGGGTTATTCCTTAGTATCATAGTCTAGTATGAAAAAATATATATTTCAAAAACCAACTACTGAATCTAAATATAACATAGCTGGAAGTTAATGTTCAATGGTGTTTCAGATGAAACACACCCTAGTGAATTTTGTATTCAATTTTAATCATGTTCTAATCAAATGTGATAACATAAGTTCTGTCAACATTTCAAATAATCTGATAAAACATTAAAAAATAAAAAACATATATTTAACACATAATTTTTTAAGAGTTCTTTCACAAAAAGGTGATATCTCTTTATAATTTTTTTATATTGAATATTAATTGGCTAAGAACATTACTAATTCATTTCATACAGACATAATTGATTTTATCAAATCTGATTTTGGATTTGTTTATTTTAATTTGATCTCAATTTGTTTACTTTCATCATTTTATAGTGTATAAGAATCTATATTTAGTCAATTATTATTTAGTTTATTTTTTTAAGAAAACATTTTTAGTTTTTTTTCATATTATTGTATGACATGTATCCTATAATTTTAATGATTTCTCTTTATGTCACTATGTGTGCCCCATCGATATCTTGTGAAAAAAAATAAAATCAATCATATGTAAAAAAACCTCCAAATTATTGAAACACATATAGTTCTCATCTCCTTTCCCTCCAATCCTATATTCCCTGAACCTCTAGACCGTCATCAATCATGGGAAAATCAAATATATCATACGGTGCTTTTAGGATCAGTTTGAAGCACTCAAGGTTGGTCTGGAAAGTTCTAAGATGAAATGAAATTGATATCATTTTCATCAATAGGATGGATATTTTCTCAATGAGTTTATTAATCGTAAAGGATCAGAATATGAATTCAACAAAAAGAGAAAAAAATCTCCTTTAAAAGGATGTTTTTGAGTTTAGTAGGACCAATTTTTTTATTTTTGTGATTCAGAGGATCTTCTTACCATATAATTCAATCATAATAATTTATCAATGTCTTCTGCATTAATGGATGAGGTTTTCAACTGTCTCTATGATGGTAAATTTTATTTAAATGCCTCTATTACTACTACCAGTAATGATTTTCTTCATAAAATAATTAAATCTATGATCATTTCACTAGCTATTGAAAAAAAATTCATCAAAGATATGGATATGAAAAGGGAAATCCCCATTATGTTCATTTAGTGAGTAGTCTGTCAAAGAAATGTTGAGTATAATAAAATCTTATTTTAAGATGTTTCTTTGATATATTTATTCTTCATAGAAATTCTCATGAACCTGGAACTCTATATAGTGAGGTATATGTTCTATGTTTTGAAAAAAAATATCTATGTATTTGGGAGTATGTTAACACTTTTTTTGTGAATGCATATGTTTTTTAGATGAGAACACGACTAACCCTTATCAAGGGTTTACTAATTTGATTGATATGGTTTTGAAGTGTATTGGTTTTTTCTAGACCTTATTAGTAAGGAATATCAAACCTATTGATGTATAATAATGTTTGTAAGTAATCCCAACTAATGTTTAAGTGGATAAAACTTGTGAAATAGTTTCTTCTAAGGTACTAAAACATGTTACTACAAGTATGGCTATGGAAACCCTTTATACATGGTGACTCTTGATAATAAATTATATAGACTTTGATATTTTTCCAAATAATATTCATCTTTTTTATGAAATAAGGTAAGAAACTACACCAAAGGTACACTCATAGGCATGTTAGGTGGTTATGGACACACTCTCACATACCATCATTTCAACCTCTAGTTTCACTTGTTTTCTCCACAAGTGGGAGTTTCGTTTCAACACTTAAAAATCTTATGGTAATTGTACAAGAGGGGACCACATCCACTGGTGATAGAATCATTAATTTTTTTGATTTGTATCTTTATACAAATAAAATTTGAGGATTTAAAAGAGAATAACCTCATTTTATCAGTAGTGAAGTTTTTTGTTCAGGTGGGGAAGATTTATTGAAATATAATGAAGATACATTTTTGGATGCTAAGAGGAAACCAAGGTGATAATATAATGAATCATATTCTATTGAATAGTTTCCCCTATTTGAGGAAACTCAACACATTGATAAAAATCTATCTGAAAATGATGATTGGGAGGTTGT
This sequence comes from Viscum album, assembly GCA_963277665.1. NCBI lineage: Eukaryota > Viridiplantae > Streptophyta > Magnoliopsida > Santalales > Viscaceae > Viscum > Viscum album. The sequence continues at coordinate 1,437,333,587 of OY728133.1, read as the reverse complement.
AGAACCTCAATAAGAAGCTGAGTGGAACTCATTTGTTGACCAAGACACTTTTTGAATGTGTTGTTTCTATATATGACATGGATGGATAAAAAAATTTCATTCAATTTGTTTTGATGATAATCAGATAGGAAACTTCATGATAATCCTATAGAGAATGATATTTGTATCAAGTTGAAGTTGAATCAATGTTGTAATATGTCTCTCAAGAATTGGACACTCTGTCTATTAGGACATCCTCCTTGCAGTGTGAACTTATTTCAAGAGAAACTCTGCATGATATTAATCATTGTTTGGTTAATGAGAGCGGATGTATTACAATAATTCCATGAATCACTATAATAAATATCGATTAATATTATAAATGGATTACTAGTCTGGTCAAAAAATAGGTTATAGTAATTAAGTATACCTCAATATAAACTCAAAAGGATTTTAGATTCATCGTCCCTGGATTAGGAAAGATATCTGGATCCTTAGAAAACATATTTTTAGTGTTAGAAGTCAATTTTCTCCACCTAAATTAGAAATTAGTGAACCATATGATATCATACCCTTTTATAAGGAGGAATATTTTTTATAACCTATAGAGAAGCGTGTAGTCTCAATATGTAAAATATATTTTAGTGATAATTAATATCAAACATTCCCAGTTTTCTCTACCCCTGTCACCAGTTTAGGGAGTTTTTTTTATAATAAATTTGAAGTTTTGAAGAATTTTGTAACGCCCCGAGATTTTATGAAAAATATTCCTTTTAATTTCATTAATGTCTTGTGTTATACGCTACACCAAAAGGAGCTCTCACAACACACATCTCTGACCTGGCTTGATTTACACGCAATCGCGACCTTCCACGATAGCGTGTGTTGTACGCAACACCAAGTTTCGCTAAACAACGATATGCTATTAAGATATTATTAAAACTAGCCGTTATGAATAGTAATAACCACTTTTTGAAATTTTGTAAATTTTATTTTTCAAAATGGACTTCATTTATGGATTTGAAATTTCGAAATTATCTTAGGGTGAAATTTTGGGGATTTTCGGATAACTTTCATATTTTGATGAATAGTGAAAATTACTAAATTTTAATTAAAAACAACTTTTTCAATCGAAATAATTAATAGTGATAAATTATTAATTTGAGTGGTTTTAAATTATATTTAGAATATATTTTTACAATTTAATACAATTTTGGTAATTGGATGTAATTTCACATTTAAACCAGTTATAAACAAGTGTCAATCTTTTGATAGTTATTATCTCTTAAAAACACGCCTTTTGTTTTGACGATGGGAATTAAATTTTGAATTAATTAATGCAACTGATATGTTTTGAATTTGGTAAAATAGAAGCCATTTTTGAGTTCATAATATCAAATATAGCTTAGGTCTAATTTTTTGTATTTTTCTGAAAACATTCAATTTTTGATGAATAGTGAAACCACTAAGTGGTAGTTAAAAAAACTGAATTGTTCATAAAACTTAATTTTACCGCTTCTGTGAGTGGAATTTTAAAAATCCGATAGACACGGTTGATGTCAGTATGTAAAATGTGGTTCAATGAGATGAAAATAATTTTTGGTGAATAGTAACCTTTTACTTTTATTTACCACGGTTAAAAGTAAATAGGGTAATTAAGGGTAAAAATGATATTATTATTACCCTAACACATGTCAAAATTCTATTGGATAAGTGTAATTCGACCAAAAACAAGCTTAGGAATAAAATATTTCCATTTAGGCCCACTTGGATTAGATTATGACATTTATTATTATTTAATTCAAAGAGGAGTTAAAAGAGTTAAAATCAATGTTTATTTAATAAAACATTTTTAATATAGGGTTATACATAAGGTAAATTCAAATATAAATATTCATTAGAAAGCTAAAAAGATTTCATAGATAATGGTATTTTATTTTTAATTTTTAGACATTAAATAATTTAATTTATTTATGAAACAACGATGATGCAGTAATTATCTTATTAATGAAATTTTGACATAATTGATGTTATAAATACTCAAATAAATATAATTTGAGACTTTTTATGAATTACACTAATTTTCTAGGTTAATATGACATGTTAGTATTTATTTAATTAACTTTTTTTGAACTTATCATACTGTTAGGATTTTCACAAAAATCAATTACTAAATAGTGTCAAAATTGACATAAATTAGTTTTTAAAACAAATATTATATTATTAATTGTTATGTTATTCCTAAAAATCTAAGTTTTATCCAAATTACTTAGATAAGGTTATATATATTAATAATAAACAATTTGGGGTTCGTTTGTCTTCTTATAGTAAGTTTATTAACCTTATAGTGTAAGAACACAAGAAGACACGGTAAAAGTAAAATTATTTAACTTAATGTTAAATCTAAATGATAAGGTTACAATAGGAACCTAAACTTGACTAAATTCTATTGGATGAGAGGATTTAGACCCATCCCCACCTTAGCCTTTAAATAAATCAATTTGGAGCTATTTAAAACCGAACTTGGCTTTATAATAAAATAATATTTTTAGTTATTCCAAAGGTGCCCCTCTCCTCCCTTATAAAAGGACACCTCCTCCCTCTTTTCATCACACAACTTTGAGCCTTCAAGCTCGGCCAACCCCTGACAAAATATCTTCTCCACTTCCCTAGAAACATCCTAGAGGTTCTGGTCTTCCTCAAAGACCAATTTTAGTGCCCTAAGAGGAGGTCTCAAAGAGGCGCTTCAAAGAAGAGGTAATTTCCTTTACCAATTCTTTCACCTTTATTTCTTCTTCCAATTCTTCTTATTAGGTTGTTTCATTATGAAGTAATAACATAAGTATCACTCATATACGGATATGTTATTATAAGTATGAAACAATCCTAATTCACCATCTATCCATCCTACGGAAAACGAAATCACCGCGCGTGCGTACGTACGGAATACCGTCTCCACGCCGTGGTGTAATCTGTTTTTTCCACCAACACCTTACATGGATGGGTATTATGGTGTAAAGAATAAATATAAATAGTTATTATAAAATCATAATGATTCTTATATATTGTATCATCCACTCCAATTCAACTCAATAATTATGGAAATGATATCATCGCTCGTGCGTACGTACGGACTACCGTCTCCACGACGCGATGAGATTCATTATCCATGTTAACAATTTAAGAATGATTATAAAGTATATATAAGAAATAATAATGAAATATATTACATTATAAAGCTACTGGATTTATGTGTATATATATGTATGTCATCTACTTAATTCCACTCAATTCAATAAGGAAACGAAAACAACGTTCATGCGTACGTACGGCCTATCATCTCCATGAACGGTGTATTTCTTTCCATTTATCGATCCATTATATATATGTATATTATGAATATATATTATATATACATCATTTTTTATATTCTATAATTAAGTAATAATGATCTAAGTAATCATATTAATAATTACAGGTTAAAACACGAACGACAAATGAGACGATTTTACCCAAAACGCTACTTTAACATGAATTTACAAAAGAACGGGTAATATAAAGTCATAATTGAACCATATATGATATAATAACAATTAATATGATTCTATAATAAGTCAATGACATTATTTAAATCATTATACAGGAGGTTCGGACACTTACGAAGCAAATCGGACCTAAGGTAAGGGAAATATCACAATCTCATTTTTATCCGAGATTGTTTATACTTTAGTATTTACTGGGGTGTATTTTATCATCCACATCCATGTTTCTTCAATATGTAATATTATTTCCATACACCTACAATTGTTTAAATCCAATTTTACCCTTTGGTGAGTTTTTAGTAAAAGATACGAAAGGAATCTTTTGTCGTTTTTCGTATGAGGTACTTTTTGACTTTTCCGACAAAAGTACGAGAAGAATGTTTTTTAACTTATACGGCATGAATGGATTTTTAAAACATTATTTCTAAGAATCATCCTTTACAAGTTTTCAAGTTTATTTTTAATCAACTTCTTTTAGTTTAAAATTGTATGACATGTCAAGAAAGGAAAAGTGTTTTTGAAGTAGAAAGGATATTTTCCTCAAGAATAAAGTTCAAGTGTTTTATCAAAATTATTTTCCATCTAAGATAATAAAGGGTTCTGTTTTTATCCCTATTATTACATTGATTTGATTATGTTGTGATGGAATTATTTTTATGAATTCATTTATCGTATATGAATTGTTTTATGATGTCATGATGTTTAAGATTCCCATTTTTATTACATGGGTTATGCAATGATGTATGGTTTATGATTTTGTGGCACACATAAGAATGGTATCATTATGAGATGGGTGGGACCTATATCTCCCTCCAATGCATTGGGTAAAGATTTTATATCTCATGAGATAGACATGGCTGGAATGGTAGGTTATACCGGTTCAGTGAAACAGGACTGAAACGAGGGTGACTCGGTTCAGAAAGGGACTTTGTCCACTAAGATAGTCTTGGCAATGAGTCTTGACTAACAAGAAATGATTCTCTATGATTATGTGTGTATGCCACAATGTTTCATGTTTTAAGTTATGATTATTGGGATTTCATTTCACTACTATGATTTATCCCATGTTATGAAATTATGCTCTCTTTTGTAGGTTAAGATTTCCAAAATGTTATGTTCTTGTGAATATGATGTGATTGATATTTCTTTTGTTTACCCTTACTGAGCATTTGAGCTCACCCTTTTATGTTTACTTTTCCCCAGGATATAAAGAAAGGTTTTAGGTATAAAAAAAGGGAAGATATTTATGGGAGATGTTAAAGATCTTTCACCAGGATTAGAAGATTATACTCCGAGTTTCCAAAGACACTAAACTATTACGATCCTTGTGTGTGTGTTTTTGTTATGTACTAAGTATTACGCAAATGTAATGTAATGTCAATGTACGTCAAGCTTCGGGTCTCTACAAATTTGATTCCAAATTGAGTCAAGAAATGTGATTTGATACACTTTTTGGGAAAAATTTCTTAGAATACATGTATCAGTTATACTCACCTGATTGACTACTACAAGAATGATGCATACAAATAGATTGACATATGTGTAAGTGAATTGTTTCCACTTTGATAAAGACGTTCCATGAAACCTAACATTTATGCTCTCCGTACTTCAAAATCCATGATGTTTAAGTATATTTTTTTATAATATATATATATATATCTAATCAATTTAGAATCTAATGATTGGTGTAAAAACTTTTTTTCCCCTCATACCACATCAATTAAGCTTCAATTCTCTTCCATAGATTGTTTTGACCTCACCTAAGCTCAGAAAGAATCTGTGGATATTAAATTCGGAATAGTTAGGATAGTAAAAAATAATAAGTCTATCATTGGATATTCTTTTGGATAAAATGCTACGTTAGGAGTTATTACTAAAACAAGTATTGAATCCTCACTTCCTACCACCTCCCTACCAGTAGGCCATCCACAATCCTTTAAAAAACAAACACCCCAACACCATTCTACAAACCCAAATCCATAGTATTGATCTACTTTATTTTCTATCTGTTATGATATACTTATAATATTTCATGGATTATTTTTAAAAACATTTGAATTCGTAAAACATTTCTTTGATTTTTATAATTGTTACTTACATGATTACAAGATTCTGGCTTGTTTTCAAATCATAAATATTTTTTATTGTTGTGTTTCAATGATTTTCGTTATTTTTTATTTTTTTATGATTTTTACTCTATTTTATATTTCACTTGAATTTTTTGTCTATTTTTTTAAGTCAATTCTAGATTCTATTCATAGACTATCATTTTTCACTTTTTCATGTTCAAAAATGGTTTTTTTCTTCTCACCATTTTCTTTTTCATATAACAAAATGTTGCATAATTTAGTCAAAATTATAGGGACATTATTGAGTGAATTCCATAACTAAAGGAGAATAAATCCAAATTTTAGTTAATGTTGGACGTAATACCACACTTTTTTATAGTAAAAGAGGAACACGATATTTTAAAAATTCCCCTTTACACTAATTTATAAATAAAATATTTTCTTTTTTGTTGATTTTATTATGGTTTTTGTGACCATTAAAAGGGAAGATATTATTGTAAAAAGATATAATATTCCAATATATCTCTATATGTTAAATTTTTTGATGAGTTAAAAATAAATTTTTATTTACTGACATATTTATCCTAGGTGTTTTAGAAGATTATTCCCAAGTATTCTTAAGAATTATGATTTTTTTATTTAATAAATTATAAATGAATTTATCTGATGTGGATAATGAGTTCATATCGTTTATTATACAAGAATGAATAAATTCATTTTCTATATGTTATAATTTAACTTTTCAATCAATGGAATTTATCTTATGTGTCAAGATTATTTTACATATAAAATTATTATCATTTGAAGAATATTTTGTCCTTAAAGTAAAATCATAAGTCTATGATAAAGGATATTTTCTTATGGAATATTAGTATAAAATATTTTCTTACTATGTAATTAAATTATATTATGAATAAAGAGAATTATCCTATGAATAATTCAATTAAGAAAGTAATGTTAGAGGAAAAATTGATTGATGTATTTTATCTTACAAAAAGGACCTTTGTAAATGACTTATCATATGGATATGAGGAAATATGATGAACTTTTTTATCTTGAGAATGTAAGAAAGTATCCTACAAAAAAGAATTATCTTAAGAAAATAATAAATCCAGTCTATTTATCATGTGTGGAATTGATTTTACATAAATACAATATCTTATCATATGAATATAGAAAAAAAAATCTCATAATAATACATTTTCCCGATGTTAATCTTATAAAGGTCATGTTTTCTTACATATAATTATGATTATTCTTATTTCTAGTGATGTGACCTCCCAAAAAGAAAACTTATGACTTTATGTATATCAAAAACGGAGTTTTCCAAATGAGGAAATATTGATTTGGACAATGGATCTTTTTCCATGAATGGAGAAATAATATAAATAATATTTATTCCATCTATTCCATGGAAGTTCATTCGATATTTAAAAAATAATATGAAAATTAAGAGTCTATCAGTTCAGTTTTTCAAAACAATTATTAACTTGACTATTAGGATTATCAATTGTAATTATGTTAAAATTAAAAATATAAGATATATATATATATAATACTCTTCCATTGCATTTACAATGGATATATATAGTAAAGAAATTATACATTCTTCATACACCATCATAAATACAGTAATTTAAGTTTATATATAGATTCTATGTATAACGTATTATATTTTTCAATAGAAATACCACTAATGTTATTCTTAAAAGATACTAAAATTATATATATATTTATTATTCTACTATATATTTCATCTTAAAACTAGTTTCTTCATCTTTTAATATTTCACTATTCATTATTATCACTTGAAGCGGGAACTCCTTGTACTGAGTGTTGAATGAACTTTTATTAAAAATCCTTATAGGATCCCATTAAAGATCTTGGTTTTTTACAAAGTGATGATAGATTACACTCAGTCAAGTAATTCTTAGGAAGTGTTCTAGTGTTAGTGAGAACAACCAATATCTAGGAATTGGGCATTGGTGGTGTGTACTGGGAGATATATATTCCCTAAACCACTATAAATAATTATTGTTTGATATTTTTATTTTTTTATTTATTTATACTTATTACCATAGTTATGAAAAGATAAAAAAATAAATCCTAAATAGAAAGTAGTTTCAAGAGATATTTTTTTCAAGAACTTAATTCACCCCCTCTTGAGTTTTTTTAGTTTTTCACTAACTAATAATAAATATGTTGTCTGAGGTTCCTAGTATCATATATGTAAGATCTTTCAGAGAGTCAGGGGTACTTCCCAGCCTTTATCATCTCATTTATTCAAGTGTTTGATCTCTCATCCTGTTGAATAGGGATCAAACACATTTCTTTCATATGGATTTTAAGTTCACCATCATTGAGAGTGAATAAAATTTCTGTTGAGGGAATGTTCATTAGGTTTTCCACATATGAATCATATATTTAGGTGGTTTTATCCAAGGTAGTAGGAGAAGGTTTCTCCTACTATGGATTATCATAGGGGGTGTAACGACGCAGTGTTTATTAGAAATAATTTTTTCTAAATAAATGTGTCCTTTATTATATTATATAATATTATACATGTAAAAAATATATATAAACCATCAAAACATTATCGCTTTAATAAATATAATTAAATTATTCATCTACAAAACCAATTAAAATTCTAAACATTACAGTTGCACAAAAAATATAAAATAAAAAAGATAAAATCTAAAGAAGAAAAATGCTTTGCCCTACTATACTAGAATCATCACCCCCATGGATAACACTATAATATGAAGAAAAACATTAGTAAAGAAAAAAATATCTTATAAATGGAATATAAATATCCTTGTAAGGAATTGTACTGAATATTTAGTGAAATAATTAAGTGGTATATATATGAGTTAATGTTACCATTAGAATAGTAATGTGATCATTGGAATAGAAACATGACGGTTGAAAATAGTAACCTGACCATTAGGATTGTAATTTTACCTAAAAATAATAAACTATGATATAAATAACATTTATCATTATTAATTTAAGTATATATATATTAATTCCAAAAAATAAATATCATGCTTAAAAAGTCAAATAAAATATCGGCACATTTTTAATAAACTGTATTTTTATCTATTTCATAAAAAACATATTTTTTAGATTAAAATTTAAAATTTACCATAAAAGAAATTTATTTTTATAAAATTAATATTTTTTTTGGAATTCAGCACATTTTATTTTTATAGGGGTGATGTTTTTGGTAATTTTCTTAAATATTTAAATTTCTAGTGAATAATAAAAAATATAGTTTTTCTTGTAACCAGTAAATATTAAATAATATAATTCATGCCACATAAATGACTTATTTTAATGATATTTTTCATTTAATTTTCATTATTTCATTGTTTTGGGGTTTTTCCTGGTATTTTGGTGGAAATTGTGGGTTTTCAAAATGTGGTCCAAACCGTGAGCCCATTTCAAAATTTAAAAATAAATTTTTTTTCTTTTATAGCTACTTAATTTTTTAACATTTTACACTCATTCCACTTCCCAATTGTCATCCCCTGGTATATTAAAACCACCATATCAATTTGGACCCCATATGAGTCCATAATAATGATGGGTTTGGGTTTTTTATTAAGGTGTTGGGCCAGCCCGAAAGCCCATTTCCTACAATAATTATTCATTAATTCTTTAATATCTCTTTCAATGTTTATGTTTTTTCAGTGATTATAACTCTCACCCAATACCATTTACCCAAGATCTACTCACATGCTCTCTTCCCCCTATTTGGAGCTCATATTCATTGCAAATTAGAGTGAAACTTCTCTGGATCTCTCAAATCATCCATATTTGAAGAGGTAAATTGTTTATTTTATAAATCCTTCAATTTTTATTATTTTCCCACCATCTTAGTTCTCACATGACCTAATAAGCCTTATTCGGACCTCAATTTAATTTCGGGCTCTTTTTAAATTCATCTACTAGTATATTTGGGGCATTTTATTCATATATCCCGAAATGGCCCGAAGGCCTTCTTTTTATTTTATTGCAGATAATCCCCCTTTTAAGGGTTGAAGGGGAACCCGTACATGAACCGTAGGCCCAAGGCACAAGGCCCGACATGACCCGCAATACATGACCTGAAGGCCCAGAGGCATACCATGCCCATTACATGGCCCATAGGCCCAGCCCACTAAAACTGCCCCTCCCCAACATCTTGAATCATTGATCTCCTTAGCTCCCCACCTTGTATTGCGGATCGGCTAGCATTACCCCGTACAAAGATTCACGGTGTCTGGTACCTATGGTGGCTGTCATACCCTCTCATTATTCCAATCCTGTTAGCCCTGCATCTAGGGTTTTATTTTGTGTCTTTTTTCTAAATTATTGTGGATTAGGTCTTGATTTCACTTCCTTGTGGTGCAGCGGTGGTGTGATTGATATTTCGCACAATGTTTTACTGTTTTTGGCACAAATGGTAGGTGGTTTCATGTGTAATAATCCTCAGATGAGATAGCTTTTCTTCATTCATATTTTTATCATGTTCTTATTACATTATGTTTGGTGCATAAACCATTTTTAGTATTATTTATTAAGTATTTAGTTTCAAAGTTGCATATTTGCTTGAAAATGTGTGTTTTTCATGTGTATCTTTTGTGGTATTATTTTAGGTAATTATATAACACTTGAGAGTGGTTTAATAAATGTTTTTAGGGCTTTAATCCCTGTTTTGGATTGGTATTAGTGTGATTTTGTCCTAGAAAGAGGGTTTTGAAATTGGTTTTGTGGGAAAAGCATGGTTATACCCCTTGAGATTATTTTATAAAAAATTTAAATGATTTATTGAGTAAAACAAAGTGGGAAAAGGATGTACATGTAATATTTTAGTGAGTGTGTTCAAATAAGATGGGTTTTTTTAAATTTAAAGTGGTGAATTATAATGTCAAACATTTTTATAATGTTTTATAAATTGCTGAAATGTTTTATCAAATTGCAAGAATGGTGCGAAACACATTTGTGGGTTGTTTTGAGTGAGTATGATGTTAAAAATGAATTTTGTTTGTGAAAAAACTATTATGTGACATGTGTGTGGGATTTTTGGTGGTTTTTTGATACAAAAGTGGTATTTTCATGTGAAAATTATATTTCATGGCTTGTTGAACTTGTTTGAGCACAAGAGGGAAACTCAGATGTCTAGGTGGATAGAGGTGTACTAGTATGCTAGTGATCCCGTGGGGTTTGGCCACAGTTTCACGTAGAATGTTTGACAATGACAAAACTAACTAAACTTTGATGATGATTATGATGATGATGTTGGAGAACCACTAGGTTATGAGTATGATCCCTATTAGTGGATCGTGTGCACGAGAACGAATATTGTGATGGTTACTTTCAACAAGATACGAGGTGCCTGGGACCCACAGCGAGCCAGTGCCTAGGGTTTATTTTCCCATTTATTATGCTCATTAGATATTTTATTCTTACCATAAAAATATGGTATTTTTGGATGGAATATTTATAATCTTTGTCATTTTATTTAAATGTTTTGATTCCTTAAAGTATCCCACTTGAAAACTATTTTTATTTAAAGTTTCATCTCCTTAAAATTCTTATTATCATTTCATGTATATGAAAACTTGAAATATTTTCATCTTTGAATGTTTATCACATTGAATATTTTAGTGGTGGAATCCTCTTGGGATTTGTCCCACACCCTACTTACACATTTGGGGGTAAGTAGACTTGGTTATTTTGTCACGGGTTTGGGTAAAGCTTTTAGGGCCAATGGTTTAGGTTTATATCATTACTTATTGGAATAGTGTCATGGAGATGGCTTGAGGGTGGTGCCTATTACCATGATGAGGTTCTTGGGCTATCGATTTTGGGTTTCTTCATTTGTTATAGTCTTTGATATTTATTTTAAATTATTTAATTCAATTCTGATTTTTTTGTAAAAGATGGTGTGTTTTGAAAAATCCAGATTTGTTATGTTGAAGTTTTTTGTTGTTTCATGTTTATAAACTCGGGTAAATCATTCCTAAATTCCATTTTGTAAAACCCAGACGCATGTGATAGCCTGTGGGAATCAGGAACACCCTTCGGGCCTTGCCATGGGCCAAGTCGAGTGCTGGTTTTTATGGCGACCATATTCGGTTTGTGAAAATTCATGATGTGATAATGACCCAAAAATATATAGAACTTCAGTTTCTTCTATGATATTTTAAATTTCATAAATTATTCATTAAAATACAATAAAAATGATTTCCATTACTAAAAATCACATTCCAAAAAAAAAATTCAAATGTGATCCCTTAAAAATTAGTTTTTCCTTTTCTCCACTTTTCTTTTTAATAAACTAATGAATTATATTAATAAAGTGTTTAAGGTCATAAAAATAATTATATTATATTGATATGTGATTTATATTGTCAAAAATTTACTAATAATAGATTTACCATTTATATATTATTTTATTTAATATTTTATTCTAAAAATATCCCTCTCCTCGGGTATAAATAATCCCACTCCCTCCCCTTGGAAAACCACTCATATCCCACTTTCTAGAGCCTAACCTCTTCCAAAATCCATCCAATATAGAACCTTATAATCCTTAGGGACATTATAGAGTATTCTAACTCCAATATCAAGGGAGTTTTAGTGTTGTATAAGATAAGCTACATCGATTATCAAGTAAGGTATTTTTAGTAATACAACATTATATTGCTTATTTTAACCTAATTTAAGTATCATATTTACTATGGATATAAATTTCAAAATTATTTTTCCCACTCTTTCGACAATGTCTTATCAAAGGTTGGTTAAACACATATGAAGACATTTCCAAGTCAATTCTTATAAACACCTTCATGTATAGATAATATGAATTATATATATTATATAAATTTTCAATTACATGTATTATAATCTTTAGGAGTTAATTATACTAATGTATAAATGAATTTTAATAGAATAGTGAAGTCACAGAAAATAGGAAATTTTAACGTAAGCATGATATCAAAATGACTTCCCTTTAACCAAGGAAATTAAGAAATATAATAAAATTATTATAATTGATAAATATTTTTAAAAATAAAATAATTTACTTCCATATCAATGATTTAATAAATCTATTTTTATTATTTAGGAAATGTAAAAATTTAAAAATAAAGGTGGATTTAAAGTAAGATGGTTCTCAAACCCATTTCCTTTATTTGGGTTATCTTCTCTTCTATAGTATGAATGTTCATGTTATGACCTTAAAAGGTCTTTTCCATTTTCTTTTTGTGATAAACATTTTCCTACCATGTAAAAATGTTTTCTAAGAAAAAACCATTTCTTCAAAGTGACTTCAATTTCTAAAACATTTTAGTTTAATCCTATTAAAATGATTATATTCCACTCTAGAATTACAATGTTTTATGTCCACTTATGTTTTCCCTTATCCATTTGGGAACCAAAATGTTTATTCATGCATATATTATTTATGAAATACTTATGAAACCTATTCTCATTCTTAAATTTATTTCATTACTATGATTGTTATAAATTTTATGTGGCATGTATGATTATGTAAACACTATGATGTGATGAGTGTGATCATAATTATATAGTCCTCCAATGAATTGGGCAATGTGATGTATCTCATCAGATAATGTCTACTATGCACGAACATGATTATATATTTTTTTCACAATGATGATGTTGTGATTATGCACATATGTTATGTGTGATCGTGATTCGAGATATTTTCAAAAACAAATGTGTGGAATTTGACCCTTAAGACATGATGTTTCATTTTAATACATTTCCACATTCCATACCTTTATCAAATGGTTCCCCCATGATTGTGATGAATATTCTATTCTTATGATGTGATTATGATGATTATGATCTCCCTTGTTATATTTATTCATGTCTTGTATTCTTTCTCTTAGTAGGCTCTTAGTTCTCCCCTTTCATGGATGTATATCCTCAGGTGATTAATTATACTACAAGAAATTGGAAAAGCCTAATGATAAATCTATCTATAATTAAATTTCCTAAATTTTAGTAAAGTATTAGACTTTCTGGTTTCAGAGAAATGAAATCCATGTCTAGATACTATAAGTGGATGTGGATTTGGCATAGATTTACCTAGGGGTGACAACCCAGAAAACACTATGTTGAACTAAACTCTATTGAAAATTGGTGCACAACAACGGGCCTTACTACACACCTGGTTTGACACACCTAGGAGACATGCTTTGGTTAATCAAAAACACTATTAGAAACCATTATGAATGATATATAGATAATTTTATTTTTCCTTTTAGATCTAGATGTGTATTAAAGTTTATGATCCTAGAAGTATCATTTATGGAAAAGGATAAGCCTTTGATCCCATAATATTTTCCATTATAATTGATTGTCAAAAAGAATAAATTATTTATTCAGATTTTATTGAATTATGTTTAAATATTTCCAATTTTATAAAATAGTTGGAACCATGAGAAATCAGACCAAGAACCTGTTTGAGGGAAAATGAAATAACTGCCTGAACAACACTCCCAATGAAATGGGTGGTGTGGTTCACAACTTTATAGTGATTCTTAGATAGCTATCTTGGGATATAAACAATAACCTGAACAAATTGAAACTTACACCTTCACATAATAAGGAGAAGATGGCTATTGAATCCTTTATTTGGCAACAACAATTGGTGATTAGTGAATCTTCTTATCCACTAATTATGGAATAATGTTTTGACTCAATAAGGTTGTTCTTTTTTATTATCCATTGTTTTGAAAAGAATAAGGTTACCCTAACTGCCTATTATTTAGATAGAGAGGCCAATCATTGGTGGGAAATGATAATGAATACTAAGTTGAATAACGAAATATAATAAATAGAGTGGGATGAATTTAAGATACTATTTCTTAACAAGTATTTCACTCAAACTCTTTAAACAAATATGAATAGATAGTTCTTAGAGCTTAAGAAAAATGTTGTAGAATCTATCACTTCATACAATGAAACATTTGAAAGGATAATAAGATACACCTCGAGTTTTGTTATAAAAAATAGAGCATAATCAATAGAATATTAAGTGGATTAAAACCACAACTCCAAAAGTCTCTGGCTATATGAGACATTGAGAGTTAAGTAGAGGGTGTGTGATGTGATCCAAAAGTAGAGATTTTGTTTGTAGAATTTTACCACTAGGGGAAAAACGGGTTTTTGCAACGGGTTATTTGTGACGGGAATAAATATCATCGTAAATAGTCCATCGAAGAGGTTATTTGTGATGGGAAAATCAACCCATAGAAAATAACTAATTATTTGTGATGGGACTAAGAGCCCCGTCACAAAAACTTACTCACGGTTTGGTGTGGTTTGCATGCCAAACTACACGAAAGGGTTTTTGCGATGTGTAGGCACCACCTGTCACAAATACCGAGAGGCAGTAAACACTAGTTGTGATGGGGGATCCCTCGTCGCAACTAGTTCAACCACCATAGGGTATTTGTGATGGGACCCATCGCAAATTACCGGCAAAGGTAAAAACCTATTTGCAATGGGATGTTGTCTCATCGCAAATAGTGTATCAGCAAGTTACTTTTTGCGACGGGACCCATCACAAATAACCTTTTAACCGCTGACAGTAATTAATACACCTGAAGGTATTTGCGATGGGACCTGTCGCAAGAAATACTATTTGCAACTGGAATCCCATCCCAAATAGTCTCATCACAACTAATCTAACCTATATATACACCCATTCTGTTTTTTCTTTCCTCCTCAATTCCTTTTTTCTCTACTTCTCTAAACTCTAATTATAGAGTGAAATTTTTTCAGAGTTAGTTTCTTTTTACGAAGAAGTTGTGAGGCCGTCTATAATTATAAGATATCAAGATTAAAGGTATTTAGGTTTTATTTAATACTATATGTTTTATTTAATTTATTATTTATTTCATTTAATTATATAAATTTTATTTATCATTGATTAGCTGTAATTAAGTTATATTTAAATTGTTTTGTCTTCTGTATTTATTTGTAATAATAAAATTAACTTATTAGTACTAATTATTAGTAATTTTTACTAATTAATAATTATTAACGATAATTAGTAATGCATATAAATAATTAGTTGTAATTAGTAATCTGTAGCTATATTTTTCAGTAATTAATTGTAATTAAGACTAATTAGTAATAATTAGAAAGAAATATTAATAACTATGAAAAAATAGTAATCAATTTTTAAAATTAGTAATAAATACTAATTATTGGTATTTATTACTAATAAATAGTAATAAATACTAATAAATAGTAATAAATACTAATAAATAGTAATAAATAATAATAATTAGTAATAATTAGTAGTAATTATTATTAATTAGTAATAATTAGTAATAATTAGTAACAACTAGTAATAATTAGTAATAATTAGAAATAATTAGTAATAAATACTAATAATTAGTAATAAATTCTAATAATTAGTAATAATTAGTAATAACTACTAATAATTAGTAATAATTAGTAATAATTAGTAATAATTAGTAATAATTAGTAATAATTGGTAATAATTGGTAATAAATACTAATAATTAGTAATAAATAATAATAAATATTAATAAATATTAATAATTAGTAATAAATAATAATAATTAGTAATAAATACTAATAATTAGTAATAAACACTAATAATTAGTAATAAATAGTAATAATTAATAATAATTAATAATAATTAGTAATAATTAGTAATAAGTAGTAATAAATAGTAATAATTGAGAGGATCACGTCATAGAGAAACTGAAGTTGACATTTATGACATGCTGGATGAAATTATTGAACTGTGTTATCTAGGGAAAAATTACATAACAATGTTTAAATGCTGGTGGTTGGATACGGAGAGAGGCTTGCATGTTCATTGGATTCATAGAATCATCGATATTAAATATAAAATTCTTATTGCAGTAAATGAACTATTTTTACTAGCTCAATAGGAACATCAAATATATTACTCAATGTATTGTGCTACTTCAAGAGACCTGAGTGATTGGTGGAGCATAATAAAAATAAAATCTCGATACAATCAGTTTACTAAAACTGAATTTGGTTCCGATGAAGTACAAGGAATTAAAAATTTTCAAGAGACTTCTCAAAATCCATATTTTTTACAAAGATACATGAATATCGATGATGACACCCCACAATTACGGGTCGATGGTGACGATGATGTTAATGACGTTACAAATGAATTTTAAATGGAAAGAGATGATGAAATTGAAACTCATATGTATATTGATGATGCTGATGATGAATATGAAGACATTGACATCATCAAATATGAAGATGATGGTGAAGGTGAACATTGACATAGTAAAATGAGGATTATAATCAAAACTAATATATATCTATATATAATATTTATTTTCAACTATCTACTAACAATAATCATTTTGTGTTTCAGATGGACCCTAATCTATTTCATGAGTTGGAGGAGGATGAGCTACCTTTGGATGAGTAGGATTTGGGATCATCCTACCCTCATCCTACTAGCAGTTTAGGGGTATGTGGAGGGGGCGCGGTATTGCGTGACCGATGATTCATGACCCTATCCTCGAGAAAAATCCACATCTTGGATTTGTTCTGTGCATGTTGAGGTAAGGTAACCTATGTATTTTAGTTATCTATCATTAATTATTTTATATACTAATTATTTGATTATTTTTTATTTTTTCAATGTTTTGTGCATGTAGATGTTGGATAAGGGAGCACTATCTTGCGTAATTATTTTTCTCAGCCATTGATCACATAGACACAGATTCACATTTTTAGTGTAGCATAGAATTTTCAATCATTGGTTGGTACGTAAATAAATAATATTTATTTAGAAATTTATTTCATTAATAACTTGATATTATAAATTATTTGTAGGGTTTATGGTATCCCATCGATGATAGCATGTGTGAAGCTATCCATGAGGCATGGGAGGTGTCTATATGTGAGTGTTTCCATCAGTTTTCACTAAATTTAAGAAGGACATCCATTTAGAAGGCATGAGTGATAGTATTTGATGACTCATATAGATCCCACTGACCAAAGTATGTTTCATCTCACATTTGGGATGGATTATGTTCACACTGGTTGAGTGGTAGATTTCAGAGGAGATCTTTATTGGGCCGGAAGAACCGGAGGAGATAAGAGGTGACGCATCGAGTTGGTAGTCGTACATTCAGTACTCATAGAGAGAATATGGTGAGTACATTTTTTATATATTTTATATAACATTAAATATAATCAGTTTATTTTATATTCATATAGGTAGTCGAGCATCCCGATATTATAGAGTACGACAGTTATTGGAGAATGTAGAGTGATCCAACCACTGGAGAGATTAGAGGTGATCGCCATCATTAGATTATGGTCAGTATTATTTCTTTTTTAGTTTGAAAATTAACTTCATATAATATTTTCACTATTTTAATTTAAAATTGGAACTGAAGGATTCAAATGAGGCCACGACCTCTAAGACATGGGATGAGAGTCATGTCGAGATCGCTAATCAGACTAGTACCACCATTTTGATGAGGCGGTATGGATGGAAAAGACTAGGTATGCCTTCAAGAAGGGCTGAGTAGTTGGTATCATCTCTCAATTGACTCTTGAGACTTACTATGGTACTGTTGTGATGTCATCGTCCATATTGATAAGAGATCATAGAGTGGCATCATCTTTTGGCTCACCGTATCAGGAGAAGTTGCGAGCTCAAACTGAGCTTATAGAGAGTTTGCAGAGGAATCAGGAAGAGATGCGTCAGTAGCAGTAATAGCAGCAGCATCATGAAGAGGACATGCGTCGATGGAAGCAGCAACAGCATGAGCAGATGGAGTACATGCGCTATCTAACTCGTAGCTTAGGGATGAAGTTTCCTCCACCATCTCCTCCAGCTTCACCAACTCCTCCAAAAGACTATCCCCCCCAGTGATTTTTCGTTCTATTAAAAACATTTGAATTCAAAATTTGTTGTAACATGAACTATTTACAGTTTTTGTCTTTTATATTGGTGAGAATATTGTATAATTTAGTTTTTTTAATTATTTTTAATATTTTATTATTTTATTATTTATTATTAGTGTTATATTTTTTAATGTTTTTTATTTTACTAATAATAATCATCATAATATTTTATGTTTTTTTAATATTTTTTTGTGAATATTGAGAATTTTAATAATTTTTATTTTTTTATTATTTTAATAATATTAATATTATTTTTTCATTAATCATAATTTTATTATTATTTTATTATTTTATTAAGTATTTGACACGGGGCCTTTTTCAAAGGGACCCCATCACAAATAGATTATATTTATATTTTTTCATACTTATTTGTGACAGTTTACTTTACCGTCATAAATAATTTTTTGCGATGAGCCCATCGCAAAAGTTTTAGGTATATACAACATATATAAATAGAGAACTATTTGAGATGGGACGATGAGCCCATTGAAAAATGTTCTTGTATATAAAATATATTTAATCGGAGATCTATTTATGATGGGAAGTAGTCACATCGCAAATAGTGTTTTTTGTGATGGGCTCGTCGCAAAAAACACTAGTTGCAATGTCGTTTCTACAATGGGATATTTGCAATGGGACTCCATAGAAAATAGCCCATTACAAATAGATGAAATTCTAGTAGTGTCCCATGGCTATGGAGATAAGAAATGAAAGATGGATTTTCAAATTTAAGGATCTAATGAAAAAGGTGGATGGGAGGCTCAACCAACCACATGTCAAAAATGTTAGAAGAAACATCATGGGAACTCAATCAAAGGGACAGGGAAATTATATAAGTATGGGAGGGAAGGCCGCCAGTCTAATGACAATTTTAGAGACATGACGAATCTATCTAATGTGTTTGAGGAAAGGAAATAACGACCCATAGCTCATTGCTTCAACTGTAGGGAGAGAGGGAACTATACAAGCCAGTGCACTAAACCATGGGTCCTTGAGGGTAATTAGTTTCATCAACCACAAAATCCTAAAGTTTAGGGTGAAATATTATGAAATCAATAATTCTAAGGATGATCATTAATGTTCATTCTTAAAATTTACAATTCCAATTAATTAAATAATGTAAAGAAATTTATTTGATTATTGTTCTAGGAATTACTTTATATCCTACAAGTTTTATTGAATTATTTTATCACAACCCTAACTTGTTGAAGTAGATATATCTACAAAAACACCTAGTATTGATATCAATGCAACACAATTTTATAACTCTTCACCTATTAGTATATGTGTAAATATTCATCTAAATATTCCCACAATCCTTCTATTGGTGGAATTTGATTCATTACTGTGCATGGACTAGATCATGTTATATAGAGAGCACATCAATTTTTGGTAAAAATAAATATATTTCTATATTAATACCCCTCACATGATCATTTTAAAATTCAAGGAAGGTCACAAATATCATTTGGAAAATCCCCCAATGGTGTGGGTGATCATACCCTTCTAAGAAACATACCTTTCACAAATGTTCGGGTTGATTCAAAGTATTAACCTTGGGGAAATTCCCATTATGAGGGAATATAGTGGTGTATTTCCCAAATAGTTACCTAGACTTCCCCCATATCATGAGGTGTAGTTATTAATATAACTTATATGTGGTTCCATTATTACCTCCAAATTCCCCAATATGATGGCCCCAATTGAACTGTAGGAGTTAAAGAATCATCTCCAAGAGTATTTGGACAATGGTTTCATATGCCCTAGTCTATCACCATCATGTGAGCTAGTGCTCTTTTTCAATAATAAGGATTGATAAATGTATTTATGTATCGATTATCAGGATCTCAATAAGATAAACATAAAGAACAAGTATCCTCTTCCAAATAATAAAGAATTGTTCGATCAACTTCAAGGAGCTCAGATTTTCTCGAAGGTTGATCATTGTTCTGGATATCTTAAATTGAATGTAAAGAAGGAAGATTTTAAAAATATATCCTTTGGTACAACATATATACACTATGAGTTCATAGTGATGCCCTTCATAATTAAAAATTACCCTACAATCTTCATGGGTTTTATGAATAGAGTCTTTAGATACTACCTTGAAAAATTTGTTGTAGTGTTTGTCGATGATATTCTAATTTACTCCAAGATAGAGGAGGAACACGAATAACATTTAATGATTATTTTGGTGACACTAATGAATGATAAATTTTCTACTAAGTTCAAAAATTGTGACTTTTCGATGCATCAAGTCACATTCTTGGGGAACATGATCTCAAGTGATAAAATTTATATAGAACCTTAAAAAACAAAGGCTATTGAAGAATCAAATAGACCCACTACTTTCATGGAAATCCATAGTTTTATAGTCTTATTAGTCTAATATAAATGTTTTGTGAGAAATTTATCATGGTTTTATAGCCTACTAACTAAGTTTATGTAGAAATGGGTAATGTATGTCTAGACAGAAGAATGTGATGAACACATTAAGAAGCTAAACGAGAGGATAATAAATTCCATTATACTCACACTATTGACCAGTGGACATGGTTTTATTAAATAAAGTGATGATTCAAAGAATAATATGGGTTCTGTACTCATTAAGAAAAACAAAATGATATCATATTCATCACAAAAGCTGAAGATTCATTAGAAAAACTACACAGTGCATGATCTGGAGTTAGTAGTTTTAATATTTACCATAAATATTTTGTGGAACTACCTCTGTGTTGAGAAGTGTGATATATATACTAATAATAAGAGTATAAATTACATGTTCACACAAAATTATATCAACATATGTAAAATAATATGGTTAGATATAATCAAGGAATATGATTTCTCTATTAACTAGATTATATGAAAGGAGAATAAGGTAGCTGATTCTCTAAGCAGAAATGAACATGTTACTCTATCCATGATACAAATTGATAAAGACCATATCATCATGGATATTAAAATGTTGGATTTGGAAGTCATGATGGTAAAGAATAAGTCTTACCTTTCCCAACTGATTACACAACCATTTATCCAAGAGAAGATCATGTAAGCACAAAGGGAATATTTGGAGCTTCAAAAGAAGGTAAAATAATTAAAGGAATGAAATATTTATATATTCCTTGTTTGTTGGGATGGTTTTATTTTATTAGTAACTAATAATTGTGTGACTACATATCACTAGAGATAATGAAATTGGTATTGGACAATTCACATAGCTCATATTTCTCCATCCATCCAGGAAGCACCAAGATGTACTGTGATTTTTGATAGATCTTTTGGTTAGACAACATGAAGAAGGATATCGTTGAGTACACAACAATGTGATAAGTATGTCAACACGTAAATATGGAGCAATAAAAATCCAAATGGATTATACATCCATTTCCCATACCCATATGGGAAGGGGAAAACATCACCATGGAATTTATCATTGGTCCCTTGAAGACATCTAAACGAAACTATGTGATATGGGTTATGATGGATAGAATCACCAAGACCGTTGACTTCATTGTTATTTAGGAATATTTCCCACTTGAACAACATGTAAATACTTATTTGAAGGGAGTATTTAGGATGCATGGGGTTACACTTTTGATCATATCTGGTCGTGATCTAAGGTTAACATCTAAATTTGATATAATTAATCAATATTCTTTGAATACTAAAATGGATTTTAGTATGACCTATCACCCCAAAACTGATAGAAAATTTGAATGTACTATTAAGATAATCAGTTATTTTCTAGGATCCTACTAAATGGTATTTAAATGAGGATGGGATCAATATAACCAATTTTTTGAATTCTCATGAAACAACAGCTTTGCCTCAAGTATTAAAATGAGTTCATATGATGCTATATATCAGAAGCAATGTAGAACTCCAGCATAATGAAAAGAAGTTGAGAAACAAAATATACTTATACCTGATCTTCTCCATTAGATAATAGATAAGGTTTCAGCTATCCAAAATCTTATAAAATAAACTTGGAGTCATAAAAATATATATGTTCACAACTGTCAAATGGACTTGGAGTTTGGTGTGTAAGAAAATATTTTCCATATTATATTGCCATGGAAGAGATTCATTTGATTTGGAGTGAAGTGAAAGCTCATACCATGGTATATTGACCCATTTTAGATCCTTGATCATATAAGATCAGTGTCTAATTGGATATTACTTCCACCAAAAATGGGTCGCGTTCAAGATGTATTCCACATATATCTCTTAAGGAAGTACATATTTGGCACATCACATGTATTGATTATAAAGGTGGTACAACTATATAATGACCTCTATTATGAGGAGAAGAAAGTGAATATCTTCAACGGTAAAGATAAATTTCTATGCAACAAGACAACTCACCTTGTCAAAATGTTGTGGCAAAACCAAAAATATAAAGAGGCAAAATGTGACCTAGAGGAAATAATGAAACAAAAGTAACCTCACCTATTCTCAACTGATAATATAAGTTGAATTTTCAAGGATTAAATTTTAAAAGTTGGGAATAAGGAATTGACCCATTTTTTTAGTAATATTAGTTTCTATAAAAAATATGTGTTCTATTATATTATATGATATTATAAGCATAAAAAATATAGAGAAACCAAAAAACATTATCACATTAATAAAGATCATTACAATATTTAGATACAAAACCAATGAAAATTCCACATATTAAAATTGGAAAAAAATATAATATATAAAAACTAAACTTGGAAAATATGGATCACCCCAATATACTAGAATTATCTCCCCCACAACCAGCACTATAGAAATGAATAAAAATATTAGTAAACTGATCAATATCTTAGAAAATGAAAATATATAATGTTGGGAGGAATTGTATTGAATATTGAGTAAAATATTTAAGTGGTATGTATAGTAGGTAATGTGACAATTCAAATAGTAATGTGGCTATTAGAATAGTAACCTTACCATTGTGAATAATAACCCACCGTTGGAAATAGTAACCTGGCTATTGGAATAGTAATTTAACCTGAAAATAATAAATTGTGATATCAATAATATTTATCATGATTAATTTATTAAATATAAATAATATAATTCCAAAAAAATAAATATCATGATTAAAAACTCAAAGAAAATATTGGCATGTTTTTTTATAAATTGTATTATAAAGCATTTTGTAAAAAAATATTTTTTATATTTAAATTTAAAATTAACTATAACATAAATTTATTTTAATTAAATGAATATTATTTTTAAAATATTAATGTTAATTTTTTCAAAATGTTTTATTTTGATAATTTTGTTAAATTATTCAATTTTCAAATGAATATTAAAAATATAGTTTTCTCGAAATTAGTAAATCTTAAATAACATCATTCATGATGTAATAATAAATTAATAATTTATATAACATGGTGTCCGAACATGAAATATTTAATTTATAAATTATTCATTAAAATATAATAAAATTAATTTACAAATACAAAAAAAACTTTCCAAAACCTAAAGTCAATAGTGGTCCATTAAAATAACAATTTTTACTTTTTTTCACTTCCTTTTTAATGAATTCAAGAATTAGAATTATATTAAGGATTAGAGTCATTAAATAAATATTGTATTTATATATGTTTTATATTATAAAAAATCCTTATTACATGGTTTATATTGGATATATTAATTTATTTAATATTTTTTCCAAAAATAACCATATCCCCAAGTATAAATAACCATGTTCCCTCCCAATTAAAAACCACTCATACGTCACTAGGAAAGCCTAAACTATACCAATCAAATTATCTTATTCCCCTTATAATACATAGGGAATTTATGGGGTAATATAGCACCAAAAAAATAAGGGAGTTTTAGTGTTTTATAAGAGAAGCTACACTGAGGATTGAGTATGTTTCTATTAACTCTTCTCTTTTTTCCCTTATTCTCTTTCTTTTATTTTCTAAACCTTTGAAAACCAAAAGTTATATGATTAATTATGTGGTAATTTAACATTATATTAATTATTTTAACCTATTGTAAGTATCATATTTATTATATATATAAATTTTACTATTATCTTTCCCACACTTTCAACAATGTCCCTTAAAAGGTTAGTTAACCACCTACGGATACATTGCTAATCCAATTCTTATAACCACCTTCATGGATAGAAATTATGAATTATATATATTATTTAGATAAGTAATTATATTTATTCTACACTTATGAAGTCAATTATACTTATTCATAGACAAATTTCTAAAAAATAGTGAAATCAAAAAAACTGAGAATATTTAGGTAAGCATGATATCAAAATGGATTCCATTCAACCAAGGTAATTAATAAATATAATTAAATGATTATAATTGAAAAATATTTTTAAAAAGTAACATAATTAATTTCTAGATCAATGTTTTTATAAATCTATGTTTATTATTCAGGGGCCAAAAAAATGACAGAATACAGAGGCGTTTAAGGATAGGTGATCCTCAAATAAAATTCCTTTCATTGTGTTATATTCTCTTCCACAGTATGAATTTTTATATTTTGTACTTAAAATTTTCTTTTCCATTTCATTAATTTATATTAATGTTCCTACCATGTCAAAAAAAATTCTTAGAAAATATATTTTTTCAATGTGACTTCAATTTCCAAAACATCGTATTTTACTCATCTTGAAATGCTTCTTGTAAACTCAAGAATAACAATGTTTTATGCCCTAGTATGATTTCCCTTATTCATTTAAGTACCAAAAATATTATTAATGAATGTATTCTTTATTAAATCCTTATAAAACCCATTCTTTTACTTGGGTTTATTTTATAACTATGGTTATTATACGTTCTATGAGGAATGCATGATTATGTATGTATTATGATGTGACAGGTGCTTAAGAATTATATAACCCTATAATGCATTGGTAAATGTGTTTTATCTCATGATATAATCTGTATTATCTATAAACGTGATTCTATATTTCTTTCACAATGATTAATTTTTGATTATAAACATATGTTATATGTGAACATGATGTTATCTTTGTTTGCAACTATGTGTGGTATTTGACCACTATGACAGGATGTTTTATTTTTAAGCATTTTCACATTCCATGGCTTTATCAATTATTTCCATCATGATTATCATGATGATCCAATTCTTATGATGTGATTGTGATGATTATAATCACCTATTCTATATTTATTCATGTTCATTATTCTTCCTCTCAGTGTGATTGTTTCTCACCCATTTCATTGACGTATATCCTTAGGTGATTATATAAACTAAAGAGAACATGAGAGCTATTATGAGGAAAGAGAATAAGAAATTAAATAATGTTTCAGTTTTATCATATAAAATTTATTTTTTAGCATAATATTACCAATATAATAAACCTTGGATCCTAGATTGTATCTCTATTATGATGTTTATATTAAAAATTATGTAATTGTTATGTAATGAAAAAATCAGGTCATTATAGAGGGTATAGAGAAAAAATAGTACATATAAGAGATGTTTCTTCTACTAAAAGATCATAGTGTGATCACATTATTAGTTTTAATTAGTTTTATAGATGGTTTAAATCATGTCATAGTCAATTTCATTATTTGAATTTTCCAGTAACAGAAGATCCATAAATCCTTCAAGGTACCTCTTCTTTTTTTCTACATGGTTTCATGATTTTTTTTGATTCAGTATCTATGCTCTCATTCATATCATATTCCATGGTCCATGATTTGTGAAATTGGTAGAGCAGTTTCTAGGTCCCTTGGAATTTATTATTCTAGTTAATGGTCATGATTATTTATTTGATGTATATAGATATTATAATCTTATTTTTCTGTAATATCACTCTTATCGAGACATCCAATGTTTATATACATATCCATACAACATCATCCTTCACATTTATTTTTGTTATATGTTATAAGAAATTTTAGATTTAATTATGAGATAGATTTTGTAATATAATTAAAATGGAGAGTTTGATGTGGTTGTTGTTATGAAATATCCATAGATGGGTAAAAGTCATATTATCTCCTCATCTTCTATGATGGAAAAGCTAATGTTATGTTTTTAGTATGTATATATGAAAATGCCTCTTTGGGTTATAGAAGGGTATAATTATTTATTTTATAATGAGGTTATGGTCTTCCCCCTATATGGGAGATAGATTTTGGGATAGAGCTATAACCAAGATCTTCTTTGATCTCAATGTCTATTCATATTATGTAACCTTATGAGTTGAGAGCGTAGTTGTTAAGAATATATGATCTTTTGTAGTGAGGTTTTGTTTATCCAAACATGCTACATTGAGGTGCCTTGGTTCTATTTGTGAATAAGGCTGATAACATTATAGGACTCAATATCTATTATCATCACTTGAATCGGGATCCATTGAAGAACCGATATCCTCTCCCCTAGATTGATGATTTATTTCATCATCTGAAAGGAGTTAGTTTGATATATGAGTTTTATATTCGTTCTTGATATCATCCAATGAAGTTGATGGATTAGGATATATTGAAGAACACATTATGATTTTTTTATGGTTATAACAAGTTTTTAGTGATGTAGTTCTAGGTAGAAAATTCTCTAGCTATGTTCTTGGGTTTGATGAACATAGTTTTCACATATTTCTCAGATCAGTTCATAATGATTTTTATCAATGACAAGTTCATTGTTATGACATTTTATTTGTAAAACTCTCTGGTTTTGTTCTTGGGTTTAACAAACATAGTTTTTAGAGATTTACAAGATCGGTTAATAGTGGTTTATATCGATTACATCTATGTGTACTCAATGTTGGAGGAAGGGGACACATAGAATCTATGTGTCTTTTTGGGAGTTATTTTTAATCATCATCTATTTAAAGAGATTTTAAAGTGTGATTACTAGTCTCATGATGTAACACCATGAAATTTTAAAATAATCACATTTTATTCGATAGAGTATTTGAAACGCAAAATCAATCTTAAACGACCCACAAAATATATTTCATTAAATTTAATATATTTGATAACTTATGGAACATGAAACCTAGAGTCTTAAGGAATCGTAATATAGTATATCATTATGACCATGCAGAAAAATTGGTGGTTATTAGTATTAATAACTAAATTAGTAAAATTATTCTTATCTATTGAATAATAATAAAATAAGAATCATTTAAAATTAAGCAATCTTATATTTTATATTTTTTATAAAAGGCGGTTTAGTCTCGCTTTGCGCAAAAAATTAAAATTAATTTTTTCAAATTTTATAAAATTTATTTTATAAAACTAATTTTATCTTTGAAATTATCCTACCAAAAAAATTAGGGTAAATTTTTGGGAATTTTTTGAAATATTTCATTTTTCAATGAATAGTGAAAATACTGAGTTTAAATTGAAAACTTCCTTTTCATTTAAATTATTTATGAAGTGAAATTATGTTTTGAATTGGTTTTTAATAAAAACAAGTTAAATTATATATACATTAATCCAATTTAGTTTATTTTAATTATTTTAATATTTAAATTTGATATGATTTTTTTAATCTTTTGAACATTTTTCTTTGAAAACCCACTTTTCACTATTTCTACAGGATTAATATTAAATTAAAATTTCCCAATTCTATGAATGTAATTTCATAAAATTAATTATATATTTGGAATCATCATAATTTATATTATCTAATAAAGTAAAATTATGTTTTGATCATAATGAATAGTGAAAACATTATAAATTATTTACTGTGGTTAAGGACAAAACTGATTTACCATGTGGTTAAACTAATAAGATAAGGGTTAAAATTACCTATAAACTTGTCAAAATATTATTTTATATAAATTTATCCCAAATATATTTCATAATTTGTAATTTAGGGTAATTTTTATGCATTTTCAATGTGAATGGCTATCATTTTGGATTCTTTTGTAAATTTTCCAAGTAATTTCCAAGGAGGTCCCCCTTCCCCACTTATAAAAGGGAACTCCCTCCCATAAATTATTCACACCTCACAAGATATTTTTTCAACCAAAACATGATAAAATATATCCCAAAAATCCTTATTTTTATTCTATTTATTCTTATCATTCCAAAATACTATCTCTAATGTCCTTAAGAGGATATGGAAAGCAGGTTTCTCTTAGAGAATGTAATTATATTAGCAAGGCTATTTCAATTTATTTCTTCTTATGAGACATTAAATTATGTATTAAAACTTAAAATATAATAAAACTATCATCTAACTTATACTTATATGTTATTATGTTGATGACATAACATTTATCCATCTCCACTTCCATCAGATGGGAAACAAAATCATCGATCATGTTTACGGCGGACTACCGTCTCGCAAATCGATGTTGTTTGTTTTCCATCACCAACATTAAGGGGTGAATATAATAATGTGTTAAAACATTTTATATGATATTTATGATATTTTTATATTTCTTAAATTTTAATTTCACAAATACCTTTTTAGGTTCCATTCAATTTCAAATATGATAATGTTTCTCATGTGTGTGGTGGACTACAGCCTCATAAAGCGATGTGAATGATATTGTCGCTCCTGCGTACGTATGACCTACCATTTCAATTGAGAGATGTGACTCAATTTCCATGAAAAACTTTTAATAATTATTTTATGTATTTATATACTGAGTAAATATAAAATTTATACCATTATTATAATTATGTGGATGAATTACATATATACTATTTATAAGATCCAAAACATTCATTACAAATCACATCAGCAAAAACAAGGAAATTAACACCCTAAACAATGTGGAATATTTTTATGTTATGCACCAATTTATTTTTTATGGTGTATATATTTTCCATTTGAAATTTTATATCATGAATACTTCATCATTCCTAGTATATTATGTTTCAATTTGAATTATTTTATCCAATTGGATTTTTCATCAATATTACCGTGTGGTAAGATATTTCTTAACTCAATTTACATTCATTGGGTTAAACTTGTACTTCATTGATTATTACATGATAAGATTATGTTTTTAATGAAATATGATTATTTTAGGCTGTATATACACTTATTTTTTGTGGGTATTAATTTGATACACATAATAAATTCATTTATTAATCCCCACTTCAATGATATTATTTTTGTAAGGTATTTTATCTCAATTTAATTTCATTAAGGCATATTGTAATGTTATATACCAAATTTTATTTATATAGTGTATATGATACCCATTTACTTGTAATATAATGATTCATTCATAATTCATGGTATATTAATTTTCAATTTCAATTATTTCATCTAAGTTTATTTGACATGAAAATTACCATGTGGTAAGGGACTTCATCTCAATTTCTCTTCCTTAAGATATATTATAATGTTATGTACCTTATTTAATTTATATGGTGTATATAATACCCATTTTACATATAATATCATGATTAATTAATAATTCATGGTAATTTAAGTTTAAATTTGAATTATTTTATCCAAGGGGATTTTACTAAAGAGTCACCAAGTTGTAAAGAATTTCATAACTCGATTTATTTTCCTTGGGTTATATTAAATCTTCTTCATCTTTGATATTATAAGATTATCTATGTAGTGACTTTTAATTATAATATGATTTATTTCAAAAAAAATGTGGATTTATACTCAGAAAGGCTCAGATCATGAGTAGAACCCATGCTCCCAAAAATTTATTACGAAAAAGATAAAAGTCAGGTGATAACACGGGGTATAGTGAGCTTGTACCAGCAAGATAAAAATGAGAAAAGAAGAAAGAAAATGGAAAGAATCACCTCAAAAATCCATACAAAGCCATAAGAGTTGGAACGCAAACATAGAGCAACATCCACCCATGTTCGAGTCCTCACCAAACGCAATATGTAGAGCAGGTAATTAGAATGTCTTGCTTAAAGCCAACACCAAATGGGCAATAATGGAATCATTTATGCAGAAAAGGACATCATTTTCTACTGTTGAAGCACGTACTCTTTGCTGAATGCTTCCACCCAGTTCAACATCTATGTTGTTCACATGAAGAGATGAAATTTTGAACACCCAGAGATATGGATAAAAATTCTTGAGGAACAAATGTGTTAACATTACACAAGGTAACAGCCTCTAACTCGGCAAGAACATCCTATCTTATGCTTCTCCATTGCAGAGTACATGAATAATCCAGCGAATACATGTCATCTGGGCCAAAAATATCCTTTACTTTCTGAGTGAAACCATCATCATCCTCCAAGGCATGAAACACAAAAAAGGCACAACCCACAACCACATATGACAAGGTCTTAATTTCCCCAAACATGTGTTATGGCTACAGGGTGCGATTGTTCAAGAAGAACACAGCAGGTGGGTTACCACACCCTCCTAGAGCTGCAAAACCATGGAAATAGCAATAAGAAGCCGAGAAAATCCTACGAGAGATTTATTCCCACCGAAGTTGAAGGTATTTAAAATCATGGTTTTGTTCAAGATAAAATTCCACTCTATCAAACATTCATTCCCTAATATTGAGATAGTCATCAACATATATTTACTTGATACAATATCTTCCAAAACACACCATTTCTTGCTCCTCAATCCAAGGGTAAAAGACATCCTTTTATCCTTAATTAATCACATGAGTGCAATTTATAAGCTTAATTCTATCCTTTTGTTCCTTAATCCAATGGTAGGGTTTCACTTCACCCATTGAGGAGTCCCCCTCTTCAGAGGATACTGATGTAGGTAGATTTTCATTGAGTACTAGCTGTAGAGGGATGAAAATTTCCTTCATTCAAATCCTTGAAGATATAATGATAATGTTTCTCTCTAACTTTGTGTAATCAATGTGTTTTCGAGTCTTATTGGGATGCGGAGTGATGAAACCAATAGGATCAGTAAGATGTTTCTTACCTTTTTTGGCACTCAAATGCATATAAGAATCCTCAATTTGAATTTCATGCTCCTTATCAGCATGATTAGAATCACCGGAAATAGAGTGATTTTCTTGGGAAGCCTCATGATAAGGTGGAACTGCTCCTAAATTTTCTTTAATAGGTTCAGAATTATGGTTTGCATCCACAAACCCAGAAAAAACAGCGGCATGAGTGCACCAAGGTTGAACTGGGGAATAATCTGGGACGGATGAAGATATAAACAGGGCCTTAGCATTTGAGGGTTCAGCTTGTTTAATGAGTGACATTCTCTCTTTCTCAACCCAAACTGATTTCCTTTTACTTAGAATAGGTTTTCTGATAAAATGATTATTCAAAGGGTCCTTCCTAGGGCCATAATTTCCAAGGGAGTGTCCAAGATGTATGAAATTAGAGTAGTATCTAGGTAATTTTTCATAAACCACTTCTTGAAAAAAACCAAATCACCATTATGGATCCAAATAACTGATAGTAGTTACAGTGTAAGGTCAGCCTCAACACACACACGCGCAACCGACGGCCTTGTGAGATTTTGAGTAGCATAATTGAACTTAATGGGAAGACCTATAAGTTTAGAAATAGGAAATAGGCCAATTTGTTTGAATAAGTGTAATAGTAGTCCAGGAAACCCT
This sequence comes from Viscum album, assembly GCA_963277665.1. Lineage (NCBI taxonomy): Eukaryota > Viridiplantae > Streptophyta > Magnoliopsida > Santalales > Viscaceae > Viscum > Viscum album. The sequence goes on along the minus strand of OY728133.1, from coordinate 1,437,301,531 downwards.
AACTAGAAAGGGACAATTGGGGATTTAGTGCTAAAATCAAATATAAGGGACCATTTTAGGACCTTCATCATGTAGCCCCCAAAATTACAAGAACCCCTAGATCATAACCGATAGTAATTATTTTCAGAGGAGAAATGAATCGTAATATTTAGCGAGTTGAGCATGCCAGTTTCAAAAATAGTAAAACCAATGGATTTGAATGCTTTCTAGAGAAAAATCAGAGAGGGACGACACTTAAGGAATTTACCAACAAGAAATAATCTGAGATCAGAAGATAGGAGATAAACCTCCTCATTCAAAAACACAATGGTCACGTGACCTCTGTGATGAAATGTCTTCAGATGAAAGGAATCAATGGGTGTCAGGTGGACATCAGGAGGAATAGATCTGACGTGGGTCTTCCCGGCAACCACATCTGCAAAGCTTTGTGAGTTGCGGCGTCCGCGCTCATCACCCTCTATCGGCCACTCATCTCCCATTTCTCTATGTGGATTTATAGTTGATAAAAATAATCAATTCATTTATTAATTAACACATCAATGTTAGGATCATTTTAAGGGTTTATTTAACAATATAATTCCCATTAAGATTATAAATTATTGAATTTTATTTAAAGGAAATTATTTGATAATTATAAAATAAACCCATATCATTCTATCCTAATAAGTTTATTAATGATATTTTCAATTTATAATACTATTTTTCACTCATTGGTACTTAAAATATATTATAAATATTTTTTATAAAAATCTTACTTAATTTCACTCTTCTGTCAAAAATTTATTTTATTCAAAATCCATGTTTTCAAAAAAAACGTTTTTAATATTTTAAAAATGATTTATTAAATATATTTTTACCCATTTTTTCTTTAAATTTTTTTAAAATGAATATTCATGTCATTTTCAAAATAATGCTCATTTTTCTTTTATTGAAAAAGTGAAAGGAATATTTATTTTAACATGTACCAGCATGAATGAAATTTATATATTTCCTGACCACTTAAATGTTTTAAAACATAACTTATATGTTTAAAATATTATTTTCAATGAAAATTATTTTTAAAATATTTTATGAACTTTTATTTTTGAAAATTTATTTTTAAAATGAATTGGATATTTTCTGGAAGAATTTTTTTAAAATATTTTTATGATATTACTTTTCATCAATGAAAAAACCCGTTATTCTTACTATAATGGGTATATATTTTATTGATGGAATAATTATTCTTCCTATATATGGTTTATGATCATTTTTACCAAGGAAATTATTGACATTCACTTACTTGATTCATTTTTTTAGTTATTAACTTTCCCTTACATTATTCACCTTCTTATGGACATTCAATTTCCACTAGATATACATATTATTTACCATGGAAATATTTATTTCATAAACTTTTTTCCAATTATACATATTTTTTTCGACATTGAATGTTATTTCTTAATATTGGTAAATATTGACAAATAGGTATTCCTTACTCAATGAGAATATATGATGATAGATCACATTTTTCATGAATTAAATTTATTATTTGATATATTAAGAATTTTTTGGTCATGAAGACACAATTAGGGCCTGGTTAAAGTTATTCCCTTGACATAATGGTAGTCTCATTAGGATAATCATAAAGATAGAATAAAATTATTTTCCAAAACCAGATGAGTTTTTACCTAGTAGTTTTAAACTATGTTTTGAAAGGTCTTGATGGTAGAGGTATCATGTGCATGAGATATGATGTCTAATAAATTATCATTTTAATTATTTAGAATTTAGTTTTTTTATCCATGATATTTTCACTATGATATTATCTGTCAATGCATTTAATTCTAATTTATTTATTACATGGAATTTTTGTTAAGTTATTTACTTTTCCATATTGATTATTCATTAACAAGATGTTTTTAATTAAATGGAATTTATTTTTATTTATTTACCTTTCCATATCGATTGTTATCCCTGATATTTCTTCATTTATATTTTCGTTATATGAACTTCCTTCTCTGTTTATTAATTTATTTCATGTGTGTTCTATGGTTTACATTTCCATAATTATTATTCATATTGATTCATGATTTCTTCTATTATAATTAACCTTTATTGATAATTTCATCTCACCCTTATTTTTTCCCTTTATCATGAAACCATTAAGTGTATTATGTTTTATATACAAGAATATTATAGAGGATATCAATTTATTCTCAAAAAAAATTATGCTTTAATTTGTTTTTCAAATGTACTTTGGTAATAATGTATGTATCTTTTTTATAGAGACTACTAAACTATTCAGTGCTATGAGATTTTACTATTTATATCTTATAATATTGTAATAAAGTAATACACCAACTATAGGCTACTAGTATAAGGATTTATACACATGAATTTCATTTCTTGGACCATGTTTTGTCCAAGTGAGGTGTGGCTATATATCCTTAAAATATTTAGGTAGTCATTTTATAGGTAGTCCTCAAGATGGCTATAGAGGTGTATATTTTCTTGTTTTAAAAAGAATATTATAAGAGGTTACTAGTCAATTTATCTATATTTATGACTCCTCTGAATATATTTACCAGAAATAATTATATTTTTCTATGGACTAATCTGTGTCAGATAGCATTCAAGTACCTAAAGGATAATTTCATCAATGCTCTAGATCTTCATTTTCCAAAAGAGGGTGTTCAATTTGAGGTTTTTTTTGTGATTATTTGTGTCTTGGTTTATGATTAGTTATGATGTATAAGAGATAAATTTATTCTTAAGGTTCTTGATAGTTAGGTTCTCATGAGTATAAAAATTCCACCCATGATCTGAAGTTAGCAGTAGTCATGTTTGATTACAATTTTTAGTAAAAATCCAAATTTGAATGATTTTTTTGGTTTTTACCATTCAAAAATTTCTATGTGATGTCTTCACCCTATGTGACATGAACTTATGATAATAAATAGGGATTGAATTATTGTATTATTTGAAATTTTATATTTCATATACATTAGATAAGGGTAATTTTTTAGCATATTCACTATGTAGGAAGTCATGTAGTGATTCCATGTGTGAATTTTAAGATTTATAGAATGTGTTAGAAGAGATCTTAAGGATAAATCATGAACATAGTTGATTATAAAAGTAGAGGATTCCCTTTTTAGATAATGGTGTATTCATCTTTGGTGAAATTGGTGGAGGATTATATATAAGGGACTCTAAGGTGGAGGTCTAGAGAGAAAAATATTTATATAGTGATTCACTAATAGTTGTTTGAAGGATGAACAACACTTAGTGTTGTTCCTGTACTTGAATTTTTTCCTTTGATGATGCATGAGGTTGTTCTTTTTTGAGTTTTATAGAATATCATTACTAGTTCATCTTGGTGTAAAGATGATGTACCATGATCTAAGTGGTCGGTTTCTATGTCCTGGTTTGAAGCATTCATTTGTAGAGTTTGTGTCTCAATGTTTGGTATTCCAAATTGTAAAGTCAGAGTATTATAAACCCATTGGTTTCCTCCAGCCATTTAATGTTCCTAAATAGAAGTGGGAGGAAATATATATGTGCTTAATCACTAATTTAAATTGAGATTAGGGATTATTGTATGTTATATGGGTGATAGTGAACCATTTGAAAAAATCATCTCACTTTATAGTGATCAAGGTGTTGATCTTGGTTGAGATTTATTGAGGTAGTGCATAGAGGACATTGTGATGCTCCATGGATTCTCAAGTAAAATTATCATTAAACATGATCCTAGTTTTACCTATATGGTATAGATAGATATCTAGTATTCTTTTGAATCTTAGTTATTCCTTTACATTTCTTTCTATCCACAGATAGGCACTCAGATAGATTTGGATATCTAGACTCTTGAAGATATGTTTTGTTCTTGTGTCTTATATTTTAAATGTTCATAGATGAGGCACATAACTTTGGAAATTTTTTCTCAAACTAATATTTTTCACTCCACCATTGGTATGTCACTATTTAAATCTCTATATGGACAACCTTTTTGTTCTTCGTTATGTTGTAATAGGGATTGAGAGCCGATAATTCTATGTCTATAACCAGTATAATGAATTATAGATATGGTTCAGAGGATTAAAAAGAGGGGGAAATTATCATTATATTGTCAGAAGTACAGTTTTGATCAAACAATTAGTCCTCTATAGTTTGACATTGATGATTAACTTTTCCTAATGGTGTCTCCACATCACAGGAAGAGATGTTTTGGATGTGGGAGTAAGCTTTCTCCCTATACTATTGGTCCTTTATAAATGTTGGCTCATGTGGGATATATTGTGTATTAGGTATCACTTTCCCTATAAATGGTCCAAATACATGATTTCTTCCATTTTTCGTATCATTTTCATTATCTCCATGAAGACTCATATGTCGTCTATTGGGGAGATATCAGCACTAAATATGGTGTTTCCTTTGAGGAGTGGGCTATGAAGATCCATGACCACATAGAAAAGGTGTTCCATGGGCATTTTATTCCTTTGGTTTGTGTCTTTTGGTGGCATAGTGTTATGGGGGATACCTCTAAAGAACTTGAGTCGTATATGCATGCCCAATATATTCATTTATTTTATTTTTACCTCTTATATTATATTGATTGTTATTTTTTATTTTTGACCTTTATCTGGAATATTATATTTTTTTCTCTTCTATTATTTTTTGTATGGCCTTGCTCTGGTTTGAGAGTTATCGCCCCCAAAACAATGTTTAATTGATGGTTGGTGGTGTTTTATAGTTTTTCATTTTGTTACTATTATTGAGGTGGTCATACTCATGTGATGGAAATATTTATGATAGGTGTCTCATAGGGTGGATGTTCATACAACCCCTTTTATTTTCCTCCTCTATAGTTTACATTTAAATTCATGAGGATGAGAATTTTTTGATAGGAATCATATTTAAAGTACAAGATACTTATACCTCATTCCTTTTCATATTTTTGAGGTACATTGTTCATGGAGTAATCCTACAGTAGTATTAGTGGGGATTAAAAGTTGAAATATGGAAGAAAAAGAAGTTCGAAGCATGAAATTTAAATTTGTGGTCTAAGAGTTCAGTTCACAGCCCAAATAGGAATTCACGACCAGGGTAGATAAGTTGGTGGGGTTTAATTCATGAAATTTATGGTATATTCACAATGATTAAGGGTTAGGATTTGTATTTCCCAAATATAGCTCCAAAAACTCACAATGTGAACTTTTAGTTCAAGATATGAATTAATTCATTGTTTGGTGGATTTGGGAGACATATTTTTTAGTGTGTTTTAAATTTGGGACATTCATGATTGGAATGAACCAACCACAATATGAAAGTTAATTCGGTAGAATTCCTATAAATCCTTTCAAACCCTAGGTTTCTCTAAAAACCTAAAATTTTATCCCAACTAAAGGAAATTAGGGTATTTCTATCAATTAATTTTGAATCCCTTTTGAAAGGGATTGATCCCCATCTTCCCATGTTTTGTTTGTGGTGATCTGAGGTGATTTTTACCTCTTTGTCTTTTGATTTCTTCTTTTGTCAGTCTTATTTCCTCCCATTTTTTCTTCCCATTATATGGTGGATGATATCTTTTGTTCATATGTATTTATTTGAATGTTTTTTTCATATTTATGGAATGATATTCTTGGACGTATATAGATTCCATACAGGGTAGGTGACCAAAGATCTGGATTGTTGTTCTGTTATTGATTGAAGAATATTGAAATCATTAAGGTTTGGGATTATTTTACTATCCTATTATTTTATGTAAAATTTTTCAGTAATCAATGAACTACCAACAATTTATCATCTTCAGAAAGAGAAAGGCCAGAATATATAAGGTTCTCTGAAATTTTCAAAATCATAAAGTGAGATCAAGGTGTCAATAATCAGGGAGGGAAGGTTATGGAAGAGAAGTAACTGAACTCTTTTTATTATTCTTTATTCACTGAGGTAGTGAAGACTGGAGGCATGAACTCTTGGTACGGTTATTCTCCTGGTACCAGTCTCAAAGAGGATGTTAACAAGGATTATGATTCTTTTATACCTTAATCATCTTGGGTGGCACCAGACCAGATTGATGAAAGAGTCTAGGAAAGATCACCAAGATATCAGGAAGCATTAATATAGCATGGTTAGAAGTATGAGAAGGACGGTGCATCTCTTGAGGAAAGTGAGGGTTCAGCAGTCTTCAAGAAGATGAATCTTTCAAGGGAATGGACGAGATGTAGTGATCAGGTTCAATTCTAAAAAATATATGGATATTGTCACTATTTACAATCACTTTGAAGGATTATAGGATGATGTGATGGACCAGGAGCTAGGGGCTACTCCAATTTTGGGTTTAAAAATTCCATTAGCAAAGGCATATCCCTCAAGATACTAGGGTCTATATAAGAATGATTATGAGGATAAGATTAATAGCCAAATATATATTATTAGTGAAGATGGCACAAGAGTGAGAGTAATTCACATCCTAAGGAAGAATAAGGGGAGGAAATAGTATCGTGATACATGAGGCTTCATTGTGGTTAAAGGGAAGGGAACTAAAGGAAGGAATGATTATTCCTAGCTGTATAAGATGATGAAAATAAGATAATTTATAAATACTGAGGGCATAGAATAATAATCAAGGTCTCAAGTACAAGAAAATAAAATGAGTTTGGGTATTAGAAGTCGAATTTTGAAGATAAATGGTGCATCCATTAAGGTCAAAGAGAAAGATGGAGTGACAGGAATGAAATATGGGAAGAAAACGTAGTAACTCGAGCTAATCCTTCATCCCAAGGAATAAATTCTTGAAAAAACTATCAAACTCTATGTACCAAAGGGGAAATTAGAAAACAAAAATTAGAAATAGAGGTTACAATTGATATTGGCAAGGATAAAAGGGACTGATTCAATCAATAGGATTTTATTTTGGCACGGGGCTTCAATGAGAGGAAGATAAACAAAGATGAGTACATCTAGACTTTGTAAAAATTATCCACTCACTTTGAATACATAATGTAGAAAGAACTGAGTATAAGTATTAAATAAATCCAATGGGTATTATATTGATTAAGTGATTGTAAAAACCTTAGACATTTTTTTAATAATTATGTGACTTTCTTCTATGTTTCTTGACCATTGGACTTTCTTAGTTCCCACGTTTTTTCTCAAAGTTGATTTTAAAATAAACATTCAACTTTGGATGAATAAATAATAATTATATAAAATTAATCTTTTTGAATTATCATTTTTTAATAGGATATCTCATCCATAGTAGTAGAATCTAGGTTTCTGAGTGATGATAACTGTAGTTGATCCTAACACTAGGTTAATGCCCATAGTATAGTCATGGGATATATTATATCATGTATGTTTTTTTATTTTATACAATACCTTTCTAATAAAGGTTTGGTGAATAACACTTATTAGACTCTAGGAGGGTGTTTTCCCCGAAATATAAGTTAGCAAGGAACATATGGATGACTACACCCTCTTATCCTTCTCTCTTATCCTGGTATTATTATGTGCTGGTATGTATAGTGGTTATCATCATATATGTGTTTAGACTTATATAATGGACTATTATTATTTCACACATGTATCAATGGATATATTATCCTATTGATTATTATAGGTATGAAATGTATGGTTTGTGATGGATTGAGGTATAATAAAAAATATATTGTTTGTGGTAGCTCTTAAAAGCTACCTAGTTACTATATGTAGATGAGTAATGGATTGACATGATGATGTGATACACAAGGTGCATGGTATGTGATTATGAGATTATGTGATACATAAAATTAATGTTTTGATACATATCCTAGCTGTATTTGATCCAGGTTTTTTATGAGAGATGGCTCATGATGTGTCATGTTGGGGAAGAGTATAAAACCAATGGTGTAGTGGAATTAGGGTACAAGCTTTTGATATTTTATTAGAAGTCAACTTTTTTGTGATAATTGGTGATATGATTCCATTATAGTGAACTAGGCTTAACGTACATGGATATTACATCTTTTTATATGAATATTCATCACTTTATAAAATTAAATTCCCTAGAACCATAATATTTTAGTTTCTTTGGAAGCCTGGAAACGTAATCTTAAAACATGGTGAATGATTCTAAAAAACTCCCTTAAAAATATTCCCCTTTAGTAATCCTACTTTAAACTATTCTTCAAAACATGGGGAAAGGAACTATAAGAAATGGGTGATATCAGATGCTCAGTTTGGGTAAATAAGCGAAATATTATGCATAACATGAGTATAAGGGTATCAGAACATAATCATAACATTAGAATATCATACCCTGCATATCAAATATCATAATCAATATTCATGTCATAAGTATTTCTTGTTCCTAAGAAATTAATCATAAGTGAATAGAAATAATATTTCATGAGATCATTACATAGGAATAAGACATGTAATTATAGAATAAACATAATAATAGAAAATACTATGTCAAGGATACCTACTAAGACCCTTATAACATCTTAGGCTTTGTCTAATCACACACCTACCTTCTTCGGGCTTGGGATGACCCCCACCCCCCCCCCCCCCCCCCCACCCAGTATACCGTCTTGTTTCAGGCATGGGATGAACTCTCTTGTACCCTTTTATTATGCCATTGAGATTTCATCCCATGTACCCACTTATTATAGTCTTGGGATTCCCTCCCGTATACCCTCTTGTTGTAGGCTTGGGATTCCCTCCCGTATACCCTTTCATTGTGTGCTTGGTATTACCTCTTATATACCCTCTTGTTACGGTCTTGGGATTCCCTCCCATATACCCTCTTGTTACGAGATTGGGATTCCCTCTCATATACCATGTTTTTATGGGATTTGGATAACCTCTCATGTACCCTTTGAGAACATATAACATTTACTATTACCTAATACATTTGAGGTAGATATAGGTCCCACCCATTACATAATTAATTCATACATAGAATTGTCACAATATAATAAAACACACATCATATCCTGGCCCATAGAAAGAGATAGGTTCCATAAACATCATATAATAACCCATGAAATGAAATTGGTATCATGAAAATTTAATCATATCATAAACTATGGAAAAGATAAAGGTTTCATAATCATAGAATAACTCGTGAAAGGAAGTGGGTTTCATAAGATTTTTCTCATATTATAACCTGTGGAAGAGAAATGGGTTTCCTAAACAACATGTCATCTTAATCATAAACCATTAAAATAAATAATAAGAATGGTTTCCTTAGATCATATCCCTACTAAATAATAAACTATATCAAAATATATTATATTATATGGATAAGTACATTAAAATACCACTAGGCTCTTTATTAATGGAAATAACATTTCATTAAAAATTAGTTTTTAAAACAAAAAAAAAATTAAAAATACTTTTCCTTAAAAACCACTATGAAAAACTATAAATTATTCATTATAAATAATTTAAAACTTTTATTGAGAGAAATAAAAATTTTATTTGAAAATATCTTTTGAGAAAATAAATAAATTTGAAAATCGTTTTCTCTAAAAATATATTTGAAAACATATAAAGAAATCATTGAAAATCATTTAAAACACTTTTTAAACATAAAAACTTTTTGAAGACCTTTTCCATTGAAAAAAATTTCTAAAAAAATGAATTTATAAAATATTATTAAAAAAAATTCTAAAAAAAATAATCTTTTAAACTTTCATAGAAAGCTTCAAATAAATAATGGTCATGATGGAAGATAAATCTGTACATTCCAAACATTCCTTTTTTTCACAAAATGTTTAAAAAAGTGCTCTATTAAGAATACGACAAGAAGATTAATTTTTAAAAACCATATTTTTGAAATGTAAAACCTGGGTAAAAATGTCATTTAAATGTCATAGGATAATATTAGAACATTTTTTAAAAAAAATTTAGAAAATATGGTTTTGAAAGAACACAAATTTCTGACCAAAAAGGGAAATAATGTCGGATTTTCATAAAACAAATAATTAATTATAATTAGTAACAAGGAGTGGGAAAATTATACCATTAATTTAAGATATAATTAATAAACAAAGGAGAAGAAAATTTGTTAGATTTATTATAATATTTCATTAATGGAAGAAAAATTCTAAACAATCCTGATAAACGATGAGATTGTACCAAAAAACTCTTACCACATTGGTAACTTTGAATAATAATAACCATGAGAGAATGTAATTACATGAAGCATTAAATATCATAAATATAATTATGTTAATTATATTACATATAAAATTGTTGTATATAAACCTTTTAAAATAATGTAGGTTCATAACATTACATGTGTCTCAAATAAAAAAAATTGAGAAAAAATTGCCTTACTGATTTGGTAACTTTTGAACCATAAACCCCATGAAATAATGATCATAGAATGGATATGTAAATACCATAAATTTAAATATATTAATAATATAATAAATTAATTGCAATTATATACACCACACAATTGAAATGAGTGGTGAATAAGGCGTAAGTCTCATAGAAATGAAAGTGAGACTAGAAACCCCCTTTCTACTTGAGTAACTATTGAGTCATGAGATCCATGAAATAATAATATCAATTGAAAATTTTAATATCATTAAATATTTTGAATTCATGATATAACATTTCATAGGTCGATATTTACATCTCATAATAAGAATAAGTGGTGAATATAGCATATATCTCATCGAAATAAATGTGAAATGAGAAAACCCTTACCTTAAGTCTTGTCATTCTTCGTACACATTAAAAAATCATGTATAATAAATATATGTTTATTATAAATATAACACAGAACAATATTATTATATATAATTCAATATATTATTTTATTATTACTTTATATTACCCTTTTAACAATAATTTCATGTTAAAGTTCTGTTTTGGTAAATAACTACTTTGTTTTTTGAATAAGTTTTGACTTGTTCTTCTTGATCCTCTTACATAAATCATGATTTACTTATTTACAGAATGTAAAAAATGATATAAATATATTATATATTCTGTATATAATTATTTATAAAAATATATAAAATATATAAATATGAAATTAAATACACTGTTCATGGAGACAGTAGGTCGTACGTGCGCATGAACACTATTTTTATTTTCTTGTCATATTCTAAAATAATAAAAAGTAAATAATGTATATATATATATATATTATAATTATATAAAAATTATTATCTCATAAATATAACATATTTTTAATAAACTCATCTTTAATACATTCCATGTAAAGCATGAACGAATCACATCTCTTGGAGGATGCGCTAGTCCACATGTCAACAAACAACAATATCGTATTCCTACAAAACAAAAAACGTGAATACACTTTTTATATAATTATGAAAGAAGATTAAATTAATAATAATAAAAATATATATCATATAAAATAGTAATTACATCATTATTTACAACCTTGAGAGATGGTAATAGAAGAACAAATGATATCAGTTCACGAGGCGGTAATTCACCGTACACATGGATGATGATTTTGTATCTCATTTTATAGAAGTGTGTGTAAGGGTAGGTATAACACAAAACATAAAAAATATCTATATATTTAGGATACTTAGGTTATTTTAAAATCATTTAAAAATAATAATTTAATGGTGGATAAATAAATGAAAGAAAAGTGATCGTTGAAGAATATTACCTCTTCTTATGGTGACTTCTTTTGGTTTGCACTAGAGATTTCTTTATTGAATTTTTGAAAAAGTGAGGCTTCTAGAAATAAGGTATGAAATTTGGGAGATTATTTGGGAAGTATTCTTATTTTCTAAAGTTCTTGATAGGTTTGAATAAGTGATGGGGTGTGTACCCTTTATAGCGTAGGCGGAGTGACATTCTTGTAAATACAAAAAAGGTAAACATTATTGAGAGGTATCCCTTAAATCATGTGTCTCCAATAATGGAAAATTTTATAGAAAAGATTTTATATTTCTTAAATATTTCCACTAAATGTATTTGCACATGTTTCTAGGTTATTTTGTTCCATAAGTTAAAGTTAAAAAATTAAGAAACCTCGTTTTTACCTTAATCAATGTAATTAATTTTAATTACTTTCCCTAATATTTTTTGTCAAAAAATAGTTTGAATTTAATAGAATATATAGGTTATTAATATTAAAAATATGGAATCCATTCTAACATATTTCAATCACAGAATGGGAAGAAATTAATTTAAAATAATCTTATAGACCGGATGAAACAACGGGTTTCAAAAGTGAAAATGTTCAAAAGTTTGAAATGATTTCTTATCCAATTTCAATTGAAAATTGATTCCAATAACTGAAATTGTATTAATAGATTAATAATTTATTTTAATATAATTTAAAACTAATTTAATTTATAATTTACCAATAAAATTTAATAATATGAAAATGAAGTTTTTAATTAAAAATCAGTGTTTTTCACTATTCATAAAAAATGACACTTTTCAAAAATATACCAAATAATCACCCGATGTAAAATTTAATATTATGATTTTAAAAATGATGATTATTTTTTTATATAAATATTATGAATGTTTTTTAATTTTTTAAAACAACAATTCCATTAAAATATGGTAAAACTTTCTTTTAGAATAATACAACTTTTTTTACATAAACTAGATTAGTTATTATTTTATGCCTATAAAAAATATTCAATAAATGAAAAAAAAACATTAGTAGAATTTATAATATATAAATTTTATTTAAGTATTCAACAAAAAAAAATTTAACTTATTGAGATTCAATGTTTTTTTACATATAAAATTGATTTCTTAGAAAAATAATATCATTATTTTCAAATAGTTCTTACTTTTATTTATATATAATTGATAAAAAAAAGGAATAATTTTAAATGCATGTGTAAACCATATTTTTATAATTTAGTTAGTCTTATTCGTAACTATGGATAGCTGATAACTATGATAATATTTTTATAATAATACTAATTGTATATTGTAGTTTGGTAAAAATCGTTCTTGCGTATAACACAAGTTATCAAAGGAACTCAGCATTTTTTGTAATATAAGCCAAACATAGTGTTGTGTGTACTGAAAGCTAATATAATTGTTTCATTGTAGATCAAGTTTGATTTGATGTTTCATAAAAAGTAAGAATAAATTACTTCTTTAATATAACATAAGTTATATTAATTATTGTGTGAAATGAAAATATCGAGAACATTAAATTCATTCAAAAAACAATAATTCATAAAAACTCAGGTTGTTACATTCTACCCCCCTTAAAATTAATTTTAACCCTCAAAATAAATCTAGGTTATAAAATGTTTAATAATTTAAAGTTCCTTTCATATAAATCCACTTCCTGAAAATGAGTACTAAATCTTCCTTTAAAAAGGAAAGTTCGAAAGATAACAGTTACCCAAAGTAATTCAAAACTAGGATTCCACATATGAGAACATAGGTGGAAAGTGAAAACATGGAAATGGTGGAGAAAAATAACTATCAAGTTCTGAATTATAGTGACAAAGAACATGGTTAGGATAAATTTTATAATCACAAATCCATAACCCAAAGAGTCATTAAAAAAGTAATTGATATCAAAAAAAATGAAGATAACAGGACCAGATTTTATTTCAATACCCTTTTCTTAAATCTAAATAATTTTCACAAGAATATATAATTTCTTGATTACATTCCATTTAAAATTCCCAGTCTCACTCTTAGGTTGTTTCTTGACCAATTTCCACTTCATATATTACTCCAAAAATGAGGGTGAGTTTGTTATGCCTATAAAACTAACATATAATAAGATCCATATATAAAAAATAAGTTATTCCATATATATTTATTTATCATCATAGAAAAATAGATACCATAGGTAATACAAGATGCATAAATCCTAATATAGAGAGATAATACTCTAATCCATAAAACCTCGTACAAATTTTAACTTAAACTATTCCACAAATGGTCAACCTGGTAACCCTTCCGAAAGATGAAAATCGAAAACTTTAGAAAGAAGGTCACTAAATTTCTAAAAATCAGCATATAATTAATCCCCCATATATCATAAATTACCTATTGGTTGTCACATTACAAACATATTAATAACTTTATCATGTATTCTATCAAAATAAGGTAATAACCTGAATTATCATAAATTGTTATTGAAAACAAGCATGCTTTCTTATTCCAAAGATCATTAGATATACTCCTTAAATCCAAAAATGACATAGTCTCTATCCATGATAGCACAAACCACTTTTTCAATAAATCCTTTTTTAATTTTGGAGGTCATAAATACTATCCAATTTAAATTATCCATATCAATCATCTCTTTATCCATATTAAACATCAATTTCTCAGCATTAGGAACATAATAATGGGTACATTATCAAAATTATTTGTTTTCCAAAAAATAAAACCTTTCTATTGAATCACTTTTCTAGTTTATTAGTAAATTTCAATATATTCTTTAAAATATTTAATGAATAACATATACTAAACAATCCTAATATATTTCATAAATCTTGGATCCAAATACATAATACTTAAATCATTTCACTTCAATGACTGGCCTCGAATAAGTCCCTCCTTGGTTTAGAAGTAAATTCATAGGTCAAGGAATTGAGTTGGGTAATTCTTGTGTTCCCTATAGATAAGACATTGAATTTCATGAAAATTTGTCACTTTATGACCCATTTTCCCATATAGATAACATTTTCCACTCCATTTGAGGTGTTCTTACAAGTTTGTCTTCCCTTCTTATTGACATGTAGAAAGCCTGATCTTCTTTCCATGATGTTCATTCCCACATAAACTTTAACAAAATCCAATCTTACTTTTATTTCATGATTTAGGAATCTCACTGAATCTCACACTATTAATCATATAACGTGTTAGTTGATTATGCATAATCACAATATCATTCTCACTTATACTCTTCCACTTTGGTTTCTCATGGTCACTAACTTTTCCATCAATTTCTATATTAATATTAATCCTCATAGTTTTATCCATTTGAAGAAACCAAAATCAAAATTTTAGAAACACTAATCATAGTGGAAAACCCACATATTCATGAAGAATCACTAATTGGATGTCTAAATCATGATAAATTTTTTAATCTATGACACATTAAGTTTGTACTAGTTTATTTATAGTCATATTATATTTAAATCCCTAATTATGGTTCCTAAGGTGTTTGTGAATATACAGATAATATCCCATGTTAGTGTTAAACTAGGTGTGAATCAAGGCCCATTGTCATTCATCAGTTCCCAATCAAGACTATATTAATAAAGTGTTTTCAGGTTTGTTTCCCCTATATATATATGTGTCAGCTCCACATCCACTTGAAGTATTTAGAAAGGGATTTATTACTAGGAAACCAATCACTCTATCCTTCACAAAAATTCCAAGAAATTTTCCTACACTTTTACTCATCCTTATACTTGTCCTTAGGGATATGTCCTTAGGTTTCTCTCTAAGGTTTACTCATCCTAGTTTCCAACAGTTGACTAAATATTCCCTTTGGTACCAACAATAGAAATACAAAATTAAAATACATTGATAGTACATCATTTTAGATTAATACTCATCACATTACAAAACTACATGCCCGAGGATAGTAACATCATATTTTATTTATAAACATGGAAACCTAATCTTCAAACTTGGTGAAACGTATTCAACATCTCCCACAAAGATCTTCCCCCTTAGTAGTCCTACCTAAAACCTTTCTTCATAACCTAAGGAAAGAAATCATAAGAAAGGGTTGATATCATATTCTCAATAAGGGTAAACAAGCGATATATATAAGAATAAAATGAGCATATAGGTATTATAAAATGATCATAATATTAGAATATCATACCCTAAATATCAATGATCATAATCAAGATTCATGGCCTAAAGATTGGAGTTTCATAAATCATTAATTATATGGGAATCAATAGCATGATCCATGATATAATAACATAGGAACAAGATAAGTAAATGTGAATACACAAATTCATATAAAATAATATGTCATGCCTATATACCTAGACCATAATAACATGTTATACTTGGGTTAATTTCATGTGTACCTTCTTCAGGCTTGAGATGACCTCATGTGTATCATCTTGTTTCGGGCTTGGGATTCCCTTTCATGTTCCCTCTTGTTACAGGAATGGTATTCCCTCCCAAGAACCATCTTGTTACCGTCTTGGGATTCCCTCATACAAACCCTTTTATTACCGTATTTAGATTCCCTCGTATATACCCTCTGGTTATGCGCATGGTATTCCCTCTCATATACCCTTTTTTACCAGCTTGGGACTCCCTCTTGTATATCCTCTTATTATGATCTTGGGGTTCACTCTAGTATACCCTCATGTTTCAGGATTGGGGTTCCCTCACATGTAACATTTGATCTCCTAGAACATTGACTATTACCTAATTCATTGGAGGGGGATATAGGTCCCGCCCATAAAATAATGAAATCAAACAAACTCTTACCACAAGATAGTAAAACACTCATCGAATCTTGTCCCATAAAAAGAGATGAGTTTCATAAAAACTATATCATAACCCAGGAAATGAAATGGGTATTATAAAAAATTCATTATATCATAGCATACATAAAGGAGATAGGTTTTATAATCATATAATAACCCATGAATGGAAGTGTGTTTAATGATAATTTTATCATGTCATAACCTGTGGAAGTGAAATGAGTTGTGTAAACAATATTTTATCTTAATTATAAACCATTAAAAGAAAGAATAATAATGGTGACCATGGATCATATCCCTAGAAAATCATAAACTGTATCAAAGGATATCATCTTAAATGGAGAAGTATTTTTAATTATTACTAAGAGATTTTCTTAAGGGATATAACTTTACTTTGAAAATCAGTTTTTAGGAAATAAAACATTTTAAAAAAAAAGTTATTTTAAAACCACTTTGGAAACTTATGAATTATTCCATAAAACCCATTTAAAAATTTTCTTGAAGAAAAAATATTTTTTTCTATAAAACAATCTTTTTATAACATAAGACACTTTGAAAGCATTTTTTATTGAAAGTAAATTTTAAAACATATCATGGAATCTTTTAAAATCAATTAAATCTATTTTAAAATATATAAAAAATTTATGACATTTTTCATTAAAATACAATTTGAAAATAATTAATTTTTAGAATATTCGGAAAAACATTTTTCTAAATAAATTAATCTTTTAAAAATGCAAAGTAAAATTTTAATAAATTAAATTAATGTTGGTAAATAAATTCATACATGCTGAACATTCCTTTTTCATCATGAAAAGTCTAGAAAAGTGCATTGATTAGAAAAAGACAGGAAGATTCCTTTTTAAAAAACCATTTTGTTAAAAAGAAAAAACATGGGTAAAAAATTCTTTTAATGATCATAGGATAATATTAGAACATTTTTAAAAAAAAATTCAAAAAAATGTGTTGAAAGAACACAGATTATTGACCGAAAAGGGAAATGAAGTTAGATTTTCTTAAAAATGATTTATTAATTATATTATGTACCATAGAGTGTTAACATGGTACTATTAATTGAATATATCATGAATAAATAGAGAATAAAATTTATGAAATTTATTGAGATATTTAACATAATATTTCCTCAATATAATCATAATTATAAATAATCCCAATAAACGATGATATTATAGATATAAACTCTTAAAACATTGGTAACATTGAATCATAATCCCAGTGATACAATAACATTACATGAATCTTAAAATATCATTAAAATAATTATATTCATTATATAACATGTTAAAGTGAATTATATACACCTCATAAATGAATGTAGGTGCATAATATTACATGTTCCTCAAAGAATGTATCTTGAGGCAAAATTACCTAACCGATTTGGTAAATTTTGAATTATAAAAACCATGATATAGTTATCATAAAAAAGATGTGTAAATACCCATAAATTTTAGTATATTAATCAAATAATATATTCATGGAAATTATATACACCGCACAAAAAAAATAGTGGTGAATAAGTCATAAGTCTCCTAAAAATAAAAGTGATACTAAAAACCCCCCTTACTAATTGATTATCTTTGGAATCGTGATATCCATTAAATAATAACATAAATTAAAACATTTAATATCATGAAATAAATTAATTTAATGATATAAAATGTAAAAGGTCATTAAATAAACAAAAAAACAAGAATAAGTTGTAAGAACCTGGATCTTCTTTTCTGGTATGTTTTTCTTTTTCTGGATTTTTTTGTGAAAAGAGGATTTTCTAGAAATTTTTGA
The DNA here is from genome assembly GCA_963277665.1 of Viscum album. NCBI lineage: Eukaryota > Viridiplantae > Streptophyta > Magnoliopsida > Santalales > Viscaceae > Viscum > Viscum album. The sequence continues at coordinate 1,437,283,304 of OY728133.1, read as the reverse complement.
TGTATATGTCATGTAATTTATGAGTACATTCCATGTATTTGGTTACCGCGGGTAGCTGAGTGCTGGCCGTGTAGTGGACCTTCACACAGCCATGTGGGATGACCTGGAGACCACCTAAAGCTGAGTATAGACACAACAAGTACACGTTATGTACTTCAAAAGTGCATGCCATGTATTTTGTTTTTTTTTTCATTAAACGTATTGGGGTCGCATCTGATGGAAAGAACCATATCCTTCTCAACCTAGTTCGTCCGATAGCACTGAGAAACTGTGGTTCTTTGACGAGCCCCCGGCCAAGCGTTCGTCATCCGAATCAAACATTGATGGTTGTGTTGGAATCGCATCTGTGATTTCTCTCCTCTCCTAGATCACCATCCCTTGATTTATTCTCTTTATTGAGTTATTATGGGTTGAATTTTTTATACATTTTCATAGATCTATGGTGTTCTAAGGTGATTCAACCCTCTTGGTTCAAGTATCTTGATCTCCCAACATCGAGGTAGGTGGTTTGTGCCTTTCTGTAGATAGTCCTTGAGTTTTATGTGCAAAATTGACCAATACCCATGAATGGGATATTGCGCATTTACCGTTCCAGCCCTCTTGTTTCTCTGCTATGCTGGTATGCCTTAGTAGATGATTATTGTTTGTGAATAGGGTGAACTATTGTGCTTTGGATGTATTTCCCATTCCTTTCTTTCCTGTTTGGACCTTTGGGTCTTGATTGTCTATTAGGCTGTTGTTTACTTTCCCATGCCTAGTATTGTAGGATAGTGTGACTGTTGTTCTGTTATGATGTTGTCCTGTAGAATGCTATCCAAGTAGTTCTTGACATTTACCTTGGCCGTTATGAGCTGCAACACTTGCTTGACTTACACGTGGTCGTGAGAACCTGGTGTATAGACCATAGGTAGAATTTATGTTGAGGGATTTTTCAGGGTGTCTTTATAATTTACGATACGATACCATAGGGGGAATTGATGTTGAGTGCTTCCTAAGAGTGTCTGTAGTTCCTAGAAGCGATCCATAGAGAGAATGTGACATAAGTGATTCTCTAGAGCACCTTTAGTTACGATACGAGACTATAGGATGAATTGATGGTGAGTGCTTCCTCAGAGAGTCTATGCTTAAGTTGGACTAGAGGGGTTAGACTGAGTATACTCTCTAGAGGGTTTCTTGTACTTGTTATGTTGAACCATAGGGGTTATACTGAGTGTACTTCCCAGAGGGTTACCTATTGTGTTTTATCTTCTTGTTTAGTTGTTTTTTGACATTGAACTTTGGATTTTTTACTATTGAGTAATTTCTTATTTACTGTTTCCTACACTTTTACCTATCATATACTCTTTGACTTTTATGCACAGATCTTGTGGTGGTTGCCTACTAGGATTTAGTATCACACCCTTTTTGGGCCATGATTTTGGGCCCAAACTGATTATATTTTTGCAGGTCTAAACAAGGGCAAGCGCCCTTCTGCTTCAGGTACATGTGATGTTGTGGATCTGGAGAGCACGGGACCAAGTTAAGGCTTGTGATGTTGTAGATTTGATTAATGATTTTCTTTTATACATGGTTTAGCACTATATTTAATTATTTTTTTTGTTTCTCTTCTTTTCTAAATGTATGTATCATGAGTCATTATATATATATGTGTCTGCTCCGGTTTATTCTATCATTTTACCACTATTTATTTTTGTTATGATATTATTATTGCTTCTTCTCTTGTATGTATTTGTTTACTTCCACTGTGTACTATACCAATGAGGGGATAGTTTCCCCCCTATCACACCCAAGGCCCTTGTTGCTAGTCAGAAGCCTCTGGCATTCGAGGAAATGCGCTTGAGTCCATGTGATCAACTGGGTACGGGGCGCCATTGGGAGGATTCCAGAACCAAGATGTTATAAAGTGGTATTAGAGGGATTATTTTCTCTTGACTTACTATTTGGAGCCTATAGTCAGAGATAGGATGGAATAGGTACTTGGTAATAAGTTGTGTTTGGGAGTAGCTAACACGTGTACAGGGGAATTCCAATCTACCTCATTAATTCAATTGTCTGGTTTTGCAAGTTTATGGTTGCCTTGTTGTCACCGTTAGGTGACTCACATGTTTTGGGATGGTTATTATTTATTTTATTGAGGTTCTATTTCTATCGCAACCCGATGAGATGAGGTTATACCATCTCATGCATCATATAGGCACTTACTAGAAATCACATGTCATGCATTCTTTCCATGTCATTTAGGATGCATTATCAATTTCATGTTGTTGTGATAGATGTTGTGTAGAATATGAATGCTGTTTTGATAGATGCCTTGATAAAATACCTATTGTTTGATAGGGAATTGTTTGTGTAAGGTTTTGTTTGAATGAATGCCAAGATTTGGTTCTTAAGGTGTTATAGGCCCTCAGGAACTGGAATTTGGTGGATCATTGACTTGTTACATTGTTATAACATGTTTAAAATTCCATGATTTGATTTGTGGGGAGTATGGGCCATCATGTATTGGAATTTGGAACATTCAATGTTTGTTTCAGTTTTTTTATAGGTTCCGGAGTAGTTTCTGAGGATTAATATCCAAAAAACCTAGAATACACATCATGTAGTTTTCACTACATGCCATGTGTTCTTCTGTTCAGGAAGAAACAGTTTTTTTAAGTACACATCGTGTACTCTATTTACATGTCATGTAGCCTCTAACCATGTCATTGGCCCTGTGGGCAGAGACATGGGATGGGGAATGTCCGGTGAGAATACATCGTGTTCCAGTTGGACACACCGTGTATCTTTACCCTGGTACCTGGTCGTGTCACTAACAACAGGGGTTGGTGTTATCCCTTCACATACACACCGTGTCCACCTTGAACACACCATGTATTGTGAGTTGTGTGCCAAGCCATGTCATTAACAACACGAGCCAGAAAAAGCCTGTCTAGTACACACCGTGTCCAACATGAACATGCCGTGCAATCTTGTATTAGGATATCCATGTGGCTTAACCATGTGGAAGGAATCGGGTAGGGGAAGAGTATTCAAGTACATACTGTGTGTTAGGGGAACATGTCGTGTGTATGGTGTGTTACACGACCAGTTCTGGTAGGAATACACACCCATGTGAATGACTTAAGGGAACACACCATGTATGGGACATACACACCGTGTAGTCATGTTTTGCAAAACTTGAATGCTTTCTTTCTCCTTTTATTCCTCTACTTATAGTTTTTAGTCTTTGATAATCTTGATCTGAGGTGTGTGTTTGACCTTTCAGAGTCATGCCACTGAGGCATCCTCCGGTTTTCTACTAGTTATAGGGTAGTGATCAGACGCCAGATATGGCTGACCAGGGACTTCCCACAGATCCCCCTATTGTGCCAGTCTTGGCACCAGCCATTATACCGGACATAGGTGCTGATGCACAGTTTAGGGAAGGATTTATGAGGATGATGCAGACCTTTTAGGGGGCACCGCCTCATGACCCGTCGATGGTTGATTTGACACAGGTCTTCCAGTAGTAGTAGCATCCCACTTTCTCAGGGGATGGAGGACCCTAGGCTACATATTCATGGCTAGAAACCATGATAAAAATCTTTGAGCATCTGGATATGCCTCTAGAGAGGAGGGTTAATCTTGCTACCAATATGCTGCGAGACTCTGCCAAGAGGTGGTGGGATGTGATCTCACAGGCAGGACGCCACCAGGTTATGGTGTGGGACGAGTTCCAGTGCATCTTATATAATTGCTTCTATCTAGATACCATGAGAGACGATAGATCCCTAAAGTTTATGAGTCTGGAGTAGGTTAATCTTTCTGTTATAAAGTATTCCTCCCACTTTACCAAGCTGCAGCACTTCATGCCTATTTCAGAAGGTGATCAGTTATTCATGGAAAGGATGTTTGAGGATTGTCTGAGGCACGACATCCGATCACAGGTGAACATATTCTGGTTGAATTCTATCACTTCATCATCAACCAGGTGATGATCATAGAGTGCAATATGAGGGATTCCAGAGTTGTGAGCTAGGGTGGCTCGGCATCTACAGTTAGCATCCCTCTTACTGACAGTAGGAAGCGTTTTAGGGAGTCTTCGTACAGTGATTCAAGGAGGCGAGACACTTCTTCTAGAAGCCATGTAGTGTGCTACCAGTGTGGGAAGAGTCATAATACGAGGCCACACTACCTAAGAGACCCATTGGAGTGCTGATCATGTGGAAAGTTGGGTCACCTTCACTGTTTTTGTCATATCTTCTCACCAAAAGTTGGTGATAGGGGTTTTTCTATGACTTCGTGTTCAGGAGAAGCACCACCAGTTTCTCACTAGTCAGGGAACTAAAGTTCTTCTGGCCATTCATGCTGAGGTGGAGGTTGTCGTCATGGTGGTCAGTTGCCGGTATTTCAGCGATAGTAGAGTGGATCAGCTCAGAGTGGTCAGGTAAGGTCACAGGGCCATGGAGCAGGCCAGACCTTTGCATTGGATTAGACCCAGCAAGAGCATGATCTTGGACCTTCTATAGTTTGAGGTAGGATCTTGGTTACCTCAGTTTTAGCTTCTGCTCTTTTCTATACAGGGGCTTCCCATAGCTTTATATCTGTTGCGGTTGTGGAGAATCTTGGGCTTTGTATCTTTTCTTCTGCTGATATCTTGACACTAGACACCTCATTAGGGACTAGAGCAGCGAGTGTACGTCTGTGTAAGGAGTTACCTATAGAGGTTGGTGGGTGTCACTTTTTATAAGACCTCTATGTCCTAGAGATTACTGTCTATGATGTAATTCTCATAATGAATTGTCTAGTTCCCTTTCAGGAAGTCATCTATTGTTATCGTCACAGGGTGAGTTTCACCTCACTAAAGGTTGTATCGTTTCTTCATAAGGGTGAGTGGGATGTATAGGCAAGAAGAGCGGGTCCAAATAATCATGGGTTAGGAGGAGTTACAACCCAGATTGCTAGTTTATATCTAGATGATCAGATGACTTCACAGTTAGACTTTCTTCCAGTGGTGGATCATTTCAAGGACGTCTTTTCAGAAGAATTCTCAGGTTTTCCTACAGAGAAAGTGGTGGAATTTTCTATTGAGCTCATGCTAGGGGTGGCACTAGTGTCCATTCCTCCTTATAGGATGGCTACACCAGAGTTACTGGAGCTCAAGAGGTAGTTGGAGGAGTTTCAGGAAAAGGGTTTCATCCGACTTAGTATATCTCCTTGGGGTTCACTTGTCCTATTTGTAAAGAAGGCAGATGACACCCTCAGGCTTTGTATGGATTATCGGAAGTTGAACCATTTGATGGTCAAGAACCGATATCCTTTACCAAGAATTGATGATCTCTTTGATCATCTTTGAGGAGACCTGGTGTTCTTGAAGATTAACTTGAGGTCCGGTGATCATCAGTTTCACATTATACCATTTGATATACCACTTACACCTTTTCGGAGTAGGTATGGTCTATACAAATATATGGTAATGTCGTTCGGTCTCACAAATTCTCCTGTTGTTTTCATGGCCCTGATGAACCGATTGTTCCATCCATACTTGGATTCCTTCGTGGTGGTCTTCATGGATGATATCTTGGTGTACTTTCACACTCGACACGATCATGATAACCATATTGAGATCATTTTGAGTACATTGAGGAGGCATCAGTTATATGATAATATCTCAAAATGCCACTTTTGGATAGATCAGATCCACTTCTTGGGTCATGTTATCTCAGATAAAGTATTACCAGTAGACCTAGAGAAAGTGAGAGCATTAGTATCCTCGGAGCATCCAAAGAACATCTTTGAGGTTCAGAGTTTCCTAGGCCTGGCTGGATACTACAGACGCTTCATACTGGATTTCTCACGCTTAGCAGCACCACTGACAGGTCTGGCTAAAAAGGGTGTGAAGTTCTTGTGGTCAGATTCTTATGAGTCAACCTTTCAGGAGCTGAAGGGAATGATGAATTCAGTACCTATACTAGTCTTTATAGATCCAGTCAAGAGCTATACTATTTATTGTGATGCTTCGGGTATCAGGCTGGGAGCTGTTCTTATGCAGGGGGAAGGATTCGTTGCGTACGGATATTGGCAGTTGAGACCACATGAGAGGAACTACCTAACGTACGATCTTGATTTGGCTACAGTTGTTCAAGCCTTATGCTTTTGGAGACATTATCTTCTAGAAGATAATTTTGTGGTTTCCACCAACCACAAGAGTCTCAAGTACATCTTCACTCAGCATGATCTGAATTTGAGACAGTGAAGGGGGGTTGAGTGCCTATAGTCCTTTGACTTTGAGCTTTCCTATACGCCTGGGAAAGGCAATGCAGTGGCTGATTCTCTGAGCAGGAGGACTCAGATACAGGTAGTTTAGGAGGCCATTAGTTAGTGGCAGCTTATGGATCTATTCTCTGAGATGCATTTGGAGGTGCATGATAGACAGGGGAAGACTTTCCTTTCTTCCATAATTTTTACCTCTACTATTCTTGATCGAGTTTGAATGAGGAATCTATCTATTTCTGAAGGATTATTATTAAGGGAGAGTGTGTCAGGAGAGGACCCTATTCCTAGATGGACCATAGGTGAGGATGAGATCTTGCGTTTCAAGGGGCGTGTATGGGTGCCAACAGACATACGCGGGGAGCTGATGCGGGACTTTCATTCCTCAGTTTGGGCAGTTCATCCTGGTGTCACTAAGATGTATCGTGATCCACACTGTCAGTATTGGTGGTCAGGTATGAGGAGGGACGTTGCAGGTTTCGTCATGAGGTTTTCCACTTGTCAGTAGGTGAAGGCGGAGCATCAGGGACCGGTAGGCTTTTATAGTAGTTGCCTATTCCCGAGTGGATGTGGAACGACGTCTCGATGGACTTCGTGACTGGTTTTCCAAGTTCTCCTAGAGGAAATGACGCAGTTTGGGTTTTCATTGATAGACTCACAAAGTTTGCTCACTTTTTTCCGATCAATGATACCTTCAGTGTTGATGATCTAGGATGGATGTAAATCTAAGAGATTGTACGTCCGCATGGATTTCCATACTCCATTGTTTCAAACAGGGATGCCCATTTTACTTCTCAGGTTCGGCAGGGGCTTCAAAAGGCTTTGGGTACATAGGTACTTTTGAGTACAGCTTACCACCCCCAGACAAATGGTCAGTCTGAGCGTACAATTCACGTGCTTTAGAAAATGCTCTGAGCATTTATCCTGGATTTTGGAGGCTCTTGGGAGAAACATATACCTGTTATGTATTTTACCTACAATAATAGTTTTAAAGAAACTATTCATATGGCACCTTATGAGGCATTCTATGGTAGGCCATGCCGATCACCCATATGTTGGACGGAGGTAGGAGAGGCAGCTTTGTTGGGACCTCATCTTGTCCAAGAGACCACAGAACAGATAGAGTTGATTCAAGAGAGGATGGCTACTACACAGTCTCGACAGAAGTCTTATGCTAATCAGCGGAGATGACCTATGGAATTCAAGGTCGGAGACCAGGTTTTCCTGCATGTCACATCAAGGTCGGGACACTAGAGGATTAGTAGATAGGGTAATCTTTCAATGAGGTACGTAGGTCCGTTTTAGGTGTTGGAGAGAGTTGGTCCGGTTTCCAATCGGTTGTAATTACGTCAGAGGTACCGGGATATGCACGATGTTTTCTACATTTCTCAGCTTCGACGTTACTTTTCAGACCCGTCTCATGTCTTTCAACATGAGGAGGTTGAGTTGGAAGTGGATGAATCCTTCTAGGAGCATCCTATCTGGATTTTCGATCGTAGTACAAATGTTCTATGTGGTCGGTCTATTTTTCTGGTACGATTACTATGGCATCATGGGCGGGTACCTGACGAAACTTGGGAGAGGGAGGTCGATGTATAAGCCCAGTAGTCGGAGCTATTCGGGGTTTCTTCCTCTATGTCTCCATGTTAAGTAAATTTGGGGATAAATTTATTTAAGGGGGGAATCTTGAAATAACTCGAATCTTCTTTTTAGGTGTGCTTTTAGCTTTCTAGAGTTTTTGAGAAAAGAGGAGTTTATTAAATTTTGGATGTACACACTATGTACTTTATGAGTACACGTCGTGTACTCGGTTACCACAGGTAGTCATGTGCTGGCCGTGTAGCGGCCTTGCACATGGCCATGTGGGATGACCTGGAGACCGCCTAAAGAAGAGTACGGAAACAACGAGTACACGCCGTGTACTTAAAAAGTACACACCATGTATTTGTTTTTGTCATTAAACTCACTGGGGTCACGTCTAACAGATAGAATTGTCTCCTTCTCAACCGAGTTCATCCGAGAGCACCGAGCAGCCGTGGATCTTTGATGAACCCCCGGCCGAGCATCTGTCCTCTGATTCAAACACCAATGGTTGCATTGGAGTTGCATTGGTGTGTTCTCCCTTATCATAGATCAGTATCCCTTGATTTCTACTCTTTCGTGAGTTATCATGGGTTGAACATTTTATACATTTTCATATATATATGGAATTCTAAGTCAATTCAAGCACTATGGTTCAGTTATCTTGATATCCCAAACCTTAGGTAGGCGGTTTGTTCCTTTACATAGGTAGTCCTTGAGTTTTATGTGAAAAATTTCACAATACCCATGAATGGGGTATTGCGCGTTTACAGTTTCATCCCTTTTGTTTCTCTTCTATATTGGTATTCCTGAGTAGATGATTATTGTATTTGAATAGGGGGAACTCTTGTTATTTTGATGTATTTCCCATGCATGTTTTTCCTGTTTGGACCTTTAGGTCTTGATTACCTGTTAGGCTGCTGTTTACTTTCCCATTCCTAGTATTGTAGGATGGTGTGACTGTTATTCTATTATACTGTTTTGTTGTAGAATTCTATCCAAGTGGTTCTTGAGTTTTACCTTGGTCGTTATGCGCTGCTACACTTTCTTGACTTACACAGGGTCGTGGGAACCTGGTGTATAGACCATATGAAGAATGGATGTTGAGGGATTCTCCAGAGTGTCTTTATAATTTACGATGTGAGACTACATGGGGAATTGACATTGACTACTTCCTCAGAGTGTCTCTAGTTCCTCGACATGGGCCACAGAGGGAATGTGACCTAAGTTCTTCCCTATAGATCCTTTAGTTATGATACTAGACTATAGGGGGATTTGACGGTGAGTGTTTCCTCAGAGAGTCTATGCTTAGTTAGGGCCAGAGGTGTTAGACTGAGTGTACTACCCAGAGGGTTACCTGTTGTGTTTTATCTTCTTGTTTAGTTGTTTGATATTGAACTGTGGATTGGTTACTATTGAGTACTTTTCTATTTACTGTTTCATGTACTTTTACCTACGATATACTATTTGACTGTTAGGCACTGATCTCGTGGTGGTTTCCTACTGGGATATAGTCTCACACCCTATTTGGGCCATGCTTTTAGGCCCAAACAGATTATATTGTTACAGGTCTAGACAAGGGCAAGCGCCCTTCTACTTCAGGTACTTGAGATGTTGTGGAGCTGGAGAGCATGGGACCAAGCTGAGGCTTGTGATGTTGTGGAGTTGATTACTGTTTTTCTTTTATACTTGGTTTATCACTGCATTTCATCATTTTTTTTGTTTTGATACTTTCCTAGACATATTTATCATGCATCATTATATATATATGTGCTCCAGTCTATTCTATCAGTTTTCCGCTATTTATTTTTGTTATGATGTTATTATTTCTTCCAATCTTGTATGTATTTGTTTACTTCCGCTGTATACTCTACCAAGGAGGGCATAGTTTTCCCACTATCACAACCATGGCCCTTTCTGCTAGTCGGTAGCCTCTGATGTTCGGGGAAATGCACTTGAGTCCATGTGAACAACTGGGTACAGGGCACCTTTGGATGGCTTCCGGAACCGGTACGTTACATAAGTGTTGAAAATAACATAAATCTGAGAGAAATAAAAGTGAGATAAGAAAACTCGTACCTCAAGTCTTGACTTTATTCATACATGTTCTAACCTCTTGTATAATAAATATAATTTTATTTTAAATCTAAAACTAAACCATATTCTTATAAATTATACCATATATTGTGTTATTCTTAATTTATATTACATATTTATTAAAAAATTCATGTTAAAGTAACATTTCAGGTAATAACCACTTTGTTTCTCATTTTTTAGAAGTGTGTGAAGGTGTGGGTATAATCCATAACATAACAACATGTTAGTATATTTATTATACTGAGTTTATTATATAATCATGAAATAATAATAATTTAATGTGTGGATAAATTAATGAAACAAAAATGTTTGTTGAGGAATGTTACCTCTTCTTTGGAAAACTCCTTTTGGTTTGCACCAAAGGGATTCCTTGGTTAGATTTATTACAAAAGGTAGGATTCTAGGATGAATGGAGGGAATTTTGGATATTATTTTTTTAGTTTTTTCATGATACAAATGGATTTAGAGGTGTGAATAAGTGAGGGGGTGAATGACCTTTTATAGTGTAGGAGGATTCTCATTCTTGTAAATAAAAAAGGTAAACACTATTGGGAGGTCTCCCTTACATCATGTGTCACCAATAATAGTCCATTTTAGATAAGAGGGGATATGTGATAAAAATATGTCTGTAAAGGGTATTTTTAACATGCTTCTAGGTTATTTTTCCCCTTATGTTATAATTTAACCACAAAGTAACCTCATTTTTACCTTAAATGTTGTAATTAATTTTTATTACATTAATAAATATTTTTGGTAAAAACTAGGTTTATTTCACCATAAAATTTAAATTATTCTTATTCCAAATTTGGAATCCATTTTTACAAATTACAATCACATAATTGGTAGAAATTAATTTAAAATAATCCCACAGATGGGACGAGACAATGAGTTTTTAAAGTGAAAACGCTCAAAAGTTTGAAATATTTTTATATCTGATTTCAATGTGAAATTGATTCCAATGACCTAGATTGTATTAACATATATATAATTTATATAAATAACTTTAAAAATAAAATAAAATAAAATTTAACTATGTAATAAATTATAAAAAATGCAGTTTTCAATTAAAAATTGGTGATTTCACTATTCATCAAAAAATGAAACTTCTTAGGAAAAAAACCAAAAAATCACCCAAATTAAATTTTTATATTACAGTTTAAAAAATGAATTTTATTTTATTATATAGAAATTATAAAAATGTGAATAACTAGTTTTAAAATAATATTCTATTAAAAGGCGGTAAAACGGACTTTTAGAATAATACAGATTTTTATACCTAAAAATAGATTTGTTCTTATTATATACCTATCAAAATTATTGGATAAATATAAAAAATAATTTTTATATTTTTATATTTTATTAAAATCATTCATAAAAATTGTTTTGTTTAACTTATTTTAATAAAATTTGTTTGTACATAGAAAAATAGTTTTCTTAGAAAAGGAATTTCTTTATTTTCAAATTGTTCTTACTTTCATTTCTAACTAATTATAAAATAGAGATTCATTTTAAAAATATGTGTAAATAATATTTTCACAATTTATATAATATTATTCCTAACTATGGTTAGGTGATAACTTTAATAATATTTTAATAATAATACTAATAGTATGAGGTAGTTCAGTAAAACTATGTATTTCTTATAACACATGTTATTGAGGGGTGTCAACATTATGTGTTACAAAATCCAAACATAGTGGTGTGTGTACTGAAATATAATATATGTGTTATGTTTTAGTGAAATATTGACTTGGTTTTGTGTACAAATCAAGAATAACATCGTGCTTCTATAAAGCACAATCTATATTTTGTGTTATGTGGAATGAAAAATATCAAAATGATTAAATTAATTCAAATAAAAATAATTCATAAAAACTTGGGGTATTACATCCATGGTGAGGATGGGAAAATAGTATATATTTTTGGGTGATAATTTAGTTTTACTTATTATTTACTGGGCTTTAGACTGATTTATTTATCTTTTGGACAAGTGGCTATGTGGAGGATCATACTAAGTATACGTGATATGATCACCCTATGTATATATAAACTAATTTTCTGGTATGGAATAGTTTTTTGGTGATCAGTATGGGAATTAATAGCATGTTGGTCATCCATGAGTTGTTTGGGATTTCATGATCACTATCAAAAATTATCTTTTGATACTTGTAGTCCCTTTTTTTAGTTTTTTCAATTTTATTACATTACATGAATATATTAGGGATATTTTACCATTGTTATGATTAGTATTTGTATGGTGATTTTTATCTTACCTAACTTTCCTCTTGTTTTTATTAGAGGTTTATTCCTCCCATCTATTTTTATGATATAACCGTGATTCTTGAACCAACTTGTGTCCTATTGGAGGAGGTGTTCAGACAACATTATCTCCCTTATCTCATTTCTATCCCAAGAGGTGTATCATTGGGGGAGTAGTGGTTCATGATAATTTCTACCACTATCATTTCCATCATAATTATCAACATTTCAATTATTTTAATAATAAAGTCATCATCTATATTAAAACCACTACCATAATATGTAGGATATGGATTAATGGAATTATATGAACTATTGGAAGAAAATTATATAGAATCTAGGTAATTATAACACCCCAATACTTTAAGATATATCACCTTCTAAATAAATTCAATCTCTTCGATAGCTTATGGTTTATGTAATACAGGGTTTGAATGAAATGTGATACTATTATTTAATCATGGAAATTGTAACCTATCCAATAAGTTGGTGGGGATAAATAGGACTGCCAAAATGATAAAATATTATATGTTTTCACATGTATAAAATAAATTATATTTTTATCTACTAATTTTAAATTAAATAAGTACAATTTAATGAAAAATAAATATTTCTGAAAAATAGTATTTTTCGAAAAGATGGTTTAGTCTCTCTTTGAACACGCAATTAATTTTTACTTATTTTAGAAAATTAATTTTCAGAAATTACCTTAATTTTATAAAACATAATTTCAAAATTATCTTAGGGTTTATTTTTTATATATTTCTAAAAAGATTCATTTTTGATGAATACTGAAAAAAAATTTATTTATATTAAAAAATGCCTTCCTGATTGAAGAATTTACAAGACCAATTTTTTAATGTGGTTTTAAAAGTTAAATGAGCACAGTAATATATTAAATAATCCAATTTATTTCATTAGAATAAATATTATATTTAATTTTTATATAAAAACATTTTCAACATTATAAAATATTTCTTTTGGAGAATCATTTTTTCAACACATATACGAGTTTAAATTGTAATTAAATTCTAACCCTTATGAAAGTTGGATTTAGAAAAATGGAATCCATATTTTTGAATCATAATAATTTAATTTTTCTTAATAAGGTCCACTTATTTTTTGAATATAAATAATATTGAAAATATTAAAAAGTATTTGTAGCGACTCGGGTTTTGGGCCCTTTCAGACTTTGGAATATTCCTATAAATAATTTCAGAGCTAGGCACGATGACGATGTGCGATTCCGAGGCCCAGTGTGCCTAGAATTAATTTTATAAAAATATTAAGTATTTTTATACTATTCACATGTTGGGGGTGTGTTTCTTTTAAAAGTTTCCTCAGAATGATAATTTCAGGGCACGGTTACGTCCGGAGCGTGCCGTTTACCATAGGCGGGGTGTAAACATTGCGGGCGTGGGCTTGCTGTGAGAAAAGCCACCAAGGGAGTTTCTGTAAGTAAATGGAAAAGTTTATTTACGAGCGTCGGCTCAAATAACTCCTGAATGGAGTCTCAGATTGAAATTATAAGTCCGTTGTTGTGTTCAGAACACCGTGTTTACCATAGGTGCGACATATTTTTAGTCAGTGACAGGTGCCAGGTCGGAGGCGGGGAGTTAAATGAGGTTTTTGATAAAAAAAATTAAATGAAAATAAATCACCCCCCCCCCAATTCCTCTCCCACAGACGTCGTCTCCTCCCTCCCCCCTCGTCCGTTCTACACTGAATCGAGCCCCGGGCATCCATTTTGGGCGCAGATCGTCAGCGGATCGAGCTCCAGTGTGTCACAGGCGTCGTTCTGCACTCGAAGCTTCAACTATCCGCCAACAGGTAGGCATTTGGCGTTTTGAAATCCCGGATCCCGATTTGGTTGGTTTTTTTCTATTTTGAGCCTGCAGATGTAAAGATCCGGTCCCAAGGGGCGCAGATATCTTCGGATGCGCGTTTGGACCCCCAGGGTGCCCCTGGCGGACCTCAGAAGGTCCGTCGGTGGTGGCGGCCCGCGGCGGTGGGCCACGGGGTTCGATCGGGACCGCTGCTCTGGCAGCGGTCCAGCGCCAATCAGTAGCAACCTGTGGTGGGGGTTGGCCGTGCGTGCGTGTGGCACCACACCGCGGCCGGCGGCGGTGGCTGGGTCGGCCGGTGCAGGCCGGCCCAGGCTGATCCGGCCCTCTTTTGTACACTGGGGTTTTCAAACCCCCGTATTTTGCTCCCTGTACATCTGAATCGCGCGCTGTATGTGGAGACACGACCCTAGAGACGAGCCAAACCGTTCAGTGTGGGTTTGGGAGTTTAATGTTTCAGGATCGTGGTCCGGGAGCTTGAAACGTCAAATATAATAATAATATTTTATTATTATTTGACTTCGGGCTGCTGTATCTTCTACCCGGAGTGTCTGATTGACGTGTCGTTAGTGGAATTTAAGACGCGATGGTATGGTAGACTTTTCTTGTTGGTTTTTTGGTGTTGGTACTGAGTTTGGGATGTGGGCCCCATGAGGTCGGGTTTTGGCGTTTTCGGAGAAACGCGAATTTTCCACCGAGTGTCTGTTTTAGACGAGTGAATAGTCGATTCGGTGTGCTTTTCTGAGAGGATCACAATGGTGTGATCCATTCGATGAGTTTCAGGATTGAGGCATGGGCCTAACCCGAGCAGGCTTCGTTGAATAGTACCTTTTTCACCGGGGGTCCATTTGGGACAAATGAGTAGGGGATCTCGTGTTTTGTTTCCAAGGGGATCGCAGTGGTATGACCCGCTTGATGAGTTTTGGGATCGTTGTGTGGGCCCCACATGGGTTAACTATAGTGAATAGTGTCTTTTTCACTTTTTTTCCATTTTGGGAATGTAAATAGCCTATCCTGCATGTTTTTCCGTGTGGATTGTGATGGTGGTCTCAGTATTGGCCTTGGAGGTGCACGGTGTAGCGTTGTGGCGGGTCGCTCGGGTTAGCCATGTTTGGACCAGCAGTGGTTGAGGGTACTCCCTTGGTTCATTCCTATGAGGTTTCACGTGCCATCACAGCCTTAGTATAGGTTTGTGATCCTCTCGATGGGATTTTGAATCTGTTAGAGTTGTGGCATCCCTCCGGTGGGCCCGAAGCGGGATCCTCGTTGTGACTGCTTATCCATGGGCAGCAATCCCCTATCTAACAGGCTAACCCCATAGGGTTGTGGCATCATCGGTAATATGATCCCCTATGTATTGGTCCATGCTTAGAAGAGTTGTGGAATCATCGGGTATACGATCCACTACTCCGCATGAGGATTATAGTAGGGTTGCGGTATTGTTGGTTATACGATCCCCTACTCAGCACGTGGCGTCGGTAGGGTTGCTCTATCGTCAGTTTGATCCCCTATAGCGCGAGATGTACCTAATAGGGTTTTGGTATCGTCGTGACATGGGTGACGATCCTCTATCTGAGTGACATGTTTCTGTTGAGCACCATATCGGGATGTGGTATCCCCCAGCGGATCCTGGGAGTGATCCCCTATCTGTGAGATCTACGCATACCAGATCGGGTTGTGGAATCCCCCAGTGGACCCTGGGAGTGATCCCCTATCTGTGAGATCTTCTTATACCAGTGTGGGTTCTGGTATCCCCTCGCGGACCCTTGGAGCGATCCCCTATCCGAGGAGTTTGGTGTTTATGTTGTTTTAGTGAGGTTTGCTTAGTGACGATATCCAACGAGTGTGATCTCTCGGGTGAGCATCTGAGATGTTTGTGTGGGACCCAATGGAGTGTATCTCTCAGATGAGTGTCATATGGGATGACAGTGATCGTGGAGTGTGCTCTCTTGGTTGTGAACCATTTCTGGTGATGAGGTCGGTACCTCATGTAGCTTGGGGCATGAGGTGAGTATATCTGGATGTTCAAGATGTATGTATGGTAATACACCTAGTTTGAGCTGACTAGTTGTGTTTAGCCGAAGATGGTCACGATATGGAGTTTCTCTCTTTCCTAGGTTCCCTCAGGCTGGGATGAGTAGACTTTTTCATTTTAGTTGCTCTCTATTGTTTTGTGTTTTTGGGGTTCCTACTGAGTATTGTTATACTCACCCCTACACGGGCTTTGCTCGCACATGTTTGTGTCCTGTGCAGGCCATAAGCCTTTCGACGGTGTCCCAAGAGGACCTGGAGCAGGCCTAGTTGAGTGGGCGGGACTGACCATGGAGTCTTACCGTAGCTGTGCCGAGGAGCTTTCCGGTGGATCTTTTGGTAGCATTTCCCTCCTTCTGATCAGGTTGGACGGTTTGTGGTTTTCTTTTGGTGGGCCTTGTTTTTCCCTTTTTTACTTCTGTGGTACTCTGGTTATGGGATAGTTGTATCCATGCATTTAATTTTCTGCTTAATATATCTCTTCACTGATGTATGGAGGTGTACGTGGGTGAATGTGTACATGTACCTTAGGCTAATGCCTCTCATGTGTGTGATAGCCTACTCGACGCAAGACGCCATCCCTTGGCCTATTGGAGGCGGGCTTGGGGAGTTGCGGCTCGAGCCCCGTTTGGTCGGGTCGTGACAGAGTGGTATCAGAGGAGGTTCCACCTTGGGGATCTCAGAGCATAGCTGGTCTAGCTGTGAGTATGGTTTGGGTTTCATAGTGGTAGTGTTAGGATGTTTTGATTTCGGATTTCAGGCCAGGGACTCCAGTGTTGGTGCGGCGGCCAACGTATCCATTCACCAAGACTCTGAAAACCTTCTTTTCGACTTGGGACATTCGTACACTAGTGGCAGGGGAAAAATAATAGGACATGCATCATATAGGACTGGGTTTTGGGTTTTTCCTTGTCATTCTTGAGTCATCTCTCTAGATATACTATTTGACCAAGGTGCATCTCGATTCTATTTCAGGATGCATCCACGATGACAGCCAGCGAGAGTTCTGCATCGGGGTTGTGGTGATGATCCGCCCTGTGTAGAGGCTGTGTACTAGGGAGCAGGTTCTAAGGATGGACCTCCAAGTGGTCCACCAGTTGAGCCACCACCTGTCGAGCAGTTGGTTGTGTTGGAAGTGTAGGATGAGGTTGCGTGTAGGATGAGTGTGTTGCACGAGTTCCAAAGGCAGCGACCTCTAAGTTTTGGGGGTGATCCAGATCCTCAAGCAGGTGATGACTGGCTCAAAACAGTCACATGTGATTTCTGCCTAGTGAGGACACCTCCAGATCAGATGGTGGTCCTAGCGGTGAGCCTTATGTATGGATTGGCTTGGAGATGGTGGAACCTAGTGACACAGTCCCATAATGAGGATATGCTCACGTGGGTAGAGTTTGAGCAGCTCTCCGTGGAAGAGTTCTATCCGGTGACGCAGAGGTCAGTACAGATTCAGGAGCTTCTGTAGCTTTAGCAGGAGGGCATGACTGTGTCGGAGTACTCAGCAAGGTTTACCGACCTATCATGATACTCCTTGGATATGGTTTGAGGCATGTTATTTAGGGCTCAGACCTTCGAGTAGGGCCTACATAGGGACATCCGGGCAGGTGTGATTTTTTTGTGTCTGCCCACCTATGTTGGAGTGCTAGAGTGGGAGTTGGTGGTGGAGAGATTTCTGGATGAGCAGATCCTGCCTGTTAGTGTTGGGCACGCAAGAGCTGAGACATCGGCGGTCAGATCGGCATCTGGTAGCTGGCGGTAGGCGCAAGGGTCTGAGCATGGCCGACGTTTCAGGAGGCAACCCAAGATAGAGGATCTGAGGCTCAGGGCTCACATGGCATGCAGCCTAGTTTTGGTCAACAATCGTAGAGGCAATGTTATGCTTGCGATGGTCCGGTACATCTTGAAAGTGATTTTCCGACCCGTCGTACTGCTAAGAGGGAGCCAGTCGATAGACCTCCTTGGCAGAGGTAGCATCTCGAGCAAGGGGTTCTGCAGGGTAGTGGATGTGGAGATGGAGCTGGTGCCACAGTAGGAGGTGGTTGGCGGTAACAGTTGAGACCACCCCCACTCCCAGGTGGTCCACGCCAAGCTCAAGGAGCTGGTGGGTGAGGGAGAGGACAACTGTATTCCCTAGAGCCTGTTGACCCAGAGGCTCTGTGGATGGATAGAGGTAGGCCTTGTGTCCTTTCTACTTTCTACAGTAGCTTGTTAGATGTTGTTTAGCAGTACTCTTACCTTTCTATTGCTTGATTGAGTTTTGTTCAGGGCATTGGTAAGACCATGTGTGGGTGTTGTTCGATGTGCTTCGAATGTGTGAGGAAGAGAGATCTTTCACCCACCTAGACATGTTTTTTTGATGCGATCAAAACTTTGTGGGAGAGTTAGTTCCACCATGTATAGTGTTGAGGTGTAGTGAATGAGTCCCTCTTACTTATGTGTTCAGGTAGGGGTGTTTGGTGGGGAACTCGCTGGCATGGGAGACCCAGTTGAGAGTCCAGTTTCTTTCCTTGTGCTTATAGATTTTCGGGGATGAAAATTTATAAGGTGGATAGGATGTAGCGACTCATGTTTTGGCCCCTGTCAGACTTTGGAATATTCCTATGAATAATTCCAAAGCTATGCATGAAGACGGCATGGGATTCTGAGGCCCAGTGTTGCCAGAATTAATTTTATTAAAATATTAAGTATTTTTATACTATTCACGTGGAAGGGGTATGTTATCTCCTAAATGGTAGCTGATAATGGGAATCTGATGTCACGGTTGCGTTCAGAGCGTGTCATTTACCCTAGGCGGGGTGTAAACTTTGCAGGCGCGGGCCTGCTGTGAGAAAAGCCACCAGGGGTGTTTTAGTAAATAAATGGAAAAGTTTCGTTACGAGCATCAGCTCGAATAAATCTTCAATGGATTCTCATATCGCAATTCTGAGTCCTCTATTGCATTCAGAACGCCATGTTTACCCTAGGAATGACATATTTTTAGTCAGCGTCAGGTGTCGGGTCGGAGGCAGGGAGTTAAATGAGGTTTTTATTAAAAAAACCTAAATGAAGATCAATCCCCCCCTTCCTCTCCCATAGGCGACATCTCATCCCTCCTACCTCATCCTTTCTTTGCCGAATCGAGCCCCAGGTATCCATTTTGGGCGTTAATCGTCAGCGGATCGAGCTCCAGTGTGTCGCAGGCGTCCTTCTGCACCCGAAGCTTCGGCGATCCGCCAACAGGTAGGCGTTTTGTGTTTTGAAATCCCAGATCCTGATTTGGTTCTTTTTTCATTGTTTTGAGCCTGTAGATGTGTATATCTAGTCCCGGGGGGTGTGAAAATGTCTTTGGATGCGCGTTAGGACCCCCAGGGTGCCCTCGGCGACGGCGGTCGCCAGCAGTGGGCCGCGCGGTTCGATTGGGACCGCCACTCCGGCGGTGGTCCGATGCCAATCAGTGGCAACCCACGGTGGGGGTCCTCTGCGCGCGCATGCTGCACTGTGCTGCAGGAGTTTAGTTCTCCGGCCGGAGCGGCCGGCGGCGGCGGCGGCCGGGTCAGCCAGCGTGAGCCGGCCCTGGCCGGTCCGACCCTCTTTTGTACATGGGGGGTTTTAAAACCCACGTATTTTGCTCCCTGGACATCCAAATCGCACGCCATCTATGGAGACGCAACCCTGGATATGAGGAAAATCCTTCGGTGTGGGTTAGGGAGTTTAAAGTTTTCGGATCATGGGTTGAGAGCTTGAAACGTCGAATAAAATAATAATATTTTATTATTATTCGACTTTGGGTCGTTGTATCTTCTACCCAGAGCGTCTGATTGACATGTCGTCAATGGTGTTGAGTCCCTGATGGTACGACAGACTTTTCTTGTTGGTTTTCGGGTGTTGGGACTTTGTTTGGGGTGTGGGCCCCATGAGTCTGGGTTTTAGCGTTTTTGGAGAAACGTAATTTTTCCGCTGGGTGTCTGTTTTGGACGAGTGAATATTCGATACTATGTGTTTTTCCAAGAGGATCGCAATGGTGAGATCCGTTCGATGAGTTTCAGGATTGAGGTACAGGCACCACCCGATTTGGCTTTACTGAATAGTATTTTTTTACCAGGGGTCCCTTTGGGACGAACAAGTAGTGTATCCCCTGTGTTTTTTCCGAGGGTATCGCAGTGGTATGATCCGCTTGATGAGTTTCGGGATTGTTTTGTAGGCCCCACACATGCTAGCTATGGTGAATAGTGCCTTTTTTACCAGTTGTCCATTACAGGTGAGTAAATATCCTATCCTTCATGTTTTTTCATGTGGATCACGATAGTGGCCTCGGTATCAGCCTTGGAGGTGCGCGGTGTGGCGTTGCGGTGGGTCGCTCGGGTTAGTGGCGTTTGGACCAGCAGTGGTTGAGGGTACTCCCTTAGTTCATTCCTACGAGGGTTCACATGGCATCACAACCATAGTATAGGTTTGTGATCCTCTCAATGGGATGTTGAATCTATTATAGTTGTGGCATCCCTCTGGTGGGCCTGGAGCTGGATCCTCTAGCATCATTTCCCTAGATCGGGTTCTTGGTATTGTTGTGACCATTTATCCACGGGCGGTGATCCCCTATCTAGCAGGCTAACCCCGTAGGGTTTTTGGAATCATCAAGAATATGGTCCCCAACATAGTGGACCGTGCATCAGTAGGGTTGTGGAATCGTCGGGTATACGATCCCCTACTCAGCATGAGGATTATAGTAGGGTTGTTGTATCGTTGGTTATATGATCCCCTACTCAGTGCATGGTATCGGTACGGTTGCGGTATCATCAGTTCGATCCCCTAAAACGCGAGATGTACTTGATAGGGTTTCGGTATCATCATGATTTTCATGACACAGGTGACGATCCTCTATCTGAGTGACATGCTTCTGTTGAGTGCCAGATCGGGTTGTGGTATCCCCCAGCGGAACCTGGGAGTGATCCCCTATCTGTGAGATCTACGAATTCCAGATCAGGTTATGGCATCCCCCAGCGGACCCTGGGAGTGATCCCTTATCTGTGAGATCTTCGTATACTAGTTTGGGTTCTGGTATCCCCTCACGGACCCTAGGAGAAATCCTTTATCTGAGGAGTTTGGTGTTTATGTTGTTTCAGTGAGGTTTCCTTAGTGACGATATCTGACGAGCGTGGTCTCTCGGGTGAGCGTCAGAGTTGTTAGTGTGGGACCCAATTGAGTATATCTCTCGGACGAGTGTCATATGGGATGACAGTGATCATGGAGTGTTCTCTCCTAGTTGTGAACCGTTTCTGGTGATGTGGTCGGTACCTCATCTGGCTTGGTGCGTAAGCTGAGTATATTTGGATGTTCAAGGTGTGTGTATGGGAATACACCTGGTTTGAGCTGACTAGTTGTGTTTAGCCAAGGATGGTCACGAGATGGAGTTTCTCTCTCGTCTGGGTTCCCTCGGGCTAGGATGAGCGGACTATTGCCTTTCAGTTGCTCTCTTTTGTTTTGGGTTTTTGGGGTGCCTACTGAGTATTATTATACTCACCCCTGCACGGGCTTTGCCCGCACATGTTTGTGTCTTGTGCAGACCACAGACCTTTTGATGGTTTCCCAAGAGGACCCAGAGCAGAAAGAGTTGACTGAGTAGGACTGACTGTGGAGTCTTACTGAAGCTATGATGAGGATCTTTCTGGTGGTGCTTTTGGCAGCATTTCCCTCCTTCTTTGAAGGTTGTACGCTTTGTGGTTTTCTTTTGGTGGGCCCTGTTTTTCCCTTTTGTACTTCTGTTGTACTCTGGTTGTGGGATTGTTGTATGTATGCATTTACTTTTCAGTTTTATATATCTCTGCATTATTTCATGGAGGTGTATGTGGGTGTGTGTGTGTATAGGTACCTTAGGTTAATGCCTCCCATGTGTGTGATAGCCTACTCAGCGCTAGACGCCAGCCCCTGGCCTATTAGAGGCGGGCTTGGGGAGTCACAGCTTGAGCCCCGTTGGGTCGGTTCATGACATTATTTACTATGGTTAAGGTAAAAATAGGTTTAATGGGGGTTAAACTAATAATATAATGGTTAATAATGTTCTAAAATATGTATAATTCATATTTAAATATCTTATTTCTACCTTAATTCTTCTAAGTTTATAAAAATTCTAATTTTTTATCCTTTTGGAATGATAAAAATATAGGTGGAATTTATTATTTTCAAAAATTCAAAGTGTATCCTCTCTCCACTTATAAAATACCACCCCCTCTCCTCTCATTTCCGAACATTCAAACCCCATTAGATCTGAAAATACCAACCCAAATCACTTCTAAAAATAACAACCATAATCCTATTAGCCTTGGTTTGGTCATAAATCCAACAATGGAAGTATTCCGATGAAAACAAAAAAAGTTGTCTAAAGAAGAGGTAACGTCCTTAATCGAGCATTTTATATTATTTCTTTCTCTAACTAATTTAAATATTATTAAAAAATGATGATATAATAACATCATTATATTTCATATTATTATATTTTTTTAATTTTATGTTCATTATCTACATCCATATCCTCCTCCCTTGAATGGGAAACAAACTATTGATTGTGTGTACAATGGACTTCTACCTCACGAATAGAAATTATTTGTTTTCCAACACAATTTCTCATGGATGGGTATAAATATTTATCTATTTTTATACATGATATTTATGATATAATTATACTTTTTGAATTATAATATCATAGATACCTTCTTACATTCTATTTTTTGGAGAATATGATAATTTTACTCATGTATATAGTAGACCACCACCTCATGATGTAATGTGTTTCATTTTTCACATAAGATTATATTTAAGGTAATAAGTATTAATTTTATTTTTTTATATTAAATTCATTTAATTTTTAAAATTATAAATATATATATATATATATCAAATAATATATTACCTTATCATTCATTTAAAAATGATAACATCGCTCGTGTTTACAGCGGACTACCACCACATGAGCGATGTGATCAATTTTTATTACCGCATCACATTAATGGTATGTGTAATCAATTTTAAAAAAATGATATTATATATATGATAAAATTATCATCCTATAGGTATAAAATAACAATTTCCTTTTTTACCATTAACTTTCAAAAATGGAAATGTTACTCATGCGTACATATGGTCTATTGTCTATATGATTGTAATGTAGTCATTTTTTATAACTATATTTCATTATGGGTTTAAAATGAATAATTTGAGTATAAAAATGGTAATTAATTTCTATTGACCATTATAGATAAGAATATTTAATAATCACTTTGATCTTACTTAACTTTCCAATGTGATTTTGGACATAAGAATCGTTTATCATTAAAATGCTTGATGTGAAATTAATTTGTTTATTAATTTTATATCACATGGTAATGAATAGAATAAAATGAATAAAAAAATTGAAAATGGTTTTTATAAATTTAAATAATTAACTTTATTTTATTATTCATGGATATAAATAACGCATATTATGAATCAGACTCAAGGTAAGGGATCTTTTTAACCCACACTTTTCTTCAAGTTATGATCATTCTCTCTTCAAACCACTTTATATCTCTTTAATGTTATATAAGGATTATAAATTATATATATATATAACATGTATTTCTACATTATTATCCCTTTCTTTATTGAGTAATACATTCCTTTTTATTATCTCTCAAATTCCTTCTTTAAAGAACCTCTTTTGATTATGTTATGGGTTAAGATTATGCCACCCATTTCTTTCCTTGGGTAAGTATTCTATTTATTCCTTTTGATAAATATCCTTATATGGAATACTTATTAATGTACATTAAATGAATATTAAATCTTTTCATATAACTATATATCATTCCCATTAAGTGGTTAATGTTTTAGTCTTATGATACGTCATGTATGGGATTAGGGAGTGAAACTAATCAATTATGGGACTTTGTCTACCATGTGATGTTTTCATGGATGTTATCCTAAATATATATTTATGTCATGTTTTATGTAATTTCCAATTTCCCATGTTTACATGATCTTATAATACCATGATTTTTATTTTATTTATCACGAACCAGCCCGGGTACCCTGACAACCTGATAACTGAGCCGGAACTGACATGGCCTGAAGGGAATTCCCATTCCCCATGGGATGTGGACTAGCACCTGGCATCATAAAAAATGAAAGTGGGAATGATTTTCCCATAATAATTGATGAATTAAAGAAAAAAAATTCATTATGCATACAAAATAAACTCCATAGGGAGAAGTGTACCATAAGTCAAATAGGAATAACAACCCAAAATACATCAATAAAGAACTAAAAAGGAGAAAAACTGCCCATGTCCCAATGAAAACAACTCACCAGGTCCACGGATCAGTAGATTGAAACACCTCTAATTGGTTATTTACCCATTCTCAACCCTATAAGGTGATAATATACAAAAACATGAAGGAATATGTAGGGTGTGAGATAAAAGACCGGTAGGGTATCACCAAGGATTCCATAATAAATTACAATATTTAATTAACCAGGTAAAGATAATTCATTTTTAAATAAATATAGGTTTTTCATTTCAAAATATAATCTAATCAAATCATGTTTTACATTTCTAATGATGAAAATACTTTCAAACCCAATTTTCACATTTCAATTGATTGAAAATTTAAAAAACAATGGATTAAATAAACATTTTTATATAAAGTAGTTTATATAAATTTAGAAGAAAATTAAAATAGTTTATAAACATTATAATACATTTATATTTCAAATATAAATAAGTGAGAAACATGGTCATATTCCAAGAGTTATGATAGTTCCAATTAATGGGATCCTCACACACTCATGTGATAATCACTACAATGTGTATACACATCCCTTCGCACATGAAATATAGGATTCATCAGTATCCCACTAGGAAATATTATGTGCTAAATAATGATCATGACAGAGTTGTAAAGTGTCAATCTGGTGCTAGGAAATTCTATCCTAACTTGTTTTTCCCAATAACTCAATAACTACTTAGGCTTTCAGCTTCTCTTGTAAAAACAATTAGTGGGAAATTTATTTTAAAAAAAGTTAAAAATAAAAATAATCTCATTCTCTCATTTCAAACAAGTCAATTTCTTTTTAAAAACCAAAATAGAATTTTTAATAAAAACATACCTTTTCCACATTAAAAATGATTATTTTTAATCAAAAAAATTAATCCATTTTTTCTTATACAAGAATTAGAAATCAATTCACAATTAAATTTCACAATTCAAATTCATATTTAAATTCCACAATTTAATTTCAACCAATTTCCATCAATTTCACAAAAAACCCCTAACTAATTGGAATTGGGATTTTCACAATTATCCAACCAACCCATTTACATAATTTAAATAAAAAAATTTAAATTTAATTAATTTTCATAACCACACCCAAATTCAATGGAATTTGTGGTTTTTTCAATTCCATGCCAAATCCCATTACAAAACTCAGATTTAATGGAATTGGGTTTTTCCAAAAAAACTAAGTTAAAAAAATTTAATTGAAAATAATAAATTTCATCTAAATCAAAATTAAAATTAAATAAAGCTATATAGGGTTAATAAAAAAATCATCATATCGAAACCACCTACCTCGGGATCAAAGGATCTCAAAACATTTAACCCTAAATGGGATTCACCAAGGAAGAGTAATGATAAAAAAAAATTGGGGATTAAACCTAGGTTTAAGATTCAAAATAGAGGGTATTAAATTCTCCAAACAACATAGATATCCACCAAACCCTAGGGAGGAAAAGATGAGAGAGAGGGGGATAGAGAATGGGAAGAGGAAATTAACCAGGAGAGGATCGGTCATCATTTTTCAAGATTCAATCTGCTTTTGGGAGGGTTCCAAGGGGGAAAACATATATATTGGGATCTCTCCAGGAATAATAATTCATCAAGGGGTCATATAGGTCCATCAAGGTCAAAAAAGGTGGATATCAGGTATTTTAAAACAAAAATAGAAATAAAAAACCCATAAGAACGGTTTCCTAGGAATGAACACATGGTTAGGACAAATTGTGTGCCCTAGATGTGTGCCAATTTTAAATGGGATACACAGTTTTTAATAAGTAGGTGCACATTTTTTTCAAACCATGCACAAGTTGTGAAAAACCCCACTATCTGGGGTTTCACATTTTTCCTTAAGAGGGCACAGTATTTGGGAACATTGTGCGTCAACTATGCATTGTCCTGAAAACTTCCAAAATTTTCAAAATTTCATCTAAAAAAACTCCAAATGAAAACCAACCAAAGCATGATCAAAAATAGGGTTTCAGTAATACATGAAAATAATAACAGGATTTTATAACCTCCCCGCCCTAGAAGGTTTTTATCCCTAGAAATTCTACTCAGAAACTTCAATGCCAAAATGATGAGGCCACTACTCTCCTATCATTGAATCCCTCTCACAAGTCTTATAAAAATAATAACTTTTTTCTATATAACACGAACCAAATGTATCATCCTCCCATAAATTACCTTTTTTATAATTAACTATCTTGACTGGCCATTTAGTCATGGATAAATCAAACTCAATATCAAGATCACTCAAACTTAGAACATGAGATGGATCAGATATATACTTTCATAGCTGAGATACAATTAACATGCTATGTATCAACATCATATGTGGTGGAAGTTCTAACTAATAATCCACTTTTACTACCTTATTAAAAACCTATAAAGGTCCCAAAAAATGAGGAGAAAGTTTTTCTTGCCTCCCAATTCGTCGATGACCCAACCAGGGTGAAAATTTCAAGAACACTTAGACACCTAATGAGAATTCAAAAAGTATATGATGAATATCAGAATGAGATTATAACATCTCCACACCATAAATACCCTCTGATGAATCAACTAAATCTTTTTTTCATCTCTTAAACCAAGATTGGTCCAACCATGGAACTCTCACCAATCTCCATCCAAAATAATGAATTTCTGTAAGTCCTTCCATACAATGCCTTGTAAGGATCCATTCTGATCATGGAATGGTAAATATTGTTATAAGAGAACTCAACTAGACCCAATTGATAATCCAAAGTTTCACAAAAGTTGTAAACACAAGCATGGAGCATATCCTCAAGACTCTATATAGCCCTTTTTTTCTTTTCATCTAACTGTGGAAGGTATGTCATACTCAAATACACTTGAGATCTCCATGCCTTCTGAAGGCCTCTCCAAAAATGTAAGGTAAACCAAGGATCCCTATCATAGACTATAACAAATGGAACCCTATGAAAACAAGCAAACTCTTTAATGTATATGTTTCATAACTCCTCAACTTTTATTATATTATGAATGGGTATAAATTATGTCAACTTAGTCAGCCTCTCAATCACAACCCATTTCACATTATTCTTTATCTAGGTATGTGTAAACCCTAAAAAAATTCCCTTAATATCCCATCATAGTTCCAATTTGGGAATATAAGTGGATGAAAAAAACTGAAGGCTTCTGGTGCCCGATCTTGACCTGTTGAAAAGTGTAAGAAGAAGAGAAAAACTAACCAATGCCCCATTTCACACCCGGACACTAGAACAACCTCTACATTTCATAGAAAATCTTCATGGTTCCAAGGTGAACATAACACTGGGAATTATGGAAATCCCTTATAAAATATTTTCTTAATGCTAAAGTCGCAACAGAGCGATCTTGGTATTATATAATACCCTCTTTGGAGAATGACCAATCAGTAATGGTCTCCCCACCATTAAGAGAGTCCCTAATACTACAGAACTCATCATCATGTTTCTAGTACTAAATAATCATCTTTAGAAGAGAATATTTAAATTAAACAATGGCCAAGGAAACTTTGGCCCCTAATTCTGACACTCTAATATGAAACTGTGAAAACAGATCAATTAAGTTCCACTCTTATGATGAATCTTTCAGTACATGGGATGAAAGTTTCCTGCTCAAACCATATGAGACAAAATTTCTTTTCCTCCAGGAATAACTGATGTGGAAATCCAAAATATTTTAGGTATTCCACCAAAAACCTCTAGTGGAGATTAAAATATTTTTGTTATAATATTAACTCATGCTCTTGTGGTCTAAAAACATGGTAAACATTTCTCTAAAAAGGTAATGCCACCAACTCTTAAGTGTAACACCCCAGGTAAATAAAGAATATGACATTTTCATATTTATCCATATTTGTGAATACAATATTAATATGACTTTAAAGGGGACGCTATACTCGATAGCGTACCCAACACGCAACAACGAGTTTCTTGGGAATCTTACATTGCACTCTAAAAATAAAATAATATTATTTTAAATGGTAGTTAAAATGTAGCTGTTGTATTGGTGGGAATGGATAGAAATAACTAAAATATTATTATATATGTTTTTAAATCTTTTTACATTTATCCAATAAAAGATAAAGTCTTAAAATACGGAAAGAATTCAATTTTAGGCGTATATGCCCTGGTTTTCACTAAAGGTTCACTTATCGCCTTTTGATGGCGAACCATCATTAAATATAGTTTTTTTCACTCTTATACATTATATTGGACCAAATAAAACTCTTCTTAAGAATTGGGACATCAAAATTTACTTTGTCTAAATTTTTGGTATCTTTCCGATAAAGTTCATTTTTTTAAATGAATAGTGTAAAATGTTGTATTTTAATTCAAAACATATTTTTAATCTAATTTATTTATATGATTAGATTATCTTTTGAATTGGTTTTAAAGTGAAATTAGAATATATTTTTACCATTAAATCCAATAGTGGTCATTGGAATTAATTTCACTTTGAAATCAGACTTAAACTAGTGTCAATCTTTTGATACTTATTGTTTCATAAAAACACGCTATTTGATCTGACAGCGGGAATTAATTATTAAATTAATTAATGTGACTTATTTCTTTGAATTTTGTAAAATAGTCTTCATTTTTGAATTCGGAATATAGAATATAGCTTAGGGTGAATTTTTGGAATTTTTCTGAAAAACTTCAATTTTTGATGAATAGTGAAACCACTAAGTGGTACTTATAAAAACTGATTTTTCCGTTTAAATGAAATTTTTCCATCTTTGTGTGTTGAATTTCAAAAATACGACATACATGGTTGTCATTAAGAAGTAAAATGTGGTTCAATGGGATAAAAATAATTTTTTTTTGAATAGTAACTTATTAAGTTTTTAATCGCGATTAGAGGTAATTAGTGTAGTTTAAGGTAAAAATAATGTTTTAATAATATGAAATGAACTTGACACATGTACTAACCTAATTGGATGTGTCATGGCCTACCAAGACAACCCATGGGTCAACTTGGGGACCCCATGAATCCACTTTGGTTGGAAAATGACATTAATATCTTTTTATTTAAAGTTAAAGTAAAAATGAGACAAACATGAAATGTTTTACTAAAACAATTTTTACATGGGGTTATACAAATAAGATTTTTGAATATAAATATTCATTGGAAATATAAAAGTATTTCCTACATCATAGTAGTTTTTTTATAATTTTTAGACATTAAATAAATTAAATTATTTATGACATTATGATGATGCAGCGATGACCTCATTATTTAACGATTTAAATAAAATGGAAAGATAATGTAATATATAAGACCTAAACATGTCCAAAACCTATTGTATGAGTGGATTTAGAACCCTTATCACCTTATCCTAGAAACACATCAATTTGGGACCTCTTAAAACCGAATACCATTTTAAAATAAAGTGACTTTTCTTTACCTTCCAAGAGTGCCCCTCCTCTCCTCTTATAAAAGGCACCCACCTCTACCTCCTTACCAACACTCCCAAAGACTTTAGCTCGGCCAAACTCTGCCCATTTTGTCTCTACACTTCCCTATCTTACTCCTTGAAGCCTCACTTTGGGCATAAGTCTTCCCAAGGAAGCCTTTGAGCTCAAACCAAAGGGAGTTACCCGATTTTAAGGTAATGTCTTCACTTGAGTCCTTTTGTTTTATTT
The DNA here is from genome assembly GCA_963277665.1 of Viscum album. Taxonomy (NCBI): domain Eukaryota; kingdom Viridiplantae; phylum Streptophyta; class Magnoliopsida; order Santalales; family Viscaceae; genus Viscum; species Viscum album. The sequence goes on along the minus strand of OY728133.1, from coordinate 1,437,253,307 downwards.
TGCTTCTCCAACCCACTAAACTCTTTTTATTAATTTATTATGTAACAAATCCAGTATCAGAAATATACTAGGATTTTGTTATAAGAAGTATTCGAGCTACACTTTCACACACCTACATATAATGGTTAAAGAACATACTGTTTCCGTGGATGGAAAATTTCGGCCTCCCGAAATGATGATTGTTCAACATTATTTTAACACCTTAAAAGGTGGCCATTAAGATGACACTATATTTATATGTGATATATAATATGTTTATTTTTTCCTTAAGATTATGTATTTTTCATTTTGTGCATACCTTTATGGTTTCCATTATGGGTAAACGTGATATCTTCATTTAAGGAAGTGTGGACTACCGCCCCCTCAAAGTGATTTGATTCGTTAATACCATATGTGGTATGTATAAAGAATATATTTAATAATATTATATATGATACCATACTTGAATTAAAATACTATTATGTATCATTATTTTTTAATTCCATTAAATATAAAATAGAAATGGAAGTAGCGTTGTTGCATACGTACGGCTTACCGTCTCAATGAACGGTACATTTCATTTCTTATCTCAAAATGTTATGTAATATTATAAGTACATATATATAATGGATATATATGTAATATATTAAATCAAAATTATGGGTATCATTCTGTAATTATAACATATATATATATATATATCTCATTTTGTTTTAATTCCATTAATATGACAAAAAATAAAAGTAGCGTTCATGCATACGTACGGCCTACCATCTCCATGAACGATGCTTTTCATTTATTATCTCCAAATGATATGGAATAGTATGAAATTAATATTTACTGGATATATATGATATTTTAATCATTAATACTATACTGGAAATTATTTACTTATAACTACATGGGCAATCGTTTTTCAAACAAGTTCATTTTTGACTCATGTACCAAACATCGGCAAAAACGTCTGATATGAACTAACATTATTAAACAATTTTTATAACATTATAATATGTGATATGAACTGAATAATAATCTCTAAAGGAGGTAATTAGGACATTATTAATTGACCAAAGTTTATTATTCAGGAATATAAAGAAACGAACAAGACAAGTTGGACTTGAGGTAAGGGATCTTGCTCCTCTTTCTTTTTAAGTACACTCTTTTATGTCATTCCCTCTAAAGCTCATATTTCTTGTTATTGGGATGTTATTTTATATTAAACTTACTGTAATTTTTATTTTCATGTGATTAGAGACCCTATTCTCTTTCATCAATCCATTTTGGAAGTTTTGAGTGGCGCCGTTAGGCTGCCGAATTTTCGTAAGAGATCTAACCTCTCTCTTTCTTTTTAAGTACTCTTCTTTATGTCACTTCTTTTAAGCTCCTATTTGTTATGTTGGGGGATGTTCTTTTATATTAGTCTTTCTATAAACTTTATGTTAATATGATGAGATACCCTATTTGATCTCATCAATCCATTTTTGTAAGTTTTATGTGGCGCCGTTAGGCTGCCTAGTTTTCGTAAGGGATTTTTCATCTCACTTTTATTCTCGTGGGATTTATGCTACATTTTCCACAATTTCCTTTGAGTGGTTTATGTACTGACCATTATTAAACTCCTTTTTTAATATAATTCCATTTATGAGTATTTACATATTCATTGTATGACACTTCTTCAATGGGGTGTACTTTTCGAAAGTTACCCAAGTCGGTAAGGGAACCTTTCACCCTCCTCTTTTTTTAAAAGACTTCTTTTGTTGGGTCTTTTAATTTACATATTGTTATGTTGGGATATGTTCTCATATATCCTTATTGATGTAAATTTTATGTCCAAGTGATGATATTCCCTTTTTATCTCTCATCAACTCATTTTATGAATTTTCGAAGTGACGTCATTAGGCTGTCGAATTTTACCAAGGGTACTTTTTAACCCAATTTTGATTTCTTTGGGTTCAACATGTAGTTATTGAATATGTCATCCTTTGAATATGTGTGAATTAAATTTGATTATTTTACACTTAATATACACTTATATTTGGTGTATTTGTTTGTCACACATAATTATGTAATTGATTAATCCTTAAACCAAGGATACCGTCTTTGTAAGGGACTTTGTCTCAATCTCCATTCATTGAGGAATATTTTGTTTTATACACAACCTTCTTTTATACGGTGTATAAACCCCTTTGACTTTTATGTTTATCCAAAATGGAATATTTTTTATACGAAGCGTTTTACTAAACGACAAAAGGGAATGTTTTTGTCGTACGTATGCGGCGACAACGACTTCTCCGCCTCCGTGACCATTATTTGAGTTTGGGCTTCTTCTACAAGATATACCTTCTTTTTAAAAGAAAAATAAATACCATGTTTTACTTTTATTTTATTTTGGTATTGAAAATGGTTTTCATAATGTTTTTGTATCAATGTGTTGTATTGATATCTTGTTATTCAAAGGTGGAAATGTTATGTTTCCTTTATGCATGTTTTATGTGATAAGATTATGTTATGGTTCTTGGGAATTATTATGAATACGGGTGGTTCCGTGATAAACTAAGGGCGGGTGAGCCCGATATAGCTCTCCAATGCATTTGGTAACGCGAAGGAGTGAAACGTTAAGGTTTCTCCGAAGCAATTTAGGGAATATACTGTGATGGGTATTCCAAACGTAACCAAGAGGGTTACTCCCTACGTAAGAATGTTATGAATTCCTCAAGTTACCTTTATGTCTTATGTTTTCTATGATTTATTCATGATTTGATGAGGTATGTTAAAGTGCCTATGTTTTATGGGTAAAGTATGATTTCATTCTTATGTATATATGAACTCATGTTTCCTTTCCATATTTTTATAACCCTTACTGAGCTTTTTATTCTCATCCCAAGTTTTTGAAATGTTTTTCACAGGTCAAAGGAAAGGTACATGATGTGATGATAGTGTCAAGGATGTGTCAAAAAAGAATCCATGTTTTATTTTAAATATGTTTCCGTTAATGGGAATAATGAATATTGTCTTTTATGTAACCACTTTGTTTAAATGTGGAATGTAATGCAAGTTTCATGATCTAATTCTCTAAAACTCTAAACCTGAAAAGATCCCCAATGTATAATCTTGTAATAACTCAAGATTAAGTAAGGTTTAAGGCTGGGGCCTTATAGTTGGTATCAAAGGTTGGTTTAGATAACTTTAGAGGTTAGGGTATTCTCTAAGCATAAGTGACAGTACCATAATGGATAGGATTTCATAAAGAGTCCTAGTTTTAGATAAAGTGAATGAGTAAGTATATCTTAGTGTTTACCTTCCTCATTAGTACATGATGGTTTTGTTGATATACTCACACTGAAATTTTTGTTTTTAGTGAATGGATGGATCTTGAAGGCACCAAAGAGACAACAGGTTTGAAGGAAACTGTGGTGGTTCTATGATTAAGATACTAGATAAAATGGGGGATTCAATGAGGAAACTCGTGGTTGTTCTAAACCAACTATCAAGGAGTCATGATCAACCACTTGAACCTTGGTATGTTCTGTAATGCATCATGTACGAGATGACCAATCGATGTGGAAGTTAAGGTAATAATTATAAAGGTAACAATTAGAGTTTATATGATCCTTACTTTTGAGGTAATTATGGGTTATTATATGATATGATGGAAAATGAAAGGCATGAGATAAACTTGAGGTTAAAATATGTTATGATCATTTATGATGATTTTATCTCTTTTTGGGGAATGATTTAAGAATTATATAGTTTTGGAAAAAGGAAAACACGCAGACCGTGTGACAACCCGTCGCGTCGGACAAAGCTGCAGGAATCGAACCCACAACCAAAGTGTGACTGGTATTTATCACATACCACTGGACTACGTGAAGTCCCTGGTTATTTTGACCGATTCTTTTTAGTTAGATGATTTTATGAATTAAGACTAAGTTGATTTTGGGGTTATCTATGAAAATGACTAACCTATCATGGAGTATATGTGATTAGGTTAATTACTTTTCAATACGAGACTTTAGGAGCAACTGATGTTGTTTGGAGATAAATGTTACGATTTAATTTGGAAGACTATGTGACTAAATCCTTAATATATTTGGGTTTCAATCTTATATTGGTTTAATTTGAATAATTTTATGGAAAATTTGGTTATCTAATGGTCCTCGTTGAACTTTGGGTTTTGTTGGACAAATTTTGAGATTAAGAATAGATTTTCTTTTTATAAAGGGTTATCCTTTTTTGGATTATCTAACCTTGTACTAACCTTTCTGGTTTTGGTTTTGGTTAAACCCTAAAGACATGGGATGTATATAGTTCTATTTGGTGGATTATGTGGTTCTCTAGAAGTTGATTATAGTACTCTTAATTCGAACAAGTCTCCCTAAATGCTCATCTTTTGGAAAAAAATATGAGTTTTATTAAGATATATAGTAAAAGTTGGAAGTCAACATGACAAGTAAGTATGTTTCCATATGTTTTATTTAAGCTCAATAATAAATTCCTCAATAAAAAGTAACTTAAAGAAAAAATGTTGTCTATTAACTTTTCCTACTGGGGAACCCAACACCGTTTAACCCATCACAAGTTTGTGATTTTCTTATTGTTAACTTTCTCCTAAACATGTTTTCTATCACTCTCTATCAGAACATGACCCTATGTTTTCTCCTCCATGTCCATATTTTTCTACATGGAATCCTAGTATGGGTTAACATGGGTGACCTTCATACTTATCTTTCATTATTTTAAAGTGATTGTTTTACCGACTCTTGTTCTAATGTGGGACTTTCAAGGATGTTTCCAAGCTCAATTTTAAAAATTGCGAGGACGCAATTCCCAAAAGTGGGGAAGGATGTAACACCCCAGGTAAATAAAGAATATGAAATTTTCATATTTATCCATATTTTTGAATAAAATATTAATATGACTTTAAAGGGGACGCTATGCTCGATGGCATACCCAACACGCAACAACGAGTTTCTTGGGAATCTTACGTTGCACTCTAATAATAAAATAATATTATTTTAAATGGTAGTTAACATGTAGCTGTTGTATTGGCGAGAATGGATATAAATAACTAAAATATGATTATATATGTTTTTAAATGTTTTTACATTTATCCAATAAAATATAAAGGCTTAAAATACGGAAAGAATTCAATTTTAGGCGTATATGCCCTGGTTTTCACTAAAGGTTCACTTATCGCCTTTTGATGGAGAACCGTCATTAAATATAGTCTTGTTCACTCTTATACATTATATTGGACCAAATAAAACTCTTCTTAAGAATTGGGACATCAAAATTTACTTTGTGTAAATTTTTGGTATCTTTCCGATAAAGTTCATTTTTTTAAATGAATAGTGTAAAATTTGTATTTTAATTCAAAACCTCTTTTTAATATGATTTATTTATATGATTAGATTATCTTTTGAATTGGTTTTAAAGTGAAATTAGAATATATTTTTACCATTAAATCCAATAGTGGTCGTTGGAATTAATTTCACTTTGAATTCAGACTTAAACTAGTGTCAATCTTTTGATACTTATTGTTTCATAAAAACACGCTATTTGATCTGACTGCGGGAATTAATTATTAAATTAATTAATGTGACTTATATGTTTTTAATTTTGTAAAATAGACTTAATTTTTGAATTCGGAATATCAAATATAGCTTAGGGTGAAGTTTTTGGATTTTTCTGAAAAACTTCAATTTTTGATGAATAGTGAAACCACTAAGTGGTACTTATAAAAACTGATTTTTCCTTTTAAATGAAATCTTTCCATCTTCAAAAATCCGACATACATGGTTTTCATTAAGAAGTAAAATTTGGTTCAATGGGATAAAAATAATTTTTTGGTGAATAGTAACTTATTAAGTTTTTAATCGCGATTAGAGGTAATTAGTATAGTTTAAGGTAAAAATAATGTTTTAATAATATTAAATGAACTTGACACATGTCCTAACCTCATTGTATGTGTCATGGCCAACCACGAAAACCCATGGGTCAACTTGGGGACCCCATGAAGCCACTTTGGTTGGAAAATGACATTAATATCTTTTTATTTAAAGTTAAAGTAAAAATGAGACAAACATGAAATGTTTTACTAAAACAATTTTTACATGGGGTTATAAAAATCATATTTTTTACTATAAATATTAATTGTAAAGATAAAAAGATTTAATACATCATAGTAGTTTTTTTATAATTTTTAGAAATTAAATAAATTAAATTATTTATGACATCATGATGATGCAGCGATGACCTCATTATTTAACGATTTAAATAAAATGGAAAGATAATGTAATATCTAAGCACTACACATGTCAAAAACCTATTGGATGAGTGGATTTAGAACCCTTATCACCTTATCCTAGAAAAACATCAATATGGGGCTTCTTAAATCCGAATACCATTTTAAAATAAAGTGACGTTTCTTTACCTTCCAAGAGTGCCCCTCCTCTCCTCTTATAAAAGGCCCCCACCTCTACCTCCTTACCCACACTCCCAAAGCATTTGGCTCGGCCAACCTCTGACAATTTTGTCTCTCCACTTCCCTCTATTACTCCTTTAATCCTCACTTTGGGCATAAGTCTTCCCAAGGAAGCCTTTGAGCTCAAACCAAAGGGAGTTACCCGATTTTAAGGTAATGTCTTCACTTGAGTCCTTTTGTTTTATTTTGCTTCTCCAACCCCCTAAACTCTTTTTATTAATTTCTTATGTAACAAATCCAGTATAAAAAATATACTAGGATGTTGTTATAATAAGTACTTTATCTACACATTCACACACATACATCTAATGGTTAAAGAACATACTGTTTCTGTGGATAGCGAATTTCGGCCTCCCGAAACGATGATTGTTCAACATTCTTTTAACACCTTCAAAGGTGGCCATTAAGATGAAACTATATTTATATGTGATATATAATATGTTTATGTTTTCCTTAAGCTTCTGTATTTTTCATTTTTGGCATACATTTATGGTTTCCAATATGGGTAAACGCGATATCTTCATTTAAGGAAGTGCAGACTACCGCCCCCTCAAAGTGATTTGATTCGTTAATACAATATGTGGTACGTATAAAGGATATATTTAATAATATTATATATGATACCATACTGGAATTAAAATACTATTATGTATCATTATGTTTTAATTCCATTAAATATAAAATATAAATGGAAGTAGCGTTCATGCGTACGTACGGCTTACCGTCTCCATGAACGGTACATTTCATTTCTTATCTCAAAATGTTATGTAATATTATAAGTACATATATATAATGGATATATATGTAATATATTACATCAAAATTATGGATATCATTCTGGAATTATAACATATATATATCTCTCTCTCATTTTGTTTTAATTCCATTAATATGACAAAAAATGAAAGTAGCGTTCATGCGTACGTACGGCCTACCGTCTCCATGAACGGTGCTTTTCGTTTTTTATCTCCAAATGATATGGAATAGTATGAAATGAATATTTACTGGATATATATGATATTTTAATCATTATAAATATTCTGGAAATTACTTACTTATAACTACATGGGCAATATTTTTTCAAACAAGTTCATTTTTGACTCATGTACCAAACATCGGAAAAAATGTCTGATATGAACTAACATTATTAAACAATTATTATAAAATTATAAGATGTGATATGAACTGAATAATAATATCTAAAGGAGGTAATTAGTAAATTATTAATTGACCAAAGTTTATTATTCAGGAATATAAAGAAACGAACAAGACAAGTTGGACTTGAGGTAAGGGATCTTACTCCTCTCTTTCTTTTTAAGTACACTATTTTATGTCATTCCATCTAAAGCTCATCTTTCTTGTTATTGGGATGTTATTTTATATTACACTTACTATAATTTTTATTTTCATGTGATGAGAGACCCTATTCTCTCTCATCAATCCATTTTGTAAGTTTTGAGTGGCGCCGTTAGGCTGCCGACTTTTCGTAAGAGATCTAACCTCTCTCTTTCTTTTTAAGTACTCTTCTTTATGTCACTTCTTTTAAGATCCTCTTTGTTATGTTGGGGGGATGTTCTTTTATATTCCACTTTCTATAAACTTTATTTTAATATGATGAGATACCCTATTTGATCTCGTCAATCCATTTTTGTAAGTTTTATGTGGCGCCGTTAGGCTGCCTAGTTTTCATAAGGGATTTTTCATCTCACTTTTATTCCCGTGTGATTTATGCTACATTTGCCACAATTTCCTTTGAGTGGTTTATGTACTTCCCATTATTACACTCCTTTTGTAATATAATTCCATTTATGGGTATTTACATATTCATTGTATGACACTTCTTCAATGGGGTGTACTTTTCAAAAGTTACCCAAGTCGGTAAGGGAACCTTTCACCCTCCTCTTTTTTAAAAGACTTCTTTTGTTGGGTCTTTTAATTTACATATTGTTATGTTGGGATATGTTTTCATATATCCTTATTGATTTAAATTTTATGTCCAAGTGATGAGATTCCATTTTTATCTCTCATCAACTCATTTTCTGAATTTTTGAAGTGACATCGTTAGGCTGTCGAATTTTACCAAGGGTACTTTTTAACCCAATTTCGATTTCTTTGGGTTCAACATGTAGTTATTGAATATGTCATACTTTAAATATGTGTGAATGACCTTTGATTATTTTACACTTAATATCCACTTTTATTTGGTGTATTCGGTTGTCACACATAATTATTTAATTGATTTATCCTTAAACCATGGATACCGTCTTTGTAAGTGACTTTGTCTCCATCTCAATTAATTGAGGCATATTTTGTTTTATACACAACCTTCTTTTATACGGTGTATAAACCCCTTTGAATTTTACGTTTATCCAAAAAGAAATCTTTTTTATACGAAGCGTTTTACTAAACGTAAAAAGGGAATGTTTTTGTCGTACGTATGCGGCGACAATGACTTCTCCGCCTCCGTGACCATTATTTGAGTTTCGACTTCTTCTACAAGCCATACCTTCTTTTTAAAAGAAAAATAAATACCATGTTTTACTTTTCTTTTATTTTGGTATTGAAAATGGTTTTCATAATGTTTTTGTATCAATGTGTTGTATTTATATCTTTTTATTGAAAGGTGGAAATGTTATGTTTCCTTTATGCATGTTTTATGTGATAAGATTATGTTATGGTTCTTGGGAATTATTATGAATACGGGTGGTTCTGTGATAAACTAAGGGCGGGTGAGCCCGATATAGCTCTCCAATGCATTGGGTAACGCGAAGGAGTGAAACGTTAAGGTTTCTCCGAAGATATTTAGGGAATATACTGTGATGGGTATTCCAAACGCAACCAAGAGGGTTACTCCCTACGTAAGAATGTTATGAATGCCTCATGTTACCTTTATGTCTTATGTTTTATATGATTTATTCATGATTTGATGAGGTATGTTAAAGTGTATATGTTTTATGGGTAAAGTATGATTTCATTCTTATGTATATATGAACTCATGTTTCCTTTCCATATTTTTATAACCCTTACTGAGCTTTTTATGCTCATCCCAAGTTTTTGAAATGTTTTTCACAGGTCAAAGGAAAGGTACATGATGTGATGATAGTGTCAAGGATGTGTCAAGAAGGAATCCGCGTTTTATTTTAAATATGTTTCTGTTAATGGGAAGAATGAATACTGTATTTTATGTAACCACTTTGTTTAAATGTGTAATGTAATGCAAGTTTCATGATCTAATTCTCTAAAACTCTAAACCTGAAAAGATCCTCAATGTGTAATCTTGTAATAACTCAAGATTAAGTAAGGTTTAAGGCTGGGGCCTTATATTAAGTGCATGCATCACAGCTGCAAGTTTAACGTAATGGGTTAGATAATTATTATTCTGTGTCCCAAGATGACGAGATCCGTAAGAAACAACATGATCACCTTGCATAATAAAGCATCCCAAAAGTAAACTCAATGCATCACAGAAGACCACATAGCCCTACTCAGCCTCTGCAAGAATAAACACCAAAGCAGTCATTAAAATAAATTTTATCTCAATAAAGTAACTTTGATAGATTTCATTCAAAACAATCTTTACTCCCATCTAAAATAGATCAGTCATCATAGAATCCAAATATGAGAAGTTATTTATAAACTGGATATAATAGCAAGCTAACCACAGGAAGCTTTGAATAATAATTACATTTTGTAGTTACTCCCATTTCATAATAGCTTTCACCTTCTTAGGACCAAATGATATTCCATATTATAATAGGACATGTCCTAATAAATTTACTTCCTAAATCCAGAAATTAAATTTAGAAATCTTTTCATAAAGTTGGCGGTTTCCCAACAATTACATAACTTCTCTCAGATGACGCACATGAACTTCCTCAGACATAGAGTAAATAAGGATGTCATCCCAAAATACTAACAAAAAGGTATCAAGAAACTCATGGAAAATCATGTTCATTAAATCCATGAACACTTTAGGAGAATTGGTTCTATAAAATGGCATAATAAGGTACTCATAATGGTCATACCTACTCCAAAAGGTGGTTTTCTGAATGTTAGATTGTTTTATCCACAACTGATGGTAACTAGATGGAAGATCAATATTCAAGAACCAATTTTCCACTTTCAACAGATCAAATAGATCATCAATATATGGAAATGGAAACTTGTTCTTCACTGTGACTCTATTGAGTTTTCGGTAATCAATACATAGGTGAAGTGACCCGTCATCTTTCTTAGAAAATAGAATTGGCGCAGCCAAAGGCAACTCACTCGTGTGTATAAAGACATTATCTAGAAGATCATCCAAATGAGTCTTCAATTATTTCATTTCAGCTAGTTTCATATGGTAATAATTAATATAAACCAGTTGAGCACCATGAACTAAGTTGATAGAAAACTCTACCTCCATTATCAGTAAAAAACCAAAGAAGTTAGATGGGAACATGTCGAGAAACTCGATGACAACCATAGGAAGATCACTGCTCATAGATTCTCTCTCCAGATCAAACGTGAAAACATATATCACTTTCCCCAACTATGGATAAGAAGATCTAGATCTACTCAGCCTTCAGTCCCATTTCATTGGAAGACTCAAGAAACCCCATTAGGTGTAGTAAAAGGGACCCGTCGAAGATAAAAATCAATCTGAGATTTATTGGAAATGATATAATCCATCCCAAATATGACGTCAGGTGGTTTCATGTTGAGAACCATAAAAATCCAAGAAATATCATCATCTGATTGAGTAAAAACACAAGATATACTACAGAGTCCCTACTATCTCTTCATACCAAGGGTTGTGGTGATATCCATTACATAAGATAAAAACTCCATAGAAAGATTTAGAAAATTAACAATATGGGTTTAAATAAACAAATGAGATGAACCTGTATCAAGAAAATCAATCACTAATGATGAAGTTATTGTAATTGTGCCTCTCACATTCACTGGACCTATATATTCTTCCTCTGGAGACTATTCCATTGTTGGAAGAATCTTTGTTCTGGATGGTTGTGGTCAGAACCACTTTGTCCATGAAGCATCTGATTTTCCCACATTTTTAGAAGGGGATAATGATTATGTGCCACTATAAAGAGTAGAATATATATAGTATAACTTCTATACGTGATTTAAGTGTCCATAATAACCACATACCTAAAGTTTCTTAGTAAAAACCCTCTTAGAATACCTAGACATGACACACTAGTAACAAGTCAATGGGCGTCCTCAAGGCACTGTAGGAGGTCTAGAATGAACCTGTTGTCAAGAATCTCTATAGTAATAATAACACTTCAACTTTTTTTTAAAGTAACTCCCACTACCACTAGGAGAAAAGGAAAATCCTGATAACCCTGACATGTCAGCTAGGCCCATTTTGACCCTTAGTGCTCTATCCGTCACATTAGTATAAGAAGTCATCATTATCCAAAAAACGTGAGAATTGATATCTATTTAATGTCCAAACATGAAATATCGATACTTAATCTTCTCATTTGATGCTATCTCAGGAGAAAACTGCACAAGATCAGTAAAATGGTTTGAATATTCTGTCATGATCTTTTTGGAATTCTTGAGTTTGAAAAAATCGATGGCCTTAGCCAATAGCATCAACTCTGGATAGAAATGTTCAGTGAAAAGAACTTTAAAGTCTTTACAGTCTAATCCATCATTCTTCTTTGTCATAACCATTGTGTCCACCATCTTATTCTTTGCTTTTCCAACATGATGGGGGCACACTTCACCTTCATTTCTATAGGTGTATCTAATAAATCAAAAAAACGTTCCATACTTCTCAACCATTCCTCATCCTCTTAAGGATCATTTGATCCTTTGAACGGTGATGGATTCTGGTGAAGTAATTCTAGAGAATGATTCAGGAGATCATCCCTTTGAGGTTCCACATCTGGTGACTAAATGGTAACTGGTGATGGTGTATGTCCCAGAGCTTGGACAGTACGCACAATCACCTCATCCAGAATTGGGTTCACAAGAGGATTCACTCACTGAGGTTCATCAGCAGCTTCCTCTTAGATACAATTGGCACATCTTCTCATATGCATGATACTACACAAAATCAGTAGACAACATTTAAGAAATCATATTAAAACTCAAATAGATCAACAAGGGAAATAAATCCCAACAGATAGACAAATAATATTTGGATTTCACATATCGAAATAAAAAGTAGGGAAAATACTAGAACTAATCTTCAAGTCATCTTTAACTAACCACCCATGGTGAATTAAGTTTTTATGAGGTGATATTTAGATAATAACTCAATCACAACTACCTCATAAGTTCCCAAAATATTACACAATGCATACTAACTTCAAGAGAAAATCTCAACCTGGAGCTCTGATACCACTTTTTCATGAACTAGCCCGGCTACCCTGGCAACCCAATAACCGAGAAGGCACTAACATAGAATGAAGGGAATTCCCAATCCCCATGGGTAGGAGACTATCACCTTTAATCATACTAAATGAAATTTGAAATGATTTTTCTAGAATAATTGTAGAATTAAAGACAAAAAAGTCAGTATGCATACAAAAGAAACATCATAGGGAGAAGTGTACCAGAAGTCAAATAGGCATAACAATACAAAGTACTACAATAAAGTACTATAAATTAGGAAAAATTGTCTAACTCTAAATGGATGAAACTCACTACATCCATATATCAATAGCTAGAACCACCTCTAAGGGGTTCTTTACCCCTACTCAAACTTGGAAGGTGATATTTTAAAAACACCTAAAGGCATAGGTTGGGTGTGTTCTAAAATCCTAGTATGGTCTCACTAAGGATTCCATAATAGATGGAAAATTTTAATTAACCAAGTAAAGAGATTTCAATTTTAAATAAATACTGGTTTCATTTAAAAATCATATTTAAACAAATAATTATATACATTTCAAATGGTGTAAATACTTTAAAACAAAATATTCACATTTCAATTGATGGAATATTTCTAAAATAATTTCTTAAATAAACATTTTAATATAAAATAGTTTTTATAAAATCATAATAAATGTTAAATAGTTTATAAAAATTGGCATAAATTTATATCTCAAATATAAACAAGCAAGCAACATGGTCATCTTCCAAGATGTATGATACTTACAAATTATGGGATCCTCACACACACATGTGATAATAACCATAATGTTAACACATGTCCCTCATCACTAGAAAAAAGAACGTGTCTACATCCCATTGGGGAATTGAATGTACTAAATAATGTTCATGTTGGAGTTGTAAAGCATCAATCCAATACTAGGGAATTCCCATCCTAGTGTGTTTTTTCAAATAACTCACTATCTACCTAGGATTTCATGTTCTCTAGAACAAAAAAAAACTTATGGGAAATTTATTTTAAAAATAGTTTAAAATACAATTAATCCCATTCTCCCATTTCAAACAAGCTAATTACCATTTAAAAAACAAAATATATTTTTAATCAAAAAATGACTTTTCCATATTAAAACCAATAGGTTTTAATAAAAACAATTTAAGTCACTTTTCTAATACAATAATTTGAAATCAATTCACAATTTACTTTCAAAAATAAATTCAACAATTTAATTTCAACCAATTTTTATTGATTTCACAAAATACCCCTAATTCACTGAAATTTGGATTTTTACAATTTTCTATCAAACCCATTTATGTAATTTAAATTAAAATATTTAAATTTCACTAATTTCCATAACCACATCACAATTAAATTTAATTTGGGGTTTTCCCAATTTCATGCCAAAATCTAATTTCGAAACCCCAATACAATGGAATTGGGTTTTTCCCAAAAAATATTGAAAGAAATTTTACTAAAAATGAGAAATTTAATCTAAATAAATTTTTTAATATAAATAAATAAAATTAGGTTTAATAAAATTTTGTCATCATAATGGAACCACCTACCTCAGGGTCAATGGATCTCGAAACACCGAACCATAAATGGGGTTCTCCAAGGAAGAATGATGATAACGAAAACTGTGGATCAAACCAAGGTTTAAAATAAAAAATAGAGGGTATTAGATCATATAAAAACATAGTAATATACTAAACCCTAGGGAGGAAAAGATGAGATATTGGGAGATAGATAATAAGAAGAGGTAATTAACTGGGAGAGGATCTACTTTCGTTTATCAAGCTTCTATCCGCTTTTGGGGGGGTTCCAAGAGGAAAAATTTGATCTTGGGAGATCCAAAAGAAGAAGAAATATTCAAGGGTTTTTAGAGTTCTTTGGTGGTAAAAACTAGGATTTTGGTATTTAAAAAAAACAGATTAATAAACCAGTATGCATGGTTTCCTAATCAGGGTCACATGGTTAGACCAAACTATGCGCCCTAGTATTATGCCTACTTTAAATGGGTTTCACTATTTCTCCTAATAGAGAACATGATTTTTCAAATCATGCATAAGCCTTTGAAAACCCCACTATTTAAGTTTTCACAGTTTTCCCTGAGAGGGCGCACTGTTTGTAAAAATCGTGCACCAACTATGCATTAGCCTATAAACTTCCAAAATTTTCAAAATTTCACCCTAAATAACTACAAACAAAACCCAAACAAAAAATTATAAAAAAAATAGGGGTTTTGGAATACCTAAAACAATAAAATAATGTTATATTATTCTTCTAATTTATTACTCACATACCTTCTCTTTTATAATATCATGTTATAACTGTGAGTCACATATTATGATTTTTATCACATTTATTCCATTATTGGTATTTTTATCTTGCACCTTTCCTTATTGTATTACCCAGGTTATCTAATATAGATTTAAGATCTCAAATGGATTTTATTATCACATGAGGAAGAACCAAAGAATGATTCTATGTTTTAATTTCGTATGATTTATTATGAAACTATTCTTCTAAATACACTAGTACATTGTGATCCTTGTGTTTTATTAACAAATATTTTGTTTTATAAATAATGTAATTTTATGTGTAAAGGAATGGGTAATAATATTTTGTATCATATTAAAGGTTTATATGAACATTAGAAACATGGATGATAAAATTTTAGGGAATCCCTAAGGATATATCCGAGGATAATAACTTTATAAAACATGTGACATGATTTAATTGAGAATTACTTGGTACATGACCATGGAACTTACTGCACTCTTGGTTAGACACTCACGATGGATATGTTTTGGTAATTCCAAAACTCTTTACAAACCATTATGAATGGGAAAATTTCCAATAAGATTATATATTAAGAAATAGATCATGGATAACATTAGTTAAAACATATATTTTCATATGTTATGAAGTATATGAGTAATCCCTTTAATATTCAGTGTTTCACATATATGTGTTTAATAATTTAAAAATAATCATCCTTAATTATCCTTTTATTTCATTTAAATGGATAGATATAGGAGAAACTGAGTTAATAGCCATTGTGAGGGAAAATGTGATGAATTTCTAAATTTTATGCCAAACATGATGGAATGAGGATTTAGGAACTTTATGATAATACTTTCTCAGATAACTCAGGTTATTAACTGAAACATAAATCTACAGGAATGCATGTATCCTCCTAAGGAAGGGAAAGTAGATATCGAATCATACGTGTGGAAAATTCCTCAAATATTTATTAGATCTTTAGACCCTTTTATTTGGTAACAATAGATCAAATCCATTCAAAATATACTCTTTATCCTTGAATTATATATAAAAGTGAAGGTTTTACTATCAGTTTATCATATAGAGGGTGAAATAGATCAATGTTGGATGTTGATAAAAAAATAAATGCTTAAATAAGATATCAAAGAGATAAATTGGAAGAAATTCTAGAAAATATCTCAGAAAAGTTTTTCCTTACACTATTCGACATCAAATAGAGAATTATTTCTTTATCCTCAATAAAAAAGGATGACAAATCCATTGGTGTATATTAAGAAAAATTCATAAGACATGCATGATATTCCTTAAAATTTTTAATCTCCCATGAATTTAAATTTTACTACTTCTTTGGTGGGATAATTCCAAGTCTACAAAATTCTTTTTTAATTCATGACTTTTATAGGTATGAAGAAATTTTCAGATGTGCTTGCAATTTCCAGATGTAGATTAGAAAATCTCAAGGCTTATATGGGGATAAGAAGCGTAAGATTAAGTTTAACTCTAGTGTTATGATGGAGAAATATGACACTAGAAATAAAGTACAACATCCTTATTTTTTCATGTGTGGGAAGAAGTATCATGTAAATTTCATAAATGGGGATAGGAATTTCATTAATTATGGGAAGGAAGGGAAACTAGTTAGTTATTTTTGATGAGATAATCCCGCCCATGTGATAGAAAAAATGAATTACCCAAACAATAATCATCTTATTTTTCAATGTTACATCATCAAGGAGCAAGGATACTGTGTGAACCAATGAACTAAGAGAAGTTTTCTTCATGACAACTGATGAAAAAAACTCTAAGGAATAGAGATAAAGGGTGATCTTATGCCATCAAAATTATGGAGGTTGATCCGAAAAATAATGTTCTGATAGCTACACTTGTTATTCATTCAAAAATAGAGAACATGAATTTTTATTTTGATTCTAATCATTATTTAATATCATTATTGTTTAGTATAACTATTAAATAACCACCTCAAAACAAGGATATTGAGTTATATGTTAATATGGAAAATGGTTCAATTAATGCATCCTAAGCATGTAACTAATCCTTCTCCATACATACAGGCTTAACATCCCAAAAAACATGTGAAACTTCCTTTAGAAAAATTTTATGTAATTATGGGATGGATTGGATTTCCTTATAGAGATACAACATAAAATGATGAGAGAAGTAAATCACCCTCTAAATATTGATTCACCATCTAATTCTATACAAGTGCATAGAAAATGATGAATCTCATTTTGTATCATCATATAAATCATGGATATTTTTTCCTTCTGATCAAGTGTTTCATGATAAAATTATTGAGACTATATAAAGGATAATTCTTGAATACATTCACATTTTGAGAGATTATACTGATGTATTTCTCGAAGTGTTTTATATTATTCCTCTAAGTCGAGAGGTTGAATTTTCAATCTAGATTATACATAGATATTTTACATTATCTAATACTCTATATTGAATTACCATTGTTAAACATTGGTATCTTAATAAGTAACTACATGAGTATCTCGATATAGGATTTTTACTCACATGTGCTTCATTGTGCGGTGCACCATTCCCCTTCGTATATAAGAAGGATGGTTCAATTTTCCTCCTCATTGATTAACATTATCTCAATAAATTCATGATAAAGAAAAAGTATCCCTTTACAGGGATAGGTGACTTTTTAGATCAACTATGTGAGTTTTAGTATTTATATATACCTTTGGTTTGGATATTACACATTAATAGTGAAGAAGGAAGATATTCCTAAAACATCTTTTCAAATAAGGTATGAATACAATGAGTTCTTAGTGATTCCATTCAGACTCACTAATTCTCCATAAATATTTATGGACATAATGAATAGAGTCTTTTTGGATTACCATGAAAAAAATATAGTGTTTAATGATTATATTTTGATATACTATAAGACCAAGTAAGAGTAAGAGGGGTATTTGAATATTGTATTATGTGCATTAATAAAGGATAGTTTATTTGAAAAGTATAGTAAATATGATTTTTTATAAATTAAGTATCATTATTGGGAAAAATTATCACAGAAAAGGGATATTTGTGGACCCTTCTAAGTCAAACAAAATTGTGGATTGGCATAGAGAAGCAATTATAATGATGATCTATAGTTTCTTGGACTACCTCGGTATTAGTGATGATTTGTGAAAAAAATCATGATTTTCAAACCCTATAATCAGGATAACATGGAAGGAAGTAATTTTTTTCTAGACTAGTGAATGTGAATATATTTTTAAAGATTTTAAAAAGAGGATTATAATTTCAATAGTACTTATTCCACCCTAATGTAGGGAAATTTTTGTGGAATAAATTATTATTTTAAATAAAGGTTTTAGATGTTTACTATGCATAATGATAAATTGGTATCCTATGCCTCTAGGTAGGTGAAGTTTTAATATTAAAACTATCCCATCCATGACATGGAGTTGGCTATAGTGATATTTGTGTTGAAGATATGGAAACATTATCTCTATGTAGAGAAGTGTGAAATATTAATAGATCACAACAGCCTAAAATATAAATTCATACTGAAATAACAAAGCATGCACCAGTGAATATGGTTAGAGATAATCAAGGACTATGACTACTCAATCCATTATAATAATGGGAAACAAAATAAGTTCAAGATTCACTATGTAGAAACAATCTAACAATTTTATCAATAATGAGAATTGAAAAGGATCCAATATTTATAGATTTAAAAATGATGGATATGGGAATAATAAAAGGATATTTATCCCACATTTATCAAATAACAATTCAACTATCTATTATTGATAGGATCAAGGAGTACTAGAGAGTGTTGATGTGCTCCTAAAAATGTATCAAGTATTCTAGAGTTTAACATTACTAATAATGGGATTATAAGGTTTGGAAACTAGATATGTGTCCCATAAAAAATTACCAAAGAGGGATCATATGGATGATTTTCATATCTAGTCCTTATTTATACATCTAGGAAAAACTAATATGTATAGGGATATCAAGAAAAACATATTATGGGATAAAATGAAGAGAGAGATTGTAGAATTTGTATCTCGATGATTGGTATTCCAACAAGTCGAGGTTGCATGATAATTATAAGGGTATGATGAAACCATATCCCATACTAGTATGAAAATAAGAAAAAATAGCCATGGATTTTATCATAGGGCTCCCCAGGATGCATGAAGGAAATAATTCTATCTGGGAGGTAGTCGATCATCTTATAAAGATGGTACATTTCCTTTCTAGGAATGAATATTCCTCTCCTAAAAAACTCACTAAGATATTCATAAGATAAGTGGTAAAATTTCAAGGAGTTCCACTATCAATTTTTTATGATCATGATATTCGGTTTACCTCAGTATTTTGGAGAATCCTTCAATAAGAGTTTGATACAGAACATAGTTTGAGTACTGCTTATCACCCGAAAATAGATTTTCATTCTAGGAGATCCATCCAAACTCAAAATGATATAGAGAGGTCTTGTTTAATGTATTTTCAATTATTTTGGGACCAAAATATTCCTTTATTAAAGTTCTTATATAAAAATAGTCTCTATTCTAACTTTCAAATGGAACCATATGAGGCATTGTTTGGGAATTTGGGTTGGACTTCGACATGTTGGGATGAAGTTGGAGAGCATAAAATGGTAGGACATGATATTTCCCAAGAGATGATAGGGAAGGTCATAATAATTTAGCATCACATGAAAACAACGAAAATTCGATAGAAAAGCAATGTAGTAAACAATTAACAAGAACTGGAGTTTGAGGTCTGAGATAAGGAATTACTTCATATCTCACATTGGAAGAAATTCATTAGGTATGGGAAGAAGGGAAATCTTAGTCATAGATAAATCGACCCCTTTTAGATCATTTGTCACATAGAAGTGATAGCAAACCAACTAGAAATCCCACCTAACCTATCTCAAGTACATGATGTGGTCCATGTATCCCTCTTGAGGAAGTACATAATATACCCCTCACATATAATGTAATGAACAAAAATATTATCAATGGAATTTATACCTTATAATAATAATGTTTTATATTATAAATAACATAAAATAACTTACAAACCATAATAAAAACTTTATAAATGAAGAATTAATTAAATAATAAGTATTTATAGATGTTAAGGATCCAATACTGGTGAAATAGTAACTTGACCTTAGAAATAGTAATATGGCCCTTATGAATAGTAAACCATAAAAATGAATAGTAGCCTCACCCATGAAAGTATAAATAAAATTTATGAATCTTATAAATGAAATAATGGTACAATTATATCATAGTCTAAGTAAATAAATATTTTAAAAATTATTATTTAAGTG
The DNA here is from genome assembly GCA_963277665.1 of Viscum album. Classification (NCBI taxonomy): domain Eukaryota; kingdom Viridiplantae; phylum Streptophyta; class Magnoliopsida; order Santalales; family Viscaceae; genus Viscum; species Viscum album. The sequence goes on along the minus strand of OY728133.1, from coordinate 1,437,232,862 downwards.
TTGGAATTTTTGTAAGTCATAAATATATAATTGAAATTTTATGATTAATTTAATAATTTAAAAGAAAATTTATTTCTATAAAAAGTATTTATAAATTAATACTTTATTTATTATGATTTTAAGATAATTTTATGCGACCTTAAGTAATTTTTCAAAGTGTTGTAAAATGAGTTATAATTTTAAAATCTGTATTCTCTAAGTAAATGATGATTTTAATTAAAAATTGAATTGATCACATTTTTACAATTATTTTCATAAAATAGAGTTCATTTTTTAATTCTACACATCAAAAATTGTTTAGGGTAAATTTTTTTTATTTGTCTGAAATACTTGAATTTTTTATTAATAGTAAAATACGACAATTTTTGAGAAAGCTAAATACATGAATTTTTTAGTCATTGTTGATGTAAGGATGATGTAAAAAACATAATCTCATACCATAATTCATAATTTCAATATATTTAGAGATAATTCTCAAAATATTTATAGTCTTGATCTAAAATAATAAACAAATTAATATAATATTGAGAAAACACCACTCTCCTCCACTATAAATACAATTACTCACCCCCTCTTCTCCTCACACATATAAAGATTTTAAACTTGCCTAAATTATACCTAATAATCTTTCCTAGTCCCTCCCCCACTTCTATGAGCCCTTGGTATCATCAAAATACCAAAACCTTTCCCTAAGGAGGTTCTCAAGGAGGATAAATTCAAGAGGTAAATCCTCCCACTCTTTCTTTTAATTTTCTTTTCAATTTCATTTTTTTATTATTCTCTCCTCACCTCGATTCAAAAAAAATGGAATGATAACTCCATTAAATTTTAAATACTATAATTATATCATATTAATGGAAGATTCATCACTAAAATCCACTTTCTCTCTCTCTTTATTTTAAAAATGAAATCGTCACTCGTGATGTGTCAATTTACCGACATTGTGGGTGATGCACATTAATTTTAATTTACTTATTTAAAGGATGTTAATAAAACTTCTGAATGGTTGAAAATATATTTTAAATTTTATTTTATAACCTTCTTTATGTTTTGGAACTAACATTTATACATAATAAAAAATGATAAAACCAAACAAGTTCATTGTGGTCGAAAAGGTGCAAAAATTAACCTAAAACAATCATCATTAAATTTTATCTAAAGATTCATCCTTGTACCATATAAAAAATTATTTAAAAGATAATTGAAACTTCTATAATATCATTAATAACATATAATAACAATTCTTTATACTTATCCTCATTTTACACAAACTTCCAATCTTGTATACAAGAACACCAATCATGAAAACCATGAAAATGAATGTTCCCTGGTGATTAAATTAAAATATATAACTCATGTAAAATGCAATAAATAAATATATTTAAACCATAATGAATAAAATTCATATATAAAATTTTTTTTAATTGTTAATTAATGAATCTAAAGTGATTATACAGGACATTAAAGTGAATAAATAATTTGGACATAATGTAAGGGGAATTCTCAAACCAAACTCCCTTTCTTTGGGTTTTCCATCTTTCACCCCATTTTCAGTATAGATATTCCTTAAATATTATTTTTTTCATCATTATATTATCTTTTATAGGATATAAATGTCTTTTAATTGATTTTATAAAAAACACAATGTTTTCCAAAAGAACTCTTCTATCCAAAAACACACATTTTGCTTCTCGAAGTTGTTTCTTCTTTACTTAAGGTTGATGATACTTATATCAAGTATGTTTTTACCTATTTTATTTGGGAACCCAAAGTTTTTGAATGTATTATTTATGCAATTAAACCCATTGTTTTCCATATATTATTTTATATTCATGATTGATATATGTTCTATGTAGAATGCATGATAATGTAAATATTGTGATGTAATGGGTGTGCCTAGAATTATATAGCGCAATGTAAATGTTATGATGTGATGGGTGCACCTGGAATTATATAGTGCTCCAATGCATTGGGTAATGTGATTTATCTTATGATAAAAGTGAAATATGCATGAACATGGTGCTATCTTTGTTTACAACTATGTGTCGATGTTGACCACTAAGACATGATGTTTCATTTTTATGAATTTCCAAATTTTATGAAATTATATAATTCTTCCTATAATGATTATGATTATTGTTTTATGATTATGTGAACCTCATGTTATATTATTTCATGATCTTATCTATCCTCTTATTGAGATTTTATCTGACCAAATTTTGATGTATATCCTTAGGTGACTACTTGTACTAAGGAGAATTCAAGGGATAATAAGAAGCTAAATAAGAAGGAATTAAATAAATGTTTATGTTTTATTTTGTAAATGTTATATATGGTTTTAATTTTCCCAAGACACTAAACCTTTTGATCAGGTTTATTCAATGATTTTATGTTTTTTTATCATTAAAATTATTTAATAGTAATGTAAAAATAACCAGGGTCGGTATAGTTGGTATCAGATCATGGTTTAGTTGATTTGGGAATTATGATTAGTGAACCGTAGTGAAAACCCTTAGTATGAGACTCATTATAAGTAATAACCCAAGAATATTTGTTTTCAAAAATGTTAAACATAGGGATCTAACAAGATATGTATCTAAACATAATTTAACAAAGGAATAAATTATTCATGAATTATTGAATTATATTTTGTTCTAACATTTTATATTTTAGAAAATGGTGGGAACCAGGAGAAACCAGGACAACAAACCTTGTGAGGGAAAATACAGTGATTTCCGGAATGGCATCCCCATTACTTTGGGAGGTAGAGTTAAAAATATCATGGAGATTCTTACCCATCAGTCTCATGTTATGAATAATAACCTTAATAATATTGAACTTACTCCTTCACCTAAGAGGGAGAAACTAGATATCGAGTCCTTTATGCATCAACGACCACTGATGTTTAGTGGATCTTTCGATCCATTAGTCACAGAATAGTGGTTCAACTCAATTGAGAAGATATTTTCTGTTCTTCAATATTCTTGAGATGGAGAATTTGACACTATTCCTTTATCATTTAGGTGTATAGGTCGATCAATGGTGGGATTTTATTAACAACACCATGCTAAATGATGAAATATAAGAGATATATTGGGAATAATTTATGATAATATCTCTAAAAAAGTATTTACCTTGAACTTCATGAAAAAATATGGAGATGTAATTCATAAGCTGAAGAAAAAGAAAGGTGAATCTTTCATGTCCTACAAATAAAGTTTTTCAAGGCTTTCAAGGTATAATTCAAGTTTTTTATCAATAATGATAGAAAAATTGATAGATTTTTTAGTGCTTTATTACCACACCTTTGAAAGTCTATTGAAATTTGAGATTTCTATAGTTATTAAGAAGTTATTTGATGTGATCTCAAAGTGGATATGGAGTTTTTAGAATGGTCACATGACTATGGTGATAAGAAACGAAATATGGAGTTTCAAGCTGGAGGATCTAATGAGAAAGGTGGAGAGAAAACTCAACCACCTACTTGTTAGAAATATGTGAATAAGCATCAAGGTAACTACCTCAAATGGATGGGGAAATGCTTAAAGTGTGGGATAGAAGGCCACAAAGCACATGAATTTCTAAAATACATGAGTAAGTTAGAAAATGTGGGAATAAAAATCATGGTAATTTCCCTAAAGGGGTGGGGAAATGCTTAAAGTGTGGGAGAGAAGGGAATCAAGATCATGAATGTCGAAAAGACATGAGAATGTTGGCCATTGTGGTGGAGGAAAGGAGATCACCACCCATGGTCCAATTCTAAAACTATAGGGAGAAAGGGAATTATGCAATCTAGTGAACTAAACCTCGAGTTCTTGAGGGTGATAAGAATTATCAGCCACTAAATCCAAAAGAGAAAGATAAGGCTTATTCCATCATTTTAGAAGAATTGGAGAAAGAAAATGAATTCATACAAGGTATGCTTTATATTCACTCAAAATTGGAAAAAGTATTATTTTACTCTAGTTTGAAACACTCTTCTATATCTATAAAATTTTCTAGAAATATTGAATCAAATCCTGGAAACCATAAAGTAGATATATATGTAAAAACATCAAGAGGTGAAATCATTGCAACCCAAGTATTAGACTCTTCTCTTATTAGCATATGTGGGAAGATTCTTATAGAAAATCTCATGATACTTCCCTTGGAATAATTTTATGATATATTGGGAATGCATTGGATCTAGTTATATAGAACACATATCAACTATCGAGAAAATTAAATATCTTTTCATATTACAAACCATCCCATGATCTTCTACAAATCCAAGAAATATCATGAATCTCTTTTCAAAAACCCTTCAACAGTGTGGGTGTCGATTCCCTGTGAAGAATAATACCTCACTCAAATGGTTGAGTCAAAAGAATTTATCAACCTAGTGGAAATAACCATTGTGAGGTAATACAATAATGTATTTCCTGAAGAGTTATTCAGACTCCCCCCAGATCATGAGATGTGGTTATCAATATAACTCGTACCCAGAGCTACTCATATCTCAAGGTGTCCCTAGTGGATAGATCCTATCTAAATGGAGGACTTGAAGAAGCAGTTATAAGATCTTTTTGAAAAAGGGTCCATATTCCCTAGTGCATCACCTTGGGGTTCACTAGCGTTATTTATCAAGAATAATGGTAGATCAATGTAGTTGTGTATTGATTATTGAAAACTCAATAAGATCAACATAAACAAAAAGTATCATCTTCTAAAGATTGATGACTTATTTTATTAGCTATGAGGAACTCAGTACTTCTCAAAGGTAGATTTTTATTTTGGATATCATCAGATAAATTTGAATAAGGAAGATATTAAGAAGACTGTATTCTGTACAAGTTATGGGAACTAGGAGTTTCTGGTGATTCTATTCAGAGTTACTAATTCCCATTCAATCATCATGGATTTGATGAATGGAGTCTTTAGACATTACCTTGAAATTTTTTTGGTTGTTTTTATTGATGATATTCTCATATACTCTAAGTGAAATGAGGAACATGGATAACATCTAAGGCTTGTATTGGAGACATTAAGGAAGTATAAGTTATACACCAAGTTTAGAAAGTGTGACTTTAGATGTAGCAAGTCACATTCTTAGTACATGTGATCATAAGTGAGGAAATTTCCATGGACCCTTCAAAGACAAAGACGATTGAGGAATGGACATACCCTCTAGTGTCACAAAAATAAATATATTTCTTATATTATTAGGATACTATCGATGTTTTGTGAGAAATTTATCAAGATTTTCAGGCCCGATAACTAAGTTAACAAGGAAAGAAGTAAATTATGTTTGAATGGAAGAATGTGATAAAAGATTCAAGGATCTAAAGAGAAGGATTATCACTACACCTAAAATAAAATTACTAAAAATTGGAGAATGGTTTGTGATATATAGTGATGATTAAAAGAAATTATTGTGTTTTTTCCTCATAAAAATGATAATGTGATAGCATACATCTCATGATAGTTGAAGATCCATGAGAAAAACTAACTGATGCATGATATAGAGTTAGAAGCTCTAATTTTTTCCTTGAAAATCTAATGGCACTACCTCAATGGTAAGAACTGTGACATATATACTAATCACAAGAGTCTAAAGTATATATTCAAACATACATCAATGGATATGGTTAGAGCTAATCAAAGACTATGATTTATATATTCACTATCATCCTAGAAAGGAAAATAGGGTATCTGATGCTCTTAGAAGAAAATAACCCACTACTCTATCCATGATGTGGATGGATAAATACACTATATTTATGGATATGAAAATAATGGATTTAGAAATCATAATTGTAGGGAATACATCCTACCTTTCCTAAATGATTTCCCAACCATTTATCCAATAAACGATTAAAGAGGCACAAAGGGGTGATCTAGAGTTACAAAAGAAGGTTAATCTTGAAAAGTAATGGAAGCAGCAAAAGTTATATATTGATGAAGATGGTGTGATGCAGTTTGGAATAAGGCTTTGTGTGCCTTCATAACATAGGATAAAGAAGGATCTATTGAATAATGCACATAGTTCAACATTATTCATCCATCCTGGGAGTACTAAGATGTATCATGATCTTTGAGAACACTTCTGGTGGGATAACATGAAGAAAGAGATTGCGGATTATATCTCAACAATATTGAAATGTTATCAAGTTAAAGGTGAACAATAGAAGTCCAAATTGATGATGCAACCATTTCCTATAGCCATGTGAAAATGGGAGAATGTCAAAATGGATTTTGTCAAGGGTCTTCTGAAGGCACGTAAAGGAAATAATGTGATATGGGTTGTGGTAGACTGACTCACCAATACTACCCACTTTATCACTATTTAGGAATATCCCTCACTTGAACAACTTGAAAAAGATATGTATGAAGGAAGTAGTGAAACTTCATGGGGTTACACTATCGATTGTATCTAATCATGACCCCAAGTTCCCATCTAAATTCTAGAGGAGTCTTAAAGATTCTTTATGTACTTAATTAAATTTCAACATGGCATATCACCCCCAAACTGATGGAAAATTTGAAAGGTCTATTAAGATGATTAAAGATATGTTAAGATCCTACTCTTTATAATTAAAAGGAGGATGGGATCATCATATCCCATTACTTGAGGTCTCATACAACAATATATTCCACTCGAATATTCAGATGGATCCATATGAATATCTGTATGGAAAGCGATGTAGAACCTTAACCTGTTGGGATGAAGATATAGAAAGAAAACTACTTGGACCTAATCTTGTATAAGAGGTGGTAGAGAAGGTTCAATACATCTAGAAACATATTAAATATTCTCAGATTCAGAAAAAAGATATATGCAGGAAATCTTTGAAGGGTCTTGGAGTTTGATGTTGGAGATAAATTCTTCTTTCGAAAATAACCATAGAAGAGATTCATGTGGTTTGTAAAGAAAGGTAAGCTATGTCCAAGGTACTTTGGCCCCTTTGAGATCCTTGATCGCATAAGAGTTATGTCTTATTGTCTTTCACTTCCACCAAGTATGGATAATGTTCATGATGTGTTCCACATATCACTCATGAGGAAGTACATACCAAATCCCACACATGTACTGAACTCAAAGGTGTTGTAGCTGGAAGATGATCTCTCTTATGAGGAGAATCTAGTAAAGATTTTGGATCAGAGAGATAAGGTTTTATGCAACAAGACAACTCACCTTTTCAAAGTGTTGTGGAGGAACCATAAGTATGAAGAATCAACTTGGGAACCCAAGGAGTCGATGAAGGATAAGTTCCCTCACCTTTTTATGTAAAATGAAATTTCCAAGGCAAAATTTCAAAAGGTGAGAAGAATGTAATGACCAAAACTTTTATCAATGGAATTTCTCCCTTCTTATAGTAATTTCATATTGTATAAATAACATAAAATAACTTATAGACCATAATAAAAACATTATAAACAAATAATTAATTAAATAAGAAGTATTTCTAGTAGTTAAGGATCTAACACTGATAAAATAATAACTTGACCCTAGTAATAGTAATATGATCCTTATGAATAATAAACTATCCAAGTGAATTGTATCCTCACCCATGAACGTATAAATAAAATTTAAGAATCTTATAATTGAAGTAATGGTATAATTATATCATAGTCTAAGTAAATATATTTTTTTAAAATTATTAATTAAGTGTTGGAATTTTTGTAAGTCATAAATAATTAATTACTATATTAGGATTAATTTAATAATTTAAAATAAAATTTATTTGAATAAAATTTATTCATAAATTAATATTTTGATGTATTAGGATTTTAATAAAAAAAATTAAGACTTTAAGTAATTTTTAAAAGTGTTATAAAATCATTTCTAATTTTAAAATATATATTTACCAAGTAAATGATTCCCTAGTACCTACCCCACGTCAAGTATCTCTTTGTCTCATAAAAATAATAAAACCTTTTCTTAAGGAGATTCTCAAAGAGGGTAAATTGAAGAGGTAAATCCTCTGTCTATTTCTTTTAATTTTCTTTTCAATTTCGTTTCTTTTCTAATTATCTCATCGCATCCCTTCATAAAAATGGATTGATAACTCAATTATGTTTGATATAATATAATTATATCATGTTAAGGGAATATTCATAATTAAACTCCATTTACTCTCCCTCTATGTTAAAAATTAAATTGTCACCCATGATGTGTCAATTTACCGATATTGTGGGAAATTCACTTTTATTTTCCCTAAATGTCTTAAATGATGTCAATAAAACCACTAAATAGTTGATAAAATATTTTAAATTTTATTTTATAACCATTTTTATGTTCTGGAACTAAAATTTATACATAATACTAAATAATAAAACAAAACGAGTTCATTGTGATCGAAAAAACCACCAAAATTAACCTAAAATAATCATCATTAAATTTTATCTAAATACTCATAATCGTACCATATAACTGAATTCATTAAAATATAATTTAAAATTATTGAATATCATTAATAACATATGATAACAATAATTGATATTTACCTACATTTTACATGAACTTCCATTCTTCTATACAAGCAAACCAATCATGAAAACCATGAAAACGAATGCTCTCAAACGATGAAATCAAAATATATAACTCATATAAAAAGACATAAATGAACATAATAAATCCATAATGAATCAAATTAATGTATAAATGGTTTTTAAATTGTTCATTAATGAATCTAATGTGATTATATAATACATTAAAGTGAATAAATCATTCATACATAAGGTAACAGGAATTCTCAAACCCAACTCTCTTAATTTGGTTTTTACCTATTTCACCCCATTTTCATTATTAATATTCCTTAAATATCATATATTAATCACTATATAACCTTTTATGGGATATAAATGTTTTCTAATTGATTTTATGACAACCATAATGTTTTCCAAAAGAACTCTTCTTTAAAAAAACACACCTTTTACTTCTCGATATTGTTTCTTCTTCACTCAATGTTGGTGATTCTTATTTCAAGTACGTTGTTACCTATTTTATTTGAGAAACAAAATATTATGAATGAATTATTTATGAAATTAAACCCATGTATTTACATGAGATATTTTATTTTCAATATTGATATATGATCTATGCGGCATGCGTGATAATGTAAATGTTGGGATGTGATGGGTGTGCCTAGAATTATATAGTGAAATATAGATGTTATAATGTGATGGGTGATCCTAGAATTATATATCACAAAAAATAATTGGTTAATATGATCTATCTCATGATAAAAGTGAAATATATATTAACATGATGCTATCTTTTTTTATAACTATGTATGGTAGTTGACCACTAAGACATGATGTTTCATTTTTATGCATTTCCATGTTATATGATTTTATCTAATGATTCCTCTCATGTTTATTATTATTATTTTGTTATTATGTCAACCCCAAGTTATATTGTTTCATATTATTATCTATACTCTTACTGGGATTTTATCTCGCCCCTTTTTGATGTATATCCTTAGGTGACTACTTGTACTAAGGAAAATCCAAGGGACAATAAGAAGCTAGAGAAGAAAGAATTAAATAAATGTTTATGTTTTATTTTTTAAATTTTATGTATGGTCCTAATTTCCCTAAGACACTAAACCTTTGGATCTTGTTAATGTAATTAGTATGTGTTTTTTATCAATAAAATGTTGTAATAGTAATGTAAGAAAAAGTAGGGGCACTATATATACTAAATTAAGAGGTGGTATTATTGGATAAAAACCTTTCATATGAAGAAAATCAAGTGAAGATATTGGAATATAGATTAATTGTTCAACTAAATAATATCACTCACCTGGTCAATGTGTTATGGGGAAACCACAAGTTTGAGGAAGTAACATGGGAACTAGAAGTGGAAATGAAGTAGAAGTACCCACATATATTTTAACCTTAATATATAATATGAAATTTCATGGGAGAAATTATTTAAGGGAGAATAATATAACACCTCAAGGTTTTAAGATATATATTTTTAAATAAAATTAATCTCTTAGATATCTTACGATGCACACAACACCAAGTTAGAGTGAATCGTGATTCTCTATTGTTTGAACATGTCCATTATAACCTAGTTGTTAAGTTAGAGGGTATCAATTGGGATAATTAAATTATGAAAATTTATATGGTTTAAAAATATATAAATTAAATTAAATTTTCATATACTAATAATAATTATAATAATAATCATTTAAAAGAATAAAAATTTCTTTCTAAAGTACAGTATATTTTTAAAAAGCGGTTTAGTCTCACATTGAACACATAATTATTTTTTAGTGATTTTTTAATATTTAATTTGAAAAATTAAATTAATTTTTGAAATTTTCATATTATAATTATATTATATAGAATATTTGGAGTTATTCTAAAAAGTTTCATTTTTCAATGAATTGTGAAAATACAGATTTTTATTAAAAACAATCATTTTGTTTAAAGAATTTACTAGCCCCATTTTATGTAATTGTAATTTTAAAAGTAAAATTAGTTCACTTATAAGTTAATTAATCTAAATTATTTCATTGTAATCAATTTCATATTGAATTTTTATATAAAATTTTTTTTCAACTTTCGAAATTGTTTCTTCTGGAAAACCGTTTTTTCGACACGCCTATGGGTTTAAATTTAAATTAAAATACAAAAATTATAAGATTTGAATTTGGAAAAAAAATTATGTATTTTTAATTATAATAATTAATATTAATTAAAAAATTACATAATTTTTTACAATAATAAATATATAAAATAGTAAAAATTAATTACTATGGTTAAGGTAAAAAAGGATTTATCAGAGGTTTAAACTAAAAATATAATAGTTCAAAATTATCCAATAGTGATCTAACTTCTATTTTATGGTAATATTTAGATTTTATATATTATAATATTCTAAAATGGTCAATTTTGGTTCCTTTTTTAAGAATAAAAGGTTGGTTAAATATTTTCTTTCCAAATATTCCTTGTGTGTCCTCTCCCCCGCTTATAAAAGGTCATCCATCTTCTCTCATTTAGACGCTCCTAAAAGTCATTTTTTTGAAAAATAACTTCCCAAATCACTTAGATACTTTCCTTAACTCATCATAAAATCATTTTTTTGTAATAATTATAACATATGAGTGCTTTTGGTGCAACCCAAAAGAAGTTTTCTAGAGAAGAGGTAGCTTCCTTAACAGAGAGTTTACTTTTATTTATTCTTACACTTTCATAAATATTATAAAAAAATGATGATATAATAAAATAAATATCATAAATATACTTACAATTTTATGTCAAGGTAATTAACTAAAACCATATCCCCATCCCTTATATGGGAAACAAAACTATTGATCATGTGTACAACGGTCTACTGCACTACGAATCGACGTAATTAATTTTCCATCAACACTTCTCAAAACTATATATAATGATGTATATGATGTTTATATATGATATTTTTTATTTAATTATAATTATTTAATTATAATATCATAGATAACATATTAATTTTCGTTCTGTATAGAATAATATAATGTCGCTCATGTGTATGTTAGACTACCGCCTCGTGAATCGATGTGATTCATTTTTCACTTAACCTTTATACAGAAGGTAACAAGGATTAATTTAATGTTTTTATATTATATTAATGAAATATTAAAAATTATTTAAAATAAATATATCATATAATTTCTTACATTATAATTCATTTAATAAATGATAATTTTGTTCGTATGTATGGAAAACTACCACCTTGTAAAGTGTTGTGATTCATTTTTTTTACTGAATCACTTGATTGGAATGAGTAAGGTTATTTAAATAAATAATATTATATTTATGATATTATTATAACCCTAAAATTTTAAAATAACAATAACCTTTTTATCAAAATTATATTTAAAAAATTTAAATGTTACTCATGTGTGCATATGGCCTACCATCTCCATGACTTTTACATAGTTCATTTTTGAAAACCATATTTCATATATAGTTTAAAAAATTATAATTAATGTATAAAATGATAATTATTTCATCCTTAACATTCTTTATGTGATTAATTAGTAATCTCCTTGACCTTAGTCAACTTACCATAGTGATTTTTTACATTTCAAGTGTTTATCATTAAAACGCCCGACATGAAATTAATTAGTTATATAATTTAATATGACATGGTAATGAATAAAATAAAAATAATAATAATCACAAAAAATGGTCTTAAAAAGTAAATAATTAACTTAATTTTATTATTTTGGGATATAATTAATGCAGGTGATGAATTAGGGACAAGGTAAGGGATCTTTTTAACCCGTCATTTTCTTTAGGTTATGTTCATTCTCTCTCTAACTCACTTTATCTCTATTTAATGTTATGGAATTATTATAAATTCGAAATATATATCACTAAAATGTATACCTATATTTTTATCCCTTAAATTTATGATGTAATATATTCCTTATTATAATCTCTAAAATTCCTTTTTAAACGAAAATATTTTGATTATGTTATGAGACAAGATTATGCAACCCATTTCCTTCCTTAAGTAATTCATATGTTTAGGCCTTATGATTGATATCATTATATGTAATGAATATTAATGTACATGAGATGAATGTTATGGGAAGACCTATAATTATATATACCTCCATTATATTGGGAAATATTTTAGTCTCACAGGACGTCATGTATGGGATTATGGATTGAACTTAATCTGTTATGGGACTCTATCCACCATGTGATGTTGTCTTGGAATTTATCCTTGAATTAAGTTTATTTAATCTTTTATTTTATTTAAACTTTAATGTTTTTCCATTATATTATGATACCAGTATCTTTATTTTATTCTTCCACTTTATTACTAATCTACCTTCTCTTTTATGATATCGTGTTGTACCTTTGAATCATGTGTTCTACTTCCTTATCATGTTTATTCCCTTGCTAGGAATTTTATCTCACACCCATTATTTTATTTATTCCCTAGGTTATACATTATATATATTAGGATATAGAATTTGTTTTAGGATATCATTATGGAGAATAAAATAAGGTTTCCATGTTTTAGTTTCCTATGATGTTTTATGAATCTAGTCTTCCAAAGAAACTAGGCCTTTACGATCCAAGTGTTGTATTAATGGATATCTATATTTATTAATCACATAATAATATGTATAAAATCCATGGTTCATCATCTTAATCCATGCATCAAACTACACTAACAAATCTACAAAATCATGAAATATATAAACTAGAATCCATCATTCATCTGCAAATGCATAGATCCATTCATTTTTCTATCTCAACCATGTGTTTCTATGTAATAAATACAGTGGATGAAACATGTATTTTTTATGATTTTAAATATTTAATTGGTGTAATTTTCTATCCATATATAACTCTAACCTCACCAGCATTCTTATAATAAAAAACATGATTAAAATAATCATTTTGCCCTAAATTTCATTTTCCTTATTTACCAAGATATGCCAAATAAACACTTCAAAAAAATTAGAAATTTAAGATTATATACCTAAGTAATACATAAATTATTTATGTTTATAAAGTATCTAAAAATTATTATAATTTTTTCTCTTAAGGATACATTGACCAGATTACCATCATTTTTCTTATATCATAAGAAAAATTGTTATCCATTAGGTACTTAACACTCAATATTCGATATATTATTCCCTAAAATAAAATCAGATAAATTAAAAAAAAATATATTAATATTGAATATATGTATATATTTATATCTATATTTGTGTATTTTAATGCCCTGAGTTTTTTTTTTGAAATGTCTCTCTTTAAATAATTTTATTTCTTCGATATCTTGTGTTGTACTCAACAACAAGCTTAATTGAATCATGATATAATATTAAAATATTTTTATTTTTTAACATGATCATTATAAAATTTATATTTAATTTTAGATTATGAATAATAATAAACAAATTATGAAATATATGTGAAGTATATATTCAACAAAAAATTATTTATTAATAAACACTCAATTTTTTTAAGTCAATTTATTCTTAAAAATAGTTTTTATTAAAAAATGATATTTATTGATTTCCATAAGAAAATGAATATAATTAATTTTGAATATTTTATTAAATTTATTTTAAAAATTAAATTTCATTTTTTAATCTATATTTATAAAATTATCTTAGGATGAATTAATAAGTTTGAAATTTTAATGAATGGTAAAAAATATTAATTTACATTGAAAATTGTATTTTATTTTAAATAATTTTCAAAGTAAAATTATATTTTGAATTATATTTAAATTTTAATCATTTATTTTTAATATAATTTTTGTATTTTAAGTTAATTTTATACATGAATTGGGCATAAAAACTTTTTATACTTAAAAAGGGCATTTTATCGTAAAAATTGTTTCTAAATGCATTTTGTTTGTTTAATTTTAAATCAAATTAAACTTATTATATGTTTTGAATTTTTAAGGATGGATTAAATATTTAGAACCATAAGTTCCAAAATTTTCAGATGGAACCCTTTTTTTAATATGTATAGTAACCTTAGTAAAAAAATCACCATGGTTACAGGTAAATTGGGTAATTAAGGGTGAAAATAATATGATTGGAATTAGAAAATGACCCTAACACTTTCCCCAATAGTCTTGGATGATTAAATTTTGAAAATGATCATCCATTTGTTTAATTGGTGAAATTATGGATCCAGTTGGTTAACATTATGACCCTTATAGTATTTTATTTAACGAAATGTCAAAGATATCACACGATTGTTTTTAATAATAAAAACATTTTTAATATATAGTTATACAAAATATATATGAAAACCCTTCTCTTTATTACACATTAATTCATTATTTATTAAAAAATATAACCCATTATAAAACCTGAAAGGTCGATAATTCTTGTGTCTTTTGGAATTAGGTACATTACATAACAACTTAAAAAACAAATACATCTCCTTTATTGAAAACTTCCTAAACATGATCGTACTTAAAACTGAATGGGACAACCTGGGAACATACATAAGAAATGGGTGATCTATAAATCCCAGTAAGGGAATAAAAATGGTATAACATAAAGAAATTAATACATTTTAGATAATAATAGTATCAATTAGGAATAAAATGAAAGAGAATCAGAAACATGTACAATAATACATGATATAGAATGATAACATAAAGGCAACATGGGAAATGTGGAAACATCTTAAAACACTGCATCATAAACATATATCAAGGCTAACTTCCAAGACATCATGATGGAAAAAATCACATAAATGAATGAGGTTCACTCTCTTTTCCAACATTTCCACTCATGAGACAATATATTCCCCAATGACTAATGTTTGAAATTAACTCTTTAAAACCAACCATAAACCCAAAAAATCATAGTTTAAAAAAATGACTAATATTTGAAATTAACTCATAATGTACCAAAAAATTGAGGTAATAACAATAGTTATAGGAAGTTCTCTTATGGGTATGTCATTATAGTAGATTATTTTTCATGTCATGTTGAAATTGGTAATGATTTTCTTCATGTGTTTAATTTTATTGAATTTGAGGATAAATTGTTTGATATGGATTGATGAAAGATATTTCAATATCATTATTTTATTCCATGATCATGTTATTATACATTTCCATGACATGTTTATTTCATGATAGATATAGATGTTATCATGGTGGTAGTGGGGAATATTTATAAGGATCAGCATAATATATACAAGAATAATGAGAGTTTTATTAAAAATCTGGAAAAAAAAGTAGAGAACGGAGAAATTACAAAGTCATGGGGGTTTGAAGTAATGAAAACCAAGGGAATACCCTTGAATGATGTTAAAACAATCACTGATAGGGATACCATACTATAAAAATAATGAAATGTGTGGTCATGCTAAATATTAGATGCAAGAAAATATGTTGCATGGTTCCCTTCTCACCATGTGTGTAGAACATTGGTCATGGCTGAGATTAAGTGATTACACTATAAGATGTGGTAATTAGTCACCAAAGTGGTAGTAATATGGCCTTTCAAAGAATCATGGATGATTTTAGAATCTATTTCAATAGCTTTCAGCTCAATACCCCTCATCCTGCAAATCTTGAGAACCTTGAGCATGTTCCTTGCCTCAGCCACAAGTGAGTCACATCTATAAAATAAAGTTGAGAAGGCATAAACAACTAATCCACCTATATCATGGATGCGACCACCACCTTGTACGAAACCCAAGGTACAAGAACCATCGACATTAAGTTTGAGACCAAGTGGTGGTGGATTCCATTGAATCCAACTGCCCTGATGCATGGGACTGGGAGAGAACTGGATGGGAGCGGTGTTAGCCATACACATTCTGATGTAGGGAGAAATTTTGTAGTATTTAAGCATGGAGGAAATCTATTCCACCAAAAATCTAGTCTTGGAAACCACCACCACACTCGAATCAAGTTTCCCTTCAAAATGAGTAATATTCTTGGCATACCATATGCACCAACACCCATCCCTGAGAAGGATATCCCTCACCTATTATTCCGGTTTATTATTCCAAGATCCATGAAACTAGCTCAGAAAAATTGCAACACTACTTGAAATATGGTTTAATGATCCCATGAATTTTCTAATAGAGTTCTAAACCTTGTTGTCCCACTCACTGGTGAAGAATAGGTGGAAATTCATTTCCATTTACGAGTAAGAGCACTAGAAACACCAAAAAACAAGATTGATTAATTTGTGTTGAATAGCCTCGTTGGTGGGGAGAACCTAATTTCGTACACTCCAAGTAAGAAAATTGTACTTGGATGGGATCTCTTTTCACCAGAGGTGCACACCCAAAAAATCCTACTCATTATTTTCATGAAACATCCTATGATAAACCATGTTAGAAAAAATCCCTAAATGCACTCCCATGAAGACACATCTTTCCAAATCATTATTCAACTGAATAAGGTTAAAGGAATTCCATTGTTCATCATTTAGGGTATCCTGGATGAAATTTGGATGAGATATGGCTTCCTAGAAAGAAAATATTAGGTGTTGGGCATCCCGAAAATCCAATCTTATTTCCATCCCAATTGGGATCCCAAATATTAATATCCCCCCATCCAATGATCCACCTAGCATGGAACTATAGAAAAGAAATGTTATTTTTAATCATATTCCAATCAACCAAGAAGTTACCTCTTTTATTGTCTAGAATCCTCCCATAATGGTCCCCTATTAGGTTTTCCCAAAAGGACTTGCCTTCGATAGCTTCCCAAGAGATCCTATCATGCAACACCTTCATAGAGTCTCTAACACATTTGATGTTAATTCCACCCTCTAAAATAGGATTGGCCATCCTATCACATAACATGTAGTGGCACCATCTCTCAGCATGCGCATCCCAAATTAAAAAACACATAAGTTTCTCCAACTACTTTATAACAACCTTTGGCACGTTTAGTGCTGAGAGGATATGCATTGTATTAAAATAGAGAACACAGTTGAAAAGAGTAATCCTACCACCGAATGAGAGAAATTTGTTCTTCCAATTGTTAATACGGTTAGAAATATTATTAACAACTTTATCAAAATGGTGAATATAGATTCTTCCTAGATAAATAGGGGTGCCCAAGTAATTAAGAAAGTTCCTTCAAAAAAATCCCAAACTAGAATTAATTGAATTAGCTTGCCTCTCTGATCAAGAATTCAAAATACATACACTAATCTTATTCCGATTAATGATTTTCCCACTCCATTTAAAATATTATTCAAAGGATTTGATAATACCTATGATAGAATTCCACCTTCCATTGGAATAAATAATCATATCATCAGAGAAAATAATATGGGAAACACATTGGTAGTGAGATCTACAACAGAATGGAATGATACTTCCACATTACATGTTTCTGTTGAGAAATTTGCTAAAGGCATCCTATGCCAGAATAAAAATAATAGGAGATAGAGGCTCCCCTTGTCTTAATCCCCTGAATGATTTGAAAAAAGCCACACCTTTTACCAAGGAAGAATATTGAAATCCAAGGTGAGATGGAGAATCTAAACTACAAGTACAAAGAACCATTAGAAATACCCATATGTGCCAATACCTTCAAGATGAAATTCCATTCCATTTCTTCATAAGCCTTTTCCATATCCTCCTTCACAATAATATTATAATTGGAAGTTTTTCTATTAATATCAAAAATCATTTCTTGATAAATACCAATAGATCCTTGTATGTACATCTGTTGTATTAATCCATGTTGTCTTTTAGAGATCATAATTTCAAGGTTCCTATATAACCTTCTCTTGATGACACTCGCTAGCACCTTGTATAGAAAATTAAACATGATAATAGGCTTGTACTGACTTAACGATGATGGATCTTTAATCTTCATTATGAGAACAATATTGGTGGTACAAAAAACTCTGGGAAGAATTCCCTCACAAAATAAATCTTAAAGCGCCTCAATAAGAACCTATTTCACAACACTCCAATAAGACACATAGAAGGATCCAAGGAAGATGTATAATCCTAGGGTGTTTTCCTGACTAAGAGTGTGAACCACCTCTTTGATTTCATCTTCCCTTGGAATAGAACCAAGAATTGTAACATCTAACCCTATCCCATTGGCTTGAGAGGACAAAGGAATGCTACTTGTCCTTAAGCGACATTCCCAGGGCACCAAAGGCTGGAAATAAATGTCACGGGATTCAAGAATCATTGGGGAATGATTTTCCATTAATATAAAATAAACCAACCAAATATTCCATTACCCAAAAAGCAAGATGATGCATATCAAAAAAACAACCCAACCCATACATTATCAAAAGACAGCTAAACTATTCCATAACAGTTCCCAAATTCCAATACAACCGAACCAAAAATCAGAGTACCAAGAGGAAGACTACACAACAAGCCCCCAAAGAACTAGGACACCATCCATATCTCCACACAAATATCCATGTTCCAAGCACCATGGCATCACCAAAGCATCATCTCGAACTGTTATCAAAATCACCAAAGTGACCAAGAAAGGGTTCAGTACAAATACTCAGTTGGATTTCCCCAAATTACTTCCCTACACATGACACTATGAAAGAACTATTAGCACATTTATATAAAGAATTTTATATAAAACATTAAATAGTGAAACCATCACCACAATCCAAACATTCCCTTACCAAGCCATGACAAACAAGGGAAATCCACAACTATGCCATGAGTCATAGAACCATCACACATTAACCCAAAAAATTCCATCTTGTAAAGAAATACACAACAAGGAAACCAAAACGGTAGAACATCTATCCAACCCGTTCACTACATTTCAAACTAGTGGTTCTTCCCGACTAATACCCATGATGGTAGATCTTCCGTCCACTATCCATCACCTTTTATAGTGAGACTTCCCACCCACTTCCACACAATCAACACAAGACATAACACTTAATCAACCATCAAGCATAAATCACCCTGTCCACACAATAAGAACCCAACCATTTCCAACACATACCAATTCACTTCAATAAATCACCCATTTATTGAAGACACCTTATAATATTTTCCATGCCATATCCCATTCCAATAAAACCACATTTTTATTGAAAAAAATTTTTATAATCCAAACCAAGAAAAAATTAAAATTTATATTTAAAAATCACACCACAAAACCCCTCTTTCCCCAATATCCCATTTCTCCCAAAAATTCCCAAATATTCACCCAATGGGTTTCCACAAAGATTTCATACATCATATACACAATTAATTTCAATAAAAACAAATTAATTGAAAACAAAACCAATAGTTCTAACTAAGTGGAGTCGAGAGATAAGCCACCTACCTTTAGGGTTTTGGAGAAATCGACCCACAAGCAACTGCACCACAAATCTGGTGAACACGCCACCGAAACCGCTCTAGATCATCTTACCTAGGTGAAAATAACTTGAAACTCCTTCTAATATCTTCCAAAATGAGTGGGAGATACCCTCAAACCCTTGAGAACGGAAAATCCCAAGTGAACCTCAAGTGGGAGGAAGTTTGGAGTGAAATAGGTCAAGCCTGAGTGAACCCAAATTTAAAAAAAAAAATCCATTTTTAAGTGTCTTCGGGGTTAGCTTGTAGAGTTTTTCAAACCGTCCACTAACCGTGTGCACACCACCTCCCTAAGAGAAGAGGTATCAAAATGTTGTCTTGCACAGTTTGAAAAACTATGTGCAGACCATGTGAATCCAATTGTCTCCCCCTGCATGGTTACCTGGAAATTCTGCACGGTTTCCCCTAACCATGTTCAAATTGTGTGCCCCTAAAAAGGCCTCCAAACTCTTTCAAAACCCTTTCAAAATCTACCAACCTCTTCCAAACTCGTCCCAAGAACTTTAATCACATAAAAAGAAAAAAAACTACATACCTCAAACCAGGGGTGCTACATTCTCTCCACTATTAGACTTTTCGTCCCCAGAAAGTAGAGAATCAACTCTATGCCGAAAGAGCATGGGCCATTGCTCGTCCATCTCTTTATCATGCTCCTAATTATCTTCTTTAATCTGAACATACCACCAAAAAACATGAAATAAACTGATGCTTTTACCACTCAAGACTTTCTCTTTCATATCCACAATCTATACTGGCACGTGCACCAAAGAAGCATCCAGTTCTAGCCCAACATGATCCCAACAAATCACGTGGTCATGATCTGGATGATACTTTTTCAATTGTGACACATGAAAAACATTGTACATTGCACCAAACCATAGTGGAAAATCCAACTGATAAGTCACCTCTTAAATCCGCTCAATTATCTCAAAAGTCCCAATACCTTGGAGATAACTTACCCTACTTTCCAAACTAAAGATGTCCCAACTTAGGAGAGATTCTCAAAAACACATGATCACCCACCTCAAATGAAAACAATCTTTGAAAATGTTCTACGTACAATTTCTGACAACTTTGAGTTGTCTCCATCCTCTTTCTGATCAACTTGATCTTCTTCATAGTCACTTGGATAAGGCTCAGTCTGATCATTGAAGTCTCACCTATTGGCACCCAATATAGTGGAGAATGACACGGACTCCCATGCAATGTCTCAAATGGAGCCATATGTATTGAAGCCTGATAATTTTTATTATAGGATAAATCCACCAATGGTAAGTGCTCCTCCCACGAACCACCAAAATCCATCACAAAATCCCTTATCATATCCTCCAAAGTTTGTATCAACCTCTCAGATTGGTCATTCATCTGAGGATGATGCACCGTGCTTGTCGCCAACTGTGTCCCAAGGGATTGCTGTAAGTATTTCTAAAAATGAGATGTGAACCTCATATTTCTATCTGATATAATCGAAATTAGAACACCATGCCTCTTCACCACTTCCCAGATATAGATTTTGGATAGATGCTCCACCATATATGAATCACAAATCATGATGAAATGGGATGAATTTGTGGGTCGATCCACAATCACCCATATGGATTCGTACTTCCTGACCATTCTTGGAAGACCTGTCACAAAATCCATTACTATTTTCTCCCACTTCTAAATTGGAATAGGCAAATATTGCAACATTTTTACTGGACATTGATGCTCTGCATTGAATTTCTGACAAGTCAAGCATCTCGAAACAAACTTCGTCACTTGTATTTTCATACCAGCCCACCAAAACTGTGCTATCAATGCCTTATACATATTCTAAATTCCAGGATGGACAGCCCACTTGGAATGATGATAAGATCTGAGAAGTTTCTTCTAAAAAGCCACTAGTACCACCATTCGATTCTGAAAACACAAGAATGAATTCTCATCTAGTTCTCAACTCTTAATGGTCTCCCCACCATTGAGTTTCGACCTCATCTCCATACATTAGGAATTAGATTAGTTTGCCTATTTAACCAAACCAACCAAGTCAGGAATCAACAAAACTAGAAATAAGACCTCTCTTTCACTCGGGTCCTCACATTCCAATCACATGTCAGTTATGACCAACATCAACTTTCACTGATATGATGTATGTTTACCCACTTGAGCATATTATTTCCTACTTAATTCATCTTCCACCAAATTTCCCTTATCTAGTGTGTACATTAAGTCAAAATCAAACATCTGGAGGTATTCCATCCATCTACTTTTCCTCAAGTTCAAATCTATTTATGAGAAAATATGTTTTAAACTCTTATGATTGGTAAACACCGTGAATTTATCACTGAAGAGAAAATGACGCCACATTTTTAAAGCATGAACCACAGCCACTAACTCCAAGTCATGTGTTGGGTAGTTCTTCTCATGAAACCTCAACTGTCGTGATCCATATGCAACCACATGATCCCCTTGCATGAGAACACACCCCAACCCTAATCTTGTGGCATCATAATACACCACGTACCCTTTCCCTGGTTCTGGAAAAACCAATATTGGTATTGATATAAGGCAACCATTTAGCTCTTCAAAGCATTTATGACACTGCACATCCCATTTAAATGGGATATTGTTCCTTTTTAAAGCTGTCATTGGAAAATAAAATCGTGAGAAATCAGGAAAAAATCATTGATAATAGCCCGCTAGACCAATGAATCTTTGTATCTCGATAACATTCTTTAGTAGTTTTCAGGAGATAACAGCCTCTATCTTTTCTGCATTAACTGAAACTCCTTTCTTAGAAATAACATGGCCAAGGAAATGCACCTCCTATATCCAAAAGTCACACTTTAATAATTTGACATATAACTGATGATCCCTCAAGATCCCCAACACTATCACCAAGTGCTGCTCATGGTCTACACTTGTCCTTGAATACACTAGTATATCGTCCACAAATACCATCACAAAAGAATCCAAATATCTCTAAAATATCTGATTCATTTATTCCAGGAACACCGCTAGTGCATTCATTAGACCAAAGGGCATAACCACATACTCGTAATGGTCATATCTACTTCTGAAAGTGGTTTTGGGGATATCCTCCTTACCCGCAATTAATTATATCTAGATCTCAAGTAAATCTTGGAGAACCACTGATCTCCCCTCAACTGATCAAAAAAAATTTCAATGCATGGAATTCGATATCGGTTCTTCATCTTAATTGATTAATTCTATGATAATAAAAAAAAGCCACATAGTTTCATCCACCTTTTTAACAAAAAAAAACTTCTGTTTCTGACAAATACATGCTAGGCCGGATGAACCCTTTGTTCTCTAACTCTTCCAACTACGCCTTTAATTCCAACAATTCTGCTAGTACAATACGGTAAGGCGGAAATGATATAGGACTGGTCCCTGGAAAGAGATCAATCGTAAACTCTACTTCTCTCACGGGTGGAAACCCTGAGAATTATTTGGGAAATACATCCATAAACTGATCCACAACTGCCGAAAGATGACTCTACTCAACACTTTCCAATCATGCCAATGACAAAGCTGTTAACTGATACGAGATCATGCCAACAACCAGTGCCAAAAAATCTATTGCATCCATATTTTCATTCTTCTCCCCTCTAAAGAGGTGTTCAATGCCATTCCCCATCGTAAAACTAACCATTAATGCATAGAAATCGATGTGGGCCTTAAACATCGCCAACCAACCCATTCTCATGATTATGTCATAAAATCCATCTCAAGCACTGAAAAATCCCACATCAATTAAAGGTCATCCACAACTAAGAAAAATGCTCTACAGAGGAAATATCAACACTCTATTTGACCTAGAGGAGTTTTTAGTTTCAAAATAGAAGTAATAATTTCCACATATAAACCCAAAAAACTAACGATACGGGAAGAAACAAAAAAAATTGAAGCGCCCATATCAAATAAATCTTGTATCAATGTGGAATTTAAAAGAACCTTAACTTGCACCATGGATGGTTCCGAATGATCATCCACCACAACCTGCTTAGCTCCAAACAATTACTTACTTTCCACACTATGCTCTTTATTACCCTGCTAAGGTGTCATGGTATTTTTAGACTCACCATGGCCAACTTTACTCTGCTACTGAGGGGTATGTTGTTTCCCTTGTCCCGTCGAGGCATAGGACACCTGCAACCCCTGAGGAGTGTCATGGACACTCGACCTCAGAGGGATTTTAACCCACCTAGGCCTTCGGGTTAGTGGGGCTTTCGGACCACCTTTAAGGCCTTCGGGCCACCTCAAGGCCTTTGGGCCACATGCAGTTTCCCTAGACACACTACAAAAAAAAAGAAGCATCCCCAGAAGAGGGTTCAGAGTGGGTTCACTCACCAGAACAGAACCAAATGGATTTTTCAGAATGAAATGGTATGGCTATGCCATCGGGACCAGCCTGTTCTTGCACGAGAAGCCTAGCCAGACGGCCATGAGAAGGCAGAGAGCTACTATCATGATGCAGATGCCAGGGAGGGGAAGTTCCTTTTAGATAGTCTGGTTGAATTCCTTAAGACCTTCGGGTCATGTAATCTCCTAAGCCTATGGTTCATGTAATCTCTGAGCCTACGGGCCTTGTAAGGGTTCCCCCTCATCCCTTGAAATGGGGGTTATCAAAAATCAATAAAAATAAAGGACTTCGGGCCATTCAGGCATAGCATTCTAAAAATAACGCTAAAGATGCACCATCAGCATACAATTATGAAATGCTAGAGGTTGTGTTGTACAATCCTGCTTGATGTGTCCAGTAGAGCCACACTAAAAACATCTTGGCTTACTCTAAGGATTCAGAGGAAGATTCACTGATCCTGTCATCGGATTTTGAGTCGTACTCCCACCCTATAATAACTGTCCCTCTTCCACTTGAACCTAGCATTTGAGTTCCCACTATTCATCGTGGGTATCAACATACTTCCCCCACCTGTATCCCCCAAAATATCTCTCTTATCCAACATATCTCTATTTACCATTTTTGTATAATCATTTATACACAACACTGTTATCTTGGAGTGAATTTCCTACCTCAACCCAGCTTCAAAAATATGTACCTTCAATAATGAACTTTCATCCACCTTGGGTGAAAATCGCACTAAGTTCATAAAATTAGACACATATTCCATTGTCGCCATGTTCCCTTGCTTCAAACTAAAGAAATCGATTGTACACTAAATACTAGATGTATGAGGGTATAAATTTTTATTAAACAACTCCTCAAAACCCTCTCATGCCACAACTTGGTCTATCCCAACTTGGACTACCAGCTTCTACCACTGAAGGGAAATATCTTCTAAAATGTACATGGATAACTTTACTTTCAACTCTTTTAGTGATCCTAAGAATTCAAATATCTTATTCATTATGTTCATCCATGGTTCAGCCCTTTCTGGCTTCAAATCACCCCTAAAGATGGGTGGATTCTTCTTTTGAAACTGAACTGCATGATCCTCATGCTTCGGTTCAACCCCTTTATTCCCACATTCCATAGTTTAGAAAACTTGAACTATACTCTGTACTAGTTGCTGGTTCACCTGAGGCTCAGGTGCAACTACATTTTCAGTAGCTTCCTCCGGTTGGTCTCTACGACGCCTACCCGGTTCCATTTCTATCAATAAAAAAACAACCAAAATTCCCACTCCCTTAACAAGAAAGTGTATACAATTTTCAAATTCAATACATTGGAAATATTACACAACCAATATTTCCACAAGTTCACATTCCCATGTTGCACTATTTTGAAAATAAATCCATTTCTAAAAATACCACAAGTTTCTATGTTTCAAATCCTTCTATTTTGAAACCCAATTCTGATTTTCAAAATTTACACATCTATATCACACCATAAATAATTCTACCCCAATTAAATATGCATCCTAGAGGGAAGTAATTTCTACCATGCATGTCATGTTCATCTCATTAGCTACACCCACGAAAATTAGATTTCCAATTCCTATAAGTGTCTTCAAACACTTATGTACCCAACTCCCTAGTAACTTGAAGTTCAACAAAAAAGGGTTAGTTATGTCCTTTTATTTTTTACATTCCAAGTTCCGAAAATACTATGTCTTACTACCATACTGACTTAAGGAATATACCAAGAATGAATTTCAACACCAAGACCAACAATCAACACCAAAGGACTGAACAACTGCTCTCACTAGAAAGCCAAGGATCAAAAAAACTGATACCACTTGTAACATCTTGCCCCATCCCATTGGATTGAGAGGGTGGAGGAATGTTACTTGGCCTTAAGTGACATTCTTAGGGTGCCAAAGGATGACAATAAATTCCAAGGGATTTAAGAATCGTTGGGGAAAAATTTTCCCTTAAGATAAAATCAACCAACCCAATATGCCATTTCCAACAAAGCAACATGATGCATGTCAACAAAACAACCCAACCCATATATTAGCAAAATACAACCAAACTATTCCATAGCAGTTCCCAAATTCCAATACAACCAAACCAAAAATCAGAGTACCAAGTGGAAGACTACACAACAAGACCCCAAAGAACTAGGACACCATTCATAACTCCACAACAAGATTCATGCTCCAAGCACCACAACATCACCAAAGCATTATCTCGAACCGCTAGCAAAATAAGATGATTTACTCTTACCTGTGTCCTGGAATACAAAATTTTCAAAATCACCAAAGTTCCAAGGTAGGGGGTGAGTACAAATACACTTTAGTGTTTTCACAAATGACTTCCCTACACACACCACTAGGAAAGAACCGTTAGCACGAATAAATAAAGCAGTTTATATAAAACATTAAACAGTGCAACCCTTAACAAAAGCCAAAAATTCCCTTACCAAGCCATGTCAAACATGGGAAAGACATAACTATGCCATAATCCATAGCACCATAACACATTAACCCAAAAAAATTCCATCTTGCAAAGAAACACACAACAAGTAAACCAAAATGATGGAACTTCTGTCCAACCTATTCACTACATTTCCAACTAGTGGTGCTTCCCAACCACTATCCATAATGGTGACTCTTTCATCCACTATCCATAACCTTTTATAGTGAGTCTTCCTTCCCACTCCCACACAATGAACACAATCCATAACACTTAATCAACCATCAAGCATAAAGAACCAAGTCCACATAATAAGTACACAAGAATTTCCAACACATGCCAATTCACTTCAATAAATCACCCATTTATTGAAGACACCTTCTACCATTTTCCATGCCACATCTCATTCCAATAAAACCACATTTTTGTTGAAAACTATTTTCACAAACCATTTTCATAATCCAAACCAAACAAAAAAAGAAAAATCTATATTTTAAAATCACACAACAAAACCCATCTTTCATCGATATCCCATTTCTCCCAAAAATCCCCAAATCTTCTCCCAACGGGTTTCCACCAAGATTTCGTACATCATATTCACAATTAATTTAAAGAAAAACAAATTAATTTTGTTGGAGAATAAAAGAGAGAGATCTGAACCCCCAAGGTGTACTCTCTAAGGGATCCCTTGGGGTGATTTTATAACAATTAGTAAAGACCACACCGGGCCTCAAGTCTGATGTGGGATGAAGACTCCAACACTCCCCCTCAAGCTAGGTGTACCTATATTGAACACATAAAGAAAAAAAAGCAAGAAACGGGCTGAAAACACTCCCCCTCAAGATGGACATACCTAGCTTGATTACAAAACAAAGAAAAATAGAGTAAAAGATAAAGCTGCAAGGTTGAGGCTCCCCCTCACGATCGCAGCTCCCCCTCAGGATGATGGATGGATGATGCTGAAAAGGATGCGACAATGATACGTCGGGAAATTTGCAGAGGCAGAACCGAACGATAGAGCGTCGGGAAGTCCACACTAGTAGGGTCGGTCGTTGAACCTCCGGGAAACTGCACTGGTCGGGTCGGCCATCGGAGCGCTGGAAAACCGCACATGCGGGCCAGTCGTCAGAGCGCCAGGAAACCACACGGGCAGGCCGGTCATCGGAGCACCGAAAACCCACACCGGCAGGCCGGTCATCGAACCGCCGGGAAACCGCACTGGTCGGGCCGGGCGTCAGAGCGCCGGGAAACCACACTCGTGGGCCGGTCGTTGGAGTTCCAGGAAACCACACTGGCGGGCCGGTCGTTGAACCTCCGGGAAACCGCACTGGTCGGGCCGGTCGTCAGAGTGCCGGGAAACCGTAGGATGTTGGGGCTACCTAGAAGGAGGAGGCCAGTGACATGAGGCAGCGGTTCTCTAGAGGAAGTGTCGATGATGAGATTCGCCGGACTGGGTGGATGAAACTAGCCGGGGGGAGGGCTGCCTTGTAGAGCAGCACACTGGAGAGGGGGGGAGAACAGGAGGGGAGCCGACCGGGAAAGGAGAGGCGCCAATCCGGAAAGGAGGGGAGACCCCGTCACAGGGGGGAAGAAGGCCGTTGAGATCTCTTGAAGGGAGGGGCCACCGGGATCGAGCGGGAGGAATGGATCTCCACGTAGGGAGAACCACTAGGGAAGGAGGTCGGCATCCATCATCGAGCGCACCTGGAAGGGAGGTACTGGTAGGGGGAGATCCGCCAGGATGGGACGCGCAAAGGGAGGCGCCGCGACGGGAGGCGCCACGAGGGGAGGTAGGGCTGAGATGTGAGAGGGATGAAGAGTCAAGGTTGAGACATGCAGAGAGGGAGGGAGAGCCACCGGTATGTGTAGAGGGAGGGAGGGCCGACGGGATGCGCAGAGGAGGTGGAGTTGATCTTCGTCACCGGGAGGTAGGTCGGCAGAACGCGCAGAGGCGATGAGGACGCCTGATGGAGGCGGGGTCGATCCTGTGGGGATGACGCTGGAGGGATCAACACAATGCTATAGGGAGCAAGGATCCTCCGGGATTAGGCTGTCGCTCACAGTGGGGAAGGGCACCGAGGGAAGCCATAGGGAAGGCGGGACCTGGCACCTGGAGAGATCCGCTGGGATGGCCGCCTGGAGGGATAGTCAGCAGGGGTCAAGGACCGCCATAAGGGGAGGATGGGAAATACCTATAGCTCATAGGCCATGGAGGCCGCTGCCCCCCGTGGGGGGAAAAATATTGAGAAACACTAGAGAGGAATTGAAAAACAAATAGATGGGGGTTCGAGATTAGATTTCCTCTGATACCATGTAGGAGAATAAAAGAGAGAGATCTGAACCCCAAAGGTGTACTCTCTAAGGGAGCCCTTGGGGTGCTTTTATAACAAATAGTAAAGACCACACCGGACCTAAAGTCCTATGTGGGACGCAGACTCCAACAAATTACAACCAAAACCACTAGTTCTAACCAAGTGGAGTTGAGAGAGAATCCACCTACCTTTAGGGTTCTGGAGAAATCGACCCACAAGCAACCGCACCACAAATCCGGCAAACACACCACCAAAACTGCTCTAGATCCTCTTCCCTATGAGAAAAAACCTTGAAACCCCTTAAAATAGCTTTCAAAATGAATTATAGATCCCCTAAAACCCTTGAAAACTTAAAATCACAAGTGAGGCTAGAGTGGGAGGAAGTTTGGAGTGAAATAGGTCAAGCCCGAGTGAACTCGGATTTAAAAAAATCCCCTTTTTAAGTGGTCGCACAGTTAACTCGCACGGTTTGTCAAACTGTGCGCTAACTATGTGCACACAAATACCTCAAGAGAAGGGGTCCCGCATAATTTTCTCATATGTTTTTGAAAATAGTGCGCAAACCATACGAAGCCCACTATCTCCCCCTATACGGTTACCTAGAGATTCTGCACGGTTTCCCCTAATCGTGCTAAAACTATGCACCCCAAAAAAGGCCTCCAAACTCTTCCAAAACTCTTCCAAACTCTCCCAACCTCTTCCAAACTCATCCCAAGAACTTGAATCTCATAAAAAGGAATAAAAATTCTATATACCTTAAATAGGGGGTGATACATTCTCTTCACCATTAGACTTTCTGTCCCTGAAATGTAGAGAACCAACTCTTTGTCGAAAGAGGTCGGGCCATTGCTCGTCCATCTCTTTCTCCTGCTCCCAAGTCTCTTCCTGAATCTGACCTTGCTGCTAAAAAATATGATCTAAACTGATGCTTTAACCATGAAAGACTTTCTCTTACCTATCTACAATTTGCACTGGCACGTGCACCAAAAAAGCATCTGGTTCTAGCTAAACATGATCCCAACGAACCACATGGTCACAATTTGGATAATACTTTTTCAATTACGACACATGAAACACATTGTACAATGCACTAAACCGTGGTGGAAAATACATCTAATAAGTCACATCTCCAATCTGCTCAAGTATCTCAAAAGGCCCAATATACCTCGGAGATAACTTACCCTGCTTTCCAAACCGACGATGTACCAACCTAGGAGAGATTTTCAAAAACACATGATCACCCATCTCGAATGACAACGGTCATTGACGATAGTCCACATATGATTTCTGACAACATTGAACTATCTCCATCCTCAATCCGATCAACTTGATCTTCTCTTTAGTCTCTTGGATCAGGCTCGGTCCAATCATCAAAGTCTCACCCGTTTCCACCCAACATGGTGGAGAACGACACAGAAGCTCATAAAATGCCTCAAACGGAGCCATATGTATTGAATCCTGATTACTATTATTATAGTAGAACTCCACCAATGTTAAGTGATCCTCCCAAAAACCACCAAAATCCATCACACAAGCTCTTAGCATATCCTCCAAAGTTTGTATCGTACTCTCGGATTGGTCATCCGTTTGAGGATGATCATCGTCAACTGTTTCCCAATGGATTACTATAAGGATTTCCAAAAATGAGATGTGAACATCAGATCTCTATCTGATACAATTGAAATTGGAATTTCATGTCTCTTTACCACTTCCTGGATATAGATTTTGTATAGATTCTCCACCATATGAGATTCATGAATCATGATGAAATGGGCCGACTTTGTGAGCCGGTCCACAATCACCCATATGGCATCGTGATTCCTGACCGTTCTTGGAAGACCTATCATAAAATACATTGTTATTTTCTCCCACTTCCAAATTAGAATAGGCAAATATTGCAACATTCTTGTTGGCCGCTGATGCTCTACCTTGACTTGCTGACAAGTCAAGCATCTCGAAACAAACTCGGCCACTTTCCTTTTCATACCAGCCCACCGAAACTATACTTTCGGTGCCTTATACATCTTTAAAATTCCAGGATATACATCCCACCTAGAATGATGATAAGATCTAAGCAGTTATTCCTAACAAGCCATTGGTACAACCATCCAATTCCAAAAACACAAGACTGAATTTCTATCAAGTTCTCAGCTCTCAACGGTCTCCCAACCATTATGTTTCGACATCATCACCATAAATTCTGAATCAGATGCTTGTGCATCTTTAACTAAACCAACCAAGTTAGGAATCAAAAAAAATGGAATGAAGACCACTCTTTCACCCTGGTCCTCTCATTCCAACTGGTTATCAGCTATGAGTGACATCAATTGCCACTGATCTAATGTGTGTTTCACCACTTGAGCATTTGATTTCCAACTTAATGCATCTGCCATCAAATTTCCCTTACCCGGTCTGTACATTAAGTAAAAATCAAACATCTTGAGGTATTCCATCCATCTCCTTTACCTAAAGTTCAAATCTCATTTTGATTAAATATGTTTTAAACTCTTATGATTGGTAAACACCATGAATTTATCACTAAAGAGATAATGATGCCACATTTTTAAATCATGAACCACTGCCGCTAGCTCCAAATCATTTGGTAGGTAGTTGTTCTCATGTAACCTCAACTGTTGTGAGTCATATGCAACCACATGATCCCCTTGCATGAGATCACACCCCAACCCTGATCTTGATGCATCACAATACACCATGTAACCTTTCCCTGGTTCAGAAAAAACCAAGATTGGTGTTGATGTAAGGTGACCCTTTAGCTCTTCAAAGCATTTCAGACACTACTCATCCCATTGAAAAGGTATATTATTCATTTTCAAAGCTATAAATGGCTAATTCAATCGTGAAAATTCATGAAAAAATCATCGATAATAGACCACTAGACCAAGGAAGCTCTGTATCTGAAAAATATTCTTTGGCAGTTGTCAAAAGATAACTGCCTCTATCTTTTTTAGATCAACTGAAACACCTTTCTCAGAAATAACATGGCCAAGGAAACAAACCTATAATATCCAAAAGTCTCACTTTAACAATTTGGCATACAACTGATGATCCCTCAAGATCCCTAACACTATTTCCAAGTGCTGCTCATGGTGTACCCTTGTCCTTGAGTACACCAGTATATCGTCCAAAAATACCACCACAAAAGAATCCAGATATCTCTAAAATATTCGATTCATCAATTCCATGAACACCACCGGTGCATTAGTTAGACCAAAGGACATAACCACATACTCGTAATAGCCATATCTACTTCTGAAATATGTTTTAGGGATATCCTCCTTAACCGCAATTAATGATATCCTGATCTCAAGTCAATCATGGAGAACCACTAATCTCCCCTCAACTGGTCAAACAAATTGTCAATGTGTGGAAGTGGATATTGGTTCTTTATCATGACCTGATTAATTCTACAATAATCAACACAGGGCCATAGAGTTCCATCCACTTTTTTTACAAAAAAAACGGTTCTTCCCACGGAGACGTGCTAGGTTGGATGAATCCTTTGTTCTCTAACTATTCCAACTACACATTTAATTCTAGAAATTATGCTGGTGCCATACGATAAGATGGCAGTGAGATAGGACTGGTCCCTGGAAGAATATCAATCGTAAACTCCACTTCTCTCACGGGTGGAAACCTTGAGAATTCTTTGGGAAATACATCCATAAATTGATCCAAAACTTCTAGAAGAACACTCTGCTCAACACCTTCCACTGATTCCAATAGAAAATATACTAACTGATATGAGATCATGCCAACAACTGGTGCCAACAAATCAGTTGCACCTAGCTTTTCATTCTTCTCCCCTCTAAAGAGGTGTCCAATGCCATCCCCTATCGTAAAACTAACTGTTTGCGCATAGCAATTGATGTGGGCCTTAAACATTTCCAACCAATTCATTTCCATGATTATGTCATAAACATCCATCTCAAGCACTGAGAAATCCCACATCAATTCAATGTCATCCAAAACTAAGCAACACACTCTGAAAAGGAAAGCTTGACACTCTCATTGACCCAGAATATTTTGTAGTTTTAAAACAGAAGGCATCATTTCCACATGTAAACCCAACAAACTAATGGTACGGGAATCAATAAGATAATGTGAAGCACCCATGTCAAATAAATCTTGCATCAACATGGAATTTAAAAGAACCTCAACTCACACTGTGGATGGTCCCGAATGATCATACACCACAACCTGATCAACTTCAAACAACTGCTTACTTGCCACACTCTGCTCTTTATTACCCTGCTTAGGTGTCATGGTATTTCCAGAATCACAATGACCAACATTACTCTGTTGTCGAGGGGTATGCTGCTGCCCTTGTCCCATCGAGGATTAGGATGCCTGCGACCCCTAAGAAGTTTCACAGACACCCGACCTCGGAGCATTTCGACAATAACGCTGAAGTGCCCCATTTTCTTACAATTATGACATGCTCGAGGTTATGTCGTACAATCCCACTTTATGTGTCTAGTAGAGCCACACTGAACACATCCCAGCTTACTCTGATGCTTCAAAGGAAGATTCACCGATCCTACTGTCGGATTCTTAGTCATACTCCCACCCTATAAATAAGTTTCCCTCTTCCACTTGAACCCAACGTTTGAGTTCCCACTATTCCTCGTTGGTATCAACATACTTCCCTCGCCTATAGCCCCCAAAATATCTCACTTAGCCACCATAGCTCTATTCACCATTTCTGTATAATCATTTATACACAACACTGCTATCTTGGAATTAATTTCTTGCCTCAACCCAGCTTCAAAAACGTGTGCCTTCAACAATGTATTGCCCGCCACCTCGGGTGAAAACCACACTAAGTTCATAAACTTAGCCACATATTTTGTTACCACCATGTTACCTTGCTTCAAACTAAATAAATATATTGTACACTGAATCCTGAACATATGAGGGTATAATTTTTTATTAAACAACTCCTCAAAACCCTCCCATGTTACAACTTGGTCTGTCCTAGCTTGGACTATCAGCTCCTACCACTGAAGGGAAATATCTTCCAACATGTACATGGATAACTTTGTTTTCAACTCTATCAGTGTTCCCAAGAAGTCAAATATCATATTTATTCTTTTCATCCACACTTCATCCCTTTCTGGCTCTGAATCACCCCTAAAGATGGGTGGATTCTGCTTTTGAAACTAAACTGCATGATCCTCATGCTTCGGTTCATCCCCTTTATTCCCACTTTCCATAGTCTGGAAAGCTTGAACTATACTTTGTACTAGCTGATAGTTCACCTGAGGCTCAGGTGAAACCACATTTTCAGCAACTTCCTCTGGTTGGTCTCTACGACGCCTACCCGATTTCATTTCTATCAATACAAAAACAACCATAAGTCTCACTCCCTTAACAAGAAAGTGTATACAAATCTCAAATTCAATACATTGCAACTATCACAACCAGGATTTCCACAAGTTCACATTACCATGTTGCACTATTTTTAAAATCAATTCATTTCTAAAAATACCACAAGTTTCCATGTTTCAAATCCTTTCGTTTTGAAACCCAATTCATATTTTGAAAATTCACACATTTATATCACACCATAAATCATTATACCCTAATGAAATATTCATTCTATAGGGAAGTCATTTCTATCATGCATGTCATGTTCATCTCACTAGCTACATGATTAGCCAATATAAACACATATTTTAATTACATTTTAATGGTATTAAATGTTCATTTTTGATCATATGGTCCTGAGTTAGTGGATTTTGATTTTGAACATCCATTCTCATCATTTGTTCACTTCATGCCTAATGTACACCAATTTAGGCCCAATAAGTCATCTGATTCTAAGGAATGTAATTATCCATATTTTAATTTGATATTTTTTGAAATGTATATTCACTTTAATTTAAACATTTTTCATTCAGGGATCAATGGATGATTCATAAATTTTGATGGATATATTTGGCGATGAAATGAAACAATTCTAGAGAAGGAAGATTGGACACAAGCCCACGGATGAGAATTTGGGGACCACAATACAGACCCAATGAATCCCAACTTTTGTATGATGCTAGAAGACATATAGAGTAACAAATAATTCTTCAAGATCCAACGCTAATTCATCCTCCATGATTGTTATTTAGGCATCCCAAATAGTATATCAAAATCTGAGCTAGAATCTGTGGCCTAGAAAAACATCCCACCAATTAAACCATATCTCGAAAACCATAACTTTTTTTGGGCTGAGATTTTACATAATGTTAGGGGACATCCGAAGATTAATTTAGGTATTCTATGGACCACCCAAATTAGGCCATCTAGAAGGTGTTTCATGCACCTCTGTTTGGTGGATGCCAGCTGGATTCCTTTTCGGGTCAAGGGTGGAAAGTCTTCTTTCCACAAACTTTCCACCACCCTAGACCTACCATACTCAAGTGAGATGACTTGTAATATTGTAAGCTCGACCCAAGGGATAAAAAATGCATATTTAAGGTAGTGGTGTTGGATTATTGAGGGATCTTGGGTGTTTGGTTTAATTTTAATGTTATACTGCCACTTTGTGTTTGTAATCGCATTTCAATTTCCACGTAAGTTTCCTTTTTGTACTTCTTTGTTCTTAATCAACATCTTTATCTTATATTCTTCCCATTTATTTCATTAAAACTTTATAATCACAATGCACATTTATATCTATTTGTTGTGATGAATTATTTCACACATAGGTGTGAATTTCATTCACACACACGGAGGAGTTCTTGTTATTTCCACGGTTTTAATTTCTTCAATCTAATTCTTGTAAGCCATATTCTGCCCACCATTGAGAGTATACCATCAATGGAGGGAAACCCCTTTAATGGGTTGATCTTAGGAAGATTCAAAGTCTTTATTGAATGTTATTTTATGAACGAATTTTTGTTAATTGGTTAACTAATTTAAGACTTCCATTCTTTAGTTATTTCCACTCTTCATCTTCATTGTGTTTGAGGAAGATAAATCCAATTACTAAAATGACCATATACCTTGGAGACATCGTGAATTTGTTTCTCTAAGTGTGTAGAGGATTAGTAATTGAGTTTAGTTGCATCAAACCAGAAAATGATGAAGGTAGTTTTATTTTGAAGAATCTATTCATCAAGAATTAATTAAACCAAATTTGTCTAAAGAAGTAAAATTCATTCAATCCACCCCTAGCATAATCTTCAGATCAACACATTTTCATTTAATTTAATTCACTTAGGTTTATTAGTGTTCTTTAAAACCATCCAAAATCAAAACCAATTTGGCCACTTCATAGCCAAAAATCCACCTCATAGGTTGTGTGTCTTAGGTATCTTCTTAGGTCTCAGTGGATTTGACAACCCAATCTAGAATACAAGGATCGTTCTACCTTCATCTCTTGGGTAAATTTGAGCGTGAATCACTAAACCCATGATAATGAGATTTCTAATGCCTATAAGTGTCTCCAAACACTTCTGTACCCAACTCCCTGGTAACTTGATGTTCAACATAAAATGGTTAGCTATGTCCTTTTAAGCTATACATTCCAAGTTCTGACAATCCTAGTCTTACTACCATCCCGGCTTAAGGAATAGACCAAGAATAGATGTCAACACCAAAATCAACAATCAACGCCAAAGGACTGAAAAACTGCTATCACTTGAAATCCAAGGACCGAACAAAGTGATATCACTTGTAACAGCCTACCCCATCCCATTGGCTTGAGAGAGTGAAGGAATTCTAATTGGCCTTAAGCAACATTCCCAGGGCGCCAAAGGCTTGAAATAAATGCCAAGGGCTTCAAGAATCATTGGGGAAATATTTTCCCTTAAGATAAAATCAACCAACCAAATATTCCATTACCAACAAAGAAACATGATGCATGTCAACAAAATAACCCAACCCATACATTACCAAAAGACAACCAAACTATTCCATAACAGTTCCCAAATGCCAATATAACCAAACCAAAAATCAGAGTACCAAGCGGAAGACTACACAACTAGACCCCAAAGAACTAGGACATCATCCATAACTCCACACCAAGCTCCATGCTCCAAGCACCACAACATCACCAAAGCATCATCTCGAACCGCTAGAAAAATGAGATGCTTTACTCTTACTAGTGTCCTAGAATAGAACATATACAAAATCACCAAAGTTCCAGAGTAGGGGGTGAGTACAAATACACTGTAGGATTTCCCCAAATTACTTCCCTACACACGCTATTAGGAAAGAACCATTATCATGTTTATATAAAGCAGCTTATATAAAACATTAAATAGTGCAACTGTTACCACAAGCCAAACATACCCTTACCAAGCCATGTAAAACAAGGAAAAGCCACAACTATGCCATAAGTCATAGCACCATCACACATTAGCCCAACAAATTCCATCTAGAAATGCAACACATAACAAGGCAACCAAAACAATGGAACTTATGTCCAACCTGTTCACTATATTTCCAACTAGTGGTGCTTCCTGACCACTATCCATAATAGTGGATCTTCCTTCAACTATCCACCAAATTTTATAGTGATACTTCTCACCCACTTCCACAAAATCAACAGAATCCATAACACTTAATCAGCCATCAATCATAAAGAATCAAACTCACACAATAAGCACACAACAATTTCCAACACATGCCAATTCACTTCAATAAATCACACATTTATTGAAGACACCTTTTACCATTTTCCATGTCACGTCCCATTCAAATAAAACCACATTTTTATTGAAATCCATTTTCACAAACCATTTTCATAATCCAAACCAAGCAACAAATTTTAAAATCTACATTTTAAAATCACATAACAAAACCCCTCTTTCACCAATATCCTGTTTCTCCCAAAAATCCCCAAATATTCACCCAACGGGTTTACACCAAGATTTTTCACATCATATTCACAATTAATTTCATGAAAAAAAAAATTAATCGCAACCAAAACCACTAGTTCTAATGAAGTGGAGTCAAGAGAGAAGTCGCTTACCTTTAGGGTTCCAGCGAAATTGACCCACAAGTAACCACACCAAAAATCCGGCGAACGTACCACTGAAACCTCTCTAGATCCTCTTTCCTGGGAGAAACCACCTTGAAACCCCTTAAAATCGCTTTCAAAATGAGTTGGAGAGCCCCTAAACCCCTTGAGAATCAAAAATACCGAGTGAGAATCGAGTGGGAGGAGGTTTGGAGTGAAATAGGTCAGGACCGAGTGATTCTAGATTTTAAAAAAACTTTTTAAGTGGTCGCACGGCTAGATCACAAGGTTTTTCAAACCATGCACTAACCATGCACACGCCACTACCTCAAAAGAAGGGATCATGCACTGTTGTCTCGCACGGTTTGGCAAACCGTGCGCAGACCGTGCAAATCCCACTGTCTCCCCTTGCACAGTTACCTGAAAATTATGCACAGTTTCCCCTAACTGTGTGCCCCTAAAAAGTCCTCCAAACTCT
Organism: Viscum album; assembly: GCA_963277665.1. Taxonomy (NCBI): domain Eukaryota; kingdom Viridiplantae; phylum Streptophyta; class Magnoliopsida; order Santalales; family Viscaceae; genus Viscum; species Viscum album. Next base: position 1,437,194,464 of record OY728133.1, on the reverse strand, counting down.
TATAAAACTCTTCTAAACTCTCTCAACCTATTCTAAACTCATCCCAAAAACTTTAATTGCATAAAAATGCATAAACAAAGGATACATATCTCAAACTGGGGGTGCTGCAAACATGTTATTGATATAATTGGTAACCACACATATAGTGGATTCAAAAATGTCTAAACTGCCTCTAAGGTACCCTTCATGCATTGTAAGGTTAGTATCAGAAATAATAGATTTTAATAGAGACTCCTTTATACCTCCTACAAACACAACATCATTTATGAAGGATCTATTCTCTATATGAATATTAAGAGTTATAATTTGCTTATTCTCTTTGAGACAAGTTTGGAAGTAGGTTATATTCTTATCACTCTCCTACAAAAAAATTTCCCTAGATAGGTCATGAGCCATGAGGCACAAGTTATTGTTCTAGTAGGAGCTCAACAAGCTTTTTTTTCAACAATATTAGAGAAAATTACATCAATTCATGTCTCTTCAAGAAAGGTCTCTAATTGGTCAATGTCATATTTTATATTGAATAATTCATTGTAACTTATTGGTTGACTTTTATGCCATTGAAAAAAATATTCTTTAAGTCTTCTGAGTTTGTTGTGGAGGCCTACCCAATCGCATTCTTGAACTAGTTTGTTCCAATATTCGCTCACCACTTGGTGTTAACGAGAGGTGGTGATCCAACATTTGGAGTAGTAAAATTGATCATCGCTACCCTCCCTAGCACTAAGAGAAACCATAGTAAAAGAATGGTCAGATATTTCTCAAACATGATGAGTCGCCTTAACTGATGGAAAAGATGAGATAACATTAATATTGGCTAAAAAATGATCCAAAAGGCACTATTTTTGGTGATTTCCGTTTTGGTTGTTACACTGAGTGTATTTTTACCCTTCGAAACCCAAGTCCATGAGACCCAATTGATCCATAAACGAAGAAAAATCCTATCTAGATTTTTGGGGATAAACATTTTCACCTTTATTTTCTATTTTGACAATAATAACATTGAAATCACCTCCAACCATCCATGCTTGGTCCCCATGATTGAAGGAAGATAGATCTGTCAAGTGATTCTCCCTTTATAACGAATCGCACTTGGCATAAACAAAAGTAATAAAAAAAACTAAAGGTTCCAATAGAAACACTGGTAGTAATGTACTGATTCGAAGAAGATACCTTCCTCATTGAAATACTTGAATTTTAGAAAATCCAAATGTGATGATTATATGGGTATCCTTGCATGCAATTTCAAAGGCTCATCCGATGTGAAAAAAAGTTGATCCCGGAATGATGTTTCTTAGTTTACACCACTTCTATGAGATAAATATTGTTTGTTGTGAAACTCATTGGTGATGGAATTAGTCTTGACTTAGGCACCAAGACCCCAGGCATTCCAAATAGTTAAATTGATCATGGAAGAATAGCTTGCATTGATTCAGCCTCATACAATGACGTCTCTCAAGTGACCATACAGAAAGGTTATCCTTGAAACATCTCAATTTGGAGCGTGTGCAAACTCATGTGATTGGAGAAAGATTTGGTTAGCGGGAACCTTCAAGATCAATAGACTAGGAGGTGCTTTGAGAGTACTGATAAGTGGTTCGACAAAGGTAAAGGGTAGTCACCTTGGGTAGGTCTAATAGAGGAGGGGGAATGAGGTACTGGGAGAAGAGCACTTGGCTCTATACCACGGACAAAAACTGGGTCAGGTTCCTTTAGAGCACTAGAGGAGGTAGGAGGGGTTGGGAGAAGAGAACTCAGCTCTATACCACTACCATAAACTGGGTCAGGTTTCTTCGGAGCACTCAGGAAATGCAAGGTATTATATACCAGCATCACCAGACAAGGAGGGTGTGTAAGAGAAGTGGTACAGGAGGTGGGGATTGGAGGGGAAAGGTAAATTTCATAGGGACAGAGCCTGAGAGGGATTCCTCTGCACCAGGAAGGAGAAAATACAACAAAGGATCAATGACAATATGGAAGGTATTTGAGGAAAAGGTTGGGAGTCACAGGATGTCTGAGTCATCACCTGCGTGGAAGGAACAACTAAATTTGAATCCTACTGAGATAGATCCAAACAATTGGATACTTGACCAACAACCAGAGGATAGACCTGCCTGAATCGATGGAACTGTCACTTCCCATAGGACCTGGATCTGGATGACCAAGCCTTCTAAAAGTATTCTTGGGAAGATAAAACCACACAGAAAACCTTTCTGTTGAGAACCGAGACCCGCGCCTTGGAATCCAGACCCCAAGAGCCCACCACCAATTGGAAAGCACAAAGAGGAGGTCTTTCGAGACCAAATCTAGTAACTAGAGTCCATTGGAGCTAGGAAGAAGCCTCCTCAAATGGCTTGGGATAAAATGACAAAGCTAGGGGCACCCTCCACCACAAAAACACAGATTGGCTCTAACACTGTGTTTGGTGATATTTTAGTAAAAGAAAATAAATGATTTTATAGTTTATAAAAGAAAAGAAATGAAATGAAATGATTGTGATTTATATCCTTGTGTTTGGATCAATAACTTAGTAAAATAAAAGAAATGATTTGGATATCTCTCCATCATGTTTGGTGAAAATTTTTAAAATAAAAGAAAAGAAACTGTTTTGATGCAAATGACACAAATAACCATTATTAAAAAATAACACATACACACAAGATTAAAAGATATACTTTCCCAAGATAAAAAAACAACCATATATTAAATCCCCACAGACACCACATCTACCACCATGTCAACCATTTATGTTAAATGACACAAATAACATTTTAAAAAATGTATTTTTATTACTTTTGTTTATAAAAAAGCAAAAAATAATAATTTTGATTTTAATCAATCATTACCTTTCATATCACCAAAATTAGGTAAACATTAAACTAAAAACATATGTTAATAATTCTTTTAAAATTTAAATAAAATAATAAAAGATAATCAAAATTATTTATATAATTTATTAACTCATAATTATTAATTCAAGGTAATCAAAATTACAAATTCAAAATTTTAAATTTTAAATAATTACTAATTCAAAATAGTTATTAATTAAAAGTTATTAATTCAGAATATTTATTAATTCAAAATTATTTATAAAATATTTATATAAACTATTAATTCAGGACAATCATAATTAATCATAATCAAAAAAAATCTATAATAAAAATTATTTATAAATTATTTATGATTATTTATATAAACATAATTAGTTATAATCAAAATTATTTATATAACATTATCAAAAAAATTAAATTTGATTGTTATTATTACTTATAAATTATGTTGAACTTAGAAAAATCACTATTTATAAATTACATTGAACAAAATTTATTCATTTATTTATAAATTATGCATGAATGGAACTGTTGAATTATTCATGTACAGAATGTTTATTCATTTATTTATAAATAATTCATTATAGATATTAGGAATAATTTTGGAAATTTTAAAAAAATATTGAAACGGTGGATGATTTCCGTCGGAATCGTCCCGATTTTGGGATGATTTCAAAACTATCAGAATCATTGACGGGGGAGAAATCTATTTCTCCCCATTTCTGTGCGTTCTGTTTCTCTATGTCCTTTTGACATCGCCAAACGGACGAAATCAGTTTCAATCGTCCTGTATCGTCTCTTTTCTTCCCAAATGTGTGCTTCCAAACAAGGGATAAAGGCACAGCAGGGAAGACTTGCTAGGGGGGAAACTCCGGGGAGGGAAACGAAGGAGCATGTCTTTATGCGAACCACCAGACGGCAAGGTGTTGGGGGCCGAAGATGGGGGGCATCCGACGCCTGAAGCACAGAGGAGGAAGGAGCCAAAAGCAGAGATTCGGGGGCCACGTGCTCCGAAATAGTCACATGATCTTGAAAACACGGCGGCACGTTTGGCGTGTTCTCTAAGTTTGGAAAATGATCCATCCCAGTGGTCATTATTGGCATAGAATATCATACAACAATTTTAAGACAACCCAAACATATCAAAATACATATTATAATGTTTTACATGAATATTCATTACATATCCCAATAAATCACACGCTATGATGCGTAGGTTTAGTTTATTGGGAGACTAGATAGAAAACCAAATTATTTTATAAACATTATTCAATATCTCACATGAATAATCTTTATAGATGATATCCTTCTAGTAATATTACACATAATATTCTGAGGAAAGTAAATATAATATGGGGTGAGATCAGATGCTCGGTAAGGGGTGAACATAAGAGATATTAATCGAAGATATTTAGTGACTATGAGATGAACAAGTGGGTTTGAGAACATAACATAGGTACATGAACATAACCTACTAAAATCATACTTAATACAACATTGGTAATTAATAAAGATTCATGACATGAGTATTTTAATGTAACATAACAAATGAGTCATGGGAGTGTTGAAATATGAGTGAGTAATCATTAGTCATGAGAATATGGCATAGGTAAGATGCATGAAAAAAGACTATGACACAAACATAAGCTCATAAATAATAACATATGTCAATGTTAACCACCAATATATTCATATTACAATGTACTATGTTAACCACATTCTCATAACATAGTTGACTTGGGTTAACCACCTGCATCCCACAACATTTTGGACTGGGCTAACCAATAATGTCCTATAATGTTCTCGTGAGATAAAATCATTACCCATTTCATTGGGGGGGGTTATAATAGACCTAACCATCACATAATTATAAACAATTTATATTTTTTCCACATGAATATGAAGATATTCATAATCCAATCATAGATTAATTGGCCTGTGAGAAATAAATGGTTTTCATAATGATTTCACAAACAAAATTATAAGACATTCATAGAAATAAGGTTAATGATATCGTTATATTATAACCCTAAAAATAAAAAGAGACATTAAAGGATTTTTACATTGTATAAAAAAACTTTATAAGATCATCATAAAACTAATTTGAAAAAAAAAAGAAATTCCCTATGCATCAATAATAACTTTTATTTTAAAGTAAATATTATATAAAACTATGAAAATAGAAATTAATTTGTAAAATAATGAAATCGGGGAAATGAATATTCGTACATAAAAATAAAGAAGATGTTGGGGAAATGTGTTCATTCAGAAATCATTTTAAAGAGATTTTATTCACACTTTCCAAACAATGTAAATAGAAAATTATCTATGAAGAAAATTTTAAAAATATATTAATTTCACACATTTTAAATAATTTAAGTATCAATTTAAAATGATCTTAATAAATCATAAAATTATAGAAAATAGCATTCTTAAAAACTATGAAGAATATAGGCACATAGGGGAAATATTCTCGGTCGAAAAGATAAGAAGAGGTCGGATCAACTTACAAAAAATCATCTGATTGAGTTGGAACCAAAGGTTGGGAAATGATAAGAATAAATGAACAACATAAAAACAAATATGTGAGAATAAAATATATGGTTTTTAAAAGTGAAAGAACAAACAATTTTCACAATTAGGAATTTAAATGTGGACAATATCAATCTTTAAAGTGTGATTGGAAATGAAACCCTTACCTATGACTTCTTATTGGTTGAACATGATCTATTAAATATATAATTAGTTTATAGTTATTATTAATTTATATACTAATGGTATTTTTATTTATTTTACTTTATATAATTTATTTAAAAATCCTTATTATCTATTTTTCAATCATTATTTGTTATAATTAAAATTTAGGTTTTGATTGTCCCGTTTGTTTTATGTTAGCCTCAGAATAGTGGCTCTGGACCTTATTGTTTTATCATGGTTTAATAACCTACATAATGTTTATTAATATATATTATATTTGTTTTATATGTTTCTAGAGATTCATGGTCATTTCATGGAACCTATGGTGACAGGTCTCATGGAACGCTTAAAAGTGTCCCTTTTGTGACATTTAATTCAATAAAAAGAATTATATTTATTAATGGGTATAATTATATATATTATAGTTTTAAATTCATTAAAATATCATAAATTATTAATTATTTTATCTAATTACCATTATGTGTGTTATGTTACTCATTCATGATGTAATCAATATAACATTGTTCGCGTATGTGGTGAAATCGACCCAAATATGAATAGCCTGAATGGCCCGAAGGCCTTCATTTTTTATTGATTTTTGATAAACCCTCTTTAAAGGGATGAGGGGGAACCCTTACAAGGCCCGTAGGCTCATAGATTACATGGATCGTAGGCTTAGGATATTACATGACCTGAAGTTCTTAGGGAATTCAACCAGACTATCTACAAGGAATTTCCCCTCCCCAGTATCTGCATCATGGTAGTAGTTCTCCACCTTTGTATGACCATCTGTCTAGGCTTCCCGTGCAAGTACAGGTTGGTACCGATGGCATATCTATACCCTCTCATTATGATAATCCATTTGGCTCTGCTCTGGTGAGTTCACCTACTCTGAATCCTCTTCTAGGGCTGCTCCTTTTTTTGTAGTGTGTCTGGGGCCTGCATTCATGTGGCCCGAAGGCCTTGGGTGTCTCTAAGGCCTTAAGGTGGCCCGAAGGCCTTGAGAATAAACTGGCACGAAGGCCTTGGGTAGCCCAAAAGCCTTGTAAGACCCGAGGACCAAACTGGTGGCCCGAAGGCCCATATGGATGAATAGTTATGGCTGATACAGTACCGAACAGTGCCCGCTATAGTGCCTTCTACATTATTTCTACAGTAACCTGGAAATATTCCTCCACCCGGATTTGATCTCGGGTCTCTTGGATGCACCTAGCGAGTCCCCACCAACTAGGTTGAGGCTCATATGCCCCAAAGATGAATAGGTTGTAACAAATAAATGAGTAAATGTTATTTTATAGTAATAGTATATCATTTAGAGAAGATAAATCATTCAAAAACATGTTATTAATTAGATTAATTAAATTTATGATTAGTGTAATGAAGATGATAAAGACATATTATTAAATGAAGTATAACAATTAAGATAAAGATCTGAGTCTTCACTAAGAGAGCCTCTTGGAAATGAATGATTTAAGACTCCTTATAAGAGACATAAGTTCCCAATCATGGGAGAGGATTATACGAGAGTGAATTTGGATAGGTATTCAAGTGTAAATTGAAGTAATTATGTCATTTTAGGTGGGTAGTCGTGAGGTCCTTTTATAGGTTAGCATGAGTGGAATGTTTACAAATACTCATTCCTTAATGAATAATGAAAGTAATTTCAAATGAAAATTAAATCCAAAGTGTACCAATAATGGAGATATTATAAGGGGAGGATGATAATTCCCACATCCACTCATTAATATTAAATGTTTTGTCATTTTTTAGGTTTTCTCCCATTAGATAAATGGTTTTAAATGATTTTACCATTACTATGGTAACTCAACATTGACATTAGTAACATATTTTTATACATAAAAATGAAATTGAAATGACTATAAAATTTTTATTATCTGATTACAAATAAAAAATCTATTTTTTTAGGATCAAATTTTGAGAAAAAATATTTTAATAATCAAAAATGTATAATGAAAAATACAGTTTTTAGAAAAATATATTTTTAATCCTAAAATAGATTTTTTTATTCCCTACCTAATAATAACCTTTATATGAATGCTAATTTTTTTGATTATATATATAAATAATACCTTTCATTAAAAATACTATTCAATAAGGATCAATTTAAATTATTAAAAAAATACCAAAAATAATGAAAATAAATTATTTAAAAATTATATCATTTTAAATGAATTCAATCATATCACATTATTTACCTTATTAAGTTTCAATTTTATCAATCCATCTATGTTATAATCTTTCTATAAATTTTATAATCACTTCATATCTTTATTTAAAAATAATAACACATAATGAATAAAAATATATATTATATTATTAAATAAACTAATAAATTTTTATTAATTTATTTCATTCTAGGATTATTTATTATATGTGAATTACATTGGTTTTAATTTAATAACAATATCACAACATCAATATACCTATTGGATAAGATTATATTTAATGACCATACATCTAATGTCTATATGTCCAACAACTATATGCCTAATCACCATATGACCCCATATATCTAATGTCTATATGTCCAATGACTATATGCCTAATCAATATATGACCAATGACAATATGTCCAATGACCATATGTTTAATGGTCATATTACATTCCAATATATTGACTAACATACATCTCCAAAATCATTAATCTAATTCATTTATATTTTTTCAAAATACCTTCCCCCAGAATGTGCGGACCTTTTTCAGGTGTATTCCCTTGGGTTACATTATTTTAGACCCCCTTAACCCCATTTTTTTTATTGTTGTGAATTTATTTTCTTTGTGTTAATAAAAAAATATTGTTCTTACTATTGTTTAATAGTTATAATCAGAGGTATGATCTAAAATAAAAAATTGATAAGGATTAAAGTTTCATGTTTGTTTACTTTTATTTTACTTAAGGTTTTAATCCTCTTATAGTTTTCTTAATCATGTTTCATATTGAATTCTCATAATGTATTATTATTTATCATGTATTGCAATATTTTATCCCAATAAAATTTACAGTGGTTCTTTTTTGTTGTGGGTTGTGTGTATTACAAGAAATTAAACACACAATACTCATTTAAATTGAAATATATAGTAAAATCATGGGGTGTTACATTCATCCCCCTTAAAATAATTTTTCCAATGTAAATTCATTAGTCAGATGAAAAAATGATGTTACTTCCTCTAAATTACATCTTTTCATTCCTATGTTTCTTTCAAAAACATATGATTCCTCTAGACAACATTAACTAGGTGAGTGGTCCTATTTCATATTACTTTATATCAATGATCCATGAATTCTACTAGTTTTTCTTGATAATTCATATTACATTACATTTATAAAACCTTTAGTTTAGTGTGATGGGTTAGGAATATACTTCCTAAAAAGTGATACATGGAACACATCATGCGTTTGGGAGTGTTTCACTGGAATCGCAACAAGATAATATATTATTCCCACAAGATGGAGGATTTATAAATGGACAATGTATCTAGGGATCAACTTTCAATTCTTCATAAATATCATAAACCTATCCCTTGGGAATATTTTAAGGAATACCTTATCTATTAATTCAAACTCCAATTATCCATAATGAATATCAGTATATCTATTATATATATTTTTTATAGTTTTAATGTGCTACCAAGTAGTTTGAATGTTCTCTGTAATCTCTTAAGAGTGATCCAATCCTAGATTATTATACTCTCACATTTTATCCAAACATGTTTAAGTCTAAATCTATTCCCACACAAAGCCTCATATAGAACCATTTGAAATCTATAATGAAAATTTTTGTTATATAAGAACTATAGAAGGGGAAGGTGTTGATCCCCACATTCTTTGAATTGTTGTGAAAATGGTCTCAACACATATTATATGGTATTAATGTCCCGTTCATATTGAACTCTAGTTCTAGGATGATAATTTGTTCAAAATATAAACTTCATATCCAATTATTTTTGAAAAATTTTATAGAACATTAAAATAAAACACAAATCCCAATCTAATACAATGGAATGTTTAAATTCATGCACCCTTACCACATCCATTATCTATAACTTAGAAATTTGATTGAGGAATAAATTTCATTAGATAGAGATAAAATTCTCCAACTATGTAAGGTGATCAAATGAAACCCAAATTGAATTATGTACTTTAGAATTTTTGAGAGGTCCTATAATTAAATCCATCGTGATATTATTATATTTATATTTAGGTATGGTTAATGGTTTCATCATCCCCATAAACTCATAACTTTCCCCCTTAACTTGTCAGAAAACCAAGAATCATGATACATACTCTATAATATTTCTCTTTATGTTGTACCTTTAGAAATTTTTCTTAAGATATCTATACATCCTTGTGCCTCTACGTCAGATAAATAATAATGATATTTTTAAATAATAAAATAACTCCTTCTTCGATTCTAGTATTGGTGGGAAACTTATTTATTTCTCAAATCATATAATTCTATATTTGTCAAGGTTTAATTGTGGAATATTCCTTACCTTATTTTATGGATTCATATCCTCCTTCGGAATCCCCTTGATCTTATCATAGATGGATGCTCAATAAATCACATAGGAATGATAGGATTCTTCCCCATAAATTATGATATATAGGTATATACTTTTCAAATTCATGAGTATTAGGTCTCTTTAAATCCTCATCATGGATATGGTAGCATTATCCTTCCTATTCAAAGAAACATCCACCTTGACCACCTTCCCATATTGGTATTTTATTAAGTTGTTATAGTAATTGATCAACTCTAACCATCTTATTTTGGTTCATGTTCAACACGTTTTGTGTAAATATATACATTAATCTCTTATGATTAGTATATATTCCACTCTACTCATTATAGAAATAATGCCTCCATATCTTTATCATAAATATTACTGTTGTTAACTCCAAATCATACATTGCATAATTTTTCTCATTAACTATTAATTGATGTGATGCATATGTAACCACTGTTTAATTTTTCATGAGAATATATCATCATCCTTTATTTGATGCATTATTATATATAAAAACCCTTATCCACTGCATGGTAGTGTGATTAAAGGCCTTGATTTTTTTAAAATTTTTTCTGCATTAATTTATACAAAAGAACTTGAATCCCTTCCTAGTTAACCTAGTTAATTGATTTGATGGTAATGAGAAATTTCAAAAAAAGAATCAATATTATCCACAAAATATAAGAAAACTATGGATATCTATTACAATGGTTGGTGTAGACCATTATTTAATTAAAATTTTTTTAAAGTATCTAAAATAATACCATGGATTTTGATTACATGACACATCAATGATACATTATGTATCCATAATTCACACTTGTTACATTTTTTCATACAACTTCTCCATTCTCAAGGTCTTCAACAAATTCTCCAAATGATCTTTATTATCTTCATTGATCTTAGAATAAATGAGAACATTATCTACAAATACTACCATAATATAATCAAGGTAATATTTAAATAACCAATTCAATGGATCCATAAAGTTAGTAGGGGAATTTTATGTATTAATGGAATCACAATGAATACATAGTGTCCATATATTTTATAAAATAATATCTATAGTAAGTCCTCCATTTTTACACTTAACTAATGATATTTAGATCAAATTTCAATCTTTATTATGTATTGATCCCTTTGTATTTGATCGATCAAGTCATCAATACTCGGTAGAGTATAATTGTTCTTGATCACAATCTTGTTAAGTTCACTATAACTAATGAAATGACTCATTTATCTATCTTTTTTCTTAACATACAGAACCAGTTCACCCCATACTGAATCTCTTGGGTGTATAAACCCCTTATCCAGATTCTCCTAGAGTTTCTTCTTCAATTCCACCAATTCAATCAATATCATTCTTTAAGGATTTTATGATATAGGAATTGCACCATTTATGAGTTATTATAGAAAACCCCACCAGAAGATATGGGGAAAGACCATAAAATAATTCTGAAAAAATAATAAATTTATTCATTCACAATCATCATATCCACAATATTGAGTTTATCAAAAACCATTTAATCTAAATACCCCTCATTATTTGGGTATTAAGAAACATATCATGGAATTTATTTCTATAGAGAGTTGATAGTTGTCCTTGAACTGATAGATGATCATATATTTATTTGAGATAAGAAATTTTATCTCTATATTATAAAAATTGATATGATGTATATGTATATAGATCTAATACAAGACAAAAATCACATAAAATTTGATAAAAGGGAGAATAATAAGATTTGAAGGAAGCACATTACCAAAAAATTTAGTTAGAGATATGTTTTACACTTTCGATTCAATTATCACTACACAATATGCTTTCTCCAATAATTAAATATCTATCCATTAGAGTGGTTATTTGATTCTTTAATAGTAGTTTCTATATATATGAATGAGTGTTTATAACCGCAATAAAATAAAACAATTTTATATCTTGGGTGGATAAGGAGTATACCATTCACAACTTATTATTGATTACTAACATCCGTAATTGTAATTTATTAGGATATCCTTTTCTCCCATGTATTTAGAGGTTGATGACATAGATTTTTGTTATTAAACATTGGTATGGGGAACTTTTTGTTGTAATTTTTGTACTCCTTAAAATTTAAGAATTGAATTTAGGGTTCTTTATTAGGTGGATCTTTCTTTTTATATAGTTTATTGGTTGGGCTCTTCATAACCCTTCATTATTCATTTGATTAATTTTATGATAATAAATGTCTTTAAAAAACTTTATTTATGATTTATTATAAAAAATTACAAATTATAGAATCACATAAAATCGTTAAACCTAGTGGCTTTGTAAAATTAGGTATATAGCATATAAAATTGATACATGGATATAACAGCATTATTGAAAATTTCCTTAACATGATAATAAAAACCCATTTCTATTTTAAAACTTCATGGGATGACCTAGGGACATGCATAAGAAAGAGGTTACCTGTAAATCCATTTAAGGGAATAAAAATAGAATAGAATAATATAAAACAGTACATGTGAGTCAATAGGAATATAAAGGAAACATAATAGGGGTGAGATTTATAATATTGAAGCAATAAAGGCATGATATAACTTGATAGATAAAGGTGACATGGGAATGTGGTGACAAAATTAAACATGACATCATAAACATAGGTCAAGGATAACTTCCAAGACATAATAACATAGTGGAAAAGTCCCATAATGGATTAGTTTTACTCCATAATCCCATACATGATGTATCATGAGGCTAAAACATTACCCAATGCATTACAGCACTATATGATCACACCCATTATTTTCATATCATGTACATGAAAAAGTGTGCCTCATGAATAATACAACATAAAGATTCATTTATAAATTTTAATCCCATGATCAAGGAGTTTGGGTTATTCACAAAAAAAATGTTTGGGAAGAAAAATCACAAGATAATTTAGGCAGCATAACGGGGATACATAAAGTTTCATGGGGGGATTCATGTGAGTGAAAGAGGCCTCTAATCACTTATAAATCATAATTAAATTAATATATATATATATATGTGTGTGTGTGAAATAATATCCCAACATAAAAAAAATAATGGGAATAATATAAAGTAGGTGTTTGAATAAAGAGTGGATGGAGAGGATCCCTAACCTTCAGAGGTTGTTTCTAAAAGCTTACGAGGAGCTTATTAAAGGACTAAGGACACCTTAGTAGTGATATATAGAGAGAAGTTACGATTAATTTCATGATATAAGGGTTATGAGTAAAGATAAATGGTAGTATGGGTAGGATTATATAGAAAAAGGGAGAAGAGTTCTTTATTAATTTCCAAACATAGGTTTTGGACTCTATAGAATAATGTAATAAAAACTACAAATAAAACCTTGTTTTTCACATTTTTTCTTAAAAAGTGAATTGGTTTAAATTATTTTACGCATTTGTGAACCTCTATCATTATAATAATACAAATTTTTAAGTGGAAGTTAATCGTGTTTACAAAATAATTGATTTTAAAACCAAAAAATATAATATGGGTTTTGTAGGATTCACTAAGGGTTTATAAAATTATTCAAATAATATTAAAACCCCATTATTTTATATGGGAACTATATATTTAGTATTGGATAAATTTTATGAAATATATTACATCAATTTTGGGTCATTATGATGTCATCATACACACAATATATTAATACAGTATTTAATTTATACCCCAAAGTTTGATTATCCCCAAAAAATATTAAAAATAAACATTAGATAATTTCAACATGCTGATTTAAAAAATAATATTTATTTTATCCAAAAAACTATATAAGTATTATAATTTATTATTTTAAATAAAAAATCCATATTTATAGAAAAATACTGGCTTTTTGATGATAAGAGTTTTATGGCCCTATAAAATTATTTTTGACTTCCTAAAATTATATTATAATTTATATTTTAATAAAAATTATATAATAATAATAATTTATTAAAATATAATTTAATTTAAATAATATTTAATTCATTGAAATATAGTGTCTTGTTTGAAAACATATAATTCCCAAAAAACACAATTTTTGTTTCATTATATCATAATCTAATTTTATCAAACTCATTATCTAATAATTTTAAAAGTAATTTTAAAAAGTGATGAATAAAATTATTTTTTTAATTAAAATAAAATATAAAAATTCATACTATTAAGTTCTAGCATATCCCTTTATTACACTGGATAATTACTTAAGGGTTAGTTGTGTGATTGTGAGATTTTCTTGGGGTGGATTGGCATACATGGTTTAGGAAGTGATCTCGATGAGCTTGAAATTTTTCATTCTTTAGTTATTGAATCTCATATTGGGATTGATAAATGTAAAATCATAGTGATTATATCTCCCTTATAATCTCTAATAAATTGTCTTTATAGGGTATGATTATACTGGTCGAGGCAATCAGTATAAATTGGACATTATCATGACACTTAATATGTTGATCTTAATGGTCACTATAAAATGGATACATTAACAAAATTTATTACTAATAATGGTATTTTAAATTTTAAAAGCCATATAACTATTAAAAATATCCAAATTATTGCATGAGGTTTTATAAATTTATTACTTAATAATGCATTTATTTATTCAATTGCTAATTTTATTTAGAAAAGTTCGGGTCATTATATTTTCCCCCCTTCAAAAATTTTTCAATAAAAATTTTCATTTCATACACTAAAATAGATTAGGGTACTTGTTTTTTATAAACTCTTCTAATTTACATGTAGCTTTATCAAACTTGTGGTTCCACCATAACACTTTGTCCAGATGAGTTTTCTTGTTTAATATAAAATTTTCTCTACAATCTAAGATATTCATCGTTCACACCTCATATAAAATATTATTTTCCAATATTACTGCATCTAGATTTCATATATGTGAGGGGTGTGGTATGTACTTTCTTAAGATGGATACACGGAATACATTTTGTAATTGAGATAGGTTAGGTAAGAGTGCTAGTCGATAGGCCACCACTATTATACAATCAAGGTTCTCAAAGGGGACAATATATCAAGGAATAAGATTTCCCTTATTCTTAAACCTCATGAATTTATTCCATAGAGATATATAAAGGAACACCATATCTTCAAACACAAAATCTAAATCACATCGATGATAGTCTGTATAGATTTTATTTGGACTTTGTGTTGATTTCATATGATGTTTAATTGTTTGAACCTTCTCTTTCAACTCTTGGATAAGATTAGGTCCCATCAGCTTCCTCTCTAGAAAATCATCCATCATGTTAGCGTCTGTTACCTCTTCCCATACAGAACCTCATAAGTTTCCATTTTAATTATAGAAAGGAAAATGTTTGTATATGAGAACTCTACTTGGGAAGGTGTTGGTCCCAACGTCCTTGTAAATCCATTGAACATGATCTCAACATATCCTCTATAGACTTAATGGTCCTTTCATAATTACCATTTGTATGAGGGTTTTAATATTATCAAATCTAGGTTCTATATTCAACTCTTGCTGAAGGTTTCTCCAAAACCTTTAGGTAAATCTCAAATTTCGATCAGAGAGAATAGTGAGTGGAAGAACATTCAGTCATACCAATTTTATTATGTATATCATGGATAGATTTTCAAGACAGAAATCATCCATTGTATAAATTAAATGTTCCAACTTTTAAGGTGATCAACTACTACTCAGATGGAATTATTTCCTTTAGGTGTATTTGGGTGTCCTACGATGAAATCCATGGTTATGTTTTCGCATTTCCATACAATTATGGGCAATGGTTTTATCACACCCTAAAACTTATGTCATTCCTACAAGACTTATTGTCATACCAAGCAATAAGATACAAGCTCCACAATCCCCCTCATCATATTATCCCACCATAAGTTTCACTATAAATCTCTATAAATCATAGTGCTTCTAGGATGAATAGATAAGGATAATCTATGTGCATCATATAGAAGTTCCTTCTTTATCTATAGTTTTTATGGGATTCATATATGGGATCCAATTCTTATAAATCCATCTCTAGAAAAGTTAAAATCCAAAATATTCAGTACCTTCTTCTGTAAAAATCATCAACCTTCTAATCCTCTTTGATACTCTCCAGATTAAATGGTTGGGAAGTTATTTTAGAAAGGCATTATAAAGATCATTTTTTTATTCCCATATCAATCCTTTTAATTTACAAGATGATTGGGTCCCTTGCAATCCTCATCATGGATAAAGGTGTGAGATCCTTTCTACTTATATCATCTGCCACTTTTTTTCTTTCCCAGGATGGTAATTAATTGAACAATAATAATCCTTGATTATATATAACCACCTTAGTTGGAAGATATTAAACTCCTTTTTTTAATATATACTTTAGGATTTTTTGATCTGTATATATGTCATGCTTTTTCCTATAAATATAATGCTTCCAAATCTTTAATTTGAAGAGATCACCACATCAAATTATAGATCATGAGTTGGAAAGTTCTTCTCATGGATATTTAGTTGGAGGGAGAAATATTCTATCACTTTGTTATCTTTCATGATTATGCAACCCAATCCATTTTTTATGAATCTTTTTAGATCACAAATCCTTCCTCACCAATCGGAAATGTGATCATAGTTGTAGTTATTAGACTCTTATTATTCTTTTTAATACTATATTTTCATTTATCAGCCCTGAAAAAATTGAATCCCATCCAAGTAATCTTGGTTAGCATGCTTAAAAATCTTGATAAGTTTCTCACTAATTGATGATATTACCCAGATAATACAAGGAAAATTCAGACTTCCATCATAGATGTTATCCTTGACCATCCTTAATTTTCCTTAGATTTTGAAGAATCCACAGATATCCCTTTACTGGTGATAACATGTCCCAAGAAAGTTATTTGTTCAGTCTCAAAATAACATTTACTATAATTCATTAGTAAATATTCCTTTCACAAAGTATTCATTATAGAATTAAAATTCTCCGAATATTCCTCCTTTCATTTGGACTAGATGAGAATATCATCTATAAAGACTACCACAAATTTATCAAGGTAATCTCTAAAGACTCTCTCCATTTAGTCCATGAATATTTCTTGACTATTAGTGAGTCTAAATTGAATCATTATGAACTCAAAGTTCTCACCTTGTATAAAAATTATTCTAGAGGATATCCTCCTTTTTCACCTTTACTTGATAATATCCTGACCAAAGCTCCATCTTAGGGAAATATTGGGCTCCATGTCACTTATCAAATAATAAATCAATCCATGGAAGAGGATATTTATTCTTCACTGTGATCTTGTTGAGCTCTCAATAATCAATAAAGAGTCACATTAATTTATCCTTTGTATTAACATAATGGAATGATGCAACCAATGGTGAATAAATTGGGTGTAAGGACCCTTTATCCAGATTATCTTATAGTTTCTTATTTAGCTCCTCAAGTTCAAAAAATTATATTATATATATATTCTTGGATATTGGTAAAGATATGAGTATAACCTCTATTTAAAATTCAACCTCTTGGCTTGGAGGAAGACTGGGAAATTCTTCAGGAAATACATCAGTGTATTCCCTCAAAATGGTCATGTCTTCAAGGATAGTATTTTATTTAGTATCAATCATTTGTGCTATAAATTTATACTCGTAAGGCAATAATATTCATTCATGAGATGTTGGTACCAAACAAAATTCATCCCCCTCTTTCTCATTCTAGAATTAGAGGGAGATTCGTGGAATGAATAGTGATTTCCTTCTCTCAGTAATTTATGTTGGCTCTATAGAAGGAAAACCAATACATGCCATGAATAGTATGTAATTATTCTAAATAAAGTTCCACAAGGTTCACTATAAATTTAAGACCTCAAATTGTGATAGGGGATGAGTTATAAACTTTTGATGTAATAATTTTCCTATTTTTTGTTTTAATGACGGATCTACTTCTATGATTTATGATAGTGTTTGAAAATTTATACTAAAATTAGAAGATATAAAAGATTGCATACAACCAGAATCAAAAAGAATGTTCACTATCCATGAATGAATAACTAGTATACCTTTCACCAAATCATTTTTGGGATCCACCTCTACAATTTTGATGGAATAATCTCTCCCTTTATACCTTAGAATTTAATGTCATTGATTGTCTTTGACAAACCTTATCTTAAAGAATTGTCTTCCACAATGAATTTATTCCTTTTAATTGAATCAATATTCTACTGGTTGAGGTTTTAATGGATAATTTCATTTATCCTTCACATTTGTGGGTTTTCCCTTCAAAAATTGCTAGCTAGGTTCCCTCCCTTCCCTCACATAAATCATTTCCTTATCCCCCTTATAGAATTTTTTAATACTTCTTCCCACACTTTTGACAACTGGGATGTTTTTATTTCTTTAAAACATTAAACTTATCTAGAATACCTCCATAATGAAACTCTGTTTTTTTACTTCTTATACCCATGAAATCATTGAGATTCATTTATCACTATTTCAATATTGAGAGAATGTCAGACAATCTACTTAGATCTATCAATATTCCAAATGGATAAGGGTTTTTTAGACTCAGATTGATCCCACTAAATAAGTGTTAATCATTAAATTCATGAGTTTTAATAAATTTGGGGTTGTATAATGAAAGTATTGTGAATTTTTCCTAGTAAAACCATATGGATTTATCATCTTTTTGATTGAGGCTATAGAAGTCACACTCCATTTTCAGTCAATGAAGGTGTAGAAAATATTTTTCGAAAAATATTTTCTAAAATTACTCCCACTCCATCACTTCAATCTCCTCCTCAAGGTTCTTAGTTTTTTATTAGCATCCACCATTGATCAAATTATCCATACTTAATATAAATAGACAACATGAACTTATATTTCTTGTAGAATTAAAGTATAGATAATATCTTATCAATGTAGTTGATTTGTTGTTCTGTGATTAAAAGAGATTTATAGATCCACTGAATGTCGGAGGCCTTTGTCACATAAAGATCTTAATTGAAATTTTTTCTTTCTTAGCAGAATTTGGTGATCCTATTAATTCATGTTTATATTAAAATCCTAAGTCAGTTGATAATGTATTTCCATCATATTCTCGACTCCTACTCCCATCTGGTTGGAAATCTAATTTGGGTAGCCATTACACTTCTCATCACATTGATTGTTGACTCAATTCTTATTTCTATCTTTTTGACTAAAAAAAGGTAACATTACAGATGATTGTTTTTTAAATATTAAAAAAAATAGAAACCCATTAATATTATATAGATAACTCATAAATGAAAGTTACTCCTTAACTTATGAATTTCTATGCTTCAATATAAGTTATCCAAGATCTATTTCCCAACATAAAATCTTATGGGATTTTCTTCCTTAATAATGGATCACAAGGAGAAGGTGAATTTACCAAAGCATATCCCCTAATATTCAAAAACTAGGTTTATAATAAGGTGGATTTTTTCACTAGGTAACAACTGAGTATAACACAATGCACACTTTTTAGGGTTATTACCCCTATGTACATCTGTGTCGGAGTCACATCCACTTGTAGTATCCAGACAGGGATGTATTTTATTTGAAACCACTTACACTATAATTTACCAAAATTTATGGATGTGTTCATATGTTTAGACTTATCCTTAAGAATTTTACTAGAGTTTTATAATCTTAATACCAAAAACAACACGATGTGGCTTTGATACCAACTACGAAAACCTATGTCTTTAACACATTTTATTTCATGATTTATTATATAATGGTACAAAATACACTAACAAAAACGAACATTAATTCTATTATATTCGAAAAATTAGGTACATAGAACATCAAATAGATACATGGTTATAAAAAAATTATTACATGATCCTAAAATTCCATTTACCTTTTAAAACAACACGGGATGACCTGGGTACATGCATAATAAATGGGTGAGTTATAAAGCTGTAATAACCAAATTATTCTCATTGTATTGAGAATACAATGAATCATTACTTGGCCTTAAGTGACATCCATAAGACACCAAAGCCTGAAAATAAATGAAAAAGTGTTTCAAATGAAACTGGGGATGATTTACCCTTTACGAACTAAAACCATTAACCTAGAAAACCATAAAAGAAACTCATTATATGATGCATGAATAAATTAAAGGCAACTTGACCACTTAATTTAAATCAAAAACACACTATAGTGTACTACAGATGAAAACAAAGAAACTATCAAAGTAAATAGCAGAAAGATAACTAATAAACTCAAATACAACAGCAAGACTCCATGTTTCACAAGCTCCAACCTCTAATCACCAAACAACCCCCATATCATGAGGTGGTGTTAAATACGTGTGATACTTTACCTTTGACCATGTCCTAGAAGATAACATCTAAAAAATAATCAAAGTTCCAAAGTAGGGGTGAGTATAAAACTTAATAGGCTTTCCCCAATGACTTCCCTAATCATGCTACTATGATGGAAAAGTTAGAAAATTTTATATAAAACCATTTATATAAAAAAAATATGCAAAATAGTTTATAACTAAATATAAACAAGTTCCAACAATCCATTTAAAATTAAGAGTAAACAAGTGATATTTTAACCAATTTTCCAGCAAGTCACATTCCTAAAAAACTTCCAAATGAGGATTTAAAACCATTTCTCAATATCCTTTTGGAATAACCATTCCATGATTCACAACACACCCACACATGCATGATTCATTACGACAGTTCCATACTCATGAGCGGTCTCTTGTCCAAACATCTTGTGTCCCACTAACACACGCTCCCAATCTAGGGTCACATACCTTGTACCCCACCGATACACTTCCCTTATTCAGGGTTACTTCAAACATGAACTCACACAACCCCAATGTATTCCAAAACCATTTCAAATAACCATTTCAAACCATTTCAATAAAATTGTTCTTTTATTGAAAACCATTTAAGAAACCAATTCCAATCAACCATTCCATTTCAATAAAACCATTACTTTTATTGAAAACCTTAGTAAAATACATTTACCAAAATTCTTGAAAAATCCTATTTTAAAATCTTCATTTTAAAATCAAGAGTCAAAGCACTTTATTCAAGAACACTAATTTTCTAGATTTCCACAAAACATCATCGAAGAGGGTTCAAAAATAATAAAGCATCCAATTAACAATAAAATCCACCCAAAGTAATCAATTTGAAACCATTCCAATCAGTTTTACTAAGAAGGGTCCAGAGTGAATCCACCTACCTCTAAGGTTTTAATGAAAACAGAAAACATACGAAGAAAGCTCCTGAAACCGGGTAAGAATTCCACGAAACTGCCTTAGATCTCTTATCCTATCAACAATGAGACCAAATATCAACATATTTGGTATCCAAAATCTTATATCTACCCATAAAATATGTATATATGAGAAACATAGAGGACGGGATAATTATATCTAAGTTTATCTAAGAAAACATGATAAGGACGAAGAAGAATGGTGACATAACTCAAGAATCGGGCTTCTAAATGCCAAAGGAAGGCTATAGATCAATTCAAAAAATCTTGGGAGATGTTATACATCCTTAAATAGAGAGGAATATATAATCTTGGAGACATAGGATAAAAAAAGAAGCCTAAAGAATCAAAAACTTGTGAAATCCACTTTTTTAGGATCTCACTTTAACCATGCGTATGGTTTATTCACATGGTTAGACAAACCATGCACTAACCGTGTGTTAGATACTACATATTCAGACCCTTGCATGGCCTCCTCACACAGTCTCCCTAACCATGCACACACCATGTCGAAGCTGTTATCTAATATATTCCAAAGCACACGGTTTATCCTAGGATTTCTTCATGGTTTAGACAAACTATGTGCAGCTCGTGCGCTTCCCCTTTAGCCCCAAAAACTCCTTGAATGTTCCCCAGACTATACCAACCTTTACCATTATACTTTATATACATAAAAACAAAAAATTAAGGGTTACATCCAGAAACCTTGGGTACTAAATTCTCCCCGCCATTTGTCTTTCCATCCTCAGAAAGTAGAAAACCACCGCTTCTTTGAAAGAATTATGGCCATTTCTCTTTCATTTCCTTCTCATATTCCCAATTCTCTTTCTGAATCTGACCATGTTTCCATAAAACCCACACTAGACCGATGATTTTTTCATACAAGACTTTTTCCTTATTATCTACAATCCACACTGGGATATGTACCAACGAAGCATCCATCTCTAGGTCAATGTGATTTCATCTAATCACATGGTCAGGATTAGGTTGATACTTTTTCAACTGAGATATAGAGAGCACATTAGGCACCGAAATGAACCATGGTGGAAATTCCAACCAATATTCCACCTCTCCAACCCATTCCAATATCTCAAAAAGGTCCAATTTATCGACGATATAACTTTCCTTGCTTCCCAAAATGATGATGTCCAAGACTTGGAGAGATATGCAAGAACACATTATCACTCACTGTGAATGACAACGGTCTTCAACAATGATCTTCATATGATTTTTGATGACTATGATCCATATATATTCTCTTTATGATCAACTAAATATTCTCTATTGTTTCTTGGACAAGGATCGGCCTAATTAATGAAGTCTCTCCTGTTTTCACCCAACAAAGTGGATAATGACAAGGACACCCATACAATGATTTAAAAGGAGCCATATGTATTGAGTATTGGTAGATGTTATTATACAAGAACTCCACTAATGGAACGTTCCATTCCCATGAGCCACCAAAATCTATTACACAAGCCCGAAACATGTCTTCCAACATCTATATCATCCTTTCGGATTTCTCATCCATGTGAGGATGATGCGCTGTATTCATAGTCAACTGATTCCCAAGGTATTTCTATAAGTATTTATAGAAACGAGACATGAACCTTGGATATCTGTCTAAGAATATTGAAACTGGTATTCCATGTCTCTTAACTACTTTTTGGATATAGATTTTGGATAGATACTCTATCATATGATTTTCACGAATAGGGATGAAGTGAGCTGACTTTGTGAGCTGATCCACTATCACCCATATGGAATCATTCTTCTAAACCATTCTTGGGAGACCTATAACAAAATTCATCACTATCTTCTCCCATTTCCACACTGGGATAGGTAAGGACTAAAACATATCTGCTAGTTGTTTATGTTTTTCCTTAACTTGCCGACAAGTTGAGAACCTTGAAACAAAATCACATTCTTTTTGTTTCATACCAACCCACCAAAATTTCCCCTTCAACGCCTTATACATATTTTGTATTATCAGATGTACAGCCCATATCGAGTGATGTTAATCATGAAGAAGTTGTTCCTAACAAAACTTATGTACAAACATATGATCTCTAAACCAAAAAACTGAATTCACATCAAGTTTCCAACCCTCAATGATCACCCCACCATTTAGTTTTGAACTCATAACCAGGAATTCTGCATCATATGTTTTTTCTTCTTTAACCAACTTTACCAAATCATGAATCACGGAAACTGAAAATAAAATCGCAACATCACCTTGGTTTTCAAATTCCATATGCATGTCATCTAGGACCAACATCAACTGCCATTCATCTGAAGCTTCTTTCACCAACTGATCATATTAATTTCTACTTAATGCATCTTCCACTGAATTCCCTTTTCCTGGTGTATACATCAAGTCAAATTCAAACATATAGAGATACTCCATCCATCTCCTTTGCCTCATATTCAAATCATATTGTGAGAAAATATGTTTCAAGATCTTATGATCTGTGAATATAGTAAATTTCTCACCAAAGAGGTAGTGATGCCATGAATTCAAAGCATGGATGATCTTAGCTAACTCCAAATCGTGTTTTGGGTAATTTTTATCAAGCACTCTCAACTTCCTTGAACCATAAGAAACCAAGTGGTATCCTTTCATGAGAACACATCCCAACCCAGATCCTGAAGCATCACAATACAACACATACCCCTATCCTGATTCTAGAAAAAATAAATATAGTTTTTTATGTAAGAAAAACGTTTAGCTCTTGAAAAGACTTATGGAATTCCTCACTCCATTAAAAGGGAGCGTTATTCGTTGTCAAAGCCATCATTGGTGAAGCTAGTTATGAGAAGTCACACACATAGCGTCGATAATAACCAGCTAGACCAAGAAAAAATCATATCTCAAAGACGTTATTCTGTGTTTTTCATGAGATAACAACTTCTATATTCTCTAGATCCACTAAAACACCTTTTTAAGAAATTAAATGGCCAAGAAAGCGTATTTATTGTATCAAAAAATCACAATTAGATAGTTTGGAATACAATCGGTGATCTTTCAAGATTCCCAATATTGTCGCCAAGTGTTTATCATGCTCATCCTTTTCCCTTGAATACACTAATATTTCATCCATAAACACCACAATGAAAAAATCTAGATACAGTTGAAATATATGATTCATCAATGCCATAAATATTTTTTGTGAATTTGTAAGACTGAAAGGCATGACTACGTACTCATAATGTGTAACACCCGAGACTTTTATGTTATATAAATCATCAAAAGAATCTTTTTCTACACAACACTTTCTTGGCTTTCTTTACACGCAATCGCGACCTTCCTCGATAGCTTGCGTCGTACGCAACACCGAGTTTCACTAAACAACAATATGCTATTAAAACTAGCCGTTATGAATAGTAATAACCACTTTTTGAAATTTTATTTTTCAAAATGGACTTCATTTTTGGACTCAGAATATCGAAATTGTCCTAGGGTGAAATTTTGGTATTTTTCTGAAAACTTTCAATTTTTGATGAATAGTGAGACCACTAAGTGGTAGGTTAAAAAACTGAATTTTGCATAAAACTTAATTTTACCGCTTCTGTGAATGGAATTTCGAAAATCTGACAGACACGGTTGATATCAGTAAGTAAAATTTGGTTCAATGAGATAAAAATAATTTTTTGGTGAATAGTAACTTTTTACTTTTTTTACCGCGGTTAATAGTAAATAGGGTAACTAAGGGTAAATATGATATTAATATTACCCTAACACATGTCCTAATTCTATTGGACAAGTGTAATTCGACCAAAAACAAACTTAGGAATAAAATATGACCATTTAGGCCCACATAGATTAGATTAGGACATTTATTATTAATTTATTTAAAGAAGGGTTAAAATAGTTAAAATCAAAGTTTAATAAGTAAATAATTTTTAATATGGGGTTATATATAAGATAAATTCTATTGTAAATATTCATTAGAAAGATAAAAAGATTTACCACATGATGGTATTTTATTTGTAATTTTTAGACATCAAATAATTTAATTTATTTATGACACAAAGATGATGCAGTAATTATCTTGTTAATGAAATATTGACATAATTGATGTTATAAACACCAAAATAAATGTAATTTGAGACTTTTTATGAATTAAACTAATTTTATAGGTTACTATGATATATTAGTGTTGATTTAATCAACTTGGTTCGAACATATAATTCTGTTATGACTTTCACAAAAATCATATATCAAATAGTGTCAAAATTGACACAAAATAGTTGTTAAATCAAATATTATATTATTAATTGTTATTTTATTTATAAAAATCTAAGGTTCGGCCAAATGACTTAGATAAGGATATATATGTTAATAATAAACAATTTGGGGTTCGTTTTTCATGTTATAGTAAGTGTATTAACCATATAGTGAAAGAAAACAAAAAGACACGGTAAAAGTTAAATTAATTAACTTAGAGTTAAATCTAATTGATAAGGTTAAAATAATACCCTAAACTTGTCTAAATCCTACTGGTTGATAGGATTTCGACCCATCCCCACTTTAGCTTCGAAATAAGACCCTTTGGAACCATTATAAACCTATTTTGACTTTAATATAAAATAATATTTTGAGATATTCCTAAGGTGCCCCTCTCCTCCCTTATAAAAGGGCACCTCCTCCCCCTCCTCCTCACACCAATTTGAGCACTCAAGCTCGG
Source organism: Viscum album (assembly GCA_963277665.1). Lineage (NCBI taxonomy): Eukaryota > Viridiplantae > Streptophyta > Magnoliopsida > Santalales > Viscaceae > Viscum > Viscum album. Next base: position 1,437,168,487 of record OY728133.1, on the reverse strand, counting down.
CCAACCCCTGCCATTTTCTCCTCTCCACTTCCCTAGAATAATCCTAGAGGTCCTGGTCTTCTCCAAAGACCAATCTTAGTTCCTTAAGTGGAGGATTCAAAGAGGCGTTCCAAAGAAGAGGTAATATCCATTACCGATCTTTTCAATTTCTTTCTTCTTCAACTTCTTCTTCTTTAGTTGTTTCATGATAAAGTAATAACATCAGTATTACTTACATACTGATATTTTATTATAAATATGAAACAACCCTAATTCACCTTCTATCCATCCTACGGAAAAATGAAATCACCGCGCGTGCGTACGTACGGAATACCGTCTCCACGCCGTGGTGTAATCTATTTTCCACCATCACTTTACAAGGATGGGTATAATGGTGTAATGAGTAACTATTTATGATTATTATAAAGTAATATTGATACTGAAATAATATATATATACTCCAATATAGTTCCACGATCATAGGAACGATATCATCACTCGTGCGTACGTACGGAATACCGTCTCCACGATGTGATGTGACTCGTTCTACATGATAATCATTACATAGTAATTATATAAATGAATTGAATGAATAAATATGATATATGTTACACTAATACCATTCTGGATATAAGGTATCTATAACCTTAAAAGAAGAATAAGAATTTATTCGGCAAAACACGCATAACAACAAAAGGCAATAAAGACCCGAGTAACAAGTAACAATGAAATATTTATAACAAGAAGCTAAGAATATGACCATATATGATATCATATCAATATGTATGATTCTGTAATAAGTCAATAACACTATTTAAACCATTATATAGGAGCTTCGGACACGTACAAAGCAGATCGGACCTAAGGTAAGGGAAATATCACAATCTCATTTTTATCCGAGATTGTTTATTCGTAAGTATTTACTGGGGTGTATTTTATCATCCACATCCATGTTTACTCAATATGTAATATTATTTCCATCCACCTAAAATTGTTTAAATCCATTTTTACCCTTCGGTGAGTTTTTAGTAATACGTATGAAAGGAATCTTTTGTCGTTTTTTTGTACGAGGTACTTTTTGACTTTTCCGACAAAAGTACGAAGAATGTTTTTTTTAACTTATACGGCACGAACGGATTTCTACTGTTTTATAAATCCTTATTTTCATGAAGCTTACTCTAAAATATTTCATGACTATTTTCAATAAAATCTCTTTCTTTTAAAATTGCATGATGTTTTGTGAAAAGAAATTGATTTTGAAGAAGAAAGGATATTTTCCTCAAGAATTCAATTCAAGTGTTTTATCAAAATTATTTTCCATCTAAGATAATAAAGGGTTCTATTTCTATCCATATTTTTACATTGATTTGACTATGTTGTGATGGAATTATGTTTATGAATTCCTTTATCTTATATGAATTGATTTATGATGTCATGATGTTTCAAGAATCCCATTTTTGTTACATATGTTATGCGATGATGTATGTTTTATGATTATGTGGCACACATAAGAAAGGATTCATTATAATATGGGTGGGACCTATATCTCCCTCCAATGCATTGGGTAAAGATTTTATATCTCATGAGATAGACATGGCTGGAACGGAAGGTTATTTCGGTTCAGTGATACAGGACTGAAACGAGGAGTGAACTCGGTTCAGAAAGGGACTTTGTCCACTAAGATAGTCTTGGTAATGAGTCATGACTAACAAGAAATGATTTTCCATGATTATGTGTGCATTCCACAAAGTTTCAAGTTTTATGTTATGATTATGGGGATCTCATTTTCACTTCTATGATTTGTTCCATGTTAAGATATTATGATCTCTTTTGCAGGTTATAATTTTCAAAAAGATATGATATGATTTTTATTTCCTTTATTTGCCCTTGCTGAGCGTTTGAGCTCACCCTTTTATGTTTTCTTTTCCCCAGGTCAGGAAGATGGATATTAAGTAGAATATGCTAAAAGGGACCCTAGATATGATGAAATAAATGGGAGACACTGTAGAAGATTTATGAACCAGTTGTTTATGTTTCCCAGTTTCTAAAGACACTATACCTATACGGTCCTTTGTGGTTTTGTCATATGTTGTAATAAGTGTACTTCAATTTTGAAGTATTAACAATGTATGTAAAGTATGGGTCATTATAGTTGGTATCAGAGGAAAGGTATAGTCAACCTTTGGAAACTAGGATGTGAAAGCCTTGGTAAGAACCCTAAGGATAAGTCTAAGCATAGAACACAATCTTAGTGTTTTAGAAATGGCCTTGAATAACCTAGGATAAGACCATAAGCATGAAAATTTTATTCTTGAATTATGTGGTTTCCTATTATAATTAGTGTTGCTCACACTATTCTTCTTGGTTTTAGTCAATGGCTGGAACCCAAAGGAACCGTGTTAATGCGGAATGCGATGGGCAATGCAATGATTGTCCCCCTGAGCAACCAAACGATATGGGAGCTGGAATGCAAACTCTTGTAGCCATGCTCACACAACTTTCTCAAGCTATGAATCATGCAGGACTTCCAAACGAGCAAAGGAAGGAGCAACATTCTGTTGAATCCTTCATGAGGCAGCGTCCACCTTCTTTCAGTGGGTCTACTGATCCATTAGTTTCTGAACAATGGATTAGTACTACTGAAAAGATATTTTCAGTTCTTCAATGTTCTGAACATGATAAAGTCATCCTAGCAGTGTATCGTTTGGAAGGAGATGCTGATCAATGGTGGAATCTTATTAAGAATACGAGGCAAAGGGATGAAATTGAGTCTATGGAATGGGACGAGTTCAAGAACTTATTTTTCAATAAGTACTTCCCTCGTATTCTCCGAACAAAGATGGAGAAAGAGTTCCTTGAACTGAAGCAAAGGGATGATGAATCTGTTAGTACCTATGAAGCAAATTTTACAAGACTTGCAAGGTAAGCTTCTGGTATTATTATCCAACCTGAGAGTAAGATCGATCGATTCTTTAGTGGCTTAAAACCAAGTCTTCGAAGGGCGTTAGCCATAAGGGACTTCAATAGCTACGAGGAAATCGTTCGATGTGCTCTCAAAGTCGAGATGGAGATTGGAGTAACCCATCAGTCACATGGGTTTGATAAGAAGAGGAAAATGGAATTCAAAGAAAAATCTAAAGAGCACACGGAAAAGAGGATGAGATTTTCCTTATGCTCAAAGTGTGGAAAGAAACATGGAGGGAGTTGTCTTAAAGGGACAAGTAAATGTTTTAAATGTGGAAAGGAAGGTCATCGGGAATTTGAATGCCGTGATAATGGGAAGAAGATGTCTAATGATGCAAACAAAGGAAGGGATACACAAAATGAACCTACTACACTTCAATGTTTCAAGTGCAAGGAGATGGCGCATTATGCCAATCAATGCCCAAATCCAAGGGTTGATGATGATGGTCGACGTCAACAAAATCTTAATGCTAAAGACAAAGGAAAGTCACATGCAATTTCTATCAGCGGTGTGGAGTACGATAACGAAGTGGTGAAAGGTACACTTACCATCCACTCTAAAGTATCAAATGTTTTATTTGATTCTGGATCCACCCACTCTTTTATTTCTGAAGACTTTTCTAAGGGTATCACCGTATTACCTCAACAATTAGATGTTGAGTTAGCTGTGACAACACCTAATGGCACATCAATCGCATCAAAAGTTTATAATTCTTCTCCGATCGAAGTTTGTGGGAAAGTGCTTCTTGCAAATCTTGTGATCCTTCCTATAGTGGAATTTGATGTGATTCTTGGCATGGATTGGCTTTCTTTATACGGAGCTCATATCAATTGCCAAAGAAGGGAAGTCACATTTCATATTCCAAATCAATCTATGATCGTCTATCAATGCAAGGATGAACATAACCTTCCAGTGGAAATTTCTTCCATTTTATGGGTATTGATTCCACTAAATGAAGGTTATTTATCTCAAATGGTTGGTGAGAAACTCACGATTAAGAATATGCCCATTGTACGGGAGTTTGATGATGTCTTTCCGGATGAATTACCGGGTCTCCCACCAAATCGTGAAGTTGAGTTTTCAATAGAACTCGTACCGGGTGCTTTTCCTATTTCAAAGACACCTTATAGAATGGCCCCAATTGAGTTGCAGGAATTGAAGAAGCAACTCCAAGAGAATCTTGATAAGGGATTCATACGCCCTAGTGCGTCACCATAGGGAGCACCTGTTCTATTTGTTAAGAAGAAAGATGGATCAATGAGACTCTGCATTGATTATCGAGAACTTAACAAGATCACTATCAAGAACAAATATCCTCTCCCACGCATTGATGACTTATTTGACCAACTACGCGGATCTCAATACTTTTCCAAGATTGATCTTCATTCAGGGTATCATCAATTAAGGGTCAAAAGGGAGGATATACCAAAGACGGCTTTCCGTACAAGGTATGGACACTATGAATTTATAGTGATGCCATTTGGTCTTACTAATGCCCCTGCTATCTTCATGGATCTAATGAATAGAGTCTTTAGAGACTATCTTGATCAATTTGTGGTAGTCTTTATAGACGATATTCTTGTCTATTCAAAGAGCAAGGAAGAGCATGAAGATCACTTGAGAATTATATTGAAGACCCTGAGAAAGGAGAAGCTTTATGCAAAATTTACCAAGTGTGAATTTTGGCTTCAAAAAGTTGCATTTTTGGGTCACATAATCTCAAAAGAGGGGATATCTGTGGATCCAGCAAAAACAGAGGTTATCGAAAGATGGTCGAGACCAATAATAGTAACTGAGATCCGAAGTTTTCTTGGTTTGGCTGGATATTATCGACGTTTTGTAAAATATTTTTCAGGATTATCTAATCCACTCACCAAGTTGACTCGGAAAGGAGTTAAGTTTGTTTGGACAGAGGAATGTGAAGAGAATTTCAAGGAGTTGAAAAGAAGGTTATCTAGTGCACCTGTGCTCACACTGCCTTGTAGTGGAGAAAGGTTTGTGATCTACAGTGATGCATACAAGAAGGGATTGGGGTGTGTTCTTATGCAAAATGATATGGTGATAGCTTATGCCTCACGACAGTTGAAAATCCATGAGCAAAATTACCCAACACATGATTTGGAGTTGGCTGCGGTAATCTTTGCATTAAAGATTTGGAGGCATTACCTTTATGGTGAAAGGTGTGATATTTATACTGATCATAAAAGTTTAAAGTATATTTTCACACAAAAGGAGTTGAATATGCGTCAAAGAAGATGGTTGGAGCTGATTAAGGATTATGACTGCTCAATCCATTACCACCCTGGGAAAGCAAACAAGGTGGCAGATGCATTAAGTCGACAAGACCATGCTAGTTTATCCATGATGAGGATCACAAAAGATCCAATATTTATGGATTTACAAAGGATGGATCTTGGAATTATAATGGAAGGGGAAAAATCTTATCTTTCTCAAATGAATGTTCAACCATCTATACATGTGAAGATTAAAGAGGCACAGAAAGAAGATGTCGAGTTACAAAAGAAGGTGAGAAATGTTCCTGAATTCAACCTTGATTGTGATGGGATAATAAAGTTCAGGAATCGGGTTTGTGTTCCTCCCATCCCCGAATTAAAGAAGGAGCTGCTAGATGAGGCTCATAGTTCATCATTCTCTATTCATCCTGGAAGCACGAAGATGTATAGGGACCTGAAAGAGTACTTCTGGTGGGATGGCATGAAAAGAGATGTTGCTGAATATGTCTCTCGATGCTTGGTTTGTCAACAAGTTAAAGCTGAGAGACAGAAGTCTAAGGGGATGTTACAACCATTACCCATACCCGAATGGAAATGGGAAAACATCACTATGGACTTTGTCACAGGACTTCCTAAAACATCCAAAGGCAATAATGCTATCTGGGTCATAGTTGATCGTCTTACAAAGTCTGCACACTTCATTGCTATTAGAGAGGATTTCTCTCTAGATCAGCTTGCCAGGATATATGTAAAGGAAGTGGTAAGATTGCATGGAGTACCACTTTCTATTATATCTGATCGGGATCCGAGATTTACCTCGAAGTTCTGGCGAATTCTTCAGCATACTCTGGATACAGAGTTGAGTTTCAGCACTGCTTATCATCCCCAGACAGACGGTCAGTCTGAGAGAACAATTCAAACCCTAGAAGATATGTTGAGAGCTTTCTCTATGGATTTCAAAGGAGGTTGGGATCAACACCTACCTTTGGTGGAATTTTCTTATAATAATAGCTTTCACTCCAGTATTCAGATGGCTCCTTATGAAGCTCTCTATGGAAAGAAATGCAGGACTCCAACTTGCTGGGATGAAGTTGGGGAAAGAAAGCTGTTAGGACCTGATCTCGTTGATGAGATGGCAGAAAAGGTCAGATCTATTCAACAACACAGAAGAGAAGCTCAGAGTCGACAGAAAAGTTATGCCGACAACCGAAGAAAAGATCTAGAGTTTGAAGTGGGTGATAAAGTGTTCTTACGAATATCTCCCTGGAAGAGGGTTATGAGATTTGGAAAGAAGGGGAAGTTGAGCCCTAGATATATCGGTCCTTTCGAAATACTGGATCGTGTTGGGAAGGTAGCTTACCGATTGGCGCTTCCACCGAATCTCTCTCAAGTTCACGATGTGTTCCATGTATCTCTCCTGAGAAAGTACATACCAGATCCTTCACATGTACTCAACTCAGAAGTTGTACCGCTGGAGCAAGATCTTTCTTATGAAGAACAGCCGATAGAGATTCTGGATCGTAGCGAAAAAGTCCTACGAAACAAGACCACTCGCTTGGTGAAAGTTTTATGGAGGAACCACCAACTTGAAAAATCTACATGGGAGCTTGAGGATATGATGAGGGAGAATTATCCTCATCTGTTTGTTACAAAGTGACGAATTTAGAGGGCGAAATTCTTTTTAAGGGGGGTAGAATGTAACACCCGAGACTTTTATGTTATATAAATCATCAAAGGAATCTTTTTCTACACAACACTTTCTTGGCTTGCTTTACACGCAATCGTGACCTTCCTCGATAGCTTGCATCGTACGCAATACCGAGTTTCACTAAACAACAATATGCTATTAAAACTAGCCGTTATGAATAGTAATAACCACTTTTTGAAATTTTATTTTTCAAAATGGACTTCATTTTTGGACTCAGAATATCGAAATTATCCTAGGGTGAAATTTTGGTATTTTTCTGAAAACTTTCAATTTTTGATGAATAGTGAAACCACTAAGTGGTAGGTTAAAAAACTGAATTTTGCATAAAACTTAATTTTACCGCTTCTGTGAATGGAATTTCAAAAATCCGACAGACACGGTTGATATCAGTAAGTAAAATGTGGTTCAATGAGATAAAAATAATTTTTTGGTGAATAGTAACTTTTTACTTTTTTTACCGCGGTTAATAGTAAATAGGGTAACTAAGGGTAAATATGATATTAATATTACCCTAACACATGTCCTAATTCTATTGGACAAGTGTAATTCGACCAAAAACAAACTTAGGAATAAAATATGACCATTTAGGCCCACATGGATTAGATTAGGACATTTATTATTAATTTATTTAAAGAAGGGTTAAAATAGTTAAAATCAAAGTTTAATAAGTAAATCATTTTTAATATGGGGTTATATATAAGATAAATTCGATTGTAAATATTCATTAGAAAGCTAAAAATATTTACCACATGATGGTTTTTTATTTTTTATTTTTAGACATCAAATAATTTAATTTATTTATGACACAAAGATGATGTAGTAATTATCTTGTTAATGAAATATTGACATAATTGATGTTATAAACACCAAAATAAATGTAATTTGAGACTTTTTATGAATTAAACTAATTTTATAGGTTACTATGATATATTAGTGTTTATTTAATCAACTTGGTTCGAACATATAATTCTGTTATGACTTTCACAAAAATCATATATCAAATAGTGTCAAAATTGACACAAAATAGTTGTTAAATCAAATATTATATTATTAATTGTTATTTTATTTCTAAAAATCTAAGGTTCGGCCAAATGACTTAGATAAGGATATATATGTTAATAATAAACAATTTGGGGTTCGTTTGGCATGTTATAGTAATTTTATTAACCATATAGTGAAAGAAAACAAAAAGACACGGTAAAAGTTAAATTAATTAACTTAGAGTTAAATCTAATTGATAAGGTTAAAATAATACCCTAAACTTGTCTAAATCCTACTGGTTGATAGGATTTCGACCCATCCCCACTTTAGCTTCGAAATAAGACCCTTTTTAACCATTATAAACCGATTTTTACTTTAATATAAAATAATATTTTGAGATATTCCTAAGGTGCCCCTCTCCTCCCTTATAAAAGGGCACCTCCTCCCCCTCCTCCTCACACCAATTTGAGCACTCAAGCTCGGACAACCCCTGCCATTTTCTCCTCTCCACTTCCCTAGAATAATCCTAGAGGTCCTGGTCTTCTCCAAAGACCAATCTTAGTTCCTTAATTGGAGGATTCAAAGAGGCGTTCCAAAGAAGAGGTAATATCCATTACCGATCTTTTCAATTTCTTTCTTCTTCAACTTCTTCTTCTTTAGTTGTTTCATGATAAAGTAATAACATCAGTATTACTTACATACTGATATGTTATTATAAATATGAAACAACCCTAATTCACCTTCTATCCATCCTACGGAAAAATGAAATCACCGCGCGTGCGTACGTACGGAATACCGTCTCCACGCCGTGGTGTAATCTATTTTCCACCATAACTTTACAAGGATGGGTATAATGGTGTAATGAGTAACTATTTATGATTATTATAAAGTAATATTGATACTGAAATAATATATATATACTCCAATATAGTTCCACGATCATAGGAACGATATCATCACTCGTGCGTACGTACGGAATACCGTCTCCACGATGTGATGTGACTCGTTCTACATGATAATCATTACATAGTAATTATATAAATGAATTGAATGAATAAATATGATATATGTTACACTAATACCATTCTGGATATAAGGTATCTATAACCTTAAAAGAAGAATAAGAATTTATTCAGCAAAACACGCATAAGAACAAAAGGCAATAAAGACCCGAGTAACAAGTAACAATGAAATATTTCTAACAAGAAGCTAAGAATATGACCATATATGATATCATATCAATATGTATGATTCTGGAATAAGTCAATAACACTATTTAAACCATTATACAGGAGCTTCGGACACGTACAAAGCAGATCGGACCTAAGGTAAGGGAAATATCACAATCTCATTTTTATCCGAGATTGTTTATTCGTAAGTATTTACTGGGGTGTATTTTATCATCCACATCCATGTTTACTCAATATGTAATATTATTTCCATCCACATAAAATTGTTTAAATCCATTTTTACCCTTCGGTGAGTTTTTAGTAATACGTATGAAAGGAATCTTTTGTCGTTTTTTGTACGAGGTACTTTTTGACTTTTCCGACAAAAGTACGAAGAATGTTTTTTTTTAACTTATACGGCACGAACGGATTTCTACTGTTTTATAAAGCCTTATTTTCATGAAGCTTCCTCTAAAAGATTTCATGACTATTTTCAATAAAATTTCTTTCTTTTAAAATTTCATGATGTTTTGTGAAAAGAAATTGATTTTGAAGAAGAAAGGATATTTTCCTCAAGAATTCAATTCAAGTGTTTTATCAAAATTATTTTCCATCTAAGATAATAAAGGGTTCTGTTTCTATCCATATTTTTACATTGATTTGACTATGTTGTGATGGAATTATGTTTATGAATTCCTTTATCTTATATGAATTGATTTATGATGTCATGATGTTTCAAGAATCCCATTTTTGTTACATATGTTATGCGATGATGTATGTTTTATGATTATGTGGCACACATAAGAAAGGATTCATTATAAGATGGGTGGGACCTATATCTCCCTCTAATGCATTGGGTAAAGATTTTATATCTCATGAGATAGACATGGCTGGAACGGAAGGTTATTTCGGTTCAGTGATACAGGACTGAAACGAGGAGTGAACTCGGTTCAGAAAGGGACTTTGTCCACTAAGATAGTCTTGGCAATGAGTCATGACTAACAAGAAATGATTTTCCATGATTATGTGTGCATGCCACAAAGTTTCAAGTTTTATGTTATGATTATGGGGATCTCATTTTCACTTCTATGATTTGTTCCATGTTAAGATATTATGATCTCTTTTGCAGGTTATAATTTTCAAAAAGATATGATATGATTTTTATTTCCTTTATTTGCCCTTGCTGAGCATTTGAGCTCACCCTTTTATGTTTTCTTTTCCCCAGGTCAGGAAGATGGATATTAAGTAGAATATGCTAAAAGGGACCCTAGATATGATGAAATAAATGGGAGACACTGTAGAAGATTTATGAACCAGTTGTTTATGTTTCCCAGTTTCTAAAGACACTATACCTATACGGTCCTTTGTGGTTTTGTCATATGTTGTAATAAGTGTACTTCAATTTTGAAGTATTAACAATGTATGTAAAGTATGGGTCGTTATATAATGATCACATCTTCTTATGAATGTTGTCTTCAAAATATCCTTCTTCTGAACATGCAATTGGTGATATCTTGATCGCAAGTCGATTTTAGAGAACCACTGATCTCCCCTAAATTGATCAAAAATATCATCAATGTGTGGAATTGGATACCAATTCTTTATCGTAACTTGATTAAGCTTATCATAATCAACGTATATCCTAAGATTTCTATCTACTTTATTCACGAACAAGACCAGTGCTTCCCACAGAGACGTACTTGGCCGAATGAAACCTTTTCTTTCTAGATCTTCCAACTGTATTTTCAATTACCTTGAATCTATTGGTTCCATCCTATAAGACAAAAGGGAAATATAACTGGTCCTCAAGAGGAGATCAATCATAAAATCCACATACCTTATAGGTGGTAAGCCTTATAAGTTCTTGGGAAAGATATTTAGAAATTGATCCACAATTGTTGGAAAACTACTATCCTCAATATCTTCCATCGATGCCAAGGTTAATGCCGCAAATTAGTAAGAAATTGTTCCCAGTGTTGGTTCCAACAAGCCCAGTGCACTTGTCTTTACAACCCTTTGTCCTCTAAAGAGATGTTTGATGTCATCCTTAATTGTGAAACTAACCGTTGTGATATAATAGTCGATGTGATCCTTGAACGTTATCAAACAATCCATACCCAGGATTACATCATAGAAATCCATATTCAACACTGATAAGTCCCATTTCTTCTCAATTACAGAAATGGTTATAGAACATTATCTACACAGAAAGGCTCGACATTCTCTTTGACCGAGAGGAGTTTGAAGTCTTATCATAGAAGGCATCATCTCAAATTTTAATCTTAAAAAATCAACAGCATGATAAGAAATGAAGTAATGTGATCCTTGAACGTTATCAAACAATCCATACCCAGGATTACATCATAGAAATCCATATCTATCACTGATAAGTCCCAGTTCTACTCAGTTCTAGAAACAATTATAGAACATGATCTACACACAAAGGATCGACATTCTCTTTGACCGAGAGGAGTTTGAAGTTTTATCATAGAAGGCATCATCTCAAATTTTAAACTTATTAAACCAACAACATGATAAGAAATGAAGGAATGTGATTCACTAGTATAAAACAATGCTTACATAAGGGTAGAATTCAATATAATCGTACCTCTTACCATAGATGGTTCAGCTTGATCATCTATTATCATCTGCCCAACTTCATACAATTGCTTTATTATTTCACTCTGATCCTTGTTGCCTTGATGAGATTGCTCTTGTTGAGGAGTCATGGTGTAATAACTAGGCCTCACTGACACCACAGACACCACGCCTTAATATGGACGTTGATTCCTAGCCCGCTAGGTACCACCAGTTTCCCCGCAAACACATGGTCCCCACCTTGGGCCCACCCATGTGCCCGAACGAACGAGTCATCTGACTAATGAAAATCCAAACAAGCCAACACATGTCATTTCTAGTGTGTTTTTTCCCCACTCACACACATCTTGGGAAAGTTCCTAGAAGGTTACCCATCATGATCACTACTCCAGGCCAAGCACGTTTAACTGTAGAGTTTTAATCAAGTAGGCTTCTAAAAAGGAACGTGCATCTTGTTGATATGAGCTATATCATTTAGTCAGTTGACCCTTTATCATTATGGGGTGTTACATTCACCCCCCCCCCTTCGAGCACAATGTCCTCATTGTGGGCCTTATATCTCAACCCAGACAGTGCACCGCACATAAGGTTGGGTACCACCTCTGATACCAAATGTAACAACTGGGCCCCACTGGGGGTACATACACCCCGCCTTAACATGACCGTCGAGTCTTGACCCACCAGGTACCACCAGTTGCCTCGCAGAAACATGGTCCCCACTCGAGGTCCCACCCTCGCTAGGTACCACCAGTTTCCCCACAGACACGTGGTCCCCACCCTAGAGCCCACCCATGTGCCCGAACAAGTCATATGACTAATGACAGTACCCACAATCCAACACATTCCATTTCCAGTGTTCTTTGTCGTCAATCACACGCACCCTGAGAAACTTCCCAGAATGTCACCCATCTTAATCACTACTTCAGGCCAAGCACGTTTAACTGTGGAGTTTTGATCAAGTAGGGTTCTGAAAAGGAATGTGCACCTTGCTGACATGATTCATATCATTTAGTCATTTAACTCTATCATTATAGGGTGTTGCATTCACCCCCCCCCCCCCCCCTTAGAGAATATTGTCCTCATTGTGGGCCCTACATCTCAACCTAGGTAGTGCACCGCACTTAAGGTTGGGTACCACCTATGATACCAAATGTAACAACTGGGCCCCGCTGACAGCACAAACACCCTGCCTTAACATGACTGTCGAGTCTTGACCCCCCAGGTACCGCCAATTGCCCAGCAAACACGTGGTCCCCACTCTAGGTCCCACCCACATGCCCAAATATGTCATCTGACTAATGACAATCCTTATAGTTCAACACATGTCATTTCCAATGTGCTTTATACTCACTCACACACACCCCGGGAAACTTCCCAGAAGGTCACCCAACATAATCACTACTTCAGGCCAAGCACGCTTAACTATGGAGTTCTAATCAGGTAGGATCTCGAAAAGAAATGTGCACCTTGTGGACATGAGTCATATCATATAGTCATTTAACCCTTTATCATTCTGGGGTGTTACACATGGTGTTCCTGAAATCACCATGGCTAGCTCTTCTTTACTGACAAGATTGATTCCGCTACCCTCATCATGTCGAAGCATATGATGCTTACGACACCTGAGAAGTGTCTCAAGCACCAGACCTCGAAGCATTGTGATAATATCACTGAATATTCCCCATATTCTTATAGTTATGACATGCTCTAGGTTATTCTGTACACTCTCGCTTTATGTGGTCAGGAGAACCACGTTGGAAACAACCTACTTTGCACTTGGGTCATGGAGGAAGGTTCACTAATCTAGTCATTTGATTCTAATTCCCGCTCCCACCTTGGAAATAGGTTTCCCTCTTCTATTTTCTCCTAGAATTTGACTTCCCACCATTTCCCATAGATATCATCATACTTCCTCCTCCCATAGTTACTGAGATATCACATTCATCCATTATCGCTTTGCATAATCCGTAATACAGAGCACCATAATCTTCGATCAAATCTCCTGAATTAACCCTGATTCAAATATGTGTGCCTTCAAGAACGCACTAGCAGTTACTTTGGGTGAAAAGAATACTAAATTCATGAATTTAGTAGCATTCAAAATGACAGAGGGATTTTATTGCTTCAGGATGAAGAAATTCATCATTTTCTAGATCTTGAACATGTGAGGATATAAATTTTTTTTTTTTGAACAATTCTTCAAAATCCTCTAAATTAAGGCCTTGATCTAGTTTGGCATGCACCATTGTTTCCCACCACTGGTGTGCAATATCCCCAAGCATATACATTTCCAGTTTGACCTTCATCTCCACTAGTGTGCTGATGAAATTGAAGATACGATTCATCCTATTCATCTACACCTCCATCTTTTCTGGTTTAGAATCACCCCAGAAAAGGGGTGGATTCTACATCATGAACTGGATGGAATGATCCACATGTCTTGAATAATCCCTTTGGTTTCCTGTGTACACGGCCTAAAATGCGTGGATGATACTCCGAACTAGCACTTGGTTCACCTGTAGTTCAGGTGCAACCACATTCTCTACAGCTTCTTCCGGTTGGTTTCTACGACACCTATCAAGTGTCATTTTCTAAATAGACAACAAAATCTATAAGGATCCATCTATAACACCCCAATATTTTTATGGTATGAATAATTTCAATTAATTAGATTTCTTATAATACATACAACATTGATTCTTTGTGAAACAACACTTGGTTATTGGAGATAATTATAAACTAGCCAGTAAAGATAATTTTTCCACCTCAGTGATTTGAATTTTGAAAAAACTGGCACACACGGTTGCGTTCAATAAGATATTTAGATTTCGATAAGGGAAAATAATTTTTTGTGAATAGTAATGTAATCTTATGAATAGTAACGTGGCCCTTATGAATAGTAACATGACTCTTATGAATAGTAATATACCCTTATGAATAGTAAATTGAATAGTGATGTACCCTTTGGAATAGTAACTTACCCTTATGAATGGTGATATGCCTCTTATGAATGGTATCCATACCCATGAAATTATAAATAAATTTAAGCACATTAAAAATGAAGATGCATATTTTATGTGTTTGTATTTTTCAATTAAATAATAATTTAAAGTAAAAATTAAATTTCTCATATTTAGAAATTTATTTTTAAAAATAGAGTTTATTTTTGGATTATACACGTCAAAAAAATGTTTGGATGAATTTATGGGATTTTTATGAAATAGTTTAATTTTTGTTGAATAGTTAAAAATACTATCTTTATAAAATATGGCATTTTTCGTGACATCATCATGAAATTATTATGATATAAAAATTTATTTAAACTATTTGTTAAATAAATAACTATATTAAAAGTATAATATTGTACAGAATTAATTTAGAACATGAAATTTATATTTTTCATGATGAGTATAAAAATCATTGTTAATGTCGATGTAGTGCCTGCGCAGCACTGACAAAGTAAAAATTGGTAATGTTTACATAAAAATTGAGTGATAAAAATTATTTTCATGGATTATTAATTAATTATTATGTATTTTTTATGTCTTTTATTGTTAATTTATAATTTTAATGTTATATAAAATGAGTATTATCCAAATTTCTGTGCAATACTTGACCAGGGCAAGAAATGAAAAAATAACAAATCTAAGAAGATCTCATGTTATGTATAAGAGTAAATATACATTATGAATGAATTTAGAATTTTATTTTAAACCTAATTAATTTATTTTTATGATAGTAATTTATTTTTAAATTTTAAATATGGAATAATTAACATTAATGCTTATGAAAAGCCGATGCAGTACTTGTGCAAGAATAAGAAAAATAAATAAAATGTTTTTAATTAAAATTAAAATAATTATTAAATAACCCATATTTTGGCTAAAACTTACTATAGAAGTAATTTTTGACTATTATATATTTTTTATTCGATTTGGGGACACTTTGGACCCACAAGAATAACTTTAAGACTTTTAGAATATTTTATTTAAAAGTAAGACAAAGTGTTCACACTATAAAGTTTAGTTTTCACAACATTTTTAATGTAAAGTTTTTCTTAAGTTTTATTTAAAAAAAATATATTCTTTGGAAACCAAATAAGATTATTTTTCTCATAGAATTTTATTTTTAATTTTTAGATAAGAAACACTATTGGAAATACAGCCTTTCCCAACGGTTCTACAAACCGTAGGGAAGTAAGCTATTGGGAAAGCTTTTCCCAATGGTTTACTCTGAACCGTTGGCATAGGGTGGGCAAAGATAACCTATCCCAATGGTTGTGCCAAACCATTGGGATAGTTTTTCCCAACGGTTTGGCATGAACCGTTGGGAAATCCCAACAATTCTCCTCTTTCCCAACGGTTTCTAAACCGTTGGGAAAGGATTTTTACCAACGGTTCAATGAATCGTTGGTAAAAAAATCTCCAGAAATGTTATGCCAATAGTTTGAAACCGTTGGCATAGCCTATGCTGTGAAAATTGCACAGCAGCCTTCAATTTGCACAGCAGCTGTGCAATTTGACACCACCCCTCATTTTATGCATTCCCTTCCATTTTCAATCCAATTATTGTACCTACAATAAACTAACACATACATATAAAATTATTGTACCTGCAATAACCAACTAACACATACATATAGAGAACAAATTCATACACATTTAACATATAATGAATCCTGGAACTATACACATCCATAATTAAATTAGAATTCATAACGTAATTATAAATATACATAATTCATTTATAATTCAATTTAAAATTTAGATGAAAATTATATGTGGAATCCGGAATTCAATTCATAATTTGATTGGTTTTTTGTATACCATATATTTTTACCTGAAATGATGTCTATTTTAAACAAAATACATACACTTGGAGTGATACCGGCCACACCATGCCTCGGATTGAGGCAAGGTTAACTCGTACATGTCACAAATGACCCATCGATCGTTGTCCTAAAGTATCAACATATTCTGAAAGCGTTTTCTTGGATTTCCATATGGCAGTTGATATTTTTCACTTAAAATGATGTCCTTTTGAAACAAAAGACAGACACTTTGAGTGTTTCCAACCACACCGTGTCTCAGATTGAGGCAGGGTTGATTCGTACACGTCACATATGACCCATGGATCGTTCTCCTAAAGTTTCTATGGAAACCGAATGCGTTTGGTCAGTTTTTCGTATGTACTTAAAATGTTGTCCATTTTAAACAAAAGGAAGCCACTTAGAGTGATACCGGCCACACCGTGCCTCGGATTGAGCTCGAGTTGACTCTTACATGTCACATATGACCCATGGATCGTTGACCTAAAGCATAAACAGAATCCAAATGCGTTTGGTTGGTTTTCCGTATGCCAGTTGTTCTTTTCACTTATAATCTTGTCCATTTTAAACAAAAGAGACATAGTTAGAGTGGTTTCGGCCACATCACGCCTCGGATTGAGGCGGGGTTGACTCGTACATGTCACATATGACCCATGGACCTTTTTTCTAAAGTATCGACACAATAAGAATACATTTGGTCAGTTTTCCGTATGCCAGTTGTTGTTTTTCACTTAAAATGATGTCCTTTTGAAACAAAAGACAGACACAATGAGTGGTTTCGGCCACACCGTGTCTCATATTGAGTCGGTATTGATTCTTACACGTCACATATGACCCATGTATCATTCTCTTAAAGTTTCAACGGAAACTGAATGCGTTTGGTCAGTTTTCCATATGTACTTAAAATGTTGTCCATTTTAAACAAAAGGGAGCCACTTAGAGTGATCTCAGCCACACCATGCCTTGAATTGAGCCAGGGTTGACTCGTACACGTCATATATGACCCATGGATCATTGACCTAAATCATCAACATAATCTGAATGTGTTTGGTCAGTTTTTCGTATGTTAGTTGTTCTTTTCGCTTATAATCATGTCCATTTTAAACAAAAGAGAGACACTGTGAATGGTGTCAGCCACACCGCGCCTCGGATTGAGGCGGGGTTGACTTGTACACTTCACATATGACCCATGGATCATTTTCCTAAAGCATCAACACATTTCGAATGTGTTTGTTCAGTTTTCCGTATGCCAGTTGTTCTTTTCACTTATAATCATGTCCATTTTAAACAAAAGAGGCACAGTTAGAGTGGTGTCGGCCACACAACGCCTCAGATTGAGGCAGGGTCTACTCGTACACATAACATATGACCCATGGATCATTGTGATAAAGTATCGACACAATCCGAATGCATTTGGTCAGTTTTCCGTATTCCAGTTGATGTTTTTCACTTAAAATGACATCCTTTTGAAACAAAAGACAGACACTATGAGTGGTGTCGGCCACACCATGTCTCAGATTGAGGTGGGGTTGATTCTTACACGTCACATATGACCCATGGATCGTTCTCCTAAAGTTTCAACCGAAACCAAATGCGTTTGGTCGGTTTTTCGTATGTACTTAAAATGTTGTCCATTTTAAACAAAAGGGATCCACTTAGAGTGATCCCGGCCACACCGTGCCTCGAATTGAGCTCGGGTTGACTCGTACATGTCACATATGACCCATGGATCGTTGACCTAAAGCATAAACAGAATCCAAATGCGTTTGGTTGGTTTTTCGTATGTCATTTGTTCTTTTCACTTTTAATCCTGTCCATTTTAAACAAAAGAGAGACACTGTGAATGGTGTCGGCCACACCGTGCCTCGGATTGAGGCGGGGTTGACTCGTACATGTCACATATGACCCATGGATTGTTTTCCTAAAGCATCAACACATTTAAAATGCGTTTGGTCAGTTTTTCGTATGCCAGTTGGTCTTTTCACTTATAATCCTGTCCATTTTAAACAAAAGAGAGACACTATGAATGGTGTCGGCCACACCATGCCTCTAATTGAGACGGGGTTGACTCGTACATGTCACGTATGACCCATGGATCGTTTTGCTAAAGTATCAACACAATTAGAATCCCTTTAGTCAGTTTTTCGTATGTACTTAAAATGTTGTCCATTTTCAACAAAAGAGAGCCACTTAGAGTGATTCTAGACACACCGTGCCTTAGATTAAGGACGGGTTGACTCGTACACATCACATATGACCCATGGATCGTTTTCCTAAAGCATCAACACATTTCGAATGCATTTGGTCAGTTTTCCATATGTCAGTTGTTCTTTTCACTTATAATCCTGTCCATTTTAAACAAAATACATACACAAAGAGTGATCCCGCCACATCGTGCCTTGGATTGAGGCGAGGTTAACTCATACACGTCACAGATGACCCATCGATCGTTTTCCTAAAGTATCAACATATTCTGAAATCGTTTGCTCAGTTTTCCGTATGCCAGTTGATGTTTTTCAATTAAAATGACGTCCTTTTGAAAGAAAAGACAGACACTTTGAGTGGTGTCAGCCACACCGCATCTCAGATTGAGGAGGGGTTGATTTTTACATGTCACATATGACCCATGGATCGTTCTCCTAAAGTTTCAACAGAAACTGAATGTGTTTGGTCGGTTTTCCATATGTACTTAAAATGGTGTCCATTTTAAACAAAAGAGAGACACTTAGACTGATCCCGACCACACCACGACTCGGATTGAGCCCGGGTTGGCTCGTACAGGTCACATATGACCCATGGATCGTTGAGATAAATTATCAACACATTCCGAATGCGTTTGGTCGGTTTTCCGTATGCCAGTTGTTCTTTTCACTTATAATCCTATCAATTGTTAACAAAAGAGACATAGTTAGAGTGGTGTCGGCCACACCGTGCCTTGGATTAAGGCGGGGTTGACTCATACACGTCACATATGACCCATGGGTCGTTTTGCTAAAGTATTGACACAACCCAAATGCGTTTGGTCGGTTTTCCGTATGCCAGTTGATGTTTTTCACTTAAAATGACATCCTTTAGAAACAAAAGACCGACACTTTGAGTGGTTTCATCCACACCGTGTCTTAGATTGAGGCAGGGTTTATTCGTACACGTCACATATGACCCATGGATCGTTCTCCTTAAGTTTCAACGAAAATCGAATGCGTTTGGTCAGTTTTCCGTATGTACTTAAAATGTTGTCCATTTTAAACAAAGGGGATCCACTTAGAGTGATCCCGGCCACACCATGCCTCGAATTGAGCCTGGGTTGACTCTTACACGTCACATATGGCCCATGGATCATTGATCTAAAGCATCAATAGAATCCGAATGTGTTTGATCAGTTTTTCGTATGTCAGTCGTTCTTTTCACTTATAATCATGTCCATTTTAATCAAAAGAGAGACATTGTGAATGGTGTCGGCCACACCGTGTCTCAGATTGAGGTGGGGTTAACTCGTACACATCACATATGACCCATGGATCGTTGTCCCAAAGTATCAACACATTGCGAATGTGTTTGGTCAGTTTTTCGTATGCCAGTTTATCTTTTCAGTTATAATCGTGTCCATTTTAAACAAAAGAGAGACACTATGAATGGTGTCAGACACACCACGCCTCGGATTGAGGCGGGGGTTGACTCTTACACATCACATATGACCCATGGATCGTTGTGCTAAAGTATCAACACAATCAGAATTCGTTTGGTTGGTTTTCCGTATGTACTTAAAATGTTGTCCATTTTAAACAAAAGAGAGCCACTTAGAGTGATTCTGGCCACACTGTGCCACAGATTAAGGCGGGGTTTACTCGTACACATCACATATGACCCATGGATCATTTTCCTAAAGCATAAACATTTTTCGAATGCGTTTGGTCAGTTTTCCGTATGTCATTTGTTCTTTTCACTTATAATCCTGTCCATTTTAAACAAAATACATACACAAGGAGTTATCCCACCACACCGTGCCTTGGATTGAGGTGAGGTTAACTCGTACACATCAAAAATGACCCATCGATCATTTTCCTAAAGTATCAACATATTCTGAAAGCGTTTTCTCCATTTTCCATATGCCAGTTGATGTTTTTCAATTAAAATGATGTTCTTTTGAAAGAAAAGACAGACACTTTGAGTGGTATCGGCCACACCGCATCTCAGATTGAGGCGGGGTTAATTCGTACACGTCACATATGACCCATGGATCGTTCTCCTAAAGTTTCAATGGAAAATGAATGCATTTGGTCGGTTTTCCGTATGTACGTAAAATGGTGTCTATTTTAAACAAAAGAGAGACACTTAGACTGATCCCGGCCACAGCGCGACTCAGATTGAGCCCGAGTTGGCTCTTACAGGTCATATATGACCCATGGATCATTGTGATAAATTATCAACACATTCAGAATGCATTTGGTCGGTTTTCCGTATTCCAGTTGTTCTTTTCACTTATAATCTTGTCCATTTTAAACAAAAGAGACACAGTTAGAGTGGTTTCAGCCACACCGTGCCTCGGATTGAGGTGTTGTTGACTCATACACATCACATATGACCCATGGATAGTTGTGCTAAAGTATTGACACAATCCAAATGCGTTTGGTCAGTTTTCTGTATGCCAGTTGATGTTTTTCACTTAAAATGACATCCTTTTGAAACAAAAGACAGACACTTTGAGTGGTGCCAACCACACCGTGTCTCAGATTGAGGCGGGGTTGATTTGTACACATCACATATGACCCATGGATCGTTATCCTAATGTTTCAACAAAAACCGAATGTGTTTAGTCAGTTTTCCGTATGTACTTAAAATGTTGTCCATTTTAAACAAAAGGGAGCCACTTAGAGTGATCTCGGCCACACCATGCCTCGAATTGATCCCGGGTTGACTCTTACACGTTACATATGACCCATGTATCATTTATCTAAAGCATCAATAGAATCCGAATACGTTTGGTCGGTTTTTCGTATGTCAGTTGTTCTTTTCACTTATAATCATGTCCATTTTAAACAAAAGAGAGACACTATGAATGGTGTCGGCCACACCGCGCCTAGGATTGAGGCAGGGTTGACTCTTACATGTCACATATGACCCATGGATCGTTTTCCTAAAGCATAAACACATTTCGAATGTGTTTGGTCGGTTTTTCATATGCCAGTTGATCTTTTCACTTATAATCCTGTCCATTTTAAACAAAAGAGAGACACTATGAATGGTGTCGGCCACACCGCGCCTCGGATTGAGGCAGGGTTGACTCTTACATGTCACATATGACCCATGGATCGTTGTGCTAAAGTATCAACACAATCAGAATCCGTTTGGTTGGTTTTCTGTATGTACTTAAAATGTTGTCCATTTTAAACAAAAGAGAGCCACTTAGAGTGATTACGGCCACACTATGCCACAGATTAAGGCGGAGTTGACTCGTACACATCACATATGACCCATGGATCATTTTCCTAAAGTATAAACATTTTTTGAATGCGTTTGGTCAGTTTTCTGTATGTCAGTTGTTATTTTCACTTATAATCCTGTCCATTTTAAACAAAATACATACACAAGGAGTGATCCCACCACACCGTGCCTCGGATTGAGGCGAGGTTAACTCATACACGTCACAAATGACCCATCGATCATTTTCCTAAAGTATCAACATATTCTGAAAGCATTTTCTTGGTTTTCTGTATGCCAGTTGATGTTTTTCAATTAAAATGACATCCTTTTGAAAGAAAAGACAGACACTTTGAGTGGTGTCGGCCACACCGCATCTCAGATTGAGGCGGGGTTGATTCTTACACATCACATATGACCCATGTATCTTTATCCTAAAGTTTCTACGGAAACCAAATGCGTTTGGTCGGTTTTCCGTATGTACTTAAAATGGTGTCCATTTTAAACAAAAGAGAGACACTTATACTGATCCCGGACACACCGCGACTCGGATTGAGCCCGGGTTGGCTCTTATAGGTCACATATGACCCATGTATCATTGTGATAAATTAACAACACATTCCGAATGCATTTGGTCGGTTTTCTGTATGTCAGTTGTTCTTTTCGCTTATAATCCTGTCCATTTTAAATAAAAGAGACACAATTAGAGTGGTGTCGGCCACACCGCACCTCGGATTGAGGCTGGGTTGACTCCTACACGTCACATATTACCCATGGATAATTGTGCTAAAGTATCGACACAATACGAATGCGTTTGGCCGGTTTTCTGTATGCTAGTTGATGTTTTTCAATAAAATGACGTCCTTTTAAAACAAAAGACAGACACATTGAGTGGTGCTGGCCACACCACGACTCGGATTGAGCCCAGTTTGGCTCGTATAGGTAACATATGACCCATGTATCGTTGTGATAAATTATCAACACATTACGAATGTGTTTGGTCAGTTTTCCATATGCTAGTTGTTCTTTTCACTTATAATCTTGTCCATTTTAAACAAAAGAGACACAGTTAGAGTGGTTTCGGCCACACCGCGCCTCATATTGAGGTGGGGTTGACTCGTACATGTCACAAATGACCCATGGATCGTTTTGCTAAAGTATCGACACAATCCGAATGCGTTTGGTCAGTTTTCCAAATGCCAGTTGATGTTTTTCAATTAAAATGACGTCCTTTTGAAACAAAAAACAGACACTTTGAGTGGTGATAGCCACACCGTGTCTCAGATTGAGGCAGGGTTGATTCGTACACATCACATATGACCCATGGATCGTTCTCCTAAAGTTTCAATGGAAACCGAATGCGTTTGCTCAGTTTTCCGTATGTACTTAAAATGTTGTCCATTTTAAACAAAAGAGAGCCACTTAGAGTGATTCTGACCACACCATGACTCAGATTAAGGCGGGGTTGACTCGTACACGTCACATATGACCCATGGATCGTTTTCCTAAAGCACCAACACATTTAAAATACGTTTGGTTGGTTTTGCATATGTCAGTTGTTCTTTTCACTTATAATCCTGTCCATTTTAAACAAAAGAGAGACACTGTGAATGGTTTCGGCCACACCGTGCCTCGGATTGAGGAAATGTTGACTCTTACACATCACATATGACCCATAGATCGTTTTTCTAAACTATCGACACAATACGAATGCGTTTGGTTGGTTTTCCGTATGCCAGTTTATGTTTTTCAATTAAAATGATGTCCTTTTGAAACAAAAGACAGACACATAGAGTGGTGCCGGCCACACTGCGTCTCAGATTTAGGCGGGGTTGATTCTTACACATCACATATGACCCATGAATCGTTATCCTAAAGTTTCAACAGAAACCTAATGCATTTGGTCGGTTTTTCGTATGTACTTAAAATGTTGTCCATTTTAAACAAAAGAGAGCCTCTTAGAGTGATTCCAGCCACACCGTGCCTCATTTTAAGGCAGGGTTGACTCGTACAGGTAACATATGACCCATGGATCATTTTCCTAAAGCATCAACACATTTTTAATGTGTTTGGTCTGTTTTTCATATGTCATTTGTTCTTTTCACTTATAATCCTGTCCATTTTAAACAAAAGAGAGACACTGTGAATGGTGTCAGTCACACCGCGCCTTAGATTGAGGAGGGGTTGACTCGTACATGTCACATATGACTCATGGATCGTTGTGCTAAATTATCGGCACAATCCGAATGTGTTTGGTCGGTTTTCCGTATGCAGTTGATGTTTTTCAATTAAAATGACGTCTTTTTGAAATAAAAGATACACACTTTGAGTAGTGTCGGCCACACCTCATCTCAGATTGAGGCGGGTTGATTCGTACACGTCACATATGACCCATGGATCGTTCTCCTAAAGTTTCAATGGAAACCGAATGCGTTTGTTCGGTTTTCCATATGTACTTAAAATAGTGTCCATTTTAAACAAAAGAGAGACACTTAGACTGATCTTGGCCACACCGCGACTTGGATTGAGCCTGGGTTGGCTCGTACAGGTCACATATTACCCCTGGATCATTGTGATAAATTATCAACACATTCCGAATGCGTTTGGTCAATTTTCCGTATGCCAATTGTTCTTTTCACTTATAATCCTGTCCATTTTAAACGAAAGAGACACGGTTAGAGTGGTGTCGGCCACACCGTGCCTCGGATTGAGGTGGGGTTGACTCGTACACGTCACAAATGACCCATGGATCATTTTTCTAAAGTATCAACACAAACCCGAATGTTTTTTCTCAGTTTTTCGTTTGCCATTTGATGTTTTTCAATTAAAATGGCATCCTTTTGAAACAAAAGACAGACACTTTGAGTGGTGCTAGCCACACTGCATCTCATATTGAGGCAGGGTTGACTCGTACACGTAACATATGACCCATGGATTGTTCTCCTAAAGTTTCAACTGAAACCGAATGCGTTTGGTCGGTTTTCCGTATGTACTTAAAATGTTGTACATTTTATGAGAATCTTCATGTGTCTATTAGTGGAATGGTATTTACTTAAAATATTTTGGACATTCATATAAAATATTTTTATATCATTATTAGTATGGATTAGATTTTAGTTTATCATGCTATGAAACATTTCGGAGCTAACAATGTCATGCTCAATGAATACATCTCTTTTATAACATACCAAGAATCTATGATATTGATTATATGTGTAAATGTGATTTACATTGATTATTATGATGAAAATAAATAAAATATATATTATAGATTTTATAGTAGTAAATGAAATTAAGGAGGGTGGGGGGGTTGTTTGGTGGGGCTGTCCGGGGGGCTGTCTGGTGGGTGTCCGGGGGGCTGTCTGGGGACCAAGGAGGAGGGTGGGGGGCTGGGCGGGGAGATGTCTGGGGGTGTTCAGGGGGTTGTCCGGGGTCCAAGGAGGAGGGTGGGGGGCTATCCGGGGGGATGTCCGGGGGGCTATCCAGGGGGGTGTCCGGGGTCCAGGGAGGAGGGTGGGGGGGCTGTCCGAGGGGCTGTTCGGGGGCTGTCCGAGGGCTGTCCGGGGGGTGTTCGGGGGGTTGTCTGGGGTCCAAGGAAGAGGGTGGGGGGTTGTCTGGGGGCTGTCTGGGGGGGCTGTCTGGGGTCCATGGAGGAGGGTGGGGGGTGTCCGGGGGGCTGTTCAGGGGGCTGTCCGGGCATTGTCTGGGGGGTGTTCGGGGGGTTGTCTGGGGTCCAAGGAAGAGGGTGGGGGGGCTGTCTGGGGGACTGTTCGGGGGGCTGTCCGGGGGCTGTTCGGGGGGGGTGTCCGGGGTCCAAGGAGGATGGTGGGAGTTATTCAGGTTCTAGTAAAGAGGATGTTCCCAAACACACAACCACTAAAAGACCAAAACATCCATAAAACAGATAATATATAAAAATAACTCAACTCAAATACTATACAACGAGTCTAGATAAAACTAACAACTAGAATACATTAAATATAAAATCTCAGTAATATTAGTCAAAAATGTAATGGATCAATTTTTCCCACATAACCATCACCATCATCACCATCATCCTCACCCTCATCCTTGTCCCCATCATCGTCCTTGCCATCCTCAGTGACCTCCTCCTCGCCCTCTCCCTCCTCCTCGCCCTCACCACCCACCTCGCCCTCCTCCTCTCCCTCCTCTTCTGAATCAGACTCCTCGCCATCATCATCGTCAAGCTGGACATCATCCTGACCACCACTAGAATTGCCACCTGGTGCACCATATATAGAAAGTATCGATGACATATACTCATAAAAATTTGTGTTGTCCTCTGCTGGAAGTGTTGGACGTAGAACTTTAATAAATTTCATAAACACACTGTTTTCCCTAGAAGACTGTTTTTCCGTCTCTGTGGCCCTTTTCTCAGCCTGTTCTGCCTATGCCCTAACTTGCTACAGCTCGTTGGCACTACAGATCGTACCTTAGGAGGGTCAGTACCTCATCAGGGCTATCCTAGGTCGGTAGCGTACTCTGTCAGGATGCTCCTCTCCCAACACCTAATGTAAGTGATCTGTTGGCCCAAAATTTTCTGGTTCTTGGGCATCGAGGGCCTCTAAAGAAACCTGTTACAAATATAAATATATTATTAAGTTACAAAATAGATATTAAAATATAAAATCAACATATTAAAACTTACAATATGCTGCTGAGTCGCTTCGTTGACGGCACTTCCATCCTTTTTCCTTCTACTCGAGCAAAACAGTTTTGCTCGAGGCACACGTCCTTCAATATTCTGTATTTTCCTCTACAATGACATTGAAAACTAAAGTTATATAAAAACTTTAGAAAACGATTAAATAATTGAGAAAACAAAAGAAAATGTAAGTCATAAAGAAAACTTATAAAAAATTGTCATACCTGTTTCCTCTCATGATCTGGCATCGTCGTACGTCATAGTGTGTAGAGATATTTTTTTGCATCAATGTTTTTCTTAATTTTTTCCAGATGATTCGTAAATAAAATTTTATAATTCAAAGGATAATATTAATTCAAAACATGAAAGTTATTATTTAAATACCTCAAATGTAATTCATACCGTAAACTGAGTACTCGTCCAATGTGTAATCATCTGACGATACTGCTCTATAGGACAATCATCCACGACTGGTACCGCCTCTAACTCAGTGCCAACTCTAGCATGCCAACCCATATACAACTCATGCTTGTACCAAAGCTCACCTAAATCCTTTAGACGTTCCGCTCGAGCACCCTCGCCATCGGGAAAATTAAATCGAAGCTGACATCAAAATATTAATTCATATAAATACAAAAAAAATAATGGCATTAAATACAATAGATTTTTTTACCCATATCTCTGCCCAAGCTCTATCCTTGACCTCATGTGGAAAATGTCTCCACGAAAATGGGCTGACGGGAATGATGTCGAAGTATTTGGCAAGCGTCTCCAAAAAACTCTGACATTGTTTCCCTGATTTCTCAACCATTTGGTTGTCTTCACTGTAATCCACCATAACTTTTGTGCGGTGGTTCCACACCGAACGCATGCGTGTACACCCCCGCCCCCGCCTCCTATCAGTAGATGTATCTGTCATGAAAGAAAAAAAATATTTTATCAAAACATTTTATAATGAAAATAAATATTTCTATAAAAATTTGTTAGGGTTTTATAAATATACATGCGCCAATCCGATCGCTGAGCACCGTCGGATCCACAGAAACTGATGGAACACCCTGTGGTGGAACAGGAGTCGAAGACGATGGAATATAGAAGCTCAGAGAGATAGAAGTAGAGGGAAAATAATATGGGACAGCAGTATGACCGGATTCGGACTGGGGAGTGGGAATCATCATGGGATGTGAAAATGATGGGGCAGAAGATGCAGAAGGTAGTGAAAACATGGGAGGCCTAAATATCCCGTGTGTCCCTAACGACACACCGGGATCAGAATGTGGGAAGGATGACATGTCAGTGGGAGGGGCAGGGTCTATTCGGGCACGTGCAGCTGATCGTCCACCTCTAGTACGAACCCTCCTCATACCACCGGCCTGAGTACTAGGACCAGTACTAGGATCCTCATCGAATAACTGTCGACATATAGGTGGATCCTACAAAAATGTTTACAAAAAAAATAATCACATAACATTATATGTTATTTAAATATAAATATATTTGAAATAAAGTACTCACTGTAGGCACTAATGGTGGAACGCCCATCTCCTCCATCCGATGATTGTTCTCCATCATTTTTTTCCTTCATCTCTCTTCAATTGGCTGCATTTCCTGCTTTTGAAAACAAATATGTAATTAATTAGAAAAAGGAAACTAATATGTAAACAAAAAAACTAAATATATGAGGGAATAGGGGGATTCATTGATAATTTAGCTATCAATTGTTTTAGAAGAGATTGAATGAATTTAATAAATCATACAAGTTGTAATGCTAACCAAGTTAGAAATATTGTTTGACTAGGTTTGAATACAGTGCAATTCCAAATTAGAAAATGCAATTCAAATAAAACAGCAACCAATAAACATTGAAAATTCACATAACAGTCAAGTTAGCTAAAACATATTTGTGATCAATACTAAATCAATTTGAATATTAGAAACCTTAACAATCCAACTCGAGGTAAACCAAAAGAATTAAGAACATGGATGAATGATTCTATATATTTTCAACCACAACTTCAGGTTCACGATCAACTCTAACAATTGAGTTATTAGAGTCATCAAAAGAAATAAATGGATTGGTTCCAATGGAAATAGGTACAGTGTCAATTATATCATCACCATCATCAAAAATATGTCTTGGAATTACTTCAACTATGACACCAAATTCAGGTCGAAGTTGGTCTTTGACATAAAAAACTTGTTTATCCATTGATGCCAACACATATGGTTCTTCGGTAGCAAGAGTGTGAGTCATATTAATTACTCGAAATCCACAATCTTCAATAAATGTGCCATGTCTCGTCATCGAATCAAACCAATGGCATTTCATCATTGTGACTCGTCCATGAGAGTAATAATATAATATTATTATTTTCTCAATGACTCCATAATAACCCACATTTTCAAATCACGGTCTACTATTAGATGAACTGTCATAACAATCTATTATGGCAGTAACCATAACACTATCATGTTGTGTTCTCATGTTCTTTTCTCGTTCAGTGATAATAAATTTGTACCCATTGATAACAATTTATTTACAGTCACGAACCACGGTATTAGGACCAAAAGACAAAGCTCTTATTTCCTCAGATACAGAGTCAGCAGACAAACTCAATACCTACAATATAAATGACTGTTAAACTTAATTAAATATTGAAATAGTTAATTTAAACGGTAATATTTTTACCTTCAATTTTAACCAAGCAAAAAACTCTTTTCTATGAAAAGTCTCTCTCCTTCTCAAAGATAAAGAATGGTGCTTCCTATTTATCATTATTTTATGGTCCCTGTTGATAAAAAATATGAATAGTTTAAAAGATATATATGTAATATATACATAATCAATTTAGTTACCTGATATAGTCATCGAACAAATCACAGTTGAACAAAACTGTGCGATGTGCCATCTCCCGCTCTTCATGGCTTAATGTCTTCAATGTATATGATCCAGGAATTCCTCCTGTTTGAGGAAGTGATGGAAAACTGGGTTCAATTTTCTCATACTATTCTTCTTCATTTCTCATTGGTCTGTTCAATCTTGTAGTAAGATCAAAAAAATACATCGAGAAAAAATCCATACATTCTTGAGCTAGGTAACCGTTCACAATAGAACCTTCGGGATGATTTCTGTTTCGGACATAAGAATTAAATGTGAACATATTTCTTTCAGTTGGATACATCCAACGAAAAGAAACAGGTCCTCCGAGAAGTATTTCAGTGGGAATATGGATAGTCAGATGTAGCATGCATGTGAAAAATAATGGAGGAAATATTTTCTCCAACTCACACAAAATTAATGGGGCATCTGTCAACATTTTTTGCAAGAAATACTTGGATAACTTCTTAGCACAAATATCTCTAAACAAATGGAACAACCGAATAACATCCACCCCTACATTATTGGACAAAAGATGACGGATTGCTATTGGAAGCAACTCATGCAGTAGAACTTTATAATCAGGAGTCTTCAAAGATTTTAACTTCAACTCTTTTCTATTGACCCATTTAGATATGTTGCTTGAATAGCTATCAGGAACTCTAATAGTCTCTAATACTTCAAAAAATTGTTTTTTTACGTAGGTGTCATCACATAAGAAGCACATAGAAGTTTCCATTTATTTTCACTGATACGCACAGGATGCAATTCTAGTCTGATGCCCCAATCCACCAAGTCACGCCGAGATCGTAAATCATATTTTATCTTCCCCTTGACATTTAGAAGAACCGAAAGCAACATTTCGCATATATTCTTTTCAATATGAATTACGTCTAAGCAATTACGTAAAAAATTGGTTGACCAATAAGGAAAATGAAAATAGATACTCCTCTTCTTCCAATTGTAACAGGTTTCAGTGGAAACATTCTTTCTCTTTCCAGATTTCATTTGACCCTTCCCGAACGAAAAACTGAAATCTTTCAATTAATTAAGCACATCAGTTCCAGACATACACTGAGGTGGATCATTAGTCTCTATGGTATTATCAAATCTTTGACGATTTAATCTATATGGATGATCCTTTGGAAAGAATCGTCGATGTCCCAAAAAACTAAAACTACAACGATGTTTTAGTCTTCTGGATCGTGTATTCTTCATACAAACTAGACATGACAGTTTTTCCTTCGTGCTCCATCTAGCCATCATTGCATAAGCTGGAAAATCATTGATCGTCCACATAAGCACAGAACGCAACTGAAATATGTCTTCCGAACATGCATCGTATGTGCGCACACCCACATCCCAAATAAGTTTCAACTCTTTTATTAAAGGTTGCATGTATACATTAATATCAATGCCGGGATCAGAAGGACCATATATGAGTATACTCATGAAAGGGAAAGGTTTTTTCATACACAACCATGGGGGAAGATTATAAATGTGTATAAAAACTAGCCATGTGCTATGCGAAGTAAGCATATACCCAAACGGATTAAAACCATCGCATGAAAGACCCAGCCTCACATTACCTACGTCGGCTGCAAAATCAGGATGTCAAGCATCAAATCTCTACCATGCAAATACATCTACCGGATGAACCAACTCATCATTAGTCTTCTTTCTCTCGGTATCATGTCATCTCATTTTTATTGATATGTCATCAGACATAAAAAGATTCTGGAGTCTGGGGATCAATGGAAAGTTCCACATTACTTTATGTGGAATGCGGGATGGTGTTCCATCATATTTTGACTTCCAGCGGGATGTGCCTCATTTTATACAATCATTTTGTTCAGCGGTTTCCTCCCGGAATAAACTACAATCTTTCAGGCAAGCATGAATTTTGTTTCTTGAAAATCCAAGTTCCTCAACTAACTTCCATGCCATATAGTGGTTTGAGGGAATATCTGCATCATCTGAAAGTAAATCCTTTAAGAGGGTAAGAATGTAATCGATTGCTGTATTAAAAATCCCATACATAGTTTTCCCATGAAACAATCGGATTAAAAATTCCATCTTTTTCATTTTATCACATTCTCGATATACTGGAGTCATGGCAGCATCATTCAATTTTTTCACCCTATCAATATCATCATTTTCACTAGATGCATCAGCTGTACTCATATCGAAGTCTTCTTGAGTTGAAATCCATTCTTTTTCATGATGACGAATAAACGAAAACTGGTCATCTAACAAATTCTCCATTCCAGTCCTTTCATTTTGATCATCACCAATTTGAGATTTCATTTTCTCCCCATTGTGATACCACACAAAGTAGTTTGCTTGAAAACCATTTTTGGTTATGTGGTAGCCGACTTCTTCATGGCTCAACCAAGGTCTACCAACATAATTGGAACATGGGCAGTGTATGCAACCACTATCTGAAGCATTGTGAAATGAAAAATCTATAAATCTCTCCAAATTGTTTTGAAAATCGCATGATATCCGATCAGTTTCATACATCCAAATTCTTTCCATTCTGTAAAAAGAATTTATATAAGTCATTTTGTTATAAACAATTCAATAGGATTGAACTTTAATAGAAAATACAATTAAGTAAATGATAAAGGAATAAAATAATCAAGGTATCAACTACACATGTGAAAAAAACATACTAATGTGTTATTGAAAAAATGTAAAACCCACAAGAACTTAATGTGTTATCACATCACAGCATGCCTCACCCCATAACCATATTAGTAGGGTATCATAAACATGAATAACATCAACCTTGTGCCATCCTATTACACTACATGACCCCAACCACATGCAACATCTTTTTATAGCCTTATCACATCGCACCTCACCTGAAAACACTAGGGAAATCATAGTACATCTCACCTGAAGACACATGGACAATCACATCACATCTTGCCTAAAAATACATGGTCAATCACTTAGGAAGGAAGAGTAGGGAAGACATGGTAGCTATCCAACCATATAACCACCATCCTAGATATTAGAAAAAATACCCATAACTCAAAACCTCTGATCGTTGGTAAGTTTATCCAACTCTGGTTGGGAATGTATAGAAATAACATAAAATACATGATATATAGATATCACAAAATACCCAACCTATGGGTTCACATTAACTACATAATCACACACTTCACTACTACCATACAACACATAAACCATCACAACCAGTTTCACCACTATATACAACACACCACACCACCACACAAGATGCATACCATTTCTCACTTTCATTTATAATCCACTTCATTCACACATACATTGTCCATTCATTTAATGTTAAATTAATTAAATCCATTTACCACACATCTATTTCTATTCCATATCATTTATTTACTATCTTTTTTTTGTTTTAACAGCATAATTTATTCCATAGATAACATAGAAACTAATAAAACCACCACACAACAACTCACCATCTCACAATAATCATCGTCGCCATGTTACATCGGCCAACCATCTCACCAAAACAACCACATATCACATCAAAAATATTGCACATCACAAACCACCGCACAACCAAAACCACCTCACCACATCATACACCACAACCTCATCACACAACACCTCCACACAGCACAACATCACCACACATCATCACTATTATAGAATTCTGCCTTTTTATCACATAAACTTTCATTACATTATACAAAACTGAGGATCTTTATGGTTTAGTGTCTTGGAAACCAGGAACTTATTACATGAGAAAAAAAACATTCTTTTTAAACACTTGAAAGGATTCCCCTTAAGTTCATCCTAGGTTCATTACTACATCTCATAACCTGGGGACATACATCAAAATAAAGGGTGAGCAGAAGGCCCAGTAAGGGAAAAAAAGAGAAACATTTTACATGTGAACTTGAGATACTTCAATAAGGTCATGAAAAGAACTTTAAGGCATGAGAAAGAAATCATGAGGCATATCATAATAAAAATAACATTTTTCATAACTTGAAGATGTGGCTAAAACATTTAACAAAGACAATCATTTCCATTTCACCAAGGTCCATCCCCAAGGTGTCAATAAAAATTACCAAGGTTATTCACCAAGGTATCAGTCTAAATGGTCATCTCTAGAGATTAAGTCTTTACCCAATGCATTGGAACGCTATCAGGGCGCACCCTTAAATTTTTCTTTATTATCATTTGAGTCACATATATCATCATAAAAAATTTCATAAACAACCCATATATCATAAAAGAAATGGGTTTCCTTTCATAATCATAACATTTTAAAAAATGCTTTAATGACATGATCTTTATGTCACTTTAAACCCACGAAAAAGGAAAGTAGTTTTCGTGTATGTAAATCCCAAAATTAAAATAGAACATTTTGATATATATGTGAATAACCCTGTAGAAAAAGATATTTGAGTATTCACTTAATAAATTAAAAGAATTTGAGAAAAAGAGAGAGACATTTTGAGACAAAAATTCTGCAGCATAACAGCTATGTTACAGGGTTTTAGAAAACATTATAAAGAGAGGGGACATGAGTCACCCACTCATAAATGATTCATAACACAGTAGAAGGAACGAATATAATGGATATAAGAACATGGTAATGAAATTTGAAATACATACCATATGAATTGAAAAACATGGAAGGAGGGAAAAAATATGATTTCTCTTATGAAAATTTGGCAGCCTAACGGCGTCACTTAAAACTTCAAAAAAATTAATTGATGAGGTCAAATAGGGTCTCTCATCATATGAACATAAAATATAAGTATGGTAGATATAGAGATCATACCCCAACATAATAAAAATTAACATGAAAGACTTGACATGAAAATAGATCTTGAAAACGAGAAGGATGAAAGAATCCCTTAAAAATTTGGCAGCCTAACGGTGCCACTTAAAACTTAAAAATATTGAATTGAAGAGATAAAATAGGGTCTCTCATCATATGAACATAAAATATCAGTATGGTAGATATATATATATCATACCCCAACATAATAAAAATCAACATGAAATACTTGACATGAAAATAGATCTTGAAAACGAGAAGGGTGAAAGAATCCCTTAAAAATTCGGCAGCCTAAGGCGCCACTTAAAACTTCAAAATACTGAATTGAAGAGATAAAATAGGGTCTCTCATCATATGAACATAAAATATCAGTATTATAGATATAGATATAATACCCCAACATAATAAAAAGTAACTTGAAAGACTTGACATGAAATTAGAACATTAAAAAAATGAGAAAGGTGAAAGAATCCCTTAAAAATTTGGCAGCCTAACGGCATCACTTAAATTTCAAAAAATGAATTGAAGAGATCAAATAGGGTATCTCATCATATGAACATAAAATATCAGTATGATAGATATATAGATCATACCCCAACATAAAAAGTAACTTGAAAGACTTGACAAGAAAATAGAACTTGAAAATGAGAAGGGTGAAAGAATCTGTTACAAAAAAATTTGGCAGCCTAACAGGACCACTTAAACATTCATAAAACGAAATGATGAGAGTAAGAGGGGATATCTCATCATATGAACATGAAAATGGCAGTAATATGAACATAAAAGAACATCCTCCAACATAAGAACATGGATCATAAAAGAAATTACATAAAAGAGATTACTTGAAAAGAAAGAGAGAGGTCGGATCCCTTACCTTAAAACGTAACACTTAAAACTCAAAGGTTGGGACGTTGAGGGCTTGGGGGCACCTTGGGAGGAATCCTTGGGAGGTAATGAGACTAGAGCTTCGTTGGGGGAGAGTTGGGAGTGAAAACTAAAGGAGTAAAGGGTGGGTATTTATAGGTAAGGTGAGGGGACAAGACATTAATGGCCAAGGGACACCTCACAAGTGGTTTTCTCAAAACCATGGGCTCTCCCATGGTATTTCCCATGGAGTTAGGCCACATGGGTCCCCCCACACAATAATTCATCATATTTGGTCATCCAAACCTTAAAATATCTCATGACATCATCATGACACAGTTATGGTGTCATTAAACATACCGAAACCCTAAAACTGTATTTTTACTATTCACTAAAAATTCAACTTTCTCAGAAAAATCCCAAAATTTTACCTTAACCAAAAATCAATGCTATGATTTCAAAAATGAACTCCATTTTATAAAAAAAAATTCTAAATATTTTTAATTTAATTTTAAAATAAATACACTGTTCACCGAAAATTCATTTTTTTCAGAAAAATCCCCAAAAATTACCTTAACATAATATCGATGCTCTGAGTTCAAAAATGAAATCCATTTTATAAAAATAATTTTCTAAATATTTATAATTTAATTTTTAATTAAAAAACACTATTCACTCGAAAAAACTAATACTTGACTAATAATTTATGAAACTGTTATTTAACCATTTTATTGAATCGCATTACTTAATCAAGGTGCCTAGATTATATTAATACTTTCTTTAAGTGAGATTACTAGTCCATTTGGTCACATTACTAATCCTAAGAATAAAATCACTATTCATAATTTACTATTCATCAAAAATGAAGTTGATCTTATTAGACTCTAAATTTCGTACTGAACATAATTGTAGAAGACCATTTTTTGAAAATCATTACACATTTTTAATTATTTAAGGTTTACATAAACATTTTTTAAAATATCCTTTCTCTAAAATTCACCAAAAATATGCATACTATATTTATCCGAACATTTGAAAATTCATAAACTTCATCATAAGAAGAAATCAAAAATTTTATTTAAAAAAAAGGATTACACAAGGAAGTTACGGTCTCCTTACATAGCCCCTTATCACACCAGCATAGGACCTATGTGTAAGGTGTGCTAAGGTGAGATAATCTGAGGGAGGCTCGGCCAACATCGCACGAGTAGTTATTTCTATCAGTTTGAAATTCTCATGAAGGTGATTCCATTCTAACTTCACACGATGAAGTTCGTCTTGGGTTTGGTCCAGAGCAAAGCCTAGTGGTGCTACCTCTTTCCCAACTTCTGTTAGATGGGCTTCGATCGGTCCAAGACTACTGGGTGAGGACATCGAATCTTCTTTCTATATTAATTAACCAATATCACTTGTATTTAGAGACAATAATTGAAACGTTTAGTTTCCAGCGGTCATATTGAACAATGATCATATAACAGTCAAAACCCAACGGTCCCATTTTAATTATACTCATGTTATCAAATGAAACAGTTTTGTTGAGTATAAAAATAAAATAACACACAAAATTAGGAAACAAGATTTATTCAAAATTTCAGGTCATTACAATATTCCCCCCTTAAGAAATTGCATCCTCGCAATTTTTAAAATTGGGTTTTGAAATTTCATTGAATGTCCCACATCGGAAAAGGATTCAGAAAAACTATTACTTTAAAAGAAAGAAAGGGAAGTACAAAGGTCACCCGAGTTAACCCACACTAGGACTCCATGTAGGAAAACATGGACATGGAGGAAAAAAAGGGTCAGGTTTTGAGGGAGATTGATAGAAAACATGATTAGGAGAAAGTTAACAAAAATAAAATCACAAACTTATGATGGGTTAAATGGTATTTGATTTCCCAGTAGGAAACGTTAACAGACAACGTTTTTGTTTTACGTTCCTTTTCATAGTTTTGAGGAATTAATTTACTACATAGAATAAAACACAGGGAAATATACCTACCTTCAAGTAGAGTATCATCCTTTAATAAGTTTCTACCAAAAATAATCTTTTCTCCAAACGATGAGCATTCAAAAACACTTGGTCTCATTAAAACACAAGAATCAACTTTTTTTAGAGTCACGTAATCCACAAAAGACTAACTATAAATTTCTTCTATCTTTAAACATTATCCCAAAAACAGAAAGGGTAAGATAAAACAACTCTTCAAAAAGAAAGAATCCCATAGGAATGGAAACTAATTTTGAATCATCAAAGTTCCATGGTACTACCCAAAGTTCATCATAGACCATTCCATAAATAAATGTCCTTAAAATTCCAAAAAATAAACCAAACTAAGATTGAAACCCAATTATAAGAACGATCTCATAACATAGTCTTCTAAGATAGACTTTATCGTTCATCTTCAAACAGCATCAACCACTCTTATTATCTTATAACAAAAGTAACTAACCTAATCACATTTTCCCCAAGATAGGTTAATCATTTCCATATGTAACCTAAATTACTATAAGTCGGCCTTAAATTCATCGATTCTTCAAAATATAAGTCAAACTTTACTCCTCTAAGAAAATACCGTAGAAATATATTTACCTGGATCAAATAGTCTTCCCAAAATAGTGAACATCTTCCTAAATAATAATCATCTTTTAATCCCCTAATCACCCTTTTTTTAAGAAGAAAAACTTCACTACATAAACATGTGTTACATAACAATAGATGTTTTACTTAATGATATAAAATCATCTTAGGTAGTGACTCGATGATCTTAGAAAACATAAAAGATATTCTCATAGAGAACGAACTAAAATACAACATGACATAGACTATTATTGCGAAGAAGTTACATGTACTTCAGTCATCCTGATCCATCTCGGCATAGGACTTGCATTGTTCCCTTGTCCTCAAAGATAGTTGATGCTCATCATGCTTCCCATCCATTAAAAGAGAGAATTTCCTTGGATAATTTCTAACTTCTCTACATTTACGACATCGAAATGTATAAGGTACATTAGATCGAACCTTATCTCCATTCATCACATTATCCATTTTTTAAAGAAATTGGCTACTTTATGCCCTATCTTTTCACACTTAAAGCATGTCCCAGTTCCTTTGTGACATTCTCTTTGGTGCCTCTTCCCACACTTTTTGCAAAAAATAAATTGGGTATTCTTTCCCTTATCAACTTTATCAGATAAACATCCCTGAGACTTCAACTTCTTCTTACTTGATGAATTTGGGCATTCAACTATGTACCAATTATTAATTTTTATTTTTGATAGATGGTTTGGCATAATCACAATATGTTCAACTTGATCTCTCGTCATCTATTTCACATTAATAGGGAAATCGTCACATTTCCTATCACATTGGTTGTTGGGACATGTTCTTCCATTTCTCGCCATTAACTAAGAAAAGAAAGTATAATTAGGGGCTTAAATACTTAGCCAATAATCATTAAAAGGAATCTTTAACAATAGAAGGATAAACTTGTATAAGAAAAGTATATCTTAACTTGTGATCCCCTAGGTTCCAATCTAGGTTATCCATGATCATATATTCTTATGTGAATCTTTATTTTATTTTGTCTTTGTTCCTTTAATAATGGTTCATACTAAACTTATGAATTTACCAAAGCATATCCCCCAGGAGTGTCGTAACCAAGAGTGCAGCAAGGATCATTGTCGTGTACCAGTTCCCATTCGAGTCTAGCTCAAAGCGGTGTTTTTGGGTTTTACCCCTATGTACATTTGTGCCAGATCCACCTCTACCTGCTCGTATCCAGACAGGGATGTATTTTCTTGGCAACCCCTTACTTAATACTCACCAAAATACCAGGAAGATTTCTTATATTTAAACATTTCTATAGGTTTCTTCCTAAAGTTTTCATATCCTAATTTCCACAAATAATTAAACCATCCTTTGATACCAACTATAGAACCCCGCCTTTTTATCACATAAACTTTCATTACATTATACAAAACTGGGGATCTTTAAGGTTTAGTGTCTTGGAAACCAAGAACTTATTACATGAGAAAAAATATTCATCTTAAACACTTGAAAGAATTCTCCTTAAGTTCATCATAGGTTCATTACTGCATCTCATAACCTGGGGACATACATCAAGATAAAGGGTGAGCAGAAGGTCCAGTAAGGGAAAAAAAGTGAAACATTTTACATGTGAACTTGAGATACTTCAATAAGGTCATGAAAAGAACTTTAAGGCATGAGAAAGAAATCATGAGGCATATAATAATAAAAATAACATTTTTCATAACTTGAAGATGTGGCTAATACATTTAACAAAGACAATCATTTCCGTTTCACCAAGGTTCATCCCCAAGGTGTCAATAATAATTACCAAGGTTATTCACCAAGGTATCAGTCTAAATGGTCATCTCTAGAGATTAAGTCTTTACCCAATGCATTGGAGCGCTATCAGGGCGCACCCTTAAATTTTTCTTTATTATCATTTGAGCCACATATATCATCATCAAACATTTCATAAACAACCCATGTAGCATAAAAGAAATGAGTTTCCTTTCATAATCATAACGTTTTAAAAACTGCTTTAAAGACATGATCTTTATGTCACTTTAAACCCACGAAAAAGGAAAGTGGGTTTAGTGTATGTAATACCAGAATTAAAATATAACATTTTGATATATATATATATGTGAATAACCCTGTAGAAAAATAGATTTGAGTATTCACTTAATAAATTAAAAGAATTTGAGAAAAAGAGAGAGACATTTTGAGACGAAAATTATGCAGCATAACGGCTATGTTACAGGGTTTTAGAAAACATTGAAAAGAGAGGGGACATGAGTCACCCACTCATAAATGATTCATAAAATAGTAGAGGGAAAGAATATAATAGATATAAGAACATGGTAATTAAATTTTAAAGACATACCATGTGAATTGAAAAACTTTGAAGGAGGACAAAAATAAGATTTCTCTTATGAAAATTCGGAAGCCTAACGGCATCACTTAAAACATCAAAAAAATGAATTGATGAGGTCAAATAGGGTATATCATCATATGAACATAAAATATCAGTATGATAGATATAGAGATAATACCCAAAAATAATAAAAACATACATGAAAGACTTGACATGAAAATAGATCTTGAAAACAAGAAGGGTGAAAGAATCCCTTAAAAATTCGGCAGCCTAACGGCGCCACTTAAAACTTCAAAATACTGAATTGAAGAGATAAAATAGGGTATCTCGTCATATGAACATAGAATATCAGTATTATAGATATATATATCATACCCCAACATAATAAAAAGTAACATGAAAGACTTGACATGAAAATAGATCTTGAAAACGATAAGGGTGAAAGAATCCCTTAAAAATTCGGCAGCCTAACGGCGCCACTTAAAACTTCAAAATACTGAATTGAAGAGATCAAATAGGGTATCTCATCATATGAACATAAAAGATCAGTATGATCGATATAGAGATCATACCCAAACATAATAAAAAGGAAATTGAAAGACTTGACATGAAAGTAGAACATTAAAAAATGAGAAAGGTGAAAGAATCCCTTAAAAATTCTGCAGCCTAACAGCATCACTTAAATTTCAAAAAATGAATTGACGAGATCAAATAGGGTATCTCATCATATGAACATAAAATATAAGTATTATTGATATAGATATCATACCCCAACATAAAAAGGAACTTGAAAGAGTTGACAATAAAATAGAACTTGAAAATGAGAAGGGTGAAAGAATCTGTTACAAAAATTTCGGCAGCCTAACGGCGCCACTTAAACATTCATAAAATGAAATGATGAGAGTAAGAGGGGATATCAAATCATATGAACATGAAAATGGAAGTAATATGAATATAAAAGAACATCCTCCAACATAAGAACATGGAGCATAAAAGAAATGACATAAAATAGATTACTTGAAAAGAAAGAGAGAGGTCAGATCCCTTACCTTAAAACGTAACTCTTAAAACTCAAAGGTTGGGATGTTGAGGGCTTGGGGGAACCTTGGGAGGACTCATTGGGAGGTAATGAGACCAGAGCTTCGTTGAGGTAGAGTTGGGAGTGAAAACTAATGGATTAAAGGGTGGGTATTTATAGGGAAGGTGAGGGGACAAGGCATTAATGGCAAAGGGACACCTCACAAATGGTTTTCTCAAAACCATGGGCTCTCCCATGGTATTTCCCATGGAGTTAGGCCGCATGGGTCACCCCACACAATAATTCATAATCTTTGGTCGGACAACCCTTAAAATATCTCATGACATCATCATGACACAGTTATGATGTCATTAAACATACCGAAACCCTAAAACTGTATTTTTACTATTCACTGAAAATTAAACTTTCTCGGAAAAATCCCAAAATTTCACCTTAACCAAAAATCAATGCTCTGATTTCAAAAATGAACTCCATT
The DNA here is from genome assembly GCA_963277665.1 of Viscum album. NCBI lineage: Eukaryota > Viridiplantae > Streptophyta > Magnoliopsida > Santalales > Viscaceae > Viscum > Viscum album. The sequence continues at coordinate 1,437,126,989 of OY728133.1, read as the reverse complement.
TTATAAAAATAATTTTCTAAATATTTTTAATTTAATTTTTAAATAAATACACTATTCACTGAAAATTCAGTTTTTTTCAGAAAAATCCCCAAAATTACCTTAACATAATATCGATGCTCTGAGTTCAAAAATGAAATCCATTTTATAAAAATAATTTTCTAAATATTTTTAATTTAATTTTTAATTAAAAAACAATATTCACCCGAAAAAACTAATACTTGACTAATAATTTATGAAATCATTATTTAACCATTTTATTGAATCACATTACTTAATCAAGGTGCCTAGATTATATTAATACTTTCTTTAAGTTAGATTACTAATCCATTTGGTTACATTACTAATCTTAAGCATAAAATCACTATTCATAATTTACTATTCATCAAAAATGAAGTTGAACTTATTAGACTCTAAATATCGTACTGAACATAATTGTAGAAGACCATTTTTTGAAAATCATTACACATTTTTAATTATTTAAGGTTTACATAAACATTTTTTAAAATATCCTTTCTCTAAAATTTACCAAAAATATGCATACTATATTTATCTGGACATTTTAAAATTCATAAACTTCATCATAAGAAGAAATCAAAAAATTTATTTAAAACAAAGGATTACACAAGGCAGTTACAGTCTCCTTACATAGCCCCTTATCACACCAGCATAGGACCTAAGTGTAAGGTGTACTAAGGTGAGAGAATATGAGGGAGGCTCGGCCAACATCGCACGAGTAGTTATTTCTATCAGTTTTAACTTCTCACGAAGACGATTCCGTTCTAGCTTCACAAGATGAAGTTCGGCTTGGGTTTGGTCTAGAGCAAAGCCCAATGGTGCTACCTCCTTCCCAAGTTCTGTTAGATGGGCTTCGATCGGTCCAAGACTACTGCGTGAGGCCATCGAATCTTCTTTCGATATTAATTAACCAAGATCACTTGTATTTAGAGACAATAATCGAAACGTTTAGTTTTCAGCGGTCATATTGAACAATGATCATATAACAGTCAAAACCCAACGGTCTCATTTTAATTATACTCATGTTATCAAATGAAATAGTTTTGTTGAGTATAAAAATAAAATAACACACAAAATTAGGAAACAAGATTTATTCAAAATTTCGGGTCTTTATAACTATCACACAACTTCACATGTCACATCCATGCCCACTAACCATCACATTACAACCCCACATATCCCAAAGCCCAACTGGTCACCTCAATCACCATACAACAACCTACAACATACAATGAAACACAACAAAGAACCTCTCATAGAAGCAACATACCCCAACTTCCACAATTTATTCAAGGTATTTTATTACATTACCCCTTTATTTATCATGGACATTATAACACAAATGATATTCCATGGGAAACTAATTAATTAACTAAATATTCATTCATTTCCCTATTTTTCACGGTGAAATCACATCAAAATCTAAACTTAAAACTAAAATATTAGATAAATAACAATAAAAACAAGGTATAATATGTGTATAAAGAATAAAATACCTGATTTGAGATGATTTAGATGGTTTTTCACCTGTTCTGATGGAGGATTTCGTGAGAGGAGCAGAGCGCCGAATTGATGTTAGGGTTCTATCGCGAATGGGGGAGAGCAGCGGCCCGACTGTATTTGGGGAAAACCTTTACCAACGGTTTTTAAAAACCATTGGCAAAGGGTTTTTGAGGGTACCCTTACCCAACAGTTCAATAGAACCATTGGAAAAGGGGTACCCTTTCCCAACGGTTTTATGAAACCGTTGGGAAAGGGTGACTTAAACACCCCTTTACCAACGGTTCTAGTGAACTGTTGGGAAAGGGTTCCCTAAATCATCTTTACCAACGGTTTAACCAAACTGTTGGTAAAGAACCATTGGTAAAAATGACATTTCCAGTAGTGAAATAAATATAATAATGGCTTCCACAAAGATGATTCAATATTAATTTAATTAATGAATAAATCAATTAAATGATATTAAAAATAATAAAATAAATATAATTTTATATTTTTAAGCTAATTCATGGATTACATACACGAATATGACATTTATATAATATAATATAAAATTTTATTATATTTTTAAACTTTTTTTTGATGTTTTTAAATTCTCATTTATGAATAGTTTTTATATTGAAAAAATTGTTTTTTACGAATAAAATATTGTATTAAATTATTTAGAAATACCAAAATTATTGAACAATGAACAAAATGATAAGATTAATTTGAAAATTTAATAATCTTTAGTTTTAGGCATTTTATAAGTCTTAAAACCTATAATATATTTATTATAAATTAATAATTTTAGTAATTCCTAAGTTACCCTCCACCTTACTTATAAAAGGAGATTCTTTATTTCACAAATATTAATCACCTTAAGGCTTATTTTTCATCTACCATCTTCCAAATTACATCCTCCATATCCCTTAACACATTCTTGTGCTTCTGGTCTAACAAAAATACCACTCCCATGAGCCTTAAGAAGGTTTTAAAAGAGATATTTTCAAGAGGTAAGATTCCTTCTTCGTCTCTTTCAAATTATTTATCACTTATAACTTATCCCTACCTATTATAAAATGATTCATGACAAATAAATTATTATATATATAATGTAATTTTGTTTTTTTAATGGTATATTAATCATAAAATCTATTATTTTCTTCTTTTAATCTTAATAATGCAATCATCGTCTGTGGTGTGTCAATTAACCGCCTTTGTGGATAACGCGTTTTCGTTTCACTTTACCACAATCATGGGAAGTTTTAAATCACATGTAATTGTTTAAAATTACATAAATATATATATGTTATCAAATTTTTATTTTTATATATTTTTTACAAGTAATTCCATAATAAACCGACCTTTGAAACCATGAGAAAAACATACCTGAAACAAAGGGAAAAACAAAATATTGTTAATAAATGGTTGGAAAATTGTATAAGAAAATTATGTATGGTATTATAAACATTATTTTAGTTATGTAATAATTTAATAACACTATTCAAACCATATTATAGGAGGTTTGAACAAATTTTAAGGAAGTTGAACCCGAGGTAAGGGATATCTTAACTCAATTTCCATTCATTGAGTTAAACATCAATGTCATTGGTTTTGTATTTCTCATAATATGTGTGAATGACCTATAATTGTTTTATAATATATATAAACTTATATTTTGTGTATTCTTATTTGTCGCATGTAAATATGTCATTGATTTATCCTCACACTAATGATACAATCTTTGTAAGGGATTATATTTCTCACTTTTGTTCAAGAATTCCCCCTATGTTGTGCCCTTTTATTTTTAATTCCTAATGATGGGGTATGTTTTAGAACATCCCCATACCACCCTTATGATATATAAATAATGGTATTCCCATTTACCTCTCATTAATCCCTCAAAAGAACACCTCTTACCATGTTGAACTGTTCATAATGGGTTTTCTCATCTCACTTTCATTTCTATGAGATTTCCATTGTTCGCCACTTATTTTCTGCATGTGGTGTATGTGTAATTCCATTTTTCATATAATATCATGATTACCTTCGTATTCATGGAATTCAATAATTAATTTGATGGTTATTAATTTTTGTTCATATGATTCGACAGATTACATTGTGGTAAGGGACTTTGTCTCAACTTCCATTTCATTGTGACTTACTTTGTATTGTGTACCTAATAATCCTTATATGGTCTACCTACTTCCCATTTTAGATCACTTTTAATTTGATAATATATTTCTATTAAATATCTATATTCTCATATCATGGATATGATTATTGTCTAAACCGTATACCATTTTACATACGGTGTTAATTTGGAATGTTGTTTTAACGGTGGAAATATTGATGAATCTGTATCCTCTAATCTATATGGATATTGAAAAGGCATATCTCTCTTGTATTAAATCAATGTATACAGAATTATTTGGAGATTTAGTGACGGTCAGGGTCAGTTATATCCCCTCGATGCATCGACATGTCTCATGAGATAATCAGTTGGTGACAAACCCTTCGAGTTTGTTTCCAAAAATCAAACGGCTTTCTACCCACAGACTTAAACCATTCTAATGGTATAGTGGTATTATGTTCTAGATACATAATGTCCAATTAATAAGCATTCTCTTTATTCATTTTAAGTTATTACTATCCATGATTTTTTCACTATGAAAAAATCTATGGATGCAGTTTCATTCTCAGTTTATTAATGGTGTGTGTTTTTCATTTATTCACCATGCCATATTGATTGTGTCGAATTTTTTATGATTCAGTTATTATTGATACATGATTTTGCTATTTGTAACTCTTACTGAGCATTTGAGATCACCCCTTTCATTTATTTACCTTCAATAGGTTATGAATAGAAGATCATTTATTGAGTTTCTGTGGATGCAGTTTATTAGTTTTTGTTATGTATTGTATTTTGTTACCTTTCCCAATGTAATTTGAGTTACATCTATGTATCTAGTTTCTTCAAGATTACTTAACTGATCGTTCCTTCAGGATTCCATTCCTTTTAACCATGCCAATGTAATAATTAATGCACCAGCTCCAGGCTTCTGGGGTCGGGGCATTACAGTTGGTATCAAAGGAATTTTAGTAGAAAATCAGAAACTAGATTAGAAAACATAGTTTAGGGAACATAACCCTAATATAGACTTAGAGGAAAAGAATAGAAGAACCACCGACATCTATTTTTGAGGGTGTTATTCCTGAAAAATTTCAAGGAAGAAATTTACGAAGGTGAGAATAATATAACACCCCAATATTTTTATGGTATGAATAATTCTAATTCATTAGATATCTTATAATACATACAACACCGAGCCTTTGTGAAACAAAACTTGGTTATAATAGATAGTTATAAACTAACTAGTAAACATAATTTTTCCACTTCTGTGATTTGAATTTTGAAAAAACTGACATACACAGTTGAGTTCAGTAAGATATTTAGAGTTTGATAAGGAAAACATATTTTTTTAGTGAATAGTAATGTACCCTTATGAATAGTAACTTCCCCTTATGAATAGTAATGTACCCTTATGAATAGTAATATGGATCTTATGAATAGTAATATACCCTTATGAATAGTAATGTACCATTAAGAATAGTTACTCACCCTTATGAATAGAAATATGACTCTTATGAATGATATCCATACCCATGAAAGTATAAATAAATTTAGGAACCTTAAAAATAAAGATAAATATTTTATGTGTTTGTATTTTTTGATTAAATAATGATTTAAATTAAAAATTAAATTTCTCATATTTAGAAATTTATTTTATTGAAATAGAGTTTCTTTTTGGATTATACATGTCAAAAAAATGTTTAGATGAATTTCTGGGATTTTTATAAAATAGTTTAATTTTTGTTGAATAGTTAAAAAAATACTGTTTTTTAAAAATATGGCATTTTTCGTGACATCATCATGAAATTATTATGATATAAAAATTTATTTAAACTATTTATTAACTAAATAATTATACTAAAAGTATAATATTGTACAAAATTAATTTAGAACCTGAAATGTATATTTTTCATGATAAGTTTAAAAATCATTGTTAATGTCGACGCAGTGCCTGCGCAGCACTGACAAAGTCAAAATTGGTAATTTATATATAATAACTGAGTTCTAAAAATTATTTTCATGGATTATTTATTAATTATTATGTAGTGTTTATTTATTTTATTGTTAATTTATAATTTTAGTGTTATATAATATGAGTATTATCCAAATGTTTGTGCAATGCTTATGCAGGACAAGAAAAGGAAAAATAACATATTTAAGAAGATCTCATGTTATGTATAAGAGTAAATATACATTATGAACGAATTTAGAATTTTATTTTGAACCTAATTTATTTATTTTTATTATAGTAATTTATTTTTAAATTTTAAATATGGAATAATTAACATTAATTCTTATGAAATCCCGATGCAGTACTTGTGCAAGAATAATAAAAATAAATAAAACGTTTTTAATTAAAATTAAAATCATTATTAAATGTGTCATATTTTAGATAAAACTTACAAAGAAGTAATTTTATACAATTATATATTTTTTATTTTATTTGGGGACACTTTGGACTCATAAGAATCACTTTAAGGCCTTTAGAATATTTTATTTAAAAGTAAGGCAAAGTGTTCACACTATAAAGTTTTGTTTTTATAAAATTTATAATGTAAGGTTTTTCTTAAGTTTTATTTGAAACGAAATTATTATTTGGAAACCTAATAAGATTATATTTCTCATAGAATTTTATTTTTGATTTATAGAAAATAAATAAATACAATAATGGCTTCCACAAAGATGATCCAATATTAATTTAATTAATCAATAAATAAAATAAATGATATTAAAAATAATAAATGTAAATATAAATTTATATTTTTAAGATAATTAATGGATTCCATAGATTAATGTGACATTTATATTATGTAATATAAAATTTTATTCTATTTTGAAACTTTTTTTTGATGTGTTTAAAGTCTTATTTATGAATAGTTTTTATATTGAAAAAATTGTTTTTCATGAATAAAATATTGTACTAAATTATTTAAAAAGAAAAAAAATTATTGAACAAGGCCCAAAATGATAATATTAATTCTAAAATGTAATAACATTTAGTTTTAGTCCTTTTTATGAGTCTTCAAACCTTTAATATATTTATTATAATTTAATAATTTTAGTAAATCCTAAGTTTCCCTCCACCTCACTTATAAAAGGAAACTCTTTCTTTCACAAATATTAATCACCTTAAGCCTTATTGTTCAGCCTAAAATCTAAAAAATCCCACCTTCAATATCCCTTAAGACATTATTTTTCCTATTTTCTAACAAAATGACCACTCCCAAGAGCCTAAAGGAGGTTTTAAAAGAGATATTTTCAAGAGGTAAGATTCCTTCTTCTTCTCTTTTAAATTCTTTCTCACTTATAACTTATCCCTACCTACTATACAATGATTCATGAAAACTAAAATGTTATATATATACTTTAATGTTTTTTTTAATAGTATATGAATCTTAAAATCTATTATTTTATTCTTTTAATCTAAAATAACAAAATTGTAGTCTGTGGTGTGTCAATTAACCGCCTTTGTGGATGATGCATTTTCATTTCACTTTACCACAATCATGGGAAGTTTCAAATCAAATTTAATTTTTTAAAATGACCTAAATATATATATTTTATCAATTCTGGGTTATTATTTCTTTTTTACAAGGAATTCCATAATAAATCTACCTTTGAAACCAGGAGAAGAACTTACCCGAAACAATATGAAAAACAAAATATTGTTAATAAATGGTTGGAAAATGGTATAAGAAAATTATGTATAGTATTATAAACATTAGTTTACTTCTTTAATAATTTAATAACACTATTTAAACCATATTACATGAGTTTTTAACAAATTTGAAGGAATTTGAACCCGAGGTAAGGGATATCTTAACTCAATTCCCATTCATTGAGTTAAACATCAATGTCATTGGTTTTGTCATTCCCATAATATGTGTGAATGAAATCTAATTATTTTATAATATATATATATATATATATATACTTATATTTTGTGGATTTTTATTTTTCACACATAAATATGTCATTTATTTATCCTCATTCTAATGATACAATCTTTGTAAGGGATCCTCTCTCTCACTTTTGTTCAAGAATTCCACCTATGTTGTGCCCTTTTATTTTTAATTCCTAATGATGGGGTATGTTTTCGCATCTACCCCATACTGTACTTATGATATATAAATAATGGGATACCTCTTTACCTCTCATTAATCTCTCACAAGAACACTTGTTACCATGTTGAAATGTTTGTAAGGGGTTTTCTCATCTCACTTTCATTTCCGTGAGATTTCCATTGTTCACCACTTATTTATTGTATGTGGTGTATATGTACTTCCATTTTTCATATAATATCATGATTCCTTTTATACTCATGGTATTAAATGATTCATTTTATGGTTATTAAGTTTGGTTCATATGATTTGACTTATTACATTGTGGTATGAGACTTTGTCTCAACTTTCATTTTGTTGTGACTTACTTTGTATTGTGCACCTAATAATCCTTATGTGGTGTACCTAATGCCCATTTGAGATCACTTTTCATTTGAAATTATATTTCTATTAAATATCCATATTCTCATATCATGGATATGTTTATTTTCTAAACCGTATACCATTTTACATATGATTTTTATTTGAAATGTTATTTTAACTATGGAAATATTGATGAATTTTTATCCTATAATCTATACAGATATTGAAAAGGAATATCAATATTGTATTAAATAAATGTATAAATAATTATTTGGACAAGAATTTATGGGTGATTCCCACTATATACCCTCGATGTATCGACATGTCTCATGAGACAATCAGTTGGCGACAAACCCTTTGAGTTTGTTTCTAAAAATAAGATGGGTTTATACCCACAGAGTTAAACCATTTTGATGGTATAGTGGTATCATGTGTCAGATACATGATGTCCAATTAATAAGATTTCTCTTTATTCATTTTTAGTTATTACTATCCATGAGGTTTTCGCTATGACAAAATCTATGGATGCAGTTTCATTCTCAATTTGTTAATGGCGTGTGTTTTTCATTTATTCACCATGCCATATTGATTATGTAGAATTATTTATGATTCACTTATTATTGATTCATTCTTCCTCTATTTGTAACCCTTACTGAGCATTTGAGCTCAACCCTTTCATTTTTTTTACCTTCAATAGGTTATGAATAGGATATCATTTATTGAGTTTTTGTGGATGCAATGTATTAGTTTTTGTTATGTATTGTATTTTGTTACCTTTACCAATGTAATTTGAGTTACATCTATGTATATATTTTCTTTAAGACTACTAAACTAGTCATTACTTTGGGATTTCATTTCTTTTAACCATACCAATGTAATAAGTAATGCACCAGCTCCGGGCTTATGGGGTCGGGGTGTTACACCGTCTTTAGCAACTAATGGATTAGCATTTCAAATTCTATAAAATCAACTATCCCAAAAAATTATTTACAAATCAACATTTTTCCATGTTTAAATGTTTTTTAAAAAATCCATTCTTTTGCTTTTCAAAATCAACTCATTTCCAAAATTTACCAACCATTCCCTTTTCAAAATATTTCATTTGAAAATAATTTTAACATTTTTTAAAAATCAACACAGTGCATCACATCATATATCATTTTCCCAAAATTAAATCTACAAACCTAGTGGGAAGTCATTCATCTAATGCATGTCATGCTCGTCTCATTGGCTAAACCCATGACAATGAGATTCCAATATCTTATAAGTGTCTCCAAAACACTTATGTACCCAAATCATTGGTAACTTGAAGTTTAGAATAACAAGGTTAGCTACTTATTTTTATGATCTATATTTCAAGTCCTGACAATCCTACTCATTTCTAAGATCACAACCCAAGGAATAGACAAGAATTAATTTCAACCCCAAGACCAAGAAAACCAAGGACTACTTATTCCATAAGGAAATAATCAAATGATACCACTTATCTCAAACAAGATTTTGGATCAAAAAAACTAATACCATTTGTAATTACCCACTTATTCTCATTGGATAGAGAATAAAATGAATCATTACTTGGTCTTAAGCGACATCCCCAAGATGCCAAAGGATGAAAATAAATTCCAAAGGGTTTAAAATGAAAGTGAGGGATGATTTACCCTTTACAAACTAAAACCATTAACCCAGCAAACCATAACCAAACAACTCACTATATGATGCATGAATAAATGAAAGACAACTCGACCACTTCATTTATATCAAAACCACACCAGAGTGTACTACAACGGAATACAAAGAAACTATCAAATTAAATAATGGAAATAAAACTAATAAACTCAAAGACAACAATAAGACTCCATTATCTACAAGCTCTATAATCCAATCACCAAACAACCCAAGTATCATTAGGTGGTGCTAAATACATGTGAAACTTTACCTTTTCCCATGTCCTAGAAGATATCATCTTCAAAAGCACCAAAAGTACCAAATGATGGGTGAGTATAAAACTCAGTAGGGTTTCCCCAATGACTTCCCTAATCACGCCCCTAGGATGTAAAAGTTAACAACATTTATATAAAACCATTTATATAAAAAAAATCTTCAAAACAATTTATAACTAAATTTAAACAAGTTTCAACAAACCATTTAAAACTTAGAGTAAACAAGTACTATTTCAACCAATTTTCTAGCTAGTCGCATTTCCAGAAAACCACCAAATGAGGATTTAAAAAAATTTCTCAATATCCTTTTGGAATACCAATTCCATGATTCATAACACACCCAAAAATGCATGCTTCATTACGACAATTCCATACTCATGAGCGGTCTCTTGTCCAATCATCTTGTGTCCCACTGACACACGCCCTCGATCCAGCGTCACGCTCCTTGTACCCCACTGGTACACATCAATTATTTAGGGGAATGTTGAACATGAACTCACACAACCCAAATGTATTCAAAAACCATTTCAAATAACTATTTCAAACCATTTCGATAAAACTGTTCTTTTATTGTAATCCATTTAACAAACCAATTCCAATCAACTATTCCATTTCAATAAAATAATTCCTTATATTTAAGACCTTATAAAAATCCATTTATGATAATTCCATGAAAAAATCCTATTTTTAAATCTTCATTTTAAAATCAATAGTCAGAGCACTTTATTCAAGAACACCAATTTTCCAGATTTCCACAAAACATAACCGAAGAGGGTTCAACAATAATAAAGAATCCAATTCACAATAAAATCCACCAAAATTAATCAATTTGAAACCATGTCAATCAGTTCTACTTAGATGAGTCAATAGTGAAGCCACCTACCTCAAAGGTTTTGACGAAAACAGAAAACAGGCAAAGAACGCTCATGAAACCGGGTAAGAATTCCATGAAATTGCCATAGATATCTTCTCCTATCAACAAAAAGACCAAATCTCAACATATATGGAATCCAAAATCTTATATATACCCTTAACAGACATAGATATGAGAAACTGAGAGGAGAGGATAAATATATCTAAGTAGATCTATGGAAACGTGACAAGAATGAAGAAGAATGATGACATACCTCAAGAATCAGGATTTTAAATGCCAAAGGAAGGCTTCAGATTGATTCAAAAATGCTTGGGAGAGGTTCTATAGCCTTAAATAGAGAGTAATATTTAATTAGGGCCACATATGAGGAAAAAAAATCCTAAAGATTCTAAATCATGTGTGATCCACTTTTTTAGGATCTCACTTTAACCCTACGCACGGTTTAGTCGCACAGTTAGAAAAATTGCATGCTAACAGTGTGTTAACTACTGACTGGGAAGACCCTCACAAGGAATCCTCACACAGTATCCCTAACTTTGTTCACATTGTTCTAAAGCTACTTTCCAAAATATTCCAAAGTGTATGGTTTCTCCTAAGATTTTCGCACGGTTTATAAAAATCATGCACAGCCCGTGTGCTTCCCCTTTAACCCCCAAAACTCCTTAAACATTCCCCAAACTCTCTCAACCTTCACACTTATACTTGATATATATAAAAACACAAATTAACGTTTATATACCAAAAACTAGGGGTACTACATTCTCCCCACCTTTGTCCTTTCCGTCCTCGGAAAGTAGAAAACCACTGCTACTCTAAAAGAGTTCCAGCCACTGCTCTTTCATTTTCTTCTCACGTTCCCAAGTCTATTCCTGAATACTACCTTGTTTCCATAAAACCCAAAAAAGACCAATGATTTTTCAGCACAAGACTTTATCTTGTTGATCCACAATCCACACCGAGATATGTACCAACAAAGAATCCATCTCTAGGTCAACGTGGTCCCATCTGATGACATGGTCAGGATCAGACTGATACTTTTTCAAATAAGATATGTGGAACAAATTATGCATTGAAATGAACTATAGTGGGAAGGCCAAATTATATTCCACCTCTCCAAACCATTCCAGTATCTCAAAAGGTCCAATGTATTGGGGAGATAACTTTCCATGATTCCCAAAACAATGATGTCCAAGCCTTGGAGATATTCGAAAGAACACATGATCACTCACCTTGAACTACAATGGTCTTCAATGATGATCTGCATACAATTTCTGACAACTATGATCCACCTCCATTCTCTTTTTGATCAAATGAATCTTCTCTATTTTTTCTTGGACAAGTCTTGGCCCAACTAATTAAGTCTCACCTGTTTCCACCCAATAAAGTGGATAATGATAAAGAAGCCCATACAATGCTTCAAAATGATCCATATATATTGAGGCCTGGTAGTTTTTATTATATGAGAACTCCACTAATGTACTGTTCTCTTACTATGAGCCACCAAAATCTATTTCGCAATCCCATATCATATCTTCCAACATCTATATCATCCTTTCATATTTACCATCTATCTGAGGATGATGCACCGTACTCATAGTCAACTGAGTCGTAAGGGATTTATGATTTCTAGAAATGAGACATGAACCTTGGATCTCTATATGAGACTATCAAAACTGGTATTCCATGTCTCTTAACCAATTTTGGATATAGATTTTGGAAAGATCATCCACCGTACATGTTTCATGAATAGGGATTAAATGAGATGATTTTGTGAGCCAATCCACTATCTCCTATATGGCATCGTGCTTCCAAACTGTTCTTGGGAGACCTGTAACAAAATCCATCACTATATACTCACATTACCGCACTAGGATAGGTAAGGACTACAACATACCTATTGTTCATTGATGTTCTACCTTAACTTGTTGACAAGTTAAGAACCTTGAAACAAACTCAGCCACTTTTTGTTTCATACAAACCCACCAAAACTGCACCTTCAATGACTTATACATCTTTTGAATTCCCAAATGTACATCCCATATCAAGTAGTGGTAAGAATGAAGAAGTTGTTTCTGTAAATACACAGTTACAACCATCCAATCTCTGAACCACAAAACTAAATTCTCATCAAGTTTCTAGCCCTCAATTTTCTCCCCACCATTGAGTTTTGAACTCATAACCAGGTATTCTGCATCAGATGTTGTTTCTTCTTTGACCAACTTTACCAAAATCATAAATCATGAAAACTGAAAGGAAAACTGCAAAATCACATCAGTATTCACATTCCACATGCATTTCATCTAGGATTAAAATCAACTACCATTCATCTGAAGATTATTTCACCAACTAAGCATAATACTTTCTGCTTAATGCATCTGCCACCGAATTCCCTTTTCCTGGTGTATACATCAATTCAAAGTCAAACATCTAGAGAAAATTCATCCATCTCCTTTTCCTCAAATTAAAATCCTGTTGTGAGAAAATATGTGTCAATATATTATGATCTGTGAACACAGTAAATGTATCACCAAATAGGTAGTGACAATAGGTCTTCAAAGCATGGACAACCATAACTAACTCCAAATCATGTGTTGGGTAATTCTTATCATGCACTCTCAACTTCCTTGAACTGTAAGACACAACATGGTATCCTTGCATGATAACACATCCCAATACAGATCCCAAATAATCATAATACACCACATACAAATGTCCTAATTCTATAAAAATCAAGATAGGTGTTGATGTAAGACAAACTTTTAGATCTTGAAAATAATTTTTTCATTCCTCACTCCATGGAATGGGAACATTCTTCTTTGTCAAAGCTCTCATTCGTGAATCTATTCATGATAAGTCATGATAAAAGCATCAGTAATAACCATCTCGACCAAGAAAACATTGTATCTCAAAGAAATTATTCAGTGGTTTCCATGAGATAACATCTTCTATCTTCTTTGGATCCACTGAAACACCTTTTTCAGAAATTACATGGCCAAGAAAGCATACTTCTTATATCAAAAAATCATACTTAGATAGTTTGGCATACAACTGGTGACCTCTCAAGATTCCCAATACTATCATAAATTGTTGATCATGATCAACCCTTGTCCTTGAATACACCAATATTTCATCCACAAACACCACAATGAAAGAATCTAGATATCACTGAAATATCTGATTCACCAATTCTAGAAAGACTTTTGGTGCATTTTTAAGATTTAAAGGCATGACTACATACTCATAATGGATATATTTGCTACTGAAATATGTCTTCAGAATATCCTCCTTCCGAACACACAATTAGTGATGTCCTGATCGCAAGTCAATTTTAGAGAACCACTGATCTCCCCTTAATTGATCAAATATATCATCAATGTGTGGAGGTGGATACCGATTATTTATCGTAACTTGGTTAAGATTATGATAATCAATGCACAACCTAATATTTCCATCTAATTTATTCACAAACAAGATTGGTACTGCCCACAAAGACGTACTTGGCAAAATGAAACCTTTGTTTTCTTGATCTTCCAAATACACTTTCAATTCCATTAACTATGTTGGTTCCATCCTATAAGACGGAAGGGAAATAGGAATGTTCCCTGAGAGGAGATCAATCATAAACTCCACTTACCTTATAGGTGGTAACCCTACTGAGTTCTTAGAAAATACATCTGGAAATTGATCCATGGTTGATGTAAAATTGCTATCCTCGATCTCTTCCATAAATTCCAAGGTCAACGCCACTAACTGGTAATCAATTATTCCCACTACTGGTTCCAACAAGCCTGGTGCACCTGTCTTAACATCCCTTCTTCCTCTAAAGAGATGTTTGACATCATCCTCAATTGTGAAACTGTCTGTTATGCTATAACAGTTGATGTGGGCCTTGAAAATTGTCAAGCAATCCATACCCATGATTATATCATAAACATACATCTCCAACACTGAGAAGTCCCATTTCTACTTAGATCCATCAACAGTTATAGAACATTCTCTACACATAAAGTCTTGAAATTCTCTTTAACTAGGATGAGTTTTAAGTTTTATCACAGAAGGAATCATCTCAAGTTTTATACTTTGAAAATCAACAACATAAGAAGAAATAAAGGAATGAGATGCATCAGTATCAAACAACACTTTTATAAGGGTAGGATTTAATAGAATGGTACCCCTCATTATAGATGGTCCAACTTGATCATCTAACACTATCTACTTATCTCCATACAATTGCTTCATTGCTACACTCTTCTCTTTGTTGCCTTACTGAGATTTCCCTTATTGAGGAGTCATGGTGTTCCTATAATCATCATGGCTAGCTCTTCTCTACTGAAAAAATTGATTCTGTTGCCCTCGTCCTGTTGAAGCATACGATGCTTGCGACACCTTAGAAGTGTCTCAGGAACCAAACCGCAGAGCACTGCGACAATAGAATTTAAGATTCACCTCTGCTTATAGTTATGACATGCTCTAGGTTGTTTTGTACACACTCTCTTTATGTGGTCAAGAAAACCACATTGGAAACAACCTGATTTGATCTTGGGTCATGGAGGAAGGTTCACTAATCTAGCCATTTGATTTTAATTATCACTTCCACCTTGGAAATAGGTTTCCCTCTTCCGCTTTATCCAAGAATTTGAGTTCCCACCATTTCCCATTGGTAATATCATACTTTCTCCTCCCATAGTTCTTGAGATATCATGTTCATCCACTGTCACTCTATTCACCATCTCTGTCTAATCCTTAATACAAAGCATCATAATCTTTGATCAAATATCCTGACTTAGCCCCGATTCAAATATACGCGCCTTCAATGACACACTATTAGAAACTTTGGGTGAAAATTATACTAAATTCATGAATTTAGACGCATAGTTTATGATAAAGGGATTTTATTTCTTAAGCTAAAGAAATTCGTTCTTTTCTGGATCTTAAATGTGTGAGGATAGAATTTTTTGTTGAACAATTCTTTAAAATCATTCCAACTAAGGCCTTGATACGGTTTGGAATTCACCACTAGTTCCCACCACTAGCGTGCAAGATCCTCGATCATATACATCACTAGTTTGACCTTAATCTCCTATAGTGTGCCGATGAAATCTATGATACGATTCATCCTATTTAGCCACCCCCTTCGCCTTTTCCAATTCAGAGTCACCTTGGAAAATGGGTGTATTCTGCTTCATGAACTGGATGGAATGATCCACATGTCTTGGCTCATCCCTTTAGTTTCTTGTTTCCACATCCTAAAATGCTTGGAAAATACTCTAAACTAGCTCTCGGTTCACATGTGGTTCAAATGAAACCACATTCTATGCAGCTTCTTCCAGTTGGTTTCTATGATGCATACCAGGTGCCATTTTCAAAAAAAAACACTATAAGGCTCCATCTCTAGCAACTGATGACTTAGAATTTTTAAATTCTATCACATCAACTATTACAAAATTGCTTTACAAATCAATCTTTTTTCAAGTTTAACTGTTTTTGAAAAAAATCCATTCTTTTTCTTTTGAAAATCAACCCATTTCCAAAATTTACCAACCATTCCCTTTTCAAAATATTTCATTTGAAAATAATTTCAATATTTTTCAAAAATCAACTAAATGAATCACATCATATATCATTTTCCCAAAATGAAATATACCACCCTAGTGGGAATTCATTCATCTAATGCTTTTCATGCTCGTCTCATTGGCTAAACCCACGACAATGAGATTCCAAAATCTTATAAGTGTCTCCAAAACACTTATGTACCCAACTCACTAGTAACTTGAAGTTTAAAATAAAAAGGTTAGCTACTTATTTTTATGCTCTATATTTCAAGTCATAAAAATCCTACTCATTTATAAGATCACAACCCAAAGAATAGACAAGAATGAATTTCAACTCCAATACCAAGAAAACAGAGGAATAATTGTTCCATAAGGAAAGGAACAAACTGATACCACTTATCCTAAACAAGATTTTGGATCAAACAAACTGATACCATTTGTAATTACCCACTTATTCTCATTGTATTGAGAATACAACGAATCATTACTTATCTTTAAGAGACATCCCCAAGATTCCAAAGGCTGACAATAAATTCCAAAGGTTTTCAAATGAATGTGGGGGATGATTTTCCCTTTACAAACTAAAACCATTAACCCAGAAAACCATAACCAAACAACTCACTATATGATGCATGAATAAATTAAATACAACTTGACCACCTCATTAATATAAAAACCACAATGAAGTGTACTATAGTGGAAGACAACGAAACTATCAAAGTAAAAAAGTATAAAAACAACTAATAAACTCAAATATGATATCAATACTCTATGATCCACAATCTCCATGCTCCAATCACCAAACAACCCAAGTATCACGAGGTGGTTCTAAATACATGTGATAATTTACCTTTTCCCATGTCTCAGAAGATAGCATCTGAAAATGCACCAAAGTGACAAAGCATGGGTCAGTATAAAACATAGTAGGCTTTCTTCAATGACTTTCCTTCTCATGCCACTAGGATGGAAAAGTTATCAACATTTATATAAAAAAATTATATAAAACAATTTTAAAAAATAGTTTATAACTAAATATAAACAAGTTCCAACAAACCATTTCAAACTAAGAGTAAAAAAGTGATATTTTAACCAATTTTCTAGAAATTCAAATTTCCAAAAAAAACCAAACAAGGATTTAAAACAATTTCTCAATATCCTTTTGACATACCCATTATATGATTCACAACACACCCACACATGCATGCTTCATTCTGTAAGTTCCATACTCATGAGAATTCTCTTATCCAATCACCTTGTGTCCCACTGACACACGCCCCTGATCCAGGGTCATGCACCTTGTACCCCACTGGTACACATCCCTTATTTAGGGGAACATCGAACATGAACTCACACAACCCCAATGTATGTCAAAACCATTCCAAATAACCATTTCAAACCATTTCAATAAAACCATTATTTTATTGAAAAACATTTAACAAACCAAATCCAATCAAATATTAAATTTCAATAAAACCATTAATTTTATTTAAAACCTTATAAAAATCTATTAACCACAATTCCAGGAAAAAATACCATTTTAAAATATTCATTTTAAAATCAAGAGTCAAAGCACTTTATTCAAGAACACCAATTTTCTAGATTTCCACAAAACATCACTGAAGAGGGCTCTAAAATCATAAAGTAGAAAATTCACAATTAAATCCACACAAAGTAACAAATTTGAAACCATTACAATCAGTTCTACTAAGATTAATCGAGTTTGAATCCACCTAACTCGAAGTTTTTGATGAAAACAGAAAATGGGTGAAGAACGCTCATGAAACCGGGTAAGAATTCCACGAAACTACCTTAGATATATTCTCCTATAAAAAACAGACCAAATCTCAACATATTTGGCATAAAAAAATATTATATCTTCCCATAATGGCTATAGATCTGAGAAACCAGGAGGATAGGAGAAGTAAATCTATGTATATCTAAGAAAATGTGACAAGAATGAAGAAGAACGATGGAATACCTTAAAAATTGGGCTTCTAAAAACCAAAGGAAGGCTCTAGATTGATTCCAAAATACTTGGGAGATGTTCTCTATCCTTCAATAGAGAGGAATATTGAATTAGGTTAGAATAAGAGGAAAAAAGAAGCCTAAAGAGTAAAAAACGTGTGAGATCCGCTTTTTTAGGAACTCACTTTAACCCTACGCACGTTCAGAAAAATCGTGCACTAACCATGTGTTATATACTACCTAGGTAGACCCTCCCATGACCTCCTCGCACGGTCTCCCTAACCATGCACACACCGTATCGAATCTACTGTCCAAAATCTTCCAAAGTTCATGGTTTCTCCTAGGATTTCCGCACGGTTTAGACATTTTATGTGCAGCCCGTGCGCATCCCCTTTAGCCCCAAAAACTCTTTGAACATTCCCCAGATTCTCCCATCCTTCACCCTTATACTTTATATACATAAAAAAAATTAAGGGTTACATAAAAAACCGGGGGTACTAAAAAAGCCCAGTAAGGGAATAAATAAACATTATCATAAGGTAAAGTAGTATATGTGATTCGAGAGTCATATCAAGTCAATGTAAGAGGGATTACAATCATAATATTAAAGCAATAAGGAATGATATAACATTATAGAATAAAGGAAATATTAGAATGTGGTGCCAACATTAAAAATGATATCATCAACATAGTTCAAGGATAACTTCCCATACATCATAACATGGTGTATAAAGTCCCATAATGGATTATGTTTACTCTCTAATCGCATAAATGACATATCAAGAGGAAAAAATATTACCCAATTAATTATTGTGATGTATGGGTGCACTGATCATTTTAATATCATGTGCATGAATAAGTGACCCACTTGAATCAAACAATATAAAGATTCATTTCATAAATTTTAATCCCAAGATCTAGGAGAGTGGATTATATACAAATAATTCCCTAATAAATAATGTTTAGGTAAATTTAGGTGAATACTATTGAATGGAAAAAAGGATAGGTATTCACAACAAAAATATTCAGCATGGAAAAATCACAGGATAATTCCAGAAGCATAAAAAGGGTATGTAAAGGTTCATGGGATGGATTAATGAGATTGAAATGGTTATATCATCACTTTTAAATCATAAGGGAAGTATGATGGATGTTTTAAATAATATACCAACCTAAAAAATTGGAAAACAAATGGTATAATATAAAGGAGGTGCTTGAATAAAGAGGAGAAGGAGACGATCTCTTACTTTGAGAGGGTGTTCCCAAAATCATGGGAGGAGCTTCTTAAGATCTTGGGGAACCTTGGGTGGGATCTATAGGTTTAAGGGTATATTAATTTCATTATCAAAGGGTTTTGAGAGATGTTAAATAGGAGTTTGGGTGGGTTTATATAGAAAAAGGGAGGAGAGTTCTTTATTAATTTTTAAACATAGGTTTTGGACTCTATATGGTAATTTAATCAAAACCTCAAATCAACCCATGTATTTTTTCCATTATTTCTTCCAAATTGAATTTATTTTAATTATTTTAAAATTTTATGAACCCAACTCATTATAATAATACCCTTGGTGATGTGGTAGTGAGTCATGTTTATAAGAATTGATTTTAAAACATTCAAATATAATATAGGTTAAGGAGGATTTATTAAGGGTTTATAAAATTAATCAAATAACCTAAAAAATAATTTATTTTAATGGGTAAATATATATTTGGTCATGGATAACTTTTATAGAATATATTACATCTTTTTTGGGTCATTATGATGTCATAATACGCACTGTATTTAATTTTGACCTAAAAAATCCAGTGTCTCCATTTTTTTTAAATAACCATTGGCTAATTTTGATGTGTTGATTTCAAAAATAATATTTATTTTATCCTAATAATTATCTAAGTATGATAATTTACACTTTAGATAAAAAAATCAACATTTATTGAAAAATAATGGTTTTTTTACAATAACAGTTTTCTGACCCTATAAAATTATTTTTTACTTCATAAAATTATGTTATCATTAATATTTTAATAGAAAATATTAAATAATATTATTTTATTGAAATAACATTTAATTAAAAAGTTATTAAATTCATTAAAATAAATTTTCTTTATTGAAAAAATATATATCCCAAAAAATACAATTTATGTTTCATCATATTTGAATATAATTTTTATCAAACTCATTTTTTAATAATTTTAAAAGTTATATTGAAAATGGATAAATATAATAATTTTTTAATTGAAATACAATATTCAAATTCATATTGTTAGTTTCTAGATACATAACACTTTATTACACCCGTGAATACCCTAAGGGTAACTTGTGCGATAGTGATATTTTATTGGGCTCATTTAGTGTATATGGTTTGGGCAGTGATCTCGATGAGCTTGAGCTTCTCTCATAAATGGTTTCATTCATACTTTAGTTTTTGAATCTTGACTTGGTATTGATCAAGGGAAAATACCTATTTTGTTATCTCCCTCAAGAGCTACGATAAATTGGCTTCGTAGTATACGATCACATTGGTCAAGGATATCACTTCTTTTGTATATGTCAATTGAAATTTATCATAACCCTTAATATAATAATATTAATGGTCATTGTATAATGACTATATTAACAATAGTAATGATACATAACGGTCTTTAAAATTTGAAATACCATATAACTGTTCAAAATATCCAATGTAGTGCAAGTGTTTTCTATAACTTCGTTACTTAATAAGACATTTATATATTTAGAATGGGAATTTTATTTATAAATGATCAGGTCATTACAAATATTATTCTCTTCCAAACTTGAAGCACTTATCTATTCCATTGAGGTAATTCTATGAACTTTTTCCCACCTTTTTTTACTGAAAGAATATGAATCTTCTCCCCTCCATGGGTTTTATCAATTGAGTTTTCAAGAAACTCTTTTTTCTCTTCTTTTCCCCAATACCATGAAAATAATGTGAGTGTCAAATTTTAATTTTTACATTGAGAGAACATCAAAAAAATCTTTATACATACCAAATAACCTTATAGATAATGATCTTTAGAGACTTGGATTTAATACAATCAAAAATATTCAATTTTTCTTTCAAGGTCAATGATAAAACCTTAAGTGTTCCATACAATTCTTGAAATTTTTGATTCATCGGTACCAATGGATCAATCCTCCTTTTTCTTCAACCTCACGAATTTCCTCTCCATTTTAATGATAAGAGTTCAATGAAATTACTTATTGAAAAATAGCACATTAAGCTCCTCCAATTCAATGGATCTGATTTCTTCATCCTACCTAATGTTCTTGATTAGGTTTGACCATTTATATTCCTCGCCTTTCAAATGATAAATGTCAAAGAAAAAATTTTCATGCTCTATGAACTAGATAAAAAAAATATCTTTTATGTTGTGTTAATCCATGACTTGAGAATTAGTGGATCGAAAGAACCACTATAGATGGGTGGTTGTTGCCGCATGAAGGAATAAATAGAGATTTTTTCCATCCTTTGTGTGTTTGGGTTTCAGTGTGGTTTATGTTATCATTCATATCTTGAGAGAGTTGGGTGATAATATCCATGATATTTTTCACTCCAAATCACATCCTGTTTGGTTTCTCATTGGAATCATCATTACCTTTTCCATTTGACTCAATGTTAACTCAAATCCTCAGGTCGGTGCTGATCTCAGGTGGGACTCAGGTGGAGAAGGTCGGCGAGGCACTCAGGAGGGTGACATCACGTGGTGTAGGTGCTTTCCACATGCAGAATACCTTCAGCGATATGCGGTGAGGGATGAGAAGCGAGACCCCTACTCGGACGGATCCAGGCGTCGGAGTCAGAGCTACAGGGAGAAGGTCGGGCCGACGATACCCCTCCGGTCATTTGCTTCAGATCTATCGCGCCCCCTTCTCCCAGATGTTCCTGTTATGGTTCATTTCTCTATTATTCCTCTGATACCAATTTCTCAAAAGGAACCGTCTTCATTTAAGGGATCCCTATCCATTTTTTTATCTACACCAGCGTTTGAGGATGCTGCAGGCTTTCACTCCAGAACCCTTGTGGCCAGATTTGGTGGAGATCGACCTTCACCGGAGTTGTTTGAGGGTTTTATCAACTCAATGTGGGTTCTTCGTTCCCGGGCGGCAGTGGGAACATTAGATAAATGTCATCTGAGCATCCACATTTTTTATAATGATGATTTTTCCCATGCCTAGTCATCAGAGTCGCGCTTGTGTGATAATCGATACTTCCTCACTACCATAAAACTGGGCAAGCCAAGCGCCTGCCTTTATCAGTGCTAAGGGAAAAGCGCTGATAAAGGGGTTGGCCTTTATCAGTGATAAAAAAAGCACTGATAAATGCACTCATTATTAGTGCTAAAATAAGCATTGATAAAGGTTTACCCTTTATCAGCATTTTTTAGGGCTGATAAAGGGTGCATTTATCAGCGCTTTAAATATCCCTTTATCGACGCTTTTATTAGTGCTGATAAAGGTTACATTTATCAGTGCTTATATTAGCGCTGATAATATTTATTGTATACATTAAATAAAAAACACATGTTATAACTATATATATATATATAATTAAATAATTATAAGATTAATAATAAATATATTTATTAGATTTATAAGATTTATTAGATTTAATAATTCATTATATTTATTAGATTTATTAATTCATTATATTTAATATATATTTATTATATTTGTTTATATTTAATGTATTTGTTTTATTTATAAATATATAATACGTTTTAATATATATGTATAATTAAAATTATTGAATATATATGTGTTTTCCATTGAACTGGGGGTCAATGAATATATACATGCGTATATATATATGTGTGCATGAATAATGTTCATTTATAGATTATAATTACATATCATGTTGATGTGTTATTGATTTATAATTCATTATGTTACCCATATAATATATATGTTATAAAAAATGTGAACTTATAATTAAAATTAAATTATATTTAAAAAATATATATATTTTTATTATATTTTCAATGGTATATATAAATATACCTTTCAAATAATTTTATATGTATAAATAGAGATATATTTATTTATAGTTATAATTATTAATAAATATATATATATATATTTATCATAAATATCATTTTAAATAAATATATAATAATATAAAGAAATTATTAAATTTATACATTTATCAGTGCTTTTATTAGTGCTGATAAACTATGTCTTTATCAGTGCTACAAAAGCACTGATAAAGGGTGTCTTTATCAGTGCTAAAATGAAAAGTGCTGATAAAGTCACCCTTTATCAGTGCTACAAAAGCACTGATAAAGTCCATCCTTTATCAGTTCTAAAAAACTGCTGATAAAGGGGGTCTTTATCAGTGCTTTTCATTTTAGCGCTGATAAAGACCCCCTTTATCAGCGCTTTTACTAGCACCGATAAAGGTCTACGCGGGATTTACAAAATCCACTAGGTCCTCCTCCTCCTCCCTGCACCTTGTCAAGATTTCGCGGAAGCCCTACCCTGTGCCACTACCTCCTCTCTACTGCTGCCTCCTCTCCACCATGGCATCCACCTTCTTCTCTTCCTCCTCCGCCGCAGCCTCCGCCTCCTCCTCCTCTGATGCCTACTTCTCCTCCTCCTCCTCCACCGCGACTCCTCCTCCTGCTGCTGAGTCGCGACCTCCTCTCTGCCGCTGCTCCTCCTCCTCCACCGCGACTCCTCCTCCTGCTGCTGAGTCGCGACCTCCTCTCTGCCGCTGCTCCTCCTCCTCCTCCTCCATCGCGGCCTCCTCCTCCTCCTCCTCCTCCACCAGCGCCTCCTCCTCCTCCTCCTCCGCCTACTCCGCTGCCTCCTCTCCACCGCGGCTCCTCCTGCTCCTCTCCAATGCGGCCTCCTCCTCCTCCTCCACCGGCGCCTCCTCCTCCTCCTCCTCCTCCTCCTCCTTCGCCTACCCTGCTGCCTCCTCTCCATCGCGGCTCCTCCTGCTCATCTCCACCGCGGCCACCTCCTCCTCCTCCTCCTCTTACTCTGCTACCTTCTCTCCACCACGGCTCCTCCTGCTCCTCTCCACCGCGGCCTCCTCCTCCTCCTCCTCCACCGCCTCCTCATCCTCCTCCTCCTCCTCCTCCTCCTACTCCACCTCCACCTACTCCGCTGCCTTGGCTGCCTTCCACTGCCTCCGCTACCTCCGCGCTGCCTCTGCACTACCTCTGCGCTGCCTCTGTTGCCTCCACTGTCCACGCCTCCTCCTCCTCCACCACCGGTTCCTCCTCCTTAAGGTGAGTAAAATTGAATTTTCATGAATTAATTATGTTTTCATTTGTTTTCAATATTGAGATTAATTATGATTTGTCGTTATTCTTGTGTGTGATGCTTATGTGTGTGACACATGTATATGTGGTTGGTTACTTGTTTGATCTTGATTATCTCTCCCCACTTACGGTGGGTCTCACAATCACATCACATAAAAAACAATTTGAGGAGAGAATCTTTATATACAACATCTCACAAAACTACTCCAAACCAATACTAAGTGATCCCCATTTCTATATCTCACATCATATTATCATACAAAAAATGATCTAAGGAGGGAATCACAATATCCAACCTCTATCACAAGTCAAAATGCACCATAAATATATGGATCCCATGGAAGTCACACACCAATCCCCTTTTGACCAATCCCTTCTCACTCAAAGTAGGGTCCTACCAACACCTTATCACTTAAATAAAGGCCATCCATCTTGTCTCAAGCCACAAAATATAAAAATAATAATCTAAGGATGGTATCTATATAGCCAACCTCTCATACTAGCAAAACCACATCATCAATAGGTGGGCCCCATGGATGATCATACTTTAACTAGGTGAAAATCATATGAAGTCTCAATCTCTTAGTCGGTCTGACCATAAATGATAAAAGTCACCATCCATTTAGCCTTGAATAATAATATCCTTAAAACCATCTTGGTTATACATGAAAATTATTCCCAACCTATCAACATTCTAATTCCTCCTATAAGGGAATCTACTAGGTTCTACAACCCTAACTCATCTCTACTCATTGATACCAACACACACTCATCTCTACATTGTAATGTCACAACCCACATGTTATACTTGTTCTAGGCCTCGATATTCTAGTCTATATCATCTTCTAATTCCCACATTAAAACTCATTAAAACTAAATAATGACCATCCTAAGAAACTCACACTAAGAGCCTTGGATACCCTATGCTAAGTCATCCATACTATTATCATGACCCTAACTTAGGTACCATATCATATCTCCCCTTGGAGATCTCTTAATCCAATTATAAGGAGGAAATCCTCTATGTCACACTTCACCAATCCCTATATGGAATATCATACTCATCACACACACCATGACTCTTATATATCCTTAAGAGGGTGTTCCTCATCATACGTGAGATATAAAACTATATGATCCATCTTCTTTAGGCCTAAGACTCTAATACCTACTCAAATAGCCTTAGAAAACCTAACTAGGCTATAAAAATATCATACCAAACCCGATCCTCTCATAAACACAACTACTCCATGGAGACATAATATCTGGATGATCACAAAATCACAAACATTCAATAGAACCCTCACTCTATCTCTTGGTGGATCAAAAACACCCTATTTATTTACCTTGGTTGCTCTGGATTTCTATCCCTTTCACTAGAACACATATACTCATGCATGGATGCACAATCATGCATAAATTGGAACATGTTTTTTTATTATAGGGTCCACCTACCTCAAAAAATTGAGTAACCCCCTCACCAAGATCAACTCATCCTCAACCAAGACTATACATGCCTTATCTAATCGTGTACCAATGATTGAGACCCAATCTCAAGGCACAATTCCCAAATAATTAATTGTAGAAACTTATAATTAATTATTCACATTAATATAATTAGGAATAATATTTCAAAAACTCTCTGGGAAACACAACACCACCTAAACCACACAAAACATGGTGCGTTCATAATACGAGGATAACCTCTAGCCAATACAAACAAAATCAGCATCATCTGAATTGATTTGAAGATGATATAGTGAAATCATCACAAAAATCCTAGTTAAAATCATCCCAAATCATAGAGAAATAAAGGATAATAGTAATGGAGGAAGTATGAGGGAAGAACTCACTAAGTCACTATAAAAAACTCTCAAGAACCAACCCTCATCAGGGGGGATCGGAGAGAGGAAGAGAATGGATGAATCCCAAGAACCACCCTAGATTTGCTATTAATGAGCACGCCCCCACCATTTTTGATGTATCTAGTTTTTAATCTTAATTATTCTCATATTCCTTCTCCCCTAACCTATATACCCATCATATGGATTTCAAATAGGATGAATATAAATAAAGAATGGATTAATGCCAATCGGTTGACAAAAGAGTATGAAGAAGGCATGAAAGAGTTTATCAAGTTTGAAAAAGATCATGCATGTGACCCTTCTCAAATCCTTTGCCTGTGTTTACGTTGTTGTTATTAAAAACAAATTAGTCTAGAGAAGTTGGAAGAACACTTGATCTTTCATGGAATAGATCAGAGTTATACATGTTGGAATAAACACGGGGAAACAACGAATGTAGGTAGTGGCTGGGATAACACTGTGTTTTATGGATCATATGATATGATTACAATCATGAACAATGAAGATGACCGTATGGAGGATGTGATTACAGATGTGAATGATGATGAAGATTGTATTGAGGAAATGACAAGGACCATCGAAGATGAACTCCGTGATTGCCCAAAATTGTTTGAGAAGTTAAAAAGTTGGGAAAAGACACCATTGTATTCTGGTTGCACTAAATATACAGAATTTTCAGCCGTACTGAAGCTGTATAATTTGAAAGTATACAACGGGTGGAGTGACTCCAGTTTTACGAAACTACTTTCTCTCCTGAATGACATGCTCTCAGAAGATAATGAGCTCCCGAGCCGAACATACGACGCCAAACGAATGCTACACTCTATGGGTATCATCTATGAAAGAATACACGCCTGCCCGAATGACTGTATACTATTTTTCAAGGACCAAAAATCACTTAAAGAATGCCCAAAGTGTGGTGCTTCTTGATACAATAAATATGAATCCAGTCCTAATAAATTTGTATGTTACTTTCCAATCATTCCAAGGTTTATGCGCCTATATGGAAGTGAGGAGACTGCAGGACAATTGACATGGCATGAAGATACAAGAGTTAAAGATGGGATACTACGTCACCCGATAGAATCTCCTCAGTGGAAGAGAATTGATCATGAGTGTCCTGAATTTGAAAACGAGTCGAGAAACCTTCGTCTTGCGTTATCTACAGATGGAGTGAATCCTTTTGGTTTTCAAAGCAACAGTCACAGTACATGGCCGGTTATGTTGGTAAATTATAACTTACCACCGTGGTTATGCATGAAATGAAAATACATCATGTTATCTATGCTTATATTAGGACCAAAACAATCGGGTAATGATATTGATGTTTATTTAGCTCCATTGATCGAAGATTTAAAATTATTGTGGGATTCAGGTGTTACATTGTATGATGCTTACAGAAAGGAAGATTTCACTTTGAGAGCCATGTTGTACGAGATGATAAATGACTTCCCTACTTATGGAAAATTTTCAGGATATAGCATTAAAGGAACTGAAGGGTGTCCCGTTAACAAGGTATACAATCAATTAGGTAGAAACATTCATTGAAAACTGTGTTTCTAGGACATCGCAGATTTCTACCCCGACGACATAAGTACCGTTCTTGGACGACATCATTCTATGGAAGTTTAGAAGAACGTACAGCACCGTCTCTACTAACAGGTGATCAATTGTTTGAGAAAGTTAAAAATGTGGACACTACTTTTGGTAAACCGGCTTTGAAAAACCTTACAAAAATCGGTTGGAAAAAGAGATCAGTTTTTTTTGAATTACAATACTGGAATTTTATGTATGTCAGACATTTTCTTAATGTTATGCATGTATAAAAAAATGTATTTGATAGTGTCATCAGCACGTTGCTAAATACATCTGAAAAAACAAAAGATGGAATTAAGGCTAGGTTGGACATGGTTGAGATGGGAATACGAGAAGAGTCGGCACTAGTGAAGGGTGAAAAATGAACATTTCTTCCTCCTGCTGCTTACACTCTTTCCAAGTAAAAGAGATATTAGTTTTTCAAGTTCTTGAATGACGTAAAGGTTCCAGAGGGGTATCCGTCAAATATCAAGAACCTCGTGTCAATGAAAAACTTGAAGTTAAAAGGTCTGAAATCACATGACTATCATGTTTTGATGCAAGATCTCATTCCTATTGCTTTATGTTGCATTTTTCCCAAGAATGTCTGCCATACATTAACAAAACTGTGTTTCTTCTTCAAAGCAATATGCAGCAAAGTTATAGACCCGGTGAAATTTCCAACTATAGAAAGAGAAATTGTCGTTATATTATGTGAATTAGAAATGTTCTTCCCACCTTCATTTTTTTATATGATGGTTCATTTGATGGTCCACTTGGTGAGAGAGATTCAACTATGTGGTCATGTACATTATAGATGGATGTACCCCATTGAACGGTATATGAAGATTTTGAAAGGGTGTGTCAAAAATCGAAGTCGGCCAGAGGGTTGTATTGCAGAGCGATATATTTTTGAGGAAGCTGTTGAATTTTGTACTGAATACCTGTCTGGTGTGGAAAGCATTGTCCTACCGAAATCTCGTTACACTGGGTGTCTTGAGGGTGAAGGAATTTATGGAAGACAGGTTGTCACAATCAATATTACAGATCGTGAGCAGGACCACCTTTATGTATTGCATAATAGTTTTGACGTTGACCCATATGTTGAAATCCAAAAATAAATTCTTAGGCATTTGAATCCATCTAGGGCTGAAAAATGGATATCAGATACACATAATCGACAGTTTATAGGATGGTTTCGGAACCATATTTTTAAGAATTCAGATGAAAATCCAGAGTCCATTTCAGAACGACTTTGATGGCTAGTCGGAGGACCAAGTTTGTATGTATTATATTACAATTCTTATGTAGTTAATGGTTATACATTTTATACTAATGAACATGATGGAGACAGTAACATGCAGAATAGTGGGGTTACACTTGTGGCTGAAGCGATGCATGTTTCTAGTGCTAAGGAAAGAAATCCAATTTATGTGAATATGTCATACTTTGGAACCATCAAAAAAATATGGGAGTTGGATTATATGGAATTCTAATTTCTTATTTTTCAATGCAAGTGGGTTGATAATAGGAGTGCTGTTAAAATAGATGAATTGGGATTCGTGAAAGTTGATTTCAGTAAGGAAGAGGAGAAAGACGAACCGTTTATAATGGAATTATAGGCAGTGTAAGTATTTTATGTTCCAGATCCCACAAACTGAAACTGGTCAATTTTTCTGTTATCGACCAAAACAGTTGAAGGTTCAGATGAAAATTCAATGGAGGATGACACTTTCATTGGGAATTCACAGTCATTTCACAGTGGTCCCAATGTAGACGATGTTTTGTATGTCAGAGGAGACCACAATTAAGGGATATGGATAGTCGATAGAGGGGTCAAATCCCTTCAGCCTTTAAAAAAAATAGAGTTCAATAATCAGGTTATTTTTTTATTGTAATATAGATTGTGTTACATTATGTTATTATCTGTTCGCTGTTGCTTTTATGTGATCTAAATTAATTGTTAAACCACTTCTGTAGATAATGACTTATGCACCTACTAATTCACCCAATCCCGAGACACTACAGGTCTCTCAACCTGTTGCAGTTGGTCCCACTACTGAGGTACAACAGGTCTCTCAACTTGTTGCAGCTATTCCCACTGCTGAGGTACAATAGGTTTCTCATCCTGTTTTTTCTAGTCCCAGTGTCGATGCTAGAACTTCGGAGGAACATAATGATGATGCAGAAACCGAGTAAATGGTAGGCAATGAAACCCTGGCGACACAAAAAAATAGGTGCACCGTAGTTTGACAGTTTTAGCCAAAATCCTTAAGGCAAAAGCAAAATGCATCAAATATGAGGTGCGATGGAATAAGTGAGGACAGCATGTAAACCCCAACAAAGCCATGTTTAGTAGCTACATTGGAATCGTCACTCAAAAACGTGTGCCGATTGATATAGAGTTGTGGAACCATGTTTTCCGCGGGTTGAAAACATTAATGTGGGAAGAGATTAAGGTAACATTACGATATCATTTATTTAATTTATTAAAATAAAATACTGAAATATTGACTAACTCTTCGTCATCTCTTGTAGAGTGCATTTATAGTAGATGTCTTGCACAAAGAATACGTATTAAGACTGGCAGGAAGGGTTCATAGAGGCTTTCACACCATTTTAATGAAACATCATCTGAAAGATGCTGAAGGGAAAATCAACCCGCACCCAACTCCTCTTTATACACACTTGATATCCCAAGGAGCATGGGATGCATTTTGCAACCGTCGTGCAGAGCAGACTTTTTAGGTACATTGTGTTTGGTTACACATTGTTTATCGTTGCTTGTATTAATCACTTTTATTGGCATATTTTTATTTATGAAACAGCAACTGAGTGCTGAAAATAAAGAACGGGTAGCAAAACCAACGTACCCCTACCGTAAAGCAAGGCTGGGGTACGCTTCAATTGAAAAACAATTGGTACGTATTTTAAAAGTACTGTAATAATTTTATGTGACATAAAACAACAATGTAACCATGTTTCTCTATTTATATGTAGATTGATGAATCAAAATCCCAAGCCACATCCATCCCATGCCATGGTATATGGAAGGAGGCTCGTGTTAATAAAGAGGGGAAGCTGGTAGATGAAAACACACAAAAAGTGTGGGAAACATGTGTAAGTATGACATAATATAAATTTGTTTTGCTTTAAATCACTATTACATAATGACGATTACTTATTTTCCCATATTTTCTATTTGACATAGTCAAAGGAATCAACAACACCCACACTAGATGCGGACATACTTTCAGCAGCCTTGAAACAGCCAGAACAGTATGGCCACATCAGAGGTGTGGGTTTTGGGGTGACACCCCGGAAGTTTTTTCAGAAAAAAAAACAAGAGGATAAAGAAACTAAAGAAATTAAAATGATGAGAGATAGAGTAACTACCCTTGAAGAAATAATCAAAAGTCAGGGAGATTTGATAGCAAATTTGATGGGGGAGAGGTGAAGAGATCAAACAACTCAAGAACAACCCGCGCGAGAAGACCCCGCCCCACCCCCCACCAGCTTTGAGGTGAGCCATTCCCCTGAAATACCTGACTTAACTGAGGCAATCAATGTTCTAATATTTGTTTCTATTAAATGTGAATCACATAGACATTGATACCTTTCTTGTAATGATATTCTACAGGGTGAAAATGACTGTGATTTATATTTGTCAACTCCCACCCATCACCTTGTAGCGAGGGCTACGATGTTCAATATGCAGAATGACACGCTACACTCCAGACCACTTCCAACCGGTCATGTCAAAGTGTTCATTGACATAGATCATGATCTGAGCGCCAAGCTACCCGTGCCAAATGATGATGACGACATTCATACGGTGGAAAAAATATGTTGGAACATTCGTTGCATGGCCATCGAATCTTGTAAAAAAACATGTCGACCAGGAGGTATTCATTTCCAATTCATTTTTCAAGAATAACCTTTAACATTAAATTATAAAAGAGCTTAGCTCATGAATGTTATTACCGAAGGACAAAATGGATGAGCTAAAACGAAAGAGCAGCTCAAAAGGATCAACCAACCGATTAAAAAAATCTATTGAGAGCACCTTCACCCCGCTCGTTCTATATCCACATTTAATATCATTGCAAGCTCATGTGGATACAAAAATGAAAGACAGAAAGAGTCACACAATTGTTTGTGAAAAAGATATGTATGGAGAGGAAACATTAGATTTCGTTAGTGCTAACTTTGTAGCTGAAATCATCACATACGACTGGCTAGGCGCCTCAGTTATAAATGTATACATGAGGTATGTTTTCATGATTTGATTTTACAGAATCCGATATACTATGATAATTATGGCTAAATACATTTCATATTTTTCATAAGTGTATATATGAAAAACAATTGAAGGGATTTTCCCATGAATAAAAATTTGGACTCGTTAGTCCTCGCACCATTTCTACAGAACGAGAAGAAATAGATTCCATTTTTCAGGATGAATTAATGTCAAGCCTGCTCAGAACGTTTCAATGTAGAATTATGACTGACAGACTCTTTTTAATACCAACTTTGCAGGGGTAAAACTCTATATTTTAATAATATCAATTATATTTTCATTTCTATCAGTACTTATTCCTTTTTGTGTTTTTAGGCAACATTGGATGCTCATTGCAGTCAATTTAGATACTCCAAAGATTTATTTTCTGGATTCACTGCATGGATATCCAACAAACCAACCACACATGATGGTGATTTTCAATTCTTAATACACTAGATCCAACATTTTATAACTAAATATCTAATTATATAATTTATATTATCTTTTAATTAGTATTCTGTTATTATAGGGCGGTGTATGAATATCGTCTAAAGGCTGGAATGAATCCAGGGCCTAAGGAAGACAAGGCGCACAAGATCTACAAATAGAGAAGTATTAGGGTATATATAATTATATTTCACTATCCAAATACATATCAAAACAGATTAATTATTTTTATCAATGTTTATACAGTGTTTGAAACAAACAAACGACAAGGACTGCGGTTATTATGTTTGTAAATTTATAAAAGAGATCATATTTCATGAACAAACTAGCATCCCTGAAGAGGTATTTTTTAAAATAATTACTACATCATTTAAAATAATTATTAATCCTTTATGTATTTATATTTTTTCAGTACTGCTATAACTGTCACAAAAACTTCTATTCAGAAGATGATATAGATGTGTTTAGAAACAAATGGGCAGCGTACCTGATGGAAGAATGTAAACAAATAGGAAAATGAAGGTGAATTCATACTACTTATGTTATCTTTATATGATCATTGATATCTCCTTTTTTACACTTATTTAAAATCTATGATCATCCTTTCTTATGTTTCATATCCTTGGATTATGAATAATGGTTTTAGAAATGATTTGAGTTTCTAGTAAAGAATAACTTAATGAGAGACTCTTATGAACTACTAACATACGGAATACTGAGAAGATGCGTTCGGATTGTTTTGATACTTTAGGACAGTGATCCATGAGTCATTTTTGACATGTACGAATCAACCACATCTCAATCTAACGCACGGTGTGACCGGTATGGCTAAAAGTGTCTGATATCAGTTTCAAATTGACATAAACTTTAGAAAAAAACACAAGTAACATACGGAAAACCGAGAAAACGCATTCGGATTGTTTTGATACTTTAGGAAAATGATCCATGAGTCATTTTTTACATGTACGAATTGACTGTACCTCAATCCGACGCACGGTGTGACCGGTATGGCTAAAAGTGTCTGATATCAGTTTGAAATTGACATAAACTTTAGAAAACAACACTACTGACATACAGAAAACAGAGAAAATGCGTTCATATTGTTTTGATACTTTAGTAAATGATCCATGAGTCATTTTTGATGTGTACAAATAGACTGCACCTCAATCTGATGCACGGTGTGATCGGTATGGCTAAAAGTGTCTGATATCAGTTTCAAATTGACATAAACTTTAGAAAACAACACTACTGACATATGGAATACCAAGTAAACACGTTCAGATTATTTTGATACTTTAGAAAAATGATCCATGGGTCATTTTTGATGTGTACAAATCTACATCACCTCAATATGATGCACGGTGTGACTGGTATGGCTAAAAGTGTCTGATATCAGTTTTAAATTGACATAAACTTTAGAAAACAACACTACTAACATACGGAAAACTGATCAAACGCGTTCGGATTGTTTTTATACTTTAGTAAAATGATATATGAGTCATTTTTGATGTGTATGAATCGACTTCACCTCAATCCGATGCGCGGTGTGACCGTTATGGCTAAAAGTGTCTGATATCAGTTTCAAATTGACATTAACTTTAGAAAACAACACTACTGACATACGGAATACTAAGCAAACACGTTCAGATTGTTTTGATACTTTAG
Source organism: Viscum album (assembly GCA_963277665.1). NCBI lineage: Eukaryota > Viridiplantae > Streptophyta > Magnoliopsida > Santalales > Viscaceae > Viscum > Viscum album. Next base: position 1,437,092,478 of record OY728133.1, on the reverse strand, counting down.
GAAAACTATCCATGAGTCATTTATGATTTTTAATAATAGACCCCACCTCAATCCAATGCACAGTGTGACTGGTATGGCTAAAAGTGTCTGATATCAGTTTGAAATTGACATAAAATTTAGAAAACAACACTACTGACATACGGAAAACCGAGCAAAAATGTTCGTATTGTTTTGATACTTTAGAAAAACGATACATGAGTCATTTGTGACGTGTAAAAATTGACCACACCTCAATACGATGCACGGTGTGACCGGTATGGCTAAAAATGTCTGATATCAATTTCAAATTGACATTAACTTTAGAAAACAACACTACTGACATAAAAAGTACCAAGAAAAAACATTCAGATTATTTTGATACTTTAGGAAAATGATCCATGAGTCATTTTGGATGTCTATGAATCAAACGCACCTCAATCTGACGCATGGTGTGACTGGTATGGCTAAAAGTGTCTGATATCAATTTCATATTGATATAAACTTTAGAAAACAACACAAGTAACATACAGAAAACCAAGAAAATGCATTTGGATTGTTTTGATACTTTATGAAAACGATCCATGAGTCATTTTTGACGTGTATGAATCAACCGCACCTCAATCCGACATACAGTGTGACCGGTACGACTAAAAGTGTTTGATATCAGTTTCAAATTGACATTAACTTTAGAAAACAACACTACTGACATACGGAATACTGAGAAAACACATTATGATTGTTTTGATACTTTAGGAAAATGATCCATGAGTCATTTTTGACTTGTACGAATCAACTGAACCTTAATCTGACGCACAGTGTGACCGGTATGGCTAAAAGTGTCTGATATCAGTTTGAAATTGACATAAACTTTAGAAAACAACACTACTAACATACGGAAAATTGAGAAAATGCATTCGGATTGTTTTTATACTTTAGGACAACGATCCATGAGTCATTTGTGACGTGTATGAATCGACTGCACCACAATCCGATGCACGTTGTGACCGGTATGGATAAAAGTGTCTGATATCAGTTTTAAATTGACATTAACTTTAGAAAACAACACTACTGACATACGGAATACTGAGAAAAGACGTTTGGATTGTTCTGATATTTTAGGACAATGATACATGAGTCATTTATGATGTGTAAGAATCTACCACACCTCAATCCGACGCACGGTGTGACCGGTATGGCTAAAAGTGTCTGATATCAGTTTGAAATTGACATTAACTTTAGGAAACAACACTACTAACATACGGAATACCAAGAAAATGCATTCGGACTATTTTGATAATTTACGAAAATGATACATGAGTCATTTGTGACGTGCCTCAATCTGATGCACGGTGTGACTGGTATGGCTAAAAGTTTCTGATATCAGTTTGAAATTGACATAAACTTTAGAAAACAACACTACTGACATACGGAAAACCGAGAAAATGCATTCCGATTGTTTTGATACTTTAGGAAAACGATTCATGAGTCATTTTTGACATGTATGAATCAACCACACCTCAATCTGACACACGGTGTAACTGATATGGCTAAAAGTGTCTGATATCAGTTTCAAATTGACATTAACTTTATAAAACAACACTACTGACATACGGAATACCAAGAAAACGCGTTCATATTGTTTTGATATCTTAGGAAAATGATCCATGAGTCATTTTTTATGTGTAAAAATCGATCGCACCTCAACCCAATGCACGGTGTGACCAGTATGGCTAAAAGTGTCTGATATCAGTTTTAAATTGACATAAACTTTAGAAAACAACACAAGTAACATAAGAAAAACCGATCAAACACGTTCAGATTGTTTTGATACTTTAGGAAAACGATCCATGAGTCATTTTTGACGTGTAAGAATCGACCGCACCTCAATCCGACGCACAATGTGACCGGTATGGATAAAAGTGTCTGATATCAGTTTCAAATTGACATTAACTTTAGAAAACAACACAAGTAACATACAGAAAACTGAGCAAACATGTTCAGATTGTTTTGATACTTTAGGACAACGACCCATGAGTCATTTTTGACGTGTACGAATCAACCTCATCTCAATATGATGCACAATGTGACCGGTATGGCTAAAAGTGCCTGATATCAATTTCAAATTGACATAAACTTTAGAAAACAGCACAAGTAACATACGACAAACTGAGAAAACGTGTTCCGATTGTTTTGATACTTTAGGACAATGATCCATGATTCATTTTTGACGTGTAAAAATCAACTGTACCCCAATCCGACGCACAGTGTGACCGGTAAAGCTTTTCATTAGATAAAGAATCAGTATTTATTAAATGAGATAAATCATCCAAATACATATTGATTTTACATTATTCTCTTTCATAGTTATCAGAATGAAAACATTTGAGTTTATCATTTTCATATTTTAGTTTCACATTTCCATATTAATGTATTCTTTCATATTAATTTTTTAATTTATTTCATTATTGTATTACTGACATAATATTTGTTTTCTTATATAGGTGAATTTTTTTTCCTTGAGTTTGGAAGCTTTGTTTGGAAACAAATACCATGGATGACAATTTTTTAGAGCGGATCACGGATATCAAAGGATAAAACATTAATGATTATAACTGTTGTTGGATAATTGTAATTTTAACCATGTAAAACATTGTTTGAAATGTATATAGTAGTGTGTTTTTTTGTATTCATGATGTTAAGTAAATTTATATAGCATTGTTTGTCAAAATATTGTGTGTAGGTGCTATTTTGTGCAGGTGTGCAGGTGCTGTTTTGTGCAGGTATGCTGGTTTGTGTAGGTGTGCAAGTGTCCAGGTGTTGGATGTGCAGGTGCAGAGGAAGGTGCCTTTATCAGCGCTAAAAAAGCGCAGATAAATGGGACCCCCCTTTATCTACACCGGCATTAACAGCACTTTTCTAGCGCTGTTAATGCCGGTTTTTAGCGCTGATAAAAGGACAAGTTGTAGTAGTGTCTTCTCTTTCGTTGGACAATTGACTTCGATCATGGTCATGATTGCAAGCATGCGGCGGTGTGGATTCGACTTCCTCACCTTCCACTCCCCTTTCAGAACCCATCTGTCCTCAAAGGCATCGGTGACAGGATCGGTTGTTTCCTCCGAATTGACGATGATACTCTTTTCATGAATCAACTCGGCTTTGCTCATCTTTGTGTTGAGATGGACCTATCAGTGGCACTCTCGAATCATCTTCGTCTCTAGGTGGAAGGTTCGTTTGGTTTTTGGCAACGCATTCATTATGAGGAAACTTTTGGTTTTTGTTCACTTTGCTGTCGTCAAGGCCACTGGGCCTCTTTCTATTCTCGACGTGGGATGCAAGGTCACAAAGGATCGGCGACTCAGCCTAATGATACCCTTGCTCCCACAGTCCCTCAGGTTATTATTGGAATGCCTCAGTCTGGGGCCGGGATGAGTCCAAGATCTCCGTCGGGTGGTCATCACTCTCCTTCGGGCATCCAACGGGCTTCCACTTCAAGCCCTGGCAAACCCTCCTCATCTACTTTTGGCCTACCAGGTTTTACCACTCATGCACCTCCCTTTGTGCCGAAGGCGATCGAGTCAGGGGGAGACAAGAAAGGTAAGGGCATCACTGCTGTGGTTTCTGGAAGTGTCAGTCCTTCTTATGCGAATGTTGTTCGTGGTGTGATGGCTGCTCTTGATGGGAGAAGGGATGACCCAACATTGCAGAGTATCCTAATGGTCTATGGATCCAAAGGGAGTGTCACTACTGTGGTCGGTTCGGCTGGGGAACAAGTGGCGGTCGTCTCTATGACCCACTTGCCTAATAATGGGCAGTTTGGTGGCGTGGGGATTCAAGCTGGATTGGATGCCTCGGTGGCCATCCATAACAAGTTTGATATCCTTGGAAACGTCAATCAACCAAAAAGAAAGCCAAAAATACGGGGGAGGTCAAGGGAACTCTTCAACTTGGGTGTTTCCTCACAGGTCATTGGTAGACAGGAGGTGGAAGGTAGGTTGGGTAGGATGTGCACTCGCTCCATCAGCCGCCAATCTGGTCTCATGTCTGAGTCAGATCTTGATTCTAAGAGGGAACATGATGATTCCGAAGGTATTTTTGAGGATGATTTTTGGGTTTAACTTGCGGTTCTCATTCAACCATAAAAGTCATCTATGGGTTTGTTTTGACTCGTGTCTGCAATGGTGGATCCCCTTGGGCAGGTTGTCTCGTATGTGGTTCTTGTGCAGTTTCTCACTTTTTCCTTAAAAGTGTTTTTGAAATAAAAAATTTAATTTTCAATCAGTAAATGATCGTATGATAAGAAAAATCTATCTTAATATTTTCTAAATTATGAAACAATCATTTAACCATATTACATTTTAGGTTCACCCAATACACTTTTGGATCAATATTGGTTTTGTTAGGTTTTATCTTCTTATTGTTCATAACTTAATCTCTATAAATATCTAAACCCTTATATAATACCAACCGAGTTCGCCTGAGTGATGTGGCGTTTATTTCATGTATTTTTTCACATCACTTTGTGTTTAAATTACACTTTTAATGCTAGAATATCCCTTAAATTGGTTAATTTATGTGTTCCAATTAATTTTCATGTAAATTGTTAAATTAATAAAATTTATTTTTATTTTATGATTTTATTTTTTATTTATAACATGTGTTGAGTTATGTATATATTATTTAATCATAATGTTTCTTTTAAGATTATAATTTGTATTGTCCTTATTTAATTTTGTGTTCTGTTTGTGTAATTTCATTATTTGTCTTTGTTTTAATAGATTAATTAGTAAATTGAAACTTAATTTATAATTTAATGACATTAATGAATTAATAATTTGAAACATTAATTTTTAGGTCAATTCATTATTAATTTCAATCATCGTTTGTTTTTAATTAATTGTTTAATTATTTAAAGTAACAAGTTTTTTCTGTATTTTAAATATGTTATTTTGACAATTCAAAATATATGTATATATATATATATATATTCTTTATTTATTCATAGAGTCCTCCCATTTCTGAGAGGTTTCCTCATAGGGTTTATGGGTTTCGACAGTGCGCCGCTGCGCCGGTGGTGGGGGGCATCGTCCCTGGCGTGAGAGATATGGAATCGCAACGGATCTGCGTGTGGATGTGAGCCCTTTTATTTTTGGCACTCTTCAGGCTCGCCTGCGTTCATTGGTGATCTGTGGTCATCGGTTTAGCGATTTCGGTTTTGAGATTTTCGTTCCTCGACTTCGACTTCAATCTGGGAGCTGGGAGCTGGGATATGCACTGTTTCAGTCCAGTGATTTAGGTTCGGCGGTTTCAGATCTGCGGTTCTCGGCTTCGACGTGGCTTATGCGTTTTTGGTTTTGAATATTTCGGATCTACGGTTCTCAGCTTCGATCTAGTTTATGCGTTTTTTAGTTTTGAGATTTCTGTGAGTTGGGGTTTGCGCTCTTCATTTTTCAGTTTTTGGGTGTGGTTCGCGGTGGTCAGCTTGGGCATCGTGATGGGGGTGGCTCGTGAAGAAACTGGTTCGCGATTATTTTGATTCGCGAAGGAGATGTCTCATAGACCTAGTTCACGAAGGATGTTCTTGGTTCATGAAGGAAATTTCTGGATCGCGAAGGAGGTTGCTGGTTCGCGAAGGACGTTGCTGGGTCGCGCAGGGGACTCACTTTTGCGAAGACGGTCTGTTTGGTGCAGGGTGTATCTGCGAATCATGACCTCGCATAGGGTGTGAGTGTGATGGAAGGGCCGCGCAGTGTGAATGCGAAGGAAGGGAAACGTAGGGTGTGATCTTGAAGGAAGAGATGCGCAGGTGGAGTGGAGGTTGCGGTGCGCTGCAGCTACAGGCATGGTTCGCTGATGGGTGTGGGCCGTGAGCAAGCCTGTTTCTTGTGGCGTCCATTTTCCTAGTTTGTGGCGGGTTTGATACATGGTGGGAGGGGGATTTGAAGGCTTTTGAGGAGTTTCGGGTAGGAGTACGATGTGTGTCAAGTTGGTTCGTGACTTGGCGTTGGTTTGCCGAAGGTGTTGGTTTGCGATCTGAAGGTGTTTCGCGTTCTGACGCGGGTCCGTGAAGGCGCTTGTTCTTGAAGGTACAGGGGTGCGGCAACTCAAAGTGCGACATCTCTTGAGGGGAGTCTAGGGAGAAGTGAAACTATGCAACCCGGGGATGAAGGGGTTTGTGGTGACGAGGGAAGCTCTCATTATCAGTAAATGGATCCAGACTTAATGAATCGTTGGCGGAACCTCTCCTTAACCGATAAAGAAAAATCGGTAATTGCTACATGGAAGAGTGAAGATGTGTTTCTTTCGCCATGACTGTCCTTGCTTATTATTGGAAAACTTCTAGAAAAAAGGTCTTTCAATCAGGGAGCGCTGAAAATACTCTACAAAATATCTGGTGATTGGAGGATGGAGTTGCTATAAGAGAAGTGGAATCGGGACTCCTAGTCTTTGAATTATTTAATGAATGAGATAAAATAAAAGTCCTCAAAGGTCGATCATGGTCCTTTGACAACCAAATCATTCTCATGTAGGACCTTAAAGGTGAAGAAAATTTGCAGTCAGTTAATCTATCGTGCTCACCTTTCTGGATTCGAATTAGAGGAATCCCCTTTCATGGTAGAACTGAACGTGTAATGCGTGAGATTGGAGGACGTATCGGTTCATTTCTGGAATGGGACCGGTCTGATCCAATTCACTGGGGACCTTTTGTGTGAACCATAGCTTCGATGGATGTTGCACAGCCTCTTATGAGGGGCATGTTCCTGACAATTGAGGACTCTGAAGTTTGGATTTCTTTTGAGTTTGAAAAGCTTCCTATTTTCTGTTTCTTTTGTGGGTGCCTCGGACACTTAGAAAAGGCATGTGAGGTGAAGAAGGAGGATGGACAGGCAATGTTATTTTGCAATACGGTCCCTGGCTCCATGCAAAAACCACTGGGATGACTTTTATTTCCGAAGCTAAAAAACAACAAGACCGTGACAAACTAGCGAAGGCTCTTAATATGCGGGCTAAACCAACTCATACTAATATAATCATGCTGGGGTCGTCAAACATTGCTGCTGAAAGTCATGAGAATCAAAGGGCGGAAGGAAGGAATCTAGGCTGGCCACGGATCTTGGTTGAGTTGAGGGAATAACACATAAGTCAAGGGAAGGGGTCGACTGCCCCTCCCCCCCAAGCCAAACCACAACTATTTTAAAGGCCTCCCCCCCCCATCTGCTAGGCTGTAACCAAACTGTAAGGAACCACCAGACACAGGTTCAGGGGTACAACAGCTATGTAACAACCCACCAGATCTGGTGTCCAGTTCAGATGATGTTACTCCCAATGCTACCCCTCAGGCAGTTGATGACATGACGGGGATCACGATGACAGGTACTATAAAACATCGGACGTGGAAAAGAATACTTAGCGGGGATAGGGGTGTAGACCCCCCTCCAGTTCACAGCCAAGGACCATAAACAATGCTCGAATCTCCTCAGATGACTTGGAGACCACCAAAGAGGTGGAAAGGGGCAGACGAGGGTTGGGGAGTCGAAGTATCAGAGGCGGCGGCGGGTGCGTCCCAGCCCCACCTAGGGCAATGAAAATCTTTTGTTGGAACTGTTGGGGGCTTGGAAATCCCCGAACGGTTCGCATTCTCCATCACTGAAGTTCCAATTTTTTTCCTAACATAGTTTTTTTATCTGAAACTATGTTGGATTGCAAGGATGCGGGCCTTATGGGCCATAAGATTGGGTTCAAAAATGTCTTTCCCATTGGAAAACAGGGACACTCAAGTGGAATTTGCCTCTTGTAGAAGGAGGAACTTGGGGTCAAGATCTCTAATTACTCAAGTCATCGCATTGCTGTGATAGTTGCTAGCCCAGGAGCTCCTCCTTGGTCGTTTTTTGGGTTCTATAGGTGTCCGGGTGGGCAGGATAAACACAGACCATGGGCCCTTTTGAAGCGGCTGCGAGACTCCCTCCCCGGCCCTCTCCTGATGGGGGGGGGATTTTAACGAGGTCCTGTCTTCCCATGAAAAAAAGGGGGATGGGTGAGGAGTTCTACTGCAGTGCACGATTTTAGGATGTCTCTTGTGTCGAACTCTCTTCATGACCTCAGGTTTTCTGGCTCGCCGATTACCTGGCATCGGGGTAGGTCAATGGAGAACCACCTTTCGGAAAGGTTAGACAGATTTTTTGGGAATGATGAGTGGACATCTCTTTTCCATGTCTTCTCTATCATCCACTTGCCCCCCGTCTCCTCTGACCACTGCCCAATCATGCTGTCAACAATCTCACAAGGGAAACAGAGGGGACCTGAGCAAACCTTTCACTTTGAAAGTAGGTGGCTCCAAGATAGTGACTGTGAAAAGGTGGTTCAAGCGGCTTGGGAGGGATCGAATCGGTGCATCATGTCTAAATTCCACACTATCACGTCTTGCCTTCAGAAGTGGAGCTCTGCTAGGTTTGGAAACATTGATCGACATATTAAGGAGGCATAGAATCAATTAAAGTGACTCCACTCATATCCTTATTGTGACTCTGTCCTTAGAAACATCTCTGTGGCAGAAAAGCATCTTAATGCAGCTCTGAGGGAGAAAGAGAGTTTTTGGTTCCTCCGGGCACGGGAGTCCAATATCAAAGATGGTGATCAGAACACCAACTTTTTTCACCAACGAGCATTTGCGAGGAGAAGGAAGAATCATATTGTTCATCTAGAGGACCCCAGTGGAAGAGTTGCACATGACATAAATGAAATTCACTCCATTATCCTAAACTTTTTCAGCAACCTCCATTCAGCAGAAAGTATTAGCACTCCCCCATGCCTGATTGGATGCATCCCAAAGTTGGTTACATAAGACATGAATCGGTACCTGGAAATAGATTTGTCTGATGAGGAAGTGCTTGGGGCCCTGCATCGTATTCACCCTACCAAGGCACCGAGGCCTGATGGGTTTCATGCTCCGTTCTTTAAACGCTTCTGGCATATAGTGGGGCCCGAGGTGGTGGCCCTAATGAAGGTGGTGTGGGATAGAAGATTCTATCTTGAATCCCTGAATGAAACTCTTATTACTCTTATCCCCAAATCCCAATACCCCCAGAAAATCTCAGAGTTTAGGCCAATCAACCTGTGTAATGTGATTTACAAAATTTTCTCCAAAATCATGGTGGCCAGACTTAGGGACTTTCTCCCGCTACTTGTGTCAGATAACCAAAGTTCTTTCATCCCAAAGAGATCTATTACTAACAATGTTGCCATTGCCTTCGAGTTATTCCACTCTATGAAAACTCGCTCCTCTTCCAAGCGTGGCACCATGGCAATGAAACTAGATATGATGAAAGCTTATGATAGAGTTGAATGACCTTTTCTCGAACTTGTTCTCTCCAAATTGGGCTTTGGGACGAAATGGATCTCTAATGTCATGAATTGTGTTACATCTGTCACCTACAGAATCAATATTAATGGGGTCCCTTCAGCGATCCTTAAACCGTCAAGAGGCTTGAGACAAGGGGATCCCATGTCACCTTACCACTTCATTCTGCTGGAAGATGTCTTTTCTCATCTCATCCTGAAGGCGGCGGATCAAGGTGTTATACATGGTGCTACGGTATGTAGAAATAGACCCTATCTCTCATTTCTTCTTTGCAGATGATAGCCTCATGTTCGCGCGTGCTACCCCGCAAGAATGCAGTACAATGCTGGATATCATTAGTATGTACGAAAAGGCCTCTGGGTAACGTCTTAATGCTTCGAAATCAGAGTTATCTTTCAGTAAAGGCATCCACAAGCTAAGAGAGAGGATTTGCAGCGAATGTGCGGGTTTCTGCTGGATGATAAGCATCCTAAGTACCTTGGCCTCCCGTGCCTGGTGGGTAGGTCGAAAAAACAAGTTTTTGACGTGATTGTGGATATGGTGGATAATCTGATTTGTCTTTGGTCTAGTAGGAAGATTTCCAAGGCGGGAAAGGAAGTTCTCGGGAAGTCAGTGGCCCAAGCAATCCCTTCTTATGCTATGTCGCTGTTTAAATTCCCAGAAACTCTCATTGATCAAATCCACTCCCGGTTGGCCAATTTTTTGTGGGGCCCCCATGAGGGAAAACATAACTCTCAGTGGATGTCTTGGGAGAAGCTGTGTGTTTCAAAATTCTGTGGCGGCCTTTGATTCCGAAATCTCAAATGGTTTAATGAGGCTCTTTTGGAGAAACAAGGATGACACCTTCTTTCCCACCCAAATGCCCTGTTTTCAAAGGTGATGCGAGCTAAGTACTTCCCTCATTCGGATTTCTTGCACACCCAGCTGGGGCCACGACTAAGCTTTATGTGGAGGAACATTTGGGGAGCAAAATCTCTCATTGATTTGGGCTGCGTGTGGTGAATTGCTGATGGGCATAATGTTAAAATTTGGAAGGATCCATGGATGACAGAGGGCGTCAATCATAAGGTTTCCTCACCGGTTGTTCCTGGATTCGAAGATGCAAGGGTTCGTGATCTGCTCAATGACTCGCTTGAGGAGTGGGATCGGGAGAAGCTTTGGTGCTGGTTTAACGAGGTGGATCGTCAGCTCATCCTGAGTATCCCTCTCACACCAGGAATGGGTATTGACCAGATTTGCTGGACTGTGGAACCTCATGGGAGATATTCTGTTCGTTCGGGTTACAAAATGAGGGTTCAAGGTTTGGTCCAGGGCTTTACCGATAATCGGTGGAAGTGCCTCTGGTCCCTCACTGCCCCCTCTAAGGTGAAATTTTTTTGGTGGCAAGTCTGTGCTGGGGTCCTTCCAACCCGTGACTTTCTGGTGCAGCGACATTTGGCTGAGGACGACACTTGTCCTTTGTGCCTCCATGAAGTGGAATCCTCGTTGCATGCAATTCTTTCCTGTAAGGGGGTGGAAGGGGGTGTAGAAGGTTTGGAGGCCGGATTTTGGTATTTTCTTTGATCTTTCAATTGGGTTGGTCCCAAACCTTACTAAATGAGTGTCTTCTCTAGATCCGAGAGTGGTCGGGCTGATATGCACAATTGCTTGGTTGGTTTGGACTCGACGGAATGAATGCATTTTCCAAATGAAGGTGACCTCTGATCACCTATGGGTGGATAGGACTTTGGAGTGGATGAATGGTTGGAAGAAAAGTGAAGCGGTGCATTCGTTGGGCCACACTCGACAGGCGACTCCCCTTTGGTCTCCCCCTCCTGAGGGTATGTTCAAGATTAATACAGATGCTGTTGTCTCTGCTAATTCAAGGGTTGGCATTGGGCTCATTGCTCATAACAGTTTTGACCAGATTGTGGAAGCTCAGTGTAGGGCGGTGCCTAACTCATGGCGCCCTGTGGTGGCAGTGGCCTCGGCCATCCTCCAGGGGCTTCTTTTTGCCCGTTCAAAATTTTGGCCCAAGATTCTCGTGGAATCCGACTGCCTCGAAGTGGTGAACGCTCTCTCAACAAAAGATGAGGATTTTCATCCTTATGACCTCATCTTGAGAAAGATTTGGTCCCTGACTGATGGATTCGATGAATGCAAATTTTGGTTTATCAAAAGAGATGGTAATTCGAAATTCGCTCATTTTGGGAAATGTTGGGGTGATCATTGTTGGGTAAACTCGTTTCTTGATTGGCTTTGTAATCCTGATTTTCTTGATCAGTAATTTATTTTTTTCATTCAAAAAAAAAAATTCCTTTATTTGGTTTGGATGCTGGCAGAGATTGGTTCAGATGATATGTTGCGATTTACCTGCTGCAGACCTCGTACCCGAATCTGTCAATGTAAAAACCCACATAAATGAGTTTGAAGATGTTGTTTGAGGCTTGAAGAGAACCAAGATCTGAAGGGAATCCGACTGAAACTTTTGCGGATGGATCTTGAGGATGATTCTGGGGGGGTTGAGCGGAGCCATGGGCGAGCAAAAGATGAAGACCACGAAGCCCCGTTGAGAAGAAAACAAACTTGGATTCGAAGGAAATCCAAGTGGACAACCTGAGCTCATGCGACGACGACTGGATCTCGGATCTACCAAATGTTGAATTTGATCGAGGGTGGCCTGGTAAGACGAGCTCGATGGTCTTCTGTGAGTGATTCATTGATGTTGCTCATCTGGATTCACGAAGGTCGACCTAAAATCGGACGAGGATTGGAAGCTCACCGGAACTTAAGAAAGACGAAGACATGTGGCAACCGCCAAGCAAGACCTTGATCATTTCGTTCCTGAAACCCCCCGTTAAATGTCTCTGTTGAAGTCTATTGAAGCCGAAGACACTGTTCTTGCCGATGAAGATGAGATTTCGTGCCCGGTCGCCGAAGCTGAATAAAGTCGACCTTCTGTCGAGCTATGGTGAAGTCCCCAATGTATGATCCATCAATGGAGTTCTTTTCGAGATTCGAGATTCATCGAACTGATTTCGGAATCTTGTCCGAGATGATCGAGCTCAGTGTCTTGAAATCATCAATTAAACATCCGAAACCAATTTCTGATTCGACTAATTGTGAATATATGTTGTTGATATTTCTCGGTCGAAGCTGTCCGGCATGATTGCAGATTGAAGTTCCGAATGTTGAAGGAGAAGGCAATTTAGTCATTTTGGTTCAGCAAGGGGGAAGATGCTTGATAATCTAGTTTATGGTGCAAGATGAGGAATTATTTGCTGCTTGTGTTTACTGTGGAGGCCGAAATTGAAGAAGACGGGGACTTCAGCAAACCCCAATGCTACGGCTGTGCAAGTGTTCCAGAACTCACATCAGGTGTTCGCTCTGATATCTATGAGAAGCTTGTAGAAGAGGCATCTTCAGTTATGGAATGGTCCTTGTTAGAAACAATTATCATGTGTCTAGAAGAGGGATCATTTATTGTAGGGGAATTGTTGGAATTGAATGGTGAATTAAGTGAGAAGATATTTTATTAAGGCAGTGGAATTTTATTAGCCATCTGCTAAATTCTGGAGGCCGCAAAAAGACTGAACAGAGCTAAAAAAATGTCTAGATTCAGGAAGAGATCATTCTAGAGGAGTTTTGCTTGCATCACATGAAAAAGGAGGTGCATACGGTGAAGTTTGAACGTGGATTTGTTCTGCTCACCTGTGTCATTCTGAAATTTTATTTTTCTCCCACCTGTCTCTCTCTGCCTTTCTACCTCCTTTCTTCTGTAATATTTTCCAATTTGTAAATAAATATTGCTTGTTATGTTTATTCTCTTCGTTTTGTTCGCTTACCTCTAGATAAGGATGAATAACTGTTAGGCCTAGTTGAAACTCATCACTTCGAGATCAAATAATTGTCGACATCTTCTTCATTCTTAGCAAATTGTGATAATGAGTTGGGTAGATGTGATGGCACACTTATGCATAGGAACATATAGATACTCTTAACTCTTTATTCATTTTCCCCTCTTTCTCTTGTTTATTCTGGATAGTAATTCAGGAGAGGTGGTGTGATTTGTCGACTTCTGGTGATCACATTTTCATGGAAGAGATTCTGTGTGAATTTGATTTGATGTAAGAAATAATTTCTGAGTTTGGAGAGAGCTCATGTGCAGAGGGTGATTTATCATGCGTTTGTTCATTTTTCGAAGAGTGGGAGGTGCATGTATCGAGAGATCGAGTGTGTGTTGCATGAGGTTGATCTTTGACGGTTTAATTCTTTGGATCTATGATAGTAGAGTGAATCAACCAAGAACTAGTTTGTTCTTGCTGAATTTTCTTCTTCACTTTTGTTTCTTTTTCTCTTCATTGTTTTTACTATTTCTTTTTCTCTTCTTATTGGTAATCACTATCACATGTTTTCTTTTACTGCTTTTGAAATAGTTAAAATCACAAAATATTTTAGAATATTCATTCAGATGAACACATTGTCTCCTTGAGACCGGTCCCTGAGATAACCACTAAGCTATAATTAGGGGAAAATATAAATTTATCTTTGATAGTCCAAACGATAGGCTATCAAAAATTGGTGCCATTTTCAGGGAGGCAAGTTTGTTTTAGTGATTCTTTGTTTTCAATTTCTATACATCAAAGAAAAAATTGATTTTTTTTTAAAAATGAAACCTCCTTGATGTTCATAAGACATGGTAGGATTTCCTGCATACAATGTTAGGGAACAATTGTAAATTTTAAGTGGAGAATATTTACTTGAAATTATTGAAGATTATAAGGTGTTTCGAGCTACTGCAGAAGCCTTAGTTAATGACCTTAAAGATTTTTCACATCTTTTCCCTAAGTTTTATCTTGATGAGCTTCACCATTATGAATTCATCATACCATAAGTTAATTAGGAGGTCGAGGAGGTTGAAAAATCACTTAAAATGAAAAATCCTCATACTGAGAATCATTTTGAGGGTTGGCAGGAGAAGGGCCAAGAAGAATTTAATGAAGCTAGACATACTTTGGAAGATCATTTTCTTTCTTCTAATCAACATGATGATTTAAATTGTACTTAATTCTCTAATTATTTTTCCTCTTATTTACATGAGGTAATAGATCAAGATACCCTTGCTTATGCCATGGAAGATACCACAAATGATATGGTTTATTTTGAGGAGGGGCTGGAGGAAGCTGACTACCTCACTCCTTACACGAACATATCCCCAGGAGCACCAACTATTCATGAAAAAGAGCAAGTTGACCAAATTTAGGGAGTTGTTCAATTTATGGAACAAAATTTTAATTCCTTTGATTCTAATTTTAATATAGTTATTTTTTTATAATGCTTATCCCTATGAAGGTTCTGTAGATTCGGCTGAACATCGTGATTTCTTGGAGGGACTTGAGGGGCTGATAATGCAACTGCTAAGGAACTTCAGGAGCTCCTGAAACTCATTGAAAATATCAATTTGGGGGTTATTAAAGATATTATTATTTTTACCACAACTGAGGTGGCCAAATTTTTAAGGGAGTTTTCCAACCTACTGGTTTATCTTTCCCTTTTCCCTCATATTTTACTAATGAATTCAATTTGGAATTGGGTGATGCTAATTTAATTATTAAGGCTGCTTTTAATTGATTGCTTGAGGTCAAGGTTCCTTAACTACTCCTGTCACCTTATTTTCACTTCAATAATGAAATTCAATCAAAATAGGAGGTGGTTCCATTCTTTTACATTGAAAAAAGAGGGCTTCAAACAAGAATATTTTCTTGTTGATTTAGAGAACTAGTGTGTGGGAAAACACCCTGAGAAGAAATACATGTGGTGGTTTCTATAAAAGACGACACTTCCATCAAGTGATTGGGGATGAACTAATGGATTTCCAATTGTGGTTAGTTGAAATACATTAACTCGTGGTGAGTTAAATCCATGATTATCTTGTCAATCTATTATGAGTTTTTTTCTTTATTTAAGATTTTTTTATGTTTCATTTGTAGGAAAGTAATACATTATTTCTTTCCACTGTGAGACAAACGATATCACGCAACATCTTTCCTACCATGAAACTCTTAGTGTAACGCCCCGATCCCAGTTGCCCGGTGCTGGTGCATTATTTTATTGCATTGTCATGATTACAAGAAATTCGTATCCCGAAGAACCAAATAGTTTAGTAGTTTTGGAAGACCAGATACATACATAAGTTCAACATTACAACTTGAAATGAAATACAATATAGAAGATCCATTAGTAACACCCATAAATCCTAGATTATCCCTATAAGTCATTAATAATACACTTCTTCACATCCTAGGGAAATATAAAACATAAGAAAGGGGTGAGATCAAGTGCTCAGTAAGGGTAAATAATACAACAGAAGTAATCATAAACATAAACACTATACATGATGAATAATTAAAAACACATGCCTTTAAAAATAAAATTGATCATAATATGAAAGGAATAAAAAATTGATTAAATAATACCATAAAAATAACCATGGATATTCTAATAGTTGAATAATCAAATGTACTATCAATCTCTAGTTTTATAATGAGAGAATGCATAATTTCGAACATCATAATCATTCTGTCAAGGTCTCATGCCAATACCATACATAAACAGGTAAAAATTTAAACTAGTTTGTCTCATGAAACCTATCAATGCATCGAGAGGATATAACAGGTCCCACCTATCACATAATAAGTCCAATGCATTTCTCATATGAATGAGGATACATATAAACAACATATACATTCATATTGAAACTAACATATGAAATGTAAATAACTTTCCATAATCATTAAGTATGAACACTAACCATTTAGAGTAATATAGTGAATGGTATCAAGATAGCACATCTACAATCAAAATAATAAAAAACCATTAAATAAAATATGGTAGACGATATCATAAAATATTAATCTCAATTAAACATAAAAATCAACAATATTTTTGAATGAAAATACTCGTATAAAACCATTGAGTAATTCTTAAGATAAATACTATTTTACTTTGAAAAGAAGAGTTCTTTTGAAAAAATATTTGAATAAAACCAAAAGTGAATTAATGTAGTTTTTTCATAATAAAATGAGTGATTTTAGAAAAACAATGGGGGATAAAAATAGATTATAGAGTATATTTGAAAATAGGTAATAATTTGAGAATTTCCTTTGAAATAGACTTGTTTATCGCGAAGAAGTTTTGAAATATCCTTTAAAAACACATAACTCCCCATAAAATAAAGAAGGATTATGATTGGTACACATATATAGAACATTCAAAAAGAATTTATGAGGAGTAAATAAGAATAATTAACAATTTCATTGAGGTATGTAAAGAATAAGAGTAACCTGAAAGAAAATGGAGGTTCAGGTGGAAAACTCTTATCTTATTTCCGAACGTGTTCGACACTTGACATTAAATTCCTGGATAATAAAATTAAATACATTAATTAATTAATTAATTAAGAAACTTATCTACATGTATTTTATTTATTATAGTTTTATTAAGTTCATTTATGGCCTTATTTATAAGTTATATGATTGAATTCTATCGTTCCAGAGTGTTCGTTTCCTTGATTTCATGATCGGTTCACTTGATTATAAGTAATGGAGTTCATTTAAACTTGGTATAATTATCTAGAATTGTAATTTCATGTTGTTAATGAGAATACAAAAGTTTAAATGGTTATATATATCATTGGGTTACATACTATGAGGATGAAACATTAGATAATACATTTAGTGATAATCGTTTAGATTATTACGCTAGTTATTAATCATAACGAACTCATTTTGTTCTATCATTTAGTATTATGTAAATATTTTACTTTAAAAACATAAAAAGGGATATATTATACATTTTAAAATCTGTCTAACCATTAAAATGTTTTCATGAACATATTTGAAGAATAATTTGAAAAACAAAACTTCGTCGTCCATGAAGGTTGTAAATTGACACCTCCCAGGCGATGATTTTGTTTATAAAATAAAAGAGGTAGAGTATGGATATTGATAATGGTTATTACATTAACATGATATAATTCCAGTATATAGATGACACTAGAGTTATCATGATCAATTGGACATAGGAGGTTAGGATAGAATAAAGAAAAGAAGATAAATTGAAATGAAATTAAATGAAAAAGGAAGAGGATTTACCTCTTGAAATAACCTCATTGAGAACCTCCTAAAGGGAAAGGGTTTTGGACTTTTGGAAAGACCAAGGTCCCCTAAACATGGGGAGGGACTAGGGAAGAGTATTTAGGTAGAACTTTGAGAAGATTCAAGGCCTAGATTAGTGAAGAGAAGAGGGAGTGAGGGGTGACTTTTATAGTGAATGAAAGGAGTGATTTTTCAATATCTTATTCATTATTTTATTATTTTGATCAAGACAAGAAACAATGTCGATTCTTGCGACCAAAAATAGTAGTAAGTGCACGTAAGTTCGAACCAAGTGTTCTTACATCAAACATGATTCAAGGAATAATGTATTTATCTTATAATGTATTTATACCATAAATTACCGTATTTTACTTTTCCCAAAAATTCAAGTATTTCAGAAAAATCCCAAAAATTTACCCCAATAATTTTTTGACGTATAGAATTCAAAAATGGAATCAATTTTATAAAAATAATCTTATAAATATTTTAAATTTAATTTTTAAATAAAATCATTATTTATTTGAGAAAATACAGATTTCAAATTTAAAACTTATTTTATAATACATTCAAAAATTAACTGAGGTCTCATAAAATTATACGAAAATCACAAGAAAACAAAATATTTATTTATAAATACATTTTATGAAAATAAATTTTATTTTAATTTAATTTATTAATTTGAAATTATAATTAAATATTTATTTCTCGCAAAAATACCAACACTTATTAATTTTTAAAATATTCACTCTCATTTATAAGGTGCCTAAATTTTATTTATACTTACATGGGTGAGTTTACTATTTATAAGAGTCATATTACTATTCATAAGGGTACATTACTATTTATAAGGTTCAAGTTACTATTAATCAAAAAATGTAATTTGATCATATAAGACTCTAAATATCTTAATGATTGCAACTGTGTATGTTCATTTTTCAAAATTCAAATCTCAAAAGTAACGAAATTACATTCATTGGCTAGGTTATAACAAAGTTTTGTTTCATAGAGACTCAGTGTTTCATGCATTCAATACTAAATTTATTTATAAATTCATAGGTTTCTACACTGAGGTTCTATATTTCCACCCTTATCCTTTAAAGAGTTTAAATTCTTATTATATGTTGAAAATTATGTGTGGGGGAAGGGTAATTTTTTTCTTCTACTCCTAAATTTTTTATTGCAGAAATAAATATCAAACATGATACAAAACTTAATTTTCCTGAAATTTAATTTTCTATGTTGTCTAAAAGGAATTAATACAATTAAAATTTAATAAATTTTTTGTAAGTTTTTATTTGAGCATAATTTTACATCTTTTTGAAGGATAAATTCAATTCTTAAAAAAAGATCAACATGAGATATTAGTTAGAAAAACTTTAATTGAACTCCAAGAACATTTACTCTGGTTTTAGCTTGTTTGAACTTTAAAACTATGGTATTTAATTCATATTTTTTCCATTTATAGAAGATAAAAATGTGAAACTAGAGGGGATTACTAAAAAAATAAAATGGGGAGATATTGTTGTACTTAAAGTGTTAAAGATTTTAACCAAGGTATTAATAGTTTGAATTCTACTACTTTTACTCTGATTTTTGTTTCAAAAATATACTTCTTTCTTCATGGGGTATAATGAATGATTTTATAGTTCATATTTAAGTTCTTTTACATACTGAATTAACCATGTAAAGCATTATATTCATTGATAATATTTTAAAATATTTTAATAATGAATATCTACCTTGAATGATCATCTTGATGAATTAATAATTACCTTTTTGAAATTAAAAGTGTATTGTAAAACTTATCTGAAAGTTCTCTGTTAGTGTTCTTGAGTTGTTATGTACTAACTAGTAGGTATTCTTGTGCATGTTGTGTTTTTTTATGTGGAAAATTAATTTTTGAGCTATCTTGTTAACCTCAAAAATGACTCATTCACTCTTGAATTGAATATCTTTTTGAAACTATACTTTTAAATCATTTCCTCCCACTTTTGTATTCAACATTGGATAAAATGTTGTGTTTAAAGTGTGAGGGAGGGGACTTTTAAAGTGCTAATTTTTTCTTTAATGTGATCCCATAAAAAAGTTTTTTTTTTAAATTGTATGTTTTTAAGCATCACTCAAAAATTTTCACTTGAAGAAAATTTCTCTCAAATATGAGGGTTGTAATGCACCTTTGATTTTATAAATCTTTAATACCACATGGATTTAATTGAGTAAATATTTTTTCTTATCCTCTTGAATAAAATGTTTTTCTGTAAAATATTTGGATAATTTCATATGATTATTATTTACTTTGAACTTTTAAATTTTAATTTAACTCATATGATATTCATCCAAATGGATCATGAAACGAAAATCCTAATCTAATTTGAACTAATTCTTTAATTTTTTTAATTCTTTATTATTCAAACTGTTAGATGGGTTATTTATTCTACCAATAAATTATCACTCCATCCAATCCAATAGCCAGTCTATTTATTATGATCTCGTAAATTATTTTAGTCTATTCACCTAGAGGTAAATAGAAGTTTGGATATTCATTTGGATTCAAATCGATGTTTATTAAAAACAATTTAAAATTTTCAATTTAAATCATTTTTATATAACAGTAATTGATTTTTCATTGAGGAAATTTTATTTTAGTGTGAATTCATATTTACTACTTGAGAAAATACATGAGGGAGAATCACTATGAAAATAAATTCTTAGTGACATTTCATCTTTTCCATTTTGAGGTTTATTTCCTATCACTGAGTATGACTAAAGGTTGCCTGAGGGTAGTCAATGTCTTAAGTATATGGGATTTTTTTGGCCTTTATTTCATGCATGTTCCCACATCACTTTTGTGTTTAAAATATGATTTTCATGTTAAAATATCCCTTAAAATAGATAATTTATGTGTTTTGTTGAATTTTCATATAAATTATTAAATTAATGAAATTTATATTAAATTTATGTTTTTATGTTTATCATGTGTCAAGTTACCTATATATTATTTAATCCTAATTTTTATTTTCGGATTTTAGTTTTTGTTGTCCTTATTTAATTTTGTGTTTTTATATCATTGTTTGTCTTTCTTTTAATAGATTAATTAGTTAATTGAAATTCAAATTATAATATAATGAATTTAGTTAATTAATAATTTCTAAATTTAATTTGTAGTTTAATTCATGAGTTTTTTAATACATTTTCTGAAAAAAATATTTTTTTATAAACATCATAGGTTTAAAATATTTTTAAAAATAAGCCTCAAAGGCGGCATCGCCGATGCCGCCTTTTCCCTAAAACATTTTTTTTCTATTTTAGTTTTCTTTATATATTTGAAATTTTAATTTTTTATTATTATTTTGTTATGGTTATATATATATATATATAAATGTTTCAACATAATTTATCTTTTATTCAAGTACGTGACTTTTCTAGCCTATAAAATATAAACTATAAGACTGATAGGAATGAAATTTTAATCATTTATTAAAAATATAACAAGTAATCAAAAAGAAAAAGAATTTCTAAAAAAATGTAGATGAAAAATAATTTATAATCTTTCTAATCCACCTACTTGAAACTTAAAAATGTTTCAAATACGTGAATTTTCTAGCCTATAAAATATAAACTATAAGACCGATATGAATGAAATTTTAAACATTTATTAAACATATAAAAAGTATTCAAAAATAAAAATAATTTCTTAAAAAATGTTGATGAAAAATAATTTATAAGCTTTTTAATCCACCTACTTGAAACTTAAAAATGTTTCAAGTACATGAATTTGCTAGCCTATAAAATATAAACTATAAGACCGATATGAATGTCATTTTAAACATTGATTAAACATATCAAAAATAAAAATAATTTCTTAAAAAATGTTGATGAAAATTAATTTTTAATCTTTCTAATCCACCTACTTGAAACTTAAAAATGTTTCAAGTACATGACTTTTATAGCCTATAAAATATAAACTGTAAGACCTATGTGAATGAAATTTTGAACATTGATTAAACAAAAAAAGTATTCGAAAATAAAAATAATTTCTTAAAAAATGTTGATGAAAAATAATTTATAAGCTTTCTAATCCACCTACTTGAAACTTAAAAATGTTTCAAGTACGTGACTTTACTAGCCTATAAAATATAAACTATAAGACTAATATGAATGAAATTTTAAAAATTGATTAAATATATAACAAGTTGTTTAAAATAAAAATAATTTCTTAAAAAATTTTGATGAAAAATAATTAATAAGCTTTCTAATCCACTTGCTTGAAACTTAATTTTTTTTCAAGTATGTGACTTTGCTAGCCTATAAAATATAAACTATAAAACAGATATTAATGACAATTTAAAATTTGATTAAACATATAACAAGTATAGTTGAAAATAAAAATAATTTCTTAAAAAATGTTGATGAAAAATAATTTATAAGCTTTATAATCCACCTACTTGAAACTCAAAATTTTTTCAAGTACGTGACTTTGCTAGCCTATAAAATATAAACTATAATTCCGATATAAATGATATTTTAATCATTGATTAAGTATATAACAAGTAGTCTAAAATAAAAAAAATTTCATAAAAAATGTTGATGAAAAATAATTTACAGGCTTTCGAATCCACCTACTTGAAACTTAGAAATGTTTCAAGTACATGAATTTTCTAGCCTATAAAATGTAAACTATAAGGTCTATAGGAATGAAATTTTAAAAATTGATTAAAAATAAAACAAGTAATCTAAAATAAAAATAATTTCTTAAAAAATGTATATGAAAAATAATTTATAATCTTTCTAATCCACATAGTTGAAACTTAAAATTTTTTCAAGTGCGTTAATTTTCTAGCCTATAAAATATAAACTATAAGACTAATATGAATGAAATTTTAAACATTGATTAAAAATATAACAAGTAGTCAAAAATAAAAATAATTTCCTAAAAATGTTGATGAAAAATAATTTATAAGCTTTCTAATCCACCTACTTGAAACTTAAAAATATTTCAAGTATGTGAATTTGCTAACCTATAAAATATAAACTATAAGACCAATATGAATGTCATTTTAAACATTGATTAAACATATAAAAAGAAGTCAAAAATAAATTTTTTTTTTTAAAAAATGTTGATGAAAAATAATTTATAAGATTTCTAATCCACCTACCTGAAACTTAAAAATGTTTCAAGTACATGACTTTGAAAGCCTATAAAATATAAACTATAAGACCGATGTGAATGAAATTTTTAACATTGATTAAATATAAAATAATAGTATAAAATAAAAATAATTTCTTAAAAATGTTGATGAAAAATAATTTATAAGCTTTCTAATCCACCTACTTGAAACTTAAAAAAGTTTCAAGTACGTGACTTTTGTAGCCTGTAAAATATAAACTATAAGACATTTGTGAATGACATTTAAAAAATTGATTAAATATATAACAAGTAGTTGAAAATAAAAATAATTTCTTAAAAAATGTTGATGAAAAATTATTAATAAGCTTTCTAATCCACCTACTTGTAACTTAAAAATGTTTCAAGTATGTGACTTTGCTAGCCTATAAAATATAAACTATAAGACCGATATAAATGAAATTTTAAAAATTGATTAAACATATAACAAGTAGTCAAAAATAAAAATAAATTATTAAAAAATATTGATGAAAAATAATTTATAAGCTTTCTAATCCACTTACTTGAAACATAAAAATGTTTTAAGTACGTGACTTTTCTAGCCTATAAAATATAAACTATAAGACCAATATGAATGAAATTTTAAAAATTGATTAAGTATATAACAAGTAGTATAAAATAAAAATAATTTCATAAAATTTTTTGATGAAAATAAATTTATAGGCTTTCTAATCCACCTACTTGAAACTTATAAATCTTTTAAGTACGTGAATTTGCTAGCCTATAAAATATAAACCATAAAACCGATATGAATAAAATTTTAAATATCGATTAAACATATAAAAATTAGTCTAAAATAAAAATAATTTCTTAATTTTTTTTGATGAAAAATAATTTATAAGCTTTATAATCCACCTACTTGAAACTTAAAAATGTTTCAAGTATGTGACTTTGCTAGCCTATAAAATATAAACTATAGGACCGATATTAATGAAATTTTAAAAATTTATTAAACATATAACAAGTAGTCAAAAATAAAAATAATTTATTTAAAAATGTTGATGAAAAATAATTTATAATCTTTCTAATCCACCTAATTGAAACTTAAAAATGTTTCAAGTACGTGACTTTTCTAGCCTATAAA
The DNA here is from genome assembly GCA_963277665.1 of Viscum album. NCBI lineage: Eukaryota > Viridiplantae > Streptophyta > Magnoliopsida > Santalales > Viscaceae > Viscum > Viscum album. The sequence continues at coordinate 1,437,068,740 of OY728133.1, read as the reverse complement.
ACATAAACTATAAGACTGATATAAATGCCATTTTAAAAATTGATTAAACATATAATAATTAGTCTCAAATAAAAATATTTTCTTAAAAAATGTTGATGAAAAGTAATTTATAAGCTTTATAATCCACCTACTTGAAACATAAAAATGTTTCAAGTACCTGACTTTGCTAGCCTATAAAATATAAACTATAAGACTGATATAAATGAAATTTTAAACATTGATTAAATATATAAAAATTAGTAGAAAATAAAAAATAATTTCTTCAAATATGTTGATGAAAAATAATTTATAATCTTTCTAATCCACTTACTTGAAACTTAAAAATGTTTCAAGTACCTGACTTTGCTAGCCTATAAAATATAAACTATAAGACCGATATGAATAACATTTTAAACATTGATTAAAAATATAACTAGTAGTTTAATTTTTAATTTTTATTTATATGGGTCTTATAGTTTATATTTTATAGGATTTCAAAGTCAAGTAGGTGGCTTATGATCCTCCTCGACATTCATTATTTTTTCTCTCACTTTCGAGATACTTTTCTTACATTCTTTTCATTTTCATTTATATATTTTATTTATAAAACTCTTTATTTTTAAATTTTTTTTAGATGTTTAGGCTATCTTTTAAATTTTATGTACATTGTTTTTATACTGTATATTTTATAATCTTTTAATGTTATCTACTTAAAATTTAATAATTATTCTTTTGTTTCAAGTAGTCAACCTTGAAAGCTATCAAATATAAACTACGCCTAAGATATAAATGAAAACTGAAATACTGGATAAACATATACGAAGGGTTGATAGTAATAATAGTATTTTCATTTTAGTATACATAAAACATATAAATGAACATGTACAATCAATGGCCAAGAAATGTGATATAGTGAAATTTTTTAACTCTTTTAAAACACATGATTTGGGGAAGATGACCCTAAATATGTGCCTAATTTTCAGAAAATTAAAAAATGATATTTATCGGATGGTATTGGTGACCAATAAAGTAGATAATGATTTTATGATTAAGTAATTCATGATGGATTTTATTTCATTTATTTGGATTTATGAAATAAATTCTACAATCTAAGATTTTATTTAAAAAATAAGGAGAAAGTTCATTCCTGAAAGCATGAATGTTTTTATTAAGGATTTAAGATTAATAGGGTATTTAGATATTAGGTATGTGTCACTAAGATATAAATTTTTGGATTAATGGTATACTTATTTTTATAATCATAGAGACAATATTTATAAATTTTTGGGTCTTGAATTTGGTTAGACATATTTTGGAGAAGTTTTATGATTAACTAATTATGTATTGGATTAAGATAAACCGTGGTAATTACTAATGATGTTTTAGGAATTTATTTAATTATCTATATTGAATAACTTATGCTAATCATTATGATACTATTATTTTTTTATATAAAAGTTTATTAAAATATCAGACACATAATGTTATCAAAAACCATGGTAAAAGGAAGATGTTTTTGGGCTTACAATTCATCTTTTAGGTTTTAGGATTTAGAGATTAGGGTTTTAGATATTGAGTTTTGTGTCTAGTTTTTTGGATTTTTTGTAAGTTTTTAAGGTTTAGGTTTATGAATTTTGGGTTAGGGTTTAGGTTTTAAGGTTTAGGGTTTATAATTTTGATATTAAGGTTTAAAAAATATGTTTTTGGGTTTAGTGTTCTGATTTTGGATTTTGGGGTTTAGAAAACCACAGAAAAAATAAGAGATAAAAACATATAATTTATAATATGAGAAAGTCACAGTGAAGACAATAGATCATTGTGGATGAGAGTGTGAACTCAACCCAACAATGTTAGGGAATCATTTCCAGTTATGACCTTCTTGGTGACATATGGTGCATCGCAAACCCTGCCCTTATTATTGAGGCCAGTCCATCTCATGTTGCAACATGCTGGCCTTCAGTCTCCCATGAGGACGCAACTGATTGATGTCAGAAATCACTATTGGTTGGCCTTTGGCCATTGGGAAATAAAGAAACTCCCCAATAGGCGTCCATGGTGTACCATAACAGTTAAAAATGATGTCCATCTGGTACACTGGATCAACATATGCTTCCCATGATATGTTCACAGAGGCACATGCTGCGATGACATGTGTGCATGGAAACCGTAATGCCTGAAAGTTTCCACATTGACATTGCCTCATTTCCAGTAATACCACTATTTTTTCACTGATGCGATTTGTGATGGGGTCTGAACTCCCATGAACTTCAAATCGAGAGTCTTCTCGTCGAAAAAGGAAGACATGATAACCAAAAGCTTCTTCAATATTCTTTTCAATTTCTCACTGAAAGTGTCTTCTATACCTTAGCCCCTACTGTATTCTGTCTGATTCTAGTTTTTTCCTATCAACAAAGTACTTCACACATCGATATAATGTCTCTTGAGTTAGGGTGGTTATAGGTAGCTTGTGAACCCCTTTAAAGACACCATTGATTCACTCCACAATATTTGTGGTCATGTGTCTGTACCACTTCTCACCGTCATATGCCAATGTCCATTTTTCTTTTGGAATCCACATAATATAATCATAAACTTCTTGATTAGCTTGGCAGATTTTTTCAAAACTTTCTTCAAACCACCGTTGATCCGACTCATATGCTACACAAAATAGATAATATTTCACATAATTTGATTTTATCTTTACATTGAAATATTAAAAAAATAAAAAATAAAAAATAAAAAACGTACCAATCCTCATGATTTCCTTCTTCATCGGTTCATTTTGGATTTTTTATGCACATTTTTGAGTCAATAAGGTTTTTTATGACTTTTACATTACTCTATGTTTTAAAAATCACAATCACTTTATCTTAAGGCAAATTGATTTTCCTAAGGATTGTTTTTATAAGGAAAATTTTCCTTCTCTAAATAAATTTTTATCCTTACCATTGTTTTCATTGTTTCATTTTACAAACTTTCTAAATCAAATCAATTTCATTACTAAGTATAAAATTTTTATTCTTATGAAAAACCACAGAATCTTATAATTCCTTTTAAGATAGAGTGCTCTGAAATTCAGATTCCGAATTCTCTGAAATTCAGATTCTGAATTCTCTAAAATTCAGACTCTGAATTCTCTGAAATTTAGATTCTGAATTCTATGAAATTCAGATTCCAAATTCTATGAAATTAAGACTCAAAATTATCTAAAATTTAGACTCTGAATTCTTCAGAATTCAGGCTCCCAATTCTTTAGAATTCCAACTCCGAATTTATCAAAATTTAGACTCTGAATTCCTTAGAATTCAGACTTGGAATTATTCAGAATTCGTACTCCGAATTCCTCAGAATTCTGACTCCAAATTCTTCAGAATTACGACTCCGAATTACTCAGAATTCGACTCCCAATTCCTCATAATTTAGACTCCACATTACTTAGAATTCAAACTCTTAATTCCTCAGAATTTAGACTCTGAATTCCTTAGAATTCAAACTTTGAATTCCACAGAATTCAGATTATGAATTCATTGGAATTCAGAATCTAAAATATATAGAATTCAGATACCAAATTCTTTGTAAAATAGAATTCAAATATCTATAGCTTATAGACTCTGAATGTTTATTTGGTTAGATTCTGAATTATATTTTTCCTTATACTCCGAAAAATAGATTTGGTTAAGAAACATTATTTTCCTTAAACTTGTTAGGAAACAATGTCATACAAATCTATTTCTAACTAACCATTGTTCGAGTGACACATGCATAGGTCCCTATGAAATTCAAGGAAAAATATGACCATTGGAGGAGGGAGCCAACCATTGGAGAAGTTCCTATAAATAGGATCTTGTTCAAATGATCCCAAGACCGTTATATCACCCTAGAGATTTAATGCTGCTGAAGTGATTTCTAGAGAGATAGTCTCTCATCACTTGTGCTTACTGAAAATCTTTTTCAGCTTGCTTCATTAAATTTCGATTGTTTCTAAGTACAATCAAGGATTTCTGGGGATAAGAAGATAGAGGTTCCTACTACCTTAAAGTTCGAGGACTTCTGGGGATAGGAAGATAGAGGTGCCGACTACCTTAAAGATTGAGGGCTTTCAGGGATAACAAGACAAATTCTTATATTCCTATCGAGGGATTACCTTGGTGTGGGTAAGAAATACTTTCTTGAAAGTATAAATCAAGGGACCTTTATCCAAGGTTGTTGGATAACCTACTCTTTTGGGTTAAAATATTTCATACTTGTTACTTGTTTTGTTTCAACTTTATTTCTGCTGTATTTTGATAAAGGAATAAAGTATAATCATCTTATATCTTCTTATTCTTTTGTGTACTCTGATAAATAAGATTCTATATGCTTTATGGTATAATATTTACCGAAGTAAACTTTCCTTAAGTTTCCTTTCCGAAACCATATTTCCAAAACCTATAAATTCTGTCTTATAGAACTATTTTAGGGTTCTTGAATTTTTCTTGTTTAACTTTGTTAAACATAGTTTTCCTTAAGGTTAAAAAAGAAAGTTTTTAAACTTACAATTCACCCCCCTTTTGTAATTGAGCATCTATATTCATATTTCGATCCAACAATTGGTATCATAGGAGGTATCTGAAATACTTATATTCATATATAAGTTTTCTTTCTCAAGTTTCCCTTGTTCTAAATTTTGTTTCTTAATTTTTTTTGACATTTTTACCTTTTTTTATAAATTTTTACTATTAACAAATTTTTGTGGAAAGATATTTTATTATATAATGGAAGGAGTGAATGTTGTTTCTATTGACAATATTAAACCTACTAGACCACCTATTTTTAATGGTAATGATTATGAGTACTGGAGAGATAGAATGAAGACATTTTTTATTAATACTAGAGTGGACAACTTTGTCATGCTTACTGGGGATTACAAAATTCCAGACAAGGAAGTCAAAATATTCACTAACCAAGAAAAGTTATAATATCAACTAAATTAAAAGGTACATAACAATTTTTTGTGTTCTATGACCAGGAATATATATAGTCATATTTCTTCTTGTGAAGATAAAAATCTCATTTGGAAGAAATTGGAAGTTACACATTTGGTACATCTAATGTTATAGAAACTCGAAGAGCTATTCTTAGAGATGAATATCATGGATTCTTATTTATTTATGGAGAACCAATATGAAAGGTTAAAAAAAGGTTTATGAATATCGTCAATATATTAAAATCTATGGGAGAGAAAGGTATTTATGATTAATCCCTTGTAGAAAACATTATAGATATTATTCCCAACGAGTGGGAGTCAAAAAGAATAGTTATTGATGAAAATAGAAAAGTGTCTCAAATTACTCTTGATGAGATTTTTGGAACTCTTATTCAAAATGAGACAAGAATGAAAATAGACGATGATATGAATTAGAATAATAATAACAATAGAAGATTAGCCTTTACTACTACTAAATCCAAGACTCCTGAAAGGGTTACAAGATTCAAGTTTAAGAAAGTTACCATTTTATCTGAATCTAGTGAAAGTGAACATTCTGAGAATGAGATAGTTAATCTTTCTAAAAGTATGAACAAGATAGTTAGAAAGAAAGACTTTAAGTATAGATATAAGAAGAAAGAAATAAAGGATAAGAAAGACTCGGAAGTCACTTGCTATGAATGTAAAAGAGCAGGGCATATAAGGCCAGATTGTCCTATTCTTAAGAAAAGGGATAGGAAGGAATTTTTTTTGAGAGGAATAGAAAAAAGTACTACAAGGATAAAACTAAGAAATTATTGAAACATAATGACACTTGGAGTTCCAGTGGTGGTGACTCATCTGATGAATCTTCAGATTATGAATATTTTGGTCAGAAGAATCTTGGTCTACTAGCCAGACTACCCATTGAAAATCATTTTCTAATGGCCAAGGTACACAATGCTGAATCTATCACCAATATATCTTTGAATGAAAATTATACAGATGATAAATATTATGAATCTTAATATGATGAATCTTCCTCATCAGAAGATAATACCTTACTTTCTTATGAAGGAGTGTCTAGATTTTCTAAACTTATTGAGAATAAAAATTCTAAACTCAAGAAAAATCTTGATAAATAAAATTATATAATATCTATTTTAACTAAAGAAGTTTCAGATATTTGTAAATATCTTGATAAGAAAACAACTGATTTTGAAATTATTTTTAAAAACCTTGAGAAAGTTAATTTTTAGAAGGAAAAACTTTCTAAGGATCTTGAAAATATAATTTCTAAGAAAAATGTTTTATAGGATAACTCTAGTTCTAAAAATAATATTTTTCAAGATAAGAACTTGGTTATTAAACTAAATTCATAAATATTTTCCTTAAGGAAATGTCTGTCAAATTTTACCTCTGGTAAGGAAAATTTTGACAAGATGTATTCCCAAATTCTTCCTTTAAGGAATCGTTCAAATTTTGGTTATACCTATTCTAAACTAGTTTTTAGTAATAACTATATTTTCCCTCAAAGTGATCCATTTTGTACTAAATGTCAGTGTGGTGGACATTGGGTGAATTTTTTTTTCTTTAAATAAAACCCAGTCTTTAGGTTTTCATAAATCTTACTCTTCTAAAAAAATGTGGATTCCTAAATTTTTGCATTCTGAAATTTTCGAATCCAAGAAAGTTTAGATTCCAAAAGTATAACTCTTTTATTTTCAGGAAGATAAGGAAATTACTAGAAAAAATACATAGTACATGGATAGTGTATGTTCCCGACATATGACTGGTAACAAAAACTTCTTTGAAAAGATTATCAAGATAAAAGGAGGAAAAGTAACTTTCAGAGATAATGCTCAAGGACAAATTGTTGGTATATGTAACATTGTTCTTATTGAAAAAACATTGATTTCAAATGTCTTATTTTTTAAGGGTATTAAGAACAACCTCATTAGCATAAATCAATTATGTGATGAAGGTTAACTTGTGAATTTTGGGAATGATAAGTGCTTAGTACACAATTACAAGTAAGAGTTTATACTTTCTGCCCATAGGTAAGAGAATGTATACACAATAAACTTAGAAGAACTTAGGTTCCAAGATCTACCTTTCCTCAGTGCAATGAAAGATCAATATTGGTTATGAAATAGAAGGTTAGGACACTTTAACCTTAGGAACCTATGCAAACTCTTGAAGAAAAGACTTGTTAAGGATCTAATGGAGCTTAGATTTGATTCCTCAAAAGTTTCTGATCCATTTCAATATATAAAGAAACATAAATCAAATTTTAAATTGATCGGTGAAGTCTCAACTTCTAATGAATTATAGTTAGTGCATATGGATCTTTTTGGTCCAACACAAACTGGAAGTATTAGAGGCAAATATCATGTATTTGTCTTAGTTGATGATTACACTAGATTTACGTGGATCTATTTTCTAGCAAAGAAGTATGAAGATTTTTCTTATTTTAAAATTTTTAGGGCCCAAGTAAAAATTTAAAAAAACCTTCCATTGATAACTATTCATAGTGATCATGGAGAAGAATTTCAAAATTCAGATTTTGAAACTTTTTGTAGTAGAAAAGTCATTACTGATAACTTATCATCTCTAAGAACTCCTCAATAGAATGGTGTTGTCGAAAGAATAAATTTAATTCTTCTAGAGATAGCTAGAACCATGTTGAGTGAATATTCTATCGCTAAACACTTTTGGACTCAAGCTGTAAGTACTTTTTTCAATACTATAAATCAAGATTTGATTAGACCATTTCTTAAAAAAACACCTTACGAATTATGGAATGGTAGAAAACCTAGACTTTCCAACTTCAAGGTATTTGGTTTCAAAGTATTCATTCTGAATACTAAAGATAATTTACATAAATTCACACCCAAATATGATGAAGGAGTTTTCATAGGCTACTCTATAACTTCTAAGGATTATAGAGTTTTTAATAAAAATACTTGTACTGTTGAGGGAACAATACATGTTAAATTTGATGAAATTTATCCTTTTGTTTTTAAACAACACTAAAATACATCTTCAGATGTGTTTTCAAAAACTAATTATCAAACCTTGATAGAAGATCCATCTAATAAGGAAAATATTCAAGAGAATATTTCTGAAGTGTTTACCCTAGAAAATTTTCTACCATATATTGATGATTTTTTTTAGAAAACCCAAATAAGTCTTTTCTTAAGAATAATCATAGTGATAATATCATTGGTGATGTAAATAAACCTATAAAGACTAGAATTTCCTTAAGATATGAAGTAGAACATCTATAATTCATTTTCCAATTAGAAACAAAAATCACTGATGAAGCTTTAGGTGATGATGATTGGATTAAATCCATGCAATATGAGCTAAATGAATTTCAAAGGAATAAAGTTTGAAGCATGGTTGAAAGACCTAAGGAAACCACTTTTATTGGAGTAAAATGGGTCTTCAGAAATAAGTGTGATGAAAATGGAATCATTCTGAGAAATAAAGCTAGATTAGTTTCTAAAGTCTATAATCAACAAGAAGCAATAGACTATGAATAAACCTATGCTCCAGTAGCTAGAATTGAATCTATTTGCATTTTACTTGACTTTGTAGTATTCTTAGATTTTAAAATTTATCAAATAGATGTAAAATGTGCTTTCTTTAATAGATATGTTCAAGAGGAAGTTTATGTTGAACCACCTCCTGGCTTTGAAGACACAAAATATCTTGAACATGTTTACAAACTTACCAAATCTTTATATGGACTTAAATAATCCCCTAGAGACTGGTATGATAGACTTATATGATTTTTGTTACAAACAAAAATTATGTTAAGGGAACTACTAATACAAATATTTTTATAAATAAAGATAATAAAAATGTTTTGATTGCTCAAATTTAGGTTGATGAAATTATATTTGGTTCAACTCAGAAATCTTTAACTGATTCATTTGCAAATCTAATGAAATATGACTTTGAAATGAGTATGATGAGTGAGTTAACATTTTTCTTAGGTTTTCAAATTTCTCAAAAACCAGAAGGAACTTATACATATCAACATAAGTATATTAAATATATTATTAAAAATTATGGATATGAAAAAACTAAAAGTATAAGTACTCCCATCGGTACCTCAAATTCCCTTGATCTTGATGAATCTGGGAAACCAGTAGATCAAAGAACATTTAGAGGTATAATAGGAAGCTTACTATACTTAATAGCTAGTCATCCAAACTTAATGTTTTAGTATGCTTATGTGAAAGATATCAATCCAATACCAAGTAATATCTTTTAAAAGCAGTGAAAATAATTTTTCTCTATTTAAGGAGAACCATGAATTTAGGACTCTTTTATACTTCTGGAAATGATTTTATTTTAAAAAGTTTTTTGGATGCTGATTTTGGTGGATGTAAAATTGATAGTAAAAGTACATACAAAACTTGTCATTTCTTAGGAGATTAATTGGTTTCTTGGTTATTTAAAAATCAACACTCAGTAGAAATTTCTACTACTGAATCTTAATATATAGCAGTTGGAAGTTGTTGTTCCCAAGTGTTGTGGATGTAACACACACTCACAAACTATGGTATGAGTTTTTCCAAAAAACAGATATTGTGTGATAAAACTAGTTCCATTGCCTTAATAAAAAACCATTCATATCACTCTCATGAAAAACAAATAGATATTAGGCATCACTTTCTTAAGGATCACACACAAAAAGTAGATATCATTTCCAGTTTATCATAACACAAGATCAACTTGCTGATATTTTTATATAATCTTTACCTTCCGATAGATTTGAATACATTAAACAAAATTTAGGAATGATAACCATAAGGTAATCTTCCATATTAACTTTTTTTTAAACCTATCGCTTTACATTAAACAACTCTTTTTCATAGGGGGAGTACATTTTCTTGTTAATCAAAATTTTTTCGCAATCAAAATTTTTTCATAATCAAAATTTTTTCGTAATCAAATTTTTTTTTGTAATCAATTTTTTTTCATAATCAAAATTTTTCTTAATCAATTTTTTTGGAACTCAAAATTCCGAACCCTGTTTTTATTACTTTCTAAAATTTTCTATTTCAAATTTTTCTTTCTTTAATTAAATGTTCCAGAATCTAAAGCTCATCAAGAATAATTTTCCTCATTACTGATAATTTTCCTAGAAATCCGGAAGGTATGTTTCCTTACATAAATTTTCTTAATCAAATTTTTTACTTGTTGGTATATTCATCTTGTTCTAAGAAATTTTTCCAGATTCACTTTCCTTAAATCCTAAGTTATATCTTAAAAATATTAGAAGATCGAAATCTACCAAAATATTTCTTCAGCTTTCATCTCAACCATCAGATCTTATCAAGATTGTTTCAACCATTGGATCAATCTAGGAATATGAACCATCGCCTCAACGCCTATATAAAGGCCCCTTAATGGTTTTCCCACATCGGTTTTCAAACTCTTGCGTGCTGAAGCCCTACCGCTCTACTTAAGGTCATTCCGAATATTCTGGTTTTCTCAAATCTGAATGTCTTTGGAAGTATCCCATAGAAGCAAATGTTGTCAGCTAAGGAAGTTTTAGAATAACAGATCTACAGAGAGAGGTTAGTAGATCCAAATCTTTTCTCTAAGTATGATTATCTAATTTCAAAGAATATAAATTTGAATGGGTCGGAGAGTCTGTGTGTATCCAAACCAATGGCACATGATCCGGTTTATCTGGAGTTATTTGTAGTATTTTATGAGACCGTAAGTTTTTTTGTTCAAGATGGGAAAGATAAGTTTTATTTTAATAGTTATTAGAAAACTTATTTCCTTTAATTTATCTTGGATTCTAGCATTATAGAAATCACTACTGGAATTTTACCCTTTACCAACGGTTCAGAACCATTGGTAAAGGCTGGGAAAACGTTGGTATATTATATACCAACGGTTTCTCAAACCGTGGCCAAGTAAGCCGTGGGTATAGGCTTATACCAATGGTTCTCTGTAAACCATTGGTATATGTGTTAAAGTAAGAGACATACCAACAGTTTAAACCGTTCGTATATGTTACATACATCAAAAGGATATACCAACGATTTTCAAAACCGTTGGTAGAAGTTTATACCAACAGTTATAACAAAACCATTGGTATAATATACATCAAAAGGCTATACCAACGGTTTTGAAAACTGTTGGTATACATATGCTATAGCTCTACAGCAGCCAATATCCATCTCCAACCTACAACTCTCCATGACCAGCAAGAACACATATAGACAGAATCCAAAAGCCTATATGGGATGTTTAAAATTCATCCAGAATTCAAAAATTTAGAAATTTAAAATTCATTCCTCACTCAAACCACAACACAATAGAAAAATCAAGAATCTAATACATCCAGAATTGAAATGCAATAACACCCATAACACCAATACAAAATTAAAATCCAATACATCTAGAATCCAATACACATAACAATATTCAAAATTTAAAATTCATTCCTCACCAATACAGCCAGAATCCAATACATCCAGAATTCATAAATTTAGAATTGAAAAGCAATAAAACCCATAAAAATATTCAAAATTTAGTATTAAATCCTCACTCAAACCACAAAACCAATAAAAACAAGAGAAAAATCCTACATGTTATAGGAAGCACATGGGATGTTTACTCATGGTCTTGGGTTGACTATCTTAAAACCAACAAAAAAACTTGGGTAGAGTGGACAAGGATCATGATACCCATAAGATAGACAATGGTAGTGGTCATGTGCTTAGACCTAGGATGAGTTATAGGAAGCACATGGGATGTTTATATTCCTATAATGACTATGTATCCATGTATAAATGGTTCCTGATATGTTAGTGGGAAACATTGGCCAATCTCGACATATGAGATGGGTTACCAGAATAGCCTACATGTTTTTAATAGAACTTTCAATTGGAATAAGGGGGCATGTGGCTAATTTTAATTTGGTCTCTTGGGTGTGATGTGAGATGAATCCCCATATTGGGTAGTGGGTATGAATATTCAATTATGTCTTTGGTATTGGGTTCCCAAAGGGACTTTGGTTCGGTCCTAGAACCCACTGTTTGAGGATGAGATTGGCGTATTAAATTTCATGTGTTTTAGAATGAGGGTAGGAGTTCCTCACATGAGAAGTGGATTGTGTGATTCTGGAGCATGGATCCTTGTGCTAAAGTATCAACACAATCCGAATATGTTTGGTCGGTTTTCCGCATGCAAGTTGTTGTTTTCACTTAAAATCCTGTCCATTTCAAATAAAAGTGAGATAGTTTGAGTGGTACAAGCCACAAAGTTCCTTTTATTGAGGTGGGGTTGACTCTTCCACATCAAAAATGACCCATGGATCGTTTTCATAAGGTATCAATAGAATTCGAATGTGTTTGGTCGGTTTTCCATATGCCAGTTGTTGTTTTCACTTAAAATGTTGCCCATTTCAAATAAAAGTGAGACACTTTGAGTGGTACCGGCCACACCGTGCCTTTTATTGATATGAGGTTGACTCGTACATGTCAAAAATGACCCATGGATCCTTGTGCTAAAGTATCAACACAATCAGAATACGTTTGGTCAGTTTTCCAAATGTCTATTGTTTTTACTTAAAATAGTATCCATTTTAAACAAAAGAGAGACACTTTGAGTGATACCGGCCACACCATGCCTCGGATTGAGGTGGGGTTGACTTTTAAACGTCAAAAATGACCCATTGATCATTCTCCTGAAGTATCAATACAATCAGAAAGCATTTGGTCAGTTTTCCGTATGCAAGTTGTTGTTTTCACTTAAAATCCTGTCCATTTCAAATAATGGTGAGACAATTTGAGTGGTACCGGACACACCGTGCCTTGTATTGAGGTGGTGTTGACTCATAAACATCAAAAATGACCCATGTATTTTTTTACTAAGGTATCAATAGAATCCGAATGCATTTGGTCAGTTTTCCGTATGCAAGTTGTTGTTTTCACTTAAAATCCTGTCCATTTCAAATAAAAGTTAGACAGTTTGAGTGGTGCCAGCCACACCGTGGCTCAGATTGAGGCGGCGTTGACTCTTACACATCAAAAATACACCATGAATCATTTTCCTCAAGTATCAATAGAATACGAATGTGTTTGGTTGATTTTCTGTATGCCAGTTGTTGTTTTCCCTTAAAATGTTGTCCATTTCAAATAAAAGTGAGACACTTTGAGTGGTACTGGCCACACCGTGCCTCAAATTGAGGCGAGGTTGACTCTTACATGTCAAAAATGAACCATGGATTCTTGTTCTATAGCATCAACACAATCCGAATATGATTGGTCGGTTTTCCGTATGTCAGTTGTTTTAACTTAAAAGGGTGTCCATTTTAAACAAAAGAAAGACACTTCGAGTGATACCGGCCACACTGTGCCTAGGATTGAGGTAGGGTTGACTCGTACATGTCACATATGACCCATGTACCATTTTACTAAAGTTTCAACACAATATTAATGCATTTGGTCAGTGTTTTGTATGCCAGTTGTTGTTTTCACTTAAAATGTTGTCCATTTCAAATAAAGGTGAGACACTTTGAGTGGTACCGACCACACCATGCCTCAGATTGAGGTGGGATTGACTCATAAAAATAAAAAATGACCCATGGATCCTTTTTCTAATGTATCAACACAATCAAAATATGTTTGGTCAGCTTTTGTATGTCTGTTCTTTTTACTTAAAACAGTGTCCATTTTAAATAAAAGAGAGACACTTTGAGTGATACCAGACATACCGTGCCTTGAATTGAGGTGGGGTTGACTCTTACATGTCAAAAATGACCTATGGATTGTTTTTTGGAAGTATAAATATAATCTAAAAGCGTTTGGTCAGTTTTCCTTATGCAAGTTGTTGTTTTCACTTAAAATCCTGTCCATTTCAAATAAAAGTGAGTCAGTTTGAGCGGTACCAGCCTCACCATGACTCAGATTGAGGAGGGGTTAAATATTACACGTCACAAATCACACATGGATTGTTTTCCTAAAGTATCAATAGAATCAGAATGCGTTTGGTCAGTTTTCCATATGCAAGTTGTTGTTTTCACTGAAAATCCTATCCATTTCAAATAAAAGTGAGACAGTTTGAGTGGTACCGGCCACATCGTGCCTCGGATTGAGGAAGGGTTGACTTGTACACATAAAAAATGACCCATGGATTGTTTTTCGGAATTATCAATACAATTAGAAAGTGTTTGGTTTGTTTTCCGAATGCAAGTTGTTGTTTTCACTTAAAATCCTATCCATTTAAAAAATAGTGAGACAGTTTGAGTGGTACCGGCCACACTGTACCTCAGATTGAGGCAGTGTTGACTCATACATGTCAAAAATGACCCATTTATTGTTTTCCTAAATTACCAATAGAATCCAAATGCATTTGTTTGGTTTTCCATATGAAAGTTGTGGTTTTCATTTAAAATCTTGTCCATTTCATATAAAAGTGAGACAGGTTGAGTGGTACTGACCACATCATGCCTCAGATTGAAGCGGGGTTGACTCATGCACATCAAAAATGACCCATGGATCATTTTCTTAAAGTATCAATAGAATCCAAATGCGTTTGGTTTGTTTTCCGTATGCAATTTGTTGTTTTCACTTAAAATCATGTCCATTTAAAATAAAAGTGAGACAGTTTGAGTGGTACTGGCCACACCATGACTCATATTGAGGCTGGTTTGACTCTTACAAATCACAAATAACCCATGGATCCTTTTACTAAATTATCAATATAATTAGAATGAATATTGTTGGTTTTCCGAATGCCAGTTGTTGTTTTCACTCAAAATACTGTCCATTTCAAATAAAAGTGAGACAGTTTGAGTGGTACTAGCCACACCGTGCCTCAGATTGAGGCAGCATTGACTCATACACATTAAAAATGACCCATGGATTTTTTTACTAAAGTATTAATAGAATCTTAATGTGTTTGGTCAGTTTTCCGTATGCAAGTTGTTGTTTTCACTTAAAATCTTGTCCATTTGATATAAAAGTGAGACAAGTTGAGTGGTATCAGCCACACTGTGCCTCGGATTGAGGCAGGGTTGACTCATACACATCCAAAATGACCCATGGATCGTTTTCCTAAAGTATCAACCAAATCAGAATGCATTTGGTCAGTTTTCCATATGCCAGTTTTTGTTTTCACTTAAAATGTTGGCCATTTCAAATATAAGTGGGACTCTTTCAGTGGTACCGGCCACACCAGGCCTCGGATAGAGGCGAGTTTGAATTATACATGTCAAAAATGACCCATTGATCCTTGTCCGGGGGGATGTCCCGGGTCCAGGGAGGAGGGTGGGGGGGGGGCTGTCTGAGGGGCTGTTCGGGGGGAACGAGGGGCTGTTCAGGGGGTACGAGGGGCTGTCCGGGGGGCTGTCTGAGGGTATGTCCGAGGTCCAGGGAGGAGGGTGGGGGGATTTCTAGGGTGTAGGGAGGAGGGTGGGGGGGCTATCTGGGGTCCAGGGAGGAGGGTGGGGAGGGGGGGGGGGGGCTGTCTGGGGGGTTTCCGTGGGGTTGTCCGGGGTCCAGGGAGGAGGGTGGGGGGGAGATCCAGGGGGTTGTCCGGGGTCCAGGGAGGAGTGTGGGGGGCTATCCTGGGGGATTTTCGGGGTCTAGGGGGAGGGTGGGGGGGGGGGGTGTCTGGGGGGCTGTCCGTGGGGGTGGGCAGGGTGTCCACGGGGGTGGAAGGGCTGTCCAGGGGGTACGAGTTGTCTAGGGGGTGGGGGGTGTCCAGGGGGTGGGGGTGTATAGGGGAGGGGTGAATCAGTCATAGAAAATCATCAAGTCACGTTTTATTATTTATAGATAAAAAAATGAAGATAATGTGACCTATCTAATCACACATATATTCAGGCACAACAAATCAATATATATCAAAGGTCAGTAATATTAGTCAAAAATGTAACGGATCAATATGTCCCTCATCACCATCACTATCATCACCATTATCATCACCCTCACCCTCTTCCTCATCATTATCCCCATCATCGTCCCCGCCCTCCTCCTTGTCCTCGTACTCAGTCTCGGCCTCCTCATCACCATCCTCCTCCACCTCGACCTCCTCCTCTACCTCCTCCTCCGCCTTAGCCTCATCCTCTGCCTCGGCCTCCTCCTTGTCATCATCTCGACTACCACTAGAACTGCTACCTGGTGAACCATATATAGAACACATTGATGACATATATTCATCGCAAGCAGTGATGGCCTCTGGTGGAAGTGTTGGACGTAAAACTTCCATCAGTTTCATAAATATAGTGTTTTCCCTAGCATACTATTTTTCCATCTCTTTGGACCTTTTTTTAGCCTGTTCTACCTTTGCCTTAACCTAATGCAAATCAGTGGCACTACAACTCGTACCTGAGGAGGGCCAATACCTCGTCAGAACTATACTCTTCCCAGGTCGGTAGCATACTCTACCAGGGTCCTCATCTCCCAACACCTGATGTAAGTGATCGTTTGGACAAAAATTGTCAGGTTCCTGGGCATCAAGGGCCTCTAAAGCAGTCTTTTACAAATATAAATAGATTATTAAGTTTCAAAATAGAGATTAAAATTTTAAATCTACAAAGTAAAACTTATAATCTGCTGCTGAGTCGGTTCATTAACCGCACTTCCATATTTCTTCCTTCTACTCGAGAAAAACAGTTTTGCTTGAGGTACACATCCTTCTATATTCAATTTATGACTCTACAATGACATTAAATGTAGGAAAAAATAATTAAAAATAGGATACAAAAAAAAACAGTAATTTCATAAATAAAATTATATAACAACTTTAACAATCGAATAAATTATGGAGGAAGAAATAGAAAGTGCAAGTCATAAAGAAAGATTATAAACTGTCATACCTATTGTCTCTCATGATCTGGCATCGTAGTATGTCCCAATGTGTGGATGTATTTCTTAGCATCAATGTTTTTTATTTCTTCTAGATGCATCCTAAACAAAATTCAATAATTAATATTAACAAAAAACATGAAAATTTTCATTTAAATACCTCTAATTTGGTTAATATCATAAATTGGATAGTCGTCCAATGAGTAATCATCTGTTAGTACTGTTCTAATGGACAATCATCCATGATAGGGACCGCCTCTAACTCTATTACCACTCTAGCATGCCATCCAATGTACAACTCATGCTTATAATCTCTCCAAAGCTCGCCTAAATCCTTTAGACATGCTGGTCATGCATCCTCACAATCTGGGAAATTAAACCATAGCTGGAACCAACATATTAATTCATATAAATACAAAAATTAATATATTGCATTAAATACAACAAATTTTTTTACCCATATCTCTGACCAGGATTTATCCTTGACTTCATTTAGCAGCTGTCTCCATGAGAGCGGGTTGATAGGAATGATGTCGGATTATTTGGCGAGCATCGCCAAAAAACTTCGATATTGCTACCCTGATTTTTCAATCATCTGACTATATTCATTGTAGTCCACCATCAACTATGTGTGGCGGTTCCACACCGCATGCATGCGTGTACACCCCCGCCCCCACCTCCTATCAGTAGATGTATCTTTTATGAAAGAAAAACAAATATTTTATCAATACATGTTATAATGAAAATAAATAATGGTGTAACAATTTTTTAGGGTTGTATAAGTATACCTGCGATAGTCTAATCAATGGGCGCCGCTAGATCTGCAGAAACTAAAGGAACACCCTGTACAGATGGAGTGGGTCCCAATGTATGCTCCATAGGGACAAACTCTAGTGGAGTAGGAGTCGAAGAAGATGCAATATAAAATCCTGGAGAGAAGAAAGTAGAAGTAAAAGAAAATGATAGGGATGGATGGACAAATGATGGATGGGGAGTGGGAATCATCATCAGATATGGTACAGACGGGTTAAGAGGATTAGATGTAAAGGGTGGTGAAAACATGGGAGGCCTAAATATCTCATGTTTCCATAATGGAACACTGGGATCAGAATGTGGGATGAATGATATATCAGTGGGAGGGGTAGGGTCTAATCGGGTATGCCGACCAGATCGTCTAGATCCCGTACCGCCCCCCCTCGTACGAACACCCCGAGTACTGGGACCATTACTAGGATACTCATCGAATAACTATCGCCTAATAGATGGATCCTGAAAAAATGTTTAAAAAAATTAATCACATGACATTATATATCATTTAAATAAATATATTTGAAATAAAATACTCACTGCAGGCACTAGTGGTGGAATGCCTAGCTCAGTCATGCGACGATGGTTGTCCATAATCTATTTTCGTCACCTCTCTTCAATTGGTTTCATTTCCGGCATTTGAAAACAAATATGGAAGTAAATAAAAAAGGATAGCTAATGTGTAAACCAAAATGTTAGTACATTTCATAAGTTATTGTTGCTAAAAAATGGAAATATTGTGAAAAGTTAGTACATTTCATAACACCCAAACTAAATTCCACAGAAAGTAGCATATCACCCCACTAAAAAAAGGAAAACCACCTACCCCACTACCCCAACCATCCCCAATACCTTCACATGGATCATCCTTATATCCATTACACATCTCAAGAAAATATGACTAAACAAACCATTTACCATCTTTGAGTGGGGATACATCTCACCAGTACCTTCATTAGTCGATATGATTCACTAACTACATAAAAGGAGTGGCTATGAAGACTTCAAATCAAGTTGATTCATATAATCATGACACTTGAATTGTAAAACGAAAATAGAAAAAAAATCAAACTACACTTTTGGGTATGTCATGCCACACACGTCACCACCTGGTTTAGGTCAAATCAAAATAGAAACAAAGAATAATAGATGAAAAACATTAAAACTAAGTTAAGACTTACAGATTTGGAGTGTAGAAATAAAAAATTGATTGAATTCAGATAGATTTATAGGAAGGAAGGAGTTCCCAGCCCATGTAAAGAGAGAGGCCTCTATTTTATAATCCAAGGGGGACTTCCCCAAGGCTTCCTAAATCATAATCACAATGAATCCAAGGTAGATTTCCCAAAGGTATTCTAAACCAAATCATCATGAATACAAGGGGGTTTCCAAATGGAATTTAAAGCTATGTTTTTAACATGAATCCTTGGTTGGTTTCTTCAAGGAATTACAAATCATTAATCAAAGAACAAGTACTCAAAAATTAAATTAAAATTTATTTATATTCATTTTCAATAGGTCTCATATAAGAGGCACATGCCTCAGGTCCCATTATATGTTATAGGCATCCCAAATCATTCACTCATGTCCAATAACTCATTATTGGCACCCATATGGTCATACCTTTCATTACCCAATTAGTTTCCCAAGTCAAGCGCACCCCATGGGTGGATAAAGTTTAGGCTTCTACACTAATAGGTTGTTCATGGATCGTAAAGAGGTTTAATTTCATAAATTATAGATAAAAAAATTTATTTTTAAATTTGAGCTTAATAATAAAGTATGTCAATGATACTACACATCATAAAGAACACAAAATAGTGATACTTTTAAGGGATAGTTTATAAACCATATTCTATATACTCACATGAATCTACCAATCAAGTACCAGTCATTGATTCAATATCAAATAGCGTGAATCATAAAATTTTACAAAATCCCTAAAAATAGGGAATAATGATAGTGATCTTTATAGATAGTGAAATAAATGGAGAAAGGTTGAGAATAGAAGGACATCCTTATAACTATTTCTAGGGGGGTGGGGGTTGTCCAAGGGGGTGGGGGTGGTGTCTAGGGGGCCTGTCCAAGGGGGTGGGAGGGCTGTCTAGGGGGTGGGGTGGTGTTTAAGGGGAGCTGTCCAAGGGGGTGGGGGTGTCCAGGGGGTGGGGTGGTGTTTAGGGGGGGTTGTCCAAGGGGGTGGGGTTGTCCGGGGGGGGGGGGTGTCCAGGGGGTGGGGGTGTCTAGGGGGGCTATCTAGAGGGGTGGGAGGGCTGTCCAGGGGGTGGAGTGGTTCCTGGGGGGGGGTGTCCGGTGGGTGGGGGTTGTCCAGGGGGTGGGGTGGTGTGGTGTCTAGGGGGGGCTATCTAGGGGGGTGGGGGGTTTCCAAGGGGGTGGGGTGGTGTCCAGGGGGGCTATCCAAGGGGGTGGGGGTGTCTAGGGGGTGGGGGGTGTCCAGGGGTTGGAGTGGTGTCCAGGGGGGTTGTCCAAGAGGGGGTGGTGGTGGATAACTCCCCCCTCCCTAGACAACCCACACCCCCCTCCTAAGTGAAATTTGTATAAGAAAATCATCATAAATTTTCTTATCCCATCCGACCATACCATACCACCCAAGGAATACCCTGTAAATCTGAAATATCCTAATGTTATACATAATCCCATAGGAAAAAATCGATATATGGCCAATGTCATCATCCACCCTCATCTACATCCCAACATAACACCCCTCTAGGTTGTACCCATACCTTATAGTCCACAAGGAACTCATATAACAATTTCCAACTTACCCAACTCACTCAATAATATAAACCCAAAGAGTCACTCAGACCATTATCCCTTTCAAAAACATTCCATGTACTACATGAATAAAAAAACTAAGGATGACACCATATATCTTCTTATGAAGAGGTGTCACTATAAATAGTCTACCAAAACAAAACCACACTAAGATAACATCTTACATTTATCAATAGTGACAGCAAGATAAATAATACAAATCAACAAAACATGTTATCACATTATAAATGAAATAGATGAATCGTATTTCTACTACACTATATATGAAATCCCCCATAAAAATAGATTCATTATACAACCAATACCTCTCATAATTGAGATAACATAACCCACAAAAAATAGAACCACAATTATTCAACACCTCAAATGGGGTTTTACTATCCACATGGCACACTAGAATGCCTTACTATACAAATAAAAAGGATTCCCACTAGAAGGAACTTCTACCCAAGGCCCCCATCACATTATATAATATAAAACCTCACTCTCATGATCAGCTCTTGCAGAAGGGTCTTGTGGCAAGGGAACATGATAGGAGAAATAGAAATACAGGAAGAAACAGACCACACAGATCTTGTTTATGTAAAATCAAAATAAATAACAAACAAGAATAGATGCATGAAATTACAATTACAGATTAGAAGTGTAGAAGTAAATAATTACCTAATTGATTGCAGAGAGAGCTTCGAGAGATACCTTGGGGTGAAGATAGAGCGTCGGGAGCGATTAGGTTTATGGATGAAATCATGCGGAGGGATTCTGGATGTGCTGCTATTTAGGGGAAACTTTCCCAATGGTTTGATAAACCGTTGGGAAAGAGTGTATTTACCAACGGTTTTTAAAAACCATTGGTATACATATAGATTTTCCAAATGGTTTGAGTAAACCATTGGGAAAGGGTTGTTCTTATCCCATTATCCAAGCAATTTCTTCAAACCTTTGGAAAAAATTAAGTATACCAACAGTTTATTCAAACCGTTGATATACAAGTGTTGGGAAAACACAATTTTACAACAGTGAATTCTGTATGAGGGGGAAGCTGATTTCTACACCCACAAGCTACTAGATATATCAAAAAGTTTTTATAAGGATAAGACCTTAGAGTTCCTTGGTTTATCAGGGGTGAAGAAACTGAAGATTAATCATCTCTCTACAAATTTTTGGATTCTAGAGTTATGGGTTCTGGGATTTCTCATTCTGAGAAAAGGGGATAAGGATACACCAAAGAAGAGTGATATCTAAATTCTGGATTTTCTGGTGAACCTCAGGAAGATTAACCTATTGAAGTATGTCTTGCTTACAATTATGAATATCAAGAATGAGACCCTCAAATCGCAAATCATTATGTATCCAATTATTCTTTCCAAGATCATAGTCCTTTGTCTAGAATCTTTCATAATTCCATACAGTTATAAGCTAATAAATTTCAAGGTTATGTTACTGAGTGATGATATGATGAGAAGGATGAAGTTTGGATTTAACAGTAAGTCTGGAGAATGTTATGAATTGTATGAAAGAGAGATCAAAGCCTTATCCAAGAAGCCGGAAGTAGCTGAGACCTCCAAGAAGGGTGGAAATAAGAGAAAGCTGAAGGAATTAGAAGAAAAAAGAAAATATCCTACAGTCCATGAAACCCAATCAGCACCTCTAAAACCTAAGAAGAAAAATACTTATCCAGATGAAGTTGTTTCTAAGTGGAGAGAAGATAAAAATAATAAGAAGGAAGGAGAGCCAAGATTTGTCCTGGACCCCGTTGAGGTAAAATCATTGAAGATTAAGGCTACTGAGGAGTATGAAAAACAATAAAAGATAATAAGAAAAAGAACATTTATGAGGCTGAAATAATTCAAGCTCTTCTCAAAGATACCAAAAAAGTATTTGAACAAATCCAGGTACCATAATTATTTTTACAAGAACCACTTCCAGTGACTTTGAGAAAGAAAATGGTTATTCTGGAACCTGATGAAGAGGAAGAAATTGTGCAGTAGGAGGAAGTGGAAGAAGAATAAGATGAAGGAAGTGATGATATTGATGATATTATAAGATAAGTTAAAGAATATCATGAGAAGGAGAGTCCTTCTAAGAAATTGTCGATCCAGACTTCCTAGGATGAATCTTCTAAGCTTGTTACCACGAGAAAAGAAGAAGAGGGTTAGGAAGAAGTAAACAAACCATTAGTATATGAGATCAAAATACATGAATTGATTCAACCAGAGGATCTGGTGGAAGATGATGAAAAGGAAAAGGTTGAGGAAGATAATATAGTCTAACTATCAGATAGTGAACATGAATCACCAAAGGCTGTTGAGATCATTCTGAGAGCTGATAATGGAAAACATGTGTTAGATGATACACCTAAGAAGGTTGTGGTGTCTAATAAAGATGTTGGTGGATCTTTTAAAAGAAATAATGATGAGATAGAGAAAAAATCCTCACCAACAAGAGAATTTTATTCAGAATCGTCTTCTATGGGTCATGATTTTGTATTCAAATCTTTGAAGGAATTGGTTGATACAATTCCTTTGTTTCCAAGTATTAACTCAAGATATCAGATGATTTAGAATTCATTTAATTAGAAATAGGATTTTTTTTCCATGCTTATGGACAATTTTTTTAGGCTTGAGGCCGATTTGAAATATTTCTACATCGGGTATAATGATCACAGGAGTTCGTGAAAGGAAATCACTAAGTGGTCCAAGAAGATAATTTAAGAGATTAGAATCCTTGATAACTTTCAAGATAATTTTAAGGATGATTTTGATACTGAAGATATCAAGATCAAATATCTTACTACAAGTTTCAATAAGAAACTCAATCTTGAGAAAATAGCTCAGAAGTAGGAAGACAAGGATCTAAATGCAAAACATAATTAAATTTCTTTGAATTTGAAAAGGGAAAGAGATCTCAGAATCGATTTTGAAGAAAATATCAGCAAGTAAGAAGATCTTTTGAAGACTCATATAGAAATTCTTAAGGCTCAGGATGAAAAGATCAAAGCTATAGAGAAGAAAAATAAGGACCAGGATCAACTACTCAAACATTTTGAAGCGGATCATAAGGAACTTAAAAATTCGAAGACCATTGTTAAGAAGCTTATGTTGAAGGAAAATGAAGGATTACTTTTTTCTTGAACTCCGATATTTTGTTGTATTACCTTTCTAGTACAAATTTTTCCAATCACAATGCAAATTTTGGTTGCCCTTCATGTGTTTTGCTGTGTAGTAATAATATTGCAGGTACCATTTTTTTCCATTCCCTTTATTCATTTTTGAAAATCACAAGGGGGAGAAAGGAATGATAAAAATAATACTAAGTAAAGAAGAGAATTCTGTAAGTAAGGGGGAGTCCATATAAGGGAGTGTTTTATCAAAGAATATTTCCTTATGCAAGAAAAAGAAAAATCTCTTTAAGGAAGTCAAGAATAAAATCCTCATGGATTTCAAAACCTAAGGGGGAGTTAGTCATATTCACCATGATCCATAAGTAAATAGAGATAAGTTTTTCTTTTAAGTTCATAAAGAAAAATTATAAGTCCTTATATTATTTTTCGTAAGGATTTTTGTGCTTTCCAAAAAGGGGGATATTGTTGAGTCAATAAGGTTTCCTTATGACTTTTCTATTCCTATATGTTTTGAAAATCACAAACACTTTATCTTAAGGAAAATTGTTTTTCCTAAGGATTATTTTCATAAGGAAAATTTTCCATCTCTAATTTTTTTTATCCTTACCATTGTTTTCATTGTTTCATTTTACAAAAATTATAAATAAAATCCATTTTATTACTAAGTATAAAACTAGGATTCTTATAAAAAACCTTATAATATTATAATTCCTCGTAAGATAGAGTGTTCTGAAATTCAGATTCCAAATTCTCTGAAATTCAGATTTTAAATTCACTGAAATTCAGACTCCAAATTCTCTAAAATCAAAATTCCAAATTCTCTAAAATTAAGATTCTAAATTCTATGAAATTTAGACTCTGAATTATATAGAATTCAGACTCCAAATTCTTTAGAATTCAGACTCTAAATTCCTCAAAATTCAGACTCTGAATTCATCAGAATTCATACTTTTAATTTCTCAGAATCCAGACTCCGAATTCCCCAGAATTTAGACACTTAATTCCTCAGAATTCCTACTTCGAATTCCTCAGAATTTAGACTCCAAATTCCACAGAATTTAGACTCCAAATTCTTCATAATTTAGAAACCAAATTCTTCAGAATTCGGAATCCAAATTCCACAAAATTGAGACTCTAAATTCCTCAAAATTTCTTCAGAATTCACACTCCAAATTCCTCAGAATTTGGATTTTTAATTCATTGGAATTTAGACTCTGAAATCTATAGAATTCAGATTCTGAATTCTTTGTTAAACAGAATCCGAATATCCATATCTTATAGATTTTGAATGTTTATTTAGTTAGATTCCAAATTCTATTTTTCCTTAGACTCCAAAAAATATATTTGGTTAAGTAACATCATTTTACTTACACTTGTTATGATACGATGTCATACAATCCGTTTCTAACTAATCATTGTTTGAGTGACACGTGTACAGGTCCCTATGAAATTCAAGGAAAAATATGACTCTCGGAAGAGGGATCCAACTGTTAGAGAAGTGCCTATAAATAAGATCTCATTAGAACGAGCCCAAGACAATTCCATCACCCTAGAGATTGTATGCTGCTAAAGTGATTTCTAAATAGAGATACTCTCATGCCTTGTGCATATTGAACATCTTGTTCATCTTGATTCATGCGACTCCAATTGTTACTGAGTAGAATTGAGGGCTTCCGGGGATAGGAAGACAGAGATGCCGACTACCTTAAAGTTTGAGGACTTCTGGGGATAGAAAGATAGAGGTGATGACTACCTTAAAGATCAAGGGCTTGCAGGGATAGCAAGATAGATTCTGATATTCCTATCGAGGGCTTACCCTGGTGTGAGTAAGACAGACTTTCTTGAAAGTATAAATCAAGGGACCTTTATCCAAGGTTGTTGGATACCCTAATATTTGGGTTAAAAGATTTCATACTTTTTACTCATTTTGTTTCAAGATTATTTCCATTGTATTTCGATAAAGGAAGAAAGTATAATCTTCTTAAAATTTCTTATTCTATTGTGTATTCTGATAAATAATATTCTATACACTTTAAGGTAGAATATTTACCGAAGTAAACTTTCCTTAAGTTTCCTTTCCGGAACCATATTTCCAGAACCTAACAAGTCTGTCTTATAGAACTATTTGAGGGTTTGTGTATTTATCTTGTTTAAATTTGTTAAACATAGTTTTCCTTAAGGTTAAAAATGAAAGTTTTTAAACTTACAATTCACCCCTCTTGTAATTGAGCATCTACATTCATATTTAGATCCTACACACATTGCTAGAAATGTGTCTAATGTAGAACCGATGATGTGCATTTGGGTATCTCCATGTATCAGGATCCAAATTGATTGCCTCATTAATTGACCGATGGATATCAAATATCAAACAAACACCCTGAATGTTGGTGAAATGGTTTCTGATACATGCTAGAAATCAACTCCATGATTCATTGTTTTCTTTCTCTACAATGGAAAAGGAAAGAAGAAGAGGTGAACAATTTCCATCTTGGGTTGCCGTAATCAACAATACGCCCTTTTATTTTCTGTATAGAAATGTTACATCAATCTGAATGAAATGTTTGCTAAAACGAAATGCGAAGATACAAGGGAGTAATGCCCAGAACAACTGATGAAATTGAACACGATATGGATCAAGTCGGTTATCGTGAGGCACATGTTTGTTTGTATCAATATGGAATAAAACTTGGTTATGATGCCTCAGTATGGCTAGAAATTGTAGAAACACCCGATATGAGTCATCCCAATCACCATAGACCTTCATAATTGCCTTCTGTTTCGCCATCCATGCCTTATTATAGGAAATATTATAAGCGAATGTCTATTGTATACTCTCTTGCACAAGGTCTATCAGAACATCTTGGAATGTCCTAATCATCTCAACAATAATAGATAACAAAAATTCTACATCCAATGAGGTATGATCTTGTGTCAGGCTTGGTTGAATGAAAGTATGAGCTGCCTTAATCCTTGAGATTCTCCAACCTCCAAATGCAATGTCCGGAATCACCCTCAAGAGAAATCTACAATCATCCACACACTTCTCACACTATATGATATATTTACTATGACATGATTTTTGAACTATATAGATCCAGTGCCTCTCAATGTGAAATTTATTTAGTGTGATTTTTAAAACATATTTACTTGGAAAATTTCTTCAAACATATAAGGTTTTGTCCAGCTCACTAAACCTATCTGGTACAACTCTGGGGAACACAGTTGCTGGTGTGAGAACATTATTGTCAACTTCAAGCACACATGTCATTACTTCTGACCAAGAGGCGATGAGTGGTCGATGATTTATTATAGGTTGAGGCTGCTATACAACTAATGCATTTATTTAAACCTCCTCCCTAACTTCTGTTGGTCCCTCCTCATTAGCACTGTTATCTCCATCTGTTCCATCATTAGGAAACTCTTCATCGGAAGTCGGATTGACATGTATATTTGAGAGATCATCTAGGGTTTCCTCTTCTCCATAATTCGGAATAGGTTCAATTTTATGGGGCAGACTATCTTCAACCACTTTTGTAAGTATACAGCTTTTTACAACTGGATGTTGTTGTTGTATAGTAGAAAAATCAACATATAACTCCATCATGGTACCATATGACCATTGAGAAAATAAATTAATTTCTTAGAACCACTAAGCATCAGAAACTAATGGTCAAGATAGATGCCACATTGTTGCATATGAGCCTCAGCCCGGTTGGTCAGGACTCCTTAAGTGCATCCACGTGACCCAGGATCAAATCCAAGCGGAGGAATATTTTCGAGTACTATAGCAGTACTATAGTAGGTACATTGTAGCAGCCAAAACTATTCCCCCGTTTGGGCCTTCGGGCCATTGATTTGGTCCCTGAGTCCTTTAAGGCCTTTGGGCCACCCAGGCATTCGGGTCAGTAGGGCCTTTAGGCCACCTCAAGGAATTCGTGCCACCTTAAGTGGATATGAAAACTAGAAAACCTACAAGGAACAAGCTCTAGAAGAAGGATGAGCAATGAGCTTTCACCATAGTAGAAGAAAAACAGATTGTAAGAATGAGAGGGTATGAAACCTACCATAAAGAAAATCCTATGCATTCTTGGGAAAGCCTAGCCGAATAGCCATGTGAAGGTGGAGAACTGATTTCACAATGAAGATGCTGGGGAGGAGCAGTTCCAAGTAGTTAGTCTAGGATGTATGTAATGTTTGAAGCCTGTGGGTAATGAATACCTCTAAGGCCTAAGGGCCATGTAATAATTATGCCTATGATCCTTGTAAGGGTTCCACCTCACCCCTTGAAAGGTGGATTATCAAAAATCAATAAAAAATGAAGTCCTTCGCGCCATTGGAGGAGATGACATAGTGTTGTCGTGAATTGCGAATGTCTATAGCTCATAGGCTTGATCTCTTGATCGGATCCCAGATTTAAGGAACCATGAATTATCTCTTGAAGGTCACTTAGGGTTATACAATCAACTGTACTAACCACTGTTATTGGTTATGTATTGTAAGAAGCTCCTTTCTCAGTTTGAATAATATCCCCACATCAGTACACACAGGCAATCATGACTCTCTATGTCAAAAATGTTTCTTTCATCAAAATTATGATAGTGTAACAAATATTAACAATGTTGGTTGACCACTTTATATGATCATAAGTATCTTTAGATAATAATTATATGGATTATTTTTTTAATCCTATGTTATTTATTATTTATTCTATAATTAATCCTAAGTTATCATTAATCATAATTGTCATTTTATCAACTAATTTTCTTAGTAAAATTTTTCACTAATTAATCATTATTTAACCACTAGTTAATCATTATTAATTTATTATTTAATTATTTATTCTTTAATCATTAATCATATGATATTCATTAGTTAATTATAATTAACTAATCATATGTATTCATTTTTAATTTTTAATTTTCATTAATTAATCTGTAATTAATCATTAATAATAATAAGTATTATTTCTAATCTATATATAACTAATTAAACTACTTAATAAATAACATATTTAAAACTGACTAAAAACAATCCAATTACTAATAATAAATTTCATTCTTTAACACCTTTTTCCTTGTCCATTTCATTCTATAACATCATATTTATCATTTTATCATTGATAAATATACCTATTTGATTTTTCTTTTCTTAGGTATTTTAGTAGTTTATAAAGAAAATATTAATCATCTTAAGAATATCCCTCTGAAGTGTCAAAACAGGAGTGCAACAAGACCCGTTGTTGAGCACCAATTCCTATTCGAGTCTAGCTCAAAGTGGTGTTTTTGGGTTTTACCCCTAGGTACATTTGTGCCAGATCCGCATCCACTTGTTTGTATCCAGACAAGGATTTTATTTCTTAGATAACCACATAATCTTTATGCTACCAAAATTTCACATACTTAATCCTAAGTTATTCTATACTTAATCTATACTTAATCTATACTTAATCATTACTAATAAAAATTATTATTCCAAACTATATATAACTAATTAAACAAAATAATAAATAAAATATTTAGAACTAAACTACTTAAAAATAAAATATTTAGAACTAAAAATAATTCAATTAAATAAATAAAAAACATTAAATTATATAAAAAATACCTCTAAATGATGCTTCACAAAAAACTGTGTTCTTTTGGACCACCGACTCCACCGCACATAAAAATATTTTTTTAGGGAGAGAAGTAGTGGATTTAAGAGCGATGGGGGAAAAAATTAAGTGAGGAGAACGAGGGGGGGGGGTGCCCTTTTATAGGGAGATGAGGAAAAGAAGGTATTGGCGGTGCCGCCTTTCACCTCACCGAGAAGAAAAAGGCAGCATCCCCCACCACCTTTGCCATGTCATCGATATGGGCCAAAGGCGATGTGGGGGATGGAAGGCGGAATCACTGATACCGCCTTTGAAGCATATTTTTAAAAATATTTCAAATCTATGCTATTTAATTTTTTTTCAAGAAAATGTATTAATAGAAAACTCTTTAATTCATTATTAATTTTGATCATCTTTTTTCATTAATTGTTGAATTATTTAATGTCACATAGATTTATTCATGTTTTTTCTATTTTAAATTTTTTATTTTGAGAACTTGAATATATATTTATATATATATTAATAAATTTATATTTATATATATTTTTTCTATTTGATGGATTTATTTATTTTTCAATGATTTATTTTTTTGGTTTGGATGCTACAAAAGATTAGTTTGGAAGTTCTCGATGGCAATGTAAAGAATTTTTTCAAGAATATTCAATGTAGAAAAGGTGGTGTGTAGCTAAATTGAAAAGTTCACATATGTACCCAATTCCATCATATCCACACGTATCCAATTTTTATCATTGAATTTTAAGATCTTCACAGTTCCAAATTTACTTTCCACCCACATAAGGGATTGGTTAAGTTTCCATGTTGCTTATTTACCTGCTCCAGACCATATAACTAAATATATCAATGTAAAAACCCACAAAAATGAGTTCGAAGATGTTGTTTGAGGATTGAAGAGAATTGGGATCTCAAGGGAAGCTGACAAAAAATTTCACTGATGGATCTTGAGGATGATTCTGGGTGGATTGATCGATGCCATGGACGAGAAAAAATGAAGATCACGAAGCCCCCACTAATAAGAACACAAATTTTTATTCGATGGAAATACAAGTGGAAAACCCGAGCTCATGCAATGATGACTCGAGCTCGGATCTACCTGATGATGAAGTTGATCAAGGGTGTCTTCAGAATTTGAGCTCGGGGGTCTACCGTGAGTGATTCCTTAATGTTTATCTTTTGGATTCATGATGGTCAACCTGAAATCGAATGGGAATGGGAAAATCACTAAAGCATAAGAAAGAATAAGACCTTTGGCCACCTCCAAGATTAACCTGGATCTTTTCATTCTATAAAAACCTATTTGAAGGTCATCATTGAAGTTTGTTAAAGCTGTTGACACTGTACTCACCAATAAAGATGAGATTCTAAGCCTGATCGCCAAAACCAAATAAATTCATCTTTTTTTCAGGATATGATTGTGGGGGCCACTACCATTTATGGGATTATTCCATGGGAGGAAGTCTATGGTCAGCAACAGCTCTAGCAAACATTTTCTCCTTCGGTTTGGAAGCCAACCCAGGTGACACCTACTGTTGAAGTAGCCAGCCACGTGGAAGTTTTCAAGGGTTTATGAACCACTCCTAACCAACCATGGAAAACATCATTTTCTTCTTCTTTAAAATGGGAATCAATACCATGTTTTTGTAACCTGTAACTAGTGGTGATACTCTGATGAATTTATCCAGAGAGAAATAGAATGACCCCCCTCTTCTCCCATGGACGTAGGCATCACTTCCAAACTAGGTAAATCTTATTGTTGATTCATTTTCTTTCATCATTTGTGTTTGATTTCTTTGTCATGACACTCCGCTGCCACAACAAAGTGGTATCAGAGGGTTCGGGAGTGAAATGACGATGCGGCAAGGAAATTTTCTGGAGACCAGAAAATTAAAGTTTCTTAGAATATTGTTGAGCCCAGATTTATGAAGAGCACGATGAGACAATTCCAATGGTGCAAGTGGCATAAAAAATGGAGCTTAAATGAAGGACATAATCTCGGTCAATGTTTGGTCAAATCGCAGGTGCTACAGTACCCCCGTGCTGGAGAAGTCAACAATGTTCATGACGTCGGTGAAATTCCAGAGACCTTTCCGGCCACTGTTCTAGTACGCCACGTCAGTGCCATGTCAGTGGTCAATCTAGACCATTTTAAATGATTTTTCCATAACTCAGCCAATTATAGCCCGTTTTCAGTGATCTAGGAGTCGATTCAAGGTATTTCAACCGTTCCAGACACATAAGTATGGTTAGATTTTTAAAATTATCACTCCAACAATGGAATAAAATACCAATAATATGATGAAACTCATTGTGTTTAATTATTCCATATGGAAACTAAAAATGGAGGACCATTTGTATATTAAAGATTTTTGGAAGCCTATAGTAGAAACCACCAAGCTCGTTACAGCGCAAGCAGAGGAAACATCAACAAGTGGTAAACCTGATGAGAAGACGTCAAATAGTACACTACCGGTGGATGCGAAGTGGGTTGTACTCAATAAGAAGTGCACTGCCCAAATTAGACAGTGTATCGATAAGATAATCTTCCAAATTTTTTCCAATAAACATGATACCTCCATTCTTTAGAGAAAATTGGAAAAGATGTATGCAAGGACAACCGCACAAAACAAAGAAAACTTGATACATAATCTTATCAACTTGAAATAAAAAGATGGGACCAACGTATCAGAGCACATGAGCGAGTTCCACGGTAATGTTGATCAAATGAATTCTATGAAAATAATGATTGATGATGTTTCATGGGCACCGTTGATGTTGAGTTCTTTACCGAAGATGTGAGACACATTATTTGTGTCAGTCATCAATTCTACTCCAGCTGGAACTCTCATTGTGGTGATGGTGAAAGACAGAATGTTGAATCACTATTGCAAATATGGAATTTATCAGGGCTAGAAAATGGCATTAATAGCACTAGAAAAGCGCTGTTAATCGAGGCGAAGATAAAGGGGGGTCCCTTTTATCAGTGATAAAAAAAGTGCTGATAAAAGATTATTTTATCAGTGTTTTTTTAGCATTGATAAAAGACCCCTTTTATCAGTGCTTTTATAAAGCGCTGATAAAAGTTAATTTTTTTTTAAAAAATAAATTTTTTTGTCTACAATTTGTAGAGGGGATTCAACAGTGCTTAAAGCCCCCCCTTCAACAATTCCCCACATCCCCACCCCATCCCACATGCTCCAGCCACCCCCAGGCCTTTAACAACGCCCCTACCCCCATTTAATAGTGCTAAGCCTTATTCCCCACCCGCACGCGTGACTCGCCTCCCCCAGGATTCGAACTTCTGACCTGTTGCTTGCGGCACATAAGCCTTTACCACTCCACCACATTGTTTTCCACTTCATTTATTAATATATATATATATATATTTAGTTATATTTACTCGTATATTAATATATATATACTAACATATATATATATATATATTAATATATATATACTAACATATATATATATATATATTAATATATATATATTTATATTAATATATATATATATAGTTATATTAATATATATATATATAGTTATATTAATATATATATAGTTATATTAATATATATATATTAGTATATTTATATATATATATATCTGTATATTAATATATATATATATTAATATTTATTCGTATATTAATATATATTTGTAAGACCAGTTTTAAATACATTTATAAAATATGCTTTTTATGTGTGTTTATAAATAAATAAATACATATATACAACACACACATATTATATGTGTATTTGTAAGTATAATTGTACATATTTATATATATTTAGAAATATTATATATTAATATGTATATACATATGTTTAGAATATATAGATAATATATATTAGTTTGTCAATACAGACTCACACAAATACACACACACACACTCACACATCATATAGGTATATAAATATTAATATATTTTTATTTTAAATAAAATGGATATTATTTTTTTATTTAGATAATATTTATATATTGATAAATATACTTTATATGTAAATATTATTAATTATTTAGTTATAAAATTAAATTTTTATGGGTTAATATATAAAAAATATGTACATATTGTTATATAATTGATTATAAGTAACATTACATTGTAAAAAATGATTAAATTTCAAAGCCATAATATCAATATAAATATAACCCCTCGAAATAAATTCAATCCCCAGTAAAAATGGTAAAAAATATCCCCTGAAACGAGGCTGAAATTCCATTGAATGTTAAAAAATCTGAGTATCCAAACTAAAAACTCAGTTTTAGAGGCCTTATGGGCCTTTTTGGCCTCAGAAAATATGACAAAAGGTTCTCTTGAGTCACTAGCACGTAGAGATCATTTTAGGCAGTGATTTGATATTCTGTAGAGCTCAAAGCGACACCCGAATCAAAAGTTATGGCCATTTGAAGTTTGAGTTACATTTTCAACTTATTTTAGATTTTTTGTTAATTTGTTTATTTCTTTAAATTGTTATTAAATGATTATTAGTCGATGATAATTATAAAACTATTAATTAATAATATTTTTTAAAATATTTTAAATCCATTTTCACTAAATTTCTTATATATTAAATGAAATAGTCTATTTATACTTATCTAAAACATATTTAAAAAATATATATTACATTTTTATCAATATAAATATACTAATATATCAATATATTATTTTTCATATTTTTTTAAAATATATACTTTATCAGCACTAATAAAAAGTGCTGATAAAGAGGGCCCCTTTAATAGCGCTAAAAAAGTGCCGATAAAGGGGGTTCCTTTATCAACGCTAAAAAAAGTGCTGATAAAGGGTCACTTTTAACAGTGCTTTTTTTTTGTGTTGTTAAAAGTTTGCTTTATCAAAGATTTTTTATAGCATTGGCAAAGAAACCCCCTTTATCAGCATTTTTAGCAATGTTAAAGGGTGGTGCTGTAGAAACCCTATTTTGTGGTAGTGAATGAAGAGACCAGAAGAAAAGATGAGGGATATACACCTGAATCAAAGGCTCTTGTCTCTGAAAGACAAGGGAAGCAGAAATGGCAGGGATGAAGCAGATAAAGAGAACCCCATGACCAAAGTCTTAAAAGGAGGAAGTTATTGAAATCTCGATCAAGATATGACATGAAGTGCCACCACTGTGGAAAACCTGGACCCTTCATCTGGGAGTGTAAAATGCTGAAGGAATAACAGAGGAATCAGGAAGGTAAGACCCAAAATAACGATGTTGCAGTTGTTAAAAAAGAGATCATTATTGTTCAAGAAGACAATCGGGTTAGTCTTTCCAGCCAAGACTCAACATGGGTGATCGATTCCAGCACCGCCTACCAAGTCACTGCTAGAAGATATTTCTTATCATCTTACCATTTAGGGAGTTTCATACATGTGAATATGAGATGGAGCATCCAAAATCACTGGTATTGGTAATATTTTTCTAGAAACTAATGTTGGATACAGGTTATTAATGAAGGATGTGAGGCATGTTTCTGATATTCACCTCAATCTGATATCAATTAGAATGCTTGACGATGAGGGATATGTCAGTTCATTCAGTGATGGGAAATGGATGCTTACCAAAGGTAACTTAGTAATTGTTAATGGAAAGAAAAATACCTCTCTTTAACTCAAAGATGCAAGACCATGTGGAGGAGAAGTAAATCCAGTAAGAAAAGATGTTCCTACATAAGTTTAGTACAGGCGACTGGGTCACATGAGCAAGAGAGGAATCAGAATGCTCTCTAGGAAAGATCTCTTTCCAGGAATAAAAGGTACACATCTAGACACTTGTGTTGATTTCATCATGGAAAAACAACATAGAGTATTGTTTCAATGTTATATACCATATATAAAAGAAAATGTTTTAGATTTAATTCACAATGATGTCTGCATGATGTGTACCAAGATTATGGGAGGTGCTATTTATTTTTTTTACCTTCATAGATGACCATTCCAGAAAATTATAGGCCTTTTCTTTGAAAAATAAATATCAATTGCAGGATATTTTCAAGCAGTTTCATGTGAAGGTGGAAAGAGAAACAGGTAGGTGGTTAAAGTGCGTGTGAGTGGACAATGGAAGAGAGTACCATGGTCCATTTGAAGAGTACTGCAGGAGTTTCGGCATCAAGATGGAAAAATCAGTACCGAAGACGCCTCAACATAACGGTCTTGCTGAGAGGATGAACATAACAATTTGTGAGAGAATTAGATGTATGATCTCAAATGAAAAGCTACCAAACACATTTTTGGGGGAGGTAATAATGAATGTAGTTGATCTTATCAAACTTTCTTCATCAGTTCCACTGAAATACGATGTTTCAGAAAGTGTCTAGATAGGTAATTATGTTTCTTACAAACACCTGAGAATATTTGGCTATAGGGAATTTGTTTAAATCTCTAAAGATGAGCAGGAAAAGCTAGATGGAAAAGGAAAGAAATGTTTCTTTTTTGGGATACAATCATGAGAAGTTTGGATACTGACTTTGAGATCATATCAGTAGGAGAATCATCAGAAGTAGAGATGTTGTGTTTCTTGAGGATCAGATGATTGAAGATTTTGAGAAGCCAGAAAGTGCAGAGAAGTCACATCCTGAGGAAATTACAGTCAGTCTAGAACCAGTATCACCACCATCAGTACCAGCTAGCACAAGAGATATACGCGACACTGATGATACATCACTACCAGGTAATATGTCTCTATCTACTAATATGTCTTCTTCATATGATATTTCAGAACAGATTTCCCCTGAAGCACAGTTGAGGAGATCCACCGGAGAATGAAAACCGAGTCATAGATACTCACCGAATGAGTATGTAATACTCACTGACGAAGGAGATCCAAACATTTATTATGATGAGACTAGGAGTCTACATGAAGATGGAATAGAATAAGTCCATGCAAGAGGAGATGAGATCCTTTCACAATAACCGTACATGTGATTTGGCAGAATTACCACATGGAAATAAGACACTCAAGAACAAGTGGTTATACATAATTAAAGGAGAAGATGATAGATCATAACTGAACTACAGATCCAGAATGGTTGTGAAAAGATTCAGTCAAAATAAAGGTATTGACTTTGATGAAATCTTTTCTCCTATGGTTACAATTCCTTTTATCTGAGTTATTCTTGGATTTGTGTCTAGTTTGAACCTAGAG
This sequence comes from Viscum album, assembly GCA_963277665.1. Classification (NCBI taxonomy): domain Eukaryota; kingdom Viridiplantae; phylum Streptophyta; class Magnoliopsida; order Santalales; family Viscaceae; genus Viscum; species Viscum album. Next base: position 1,437,032,487 of record OY728133.1, on the reverse strand, counting down.
GTTCAACAACTAGATGTAAAGACAAAGTTATTACATGGTGATCTTGAGGAGAAGATATACATAGAGCATCCAGAGGGATTTCAAGTGAAAGGTAAAGAAAACCTAGTATGAAAGCTTAAGAAAATCTTATGTGGTCTGAAACAGGCACTAAGGCAATGGTAGAAGAAATTTGACTCATTTATGGAGAAAAAATGAGTATATAAGGACCATTTCTGATCACTGTGTTTTCATCAAATAGTTTGATGAGGGTGATTTCATTATCTTGTTGCTTTATGTTGATGATATGATGATTATTGGTAGAGAAATCAGTAAGATTGACAGGCTGAAGAAGGAGTTGAACAAGTCTTTTGAAATGAAGGACTTGGGATATGCTACTCAGATTCTTGGTATGATGATTACTCATGATAGGAGGAATCAAAAAATTTGGCTATCTTAGGAGTAATACATTGAGAAGGTTCTTGAATGATTCAACATGGGAAAGGAAAAACTAGTTAGCACTCCACTTGCAAGTCATTTTAGGCTTGTGAAAAGTAAGAGTCCATCAATGGAAGAGAAGAAAGAAGATATGGGAAAAGTTCCTTATCAGTTAGTAGTTGGAAGTCTTATTTATACCATGGTGTGAACCAGACTAGATATTTCTCACGCTATTGGCAATGTGAGAAAATTTTTATCAAATACAGGGAAGGGGCACCGGACAATAGTTAAATGGATATTGAGGTACTTCTGAGGTACATCTAGTCATTTTTTATGTTTTGGAAATGGTAAACCTGTTTTAGAAGGATACACAGATGCAGATATGACTAGAGATGTGGACATAAGGAAATCCATATCCGGATACTTAATACCATTTACAAGGGGAGAAGTCTCATTGAAATCACAACTTCATAAGTGTGTTGCCTTATCCACCACAGAAGCAGAATGCATCACAGGAACTGAGGGTTGCATGGAGATGCTGTGGATGAAGATGTTTTTACAGGAGATGGGACAGAACCATGAGAATTATATTCTCTATTGTGATAGTCAGAGCACTATTCATCTCAGTAAGAACCTAATATTTAATTATTGGTCTAAACATATAGACGTGTGGTATCAATGGATCTGAAATGTGTTGGAAGAAAGTTTTTTGAATGTTGAAAAAATCCACACCAATGATATTGGGGAAAACATGATGACGAAGGTTCTACCGAAAGAGAAGCTGGACGCCTATAAGGAGACTGTAGGTCTAGATTCTACCCCAAATTTTTCATGAGGAGGAGATTTGTGGGGGCCACTCCCATTTGTGGGATTATTCAATAGGAGGAAGTCTATGGTTGGAAACAGCTCCAATGGATAGTTTATCCTTTAGTTTGGCAGCCAACCCAGTGGGACCTACCTTTGAAGCAGCCAATAACGTGGAAGTTTTCAAGGTTTTATGAACCACCCCAAACCAACCATGGACAACATCATTTTCTTCTTCTTTAAAATGGGAATCAATCCCATGTTTTTTAACCTGTAAACAGTGGTGATCCTTAGAAGAATTTATCTAGAGAGAAATAGAACGACACCCCCTCTTCTCTCATTGATGTAGGCATCACTGCAGAGCCACGTAAATATCAATGTTGATCTGTTTTCTTTCATCATTTGTGTTTGATTTCATCATTATGACACTCTGCTACCCCAACAATGATGAAGTAAAAAAATTCCAATCCATCCACAAATTTTTTTTCATGATTCATCAAATTGAATGAAGAATCTCGACTAAGATGACCAGGCTTTGGTTTTTTTGAAATCATTAATGGAATATCCAAAACCAATTTTGGATTCAATTGTTTTTGAATCTAGATTGTTGATTTTTCTTGGTCAAACCTGGTCAACATGTTTGGATATGGACAAGTCAACGATTGATTTTTAGAATGTTGAAGGATAATACAATTTGGTCATTTTTTTGGTGATGGATAAGATACTTGATAATCAATTTTCATAGAAATATGAGGAATTATTGGCATCATGTGATTACTATACAAGATAAATATGGGGACGTTGACTGACCCCAATGTTATGACTATGTAAGTGTTGAAGAATATACTTAATGTGTTTTCTCTGATGTCTATAATAATCTTGTTGTTCGTTTGGAGTTATTGGGTGAGATTTCATGCGGTAGCCAAACTAGAGCCAATGATTCTAGAATGGTCAACTTGTTAGCAATAATTATTACATGGCTAGTAGAGGCATCGTTAATTGTATGGGAATTGTTCAAATTAAAAATTTAATTAAGTGATAATATATTTTATTAATGCGGTGGAAATTTTTTAACCGTATATGAAATTCTAGAGGTCACCACTAGACTAAACAAAGTTAAAAAATGTCCATATTCAGCAATAATTCTAAAGGAGTTTTTCCTGTATCACATGAAAAAGGAAGTGGGTGCAGTGAAGTTTCCACATGTATTTGTTCTTTACATCAGTTGTTTTTTGTAATTACTTCTTTTCTTTTCATTCAATAAATCATTTAGGAAGTGAATTCTAGAGGGACCCCTCGATCATTATGGAATTATTTTTTACACTCACATCTCTCTCTTATTCTCTTCTTTCTCTCTTCAATAATATTATCTAGTTTTTAAATAAAAAAAGTTTGTAATATTTACGCTATCAGTTTTTGGTCTCTCACCACACGTCATGGAGTAATAACACACACAACTAGTTATAGGAGGTGAAACTAATCACTACTTTGAGATCAAATATTCAAATATATTTATTGTATACATCTTTTTCACAATTAGTAGATTGTGATCACAAGATGGAGAGATGTGATGGAACACTCATTTTCAGTAAAATTTTGATACTCTCAACTCCTTATACTTTTTACTCTTCTTCTCTTGTTTATTATAAAGATAAATTCAAGAGATTTCTTATGATTCGTTGAATTAGTAATGATAAATTATTCATGGAAGATATTTTTCATGAATTTGATTTGACCTAGGAAATTTTTTCATGGTTTTGAGAGTGCTCATGTGCATAAGGTGATTTTGTATGCATGTGTTCATTTTTTAGGGAGTGAGAGGTTCATGTTGTTGGTGTTGGTGCCCTATAACCAACTTATGTGTACTTTATTTTAACCTAAATTCATATTTTTTAATATTAATAAACATCATATCACATCATGATTGTTCTTCTACATAACATAACTTGTGATAATTTCCTAAGAGTAGGTGTCGCACTAAAAGGTCATTGTAGTTCTCCAAAATGATGATAACTAAAAAGTGATACCATCATTACCCATCTTAATGTGGCCCATCCCATGACTCCCCAAGACCACCTTCAATAGTGTAGGGTCCAGTGACTAGTTCTGAGTAGGCATATCACTAACATGGTAGGCCTTAACCTAAATACCTATAAACATGCACACATCAACAAGACTATACAATGCTAAAATATTAAAAAAAAATAAACAACCATGCATGCATACATCTAAATCCCACAACCACAGCACGCCCAGAAGTAAAGAAAAGTAAACAGGGCTGAATAAAATCCCACCACAAAGAGTCTGAAAACAAGACCGACCTAAATGTAATACTAGGGACTGATGTCAAAATGCTATAGGAACACACCTCAGTCTATCCGGTCTCACTAAGAATCATATGGTCCTGGTCTGTCTATAACTCTGTCAAAAGGTCGATCATCTGCACAAGACATGACATGTGTGGGCAATGATCATGCAAGGGTGAGTATAACAATACCGAATAGGAAAAATAAAAATCACAAAGCATACAATAAAGGATATACAGTCAGATCAACATAGGTATATGTTTAAAACACATATAACAAGAACATATAGATACAATCAACAAAGAAACATAGTATAAAGTTAAGTCGCAACAGTAATGCCAGATTATGATTCTAGCTTGAAGGTTTCATGAATTATTTTTTTGGGAGAAATCATTCCTAGGTCTAATAGTACTGATGACGTCTATCCAAGAAGTAACACTGATCTTGTCTCTCCATTATAAGTACACACTGATAGTCTAAAGAAATATGATACACAAATAAGGGTCACACCCAAGTCTAAGGGTATACCAACAACTCAATATGGATTAACCCAATATGTAGAGGATCATTTCCATGTAGTGTTGTTCATGAAAATTCTAAGAAATCCACCTAGGGAACAAATATGAATAGAGGATCTCACTTCGGGTCTCATAGAGGGATTCTAACAACTCTATACAAGAAGTAATGCTGAAGGGATCACTATCCTAGGAGTGGGAGGCGATTCTATACTAACCCTCATGGAAAGGATTTGAGGAATTCACCCTAATGAAAAAATCCCAAGATATATAGTAAAATGGATTAAATCCAACTTCTTCTGAGCACACGATGTGTAGTAGGGTTACACGCCATGTCCCCTTGACCCTAAGTCCTGCCTGTGTAAAAGGAAAGTGTCCCGTGTGTATGTCTGTGTAATAGTACATGGTGTTTGGTTTTCTAGTGTACTCTTCCCATGTACCAGTACATGGAATATACCATGTATATTTTCCTAGGTCATGTATATGTGGGAGTACACAAAATTCCCAAGCCTCTGTACTCCAGCCTATGTTCATTTACCCTTTAAGGTATAGGCCAAGCCCCTAGGGAGAGATCACATTCCATGTGATAGGGCCACACATCGTGTGATACTTAGATTACTCCAAAACCTTAGAGGTTTCTTGGAGGGTCCCACACTGTGTGTGGCTTTGAGTTACACATCATGTAGTTTAAATTTTTTTAGAATCTCAGATATGAAATCCATGTTTGTTCTCATGCCGTCAACCTTTGATCTAGTAGTGTACCACACCATAAAATCAAGGATTTGTGTTGGTCGAGCCTTTATGTTGATGAACCACACATTAATTCCATCAAATCCATTTATAAAACACTATTGAATTTTTTTCTTCATTGCACATTGCCAATTCTATCATCAAATCACCATCGTGTTGTGTCGATCCCAGATCTAAAATATCAGATTGTTGCACCAAGAAATAGATGTGAAAGGAGTGATTCATCAGGATGTGTCGAACCATGGTCTAATAAATAACACCTGAAAGTAATGAAGAAACCAAGGGAGAAAATAAAAAGAATAATTATGAGTAATATACCTCGATCAATGTTCATTTCTACCAATATTCATTTCTATTAGAATGATGAATGAAGAGAAAACAATTCAATCGCAAAGAAATTCTTAAAATTCCTGATTAATCTAACCCATCCTATAATATGAATGATGTGTGGATCAATATGTTGGTTGATTGATCCGTTTTTATAATAGAAACCAAAACAGGGAAATAAAACCAAATCTAAAAATGTCCTACGTCAATTTGGATCGATCACTAATGAAGAACGGAGTTGTGATGTGATCATTGGAAATATCCTATGATTTTATCCCACACTAGCCAAGGATCTTTAACTCGGCCATCATCCACCAATGGAATCTCCTCCAACATCTCCTATGGATCTCATCAATTTATAGGGTTATGCACCTAACCCTTAAAACTTTTCATAAGTGGATATTTAAAGAATGAATTTAGGTCACTACGTCAACAAAAGAATAAAATAAAATATTTAATTATTTTATTCATTTTACATCCACAATAACTTCTCCACAAATTCCCCATGCTAACTAAGTTTATGTCGTAACTATGGTAAACCCCATGTTCCAAACTCAAATGTGCCCTCATATTTTAGATTAAAGATCATGTTTAGGAGTTATTCCACTTTGTTCAGGAAAACTATGCACACATGATATTTAATATATTTAAAACATATATTCCTGGCACACTGGGCCTAGGAATCACAGGCCATCTCAACACCTAGTATCAGAAATAATCTATAAAAAATCCAAAAATAATACATGGAAAATATGAGTCACTAAATTCTCCCCACTTTGGGGATTTGAATCCCCAAAAATAAAAAACTAGGTCTATGGAAAGAGATGTGGGTACAAAGCATGAATCTGAGCCTCTTTCTCCCAAGATATCTCTTGGAGATTCCCATACTACCATCAGAAAAGTACCAAAGTAATTGATCACCCACAAAGAATCATATCCTGATGATCCTCAATCTCCACTAGGTACTTAGTAATGGTAGGTCCATTCTCAATGTCCATCTATCCTCATTCGATAATATGTGATGGTTCATGAACATACCTCATCAGTTACGACACATAGAATACTTCATCTACCCAGTCTAACTATAGAGGTAGTGCTAATAGGTATTCCACCTTGCCAACTCTACATAGTATCTGGAAAGAGAAGATGAATCTCACAGATTAATTTACACCCCAACCAAATATCCAAAATCCAAAATGAGGTGATACCCATTGGAACACATGGTCTCCTTCCTCGAACTAAAAATGACTCCATCGTATTTATACATAAGACATATGAAAACTATGTGCAGTATTTATCTGCTCATGGATAATATTCACCTTCTCGGTAGTTGCTTGAACCAAATATGGGCCCATAAGTGTTATCTCTCTGGGGTCAGTCTAACAAAGTAGTGACCAGTATGGTCTCCCATACAAAGCCTCAAATTATGCCTTATTTATGGTGTAATGGTCGCTATTTTTTACACTGACTCTGCCAATGGTATGTGATCCTCCCAACTATGGCCAAAGTTCAACATAAAAGATTGCCACATGTCCTCCAAAACCTGAATAGTCCACTCTGTTTGGATATCATTTTGGGGGTGAAACATTGTTCTCAAGGGTAAATGATTCATGAAATCCTCCTATAATTATTTCCACAACTGGGAGGTGTAGCGAGCATTATGATAAAAAATTATCATCAATGGAACTCTATAGATACTAAAAATCTCTTATATGTAGAGATGTACTATGATCTCTATTGAACTTTTCTCCTAAATAGCTAGGAAGTGGGATGACTTGGTGAGTCAGCCTATGGTCACCTAGATGGAATCATGTCCCTAGGATGAATATGGTAAAACCATCATGAAGTTCTTGGACATCCCATCCCACTTCCGTTATGGTACCTCAAGGGGTTCAACTAATCTCATTAGAACATAGTGCTTATACTTCACTTTCTAATAAGTAAGGCATCGAGAAATAGACTATGTAACTCCTTTATTCATCCTTGATCAACAAAACTAATGTCGTAGGTACTGGTAAATATTTTCCACACTTGGATGTACCTGTAAAGGATATGTATGAAGCTTTCCCAGAATCTCCTTCCAAAACGCCAATGGTACCATCATGCATTATTTAAAAATAATTACATGCTCCCTAACTATATAAAATCCATCAAGATCATGTCCAATGGATATCTGAGTATGTAGGGTCTCATAGTCATTATCCCCATGATGTGCCTCCCTGATTTTTTTGCAAGAGAGGAGGGATGGTAAACATCGAATGAAGGCATGCTGCTCCATCTCCATCTACAAAGAATAATTGTATTGAGGACAACTACTCTAACAACTCCCTCAGTAGTTAAGAACATGATCTCCAGATGAGATAATTTTCTACTACATTCCCCTTCCCATGAGTATATACATTTTGGAAGTCATAATCCTAGAGGAACTATATCCATTGTCTCTACCTCAAGTTAAGATACTTTTGGTAGAAGATATACTTGAGACTGTTGTGATCAAAATAGATGATAAACTACTCTCCCATCAGTTAGTGTCTCCACAAATTTAGTGAGAATACTACCATTGATAACTTGAGTTTGTGGGTTGTGTATTTCTACTCATGTGGTCTCAAATAATGTGAAACATACAACCTAATTCTATGTCATAATAGAACCAATCCTGGTTCCTGATGCATCACAGAACACTAAGTACTAAACAACCACCTACAACAATCTCAGTATGGGAGAACTCATCAATCTCTCACTAAACTGCTGAAAAGAAAACTAAAATATCTCATTCTATATGAAAGGATCCCCCTTTAAGGTCAAAGTTTTTATGGGTATTGATATCCTAGAGAAATCATGTATTAATCTTTGTTAATATCCTACCAACCCAAGGAAGCTTCACAGCTCTGTCACGATCTTGAGTGGCTCCCAAGATAACACTGCCTCCACCTTGGCTAGTTCCACTACCACTTCATATGTAGAGATAACATGATCTAGAAAGTGGTCCGACTTTATCTAGAACTGAAACTTTAAGAGCTTCCTGTAAATCCGGTGCTCTCGTAGTACATCCAGAACTGTCCTTAAGTGTATTGTGTGCTCCTCCTCAGACAATGATAACATAATGATATCATCAATGAAGACTACCATGATCCAGTATAATAAAGATTGAAATATCCAATTAATAAGTACCATGAATACTTATGAGGAGTTTTTCATGCCAAAGGGAATCACTATGTACTCATAGTGACTATAGAGAAATTTGAATTCCGTCTTGGGTATATCCTCAACCCGTACTCACAACTGGTGATAGTCAGACATGAGGTTGACCTTTGAGAACCATCGAGCCCCTCTCAACTAATCAAAGAGGTCATTGATCCTTAGTAGTGGATACATGTTATTCACAATCATCAGGTACAATCTCTAATAATCCACACATAACCTCAAACCTGTGTTCACCTTCTTGAAAAAAAACTAGGGATTCCTATGAAAAAAAACTAGGTCTAAAAAAATACCTTCCTCTACATGTCCTCCAATTATACCCATAGCCCGAGAAGCTCTATATATTCCATTTGATATTATGGTACCAATATTGGTGTTGTCCTAGGGTATAAATCCACACAAAATCCTATCACTTGGTGGGGAGGTAAAACCAGACAACTGATGATTAAGAGGCTACACCCTCCTATGAATGAGTCCATCTTTCACTTCTTGGGTTTCGTTTTCACCCAAAAAGTAAAAAATGGTTCCACCACTATGGATACACCTCATTCTCTACCTGAAACAATCGATATGGGTATGCCGAAACATTTTTTTTCCATTTTCAGAAGCCGGTTTTGGGGTTCCCGGTACCCGTACAGACGGACCCAACAAGCAGATTTCAAATTTCAAATACAAACCCAACTTTCCATCAAAAGTCACATTCCACACCTCGAACGCCATCATATCCTCAAGCCGCACGCCTGACACCATGAGCCGCGAGCCTGCACTGACTGACGCACCATGATTGTATCAACACCAGATCACCGGCGAGCTTCACCGGCGTCCGTCGTCGTCGTCACCATCACCGCCATCGACCACGAGAACATCCCCCGCACCACAGACAATCACCGAACCAGAAAATCAAACGCAACGGATGCACATCACGAACCCAAATTAGCGGCGCACACCAGATCATCGGTGGAGGCCGAAGAAATCACAACAAACGGAAACTTCCACTCACACAAAAAAATCATCCTCGAAACAAAGAGGAACAGAATCAACCCATGCTCGCGAAGACGCATGAACATCAAAAACTGCGGCAAAACCGGAAAATGACCCAGTAAAAACCAGATCTAGTACCGAAACCCAGCGCCACCAACCTTCAGACCCCTGGAAGCCACGCCCCTCACCAGATGCCTGCGAACACGAACGGTAAGACTCCCTCAACCCACGGACTCTGGGACTCGGTCATTCGACGCCTGCACCACTGTGAAAGAAGGCTGAATCAAGCGCATCGTCATGGAGACCGAGCCAAGGAATTCCCCGCCGTGTACCACAAACAAGGATGGGGAGGAAGCGGCGCCTGACCGGGGTGAAACTAGGAGGCGGCGCCGGGATAGAAAACCCTCGCGCTGTTACAAATATATCTCAATAGAGACTCTTAATTCCATGAGTTAGGTCACATCATCATCATAAGTGTGTGATTACCGAGTCATCTACAATAGGAGTCTCTAATCGCAAGGTTTGAGCCAAGGGCTCAACCATAATCTATAAGTATCAAAAAATAAATGTGGTAAGAATGGAATTACTAACACCTATTTATATCATTACTAATTCTAAGCAAGAAAAGTCAAAAATAGTGCCTTAAATCATTCTTGAAACCTATGGGTTTTAAGCTTCAAACTCTTGTAGCTATCCCTGCCCCTATACTCTAGATTTTGCAGCCTAGTGTGGACCACCTAGGGGTGGTGGTGGAAATAATTCAAAGAGGATACGACCTCCTTCTACTCTCCCAAATCTTATTCTGTGTATTCTTCCCTACGAACCTATATATCTTACCACTGCCACTCCCTTGGCGGCCCATCCATGATTTCTCAGTCAGCCATATGGCGAGTCAGACAATATTGAGCAATATGCCCCCTACCATCACATGAGTAGCACCACCTCTCCCTAGGCTGACTAGACTCATAATGAGAGCCTTGAACCACAAAACATCTATCCTAGGACCTCTTCCTAAAAATTATCTTATGTCCAGGTCCCTAAGAGTGATGAAATATATGTGTTTTTGAGGTCTCCACTCCTGCTTCCCACTACAGAAAACCAGTATTTGTGTCCACACAACCAAGAAACTCTCAACCCCCAACACTCACTCTAGCACCCCAGCATAGGTAAGAATGTATAGAGGGATTAAACTAGATCTAATGTCTCTAAAAATCCCCCACTTGAATGTCTAATACCAAAATAACTGGCCATGAACCATATCCATCTATTACCTGGAGTGGTTGGTAAACCTAGATAAATACTCAGATACTATCATTTTCCCCTACCGAAGATGTAGAGGCTCCTGGATATGTACAAACCTCAATATAGATAGAGAGAACTACTCTATGAAAAGGCACTCAAACTCTAATCGTGGTAGAGTCGCCTTGTCATAATACGGAGTCACTAACCCCCACTATCATCCTACTGATCCATAGAGAAGTCTCACCTCCAGGTTCACTATATGACATGCTGGTGTCCTAACCAGATGAAAAACTAAGGTCACCACCTCAAGCCAATCCTCACATTCCTTTGGGTAGGGCTCACCTTAGAACCTAGGGGATCTATGTCACTGAAACTCGTGATGTTCACTTAGCATGAACACCTCATCTTTTGGTACTGCAGGTACCACGTGATTATCTACAGGTGGGGGCATAGATGGTGAACTACCTAGAGGTAACATCTCTGGATATATTTCCTGTATCAATGCATCACCACTGAGGGGATCATCCTCATGATCCTGATGCTGTATCCTAGCTAACATATGTCACAGAGGAATCCTGAAATTAAACAATATGTATCACAGTCAATGAGTATATATGAATAGATAAATCAAGAAGGAAATTGAAACCATAACCCTTTCCTATATGATGCATGTACCATTGTATTCCATGAAACTAGTTTGATCATGTACCATGTCTAAAAGTAGGTAATCAGAGTCCTAGTGTATGGATACGTCAGCAGACTGACCAATAATAGAGTCCCTGGACTGAAATCTGAACCTGAAATAGTTAAAATGGTTTCCCAAAACCAATATTACAGACTTGGGTCCTTTTTTATAACATGGCTATGTCACAACCCATTCCAATGGGGCCCATGTCGCGACTCCCCAAGCCTGCCTCTAATTGGGTAGGGGCTGGAGACTAGCACTGAGCAGGCATATCACTAACAAGGGAATTCTTAGCCTAAGTACATGTAGACACACACAAACACACACACACACAAACAAACAAACACACAAATCCAAGCCTATAAAATGATAAAATGAAAAAAATGAAAAACCAAGCATGAATACTTGTAAATCCAACAAAAAAATCATGCTAGAAAGTAAATGAAAGTAAATAAGACGAAATAAAGTCCCACCACAAAGAGTTTGAAAACAACCCCAACCTGAAAGTATGACTGGGTACTACTGTCAAAATGACACATAAACACACCTCAATCTTGTCTGGTCTCACTAAGCACTGTCTGGTTCTGGTCCTTCTAGGACTCTGTCAAAAGGTAAATCATATGCATGATTGATGACACGTGTGTGAAAATCTCATGTAGGGGTGAGTATAATAATGACTAGAATGACACCTTGAAACCAAAAATCATACAATGAAGGAAATATAGTCATCTGAACATAATTATATTTATACAACACATATAACAAGAATATCCAGACACACTCAATAAAGAAACATAGTCTAAATGTAAGTCAAATTGTAATGTCAACATCGGAATCCATGTCAAAGGTTCCAAAACACATTTTTCTAGGGGAACACACTCCTGAGTATTATAGCACTAATGATGTCTATCTGAGAGGTAACACTCATCGGGTCTCACCATTATAAGTACATGCTGATAGTCTGAAGAGATAAAATTCACAGATGAGGGTCACACCCAAGCCCATGGGGTATACCAACAAATCGATATGGATTAACCTGCTAAGTAGAGGATCGAAACCTACGTAGTGTTGGCCAAAATGATTCTAATAACTCCACCTAGGTAATGAAGAAGAATAGACGATCTCACCCCGAGACTCATAGAGGGATTCTGAAAACTCTATCTAAGAAGTCATGTTTAAGGGATCACTATCCATATAGTAGGAGGTCATTCCATACTAATCCTCAGGGAAAGGATATGGGGAACACACCCTAAAAAAACTTGTCAAAGATACAATAGACAAGGGAATCAAGACAACTTCTTAGAAATACATGACATGGAGTAGGGTTACATGTTGTGTCCACTTAAAATTGGGTCATGCCCATATAAACAGCCCATGTCCCACATCCATGTCTATTTAAGAGTACAAAACACATGGTTTTCTTATTTACTCTACCTGTGTACCAGTACATGGATTAACATGTGTACATTTTCTCAGGTCATGTCTGTGTAAGAGTACAAGGCATGCCTCAACCCGTATACTCCAGCCTCTGTCCATATACCATATGAGGTACACACCAAGCCACTAGGGAGAGATCAAACACTATGCGATAGGGTCACACACCATGTGGCACCTAATTGTTGGTTTGGTCTAGCCCGATCCGTTTTGGATGATGTTTGGGATGAATGATTGTGGCCTACACTGTGCACCATGAAACTATAGCAGAGATGACTCACCAACACAGAAAGAGCACTATAGTAGGTCAAAATTTTGAGTCAATAGTATTGTAACTCTTTGGACTTCTAGTTGACAACCATTGTAGCACTTTTGAATTGTATGTACACCTTTCACTATAGTAATGTTTAATTACACCTACCTTTCACTATAACACAATGGAATTTATGATGGTTGGTGGAATAGGGATTCATCCTCATTTTTATCCCATTTTGGGCTAGGATTTCATGTGTTAGAAACTCTGATTTTTTCTTTGTAATTGTGCTCCTGACATATGGTGAAACATATGCCTCTCTGTCGATGTATGGATCATTTCCCGAAACACATTTATCTCTATGTCCAAGTTATTATTTTGTTTTTTCTCTTTTTCTATTATTTTAATCATTTATTTTTATCATTGAAATTCTTGATGTTTTTCCATCATTAACATTCTCTAAAACCCTATCCTCCCCTATAAGGGGACCACATGGTGCATGGTTCTGAGTCACATTCCATGTAGTGCATAAATTTATATAATCTTATATATAGAATCCGAATTAGTTCCCAGGCCTCTAACCTTTGATTTAGCTGCACACCTCACCAGAAAATCAAGGATCCATGTCGGCCAAGCCTTTCCATCGATGAAAAACATGTTTCATCCATCAAATCCATTTAGAAAATTCTATCTAACATCATTATTTGTTTCACGTAGAAGAATTAAAAATCGGGTATCCAAAACCATCTGATCCACCGCCACTTCCAATGTATCACCACTATCATGTTGTGCCAATCCCAGATCTGGAATATTGGATCATTTCACCAAGAAACAGGTGAAAAAAATTGATTCATCAGGACGTGTTGAACCATGGGAAAATGGAGAACACTCATGATGAATGAAGAAACCCAGGGAGAAAAGTATAAGAATAATATTTAAGAAAGGAACTCAATCGATGTTTGTGTCGACCTCAGTTCGTTTCTATTATAATGATGAATGAAGAGATGAAAATTTAATAAAAAAGAAATTATTCAAAATTTTAATTAATCTAACCCATCCCACAATATTCACAATACATGGATCAATCTTTTAGTTGATTGATCTATGTTAATCGAAGAAACAAAAACGAGTAAAAGAAACCAAATCAAATAACATCATACCAAAATTTGGATCAATCGCTGATGAATAAAGGAGTTGTTTCATGATCATTGGTGAGATCCTCAAATTCCATCCTACACCAGTTTTTGACCATTGATTTGGTTATCCTCCGCCAATGGAATCTCCTTCAATGCCTCCAATGGCTCCTATAAATTTTTAGGGTTATGCAGCTAACCCTTCAAATTTTTCATAAGTGTTAATTTAAAGAAGAAAATTAGGTCTCTATGTAAAAAAAGGAATAATTTATTTAATTATTTTATTCATTTTACGCCCAAATTGACTTTTCCACAAACGCCCCATGCTGACTAAGTTATTTCATGCCTAGGGTAAACTTTAAGTTCTTAACTCAATAGTTCCCTTAGATTTATGATATAGGATCCCATTTAGATGTTATTCCATTTTTTATGGAAAACTGCCCACACGTGCTATTTAATATATTTTAAACATTTATTCCGAGCACACTAGGCCTCAGATTTGAATGTCATTTTAGCTCTTTTCCTTGAAAATAATCCATAAAATGTCTAAAAATAATTCATGGAAAATACGAGTCAGTACATTTAGGAAAATATTATTAAATATATGTTCTATAGATAGATTCACTACTAAAAAATAAGCCTTTAAAAGTGCTAGAAATAGCCTTTATCAGTGCTAGAAAAGTGATGACTACCTGATCTATATTAAAAGTCATGTCTTTTATTAGGGATAAAAGAGCGCTGATAAAATGGTCCTTTATGAGCACTTTTAAAAGGAATGATAAACGACCCATTTATCAGTGATTTTTTAGCACCGTTAAAGGATAAATTTATCAATGCTTATAAAAGAAATGATAAAGGATTTTATCAGTGTTAATAGAAGCACAAATAAATTTTACCTTTATAATAACTTTTAAAAGCATTTAACAATGTTTCCTTTATCAGCACTTTTCAATGTTCTGAAAAATGGGCAATTTATTTTCCCTTTTAAAAGTGATAACAAAGGGCAATACTGTTGTGTACTATAACAACACACTACAACACCATAGACACACCAGATATAAAAAAACCAAGTACCAATATAGAAATTAAATGAAATGAAATTCACAACACAAATACAAGAAAAAAAACTATATTATAGACATTTTATACATTGGTTTATACAAATACATAAATACAAATTATTACATACATTCAAAAACATCAATGATCCTTTGTCTTTTAATCCTAACCCCAACTCATGCTATTTCCAAAAAAACAACCCATACTGACCAAAAGAACACACCTATATAAGAAAAAATTCTTGTGTTAGTAATAATATAAATAAATACATTAACAGAAAGTATTAATTTTACTAAAATTGTTGTTAATTTTAAATAAAAAGATGCACTTAGAGTCTTATCAGTCACACTGTGCATCATATTGAGGTGTGACTAATTATAGCACTTCTCAAATGTCCGGTGGATCATTTTACCAATGTGTCAAAACAATCTGAATGTGTTTTCTTAGTTTTGAGTATGCCAATTGTCCTTTTTACTAAAATGTCATTTGAAATTGGAAGTACACACTTTTGACTCATCTCGATCACATCGTGTATCGGTTTGATGTGAAACCAATTCCTACATATCAAAAATTGCTTATGAATCATTTTTTAAATTTTCAAGAAAATCTGAGAGTGTTTGATTAGTTTTTAGTGAGCGATACTTTTTGAACTAAAATATCAAATTTAAACTAATAATAGACACTTTAAGTCATATTGAGAACATAATGTATTAGATTGAGATGAAGATGATTACCACACATCAAAAATTAATTATGGATCATTTTATTAAAGTATAAAAACAATATGGATGCATTTTCTCAGTTTTGAATAGGTTAGTTGTCCATTTTACTGAAACTAATGTCAAATTTAAATAAAAATACACACTTTGAGTCATACTGATCACACCATGGGTCAGATTGAGGTGAGGATGATTCATAAACATCTCAAATGAATTATGGATCATTTTTATTAAGTATCAATACAATACGAATGCGTTTTATCAATTTTGAGTACGTCAGCTATCTTTTTTACTAAAATGTCATTTTAAACTGGAAACACATACTTTTGACTCCTTACGATCACATAATATATCGGTTTGACCTGAAATTTATTCCTACACGTCAAAAATGATATATGAATCATTTTAAAAAATTATTAATAAAATTAAAGCATGTTTGGTAAGTTTTTAGTGAGTGACACTTTTTGAACTAAAATGCCGATTTTTATCTAATAACGGACTCTGTCAGTCATACCAGACACATCATGTATCATATTGATATGCGTCTGATCCCTACACATAAAAAATAACTTATGAATTGTTTTTTTAAAGTATAAAAACAATACCCATGATTTTTTCCAGTTTTGAGTAGGTCAGTTGTGAATTTTACTATCATTGATGTCAATTTTAAATAAAAATACACACTTTGAGTCATAACAATCACACCGTGGGTTAGATTGAGGTTTGGTTGATTCCTAAATGTCTCAAATGACTTATTAATTTTTTTTATAAAGTTTCAAAACAATATTAATGCATTTTCTCAGTTTTGAGTACATCGATTGTCTTTTTTACTAAAATGTCATTTTAAACTAGAAACACGCAATTTTGACTCATTAAGACCATGTAGTGTATTAGTTTGATGTGAAAATAATTACTACATGTCATAAATTACTTATGAATCATTTTAATAAATTATTAAGAAAATATAAGTATGTTTGATTGGTTTTTAGTGAGTCACAATTTTTTAACTAAAAATGTAGATTTTAAACCGATAATAGGAAATTTCAGTCATACCAGACACATCATGTATTGGATTGAGGTGAAGTTGATTCCTACATGTAAAAATGACTTATGGATTGTTTTTCTGAAGTATCAAAACAATATGGATGCATTTGATCAGTTTTGAGTAGGTTAGTTTTCCATTTTACTAAAATTGATGTCAATTTTAAATAAAGATATGCACTTTGAGTCATACCAGTCACACCGTGGGTCGAATTGAGGTTATGATAATTTGTAAGCATATCAAATGAATTATGGATTATTTTACTAAAGTATAAAAACAATAATAATATGTTTGCTCGGTTTTGAGTATGTTGGTTTCCTTTTTTACTAAAATATCATTTTAAACTGGAAACACACACTTTTGACTCATTCTGATCACATCGTTTATTGGTTTGAAATGACACTAATTATTAAATGTCACAAATGAATTTTTAATTGTTTTAATAAATTATCAAGAAAATACTTGTGTTTTTCATCAGTTTTCAGTGAGTGACACTTTTTGAACTAAAATGTTGATTTTAAACTGATAACAGACACTTTCAGTCATACTAGGCACATTATGTATTAGATTGAGGTTTAGATGATCCCTAAACCTAAAAAATGACTTATGGATCATTTTTAAAAAATATCTAAACAACTTGAATGTGTTTTCTTAGTTTTTAGTAGGTTAGTTTTCCATTATACGAAAATTAATGCCGAATTTAAATAGAAATATGCACTTTGAGTCTTACCGATCACACCATGGGTTGGATTGAGGTGTGGCTAATTCCTACACATCTCAAATTAAATATGGATCATTTTTCTAAATTATCAAAACAATATGAATGAATTTTCTTGGTTTTGAGTACATCAGTTGTCTTTTTTTCTAAAATGTCATTTTAAACTAGAAACATACACTTTTACTCATTCCTACAACATCGTGTATCATTTTGATGTGAAAATGATCCCTATATGTAAAAAATTAATTATGAATCATTTTACTAAATTATATTGAATATCCGAGTTCATTTGATTGGTTTTTAGTGATTGGAATTTTTTAAACTAAAATGAAGATTTTAAACTGATAATGGACACATTGAGTCATACTGAGAACATCATGTATCATATTGAGGTGAGGTTGATTCCTACACATCAAAAATGACATATGGATCATTTTATTAAAGTAATCAGACAATATGAATACATTTTATTGATTTTGAGTATGTAAATTGTATATTTTACTAAAATTAATGTCAATTTTAAATATAAAGAGTACTTGGAGTCATACAAGTCACACCGTGTGTCAGATTGAGGTGCGACTGATTCGTACACATCCCAAAGTCTCATAAAAATCCTAAATATCACTAGTAGAAAACCAATATATACCCTTGTTTCAGTAAAAACCATGAGTATAGTTCCCCCTATACCCATGGTTTTTTAAACCGTGTGTACAACTTTCATGGGGGAAAGATTTTCATAGGAAGGACATATACACATGATTTTTCAAAAACCATGGGTATAGGTCACCCCTATACCCACAATTTTTGGAGAATAGTGGGTATCTCTTGCACGAGGAATTGTTTTTGCGGGAATGACCTATACAAACAATTCTATAAAAAACCGTGGGTATAGGTCACCCCTATATCTGCAGTTTCTCTAAACCATGGAAATAGGTTTTGTGGGAAGCAACTATACCCTCTATTTTTCTAAACAGTGGGTATATAATTTTTTTGGATAACTATACCGATGGTTTGACCAAATTCTGGGTAGAGGTTAGTGATTTCTTTTCAATGATAAAAAACAATCAATAATTTATATATATATTTTTATATATGTACATATATATTTA
Source organism: Viscum album (assembly GCA_963277665.1). NCBI lineage: Eukaryota > Viridiplantae > Streptophyta > Magnoliopsida > Santalales > Viscaceae > Viscum > Viscum album. The sequence continues at coordinate 1,437,013,795 of OY728133.1, read as the reverse complement.
TATTTGAATATAAGATCTTAAAAACGGTTATAGGATAGTGGTAATGTTACTGGTTTGCAGGTGGAAGGTTCTAGGATCAAATCCCAATGGATGAATTTTTAAGTGACCTATACCCCTAGTTTGGTCAAACCATGGGTATAGGTATGCACATAAAAAATGACTATACCAAGGGTTTTAAATGTGTGGGTATAGGTCTATACCAATGACTATAATCCACACGATTCATATAACTGTTAGTATAGCCTGAACCCATGGGTTTTTGGGATATACCCAAGGTTTTGAACCATGGGTATAGGTAAAATTTCCAGTAGTGTATCAATGTTACCATGATATCCATTGATTTTTTTTGTAGAATTGCCAACACTACATGAGAAGCTTCAGAAAAACAACCCCTACACAAAAAAAAGAATTCAATTATATAAGAGAACAATTATTATATGAGTAATACTAAAAAGAAATAAATTAAGCATAAATATGAAATAATACCTTAATTCAATGGAATTTTTTTTACTGTGGAAACATCATGATTACCTCTATGATTGAGTAGTGGAGGGAACATGAAAAAAATTGATAAATTTAAACATTACAGGGTTGAATGGATTTAGAGGAGAATAAGTATGTAGAAGTTTTGGTGCATAAAGGTATAAAAGATCGAAAAATCACCCCAACTCAAACAAAAGAATCCACCTATATAATAAAATAATTATTAGGTGAGTAATACTAAAAAGAATTAAATTAAACGGAAATATGAAATAATGCATTAATTCTATGGGCAATGATTTCACTGTGAAAACATCAAGATTACCTATGTGATTGATCTGAGACAACATAATTTCTCTTCCAACAAATTTAATGGAGGGAACTTTAAGGAAAGTGATAAATGAAACATTGGAGGGGTGAAAAGGTTTTTAGGGAGAAGAAGTTTGTAGAAAATTTAGAATATAAAGGCATGATAGATGGGTAGACCACCACAACTCAAACAAAAGAATCCACCTGTATATAAAAATTATTATGTGAGTAGTACTAAAAAGAAATAAATTAAATATAAATATAAAACAATACATTAATTCTATGAACAATGATTTTACTGTGCAAAAATCAAGATTACCTCTATGATTGAGCAGATACAACATTTTTTCTCTTCCTGCAAAGGCATGATATATGGACATGAATTTTCTAAAATAAATAAACTCTACAAGGAATAATGAAAAATAAATCAATGTTACCTTATATAATTTTTTTAATATAGATAAAGTATATCATAAAATTATATTTACATATTTCCAAAGGGTTTCCTTCATTATTGTATGTTATTTTGAGGGATTGGTAACATCATCATGTTCATAATGCATTGTCTATATAATTAAGAAAACAATTTATTTATATGATGTTAATGTAGTAGAGAACAAATAATATTATGAGAAAAAACATAGTATATTAAAAAACACTTTTACCTTCTCATTGAAATATATTTATTTTTTAATGGTTTTAGGGATTTGGTTTCTCTATCGATAATTCAAATCCGCTCTTTGTGGTCCCCTTAAACGTACAAGACATTTTCTACATTAGGATAAACAAGAATTTATTGTGATATCCCAATAAAAGGGTCATTCTAGATTGGATTTTCATCTAACCCAACATTGGTTTTAGTTTCCAACAAGACAATTGACCAATTCTTGTTTGTTAGATTAGAGACATAAAATACTTTCACTGCTTGTGGTGACATTATGAAAAACTCATATTTCCCCCCTTCCATGATTAAATTCACCTTCACGAAGCCCATTTCCTCAAATTCAACTACAATGATATTTTCAACCCATTTGAAATAGAAAATTGACACTTAAAATGTTGTATAATACAACTCATATATTTATTCAATAATTCAAAAATATGACATATTTTCATAAATTGGATTTGTATCCGTAGAACGTGATATGTGCATCACTTCATCCACAAGAATTAAACAACTATTTTTTATTGTACTTCAGTCATCAAGTTCTTTTATATAGAACATATAACCATTTATTACAAAACTAGTGTATGATATAACATTTGCATTCCGTCCTTAGGTTAGACATTGAAGTCATTCGATAATTCAATTTAGATTTTCAGATAAATACATGTAAATTTGATCTAAGAACCATCCTATAAACTACTGATTATGTGTATTTGATATCCATTCTTTAGCCCTTGAGGGATTCAAATCTATAAGATTTTTTGTGGCCTTTAATGTATGGATCAATATATTCACTATTATATAAAATGTAAAGGTGAAATTGTTCCACTTTTTCAAGGAAATTGTAACAAAATCTCTTTTGTAAATCCCTTTGCCCATAAGGAATTCACAATGACAATACTTTGGAATAACATTACTGTCAACATCTAATAGGTAATTGGTATAGAATTCAATTGCTTATTGAACAATATATCATTCTGCAATATAACCTTCTGGACGAACTGAATTATTGACATTCCCTTTCAAAATATTCATATACCATTCAATGGGGTACATAAATCTGTAATGGATAGAAACACATAGTTGAACCTCTCTAACAAAGTGAACCATTAGATGGTCCATTATATCAAAGAATGATGGTGGAAAAAACATCTCTAATTCACATAATATGACTGCAACATCCTTATTCATGATGGGAAACTTCACTGAGTAAATAAATTTACTGCATATGGATTTGAAAAAAAGTAGAGTAATTTTAATGTATGTAGTACATTTTGATGTGGAATTAAATGGAAATAAACATGAATTAAATCATGAATCAAAATCATTACATCCATGTGATTTTAGTCCATGTAACTTAAAATTATTCATTGACACAACATTCTTGATATTTTATGAATACCCTCGTAAAAATGTTAAACTATTAAGGAAGAGGTAAAATTGAAAATTTTCTTGTCTCGATTGAATGTAAGTAGTTGGAGGAAGAAAATTATGCCTTTTACCCTTCCCTTGTGCCAACTCTTCCCTAATAACCATTTCAATCAAGTCCAACCAAACCTTCATTCCGTTTTTTAGTTTTTTAGGAACATTTAGTAACATGACAATAACACTATCAAATACATTTTTTTCTTCATGCACAACATCAAGAAAATGTATGACATACAAAAAATTCTAATATGGTAATTCAAATAAAATTGATCACTTCTTCCAACATGATTTTGTAAGGTTTTTCAAAAATGTTTTACTGAAAATAGTGTCAATATATTTTACCTTATTGTATAGTTGATCAACTGTTACTAGAGATGGTGTTGTACCTTATTCGATAATCCCATCGAATGTTGTCATCCGGGATCAGTATTTATGTCATCTGGGTAAAACTTTACAATTTCTTAAAAACATACTCTTCGAGGAATGTTTGAACCAAACTGAGTGTATTCATTTATCACAAATGGGATACCCCAACATTACTTTAATTCTATATCTTGATAAATTTACAAAAGAGGGGAAGTCATTTATCATTCACTTCTATGAGAATTATACACTGTTACACCTTTATCCCACATCAATTTCAGATATTCGATCAATGGAGCCAAATAGACATCAATATCATTACCATGTTGTTTTGGTCTAGATATAAGTAGAGACAACATAATGTATTTTTTCTTCATGAATAAAAATGGTGGGAAGTTATAATTTACCAACATGATAGGCCATGTAATGTGAGTACTACTCTATAAACCAAAAGAATTTATTCTATCTGTAGATAATGAAAGATGAAAGTTTCTTGACTCATTTCCAAATTCAGGATACTCGTAATCAATTTTCTTCCATTGAGGAGAATCTGCTGGTTCATGTAGGTTCCCATATTCAATTCTAGAATCTTCATGCCATGTCAACTATCTTACAGTTTACTAACATCTATATAGTCTTCTAAAACATGGAATTATAGGAAATTACCATACAAATTTCGAATGAATTGATTAATTTTTCTTGAATTGATATGCGCTACACTTAAGGAATTTTATGAGTGATTCATGGTCCTTGTGAAATAATATGCAGTCATTTGGAAAAGCATGAATTTTTTTAGAGATCATTCCCATTGAATGTAACATTAATTTGGTTTCATATATTTAACATGTTAGTTTATTTTCTTCTAGTAGCATGTCATTCAGGAGACAAAGTTGTTTTGTAATGCTAGTGTCACTCCATCTAATGCTAGATTTCAAATTATATAACTTCAATACAACTGAAAATGTTGTGTATTTATCACAACTAGTATACAATGGTTTCTTGGCACAACTATTTAACTCCTCAAATAACTTTGGACAATCACAAATATCATCTTCAATTACCATTGTCATTTCTTTTATGCGATCTCCAACATCATTTACATTGGTATTCAATTCAAATGATCCATAAATCACAATATCATCCCCATCGGTGTCCACATTAAATTTTCCCCATGTTTAGTCCAAAATTTATAGCTATGATCTATTCCGTGACAAATAAAGTGTTCTTCCAACTCTTCTAGACAAATTTGTCTTGAATAAAAACAACGTAAAAATGGACAGAGGATTTGAGAAGGGTCGTATGCATGCTCTCTTGCAAACTTGATGAAATATTTAACTCCATCTTCATACTCTTTTGTCAAAAGATTAGCATGCATATATTTTATATTTATGTCCATCCTATTGGATTCAAAAAATATTAATTTTTTATAATAAATAAAAAATACACATAAGATATTCATTATTAAAGGTGAAAGTTATAGACAATTATAATAAGGGAAACTCAACATTTGACTATTTAAATGAATTTTAGTTTGTTGAAGAAAATGTGTAATTGAATTTATGAAAAGAATTACTCCATTATGGATGGTGTTATCCTATTAATTCATTCAAAGGTGAAAGTTATAGACAACTCATTCTCATCAACTCATCTCCCAGATATTTATCATTTCATTTTGTTGTTTGATACATCCTTCATATATTATGGAAATTCACCTATGTTGCTTGAAATAATCTATGAAGTAGTCATCCATGGAAAGACTAATGCTCAGAGTAGTACAAGCAACATAAAAGAGATGAGGGATGAGTTTCAAGCAACAAATTTCAATAATGGCTGTTTGGGATATAAAGTTGATGAGGATAACAATTGTCTATAAAAGAGATGGGGGATGAGTCTCAAGTAAGAAATTGTAATAATAACTATTGTTTGACACACATCAAGTCTTTCTTAAATCCCCTAAATTAATGAAAATATAATATAAGCAATTAATGAGTAATAATAAAACCAAATATGATAAACAAGAACAATAAACTCTCATTCAATCAACTAGAAGATATAAAAATATATTGATAAAAAATTTTAATAAATAAAGTGTTATTTCATATACATGGATAGTAATTAGAGATTCCTAGGGGTGGAACCAATACATGTAGACCTAAAATGATTAATACCTAAAAATAATTTCTTATATATAGAATTTGATAAATATTATTCAATTTTTTGGAACAAGTGATGTAGTTACCTAAGGAATTATTATATTCAACATTAATGGTATATGAAATATTTGAAAACATATCAAGACTCTTGGGATATCATATCACCACACTGACCCATCCCAAGGATTCTAGGTATGTTTTCACATCAGATCAACCCATTTGAATGATTCTAGAGAGGCCGTATAATACACATTGACACATCCTTGAGATTCTAGGGAGGTACATAAAGAATTTTTCATAAAGCAATAATACACATTAACAAAATATATCACAAAAAGGGATAAAAAAACACCAACCCTTGCAACGTCTACCCCATATAAATTTAAACACACACACACACATATATATAATGTGGAATTTATAATACAAATAATTTCAAAATAAATAAATATTTAAGCATAATTTTTAATGAAAATAAATATAACCCCTTCCTAATTTTGAAATCAAGAAACATAATTTGTGAATAAATAATTATAAAATCACCCTTACATTATATGTTTTGAAAATGAATATATATAGATAGAAATACATATATTTACACACACAAATATATCAATATATATATATATATATATGTAAATATATCATTATAAAATAAACTTAAATTGATAAAAAACATATGTAACCCTTACACAAGAATATCACAACATAGTAAAATAAATACAACCCCATACTAATTTTGAAAATAGAGAGCCATTGAAAATAAATAAATATGGTAAAACCCATACAAATGTTTCTCTTCAAATGAAACAACACACTTTCGAGAAAATAAAATTTTAAGGAAAAAACCTTACACCAAAATATTAAAATGGAATTTAAATAAATAAATTCCCTTACACGAATTGTATAAAATCAGTTTATATTGCTGCTTCGACTATCACCAGACTGAGAATTGGATTGCTAAATAAATTTCCTCATTAGTTTAAGGTTTTTATATCCAAAACCTCTATTGTTTATACAGTGGAATAAATATCTATTTAATTGGTTTATATATACACCAGAGGTTATTCTATAAGATTTCAAAATAGTGAAAAAATTATGATTGTGGAGTAAGATATAGTATAGATGTATACATCAAATAAAATTGATTTCAAAAAATTTAAAAAGACCAAAACAGGATATCCAAATCAGTAGTCAAGAAAACAACTGATAAAAAACAAAAGAAAAATAGTATACAATGAATAGAGCACAAATAACTGATGACATCATCAAAGAAGAAATAAAAAATGAAACAAAAAATATAGAAAGAAAATAGGAACATACAAAGGAAAACACATGCCTACCTGGTTAGGTTGAAGAAAATTTGAGACCCTCAGATCCATATCTCAATGTTTTCTTCAGAAACCCTAAATGAAATCGAACACCAAATGTCAGGCGATGTTTGAGAAATTGGAGGCATTAGGTTTATGAGATTTGAGTGGGTTTGTGTGATTTGAGCTTTGATTCACCAAGGAGGAGTTCCATAAGTTGGTGGGTTCCATAGAAAGCTTCTGATATTACAATGGGTTCGCAACTGGTTAGGTTTTTTTAAATAGATTGGGACGAATTTTTCAACACTTTAAAAAAATAACTGATAAAGAGATTATTTATCAGTGATTAAGTAATACGCACTGATAAAAGGAAAATTTATCAGTACTTTTTTAGCATTGATAAAGGTAGGTCTTTATCAGTGTTTTTTTAGCGCAAATAAAGATTTCTTTTATCAGTGCTTATTACTTAAGTGCTGATAAAGGATTTATAATTAAAATTAAATTTTTTTTTGTAAATATATATACAAATACTTAATAAATATATATAAATAAAAATATAGTTAATATATTCCTTATTTAAATATATTTATTATAATATCATATTTATTTAAATATATAATTAATTGTTTATAATTATATAAATATTTTTTTTAAAATAATACTTATATAATTATATAATTATATATATATATAAATATTAATATAGTAAATATATTCATTATTTAATTAAATCTATTATAAATTTAATAATTATTTAAATATATATAATTATTTATTATATATAATTATTCATTTATAAATATATAAATACTTTTAAAAAAATATTTATTTATTTATAATTATAAATATATAATTTTATAAATATAGTATGTATATTTATAAATATAGTATGTACATTTATAAATATATTTAACTATAAATATATTTATTTATAAATATTTTATTAAAAATATTTTTTACAATATTTTTTTAACATTATTAATAAATATCTAATTCTAAGTACAAGCATGTTAGAAATGAGTTAAATTGAATAAATTAAAAATAAGTACACTAACAATATTGAAAAAATGGATTAATTTTGTGTGTGTGCGTTGTATATAAAAAAACATTAATTAGGTATATGTGAAATCAATATAACACACATTTGATCTATGTTAAATTGAAAAATTAAACGACATTCAATTATATGTCCATTACTCTATGAAATTATTCAGTATTTTTAATTTTCATTAATGTTTAATTATAAAACATTATTCACTAAACATATGACCATTTAATGTAAAATACATAAATATTTTGTAATATATAAATCATATTTATATACATCAATATATGTCTATATATTTAACATATACTATTTATTAACATTATTAATAATCATCTAATTAATAAAATATTTAATATTTTTCTCAATTTAATTATTTTTAATTTTTGTTTAATTTTCATTTTTCATATATCTATATATTTAATAAATACTATTTATTTGTATTTATAATTTTTATACAGTATAATAAATTTATTAATTTTTATCAATAATTATTTAATTAAAAAAAATTGTAATATTTTTTTAATAAACTCATTTTTTATTTAATTATTTTATTTTATTTTTTCCAATATTTATCACTATTAAAAAAGCATTGATAAAGGATTACTTTATGAGTGCTAAAAATATAGCACCAATAAAAGTTACCTTTTATCAGTGCTAAAAATAAAGTTATGATAAAGGGTACCCTTTATCAATGCTAAAAATAAAGCTCTCATAAAGAGTATACTTTATCAGCGCTAAAAGTAAAGCACTACTGAAGGGTTAAATTTATCAGTGCTTTCTTTAGTGCTGATAAAGATGTCATTTATCAATGTTTTTTCTAGCACTGATAAATACCAGCACTATTAAATACTTGTTTTGTAGTAGTGATGATATCATATTAGGGATACAAATGATAGAGTCTATTATGGGTGGAGACTCATAGAACATTAATGCATGTTCTTATGGTGTATTCCCTTAGTAATATCCAGATTAGGATATTATGAGAACGAGACCCGCTAGTCTGAAATCCACATTCATATATGTCATTTGATGTTCATATCTGTAGACATGTGTGTTGATCCTTATAATTAAAGATTATTGTTAATTAATTTTATAAGTTGTGTGATTTGATGTATTAATGAAAACCATGATGAAATATGTTCGCGGCGTGGTATTATACGTTGGGTGCATCATAAGTAATATTGAATTAATGGATAAAGAGAGAAAGTATGCATCCCTTATATTATTTAATGGAAGTTGATATATCAAGCCATTTTATTGGAATGATATAGCCTATAGAAATCCATAGACATAGTTCTATATAGGCAAGTTCGATTTCTAGAAGGTCAAAGAAAAAGACATTGAGCACATAGGTTGATGGCACTAATATGCAACCTGCTTGATTGGATATGTCATGATAGAGATATTATAATACAAAATGAGAATTCATATGAGGTATTATATCATTGCGACATTAACCACTTTTTCTATGGGTTCCTTGGCATGTTTCTAGATGCTAACCTTAGAATTTAGGCTATTTCACCTAATGCCACTAATAAAGAGACCTAGAGGGTCACACACTAAGTGTATCTAGAATAATAGTTAAATAATATATTATTATTTATTATTTAACAAGTTGAATAAATATTATCCCCACATGTGGTTTAATAATTATTCATGTTTTCTTGATCTCATATATTCTGTCACTATTTATTTGAGAGAATATAATGTGAGAATAATATTTAATAAATATTTATTTCATAATTAGTGAATATAATATTTATTTATTTATTGGAGAATAATGTACCAATATTTAATTATTAAATAAATAGTTATTATTCAAGGCTCGATAAATAGCATGGAGGAATAGAGGAGTGAGTTTAATTGTCTGAGGAGTAATACTATATATTGAATATTATTTGAATAAATATTATTTAATTTTAATTCATTAGTATGGTGTATAATGAGAAGTAATAATATTTTTAATATTAATATTTACATGAGGTTTTATAGAGATTAAATAAATAATAAGGGTCACTTTTGAAATTATTTTATTTCTAACCCTAGATGAATGTAAACCCAACTATATTATTTTCCAATTAGGCCAATTCATTTTTTATTATGCACAACGATAGCCGGAGAGAGTCCTGTCAAGACCTAGAGAGTTACCTCTCCAAGAACACTCCCAAGAATAGAGAGTGATCTTCCGCTACCATCCACTCTTAAGTCTAGAATGATCAAGGAGAACGATTTGGAATATATTATCATGGAGATCAAAATAGAATGACATAATTGCTATGATCTGCTATGCTAGCACCCAGATATTGCTATAAAAACATTCATAGATTTGTGGAACACATGTGGATCACCATTAGAGGTAATTTTCTCTTAATTCATACAATGAAACAACTATAAAATATTAATTTGTTTTTATATCCATCAATGAATAAATAATTCATGCAAAGTTATTCTTTAATTGATTAAATTAATTATTAATAATATGTAATGATCTTGTGCTTGTTTCCGATGTTCTATCTCTTGTCTATTTTTCTTTAATTAAATTATATTAATTATGACATTCATTATCATTTAAATCTCAGATTTATAATCAATCATGGTAAAAAGAAATGTTGGGCATGACCCATCACACGATCTTGCTATGCCCGAAAACTTCAAGTAGCATCATAGAGGTATAATTTTTTAAATATCATTGATTTATTGATTTATTTATCATTTAGTTTTAAATTCATGTTTAATCATTATTTAAACCAAATTTTGAGATATACTTCTTCCCAATTCATTTATTTAAGATATAATCAAATTGATTAATTTAATAAATGAAATAAAATAAAAGATCTCATCTAGAGGTGCTGAGGATTCTGGTCAGATAACACAACAGTACATACTGTTTAACCAGAGTTACACACTATGTACTAGTGTTCAATCCACCAAGAATTAATTCAAAATTAATTCAAATGGTTTAAACTGAATACACGTAGTGAATTTGATTTCTCACACTGCATGTTGACTGGGCTAACCTGGGGCATAATCATTTGGAGTACATTTATTTTCTTCTATGTACACGACATCTAGTCATTTAGGTTATAGATACCCTATTTATTTTCTTAAATGGACTACCTGATTGGTGACCATGGAAATTGGAGACTACATTCCATATAGTCCATGTACACAATGCATACTCCAATTTTTCTAAGGCATGGTTTACACAATGAGTCCCTAGTGATGCGTCTCATATAGACGATGAGAGATGCACACATTGTGTAGCTCTCTCATACATGCCGTGTACATATACCAAAGTACACAGAATTAAAATTAATTTATTATACTATGTAAAAATTATTGACATGTGGTTGTGTGTGGTCATTAAGTTGGCAGCACATTCCAAGTTATGATTTTCAATATATAAATAAATATATAAATTTGTAATTAATTTCTACATAATGTTTAGATCTTCATATCATGTACAATTCATATTAAATTTATTACACTATGGGAATTAAAGCATAAAAAATGATAGAATAATCATGTAATTTGTGTAAACATTAAGTTTATAGTACATTTCATGAATGTACATGATAAGTCTTGTATTCTGTATGTCACAAGAGTAAACAATATACAAGTATAATACATATTGGGTAGACTCTGACAAGTATTTTCCATGTTTCCTCCAATGTAAATTTATGTAAATAGTTAAATTTAAATAAATTTATTTAATTTGATTAAAATTTTTATGGATGATAATCTTAAGTATATTTAGATGATAATTAAGTTAAAATAATTTATTAATTAAAAATGAGAATGAATTGATTTGAGAAAAATTTATATTAAATAAGAACGATTAAGAATTGAATGGCAGATTTATTAAATGCACAATTCGTTGAATTTATACAGATGACCAGGAGCATATAACATATATTTGTATGTGATTGGTTTAATATAATTTATTATTAAATTAAATTTATGGCCTACATGCCATATCTCATCTCATTATGTATGGTCCAGTGTGACCATGGTGTCTTTTATGTAAACCTCTTTCCCCTCACCTCTCTGTGAGTAAAAGAATATGTAATAGATGAAGCTCCCAATCCAGTGGAGGTAGTTCAAGTTTGAAGATGAGGAAAAACCAATCCAAGAGAGATACATAGTAGGATAGGTGGAAAGTTGTTACATGAACCATAATTGTATCAAGGTGTTTTCCCCTAGATAAATAGTTAGTTTATCAACTACTAGATAAACTGACCATTATTAAAAGCTCATGATAATACCTATTTATTATTTCATTTCTATCAAGTTTCATGGCTATTTCACTATGGATGTTTTTTCATGATAACATGAATAAATGAATTAACAATCATTCAATATAGAACTAAATTAAATTGGATTATGCGTAAATATTATCTATGTCATGGTTAATCAATTTAGTAAATACACTTAATATTAATAAGAATGTGATAAAGATAATAATTGAAAATTTATGCATTAAAGGTAAAATCCCTCAGTAATATATAATAGGTTAGTGTTTCCTTCCACTAATTTAGTTAAAATCTAACCATAGTTCAAAGTGATTGACTAGTCAAGGTGGCGGTTCTTTCAATTATTAGGGAATTAGAACATGAATTTTTTGGTTAACTTAACTTAGTCAACTTAAAGGGTTGAATTCCAAACCAAGACTTTGTTTAATTGATAAAGGGTTGAGGAAATATAATTTATTGATTTTAGGATTGGGGAGTCCACTCAACAGATCAAGGAGTTGTAAGTTAATGAATTCGAAATTTGTAATGCCTACTTAAAAACATTAAAGTTTCTTAACCAACTAATTATTAGATAATGAGAAGGAAAATATGGATTATTTCCAATTAAATATCCAAGAAATAGGATTTCTTTAATCCAATGATGAGGGATTTTGGGGTTTGATAAAATAGTGAAAGATTAATAAATATAATATTTATTTATTTTTCTAAAATTTATTAGATAAAGTACTAAATCTCTTATCATCTTACTTTTAGTAATAGTAATTTTTTTCTTCAAACATATCATTGTGATCTATACATGAGAAGGATAATATTCTCACCACCAAAATTTTCCAAGAGTGGAAAAGGCATTTATGCATTATTCTTCACTATGAATGAAAATTTTATGTGATGGAAGAACCTATTCCTGAAGTGCCTAGAAATGAGGCTAGTGATTAAGAGTTGTATCTCTATGAGAAACATTTGGAAAATGCAACAAATGTTTAATGATTAATTCTATCATCCATTACCAATGATATTTTGAAGCAACATGAGGAAATGGATTCATATATCATGATGTCTCACCTTTGGGATCACTATCAAGAGAAGGTGAGACAAGTGAGATACAATATCTCCAATTCTTTGTCTTCAACTAATCTTAGAGAGTTTATACTAGCTAGGAATCTTGTAGTCATGATTATTGGATACATTTAAATCTTAGAAATATTATGGATTAAATTCTCATATGATTTGAACACATATATCATAATTTTATCACTTCCCAATTCCTTATCTAGTTTTATTATTAATTACAATATGAAAAAAATAGAAGAGTATTTCAAAAACTCTTACACTAATTATCCAAGTGGATATGCACATAAGGTGTAACACACCAACATTCATTATGGTTAATATAAAATGTAAAAAAAGGTGAAGGGGTCCAAGTCTCATAACAAGTCTAAAGTTCCCGATCACTATCCTTACAAGAAGAGGAATATCTAGAGTCATGGTAAGGAAAATGAGGCAGTATGCTTTGTATGTGGTAAGAAAGGACCCTAGAAGTAGAACTGCACCCAGAAGAAAGAAGAAGCTAAAGTTTCATTTTTTATTGAGTGTGATCTTTTAGTATCTTAACATTAGTTTTGAGATATAACTTTTTTTTCTCACACCTATATCCAAATATAGAAACCAAGTATATTTCGAATGATTTCTAGAGGTGAGGTGGATATGTTAGCTTCTAATAGTGTGAGGCCAGATTCTCTAGCCATTGGTGACTAGAATATTTCATTTCTAATTATATTGATTTAAGTTTTAAACTATTTTTATTATATACCAATTGTTACCAAGAACATAATTTTTGTATCATGCCAAGATACAGATGGGTTTATTTTTATGTTTGAAAATAAAAGTTTTTTATTTTATTAAGATAATATATATTATGGTATTACACATTTAAATAATGGTATCTAGGTATTAAATTATGAAAATAATGTTTTATAAATAGATAAAGAATCATATTCACATGAATCATATAACACCCATATATTGAATCATCATCTTGGTTATGTAAACGATAAGCGATTGGACAAGATCTATTAAGATTTTTATTTAGAATCTTATAAGCTAAAACCACATGAATTATTTCATGCTTGTTTACAATGTAAAATGAATAAACTACCATTCATTGGATAGGGTGAAAGGGCCACATAGATTTAAGGATTTGTATACACTAATATGTGTGTACTATTTCTAGTTGAATCTAGAGGTGGTTATTCTTACTTCAAAACTTTTATTGACGACTTGAGTAGATATGGTTATGTATACTTGATGAGGTATAAGTTTAGTTTCTTTGATAAATTTAGGTAATTAAATAATAAAGTATAGAATAAAATTGGAAAGAAGATAAATAATATTTGATAGGATTAAGGAGGTGAATATCTTAAATAAGAGTTTATCAACTTTTTATGGGAATTTTGGATTCTAAATCAACTTACTTCATCTTATAAACCATAGTGGAATGGTATTAGTGAAAGGAGGAACTATACATTATTATACATGGTAAGGTTGATGATGAGTCATATAGATATTTCATTCTCTTTTTTGTGATATGAGTTACAAAACCGCGACATACACATTAAATTGAGTACCAACTAAAGTAGAAAATAGAATTTCATTTGAGTTATAGAGTAGAAAGAAACTTGTTTTTATTTTCATACACATGTATAGGGTTGAGAAGATTTTTTTTAAGGACTTATGAGAAAAAATATCACCCCATGGAAAAAGTATATCTTTATAGGGTATCCCAAGGAAACAAAGGGACACTACCTATACAACCCCTAAGAAAATAAAGTGACTATCACAAGAAAAGTCGTCTTTATTGAGAGGGAGAACATCCTAAAACAGGATAGTGGGAGAAAGATTTACTTTGATAAAGCTGATTCTCAAGATATACAAGAGTTGATATAGGAACATATTCCACATGTATCCATGTAAGAAGTAGTTTATGAAACAAAAGTAATGTGTAGGATCACAAGAGAGGTAAGAGGACTATAGAGATATGGTTTCCTAGTCACTGAATATGGTGACTTGTTATTGGTTGAAAATGATGAACTTATCTCCTAAAAATAAGAATTAGATAGCTCAAAAGCTGCAAGATGGACAGAATCCATGAATCCTGAAATGGATTCCATGAATCAGAACTAAGTTTGGGTTTTGGTCGATGTGATAGTTGATGCAAATCCCATAGGTTTTAAATGGGTATTCAAGAGAAAACTGGACATGGAAGTTATGTTAAATACCTATAAAGAATGGCCAGTAGATAAAGGGTTTAAAAAACATCATGAAATTGAATATGATGAAACATTTTCACCAGTTTCCATGTATAAATATTTCATAATTCTACTTTATATAAAAGCTTTCTATGACAATGATATTTTGAAGATGGATATCAAAACTGAATTACTTAATGGGAACCTTAGGAAGATTTCAATATGACACAACCAAAAGGGTTTGTGACTCCATGTGATGCTAAAAATATTTTAAAGTTTTAGGGAACCATTTATGGATTGAAGAAAGAATCCAGGTCATGGAAATTTCTATTAGATGAAGCTATAAATTTTTTTTTTCATGAAGAATGATTCTGATCCATGTGTGTAAAAGAGTTTTAGTAAGAATGTAGTCATTATCATAGTAGTATGTGTTGATGATATATCACTTATTGGAAATGACATACCAATATTACAATCTATTAAGGACTGGTTAAACAACTATTTCTCCACAAATGGCTTAGGCGAAGAAGCCTATATTATAGGGATCATGATCATTCATGATATATCCATGAGGCTTCTTTGACCAATTAAAAGTACATACATTGACCAAATACTAAAGATATTTAGTATGAAAAACTATTATAGGGTGTTGGTTCTAGTGTCACATAGTTTACATATTTCTAAGTAAATGTGTCATTAGACACAATAGAAGAAAGAGATAAAGTGTATGATCCCATAATATTTAGCGAGAGGATCCATCATGTATACAATGTTATGTTCTATACTTGAGGTTGCCCATGAATTTATCATGGTAGTCATATATCAAGAAGGTCTAGCAGAAAAGTATTGGTCTGCTATTAATTCCATCCTCATGCGTCTAAGAAGAACTAAGGATATGTCCATGGTGTATGGAGGAGACTAGGTTCTGGTCATTAGGATTTATACTGATTCTAGTTTTCAGATAGATCACAATGATATGAAGTCATATCCAAGATGTTTTTTCTGTATCAATAAAGTTGCTGTGAGTTGGAAGAGTTCAAAGTAGCCAATTTTCACTGATTCTATAGTGGAGTTTGAGTATATAGTGGCTTATGATGTAGATGAGGAATCCAATTGGATATGAAATATTTTTTAGGAGCTTGATGTGGTACCCAAAAGTAAAGACCCCATCACATTTTATTATGATAATACTATAATAGTTTCTCTTGAAAAAGTTCCAAGGTCACACCAACAAAAAAGCATATACTTTGGAAGTATCACCTCTTGAGGTATTTTTATCAATGGGGTGAAGTTGTAGTAAGAAGAGCACCTATGAAATAGAATATGTCAGACCCCTTGACTAAAGACCTCTCTCCACAGAATCATGAGTATCACGTGAGAGCTAGAGGACTGAAAGTTGTTAGCAGTTGGATATAGTGTAATTGGGAGTCTATTGGAGTTGATTCTCTAGAAAAAACTTTTGTTTACTTTATGATAACTTGTATTCATAGTTTTTAATATTATAAAAATTCTTAGTACATAATTATTGTTCTTCTGTGTAACATAGTATGTGATATTTTCTTAAATGTAGTTGTCCCACTAAAAGGTCATAACAATTACCTAATATGACGAGAACCTAGAAGTTATATAACACTATTATTAAATATATTTTCTATAGATGGATAATATCATTTGAGGGACATAAATGATACAGGATATCAGGGGTGGAGACTCACAGGACTTTGTGGAACCTTATCATGGTGTACTCCCTTAGTAATATCTAGTGAAGGATATTATGAGAATGAGACCTAACAGTAGGAAATCCAAATTCATATGTGTTATTGGAAGTTCTTATCTTAATATGTGTGTAATTATCCTTTTACATTATTATTATTATTATTTTTGAATATTATAATTTTCATAATTTCATGTATTGATGAAAACCATAATGACATATGTCTGCGACAAGGTATGATACATTGGCTGTTTCATAAGTAATATTATATCAATTAATAATGTGAGAAATGATTTTCTATTATATTCTTTAATAGGATTTTATATCTTAGGACCATTGATGAAAATGATATAACCTAGATTAATCTATGGCCATGGTGTTCTATAGGAATTATCTATTTAGAGAAAGTAAAAGAAAGAGACATTGAGAACATAGTTTGGAGACACCAGCATACAACTTTATTGATTGGAGATATCATTATAAAAGGACTTTATTACATAGTGAGCATTCATATGAGTTATTATTTTATTATGGAATTAAATTATTTCTATATGGGTTCCCTAGAGTGTTGATATATACTAAATTTGGACCTTAGGATGTTTATCCTAATGCCACTAAGAAAGAGGACTAGAGGGTCATGAAATAATGTAATTTAGAATCTTTGTTAAATAATATATTATTACTTATTATTTAGTAATTTGAAAATATATTATTCCCACATGTGATTTAGTAATTATTCATTTTTTCTTAATAACTTATATTCTGTCACCAGCTATTATAGAGAGTATAATGTGAGTGGAATATTAAATAAAATTAGTATTTTCTATTTAGTGAATATAATATATATTTATTAGTTAAATAAATAGTCATTATTCAATTTCAAATAAATATTGTGAAGGAATGGAATACCAAGTTTAATGGTCTAGTGAGAAATAATATATATTGAATATTATTTTAATAAATAATGTTTTATTTTAATTCATGAGTTTAGTGCATGCTGATATATAATATTATTATTATTATTATTGACATAGGGTTCTGCAGGGATTAAATAAATAGTAAGGGGAACTTGTGGAATTATTTTATTTCTAACTCTAGTGGTACATAAACCGAATTATATTATTTTTCAAGTGAGCTCATTAATTTTGTGTTGTGTATAATGACAACTGAAGAGAATCCTATCAATCCCTAGAGAGATCCCTCTCCAAGAAATCTTCCAAGAATAGAAAGCGATCTTCCTCTACCGTCCACTCTAGAGTCTAGAGAGATCAAGAAGAATTATTTGAAAGCAATTCTCATGGTGATCAAAATAGAATTATGAATTTGTTTGGATCTGCCACTAGGATATTCCTATAGCAATGTTTAGAGATTTGTGGAACATGTGTTGATCACTACTAGAGATAATCTTATCTTGATTGCTATAACACAATGACCATACAACATAGATCAATTTTCAGATCCATCAATAATGAAAGGATTCATGAAACATACTTATTTAATTGATTAAATTAATTATAAATAATATGTGATAATCCTACCCTTGGTTCCAAAATTTTATCCCTTATATATTTTTCTTTGATTCAATTCCATTGATTATTGTGTTCATCATCATGTAAATTTTTGATTAATCATAGATCATGAAAAAAATCATATATGGGAATGACATATAACATTCTTCCACTATTCCTAGAACACTCAAATGTATCTAGATATTAATTTTTCACTAAATGAGGCTATATTTGATAGTTTAATTCATTGGAAGTATGACGGGTAGTGAAGGGAATCAAGCTGGAAATGGTTTATTTTTGATAACTTTTCTTCTTATCTCTTATTTATTTTTATCTTATTTATTTATTCTATTTATTTTTCTATTTATCTTTTTTATCATTATTCCATGTTTTTTATTACTTATGAAATAATTAAAAACATAAAAATATCTTTTAATATTCATTAAGATGAGAAAGTTTCCTCCTTGTGACCAACTCCCAAGTTAGCCATTAAGCTATATGTAGAAAAAAATTATAAATCTATCTTTGATAGTTCAAATGATAGGATATCACTGAGCATGTCAAACATATATGTTTCATAATTTTACATGAATATATATTTTACCTAATAATAAATCACACCCCAAAACTGATAGATTTTATTTCTTTAGAGACGAGATACATATTTGATATATTTTATAAATAATATTAAATATCTCATAAAAATAATCTTAAAAAAAACCCTTATATATATTAAACATAATATTTTTCACCATTTTATGTGGAATTAATATATAAGGAGTGTTATTGGATGCTCAGTAAGGGGTAAACATAAGAGATATCAATCAAAGAACGTAGGTGTGTATGATATTAACATGTTGGCATGAGAACATAATCAAATTACATGAACACAACATAAGGTAATCATACCCCAAAAAACATAGATCCTAAAACATGATTCTTGATATTCATATTTTGGCATAACATAATAAATGATCCATAGAAGTGTGAAAACATGAGTTGATAATCATGTGCATTGATAACATGGCATATGTATGTTATATAATATAAGATTTGATCACAAAAAAAAAAGAATGGAAATCATGAAATATGTCAAGGTAAACAACTAATAAATTCATATCATAATGTATGAGTATGACCACTTACCCATAACATTGTAGACTTTGGCTAACCACCCATGCCCTATAAATTTTTTCACTTAAGATAACCACATGTTTTCTATTATAATATCATGAGATATAAAATCTTACATAAAGCATTGGAGGTATATAATGGACCCAACCATATCATAATTAAAAACTATACTTATGTGTACCACATGTACTTTAAATCATTAATAATTCCATTTAAGATTAATTAACCTGGGAGAAATAAATGTGTTTCAGGAAGATTTCTAAGAAAATGATCATAATCGATCCAGTAAAAATGTTTAATAGTATTATTAGATAATATACCAAGTAAAAATTAAGAAATATTAAATAATATTGATATAGATTAAAAATAATTATTAAGATCATTAAAAATAATTTCAAAAATAATAATAAATTCCCTTTATATTTTTAATAAAATCATTTCAAATGGAATAATTTATAAAACAATTAATTTATAAATTAATTTGTAAAACCATTAAGACATGTAAATTAATCTTCATAATTAAAACTAACAAAGATAAAATTATAATTAATCTATTTGGAAATATTAAAATAAAAATTCATCCAGACTTTGAAAAAAATTATTAGAAAATGTCCCATATGGATAATGATAAAAATAGATTCCTATCACACTTTGTAAATAAAGTAAATATAAATTTAAAATCATATAAAAAAATTATATAAGTATAATGAAATCCATAGAACAATATAAATAATATGGAAACTAAAGAGAATAATTCTAGACCTAAAAATGAGATATGACCATCACCACATATCAGAAACCTTTTAATTAGGGTTTGAACCAAAGGGAGGTGAAATGTCAACAAGACAAGTAAAATAAAAAATTAAATATATGATAATAAAATATTTGTGGTTTTATAGTTAAAAAACATAAAATTTGAATAATTAATAATTTATATGTGGATAATTACAATCATCAAAGTGAGATTGGAAAAGAACCCCTTGCCTCTAACTTATGCTTGGTCAAATGTGATCTTACTCCATACATAATAAATTTTGGTTTATTATTCATATATATCATAGCCATATTTTTATTTATTTTACTTGACACGATTCTATTATAATATCTTTTTTCCCATTTATTAATCTTTCTTTTTTGAAATTATTATCTGGGTGTTAATTTCCTCATTAATTCTGTGATTGGAATTGTATGGTGGTTCTAGTTCTTTATCATTGGTAATGATTTTTATAAAATATAAAATGTTTATAAATATATATTATATGAGTTTGATATAGTTTTATAGTCTCATAGTAATTTCATAGTACGTATGGTGACAGTACGCATGAAATGATTAACAATTTATTTTTATGAATTTTAATTTTATAAAAAGAATTGATTTTATTAATGAGTATATATATTACCATTAAATAATTACGAAAAAAATCTTAAATTCATAATTATTAAATCTTATTAAATATATTCAATTTAACTTAGTCATTCATTATGTAAAAAATGTAACATCATTCATGTAAGTGGTAAAACCAATCAAAAGAAAGATATGTTAATATATAGAAATAATATCACATTTACAGAATCTCAATCATTTCAATGTTTTTTTATGTAAGCGGTAAATTAGATGTATGAATATTTGGATGAATAATATAAAGAATAATTATTAAAAATATAATAACACTTATGTTAAAGACTTGGATATTCTCTTAGAGATCATATTTGAAATGAGGGATTTATGACTCCTTTTTATGACCATGGGTTCATAAAAGTGGTCGAGGATTGATAGAGAGAGAAATTTTTTAGTGATTCAAGAGGAAATCATATAAATGGTGTGGGTTTAGGTGGGTATACTATGGGTTCTTTTATTCTTTATCATTAGTTTCATTTTTTACAAATACAAATTCCTTAATAAATAAGGAATGTAATTTCACATGGAAAGTGGATCCAAGGTGGTTTTATAATATATATATATATATATATAGGATACGTACAGGTTGATAATTCCCTCATCCACTCATTTATAGATAATTTGTGATATAATTTAGAGAGTTACCCCATAGTAAAACCATTTTACCTCATTTTACCGATACCTTGGTAAATCAGTTTTTACCTTGGTAATGTATTTTGAGGCCCAAATGAAATTAAAATTATTACCTATTTTGGAAATGATGATTCAAAATATGAAATCCCTTTTATTTTATTCAATTTTTAAAAAATTATTTTTTAAAAAATAAATGTATAAAATATAAATATTGTTTTAAAAAAATGTATTTTAATCATAAAAGTATAATTATTAATATTATATACCAAATAATAATCACTAGATAAATGATAATTTTATAAAAATATAAAATATATTTCATTAAAACCATTCTTCAATAGTGGAAAATTTATTTTATTAAGAAAGAAATACACAAAATAATGAAAATAAATTCTAAAAAATAACCCCTTTTTAAAATAATTTAAGCACATCATGTTATTTATCTTATAACCATTGAATTTAAAAAATCCATACTTATTAAAATATTAAATTGAATTTTTAAAAAACATTAAATCACAATTTAAAAATAACAATACAAAATTAATGAAAATACATATTTTATAATATAATATTCTTATTAATTACTATCTATTTATTTCATTCCAGGATTATTTATTATATGGGAATTAAATTATTTTTAATTTACTAACTAGTAAAAAACTAAATTGTACATATTGGATACATGTATATACAAATACCATATATCTAATGCCTATATGTCCAATAACCACGTGTTTAATGACTATATGTCTAATATCCATAGTATATTTCAAATCTAGCATTATATACATCTTTAAATTCACTCATCCTTTTAATTTAATTCATTCTCAAAAATTATTTTATATTAATAACTTTTTATATTCATTAATAAGTTATAATTAGAAGTATGATCAATAAGGAAAACCACGAGGAAAAATATTTCATGATCATTGTATTTTTATTTACTTGTGATTTTACTCATCTTCTATTTTTCGTATTGATTTTTTATATTGTATTCTCATAATTTGTTAATATTTATCTTGAATTATAATATATTATATCAATAATTTTTTTAGGATTCATTTTAGTTCAGGGTTTCTTTTATTATATGATATCAAACACACAATACTTATTTCAATGGAAATATATATTTGAATCATGGTGTCTTATAAAATTCTATTAGAGTGAGCTGATATAAAGGAAGAAAATGAGATATTGTGAAATAGTTCACTTGAGATGAAAATGATAAAGATTTATTAAATTATAAATTAGAGACTCCAGTAGTAGTCCTTCCATATGATTATATAAATGTATTGTAGATAGATCATGAAATTATTGGAACCAAATATTTTCCTAACTAGAAACAGAGTCTAGTTTGTTTTTTTTGTCAATCCATAATGGGTTGATCAGGTAGTTTTTGAGGAAAGTTATATTACAGTGTAGGGGTATTCAGTTTTGAAAGTGGAATATTTTCTAGTGTTTTCTAATTTTTTGGGGCTCAAAATAAGGAGGAATGAAAAATATTTACAAAAAGAGTTTTTCTAGGACCGACACTTCATATTTATGGTGAAGTCATGAATTTTGTGAAGATTGATGTTTTTCAAAGATATAAAGATTTATGGTGGAATCTGGTGTCATTATGGTTTTAAGGTTTATGAAAGAGACTTCATGAAAATGGTTGAGTCACAATGGGATGCCAATAATCTATGTAACTATGAGAATATTCATGAACGGGAAAATTTCAGTGGAGCTTCATGAATAAAGGATCTTCACGAGAATGACTAAAGAGGTTCAATAAAATTCCATTGGGATCTTTGGATATTTTCAAATGGCTAAGTCTATAAATAGGTTCCCGACCCTCAGTTTAGATGCATGAGATAATTTTGAAAAATGGAGAAGCACTCTGATTTTGTGAAGGTCTTATTCAGAGGTAACTCCTTTTATGAATCAAGAACTATTCTTGAACCCAGGATTCATAAAAAAATGGTTTTTATTTAAATAACTATAAGGAATTTTATTTTTTTTCTTAAATACTAATATTTTTGTGATGGTTTGGTGTTCTATTAATGGTGGGAGCTTTATGAAGGTTTGGGGTTCCATGAAGGCAACATTCTTCATGAAAGCTATGAGCTCTGAAAAAGTGTGTAGGTTCTCAAAGGATGAAACATAACTGATTGAGAAAGGGGGTTTTGTGAAGGGGGGATCTTTTTAAAAGGATTCTTTATGAAAGGGGGCTTCATAAATAGTAGTGTTGAACATTTATTTTTAGTAAATAGTTTATTAAAAGTGTATATTTTCAAGACTATGGTGCAAGAAGAGTCTCATTTTAATCAAGGACAAAGACATCTATGCCCAATCTATTAAAGAGAAAATAAAATTGATACATCAAGTAATACCTCTCTCAGGTTAGTGAGAAATGGGGAGTTGAGGGAAGTGATCCAATGGAGGAAGTGTGTTATCCATAAAATTATTATAAATTCATTTTTCCTAGTAAGGAGTGATCATATATGAACAATTGTAAGTCACACTAACTAGTAAAGAAAAGTGGATTTAGAAATGAATGAAACAATGTTAGAATATGCTACTTGGACTAGAACTTAGTGGTGAACTAAGTAAAAACTGATGTGTTGTGTTTATACTTCTACATTTGAGTGTTTTATATTTGCTTGATTCCATCATACATGTTTAATAGTTTCCTACCAACTTGAGACCAAGATCCATATCATTTTTTGAAAATACTAGATCCCTAGATCAACCCTCCCCTCTTAGGGTATTATAGGGTATTAAATTTGGTATCATAGTATATAGATTATTAGTGTTAAATATTTTATCTCTTATAGATAATTAATTGAATGTTAGGGGAGTTCCACATTTTGATGGAAACAACATTCAGATTTTGATTGATATAATGATATATTGTCTTCAATATCTTACAATGGAATTTTTCTATGACACATATCAAGGGATTCCAGATAGTGATGTGATTGGTCATTCTATGACTAAAATAAACAATAATTTTTTTTGATACATAGTCCAAATCTCAAAATGATCTAACTACAACACTATCTGATCAAATCTATTTAAAGGTGATGAGTTTCACTTTATCCAAGTCTATGTGGTAGAAACTATAAAATATATATGAAGGTGATAAAAAAGTGTAGGAGGATAAAATTTAAGTGTTTCATAATCTGTTTGATGATCTGATGATTAATCTAGAAGAAAATGCAAATAGTTTCTTTAATCAAATTACAGAAATTGTTGGAGCTATTCAAGGACTTGGGGAAGAAACTATTTATATTGAAATTATGAAGAAAATACTATGAAGGATCCCACATCTGTACAAAATAATGGTTTTATCCCTTAAGTAAATAAATCCATCTAATCTTTCTCTTAATGATCTAATAATAAGTTTGGTGGCTTATAGAATGAGTGTTAAACCAGAAGAATCAACTATTCAAGTATGCAAGGAAATGGAATTAAAATCCATGAAAAAAATATAAAATTTAAAAAGTTAGTTATGATGAATATGATTAGTACGATGAACTTATTTATCCTTTGTCCAAAAAAAAATTAAGAGTGGAAAATGGATATTTTAAGGAAAGCTTTTTGTAACACCACAAAAATTCTAAGAGTAACTTTTATTCGATATCATGTATGACACACAACACCAAACGTAGAAAAGAATATAACCTATAGAGACTTTATGGTATATTTAATATTTTAAATAATTTAATATATTCTATTGATTTAAATTCACACAACATTGTGTTAGATTTCATCGCACACGATAATGAGTTTCTTCTATAGTTTGTGTTATATGCAAGATTGAGTTTTACCGAACAACAATATATTATTAAAATATTATTATTTAATATAATAAGATATAACCTGATGTTAAATTTCTGTTTATGAATATGATTAAATAAATAATTAAAATACATGGTTTATACAAATAGAAAATTAAATCATTGGTTTCCAATTAAATAAAAATGAAAACATAAACCATTTGAATATAAAAAAATAATTTTGTTTTTATGCCCCCAAAGGCGTTTTTTCTTATTAAATTAAATTAATTAATATGAGTCAATGATACAAATTATATTTATATATTATATACTATGTAAAATATTTTTGGTATTCATCCAATATATTTTATAGGCATAATATAATAACGAACCAAATTTTACGCATAAAAACCTATATTTTTATAAAGGTAGTTTTACTTTCTTTTAATGGAGAACCTATTTTAAATCTAACTTTTGGAATTATTATAAATTTTATATGTAAAAATAAAATTCACTTTTGAAATTGGAACATAAAAATTATGTTTGGGATATTATTTGGTATTTTTATATGAAGTTTTTTGATGAATAGTGAAAAAATACCGAATCTTAATTCCAAATGTATTTTTCTTATAATTTATTTACAAGGTTAAATTATATTTTAAATTATTTTTAAAGTTTTTTTAGATAAATAATACATAAATTAATAAAATTTAGGACATTTTTATCAATTTATCATTGAAATTGGATATAAACACATTTCAATCTTTTGAACATTTTTACTTTTAAAACCCGCTCTGTTTTCCCATTTGCAGGATTAAATTTAAATTAGTTTCTACAACTTATGTGATTGGAATTTGGAAAAATAGATTCCATATTTTGAATTAGAATAATATATAATTTCTAATATGTTCAACTTAGTTTTTTGAAAATAATATTAGTGAAAGTAATTACAGTTAATTACAACGATTAAATGAAAAAATGTCTTAATAAAGAACTAAACCTTATACTTAAGTGCCAAAATGACCAATAAAATTTTCCAAAATACATTTAATATCCATATTTAGAACCTATAAAACCTTTTATATAATTTATAACATTATTGGATCCACATGACATGGGGAAAACAGGGGTGGAATTCCATTTTAAAAAATTTACAAGAATTCCAGTCCTCCTCCACTATAAAAATTAACTCACCCATACCACTTTTTACACCTCTCAAGCCCTTTGTATCACCCAAAATATGATAAAACAGTCTCCCAAAATCCATAACCTCATCCTATAAGCCTTAAATTTTTAATAAATGCAACTAATGAGTTCTTTTGGTATAAACCAAAAGGAGTTACCCAAAAATGAGGTAACACACTTAAATGTGCATTTATGTTTTATTTGTTTATCTACCCCTTAATTTAGTATTATTACACAGTTATAAAAAAAATCAGTATCCTCAATATATCATGATTTTTTTATGTAAAGTTTTATACCAACACCTACACACATAACCATAAAATGGGTAACGAACATACCATTCATGTATGGTGAAGTACCACCTCATGAAGCAATGTCGTTCATTTTTCTTTTGCCACCTATCAGGGTTGGGAATTATGATGGACACCATATTTTTATATGATATATATATATATAATATTTATGTTTTATTAATTTATCTGGAATATTTATATAACACATAAATTTTATGCATTTCATTTGGTGTAAATACAATAACATCATTTGTGGACCTGTGGACTACCACCTCTTCAAAGCAATGTAATTCATTCATGCTATACACAGAATGTATAATAGATGGTTTTAATAAAACTATGTGACATATATAAAATAAATATGATACTATAATTTTAATATATATATATATACATATAACTTAATTTTTATTGTTTTAAGTAATAAAAAGAAATGGATGTAGCATTCATGCGTACGTACGACCTACCATCTCAAAAAACGGTGCATTTCATTTCTTACCTCCAAATTTTATGGATTATTATAAATACATATACAATGAATACATATGATATTTAAATCATGTTTTAAATTTTGGAGATGATGAAATCATGATCTAATTAATAGAAATAATAAGTAATAAGTCAAGACAAACACAAAAAATAGGCAATTAACACCCAGAATAGTAAACATAATGAATGATTGTTAAAAAATGGGTATTAAGATATTAATAAGATCATATATAATTTTATAAATATTATTATGTTTATTTTATAAATTATTTACATGTTTAAATCCATTATACAGGAGGATAAAGGACGTTCACCCGAAAGGAAATACATGGTAAGGGATTTTTGTCTCACTTTTTTTACTTCTGTGAGATAAGTTTCATATTCACCACTTTTTGATTTTGTGTGGTGTATCTACTTACCGTTTTGATATATTATATTGTTAATTATTTTACATTAATGGTATTAAATTTTTTCATTTTATGATTGTTATTTTTTGGGTTTCTAACTCAAATGTTACCACATTTGTAAGGGATTCTTGTCTCACCTTTTATTCGTGAGGCAGACCATTTTCACCACTTATTTCTTTCATGTGGTGTATATAATTCCACTATTTTATTTTATATCATGAATAAATTTATATTCATGTTATTTATAGCTTTATTTTAAGTTATTTCTTTCATGGATATTATAATTCAAAATTTACCATGTAGTAGTGGACTTCATATCAATTTCCATTCTTTGAGGAATAATTTATTGTTGTGAACCTAATATCATATATATGGTGTACATAATTCCATTTTTACATTTCATATCATGAATATTTATTATTCATGGTATTTAGGGTTTTAGTTTTAATTATTTTTTAAGGATATTTTAACTTAAAATTACTAAATGGTATAGAAATTTAATAACTCAATTCCTTTTTCATTGGGTTATATTACTTCCTCATTGTCATTACTATTCTACGATTATGTGTATAATGGATTTTAATATATATTTATGTATTTACACTTCTTATATATATATATATATATTTAATTTTGATACACATAATCAATTCATTTATCACTTCTCACTTAAATATTGTGATCATTTTAAGGGTTTATTTCACAATCTCATTATAATCATGATTTATTATTCTTTAAAATAAATAAAAGGAATTTATATGATAATTATTAAATAAAACCTTTAATTTTATTATCCTCTAGTTATTCATTACCTTTATTAAGTAATTGTACCATTTTTTCAACTCTTTGGTACTCACAATGTTTAATTGATTTTTTAATGGAAACCCAAATTCATTTCTCTCTTTTTTTCAAAGAAACTATTTTCTTATAAAAAAATATTTTCTAAAAAGGATTTCAAAAATATTTTAACATTTCTATAATAATTTATTAAAGATATTTTTACTCATTCTTTACTTTTACAAATTATTTCAAAGGAATCTTCATGTATCTTTCTAAACAAGGAATTTTTTTAACCATCTTATTATGTAAAAGGAATGTTATTTTTACCTTATATGAAATTTATATATTTACCCACCATCATTCCTTTAAAGATTCCTATTAATTTTAAAATCTTACTTTTTAATGTTTTTTGAATGTTATTTTAAAAATGTTTTCAGAATGAAAATGATATTTTTGTTTCTTTTCACGGTATTTCTATTCATTAATGACAACAACCCTTTATCCTTACAGCACTTAGGATATGTTATATTGATACTATCTTTATTCATTCTCTATATGGGTTATGATTAATTTGGAAAATGATAGTATTAATACTCACTACCTTTATTCCTTTATTAATCCTATTGAAATTTTAAATTTGATATGATCATTAGATATTTAATTTCCCCTAATTATGTATATAATTTATCATGGATATATTAATTACCATAACCATATATCATTTTTACATATGGTGTTTATATCAAAATTTATTTGCTTTTTTGGTTCAATATTGATTAATCTTTATCCTTTATTGAATACATATATTTGATAAGGAATATTGTTTATTCGATATGATAATTTCTTTGGAAAGTCAGTAATGTGTGGTATAAAGACCCAATATTGACATACATAGACATTATATCACATTTTTGGAATAATTAAAACATTCCAAAAATAGATGCCCAAAGACCATATTAGTTTAGTGCCTTTAGAAAATTAAAACAAAAATCTTATATCGGAGCGAAATATATTCAATGTTTCCCATAGATAACTTCTACCTTAGTATTTATATATAAAAACATTTCTTTATAATTGGGTAAAGGAAACACAAGAATGGGGTGTGATCAAATGATCAGAAAGGGTAAATAAAGGAAATTTTAAGCATATTTCAAACATAATGGTATGAGAACATGATCATGATCATTAGAATATCATACCCTACATATCAAAAATCATAAACAAGAATCATGGAATAAATATTTTAAGTTCATAATACATGAATTATATAGAAATAAATAACATGATCTACAAAATCATAATATAATAATAAGGCATGGAATTGTGTCTTACATATAATAATATAAAAACCCTAGGTCAAGGCTACCTACTAAGACCTTTGTAACATGTTAGGCTTGAGAGAATCACCCATGTACCTACTCTGGGATTGGTATTCCCTCCCATGTACTCTCCTATTTTGGGTTTGGGATGTACTTCCATGTACCCTCTTGTTTTGGGCTTGGTATTTCCTCCCATATACCCTCTTTTTTTGGGCTTGGTGTACCCTCTCATATACCCTATTGTGATCATAAAACATGTATCATTACCCAATTAATTGAAGAGAGATATAGGTTCCAATAATATCATAATGAAATCATACATACATGTGACCAAAAATCATAAACAATCATATCATAACTTATGAATTGAAATGGGTATCATAAACATGTAATCATATCATAACCTATGAAAAAAGATATAGGTTTCATAATCATTTCATCAAAATCATAACCCGTGGAAGAAGAATGTTTAAAAAGCATATATCCAGTAAAGGAGAAACTAGTTTCATAAACATCATTCCATAGAAACATAAAACATTCATAGAAATAATATGAATGGAAAAATTGAATCATTTCCCCAAAAAGTCATGATGAACACCAATAGATGTTATCTTAGATGAGAAATAATTTTGAAAGATATTTTAAAAACAATTCTTGAGGAAAATTTCCTTCTTCTTTTAAAAATGATTTTTTAAAAATAAAACCTTTGGAAAACCATTTTCAAGAAAATAAACTTGAAAACTTATAAAGGAATCATTGAAAACATTTTGAAATCCTTTTTTCCTTCTAAAACATATAGAGGATCTTGAAAACCTTTATAGAAACTGTTTTTCCTTGAGAACTTATAAAAGGATCTTGAAAACCTTTTGAAAACTATTTCTTTGAAAATATATTTTAGAAAAATTTCTTAAAAATTAACCTTTTAAACATAAAAATAAATATTCAAATAAATGATGGCGGGTAAATCCATACATGCCATATGATTTTAAAAGAGCATTCCTTTTCTAGGAAAAAAGGTTAGAAAAAATCCAAGCAATAAAAAGATTCCTTTGAAAACATTGGTAAAATAAAAAAATGTGAAAAATTTATTTTAACTATCATAGGAGATTAGTATAATATTTATGGAATCCCTTTTTGGAAATCATGGTTTGGAAGGAACATAGATTAATGACCGAAGAGTGTGGTAAGGTCATATTTTCATAAAAACATTTTCATAATTGTACTGAGTACCAAAGAGTGGATTTTTGGTTACTAATACATGAATATGTTAAGGATAACCATATGAGAGAAAAAGTCTTGAGTTTTCTCTAAATATGAATCATAATATTTCATTAATAAAAACATGATCATAAACAATCTTGATAAATGGTGATATTGTTTCAGTAAACTCTTACCACATGGTAACTTTGAATCACACTCCGCATGTGGGAAAATGAAATTAAAAGGAGCTTTAAAATATCATGATAATAAGGAGATTCATTTTATAGTATTCCAAAGATATTTTATAAACCTCATATAAAAATATAGCTGTATAACATGGCATGTGTCTCAAATAAAGACAATTGTGACAAAATTACTTTACCAATTTGTAAATTTTGAAACTAAAACCCATGATAGAAATATCATAAACTAGATATGTAAATAAAAATAGATTTAAGTATAAGAGGAGTATAATACATTCATAGGAAGTATATACACCACAAAAAATAAGTGATTGGTGAATAAGACATGTATCTCATGGAAATAAAGAGTGAGATACAATTCCCTTACCTTAATTCCAACTTGTCTCATGTGTATTTATATTCCTGAATAATAAACTTATTTTAAATAATTATTTTACTTATAACCTTTTTAAAGATTATTTTTACTTTTAATTCACTTATTACCATGTTGAAAACAACTGTTTAAACAATTATGTTTAAGTCGGGTGTTGTGACCAAATTTGGTTCATGTGTTAAAAACAACTTTGGTTGGTCGAATATGGTCAAAGGGGTAATTATGTAAACATATCCAGAATAATAATATTTACATAATTATCATATTTATAAATTAATTTTAATTTTACAACCAATCATTAAATATGGTTGTGAAAAATGAATTATCGTTACAATCATGGAGATGGTAGGCCGTATGTACGTATGAGTAACGTTCCCATTTCCCAATGATCATTATGGAAAGAAGGTAAGTAACATTAATATTTCAAGAATAATCATTATATCATAAATAACATATTATTTAATAACACACACACACACACACACACACACATATATATATAATTATTATGACGTAAAAGGAATCACATTGTGTTGAGGAAGCTGTAGTCCACATGTCCATGAATAACGTGATCACTTTATAAGTGTGTGAAAGGGTAATAAAGAAGCTAGTATATAATTTATTTTAAAAATATAATTATTTTATGAATATCGTATAGATTTATTCTATGTAACATATTTTTAATTAAAACCTTTTTTATAAATTCTATGTATCATCTGAACCAATCACATCAATTTTGAGGGGGCGGTAGTCCACACTTCCTCAAGCGATGTTATCGTGTTTACACATAATGGAAAGAATAAAGTAATTTGTTATAAAATAATTTCATAAGAATAAATAAAAATTTATATCATATATATCATATATAAATAGATTTCCCATCATAATTCCCAACCATGAAATGTGGGAAAGGAAAAATGAACAATCATCGTATCACAAGGTGGTAGTTCTCCGTACATGAATGAAAAGTTTGTTACCCATTAGTTAGCGGTGTGTATAAGTGTAGATAGAACCATTAATATAACAAAATATAAGTGTATTTAAGATTTTTTTATAGAAACATGAAATAAGGTTATTTGAGGATGTGGAGAAAGAATATAAAGAAAGGATATTGAGGAAGGATGTTACATTTTCTTTGGGTAACACCTTTTAGTTTTCACCAAATGGATTCCATGTATGAATTTATTCCAAAAAAAGCTTCAATGAGGAAGGTATGGATGTTGGATATCTATTTAGGTAGATTTTTTTTGATCCAAAGTGTCTTTATAGGTGTGAGGACATGAGAGGATAAGAGGCCTTTTATAGTGGAGGAGGAGTGACACTATTGTAATATTTTGGAAAAAGGGAAACCCCACCAATGTTTTTTTATTGAAAGTGGATCCAATAATGGTAAATATTATATGAAATGTTGTATAGGGTCAAAATATGGATATAAAATGGAGTTTGGAAAAGTTTATAGGTCATTTTGGGCCTTAAGGTTATGGTTTAGTCCCTTATTAAGCTTAATTTAACCTTAATCGTTGTAATTAGTTTTAATTACTTTCACTAATATATTTGGTAAAAAACTATTTTGATCTTATTATACATTATAAATTATTATTATTCCAAATATGGAATCCATTTTTCCAAATTCCAATCACATAAGTGGAAGAAATTAATTTAAATTTAATCCCGTAGATGGGACGACAATGTGAGTTTTTATAGTAAAAAAATTCAAACATTTGCAAGGTTTTTATAACCGATTTAAATGTGAAATTGATTCAAATCACCTAAATTGGATAAATTGATTAAAAATTTATTTAATTAAAATTTAAAATAAAATAAAAATATAATTTATCCTTATAAATAAATTATATGAAAAATCAGTTTGAGTTAAATTTTAGTATTTTTTTACAATTCATGAAACTTCAAACAAAAATATAAAAAATTAACCATAACCAAGTTTTTATTATACTATTTAAAAGTTGAAGTTTTTTTGAAATATAATATTAATAAATGTTCCAAAATTTATATTTATAACAGGTTCCCCATTATTTTTTTTAAAATTGTCTTAATTAAAATATTGGGTTTTATGTGTTAAATTGGTTTTATTCTTATCTCATGATTATATAATTTATTGAATGAATATAAAAAAATATTTACTTGAATATATAAAATATATATTAAATTAAAATTAATTACTAATTGTAATTAATTTAATTTATTAGTATTAAAACAACTTTGTGATCATAATAATAGTTTTCTATAAAAATACCCCCTTTATATTCAATAGGTTCTTATATTCATTTCTAAATAATTTGGAACTTATTAATTCATTTTAAATTTTGTGAAAACCATATATTCACATATGTTAATAATATTCATAAAAGCTAATTTAAATTCTAGGTTATATATTATATATATATATATATATATAATAATATATTATTGTTCAGTAACTCTCAGCTGTGCGTGTTATGCAAGACATCGAGGAAATTCAGCCTTGTGTGCAATGTAAGCTTAACTTAGTGTTCCATATAGATCAATATAAAATTAATATTGTGTTTAGTGAAAAATTAACTTAGATTTGAATATAATGAAAGAAAATATTAGTACTTATATATATATATAATAACTATTTTCAGTGTTGTGTGAAATGAAAAATATCAAAAATATTAAATTAATTTGAAAAAAATATTTCACAAAATATCAGTGTGTTACATTTTACCCCCCTTAAAATGAATTTCACCCTCGAAATTATATTGGGTTATCAAAGGTTTTATACTTGATATTTCCTTTCACAGAAACCCACATCGTAAAAATGAACCCTAAAACTTCCTTATATAGGAATTTTGGAAACATGATGGTTACCCAAAGTAACTCATAACTAGATTTACATATGAGAGAACATAGGCAGAAAGTGAAAATATGGACTTAGAGGAAAAGAGAAAATATTCATATGGAGTGATTTAGGTTATCAATCATAAGCAATTAAATGATCAATGAAATGTTTTGGGAGATAAAGTCATAAATCTATAATGATTTAAAAGGCAATCGATTTAAAAAAATTGGCATATTAGGACAAATTTTTTTTGATCATTTTATTAACATTGAGTAACTATTTTATTGACCAAGAATATAAGGAAATATACCTACTTGATATATTTCTATAAAAAAAATTCATTCTTTTTTTGTGTCATTATCAATTTCTAATTCATCCATTACTTTAAGTAATGGAAGTATAGAAATTAAATTTGTTTCCTAAAGTACTTAAATACAATTTTAGCGGATCTTATGGCCCATAAAATTGAAAATTACAAGTATTTTTCTCTAAATATTCTTCTAAATAAATGTGTTTAATACATTAATATCTAAACTTAAAAAGTAACACTATTGGTTCATAATTTATATTTATTAATCAGAAATAATTACACATTTACGAAGACATCGTTTAGGCCAGTGGAAGGTGTGAAACTTTTATCATCCTTTGGTCATTGGTTCAAGACCCATGGCCTTTCTAGACTTTATTGGTTGTCACATGACATATATGATTTCCTTTTGTAAAACCACACTAATATAATTTCTAAGATAAATAAGATAGACATACTTGGAATAAGTTTAAGCACTAAATAGACTTTTAACTAGGGTTATCAATACAACCTCAATACATAAATAATTCATTCGAAGTTTAAATTAAATTTTACATAAATGGTTAAACTTATAATCCTTTCGGAAAAAACATCCAAAAAATTAGAGATAAATTCATGAAATCATCTTAACATTGATCCCCCATATATCACAAAGTAACTCTTAGTTGTTATATTCCCAACATATGAATACTCTCATCATGTATTCTCTTGAAACATGGTAACAACCTAAATTACAATAAATAATTTAAAAAAATGCATACTTCATTATTCCAAATATCACTTGATATATTCCTTAAATCCAAGAAGTTTTAAACTTTATCCATGATGAAATAGATCACTTTTTCAACCAATCAATAATCAGATCTAGGGTAATCAGTACTGTCCAATTCAATTATTTTTATCCAACATGTATCTTATCCAAAAATCATTATCTTAACATTATTAACACATTATGATTTATCATTCCCTTAATCTTGTGTTTTCCATTAATATCACCTTGTCATTAAATAACTTTTATTATCCATTATAACTATTCAACACATTCTTGAAAATCTATAGAAAAAACATAAACTGAATAATCCTTATATAATTCACTATTCATACTAGATAATTATTGAATCCAAATTCATATAAACTTTGATTATTACATTTCATATATAATTCATAATAAGGATACCTAATTAAATTACTTGATACCACTTTCCTTTCAAATTTCCTTTATAGTCTCATCATCATCAGTAATATAACCATTACTTGTACCACGTTGCTAATTCTATTTAGAAAATTTTCACTTAGGGAATCGATTTTCATAATTACCATTTATTCCACACTTAAAGTATTTAACCTTTTATTATATCTTATGGAGGACAATATTCCCATCCAGTTGGTTAGCCTAACCCTTCATTTTTTCT
Source organism: Viscum album (assembly GCA_963277665.1). Taxonomy (NCBI): domain Eukaryota; kingdom Viridiplantae; phylum Streptophyta; class Magnoliopsida; order Santalales; family Viscaceae; genus Viscum; species Viscum album. The sequence continues at coordinate 1,436,977,598 of OY728133.1, read as the reverse complement.
TTTCAGTTACATGGTTTGTGTATTTGTTTTCCAAAGTCAAAACACCTTATTGTTCCTCTAATACATTCACTTAGGTGATTCTTTCAACATTATTAACATAATGGAAACCTAATATTATTTCCTTTATGGTCTCCATTACCTTAACTCTTAGATAACTCCTTCCATATCTTCTTTGGTGAGTCTGAGAGTTGGTTAAGGTACATGTTGTTGAACATGTTCCTTGAAAACTGATTAGGCATGTTCACAATATCTTTCAATCCAATAGTCATACCATTAGAATTATCATAATAATATTTTCCATCACATTCAATGTTAATTCTGTTCCTTCTGATTCCCACCATGGGCTAAAACCATAGAGTATTGAATAGAAAAAATTAGCATAGTGAGGAACCACATAATCATGAAAAGTCACTTATAAGATGTCTAAGTTAGGACACCTTCCTTAATCTATAAAACCTTAGGTTTATCCTAGGTTATTACTAGAAAAATTATATTTAAATCGTTCATGATGGTTCATGAAGTGTTTCTAAATTTCCAAATCATATACCCTAGGAGTGTCAAAATGGGTGTGTAGCAAGGTCCATTGTCATGTACCAGATTACCCTGAGTGAGGCCCGAGGCTTCTTGTCAGAGTTATTACCTATAAGTACATCTGTAAAAAATCCAAATCCAATTTTAGTATCCATATATGGATTTATTTTTAGGAAACCACTCACTCTATTCTTTACCAAAATTCCCAGAAATTTTTCTATACTTTTACTTATCCTTAGACTTATCCTTAGACATGTACTTGAGTTATCAATATGGTTTTCTCATCCTTGTTTCAAAGGATAAATAAAACTTTTATCTAATATCAACTATAATTACCCGGTATTGACATGCATATACATTACCTCCCTTTTTCAGAATACTTAAAAAATAAAAAAAATAAAAAAAATAAGAGATCATATTATTTCAGTTACTTTGGAAACTTGGAACAAAAATCTTACAACTCAGTGAAATATATTCAATGTTTCCAAAAAAGATCCCCCCCTTAGTATTTATACTTAAAAATACTTTATTCATAACCTGGGAAAAGAAATAATAAGAAATGGGTGAGCTAAAATTCTCAGTAAGGGTAAATAAAGGAAATGCGTAAGTATATCCTGAACATTAGGGTATGAGCATGTAATCATGATCAATATAATATCATACCCTGCATAAAAAAAATCATAAACATGAATCATGGAATAAATATTTTTATCTCATAAGACATGAATTATAACAAAATAAAGAACCCAAGCCATGCAATCATAATATAATAATAAGAGAAGAAATTGTGACAAACACATAAAAATATAAAAACACTATGTCAAGGATGGCTACCTAGACCTTTATAACATGTTAGGATTGGAATTATCACCAGTGTACCTGCTTTAGAATTTGGATTCCCTCCCACATACCTTATGATTTTGGTATTGGGATTTCCTCCCATGTACCCTCTTATTTCGGGCTTGGGATGTCCTCCCATATACCCTCTCATTTCAGGCTTGATATTCCCTCCCATGTACCCTCTTGAGCTCATAAAAAATTTATCATTACCCAATGAATTGGAGGGAGATATAAGTCCCACCCATCCCATTATTAAATCATGAAAACATGTGCTATAAAATCGTAAACAATCATACCATAACTCATGAAGTGAAATGGGTATCATAAACATGTAATCATATCATAACCTGTGGAAAAAGATATATGTTTTATAATAATTTCATCAAAATCAAAACATGTGAAAGAAGTGGGTTTTAAAAGAATATAACCCGTAAAAGATAAACATGTTTCATAAAAATAATTCCATATAAATATAATTCATTCAAAGAAATAATATGAATGGAAACATTGAATCATTTACCCATAAAGGAATGTGTAACACCAACATATGTTATCTTATATGGAAAATAATTTCGATAGATCATTTAAAAAAATTTATTGAGGAAAATATCCTTCTTATTTGAAAAATTATTTTTAAAACATAAAACCATTTGAAATTTTTTTTCATGAAAATAAACTTGAAAACTTATAAAGGAAGTATTGAAAAAAAATTTAAATCCTTTTTTCCTTCGAAAACTTTTAGAGAGGATTTTTAACCCTTTTAAAAACTATTTTTCTTTTAGAACTTATAAAAGAGGCTTTAAAACCTTTTGAAAACTATTTATTTGAAAATAAATTTTAATAAATTTTGCTTAAAAATTAACCTTTTAATCAAGAAAATGAAGCTCAAATAAATGATAATAGGTAAATCCGTACATGTTGTATGACGTAAAACAAACATTCATTTTTCACGGTAAAAAGTTTAGAAACACCTTGTTTGGAAAGTGACAAAAAATTCCTTTGAAAACATTATAAAAAATGGTAAAAATTTATTTTAATTATCATAGTATATTATTATAATATTCTTGTAATCCCTTTTTGGAAATAATTTTTTTAAAGGAATACATATTTCTGACTGAAGAGAGAGGTAATGTCGTATTTTCTTAATTTTTTTTCTTAATTATATTATGTACCAATGTGTGAAAAAAATGGTACTAATACATTATTAAATCAATACTAACAAAATTATAATAAAATTCATGAGTTTTCTCGAAATATGGATCATAGTATTTCATTAATGAAAACGTGATTAAAAATAATCGTGATAAATATTGAGATTATTTCAATAAACTCTTACTACATAGTAACTTTAAATCATACTCTCCATACAGAAAAATGAAATTACATGGAGCTTTAAAATATCATTAAAACAATTAGATTCCTGTTATAAAATTTAAAAGGTAGTTTATACACCTCATATAAAAATATAGGTGTATAACATGACATGTTTCTCAAAGAATGAATATTGAGACAAAATTACTTCCCCGATTTGGTAACTTTTGAAACTTAAACCCCATGATAGAAAGATACTAAATTAGTTATATAAATACCCATATTTATAATTATAAGAGGCATATAATACATTCATGGACAATATATACACCACAAAAAATAAGCGAGAGATGAATAAGGCATGTATCTCACAGAAATAAAGAGTGAGATGAAATTATTTTACCTTGAGTCTGACTTATCTCATGTGTCTTTATATTAACAAATAATAAACTTATGTCAATTAATTACTCACTTAATAAACTTTTTCAAGTTTATTATTACTTTTAATTTACTTATTAACATGTTTCAAACAACTACTTAAACAATTAAGTTTATGTTGGGTGTTTTGAAAAAATTCGGTTCATATGTTAAAGATGAATTTGGTTAGTTGACTATAGTCAAAGGGGTAATTATATAAACATATAAATAATAATAATCATGAAATAATTATCATATTTATACATTAATTATACTTTTAAAACCAATCATTAAATATGTTTGAGAGAAATTAATTAACATTACAACCATGGAGATGATATGCCGTACGTACTCATGACTAACGTTCCCATTTCTCAATGATCATTATAGAAAGAAGGTAAGTAACATTAATAATTGTATAATGGAAATTATATAATAAATACCATATTATTTAATCATATATACTTAAATATATAATTCTTGTTATGTAAAAGGAATCACATCGTGTTGAGGTGGCGGTAGTCCACACGTCCAAGAACGACGTTATCACTTTATAAGTGTGTGAAAGCATATTAAAGAAAATGGTATATATTATATTTTTAGAAAGTTAATTATGTAATGAATATCATATATATTTATTTTTTTTGTCATATATGTTTAATTAAAACCTTCTTTTATACATTCCTTTTATCATGTGAACGAATCACATCACTTCGAGGGGGCGGTAGTTCACACTTCCACAAGTGATGTTATCATGTTTACGCATAATAGAAAGAAAAAAAGAATTTTTTTAAAAGAATAAAAAGTTATAAATACATTATATATTTCATATATATCATATATAAATATATTTATATCATAATTACCAACCTTTAAAGGTGGGAAAGGAAAAACAAACAGTCATTGTTTCCTGAGGTGGTAGTTCACCGTACACAAACATAAGTTCTTTACCCATTAGATGGAGGTGTATGTAAGTGTAGAGAAAAAAAATAATATAAAAACATATCAGTATATTTATGATAATATTGTTTTTATATAAACATGAAATATGCTGATTTGACGGGGTTGATAAAGAAAATAAAATAAATTGTCTTGAAGAAGGATGTTACCATTTCTTTGGGTAACTCTTTTTGGTATTCACCAAAGGAATTCCTTGAATGGATTTATAAAAAAATGGAGGATTGAAGGAAGAAGGTAAAGATTTTGGGGAGATATTTTGGCATTTTTTTTTCAAGATAGAGTGGCTTGAGAGTTTTTATGAAGTGAGAGGATAGGAGGCCTTTTATAGTGTAGGATGAGTGGCACTCTTATAATATTTTGGAAAAAAGGAAACCCCAAAAACATTTTTTTATTGAAAGTGGAAAAAATAATGGTAAAAAGTAGATAAAATGTATTATGGGGTAAAGATATAAACATATAATGTATTTTATAAAAGTTTATAGGTTGTTTTGGTCCTTAAGGTTATGGTCTAATACCTTATTAAGTTTAATTTAACTTTAATCATTATAATTAATTTTAATTACATCACTAATATTTTTAGTAAAAAACTAAGTTGATTATTAGAAATTATAAATTATTATTATTTAAAATATGCAATGAATTTTTTAAATTATAATCACATAAGTGGAAGAAATTAATTTAAATTTAATCTCGCAGACGGGACAACAAAGTGAGTTTTTAAAATAAAAATGTTCAAAAGTATCTTAGGTTTATATAAGTAATTTCAATGTGAAATTGATTCCAATGACCTATATTGGATAAATTGAAAAAAATATTATCTAATTAAACATTAAAATAAATTATATAAATAATTTAACCTTATGAATAAATTATATGACAAATTAGTTTTGAGTTAAATTTAAGTATTTTTCAATATTCATGAAACTTCATAGAAAAATATCCAAAATTCACCCTTCCTTAATTTTTATTGTTATATTTAAAATATGATGTAATTTTTGACATATAATATTTATAAAAGTGTAAATATTTAGATATAAAATAGGTTCTCCAGTAAAAGGTGGTAAATTTCCTTAATAAAAATATTGGGTTTTATGTGTTAAATTGATTTTATTATTATATTATGCTTATAAAATATATTGGATGAATATCACAAATATTTACTTGGATATATAAAATATATATTACCTTAAAATTACTTACAAATTTTAATTAATCCAATTTATCAAGATTAAAACAAATTTATGAGGATAATAATAGTTTTCTATAAAAACACTCTTTTATATTCAATTGGTTCTTATATTAATTTCTAAATAATTTACAACTAATTAATTCATATTATATTTTGTAAAAAACATATATTTATATAAGTTAGTTATTAATATTCATAAAATACAATTTAACGGATAGGTTATATATTATTAATATATATATATATTTAATAATATATTATTATTCGGTAACTCTCGGTCTTGTATGTTACACAAGACATCGAGGAAAGTCAGTCTTGTGTGAAATGTAAGATTACCTCAGTGTTATGTACAGAGAAAGATAACTTTTATATTCTGTGTAGTGAATGATTAACTTGAAATTGTGTATAAAAAAAAGCCAAACTTAGTGCATTAATATATATAAAATAACTATTTTTAGTGTTGTGTGAAATAAAAAATATCAAAACGATTAAATTAATTTAAAAAAATATTTCACAAAATCTTTGGGTGTTACAGGTGGGACCAAAAAATTATATATCCCCTCGATACATTGATTGGTTTTCATGAGACATATTAGCTATGAAAATTAAATGTGTTTCTACCTTTACTTTTAAAACATCTTCTAAAAGGTCTTGATGGAAAAGTTTTCAGGGGCCTCATACATGACGTCCAATAATTAAGCATTGCCTTCGTTTTGATTCAGTATCTATTATCCATGAGATTTTCACTATGTCAAAGTTTGTGGATACATTTAATTATTAGTTTATTGATTAATTGGCATGTGTTTTCAATTTATTATTATTTTATGTTGATTTTTACTTATCAATTTATTTACATGGAATGTGTTTTTAGTTATTTACCTTACTATATTGTTTATTCACTTACCTATCAGGTTATTTATTACATGAAATGTGTGCTCAGTTATTTACCTATTCATAGTGATTATTCTTATTAATTAATTATTTATTCTATTGTACTTACCCTTACTAAGCATTTGAGATCACCATTATTATGTTTCCTTTCCCCAGAATTCTATTAAGTGTACTAAGAAAGATATGAAAGTAACCCCAGATGGAATAGATTTATTATCCTTGAAAAAAAATTATGTTTTAATTATTATATTTATTTACAATACAAGACTCAAGTATGTATATATTTTAATAAGAATACTAAACTATTCTCTCCTTTGGGATGTGATTTACTTGTATCTTATGCGAATGTAATGGTAGCACGACCCCGACTCTAGGCTTCTAGGGTTGGGTCACAATATTTGGTATTAGAGAAAGTTTAATAGAATCATTGGGAACTAGATTTAATAAAACATATATTAGAGAACATAACCCTAAGGTATAATTTTAGGATAATAATAAAAGAACATCCTAAATCTTTATATAAATAGATATTATGTGGTTTTACTAAAAATACACCCCTTTATAGATATTAAAAGTGGATGTGGTTCTAGAAAATATGTACCTAGGGGTAACAACTCTGAAAAGGTGTATCAGGCCTATCTTGAGTGTAACCTAGTACATGACAATATGACTTATTGTGAACCTAGTTTGACACTCCATAGGGATTTTATTAGGATATTTTACATTTTCTTTACAAACCATTAAAAATTATTTCAATGTAAAATGAAGTTTAATGGACTAGGTTAAACCTTAGACCAAGGAAAGACCTATGTAGAAATAAAATAGATAAAGTATTTATGTATTGGGGTTATATTGAAAACCATAGTTAAAAGGATATTTAGTGATTAAACTTATTGAAAGGATGTACATCATATTTATTTTTTAAATTATATTAATATGGTTTTAGAAAAAGGACAACATATATGGTGGTGGGGCTTGAACCCATGACTGAAGGATGATAAGGGTTTAATATCAACCACTATCCTATACAATATCCTGGTTAACATATCATTGTATTTAGTTAAATAATTTGATGAATAATTATTAATAATGAACCTGTAGTGTTGTTTTTTAGGTTTTGAGATTAATGTATTAAAAAGATTGGCTTTGAAGAATATTTAAAGACAAATTTAAAGACATGTTAATCTTTTATGGATCTTACAATCTATTAAAAGTGTATTCTATTACTTTAGGCATCAATGTTAATTTTTGGATATATATTTCTTGAAGTAATGTATGAAATGGAAATTTATTGAAGCACAAAAAAGATGAAATTTTATTTATAGAATTTTATCAAGTATTTTTCCTTATATACATAGGCAGTAAAATAATTCCTCAACATTAAGAAATTGATCTTAAAATAAAAATTATATGCTAATACCATAATTTTTATTGAACCAATGATATTCTAAATCATCAAAGATTCATTTATTTGAGGCCCTAAACTTTCCATTTATTATTATCCCATTTTTTATTAATGACCTCAATCACCCTCTATAAATATTTAATCTTTTAATTTATTTACACATCTCAACTTTTCACTAATGTTCTCTTACTTAGAAACCTTGTTATATGTTATTATATGTGACCTTTTTAATTCATATTACATATTATTAAGTGGATATTTTATAAATTCATTTATTATGTTGGATTTTTAACAAATTAATTTACAAATATAAGACCTTTAACTAACAATATTAAGTTTAAATTGCAAGGACACAATTTATTTAAGGTGGGGAGAATGTAACACTCTGAAAACTCAAAAGATTATGTTTTATTCGATTGCATTTATGAAACACAAAAAAAAATTGTAGAAAGGAATATTACCTATAGAGAATTTATGGTATATTTAATATTTTAAATAATTTAGTATATTCTATAGATTTTAATTACTACAACAGTGAGTTATCTTTCATTACACACAACAATGAGTTTCTTTAGCCCAAATGGCTTGAAGGACTTCTTATTTTTATTTTATTACGGATAATCCCCCTTTTAAGGGTTGAAGGGGAACCCGCACATGAACTATAGGCCCAAGTCACAAGGCCTGATTGACCCTCAATACAAGACCCGAAGGCCCAGAGGCATACCATGTCCATTACATGACCCGTAGGCCTAACCCACTAGAACCACCCCTCCCTATCTTCTGCATAATTGATCACCTAGCTCCCCAACTTGAATTTTTGATCAGCTAGAATTTATCCCTATAAAGCTTCATGGTGCCTAGTCCCGATGGCGGCTGCCATACCCTCTCATTCTTACAATCCGGTTAGCTCATCTTCTGAAGGCTGATATTCTTGTTGCTCTGATCCTCTTATGATGACTTCTCTATGTGGAATGGGAAACTCCATGGTCACTATGGCCTGAAGGCCCTATGTATTGAAGGCCTTTTATGACCTGAAGGTCCTTGAGACCCATAGGCTTAAACCGGTGGTCCGAAGGCCCAAATAGGGTGAATAGTTCTGGATGCTACAATACCAAACAGTAACTGCTACTGTACTTCTACAATATCCCGAGAATTCACTTCCACCTAGTTTTGAACCTGGGTCTCTTAGATGACAAGAAGGAGTCCTTACCACTTGGTTATGGACTCGTTGGTAACAATGAGTTTCTTTTATAGTTTGTGTTACATGCAAGACTCAGTTTTACCAAACACCAATATATTTTTAAAATATTATAATTTAATATAATAACATATAACCTAGACATTAAATTAGAGGTTATGAATAGTATTAACTAACTTATGAAATTATATGTTTTATAAAAATATATAATGAATTCATTGGTTTCTAATTAATTAGAAATGAAAATATAAACCAACTGAATATAAAGGAAATATTTCTATTTTTTTCTCCCAATTTTTTTTGTCTTAATAAATTAAATTAGTAAATATTATTTAATGATACTAATAAAATTTTTATATTATATATTCAATTAAATATTATTTATATTCATCCAATATATTTTACAGGAATAAGATAGTAATAAACCCAATTTCATGCTTAAAAAACCTATATTTTTATAAAGGTAGTTTTACCACCTTATAATAGGGAACCTATTCTAAATCCAATTTTTAGAACTTTAATTAACTTAATATTTTAAAATAAAATTCATTTTTGAAATCGAAACATCAAAATTAGGTTAGGGTAAATTTTTGGTATTTTATAGTGAAGTTTCATTTTTTGATTTATAGTGAACAAATATGGAATCTTAAATCAAAAATTCTTTTTAATATAATTTATTTATAAGGTTAAATTATATTTTAAATTGTTTTTAATGTAAAATTAGATAAATTATACATCAATTAATCAAATTTAGTTTATTTTAATCAATTTCTTGTTGAAATTGGATATAAACACAACTCAAAATTTCAAAAACATTTACTTTTAAAACCCGCTTTCTAATCCCGTTTGGGGGATTAAATTTAAATTAATTTATGAAATTTATGTGGTTTTATTTTGGAAAACTTGATTTCACTTTGGTAATAAGAATAATATATAATTTATAATAATGGTAACTAATTTTTTTACCAAAAATATTGTTGAATGTAATTAAAATTGATTACATCGATTAAGAGTAAAAGTAGCTTAATAAGGGACAAAACCTTAAACATAAGTTATAAAAAGTCCTATAAAATTATAAAAAAGACATTTTTATCCATTTTTAGAGCCTATACTCAATTGGATATAATTTTTACCATTATTTGAAAGAATTTACATGGAAAAAATGTTCATGTAATTACCTTTTAAAAAATTTACAAGAATGCCACTTTTTATCCACTATAAAGAAGCACTCACCCTATCACTTATTAAAACCTATAAAGCCATTTTAATAAATAAAATATTATCAAATAATCTCCAAAATTTACTAACCTCATATTATAATAATCACCTTTGTAATAAATCCATCCAAGGATGACTTTTGGTATAAACCAAAAGGAGTTACCTGAAAATGAGGTAACATTCTTCAATGTGGATTTATGTTCTATTTGTTTTTCCACCAATTAATTTATTATTATTAAATGATTTTATAATATGATAATTTAATTATAATATAAATATATATAATTTAATTTTATTCTTTTAAATATGATATATAAATGGAAGTAGAGTTTATGTGTATGTACGAACAATCGTCTCCATGAACGATGTATTTCATTTCCTATATTCAAATTTTATGGATTATTATAAATAAATATATATTGAATATAAATTATATTTAAATCATTTTAAAAATTATGTAGATGATTAAATCATGATCTAATTAATAGGAAAAACAGGTAACAGATCAAAACATACTCAAAAAACTAGGTAATTAACACAAAAAATAGTGAAAATAATGAAAGATTGTTAAAAACCTGGTAATAATATGTTATAATAATATCATATATGATATTATAAATATTATTATGGTTCTAATATAAGTTATTAACATGTTTAAAACCATTATAAATGAGGTTAAAGTATATTCACCTTAAAGAAAACACAAGGTAATATATTTTCATCTCACTTTTTACATCTGTGAGATAAATTTCATATTCACCACTTAGTTATTTTGTGTGGTGTATATGATGAACAATTTAATATATTATATCGTTAATTATTTTACCTTAATTATATTTAAATCATTCATTTTATGACTACTTTTTTGGGGTTTCTGATGTAAATGTTACCACAGTTGTAGGGGATTCTTGTCTCACTTTTTCTTCTATGAGGCATACACTATTTTCACCAGTTATTTTTTTGTGGTATATACAATTAAACTATTGTATTTTATATTATGAATAAATTTATCTTCATTTTATTTTGAGATTAATTTGATATTATTTTATTCATGGGGATTATAATTCAAAATTTATCATGTAGTAAGGGACTTCATCTCAATTTCTATTATTTGAGGTATACTCTATTATTGTGCACCTAGTATCTTATATATGGTGTACATACTGAAACTTTGACATGTATTATCGTGAATAATTCATTATTCCTAGTATTATGAGTTTCAATTTGAATAATTTCATATTAGGGTATTTGAATCTAAAATTACCTTGTGGTAATGAAATTTCATAACACAATTCATTTCTATTAGGTTATATTACTTCCTCATTATTGTTAAAATTATAATATTATTTGTCTAATTAAATTGAATATATTTTTATGTATTTAAAATTATTATATATCTATTTATAGCTGATAAACACAATCAATTCATTGATCAATTCTCACTTCAATATTATGATCATTTTAATTGTTTTTTTCACAATATCATTCTAATAGATATTGCTTGTTTATGAAATTAAATTAAAGGAATTTATATAATAATTATTCAATAAATTATTTTATTTTCTTCTCATATGGTTATTAATTACCTTTATAAAGTAAAATTACCTTTTTTTTCTACTATTTGGTACTCAAAATGTTTTAGAAAATGTTTTAAAGAATACCCGACTATATTTCTCTCTTTAGTCAAAAAACCTATTTTTTTTCTAAAATAAGGTTTTATAAAAAGATTTTTAATTTTTTAACCTTTACAAAATGATTTATTAAATAATTTTTAACCCTTTTTTTAGAAGTGTTTTTAAAGGAATCTTATTATCTCTTTCCAAACAAGGAATTTTTCTAAATTTTTTATTATGAAAAAGGAATGTTCTTTTTTCCTTGTATAACATGTACAGACTTACCCATAAGCATTCCATTTAATCTTCCTTTTCATGTTTAAACTGATAAATTTTAGATATTTTTTTTGAATATTAATTTTAAATAAATGTTCTTTAAAAAAAATGTTAAAATGAAAAGGATATTTTTGTGTTTTTTCATGGTATTTATATTCATCAATGAAAACATACCTTTATCATTACAACACTTGGGATATATTGTATTGATAAAATCCTTATTATTCCTCTAGATCATTTATGATTTATTTGGACAAGGATAGTATTGAAATTCACTTCCTTGATTCCTTTGTTAGTCCACTTGAAATATTTAATTTTCTATGAACATTATACATTGCATTTCCCCTAATTATTCATATATTTTATCATGGATATGTTTATTTCTTAAACTATATATCATTTTTACATACTGTGTTTACTTTGAAAATTATTTGATTTTCTAGGGAAATATTGATAAATATGAATCTTTTATTCAATATATATATATATATATATTTGTTAAGGAATATTGTTTATTAGATATAAGGAATGATTTGGAAAGGCAATGATGAGTGGGGCCCAGACTTTATTTAGACCCTCGATATATCAAAATTTTCTCATTAGAAAAATTAGTTGCACAAATTAAATGGGTTTTTACCTATTGTTTTAAACCTTCTTCTAAAAGTTCTTGATGGCATAGGTTTTCATGTGCCTCAGATATGACTTTCAATAATTAACATTTGCCTTCATTTTTATTCAATATCTTTCATCCATGAGATTTTTACTATGAATAAGTCTATAAATTCATTTAATTATTAATTTATTGATCAAATGTAATGTGTTTTCAGTGTTTTACCTTGAAAAATTGATTTTTCTTTTTCTAGTTATTTACATGTCACGTGTTTTCATTTATTTACCTTTCTATATTGTTTATGCATATCCCTATCATTTTATTGATTACATGTCATGTGTGTTCAGTTATTTAAATTTGCATAATGATTATTATTAGTGATTAATTATGGATTCTACTGTACTTAACCTTACTAATAATTTGATCTCAACCTTATTATGTTTCCTTTTCCCTAGATTCCATGAAGTGTACTAAGAAAGATATGAAAGGACATACTGGATGGAATATAGTTTTTATCCTTGAAAAAAAACTATATTATAATTAGTGTATTAATTTGTAATACATGACTCGTGTATGTATCTTGTTTACCCAGAATACTAATATTTTCATTCCTTTAGTATGTAATTAACTTGTATCTTATGCTAATGTAATGGAATAATGACACAAACTCTAGGATTCTAGGGTTGGGGTGCTACACTTCTGTTGGCTTGTTTTAGGTGTGTAAGGTAGGACACATTGCTTCTCGGTTCTCTATAAGATTCAATGATGTTATAAGTAATAAAGAAATCATCTAGTGGCCTTATAGAAAGTTTCCAAAAATGGTAGTCTTCAAATATTAAATCAAATTATAGATTAAGAGATTTTTATGGTAATAGGAACGAGATAATAATGTCTTGTTAGTGGATGTAGAACCCAATTTTAAATTTTATGTTGAAGATTCCTTGATGGTTTGAGTTTAAAAGGTAGAACCTGTGATGGATGAAGACAATACGTCTAATGGTGTTGTATTTATATAGGGGGAACAAGAGGGTGCACTTGATGAGCTTGAAATTCAAGGAATAAAAAATAGAAATATGGGAGATGTGTTAAAAGACTCATCAAAGTATGTGGATAATCTTGAAGAAGATAATGATCAATTGCAAGGATGAGAAGAAGAACAATTTATTACTAGAAAAATCTCATAATCGGTTGTGTAGTTTAAACTCAATATTTAAGAAAAATAAAAATTTATCAACGAACTTATATTGAGATTAAAGGAAAAGGCTACCATATTTGAGGGCCTTGAAGAAGTCATATCTTTAATGATTATACTGGAAAGTGATTCAAAATCATGATAAAAGAATAATAAATTATAGTTTAGAAGGTTTTTATATGTAGAGCTTATGGAAAGAGTTAAAAATGGTTCTTAAGTTGTGGAGAAATCCTATAATGAAAAATTATCAAACTTTATGGGAAAAAGTGTAATTTTATGTGATACAGAAACATCAAAGGCTAGAAATGGGATGAGCCAAAGAAAAGTGAAGCATAAAGTTAAACATATCAAAAAAGTTTTTAAATTCCTAATAAAGATAGATTCAAATCAAATAGTAAAGATAATTGAAAATAATCCTTGAGTATCTAGATAGGATCACAAATAAAATACCTTTACAAAAGAATGTGACATGTGGAGGAATGGATGTGAGAGGATATTAGCTCTTATGAAATGCTAATTTTGTGGCTTTTAGGGATGTACTATGTCTTACTATGAAGAGAAAAGAAACTATCTGGGTAGGGAAGAACTTATAAGTCAAAAAAGAAAAATGAGACCATATCCTTCATCATATAGAAGAAATAACTTCTATGGATTTTTTTCACTATTCTAATTTTTTCCATAAATATTTTCATTATCAGAAGAGGAAAGGTGGGAACATTTACTACATAAATTGAAGACAATTCAATACCAATAAACCAAGTAATATTACCCTTAAAAATTGGTATTCTACTATGGAAGAAGAACATGAGTATTATTCAACCATTCATGTTTAAAAGAGATTGGAGAGTCTATCATTTTCCTCCACTCAATCAGGTATCTCATGGAAGGTAAAAAAGAAGACCGAGAAATCCAACCTCATAGAAATACCTATCAAAGATGTAAAGAAAAAAAAACACCTAGATTATTGATATTGTATTCTCATACCACATTACATGAAATATAGATTTATTGAATTTTTTATGAAAAATATTGATGGAATAGTGAAATTCAGAAATGATGGTTTCCTAAAGATCAAAGGTAGTGGTATTGTAGAATTATTAAATGATGAGATAATGAAGACAACAACTCTCTATGTGGATGTCTTTAATTAAAATCTTTTGAGTGTGATTCAAATATATAACTCAAGAATGGGGTTGATATTTAATCATAAGGGTTTCACCATTAAAGGGAATATATATAATTATATCATGAAAGGATTCAGTACAAATGGTAATTTTTACTAGGTGTAAATTAAATAAAACACTTATTTCTTAATAATTGATGTGAGAAAAAACTTTTGGAACCTAATATTGTGTCACATTAATCCATAGATCATTGAGAAAATATATAAGAAAAAGTAAGTTTTGACATTCCCAAACTGAAGAATTATCATGAAAAGGCATGTAATGATTTAAAGTAAGGAATGATGGTCTAAAGTACCTATTATAAATAGGAAAAAAGTTCATCGAACCTAACTGACCTCATCTACACAGGTGTGTGTGGTCCAATAAATGTGGATGGCATATATGGTGAGAGGTAATACATTATTTTTATTGATTATTATATTATAATGTAATGTGTGATGCTTATGCAGTGAAAATGATAATTTCTTTATTGCCTGAAGATATATCTCCAAATATTTGACAATGAAACTAGTCCCACAATCAATATTTTATAATATGATAATAGAACATAGTACACATCAAATCAATTCTAAAATCACCTCAAAAAACATGTGATGAAGAATAATTTTTCTTCAATTTGATCACGTCAAACAAATGGGGTCATTGAACGTAGAAATTGATAGGTGAATAATATGGATAAAAATATACTGATTGATAGTTGTATTTATCTTCAGTATTAGAAATAGGCTGTTCAAGTTGTGGTGTACACTCAAAATCAAATAGGGATATTAATAAGAGATTATAGGACACCGTATGATACATGTAATGGAAAGAATCCATCACTAAAGTATTTCATGTTTTTGGAAGTAAATGTTTCATATAAAACAAAGAATCCAATTAAGGCATGTATGGAGATTCCACAGTTGAAGTAATATTCCTCAGATACTCAATGAAGAGTAAATTCTAAAAAATTCTACAATAATAGATTGAGAAAGATTATGGAGGTAAATGACATCAAAATCATTGAGGATAAAACTATTAATAACTCTATGATCACATATGTTGATTTTATAGATGATGGAGAAGAAAGTGGATTAGGGATATATTCAAATATAAAAATTATGGAATGAATTTCCAATATTCAATGCTCTCAAAATGATGATGATTTAGAATTAAAATTAGAAGAGAAAAACATTTCTGAAGAAACTCTACCAAAACCTCATAAGAGAAAAAAGATAAGATGTTGATCAATCCAACATTATTGGGGATTGGACTGCACCAACATAGACATGAAGAATTAGGAATGAAGAAAATTCTAATCTTCTTTAAATTGTGGAACCTAATTCATTTTAAGAATAAGAGAAGTATTAATAATGTGTTAAGGCATTTAATGATGAACTAGATCAAATTAACAAAAACTAGAAATGAGATCTTGTTAAGAGAGTAGAAAATCACAATGTTAATAGAACAAAGTGGATATTTTAATTTTTTTGCTAATATAGGGAATGTGATTAGAAATAAGGAATTCCTATAGAGTAAAGGCTATGTACATATTTAAGGCATTGATTTTGAAGAAAACTTTCTTCCACTATCTCTAGTGGAGTTGATAAGGATTTTCCTTTACATGGAAATCTAATGAGAAAACAAATATTATCAGATGGATGTAAAAACAACACCCTTAAATGGTGTTCTTAAAGAAGAAGTCTACATTGAAAAAATAGTGGTATTTATAATTATCAATTATGAATTAATGGTTTTTATATTAAATAAATATCTTTATGGTCAAAAGTAGGCACCATGAGCATGGTATTCTCGATTGGATGCTTATTTGAAGAAGCTAAAATTCAAAATTGGTAGTGTTGATCATAATATCTATGTGAAGAATTATAAAGGAGATCAATTTATGGTTATTTTGTATGTTTATAGAATTATATTTAGTGGAAGAAAGCATATATCAATGGAATAATTTTATAATCACATGAAATAATGATTTTAAATGTCAATGATTGGTGAACTCACAAACTTTTTGGTGATGCAGGTGATTCAAAAGAAGGAAAACACTTTAATTTCTATGGAAAAGTATGTGAGAGGGATTTTGAAGAAATTTAACCTGCACAAATCCAAACCAAGGTCGACTCAAATTGAAGCTGGGGAAAAATTGAAAATTATGAGAATATGAAATCTATCGATCCAAACTTGTACTGTAGGATCATTAGAATCATATTATATAAGACTGAAACATGACTATATATCATCTTTGCAACATGATTAGCAGCTTGATTCCAAAGTTCTCCGAAGTAAGATCATCTTGTAATAATTAAACAAATCATGAGATATTTTCAAGGTACTCTTAATTTTGTCTTATAATATTCGGACAGAATAGATAATGAATTATCGTTATTTTATGATGATGATTAAGCTGGAGATATGGTGGTTCGCAAGTGCACAAGTGGCCGTGCATTCATTATTGGAAATAAACATGTGGGTTGGTTAAGAAATAGGAAATCACTTCTCTTAGTATGGATGAAGTAAAATATATCTCTATGGAAAAGGCATTCACTAAGATACTTTAGATGAGGAAATAACTAACTAATATCGATGATGATGTGAAACAACCAATTGTGATAAACATTGACAATAAAAGCACAATCAATCTAAACAAAATTTCGGTTCAACACGTCGTACCAAACATATTGAGATTAGATATCACTTCATCAAAGAAAAAGTTGAAAAATTTGTGATTAAAATGGATCATGTTAGAATTAATGATCAAGTGGCTACCATTCTGACTAAAGATTTGGTAGCACCAATATTGAAGAAATATTAGTTGAACATCAATTCTTAACCACCTCCCATTTCACGAGGAGGTTATGGTTTTTCCTTTCTCTCCATTTGCATTTAATATTCCAATCTTTTTGTGGATGTGATTTAGGTCTATGGGGGAGATAAGACCCAAGGGATTTTTTTTTGATTACTAATAGTAAAAATACAGGTTCTTTGGGTTTATTTTCAAAGGGGGAGACACGTGAAATTTAAAAACTAATAGGGTTTCATGATTGGTTGGTGGTCTATCGAGGAATGAAATTCTCTTTCTCCACTCTTTTTTATACAATTATATTTTATCATATGCACTTAGAGTGATATACGATTTATTTCATTCTTATTTTGTTTCTAGTTTTTGATAGTGCTTCATTGAATTTCTATAAAAATTTCCAAAAAACCCAAAAAAAGAGTTTGTTAGAACCATGAAATTTCATAGATTGAAGTAGTGTCTAGTTTGTGGTTATTATAAATACCTAATGGGTTGAATGTTTCATATTTTCACAATGTTTTCCAAATTTTTGGGGCTCAAAATTACAAGGAAGGAGAAATATTTACAAAATGATTTTTTCTAGGAATGAGATGTCATATATATGGTGAAGAATTGGATATCATGAATATTGAAGTTTCTCAAAGATGTAGAGCCTCTTAAGGGAATATGGTGACACTAAGGTTTGAAATATTGTGAAAGAGGATTCATGAAAATTGTTGAGTCATGATGGGATTATGGTAATCTACATGACTATATGAAGCATTGAAAATGGGAAAATCTCACCAGAGACTCACGAATAAAGGATATTTATGAGAATTAATGAATAGGTTTGTGAAAAGGCCACTGGGATATTGGGATCTTCGCGAATGGATAAGTCTATAAATATGTATCCACCCCTCATTCGGGATATGTTATATAATTTGGTAAAGGGAGAAACAATTTGATTTGATGAAGGTCTTACTTGAAGGTAGTACCCATCGTGAATTGTGAACCATTCAAATACCCATTCTTTGTTAAGATAATGGTTCTGATTTAATTTAATATAATGCATTTAAAAATACAAGGTTTCATTAAGATAGATATTTCTATGATATTTTGGTGATTTGAAAAAGTTGGGAACTTTATTAAGGTTTGGATATCCAAGATGGAAAGGTACTTTATGAAGGATGCGAGCTTAGAGAAATTTTGTAGGTTTTCAAAGGATAAAAAATATTTTCTTAGGAAATGAGGTTTCACAAAGGAGTGAACTTTGTGAAAGTGAGATTCATGAAAGGGAGACTTGTGAAAGGGATATTCATAAACAACAGTTTTAAACATATTTTTTTAGTAAATAGTTCTTTCAAAGTAAATATTTTAAGGAATACGGTGTATGAAGAGTCTTGACATAATCAGGGACAAAGGATTATATTTAAAATATATTAAAGCAAGATTCAAGTCAATAAACTATGTAATACTTCTCTCACATCAGTGTGTAAGGGGGAGTCAATAGAAGTGATACGAGGGAGGAAGTGTAATATCTCTAAAAGTCCTACAAAGGTAGTATTCCTAGAATGAAGTGATTGTCTGAGAAATTGTAATATATACTTAATAGTGAAGCTTATTGGATTGAAGTTTTATCGAAACACTATCGGCATATACTCATTGGACTAGAACTTAGTGAAGAACCAAGTCAAAAATTCTATATTGTGTTTCTTTTTCTGCATATGGGTGTTTGATATTTTCATGATTTAATCAAACTAGTTTAAAAGGTTCCTAACAACTTGGGGAAAAGATCTATCTCATTTAAAGAAAAATTTGACACCCTAATTCACCCCCTATTAGGGTGTTCTAGGTTCATTTATAAATTATTTTATGTAATATACATTTCTCCATTATTTTGGATTTAAATTGGTTGAATTTTGTAATTTTTCCTCCTATAATATTAAATTTTAGGGATTTCTATAGGAATTCATGATTTTTAATAATGATGTTATAATAAATAGAAAGACACCAGGGGTTGATCCTAAAATGACACGTGTTTTGGGACCATATAGTGAGTGACCCACACATATGACTATTCTAGATTTTCAACTCTTCACAAAAGCCAAAGCATATCACATAGATTGTAATTTTCCAGTTAAGGTAGTTGTATCACTAAGAGGGGGAGGGGTGAATCCATGATATCTTTTTCTTTTAAGTTTATTTTCTTTCAAAACAATATTTGCCTCTTGTTAAATATTTATTTCACCAATGTAAAAAAACAAGCACAAATCCACAAGAACATTAGAATTTATAAGGTTCAATACTCAACAAGAGTAGCTATGTCCTTGGTATGGTTTTGAAACAATCCTATACCACAAAATACACTATAAAACTATCCTTTTTCATGGAATATAACAAGTAGGATATGCCCTTATACTTGTGTATCACTATCTTCAATAAAACAGTTCATGTGCTTCAAGTAGCATGAAATGATGTAATACAATGTTTTTGTAACAATAATGTTACACTGCTGCTTGATCAATTTTCATAAATATGTTATTCAAAACTATTCCTCAATTCCTTACCCACTAGAAGGAAAAAATTTCCTATGGAGTTTGTAATGATACTTATTCTAATTTCCCAGTTTGATTCCCAAGTCTGATTGCTCAATACAAAAAATATAGCTTTGTAAGAATACCACTAAAATAATTCTAAACCACTTCTAATATGATTCCAAAAATTTTAGTCTAATTTCCAGCATGATGATCTAGCCTAATATGATGATAAGACAAATACTATCTTGTATATTCTCCTTTATTCTTCTTTTCGGATAACTTTCTTAAGAATTATCAATCCAAAAACTTCTTCTCCCTAGAAATCCAGAGCTTATCTATTTTCTTCTCAACAGTACATTCATGTCTGGAATGTAAAAAAGTACTTATCTTTTTATAGGTAACCCAAAAAGGGTTTGGTCAGGATTCTAAAAACTCTTCAAACTCATCCAAATTTCTTTAAATATCTGTTTCCCTTGAATTCTAGATGCATTTATGACTTTGTCAATTATTCTCAACTCTTCTCAAATCTTATTACAAATTCATCTTTCTTCTGAGTTATTTAACAAAATCATGTCTAATTCTAATTATCAATACCAATTTCCCAATCTGATTTCTTCATTACAATGTTTTTTACCACATGAATATATGAAGAAATAGATAGCTTTAATCTTCTTAGCAAACTTTAGTCTGATTCTGATTCTGATTTTCCATTACAATTTATTCATTATGACGAGGGCATTTGGTCGCTCCGATTTTATTGACCCACTTGAAAATAAATCAAAACTGAAGACATCCCATTACATTTCTCTATACCAATTGGAAAACCAATATTATCATTCCTATTTCTTAATTATGATAAAGAAAATATATTCTTCAATATGATGGATCTTGATCCAAATGTACAAAAAAACTTGAAATCAAATAAGAGTTCTTCTTTCTCTTGACCCACTCGTAATGAGATCAGATTTATTATTTCTATTGACCCGCTTGTTAAGAAAGACAACCAATAATTTATCTTGATGAAAAAGGTTAAATATATTATTGATTGATTGCTAACTTTATTTTTGTATTGGACCCCAAAAAAATTACTTCTTTTTTCCATTTTATTGGTCCCAAAAACTCCCAATGAAAACAATTCTACCTCTGATGATTATGACAACATACCAAATATAACGCACTTGTATCAAAAACTATGATTTCAACAAATTCTTTCTTTTTTAAATACAATATCAATGAAATTTCATCACTTAACTTCTCTCTCTTTTATAATTAAAAACTCATCAAATTATTTCTCTAAATATTTAAATCTTTTTTTTGGTCTGACTAAAAACCAACACCTTCACTTTCTCTCATTATGATAAAGTAAACCTTCCCAACATTAAAAAAACATGAATTTGATGCTCTGAGACTAGAAATCTTTAGAAAATTACTTCTCTAAAAAACTTTAAATTGTAAGAATTAATTAATTCAATATTTGATAATGTTTAAGATTAGATTTATCGTCATATGAATTACATTAGGAAGTTTTATAACTTCCTATTATTTCAACAACATTATTTCTTTCCAACCAACCTCAATACAATTATCCTGAATACGATTGGAATCATATTTTATTTCTTTTTATTTCATCAAGATAAAATCACAAATTTTTAGAAGACTTATGATTTTTTCGAATTATAAAATAGAAAAACATTTTCAAATTTCTACCGGATCCATGTTGAATCTGATTCTCTTCCTCATTATGATCAAAACTATATTCTAGACCCAAGGTGAGTCTTATAAGCCTTTTCTTTCAGATAAAATTCTTTCAAATATGATGAAATTTAATAATAATTGTGAGTCCTAAATCCTAAATATGATGGTCATTATGATTTTAAACTTTTAAAAAGTAAACTAATTTATCATCTTTGACAACAAAAGACAACACACTTGTAAAAAAAACCCTACTTACTTCCAAAAACCTTCTCCAACCAACTTGGTCCCAACAATCCCACCTTTTTAGTTTTTTTTCAACTAAGATTCATAAATCACTAAACTTTGTAACCTTAATATATGGATTACTTATTAACAATTCTAGGACTATGTGAGATAACTCATTATAGGAAATAAGAATCATTAACAGTAAAACCACATTGTCCAAAATTAGTGACTTATGAAATATCCTCATATTTTATTCATATATTTCTTTTCTTATTTAACTTTCCTATAAAAAAGTCTCATTCCTACAAAAAACTCCAAAAAATAGTTAGAATAGTTCACACATTAACATATTGAGTTTCACATCTTACCCACAAATCCCCCTTTATTCATTCTTCCTTAAAGGTTTTAGAACATATTCAATGAATATACTTATGAAAAATTTCTCCACCTTTACAACATTATCCAAAGAAAATTTGTGATAAAGAAAAATAAATACCCCAACCATGATGACAAAGAGGTTGGACACTCATGTTCAACCTCAATTTAAAAAAATATTCCTTCAATAAAGGGTTTGTGAAAATGTCAGCAACCTTTTCCGATGTAGGAACATACTCCAGCTTTAACTAATTCTTCTCCACATGTTATTTTATGAAATGATATTTGATATCAACATTTTTTTAATGATAATGTTGTACTAGATTCATGTTAATGTTGAATTCAAATTGATTATCACAACCCAATAGATAGGGTAACTTCACTTTAACAAGTAATACTTCTAACTGAGTCTTCATCCATATAAGTTGAGTAGCAGATTGGGTGAAACCAAAATATTCAGCTTCATTAATACTAAGAGTTATTGAATTTTATTTCTTTTTATACCACCTAACACAAGTTTTCCCCCAAAATAAAACTCCAATAAATGTGGATCTTCTATCATCAAAATTTCCCGCCTAATCAACATCTCTATACCAAAACAAGCCAATACTTTCTAAGATATCATACATGATTCCTAAATTTGTTTTGCCTTTGATATATCTGAGAATTATTTTTCTAGAAAGTAAATATTATTTTTTAAGATAACTCTAAAATATTTCCCATAAGGTAACAACATAAATAATATTAGGTCTTGTGGTAGTCAAATATAACAAACTTCTAATCAGATTCCAAAACTAATTCTGATCAAATTCCTTACCTTCCCTATATTTAGACAACTTGATTCCCACTAAAATTAGTGTGGAAAATGTTTTAAAATTTTACATTCCAAACTTATTAATAATTCCTCATAAAACTTTTATTGATAAAGAAAAATGCGTTTATTATTTTTAAAATTTTTTATCATAAGAAAGTATTTCATTTATCCCAGCATGGACATCTCAAACAACTTTTTTATCTCTTAAGTAAATGATTCACATGATATTTCATCATTCCCAATAAATATAATTTCATCAATATAAAAAAGTATGATGAGGTAAAACTCATGAATTTTCTTGATGTAAAGATTGATATAAACTCTTCATTTCATAAAATTCATCTTCTTTAAGAAAGTATCCAATTTGGAATACCATGCTATTGGATATTTTTTATCCTATACAATGTTTTCTTCATCTAACACACATATCTTTCATCATTCCCAATAATAAACCCAATAGTTTATTTAATGTAAACTTCATTATTGATATCCCCATTCATATATGTGGACTTTACATCCATTTTAATTTTTTTTCTACATTATTGTGCAATAATAAAAATAAATATTATGATTATTTTTAATATTTCTAATGAAGGAAAATTCTATTATGATTCAAAACATTCAATTTGTGAGTAACCTTTGAACACTAATATTACTTTGTTTCCCATCACTTCACCATCTTCATTCATCTTGTTCGAGAAAACCCATTTTATACCAATATGTTTTTTTGTTTTTTTGATTAGGTAAAAGTTACCATGTATAATTATTTTGTATCTAATCCAGATCTCCATTCAGGGATTGAACCAATTTTGGATGCTCAAAATCTTCATTCACATCATTTGGCTCAACTTTTGAATACAAAGAAGCTTGTGTAACAACTTTTAATGTTATGCTTATTTGATCCTTTTAATTTTGATCACCAATAATGTTCTGAAATTCTACATACTTTGTCAAATTGGGATGAGATTTTATAGTTTCTTCCTCCTCACTTGAAATATCTAAGTCTAATTCTTCTTCTTAAGTAGGATTTTTATTTTTGGTATCATTATGAGGATTGTTAACAAAAATTTTGTTATCATACTCATCATCTTTATCTGCCCGAGTCTATTTATATTCCTTAGAATTTTTAATAAACTTTACATCAATAGAATAAAAAATTCTTCCTATTTATTTTTTCAAATTCCTATATCCTATTCCTTCAAGATCATAGGTAAGAAAAATTATATCTTTACCTCTCTTCTCAAACTTTCCAAGATTTCCACCTTTCATTTTTACGATACGTGGACTCCCAAAAACTCTTAATTGTTTTAAAATTGGTGTTTTATCATAAAAAAATTCATATGGAGTCATATTTGAACTTTTACTTTAGAAACATAAATTTTGGATATACATAGCATTACTCATGTATTGTCTCCAAATGTAATGAGAAAGACCATGTTTAAGTAACATAGTTTTCCCCATTTCCACCAAACTTTTGTTTTTCCTTTAAAAAACCCCATTTTTTTGAGGTGTGAATGGTGAACTAAACACATGAATAATCCCACACTTCTCATGATAACTTTTAATTATTCATTTTTTACACACCACCATTATCAGTTCTCAATTTATTGACTGAACACTCACATTCCTTCTCAGATTTCTTCCTGAAACTTTTAAAAATTTTAAGATTATCTGACTTATGTTTCTTGTACATAACAAAAGTAATGAATATTTGTAATCTTTCCTTTATGACAAATAGTGAAACAAAAATATCTTATTCTTGAGGTATCATGAATATCATGGACATTGTACTTATTTGATAAATTAATAATTTTTCTCTAACACATGTGTCCCAGCCTTTTTGACACAACTAATTCTCTTCTACTATGCCTAGGTAACAATAGTTTTGTATTTCACCAACTTGAAATAGATTTCATTTTGTACGTTGGAATCTTGAAAATATCTTTCCATATTCCTCACTATTAAAAAAACCATATTTTCTGAAGATAAATTTATTTCCTTCATCATAGAGTGTTAAATTATTATAAATTTGTTTTTCATCCCATCAAAATATAATTCTTTCATAGACTTTAACTTTTCTTTCCCAGTGATGGTTGATCTAACACCTCTAATTCTTAGAGATTCATCATTTCCAAATGTCACTATTCCTTCTATAAAATCATTAACATTCTTCAAAAAATTTAAATATCTTATTATATAAGAATAACAACCACTATCCAAGATCTAAGTTTGTTTTAATTTGGTATATTTTAGAGAGGTTTCTAAAACAAAAGCCTTTTATTTCCCTTTCTCTTTCTTCATATTTGGATTTTAAGTACTGTAAAAAATATTTTGTTGTGTTGGTAACAAAAAAATACATAATTTAGAAATATTTATAGGTTTTTTACATCATTCAAAAATATTTTCCAAAGTTTAGAACCTATTTTCAATTTTCAAACCAATATTCTTAGGTTTCTTCTGAGAATCCTTCTCAACCTTCTTCATTAGAGAGGACTAACTCAACCTAAAACTTTTCCTTCTGAAATTTTTTGTAATAATGATAATGTTGATGATTGAACCAAAAAATATTTTCCATATGTCTAAATCAATTAAAATTCCAGCAGTATCCATAGAAATAATGTTTACCTCTGAAGCTTCCATACTAACAAGAGTTGTGAACATGTTTCTCAGCAACCTTCTTGTATTTTGTATCAAAACTTTATTGACTAAAAACCTTTCTGTTCTCAAATGGAATCTTATTTTTCAGCTCAGTTTTCTTCTCATCCTTATTAGAACTAGAACTAAAAGAAACTTTTTCAGATTCATAATTTTTAGAAACTTATGACTTCACAACATTGTTTGTCTTGGACACATATATAAATTTTTTAGCTTTCTTCTTTTCAAAAAAAATTCCATCCTTCTTCTAAAACATTGAAGGTAACTATTTTAGTTCCTTCTCAAGTTACCCATTTTCAGAACTTTCACCAACTATAAGTAAATATTTTTAAAACTTGTACCTCTATATTCAGCTTTATAATGTATTTTTTGACAAGTTCCAACTACTCTTCTTTTTTCATTTAGATTTAATTTTATATGTTCATTATAATTATTTTATTTCTCAAGAGATTTATTAAAATAATAAATCTATTTCAAAAAATGGATTTTTTTCATTAGGAAAAACATATTTATTTTTTATTGAGGAGATTTAACTTTTTAACTTTATGATTTCTTTCTCCTGCCTTTCAATATTTCTCAGGAATTCTTTCTATTATTCTTTCCTCTTCTTCAGAACTAATACATGTATATTCTTTATTATTTCATATTGAAATAAAATTATTCACAATAGAATAATCAATAAAAATTTTGGATTTAGATTCACCGTATTCTTCTTTATCATATTTAGAAAATATACTTCTACTTTTATATTTGGTGATATTTTTATCTTTCCCTATGGAAAAATATTTTCCCTTATCACCCTGTTTCTTCCACAAACATCTTGGCCTTCTTTTTTCTTCATCAATATCCTCTACATTCTTTCTTTAAGGAAAATTATATGTAAAGTTCTCAATGGATCCACATTCAAAAAACTTTAATGAAGGTTTCCCTTTGTATTTACCTATACCTATTCTCACATTTTCAGAAAAAAAGGATAAAAATTCATCAAGGTTTTTACATACCTCAATTTTAGAGTTATATTTAGAAACATAATATTCCTCATGATCTTTATTATATTTTTATTTCTTGGACACCTTGAAAGATATTTATTTAGCATCTATTTTCCTATTCATGACTTTCTCAATTATCATTTCATAAGTAGTGATAGTTATATGAATATCATCCAGAGATAGAGTTTTAGGGTATTTATCTTCCAGTGAGGATAACATAACATCAAAATTTTCAAGAATAATTCTTAAAATATTTTCAAAAAAAGTATAATCCTCAAAATTTTCACCAAGACATCTGATAGTTCTGAAAATACCATTTACCCTTGTAAAAGTCCATAATAGATTCATACTCACCCATTTTAAGGTCTTTATACTTCATCCTACAAATTTTAAATTTTTTATTCTTCACTTTTGTATTAAATTTGTAACTTGTTTTTATTTTATCAAAGATACCATTGGAAATGGAAATACCCTTCACACCTAAAAACTCACTTTCATAAAGTGATGAGGGTAAAAAATTCTTATCTCTTCCATAATTCTAAAGATTCATCTCATCAATAGATGTAAGAGGAACTTTGTCATCAATAGGAGGAAATCTATCTATTATAGATTAAATAATGTCATATCCAAGATACATAAGATAAAGCATCATTCTATATTTATAGATATGATAGTTATTACCATAGAAAATTAGAATACATTTACTATTGACCCAATTTAGATTCCCCACCAACTTCTCTTCAAAACTTTATCAAAGATTAAATGAAAGGAACCTCCATTATTGATGACACTTATAATTGTCCAGTAAAGGTAGTTGTATAACTGAGTGTGGTAGGGGTGAATTAGTGATATTTTGTTTTAAGTTTCCTTTCTTTCAAAACAAACTTTGCGTCCTATTAAATATTTTTTTTTCTACTTAGAACAAAACAAACACACATCTACAAGAACACAATAATTCACAAGGTTTACTACTCAATAAGAGTGGCTACGTCCTTATTATGGTTTAGAAACAATCCAATATCACAAAATCCACTAGAAAAAAAAATCATTTTGTGTGAAATATAATGAAAATAATATTCCCTTAAACTTGAGTAGCAATATATTAAATACAACAATACATGTGCTTCAAGTAGCATGAAATTATGCAAAACAAATCTTTTTTAAAAAAACATGTTACAGTGATACTTGATCAATTTTCAAAAATATGTTCTTCAAAACCATTCTTACAGTAGTGCATAATTTATTTATGGTGGTTATTTTTTATTTTTTATGTCAGCTTTTGGTCGATGTTATTACAGGAGACGTTACAAACATTGTTTTTTATGGCGGTTATTTTAAAACCGACGTAAAAACCAAAAATCCGAAGCATTTTTCACGTCGATTCATCAAAAAATGACGTGGAAAACTCTTTGGAGTCATAATTTATTACGTTGGGTTTTAAATAACTGATATGGTATATACTTTTTTACATCGGTTATATAATAGCAGACGTAATAAATTTTTCCTCTGAAGTGTTTATTACATTGGTTAATTTCATAACCGACGTTATAAACCAGTCTGCCAAGCATTTTTCATGTCAGTTAAATAATAACTGATGTGAAAACATATATACTACATTGGTTATAAAATAACCAACGTAAAAAACTATTTCATTCTATTTATTATGTCAGTTATGAAATAACTGACATAAAAACCCATTCCCATGCATTTGTTACGTCGGTTTTCAAATAACCAACTTTAAAACCCATTAACATGAATTTTTTACATCGGTTATAAAATAACTGATGTAAAAACCTATTTTTTTAATAAAACCATTCAACCAAAAATATTCCCTACAAAAGAAATTCTGAAACAGACCAAAAAAAGAGCAAAACCAGACCAACCCCCACCCCACTGGACATCCCTCCCAGACCCCTAGAAACCTCCACCCCACTAGACACCCCCACACCCCTGGACAGCTCTCCCAGACCCCTCGAAACCCCCCACCCCACTAGACACCCCCACCCCTAGAGAGCCCCCACCTTTCTGGACAACCCCCACCCCCTGGACAACCCTCCCACCCTCCTGGACACCCTTCCACCCCCATGGACACCCCAGACACCCCCACCCCACTGGACAACCGTCCCACACCCCTGGAAACCCCCACCCCCTAGACACCCCCACACCCCTGGATAACCCCCACCCTCCTAGACAGCCCCCACTCCCCTGGATAGCCCTACCACCCTCCTAGACACCCTCCCTCCCCCATGGACACCCTGGACACCCCCACCCCACTGGACATCCCTCCCACAACCCTTGAAACCCCCACACCATTGGACATCCCCCACACCCCATGGAAAACCCTCCCACCATTCTGAACACCCTCCCACCCCATGTACACACCAGACACACCCCAACCCATTGGAAAACCCTCCCACACCCCTAGAAACCCCCACCCCCTTGGACACCCCACACCCTTGGACACCCCCTGGACAACCCCTCCACCCTCCTGGACAACCCCCACTCCTCGGGACAACCCTCCAACCCTCTTGGTCACCCTCCCACCCCATGGAAACACTGGACACCCCCACCCCACTAGACATCCCTCCGACACCCCTAAAACCCCCCACCCCACTGGACACCCCACCCCTTGACACCCCCTAGATAACCCCCACCCTCTTGGATAACCCCCACCCTTGGACAACCCTCCCACCCTACTGGACACCCTCCCACCCCCATGGACACCTTGGACACCCCCACCCCACTGGAAATCCCTCCCACACACTTGGAAACCCCCCACCCCTTGGACACCCCACACCCCTAGACACCCCTTGGATAGCCCCCACCCTCCTAGACAGCCCCCACTCCCCTGGACAGTCCTCCCACCCTCCTGGACACCCTCCCACCCCATGGACACCCCCAGCCCATGGAAAGCCCTCATACACCCCTGGAACCCCCCACACCCCTAGACACCCCACACTATTGGACACCCCCTGTAAAACCCCCACCCTCTTAGATAACCTCCCACTCCCCTGGACATCCTGCCTACCCTCCTAAACACCCTCCCACCCCCATGGATTCCTTGGACACCCCCACCCCACTGGACAACCCTCCCACACCCCTGGAAACCCCTACCCCACCAAACACATCCCCACACCCCTTGATACCCCCTAAACAGCCCCCACCCTCTTGGATAGCCCCCACTCCCCTGGACATCCCTACCACCCTCATGGACACCCTCCCCCCCTTTGACACCCTGAACACCCCCACCCCAATGGAAAACCCTCTAACACCCCTAAAAACCCCCACCCCACTGGACACCCCCACACCACCTGGACACCCCCAGGACAACCCCCACCCTACTGGAAAACCCCACCCCCTAGACACACCACACCCCTGGATACCCCATAGATAACCCCCACCCTTCTGGATATCCCCCACTCCCCTAGACACCCCTCCCACCCTCTTGGAAACCCTCCCACCCCCATGGACACCCTGGATACCCCCACTGCACTGAACATCCCTCCCACACCCCTAGAAACGCCCCACCCCACTGGACACCCCCACACCCCTGGACACCCCTAGATAACCCCCACTCTCCTGGACAACCCCCACCCCCTGGACAACCCTCTCACCCTCCTGGACACCCTCCCACCCCCACGGACACCCTTGACACCCCTTAGACAACCCCCCGCCCTTGTAGACAACCCCCACTCCCCGGGATGACCCTCCCACCCTCCTGGACACCCTCCCACCCCCATGGACACTATGGACACCCCCACCCCACTGGACATCCCTCCCACCCTCCTGAACACCCTCCCACCCCCATGGACACCCCAGACACCCCCACCCCACTGAACATCCCTCCCACACCCCTAAAAACCCCCACCCCCTAGACACCCCAACACCCTTGGACCCCCCTAGACAGCCCCCACTCCCATGGATAGCCCGCCCACCCTCCAGGGCACTCTCTCACCCCCATAGACACCTGGACACCCCCACCCTACTGGGAAGCCCTCCCACACCCCTAGAAACCCCCAACCCACTAGACACCTCCCCCACCCCTGGATACTCCTTGGATAGCCCCCACCCTCATGGACAACCCCTACTCCCCCAGACAGCCCTACCACCCTCCTGGACACCCTCCCACCCCCATGGACTCCCTGAACACCCCCACCCCACTGGACAACCCTCCCACACCCCTGGAAACCCCCCACCCCACTGAAAACCCCCACCCCCTAGACACCCCCGGGAATTCCCCCACCCTACAGGACAGCCCCCACCCCCTGGACACCCCCACACCATGAGACACCCCCTGGACAGCCCCCCAGTCTCTTGAACAACTCCCACTCCCCTAGACAACCCACCCACCCTCCTGGACACCCTCTCACCGCCATGGACACCCTGAACACCCTCACTCCACTGGATATCCCTCCCACACCCCTGGAAACCCTCACCCAATTGGACCCCCACCCTTAGAAACCCCCTGGATATCCCCCCACCCTCCTGGACACCCCCACCCCCCTGAACTGCCCTCCCACCCTTCTGGACACCCTCCCACCCCCATGGACACCCTGGACAGCCCCACACCCCTAGAAACCCTCCCCCTAGACCAAAATTCATACTAGAAAAACCATTAGAACTAGACCAAAACAAGAAGTAGATAAAAATTAAATATTCACATATATAAAATTTAAAACTTACAATGTCAACTAAGAAACTCTAAATACAACCTAAATGAGTAGCAAATACACAATTATAATGGAAATATTAAAAATTAAATTGTACACTACAAACAAACTAAAATATAATCAAACCTATAAAATAATTTGACTATTTCAGTTGTAAGTGTTTGAAATCTCGAGCACTATAGGGTTGAGGGTCATCAAATAACTACAAAGTAAAAGGATATTAGTTAACATGTATAATGAATAAATCAAATGAAATATTATGGAAAATTTTAAAAGGAAATATTATGAGGTCAAGGTTCACAAGTGTTCCTATTGTAATTATTTCATATATAAATCTTAACATATAATATCCACATCCAACGATTCCTTGTTAATACATCAAAAAGTAAAAATTATAAATGGATATTTACCTTTACTTTTATATATTTGATCTTGGCACTCCTTATCTTTGTGTTTTTTGGAAAGTAGACCCATCCCCTGTTAGAAAACAATATGAATGAGATAAATTTAAAATTCATTATAATATATAAAACTATTAAGAAATCAAAACTTACTTTTCCAAAATATTCTTAAAACTTTCCCGCACATCGCCATGGACATAGCATATCCAATAAAGTGTTTTCTCCCTTGGCCAAAAAACAACTAACATCCAATGATCACTGATAAAAGAAAATTTAAGGTTAGTGGTTTTTTATGTTAAAAGTTAATGAACTCTTTTCCAGAGATATGTTTCAAACCTCTCAAAAAAAGGCATCATACAACATTTTGTGATTATATTCTGTTCAAATATTTCAGTAATATAAATCATTCTTTATTCCTTATCCAATGCATGTGCTTCAGGGGAAATCAAATGTGGGTCCATGAATCCATATACATCTGTCCTCTCATTCTTCTCACACATGTTATAAAGATAACTAATACAAAATAGACATAAGTATAAATTTTTAATAAATATAACATAGGGAAAAGGTGTTAAGACTTACATGGAAAATTTTTTCACCACGTTGATGCCAACTTATCTCTAGTAAAAATCTCCATGATATCAGTTTTCAGAATCCACACATTTATTTCACGTCCACAAACATGATCTTCTATTGGAAACTCATAATGATCTGCCAAAAAATTTTAATATCTTGAAAATTTGTCTAGACTACTAGAATCTCTATATGATGTCATAGCTATTTGTCTTTGTTGTTGTATATAAAATATTTCTTTACCTTTGAAGAATTCCTATAAAAATAAATAGAAAAATATATTAGTTTTAAAATGTTAAAACAACTTCAATAAAAAAATAAAATAGAATATATAACATACATAACTCTATGGTAATGAGTCATAGAAGTATGGATGACCAAATTTAAAAATGGCCGATACTATGTGAAACTATCATCACCTCATCTGTAGGTGTGGTACTCGAGCTAATCTATCTATAATATCCTGTACAGTGACCCTATGATGCTCTACATCTAACTATTGACGATGAACTGTATCTCCTATTCAAAATACCTACCCACATGCAACTATATGATGTTGAGGATCATTAACATATAACTCTAAATAAGTAGGAAGATGCGGTGGAAGAGTAAGATAAAAAATGGGGTCTGTAGGCTGAGGTGGGGGAGTGGGAGCTACTGGTGGAGGTGGAGGATAAATAATGGGGTCTGTAGGGGGAGGTGGAGGAGTGGGAGCTGCAGTTTGAAATTGTCTTTTCATGTCTACAAACATAGACTATACTGATGCTATAATCATTTCCTCCATCGTCACATTAATACTTTGAAATTTAACATCCAAGGATTCTATTTTTTTATAAACACCCTCAATGGAAGATGTTGAAGAACATGGAAACACATTTTTTACTGATACACCCGTCGGATATCCTCGTACATGACCATGATGTTCGGGCTTTCCCAATACTACAGATAAAATATCTTGACTCCCAGTATCTGTAAATACCCCCTATGAGATCTTCTCCTCAAGCGAATCATGCATTAATTAATTGAACATTTATGTAATGATTTAAATTATATAAATAATATAGTTAACTTAAATAAATAAAATAAATATCTTATAATCCTCTCAAATATGATTCTCGAATATTCTGAAAGATAGTTCCCCTTTTTTACCATCCGATCTCTCTTATATTTTTCATGTCTAGATATAGGGGAAACCTCTCCAGATCTTGAAGAATAAACTCTCATTTTTTTTAATTTTTATGCCATAATTTGTTATTCCAATAATGTATACCCTCCCTGCGATAAACTATGAGGGTATAAATTTTTAGATTGGATCTCCTGATGAGATTCCCTTGTTTACTGTAAATTAAGAATAAAAAATCATTAAAAAACATTAATAAGATCATTTATATAAAAAATATTATAAAAGTTTACATTTCCCTTACAAAAAATGAATCTTTTATTCTACTTTCAACAAACTATGTTCATTTATCTTCATCTATGAAAGGATATATATGACATGAATTTTCATGAATCCTATGACCAAAAATAAAATCATTTGTGAGGGTTGATTTGAAATCCCTCCATCTCCTAGCAGCTATCGATAAGAATTTTTTCCTGACTCCTCTAGTGACAGGAATATCAAATGTCATCTGATAAAGAAGAGGTAAAACATATTATACTAGAAAAATTTAAAGAATTAGAAAACAATAGAAAAATATCTTACTAAAATCATCTCCCACAACTGAGATATTATCACTTTTTCTACACTTCTCCAATCATCATACAAAATTCTTAATTTTCTTTTACTTTGAGTTGATAAACAACTATTAAAATATTTTACATTTAGACCTCTAGGAATATCATTCTCATGAAACTCAACAAGTATCCTATGGTCCTGCATATGGGTAAGTTATAATTTTGATAAACATGTACAACCACATTTACAAAATCTTAAACTCTTTTTTGTCGTTATAGGAGCACATGAGGAAGACTGGGGAACATAAAGATGAGCATGTGAATGTTCCTCCCCAGAGGTATGATCATTATTCTCATCTCTAGAATCATGTGGTTGATCAAATGATTGATCTTTCATTATCCTTCAAAATAACAAACAAACATTAGTTCTCAAATATACAAATTCAAATACTAAAATACTAATGTAAACAAAAAATGGAAAATTGAACTAAGTTACATAAGAGTAAACATGGTTAATATGGAAATCATGTTAAAAAATGGTAAAGATGGTAAAGATGGTAAACATGGTAGTGTAATTGTTATTCAACAAAATCAATAAATATATAAGTTATGTAAAGGTAAAATATGGTAAACTATAGTAAACATGGTAAACATGGTAAACATGATAAACATAGTAAACATGATAAACATAGTAAAAATAGTAAACATGGTAAACATGGTAGACATGGTAGACATGGTAAACATGGTAAACATGGTAAAAATGGTAAACATGGTAAACATGGTAAACATGGTAAACATGGTAAACATGGTAAACATAATAAACATGGTAAAGTAATTGTCATTCAACAAAAATAATAGATATATAATTTATGTAATGGTAAACATGATAAACTAAACTAAACAAAATTAAAATAAACAAAAACTTCTACTTATTTTTTTTAATATATATTTTAATAAAGAAAAAAAATTACAATATCTAACATTTTATGAAAATAATAAATGTAAACAAGAAATAAACATATGTTACTTGTAATATTAGGAATGTATAAATGGATTTTCCCCCAAATTCCTTCATCATGATCATTCCTTATAGAAAAAATCATGTCTTCAACATGATCATAATTATGTTCTACTAATATTTCCATAGAAATAGGGATCTCACATAAATCAACATATTCATCAAGTTGATCCTCACCAACATATTGTTTTTCCCCTTGTAAAACAACAGACCACTGCATATCTGATTGATAAAATACATAGAAAATCTATTTTGCATGTGTTTTCATTATAAAATAATCTGTTGTGTCTTCTAATCTTTTTAGATTAACAACTGTCATTCCAAATTCATCGTGTCTGACACTGTTGTTACTAATAAAACATTTGCAGTTAAAAATAGGAACTTTAATTTTAAAGTAATCAACTTCCCATATTTCTTCAATGACTCCATAATATACAGTTGATGTAGAAATTTGGTTTTTGTCTTTAGAACTTGAAAAATGAATTGCTTCTTCAAACACAAATACACCACTATTCTGAACTGCACTTCTATTTTCTTGATCTTTACTATGAAATGTATATCCATAAATTTCATAACCGGACCATGTTATCACATTTAAACATAGACCACTCACTAACCATCTTAATGTCTCTGATACATCTGATTTACCAAGAAAAGTCTTTTTAAACCATGAAAAAAATGTTTTGTTGTGTTCATTGAAAATTCCCATTTCTATCTTCTTTGGATGAAATTGTTTCATCTCATTAATATGCAATGTGATATACGGTTGAGCATTAGATATGTTGTTCAAGATGTATAATTCTAACTTTTTCATCTGTTTAGCTGAAAACGATTTGAATTTCAAGCCATGAATCCCCTTTCCCTCATTATTAACCCATTAATGGTGAGATGGACGCCAACCTATGAGCTCTACCATAACTAAGTAGCTCTTACAAAACTCTGAAACCTCCTCAGAAATATACTTTTCAATAACACATGCTTTAGGTCAATATGGATTCTTAACATACCCCTTCAATATTTTCATACACCTTTCAAAAGGATACAACCAATGAAAATATACAGGTTCACAAAGATTTATTTCAGAAACCAGATGACTCATTAAATGCAAAATTATTTCAAAAAAATATGGAGGAAAATTGATTTCCAATTGAAAAATTATAGAAATTGCATCCTTTTCCAAAATGTTCATAGCATTCACATCAATCACCTTATTAAAAATTGAATTTAAAAAATAACACAACTTCATTATAGTCTTTCTTAAATGAATGGGAAATATTCCACACAATGAAACTGGTATAAGTTGTCTTATCATGATGTGACATGAATGGGAAATATTCCACACAATGAAACTGGTAGAAGTTGTTGCATCATGATGTGACAGTCATGAGATTTCATACCTATTAACATCCTAGTTACATATGTTCTAGAGCCGACTCTACCTGCTCGTATCTAGACAGGGATGTATTTCTTGAAAATTACACAAAATCTCTACATTACCAAAATTCTAGAAAGTTATTCTATACTAATCCTCAAAGTATATCTTAGTATAATGTGATCTAATCAGAGTTTTTTTAAATCTAGTTTCCAAGGTTAGTACTAAACTTCCTCTGATACCAACTATAACACCCCAACCCTAGTTACCTAGAGTCAATGCAATATTTTAATACATTGGAATGATTACAGGGAATCAAGTACCGAAGGACCAATCAATTTAGTAGTCTTAGAATATAGATTACATACATGAGCGTTACATTACACTTTCTAAAAAACAACACAGCATAAATAATCCTTTCAGAATGTCATGGTTCCATTAGCTTAACCTGATATATCAATCATAAAACACTTCTTAGGATCCTGGGAAAATAAAACATAAGAAAGGGGTGAACTTAGATGCTTAGTGAGGGTAATTAATTTAGCAGAAGCTATAAACATTTAAAGCAAGTTGTGTAATAAAAAACAGCCTTTGAAACA
Source organism: Viscum album (assembly GCA_963277665.1). Classification (NCBI taxonomy): domain Eukaryota; kingdom Viridiplantae; phylum Streptophyta; class Magnoliopsida; order Santalales; family Viscaceae; genus Viscum; species Viscum album. Next base: position 1,436,940,393 of record OY728133.1, on the reverse strand, counting down.
TAAACTTGAACATAATATGGGAAAAAAAATCAAATATTACCATATAAACATGCACATAGATATTTTAATAGTAGAATAATCACATGTGGTTACTAAATTTATAATGAGTTAATGCATAATGTTGGACATCATAACCACATAGTCAAGGCCTCATGACAAGACTACAAATACTTTTTTTCCAAGGCCTTGTACTAAGACACTAGATTCTCTCAAGAGACCTACCGATGCATCGAGGAGCTATAGCGGGATCCACCCATCACTTAATAAGTCCAATACATTCCTCATATGAAAAGGTTTAAACATAACATAAACATTCATTTTAAAAATAGCATACAAAATGTAAATACTTTATCCATAAACCATGAAGGGTACAAAAATAACACATCAACAATCAAACATATCACAAAACCTTCAATACAATATGGAATATTTCTATCATAATAAATAAACCTTGATCAAGAATAATATCCTATAAAGGATGTTGAGATAGTTGAAAATGATCAGTAAAAATCTTTGAGAGAAATACCCCTTTTTCATGAAATCATTTAAAAGTAACATAATTTATAAAATAAGTCATTTAAAGATAGTTTTGAATAAAAGTGTCCCATACCACTTTGAAACTTTTGAAAGGAATTAACATTTTAAAACATTCATGTCCATATAAATAAATCTTTAAAATCATTTTAAAAACATGGACATTAATGAGAAAGGTTTAGAAGAATAAATCATTAAAACATTTAAAATGATTTTTTAGTTAAAGAGTCCCTTAAAAAAAATATGTTTGAAAAATATTTTATGAAACATGGAAATGGATAATAAATATGTCCCAGTAAAAACTTACAGATAAACAATCTCAGATAATAATGAGATTGAGGAATTAACCCTTACCTTGCACTTTCCTTTGGTCGAGGATATGTTTAACCTCTTGTATAATGACCATAGTATGTTATTAAATTATAAAAAAATAATATTCATATTTATTATATCATACATGATTCATTAATGACTTTATACTACCCATTTAATAATTATTTCCATGTTAAATTAACATTTCTGGTAATAATCTCTTTCTTTAACATACATGTTTTAACTTGTTATTATTGATCGTATAATTTGGATCATGATTTAAAAACTTCTAGAATATAAAACATGATTTATATATCATATGTATTTAGAATATATATATATATATATATATATGTATAATAGATATAAATATGAAATGGAAAACATAGTTTATGTAGACAGTGTGCCGTACGTACACATAAACACGGTTTATGTTTTCATATCGCATTGAATGAAAGTAAGTGAATAAGATATATGTAAGTACATATATACATATATATATACTATAGAATTATTATTTCATATATTAAATACTAATTAATAATATATATTTTTATAATCATCATTGAATGGTGAATGTGGAAATGAATCTCATCGCGTCGTGGAGACGGTAATCCGTACGTACACACGAGTAAAAATATCATTTCCTTAATGATTAAAAGGTATGGAATTGGATGGTATATTAATTTTATAGAGACAATATAATTTTATTTTAATTATTTATATACATATTACTCATCATTATATCCATCCAAATAACTTAGTGTTGAATAACAAATTACACCATGACGTAGAGACGGTAAACCGTACATACGCTCACATGGTGAAATTATCATTCATAGGATGTATAGAATAATTAATATGGTTTTACCAAACTTATAATAACATAACAGTATGTAGAAGTTACTTGAGTTATTATTTTGGAATGGGAATAATAAAGAAATAGAAAGTGGAAGAAGAAGATAACTTTGAAAGAGGTGATGAAATTATTACCTCTTCTTCAAGTGTTTCCTTTTGATTTGAACAAAATGGATCCTTAGGATGTCTTTATGATCAAGGGAAGGACTCAAAGTTAAATTGAGGATTGTTGGGAGGATATTTGGGAAGGGGTTGGCCAATCCAAATGGATTTGGAGATGTGAATTTGAGAGAAGGGGAAGTGCTCTTTTATAAGAGGGGTGAGGGTCACTTTAGAAAAAACTTGAATTATTATTTTGTTATTCAATCATATTCGGTTTATAATGGCTCTAAATGAATTTATTTCAAGACTTAGTTGGTTATGGGTAGAAATCCTCTCAACCAATAGGTTTTATACAAGTTTATGTTACCATTTTAAACTTATCTTTTAGATTTAACTCTTAGTTAAATAGTTTAACTTTTACCATGTCTTCTTGTATTGTTACACTACATGGTTAATAAAATTACTCTAAAATTCCAAGAGAATATGAAGTAGTTAATTAATTACATATATAATATTATTTATGCCCTTTGGCCAAACCTTAGATTTTTAGAAATATTATATCATCCAATAATATAATATATTTTTTAAAAATTAATTTATGTCAATTTTAACACTATTTGGTATTTTGTTTTTTTGAAATTCATAAAAAACTTATAACTTTAGAAAAAATTATCTAATCAACCCTAACATGTCATATTAACGTATAAAATTAGTGGAATTCATCATAAGTATCAATTTACATTTATTTGGATATTTGTAATATCTATTATTTTAATATTTCATTAATAAGGGAATTACTGCATCATCATTGTGTCATATATAAATTATATTTTTTAATGTATAAAAATTATAAATAAAATAACATTATGTATGAAATCATTTTATATTTTTAATGAATATTTATAGTCGAATTTATCTTATTTATAACCCTATATTAAATCTGGTTTAGTTAAATACTTTGAATTTAACACTTTTAACTCTTCTTTAAATAAAGTAATAATAAATGTCGTAATCTAATCCAAGTGGACCTAAAGGATCATATTTTATTCCAAAGGTTTTTTTGGTCGAATTAAACTTATCCAATAGAATTAGGACATGTTTTAGGGTAATTATAATATCATTTTTACCTTTAATTACACTATTTACTTTTAGCCGTGGTAAATAAAAGGTAAAAGTTACTATTCATTGAAAATTATTTTCATCTTATTGAACCACATTTTACTTATTTATATCTACCATTTCTCTCAGATTTTTGAAATTCAATTCATAGAAGTGGTAAAATTATGTTTTATGCAAATTTGCAAATCCTCCTAGGAGGTGGGTAAAAGACGGTAAAAAGTTCAATAAAATTTTTATATATCTTAACTTATTATACAATGACTCAAATTAATTACATTTAACTTATATAGGTATTATTTATCTATTTTGACCTAAAATAAATTAAAATAAAATAAATAATTATTTATATAAAAAGTTTATTTTAAACAATAATGTAGCGTTTTTTCACAATTCATCAAAAATTGAATGTTTTCAGAAAAATACCAAAAATTCACTATAAGATAATTTTGATATTTAAAATTAAAAAATTATTTCTATTTTAACAAATTAAAAAAATAGAAGTTTCATTAATTAATTTGTAATTAATTCCCGTTGTCAAAACAAAAAACGTGTTTTTAAGAAATAATAACTATCAAAATATTGACACTTGTTTATGTCCAATTTCAAAGTGAAGTTACTTCCAATGACAAAAATTGGCTTAAATGGTAAAAATATAATCTAATTAAACTTTAAAGCCAATTAAAAATATAATCTAGCCATATAAATAATTTATATTAAATAGCAGTTTTGAATTAAAATACAATATTTTTCACTATTCATAAAAAAGTGAATTTTATCAAAAAAAACCAAAAATTTACCCAAAGTAAATTTTGATGTCCCGATTCTAAAAAAGAATTTTTTTATCAAATAGAACATATAAAAGTAACCAAAACTATATTTAAAGAGGGTTTTCCATCAAAATTTGGTAAATCAACCTTTTAATGAATATTAGAGTATTTATGCTTAAAATCAGATTCTTTCTTATTTTAAGCCTCTAAATTTTTATTGGATAAATATAGAAACATTTAACAAACATGTATAATCATATTGTAGTTAGTTTTGTTCATTACTGACATTATAATGGCTAGGCGTTAACTACCATTTAAAATAATATTATATTATTATTTTTCAGTATGACTCAACATTGTGTGTAACATAAGATTTCAAAGAAACTCGTTGTTGCGTATCGGGTATGCCATCGAACATAGAATCCCCTTTAAAGTAAAATTAATATTTATTTCAAAAATATAAATGTGGTACTCTTTATTTACCTGGGATATTACAAAAATCTTGGGGTGTTACATGAAACCAATCTGGTTATTTTGACAATGACTCTGATCTATCAGCTACTAAGTCTCCCATCAATATTCTACCTCTAATATCATCATCAAATATTAATTAATGATATTTATGAACACAATAGTGAAAAATTCATGAGTGTGTATATACGATAGAGAAATAATACTAACTATAGTCATTTCAATCAATCAGTTAACCCTATAAAAATGATTTTCAATATAAATCCTCAATAAACAATAGTTATAAAAACCAAAAATCATAATAAATCATGATATTTAATAATAATGTTACTGATAAATTCTCAAAAATAAATCTATACACCACTATCATCAAGAGCATCAAATAACATTATGTTCATATATATATATATATATATACAGGGGTGTGTATTTTTGTAGTACTCTTACTTTCAAATATCATAATAATAAGAGACCTACATAACTATAACCTACTATATTACATCAGGAACCAATACCTAAACCACTTAGTATTATTTGGAACCTACATCATTAATTGGGATATTATACCATAACAATCTATAAACACATGAAATAATTCACACCTTTATCAATGTATGTTGGATGTCATCCACCCCAAATATGGATGGTAGACATATAATAGAAACAAAATTTCATAAAATAATGATATTATCTCACTACCCATATTCAATTACATATTTAATTAGTCACTAAAGATGCACCATAGTCTCATGTTGGAGAAGTGCCTCTACAACTGGTCTCATTCTAAAGTAGCACCTATATGGTTATTATACCTAACACCCAAATATCTTGGTGGGAATAGATTAATAACTTGGTGCATTATCATCTACCTGAATCCATGGTATATGATAAAGAATGGGTGTAAAAATCCAATTGAATCATTACATATCTCAATACCTAGTTATTGGGAAAGATTAAGATCATATATTCCATTGTATCGTCAATAGTATATAAAATAGAGCTGTGAGTGATAATGAGAATGAATACACATATATATAATCACACACCTCTCACCCAAGGTATTGGATGAGAAGAGAATAAATTATTCAATATCATAATCTAAATCTAACCCTAATAGATGGGTGAATATGATAGTAGACACAAGGGTTCACCATCACCATCAAATTCCTATAATCACTATATTTATTTTCATGAAAAAAATAATAAGAGAAAATAAAAGTATTAATATAAACCAATCAAATATTGATCTATCAATCACATGATACTTTTAAATAATAATCCAAAATATCAAAGTTACATTCTCCAAAATTATCACATCCTTAGAATATAAAAATATAATTAAGTATCACTATAATTTACTGAATTGATTAGTCCACTATGTATCTATAATATTAAAATCCATATCAACATATAATATTTATTTTTCATATCATTTTATATAATTTAAAACATCATCACAAAAGTCTTTCATCACTATTACTTTTTCTCTATATCATGGTCCTAAGGAATCCATCACTTTAATTAACAAGGTTCATATATTTACTTCAAGTCATCTTTAAAATAATCAAAATTATTCAAATAAAATTTAATAAAATAATTTTAGAGATATTCCATGGTTATTAGAATATATCATAATCACCATCATTTTAATTATACTTATTCTTCAAGTGATTCATATCGTTAGTATATAACATTATATTTAAAAAAATTATCCTCTAAATTTTATATAAATTTTAATAAATAATATATGAATGTTTCATTAATTAACGTACAATAGATTCCAATTTTATTCCCTAATATACTCATTATCAATGACTATAATTTATATAATTAATTAATTTTATCTTAAAGAAGACCATAAAAATCTATGAAATATTTATCCAACAATAATAATTTAAAATGTTATTAGACAACTTCCGTTAAAATTATATCCTCATTTAATATTATAATAAATGTATTAAATTTTTTATTTATTCCATTAATTATTTTAAAAAATACTCTTTAATTGTGTAATTCATTCCCAAAATCAATTCACACATATCTCAACTATTTAATGTTGACAAAACAATTCTCATACAATCATAATGAAATTTAATAATTATATTTTAATCTATAAAAATATTCACCAAGTAATTAATTAATAATTTAATGATTTAATTTCTTATTTCCATATTTAATAAGTTATATTACCTTTATTATATTAAATTATTCAAAAAAAAAAAACAAAAGTAAAAATGAATCATCATAAATTATTTTATTTTCAACCAAGGTATTTCATTGAACTTTGATGAGAAAAAAACAAACTCATGAGATGTCTTATATAAAAATTAAAAAAATTAGTAATCCAAACTTGAAAAAATTGGCCCAAATGTGATTAAGTTAGTTAATTAAATCCAAAATTAATTTTTTTGTTAAAATTGATTCTACCATGAACCTAAATGTTTATATAGATAACTATATAAATGATGGTTCGTGTGCAATCATGCCCACCATCAGCCGTGCCCTGCTATGCCAACCCCACTCCACTACGTAGTCATTCAATCATCTTAATGAATATACCAAGATACATTGTGTAATGCATCTATATAATTTCAACCTCTTAATTTTCTATATTTTCTATTTATCAATTTACCATTTCTCAAATATCTCATGCCCACAACATCCAATGCTCACTACTCTACATGGCCACACAACTCAATCCCCAATCCAAGGATCAGATGGTTATGAATTGTGCCCAAAACACATTATATCTACATAAAAGGGGAGTTCATTTAGTCAAATCCCATCAATATGCTTCTACATTAGATATCTCAGACACATCTATCACGCCTTTGTTATCACTATCACATAGTTAGTCGTAACATTCGTCTACTATCGTGTTAGACCCAAAACCTAGAGATAGAAAGTATAATTTTTTACATAAATTTATAAATAATTTTAATATACTTTAAATAATAATAGAAATGTAAATTTTTAACCATTAATAAAAGAATAAATCTATAAAATCTTGATAGATATTAAAAATTAGTTATAATTGTCTATACAACAGCATTAAATCCATACAAAAAAATTTCATCCTTGGTCATGTTGAATTTTTTCATTAAAATATTAATAACCATAATTAATTTTAAATTAAATAATTCATATTTTAATGTTATTATCAATTTTATACGAAAAATACAACAAAATATATCTCTAAAATATCTCTAAAACTATAAATACAAATTTTACTAACATAATGTCTTTATAATTATTCTAAATTATTGAATCAAAATATATCATCCCTTTTTCATTAATATTATATTTGAGCCATTATATATTAGTGTACAAAATAATATTATCAATAGTTTTTTTGTAAATAACCACAATTAATAACTTGAATTATTTTCATTCAAATTAGAATACATTTTTCATTATTTAAACATTATAATTTGTAAATATCATGTCAAGATATAACCTATACAAGAGTGGATCAAAAATTTTAGAAGAATATAAATTATAAACACATCAAATGGGTATCAGATTAATTAACTATACTTATATTACTATCAAATATAGTATCTATGATGAATTATCTTCCTTGTGGGTGCCTAAAATAGTATAATCTTCAAGGTCTTGGATTTACAAAACATAACTTTCTAAATATGAGTATACATATATATAGAGAAATACAGAGAGAGAGAGAGAGAGATATAAGTTTAAATGATATTCTTAATATATTATAATATTTAATTTATATATTTTTGGCACTATAAAAATTTCTACAAATAATAAAAATATCAGAAAATCTCTTCAAAAATGATATTATCTATTCCAAAGTAATTGGAGAAGTTTTCCACTCATTTAAATAGTAAATTATATTAAAAATTAGTATTTACTCTTTTTAGTAAGAAATTAGTATTTTCATTCAAAACAATATAAAATGATTGATTAAAATTCGAAAAAATTACATAATAAATAAGGAAATTATTGAATCTAATAAATTTTTAAAAAATTAAATTTAAACTAATTACTTTTTAATGAAACTATAATAATAAATTCTAAGAGCCTTTGAAACTTTTAATCCTCAAAAAAATAATCCTTAAGGAGGATGATCATTCTATCTACATTATTTCATTTCAGAAAAATAATTTTTTTTTTCAATCTTTCAACTAATAAATGGATAGTGGAAACCCAAAAAATAATATTTACAAAATATACTATAAAAAATTCCATAATATCCTGAAAACAATATCAAAATATATAACCAATTTATTTATATAATCATAAGGATTCATGTCAATTTAAAAGAAATTTTTATAGTGTGATAGAAATATAACACCTAGTTTTCACTACCATACATGTAATATAAGGCATCCTCACTACATAAATAATCCATATATACACTCCCTTAAAACTAACTAAGAGAATACACCCATTAAATTTCACATTTAGAAAACATATTAAAATAATGTATAACAACTCACATAGAACCATTATAAACCATATACCATTAAATAAAAGATTAAGAATCCTTATACTATGAAATCATATATTTCTAACTCTCAAGAAGTTATTTACTCCTCACATAAATCAATAAATTTAATTACAAACTAAACAAAAACTATGATATTAATGTCCAAATTTATGACCACCAACAATAACCAATAACTAATGGATATTCAGGACCATAAAAATAATAAGGGACATAATAACCATTATATCATTACTCACCTATCTCTGGGAAGTAAAAGATTAAATTTCTAATCCATGAATATCTCATTATTCAACCATCCCCATAATAGATAATGAAACAAATCAGTAATACATAAATACATAAATTATTCAAAACTAATCAATCATACAAATAATATATATACATATATTCCAAAATTTTAAAATATCGATGTCTTAATGTGTGATAATATCTCAGATATTTCTCTCATAGATCATCAAATATCGCCATTCATCTATAATAAAAAATGTCAAGCTTTCAACTTTAGGAACACGGATCATGGTGTTTCCATTAATAATATATATTCATGATGAATCAAACTATAAAAAACTGTTATAAAAATTAAAACAAAACATTTCAATAAAAAAATCATTATTGCTTCACTAACTGTGTTATAAGAAAGCCTTCCATTTCAAAACATAAAAACATTAAATAACAATCAATCCATTTATTTGAGTAATATATCCACTGATTAAAATTCTATATTATCATTTTAATGGTTTTATATAAAATATTTTTATAATTAATGAATCACATAACTTAGTATTACATAAATTTATGAGAATCATAGTTTAAGAAAACTTCATTTCTTGATATATATGATGAAAAAATAATCATCTATTGTAACTTTTAATGATTAATTATTGTTTCAATATGTACCTATAAAGAACTAATAATTTCATGGAGTATCACTCATGATAGTAAATATATTCTATTCAATCCTCTAATATTCATGATGTAATTGACAAATTATTAGTAAAAATCTGTACTAACTTGGTTTTCATCATCTATTAAACAGTTTAAAAATCTAAAAAAAACTAAAGGACATTAAAATTTTTATAACAACCAATTTAAATGTACTCTTCCCCCGGATCATTAAAATAATTCAGTATTAGTATCTAATAAGTTTATATAATTTTCACAAATATCCACTATAAGGAAGAAAAAAAACCTCATCATTCCACTCACTGTACTCGTATTCAAAATAAAGACCACATAATTCATCCAAATTCATCCATTATAACTCTTTATAAAGTTAAAAACTAATAACATCAATCAGTCAAGATTTCATAAAAATATTCCTTAATAAAATCATTATTTCTCTACTATATAAGCTAATATCAAGGCGTCCATGCACCTAATAAGCATAAAATTAACTCCTAAAACCATTGTAAAAAAAGTTAATAGTTTATCATGGAATCATACCACCACATATAAATAAGACTATATTAAACAAGAATAGTTAAGCATGATCAGTTCAATCTTGAACTGAGAATAACCCTTGAAAAAACTAGAGTAACACTAATATTACTAAAAAAACCACAAATTCTAACAAATTAAAATTTATCCATCACTAAATATTCATAATCCTTAGTTTAATTAGGTCAACATAATCATAGCTTCAATGACAGTCTAAACCAATGTGACTACCTTGTATAGATCTCTCATTGAATTATATCTAAATAACAAAAGCATGTGGAATCATCTTCCATCTAAAATTTAGTTATACAGATCAATATTATCATGAAAAATACACTTTTAATCTAGTTACATACATAGTAAATATATAATATTTCATTAATATATAGCTATGTTTGAAATGATAAGCATTATAACACACCTCACTTAGTGTCAACTTAATTAGAAGTAGAGAATAAATACACCATTAATTATACTTCTAATAATTTCACCTAACTATTATCTAAAATGATATCTCATAAACCATGGTAAAAAATTTAATGAGTGAAAATTTAGTGTTCTTGTAACACCCTAAGATTTCATAGTACATTATCTCTTCAAAGTAATTCAATAACTTGCGCAACACGCAACACCGAGTTTGAGCGCAACACAACTTACCAAACTAGCCATCAAAAAAGATGTTATGAATAGTGTTAACTGAATTTTGAATGTTATATACTATATAAAATTTTAGAATCCATATTATGTGTTTCTTAGACATAATATAAGAACAAATTCAATTTTTTCAGATAAAAGAAGTATTTTTCAAAAAATGAAAATTTACCGCCTTTTAATAGGGAACCCTTTTAAAATACAATATTTGACACTTTTATATACTCAATTTGAAAAAATAAACTTCTTATTTAGAATCAGGACATAAAAATTTATTTTTTAAAATTTTTTGGTGTTTTTCTGATAACTTTTATATTTGGGTGAATATTGAAATGTACAAAATTTTAACTGAAAAAAACTTTTTTAATCAAAATAATTTATAGTGTTAAATTATAAATATGAATGGTTTGGAAGTATAATTAGATTATATTTTTATCATTTAATATAATGTTGGTCATTATAAGTAATTTCACATTTAAATTTGACATAAACACATGTTAATCTTTTGATAGTTTTTACTTTTTCAAAAAACCTGCTTTTAGGCTTTGACAACGGGTATTAATTTTAAACTAATAAATAAAACTTCTATGTTTAGAATTTGGTAAAATAGGATTAATTTTTTAATTCAGAATATCAAAATTACCTTAGGGTGAATTTTTGATATTTTTCTGAAAACTTTCAATTTTTGATGAATAGTGAAAAACATTGCGTTATTATTTAAAACCGAATTTTTATTTAAATAATTATTTATTTTATTTAAATTTATTTTAATTCAAAATAGATATATAATACCTATATAAGTTGAATTTAATTCATTGGAGTCATTTTATAATAAAATTAGATGTATAAAATTTTATTGAACTTTTTAACCTCTTTTACCCACCTTCTAGGTACATATGCAAATTTGCATAAAACATAATTTTACCACTTCTGTGAGTTGAATTTCAAAAATCCGAGAGAAATGGTTGACATTAGTAAGTAAAATGTGGTTCAATAATATGAAAATAATTTTTGGTGAATAGTAACTTTTTGATTTTTATTTGCCACGGTTAAAAGTAAATAGGGTAATTAAGGGTAAAAATGATATTATAATTACCCTAACACATGTCCTAATTATATAGGATAAGTTTAAGTAGACAAAAAACAAACTAAGAATAAAATACAATCCTCTTTGGTCCACTTGGATTAGATCAAGACATTTATTATTATTTTATTTAAAGAAGAGTTAAAAGTGTTAAATTCAATGTTTAATAACTAAACCATTTTAATATAAGGTTAAACACAATATAAATTCAACTATAAATATTTATTAGAAATATAAAAATATTTCCTACATAATGGTATTTTATTTATAATTTTTGGACATTAAATAATGTAACTTATTTATGACACAATGATGATGCAATAATTACCTTATTAATGAAATATTAAAATAATTGATATTATAAATATCCAAATAAATGTAAATTGAGACTTATAATGAATTCAACTAATTTTATAGATTAATATAAAATTTTAAAGTTTATTAGATAATTTTTTTTCTAAGTGATAAGGTTGTTATGACTTTCAAAAAAACAAGATACCAAATAGTCTCAAAATTGACATTAATTAGTTTTAAAAAAATACTATATTATTGGTTGATATAATATACCTAAAAATATAAGGTTCGGACAAAGGGATTAAATAATATTATATATGTCATTAATTAACCACTTTAGTTTCTCTTGGAAGTTTAGAGTAAGTTTATTAACAATATTGTGTAAGAATACAAGAAGACACGGTAAAAGTTAAACTATTTAACTAAGAGTTCAATCTAAAAGATAAGGTTAAAATTGTAACCTAAAATTGTATAAAACCTATTGGTTGAGATTTTTTCGACCCATAACCACCTTATATTATAAATAAATCATTTTTGAGCCATTAGGAACTGAAAATTATTTTATTATAAAATAATATTTCAAGCTTTTCCTAAAGTGACCATCACCTCTCTTATAAAAGGGTACTTACCCATCTCTCAAAATCACACCTAAAAATACATTTGGCTGGGCTAAAACCTACCCAAATATCCTCCCAAATTTCCTCTCTTCGACCTATAGGCCTTAATTTTACTAGAAATCCAACTTAAGGATCCCTTTTGATCAACTCAAAAAGAAACACCCGAAGAAGAGGTAATAATCTCACCACCCTCTTTCAAGTTATTTTATTCTTACACTTCATCTTTATTTGTCGTTTCCATACCAAAATAATAACTAAAATACCTTATACATAGTGTAATTTTATTATAAATATGGTAAAACCATATTTTTTATTCTATCCATCCTATAAATGGCAATGTCACCATACGTGCGTACGTACGACTTACTGTCTCCACATCGTGGTGTAGTTTGTTATTCAAACACTTCATTATTTGGATGGGTATAATAATGAGTATAACTAATGTAAATAATAAATATAACATGTTAATTATTATTTATATATGATATAATATCCAATTACATACGATTTCACCATCAATATAATGATACTGTCGCTCGTGCGCACGTACGAATTACCGTCTCCACGGCGCAATGAGATTCATTTCCACCTTCACCATTCAACGATGATTATAAAAATATATATTATTAATAAGTATGTAATATGTGACATAATAATGATACTATATATATATATGTATATACTTACATATATCTTATTCACGTACTTCCGTTCAATATGATATGAAAACAGAAATAACGTTTATGCGTACGTACGACCTACCGTCTCCATAAATGGTGACTTCAATTTCATATATCTATCTATTATAAATATTTATATTATAAATATATATGATATATAAATCAAAGTTTATATTCTGTAAGTATTTAAATCATGATCTAAATGATACGATCAAGAATAACAAGTTAAAACATGTACAATAAAGAAAGCGATTATTATCCGAAATGTTAATTTAACATGGAAATAATTATTAAATGGGTAGTATAATGTCATAAATGAATCATGGATGATATAATAAATTTGAATATAGTTCTGGTATAATTTAATTACATAATATGGTTATTATACAAGAGGTTAAACGTACCCTCAACCAAAAAAAATTACAAGGTAAGGGTTAATTCTTCAATCTCATTATTATCCGAGATTATTTATGTGTACGTTTTTACTGGGACATATTTATTATCACTGAAAATGTTTCATAAAATAGTTTTCAAAAGTATTCTTTTAAGGTAATATTTAACTAAAAATTCATTTTAAATATTTTAAATATTTATTCTTCTAAACCTTTCTCATTACTGTCCATGTTTTCAAAATGATTTTACGAATTTATTTATATGGACATGAATGTTTTAAAATGTTAATTCCTATCAAAAGTTTCAAATTGGTATGGGACACTTTGATTCAAATATATCTTTTAAATTATTTCCTTTATAAATTGTGTGACTTTTAAAATGATTTCATAAAAAAGGGATATTTATCTCAAAGATTTTTACTGATAATTTTCAACTATGTCAACATCTTTTACTGGATATTATTCTTGATCAAGGTTGATTTATTATGAAAAAATATTCCATATTGTATTGAAGGTTTTGTGATATGTTTTACTATGGATGTGGTATTTTTATACCATTCATGGTTTATGGATAAAGTATTTACATTTTGTATGCTAGTTTTAATACGAATATTTATATTATGTATAAAATTTTTCATATGAGGAATGCATTATACTTAGTAAGTTACGGGTGGTGCCTGCTATAGCTCCTCGATGTATCAGTAGGTCTCATGAGACAAACTAGTGTCTTGGCACGAGGCCTTGAAAAAATTTTATTTGTAGTCTTGGAACAAGGCCTTGACTATGTGGTTATGAAGTCTGGAATTATGCATTACATCATTATGAAATTGGATATTGATATTGCATGTGATTATTCTACTAGTAGAATATCCATGTGAATAAGTAAATGGAATTATTTGATTTATATTTTCCATATTATTCTGATGTTTAAGTTTAAAAGTATTTTTTTAGTTTTATACATTTCCTTAAATGTTTATGCTTATTTGTGAAAGTTTCCGCTATATTGGTATCCTTACCAAGAATCTGAGCTCACCCCTTTATTATGTTTTATTTTCCTAGGATTACAAGAAGTGTATTATGATTGATAAGAAGGGCTAATCTAGGGGATTAATGGTGTTCTAAAAGGGTCATTTATGTTGTGTTTTATTTTCTAATGTGTAATGTAACGTTCATGTATGTAATCTATTTTCCAAGACTACTAAACTGATTGGTTTTTCGGGACTTGATTCCTTGTAATCATGCCAATGTATTTAAATAATTCACCAACTCTGGGTAACTGGGGTTGAGGCGTTACAGTTGGTATCAGAGGATGTTTAGTATAAACCTTGGAAACTATATTTAGAAAAACCCTGATAAGAGAACACTAATATAATATAGACTTTGAAGATTAGTATAGAATAACTTCCTAGAATTTTGGTACTGTAGAGATTTTGTGAGTTTTCCAAGAAATACATCCCTATCTAGAAACAAACAGGTAGAGGCGGCTATAACATAGATGTACCTAGGGGTAAAACCTAAAAACACCACTTTTAGCTAGACTCAAACGGTAACTAGTGCACGACAATGGGATTTTATGCACTCTTGGTTACGACACTCCCTAGGGATATGCATAGGATAATTCAAACTTTCATTATAAGCAATTATGAAGGATTTAAGAGTAAATACTTCCTAAAAAATATTTTTATGACTATATATTATATCCATAAACTGTTCAATTTACGTTAGATATTTTACAAGTTTGAAATTATGAATTGTGATTCATAAACTAACCTAGTATATGTCTTTGTTTAGAAATGGCGCCTAGTATAAGGAATGAGAATTCTAGCAATACACATGATTTAAAGATTAAGAAGGATCATATATTTCATGGTATTAAGACAACATTTATAATGGAAATAGTCTCCCATGTATTCTCATCATATGAAAAAATAGTATCATGTGTTAATAAGATAAGTAAATAATTCTCTGAGTATTATGGATTTGAAGTGAAGTAAGAGAATAAAAGGATGGTAGAGAGAAATATGGATAAAGAGAAGAGGGGAAAGAAGGATTTTCCCACATGTGATAACTGTGGAAAGAATCACCTTGGTAAATATTTAAAGGGAATGTGATTTTCTTATAAGTGTGGAGAAAAAGGACACCAAGTACGTAATTTCAAGGGTAAGAAAAATGTTTCATATGTAAAATGATTCATCAACAAGGAGTTGCGACACTAAGAGAATCAATGCCCCAATAATCATAGTATACCACAAATGATGCTATTGGATAATAATAAAATTATGATACTACCATAGATGAAGAGGAATGACTAATATTATTATGTTGTTATTAAAGAATTATGTCATTTCAGTGTTGAATCAATGATATAACAGTTATATGAATTATGGAAATAAATAAGGATTGTACTATAGTACTATTTTATTGAGGATTTTAGATTACATGGTTCTATGAAAAGTGACTCAACAACATGTTAAACTTTTTGGAAAATACATGGTCTAAGGAAAGATAAACCTCAATATGGTCCTGATACTCAGGTAGTAATTTTGTAATAAGAGATGGTTGATTTGGATAAATTATATTGGATATTTTTTACTACCTTGGAACTGATTAACGGTTTTTTTATTTCATCATTGTTGTAGTATTCAAAATTTTTGGATATAAGGAATGTATCTAGTGTTATATAAGGAACAAGGGATCATAAATGCAATCAATAAGGTATTATGGTAATTTAGGGTGTTACTATGTTTTAAAAGAATACATGATGATGGTATTCACATGTTATTATGTGGAAAAAAGATCTTCATTATGTTTACCTTCCTTATAAATTTTGGACTGTATGTTTGGACAGAAGTATTGTGGATAAGTCTAAAGGTTGGAATGGATTTTTTTTGAAATTGGATACTATTGTTATGGTTAAATCATTTATTAAGATTATTTTTGGATTGTTATAAAAATGACAACCCGGAGGTCATGCGACAACCTGTCGCGTCCAGCAAGGCCGCGAGACTTGAACCCACAACCGAAGGGCGACAAAGGTGCATCACCTACCACTGGACTACGTGATGTATTGGTTTGTGTAATATAGTTTTTTAAATAGTCTAACAAATGAATTATATATTCATTATTTTTGAAACCCTATAGAATTACGATAAATTGAATATTTTTGAATTCTATTGTCTTTTGGAGTGAAAGATGAGTTTATAGTAGGAATTAGTTGAAGTATGAAACTATACTTGTCAAGTATATATATTTTTCTTTTATTATATGAAAAAATTAATTCTTAAACTTTAGGGAAGGGATATTATATCCAAAAATGTGTTATCCTAATACCTTATGTTTTGTTTAACTAACAATATTTTAAATCATCATAGATTGATGGATTTGAGGCCCTCAATTTTACACTTGTTTGTGATTGATGGCCCTAATCACTCCCTATAAATATTTACATTTTCCTCCAATTATGTGTCTCTTATTTCCACCAATGTTCTCCTAATCAAGAACATAATTTGGTGGTGATTTTTCATTTCCCTTTCCCTCTTATTAAGACTATATTTTATTAACCTAATTTACGATGTGGGTTTTCCACAAAGGTATTTTATATTTTTAACCTTTTATTTTTGAAGAACAATTTCAAATTGACAGGACGCAATTTATTGAAGGAGGGGAGAATGTAACACCCCATGATTTCATAGTATATTATCTCTTCAAAGTAATTCAATAACTTTCACAACACGCAACACCGAGTTTGATCGCACCACAACCTACCAAACTAGCCATTCAAAAAGCGGTTATGAATAGTGTTAACTGAAATTTGAATTTTATATACAATATAAAATTTTAAAATCCATATTATGTGTTTCTTAGACATAATATAAGAACAAATTCATTTTTTTCTGATAAAAGAAGTATTTTTAAAAAAATGCAATTTCACCGCCTTTTAATGGCGAACCCTTTTTAAATCCAATATTTGACACTTTTATATATTCAATTTGACAAAATAAACATTTTCTTTATAATTGGGACATAAAAATTTAGTTTCTCTATTTTTTTTGTTTTTATGATAATTTTTATATTTGGGTGAATAGTGAAAATTACTAAATTTCAACTGAAAACAACTTTTTAATCAAAATAATTTATAGAGTTAAATTATACATTGAATGGTTTGGAAGTATAATTAGATTATATTTTTATCATTTAATACAATTTTGGTCATTATAAGTAATTTCACTTTTAAATTTGACATAAACACATGTCAATCTTTTGAAAGTTTTTATGTTTTTAAAAACCCTTTTTTTGGCTTTGACAACAGGAATTAATTTTAAATTAATAAATGCAACTTCTGTGTTTTGAATTTGGTAAAATAGTATTCATTTTTTAATTCGGAATATCAAAATTATCTTACGGTAAATATTTGGTATTTTTCTGAAAACTTTCAATTTTTGATGAATAATGAAAAACACTGCGTTATTAATTAAAATTGACTTTTTATTTAAATAATTATTATTTTTTATTTAAATTTATTTTAAGTCAAAATAGATATATAATACCTATATAATTTAAATGTAATTCATTGGAGTCATTTTATAATAAAATTAGATGTATAAAATTTTATTGAACTTTTAAACCTCTTTTACCCACTTTCTAGGTACATTTGCAAATTTTCATAAAACATAATTTTACCGCTTCTGTGAGTTTAATTTCAAAAATATGAGATACACGGTTGAAATCCGTAAGTAAAATGTGGTTCAATAAGAATAAAATAAATTTTAGTGAATAGTAGCTTTTGACTTTTATTTACCACGGTAAAAAGTAAATAGAGTAATTAAGGGTAAAAATGATATTATAATTACCCTAACATATGTAATAATTCTATTGGATAAGTGTAATTAGACCAAAAAAACATAAGAATAATATATGATCCTCTTTGGTTCACTTGGATTAGATTAGGGCATTTATTATTATTTTATTTAAAATAGAGTTAAAAGTGTTAAATTCAATGTTTAATAACGAAACCATTTTTAATATAAGGTTACAGACAATATAAATTAGACTTTAAATATTCATTATAAAGATTAAAATATTTCCTACATAATGTTATTTTGTTTATTATTTTTAGACATTAAATAACTTAATTTATTTATGACACAATGATGATGCAGTAATTACCTTATTAATGAATTTTTAAAATAATTGATATTATAAATATCCAAATAAATGTAAATTGATACTTATGATAAATTAAACTAATTTTATAGGTTAATAAGACATGTTATAGTTTATTAGATAATTTTTTTCTAAGTGATAAAGTTGTTATGACTTAAAAAAAGATACCAAATAGTGTCAAAATTGACATAAATTAGTTTTTAAAACAAATACTATATTATTGGTTGATATAGTATTAATAAATATCTAATGTTCAGAAAAAGAGCTTAAATAATATTATATATTTTATTAATGAACTACTTTATGTTCTCTTAGAATTTTAGAGTAAGTTTATTAACCATATAGTGTAAGAATACAAGAAGACATAGTAAAAGTTAATCTATTTAACTAAGAGTTAAATATAAAGGCTAAGGTAAAAATGGCAACCTAAACTTGTCTAAAACCTATTTATTGAGATATTTTCCACCCATACCCACCTTATACTAGATATAAATCATTTTTGATCCATTTAAAACTGAAAATTATTTTATTATAAAATAATATTTCAAGATTTTCCTAAAGTGACCCTCACCTCCCTTATAAAAGGGTACTTCCCCTTCTCTCAAAATCACACCTACAATGCCTTTTGGCTTGGAAGAAACCTACCAAAATCTCCTCCCAACTTTCCAAACTTATACCTAGAGTCATTACTTTGATCCGGAAGCCAACCTAAGGAGACCTTTTGATCAACTCAAAATGAAACACCTGAATAAGTGGTAATAATTTCACCACCCTCTTTAAAGTTATTTTCTTCTTAAAATTCCTCTTTATTTGTTGTTTCCATACCAAAATAATAACAACAGTACCTTCTACATACTGTGATGTTATTATAAATATGGTACAACCATGTTTGTTATTCCATCAATCCTATAAATGACAAAGTCACCATACGTGTATACGTACGGCTTACCGTCTCCACGTCATGGTGTAGTTTGTTATTCAAACACTTCATTATTTGGATGGGTATAATATTGAGTATAACTGATGTAAATAATAAATATAACTTGTTAATTATTATTTATATATGATATACCATCCAATTATATATGATTTCACCATCAATATAATGATATTGTCGCTCGTGCGTTCGTACGGATTACCGTCTCCACGACGCGATGAGATTCATTTCCACGTTCACCATTCAATGATGATTATATAAATATATATTATTAATAATTATTTAATATATGAAATATTAATTCTACTTTATATATATATATGTATGTATTTATATACTTACATATATCTTATTCACTTACTTCTGTTCAATATGATATGAAAAAAGAAACAACATTTATGCGTACGTACGGCCTACCGTCTCTATAAACAGTGCCTTCCATTTCATATATCTATCTATTATAAATATTTATTTCTAAATATATATGATATATAAATCAAGGTTTATATTCTGTAATTATTTAAATCATGAACTAAATGATATGATCAAGAATAAAAAGTTAAAACACGTACGATAAAGAAAGCGATTATTACCTGAAATGTAAATTTAACATGGAAATAATTATTAAATGGGTAGTATAAAGTCATAAATGAATCATGAATGATATAATAAATATTAATATGTTTCTGGTATAAGTTAATAACATACTATGGTAATTATACAAGAGGTTAAACGTACCCTCGACCAAACAAAAGTGCGAGGTAAGGGTTAATTCCTCAATCTCATTATTATCTGAGATTATTTAGGTGTAAGTTTTTACTGGGACATATTTATTATCCGTGTACATGTTTCATAGAAGAGTTTTAAAAAAGATTCTTTTAAGGGAATCTTTAACTGATTTTTTTTTCAATGTTTTAATGATTTATTCTTCTAAACCTTTCTCATTACTGTCCATGTTTTCAAAATGATTTAAAGTATTTATTTATCTGGACATGAATGTTTTTAAACGTTAATTCCATTCAAATGTTTCAAAGTGTTATGGGGAAATTTGATTCAAAAATATCTTATAAATTAATTCCTTTATAAACTATGTGACTTTTAAAATGATTTCATGAAGAAGGGATATTTATCTCAAAGAGTTTTACTGATCATTTTCAACTATGTCAACATCCTTTACTGGATATTATTATTGATCAAGGTTGATTTATTATGATAAAAATCTTCCATATTATATTAAAGGTTTTGTGATATTATTGAATGGGGATGTGTTATTTTTATACCATTCATGGTTTATGGATAAAGTATTGATATTTCGTATGCTAGTTTTAATACGAATGTTTATGTAATGTTTAAAATTTTTCATATGAGGAATGAATTAAACTTACTAAGTGATGGGTGGAGCCTACTATAGATCCTAGATGCATCAATATGTCTCATGAGACAAACTTGTTTCTTGGCACAAGGCCTTGATAAAATATTATTTGTAGTATTGGCACAAGGCCTTGACTATGTGGTTATGAAGTCTGCCATTATGCATTCCATCATTATGAAATTGGCTATTGATATTTCATGTGATTATTTGACTAGTAGAATATCCATGTGAATAAGTAAATGGAATTATTTTATTTATATTTTCCATATTATGTTAAATTTTAATTTTAAAAGGCTTTTATTTTAGTTTTATACATTTCCTTAAATGTTTATGCTTATTTGTGAAAGTTTCTGCTATATTTTTATCCTTACTGAGCATCTGAGCTCACCCCTTTCTTATGTTTTATTTTCCTAGGATTCCAAGAAGTGTATTATGATTGATAAGAAGGGTTAACCTAGGGGATTAATGGTGTTCTCAAAGGATCATTTATGTTGTGTTTTATTTTCTAATGTGTAATGTAACGTTAATGTATGTAATCTATTTTCAAAGACTAATAAACTGATCGGTCTTTCGGGACTTGATTCCTTGTAATCATGCCAATGTATTAAAATAATGCACTGACTCTGGGTAACTGGGGTCAAGGCGTTACAATTATTAACTCTCCACATATCACAAAATTCCATAAAATTTTAAAACAACACACATGTAAGAATACAAAATCCAATCCAAAACATACCTTAAAAAAGATAGAAGTTTGGAAGATATATCATAATTTATCTATCTTTCCATAATGTATAAGTTCCAAAACATAATAAGACTACTATCAATTTTTGATTGGGTTTTTAATAAATATATATATATATCCAAAATAATAATAGAGATATATCACAATAGATAATCTACAATAATTGATTTATATTATTATAACCATTAATGTACAATGTAAAATCCTAATATCATTAAACACTTCTCCATGTCACCATGAAAACATCCCAATCTTTATTTTTTAACATGTGATGTGGATATTAATAGACCATTAATTTATTTTCCCTGCATAACCAATTTCTGAAATCAACCTTATTAAACACATGCACTAAATCATAACCTGAATCATTATGATTGATGATTGCCTCTTTCAAACCTAGTGTTCTTATACTGATGTTTCTTAGTCATAAGAATTCAATAATATTTATACTCAAGAATAAATCAGTCACCCACAAACTATTTATTCCTCTATTATGACTCCATAAAATAAAATTACTTATAAAATTTATTCAATTTTATCCCAACCAAGCCTTAAATGTTCTAAAACAAATCTATCCTAGTGATTTTATACCACAATATCTTATTCATCCATACTAGTAAGTGAAATATCTAGGAATTACTTTAACTGTTCAATGGTTAATCACCATTACTGATGTATCTACATGAAATGGTGGGAGGTAATACCTCTAATTACAACCAGTCTTCTAAAAAATGAATCATCACACACCATGGAATAATATAAAAATCAACAATGTAATAATGAATCAATTATATAAAATAAACATCCAAAAAATAAAAAGATATAACAATGAATGATTCAATACATACAAATAACACATCCCAAATAGATATAATGTAATGTATGTATGACTATGGATAAAACCTCTATCATCATCCAAATAATGACACTAATATAATTGTTATAAAATCTCTCATCAATATTTTCCCACTATAATTATCATCCTACTATAAATTTTTTATATTCATGTACATAATAAGAGAAAATATATGAGTTTGTATTAAAGTGTGGAAAATAATACTTAGTTTGGTTTTCCCATGACGGGATCCAACCCATAAAATAATAATTTTGACATGTGTCCTTGATGAATAATGTGTAAAAAAAAAGTATTATATCACTTCATCATAAATCAAAATAATATTTACAATAATTTCCATATAGGATAACCACAGATCTCTAAATTCACACTCATATAACAATAATTTATTCACATATATATAACATATTCAATTTTACGAATATCATAATAAGATAGTACCCTATGAACTATATCTTATTAGAGGTCACTAGGTTCTTGATTCCTATGTCCTTGGCTTTATCTAGAACCCAAATCATCATAAAATAGATCTTATCATAGCCTTATAGTTATAAAAAGAATCATTATATACCTCTCTCAATAGATGTTAGACACAATTTATCCTATTAGTGGATGATAGTCATGTAATAGAAATAAAATAACAGATAATACCACCCTCACCAATTATATATAAAATGAATCACCCATGATGCACCAATGTGTTATGTATATAAGAAACACCTTTATGAATAGTCTAATTCACACCTAAAGTTATGGTTGAGAAAATAATATGTACTCAGAGGATCTTGTTCCACCTCAATCCCAAATCTCTGGGGGAAAACGTGTGTAAAAACATGTGTAAATAATTATTTATCACAAAATATGGGCATTGGGAGAAATTATGATCAAATAATCAAATGTACTATCAATAACCTCTAACAAAGAGTTGTAGGTTATAATGAAAATTAAAACTTATATATCATCATCATTCTCAAACCTAGAGTAGTGGATGATAATAAAATAAATAATCATATGTTTTCATTAGAATTTAACCAAAGTCAATGGGTATGTATGAGAATAGTTATTACAGTACACCATTTCCATTGAAATCCACTAATCTATAGAATTAATCAATTAAAAAAAATTAATCTAAGTAAATAAATAACACATTAGACTTGAAAAAATTACAATCTACATATCACATAAAACATCTAACATAATAATCTATAGTGTCATTATATCATTCACAAAAATTACCACATCCTTAGCATAATAGAATCAAATTAAAATTATACATAATATATTGAATTATTTAGTTCAACGAGTCATCATAATTTTTATATAAATATCCATACTGCAAAGTTAAATTCATCTCAACATATGTGATTCAAAACACTTTAAAAAAATTCCTTCATCACCATCACATCTAATCTACAACATAGTCCCAAGGAATCCATCATCTCAATTAACAAGGATTATATATCTACTTCACCTCATCTTTATAGGAATCACAATCCATCCACTAAATATTTATAACATATTTTATTTGATACTTTTTTATCACTTTAATATATCTTTATCTCTATTGGGTTAATTATTTTACTTCATTTATTAATTCCATTCATCAATATTTAACACTAGATATATATAAGTCATACTTATAATTATACATCAATTTTAATAAATAATAAATAATAATAATATTAAATTATCTCTACTAGGTTCCACTTAAATTCCAAAAGGTATACATTAATAAGTACCATTATTTATGAAATTAATTTCTATTAAAATAAATTATGTTGCATTATTAAATTAAATCCACTCTATAATAATTTTCAATGAGTTTATATAACGTATGCCAAAATAATATACTAGTTTAAAATTATCTTGAATTTAATGATAATTTATTTGTTACATCAACTATTTAAAACAACCCCTTTACATGGGTAATTCATTATCATAATGCATTCATTACCTTTTCAAGTATTTAATTCCCTCATAAAATTTCAAATACATCATATTAAAATTTATTAATAGCCTTTTATGTCATAAAAACTACTAAATAAGGATATCATTAATTATTTAGTAATTTGATTCATTATATCCATCGCTAATGAGTCATATCACTTTAATTATATTAAATTATTACTTATGAATTTATATTCAACACTATAATGAATTCAAATTTCTAGTGAAGGTATTATATCAAATTTGGTAACAAAAAAAACAAATAACCTTATTTAAAAAGTAATAAACCAAAACTAACATAAAAAACCTCACCAAAATGGTCCTAAAGGGATTCCATTAGGACTGGATGGTCAAAATGTGTTGGACATAACTTTTGGTGTAAAATATGGACTTTCACACGCTATCTCATTCCTTTCAAGTTGTACATAAATAATGGTGTACCACATGTAACCCTTATAAGCTAACATACACACCCTTAATTGTACACAAATATGATGACCTTTATCCCATATATAGAAATCCAATCAATCTCATTAAACAACCCATACCGCACCATATCATTCCCATATTCTCAATAGATCCCCTCAGTTTCTAACCATCAAAA
This sequence comes from Viscum album, assembly GCA_963277665.1. Classification (NCBI taxonomy): domain Eukaryota; kingdom Viridiplantae; phylum Streptophyta; class Magnoliopsida; order Santalales; family Viscaceae; genus Viscum; species Viscum album. The sequence goes on along the minus strand of OY728133.1, from coordinate 1,436,914,974 downwards.
TTTTTACTAAATGACCATCACTTTCATGACTTATTACTACATCATACACCACCAACTATTCCTCACAACCATGTGTATCTTCACCCAATATAAGGATAATATTGCAATTTGTTTCCCATGAAATGTATTAGCTCTCTCCAAAAGGATGTGGGGCACATGGACACATCCAATATATAAGATCCCAAATAAAAAATATTTTATAATATATCAAAACAATTATATAAATATATATTACATCATTAAATGTGATTAAAAATTATAACTCTCATTTAGTCACACAAAAAAAGGTTTAGTTTATTTAGGTAATAACTACCCAACTTAATTATTTTACAACATTATGTACATTTTATACATAATTGAATTATATGTGACCCATCACTGGTAACATTCTACTTATTTACTTAGTGAATGTAAAAATGAGAATAGAGTGATATCATATGTTTAATAATGGGTAAACATATAATCACTCAATAAAAACAACATATGTAATTGTAATAAAGATTATAATTGAGCATATGATGAATATGTGGTAATGAGAACAAAATAAAATGCATATGAACATAGGGGAATAATTTCTAGGGAAATATGTATCATTAAATATAACCATAAATCATAAAATAAAGATTTTTTCATAGCATAATAAATTAGTCATTGGAATGTTTAATGATAATGAAATTTAGAAAACTCATAAACATAGAGAATCATATCTTTTGTCAAGGTTATCTATTAAGACAATTATCACATAGTCAAAAAACATGTACCATAACATAATGGAATCAGATAATATCCCATTTTCTATAACATAACATATCATGATATATATTATTTTTATAATACATTAGAGGGATATATAATTATAGTTCCTCCTATCGCATAATGATATATATATATATATTTTCCACATGAACATGAAAACACTCAAATATCCATCATAGTATAACTAACTCATGAAAATGAAATGTGTTTAAAAAAAACACCAGAAGACAAAAAAATAATTCATCATGATAAATAAATTGGATAATTACATTAAATAATATCCTAATTAAAAAAATGAATATTAAAGGATATTGAAATATATGAAAATAAATTTATAATAATTATATATTTTTTAAAAAATTAATATGAAATATCTTTTATATTTTGATAACTTTTTTATAAATTTATGTTTTTAAGAATAATAACAATATAAATAAAAATTTCTTTAAATAATCCTGAAATATTTTAAATTAATATTCATAAAACACCAAAAAATTGGTGTGAGAAAGTGTCCATACATGAAACATAATGGAAGATAGATATATATAATCCTTTCAAAACTTTCTTAATAAGTCAAAAAAATTGAAAATATACCTGATGTAATTATCTACATTGAGATAATTACATTGGTGAAAAAATGGAAATAATATGAACATGGAGGAGAATGATTCCCGACACAAAATAAGTGATAAATAAAGATCCCCATATTATCATCTTTTAGGGTGGAATATGAACCAATGAGAAGGGATATGGTAAGAATAATTGTAAATCACCCAAAATGACCATATGACAATTAAATATGGTGGTTTAGAGGGAATGTTCACACATATTAAGTTAATTCATTTTAATTATTGATAATATAAAGAAAAAAAAGAGATATTGTGACATAAACCCTTACATATTTTAGATTGTCTAAAATAAAAAGTCGTTGAAAGATAGAACATGAGATAGATTTTAAAATCCTTTTATTTACATAAAATTATAACTAGATTCATTTATTGGTCCATATATACACCAAATTAAAGAAAGTGTGTGTTGAATAGAGAATATATCTCAATCAAAGTAAATTAAGATAATAAACTCTTAACTTAACTCCTAACTCTCTAGAACGTACTATAACCCATTGTATAATAAATATAACCATATTAATAACTCATTTTAGTACCTTATTATTATAAATAACCATTATAATATTTAAATATATTAATTTGTTACAAAAATATTAGTTAATTATTGTTTACTTTGAGATTTTTTATACGTTTTTTTAAAATGAAATTTTGGAAATGATTCTTGGTAATTGTTTTTAAAACTACTATAGAAATATGGAATCATGGATGCCTCCATTCAGTTAATTCAAAAGGCAACATAAATGATGTTGAATTTTGACAAAAAGTATTATTTTAAATATATATGTTTGTATATTTTGATATTCATATTGTGTTTATTTTATTTTGTTTACAATTATATCCATTAATATTTGAAAGCAAAAATGTTATGTTTTTATGAAATAAATTTTGTGACATGTAAATTAGATTTTACTTATTATATTTCTGATTTTTTTAAAATTATATATTATATATTGATTTAATTTATAAAATATCATTTATATTTTATTTATATTTTATATGTTATATGTTTTAAAAGTCACCTATATGAAACATAATAATGTTTAAAGTTGGTGGCTTTTAATGTCTATAAATAATTAAGTAGAAATGAAATCTAAATGAAATCTGACATAGTCACTGAACATATAATAAATAATTACAAATGAGAAGAATTTAATAAAAACTATTAACAAATAGTAATATTAGTTTAATTTTTTAAACCAATAAGTTTGTATTTATAATCTTTTTTTTACAATCCTTTCATTTTCAATTGACTATTATATTTATGAAATTATTTTTAATTGAATTTTTTTTAGATGTTCAGGCTATGTTTTAAGTTTTATTTAGATTTTTTATAGTTTATATTTTATAATATTTCAAAGTTACCTTCTTGAAATTTAATAAGTTTTCATATGTTTGAATTAGTCAACTATTAAATCTTATAAACTGTAAACTATAAATAAAATATAAATGAATATTGAAATAATGGATAAAAATATAAATATATATAATAGTAAAATGAATTTAATTATTCTAATAGATAGAAAATCATATAAAGAATATAATACATTGTTGTTTAAAATCTTATAAGTCAACATAAAACATATACATGAATGAGTACAGTCACTATCTATGGTGAGGTCACATCCCACATTATGGTGTGAGAATGAGATTATTGTATCAAGATCATTGACCTCTATGCTAGCGTGGAGTATGATGAACTAGAGAGGGATGATCCTCACCTGATGGAACCTCGACTGTCAGATGCTCTGTTTGTGTATCTATGGGAGGAGGTGTCAGCTGCATGTTATCATCCACAATCAATATTTATCCCACTACAGGAGTATAATGACCTAACATCATCACCTGGGGGAACCATACAATGTGTGAAATATATGATTTGAAAGGTGTTGGCATGGGAAATAAACCCTAATAGAAGATTAGATAAATTGTACCTAGATAAAATTATCTATATACTGACAACACATATGGATACCATGCCTCCTGATGCACATCCCCAATTAGATAAGGCTAGAATAATAGTGGGCCATCCTCTACCCGTGGAGTAGGTAAGGCCGCACATGTAGCACGATGCAGTCTATATCATCATTGTCATGGTTCCTCATAATCAACAGTTGTTGGAGGAGGTTTCTGATTAGAAAACTCCACTATATGGGAAGGAACATCATCTCCCTAGGGTGGATGATGGAAGATAATATCGTGAAAAACATGATAAGCTAGAATTTACCCCATGCCGCAACATGTACCGTTTTGAGGCTAGGAACCTCCTCTTCCTCCAAAAAAGACATAAAAATAATCTTTTATAGTTGAGTATGTAATAAAGAGATTGAAAATAAATTAGAAAATTGTACAATAAACAAACTAATTGAAATTTATTGAATTTCCATATCCTAAATCCATCTACCATATAGAGTAAGATACAATATTGAATTCAGTATATACCATTTCTCATACTCGAGTTGCTCTAAAAATATGGAATTACGTCATATGTACACCCTCTATATGAAACAATGCTCGTCTACCCCATAGGTCGAGATACATGAAATTTAATTAGCGGTAATCGATATCTTGAATCCCCATCAGCTTCACAGAATGAAGCGCTGGTGACTATCTTGGTGGAAATGGAATGCGCTAAACACATCCAAACTGGCACATGACTATATCAGTCTGGTTCCACTCAATAATATGAAAGTGAATGAGAGGAACTACAACCATATATTCATGAATTCCAGCAGTGTAGTATGATGTAAATTTGTCTAATAAAGCCTAGTATAGAATCCATGTAATCTGAAATGACCTGTATGATTTTTCAAAAACGTTTGTCACTAAATACCAAAACTGACAATATTATGTTTTTTTTAGTCAATGAAATATTTTAAATAATTACGTTAGTGGGTAGAAGACTGTACAACATGAGATGGTATGAACCAAAATGGTGTCTTAGAGCCCTAATAAAGTGGTTTTCTTGACCCCACCTTATTAATACAACATTGAAAGTGATAAATAATAATAATTTAAATTCAATAGCTTCTACTAGAATCATAAACCAATAGATATTAGGGATCATACCATCATCCATGCAGAGCATCACACACCATATATATAGGTAGATTCTAACCAAAAAAAATATGAGAGAGGGGAGGGATGCACTTCCATGACCACATCTGAAGAAGCATGAAACATACCCTGATACATCATGTGTACATTCATATTAGATTGATCAATACAAAATTTCCATATAATAATCAGTAAGATATATAAATGAGTATGATGAATGATAATATTCCTATTAGCGTTAGTAATTAATTATGAAAATTTCATCCGAATCCACCTAAAATATATCGACCCACCATCTATAACAACATTATCAACAAAAAATTTGATTCCTCAGAATCTCTGTAAAAGCTTATCCCAATCTTTATGGGTGGGTCCAATAACTGCATCCTCCTAGATTGGAAAACTGACCAAGACTGCCACATCCTCAAGGGTGATGGTCATCTCTCCCTCATACAGGTGGAATGTGTGTGTCTCTGGTATCCATCTCTCGAGGAGGGAATAAAGTAGGTGATGATCAATGAATGTGAAATCAGATACTGTAATTCCATAGAATCCAACACAACGTATGTATGGTATAATGGTAGCTGGAAGAGGAATGTGATGATAATGGTGTGTTCGAATCACCTTGATCAATAAAACCTCACAACCCTATATCACATCATGAGAAACATGCCTATACTGATCAGTGATTACTGTAGCATCCTACTTCCATAATTATAAACTGAAATAAGACTATATTTAAATATAACTTTATGGTCATAAAATTTTTATGAATAGTATAATATAAGACATAACATGTCTATTCCCATTGTTTTATGATGTTTTTACCAAATAAAAAAGGATTGTCTTTATGTTACTCAAATAATATTTTTAAATTTGTTTTAGATATGTTTTTTGCATGGAAAGAGTGTTTTATAAGATATGGTTGTATATATTTATATATATAAATAGTCTTTCTTCATTATCTAAAATTATATTAGAAAATAAGTCAATGATTGTTTTCAAAACTGAGGTAAAAGTTATTGAAAAAATAAAATCAATTTATTTATAATTGATAAAATGAAAATTATTATCATATAAAGTAAAAGATATAAGAACAAACCCATTATATAACATATGAATTATTTTCAGAAAATAAGAAATACCTTAAAATATTTTAATAGAACATAGTTTGGATGAGATGATGCAAACTTCAAAAGTCAACTAAAATCCATATTGTTTTCAAGTGGTATCTTAATAACTTCATCCAAAGGGATATAATTAAAATTTTAATTTTCAGAATATTTCATATTTTTAATGAAGTAATCACTCATTAGGGAGGCCTTTCATTAGAAGGTCGAAATATTTTTAAAATTCAAAAGGTAAGTACATCCCTTTGAAAGATATTATTTAGCCACCATATGCAAAAAATCTATATTTTACATCAATTATGTAGTCAGACTTATCCTATCCAAACTCTGTTCTGTTAAAAAATTCCATAGTATTTATTGTTTGTAGTAAATAATTCATGTGTTATTTAATGGGTTTGTTCTTTTCTATTTCACTTTATACAATCATAACTTTACTTTTATCATGGATTGATAAATTTATGTGATATTTTTTCTTCTTTTTTTACCTCAGTTTCAAAAACATTCCATGAATAAGAAAGGATTATTATTATTTTATAGTAAAATTATTTGAAAATGGAAGAAAATTATACAAAATGAAGTCTCATATATTAACACCATATAATTAATAATATCAAAATATCACATTAGAGATAATAAATTATTATGGATGAGTGTGCGAACTCAATATAGAAATGTTAGAGATTATTTTATTGTTATGACCTTCTTGATGACATGTGTTGCATCTCAAACATTTCCCTTATTCTGGAGGCTAGTCCATCTCATTATGCATCCTTATGGACTTCGGTCTCCCTCATTGATGAAGCCTATTGATGTTAGGTATCAATATCAGCTAGTATTCAAGCATCTAGAAAATCAAGGCTCCCCAATAAGAATCCATGATGTTACATAATAGTTAGAAATGATTTATAGATGGTATAGTGGATCAACATATGCTTCCCATCATATGTTCATAGAGGCACAAACTGCGATGGCATGTGTTCAGGGAAACCATATTTCATGGAATCTTCTACAATGACATTTCCTTACTTCTAGTAATAACACAATTGTTTCACCACTGCTACTCATGATAGGGTCTAGACACTCTTGAACTTCAAATTGATAGTCTTATCGACAGAAAAGGAACACCCAATAAGAAAAATCTACTTCAATATTATTTTCAATATCTCATTGAAAGGGTATTTTGTAACTTATCCCTTACTGAATCCCATTTGAGGCTCATTTTTTACTACTAATAAAGTAATTCACACAATGATAAAATGTATCCTAAAATAGTGTAGTAATAGGTAACTTGCGAATCCCCTTGAACAAAAATTGATGCACTCTAAAATGTTTTTGGTCATGTTTCAACATCTCTTACCCCCATTATATTCTAATGTCCATTTTTTTTGGAATCTGCATCATATAATCATATTGTTCTTTATTAGAGTTTCAAATTTCTTTGAAATATTCTATAAACCTTTGTTAATCTGACTCATATTCTATATAGAAGTGATCATATTTCACATAAATCAATTTTATCTTTATATTGAAATAGTAAAAAAATAATAAAGTCATTTCCTACCAAGCCTCATGATGAACTTCCTCATAAGTTCATTATGGAATGTTTTTCACTTGTTTCTAGAATTTGTTTTGATGTAGTACCGATGATGTGCATTTGTGGGTTTCTATGTATCATGATCTGAATTTATTTCCTAATTGATTGAACATTATCGATTAGATATTGAACATACACCCCTAATGTGGGTGAAATGGTTGTCAATACATGGCAAAAACCAACTCCATGATTCATATTTTTCCTTCACCATAATGGAAAATTTAGGCAGAAGACCTACACGATTACTATATTGGGATACCATAATTAATAATATTCCCTTATATTTTCCATATATAAATGTTCCATAAATATTTATCAACTATTTTCTAAAACAAAATGTGGAAATACAAGGGGGGAATGACCAGAACAACCGATGAAATTGAACACGATATGGATCAAGTCAGTTATCTTGAGACACATGTTAATTTGTATGAAGATGTAAGACAACATGGTCTTTGTGTCTCAGTGTGGTAAGAAATTTCAAAAAAAAATGATATGAGTCATCCCAATCACCATAGACCTTCACAATTTCCTTATATTTCTCATTCTATGCCTTATTGTAGGAAATATTATAACCAAAATATTGTTGTATAATCTCTTACACAAGGCCTATAGGAACATCTTGGAAGGTCCTAATTATAATGACTTAGACTTAAACATTAGATAATTATGAGTTGAGTCAAGAATTGACATTCATTAAAATTGAGTATTTTTTAAGTTTATATTTTTAGAGAATTAGTCCATAAATACTACATAACATCTAAAATATTACAAAGTAGAAAAGATTACATGATATCCATAATCTAAAATAATTTTTAATAAATCATGAACTCTTTTTCTTGATAAAATTATTCATAACATTCATCTTGTCTTATTCCTTTATCTTAAGCATCCCTATACCATATGGAAAAAATTTCAAAAAAATGGTATGAGCACAAAAATCTTAGTAAGGGATATAAATAAGGAATGAAACCCCTAGTCCATGAATATTTTAAACTCATGAAAACATTTTTACAAAATCATACTTTTCACCCATAAAACATATACTCTTAACATAACTAATGAAATCATATTATTCTTGAAAAAAAAACATAGCAATCATAAGTCCTAAAGGTTACATGGTTCATCCATAACATTCTTACATTGTAGCTTTCACAACTACATAAAGAGTAACCTTTATGGTTATATTTGGAATACCCATCATAGTATATTCACTAAATATATTTGGAGAAAACTTTTTGTTTAACTTTTAATCATTAACCAATTAATTGGAGAGCTATCATGTGCTCACCCTCCCTCAGTTTAACATGGAACTACCTGTATACATAAGCAATGCCTAAGAACCATAACATAATCATAACACATAAAACATGCATAAAAGAAAAATAACATTTCATATTTGCAATCAAAAAATTTCATTTTAATATATTGATATAATAAATACATTATAAAAACTATTTTCAATACCAAAATACCTAAAAAGATAAAATTATGTTAATTTTTCATTTAAAAACATTATGTCTTGTAGAGGAATCCAAATACCAAATAATGGTCACTGTGGAAGAAAAGTCATTGTCACTGTATATGTTAAAAAAAAAATCCTTTTCTCATTTAGTAAAATTATTAATACAAAAATATTTCTTTTAAAAACCTTTTAATGAAATTAAAAGTCAAAGGGGTGGATTATACACCGTATAAAATAAAGTCGCGTATAACATCAAAATATGCCTTAATGAAAGGAGATTGAGATGAAGTCCCTTATATTGAGTCCGACTCATCATGTAAAATATTTATATTCCTGAATAATAAAAATAGGTCAATTTTTACTTGCTTGAGAAAATTTTTAAAGTTTATTTTTCCTTTTAAATCACTTATTACCATTTTATAAAAATTATATAATTATTTAAGTTCATATCAGATGTTTTGTCGATATTTGGTACTTAAGTCAAAATTGAAATTGTTATGATGTCAATAGTCCATGTTTTCCTTAAGTCCATCATATCTAGAATAATATTCATGACATAATAATAAATTTTATATATAAATTATACATTTAAATCAAACCATTTATTTATGGTATGAAAAATGAACAACATTATAATCACAGAGATGGTAGTCCGTACGTACGTATGAGTAACGTTTCTATTTTTCGTTGATCATTATAGAAATAAGGTAATTAATATTTTATCTTACCAAAATGATAATAATATAATTAATATAATAATTATATTTAAATATTCTTATATATATTATACAAGTGATATTGTTAATATAAATGATTCACATCGCTTTTTGGAGGTGATAATTCATATGTACGTAAGAATGACATTATCATTTTTATGTGCATGGAAAGTAACAACATAATTGATATATTATTATCTTATAATAATAAATATGCCACGAGAATCATATAAAAACTTTAATTATATCATTTTGATTAGTCCAGAGAGATGGTAATAAACATCAAACTATATCGGTTTGCGAGGCGGTAGTCTGCCATACATATGAACAAAATGTTAATTTCCCATTTGATGAAATTATAGATGGATTTGGGTAATGATATTGACATAATAACATCTTAGTATATTTATGATACTGGAGATATTAGTTCCTCATGGATTAAGGATATTTAAAGGAAGTGGAAGAATAAATAAAATAGAAACACTTAAATAAAAGCATTACATTTCCTTCAGATGATCACATTTCTTAACACCTTAACACATATAAGAAGGGAGTTATGTATAAAATAAGGCCTCAAGAATGTGGGGAGGGATTATATGAATGGGTTTGTTCAGATATTTTCTGAACAAAATAGTTTTTAAGTGTGATAAATAGAGTGGAATATGCTTCTTTTTATAGGAGAAGCGAGGGGCACCCTTGGAATTATTAAAAGTATTAAATTAATATAAATTCAGTTTCTATTCAAAATAAGTCAAAACTAATTTAGTTTGAAGATAGGATGAGTATGTGTTGAAAAATTATCATCAAATAAAAATTATACATGTTTTAGATTATTTAATACTTATTATTTTTATTTTAACCCCTTTTAACTCTTACCATTTTATCAAGTAATTTACACATAGAGGGTTAAAATAATTACCAAATCATGCCAAAAGACCAATGAATGATTCATTAATGAAATTTATAAAGTTAAATCAACTTTTGTTTCAATTATTAGATTTTAAAAAAATTTATGTCATTTAATTATATATTTTATATTTTAAGTTAAGAATTATGTTAATTTTGACACTATTCATTATATGAATTTTAAAAAAATCATAACTTTATTCCTTAAAAAAAATACATTAACTCAATAATAACATGTCATATTCATTCAAATAATTCTAGTATGGCATAAAATGTTTCAAATGATATTTATTTTAATATTATTAATATCATTTATTTGATTGTTTCTTTAATAAATCAATTACTGCATCATCATTGTGTCATAATTAAATTTAATTATTTAATTACCAAAAATTTCAAATAAATCACCATGATGTATGTAATAATTTTATATTGCTTAAGACTATTCATAGTATAATATTTCACCTAGATAAACCCATATTAAAATTGTTTTAGTAAGAAGAGACATATTTATGACATATTTTCCTTTACATAAAATTAAATGTTATAAATGTCATAATCACATGGAAGAGGCTTCAAAATGTCACAATATCTGCCCAAGGATGGTAATGGTCAATAATAACTCCTAAAATAAGATTATTACAAGTGTTAGTGTACGTTTATAATATTATAATATTAATTTTACCTTTAATTAGCCTATTTACCATTAACTGCGGTAAATAAAATATTAAAGTTACTATTCATAAAAAATTATTTTCATCCTATTGGACAAAATTTTTCATAAAGAGTATAAACATGTTTATATTTTTTTGAAAATTCAATTCATATAAGTGGTTATATTAGGTTTAAAATTAATCCCGTAAATGGATCTAGAAAACAGGTTTTTTAAGTAAAATATTCAAAAGATCACATTGTTTTTCTAATTAATTTTAATTTGAAATTACATAAAATGAACTACATTGGATTAACTAGTAAAAAATTCATCTAATTATTCTATAAAACCATGTAATGTGATAATCAAACAATATAAATAAATTATATGAGAAGGTAGTTTTGAATTAAAATTCAGTATTTTTCACTGTTCATTATAAGATGAATATTATCATAAAAATACCAAAAATTCAACCAAAGTAAATTTTGATGTCCTGATTCCAATGAAGAAGTTTATTTTGTAAAATATAACATATAAAATTAATAAAAACTATACTTAAAAAGGGTTCTCCATCAAAAGGCGGTAAAACTACCTTAAAAATATTAGAGTATTTTATGCTTAAAAATGGATTTATTCTCATTTTTAGCCACTAAATTTTATTGGAAGAAAGTAAAAATATTTAATATACCTATGTAAACATAATATAGTCATTTTTTTTCATTCCCACCAATACAATATATAGATAATAACTACCGTTTAAAATAATAATATTAATAATATTTTTTTTGGTATAACTCAATATTGTGTGCAACGTATGCTTTCAGAGAAACACATTATTGGGTGTTGGGTATACTATCAAACATTGAATCACCTTTAAGTTAAAATTAATATCTAATTCATAAATATTAATATAAATGAAAAATGATTATTTTTATAACTACCTGGGATGTTACGTCCTCCTCCCTTTTGAAAATTGTATCCTCACAGTTTTATTTACTTATCAAATAAGTGGGGGTATTTCTCCCTCATAGAATTTTCAGATTCCCATGTTTACTCTTTAAACATATATGTTTTATAAAAATAATTAACCTAACAAATCACCTTATTCCATTACACTTTCTCTCCGTGGTTAATAATCTAGACTGACTATTCCTCATAAGAAATATTCTCTTCCAACTGAACTACTTTTGGACTCAAAACATGATATGGAGCCGACACATACTTTCTTAACATTAAAACATGAAAAATATTGTGTACTTGGGATAAAAACATAGGTAAATCCACTCTGTAAGAAACTGATCCACCTTTCTCTAGGATTTCATAGGGTTCAATGAACCGTGGACTCAGCTTCCCTTCCTTTACAAAAAGCATCACACTTTTCCATGTAGAAACTTTAAGAAATACATGATCACCTAACATAAATGAAATATCATTCATAAAGTTATCCATATAACTTTTATGCCAACTATAATATGTCCTCATGTGTTTCTGGATTAGATGAACTTTTTTCTACCATGTCTTCTACCAACTCCAGTCCCATCATATTCATTTCTCTTAAATCATCTCAAAAAGTTTGAGTTTGACACCACTTTCTATATAATGCCTCAAATGATGCCATATATATACTGTAATTAAAAACATTATTATAAAAAAACTCAACTAAAGAAATATGTTGATCCCAAATTCCCTAGTAATCCACTGAACAAGAACGTATCATATCCTCCAAGGTTTGAATTGATCATTCTGTTAGACCATCTAATTGTGGATGAAAATATGTACTAAAATTTAATTAAGTACCCAAAGACTTCAGAAGGCCTTTCCAAAAGATAGAAGTGAACCTAGGATTAGGATCAAATACAATGTAGAGAGGAACCCCATTTAACCTCATTATATTTTTAAGATACAACCGAGAAAGTTTATCTAGAGATAGTGTACCTCGAATTGGAAGAAAATGAGAAGGTTTAGTAAATCTATCAACAATAACCCATATCACAATGTTACCTCAATATGTATTTTGAAATCCCACTAGAAAATCCATGGATATATATTCCCATTTCCACTCTGGTATTAGTAAAGTATAAATCACCCCCTTTAGAAACTATCATTCATCATTAACCTACTGAAAATTCAGACACTTTACAATAAATTCCACAATATTTATTTTCATTCCATAACCCTAGTGATACTCTCAAATGTCTCTATACATAATAGTATTGTAAGGATGAACTGAAAATAGAGAACTATGAGTTTCACATAACAACTCTTTCTTCAACTGTGAATCAAAAGAAACACATAATCTCTTCAAAAATGTCAAAGAAAAAAATCTTTATCTATGTTAAATTTTGGAAACTTACCCTTATGAACCAATTCTACCTTTTTCTGGAATTCAATATCTTACTTCTATGATTTCTTAATTCTATCTGATAAATATGATTGCTCTAAAACCTAAATAAAAAAAGGAATTTCGTGCACCAATAAATTCCAAGACAAATCTCATCAAATCATTAATCAAAGGATCATGTTCCAAATGTAACATAGTTAATGTATCAAAGCATCAGACACCATATTTTCATTTTCAGGATGGTAATGAAAAGTGTAATCAGAATCCTTGATCAATTCCAACCATCTTCTCTACCTCATGTTTAATTCTTTCTGAGTGAATATATACTTCAAACATTTGTGGTCAATATATATTTCACATTTCACTCCATATAGATGATGCCTCCGATTTTTTAGAGCAAAAACAATAGAATCTATTTACAAAACATGTGTAAGGTAATTTAGGTCATGATTTTTAAATTGATGTAAAGAATTAGAAAATAACTGATCATTATCATTAGGATACAAAAAATTAATTTCCATGAGGCATCACTATAGATGAAAAATTCACCATTTCTCGATCAAAATTAAAGAACTGGAGTATTCACCAATCTTCTCTTCAATTTCTGAAAACAATCATCACATTCTTTTTTCCAGATGAATATATCTCCTTTTTGAGTTAACTTAGTTATTGGGATAGATAACCATGAAAATTTTCAACAAACCTCTGGTAATAACCTACTAAAACAATAAAACTATGAATCTAAACTGTATTATTGGTTCTTTTCCCTTCTTCAAAAACTTTTGTTTTTGCAGGGTCAATAGATATGTCATCTTAAGAAACAATGTGACCATGAAATAAATTTTCTTGCAACCAAAATTTACCCTTTCTGAATTTCCCATAAAATTTATTTTCTTTTATAGTTTTCAAAATAACCCTTAGATGACTTTCATGCTCCTATTTACTTTTAGAATATACCAAAATGTCATCAATACACACAACCAATAACTTATCAAAGAACTCATGGAATATTCTATTCATAAGATCCATGAATACAGTAGGTAAAATAATAAGTCCAAGCGGCATAAAAATAGATTTATAATGGACATATCTAGTATAAAATATAGTATTCAGAATGTATTCTTCCTTTACATTCAATTGATGGTACCCTGACCTCAATTCAACCATTGATAAATATTTTTCTCCCTGGATCTGATGAAACAAATCATAAATATGAGGCAAATGATACTTGTTCTTAATAATGATCTTATTCAAGACTCTATAATCAATGAAAATTATCCTTGAACCACGTTTATTTTAAAAAAATAAGATATTATCACCCCATAGTGATGTACTAGGCCGAATATAACTTTTATCTAAAAACTCCTATAATTTCTTCTTCAACTCCAAAAGTCCAATTTGAGCCACTCGATAAGGGGGTTTTGAAATTAGCTTATCATCAGAAACTAGGTCAATAATAAATTAAACTTCTCGATCAGGTATAATATTAGGAGACTCATTAGGAAAAACATTAGGATAATCATTTACCACTAGCACAACATTAATTATAACAGTTCCTTTGTTTTCAACAATATGGTCAAGGTAACATTAATTTCTATATTTTAATAGTTTCTATACTTCATAAAATGTTATCAATGGTAAGGGTTCATTTTTGAACACTAATGAAAGTATTTTTGAAAATAAACTATTTATCTCTACAATAAATCTTATCATGGTAAATAGAAAGCCAATCCATACACATAATAACATCATTCTCTAATAGTAAAAAACTAAATGGTTTGTATGAAAAATATTTCCACAGATAAGGATAAGAATATTCTTATAATTTATTTTTTCCTAAACATTCCCCCTTGTGTTTTTACCATAAGTTTTGGATTCATTTCTTGGGGTGAAATTTCCAATTTAACAAAAACTTTATCTTAAATGAAAGAATGTGTAGACCCTGAATCAAAAAATAAATTGTCATAATATAAATAAAAAAAATGTACATGATACAACTTTATTTTATGGCCCAACATATAATAAAGTAGTTGCAATGGATTTCACCACACCTTTCTTTTTATGGTTCTACTACTTCCCATCATTGGAGTTCTTCATCGAACACTCATTTAAATAATGACCCATCTCATTGCACTTAAACAATTTTACTAACTATAAATCAGATTTTTTCTTACCAAAATCTTGATATTTTTGAGTGATGTTACAAGACTTATGTCTTATTTTATCACATCAAAAGCACATATAATAATTTAAAAGCTATTCCCCAGTGTGTTTTTTACCACAATTTTCATACAATGTAAACCTAGTTTTCTTACCATCAATTTTTTTGAAGAGTTATTCCCTTTATCCTGCCACCTCGACCTCTTATTATTGTATTTATCAAAGAACACATGATCATTAGAAAACTCCATTTCCACCTTCTCTATACATCAAAAAAGTTTTTCATAACTTTTTAAATCAAAAGAAATCGACAGTCTTCGATGCTTTCTCTTTACTCATGAGTAAAAATCATTGATTTCACTATCAAGATCCTAGATGAAATTTAGACACTACCTTTTCGGTCGAGTGACTTTTTCTTTGTATGCAACCGCTTAATACAAATATTTCCTAAATTCCAAGATTTTTTCTATCCTATGTCGAACCACCATAGGAAAATATTTCTCAATAAACATATTTTTTAAATCATCCCACTAAATAGAATCAATATCCTCACTATGCCTAATATTCACTACCATCAACCACCACTGAGAGAATTCAACTTCAAAATGATAAACAAAAAGACTAACCTTTTGATTGTCTGAACACCCCATGACATCAAAAATATTTTCTAGTGCTTTCCACCCTCCAGCTATCTCAAGGTCAGATGATCCTAGGAATTATTGGGGATGTTGCCTCATGAAATTATCCACTACTGATATGTTCTTATAGGGTTTACCTAGATGATCTAGTGCATGGATACCACTACCATTTATTACATGATTCAACTATTCCATCACTGAAAAAAATGTTCAATTCCTATTTTGACCATCTTAGGTTACTGATTTGGAAGGTTGTTGTCCTCTAGATGTCGTCCCAACACCACTACCCTATTTACTCTATGAAAAATAATTCTGAACAAACATATCTTAGATGAAGAAACATGGTAATATTTAAATGCTATATAATTTATCAATTTGACCATAAATTAAAAATCATTTATGGATATTATATTAATAATATCCTAACCTCTAAAGTTATCTAAATTGGCCTTTGATACCAACTATAAGGCCCCAACCTTAAACATTACATAATATTTAGGTGATTCAATAATTTACATTCATTCAAATTTAGGATCTTTAAAGTTTTAGAGTTTTAGATAATTAGGATATAACTATTTAATAACATCTCAAATATTAAAAAGTATAAAATTCTACATGCTATACATAATCTAATACATTTTAAAATAAAACATGAATTATTTTTCTTGATAAAATTATTTATAACATTCATATTATATTATTAAATTCTCTTAACCATCCTTATACCCCATAGAAAACATTTCAAAAATAAGGGATGATAACAAAAAGATCATTAAGGGATATAAATATGGAATGAAACTGTTATTCCATGAATATTTTAAACTCATGAAAACATTTTCACAAAATTATAATTTTCCCCCATAAAATATAAGCTCTTAACACACCTCATGAAATCATAAGATTCATGAAAAACATATTAGAAATCATAAATAAGAAAGGTAACTTGTGGCATCCATAACATTTATACATTATAACTTTCATGACTATATAGGTAGTAACCTTCATGGTTATGATTAGAATACCCATCAAAGTATATTCCTTAAATCTCTTTAGAGAAACCTTATAATTTTACTCATTCTAATTACCCAATACATTGGAGAGATATCATAGGATCACCCAACCTTGGTTTATCATGGAAACACCCATATACATAAAAAATTACCAAGAACCATAACATAATAATTACACATAAAACAAGCATAAAAGAAAAAATAACATTTCCTATTTGTAATAAAAAAATATCATTTTAAAAGATTAATATAATCAATCCATTCTAAAAACCATTTTCAATACCAAAATACATGGAAAAGGGAAATGGTATTTATTTTTCTTTTAAAAACATTACTACTTATAGAGGAATCCAAATACCAAATAATGGCCACAGTGGCGAAAAATTCATAGTCGCTGTATACGTTAAAAAAATTCCTTTTATCATTTAGTAAAATATTCATACATAATTATTCATTTTGAAACCATTTTAATGAAATTAAAAGTCAAAAGGGTTTATAAAACCCAGTATAAAAGAAGGTGGTGTATAACATCAAAATATGCCTCAATGAAAGGAGATTGAAATGAAGCCCCTTACCTTGAGTCCGACTCATCACGTACAATATTTATATTCCTAAATAATAAAATTAACTTAATTTATACTTGCTTGAGAACATTTATCAAGTTTATTTTCCCTTTTATATCACATATTACCATTTTATAAAAATTATATAATTATTTAAGTTCAAATTAGATGTTTTGTCGATATTTGTTACTTGAGTCAAAAAATAAACTTATTATGATGTCAATAGTCCATGTGTTAATTATTTCCATAATATATAGAATAAAATTCATGAAATAATAATCACTTTTAAACATCAATTATACTTTTAAATCAAACCATTTATTTTTTTGTATGAAAAATGAACAACATTATAATCGTAGAGAGGTCATGTTGTATGTATAAATAAGTAATGTTACCATTTTAATTGATCATTATATAAATAAGGTAATTATTATTTTATCTTTATAGAATTATCATAATATAATCAATCTCATAATAATCATTTAAATATACTTATATCTATCATATAGGTGATGTGGTGGATAAAAATGATTCACATGGATTTGTGGAGGTGATAGTTCACATGTACACATGAACAATGTTATTATTTTTATGTACATGGAATGTATGAACATAATTGATATATTATTATCTTATAATGATAAATATTTCATTAAAATCATATAAAATCATTAATTTCATCACTTTTATATGAATGAAATGTTTATTTCCCATTTGATGAAATTATAGATGGATTTGGGTGATAATATTACCATAATAAAATCTAATTTTATTGAGGATACTGGAGTTATTAGTTACTAATGGATGAAATAGATTTAAATTAAGTGGAATGAGAAATAAAATAGAAACACTTAAATAAAAACATTACCTTTCCCTCAGATGATCAGTTTTTTTAACAACATAACACCTCTAAGAAGGGTGTTCTACCTAAAATAAGGCCTTAAGAATTTGGGGAGGGATTTTTGGAAGGGGTTTGGGAATATATTGGATAAACCAAATTGTTTTTTAAGTGTGATTAATTTAGAGGAATGGGTTCCTTTTTGTATGATAGGGGAGCGACACCCTTGAAATTATTAAAAGTATTAAATTAATATAAATTCACTTTCAATTTCAAATGGGTACAAACTCATTTATTTAAAAGATATGATGAGTATGGGATGAAATATGACCATAAAATAAAAATTATAAATGTTTTAGTGTTTTTTAATCCTTATATTTCTTTTAACCCCTTTTAACTCTTACCATTTTGTCATGTAATTCACACTTAGAGGGTTAAAATAATTAAAAAATCATACTAAATGACCAATGAATGAGTCATCAATGAAATTTTTGGATTTATATCAACATTTTTCTAGATTATTGGTTTTTTTAATTTTTATATAATTTAATTATATATTTTATAATTTTAGTTAGTAATTATGTCAATTTTGACACTATTCATTACACGACTTTTTAAAAAAATCATAAAAACTTGATTACTTTTAAAAAAATAAATTAAAATAATAATATATTTTAATATGCATCCATAAAATTCATTTATGTAATAAAATATTTAAAATTGTATTTATTTTAATATTACTAATACAATATATTTGATTTTCTCTTTAATAAAACTATTACCGCATCGTTATTGTGTCATAATTATATTTAATTATTTAATTCCTAAAAATTATAAATTAATTACCATGATGTAGGTAATATTTTTATCTTTATAATTTATATTCATAGTTGAATATATCACTTATATAACCCCATATTAATTTTTTTTAGTAAGAAGAGACATATTTATGACATATTTGCTTTTACTTAAAATTAGATGTTATAAATGTCATAATCTCACCCATGTGGCTTCCAAAGGTCACAAGTTCACACCAAGAATGGTCATGGTTTATAAATACTCATCTAATAAGAGTATGAAAAAGTGTTAGGGTAATTTTATAATAATATAATATCAATTTTACTTTTAATTACCCTATTTACCTTTAACCATAGTAAATAAAATACTAATGTTACTATTCACTAAATATTATTTTGATCCTATTGGACTAAATTTTTCCCTATGTATAACTATTTATGTCCATTTTTGAAAATTAAATTCATAGAAGTGGTTAAATTAGGTTTAACACTAATCTCGTTGATATATTGAGAAAACAAGTTTTTTAAGTAAAATATTCAAAAGTTCACATTATTTTTCTATTTAATTTTATCTTAAAGTAGCATCAAAATAACTAAAATAGATTAAATAATAAAAATTCATCTAATTATACTTTAAAATCATGTAAAAGGATAATACAAAATATAAATGAATTATACGAAAAGGCAATTTTGAATTAAAATAATTTTTTTTTCAATATTCATTAAAATCACAATATTATCATAAAAATACCAAAAAATCAACTAAAATAAATTTTGATGTACCTATCCCAAATAAGAATTTTATTTTTTCAAATATAACATACAAAAGTGTCAAAAAATAGATTTAAAAATGGTTCTCCATCAAAAGGCGTTAAAACTACCTTAATAATGTTTGAGTACTTTATACTTAAAATTGGATTTATTCCCATTTGGATCCACTAAATTTTATTAGAATAAAGTAAAACGATTTAATAAACATTTGTAAACATAATATATTTAAATATATTTATTTATTCTAATACAATGTCTAGGAAATAACTACCATTTAAAATAATTATGTTAATAAAATATTATTTTTCGGTATAACTCAATCTTGTGTTCAATGTATGATTTTAGAGAAACCCATTATTTCTTATTGGGTATAATATTAGACATCACATCCAATTTAAATTAAAATTATTATCTAATTCATAAAAGTTAATTGATATGAAAAATTATTATTCTATAATTATGTGGTTTGTTACACTAATAATATTAACGATAATAGATGACACAAATTCAAAATCCAATGAAATATGATATTTTGTTAGATTTGAATAAATGTAACCATGAGTTTCCTCAATATTTTAAATTCTCAAACCCACAATTGGAATGTTCATAATTTTCCTCAATAAAAATATAAAATAATATCCATATTTATCACACCGTATGATGTATTTTGTAATGCTTATTTCCTAATATAAATAAATACAGTGATTCTCAATATGAAATATTTTTAGTATGTTTTTCAATGAATATTTACTTGTTAATTCCATTCCATCATATAATGTTTTTTAACTTAATAAACCCATCCACTAAAACTCCATGAAACTCAGTTGAAGGTGTGATAACATTCTGGTTGAATTCAGAAAAATGGTCTATTTCTTCAGACCAAGATTTATAGAGTGGTGGATGATTTATTATGGGTTGTGGATACTATAAAACTATTGCATTTCTGGTATCAAAATCCCTAACATCTTATACTCCCTCCTCATAATCACTAGTGTGTCCATTTATTCCATCATTAAAAAAACTATTCATCGAAAGTCGGAGTTATATGTATATTTGGGAGATCAGTTGGTTTGTTCTCTTCCTCATAATATGGAAGATCCTTAAATTCTTGGGAAAGACCTTATTCAACTAATATTGTTATTATAGATATTCATATAATTTTATTTTTTTTATACAGTAAAAACCTCAACATATAGCTCCATCATGGAACCATATGACCATTAAGAAAATAATTAATTTACTTAGACTCACTGCTCATTAGAAACCAATGAACAATCTAGTTTCCATAGTGTAGCTGAGAATTTAAAATGTTCATAGCTAATTGACTTGGTATCTTGATCCGGTCCAAAATTTTAGAATCCAAAAATTATGTTTCGAAGTTTACTTAGGGTTACATAATTAGATGTCCTAACCATTTTTATTGGTTGTGTACTATAAGAAGATCCTTTCTCAGTTTAAATAACCTCCTGATAGTAGCAGAAACAGAAAAACATGAGACTCTATGTTAAAAATGTTTTTTGATCAATATTATGATAGTGTAAATACTATTTAAAATGAGGGTTGACCATGGAATAATTATGACACTAAAATCTAATAACATCTTCTTATATACTAAAATGTAACACTAATGTTTCAAAGTACATTTTTTAATCTTTGTAATGGTATTTTAGTAGTTTATAAATAAAATACAAATAATCAAAAACATATCCCATAGGATTGTCAAACTAGATGTACAACAAGACCCATTTTTCTGCACCAGTTCCCGATCAAGTCTAGCTCAATGCGGTGTTTTCAGGTTTTACCTCTAGTTACATTAGTACTAGAGCCGCATTCACTTGTAATATCCAGACAAGGATTTTATTGATTAGACAACCATATAATCTTTATACTACCAAAATTTTAGAACATTTTATTATTTCCTAAAATATGAAATTAATTATTTTAGTACAATTATAAACTTTCCTAAAGGTATATTCAATGGTTTATAAATAGATTGTGATTCATCTAAAACATATCCATCGAGAGTAAAAAACAGGCATGCAATAAGGCTTGAATCATCTAAATCATAGAAGTAACCAACCATGTGTTCAATTAAGCCTATTTTTCATATAATTAGTAATATTTCATCCTTTATTTACTCTATGTTAATCCAAAATTTTCAATAACTATTAATTAATTAATTAATATTTAATCATTCCTTAATCATTAGTTAATCATTATTTCTTCACTCTTTATTTATTATTCAATCACCAATCAATCATTAGTTAATCATTAGTTAATCATTAGTTAATCATTCTTTAGTATTTACTTAATCATTAGTTAATCAATAACTAATAATTTTTTAATCATTAGTTACTCATTATTTAATCACTAGTTACTCATTCTTTAATCATTAGTTAGTTATTCTTTAATAATTCCTTAATCATCACTTAATCATTGATTAATAATCATATAATCAATTTTTAATCATTATTTAATCGTTAATTAATAAATCTTTAATCATTAGTTAATAATTATTTAGTTATTATCTAATCATTACTTAATAATTACTTAATAATTACTTAATCATTTATTAATCATTAGATAATCATTATTTAATCATTAGTTATTTATTCTTCAATCATTAGTTAATCAATATTTAACCATTCTCTAATCATTAGTTAATCGTTAGTTAATTATTCATTAATCATTAGTTAATAATTCTTTAATCATTGCTTTATCATTCTTTATTCATTAGTTATTATTTACTTAATAATTCGTTAATCATTAGTTAATCTTTACTTAATTATTATTTAATCATTAGTTAATCATTCTTTAATAATTAGTTAATAATTCTTTAATAGTTACTTAGTAAATAGTTAATAATTAGTGAATAATTACTTAATCATTATTTAATCATTAGTTAATCATAATTTAATCATTACATAATCAATACTTATTCATTATTTAATAATTTTTTATTCAACAGTTATTCCTCAGTTAATCAATTTTTAATCATTAGTTAATCATTAGTTAATCATTATTTAATCAGTACTTAATCATCACTTAATCATTAGTTACTAATTCTTTAATCATTAGTTAATCATTAGTTAATCATTCGTTAATCACTACCTAATCATTTCTGAATCATTAGTTAATCATTATTTAATAATGACTTAATCATTATTTAATCATTTGTTAATATTTATTTGATCATTAGTTAATCATTCTTTAATCATTATTCAATCATTAGTTAATCCTTACTTAATCTATCTTTAATCATTAGCTAATCATTCTTTAATCATTACTTAATCATTCTTTAATCAGTAGTTAATCCTTCTTTAATCATTAGTTAATCATTATTTAATCATCACACAATCATTTTTTAACCATTGTTTAATTATTATATAATAATTTTTTATTTATTATATAATGATTAGACAAACATTAGTTAATCCTTAATTAACTATTACTTAATTATTAATTAATCATATGATATTAATTAGTTAATTATTATTATCTAAGTATTATGTAATCATTGTTTAATAATAAGTTATTAATTAGTCAATTTATACTTAATAAATACTAATAATTAATATTTTTATATACTATATCTAACCGCTTAAACTAGTAAATAAATACCATATGTAGAACTAACTAAAACCAAATAAATTAAAATATAAATATCTTTAAAATAAATTATAAAAAATACCTCTAAATGATGATTCACAAAAACCGTCACTCATTTTAGGCCACCAAAACCACCACACACAAAGGAAGAAGCACTAGGAATTTTGTAGAGAGAGAGTAAATGTTATAGAGGAAGAAAATTTAGAGTGAGGATAGTAGGCAGTGTTCCCTTTTATAGGGCCTTTAGAGAAAGGTGGTAGAAAAAAACACACCTTTTTTTTACATTAAGTGAAAGACTGTATATCCCCTACCAAATTTTCCATGTCATTGATTCTCTTTTATGAAAAGTAAAGGTAGTGGGGGGGGGTGACCACCTTTTAATTTAAGGAAATAAAGGCAGATACCCTACTTCCTTTAGAATTTCCTGCCTGAATGGACCAAAGGCCTTCATTATTTATTTATTTTTGATAACCCCTTTTAATGGTTGAAGGGGAACCCTCACATTACATTGCCCGTTTTCTTGGAGACATTATAGGACCCATAGGTCTTAATAAAATCAACAGACTATGACTACTTAAAATTGATCCTCCCATGCATCTTGCATTGTGATTATCTCTCCACCTTTGTATGGCTGTTCAGCTAGCTATCTTGTGTAGAGATGCACATTCTTGATACCGATGGAAATTTTATACCCTCTCATTCTTCAAAATACATTATCCATGCTCTAGTGAATGTTCCGTGCTCTTGAATCATCCTCTAGTGCTGGTTTCTTGTCAAATCTGTCTGGGCATCTGCACATCAGGTGGCCGGAAGGCCTTGAGGTGGCCTGAAGGCCATTAAGGTGGCCCGAAAGTCTTACTGACCTGAAGCCTTGGGTGACCCGAAGGCCTTAAGGACTCCAAGACCAAACCGGTGGCCCAAGGTGAATAGTTCCAACTACTATAGTAACAAATAATACCTGCTATAGTAACTGCTATAATACCTGCTACATTACCCATATAGTACTACTACAATACCTGCTACAATACTACTACAGTATCTAGAATTATGACTCTACCTAGTTTTAAGCCTGGGTCTCATGGATGCACTTAGAGAGACTTCACCAATTGGGCTGAGGCTCATGTGCCCTTTTGAATTTTTTTTTCAAAAAAAACTTGACATCAACCCATTTTTAATTTTTTTTCAAAAAACATAAATTAAACTCATAATTTTATCAAGATGTGTTAGTGGATTTGATTATTTGATATTACTTTCGGTATGGTGATGTTGATCCTCATTATTTAATAATAAGTTAAATAAACTTATATTATTCATAGTAGTGGAATCAAAGTAATATAATGATTTATATAGTCCTGTTTTATTTTTTGGATGGTACGAGTATGAATAACATGAATATAATCCATCATGCTCACATTTCATATTATTTTATTGATAGTAACAATTTACTTTATAATGATGCTTTATTTTAGTTTCACCCTTAAATAACCATAATCATAACATAAATCACACATTAATATTAAAAATTATCATTATTTGTTATTTCCCACTCTTGATGAAAATTTTGAAGATACTATGGCATCAATCATTTAGGTGGTTGAACAAAATAATACAAGACCGATCTATATTAAGGATCAATTATGTGTATAGATTTATAATTTTTTTTGGAAAAGATGGAGGTTGGGCCTCTTATTAAAATAAGTAAATGATAGTGGCTGAGAAGAGTACAAGAAAACAAGGCAAAACCCAAAGCAGTAACTACTTACCGATCTTTTTCAACAGCTGTGCACTTAGCATCCTTTCTTCATCCTGAAGGGCATTCCAGTCAACCTTTCCACGACCGCGCCCCTGACCTCTCGATCACCCTTACTTGAAGGCAGATATTGAAGCCTTTTTAAAAGTGTCTCTACATCAGTGCGTTCAGAATCAGAGCTTTCCCCTTGTCGTTCCTCGCATTTGTCAGGAGAAGTGTCTCTTGTCACAGGCTGATCTATTCCCTCAATGGTCATTGCTCCCATTGGGTCCACAATATCCTCGTGATTTTTCTCATTAGGAGATATCAATGCAGAATCATGCATCTCAATGTCACCTATATACAGCTCAGATAGAGCGACAATGTTACCTACAACCGAATGCTCAACCACCACTGAAGTGGGAACCGGGGATTTTGTCTTCTTGTAAAAAACCAGCTGAAATCCTTCACTATCCACAACTGGATTTGAAGATTTAGAAAGTACTGTAGAATCAAATTCTAAGATATTTTTACCTTTCTGATTAACTGAAGTAACCATCCTTTCCTGTGAGAGCTAGTGATCCACCGTTAACTGGACTCCTCCATTATTCACTTGATCAACCATTAAGTAATTGTCTTTAGAAGTAAAACATGAGTGAGCATGTTGCAAAATTTCACCTTTTCCTGTATTACAAGTATCATCAAAGTGAACATTCGTCTCTTCAGAAAAGATAGTTGCCCCATATTTCGCCTTGTTTTCAGAGGTGGAGGCATTTGGATGGTCTCCCATTTCAGGAAAAACACTCTGCACCTCTATCTTCTGCTCCACGCCCAGTCTATCATCACGTTTACAAACATGATGTTGCAACTGAGGAAGAACATCAACTTTCTGAGCAGGAGTTTTTCTATTTTTGAGACACTTACTCATGTCATGGCCACACAAAGTATAGAAGCTGCAAACTATAGAGTGCCTACAGGTAGATGATTCATGGGCAATAACATTTCATTCCTTACAGAATTTGGGCATTTTTTCATAAATGATCTTCAACTCAATAATATCATCATCAGTTGAAAGCATTACATTGTCAACAAGAGTGGACCCTAGTTCAACCTCAACCAAGAATCTGGCAAAGTTCCCAAAACAAGCTACTTCAGTTTCCTTATCAATTTTGATTAGGATACCAATGGATATGGACATATCATATAGTTATATTATTATAATATCATTTTTAAAGAATCATATTGGTTTTAATATTATATCGTTAGATTAGAAAATTAAATTTATATTTTGTGTATATGGTAAGGTATTTGGAAAATATATACAAGAACAAGATACTTTCATTGATGTAGTATACAATTTTCATAATGGGTTCCTTCATAATGAAGGATTTTTTATCCTTTTTGTGGCAAGAATCCAAGAAATATGGGTTCTATTATAGATGATTTTGAGTGTAAATTATTAAATATCTCATTTTCTAATTATTAAGAAAATTCATATTATCCTGAAAAGTAACACATAATTATAAAATACTCAGGATGGTTGAGATTCCTTCAATTATAAAATTTCATTTTCATTTTTTAAAATTTTATTAATCATTTCAACCATATACTATGTTTTACCAATTTTATAGTTTAGCGATACTATTCACTATTCACTCTAGTAACATACTTTTTCACCAAAAATGAAATTGACACACTTACCTATTTCTAATTACTTTATTATGAAATAGAAAATCACTATATCCAATCAAATTCCTTAATATTTCAAATTTAATATTTAAATAAAAATAAAAAAACTTTTGAAAGTTAATTTTTCTAGATAAAAATATTTTATAAAGTAATGTTTTATTATATTTGACATATTATCAATAATTTTTTTTAAAAGCTGTTAAATATTTATTAATTTTTTAATATATGATTTATAATATATTACTCATTTCTTCAAAAGGGGTTATATATGCATAATTTTATGTTTAGTATACAAATTTTTCATATATCTTTCAAAAACTTAAATATATTTCCAACAATAATTTAATGAACATATTACTCATTTTTTACTCTTATATATAATCTTATATAGTTGTAAAAAAATTCAAAATTCAAAATTATTCATTTCTCTCTCAAAATTTATATTACATGTCTAATATTTTTCATACTTTATATATATATAATTAGAAGTATAATCTTTAATTCAAACCATAAATATAGATATTTAATATTCATGATATTTTTATTTACTTGTGGTTATATTATTATTTTAATTTTATTAAAGATGTTACATATTTATTTCTTATAATTTAGTAATTTTTATCTTGTATTATAATTTTTTATCTTAAAAAAATAATATATAGTTTTGTTAGAGTTTTGTGTTATTTATAAAATAATATATTACATATATTCGATGAATGAAAATGGGAGGTGTTACGTTCTACCCCCTTAAAAATGTTTGCCCCTAAAAATTCCATTTTTCGAATGAGAATAGGTGAGGGTATTTTTACCTAATAACATCATAAAATTTCCATGTAACTTCTACAAACTTATGATTATTCCCATAAAACTTTACTATGTGTGCTTTATTATTTCACAACACCATATCAATATAATCATAAAACTCTAATAGCTATTCCTCATAAGATAAATAATAACCCATTTGTATAACTTAAAATTTTAGTACTTGTTTTGGATACAGTATACACTACCTCATAATAAATACATGGAATACATCACGAACCTTTGAAAGGTTTGGTGGAAGAAAAGGTTGATAAGATACAATCATCATTATATCAAGAATATCAAATGGGATGATGTAACTGGGCATCAATTTTTGATTTATTTTTAATTTTATAAATATTTTCTATAGATGTGTTTGAAGGAATAATTATTCACCAAATTCAATCTCAAAAACTCGTTGATGATTCTCAATGTAATTATTTTCATTAATATGTCATGAAACAGTTTAAATGTTCTCTATGATATCTTAAGAAAGTTTGACACCAAATTTATTCTTCTCTCTAACTTCATCATAACATAATTGAGTTGTGTATTTATTCCCATAAAAATCCTCATATTGTGAAATTTTAATTTTTGATTTGAAATAATTATTGTATGAGAACTATGCCCGAGGATGATATTTATCCCAACCCAATTGGTAATCCATCGATTAATATGTAAATATATCTTCTAGAGTATGAATTTTATTTTTAGATTGACATCAACTTGAGGTTGATAAAATGTACTAAAGCTTAACTCTATATATAATACCTATTAAATACCATTTGAGAACATTGAGAGAAATATATAATCCAGAAAAAATTAAATTAAATTTGGAGTTCCATGCATATTTATAAGTTCCATTATGTAAATATTGGAAATATAATAGAGTGATAAATACTATTGAATAACATTGATGTTTTTTTACATTGTAAGTCAATAAACCACAAAAAATTGGAATTATTTCCATTTGAGGTATTAGTAAGAATTATGATAAAATATATAGTTATATTATCTCATTTTATAAAAATGTATTGGTAATGGATGAATTATACCATTAGACTTATTATGTTTAGCCTTAACTTGTTGGAATACAAAGCATTTATATTTATACTTTGGAATCTCCTTCATCATTTTTCAAAAAATTATAAATACTTATTATCTCTAAACATCACTCCTAATCTATGAATAATATAAAATAATGAGCTATATACATCATCAAATAGTTCCATCTTAATTATAGTATCTATATGAAATATATTCATTTCCAATTTCATATAATTACATCATTTTCAAGGGTAAATTACATAATATTAAATATTTCATTTGTAGCTCTATATCATCTATTCGTACATCCTAGATCATGATATGAATGTATCTTTGAGCAATCAACTGAAAAATGAAGTATTTTTCTATTTCCCTTATGATTTACATATTCATCCTTTTCAAACCATTGAGTATTGGATGTCTTTAAATTCTCATCATAGATAAGGTAATATAACACTTTCTATTAGTATCATTATTAACCTTGACCACCTTTCTATAGTAATTTTTTATTGAGAAATCATAGTCTTTAGTCACAAACAACCATATCTTCTAGTAAATTTTTAATTCTTTTATATTTATATACTTTACGATCATTTTATTAATATATTTATCACAATTTTACGAAATAGATAATTTTTATTTATCTTTAATGAAAATGTTTTCATTGTTATCTCTAAATAATTAATTGTGTAATTTTACTCAAGGATATTTAATTAATGTGAGGAATAAGAAACCACTTTTTCATTTTTTAAAAGAACACACCCAATGAACTTATTTTATGTATCACTATATATCAAAAACCATTCTACACTATAGGGTATTGTGAGCATAGATGAAAATTTCTACCCTTCTATTAATCTCATAATAAATGTTTTTTCATTCATATGTCCATAGGAACACAACTACCTTTTGAATTAACATAGTTAGGTGATTATAGATTGATGAGAAATTTATCATAAATCATAGGTAATATCCAATTAATAAAAGATAAATATAAATCATTATTAGAGTGGTTGTATAGGGCCATTATTCAATCACCTTTTTCCTTGGGGAAAAAATATAATATACACTATATTGTGATTACATGAACAATTAATGATAAATTTTGTATCATGATATAATAATTTTTAAATTTTTCATAGACTACATGTTTTCATCTAGTCTTCAATATAATCCTCAAATAAACCTTATTTTACTCCTTTCTCTAGGAATATATGATAGTACTATCAATAGAGAATACCATAGGTTTAATGATTCAATATCTAAAGATTCTACTTAAAAAATCCATGAAGATAATATTGGAATTTTCTTATCCTAAATTCATCACTATGAATTTATAGAGTCCGAATATTTTATGAAGGGTATTTTAAGGTATATAATCCATTTTCACCCTTAATTGGTTATATTCAAATAAAATTTTAGTCTTAAAGAAGTATTTATCCTCTCATAGTTAATTAAATGTGTTATTAGTATGGGGTGGAGAATAATTATTCTTGATTGTTATCTTGCTAAGTTCATGATAATCAATGTATAGATGCATTAGTCTATCCTTATGATTAATAAAAAATACCAATACACTATATGGTGAAGTGCTTAGGTATATAAATACCTTCTTTAGATTATTTTATAGATTTTATCAATTCATCTAATTCAATAGGATCCATTTAATAAGTAAAAATCAATACGGGATTAGTTCTAGGTATGATTTTAATAGAAAACACAACCTTATATTTTATGGGAAGACTAATAAAATCCTTAGTAAATACCTCATAAAATTCATTCATAATTGGAATAGACCCTCAATTGAGATTATCCCCAACTATTTAGAAAAAAATATCTCATTATTATGTATCATGTATCATACAAATGAAGTTATTTACCTAAATAATTCATATCTTAACATCTTGTTACTATTTTAAGGTATTCATAAACCCCTCTTATAAATATTATTTACTTACATTTCATTTATGGTTGTTTCAGGTGAAAATTTGGAAATTTTTTGGAGTTCTGGGGTTGTGCATGGTTGGCGGAAGATTTTACCAAACAATAAACCATAATAGTGAAAACTGTGAAAAGAAAGACAATGAGGGTTTTCAAGGTTGTAAAACTATTTTAATAATTATGAATCGACCATGGAGAAACTATGAAGACCCGAAAGAGGGGGTTCATGGTTAGGGTGCATGTTTTTTCTAACCATCCAGCCCTTCCTAGAACACCATACATACAATATATAATTAATCTTAAAATTAAATTTTAAATAAAAAACCCTTTATATTAGTGCCTGATTGGAATTTATGACCTTAATAGGATTTCTTCTTCCTTTGATGCTCCAAATAGGTGATTTTGGCCGCTCTAAACCCCTCTAGAAGTTAATGAATTCTAGGAGAATGACATTTGATCTATCCCCATTAAGTTTCCTCATCATGTTCTCTTTCTCCCTCTCTCTATTATATCCTCCCTAGGGTTTAATAGATCTCTGTGTTGTTGGAGGATATAATACCCGTTGTTTTAGATACCGAATCTTGGTTTGATTATCAGATATTCTTTACTGATATTATTCATGGGAGTTTCTTGATTAGGGATTTGTGTTTTGTGATCCCGTGATCCTGAGGTAGGTGGATCCGTTTATGATGGCCAATTTGATTAAACCTAAATTTCTTGATTTAAATTATAATATTTTATTTAAAATTAATTTCTTTCATTTGGTTTATTAATAACCTAATTCTATTTAATCATGGATTTGAATTACATTTTTCATGAAATTGAAAAAAATCCCCAATTCCATTGAATTGGGGTGTGATTTGTATTTAATGGAAAATTTTGGAATTAAATTTGTGGAATTTAAATTTTAGAAATTAAATTGTGAAATTGAATTGTGAAATTGATTTCAAATTTATATTTTATAAAATTTAATAAAATGTTATTGATAGAAATCCAGTGGTTTTATCTTGGAAAAAGTAATTTTTTGATTAAAAATCCATGTATTTGTTTTTAATAAGAAAATTAAATATTAAAAATGATAAATTGGGTGAATTTTAATTTTAACAGTTTTGAAATAAATTTCCTATTATTGTTTGTTGATAAAGAACATGTAAGCCTAGGTAGTTAGCGAGTAATTGGGATGAAACTCTTTTATCACTTTATAACTGAAACAAAACCTAGTGTAGATGATTACTTCCCTAATGGGATGATGATGAGTAATATTTTAATAGTATCTAAGGGATGTTTGTATACATATATTTCTATGATTCACCTTAGTGTGTGTGAGGATCCTGTAGCTTCGAACTATTGTACCTCTTTGCAGAGGACCATGTTTCTCATTTGTGACTATTTGATATATATTCCATTATCTGAAACTATTTTACTCACGATTGGGGAATTTATATAAAATATTTAATATAAAGATTTTATTTAGAATTTTTTTAGAAATATTTCCATCATTCTAAAGGTAAAGAATGATTTGTTTTAAACATTCTTCTAAAATTACATGCCTATTTATTTAAAATTTGAAAGATTTATTTTCTTAATTAAACATGGAATCATATTATGGAATATTTGGTGAGACACTAATGGGATTTTATCTCACACCCTACCTTTCCCTTTTGGAATTTGTATGTTTCCTCTATCTAGATTTGAGAAAGGGAAAAACATCACTTGGAGGTGGTATTTGATGTTGATCATTGGTCTTTGAGATATTTTTCTCATTAGGACTTGGTTTTTGTCCTATTTTTCTAGTACATAAGATTGTTTATACCTGTTTTCCTTTTGTTAAATTCCTTACTGTGGAGTTTTTATTGTATGCATATTGACTTGAATCTGTTTCTTCCATTGTGTTTGTGGAAAATTAGTTCCCACATTCATTTTTTATGATGCCAAGTAGTGGTCTCCAACCCACGGGGATTGGGAATGAACTTTGGGCTATGCCCACTCTGGATCATGTATCAAGTTACTGGGGGTATCTTGGATAGTTCATGAAAAAGTTGTATCAAAGGAGGTTATGCACCTTTCCTTGATGTCCGTTTACAGTTGAAAGATATTTTAGGACTTAGGAGTAATTTTTAGTTGAGTTCATAACCATATCTCACCAAAATGATCTTTATGTTACCAGTGCTGGTTTTGGGAAGAATTATTGAGGTTTAGTTCTATTATTTTCCCTATTTTTTGATTTGGATAGGATGAAATCCAAATATTTCATTCTTATATATTAGGATTAATTTCCCTTGTTACTCTATTTGATTTTTATTCTAATGTCTTCTTTTTTTTCTATTCATGTATTCTTTGTTGTATTTTGATATTGTGTAGCATTTTTCCTCCAAGAAGATGTGAAAATAAAATCTATGAGGAATCTTCAGATGAACCAGAGTGATTAAATCCTCTAGCGGACCCAAGTTTAGTTGAGGTTATTATGCATACTGTCCAAGCTATGAAACAAGAACCTATACCAGTTCCCATTCAGGCTACAACTATGAATCCTTAGAGGGATGTTTTCCAAAATCATTCGTAGGAGTTCCCTCTACAGAATCCACCGGTGTTCAAAGGTTCCAATGATCCCCACAAGGTTGATATTTGGTTGAGCATGATTGATCATTTTTTGAGATCTTGATACACCTAATGAAATCAAAGGGAAGTGTTTTACCTTTATCATAGAGAGACCTTGTTGGAGATAGATGAAAATGATGGTGTTGATGAAGAATCATGAGGGCTTAGAGTGGAAAGACTTTAAGGATCTTTTCACTAGCCAGTTCATTCTATAGTTAATGGTGTTAGTAAAGCCTAATGCGTTTTTCAAATTTGAGAAGACTGACTGGGCTATGATATAATATATTTTTTTTATGAGATTGTTCAGTTTGTACTTGAAATTGTGATGAATAAGAAGATAAGGACTCGAAGGTTTGGGATGGGCTTTGATTTGATATCCATTCTCTATTTTTTATACTGAAGCTACCTTCTTATGCTAATGTGATGGATAGATCATTGATGGTCGAGATAAACTTAGATTGAAAGTCAAGGTTGACGGGAGTTCCCTTTTATCCTAATGGAAATTTAGTGAGTTCCAATAAAAGAAAGAGGTAACAAAATGATTCTCATGATGGTTATCAATATTGGGGGTTTATACAGACCTCATAAAGTGTTGGGAATAAGCCCTTTGATTTTCTATCAATGTGGAAAGCATGGGAATTCAAAATGGATTTTCACCGAGGCACCCAAAATATGTCATTCCTATGGATGATCACGTTATTTTTATAAGTTCTTCCATGTATTTTCAACTCCATATAGTAGAAAAAAATCATCAGTTTCTCTTAAAACTATGGTGCAATCATATGCCTCATATAGAAAGGGATTCCATCCATAAGCATCTAAAATAAAGCTTCTTCACAAAGAGGAAGAGTCTCTATAGGAAGCAGATATAGGTCTAGAAAAAATGAGAGGTATCACTACTATAGATTTTTCATTAGTGACTTCTCTATTTAGTATTAGTGCATCTCATTCATTTATTTCAACCTATATTTTCAAACTAAAAAATATTTCTACCGAGATATTATCTTATGTGATAGATATTACTACACCCCTTGGAAGAAGGAAAGAGTAGGATCTACTTAGGTCTACTTGTGTTTTCTCATTATCATATATTATCCTTTCTTGATATTTTATGGTTCTCAACATAAAACCTCTTGACGTCATATTTAGGATGGATTGGATCATTATTAATATACCCCACATTGATTTTTGTTATCTTTTAAGGACCTTCTTTACTACACCTGATGAGGTTTGTCATATCTTTCAGGGAGAATGGGACCATGGTTGAGTAGAGTCGAACCTTCTTATCGAATGTTGGGGAAAGTAATATTAGCCTTTTATTTTGACCTGGAGTGATAATATTTGAGTGATGGTCTCCCTCTAGATTTCATCGAGTTTCCAAACATTTTTTTTATGAATTCTCTGGTTTTACACGAGTAAGAGTGGTGGAGTTCTCTATTGATTTAGTACTTGATACTCAACCAGTGTCTATTTCCTCTTACAGTATTGAACCAGCTGATATGAGAGAGATGAATACTCAGTTTTATGACCTTATAAAAAAATATTTTTACAACTCATTATGTCAACATGGGTGGTGCTAGTTCTTTTTACTAAGAAAGATGATGGGTCACTTCACCTTTGTGTTGATTTCCAGAAACTCAATCCAGTTATGTTAAAGAAAAAGTATCTTTCACCATAGATTAATGATATATTTGACTAGTTAAACAGGGTGAAGTGGTTTTCAAATATTTACCTTTGATCTGGTTACCATCAGTTGAGGATAAAAGAATTTGGCATTCAAAAAACCACCTTTCAAAGTAGGCATGGACAATTTTATTACCTTTTTCATTCTATTTGGATTAACTAATTCTCCTAAAACATTTATGTATTTAATGAAACAAATATTCCATGAGTATCTTTATAATTGTTTTTGATATTCATGAATGACATCCTCATTTACTCTAAGTCTGAGGAGGATGATGTGTATCATCTGAGAGCATTTTTGGATTTTTGGTAAATCAATGAAATTATTTCAAGATTTATAAATTTAATTTATTGATTCGGGAAGTGATTTTCTTAGAAAAAGTGGTGTCAGAACATTGAATATCAGTTGATCCTAAGAGAGTGAAAGCTATTATGACATGGTATCAACCATGGAATTTTTTCAAGATTTAGAGAATCTTGGGTTTAGATGGATATTATTTCTAGTTTTTAAATGAATTATTAAAGATATATTCTATAATTAATTCTCTAACAAGGAAGGGAGTAATGTTTTATTATGTTGAAAAATGTCAGAATTCTTTTTTTGAGATGAAACATATTTTGACTAATGTGCCAGTGTTAACTCTTCCAGAGGTTGGGTAGGGCTATGTGGTCTTATGTGATGCACCATGTTTGGGTTTGGGCTAAGTTATTATGTAGGGTGATCATGTCATTGCTTATAGATCTCGATAGTTTAATCAATACGAGAATAATTATTGACCCATGACCTTGAACATGTAGTTGTGATGCACGTACTTAAGATCTAGCATCATTGAAAATTCAAATAAAGGTTTACAATGTATCCGACCATAAGATCTTGAGTTATATATTATCTCAAAAAGATATAAATCTATGATTCAGGTCTTGGATGGAATACTTGAAATATTTGTTTATTTTGACATCACATATACCCTAGGGAAATGGAATTTAACCACAGATTCATTGAGAAAGAAACTACTGACCGATGTAGTGAATTAATTATCAGAAGAGTGCAAATTAATGATAATCTTTTCACAGTTTCATATTAGAGATAAAGAAACAAGGGAAAAGGTTTCCTAAAATAGTGTTCAGTTTACCACCACTCTTCTAGAGATGATTCCATAGGAACAACATCTCGATGATAAGTTTTATAGAATCAGAGACTCTATTTATGGTGTGGAGACTATTGATATCTTGTTGTTCTCCATAGAGGTCATTCTATGTTTTTAATTTTTTTTATAGTACCGTTATTGGTATGGAATTATCTGAAGGAGGATTTCCATAGTTTTTAGTGGGAAGTGGACCAAAGAACCATAAAGAAGTTCAATGAAATGTGACATAGATTCTGGTGGCCAAGTATGAGATGAGGAATTTTACATTTTGTCTTGCATTGTTACACTTTCTAATAGGTCATGGATGAGCACCAAAAACCATCAGTATTGATTCAAAAACATCCAGTACTAACTTGGAAGTGGTATGAGATATCTACGGACATTGTGGTGGGGTTTACATGTACCCAAGAAGAGTAATGTGATATGGGATGTTATTGACAGGCTGACTAAATTGGCTCACATTTACCTTTTCATGATACAACCAAAGTTGCGGAGTTGTAAAATATCTATGTGAAAGATATTTTTAGTTTTCACGAAATTCATTCTACTATATTTGATGATAGGGATCCTTGGTTCCCTTCACAATTTTGGAGAATCCTTTTAGAGGCACTTGGATCATAGGTTAGTTTAAGCTTGAAATACCATCTGTAATCGGATGGCTAGATAGAAACAACTATACAACTCCTTGACGATTTTCTTCATGCCTGAATCCTTGACTTTGGTGAATCTTGGGATGAATATCTAGGGATATTTGAGTTTTCTTGTAACAATAGTTACCTGTATATTATTAGAATGTCTCCTTTTTCATCCATGTATGATCGGTCATGTAAATCTCAGTTGTTTTAGTTGTTGATGGGTGAATGATCCTTGGTTGGATGAATCTTGATTCAAGAGATGACAAAAAAGATTCAGTTAAATAGTAAGATAATGATGATGACATAGAGATGGTATAAGTCTTATCCTGATTGTCATCATGGACCTTTGGAAATTTCAGTTGGTGACTAGGTTTTCTTGAAAGTTCCACCCTATTTGGTTCATCAATGGTTTGGGAGGTAAAGGAAGCTTGTTCCCCATTTTGTGGGTCCTTTTTAGGTTGGAGAGAAAGTGGAGAATGTTTCTTACTATTTAGAACTTCCACCATATTTTATGTCGACACATAATGTGTTCTATGTATCACAACTTTGGAAGTATCTATTTGATCCATCTCAAGTTCTGAGCAGAAGTGATCTTGAGTTTGAACATAATTTATTCGTAACTAATAATTCATTCAAGATAGTTGATTATTAAAAAAAGGTTATTCATGGGAGGATGAAACATTTTATTCAATTTCTATGGAAGCACATTTATGACTATCATGAGATGTGGGAGAGGGAGGCTTTGATGAGAGAGCGGTGACCTCATCCTTTAGACACAGAATATTTTTTATTGGATTTTTGGGGATAGAAAGTTTCTATAGAGGGGAGGTCATAATAGATTGTTACAAATTTTAGGAATTACTAAACCCATAATTTTATCATTATTTGGTTGGGTTTCATTTTGGGACATTTTAGGTGAAAATTAGTGAAATTTTGGAAGCTCTTTGGATGTTCACGGTTTATGAATGATTTTCCCAAACCGTGTTCCCTACTAGCGAAAACTAAGAAAATAAAGATAGTGAGGGTTAAAATGGCTGACACACAGCTTCCCAAATAGTGTCCCCACCATAGATAAACCATGAAACCCTATAATATAGGAATAATTATTAGGCTGCATGATTTGTAAAACCGTGCGACCCTACCCAGCTTACTATGTGTATGAGATTTAATTAATCCAAAAACTAATTTTAAAAACCACAAACCCTTAGTTTACGTGTCCAATAAGACTATATGACCCTAATATGATCTCTTATTCCTTTGAGGATCCCAAGAGGTAATTTTGGACCCTCCACACCCTCGTAGAAGTGATTTGAAGATAGGTGAATGCTGTTCTATCTATTCTTTATGTTTCATATTCCTATTATCTTTCTCCAACTCTCTCTTCCCTCCTCCATAAGGGTTTAATAGATCTATGTGTTGTTATAGGATATAATACCGATTCTTTTAGATCTTTAATCTATGTTTGATTCTTATATCTTGTTTATTAATTCTCTTTATTGGATTTTCCCGATTAGGGATTTGTGTTTCGTGATCCCATGACACCGAGGTAGTTGATTCCATTTATGATGTCCAATTTGATTAACCCTAAATTTCGTAATTTAATTTAAATTATTTTATTTAAATTCAATTTCTTTAAATTAGTTTATGAAAATACCAATTCCATTGAATTGGGGATTTGAATCATATTTTAAATGAAATTGGTAATAAAACCTTAATTACATTGAATTGGGGTGTGATTTGTATTTGAGGTCAAATTGTGAAAATTGAGTTGTTGAAATTGAATTGTGAAATTGATTTCAAATTCATATTTTAGAAAATGATTTAAAATAGTTTTGATAGAAACCCAATGGTTTTATATTAGAGAATTCATGTTTTAATTAAAAACTCATGTATTGGTTTTAATGAGAAATTGGAATAATGAAAAGGAAAAATGGGTTGAATTATATTTTTAATAGTTTTTAAATAAATTTACCTTTATTATTTGTTTTTAAAGAACATGAAAGCCTATGTAGTTAGTGAGTTATTGGGATATCACTCTTTTGTTGCTTTACAACGGAAAAAAACCTAGTGTAATAGGTCAAATCCCTAATGGGATGGGGATGGTGCCTCTATGACCAGTTTCTAAGGGATGTGTTTATACACATATTTCCATGATTCACCTTTGAGTGTGTGAGGATTCCATAGCCCGGAACTATCACACCTCTTGGAAGATGACCATGTTTCTTATCTATTACTATTTAATATATATGACATAGATTGTAAACTATATTACACATTCCAGGTGAATTTATTTAAAATGTTTTATATAAAGTGTTTATTAAGACGCTGTTTCTAAATGTTTCCATCATTAAAAAGTTAAATCATGATTTTTTTTAAATATACTTCTGAACTTCCATCCCTATTTATTAGAAATTTTAATGTTTTCTTTGGTTAATTAAATTTGGAATCATATTATGGAATCCTTGGGGAGACCCTACAAGGATTTTAGATCAAACCCTACTTGTGACTTTGTAAATTTATAAACTTACTCCTTCTATGTTCAAGTAAAGGTAAATCATAACATAGAGGTGGTATTTGTTGTTGATATTTGGGCTTTGAGTTTCTGTGTCCATTGGTTCATGGGTTTTTTATCCAGTTATTATGGTATATATGGTTTTTTATAACTCTTGGAATAATGTTATAGTTCTCCCTATGGAGTTTTTCTTGTATGCATACTGACTTGTATCACTTTCTTCTATTGTGTTTATGGAAAATTTGTTCCCACTTTAATTTTGTATGATGTCTGATTCTAGACACCAACCCATGGGGACTGAAAATAACCTTCGAGATATGTATATTTCGTATTGGGTATTAGGTTCCCAGGGTATCCGATATGGTTCATGACACCTATCTAGTATTTCACTAATAGATTTTCATGGGTTGGTTTGGGACATGAAATGTGACTTACCCATCCTTGTAATTTATATGGGATCTTTGTAGAGAGAGTTAATATGTACAAAAAATAATATAAAATTTGACTATAGGAATAATCAAAATATTTATTAGAAGAACATTAACACAAACAACAATTGGAGAAGTGTCATCGATTTAAGATGAAATAATCACACTACTATCTGTTTTCACTTAAAATCCAAAACCCATTAGTTAATGTGGTGAATTAAATGTTTTACCAAACATGCATGATATAAAGGAGTAGATAAAACTACAGTTAAATGATAAATTTATAGTTATGAAGTTTATGATACTTTTAACTTTCACTACATTATTTTTAGGACTCACTTTAGTATTTTTTATTACATATGATTTATTTTTTTCCCTTATATTTGGATGTTGTTGATGTTTATTATACTCATTAACGCTTGGGTTGGTGCCTTGGTTTATGTAACTCCAAAAATCCTTAAAATTAAAGAATAAAAGAGTGAGTGTTGTAGATGGGACATTCATGTATTCTATTATTTTTGTTTTCTACTTCATATATATTTGTTATTCATGTCACAAATGACCTTATTTTATACACATTAAACACATTCTCATTCCTTGGAAACAATTTTTTAGGTTCTTAATTCCATAGTTTTAGCATGCAGAAAGATTTATTTTCTTTACCCTATGCGTTTTATAATTTTAGTTTCTAGAAAAAAAACAATTTCCTCTTATTTTCCTAATTATTATGAGTATATGATTCTACAATTTCTATTTTATCCTTTAAAGTACATCATAAATTGTTTTCATAGCTACCAAATTCCCTAATTAGTAATTCTTTTTAGAAAAATGGTTTTAAGACACTAAGAAAATAATATATTTTTCTTTTAGGATCAATGATAAAACCAAAGGCATCTATTTCATGTCTCATATAATTTTCTTATTAATTACCAATGGATTAGTCATACATTTTCAGATTATGGAATTCCTAACCATTTTAATGTGAATAGTACAGTAAAAAATATTAATTGAAAATTTATTTTATAAACTCCTTGTATTCCATGGATTATGCTTCTTCATTTTCCCTCATGATCTTAAAAAAAATACACCACTGACATGTTTCACCTTTAAAATGATATACATATAAAGGAACCTTTTCATCCACCATGCTCTAAAGAATAGAAAATATATTTTATATTTTGTTGATCAATTTTTCTATAATTCATTTATTGTATAACCCACTAATGGTTGGTGTTCATTTCCAAAAAAGGAATAAATAAATATTTTCTCATTCCTTGGAATGTGTTGGAGCTCGATGTGGTTGGTGTCATTTTTCATAAATTGAGACTATTGGGTTAGTATGATAATGATATTTTTAAACCTAGATCCTATCAAGTTTGGGTTCTAACTAGGACAATCATTTCAATGTTCATCGTATTCATTGTACACTTTATTCCTCCAAATTCCATCCATTAACTAAAAGAAAAAAAGGATAGTGTGATTATTATATAATAATAACTAGAGTAAATAATCATGAAAGTAGATCTTATTATTTCTTAACATATTAAACATTCAATTCAAATTATGTCACATAATATTTATCCAATATCATTTTTTAATATAAGATTATTGATGTTTTATCATTTTAATTATTAACAACCTAATTATAGTAATTAAATAAAACCCACATTAATACTAGCTATTATAACCATAACATAACATAAATACATATTATATCACTATCCATGATTTCCCTTACAAATCATAACAAATCAAACACTCAAAATCCAAAGGTTTTGGGTGTTTGGTGTTTAACTACATATGTGTATTATTTTAAAATTTAGTCTACATTTATTCCACAAATGAATCATACATGAAACGTTATAAAAAATTTCATAAGTAATATTCTTATTAATTACTTGGGTAATATAAACCTATGAATATGATGTTCTCAAATTCTTTACAAGGTGAAAAATATAGTGGATATTAATCAGAGAAACATAATAGACCATAATAAAGACTACAAAAAAGTATAAGATGAACATTTGGGTATGAGTTCAAAATCAAGGTATGTCAACATAAGTAAATCACAACTTGTTGAAATATGAATCATACTATAAGTATTTTGGAATAGAAAAAGAAATTTTTCAGAAGAATGTTTCATGGAATAAAAATATAAAAAATTAATAAGAATAGAAAATCATATCTTCTGTCAAGGATCTCAGATAATACTATCATCATATAGGGGAAAAATACATCCTATAACATAAAAAACTATGATAACCTCACACATCCAAGAATAAAAATTATAATGAGATATAATCCTTTATGAATGCATTAGAGGTCTATATAATTGTATACCCTCTTATCTTATAATGATAATTCATATATGTTTGTTCCATATGAACATGAAAACATTTATAAATCCACTATTTCAAAATTATCCCATGAAAATGAAATGGTTTTTATACAAAATTTCACAAGAACTAAAAATCAGTCCCTTAAATAATGAATGTGGTAGATCTTTTTAATATAAATACCTAGTGAAATATAATAAAAATTAAAATATATTAACATAAATAAAAATAAATTAGATTATTAGTATATAATTTCAAATAAAATAAGAATAGAAATATTATGAACTTTTTTAAAAAACAAAAAAGAATTAATTTATAAATAAATGGGTTTTTAAAATAATGTGAATGTAAATTTAAATTTATTTATATAATTATGAAATATGTAGTGAATTATTCATAAAAAATGTAAGAAAACAATTGAAGAAAGTGAACAAGAAAGAAACATAATAGAGAACAGACAAAAATATTCATTTCAAATTTTTTTTAATAATTAAAAACCATTTGAAGGAAATAATATATAATCATTCAAGTATATATAATCAAAATTCTAAAACAATGAAAATAATACTGATATATAGGGGAGATATTCACAATCTAAGAGAATTAATAAATATAAATCCTCATATAAACATATTTTCAGTAGTATTATGATTCAATGAGTGGGATGATAGTAAGAATAAATGTAAATATTATAACATAACTACAGGGGAATAAATAATGGGTGTTCATGTGTAATTTCCATAATAATTCACCTAATGTATGTTTAGGCATCCATAATCTCAAGTATGATGATATATTGGTTTAAAAACAAGATACTTTATAAAAAGAATCCCTAGAATGAGAGAAAATGTCATGGATTTTATATTTCTATTAGTTATATAAAAATTACTATAAAATGAATCCACTAGATAATATATTCACCACATAAAAGAAAATAGGTAGTGAATATGGAAAATTTCGCAATGGATGGAAATTGATATGAGAAACCATTACCTTTATTCCTGACTCACATGAACAGAATGTAACCCTATGTATAATAAACATACCCATATTATTCAAATAATTTAGAAAATTACTAATATATATTACCTTTAACACTTTTTATTTATATTCATTTATTATATATATATATTAGTTATTTATAGTTTATTTTTTCATTGGATAATAGAAGTATTGATTATTTCATACTAGTTTTATGTCAATCCCCATTATTTAGTAACAAGTTCATCATTCAAAAATATTTCAAGATGTGGAATTGTTATATAATAATGATTTATTTAGTCCAATACTCATTTGATGGATGGTATGAGATATGTTAATAAGAATGGAATTAAAAACTTAAACATTTCATGTGATTTTCTCAATAGTTATGAGATACTTTAAAATGATAATTCATTTTAGTTTTATCCTTAACGAATCATAATAATAAGTTAATTACTAATTACTATCATGTATAACAATTATTTATATTTTAGTACCCATTCATAATGAAAATGGTGAAGATAGTATAACATCATTCATATGTGTTGTTCAACTGACCCAAAACAAGAACATGTTATGCTAGAGGAAAACTAAGATGTAGAAAAATAATTAAATACGTGGTTTGGGAAACCATTTGTGTAGGTATCCTATACCAATATTTCTATAAAAATTTTGTAATAAAGTTAGTATTGTTACACCTATACAATCTAAGAGAATATTTATTACCAATGTGAACATAACTTCCCTTCTAGAAGGTTTCTCTCTCCCTTTTTATTTCTTTTAACATTCCTTTTTTATTCAATATTTGTAAATATTTTCACATTGAATCATTAAGGTGTGTTTTTATCATCACCTTATCTCTTATTTTATTATATTCTTCACATTTTCAATCCCTAGATTACTATGGTGTTCAAGGGATTCATGTTACATTAATTATAATGGGTTTTTTTGTTTTTATAGTATATAAACATAAAAATCAAGGTATTTCATTATTTATATTACTGGAAAATAGTATGTGTTGTTTTATACCATTTTGTTTCTAAAATGAAAACTTTTTGAATTAATTTAATTATTTATTTCTTAGATATTAATTGTTCATGTGTGTTTTATTATGAATTATGAATTATAAATTATAATATTATATAATTTTTTAGGAAATACGAGGTGAATTTATCCAATTTTTAAAAAATGTATGATGTTGTGGAAATTCTATTATAAAATGGTTAAATTGAACATTGACTTTTTTTTTTTCAATCACATAATTTTTAATTTTGAAAAATATTGATATAACTGAATATTATTTTATTCTAAAATTTGATATATGAAATGTTCTTATTTTTTTATAGGTGTAGGTGTTTTCTTGATAATGTTTAATTTTTTAATAAATGTGTCTAGGTGAGTCAATATTTCTAGACTAGACTCTCATAGAGGATGGATATTAGTAAAACGGATCTATTACATCAAAACCTCTACATGATTTATGGTTTGGGGGTAAGGTTTCCCAATTTATTCCGATGTGACTAGTTTTTTTTGTTTTTT
Source organism: Viscum album (assembly GCA_963277665.1). Classification (NCBI taxonomy): domain Eukaryota; kingdom Viridiplantae; phylum Streptophyta; class Magnoliopsida; order Santalales; family Viscaceae; genus Viscum; species Viscum album. The sequence continues at coordinate 1,436,870,278 of OY728133.1, read as the reverse complement.
TAGGACATGAGAAACAATGTGGCTTGATATATTGATATTTGTGATAAATCCATTCAATTTTAAAGGTACTTGGATGAAAAATCATGTAATTTGTCATTATAATTTTACTCTAAAATTCTATGCATGAAATTATATCAAGTGAATCATTTTGATTGATAAAATATATAATTAATGAAATATAATTGGTTGAATGTTTAATTTTTACTATTGATGTTATACTATAAGGATTTTAATTTACTAAAAGGAATATATATGTTTTTGGGAAGTATGAAATTTCATTAATACATATTTTCTAAATTGATTATATTGTAATGCAAGTAGGTTAGTTATAGTGATACTTATTTAGTTTTGAAATTATTTTTTTGTCCTAATATTTAGTCAAATTATATATAGTTGTCAAAGAATTTATAATTACAATTTAATAAGTTGATATTAATAATTTTATTAATCAAATAAATAGATGATTATTGTAGGATTTTAATCAATTATCAATCATGTTTCAACATAATTTGGATTCTATTTTGTATTTTTAATTTAAAAAAACATCTGATAAAGGACATATATGATTCTGTTATGTTATAATGCCTTGGTTAAGTTTATGATAAGTTATCTAATATATAATAAAAGTTATATTTTAAACAAAACATGATGTATGGTATCACTATGGAGAAAAAATAAATACCAGAATGTTTAGGATCGAAATAAAAGGAGTGGATTATTGAATTTGACATTTCATCAATTTTTTGTTAATATAAAAAAGAATAAAATTTTACCAATCTAACAAGAAACATTTTTTGAGTGAACATGATGTAATAAATATAAATAATGATTTTTAAAGGAAAAAAATTATGGATGATATAAGGACTCATGTATATTGGGTATGTGGTAAAATGACAAAAAACGTTTTTTAATGTTACTTTATCATGGGAAAACCATGTATGGAATTTATAATGTTGGAATAAATTATATTCTTACCCTTTTTAATTAATTACTTCTTAATGATGCATATATTTAATTAAATCATTATATTTCATGGAATTTATTATATTATATTTAATTTTTAACAAATAAAATTCATTATTTCTTAAAATATTGCAACATTTTTTGGGAGGAAACTGTGGGCCTAAATAATTATAAATAATGTGGCATAGCTCTGTGAAATCCAAAAGAAAATGTAAAACCATCTCATGTTCCATTAAATGTAATTTGGAACATTCCATTGATTCACATGATCTAATATATTTTCATGTCTGGTAAAATATAAACAAATATGTGATGGCATGATATAAAGAGAATTAATGATAACGACGAGTTGCTTCATCCTATATATGGATCTTCATAGATGTTATTTAATGAATAATATCTTAATTTTGTAGTTGTGGTATATGATTTTAGTTTGGATTTATCATGTGATGGTTTTAATCTGTTTTTTAGAAACTTATTTTATATAGAATATGGCTAATTTTCATTCACATTTATAACATTCTTCCATTGATGTGAATAAAAGAAACATTTACTTTCCTATATATATATATATATACAAAAAATATAATATTTTAAATGATATATATACGCACTTTAAACATTAATAAAATCGTTGAAATGTCTTGGGAATGTGGGTGTTTGCATATATTATGCCTCATTAAAAGACATATTTTAGATTTTTGATGTGCTTATGTAGATGATAAATGATTTTCACACTTATAAAATGTTTTTGTGATAGAGTATAATTTTTAACATATATGATACTACTTTTATGAAAAATACACAATATAAAAAGCTTATATATCATTATATTTTAATTTTCATAAACTTCAATGATTATTCTGAATGAATCATCTATATATTTATAATCCTCAAATGTTATACACTACTATTGAGACCATGAGGCCATCTTATTATATGTCTCAAATGATGCGATTGATAAAATGGAATATGTTAGTTTTTTATTTGATATAGGAAAGATAAAACCTGGATAAAGAAATAATGTTTCTCTTAAATCAATTTATAATTAGATGTTAAAAAACATCCACTACAATTTTCTTTAATAATCAACAAATCTGTTACATCGTTGTTTAGATGTAATTCACATTGAGAATTTTTTTTTGAAATATTGATTTCAATCCTATTTAATGTGAAGGGGGAGGAAGAAGATGATTTATGGTTTTGGAATGACTTAGTGAATTAGGATTTTATACCAAAACTACATCTTAAGTGCATCCATCAAAATTAATGGAAATATATTTATGCTTTCTCTATGATGAAAAATTCACGAGTTGATTCCAATAACAACCCATATTATACTTTTTAATAATGTAAGTGTTATGGTGATTTAATTGTGACATTTTTTGTAGAGATCGTTATGAAAAAAAGTGTGTCCAAGGTTTTCTTGAAAATAATAATGGAAAAGGAACCATTAATTATGTGTGAGTTAGATACAAATTTCGAAATATATTTTTTCACTTCATGCTTCATCTAACTATCCATATGCCAGTTGAAATACTTTTTTAAGGACCCATTTATTTTTTTCTAGATGTCTCTAATCAAGATAAATATGCACAAAATTAAGTCTTATATCAGGAATATGAATCAACTAAATGGTTATATTTTAAAAGGTTACTATAATTGATAACGTATGGATTTCCATTAAATGTATTTGGATAATGTGATCATAAGATAGAATCTTAAAACGATAATTAAATATGAGTAGTATGAAAAAATTTAGTCTACTTTTTCATCACTTCCCTAAATAGGGGGGTTTCTTATATCATATAAATTATATACATTGAATATTGAAGAGGTGGACATAGAACACCAAATTATCTTGTTTAAATATTGTTTTTCTATAAATATATCAAGTAATTAATTTAAACATGTTCTTGTTATCACATCCTACATAATTATAAATATATTATAATATTTTAATATCATTTTATATAGGGTACATAAATAATTATCACCATTCATTATCATTAATAAGGAGAGGGACTTTTAATATTGAAGGGTTTTGTACTTGGTTGGAATGGATGGTATAATAATTATGTTTATAAAAAAAATAATAAATATTATTCCAATTTTAATCTTAACATAAATATCAGGTTTTGAGTTTATTGTTTGATTTTTTCTCTCAATAAATAGAAGTTTTAGTTTTTAGTGCCAATAATATGGGTTTTGAATGAAAATCACTAGTGATCAATGACTATAAATGTTTTATGACTACTAGAGAATTGAATAAGTAAAAAAACACATTGGTGTTACGTTTACTGTAAGGATAAATTATTATTCCTATTCATCATATATCGAACCTTGACATGAAGATTTATCTAATTATAGAGTTCTTTAGAAAATATTAATATTGGATTATTACTCACATGGTTGAGTTTCTATGATGAAAGGTAAGTGGTTTGGTTCAATGATGTCGCAAGGAAAAATTATTGATGATTGTGGATTTATAATTAGTGAAATAATTCATTTCATGTCTATCATTGAACTACAAATTTTTGGAATAAATTGAGAAACAAGTGTTTTATGTGAAAGATCCTATAAAACAAGAATTTTATGGAATTACTGTTGTGATCCCAATATATATATTTGATGATGGAGGGGGTAAAATAGAATCCTTCACTACCCCAAATGGTCTTGATCAATATGTTGCATATGATGAATCACATATTTAAATTTTTAGGGTTGACTGTGTACTAGATATAATGGTGGGTACTATATAGAATCAACAATATGTGGTCTTAGTTCATTTTGTTTAACTCATCTTGGATTATATATGGTTTATACTATTAAAATTTCATTATTTTGTTTATTTTACTTATATTGAGATGGTTCACATTTTTTCATGTTGTTTTTTATTTGTAATAGAATTTTTGGTTTATTATTTTTTATTTTGGTTAAATTTAATTAGTTCTTTATATTTCACATTCAATTAAAATTTATATTTTTTTCTGTTCAATTCAATTAATTTAATTTCAATTCATTTATATTTATTCAGTTATTTTCCTTTGATTTGATGTTATTTTAGACTATATTGGAAGAAAATTTCCTAACCAAAAAGAAAATGAAAATGAATTTACATAAATTTTAAAAAATAAAAATTCAAAATTATAAACTAAATCTTATTAAACCAAAATTAACCAAATGAAAAAATGAAAAAAATAACTAAATGAAAAAAATAAACAAATGACTAAATTACTAAATAAATAATGATCAAATGATGAAATGACTAAATGAACAATTTACCAATGACCAAATGACCAAATTATTAAATGAAAAAATGAATATATTAACAAATGAACAAATAAAAAAATGAAAGAATGGATAAATGATGAAATAATGAAAATGAAAAATGTCCAAACAATGAAATTAAAAAAAGAACATATTACCAAGTCATCATATATAAAAAATGAAAATGATCATATAACCATATTACCAAATGACCAAATAACCAAATTTCTAAATGAAAAAATGACAAAATTTCTAAATAAAAAAAATGACCAAATGACTAAATGAACAAATGGTAAAATGAAATAATTACCAATTTCCCAAATAAATTAACTACCAAATTAACAAAAGACTAATGGAATATTTGAACAAATGAAAAAATGAAAAAAAATGACTAAATGGTCTAACTGAATTAGATTAAACCAAATGAGCTAACCCAAAATGAGTTAACTCAAATGTGAACCAAATCTGATTAAACCAAAATGACCTAACCAAACTGTAAACCAAAAAATTAAATGTGATATGAACTGACATAAAAAAACTAAACCAACACTAAATCAACCAAAAAATTAAACTGATCTAAAATTAACTAGATAAACTAGATCTAACCAAAAGATTACTGATTTAAATTGACTTGTCCTAATTGAAATAGTACTAAAATTTACTAAAAAAACCAAAACAAGAAAAAAATAACTTATTGAATTTGATCATAACTAAAGTGAAATATACTAAAATAAATAAACCATATAAAAAAAATTAAAAAACCTATATTATATATGACTAAATCAGACCATCATGAACTGAACCAAACTGTCCCAAATAGACTAAGGCTATTCTAAACTAAAAAAATAACCTAAATGAAATAAATTTTATAAAAATGGTAATTAATTAAATTACAAAATTAGTTTAACTTGGTTATGATATGCTACCTATTTTTCATTATCTGAAATTCCAACTAATATAAATTTATAATTTTTCACTACCTCTTATTCGATATTTTTCATTCAAATTAGTAGAGGATTTATAAAATATAAATATATTTTTATATATAATAAAAAAAATATAAAATTAATATTTAGGAAGATATGGATTGAGAATGATCGATGAATGTGATACATGAGACTACATCCTATGGTTCTCATAGTAAGTATTGTAATTCCAATGTATATCAATTATAATAGATTAAATTTATTTTTATTAATCATTTTTATATTTATTTCATGAACAACCATATAAGGGATAAATATTCACCAGAGAAAATACTAAAATAATTTATAACCATGTCCAATCAAGCTGGGTTGGTATTAGATATACTTGAAACTCCCATCAGACTAATGTGTACCCACACCTACCACTACATATCTCATATAGCACACTTTCTCATCTAGCTATTCCAATTAAGGAACTGATGATGTTCCCCATACTCTTTCACCATCATAGTATATATTTCATATTTCTTAAATAAATTTCTCATGTCCCATGATATATCCTCATCCATTATATACTTTCCCACCATCTTCTATGTTACCTCCTTTTTCTCATTTCTCTTATCTCTTCAGGGTTTTAGGCTCTGGTCCTATGATTTCTACTTCACATATTTCTGAACATCCAAATCATGCATTTAAGTCTATCCATCCTTCAAACTCTACCTATATTCCATTTCATATGGACCTATGATATTATAATAATTAACCTAGATTAGGTTTATTATACCAGGGAACTAGATTCTATCACATTAGTTTTATTTTAGTTGAATTGCATATTTATTTTTTCTTTTTATTTTTATTTTTCCGAAAGATATTCCAATAGGTGGTGTGGGAATACTTTTATAGATGATGTGTGGAACCTCTATACACAATTTATAGTAGAGTAAAATGAATAAAACCAAATATCTCGTAATCATGGTATATAGTCTATATGTTTTATAGTGTTGGTAGAAAAATATTGCGACATCATTCACATGCAATGAATCTTATGGAGGCATGTCAAGGATTAGATCAATGATAACACATATTCTAAGTTATATGAAGGTAATTTCACAAATTCAAATTCAAATTATTATTTTATTTATATACATTACTATTTTTTCTTGGAGATTCACATTAACTTTCCTATTGTTTAATATGTAAGAGTTTCACAGTTCTTGGAATTTGGGATATTATAGATAGAATGTAATCATGAGTTATATATTTGATATACCTATGGAATTAGATCCTAGTTAGGGGGTACACCAACACTCAATGATTGTCTAGATACATAGTACTGAGAGATTATTAGGTATTATAAAGGTGATTAGTTTTGTTATTATTCAAATATAATGGTTTTTGATTGAGAATGATAATGATTTGTGTGACACCCACCATGTCACTCATATGTATAATTTTTTTAATATTTTATTTTATTTTTGTAATTACTATGTATCATGGCTCAGAATTATGGTTCTCTGAGAAAATAAACCTTGACACACGGATGTCACACAGTTTATTGTACAATGTTATGGAAGTTGTTGGGGGGGGGATATATCTTTATGGATGAATCATGGTTTGTTGAACTATGAAAGGCATAAGAGTAATCATGAAGATTAGTTTTTTGGGAGACAATAACTCCCACATGGTTTTCACATGGTTTACCTAACAATGTGAGTTAAATGAATCTTTAATTTTTTTATTTTACCAAAAATTCCTTAAAATATTTTAATCCTCGCCTTCTCATTTCTCTCTCATTTCATGCTCATACCATTTCTTGGACATTAGAGATTCTACCCTATGATCTTTTTCGATTCTTCTTGATTCCAAGATTTTTTGTCTTGAGGTAAGTCTTAATCTTCAAGAATTACTTACCTTTCCCCCTTTCTATAACTAAGGTTATATTAGGGCGTTTGGTTTGATTTATTGTGGTTTAGGTGTGTGAGGCCTTGTTCTTCATAAATTGTGATGGTTGTTTAAGAAAAGTGATTAGTTTGGATCCTTTTGGAAGAATATTTCATTATTTAAGGGTGTTTTTTCATGGACTAACTTTGATTTTTTAATATCCTTTCATTATTGTTTGTTATATTTCCTTTCAAATGATTTTTATTCCAATTTTGATATGTTACATGATTTTATTTAGGAAATTTAAGGCCTAAAATAGTTTTTCCAAAGGGATGTGGCTTATGTTCACTCCAAGTGTTTGAAAAAATAAATAAAACGATTTTATAGTTTTAAATGGTTTTCTAAAGAGGTTTTATGAAATGGTTTTAAATTTAAAAAGGTTTTTAATCATAATGGACATGTTTGATTATTAAATAGATTGTGGAATTAATTTTTATGTATTCCAATTATTATATGGATATATTTAACATTGAGAGCATATGGGATAACTATGTTATGAACATTATTTGTCCAAGGTACCATGAGTGTCTTTGGGAGGAAGAATAAGAGAGTTTATTATTTGTTTTGCAAGGTATTTAAATAGAGACACTACAAAAAATTGGTTTATACCAACATAAAATTAGTGATAGATAAAACTTTTGTCGGTATAATCAAGTAATTCCAACATTTATAATTTTTTATTGATATTAATTATAATTAGAAACAATTGGTTTTACCAACAAATGAATATGTCAATATTAACTATTTAATAATAAGAAATCTTTTACTTACAGTTTGATTTGTTACTTTATCATGCTTATACCAACAATTTTTTTTCTAACAAATAAATTTGTTATTACCACCTGTGAATTTTTTTTATTTTTCATAATGTTATATTTTTAATAATCATTAAGAAGATTAATTTAATTAAATAGACATAAAATGTAAATTAAAAAACCCCACTCCCTCGACCCTGCGCCCCTAATTTTTTCTATCGAAGAACCCGCGTACCCGTTCATCGGGTTCGACTAATGTCTTATGCTTCTTCAAGTCACCGTTCTTCACCATTCAGTTCATCGCCCTTTGGTTCATCGCCCCTTATTATTTCACCACCTGTTTGATTCCATGCCACTCTTTACCCAGTAAGTTTCTCTTCACCAGCCACCCCTTCAGTTCACCGATGTCGTTCCTTCTCCATCTTCGGTGCATGTCATCGCATTTGGTAGGAAACATTTATTTCTACGATCATTTTCTTCCACTACAGTCAAAATATTGATTATACAAGGGAAGATTTTAATTTAGGGTAAAAAGTGAATGAATTAGGTTGTAAAGCACTCGTTGGAGGAAAAAAATTGAAACTTCTATAACTGTTTCCCAATTTCTAGATATGTGTGTTTAGTGAATTCCTCTATTGTACATTTTATCTTTAATAGATTAAAGCACCAACTTAGTCATCATAAAAGTGATGAACCACTTATAAAAGGTAGTTACCAAGGAGTTAATTTAATATAGTTATTGCTAATACACTAGTTACATTGAAAAGAACATAAACCTTTACACTTTAAAGTTACTTTCTACACTTGGCCTTTGATTTTGATCAAGGGAAGGGGACCCATGATGATAAATGGGCATTTTTTTGAAATACAGATTGAACCAACTCCATATCAAGTCTCATTCCAGGAACTAGTGTCATTTTAAATGAACGAAAATGTTTTTATTATATGGATTGTCATAAAATATACAATCCACATAAAAATTTTACACCTTAAATTGGTGGAGATTGATTTTTTTACATATTAATGAACCCCCAATTATGTACAAGCCATGTACATCATTTCATATTACTCATGGATTGAACACATCTCTTATCACTAAACCATGGCCTGTACATAACTATTCATTGTGGCCTGTATAGAACTATACATGGCTTGTCACTAAGCCATGGACTATACAAAACTATCAAGGATTGTCACTAATCCATGGCCTATCATGGATTGCCACTAAGACAATTTTGTACAAGACAATTCTATACAAGGAATGTACATTATGTACAGAACTACCATCGATTGTCACTAAGCCATGTACACCGAGTTCATAACTATCATGGATTTTCACTAAGACAATTATGTACAATCCACGTACATCATGTTCTGGATTGTCACTAAGCTGTGGCTTGTACAAAACTATAATGGCTTGTCACTAAGTCGTGGCTTGTCACTAAGCTATGGCCTGTACAGAACTATACATCAGGGCATGTTAAAGGGTCCTTACAGACCTTTACATAATTTCACACTCAAAATATTGATGATTCAATGGAAAATTTTAATTTTGGGTAAAAATTAAATGAATTAGGTTGTGAAGAACTTATTGGAGGAAAAAAATGAAATTTATATAACTGTTTCCCAATTTCTGGCTCTGAATTTTTAGTGAATGCCTCCATTGTACATTTCATCTTTCATAGATTAAATTACTGCCGCATTCATCATAAAAGTAACGAACCAATTCTAAAAAGTAGTTACCAAGGAGTGAATTTAATCCATTTATCGCTAATAAACTGGTTACATTGGAAAGAACATAACCCTTTACACTTGAAAGCTGGCAGGGGACCCATGATGATAAATGGGAACTTTTTTTGAAATACATATTGACCAAACTCCATTTCATGTCTCATTCCAAGTACAAGTTTCATTTTAAATGAACTAAAATGTTTTTATTCTATGAACTGTAGTAAAATATACAATCCACATATAAATTTTACACCTTAAATTGGTGGATATTGAATGTTTTACATATGAATGAACCCCCAATTCTGTACAAGCCATGTACATCATGTCACATTAATCATGGCTTGAACACATGGATTGTCACTAAACTGTGTCCTGTACAGAACTATACATGGCATGTCACTAATCCATGGCCTATACAGAACTATCATGGATTGTCACTATGTCATGGTTTTCACTAAGCCATGGCCTATAATGGCTTGTCACTATTCCAATTCTATACAAGCCATGTACATCATTTACAAAATTATCATGGCTTGTCATTGAGACATTTACACCACGTTCAGAACTGTCATGGATTGTCACTAAGAAAATTCTGTACAAGCCATGTACATTATGTACAGAACAATCATGGCTTGTCACTAAGACGTGGCCTGTACATAACTATCTTGTCTTGTCACTAATCCATGAATTGTACATAACTATACATCATGGAATGTCATAGGGTCCTTACAGACCTGTACATCATGGCACACTCAAAATATTGAATAGACAAGGGAAAATTTTAATTTTGGGTAAAAAGTAAATGAATAATGTTTTGAAGAACTCATTGGGAGGAAAAAATATTAAATTTCTATCACGGTTTCCCAATTTCTGGATTTGAATGTTTAGTGAATGCCTCTATTATACATTTCATCTTTAATATATTAAATAAATGCCTCATTCATCATAAAAGTGATGAAACCCTTCTAAATAGTAGTTAACAAGGAGTGAATTTAATCCAGTTATCGCTAATACACTGGTTACATGGAAAAGTACATAACACTTTACACTTGAATGTTAGCAGGGGACCCATGATGATAAATTGATGCTTTTTTTGAAATAAAAATTGACCAAACATACTTGCAAGTCTCATTACAGGTACAAGTGTCATTTTAAATGAACTAAGATGTTTTTATTCTATAAACTGTAGTAAAATATACAATCCACATAAAAAATTTACACCTTAAATTGGTGGATATTGAATTTGTTACATATGAATGATCCCCCAATTCTGTACAATTCGTGTACATCATGTCACATTACTCATGGTTTGAAAACATGGATTTTCACTAAACCATGGCCTGTATAGAAATATTTATCATGGCTTGTATACATGGCTTGTCACTAAGCCATGACCTGTACAGGTAACAGAACTATCATGGCTTGTTACTAAGCATGGGTTGGGTAGTTTCCTATCATGGCTTGTCACTAATCCAATTATGTAAAATCCAATTCTGTAAAATCCATGTACTTAATTTATAGAACTATCATGGATTGTCACTGATCCATGTACACCATGTTCAAAACTATCATGGATTGTCACTAATAAAATTATATAAAATCCATGTATATCATGTACAAAACTATAATGGCTTGTCACTAAACCATGGCCTGTACAGAACTATCATGACTTGTCACTAATCCATAGCTTGTCACTAAGCCATCGCCTGTACAGAACTTTACATCATGGCCTATCATAGGGTCCTTACAGACATGTACACCATTTCACATCACTCATGGCCATGTGTTGAAGAATTCATGGCTTGAACACATGGCCTGTACAATTATATACAATTTTGAAAATGCCTGTACATCATGTCCTGTACAAGTTGTATGTTCAAGCCTAGTGTATAATTCTTCACTCACGCATGTTTCACAGTACTCATATTCTAATTTTACTATAACTGATTTACTCATAAGTAATGTACCATGATTTCAATGCATTGAACATATTTCTAAATGAGGAATTATAACCAAATCTCTTTGACTTTAGTCTTTCCAAGATTGGTCTAACTTGGGATAATACCAGTGTTTCTACAATTTTTATGGGGACCTATGGATATTTTTCTCCTCAATATGCATGGGTTGTGTAGTTGCCTACCAAATATGATGGTACAAATTTGGTTTCTTATTCTTAGAGATAATTGCTGGAAGAGAGGTTATTAATACTGTTAAGCTCACTGACTAGAAGAATCTGATATAATGGGTACTTCATACAGGCTATTATTTCAACCCTATTTCCAAGTCTATAATTTTTATAAATAAAATTCTATATTTGAATTTTTATTTCCCTATTGTGAAGGTACTACCTTTGTTGAATGACCAAAGAAGTTCACCTTGACCTTTTTCGAAATCAAAAAAGGAGGTTAACCTTAATGGTCGATACATTTCTTAAAAATAAGTATCCAATGAGTATCTACCAAGATCTTACAGTTGGATCGATGGGTCTAAATCAATGAAGGTAACGAAAGGGAGATATTGCTTAGTCTATTTATTTTTCTTGAATTTGCATGTTATGAAATCTGAAGCTGTTCTATTGATTGAACTGGTTATGTTTTTTTTGATCCCAAGTACTTGAATGAGTGGGTAAAATCTAGAGAGATTTTATGGGATTTACATGAAGCTATCTAGGATAAAGGTGAAATTTGAATAACTTATTACCTAGGCTCAACCTCCATTTATTCCGTTATTATGAATGTTGTTTTTTTCCAATCATTTCAATACTTGTTTTTATTTGCTACACTTTGGCAGAAAATACCTTGAGTGAATAATTGGTTTGATCGAGAAGGTTTTCAACAGCTTGTTGAAGAAAGATCACTCGCGCTTGTTAAAGAAGAAATTGCTAGATGAGAACTAAAGTCACCATATGAGCCCTCTCCATGTGCCATATTTGATCCAGATTCACACTTCCCTAACTTACCGCAACTGAATTGTGCTGAACTGAAGCTCACATACCACCAAAGATGATTTCCAAAAGAAGACGAAGGACTGCTACTGTTGGGGCCATTTGAAGATGAAGTTAAGATGATGCCTTGTGGAGATGATTTGTGCCGAGGCTGATTTGTGGAAGATGACTCAAGGTACACAATGAAATATAGAGTAAGATTAAAGGATGTTTCCCATCCAAAGTTGTGGTTAATATGGAGTTATGGATCTGTCAAGCTCGATTCGAGTAGGAGAATAGAAATCTGGTTTCTATCATCCCTGATTGAAGGAGCCGAAAATCTATGTGAAGTTTGTTTTGTTTGATATCTTTTTTATTTTCTGGTTTTAAGTGAACTCAGATCTCCCCATTAGATATTATCAACACTGTATATCTCATTTAAGAGCAACGAGTAGAGAAAATCTTGCAAAGATCAATTTGAAATCAATTTCCAGGGGAGATTCCTTATTTCCTTTTTATTTATTTCATTCATTTAGATTGTAACTTTAATTAAATTCTTGTATTGAAAACTTCTTTGTAGGACCTAACTTGAGTGATTTTGGATTTTTCCTAACATGTTTGCATTTAGAGTCTGGTTTTTTCCTTGTGGTCATATTTTTGATACTTTAGAGTTTTTTAGGTAGTGATTAAAATGAATTATAGAAAACAGCATCTACACAAGTTAAAATATGATGTTTTGATTCATTTAAAATAAGCTGTGGAAAAATAAAATAAACTGTGGAAAACATATGTATTCACATTCTGTGTTTTTCACAAGTGCTTGGAGAACTCTTTAAATTGAAAAATGTTACTTCTCATTTTATCAGTCCAACAAGTGAAGCATTTTATGTTTAGGCTTTCAACTCCCACATTTTGCAGTCTTACAAAGATTTTGATTGAGGTAACTTTTTTCATCACTTAACCCATGTATATTTAAAAAGGAATGTTTTATTAATTTTTGTTCCATTCTCCAATGTTTTATTCATTTTTGTTCTATTCTCCAATGTTTTATTTATACTTAACTGTTTTATTCATACTTGACACATGGTCGGAGGGTTACCCTTTAAGGGTTTTGTTTTATTCCTCTTTACATGGCTCGCTGGCATGGATGGGATTTCCTCTGGCATGGATGGGTCATTGGTGCTCGCTGGCATATATGGGCTGGTGCTAGAGCTATGGATTGGCTGGTGTTGGAGCTAACTCACTGGCATGGATTTCTCGCTGGCATGGATGAGATGATGATCCGCTAGCATGGCATGGATGGGTCGCTGGTGGAACTCATTGGTTAATGGTGTGGGAGCTGATTTGCTAGCATGGATAGGTTGCTGCTATGCAGGCATGGATGGGTCGGGGGGGGGGGGGTGTTATTAGCATTATGTGGGTGGGGTGTGATTTATCCTGTCGTATTAAATTTTGATATTATTATAATTATTTTTTTTCTAATATTGAACATGTGTTAAAATCTTCTTCAATTTAATAATTAAATAAAATGTATTATATATGATAAATTAATTAATAAATATAATATGAAATTTTTCTAGTAATAAAAATTTCTAATTTTTATTCAAATGTAATTTATAAATATATCTTATATATTGGTAATATTATTGCCAACAGAAAAATGTGTCATTAAGAATTATTGAAAAACACTTTAACCAACATATATATTATCTGTTGGTATTATTATAAATGTAACAGAATGATTTTATCTATCGCAAAAACATTTAGTGATAGAGTTTTTACCGACAGTTTAGTGACAGAGACATATGTGTTTGTAAAACGTTTTACTAACAGAAAATGCATTTTTACCAACAGATATTCCCCCATTGGAAAAAGTGAAATATTTTGTAGTGATATTAGGAGGAATTCCAAGAGATATTCCACTTATTTGAAAAAAGGACCAAAAGATTTCTTTGGAGTTGGTCCTAGGAAATACTGTGAGAGCTTCTAATTTTTTAACCACCTTGTAAGAAATGTTTTATAATCACTCACATTAGATCCTTATGGTTAGACCCATTAGTGAAAAATAGTCATTATAGATTAATTTATATTAATTTATTACTTTTTATTAGTGTCTTGATGGTTATGACTTCATGTGTTATACCCATTTCAATTAATTTGGTTATGTGACTATGTTTATGCTTTCACATTTATTATTCCTTGTTTATGTAGATTGATCATGTTTATGTCTTGTGTAATATTTATTATTTGACCCATATTGGGAAGTTTTTAGATAACATATTTTGGATAAAATAAAACTAAATAGACTTAAATGTATATATTATAAATGAAATGTTTCCAAATGGAAATTCTTTTGGAAAATGGACATTCAAAAAAAGTTATTAGTTTTAATGGTTTAAAAAACATAAATAAATTCATAGTGTATCTTACTATTCTTGCGTATCATATCCAATATATTCCTTTTTATTTAAGTAGAATTTTTTTTTCATGAAATAGGTAAGTGAAATGAAACTATGCATATAGGTGGACCTTCTTGATTACCAATATCTGTTGTTTTATTGGAGGAGATATGGTCTCACTAGGTTAGATCATAAGGAATTGTTTTGGAGTTTTTGAACATCTGGGATGTTTGTATTAGATATGTTTAGTCTATTTCCCTATTTTGGGTTTTGATATTTTTTCTTGAGAGTCCATTTTAATTTATCTTGTAAGAAATGTCACATATGTTATTTTTTTATGGTATTTTCCTTTTTTCATTGCTGCTTTACTCTGATCACATGACTATTTATTCCCATGATTCTGATTATGTTGGTGTGGCCATCCCAATCAATGGATGGTTCATTTAAAATTACCACGAGATGAACCATTACCAATAAGATGTTTATTATTCCCTAGTTATTATCACTATCCTGTGGTGATAGGGAACACTTTTATATATTTGTGTACTACTTACTCAGGTGAACGTTCAGGTAGACCTGGTTGATTTGATATACAAATGTATCAGAGGATCTATGTTGGGGGAAGTGTTAGACTAGATCTAGGGTCATCATAATCAAAAGTTAAGAGCGTAGGAGTTTATATCCATCAATTTTTCAAGTTGAACCTCATATTTCCATGGGTTTCTTGGGATTTTTTTTGAGTTTTAAGCTCAAATATGGGTTTTTATTGGGGTTTGATGCGTTTTCTTCGATGATTATGAGTTAATGGATAATATTGTGGGTTATTTTATATATTAATTGAGAAAATATACGGTATTGAAGAGGCATATAGTTTAAAAATATTACTATCATCAATGATGCACAACATATGTGGCATTTTCTATCACCTCCCAATGACACCTTTGTGGCTGGTGCATGGTTTTCCTAACCATGAAGACAAACCATGAGTAGTGAAGAAATGTTTAAATATTTAATGTTTTCAACCCATTTTTATTTTAATATACTATTTATTCTAATGTATTTTATCAAGACCTATTAGAATGGTTTATTTTTGTTTAATTTATGTTGTTTGTGACTTAATTGTGTATTGAATGAGCTTTTGTTTTGTGTTTTAAGACAATTCCTCCTAGAAGGGCCCCGTCTAGGCTCGAATAGGGTAATATATAAAATTACATGTAGGAAAATCATCCAATTATTCTAACTCTAGTAGATTTAGTGATCTAAATGATCTAATCCATGGGCTAGGTTGGTGGTTGGGACAAACCATGGATGGTGGGCCATTCGCAGGAGTTTACTTGAAAAAATACACTAGTTTTTCATGGTGACAAGGAAAATAATGAGATTGAAGAGTGGTTTGATGGGATTGAGTGGATTATTTGAGTTTCTGAATCCCCTTGAGACCACAAAACATAGATTATCCACCTATATAATAAAAATACAAGATAAATAGTGGTGTCAATCTATGGTGTTAGAATGGATACATGAAGATCTAACATTGACCACTTTAAAATAAAATTTAAATATGTAATTATACCTAAATACATTGAGGGTGGAAAAGGCCCATGAGTTGTTGGTTTTAGGGAAAGGTGGACACTCATTTCTGGAGTACATAGATAGATTGACCTAGTTTTTTCATATCACTCCAAAAATCCTTATGAATGATTATCTCAAGGTTTGATGTTTTGAAATGGTCTTAAAGCCTAAGATCCGGTCCAATAATATTATTCACTTATTTAAAACATTGATAAGGTGGTTTAAATTGCAGTTATAGTGTTGGAAGAAATGATTGAAAAAAGAGGTCCTAGAAGTGTGCCATCAGGGGGTAGTAGCTAGAGATTCTCATCTGGTTAGAAGAAGAAATTGGAGGAATCTCACTGGGGTGGTAGAAGGAGTGACCAATATTCATCAGGTACAAAATCCATAGCTTCTACAATGTGCAAACTAGTATTCTAATTTTAGTGTAAAAAAGATTGTGACAAAAAGATTATTTTTCTATTGGCTTAGAGGAAAAGCCATTTGTGTGGTAATTTAGAACATCTTCTTCACTCATGTTAGGTTTTTTCATAGAGGATAAGTGTTGGTTCTAGATTTTTAAATGGGTATCTGGTCCAATATGGTTCTTCTAATGGTAGAGAAACACATTATATGAGTAAAGAGAGCTATAATTAGTTAGAAAAATCTTATTTCATGCTATATCTAAGTCGTCTTCTTGTGGAATACATTATATAGGAAGAATCAGATTCCGAGATGACCATCGTGAGATGTATGTTGTTTATTAATTTTTATATGGAATCTATTTTATTTGGTATGAGTGAATATCATTCGTATATCTCATTATTTTTTATTTATGATTTGGTTATGAGAGTGGATTTGATTTATTTTTTTATTTTATTACCCCCTATAAGGTAGAAAAAAGGATAAAGGTTTCAAGTTCCTAGAGTGTTGTGTTTTGGTTATTGATGTCGAGGTCGTTTAGGATTTACTCATGTTAGACTTGGACATGTTTGTCCTTATCATTGGTATGAACTTGTGGATTATATTAAAATATTATACGGATTTATATGACCATAGAGTCTAGTTTATTACTCCATATGTGAGAACTATCATCCTCCCATGTGAGTGAGATCTGTGATTAGGGAGGTAAGAAGCACTCTCTTTATATTTTTGTTTGATATCATGCCAATTGCCTAAGTTTTTATTCAATACCTAATCATAAGGTTCAAACACTTTATATATGTGTTTGATTTGATTCCAAATTTTCAAGTTTTTCTTCAATACCTCAACATAGGGTTAAAATATTTCTCTTCTAAAAGTCATGATTGGGTTCCTAGATGTGTTTTCAAATGGATATTCAGGGTTTCATCCAAAGTTATAGGTTTAGTTTTCCATCAATTTTATCATTGGGAGGAGTCTCATTTTTGTTCTGGATTACTAGATGGATCCAACTGAGTGGAAAGAGTAGAAAGTCCACCCAGAGGACCTTGATGGAAAATGATTTATCCTCCCTAGTATCTCACTATTAGCTTCAATAGTTTTGTTTCAAAATATGGTAAAAAAATCCTCTAACTCTAAAATTACTATCACAATATTAATCATGTGACCGTACAGAATAAATACACATTTCCTAGAATTTATTATCTATTTGATCATCTTAGAGGGTCCCATTGGTTTTCAATGTTTGACATAAGATCAGGGTACCTCCAATTAATGGTCCAAGATGAGGATGTCCCCATGAACACCATTCTAAGATAGTACCAACATTTTTAATATTTGGTTATTTCCTTAGGGATTACCAATTCTCACGCGGTATTTATGGACTTAATGAATTGGTTCATTTACATTTTTTGGACTCCTTCGTGGCCTTGTTTGCTAATGACATCCTGATTTATTCCATGATGAAAGAGGATCATGATATCCATATGATGGCCATTTTGGGATTCCTTAGGGAACATTTTTTATGCACAAAATTATCTAAATATCAATTTTGGATTAAGGAAGTAAGGTTCTTGGTCCGTGTGATTTCCAACAGTGATGTTTCAATGGATCCGGTGATGGTTTATGTAGTTATTTCCTAGGAGAAACCCAAGAATGTATTCAAGGTCTAAAGATTTCTAGGTTTGGAAAGCTATATTTTATTTTTCAATCTGAATTCCCTAGGATATCTTCTCCCTTAGTAAATTTGACAAGAAAATGGGTGGATTTTATGTGTGATGGGATGTTCTAATATTCATTTGAGAATATGAAAGCCTAGTTTACATCCACACAAGTTATAATTCATCTCGAGCATAATAATGACTACACAATGTATTATCATGCCTCAGACAAGAGTTTGGGATGTGTGATAATGAATAATGACAATGCGGTAGCTTATGGATCATGAAATCTATGCTCACAAGTGAAAATTTATACCACCCATGACTTAGAGTAAGAAGTCATGACGAATTCATGGAATACATAGAATCATGACATATGGGAGAATAATTTTAAGGTTTACTTGGATAAATCATGCCTAAAGTACATCTTTACCTATAAGTACATGAACCTTAAGTAACGATTCTGCTAGATTATACTCAAAAATATTAATTTTCATTTCTTATATACCCAAGAATAAGATCATAGTCACAGATTCTGTAAATAGAAATATTCTAGTAAAAGTTGTTCAAAAATTTGTAAATGAGTGGGATCTGATGGATTTTTTTTTGATATGAGTCTATATTTGTTAAAGTATGGGGAGTATGAGTTATTAACAAGAGTATATTTCATACTATCTCATATAGACCATGTTAGGATTTAGTGGGAATCTGACCCCAAGTGTCTTGTAAATTAGTAGAGTTCTTAATTGTGGGGAGACCTCAGGTGATTGGTATAAGTCTCCCAATATTTATGACATCTTTATTTAGTGGTTTGTAGTTAATTTTATCTTTTAGTAGGAGGTGAAACATGAGGTGTATCATTCTAGATGAGTTCTGGACCCTTGGGCGACCAAGATATTTTATTCCTTGAGACTTCGGTATTGGTGTCCTTGGATGATGCGTTCTTGTTGCAAACATTGTTTACCGATGTTTGAACTACTAGATTATTAAATACAAGTATAAAAGATAAATAGGGTTATTATTGACTCTTCCTATTAATGTGTTGAAGTTAATGGATTTCATTATCGAACTACCTCATACTCTGTGTGTGAAAAAAACTATATGGTCAATTTTCATCCACTTGATGAAATAATCTAATTTCCATACCACCATATAGTCGATGATGGTAGAGGATATTGGGAACCTGTATAACTGAGAGGTTATTAGTTTTTTGAGAGTTACCATGGTGATAGTTTCTTACCATATTTCCAAATTTACTTGTTGGTTCTCTAAGGGGCACCGATATACTTTTAGAACCAAACTGATGTTGAGCACTGTGTATCACCTGCAAATAGATGGATACTCGAATGGAAAATCAAAACTCTAAAGGATATTCTATAAGAATGTGTTCCTTAATTCAGGTGTTCCTTGGAAATTAACTTATAGTTGGAAGAGTTTTATTATAGTAATATTTATCTTTCCTTGATTAGGATGACCCCATTTAAAGAGTTATAAGAGTGTCCATTCCAATCCCCATTGTGTTTGGGCTGAGGTGGGTGCACATTCATAATTAGTACTAAGAATGATCTAGGAGAATAAAAATACAATATGGATATATTAGAATATTATAGATATATCTATAAGTCACCATAAGTCATACATTGATCAACGTCATCACCTGCTAGTGTATTTGGTTGGAAATCAGGTGTTTCTTCATGTATCATTTCAGTTGAGAAGCTTTTATTTGGGAAAACATGGAAAGTTGGAACCATGTTATGTTAGGACTTTTCATGTTTAAAAATAACTTGGTAAGGTAGCCTATTGGTTGAATCTTCAACCATGGTTTACCTTGGTATATGATCTCTTCCATGTTTTCTATTTGGAGAGGTACCATTGAAACCCATCTCATACGATAGAGTCAACAAATTTAGAGGTTGTAATGAATTGAAATTTTATCAATGGAAATTACCTTCTTATAATAATTTCATACATTATAAATCATATTAAATCATATAAATAACAAAATATAAAAATTTGAAATGATTATTGAATAAAATTAGAATTATTTCAGGTAGTTAATGAACCCATACCAATGAAATAGTAACTTGACCTTTGGAATAATAATGTGACCCTTATGAATAGTAAACTAGTCAATGGATTAATAACCTCACCTATAAAATTATAACTAAAATTTATGCTTATTATAAATGGTAATATGATATAATTATTTAATATTATAAGTAAATAATTTTTTTAAAAATTATTAATTAAGTGTTGATATTTTTATAAAACATAATCATTTATTTTCAATTTTATAATAAATATAATTTTTTTAAAACAAAATTTATTTCCATTAATTATAATCATAAATTAATAATTTTTTATCTTATGATTATATGATAATTTTATAAGGCCTTAGTTAATTTTTCAATGTGTTATAAATTCATTTATAATTATAAAATTTTTATTTTTTGAGTAAATGATGATTTTAATTGAAAATTAAATTAATCATATTTTAAAAATTGATTTCATAAAATGGAGTTCATTTTATAATTCTACACATCAAAAAATGGGTATGGTGAATTTTTTGAATTTTTCTGAAATACATGAATTTTTTGTGAATAGTAAAATATGGTAATTTATGGTATTTATAAATTATAAATTAAATACACTATTACTTGAGTCACATATGATGTAAGAACCATAATATCAAAAAAACCTTTTTTATTTTATATATTTGGTGATACTTCTCAAACTATTTATATTCTTGAGCCAAAATAATAATCTAATGATTAAAATTATGAGAAAACACCCCTCTCCTTCCATATAAATACCACACCTCACCACCACTTATCATGACACCTCTAAATATTTGATCCTTATCATATTTTTTCTCAAATTTCTTCCCAAACCACACTCCCACTTCTAGGAGATCTTTTTCTCATCAAAAGATGAAAACATTTTTCCTAAAGAGGTTATCAAAGAGGAGAAATTCAAGAGGTAAATTTCTCTTTCCTTTCCTTTTATTTTCTTTTCAAGTTATTTTCCTTTCTTATTATATCCTCACCTCCATTCATCCAAATGGAATGATAAATCTAGTAACTAAAATATAATGTAATTTTATTATTCTAATGGAATAATCTATCAACAAACCTTCTTATCATTTTCCTTTTATTCTAGAAAAGAAAACGTCGTTCGTGAGGTGTTAATTTATCTTCTTCCGGGATGAGAAATTTTCATTTTCCATCAATTCCATCAAGGATGGTAATAAAAAAAAAATTATGGTTAAAAAAATTATAATATATTTTTTATGTCCTATTTAATTTTCTTAACCATTATATTCACATGATGTTAATTAATAAAACAAAACTTGGTTGTGATGATAAAAAAACTACCAAAATTAACCTAAAAATTTATTATTCAATATTTGTCTAATTATTCGTCATCATAACATATAAGAAAATAATTTTTTAGATCATTTTACCATATATATTCATTTCTGGATTTCTCTTTCCACTGTACATGAACTTTCTAACTCTTTTACAAGTGAACTCATCATGAAAACTAAGAAAACAAGCACTCCCGAATGATGAACTTGAAGACTATAAATATTCAAAATCACATTAATGAACAAAATAAAATTATAATAAATCAATTAAATATAAAAAATCTTCTTTAATTATTAATTAATGAATATAATTTCATTATTTAGGACATTAATATCACGTGAAAAACCGTTTCAAACATAAGGTATTGGATACTACTCTAACCTCCATTTTTTTCTTTAGGGTTATTATTTATCACTCTTTTTCACAATGTATTTATTATTTATTTTTATATAATTATTCTAAATTGAATTTATATGTTTTAAAATCATGTATCCATATCATGTCATCCATCTTTGATGGGGTAATTCATGTTTTTGAAAGGTTCCCCCTTCAATTCTTTCTGAAAAGCAAGCCCGATTCAAGGAAATTTCACGATTTCTTACCCATTATCATGTGATATCCATAATCAATTTTAATCCAAAATTATATTTATAAAATCACTAATTTTATCATTAAAAACCCATAATTTATCATTTCTGGTTTTGTGCAAAAAATTATGGATTTTCCATTTTAAAGGATCTTTAATATTTTCCCTCAAAATCACACTAAAGTGGCTAATTTATAAAGTTTCTTAAACACTATTATAATATTTTTAATTTCATTTGGATATAATTTATCATTATCTATGCCTATTTTACTTTTTTAATGTCCATATATGTTTTAAATTCATTCTTTCATGGGCACTTTTATGATACACCCATTTTTAATTCTTTTTACATGATTACAATACCTATTTCTTTATATGAGGAACCTTATGTTATGTTTGATTACTTAGGTATGATTCTTAATTTTTAAAACATATTCAAAAACATGTTATGATGGGTGAACTTATATATCTCTTCAATAAATTAGGTAATTTTTAGTCTCCTTAGATGTTATGTTGGGATAGAGAGTGAACATAATTTTTTTATGGGACATTGTCCACCTTGTTATATAGTACTTTTAGTTAGCCTTGAATCATGTTTATGTCATGTTATATGTTGTTCGAAAATATATATTATTCCATGATTATATTTTCCCATGTTATCCATGTCATTATTACTTATTCATATTCTTATTCCATTCCTTTTATTCCATCATGTTATGCCTTCTAATCCATGTGTTATGTTTTATTCCTATGCTTACTCCCTTACTGGTATTTTTAGCTTATCCCTTTTATTCATGTATTCCCTGGGTTATCCTATGCAGATATAGGATCTCAATGGATTTTAAGATCTTATTATTGAGATTAAATAAAATATTTTTCCATGATGATTAATTATGTACCTAATATTACAAAGACAATAGAATTTATGAACCTTGGACTGTAATTTGATAATTAACTATGCTTAAAATCTTTTAATGATTTGTGTAAAAGGATAGGGTCCTATAGTTGGTAACATATTAAGTTATAGTTATTTTTTGGATTAGGATTAGAAAATCATAGTGAAATATTTAGGGATAAGACTATATATGGGTAAAAATCCCTAAATTATGGTTAGTATATAGTAAGTGGGTTTTCAAGAAAATACATCCATGTCTGGATAATACAAACGAAAATGTTTCTGAAAAATATATACATAGAAGTAATAACTCTAACAAGGAGTTGTAGGACTGATTTGGGGTAACCAGGTAAACGAAAATGGGCCTTATTACGCACCTGGTTTGAAACTCCCAAGAGATAATATTTGGTAAATTAATAATCTCATTATGAACCATTATTAAGTTAAAGAAATTTCCATAAGAATATATTTTAGGAAATTGATCACAGATAACCTAAATTTATAACTATATAATCACAAGTAAGGATATACTTTTCATTAATAATTTTATCCATCTATTTTCAGTGTTTTATTTTTATACCATTATTAGCTAAGTATTAATCCCCCAAATTTTATGTTCTTTTTCTTATATAATGGATGTAAATAGAGAAATTCATACCAACAATAAATTTGTTAGGTAATGTGATGATTTCTCAAATGATATTCCAGATATGATAGAAATGGGTTATCAAAACGTCATGACAATACTTTCTGAATTGGATCAATTTATGAATAATAACTTGAATCACATGGAACTCCCTCCATCTCCTAAGAAATAAAAATTTGTTTTTGAATCATTTATGTTAAAAATTCCCCCCATGTTTAGATTGTCTTATGATCCCCTCCTCACATAACAATGGATTAACTCTATTGAGAATATATTCTCTATCCTCCATTGATGATAATAATATTAATTTGTAATGGAAGTCTATATTTTTTGATAGGAAAGATGATCAGTGGTGGAAACTGATCAAGAACAAAAATTCTATAGAGGAAATAAATTCAATGTAATGGGTAGATTTCAATATTTTTTTTCAATAAATATTTTTTCTGAACCCTCTGTCACAAGATGGAAAGGGAATTCCATGTATAGATGAAAAAAGAAGACAAGTCTATTGGGTTGTATGTAGTAAACTTTATAAGGCTTGGAAGATATGCCTTAGGATTTTTCATGAACACCGAAAGCATGGTGGATAAAATATTTAGTGGATTAAAGTTGATTCTAAAAAATTCATTGGTGATTCGAGGCCTTGACAACTATGAGGAAATTTTTTAACTATTCTTTTAAGGTTGAAATGAAGATCAGAGACTCTTAGTGGTCTCAT
Organism: Viscum album; assembly: GCA_963277665.1. NCBI lineage: Eukaryota > Viridiplantae > Streptophyta > Magnoliopsida > Santalales > Viscaceae > Viscum > Viscum album. The sequence goes on along the minus strand of OY728133.1, from coordinate 1,436,845,525 downwards.
GGACCTGTGAAAAAAGTGAAAAAATGGAGTTTAATATGGGTAATAAATCACATGATGGAAATAAGACCCTACATCCAACATTCAAAAGTGTGGGAAGAACCATGTTGGAAACTACTTCAATTGAAATAAGGGATACTTCAAATTTGGAAGATAAGATAATATGGATAATAACTCTTGAAAGAATACGAATAATCCCACTAATTTAGAAGTAAAAAAGTAAGGTTCAGATCAAAAATTAGCCTGTAGTGTTGTGTTTCAACTGCAAGGAACATGATCATTATGAAAACCATTTCCCTAAGACAAGGGTTGTTGGATGCAATCAATAAAAACAACCTCCAAGATATTAAGGAAGGGAATATTCTATCACTACATATGAGGTGGATCTAGATAATGATGTGGTGACATGTATGTTGGTTATGAATTCAAGAATAGATATCACACTTTTTGATTACGGTTCTACGCATTCTTACATATCTTTCTTGTTTTGTATAACTATTAAATCACCACCTCAAATTTAGAGGTTGAGATTTCTCTGAGAAAAAAAAATGGGGAAATTATTTCACCCAAAGTTTATAACTTCCCCCTGGTTAATTTATGTAGACTAAACCTCCCATAAAATTTTCTCATACTACCTTTGGTAGAGTTAGATAATATTTTGGGCATGTATTAACTACCATTATATAAAGACAACATCAAGTGTTGGGAAAGGGAGACTACTCTTGACATCTAAAAGAATCATAAAATTGTTTACAAGTGTAAGGAGGAAGATGAATATACTTAATAACTATCATCTCAATTGTGGATATCGTTGCTTTATGATCAAGTATATATAGATAAAATTCTTGATAGAATGGAGAGAATCATGCTCGAAGACATTCTCATCGTGATGGATTACACTGAGGTATTTTCTCAAGAATTTTTTTGTCTCCCTCCTAATTGAGTGGTTAAGTTATTAATTTAACTTATTCATAGATCTTAGCCTATATCAAAGAAACATTATATAATGGCCACTGTATAGCTAAAAAACTAAAGAAGTAGTTACAAGATAATCTAGAGAAGGGTTTTATACACATGAGTGCTTCACCACGGGGTGTGCCAGTCCTCTTTGTCAAGAATAAGGATGGATAAATGATCCTCTATGTTGATTATCACAAGATAAATAAAATAATGATAAAGAATAAGTATCACCTACAATGGATATATGACTTATTTTATCAACTTCACAGGGATAATTATTTTTGTAAGGTGGAACTTCGGTCGGGATACCCCCAATTAATGGTGAGGATGGAAGATATTCCCAAGATTGCCATTAAAATGAGACATGGACAGTATGAGTTCATAGTTATGCCTTTTTACTCACTAATGATCCATCAATTTTTATGGATTTAATGAAGATATTCATTAGATATTACATCAAAATATTTTTGGGAGTCTTTATCGATGATATCTTGATATACTCTAAGAGCAAGGAGGAACATCAGGAGCATTTTAATACTATGATAAATACATTTCAAAGGGAGAAACATTATGAAAGGTGTAATACATGTGAGTTCTAGATTATGTAAGTGTCATTATTGGGGTATGTAATCACCATAAAATAGATATATATAGACCCTTCTAAGACAAAGGAAATCAAAGAGTGGCCCAGGACAACATTTGTAACAAATATCGGTAGTTTCCTTGGTCTATCTAGGTATTGACAAAAAAATTTAGAAGAACTTGCCATGATTTTAGAAATCACTAACTAAGATGACTCGGAAGGGAGAAAAGTTTCTCTAGACTATTGAATGTGAAGACTTCATTAAAGAGTTGAAAATGAAGCTTATCACTACACCAATGTTCACACTACCTGCAAGTGGGGAACTCTTTGTGGTGTATAATGATACTTCAAATAAGGTCTTAGGATGTGTACTGATTAAAAATGATAAAGTGATAACATATACCTCAAGGTAGTTGAAGATCGATGAGAAAAATAATCCCACAAATGATTTGGAGTTGGAAACTACGATCTTTGTGTTGAAAATATTGCATTATTATCTCTATGGGGAGAATTGTGAGATATATAATGATTACAATAGTCTAAAATATATATCCACACAGAAGTAACTTAATATGCACCATGGAAGATGATTATATCTCATCAAAGATTATAACTACTAAATCCAATACCATTATGGTAAATTATATAAGGTGGAAGATGATCTATGTAGAAAAGATCCAACAACATTATCAATAATGAGAATTGAGAAGGATCCAATATTCTTAGATTTGAAAATGATGAACATGTGAATCATTAAGGAAGGAATATCATCAATTCTTTCTCAAAGGATTTCTCAACCGTCCCTTATGGAGAAAATAAAGGATGCTCAAAGAAACGATAAGGAAATTCAGAAGAAGGTGGAGGATATGAGAAAAGCGAAATCTTCAGAGTTCAAAATGGATGAGGAAGGAGTCATGATATTTGGGTGACAACTATGTGTGCTATCCAATCCATAGATAAAGAAGTATCTTCTGAATGACACATAAAAATCAACATTCTCTATTCACATAGGGATTATAAAGATGTCTCAAGATATTTTAGAGAACAATTTGTGGGACAATATGAAAAAGGATATCACTGGGTATAAATCAAAGTGCCTGGTATGCCATCAATTTAAGGAATAAAGGAAAAATACTATGTGTATAAAGAAACCACTACCAATAATGACATAGAAGTGGGAGAACATCACTATGGAATTTTTAATTTAAATTAAAAATAAATCCATAGAAAACAATGTCGTATGTGTTGTTGTGGATAGTCTTACAAATACAACTAACATTATCAAAATTTGAGTGGACTTATCATTAGATCAACTTGAATGGATATACATCAAATAGGTGATAAGAATTCATGGATTACCACTATCAATTGTATCCAATCAAGATCTATGATTCACCTCTAAGTTCTGGAAATGTATCCAAAAATATCTAAACATTGAGTTGAACTTCAGTATGACCTATCATCCTAAAAATGATGCCCAATCTAAGAAAACTATCTAGACACCAAAAGACATGTTGAGAGTATGTTATATATAATTTAAATGATGATGGTACCAATATCATCCTATAGTCTAGTTCTATTACAACAATAATTTTCACTCGAGCATCCAAATTGCTCCATATGCAACCCTCTGTGGGAAAAGATGTAGAACATCGGTATGTAGTAATGCGGTTAGTGAATGTAAGCTACTAGGACGTGAAATGTATGAAGAAATGTTGGGAATGGTGAAAACAATTCAGTAACACATCAAGGTAGCCTGAATTCGAAAAAAGAGTTATTTAGAAAATTTTTAATGAGAACTTGAGTTTAAGGTTGGAGACATAGTATTTCTATGAATATCTCTATAGAAAAGAATCCCAAGATTTGGTAATAAATGAAAGCTAAGTCCCATGTACACTAGACCCTTTGAGAATATTGATTGTGTTGGAGTCATTTATTATCGACTAGAAATTCCACCTACCATGTCTCATGAATATGATGTATTCCACATATCTCTCTTGAGGAAGTATATAAATGGTCTTTCACTTATAATAAATTCAGAGGCGGGACAATTGGAAAATGATCTCTCATATGAGGAGAAGCCAGTGAAGATCTTGGATTATAATGATAAAGTTATACATAGTAAGACTACTGACCTAGTCGAAGTACTAAGGTGTAACCATAAGTAAGAAGCGATAACATGAGAACCAGAGGAAGCGATTAATGAGATGTTCCCACACTAGTTTTCAACTTAGAATGTACAATGATATTTTGAGGGTGAAATTTAATAAGGGTGGAAGAATATAATGACCCAAAATTTTATCAATGGAAATACCATTCTAAATTTTTAATATAGTACAAATAAGATTAAATGACATAAATAACAAAATATAAACATTATAAATGAATAATGAATGAAATAAGAAGTACTTCTAGTAGTTAAGGAACCTATGCCGGTGAAATAGTAACTTATCCTCTGGAATAGTAATGTGACCATTGTGAATAGTAAACCAGACAACGAAATAATAACATCACATATGAAAGTATTCATAAACTTTAATAATCCTATAAAAGGTAATATGATTTAATTATATCATAGTATAAGTGAATAAATGTTTTAGAAATTATTAATTAGGTGGTGATATTTTTATAAAACATAAGTATTTATTTTCAATTTTTTATTTAATATAGTGTTTAAATAAAACTTATTTACATGAAATATACACATAAATTAATATTTTTTATCTTATGATTATAAGATAATTTTACGATACCATAGTTAATTTTTCAAATGTGTTATAATTTTAAAATATGTATATTTTTAGTAAATGATGATTTTAATTAAAAAATGAATTTCTCATATTTAGAAACTGATTTTCGTAAAATGTATTTAATTTTTTAACTATACACATCAAAAAATGGTAAGGTTTATTTTTTGAGATTTTTCTAAATAATATGAAATTTTTGGTGAATATTAAAATACAGTATTTATACATTATAAATTAAATACACCATTAATTGATTCATGGATGATGTATGAACCATCATACCAAACTTTCCTTCATGTTTTTGATATATTTTGTGATAATTTTCAAAATATTCATAGTCTAGAGCCAAAATAAAAAACTAATGAATAATATAATAAGAAAACCGCCCTCTCCCCTATAAATACCACCCCTCACCACCTCTTATCCTCACACATCTAAAGCTTTTATCTTTGTCAAAATTCTACTAAAATGTCTTACCATACCTCTACCCCACGTTCAGGATCTCTTGGTATTATAGAATGACCAAACATTTTCCCCTAAGAAGGTTATCAAGGGGGAGAAATTGAAGAGGCAGATTTTTCTTGCATTTTCTTTTATTTTCCATTCAAGTTTTTTTATTTTCTTATTCTATCCACACCTACTTAAATAAAAATGGAATGATAAATATAGTACCTTACATATAATGGAATTTTATTATGCTAATTGAATAATCCATCATCAAACCCCCTTCGCCTCTCTCTCTTTTATTCTTGAAATGAAAGCTTCATTCGTGAGGTGTTAATTTATTACCTTTAAATTTTCATTTTCTATTAACGCCATCAAGGTTGGTCCTAAAACCATTATTATTGTTAAAAAATTATAATATATGTATTAGATCCTATTTAATTTTCTAGAACCATTATATACACATGATTATAATTAATAAAACAATAAAAGTTTGTGATGATCGAAAAACTACCACAATTAACTAAAACAATTATCATTAACTATTTATCTAAAAATTCATCCTCATACCATATACAAAAAATGATTTATAATATCATTTAACCTTATTAATGTTCATTAATAACTCAAAAAAATACATAAATGAACTTAATAAAATTATAATAAATCAATTTCATGTAGAAAAGGGTATTTAATGTTTAATTAATGGATCTAATTTGATTATTCAAAACATTAAGATCATGTGCAGAATAATTTCAAACATAAGGTAAGGGATTCTACTAGAGGAACCATTTTTCCTTTGAGTTACTCTTTCTATCTATTTATCGTAATGTAATGGTTCTTTATTTTTTTATAATTATTCTAAATTATATTCATATATTCTAAAATCACGTATCTAGATCATATCCACCCTCTTTTATGGGTTAATACATTTTTTAGAAAGGTTCACTTTATAATTATTCTTGACAAGCAAACCCGATTCATGGGAATTTCCCAATTTATTACCCATTCTCATGTGCTATCCAAAATATGTTTTAAGACACCATTATTTTTATAAAATTTCTAATTTTATCATGAAAAATACATAATGGATAATTTCTAGTTTTGTGCAAACAATTATTCCTTTTCCCTTTTAAAGAATCTTTAATTTTTTCTCTCAAAACTGCACTAATGTGGATAATCTCAAAAGTTTCCTAAATACTCTTTAAAAATGTGTTCAATTAATTTGGACACAATTTATAAATATATATACCCATTTTATTTTATGAATTCCCATTTATTTTATAAATCCATTCTTTCATGGACACTTTAATGATACACCCATTTGTAAATCCTTTTGACATGATTATGATACCCATTACTTTTAATGGGTAACCGTTATGTTATGTTTGATTATTTATGTATAGTTCTTCATGTGGAACACATATTTATGAAAATTTTATGATGGCTGCACCCATATAGTGCTCCAACGTATTGGGTAATGTTTTGTATCATGAAGAGTCATGTTTGGACAAGGAGTAAACCTGATTTCTTAATGGTACTTTTCAAACTATGTTATATAGTCTTGGCATTTAGCCTTGACTCATGATCATGTAATGTTATATTTTGTGACCACATTATTATGATGCCATTATTATATGTTACCATGTTATAAATGTTATTATTCATTATGTTTATTCATAATCTATTCCTTTTATTACATCATTATATGCCTTCTAACCCATGTACTATGTTTTATTCCAATGCTTACCCCATTAATGGGATTTTTTGCTCATCCCTTTTGTTCATTTGTTCCCCAAGTTATCTTATGAAGATAGTTTAGCTAAATAGATGTTAGTAGGGCATTATGGATATTAAATAAATTATTTTTTCATGATGTTTAATTATGCACCTAATATTACAAAGACACTTGACTTTACAATCCTTGGATTGTAATTTTATGGTTAATTATGCTTAAAATCATGCAATGATTTGTGTTAAAGGCTAGGGTCACTATAGAGGTTGATATTTATTCCACCATTATAGATAATCCTACTTTATTTTTCATTATCAAACAAATATTCTCTATGGTAAATCAATGCCATTGGTTTGTGTTATTTGGAAACTTAATGGTGATATCCATAAGACATGGGTGCAGGAGGAATTGTTGAGAAAATAGTGGCCCCAAACTTATGAGGAATCCTACAAAATTTATGGGAGTATAATTTTTCATTATGGGAAGATTTTTGATTCTTTCCAATTCAATTTTATTTCCATTTTCGGAGTTTTTCTTTATCTTTTATTTCATTCATGGATATCTGATGTGTCGGGGGTTAGAATTGTGGTTTTTGGCGAAAACATGCCCTAACGCATGGTTGGAAAATGGTTTTTCTAACCATTTATCTAACCATGATAGGGTTTTTGTTGGGGGATAGAGTAATTTTAGTGAATAAATTAATTTTTTTGAACAATTCATGGCCAAGGAGTAACCATGAATCTATTTTTTTGGGAGATAATATTAATTAAAATTTTGGCACATAGTTTTCCTACCTGTTCGACCAAAATGTGCGAGTTCCCCAGATAATTGGAAATTTTTTCATTTTTTCACCAAAATTATATAACTGTATTATAAGTCCCACCCTACTATTCTTATCCCATTTCATCTTCATACCCATTCATTTAACATTGGATCTTCCCTATCTTTTCTTGGTGGATTATTCTTGATTTGGAGGTGTAGTGTCTTGAGGTTAGTCCTAATATTTTAGATTTCTCCACATTTATCATTCTCTTACATTGATCTTCCATTTTAAGTATTTTTTAAACCCTTGATAGATGTTTTTTTTGAATATATGTTTTTTAATGGGGTGTTTTATTCTATTTCTTATGTTTTAGGTGTATGAGGCCTTATTATCCATAAATTGAGTGGTTATCATCAAAGGCAATATGTTTGGAACCATTACCTACATAGGTGTCTCTATTTAAGTGAATTTTCATTGTATTACCTTTTAATTATTAATTTACTTTGGTTATTATTTTTTATATTGACATTAAAATGATTTTATAACTATGTTCATTAATGGTTTTTGTGATCAATGATTTTAAATTGGATTCTAACATGTGTTTTCCAAAGAGAGGTATATTAAGTTCTATTCAAGTTTTTGATAAAATGGAAAAAAGAGTTGTATAGATTTAAATATATTTCCAAAGAGTCATTAAAAAATGGTTTTTGTAATGCCCCAACCCTAGTTACCTAGAGTCAGTGCCTTATTACAAAACATTGTCATGATCAGAAGAGATCATGTCTTAAAATACCAATTATTTTAGTATCCTTATAAGTACTAGATACATACATAAGTATTACATTACATCATGTAATAAAAATACAACAATATTATGTTCCATTTTAACACAATCGTATCCCTTATTTTATCCCGATAATTCAATCATAATATACTTCTTCACATCCTAGGAAAAAGAAAATATAAGAAAGCGGTGAGCCTACATGCTCAATAAGGATAACAATATAGCAGAAACTGTCATAAATAATCATAAACATTTAAGGCAATGTATAAGACTAAAACACAATCCTTTTAAAGATAAACTTCAGTATAATATGTAAAAGATAAATCAAATAATTCCATTTACTTATTCACATGGATATTCTACTAGTCGAATAATCACATGTAATATCAATAGCTAATTTCCTAATGATGGAATGCATAATGCCGAACATCATAACCAAATAATCAATGCCTCATTCCAAGACTAAAAATAATATTTTTTCAAGGTCTTGTTCCAAGACACTATTTTGTCTCATGAGACCTACTGATGCATCGAGGAGCTATAGTAGGCTCCAACTGTCACTTACTAAGTCCAATGCATTCCTCATATAAAAAGGTTGAAACATAACATAAACATTCGTATTAAAACTAGCATACAAAATGTTAATACTTTAACCATAAACCATGAATGTTATATAAATAACACACCCATAGTCAAACATACCACAAAACCTTCAATACACTATGGCATATTATATCATAATAAATCAACTTCAAATAAGTGTAAAATCCATCAAAGGATGTTGACATAGATGAAATCAAAACTATTTGAGAGAAATATCTCTTTATATATTAAAATATTTTAAAAGTCACGTAATTATAAAAGAAAACATTTATTTTGAAAATATTCTTATAATATTTTAATGGAAACTTCAAAGATGTTATAACGGTGGAAAATATCCGCACCCACCATATAAGTGAAAAAACATTCTTACCCCAATTTGTCGAAAAGGTTATAAAATACCTTGTTTAGAAAATGATGGAAATATTCCTTAATTTTTTTATAAAAATTCAAAAAAGGATATAAATTACTTTAACTCATATTCTAGAAAATAGTAAAAATTTATTTAAATAATTTTTTTAAGAAACATGGATGTGGATGACAAAGAATTCCCAATAGATACTGACGTATAAATAGCCTCAGATAATAAAGAGATTATAAAATTAACCCTTAACTTGTAATTTTACATGGTCAAGGGTATGTAAAAATCCTGTATAATAGTTAAATAATTTTTATTAAATTATACAATAACCACATACATAAATATTATATCATATATGATCCTATAATATTGCTTTGTTAATAATATTTCAGTAGTATCATTGTTTGAGGTGTTAACTAATTTGTTTTCCTTTATATGTTTTGTTATTTAAGTCCTGTTTGTTATGGATAATATGTATTCAATTAATATAAATATTGATATTATGTTCTTAAACATTATTTTTAATCATAAAATTAAAATTATTCTTGAATAGTTACGATGGGGAATGAATCTCATCGCGTTCGTGGAGACGGTAATCCGTACATATGCACATGCGAAAATATCATTAATTTGATGGTAAATTGTATGTAATTGGATGGTATATTATATATACATAATAATTAACATTTTATATTTATTATTTACTATAATTACACTCATTATTATACCCATTAAAATAATAGAGTGTTGAATAACAAACTACACCACGACGTGGAGACGGTAAGCCGTACATATGCACGTATGGGAACTTTGTCATTCATAGGATGGATAGAATAATGAATATGGTTGTACCATATTTATAATAACATCATAGTATGTAAAAGGTACTAGATTTATTATTTTTGTATGGAAACAACAAATAAAGAGGAAGAGGAAGAAGAAAAGAACTTTGAAAGAGGTGGTGAAATAATTACCTATTCTTTGGGTGCTTCCTTTTGATTTGATCAAAAGGGCTCCTTAGATTGGATTTATGATAAAATTAAGGCCTATAGGTTTAATTTAGGTTATTTGGGAGTATATTTTAGTAGGTTTTGGTCAAGGCAAAAATCTTTGGATGTGTGAATGTGAGAGAAAGGGAAAGTACCCTTTTATAAGAGAGGTGAGGGGCACTTTAGGAAGAGCTTCAAATATTAATTTATTATACAATCATATTCAGTTTATAATGGCTCAAAAAGGATTTATTTCGAGTATAAGGTGGGTATGGGTAGAAAAAATCTCAACCAATAGGTTTTAGACAAGTTTGGGTCACCATAGTAGTCATATATTTTATATTTAACTCTTAGTTAAATAGTTTAACTTTTACCATGTCTTCTTGTATTTTTATGTTACATTGTTAATAAACATACTATAAAATTCTGAGAGAACCTCAAGTGGTTTATAAATGACATATATATCATTATATAAGTTCTTTTTCTGAATTTTAGTTTTTTAGTAACATTATATCATTTAATAATATATTATTTTTTAAAAACTCATTTATCTCAATTTTGACACTATTTAGTATTTGGTTTTTGTGAAAGTCATAAACACTTTATCACTTCGAAAAAATTTATTTAATAAACCCTAAAATTTCATATTAATCTATAAAATTAGTGGAATGCATCCAAAATTTTAATTTACATTTATTTGGATATTTATAATATCAATTATTGTAATCTTTTGTTAATAAGGTAATCACTGCATCATCATTGTGTCATATATAAATATAATTATTTAATGTCAAAAAATTATAAATAAAATACCATGATATAGGAAATATTGTTAGATTTATAATTAATATTTATAGTCTAATTTATCTTATGTATAACCCTATATTAAAAATGTTTTAGTTATTAAATATTAAATTTAAAACTTTTAACTCTTTTTTAAATAAACTAATAATAAATGTCTTTAACTAATATATGTGGATCAAAAAAATAATATTTTATTAATAAGGTTGATTTTGATATAAATACACTTATCAAATAGAATTAGGACATGTGTTAGGGTAATTATGATATCATTTTTACCTTTAATTACCATATTTACTTTTAATTGTGGTAAATAAAATTCAAAAGTCACTATTCACCAAAAATTATTTTCATCATATTAAAGAAAATTTTACTTACTGATGTAAACCATTTATCTAATATATTTAAAATTAAATTCATAGAACTGGTAAAATTATGTTTAATGAAAATTTGTAAATGTGCCTAGAAGGTGGGTAAAAGACGGTAAAAAGATCAATAAAAATTTATATATATAATATTATTATAAAATGACTTCAATGAATTTAATTGGACTAATATAGGTATTATTTATCTATTTTTACTTTAAAATAAATTTAAATAAAAATAATAATAATTTAAATAAAATTTGGTATTAAACAATAACAAAATGTATTTTCACTATTCACCAAAAATTGAATGTTTTCAAAAAAATACCAAAAATTTAACTTAAGCTAATTTTTATATTCCAAATCCAAAAATTAAGTCCATTTTGAAAAATAAAATTTAAAAAATTTCAATAAGTGGGTATTAATATTCATAACGACTAGTTTGATCAGATGTGGTGTGCTACAACTAAAAGTTGTATACAATATAAGCTATTACATTATACATAGAGAAATGTACTAGGAATGCTTGAGGTGTTAAAGTTTTACCCTATAAAATTTATTTGATAAAAAATTCACTTTCTTTTATATTTAAATGGATTATGGAATAGATTTTGATGTATCAAACTTATGATGTAAATATGATTGATATTGAGTAGGACTTAGGATAACTGTGGTGTGAGCGTGTATTGTCCAAGGTACTATGATTTCCATTGGGAGGAAGAATGAAAGATAATTCTCTTGTTATATAGGGTATCTAAAAAGGATTTAGAAGGTATTCTGAGAGAGTTTCCCCTTGTATGACCAAGGGATCGATATATCAATTTTGAGTTCATACTGAGGAATACCCTGGGAGCTTCTAATTTGTTTAGATGGATATAAAAATATATTTCACACTCTTTTAAATTATAACCTTATAGTTAGATACATTAGTGAAAATTAACCATTCCCAATTGATTTCTATGATTTTATGGGATTATATTAGTTCCATTATGTTTGTGATACCATGTGTTTTTTCAAATTCAATTTATTTTGTTATGTGATGATATTTATTATTTTACCTTTGTTATCCCTTATTTGGGTAGGTTCGACATGTTTATGTTATGTTTAATTAATTAATTTATTTAATACAAATTAACTTGTGTGTTGGATGTTTTATAAAAAATAAACCAAAGGGATTTAAATTGGTTGATTTAAATAGAAATGTTAAAAAAAGTGGTTTTGGAAATTTGAATTTGAAAACAAGTTATTGGGTTTAATGGTTTAAAATACTTAACTATATTCATGATGTTATCCTAGTAGTATTATTCCACATAACCAACATATTTCTTTGGTTATATGTAAAACTTTTTATTTCAGGTCACAGTTAAATTCATGGGAAAAATTCATATATGTATCTCTTCTTGATTACTACCATCCATAATTTTCTTGGAGGAGATGTGGTCTCACCAAGTTATCTTATAAAGAGTTTATTTTGTAGATCTTGAATTTTTATTATGTATATATTTTTCATGTTTGTTCTATTTCCCTAATTTTTGGTTTTGAGAATTTGAGTTGAGATACCATTTTTATTTCTCTCGTTTGGCATGTTACATATATAATGTTGTATATAGTATCTATATTTAGTGATAAAAAAGTTTCTATAATTGTATTTATTTATGTTATATTAAATTGGATTTTGTTATTGTGTTCATCCCATTCCAAGAAAGTTTCATGCTCATTTACCAAGGAGAAACTATTCCTCAAAGGTTGTTTATTATACCCTACTGATTATCACTATCCCATGGAAATCAAGAATGAACTTTTATTCATGTGGCCTGCTAGATTGAATGGTGGTTCAGAGTAACCATGGTCGATTCAATAAAATTTTTATTAATATTTTGTTTCATTTTATTTGATTTTATTTTTCAGGTTTCTTCACAAAAAAACAATGATTTTATGATGTTTGTGCACACATTGGGATAAATTATTATATAGAAACTTGTGAGAATACATATATATTTCATGTACTGCTAACTTTAGTTAGGATTTTTAAGAGTTATGTCTAAAATAATAAATAAAGTTAGGTTATAGTTCTATTTTAATTTGATAATGTTTTGTTCGAAAATAAAGAATTATTGAATACTATTTTCTTACATCAAGATTTATTTTTAGCTAGTGCCATTGAATATTTATGGATTGTATGAAAATAATTTTTCTTGAGTAGAAAGAAGTAATATGGGAGTTCTATTAATAAATATATACAAGAATATTTATCTATTTATGATTCTAATACTTTAAATTTTCAATATATTATTTATAACTAAATACCTCATTTAGGTAGTCAACAAAATGCATTAAAGTCCCTTTATGATAATATTGGAGAGAAAATTAAGGCTAAATTATCATTTTTATAGGTATTAAGGGATGATAACCAGGGGTTTTTAGCATCATTACACCTATTTATTGGCTCACTTTATGAAATTCGAACACATCTAGTAACACCGAGTTGTATGGGAACTTTAAAGAATAATTAAAGGCAAAAAAGTAGCCATGTAGAAGCATGAGGGAACATAAAAGGTCACCAAGAAGTTCATGAAAGCTGTGAAAAAATTATTTCAATTAAATTTACTAAATTATCCTATTATTTTTGATACATTCATGTATATTATTATCTCACCATATGATAGCCTAGGTGATGGTGATAAAAATATTAGTGGTAGTTGGGGTAATGAATTTATTGGTAGTGATTGTAATGATGTTTTTTAAAATTATGAGGCTATATATGATGTTCATAGTGGCGGTGATAGAATTCATGACTATTATGGTAGTAGTGTTAATACTATGATTTTTTTGTATGATATATTTATCAATTTCAATTACCACATCATAGCTATTCAATTTTCAACCATGTTGATGGTGAATTAAGAAAAAAACTAATTGTATATATGTGCTATTATATGCATTTTATGTTATTAACTGGATGAATATAAAATATACAATATGTATCATATTTTGAATGTTTATTTTAATAGTTTGTATTTATTGTCTTTATATTGTTTATAAGTGCATGTAGGATTGATGTTTTTAGTGGGTGGAGGGCCCATAACATTGGTTTCCTTGAACCATTGTTATATCCCTATCCCTGAAATATTTATACCAAAGATCTAGGAAAATTTTGGTACACATTATCCAAATAGTTTCCTAACCTATACTAATTTTTTAAAACAGTTAGTATAACATGGTTTTCCAATATTGGTATACTAATGAAAGAGTAAGAGTATAGAGTTATATCATATTAATATTATTTTTATAGAAGCATAATGATGTTAATATAAAATAATTATAGTGGATAACGAGATTTAGAAATAATGTGTATGATAAGGTATTTGAAAAATATTGATATGAAGAAAATACTTCAATGGATTCAATCCTTTTTGGAATAGGTTCTATCATAGTGATGGATTTTCACCTCCTTATTTGGACCAAAATCTAAACAATACGAGATAGGACTCTAGATATGGATAGTTGTTCCAAAATTTAGGATAAATCTAAATGGGACAATTGATTTATGATGGGTGTAAGAGGGTTAATTTTATTGATTATCTTTAGTGGAATATTTTTAATTTACCATTATATTATTATTAAATATTTTTTTCCTATAAGGGAAAAAATAGAGGCTTAAGAATCAAAAAATTATTAAATTATATATTTTTTTAAAAAATTTATACAAAATCATAACTATAAACTATATTTTACTATTTTTATAGTTTACCGAAACCATTAATTATTCAACTGAGTAACTTATTTTTTACCAAAAATTAGGTTAACCCTATTACCTAATTTTTATAGCATGATTCAAAAAATAAAATCCATTTTATCAAATCCAATAACTGAATATATAAAATCTAAAATCTAAATAAAAATATATAGTACTTTATAAAAATAAAATTTCATGAATAAAAATAATTTTATATTTATTATTCAATTATATTTTACATATTATCAATCCTAAATTTTTTAATAAATGTTAAATATCTATTAAACATGTTTAATATATTATTTATAATAATATATTAGTTTTTTAAAAGGATTATATTAAAATTATATCATTTTCTTATACTCAATGGTTATATGCATTCCTAATGGCCATATATATTTCCAACGAGCATATAAGAGTCATATTATCCATTATCACTCTAACATACAACTTCACATAATTTAAAAAAATTAATTCATTTTATTATTTTAACTCAAAATTTATATTATGTATCTAATGGTATTTTTTTCTATAGTCATAATATTTTGTATGATATTCAAGGAAAACCATGAGGAAAAAGATTTCAAATTCATGGTATTTCTATTAATTTTTTGGTTTTATTAATGTTTTAATTTTCATAATGGCCATTCATATTTCATTTTCATTATATATTAATTTTTATCATGTATTTTAATATTTTAAATTTATAAAATATTAAATTTTTTCATTTTAATTTTTTGATGTGTGATAAAAACTATATAACATGTTTAAGGAATAAAAAGGTGGTGTGTTAGTTTACACACACCCTCTATTCCTCGACCATTTGGGACATTTGGATAATTATGGACATAACTGCATTCAATTTAAACTTTAAAAGAGATAAAAAGGGAAATTTCACCCCAAAAATTTATATAATAGTTTATTCTATTCATGAGGATCATATAAATGTTCCTTTTGTGGTACAAATCAAACAATAAACCCACCAAATTCTAGATAAAAATAAAAAAGTAATGAAAATTCAACCTAAACTGAATTTTTATCTTTAATTTTGATACTGATTTTCTTGTTCATGTTAAATTTATTTCTTTATAACCCAAATTATGGAATATAATTAATTGTAAATTCTTCAAGGTTTTATGTTATTCCCTATTTTATTGAAAATTGAATCCAAAAATATATTTAAAATTTATCTATAATCATAAATAAAAATTCCACAAAATTTATATCATTTGGGCCATATCATAACATGAAAAATATAATTTCTTTCCTTTATGGTTAATTTTAGGTTTCAATCTTGAAATATTAGAGAGAGGATTGAGATTATTGATTTTATTTTTAAGAGTAATCTCACGAATCAGGCTGGGTCGCCAACTGACCTGGCGCCCGACCCGGTCCGCCACATGGCCTGAAGGGCGTTCCCGATCCCCACGGGCTGGCACAAGTGCCCGGGAATCAAACATTACATGGGAACGATTTACCCTAAATAAAGGAGTGAAAGACAACTAACAAGATAAACAAACCAAAACTGGAAATAGGAAACCAAACACGCCTTTAAACTATAATAGGTCTAGAGTCTACAATTCAACTAAAAACCCCAAGTGCACAACAAGGATAGAAAACTAAACTCTGATACCAACCTCCCTGCGACATGAGAAGCCACATTCCCAAGCTACTAACACCAACCTGAACGCGAAGGCCAACAAAACTCCGAACCACAATCACTGAGCTTAACGCTTCGACCTGAAATACAAAAGAAACAGAATCTACATACACCAAAAGGTGTATGTAGGGTGTGAACCAAAAGGCCCGGTAGGGCGTCACCCAATAAAAAGGTTCCACACAAAAATTATTAAAAGACAAATACATTTGAAATTTTAAATCAAATCAAAGAAGTAAATACTGGAATAGTTTTAAAGAAAATGGGATTAAGGGAAATAGTTTCAAATGAAACAACTTAAATTAAAATGCACACACCCTTACTTTTAAAAATTACCAATGTGTCACATCGAAAAGAGTAAAATAACCAATGAGCACTAACATGGGAGAGGCCGCATGGGCGTTAGCTAGCTTGGGTCCCTAGATCTTCGTGTCTCGGTGAAATGTGGCATAGAAGTCCACGAACCTCCGAAAATGCGGATTAGAAGGCCACAACCCTCAGAAAACGTGGCTTTGAGGGCCACGACCCTCAGAAAGGCATATGTTTAGTTAGTGTTGCAATCGTCAGTCCTGTTAGTGAAACCGGGTCGAGTCACCTCCGGAACACTAACTCACTAGTCTAGTCTACCCTCCTAGCTACCCGAGCATCCCTATTTGTGCTCAAACAAGTTTCAAGTTAATGTCACATGTCACACTAATACAAAAAAAATCCAAACAGGGTACTTACACACAGAAAATCACAGTTTGAACACCCAAACCCTCTTTTAAAACCATACGCACATCAAAATATTTTCACAAAATAATCTGCATAGGTTACGTACGGAATTAGAACAATTACCGCAATAAAAAAACACTTATCATTAACCAAACCACCATTTACACATATAAATACCATTTTGAAATAAGACGCACATTAAAAAATTTTCTTTTTTTTTTCAAAACGTTTCACACCATGGTCATGATTGAATAAACCACTTCAAAAGCTCATAAAACAATATCAACAGTGTCACATGTCTTTACACACACTAAAGTAACCATTTCCACATTCTTAACATGTTCTAACATTTCACACACTCAAATACCATTTTAAAGTGTGACCTGCACCACACCAATAGTTTGACGGAAGACCTTACACCATATGTAAAACACCTTTGCACAAATAACCTAATTAAAGAAGCCAAAAATAAAAGTATACAAAATTGTTTAAAAGGAATCACATGGAGTTGCCGACTAAACCCGCACCAAAACTTTTTTTTTCGTCAACCATACACACACTACACCATGAAAAAGATATATTTCGCACCACTTGAAAAGATCAATAATCTAATCGCACAATAAAAAAACACCAGAAACTAAATTGATATGAGTTTTTAAGCAGAAAGAACACACATAAAATATACATGCTATTAAACAGTTCAAATGCATCTCAAACATCAAAGGAAAAAAACTTGGCAATACACAAATCAACTAAATGATATACTAAAAAAACTAAACTTGAAAATTAATTTATCAAATAATAACTTAGGTTGGGAACCACCTACCAGCATGTTTAAATCCTCAAAATTGGAGTGAAAACTTCATATTGCAGTGTGAAACTTCAATCGCGTGCCGTTTTCACCACATTGAACCTAACACAAACCCAAAAACATGAATTGGAACCCAAAAATGTTCGGTTAAATCCACCAAAATCTGGACCCATACCTGCTGAAAAACTCATATAGAAGGGGTAGATGGTGCGGCGGCGCGACAAAGGCTTAGCAAAGGGGGGGGGAGAGGTCCGACCACTGGTGAAAGGAGGTTGGTGGGTTGAGGAGGCCCAGCCAGGGAGAGACAGGGGTCCCCACGGCGGCTCGAGGCGAGGAGGTCAGTCTAGAAAGGGGCTAGACGACCGGGGGTTGCAGCGCGTCCGGGATAAGACAGGGGCGGCGGTTCGGCTCGCCGCCAGAAAAAGCAGTAAGGCCGGTAGAGTAGGGATAGGGTGTGCGCCAGGCTCATCCGTGGCCAGAAGAGGATTCATGGTGGGAGGCCGCGCCGGAGGGGCTACCAGTAGGGGTCAACGCTGGACGGGAGGCGCAACAAAGGTGGGAAAGGGGATTCGACTGTCAGGGGAGCGTCGCGCCTAGGAGCTGGGGTGGCGGCCTGTAGCAGATAGGGCAGGGGGGGTTGCGCCTCGACCGGGAAGAGAGGGGGAGGCCGCCGGACTGGGGGAGAGGTCAGACTGGGGGAGAGGGAGGCGGCACAAAACCGGGGAGAAGGGGGGAAGGATTCTACGGGATGAAGAAGAAGAAAAAAGAAACGGGGAAAGGGGGAGAGCTAGGTCACAATGCAAGAGGGAAATGAAAAAAAAACAATGATAAAAAAAGAATAACAATAAAACTAAATAAAAACATAAAACAAAATTCAATTAAAAATAAAACTAAGTAAAAAACATAAAACAAAACTAAAAAACAAAACAAGTTGTAATAATAATAATACTAATGATAATAATTTTCATAATAATAATAATAGTAAAATTAACAAAATAATAACAATTGTAATAAACTAAAATAGAAATAACAATAACAATAACAATAATAATAATAATAATCTCAAATGGCATTATTATGATTATTATTATTAAAACAATTGTTAATTCATTTTATTTCATTAATTAAACATCATCAAGGTGTGCGGTGAACCGGGCGGGGCCGCACGATGAACCAAGCGAGGCCGCGCAACATCGACTGTGTTGCGCTGGACACAAACAAGGCCAAAACATAAGGAACTCAAAAACTTAAGTTGGGTTTGGACTCGAACTACCTGACACAAAGGAAATTAATAACATAAATAAATTAGAAATGACGGGTGTGAAAATTCTCCCAACCATAAATATTTCCTTCCCCGGAAAGCCACAAATAAAGTTAAGAAGAAAAAAATGATACCCCAATAAGGTTCAAAGAGGATCTCCACAATCAACAAGCAAAGAGGAAAAAGCATAGAACACAGAGAAAGTGACTCAAATGACAACCTCAAGAAATGTGTAAAAAGACTTTATGATATGTGTTTCCCACCCCAAAGAGCTAGCATGCCTCCAGTTGACTGATCCAGGAAAGTGACTCTCGTGCTCGTGGAAACCAACCTCACAACCCAAAACACCTCAATAATCATTGAATGAAAACACACCATTTTACTGGAACAAAGAAACAAGACCAACCCACATCCAAAGAATTTTCCAATAACCTACCACTGAACCATCTCTAGGAACAAAACTGAATGGTCTAACACGGGAAATCCTTATGGGGCTCCCCACCATTAATAACTTTCCGACCCCGATACGAGACTAGAAAATCGACACGAGGAGGCCCAGGAGGACCCCCCACCAATATGAGAAAGAACAACTCCAACTCATTATAGAGACATTTGTGCAGGACCCATCGTGGGTCTCCCCACCATTAGGACTGACAGAGGGTACAAAACTTTGAAAAATCTCCAATGGTGACCAAACAACCCACCACAAGGGCCGGGGAGGGAGGGGCCCGACCACCAGGCATCAAAACCATGGCCGGCCACAAACCAACATCTCAAAATTTCTTGGATGAACACCATTCAAATTTAAGACTGAGTTACTCAACGGACTCTCATAAGGACCACTAAAGCGATTTCATCCATTGGAACACAACCCCAATACTTTAAGGCACGGGATGAACACACCTCCACATGGACACAAAAACCATACGCAACCAGACGGCTCATTCGGAGCAGAACAACCAGAGAAACAATTTAAACCGCCTATACTTTTAACACTGATGACAGAAATAAAGTTGGGGTCCCATACACTCCTGGGGTTCCTGACCACGCGTCAGCTTCATTCTAAGGCCTATGGATGGAGCCTTGATATTTGAAGCATCTATTTCCTCGCAGTCAGGTGTCGAAGACTCCCTAATAGAGCTTCCCCTTTTGGTGTCACATGAAACCACACTGCAACCAAGACGACACCAGAAAACACGACACATTACAACATCTAACTGATCATATGCGGAACATTCACCAACACCAGAGTAGAAATGGTGCATGAACATCACCCTTTGTCACACTAAAAGAGAACACGACACCACCAATCGTCACCTGAACATGACTGTTGCTGTTGAGAAGAAATTTACGCTGAGAAAGACTTTAAACTGCGTCTTGAACAACACGTGATTCCAGCGAGCGACCATAGCAGCCTCATACGACTGGGTCTACCAAACTAGTAGCCTAGCACAAACCTTTTCTTAAATGAAACAAACCAAATACCAGGGGTCATTTAGAACAATAGACCGCACCAACAACTCAGGGTTGCTTCCAACTTTTCCCCACTGGAGTCTCCATTACCGCTTCTAAACAACTGTTGACTAGCAAAGGGACCTCACGCTACAAGACGTCACCGAACATGACCCTTGTGGCCGATGAAAATACTAAAAAGACCTTCAAGACACTGGTCAACACTGATAATTCTGAGCCTCCTTCAACTTTCCACGATGAAATTTCTTTCACCGCTTCCAGGGTAACCTTTAGACACAATGATTCCAACTTCATACCCGGCGAGTCAGACAACTCAGAAAGACCAAAACTCCCTTCAACTCTCCTCGCACCCGTTATTCCGCTGTGAGAGGATCCGCTTAACTGAAGGAAAAAAAGGAAAAGACATACCATTGTAACTAAAAAGGAAGAGTCCTTACTTTAGTCAACTGGAGGGTCGGCCAATGGCGAACCATCTGTTGTCGGATGTCATTCGCACATTAACTCTTTATTGGGGGGTGTACACTAGCCAAGAAAGAAAACCATGGACCCAACCAAACTGGTCCAATGGTCAGGACATACCACAAGCGAACACCAAACGTGTAGGGGAAACCCCTGCAAGGGATCCTCGATGTACTTTTCAAAATAATTAACTAGCTACACGCTTGCATACCAACTTACAAATAAGAATTCAAACTCAGGACACAAACCAGCCAGAAGGGATCCTCGGCTCAAAACACCTCACATCCATCCTTTCAAAAATACAAGTACACACAACAAAATCACCGATTATTTAAAAACACCAAATTTTCCTTTAACAAAACATTTTGAAAATAAGAAAACCCAGTGGGTTGCACAAACACCAATGGCGTCCCATGAGCCTCACACATGCATGTTCTCGTGCCGCACCGGCACCCACCTCATATCTATCTAGGCACTCATCCGCTCATTCCATTAAACCTTTCTCTTCCCTTATACACTCATGCATGTGATTTCCCACGAGAACACCAAGGCTAAAGACCAAATCATTCCATTTTTTTTTCAAAACCAAAACATCCAACCCACACTTTGCAAACCTTTCGCATCATTTTATTTTTATAGATCTTTATTTGAAAAAATTTTACAAGACCAAAACATTTTTACTTAAAAACCAAATTTCCACGAATCCAAAACAAAGAGACGAGAAACAATGCAGGGGGAAACTAGTATCAGCGGGTGATTGGAGCATATGGTTGGTGGGAATACGCCCATCACGCCATTGGCTATGGAGAGTATTTTAGGACAGTGTCCCCAGCTCCACAAGGCTTGCCAGACCCTACGAGCTCACTAAGACCACTGAACTTACTCCCTTTTCATTTCCCTTAGACAAGATTAACCGCAAAGACCAAAGGTTTAGACAAACCTCAACTTGATTTGGTAACTTGAGTCCCTCCACGAGGTGTGCTAGCTAGGTACATTACTCATAGCCAGAACGTCAATTCCCAACAACCTTGACTTCAGTCTACCATGACTCTATCCCAAAAGAACATGACCCAAGAGAGAAAAACGCTCTGATACCATTTTGTCACGAACCAGGCCGGGTCGCCAACTAACCCGACGCCCGACCCGTTCCGCGACATGGCCCGAAGGGCGTTCCCAATCCCCACGGGCTGGCACAAGTGCCCAGGAATCAAACATTACATGGGAAAGATTTACCCGAAATAAAGGAGTGAAAGACAACTAAAAAGATAAACAAACTAAAATTGGAAATAGGAAACCAAACATGCCTTTAAACTATAATAGGTTTCGAGTCTTCAATTCAAATAAAAACCCCAAGTGCACAACAAGGATAGAAAACTAAACTGTGATACCATCCTCCCTACGACATGAGAAGCCGCATTCCCAAGCTACTAAAACCAACCTGCACGCGATGGCCAACAACACTCCGAACCACCATCACTGAGATTAATGCTTCAACCTGAAATACAAAAGAAATAGAATATACATACACCCAAAGGTGTATGTAGGGTGTGAACCACAAGGCCCGACAGGACGTCACCCAATAAAAAGGTTCCACAAAAAAATTATTAAAAGACAAATACATTTGCAATTTTAAATCAAATCAAAGAAGTAAATGATGGAACAGTTTAAAAGAAAATGGGATTAAGGGAAACCGTTTCAAATGGAACAACTTAAATTAAAACGCACACACCCTTACTTTTAAAAATAACCAAAGTGTCACACCTACGAGCGTAAAGTAACCAATGAGCACTAACATGGGAGAGGCCACATGGGAGTTAGCTAGCTTGGGTGCCTAGATCTTCGTGTCTTGGTGAAACGTGGATTAGAAAGCCACAAACCCTAGAAAACTTCGATTAGAAGGCCCCGACCCTGAGAAAACATGGCTTAGAAGGCCATGACCCTCAGAAAGGCATATGTATAGTTATTGTTGCAATCGTCAGTCCTACCAATGAAAGCAGGTCGAGTAACCTCCGAAACACTAACTCACTAGTTTAGTCTACCCTCCTAGCTACCTGGGCATCCCGGTTTGTGCTCAAACAAGTTTCAAGTTAATGTCACATGTCACACTAATACAAAAAAACCAAACAAGGTACTTACACATGAAAAATCACAGATTGAACACCCAAACCCTCTTTTAAAACCATACGCACATCAAAATCTTTTCACAACATAATATGCATAGGTTACGTACGGAATTAGACCAATTAACTCTATAAATAAAACACTTATCATTAAAAAAACCACCACTTACACATATAAATACCATTTTGAAATAAGACGCACATTAAAAAATTTTCTTTTTTTTTTCAAAATGTTTTACACCATGGTCATGATTGAATAAACCATTTCAAAAGCTCATAAAACAATAGCAACAGTGTCACATGGCATTACACACACTAAAGTAACCATTTCCACATTCATAGCATGTTCTAACATTTCATGCACTCAAATACCATTTTAAAGTGTGACCTGCACCACAACAACAGTTTGACGGAAGACCTTACACCATATGTAAAACACCTTTGCACAAATCACCTAATTAAAGAAGCCAAAAATAAAAGTATACAAAATAGTTTAAAAGGAATCACATGGCGTTACCGACTAAACCCGCACCAAAACTTTTTTTTTCGTCAACCAGACACACACTACACCATGAAAAAGATATATTTTTCACCACTTGAAAAGATCAATAATCTAACCGCACAATAAAAAAAACACCAGCAACTAAATTGATATGAGTTTTTAAGTAGAAAGAACACACATAAAATATACATTCTATTAAATAGTTCAAATGCATCTCAAACATCAAATGAAAACAACTTGGCAATACACAAATTAACTAAATGATATACTAAACAAACTAAACTTGCAAATTAAATTATCAAATAATAACTTAGGCATGGAACCACCTACCGGCATGTATAAATACTCAAAATTAGAGTGAAAACATCATATTGTAGTGCGCAACTTCAATCGCGTGCTGTTTTCACCACATTGAACCTAACACGAACCCAAAAACATGAATTGGAACCGAATTTTTTTTGGCTAAAACCCCCAAAATCTAGACCCAGACATGCTGAAAAACTCATATAGAAAGGGTAGATGGTGCAGTGGCGTGAAAAAGGATTGGCGAAGGGGGGGGGGGGGGTCCGACCACTGGTGAAAGGAGGTTGGCGGGTCGAGGAGGCCCGGCCAGGGCGAGGCAGGGGTCCCTGCGGTGGCTCGAGGTGAGGAGGTCGGTCGGAAAGGGGCTAGATGACCAGGGGTTGCAGCGCGTCCGGGATGAGACAAGGGCGGCGGTTCGGCATGCCGCCAGACAAAGCAAGAAGGCCGGTGGAGTAGGGAGAGGGTGCGCGCCAGACTCATCTGTGGCCATCAGAGGAGTCATGGTGGGAGGCCGCGCTAGAGGGGCTACCAGTAGGGGTCGATGCCGGAAGGTAGGCGCAACAAAGGAGGGAAAGGGGCTTCGGCGGTCAGGGGAGCGGTGCGCCTGGGAGATGGGGTGGCGGCCTGTAGCGGATAGGGCAGGGGGGGTCGTGCCTCGACCGGGCTGAGAGGGGGAGGCCGCCGGACTGGGGGAGAGGCCAGACTGTGGGAGAGGGAGGTGGTGCAAAACTAGGGAGAAGCGGGGAAGGATTCGAGGAGATTAAGAAGAAGAAAAAAGAAATGGGGAAAGGTGGAGAGCTAGGTCACGACGCAAGAGGGAAAGGAAAAAAAAGAATGGAAAAAAAAGAATAACAATAAAACTAAATAAAAACTTAAAACAAAATTCAATTAAAAATCATACTAAATAAAAACATAAAACAAAACTCAAAACCAAAACAAGTTGTAATAATAATAATACTAATGATAATAATTTGCATAATAATAATAATAGTAAAATTAACAAAACAATAATAATTGTAATAAACTAAAATAGAAATAATAACAATAATAATAATAATAATAATAATAATAATAATAATCTCAAATGACATTATTATGATGATTATTATTAAAACAATTGTTAATTCATTTTATTTCATTAATTAAACATCGACAAGGTGTGCGGTGAACCGGGCGGGGCCGTGCGACGACCCAAGCGAGGCCGTGCAACTTCGACTGCGTTGCACTGGACGCAAACGAGGCCAAAACATAAATAACTCGAAAACTTAAGTTGGGTTTGGACCCGAACTACCTGACGCAAAGGAAATTAATAACATAAATAAATTAGAAACGATGGGTGTGACAAGTAACCTGAATTTATAGCTCAAATTGACGTCATTAAAATTTAATTACATTCATTTCTGTTTAAATTTCATAATATATAAATTACGTATCATGATTCAGTCCATATAAGACCAAATATCAAATTGGATAAGAATATAAATAATAAGGAAATTATATGAACATTTAATCAATGAACCATACCTATTTTTCTGTCAAATAAATGATTCCTAGAAAATTATCCTCATAGAGGATACCTTTATCTAAAATATTTCAACGACAAAAATTTACTTCAATAAAATATATAAATATGAATTCTTATTGATATTTTTATATTAATATAGTCATTTTAATATACTATAATATTTAATTTATCTCTTATAAGTGCTTCAAAAATTATAAAAAGTGATTGGAATTTCATAAATAATCATTCCGAAAGAATATCTTAATTATAAAATAAATAAATAATTATTTTTTTCAATTCAAAACTCAGTTAATAATATATTTATAAATTTACCATTTTTAATCAAAAACTAATATTTCTCTTCAAAACATTAAAAAGTGATTCATTCTACTTCAACAATTCTATATTTATTAAATAAAGGAATTACATAAACAAATAATGTTAAAACTAAAGTTAAATTTTGATTTCAAGATAATTAACTTACAAAAAAACAAGTATTATAGCATATATTATTATTTTAGTCATGATAAATTCATTTTAGATTTTCCAAGTGTAATTTTAGGGACTATTCCAATCCGATCATGGAATGTTGTAAATAGGAATAACATTTTATTTCATATATGAAATTATTATTCCTTATTTAACTATTAACCAAATTATTGAAAGAAATAAGGGTATGTTAATAAAATATAATACATGTTACATAAAAAAATCTTCAATAACATAGTGATTACTTGATCAAGACATATCTAGGTTTTCATACAAAAATGAACTGACCAAGGTCTATAGTATTAATTTTTTCAAAGGTTATAATATAAACAATAGGGGTATAATTATATTTTATTGATGTTTTTTTATAAAATAATGGTAAATGAAGTCATTTATGTTCTTCCTCAACATTAATACCAATAATGTTGACATAATTACCTTTCCTAGTGAATGAAAACATTTTTAATGAGTTGGGTGAATAACATCTTATAATGTGATATGTGAATATTTCAATGGCTTATTAACCTATTTTTATGATGGAAATATTTATTAATTATTGGAACCAAGGTGCTATGGAGTTGTTACACATGTTTATTGAATCCTTTTTGGGTCAAAAAATGGTTTAGTAAATATTTTTATTCACTAGAGTGATATTCCATACAATGAGTAATTATTTACGTGATATAAATTGTTAGTGATAAAAGTGTTGAATTTACTATACATTATTGTTTATTAATCATTTTCTTATAGAATTGATCTACTTTATAACCCTTCCATTAATAAATAATTATTTTATGTAACACTATATTTACCTTCCTCTTCAGATATGAAAATTTGTTCAATTAAAATAGTATATTATATCTATTTTACCTTTAAGAAAACAATCCATTGAAATAAAATATATAATATAAAAACATTAATTTTACATATGATTTAAAGGTTTATAAATATGAAATTGATCCATTTTTGAATCTTTTTTTTAATTTTCACATTGTTTTTAGTTTAACTAAATAAAATTTGATAACACTACCTCTAGTGACAAAAATATAGTAGTTATTCATTATAATTATAAAAAATATATAGATTATAATACAACAGAACCAATGTTTTTGTATTTTTATGATAATAGAAGTAAAAATAATTTATACATTACATTGGAAATATCATTACATCACATGAAATATTTATATTCATCCTTTTATTATCCATACATTCTTCAGAGTATTCATAATTTATTCCTGGGTGAATAATGAAAAAAATAGGTTACAGTGAGATTAGATTCTTAATAAGGGTAATCTTATAATGGAAGCTATAATAACATCAATAATACATGAATAATATTGAAAAAATAAATAATAAAAATATTATATAAAATTTATAACATAAGAAAAATAAACCTATGGATGATATACCAATAGAAAATAATTACATGGAATTCAATAAATAATTGTATAATTTTGGAATGTGCAATATTGGACATCATAACCATAAAATAAAGAACATATCATATAAATAAATTTAAAATGAGTAGTAATACATAAAATACCCAAACTATTTTATCTCATGAGAATTATTGATGCATCTAAGGGATATATAATTTTAGGCCCTTCTAGGAAATTACTATATTCAAACATTCATCACATAAAAAGAGTAAAAGGATAAAAAATACAATACATAATATTCCCTAGGGAATATATTTGATACATATGGATACATAATAAATAATTATCCATATTAAAAGAATTGTAATATTCATTGTCAATAATTCTCTATTCAAACGATTGGTATAACATTCATGGTAAAATCATTCAAACTAAATTATTTAATATTAGTTGTTCACATTGTATAGTGTAAAAGATATAAGATCAAGTCAATAAAAATTGTAAAGAAGATATAAAATAAATCCATGAGATAAATAATATGTACATGGAAGAAAATTATTATATCACTAGAGAGAGATAGATAGATTACAATAAAAATAATGGATAAAAGGAGTGGGAGAACCCTTAAATGAATTATTTAGGTAATGAGATTATTATAAATAAAAAATAATTGAAAATATTAAGGAATTATTTTAATACTTTGGTGATAAAAAGTATAATTTAATGTAGACAATAGTGAAATAATATATGAATAGATTGAGAATTTGGAATGGAAAACTTTACATCTTATGTCAACTTACTTAGACGCTCCCCTAACCACCTAAATATTTGAGTAGATTATGTTAATTTTATACTTAATAACCTAATTAAATATAATTTCTTATATTATAACACATTTAATATCATATTACTTTAATTTATTAAAATATATTTCCCATGCAGGTTATAAACATTTATTTATTCTAATGTTCCAATACCGATTTGGTATAATGGTAATGCTCGATGGTCTTCGATAAATTGATCCATAATTTCAAAAATATTCATGGTATTTATTTTCAAGTTATTATATTAGTCTCTAATTACCATGTACTATTTATAGTGAATATTTTTTTCAAAATATGACGCGTGTCTTAGAATGATTGTTGTGATCTGTTCAAATAACCATAATTTTTTGTTTGTAACATTTTTATCAGGATATATTTTCACCGCATATCCTTAAAAATAATTTAAATTATATATAAATTTCTTAATTATACTTCAATTTTATTTTAATTTTTTTTTAAAAATTGTGGTAACAAAAAATATCATCATTCCCAAAGGTGGTAGATACACACTAGAGTGTGGATTTTATATTTATGAAAATTATTAGAAGGCTTGAAAAAGAAGTAAATATATGAATTTAATAGTTATGTATGATTATATATATTCAAATAATATAATTTTAATATAGTTATTACTTATATATATAACCGATAGAATGATAAATATGGGAATATATGTGTAAGGATAGAATTTTGTTACCATTTATTTGGGACATAACCTATAGAACACAGTTGAAGGCTTTTTGGAATGGTCATTTCGTTAGTACTGGCCTTATGAAAGATGATAGGAAAGGTTTACAGATATATTTTAGTAGTTATTAGGCTATGAATAATATAAGGAAGTGAAAAATAATTGGTTTCGTAGGGGTTTATTTACAGGTGGATGAGAGGGATATTCTAGATTAAAATATTGGTTAATTTATTATTTTTGATCAAGAGTATGAATAGTCTTGATTGTTTTAACTAGTAAACGTGTTTGATTATAAAATATATATTATATTGAATTTTACAAATTAAAAACCCTAATGGTATCATTTAATTTTTTAATTAAATATACATAATCTGATATATTTTTTTACAAGAATAAAATATAATTTAAACTTTGGAAATTCATTTTCACGTATGAAAATTATGTTTATTATTCTTAAATGTATTATTTTACATTGTAATTACATTTAAGATAAATTTTTTTATATAAATTATTAATCCATTTTAACATGATTATGATGCCCTAAACCAATGGTATAATAAAAAATTGTATATTTATAATTGACCAAAAATTTAATTTTTTTCAGAAAAATAAAAAAATTACCACATATTAATTTGAAGCTTGTGATTCTAGATTTTTTTTTATTTTATAGAAATAAATTTATAAATTATATAATTATAATATATATATTTTGTTATAAAATTAAATGTTTTCACTAAATATGAAAAAAAATAATTTTTTTAAAATTTAATCTTAGACATACATTAAATAATATAATTTTAAAAATCCTTTTAATTTATTCTAATAGATTAATTTAATTATATAGTTCATGGTAAATTTTGTTTATTTTATATTTTATAATTCCTAATATCCTGTTACCATTCGAATTGTTATTTACTATTTCCACAGTAAATTACCATGTCTAAGTTCATATAATTTTTATAATTATTATAAACATACTCCATTATTACCTCTAAAACATGTCACCAAATTATCTCAGTTTCTAAAATCTTCACTCTTTTTATTATTGATCCATCCAAATTCATTATTTTATTTCAATATTTAACTTCAAGGATAAGTGGTAAATGAGATAGAAATTCATAAAGGAGTCACTAATAATTGAAATGTAAATTTTTTTATTACAATTTTTATTGAAGATGATCCTATAGAGTTAAAGATTATGGTACTTACCTACATTATGTCATGTTTTATAGAACGAGTTAGAATTGTTATATTGAATGAAATATTATAGGTTTTTTTAAATTCTAATGAAAAACAAGTATGTGTATTATATAATATCTCTTTAAATCAAAATTTTATTTAATATAGTTTAATTTTAATATTAAATTATCCCATCCTTAAATAATTTCATCCTTTGAATTTTTGGTATTCATAAATCGATGAAAAATTATGGGTAATTCATCCCCATAACTTTTTTAGGATCCAATGTTTCATCCTACGATATGTGATTTCTATAATTTTCCTTCACCAATTATTTTTTCTAATTCCATAACACTTTCTATATTATTAAAACAATATATATAAAAACTTTATTTTAGTATAAGTATGTCTTTACCTCAATTTCTTCGATGGTGGGCATGTCTATTGGGTTTGGAATGTAACTCTTTAAGAGTGAAAAATAGAAGGACCTGTGAAACCTTATAAGACATTATGTACCTTTTATGTAGCATTCCATTTGATAATGGGTATGTGTGTTTTGTATAAAATGTACATATTTAAAAGTGACACATAGATGTCTTCATGAAATATAAAAAGGTTAGGTGGAATAATCAACTAAAAAATACAACTCCTATTCTCTCCAAAATCTTATAAAGAAATATGTTCCATGGACTAAGCATTCTATTCTTACCAAACATTAAAACTCCCTTATATGGAGGTACCTTCAATAATATATGACCCCTATGTGAAATTTTATTTCCACCCTATAATTGTTATAAAATGTTTTACTATATAATTTTAGGGGTATTTATTTTATTTTGGATGGCTCAAACATTCTTAGTTGTATCCTCATTGAGTATCGGTCCAACTATACTATTTTCCTCGAGTTTATCCTATATGGTTTGAGTATGATATACTTTCCTATATGAGGTTTCATATAGTTCCATTTTATGATAGAATTAATGATTTTATTATGTGTAAACCCAATAAGCCCAATTTTCGTAAATTTCAAGTGAGAATTCCTTTGAGTGTTGGGAAAATCATCTAATGTAATACACTAGACCTTAATAAAAATTCCTTTTATTCCTGTTTTAGTGGTACTAATGAGGTTTATAGATTTATTTGGAATTATCTTTGTTCAAAATAGGCAATTCCATGGTATTTGTGAAATATGTGGTGTACCTAGTGAGTCCTTACTTAAAGTAGGATAACCAAAATAGTCATGAACGATCATGGAAAAGATATTTTGGGCTAGAATTGTAGTTTTTGTTGCACCACAACTAGAAACATGTATTTTAACACCATTATTCAGGATGTTTTTTCTCATGGTGTCCAACTTTCTAAAATGAATATCATCTAAATTCCCATCTAGGGTGGGTAACCTGGTGTGGAACATTAGGTGACCACTAATCTAAAATAGGGAAGGGAAACTCACCATTCCCACTATGGAGGATATGGTTAGGGAAAACAGTCAGACTTTTTGTGTTAGGCCATGATGGTTGTCTGTGGGAGACAATAGAGGAACCACTATGGCTTGGACCAGGTTGTGTTGCAAGCTATGTTGGTGGTTTGTATGGATTTTGAATTTCTGAAATAGTCATTCTTCTTTATAAATCTTGTGTGTTTAAAATGTAAAATGTTTTAATCTTTACAAGGGGTATTGAATGCAAGCTTAGACCATTCCAATGTCTTTTAATCGATCCAAGTACCTCTCTTAAATTTTTCCTTCAATTTAATGTTTCTTCATATGAACCTAGGGCTTGATTGGTTTTATTCTCATGTTTAATCTCTATTTAAATAATTCTTTTCTTGTTATGTCTTGGTTCTACCTCCCTTGGAGACTATCGATCTTATCCTCATTTATTCACAGCCATGGATAGTGGAGGATCAAGTGATTTTTCTTCAAGGTACCTTTATCATATTCTATTTTATATAATTCTATGTTAGGGTGAATATTTTGGTAATTACCTTTATTTTGGGGCTAAAATCTGAGAATGTATTGTTGGTAGATTCCCAGTGATAGGTTCTAGTGAATATTTCTTTGGTTGTGGTGGTGGTTGATCATTAATCATCCATTCTTCCCCATAGAATGGTGAACCTCTATACTATGATATGAGACTCATTGATTCTATATTACATTATGTGAAATCATAAATTTATCATGATTTATCCATTTTTCTATTTTTTTAATTAACCTAAATGAATATTAAACTAGAAATAATGAAAAGAGTTGGTTTTTGTTTAAGCTATCACATGCCTTTACGCTGTGTTGAAATTTTGACTCTTTTTTTGACAAATAGTGTGATTTTGTAATTATATGGCTATAATAATTCTTATTCTATGGTTTTAAAAGTATTTTATTCTTTAAAATTGGATAAATAATATATATCTACTAATTATAGTTGGATAAATAATAAATAATCAAGATACGTTGAATTTTAATTTCCTTATAATTTGATAAAACTGGAAGTGATGCTTAAAGATTGTATGAATAAATATTGAAGTTGTTTGTAGATTATAATTTAGGTTTCCCATTGTTGTGATCTATTATAAATTAATCAGTTAATTCAAGTTAGTAAGGAATTGATTATTTCTTAAAGGTATCTATTTGGGGTATAGCGAGCCCAATTACATTGAAGGATGGATTACTTGGTTCATGGGATTAGTTTCCGATGAAACCAATATTTTCATATATTTTATTTAGTAATTAAATATTTATAATCCCACCATAGTGTTATTTTATTGGTAATTGTAATGTTTTTATATTTTATTCGTATTATGAGCTTAAATGCAAAAAAATGGTCAATTCTAGAATTTTAAAAAACTTTAATCACTTTGGTAATTCGATCAAATCATTTATAATATAAATCCAATTTATGTAATTAATTTTTTTAGGATTAAGAGATTTATTTTATTCATCTTTGTATTTCTGATCAGAAGTAATTCAGTAATCTCAGGGTCCACAAAAATCAATAAATTTAGTGATTCATTATGGATGACCATGTAGACCCCAACATAATAAATTTAGAATAAATCAGGATAAAAACCTTTAATTAAGGAGATTCCAACTGGATTTTAAAGATAATTCAATATTTAATTTTTCCAATAAATATCATGGTTATATTTTATCACTAAAGAATCCATTGGATGCTTGAAATTGTGGGAAAATTAGGAAACATTCTTTCAGAATTAATGTTCTCGAGTTAGTGCACCATATCCTTTTCTACATAAAAATAATGAAGCTAAAATTTTGAGGTCAAACGAAAAATATTATTTCTAAAATTTTTTCAGAAGACCACTATTTCACATTTGGCTATTAATGGGGTCAAATACCATTAATATTTTATAGAGGAGATTATAGAGACAAGATTTCACTCCTTATTTCCAATAAATATGTTCCCCTTCTCTATCTTAGGAGGATGGGAATTATATGTTTCCAATTACCATAGTGTTGAATTGATTTAAATTCTATAATTTTAGTATTATTTTAATATATTATCCTTCTTCTTCATACCTCTCTTCTTTCACTATTATTTTATGTGTTATACCACCATTGTCCCTTCTAAACTCCATTAAAAATAGAGAACTAATATCCGCGCTTATTAAAGGGAGGGAGTTGTGCATTTATTGAGTTTAATTATGCTTTATTTAATATCCCTTTATTCAATTATGATTGTTTTTAATGGTTAAATTGATTATGGTGAATGGTTTCCACATTTTCTTTATTGTCTAAATTCTTCTTCTCGTTTATCAATAATCCTTCCCTTCACCATCTAAGTCATTAATATGGTGGAGTATGACTTGGATAGTAATGGTCATTAAATGGGTCAACTATTTTAAATTTTGAATAGGATTAACATTTATGAAGAGGTCTCGGTATGAGGTAATCAAATTACAAATTAGAGGGTGTAGTGTAACAGGTTTTGATCACTATATTGAATTAAATATTGATATTCTTTTTAAACAATGATATCATCCACTGTAACCTCCTAAGAAAATTTTCATTCATTATTTCATGTAACATAATTCTTTATTTCATTACATATATATATATTATTATATTTAATGCATTTCAAAACCCCCATTTATTATATTTGTTCATTTAGTTTTATATTAGTTATATTTTAAGTAGTGACTATTGTAAGATAGTGTGTGGAAGTAACATTTTTGAGATCGACCCTAGGGCATGACCCTACGATACATACTTAGGTAAATAAAATATTTACAAGGGTAATGCAACTCAAAACACCAAGTTCAATTTGGTTCCATTATCAGGGATGCCAAGTTCTTCAAACACTTTCTTTAAGAAAATCCAAAAAATATAAAATTTCAAAAACTAATAAAAAGTGTTTTATGGAATTTTTTTTGGATTCATATCCCAAGATGGATCATTTTAGTGATTTTTCTTATATATAGACTAGTAATGAATTTTATAACATGGAAGATTGATTTACGTTTTAGATGGAACAAGATGTCATGATGATTCAAAATAATTTCAAAATACTCGACCAAGCAAGCAAGATGGTGGCATCTCTAGCAGCTAAAGTCTAAGATGTCAAAGTTCTATATATATAATGGAAAAAATACAATAAAAGGTTAATTAAAATATTATTCCACAAAAAATTGATACTGAAGAACACAAGGAAGACTTGAAGACTCAAAATGAATATCCAATCATATCTTCTTGTCCATTACATGAAGAGGTTTTTAAAGATTCAATGCTTGTTGATACAACTTTGGAAGATCAACATAATTTAGATGAACATTGTTTAGATTTTTTTGAAGTAAAAAATTTAAGTGATCCTCCCATATTTTTAAAATAATAATCAGTAACTCTCTACCTCTCTTTTACTTTTAAAGAAGATGAATAAGACTCTAATGAAATAGAATTTTCAACGGCCTTTCCTGAAGAAATCATGTTTCAAGATGAACAACTTGAAGGGAAAATTTCATTATTGGTTCTTCATGATTTAATCATATCCACGTTTAATTATTTTCTAACATCCCATTTTCTTAATTCAATGAAACAACATCGGATGAGAAATACCTTGATGTTGAAGTTGAATAATCCACATAAGTAATGGTAATGAACAAAGAGGACCCATTCTTTCTCCTTCCCATATATTCTAGGATGTACCACATGGAAATGGGGGATGAGCTATTATAATCTATATATGGGTTACTTCGTGACTGTTTCAAGATTAATAGAACTATAATGAAAAAATTATAGTGGTTTCTATGTAAGAAACCCCATCTAACTTTGGATTGGGGTTAAACCACTGCAACTCTAGACTAGGGGCAGTAAAAACCTAGAACATATTTGGGGGTAAACCAAGAACTATCTCTTTTCATTCCCATTTCTATCTATTTTTATTTTATTTTTATCATGATTTTTCATTTATTTCTTTTCGGTTTAATGTGGTAGTATCTAGGAGCATAACTCAAATATACCACTAAAAACTAAAGTCAGGGTTTATCTTTTATTCCCTTTTTTTAAACTATTATATTTTTTATGAACTAAAATGAGGTGTAGTGAAATTTAAGTGTGGGTGGAGTGTCAACCCGATTAGTTGTTCTTATTTTTTTTTCATTTTTACTAACCATTATCTTAAGTGAATAATCTTATCACTTTTCACACTTGAATTGATTTTTAAAGTATTAACTTGGTTTAAAAAAGGATTTTAAATGATTATTAATGTGAAAACTTATCTTGGATTTGTATTTTCAATCATTTTTATAAGGTTGAATGATTTTTAAAATAAATTCCAATGAAACACCGAATCAAAATATCTCTCTAGTCATGTGAGGTATTCTTAACCACTTTTAAAAATTCTTCATAATAACCAGACTTTCTTGAGGGCAACTTGGATTTTGTGTGAGAACCCGAATTTGTGACATTTCTCTTTCGAATCATTGAATTTCATGGAATATTTTACATGATTGAGGTCCTACATTGTATAGAAACATATTATCCTAATACATACCTTTACATATATCCTTTATTATCCCTTAGATTATATGAATTTGGTTGAAGCCATATTACAAGATGATTTTTCCATACCTACGCTCACTCTTGGTATTTTTTCATGGATATTTCAAATTTGAGTTTGGGGGAAGGGACCATTGTGCACGTTCTTTGAAATGTATATCATTTGTGGGTGGTGTGAGGTGTGTATCATCATTTTGGACTGTTTATTATTAAAAAATTAGGCATGGTTCACTATTTAATTATTCTTTACTTATTTCATCCATATCTCCTTAAAAAATAGAAAAAATGGAGATGAGATTGAATATCTCAATGTACTTTATTTTATGACACATTTACCTCTCTAAAATAAAGGGAATTATTTTCATTCATTCATTTTATTAAATTTTCAGCTCATCCTATATAAAAAAATAAAATAAAAAGATAAAATAAAGATATGCCTTTCTGGAGCACTACAAAAAAGGAGAGAACTTAGATGATATCATTCTTTGTAATCACTGATTGGATCATGTCAAATGTAAAAATAATAGAATGCTATTTTGTTTCAAATTCTAAAGGGTATTTGAGTGAGGTTCATCCTATGTTTTCTTTTTATTATTCATACATTGTACTTAAGAGTCAACCCTCCTATTTTCTGGCCTTAATTTTTTTAAATAAATTCACCCAACAACCCTAAGACACATTAATCACCTGGAAAATTATTCACAATTAAATTAATTTTCTTGTTTCACACTGTAGAGATAATATAATAGTCACTATCCTATGGTGATACATGCAATTTTCTAGTATGAGCATAACTCCATATTTTATTTTTCTTGAGTGAAGAGTGACATAAAATTAAAGGTTAGGTGGGGTTTGATTGGGACATAAATGGATTTATGAGGTTGAAAAAATTTAAATGCGAGGAATGAAAATGATATGGATTTTTTTTCATATAATAGATAGGATGGAATTCCGTTTTGGTTAAGATAATGGATATTTTCCCATTTTCAATTGTTGTGCTGATTTTGATTTGAATATATGATGACTTCCCGGGAGAGCAATGCTTATGTGTGGGGGAGTAATGAAGCCAATATTTTTATATATTTTATTATGTAATTAAATGTTTATAATACCACCATATTTTTTTTATTGGTAACTGTCACATTTTTATACTTTAGAAGTATTATTAACATAAATTAAAAAATGGTCAATTCTGAAATTTTAATAGATTTTAATCCCTTTGGTAACTCGATCATTAATTTTATAATATAAATCCAATTGATTCAGTTATTTTTTTGGATTTCTTGATTTATTTTATTCATCTTTTTTATTTTGGACACGAAGCTAATTCGAAATCTATGGGTCCAAAAAGATCAATAAATTTGGGGATTCATTCTAGATGATCATGTGGACCCCAGCTCAATAAATTTAGAATAAATATAGATAAAAAAATCCAATTACTGTGATTATAACTGTATTCGAAATATAATTCAATGGTTAATTCTTCAAATAAATATCATAGAGATATTCAATCATTAATACTGGAATTGGATGCTCTAAATTGGGGGAAAAATTAAAAAAACATTCGTCCAGAATTAATATTTCTGAGTTAATGCACCATATATTTTTCCACACCTGGATAACGATTCTGAAATTTTGGAGTAAAACGGAAAATAAAATTTGGTATAACTTTACATAATACCATTATTTGACCCCTTTTTTCCTTTAAATATGAAACCCCTCTCCATTTCAATAGGATTTGAATTATATATATCCAATTTCAATAGTTTTGAATTTATTTAATTTACATAATTTTAGTTTTCTTTTAATATATTAGTATTCTTCTTCATAACTATCTTGTTGAACTTTTATTTTATGCTTTATACCTCTATTTTTCCCTTCTCAACTCCATAAAAAATAGAAAACTAATGTCAGTGCTTGTTCAAGGGAGATAATGGTGCATTGATTGAGTTTTACTATGATTCATTTAATATCCCTTAATTCAATTCTAATTATTTTGGCAATGTTTAAATTGATTATGGTGAGTGGTTTCCCCAGTTTCTCTATCGCCCTAATTCTTCTTCTCGTTTATCAATCATCCTTTCATTCAATATCTAAGTCATGCATACGGTGGAGTATGGATTAGATAGCGATGGTTGATGAAGAGGTCTCGTAGATGACATTTAGAAGAGGATTAACATGTACACATAGGTCTTGGTATGTGGTGAAAAAAATTCAAATGAGAGGGTGTAGTGTGATAGGATTTGATCACTATATTGAATTGAATATTGAGATTCTTTTTAAACAATTATATAAACCACTATAACCTCCTAATTTTTTTTATTAATTCCTTTCATCTAACATCATTCATTATTGGATTCCACATATATATAGATTTTATTATATTTCATGCATTTCAAAACCCCCATATATTATATTTGTAAATTTAGTTTTATATTAGTTAGATTTTAAATAGTGACAATTGGAAGATAGTTTGTAGAATAAGACTCATTAAGATCAATCCTAGGGTGTGCCACTATAGTTCATACTTAGGTAAATAAAATATTGACTAGGGTTATGTGACTGAAAAACCCAACATCAGTTTCCCTATTACCTGTTTGATGTTTATTGCTTCTTTGTGTGATTTATATTGATGTGAGGCTTGCAATGTGATGTTATGTGAGGTTTAGATTGCTGATGATTATGAGATGGATTCCTAAAATAGGGTAAATAGTTGTCTCTTGTGATGGAGGGATGCACTTTCATATTCATGGCGGTGTTAGGGATGGAACTAAGACTGATTGAAAGGTTTGAAGCTAGTCTTTCCCATTGTTTTGTAATAAAATATTGTATACATTCTTGTCTATGAATCATCTTGAATGGACATATAGTTAGGTTACTTGTCTATGCGTTTCTTTCCCCACTGCTTAATGTTTCTTGTTTTCCTTGGTTAGTGCATATTTTATGGTAGCTATGGATGAGTCTTAGAGTAACTAGAGTTATGGATTGATAATGATAAATAATGTTTAATCCCATCGGGTTAGAGTCTTCATGGAATACTAGATGATGTTAAATAATGAGAAACCTATGATGAGGTTTTTTTATTCTCGGAAGGATTGGGGATTAAACAGTAATTAATAAAATTATAAAATATATAAAATAATCAATTAAAAGTAAGTTCCTTTAAAGTCTTGTGCTCTTATAGGATATCTAATTGTTTTTAGTGGCAGTCGGGTGTATGGGAGACACTTGTTATAGTTGAGTCTAAAGATAATTATTTGAATATAATGGTTTTGTGATAAGAATATCTTTCTATATTTTTATTTCCTATTCTGTCCCACCAATTTCGGTTTAGAAGATGATTTCCAAAAAATATATTCTAGAAAGGAACATATAGATGACTACTTCCACTTTACCCACTCTCTTCACATGTGAGTTATATGTGTTATTATACACAGTGGTTTCCTTTCCTATATATATTGGTAGAGGGATATAATGGCTTGTTTTAATTTTCACACACATGTATATCTGGATATGGTATCCTAAGGATTATTATAGATATGTTGTGTATGGTTTGTTATGAATTGAGGTATAATACCCGATGTATGAGTTTAGGGGATTCTATAATCTAATTGGTTACTATCTGGTGGTAGTATGTTGATGTTGAGTTGATGTGACACACATAGTGAATATTATGTTATAGTTTCCCAGATTCTTTCGGGTAGGATTATCACTTGTATAGACATGGATCATGACATGTGACAATGGGGTAGAGTGTAAAACCAATGGGGAAGTTGTTTTAGGATAAATATATTTAATATTATGTTAAAAATTATATTATTAACTATATGTGATACATTTTGATAGATCCATGGTGAGTTTGTGAACATAGCATACCTAATTAGGTGACATTTTGGTATTACTTTATTATTAACTAGGATTTTCTATTACTTTTTATCTTTTGTAGGAGAGGCTCTATGGGGGGGGGTACTATTGAGAATACTTGATATGTTCACCCTATATATATATAAACTATTTTTCTGGACCGCCGGATCTAGTTGGTGATTAGACTCGACATTACTGTCTTTTTGATTTATTCAAGAACTATTGGGGCTTCAAGTTAACTATTGAGGATTTCTTGTAGTTTCTTATAGTTTCTCAATTGTATCAAATTAAAAAGAATGTATTTGTGATCTTTTAACTGTATATTTATAAGGTGTTATTTTGTAGTTTTATATTATATTTCATTAATCATTATTCTTAGAGGTGAATTCCACCAATTTGTGTGTATGATATACTCTTAGTGCTTGTCACTAGCTCATGTCTTATTGGAGGTAGGATTAAGTTTTCATTATCTATATTACTCATTTTTAACCCCATAGGGGTACCTTTTTAAGGATGGGGTCATGAAATAGTGGTGCTAAATGGGTACCCATATAGAAGTGAAGTGGAACTACCTTGGATGGAATATAGGGTTCACAATTTGGATGTTGTGCTCTTAGGGGGTACATGATAGAGTGGTATCATAGGTTCATGATGAGGTATATGATAGAGTTTGGAGGTATTAAATATTAAGTACTACATGGATGGGGAGGGAGTGACGTCAAATAAGCTTAGTATGTGATATAATCCATGAATATTGACTTTGATATGAACATTTAGGGTCCCCAATGATCCGATGTAAAGAACATTATGTTTGCTGAGCCTATTAACAAATTTTAAGTCTATTTTGATGTAGGGATATAGAAAAATGTAATGGATCAATCTTATTTGTGAATGCATTTGAGATGGGTAGAATATGAGGTTATATTGATCCTTAATAGATTAATTAATCTAATATATTTGATATTATAGTTTTATAGGCCCCTAATATTTTGTTCATTTTCAGGTATGAATCTATTTAATTTCTCTCTTCAAGTTTGTGTTGATGATATTTAACAGGATATTCCAATAGATCATTATGAAGTTAAGGTCAAAAATAATTAAACTTAAATGATAAAATCCAAGAGATTTAGTTCTAGATTCTATGTATTTATGAGGTATTTGTTTTAGATTCAGTAAAATATTTCTGGTTAGAGGAGGTGTAGATAATATTCATTCTAATCCATACTCAATAGGATCATTGGGTTCCATTGGAACTGATGATGTTGTGTGGGTTTCTTAGAAATGGTGGTTTTTCTTAAGGATCATTTAGAGTTAGCTGTCTTATGAGACATGTTCCAAGATCAAATTCAAGAAGTGTTTCTTTATTCATCAACTATGGTTTCCAATAGCTAGTATTTTCATACCATTTGACAAGGGTGATCCAGTGTGTGGGAGTTTGGGATCCATTTCATGAACCATCTTCAAAATGATTCATATATATTTCTAGATGAGTAGACCAAGGTGATGCATTTTCAAAAGAATTTCCATCTAGAGCTCTAGGATACTCACTTTATATTAAGGACATATCTCAAGGTACTAGTGATAGAAAATGTTATTGAAAGGACATCAACCAAGGATGTATCATCATAAGAGGGAATTCATTAGTATTATCTATATAGAATAGATATGGTCTAGGGTTACTAGTTTCTTAGAAATAAGTTATTTCATATTATCAAGGGTTCATCCCGACCCTCTTTATCTCATTTCTCTATGGTTAGAGGATCTAAATATACTACCAAGGAACCCGATATTTTTTAACACATATTCCATGGTCATTAGTGGTGTGAGTGCCTGACGATTCTATGTAGACAGTATATAGATGATGTACCACTTTAGGTTCAAAAATTGTAGCAGTTTCAGTTGAGACACTGGAATCAGGGTGCTCCAACTTTAGATAAGAAAATATGAGATGATCCCAGTATAGGATAACCCAATGATGGTCTTTATCCTTGGAGAGAATAGTATAGTCATGGAGGGGTTAGTTATCCGTATCTAAAAGGTCCTTTGGGTAGGTCACGGTTCACTATATTCTTTAGGCTTTCCAATGTTAGGTAAGTTTGACATCTTTCATGATACTGTTTTCTTATTTTCCACATTGGTGCATGTGTTGTCTGATTCTAGAGAAATTAACACTTTCATATCACCAAACCAAGACTATTCTTAGGGACTGTAGCACCACTTTAGCGGTACTGTAGTAACAACGATACTATGAAATCCACGAGTACTGTAGCGGCGAAAAAGAACTGTAGTAGCGGCGGTACTGTGTGGTACTGTAGTAGACGAGTTACTATTCACAGAATGGGCATTGGGCCAAAACGTTGGGCCTACGAGCTATGTAATGGGATACATGTCCATTGGGTCTTCAGGTTATGTAATGGGTCTTTCCCTACCCTGTTAAAAGAGGTCTTTGCTTTGCTTTAATAATAAAATAAGGCTTTGACCCCAAACTTTTTAAAAATAATTCTAGTTGGGGGTTAATCTTACTTATATGAAGTGTGTAGATACCATGAGGTAGTGATAGTAAATCATTTCTCTTATTGAGTCTTTATATTATTATGAATACATCCATATGACACCATCCTTAGCATGGAATGGCTATATTTAGAATTGTGTTTTGTGTATTTATTTAGGAGGAATATCTGTTCTATGATATTGATGGACATTATTTTTTCTTCATTGTTGAGTGAGACCCTCATTTGGGACAAAGGCTTGTTCCATACTTTTATTGTTTCATGTCTGATTTTATGGTTTTTTCTTTAGAGGTTCAACTTATAGCATTTCCCATGGTTGTGTAAGAGTTCCCGGATGTATTTCCAAAATAGGTTCTAGAATTATCAAAATGAAAAGATATTTAGTTTAGGATAG
The DNA here is from genome assembly GCA_963277665.1 of Viscum album. NCBI lineage: Eukaryota > Viridiplantae > Streptophyta > Magnoliopsida > Santalales > Viscaceae > Viscum > Viscum album. The sequence goes on along the minus strand of OY728133.1, from coordinate 1,436,802,519 downwards.
ATCTAAAGTTAGTTGATTCATTGATATCAATGTATCTTTCTAGGAAGGTGCATTATGAGTTGTGGGAGTAGCAGATATATATTGATGATCTCTTTCTTTGAGATTTTATTTCATCGATTGTATCATCTTGGGGTATTCTAGTTTTGAACTTAAAAAAGGTCAATGATATTTTGTAGTAGTGTATCAATTATTGTCACTTGAATTATGTGACAATAAATAATTTCTATCATATTTCAAGGATTGATTATTATTTTTTAGTTAAATGGAGATTTTTGGTTCCTAAAGATCGATATGTGATCAAGATATCATCTGATAAAGTTGAAGTATAAAGATATTCTAAAGTATTATATCATATGTTTTTGTGGTCATTGAGATTTTATTTTAATACTGTTCCTATATTGAATACTCCACCTTCGTTAATGGGAGTGATTAATGTGTTGTTTCAATAGTTTCTAGGCCATTTTTTGTAGTTTTTATTGATGAAATCCTTGTATAATCCTTTTATTTGGAGGACCATGCTAGGAATCTATAGGAAGTTTTAGGAGTTCTTCTTCATCAAAAGTATTTTGGGAAACATTCAAAGTCTTAGTTATAGTATAAAAATGTTTATTTATTAGGGAGTTACCCAATGTATAATATCCCAATATCCTTCAAAGATCTTGGTGGCTGTTTTGTGGGAATCCCCTAAGAATATTGTATAGGTGCGAAGTTTCCTTCATCTCATAGATTATTATAGAATATTCATACCTAACTTATCTCTAATTATTACTCCTCAAATAGCTTTGTTACGGAAGGATTAGGCGTTCTTATAGACTAACTAGTTTCATAATTAGTTCGAGTTCTCAAATGGGATTTCGGAAAATTCCCTTATTATTTCGTTGCAAGAATAGGGAGTTTAGTTTGTTTCCATGAAATTTCATTTATTTTCTTGGATTGTGTCCTAATTTAGTATAGTTATGTTCTTTCTTATGCTTCTAAAAAATTATGACCCCAAAAATGTAACTATTCTATCCATGATATAGAGTAAGTGGAAAACATACTTTCCTGGATGATTTTTCTATACTACCTCATCAGTGAATGCTTTTTAGTTTTCACCAACCACAAGATCTGAATGTATGTCTTATCCTAGTATAATTTGATAATCGGATAATGACTATGGATGGAATTACTACAAGATTATGGCTTTTATATATTTCATGTACATAGGGAAAGGGTAATGTTCTAGAATATTCATTGAGTAGTATGTCACAGAATAATGTTGTTCGTAAATTTGGTGATTATTGGAGAGTTAAAAACGAGATCTCAAAATTTCATTTTGATACGAGAGAGGTTTTTTTGTAAAGGTTCTTTTTTCTGATGATGGTCTAGTTTCCTTTAGTAAAGTAGGTGGATGAGTCATGGATATAAGATTTTGAGGTGGAGATATTTCAAGATTGAGTATTTTGTGGTGAAACCCCTAATTGGTGGTTTGAGGATTATCAACACCCATTGCTGTTCCAATGCTAGTTTTTCAATCCTTTGGTGATGTGAGTGGAAGTTCTTTGTGAGGTCAACAAATCTCCCTTAGTGATACATCCTGGAATGAAAAATATGCACCATAATGTAAGACGAAATTTTGGTTTCTTGGGTTGAATAATTTTATTATATGGTATGGGTATCTATTTTTCGTCTTATAGAAGGTAAAGGTTTAACACCATGTCCCTAATGGTTTTCTCCAACCATTAGTTGTTCCCTAGTAGAACTGGGGAAAATTTTGATGGTCTTCATTACCATTTTACCTCAATATCAAGGTGTATATGATTCAATATGGGGGATAGTAGATAGTTTAATAAAATATTCCAACTTCATAATGATAAAAGAGTCAAAATTAGTGGATTTTTTCTCAAGGAAGTACCAAGAGGAGGTGTTGAAGATCTAGGGATTATCATGGAATATTATATCTAAAAATAATCCTTATTTTACCTCTAGGGCATGGAGAGGTCTCCAAAATGATTTTTATTTTTATTTGTGAGTTTGAGATTCTTGGCATCCATATATGTATAGTCAGAAAGAGTAGACTATCCAAACTCTTGAAGACATGATTTGCGCTTTTGTCCTAGATTATGGTGGTTCAAGGGTGAGTATACTAAATGTTTTAATGCTTTCATTAAAAAATAGTTTTCATTCCACAATTGGTATTTAATCATTTGTTTTTTATATGGGTGAAATTTATATTTAGCATTAAGATGGATGAGAGTTAGAGAGCCGTCAATTCTCTAGTTAGGACTAGTATAAAGAACGATATATATGGTTCAGGTGATTCCTGAGTGGATAAAGGTAGTTCTGGATCATCACAATTCCTTTGTAAAAAATTTGAGGAGACTTTTGGATTTTGAAATTTAATATCATGTATTCTTAAGTGACCTCCCATCTTGTGATATGAATGTTTCTTCATCATAGTAAGATCTCTCCCCAATTTATTTAGTCTTTCAGCATATTGTATCATATTGAAGACATTAAAGATCGGTTTTCACTTACCCCCTAGATAGGCTGGATTTATAATGTCTTTCATGTGTCATAGATTTACATATATCTTCATGATGATTCCCACATAATCTATTGAGGTGAGATCAATGTTGATAATGATGTGATATTTGAGGAGAAATCTACAGATATCTTTGACCATTAGGATAAGGTGTTGTGGGTGAGTTATTTTCCTTTAGTCTGTGTACTTTGGGGGAATGGTGGTGTATAAGATAACACCTAGTAATATGAGTCATAGATATACTCTAAGCATTCAAAACTTTTTGATACTTAGTTATTATTTTGTAAAGATCCATGTTGATGTCTTATTGAGGTGTCCTTTGTATGGATTATGAGATAGTTCTTCAACCATGATTCCATTTTATGTAATTTTTTATGTTTTAGAGGCATATCCCCTAGAAGAGTGTTCAGACATAGTTTTTATTTTTATTTTTAATTTTTTCACCTTGTTACTCTAAGTGAGGTTGTTGTGATCCTATGATGGTGAGATTCTTGAAAGGTATATCATGGGTTGTCCATTTGGAAGACCCCTTTTTTCCATTATCTTTTAGTTTGTTTTAATTTTTGAGTTTGATAATTTTTGGATAAGTATCTAATGTAATTGTTCAAACATTCCTAACCATCTCATTATGGGTTTTCAAGGCTTGGTGGTGCTGAGGGGTTTGGATGTCTTTGGATTATTATTGGTTCAAAACATATAACAACATAATAAAGGTGAAATCTATGGTGTCCTTGGAGAGTCCCTTAATGAGATGTGATAGCTAAAATAGATTGGTGAGGATCTATACAGGATGTTTTTGGCTGGTCATGTAGTGATCGGTTCGCCACGTCTAGAAACATGGATTCTTAAGCTAATTTGGAGGACATGTTGGTCATGGTGTCCTCCTATCTAAAACAGAAAACATGGAAATTCCAAGTGAGTACATTGCACCAAGAATACCGCCTTAAGGGACCTATAATCAAAAATGGGAAATAAGAAATCAACACACTCAAGATAGAGGTCTCGGTGTAAGAAAATGGTCCGAATTTTGGCACCAGGATATGGGATACGATGGAAGAACCACCATGGCTTGGAATAGGCCACGATGAAAGCCATGATGATGGTAGATCTAGTTTATGAATGTTATCCCTTTATCATATATCTCATTCACTTTAATGGGGAATTTTTTTTCATATTTATGAGGGGTATTGAATGTTGTTTAAGGATATTTTTAACACTATTAATCAGTCAATGAACCACCATTGAATCGTTCATTTTATTTCTAGATTCCTTATATGAATGTAGGGCATGATTGGTTATATTATTATGTTGAGGCTCCATTAAAATAAATTATCAATCAGTAAGTACTGTTTATACCTCCCTTTATAACTCATGATCATATCCTTGTGGGTTCAAACACGTGGGACGTGGATGTATTGTGTCATAATGAAGTACACGAAGACATAAGTAGGAAAGTGAGTTGTGTACTTTTAAAAAACATGAAAAATTAAAAAAATACCTATAGAAATAAAGTGATTATTTACTTCTACATTAAATATTTTTAATGTAGTAGAACATAAATAGAGGTAAGAATTGTACAAGATGATGTAATGCAGTTCGGGAATAGATATCCCTTAGTCTACTCCCCATCACTATATCCACACACTTGGTGATCTTCACTAGTTGGTCCTTTTATTGGGGACATCTAGAAATAAGTATAGGTAGTTGAATCCATACAAAAATGATTTTATAGGTCCTTACTGTCATTTTATAGGGAACCAAAATTTCAATAGCTTAGTATCAAAAGTTGACTCTCCACCATGAATGAGTAAAAGAAACATGCACATAAAGAAAATTGATGATATATAGAATTTGAATACAAGTTTAGCTCACAGTTATAATAAAAACTGAAAAATGTATAAAATCTTTAATAAGTCAAAGTTGTGGAAAGAAAATATTCAATGTCATATAGAGTTTCTTATTTTTAAAATAGAAGTATAGATAACACTTAAAATATGATAAACATGTATGTATCTGATGTACAATTTTAATAGTCACTTTGGTGAGATTTAGGAAAATATTGAAAGTGGGTAAAATCACAACAAAACAATGATCAAATAGTATTTTATCGAAACATGTATATCTAAAAAGTGTAACTCTATAATCACTTCAACAAACTACATAAAATTATTTGAAATGGATACAATTGTAGTAACATTATGATCAAACAGTAATAGATCAAATATGTATGTCTTCAAAGTTTATCTCTTAATAAAATAATAGGTGTTTTTATTATTAAAGAAGTATCACTCATTATTTAATAATATATATATATATATATATATTTGGTTATATAGATTCTATAATACCACTTGATGAAATTTGATTATTTAAAACACACAAAATGTTTGAAATTTAAACACACAATGAAAATAGAAACATCCCTTATAAAGATAAACCATTTAATTCATTGAATGGGAGCCTTTGAATCAATATTTAAAATGATTTTATAGATATATTTAATCTAATGAAACCATTGAAAAAATCATGGAAAATAATGCATAGTTTAAATCTCATGGATTTCTTGTTAAAATATAGGGTTTCACAGTGTAGAGATAATATTCGAAAGTACGGTAGGAAACCTATAGTTGATTCCAAATATTGGGTTGATGAACCATACCTTAAACAAATATTGGGTTAATCACATAAATAAGATTTTTGATCATTAATTTACATCAGACATAGGGATTCATAAATTAATGATCATTATGAATGTAGGAATCATTATTTTACCATTATTCTTAATATGTAGGGTGAAAAAAATGATTCCAAACTATATCAAAATAATTGAAATACTTAATAAAAACAAAATTTTAAAAAATATACAATAAAAGATATTTAAAAATTATAGATAAATAATTAATAATATAAATAAAATCTTAAAATTCATTTAATTTAAATTCATTTGTAAAACATATGATGGTATTTTGTGAGCATCTAAATAAATGAGTAATTATTGAAATTATTTGATCAACACATTTTTAATAATCTCCACCATTCTAATTATAAAAAAAACATATAATAAAATCCATATAATTTTTTATATAATTAAAAAATATAGGGTTTAATGATTAAACGAATAAAAATATTTCACCCCAACTAATGAAAAAAATACAAATATCATGTTTATCCATATTTCTCCCAAAAAGGAAAAAATGAATAATGTTTTAACAAAGGATATGTTTATCCAATTTTCATGTGATTATCTAAATTCTTGTCTTTATACATATTTCTTGTGTTTATAAATATTTATCCCACATTAATAATATAAAAAATAATGTATAGAACAGAATAAGAAACATTAAATATATTATAATACCATTATTTAATTTTATGTTTATATAAGAATAAAATTATTCAAAATAATTAATAATTTTATGTAAATAATAGTGAGAGATTATAAATAGAAAAGAAATATGACATAATATATGCAGTCATATTAATCATCCAATATTAAAAATATTTTTTGGGCCTCAAGCATTTGGATAGAATAAGGTGAGGGATGAGAAAAATATTCAATCTTAGGATTTTCTGATTATGTAGATATAAAGAGAAAAGAATCTTGAACATTCTTGTGAACTTATTTTGATTTCTCTTGAAACAACACAAAATTATAATATAATGATCCAACCCATCCTATAAATAATTCTATAAAATTTTGGAATATTCTATAAAATTTTCCAAATTTATTTTTAGATCACTATGAATAGTCTAAAATGACTAAAGAAATTTCTCTATTATTCTATCCAGTTTCTCTACTAAAGATTGAACACCATGATATGTATAATTCTAAATGAAAGTGAATATAGATGCATTTATACATTCTATAATATGAACTATTTCACTTATTGAATCTAAATATATGAAATACAGTCAATTCTTCTTATAATATCCTTAGATATTTGTGTTTTCAAAGAAAATTTTTCTTCATGACAAGAACCTTATTTTACCGAACTTAATTAGATAGATAATAATTCCTTCAATTTTCTATGACCTGATTTAGTAAAATATTATATTTGGATATTAACCACTTGAGAAAACATTTAATGTTCAAACACATAAAGGTATATTCATTAGAATTAATTTTAGTGAATCATTTGATAATTCATTTGAAGATATTCAAATTCTATTTGGATAATAGAAAAATTTTCTGTTTTTTGAAATTTTTTATAACATATTTTATGTTTTCCATGTAGTCTCACTGAATTCACTTTTAAAATGTTATACTATGCCATATACAAGCAATGAAATGAGAAATATATCCACAAAATTGCTCATCATTATCTGATGGAGTTTCCCAAGACCTTATAAGATGCATTCTAACTTCATCCATTTAAAGATATTGAACTTTTGAATCTTTACATCCCCAAAAATCTATTTTTTTGAAATACCTATCTATGGACTCATGGAAAAAATAAATTGGTTGTTACCAAAAATATATCAGTTAATGTTGATAAAATAAATACCATGATTATATTTTTGTATCTCTTTCCCATCGACATACTCTGAAAAACCATTATTAAATAAATGATCTATAACTTTAAAGAATACCATTCAAGATAAAATTCTTTCATGAGTAGAGATATTTTTTATCTTTATTCCACTTAGTATGGATTCATTTGAGTATGTTTAATTTTAAATATCAATAAAAGAAGATGAATTCTTTGAGCTATATTTATAGATTGAAAAGTAGTGAGTTTGAAGGAAAAATAAATAAGGTTTTTTACTCTGGTAGTTCCCAGGCAATTTTTTGGTTTCTCATGCCAAAATTGTTGTAAAATACTTTGGGATTTAAAAATTGAAAATATGAGAAAAAATATATTATTTAATGAATAACAAAATATTTTTAATGAATTAAAATTTATATCAAACAAATTAATTCATTCCATAATTAAATATCTAGAAAAATGATACAGTTTTAAAAAAACTCCCTATATGACTAAGAATAGATATTTAAAATATCCAGCCAATAAGTTTTTTTTAAAGAAAAAAACTTATCACATGTCATAAATGACCAAAATATTTTAATCTAATAAAAAAATAATTTAACAAATAACATAATAGATTAATTTATAACATGAAATTAAAAATAAATGCTTATAAGAAAATAGTGTCAAATAAATTAACACATAAAATTTTAAAGAGAATGTATGATTTTTAAAAAATAATTAGAAAAAATAATTAATAATACAAAAATTATTGAGTGGGAAAATATTTAACATTTTAAATATATTAATAATAAAATATAGAGGAATAAAATATAAAAAATTTATAATGTATTCTCCCATATTTAAAACAGTCAGCATATTTAAAATTAAAATTAAAATGTAAATGAAATAACACATATATTTTAATAGTTCCATATCTATGGATATTTCCTCTTAGATAAAGAATTAATTCATAATTGGTCAATATTTATAAAATAAGATGTGATTTTTATCAGAATAAATCTATACCTATTTTTCTACAACCCTCTAATTAATATAACATTAAATTTAAATGATACACGTCTATAAAATATCAAAAGAAAGTTATTTTTGGCACCTTTATTTTTTTGGGGAAAGAAATTATAGTATCTAAAGATTTAGGTAACAAATTTTTTTTATTTTGAGAAGATATTACAAATTTAGATTTAGATAAAGATTTTTAATAATGAACATTACTGAAAACAAAAAATTGAGGATTTATAAAATAAAATTAATTATCATTATTTCCATTAATACTAGAATGAAAAAATTTAGGAGTAGACATTATTTCTCTTTTAGAACCAATATAAAAATAATTCCAATAGAATTCATTATTTTCTCTCTTAATTCCAATACCAAGACTTCCTTTATAATTTTTATTCATACTAAAGATTTGATTTAAATAATTCTATACCTAGATAATAATAATATAAGATTATTTTAAAGTATTAACTTCAGCTAATAATTTCATAATTAAATTTTCATTCAAAGTACACTAATTCTTGGAAGTATTCGATCATAAATATAATAACTAGTTAGCTAAAACTTCTAAATCAATATAATCATAATATTTTATGAGTTCCCATGTTATTTATTCAAGGATTAAAATTTATCTTGTATCATAAAACAATATTATTATGTTCATTATAAGAAATAATTTAAAAATTAGATATTTCTTGGAAAGATGATTGTGTCTCATTTTCATGATCTATATGAGATAAACAAACATTTCGATTTTTATGCTTGACTTAAATAATTATATAATATTAATCACATGGACATTTATAAGAAATCTATGTAACCTTTATGAATTTATTTCCATTTCTATTATAATTATATTTTCTTTACAGTTTCAAAAATTGAAAATCATATATTAAATGAATTTTCTTCTTACATTGATAACATCTGACTTCTTTCTCAATTTTTTTATTCAATTTTTCATTTCAATTTTTGTAAACAATTACAAAATATCTAGAAAAATCAGATAGTTAATCACCTAAAACCAAATGAATACAATTAGAAAATTTATTGAAAAAAACTTTTAGTGATTCATTTTCCTTTTTGATAGAGATATTAATTTTAGTTTCTTCCTATATCCCAACTTCATACATAATTGAGGTGTTGATTAATTATTTCATATTAATTTTTTTACTAGTGTAGATTCTTATATAGTGACATAATTTCCATTAAATTTATAGGGTAAAAATCTTAGTACCTTTACCATATGGTCTTGTTTTGGAATTGGTGTTCTCAAGGCAATAACAACATTTAAAACTTCTTTCAATATCCCATTCATTTTAGTAATGATTTAATCATCATTCATAATGAAGGTATAAAATTTTATCTTTCAAGTGATATACCTAAACTGTCTGATATTGTCACTTCCTTCATAGAAAACATAGATTTTATCCCATAACTCATCTATAGTAATAAACTGAGAAAATCAACTGAATTCATCAATTCATAATCCACAAAAAAATAACATTCATAGATCACGAATTTATGTCATATTCATTTTATTGAGTAGCATTCCACTTCTCTGGTTATTATTTATGAACTTTATATTTCTTTAATACTTTTATATAAACTTTTATTATAATATTATTCAAATAAATAATCATGTGTTTTCTCTTGTATCAATAATTATCACTATTAAAATAAGGGGAATAAATAATTGAAATACCTTCTCTAAAATCAGAAATTTAAATTGTTCTTAATTTTTATCTTTAACACAATCTTGTTATAAAAAAGAAATATATACAATAGATCAAGACCTCTGATTCTAATTTGTGTATCATAATAAATAAGAAAAAGACACAGGAGAGGGGTTAATTATGTACTTTTAAAAAACATGACAAATTTAAAATGTATCTCTTCAATTAAAGTGATTATGTCCTTATATATTAAATAAAAGTATTACATTATAAAATAAATAATAGAAATAATAAGAAATGATGATGTATAGTGGTCTATGTAACATAAACCCTCTAGTCTACTCTACAAATTCTCTCTCTGTGAGCTTGGTTATTTTTACTAGTATGCCCTTTTACCTAGGAAAACCACAACTGAGTGTTATTAGTTGAAACCTTACAATAAGGATTTTATAATACCATATGGTAAATTTATTGGGAACTAAAATATCCATAGTTTAGTATGAGAAGCTAATACTCCACCATGACTGTGTACAAGAATCTAATAGTTCAACAAAATAGATGAGAAGTAGAAGTTGAATATTGGATTATCTCCCTGTTGTAGCATCAACTAATATATATTGATGATCTTTAGTTGGAAAAAATATAAAAATAATCATCAATGTATCATAGTATTCCTTATTCTTTAAAAATAATTTGATCTAACACTCATAAGTATATATAAATGTATTCCTCCAAAGTATAGGTCTGATAGTTTATTTTAAGAGCTCAAAAAAAGATTGAAAATAGATACAATAGTTGTAACATGATTATAAAACAACCAAAGATCAAAACATATATGTCAGTGTAGCTCTAATATTTTTGTTGATGTGATGCAACCAAAGATTGAATATGGATATATTAGCCGTAGCACAATGATCAAACAAAAATAAATCAAAGCATGCATGTATCCAAAGTGTTCCTCTTTAGAGAATAAGATACATTATTTATTTAATAAGTAACTCGTGGTATTTAACAAGAATAATGATTTAATTTATGTTAGATAAATCTTAGAAAATCGCTTGATAAAATGAAATTACTCAAAACACACAACATGTTTGAAATTTGAACACCGAAGGAAGGTCATACTTTATTTTATTATTAAGAATAATTTAATCCATTGAATAATATAATTTGAATCAATCTATAAAAATATTTTAAATAGATATTTATTCTGATGAATCCATTGTTTAAATCATAGAAAAAATAAATGATTTAAATTTTTTAGAAAACTAGGTAAAACATAGGGTTACACTATAAAGAGATAGTATTTAAAAATATGGTTGAAAATATAGGGTTGATTAAAATCATTAGGATGACAAAAAATACATTAATTACACAAATGTAAGGTTCTTTATAGAAGTAGGGGACCTGATCTTTACATTTTATTCAAACATATGGATTCAAATATGATGATCTATAAAAATGTAGGATTCATGATCTTAATGTAATGCTTAAAATATGGGGTTCAAAAAATATAATCCATAATACATTAAAATGTAAAACATACATAATAAAAACAAATATTTAACAAATATACAATCAATGATCTTCCAAATACATAAATTTTATAGTGCATAGAATCCGGAAATTCACATAAAGTAACATCATTAGTAAAATAGAAGATGGGGTTTTGTGAGAATCAAAATCAATGATAAATTAGAAAAATTGTTGGATTAATATATTCTAAATAGAAAGATAAAGTGATATTGGTTTAAGTTACCTTTATCTTCATATATTTTAGGTTATTTCTTGTCCATGTGATCATTTTGAAAGTTATCTTTGTTTTGGGGCTGATGTATAAGAATGGATTGTTAGTGCATTTCCAATGATAGTTTCTAATTCCTTTAGTTTTAGTGGTGATTAATACTTGATTATCAATTATTTCTTAGAGAACACTGAATTTCTAAATCAATGTTAGGGATTTATCAATTCTCATTTACATTATGTAAAAACATAAAGTTTTCATGATTTATATATTTGGGAACCGTGAAATTATCCTTAATGAATATTATACCAAAAATAAAAAAATGTGTTGGTTCTAACTAAATCGATCACATTTTTTACACGATTTTAACAGTGTTATATTTGTTTCTCTAGATAGTTTGTTATCTTTTGTTTATATTATGGTTATAATTTATTTTATTATATGGTTTATCATATTTTGAAACACCCCAAGATGTTGTGAAATATTTTTTTTCTAAAATTTAATATTTTGGATCTCTTTCCTTGTGCACAACACTGATTTCATCTTGAATTGCACATGACACTGAGTATAGCTTATGTTTTACACAATATTGAGTTTATTTTGTGGCACACCAAACAATGAGTTTAAATGAAACATATCATATTATTATTTAAAATGATAGCTACCTACGAAGCATAGTAATGGGGAATATGAATAGGACTAATTAAATAATTGGAATATATGTTTTACAAATATATATAAATAAAATTCTTTTGTGACTTATTAATTAAAAATTAAAATAAAAACTATTTCAAAATAATGGAAATCTTTTTTTGTAGAACAATATTTATAAAAACAAACTTATTTTACAGTAATAAATTAAAAAAAACATTTAGTGAATTATTTTAAAGAGAATTTTATAGTATATATTCAATCAACTATTTAACATTCATCTTATGTGTTTTCTAGACAATATATAAGAATAAATCTAATTATACGCAAAAATTTTTTTTTTTATGAAATGATGTTTTATCACCTTTTTTAAAACTTATTTTAAAACTATATTTAATAATTTTAGAAATATTATTTGAGAAAATAATGTTCATTTTTTAAATAATTATTTCATGTTTATCTTAGATTGAGTTTTTCATAATTTTTGGAAATCAGTATATTTTTGAAGAATATTGAAAAATGGTGAATTTTAATTGAAAACCACTTTTTATTTAAATTATTTATATTGATAAATTACATTTAAAATTGGATATAAATTATTTTTCTTCAATTATATTACTATTAATCGAATTTATTCATTTGAATCATTTTCATGTTGAATTTTTATATAAAAACCTTATAAACATTTGACTATTTTCTCTTTGAAAACCTGCTTTCTCATCGCACTTGTGGAATTAATTTTAAAAATATTTTCATAAATAATATGAATTTAATTTTAAAAAATATATTAAATATTTTGAATCATAATAATTTATATTTCCTAATAAGTTAAACTTTGATAAAAATTAATTTTGAAAAACATAAATAATAATTACTACGGTTACGGTAAAATTGGCTTTACCGAGATGTTAAACTAAAATTCTAAGGGTTGAAATGACATATGAACTTGTATAAAATCTATTTATTACCAGATTTTGACCCTATAATTTCCAAGTATCCTATTTGGATCCTTTTGGAATGAGAAAATCATGGGAATACCTTTTTCTTTTCAAAAAATTACCATCATACCAACCACCTCATTCATGAAAGGCCACCCACACTTATCTCTTATTATCATATTAAACACTTTTGGTTCTTAAAAAACCTATAAAAATACCTTCTTAGATAACATACGATCATTTTAAAAGAATTATTTTGGGATGAAATTGATCTTAGGAAGGATTTTTGTGTAGATCTATGGAGGATACCCGAAGAACAGGTAATGTTCATCAATGAACATTTTTTATTTCTTCATACACTTCCTTCAATTCTTATTAAAACATGATGATATAATAATATTAGTATATTAATATAATTATATGCTTTTATTTTTATGTTATGTCCTACCACCATCTTCACTTTCATTAAATGGGTTAATAAATCATCATTCGCATGTACAACATACTACAACCACATGAACCAATGTCATTTGTTTTTCCATTACCACCTAATACGGTTGGTATGGTGATGGATTTAAATTATATATATAGGTTATTTGTAACATAATTATAAATTTTGATTCTTTATTTCCTATATATCATTTTAACTTCTATTATATATGGGATATGATAACATCGCTCATGTGTACAACAAACTACCACCTTGAGAAGCAATGTGATTTATTTTTCACCAATGCCATACATGGAAAAAAATAAAGATACATTTAATGAATATATGTGATATAGATGAAATAATTATTTTATTAATGACATATTTATAATTATTAAATTAAAATATATTGTTTTATTTCTAACCTTTTCCCTCACTGAAAGATGATAACGTCATTCATGTCCATGTGGACTACCACTTTCATGTAGTGACGTGATTCTCTTTTCATCACTATACCAAATGGATGATATTTATAAGTATATTTCAAAAAATAATATTTTATTAATTATATTATTGTAATTATTTAAACATGAAATATTACTTACCTAATTTTTATAATGATCATAGAAAAATGGAAATGTTACTCATGCTTACGTACGACCTACCATCTCCATTATCATAATGTACTTGATTTCTCAAAACCAAATTTAATGATTGGTATTAAAAATATAATTGATGTATAAATATTATAATAATTTAATAATTATTATTTTGGATATCATGTAACTATTATTTAAGTAAAAATACTGAAAATAACAAATCAAAACATATACAAAAAACAAGGTTATTATTACCAGTAATGTGTTTTTGACAAGGAATTGTTAATAAAAATGTATTAAATGGTAATAAGTAAATTTTTTTTGTTATAATATATATAATTATGGTTATATGATATATTTATCATAATATTACATTGATTATATAGGATTTTTTATTGTGTATGAAGGAAGGTGACACCTAATGTAAGTGATTGCTAGTCTCTCTTTTATTTATGGGAGACAGAAAAATAAAATTTCACCACTGGTTTCCTTTGTGTTGGGTATTTAAAATCTCGTTAACATGATATAAATCAATCCCCTTATTTTAATTATTTTAAATATTTCATTTTATGCTAATATTTATTTTTTATTATGATTCAAAATACTACTAAAGTGACATGGTATCTTGGTCACTCTTTTATTTCTAGGAGACATATGAAAATTCACCTATTGTTTCCTTTGTAGGGTGTTTCTTCTTACCATTTAAAATTTTATATCCCAAATATCATTATTTTAATTATATTTATATTTTAATTCCATTTTATTTTTTATTGGGGCTTATGATTCAAAATATTACTAAAGTAGTATGGGATTTTTAGTATCTCTTTTATTTTGGGGAGACAAATGAAAATTCACCAGTTGTTTACTTTGCGTGGTGTATATATTTCTATTATGAAATATTATATCATAAATATCCTTATTTTTATGATATGAAATTTTTTAATTTTATTTTATGATTTATTAGGTTTAACGATTCAAAAGATTATTAAAATTTTATGAGATTTCTAATCTCACTTTTATTTCTCGAAGACATGAAAATTCACCACTATTTTATTTTATGTGGTGTATTTACAACCCCTTTTAAATTTTATATCATTTATATCATCATTTTAATTACATTTAATGTTTTATTTTTTTATTAATCATTGTGGTCTTATTATTATACATATCACTAAATTTATATGGGTTTTAGGTCTCATTTTTTACTTCAGTTAGACACATGTCATATTCACCATATTTTTCTTTAATATGGTGTATTTACTGCCCATGAATTTATTTTATGATGATTCTCATAAAAATAATGGGAATTACACATCCAATATTGGATCTATATTTCACGAGGATTATGATTTAAATTATTACCAAAGTAGTAATGTATTTATGATAAAATCTCATCGTTTATCAGGATTGTTTATGATCAAGTATCTTATATTAAAATATTTGATCTACCTCTCAATAATTCTCAATAATTTTATTATAATATGTTTATTCATGATATTTTAAATTAATAATAACATTTATTTACTATTTGGAACTTAAAAAAATTTAGAAAATGTTTTTAAGAAAAATCATCTTCATTTCTCACATTGGTCGAAAACCCATCTTCTTCCAAAACCATGTTTTCTATAAAAATGTTTTCAAGAATGGTTTTAACATTATTCAGATGATTTTTTAAGAAATTGTTACCCATTTTGGAAATTTTAAATGTTTTTTGATTATAAAGTTCATGTAATTTTCCAAAAAATACCATTTTTAATTTTATAGATAATGTGAAAGGAATATTTGTTTTAATGTGTACGACATGAATGGTATTTCCCACCATTATGACCATTATTTTCATCGAATCTTCATTTTAATATTTTCAAGTCCATTTTCAAAGAAAATTAATTTCAAAATATTAATTTTTAATAGTTTTTTTACAAATCCATAAAGTTATTTTCTTCAAGAATTGTTTAAAAATATTTTTAAAGCTTCTTTTATAAGTTTATATGGTTATTGCCAAAGAAATAAATTCTAAAAATGTATTATGTTTTAAATGAAATTCAAAGACAAAAACATATTTTCATCAAGAAATTAATTAAATGTTTTTTAAATCTACCTATATATGTTTTTAATGTTATTTAAAAAGAAAAGTATTTCCAATTTTTTTTTGGCTTTTTAGTTTTAAGACGTGATTTTAAAATAAATAATTATTTTCCTCAAAAAAATTCCAAGGGATTTATCTTTAAAGATAATTTTCTATATAATATGTTATACTTTGATGTAACTTATTATTTACTTGGGATATGAACCAATTATACTCTTCAGATTCTTTCTATAAATGGTTTTTGATGAAAATATTTTTATCAAACAAGTTTCTCATCCACTAGTTATACTATGATTAAATTCTTATAAAACCCACTTCTTTTTTCACAGGCTATGCTATGATGAAAATATGAAATTAGTATGAAACATATCATTTTTTACACAGGTTATGATTTCATTAAATCTTTATTAAACCCATTTCATTTCATGGGTTATGATATGATGAGTGTTTTATGATATTATGGCACATATAGGTATGATTATCATTATATGATAGGTGGGACCTATATCTCCCTCCAATTTATCAAGAAAATATTGATAAATAATGAGTAAATATGCTATTAGTGAACTTAATTACATTTTCAAAATGTTATGTGTGACCCTAATTACATGTTAACAATGTTATGAGTGAACCGGAATACATGTATTAAATGTGAACCTGATTACATGTTCACGATGTCATGGATGGACATGTCTCCCATATCAATAATTTTATGTGTAGACCTAGTTGGATTTCCTTAAGTTTATGTGATGGCATGATTTCAGGTCCGTAATTTAATGATTAAACCAGTCTCTGTTTATACAAGTTAAAAATATTATAAGCAGATGTGTATGCTAAAATTCCATGTCTTAGGCTAACTTTATGCTTTTATGGCTCATGTTCCTTGATTTATTTATGATTCCTGTCTTTTGAACTACCAAAATTTATTCCAAGACTCAATATTTTGATCTTTGATATATAGGGTATTATTTTCTATGTTAGGATCACATTCTCATACCCTTATGCTTAGGTTATGTTTACGTATTTCCCTTATTTACACTTATTGAGTTTTTTTATCTCACCCTTTATTATATTTCTTTTCATTAGGTTATGATGATATGTATTACATGTGATATGTATAGAAAAGGTTCTATTTATGTAGAAATATATTGGAGATTATTTATAATTCTTATGAATTAATTGTTTATGTTTCTATGATTCCAAATTCACTATACCTTGATTATCCTTAGGATTATATTAATGTAATTTATGGAATATTCATCTAGAAACATGTAATATAAATATATGAAAATATTGGATCAATATATTTAGTATCAAATGGATGTTTTAGTTAAACATTGAAAAATAGGATGAGAAAACCTTTATGGTACCACTAGGGATATTTATAAGAATATGTATAGGGATACATCTAATGATAATTTTAAGGACGGTTCAAAGTATAAGAAAATGTTCTAGAATTTTGGTAAATGATTGAGCAAGTGGTCACCAAGTAATCACATCCCTATGTGGATACTAAAAGTTGATGTGTTTTTGAAACATAGGTAACTATGGGTAATTAATTAGAATAGATTACATTGATTTGGACTCAGTCATCACCTGATGCATGAAAATGGGTCTTGTTTCACACTAAGTTGGACACTCTTAGATTCTATACTTTTTAAATTAAAAAGTCATTATGAAAAATCATGCAGGATTTAACTAGATGATGGATATGAATATAAAATAATAAACATAAGGAATTATGTATTAAAAAGTTGTTTTCATGATCTAGACATCCTATAAGTAATATTTCATGAATATGTGGTTTTATACTATGATTAAAGTTGCTCACACTACTATTTTTGGTTTTAAAAAATAGTGGGAATTAAAAGGAAATGGGTTAAAGTTGAATGTAATAGAAAATTTTATGATGAGAATTCAAATGTGATTATTATTAGAGTAAAGAATATTGTGATTATTCTTAATCAGTTATCATGGAATATGATTAACAATGTAAACTATAACAAAGTCTCGATCTCACTGAAGAATAGAAGGACAGAGTTTACTGAGAGTTCAGGTATTGTGGAATATGGAAGAAAAAAGATTAAATTTCTCATAAGTTTAGTATGTGGTAAGAATAAATTCTAGGAATGTATCAAAGCAATATAAAGATCATTTATGTGTGGAGAAGAAGGGAAGGAAGTAAGTAATTTTCAAGGAAAAATCAAAAGCTCAGTTCCCTCAATGGAAGGGAATATTGTTCTCCTTAAGGTATTATTAATTAATAAATGTTTTAATTATGTAATGTATGATAATTATAAAAATAAATTTTATAAGGATAAATATCATGAAGATAATCATAAAGGTTGTATGATTAATGGTTATACTATTTATAATGAAAAGACCAAGAATAACATGTCAATACTATTATATTTTTTAAAAGTATTATTTAAATCAAACATAAGTAGCATGATTGAATTAAGGTTGAGGATTATTAATACATGTTTTTGTTTCATATTTTACAAAATATGTATCAATGAATAAGATAATAAAACCTATTTAACGTTTTAAGAATGATGTAAAATGATATACGTGACTATATGTAGGAATTCAAGAATTATGTTATATGAATCATGAAATATATATGGATTATTTTGTTGAATATTTTCAATAAAGAGTTAAAATGATATTATAAATGGTCCTGATGACCAAGAAAAGTGATTTAATGGACAAGTTATATTTTATAAAAAACACGTGATTTTTGGATGGTAACCCTTAATATGTTTTTGATGATAAAAAAATAGTGTGTAGCTTAGATAAAGAGATTATTGATATAGATAACATAAATTGGATAATACTGATGACCTTAGAATAAATTAATAATTTTTTTAAAAATCTTTTTTATACTATTATTGATGGAGTTTAAAGAATTTTTGGATTTAAAGAACATATCCAATAATCTATGTTTTATTTTTAGAATAAAGAGGAATGTATGTTTTCAATAAGGTTTTATTATAATTAAGGTTATTAGCATTATTTAATAAAATACATTATGAAGGTGTTAAATGTTTTTTGTAGCAATTAAGAGCTACTTAATATTTTTTAGGTATTAATTATAAGTATATTTGGGTTTTTTATGAAAATTTTCACTTTTTGATGAATAGTGAAAAATACTAAATTTTAATAAAAAATAGACTTCTTGTTTTAATTATTGTAAATTATAAATTATATTTAAATTGTTTTTAGATAAAAATAATTTCAATTATACATCCATTAATACATTTTATTTCTTTTTAATCAATTTTATATTGAATATATATATATAAAAACTTTGTAAACTTTTGAATACCTCCTCTTTAAAAACTCGCTTTCTCACCGTGTACAGTGGATTACTTTTAAATTAAAATTTTCAAATTTTGTTATTTGAAGTTTAAAAACTATATTCCAAATTTTTAATCATAAAAATTAATATTAAATATTAGTCATAATTTAATTTTGGACGAAATTGAATAGTGAATTAAGTAAAAATTAATTACCATGGTTAAGGTAAAAATGAGTTTACTAAGGGTAAAACTAAAATAATAAGGGTAAAAATGAACTATAAACTTGCATAAAAAATATTTTATCTCTATATTTAGAACATTCCTTATCGAAGGATCAATACTATCCCATTTTTGAACCCTGTGATATATGAAATATGTGGGAACACTCAATTATTTCCAAAAATATTGAGTGTGTCCTATCCCCCAATTATAAAAGTTCACCCTCTCTCCTCTATTCTTCACAAATGAAAACCATTTTTTGGAAACTAAATTCTCAAATCACTTCTCAAAATCCATAAATTAATCATAGAATCCCTATTTTACATATAAACCCAACCAAGGATGTATTTTAGTGAAATCCTAAGGAGTATACCTTAAGGAGATGTGGCATTCATTAATGAGTGTTTTTGCTTTATTTCATCCTCCAGCTCCTTCAATTATTATCATACCATGATGATATAATAAAATATGAATATTACATATACTTAGATGTTGTTATGTTAATATCATGACCTAAAACCATCCCCACTTCCATCAAACGGGTTATGAGATCATTATTCGTGTGTACGATAGACTATCCCTCGCGAACTCACGTCGCTCGATTTTCCATTTCCATATCTAAAGGTTTTATTTAATGATGTATTTAATGTTTATATATTATTTTTATGATATTATTATTAGTATAAAATTGTCATATCACACATTAATTCATGATTTATATTTTTTGGGAATACGATAATGTCGCTCGGGTGTATGTCAGACTACCACCTCACATAGCGATGAGATTCATTATCGCTTTAAATTGAATGTACTAAAGATGGTTTTAATAAATATAAGTGTAATATATGAAGTAAAAATTATTTTTGAGTGATAATATATATAATTTACATTTCTTTCTTTAAATATGATAATAAAATGGAAACAATTTTCTTACGTACGTACAACATACTTTCTCTATGAACGATGTTTTTCATTTTCAATATATAAATTTTATGAATTATTATAAATTCATATATATGGAATATATATGATATTTATACCATGTTTAATATTATTTATATAATTTTACCACAATTTAATTAAGATAAATAAAAATTAAAAATTAAAACATTCACAAAAAACAAAGCAGTTATTATTCAAAATGTGATTTTACTAAGGGATGGTTAATAAACAGGTAATAAAAGGATGTAAGTAATTAATATATGGAGTAATATATATAAATATGTTTCTTTAATATATATATAATTATCTTATATTTATTATATAGGAGGTTTGTATGCACACAAAGGAAGTCGAGACATAAGGTAACAAATTTTCATCTCACATTTTACTTCAGAGAGACACATTCTATATTCACCACCTATTTTATTTATGTGCCATGTATAATGAAAATGTTTTTTTATTTTTGAAATAAAAATTATTTGGATTTTAATATTGATTTTAGGATCTCTTTTTCATGGGGTTTCATTTAAAAAGTTAACAAAGTAATTAATATGTTTTTTTACAAATTTCCTTCTTGGATACTCATGTCATGTTATGCACATATCTTATTTTACATGGTGTATATACAACTGCTTTGACATGTAATATCATGAATTTATTTATCATAATTTTATTTTATGTTTATTTTAATAATATTACTTCATGTTTATTATATTTAAAGGTTTCCAAAGTGCTAAATAATTTATGTTACAACCTCATGGTTTATCAGGATTATTTATGATTATATTTCCATTGATAAAATATTAAGATTCATCTATCAAGAAACTCATTAATTTTATTAACTTTTTCTTATTTTTTATATTTTATGTTATAGTATCATTTTTCAATCTTTGGTACTTATGATAATTGAGTTAATGTTTTTATGAAAATTTGACTATATTAATCTCTTCAGTCAGAAATTAATTTTATTTTAAAAAAGAGTTTTTAAAAAATTATTTAAAAAATAAGTTTTTTATTCTCTTATTGTTTGTAAAAGACATTTTTTCCAATAATTTACTTTTTACAATTTTTTTATAGTAATATTCATGTTGTTTTAAAAAAATGAATGTTATCCTTTTACTAGAAATTTGAAAGAAATATTTGTTTTTAATATGTACGAAATGAATGAAAATTCCCATAATCATCACCATTATATTATTGGAAGATTAAGTCATATGTTTTCAAGGTTATTTAAAAATAAAATGGTTTTAACTTTTTTTTTAAAAAGTTGTTTCAAAAATGAAATAATATATTCCCCAAAAAAAGTTTTATATTATTTTAAAAGCTTCCTTTATATGTTTTCATGGGTAGTTTCAAAGAAAATTATTACCAAAATATTTTATGAATTTTTAATTTTAGAATTTTATTTTTGAAATAAAAGTTATTTTCCTCATGAAATGGTCTTTTTGGAATTATTTTCCATATAATATGAAATCCTCATATGTTACTTATTCTTTACTGGGGACAAGATTTAATAATATCATCCTTATTATTTCTATAAATGGTTAGTGCTTATATTGATGAAATGTTTATGAATCAAATTAATTTTTCATGGGTTATTGTATGGTTAATTGATTAAATGCTTATGAAACCCATTATTTTCATGTGTTATTATATGGTGAATTGATGAAATATTTATGAAAACCTTTTTATTTACATTATTTATGATTTAATGATATATTAATAATTTTATGGTATTTTGGAACCTATATGTATGGTTTTAATTATGAGATGGGAGGGAACTATATCTACCTATAATGCATTGGGTAATGATTTATATCTCAAGATATAATGATGGGAAACAAGTTGATGGTCTTGATCTACTATGAGAAACTGGTGTGTCTTAATCCAATATGGGAAACAAGTGAGTCCTGATCCATAATGGGAAGAAATATCATTTTGATCCACAATGAAAAGATGGTGATAGGTCATAATCCACTATATTGATGGTCTTGATATATTACCTTGACATGTGAAATGTTTTTCAATATCTATCATGGTAACACAATATTATAATTTTATATTATGGTTTATGATTGATTTACGATGATTTATCACACTTATGACCCATGTTTTTAAAACAAATAATGTTTTATTCCATGAATATGGTTTATGATTAATGAATGGTTGGGTATGATCTTTGTAATTTGTGTACTTGATAACAAACCCTTATGCTTATCTTATGCATTTATACGATTTTAGATTGATATCTCTTATGTTTACCTTTACTAAGCACTTGATCTCACACTTTCTTGTGCTTACTTCCATATTATTATAAGGAAATATTTTTTCTAGGTATGCCTAATAGGATTACTATGTGAGAAGATATTTATAAGATATGTTGATGATCTTTCAGCAGATTAGATAATTTCCATGTTTCCAAAGGCACTAAACTATTATGTTCATCATGTAAATGTTAATGTAATGCAATAAATATTCATCTAAAATATGCAATATCAATTTATAATAATCTTGGTTAATTATAATTTAAAATTGTATTATAGTTAATTTTTGATAATTTTATGAAAACATTAATTTCTTGATGAATAGTGCTAAATACATGATTTTAATTAAAAACATCATTTTTGTTTAAATTATTTAGAGTGTTAAATTGTTTTTTAAATTTGATTTAATTTATTATTAGTTAAATTATATATATATTAATAAAATTTATTTTATTATAATCATTTTCATATTTAATTTATATTTAAAAACCTTTTAAACATTTAAACATTTTCTCATTGCAAAATCACTTTCGCGTCACATCTTCTAGATTCATTTTAAATTAAAATTTTAAAATTATGTGAACTGAAAATATAAAAATTGATTCCATATTTGGAAATATAATTATTTATATTATATATTAATAAAAACTTAAATTTTTACCACAATAAATAGTGAAAATTCTAATAATTAATTACCATAGTTAAGGTAAAAATGGGTTTACCTTGGGTTAAAATAAAAATATAAGGATTAAAATGACATAAAAAACTTTTAAAAAATATATTTTATATCCTTATTTAGACCCTATAACGTATAAAAACAGATAATTATCCATTTGGGAGCCTTTGGGCTTGATAAAAACTTGGTACACCTTTTTCTTTTGAAAATATTATGAGTGTGCCACTCACCTCACTTATTAAAGGACACCCATATCCTCTCTTATTCACACCATAAAACCCTTTTTATTAATATAATACTAGTTTAAATCCCTAAAAAACTACCATCAAATCATCCCATAAGACTTATTTTTTGAATAAATACAACCTATAGTATTTTGGTGTAGACCTAATGAAGATACCTTAAGAAGAGGTAACACTATTCAATGAGCATCTTTATTTTATTTTTTCTTAAAACTCCTTCAATTCTTATTAAAACATGATAATATAATAAAAATAGTTTCTTACATTCAAAAATATATTTTTATTTTAAGTTTATTGCCTAAAATTATCTCCACTTTTATCAAATGGTTCACAAAATCATCATTCATGTGTACGACAGACTACCACCTCACCAACTGATACCATTGGTTATTCCATTACCACCTCTAAAGGTTGGGTATGATGATGAATATAAAAAATATATATGATATTGAAAAAATTATTATAACTATATGGTAATTATATAAAATATAAATTTGCTACATTCTATTTCATAGGGGATATGATAATGTCACTCATGTGTATGGTTGACTACCACCATGTGAATCAATGTGATTTGTTTTTCACTAATGCATTACATAAAAGATAATAAGGATAATTTTAATGAATATATGTGATATAAATGACATAATTATGATATTAATTACATATTTATCATTCTTATAATATAATATATAATTTTATTTCCTAACATTTCACTTATTAAAAGATTATATTGTCGTTCTTGTATGTGTGGACTACCG
This sequence comes from Viscum album, assembly GCA_963277665.1. NCBI lineage: Eukaryota > Viridiplantae > Streptophyta > Magnoliopsida > Santalales > Viscaceae > Viscum > Viscum album. The sequence continues at coordinate 1,436,777,982 of OY728133.1, read as the reverse complement.
CCTTCAAATAGTGATTTGTCTCTCTTTTCATCACCAAACCAGAGGAATGGTATTTACAAGTATAATTAATGAAATAATAAATTAATTATGTTGTTATTATGATTTATGAAATATCAAATATTACATAACTCATTTCAATGATGATTGCTGAAAAATGGAAGTGTTACTCATTCGTATGTATGGCCTATGATATCCATGCACATACAATACTTCATTTATCAAAGAAATATTTCATGATTTGTATTAAAAGTAAACTTTATTGATAAATATTATAATAATTTCATGATTATTTTTATCTATATTATGTATCCATGATAAAATTAATAGGACAAAAAATAACGAATCAATACATATAGTAAAAACAAAAGTGGTTATTACTCAAAATTCGATTTTAACAAGGAATTATAAATAAATAGATAATAAATAGTAATAAGTAAATAGTATATGGTATAATATATTTATGTTTTTTTGGTTATATAATATATTTAAAATAAACATATATTTATTATATAAGAGGTTTGAACATGCACGAAAAAATTCAATACTTACGGTAAGGGATTGTAGTCTCTTTTTTATTTCTAGGAGATATATAAAAATTCACCACACATTTACTTTGTGCAGTGTATATATTTAACATTTAATATTTTTATATAAATAATATACTTATTAAAATTATATTTAATATTTAATTATATTATTAGGGATTATGATTAAAATGATTACTAAAGAGGTAAAAGATTTCTGGTCTTTTTTTTCTAGGAGACAAATAAAAATTAAACAATCATTTACATTGTATCATGTATATACTACACATTTGACATGTTATATCATAAATATCATTATTTTAATGTTATTTAATGTTTAATTTGATGATATTATTTATTTTATCTAACAATTCATAAGATTACTAAAGCGATAATGGATTTCTAGTCTCTCTTTTATTAAAGAGACATATGAAAATTCACCAATCATTTTATTTGTGTGGTGTATAGACTTCCCAATTGACATTTTATATCCATAATAAATTGTGTTTCATGATATTTATTATTTAATTTTAGTTTATTATTTATTGAGGCTTATGATTAAAAATATTATTAAAGCGGTAATAATTTTTTCGTCTCACTTTTATTTCTGGGAGGTATATCCAAATTCACTGATTGTTTATTTTTTGTTCTATATATACTCCCCCATTGACATGTAATATAATTAACATCATAATTTTTATGATATTAAAAGTTTCATTTTATGTTATGGTTTTTTGGGGCTTATAATTCAAAATATTACTAAAGCGATAAGGGATTTATAGTCTCTCTTTTATTTCCAGGAGATATATAAACATTCACCACTCGTTTCCATTTTGTAGTGTATATACTACCACTTTGAAATGTTATATAATGAATTTATTTATTTTTATGATATTTAAAGTTTTATTTTATGATAATTTTTGGTGGCTTATGATTGAAAAGGTTATTAAAGCAGTAAGATATTTCTTATCTCTCATTTTTTTAGGAGATATATGCAAATTACCATCATGTTTCCTTTGTGTGCTCTATATAACAACCATTTGAAATTTTATATCATGAATCTCTTTATTTTCATGATATTTTAGGTATCATTATATGTTATGATTAACTGTGTCATATGATTCAAAATAACACTAAATCTCGAATAAATTTATAGTATCTCTTTTATTTTTAGGAGACATATCCAAATTCACCACACATTTATATTTTGTGGAGTATAAAAATCTTATTTGTTATGTATTACCACAAATCTACTCATTTTAATGATATTTAATGTTTTATTTGATATTATTATTTTTTGGGACTTACAATTCATATTATTACTCAAGAGGTAATGGATTTTCATCTAACTTTTACATTCAGTGTAACACATTCCATACCCCCCATATATTATGTTAATATGGTGTATATGATACCTATGAATTAATTTAATAATTATTCTCCTCAAAATTATTGGGATTAAATATCCATTTTAGTGTCTATCTTTTATGGGGATTAAGATTCAAATGTTACCAAAGTGGTAATGGTTTCATATAACAATCTCATTATTTATCATTATTATTTATGATTAAGTATACAATGTTGAGATCTTATAATCTACCTATCAATATTTCTCATGAATTTTATTTTAATCTTGTTATTCATTATATTTTCAATTAATAGTTTCATTTTACCACTCTTTGGTACATAAAAAATGTGGAAAATGTTTAATTTTTTTACATTTCTCTATTCAGAGGATAAACCTTCTTCTTCCACAAGTTTTTTTTTCTAAAAAATGTTTTTATTTTTTATTTAACATCCATAAATTTATTTCCTTAAAACATTTTACCCATTTTTGACATTTTAAACTTGTTTAATGTAATATTAATTTTTTTTAAAACTATTTCCATTTTACTTTTACATAAACTATGAAGGTTTTTTATTTTAATGGGTACGACATAAAAAAATATTCCCATAATCATGAACATTATTTTATTTGAATAGTCCTTTATAAGTTTTCAAGTTTTTTTAAAATAAAATGATTTTAATTTTTTTTTATGTTTTGTAAAGGTTTTTTGTAAAATAGAAAAAATATTTTCTTTAATTAATGTTTTCAATTAAATTTAAGGATTCTTTTATAAGATTTCAAGGTTATTTTCAAAGAAATGGATTTTTAAAATGTTTTATGTATTAAAAAGTTTTTTTAAAGATGAAAGATTATTTTCTCCAAGAAATGTTATAAATAATTTTTAAATCATTTTTCATAAGTTTTCATGGATATTTTCAATGAAAATTATTTTCAACTTTTTTATGGATTTTTATTTTTAAGAAGTTTTTTTAAAAGAAAAGTTATTTTACTCAAGACGAATTTCATGTGATTTATATTTTAATATAATTTTACATCTAATATGATAACCTTTGTTGTAACTTATGATTTTCAAGTGATATTAACCAATTATACCATTATTATTCCTTCTTTGAATGGTTTATGATGAAAAGATGTTTATGAAACCACTTTATCTTACACTTCTTATACCATGATAAAATTCTTATAAAACACACTTCTTTTTACATAGTTTATTGTATAATGAAATGATGAAATGATTATGAAACCTATATCTTTTCTAATAGTTATGATATGATGAAATATTTATGAAACCCGTTTCATTTTTTAAGTTATGACATGATGAATTTTTTACGATCTTATGGAATATATACATATGATTTTCATTATATGATGGGTTGGACATATACCTACCTCTAATGAATTCGGTGAAGATTAATAACTCATGAATAAATATTTTTTTCACGAACCTGATTACATTTTAGTAATGTTATGTCATAACTTGATTACATGTTCACAATGTTATGTAAAAACCTGATTATATGTTTGCAATGTTATTAGTGAACCTGATTACATATTCATAGTGTCATGAATGTACATGTATTTCATATCCATAAGGTTATTCATGGACGTATTTTCATGTTCATAAGTTTATGTGAGGGCTTGATTTTATGTCCTTAACTTAATGAGTGAACCTGTATCTATTTATACTTGTTCACAATGTCATAAGACAATGTGTATGCCACAATTCCCCGTCTTATGCCAATGCTGTGCCCTAATAGCTCATGTTCATTGATATCCATATAATTCATGTCTTATGAATGACTGGTCTTTATGGTGTGACTCAATATTTTGATCTTTGAAATAAGGGGTATGGGTTTTTATGTTATTATCACATTATGATACACCTATACTGACATTATGCATACATATTTCCCATGTTTTATCTTAATGAGAATCTGAGACCACCCTTTATTATGTTTAGTTTCCCCAATTTATGATTATAGGTATTATTTGTAATATATCTATAAAGGGTAATAGTTATGAGTAACTTTGTGGGAGGAAATGTATAACTTTGATGAATTATTTGTTTATGTTTCCATGATTTTAGAGGCATTATAACTCTATGATCCTTAGGCATGTGTTTTTCTAATGTATTGAATATTCATATAAAAAGATGTAATATCCATATATGAAAATACTTGGTCACTATATTTTTATTATTCTTTTAATTTGTATAAATAGGTAAAGATAGCAATTCTTTCTTTAAAAATAAGTTAAAATTGTGCTTTTATAACGATAGATGAAATTAAAAGTAATTATTGAATCAAATTTGAATAATTATTGTATATTTTTATATAATTGTTTTAGGTTACCTATAGTTTCAAATTGTGATAAATTAATTAGTAAATCCAAGATGGAATGGAATTTATGGTTTGTTAAGAAAAATTGGGTGGGTAAGAGTAAGACCATTTTCATTGAAGGATAGATTATTTGTCTATAGGACATAGTTTTCACATGTATGTATTATGATTTATTTTTTCATTGTGTGATTACTCTATTTCTATAACTTCCTACAAGATTTAATTTTATCATGGGATAGCTAATTGTTTTCCATGAATGGGTGAGGGTTCTTGGGTTTTTGGAAGTAGTTGGTACCCCTGACAGAAAGATTCCTCGTGATTTTCATATTAGTGATTGAGATGGAACTAGGATTGATTGAATAGGATGAAACTATGATTTCCCATTTTTGTACTGAAAACTAGGATTAGTTATTATTTATGGATCTATTTATTTGTTTAGATGGTCAGGTTACATGTTTCTAGATTCCTTTCCCTACTACATGAAGAAAAACAAATTCTCGGTTTATGAATGTTTTATGGTAACATAAGATGATTCCTAGAGTTTCTGTAATTTTTTTAATAAATATGATGATTAATTTCTTAACCCATGTGGTTAGGAGCATAAAAAAATGATAAATGATGTTAAATCTTGATGAACCTTGGAATAGGTTGGATTATACCTAGAAGGCAATATAATTTGATAATAATTAATGAAATTAAGAAATTTTTAACAGAAATAATTAAATGTAAGTTCATTTAAAATTTGTGTGTTCTTATAGGATATCTAGACCTTATAAGTTTTTATTTTCACACACATTTATCTCCTAATATTGTATCATATGGATTATTATAAATATATTGTGCATGGGTTTTAATGGGGTGATCTATAATACAAAATGTATGAGTTGTGATAGCTCTTGTAAACCACTCTACTACAATATGGATATGGGATGTTGATTATAAGATGATGTGATACATAAGGTGAATTTTATATTATAGTTTCCCATGTATTTTTTGGTAGATTATCTTTTGGAGAGATACATATTAGGATGTGTGACATATAGGAAGTGTGGTAAACCATTGGGTAATTTATAACATGGTACCTTTATTTAATATTATATTATTACTTGTATATGATATTTTGTGATAGATCAATTGTGAGGTTGAGAACTTATCATACACGATTAGGTAACGAGTTAGCAACACTTACTAATTCATTAGTCTTTAGTATAGTTTCCTTATATTTTTTCAAATGGGATCTAGAGAGAATATTACTGAGTATACATATTATTATTACCTTATATATGAAAATATAATTTTTTAGGTCCATAGTAAATATTTAGTGATCAAGATAGTCATCACTAACTCATGGAGTTTTTTAGAATATATTAGGGTTTTGATAATACTAAAAATGATTTCTTGTTGTTTCTTTTATTTTTTTGTTGTATTAAATTACATGCATGTATTTGGGATATCTTACCTTTATCTTGATTGTTATTTTTTGGATGTTTCATCCTTTCTCTCTTTCTACATTCATCTTACATGGTAATGCCTCCCGTTTGTGTGTATGATATACCCTCAGTTCTTGCATCCAACTCATAGAATGATAGAGGTAGGCTTTAGGTGTCATATTTTCCATTTATCTTTTTTGGATAAAGATGGGTACCTTTATAAGGTGGGGTGATGATATTTAAGACTTCCCATTAATTTGAGGATGATAAGTGGAGATTAAATGTACATCAATGTTTATATCCCCTAAATATTCCTCTATATTTTTTTTATAGGAAATGAGGATAAAAATATAATATAATTGATATATCTTAAACATAAATAATCATAAATTTATTAAAATAGAGTCTTTAATGAATAATAAGGGGTAAATACTCCCATATTTCTAGAAAATTTAATGAATTTTTAAGGAGATCTAAAATAACCCTTGTTTCATATTTCTTCATGGATATATCCTGAAGCCTAATAACAAATTCCATTGTGATATTTTCCCAAATTCACACTACTATATGGATATATTGCATGACACCCTTTGGTATTTGTCTCTCATCCTTTACTATTTTTTATACCGTGCATCTTGACACATTGTCATAAATTACCACTTCTTGTTTTCCCAAAAGAAATATTATATTAATTTCATATAAATCTTTTTATTAATAGGGTGTATAATGAAATTTGATATATTAGATTAATCTTGTAATTAATTATTAAACTTAAGTTATGATGGAATTTAAATCATATTTACAAATTTCAAAACTCCATTTTCATAGTTAAATTCCACAAATCCCATATATTATATGGATTAAAAAATATTTTTAACCCCATTTCCTATTATTTAGACTATTTATCTTCTCTAGTAAATACAGTTAGGTAATTTCTTTGAAATTAAATTAATTTTTTTCTATAATAATTTAAATATCCAAATTTAATAGATACATGAGTTTTGGATCCTTTTCTATCATCATGATAGATAAAACCCCATGATTAATTCTACTCAAAACATCAATCACTATGTTTTACATAATATAATGATAGTTTATTTCACAGTCTTAGTCCTTGAGTAATTATATCCATTTTCTTTCCACATACTAATATATTCATCTTTAAATTTAAACTTAAAACAATTTTAATCATTATATATGCCATATATTTTAACATAATGAAAATTTCATTATATTATTAAAGAAAATTTTATGGTCACTAAATCTATATCATGAATGGGATAATATTTTTCATTATTATTTAATTACCATGATGAGTAAAAAAACAATCATTTTTCATTACAAAGAACCCCATTCCTATCTCTGATGCATCACTATATATAAAAAATCCTACATTACCTAATAATAATGTTAACACTAGTGAATTAATTATCCCCTTCTTTTATTTCTCAAATCATTCTTCACATTCCTTTGACTGAGTGAATTTAACCACTTTATGTGCTAACTTATTTAAAAAAATGACTAACTAGGAATAAATGGAATAAAACATTAATAGTAACTAGATAAATTAAGGAAACTACATATATCAGTTATATTTTATAGTGTTTCTCATTATTTGAGCACCTTCTTCATTTAAGGGTCTATATATATCTAATACTTAAATGCAATATGTCCACAAAAAGAATCATATAAATGACTAAAATCACACATACTAAGTTTTCTATATAAATATTTTTATTAAAATGTATAAATAAGAATTAAAAAATATTTTTTATGATCTTTATATATTTTAGATAATATAAATATATGATCAATAAAAACCATATTAATTATATTAAGATAATACCTAAACACTATCATCATTAGATAAATTAACATATAAGGTTTATTTGTTAATAAAAAAGGACATAATATGGAATAATAATTCTCATACCTAATATAAAAAACAATCCTTTTATATATCCTACTTCTAAAAAGTTGATTATTGATAATCATAATAAAGATCAGTTATTGAGTATTATTGATCCCCCTATAGATTATAAAACAGATCGTCATATGTATTAAGGGTTAATTATTATTAAAGGTAATGAAGTTTATTTCCATATAATTAATTCACATCCATATAGACCTTTCTTTATTCTTAAAAAATAAAATATATTCTCCTCAAGGTGAGATACTAGGGTTTATGTATCCATCATCACACAAGGTTTCTAGTTTCTTCACTAATTTTAACAATTAAAATAGATCCATTTTTTAACATTATAATAAAAAACTCTCAGGTTATATATAATCAAAATTTCTTTGAACTTTGGTGAATCCCTCAAGCAATAGGGTTTGGAAATAACTTTCAAGGGTTAAAACATTATTGGGGGAATATTTCCCCCTATATATGAAAAAACTGTCAGTGGAAGAAGTTTAGTGAAACAATATTAATATGATTCATGATACAAGTGAGACTAAACTATAATAATATAAAATATAAATAAATAAATAGGTATTAACCAACAGTATCTCTATAATATGAAAAACTAAAAATATAAAATAGTGTACCACTATGGAAAAACACCAAACTCCACACCGTATATGCTTCTAAGTTCCCACCTCTATCACCAAAGTCTACTGAATAAATTTTATCTTCTAGAAATGTATGATTTAATACCCTTACTTACTTAATGTTGGACAAAATATTTATATTCAACAAGATTCATATGTAAGGGTTGAGTATATAAACCAAGAAATTAATCCCCTACCAACTTCCCATAGATTATACTAAAATAAAAACAAGTTAGATAAAATTTTATATAAAAAAAGATAAATGTATAAAATAAAATAAAAAAGATAAACATAAAGAGTATAAAAGACAAGAACTATAACTCAAACACATAAACCATTAATTCACACACACATAAAGTTCACCAACCCCTCCCATATGAGATCCATATAACCAAGTCTTACTATCAATCAACTAATGAATCTTTTAAGCGGCCAAAACTGATAATCAAAACCCTATCCGCTGATCTATATATTCACTTGGTGATAAAAAAAATATACCCACATAAATAGAATTGGTATCCATGTTTGAACCAACAAGGACATATCTATATGAATATTAAAGACATGACAATCCATTACAAAGTAATGTTCACACACAATAAATCTCATTATTTTTTAAAAAATAACCCTCTAATATTTTTAACAAATACTTTTTTAGTTTCACCTATAACCATTATTTCTATAAACCAAAAACCTAATATTTCATACACTAAATTATATTTACCATGAAATTTTATCCAATAAACATTCAAATTTTCACTTAAAACACATAAATCATTCATGTTCTTGACATATGTTGATTGATAGAAAATCAATCTTCCACATAAAATATTTCCCATATGCAATCACATGACATGATAACTGATTTGGGCCCTTTCAACCCTCTTATAATGGCCAAAAAAATTACCCATTAAAATATTCCATAAAAAAGTGATTGGGGAATATAAAGTAATAATAATGATTCTCCCAATGAAAAATTAGATAATATTAGAGGAGAATGAGAAATAAGATTCCTACCACTGATCCCTTGACTAAAAACTCCAAAATTAAAATATAGGGATGTTTAGGATAGATAAGATAACTAAAGTAACCTAAGTAACCATTGAGGATTAAATTACCTATAATGGTGAAAAAAAGGAGTGTTTCTGGGGGTATTGGGATATAATCTATTTTCATGTATTTTTAAAGACATTAAAAGTTTTACTATATAGTTCATGAAACCATACACCAACCTCGTGAGTGTTACAATATGTAACCTTGGATATATGGTTTTCCATACAGTTTTTCAAACCATGTAGAAAATATGTGATTACCACTATCTAAATATTTATAAATGAATTACATTTTATCACAATGTTTAACCAAATAGTGAAATTTTCAGTGGAACCCTATTTACTCTTTCATAGTTAACATTGAATCATGCACACTTTCCTCAAATTGTGTGCTGACAATTCACCATTTAGTAACCCTCCATAATTTATTAAAACACACTAGAACTTCCAAAAACCAATACCAACTTCTTTGAATATTCAAAAAACATAATAAAACAAGTAAACACCACAAAATTAGGTTATCGAATTCTTTCTACAATTAGGTATTATGTCTATAAAAATATGTAAATTTGTGGTTCTATATATATTTTGAATTATTGTTCTTTTATAAGCATATATCATTCCCTAGTTTCTTCATGAACCTTTTAATATCTTCATAAGACCCAAAATAATTAGATTTTTTACCTTAAAATATATTTTCCTGTATATATAGAATTTCAATAAAGGTGTGAATAAATGTAATATAAAACACAATAGTAACTTAATATCAACTAATAAAAATTGAAGGGTCGGTACGCTATTTAATTAGTTGATATATATATTATCATGAACTAATCTAAATCTTAGGGGTAGATATACTTGATATGAAGCATCAATGATACTCACATTAATTTGAAATAGTTTTCCATATTGTGAATATAGTTTCTATTATTTAAGAAAGAAATGGTTCCCCAACCTAGGATAAACATATATTAACTTATGATTCCCCCTTTAAAATTAAGTGGATGGAAAAATGGAAGGAATAATTTTTTTGGAATAATCTAGGTTTTTTACATTCTTTCTCATATTAATTATATTTTCTCAGTAGTATAATGAATAATACTTGTTATAATTAATGATTTTCCCCAGAATATACCCAAATAAGTGTAGATAGACATGTATTGACATTCAATCCATTTTAAATTTTCATATGTATCATGTGTTGATAACTAATATTATATAAAAACTCTACTAATATAAAATCATCTTCCTAGGAACTTAAAAAGTCAAAAAAACATGGTCTTATCTTGTATTAGTGTGTCTGAATTTACATTTTGACATCCCATATATTTTAGGACAATATTTTATGCTCATTCTAATATTGGTTTCAAAATCTTGTTTCAATTCATGAAAAAAATATGAAGTAAATCTAGGTTCTCTATAGGAGTAATATAAACTATAACTCTATAAATCATCTCCACTTATTTCATATACAAAATTCCCAAATCTTCTATTGAATGATTCCCAAAAATTAGAATAAATGGTTTTGACATGGTTGATTGGATAAAAAATAACCGAGATAACATCCTTTTTTTGAGTTTTTATGAAAGATATTGAAAATTTCCATATAAATTTTCTCTAAATTTCATATGTGTAAACATACTTATTGAAACTACCCAACTAGCCATTAGTGTTGGTTTTCTAGTCATTATCATGCAAGACACATCATAATATATACTATTACTCTTCTATCATATCCCACCACAAATTTTTTTTATGGCCTCATAAAAATTCTTAATACCTGGTTGTAAATCTCACCATGAGTGATGATAAATATGAAAGAGCTACTCTTAGCTAAAAAAAGAACTAAAATTTCATATTAAAAACACAGTATATTATATACATTTTATGTCTATCCACCAATGTATTCCTTATCATTGAGGCTTTATTTAATGGGATTTTAATCAAAGACTGACTATTAATCCACCTTGACTTGGTTAACTAAGTCTATAATAAGTGTTATTAGAAAGAAAACCATGAAATCATTCTTCTTAGTGAAATAGAAATTCCTTTCTATTATTACCCTAATTAGTTTCCATTAATCTTCGAATTATTTAACCACCAGGTGAAAAAACATGTGAATCAATGCATCTTTAATTGAGTTTCCTTTCCTATGCTTGTAAACCAAGTAAAATTTTAGCATTAAAAGGTACACTATACAATATTTTTACCTATGGTTCAGTTAGTTTATGAGAATATATACATCAATATTTTTTGATAAGTGAGAACAATGAACATCTCACCAAAGAGACAGTGGAACTATGTTTTTATGGAATGAATCACTATGGTTAATTCAAGAACATGTGTTGGATAATTATTTTCATATACTCGAAAGTAAGATAATCCATAATCTAAAAGATGTCCCCCCTATATGAGAACAGGACTCAATACGAATCCAAATTCCTCAAAATAAAAAATATAGCACACATCTAGTTGTGATGAGGTGAGGATTGGGGATTAAGTAAAACAAGCCCTAAAAGCCTCAAATTATTTATGATGATAATTTTTTAAAGGAATAAGATACCCTTTTTATTAATATAGTCATGGGAGAATATTTACATGATAAATCTTTGGTGAAGTGATGATAAAAAACTAAAAATATGATAAAACATTATACCAAAAATAATTTATTAGGTTTATCCTAATAAATAACCACTTATTTTTTTATTATGTAATAATATTACATTTTTAAAAATTACATTCCAAAATAATCAAACTTATTATATCAAGAAATACCACTTATATAATTTTTAATAGATAATATGGTATATAAATTTAATCAAAATAATTTATAAGTACCTTCCATAATCATCACTATTATGTGAGAACACTAATATATTTTAAATAAATACAACAACAAAAAGGTAATAATGCTAATTAATAATAAGGTTCATCAATTCCAGAAATACTATTGATGATTTCTCAAGACCGAAGGACATGGTAAACATTTAGTAATGGTCATAAGGACTTATAAAGACCATTTTAAAATATCTTACTTCTAGAATTATAGAAGGTGGAATCCATATTATTGATAAAAATTAGAGAATAAATTGGATCACTTTAATTGATCAAAAAAATAATTGATCCTAGAAATTTGATATCAACTTTTGATTGTAGCTTGTTCGAGTTTATGATAGACACCAAAAAGAAAAAGAGTATAATACACCTTCACTATTAATAAAACTATAGTAGACCAAGGAGATGTACTTGTTTTAATAAATCCCAGCATTCCAAATATTCAAATTTGATCAAAATTTCAGTTAATTATATTGCATCTTTTTTATGTTGTAGAAGAAAAAGATGATTTATTCCTAATATTAGGCAAATAGAAGAATCCACCTCCCTTTCAGGTGGTGGTCTAAAAATGTTTTTTGTAAAGAAATTTTTGTATGAATTTAATATCTTTGGAAGATATATTGTTTTTATAATATCAATATCATTGATGAGGATTATTTTTAACTAATAATAGATGCTTCTAATAAAATTTATAAGAGCCCCCACTTCTGAAATTTATAACACACCCCCTTGAAATGATTAAGAACTCAATATAAAAATGGAAATGTAACTCGATGAATATAGTACTCAATATGATCATTTAATGATTCTAACTAGACCATCCATAAAACTTGACCAAATATATTCACCTCCAAGTTATTTAAATCCCACAAAAACTAAGTTGTGGAATTGGTAATTGAGAATTAAGAACACTTGAATCCCTAAATATCATACTTCTATATTGGTTTATTTATTTTCATAAAATAAGTAATAATTTTAACATGTAATACTATTTTATTGACAAAAAAAGAAGATATATAAGAGAGGGATATGCCAAAGTTATTTAGTATATGTATTAATGTTAAATCAAAAATAATATTAAATCACATCATCAATGGAAATGTTTTCTCATTTGTAGAAGCATTCTTGGAATAAATAAGTTTTTGATCAACCAATCTTAGATGATTATTGTACCCATGATGAGAAGGTACCTATTATAATACTAGGTATTTCATGGAATAACAATGAATATATATATTATGAGGAAAATTACTTTTATGAAGAGATCATCTGGTTTGGGACTAAGATTCCGGTGTCAGATTAGTAACATCACTCCTTTTTTAATTTGTATAATTTTTATAGAAAATTTTATGATATCTAATTAGACCATAGTTGTGAAACTCTTATATTATTGATGTAAACTCACTTTTAAAATTATATAAAGCACCACATAAAATGTAACCTAGTTTTTTATTATAATTTGATGGAATAGAAATAGACCCCATGGATTAGTTAATTGTTAATTCACTAAACAAGGATTATTATTCACTTTTGAGATTATTTACACCACTATATTTTCCACATGAACTAGGGTGGACGATGGTGTTACCTCTAATAATATTACCTAAAATATCTTTTTCCACCAGTATCTCCTTATTCACAAGTTAATTATACTTATCAATAAAAAATTAAAACTATAGAGATAATTTTTGGTTATATACCTAACTCAATCATATATTATTTAGTGATTAATTAGCTTTTGCTTATATTTAAATGTGAACATGGAAAGTAAAATGAGCCCCAAAGTCTAAAATTGGGATATTTAATTGTTTTAATTTTAAATAAATATATTTTCATTGATACCCAGAATGTATATGGGTATAATCATATAATAAATAAATTATAAACTTTCTCCCAATTAAGGTTATGATTGAACTTTTCTAAGAAGACTAGACACCACCATTTTCATTCCACTCCTTTGGGAATGTACAATGCTAAACATTAGTGTCTACATTATTTTTAGGGAAATATATATTATTATTTAACAAAATAAGACATTCATCAATACCTTTGAGTCTCAAATCAACCTATAATATTAGTTCATTATTCTTTATAAATTAAAATAATCGATCAACATGACATGATTATTTAGTTTGATTTCCCCTTTACAATTCATAGAAAACTTCTAATATTATTCTTATATTATTCTGATTTATATGTGGTTTAGGAGGATCCACATTCTTAGAAGAACCCTCTTAATGATTTCTAGGTCTCTTCACTAGTAGAATCTTTCAATAATCGTAACATAGGTTATCAAAATAAAAAACATAGTTAACATATAATACTTTAGTGATAGGTATCAAAATAAACATTAATACACTAAAAAATATCATATTATAAATACCTTAAAACCCTAAGCATGAAAACGTCATATGAAAGATAAAAAACTAGTGGCACTTCACTATACTAATGTATAATACCCAACTATCAATATCAAAATCCACACTGATGAGGTGATACTATTCATAGATGTTCCTAACAACACTTCTCATAATCAAACTTTCTTGGAAAATTAAATTTTCATATAAATAGGTTATATATGCCTTTATAAATCGCATACCTTTAAGTCCCAACACATTATATCTCCACAACTACCATATCAACTGAAAAATCTTCCAAACAAATACCCAGTGTAACATATGAACTCCAACATAGAACCTTGTATAGGATCGGAATTCCATTGACCTTAGGTGAATCCCATAGACACAAATGTTATAAAATAAATTTATAGGGTTACGAACATCATTTCGTGGTGATTTTACCTTTAATATGATAAATTATATACTCAAAGAACTAAAATGGAAAAATATAAATCTATACATAATAAAAACTAGATAAAGATATGAAAACATAACATAAAAATAATCACAGACATGAAAATAAAGAATATATAAAAATAAACCTAAAAAAATAAAACACTCAAAAGGTAAAATATGGTTGAAATGCAGAACTACACCAAAATCCACACCATCATGACCTCCAAGATCCCACCACTATTTCTAAATACCAAAACCTAAAATACCTCAGTATGTAAAGTAATTTGTATTCCCCTAAACTATATCACATCAAAAAATATTTGTATATTCATCTAGATTAATATAAAGCGGTTGAGTTTATAAACCTATTTAGAAATCCTCTATATTCTTCCAACACATGATAATTAAAAAAATCACATCATAACTCACAAACTTTAACCATGAACTCACACACCCAAGCATTACACTAACCCCTCCACTCTAAGATATATATAACCCACCCAATGCATTAGACATTATATAGGTATTTTGAATGGAATAAACTCAACAGAGTAAATTCATCCAATATTACTCAAATTAACCAATGGAAGCATAATAATTATTCCCACTTTAATATAAATATTTATCATGTTTGATCCAAAGAGGAATCATCTATATACATCACGAACACACACCAAACCAGGATAAAACCATGTTACACATGAAAAACATAATTATTTTTAAAATAAAATAATCACTTATATATTTTACCAAACACATTTTGGGTGCCATTCAAAACCGTTATTTCTAGAAATCAAACAATATAATATAATACTATGAATAGGATTTACCAAGTATGTTACAATAAAAATCACAAAAAATTGAAAACCAATTTATTGATAGAATTTGGGTGAGACAAAATACACCTAACTTAAATAATAATTTTCAATTGAAATCACACCATCCCCTTATAGATTTGGGACCTCAAAACCCTCATATGATGGTTGAAAACAAAATTCCCCATGAAAAAATACCCTAAAAATGTATTTGAGAATTATTTACCTAGAATAGGGTTTCTACCAATGGAAACCAATAATATATAAGAAACAGATACATGGGAGTTCTATATTTGATCCCTTTGAAAAAAACATTAAGAATTGATAAAAGGGATCCTTGAAATGAAAATCATTACCAAAATTTCCCAAGTAATCCATGATTTTTGAGATAACTAGAAAGGAGTCAAAATATAAGTGTTTTATAGGGGTGGTGTGAAAATTGTGCTTGATTGTATTTTTTTAATATTTATAATTTTATTAGGTGATGGAGTGAGGTGATTCTTGGAGTATTGTGATGGATCAAATCCTTCAGATTCTGAAACATTTTGACAGTTTTACTAATATTCAAGAAAAATGATCTCATTATTGGATTAAGGAACATTGTATAAAAAACTTGATGGAAGATGGATGTCTAGGAACTGATTTGGGGAAGATGAGATGCTACCTATGCATGAAGTGATTCTAAGTAAAATTCATTCAAATGTTGTGTAAGAATATTTTTTTATGTTTAGCAATCATACAAGTACTATGTATACATAATTTGACATATTTAAAAGTTTTACATTAAATTAATGGAAATGGTTCACTATTTTTAAATGTGGTATATATATTTCTATATTCAATTTTATGCTTTACACCATCAATCTTCCTAGTTAGTGGCATATAGATGTGGTCAATCCAAACAATGTGGTTGCTTCATGTATTTTATCTAGATAGTGTGGTTTCTTTATGCGGTCTATTCATTAACAATAACTTCACCCAATCGATCCCCATGATCAATATAGTGAGTTATAATTGGGTTATCTTATCTATTGGAAGAAAATATGATTTCCTCACATTTTTATATTCTTAATAAGTTGAATTATATGATTATTATGATGTTATTCGTGGATTCGAGTGTCATAATGTAACAAATATAGCATGATAACAGTTTCTGAGAGTCAAATAATAAAACTTATAATGATTCTTTGAGATTAAATAATATCCAAATGAAATGGAAACTTTTATTCCTTTGATACAACACACCATAATTATTTTTCTATGGTGAGTTTTCATTGATAATGACAAAATCATGAATGTGAGTCTCTCCCATAAAAATCCTTTTCCATAGAATATTGGTATTTTAGTTTAATCATGTGTCTATTAAATATCTAGAATTATTGGACGAATGAATGTATTTTAGTTTCATTATACATCTTTTTCTACTAATAATTGTTCTTTAATGTTGATTATAAGACATCAACATATGAATTTCAAGGCATAGATAATTTAGAGACATCAGTAGATATAAACCATGTCACAAACATGAGTTCCACGTGGAATAGATGCCTAATTCCATGAACATAGAGATTTAAAATTAGTTTAAATAAGTGATTTTTTAGGAAAATTAAAATAAGGAAATTTATTAATTATTTTTGATATTGAAAAGAATATATGAACATGAATTTAAGAGTTTTAATATGGAATGAAATTAGGAATATATTTGATAGATTTAAATTATGCAACCCGTTTAGAATAAAATAATATTTTATTTTCCAAATTTTGATTATGAAGTATAATATGTACATTATTTTTATGAATATAATAGAAAAATAAAGTTGATGAAGAATTGTTTTGAGAATTATAAATTAATTATAACTCGATACATTATTATCAAGGAGATAGAATGAGTCATAGTCAAGGAAAATTAATGAATAAAATGACCTTATCTACCCCCAAGTATTCATTATGGGTGAGGAAGATCTAAATAAATCAATGTTTAGAGGAATCCTTATTCCAAGTTGCAATGTTGATATACTTTAGGATATACACATGTATATATATTTATCAATTTTCTCATGGAGGAGAACCAATATTCTGTATTGTAGATATCATTAGGATTTGTTAAATCAATTTTTTAATTAGACAGTTTTGTTAAAGAATTATAGTAACTTCTAGTAGAATCTAGAATCCATGAATAACAAAGTAGACATTACATTAATTTTTTTTGAATTTAGTGGAGATTCCATACTTAGGGGCATAACTAACAAGAAATGGAGTAGTCCTTTCAAATAAACCTTATGAATCATATTTTCTACTATCTTATATAATAATTTTCAAAAATGGTGATGATATGAGATTGAATTGATTGGAACAAAAAAATCAAGTTCAATTGGATGAATTTAAGTAGAGAATCTATAAAAAGATATACTACCAAATCACTCCTCATCCCCACTTCCCTCAGTGGTAGATAACTATTCCTTGGGTACTACAATTGGTATCATTGTATCTAGGTTCCTTTTAAATATTCAAGGAAGAAGGTTCTAATAAATAGAGAACTTAAATTCTACAAATGGTTAAGGAGTACCTACCTTTTATTGAATGAATTATAAGAGTTGTAAAAAAAATACATCACACCACCTCTTTTAACTTGACCTGGATGATATAGGTGCTGCTACAAAGGGTTTACAACCCATTGCTGATGATACTCTTATAAACAACCCAAATCTAGTAACCAAGAGTGAGTGTTTAATTTTTATATTTTCATATTATATAAGGGAAAAAATTACCATGAAGTGAACAGTTTAGTATTCTTAATGTACTATATACAAACATGATTCACATTTTATCTTAGAAACAAAATATAAAAACATAGTGAATGTAAAAATATGAATCTAGGAACTCATTAAGATATTCCTTCTTCAAATCACGGGGAATGAGGAAAAAATATGGGTGATATCAAATACTAAGTAATGGTTATGTATAGTGTAATATTTCATTTTTAAATAAGACACAATCAATATGGAAATGTAAATTACTGAAAACACATACCATTTGATCATGATGACTAAATTAATCCGATGATAATATCAATAAATAAAATTTTGAATAATAAAAACTAAATTATTAATGATTGAAATCCATAATGTTGAAATTCATGATCTTAGAAGTATGTATATATTTACCCTTATAACCTAGAACAAAGACATTTAAAACTATTTATAGGTTTGTAGAAAACCTGTTTAATTATTTTATCTAACTGGATTGTCTTATGAGACCTATAAATGCATTGATGGGTTATGTAATACTTGTCTACATCTGACATTGCATTTCTAATGAATTAATCAAATATTGAATAATAAATTTAATTCATAAAAAATATTCATTATAAATAATTATCTATATTGATTAAAGAATAATAAAAATCAATATTTTCCTTAGTTAATAAAAAATATTCATATTAAAACATTTCATGTAGAAATGGAATTAAATTTTAGAAATAAAAATATCCATGATCCAAAGAATATGGATATTTAAGAGAAATTTAATTTTCAATGAAAATTTATTACATTAATGTTAAAGATTAAAGATAATTTTATAAATCAAAAAATTAATAAGATAGAATATATGACTATAAAATCATCAGAAATATTATTTTTAAATATATTCAAGTATTTTAGAGAATAGAAGAAAATTGAAGATAAAAATTAAAATATGTTTTCATTAGAAAGTTTTATTTTAAAAATTATTGAAAAATTAAATAAGAATTTAAATATCATAAAATTATTATAGAATAGGTAAATTATGTTAACGTCATATAGGCTAAAAAAGAACACCTTTTGATTTTTTGTAAAGAATGTTAAAAAGGGAACATTTAGAAGTCATTTGAACGAATCCTTTTAAACCTCATAAAAAGTAATAGTTAAAATTTATTTTCTTCCATAAATAATATTATTATGTAAAACATAATTTTATAGAATAATTTTCATAAAATATGGACCTTTAGGGAGAATATCTTCAATCGAGAAGAGTAATAAGATCGAAATATCATTTAAACATCAATTTTCATGATTAAAGTTCAATTGAGAGGAAAATTTGGAAGAAAACATCGTGAATAGTTAAATATATAGGGTATAAGAAATATTGATATTTTTATTTAGGATATATTATAGTATTATTTTAATCAGAAATATAAGAAATACCAAAAAATGAGATTGTAACTAAATATTCACATCCTTAGTAACTTTAAATTTTATCCTATTTAACGAGTAAAATTTAATTAACACTTTATTCACAATGAAACAATATATATTCACATTAAATACATCACATGAGAAGTATATACACCACATAATATAAGATATGTTTATATTACTTAATACGTCTTAGTAGTGTTGAAATTGAGAGGAAATCCATTACATCACACCTACACTTAGTTGAATGTGATTTAAACTCATGTATAATATTTTAAAACTTATTATTAATTTATTATAGAACCATATTAATATTTATAATATCATATATGATCAACTTATAATATCTTATCACCCATTTTCTAATAATATTTTATTATTATCATTTCATTATGTGTTACCTACTTAATTTTCTCATGTATGTTTCATTAAGGATGTTTTACTTATTATGAATAGGTTATAGTTTCACAATATATAGATGTATATTAATGTTATAAATATTATATTTACTCATTATATAAATTTGTATAATCATTCTTGAAAGGTTGACATTTAAAATGAATCACATCACTTAATATAGATGGTAGTCATACATACACACGAGTAACATTGTCATTATTTTGGTGAAAGGGTATGGAATTAAATGATATATTAAATTTTAATAATAAATATTTTGTCATAATTATCATATATATTCATTAGTTCCATGATTATGGATATTCATGATATGTGGTGATGGAAAACAAATTATATCAATTCACGATGTGGTGGCCCGCTATATACACGGGTGATGATTTTGTTTCCCATTTGAGGAAAAAGAATATGGATACATATTATTCCATCAATAAAATAACAAATTAATATATTATAATTTTTTATTTTATTATATTTTAATTTTTATGAAATAATTTAATGTGGTAAATGAAGAATATAAAAATAAAGAGCTTGGTTTTGACAATTACCTTCTCTTGGAGAAACCTCCTTTGGATTTCTTCTTAAGGACCCATGGGTTAGACTTTTGGAAACACTAAAACAATTTTAACATCTATAAAGGATTTTTTTAGATATTGATTTAGGTTTTTATTTAATTAAATTACTCAATATGTGAATTTAATTAAGGGGATGCGGTTTCCTTTTATAATTCTGGTGAGTTTAACATTGATAAATTTTCAATGTTTTAAAATATTATTAAGTCAATTTCTCAAAGGAATGGATCCAAAATGACTCAAATTTTAAGTTGATAAGGTCTTGTTTGGAATAAAACCAACCAATGAGGCGTAATAAATATTTTATTCTATTTAAAAATTATATTTTTAAATTTTCTCCGAGAAAACCCAGTTTAACCTTTACCGTGGTAACTAATTTTTACCATTTTTACCATTAATAATAAAAAAATGATAGTGAACTTATTAAAAAAATTAAAAATATTATTAAAAATATGGACATGATTTTATGAAATTACATTCTTATTAATGAAATAAATTTATTTAAAAATAAACCTGCAAAACATGATGAAAATTGATTTTTCTAGAGAATACATTTTTCAAGAATAAGATGACGTTACATTAACTATATGACCTATAATAATAATAATATGTTTTAAAATTAATATTGTTATATATAATATATATATTTTCTTTAAATCATTCATTATTAATTATTATTTTAAATAATTAAAATTTTAAAACACTATGAACTTAAAAATGTTTTTTCTACAAAATAACCCATTTCCTCCAAATGATATTATATTTACTTATATCAAGTTGATAATAAATAAATGGTTAATTATAAATATTATAACACAATATTATATATAAATTTATGAATAGGTAAATATTAAATTTTCAATTATTTAAAAAAATAGTATTTCTAAAGGAAAATTTCCAAAACATATTCGGGGTTTATTTTGAACTAGTAAGTTCAAAATAGATATTCTTCTTATCAAATTAGAATTTTTGATTCATGAAATTTTAAAATATATACTGTTTTATAGTTTTCTTGAATGAAAAATTAACTTAATATAATTAAATATCATGTTTTATATTCTTCCCTCATTTAAAAATTCCAGGCTCTAAATTTTCAGGGATATTAATTTCTAAAAAAATGAGGGTTTTTATTCTTCATAACATCCTCTGATTCTCATGTTTCTTCCTCATTTTAATTATTTATCCAACAAAATTTTAGCAGTTTATTTTTTATATTTCACAACACTATCTATCTAGTTTTAATAATATAGATAGGCTCTTCACCATATGATTGGTAATGTTAGAATTCTATTTCTTCATAGGTGAGGACATGTGTTGGGTATGAAATATAATAAATAAACATTGATATTTAAAACACAGGATGTACTTTAGAGGGGCTTGGTGGAATTTACAAATAGTAATCCATAACTCCTATTTTATTGAGAAATTCAAAATGTTAAATATACATGGGGATCAATTATCCTTTCTTAATGAACTTTTAAATTTCATTCAGTGGTTACACATTCAGGGATAAATTAAATACTACATTAAATTCCAAATATAACCATTGGTTATTGAAATTACTATTTTTTATACTATAATATTCATTAACATGGGTCTGAATAGTGTTTACATTTATCATTTTATCCTTAACATGTTCTTGTCTTACAATTTCCCTCTCATCAACTTCATCCAAAAAAATTAGAGTATAATAACTCTTTCCATACAATTAAAAATATGACACCACTTGAATACATTAATGGAATATATTATTATATAAAAACTCTAGAAAAGGATAATACTAACCCCACATACATTTAAATTAAAGAATGATTGATCTCAATATGTATTATAATGTTAGAATATTTCCTTCATACTGTCTACTAGTTTGAGAATGATAGGTAGTGTTCAAATGAAGTTTGACAACAAGATCCATCTAAATACTTTTCCAGATAATCGATGTAAATCAATGATCAAGTTTAGAAACAATTTAAAGAGTTTCACTATGAAGTCCTATAACATTATCAATATAGAGAAATTAATGTTTATTAAGAGGTCTATCACTTATTATAGTTTTTTTATATTTTCTAAGGAAATAAATAATAAACCAAATTACATCATTATTTTAAGGATTCTTATGTACTATATTGAAAAATTCCATAGTTTTTTCATCCAATTTTCAAAGATTAATAGGTATATATTTAATTAATCCTTTATGATGTTTTATCTCAACCTTAAACTTTGTAAAACCAATTATATTGATACATAATTAACTATTTTCTATATCATATTAACCCACCCAAAATATTCCTTCAAATCCAAATACATCTTGGTACTACTAAGGTGTAAAAAGAAATTTGATCTATGAGAACCATCCAATAATTCCCATTTCATCTTTGGTATAGAAGGAATAAATATTATCCTTCTAAAATTTATAATAACATATTCATAAAGAAATTCTATGAATTTCCCATTATTCATGGATTTAATTTTCAATTGAATATTTTCTTCATCAGGATAATAATTGTTTTATCTTTTCCAACAAATATGGGTTAGAAATGATTTAAATAAGGTGTGTTGTTTCCTATTCCATAATAATTCCAAAATCCATCTCCAATAAATCTATTAACATATTATCCTTATCAATCATCATTTTGTTTATGAATTAATCACCATTATTGATTAATGCATAAGTTACCATATTTGACTTCACTGGGTAATAGTGTATTGAGAAAATATAATCCTTGATTAGTTGGATATATCTTATTTACCTCATTTTGATCTCTTTCTATGAAAATATATATTTCACACTCTTGTGATATGTTTATATCTCTCATCTTTATCAATAGATATAATATCTCAATATCTTCCATGAAAATATTGTGGATGCCAATTCATTATCATTTTTTGGATAGTTCTGTCCATGAGTCTTTTAATACCATGATGTATTGGTAAAAAAATTATCATTTTTATAAGTAAATAAACAAGTAACTTATTCGATGTACCATATTATATCATAAATCCATAATTTATTAATGGTGGAGTAAAAATTATAGATTTGACCTATCTCTTATTTAATTCATCATAAAATTATTCACATTTATTTATCTATACGAACTTAACATCATTTCATGAAATATTAGTTATGGGATAATCAATTGGGAAGTTTTTTTAACAAATCATTGATAATGACCTTAAAAACTAAATAAACTATGTACCTTGGTTATGTTTTTTAGTGCATGACTTTATTTGGATACCTTTTTCATCATAGGATCAAGTGAGATTCCATCCTTGGAGACAACGTAAAAAAGTAAAGAAACATTTTGAATCCAGAAATCACACGTTCATAATTTCTTATATAACTATTTTACTATAAGAGTGTCAATATTAATCTATATGTGATTCTCATTATTACATCAAAGATTTTTCGAGAGGTAAAAACTATTATTCTTCTTTTAAAAATCTTTCAATTTATTCTAGTATTTAATCTAAGGGATATAGAGTTATTCAAGAGAGTTCAAGGATCATTGAGATCCTAGAGCTCTGGAATTTGAGGATGATGACCGAGCTTCATGGTTTGCACATGGTTAGTTCTCACCATGTGACTCAATCGTGAGTGGAACTCAGTGTACAGTAGAGGCATCACGGTTTGTCTGCAACCATATTACCCAAGAATCACACTTGTGAAATGTTATAGATTTTATTGATAGTGGATATTTACATGGGTTGTTTATGGATATCTAGACAATGTGTCTATATCATTCAAAGAATATCTATAGGATGTGGATATCACATCATTGGCATGCAGTTTTTGCAACTGTGCGACCAAAACGTATGACCCCAAATTTAAAGAGGAATTTAACTTTTTTCGACTGTTATGTTTAAACCCTCATACTTTCATCCTTTATGCTCAAGTTGATAACCTCAACACGTGAGCACTCCTCCCAAGTCAAAGCTAGTATTTTCAGTTGCTCCTATATTCAATATTTATTTTTATCACCATTGGGTGTGATGGATTCTCCGTTGTATGATCTCCACTCCACTTCCTTCTATTATTAGTTTATCTTCCCCTATACTACACTATTTTAGAGAAATATCATTTACTATATTTTCAATGCATTGATATGTTATTATGTTTTGTCCCATTCTATGATTATTCAATGATGAAAATATTTGAGGAGAGTTCTATGTTTAATAAATTAAAATTGAATGTTTTTTCATGGACAATGCGATCCTATATAGTAGTGAATCAACCCCTTTATTTATTTCCTTGATGTGAGACAACCCTATAGATGTTACATTCCTTAAAGTTATAATTTCCATTAATCTTAAATTGTTTAAACAAATTTTGAGGTGCATTTCCCTTAGAATAATTGTATCGGTATGTGAAATGAATTAAAAAATAGGTTTGTCCTTGATTCATGCCCTATGATTTAAGCTATAGTTGAATTGCTTAAATTAATTGAATTGAAAAATTTGGTTAATGTATTATGAAAGGCATTATTATATAATGTCATTGATTTATGGATACACTTCTACAAAACAAGACATTAAAAAAACTAGAAAAAAGTTGTGATAAAGTTACACTTTATTAGTGATAAAACAAGAACTGATAAGGGGTACCTTTTATCCATTAATTTTTTTCTGGAACTAATAAAAGAAACCCTTTATCAGTGAATTTTTAGCGGTAATAATAGGTAACCTTTATAAACACATTTTTAGCATTGATAAAGGGTTTCCTTTATTAGTACATTATGTTTATCATTGATAAATGAAACACTTTATCTGTCACGACCTGACCCTACCCGGGCTCGAGCCACAACTACCCCAAGCCCGCCTCCATAGGCCAGGGGCTGGCGACCAGCGCCGAAGGCACAACAACTCAGGGAGGCCTTCTCCTAAGCACCTGTACACACACATGCAGCAAACTCAATGAAACAGTGTAGATTAAAATAAAAGACAAGTAAAGAAAAGGAACGGGAAACTCCAATATATATACCACAAAGTGCATCGACCTCTACAAGTACAAATAAAGATGAAAGTACACTGAAAAGAAAAGGGAAAAAACACGCGCCCAACCAACAAGTGCCACAACCCGGCAACAGGTAAACAAAAAGAAACAGCTGACGGGTCTCCCACCTGGAAGCCGACCACGACCACCGCATGCGGTCCAAGCTCCCAAGCTCCTACGCTCCACTGAAGTCACGCTCCACCTGTCCGTCGTCTGCAAGGGCACACCAAGTGTGGGAAAAGCCCAAGTAGGGGTGAGTATAAAAATACTCAGTAGGATACCCCGAAGGCTCGAGGGAGAAACAAAAGAGGTACCGAAGGGTGAGTAGTAGAGCGAAAATGGAGTAGAACAGAAGTACAACAGAGTGCCGTAAAGAGTCCAGCTCAACCCAACAAGAGAAAGGAATTAGACTCATCCAGGCACAAGGAGCTGGAAATGGTGAGAAGATGAAATTATCGTCGAGTCTTCGCTACCTATAGCAGGAGAGTAGACTCATCCAACCACGAGAAGCTAGACACGGAAATCACTTGGCATACCCCACACGTCTTCGCCTCTCCTAGAGGGAGAGTAACCAGGAAAAAGAAGTGGGTACTCGAACAAGTTATATACATATCATTATGCTCAATCAAGAAGCCCAAACATCGTCGTAAGGGGATCTCTGTCCCGTAGCCCAGCCTAAGAAAATGAGTCGCCAACAGTCCCAGAAGTAACACCATCGATGCCCTGCATCTCTCACATCTGCCCCGAACCGCAAGCCAAGGGGCTCAATCACCACACATCGACACTATCTGATTTGGGCGGCACTGACACGCCCGCACGGTTTTAGGTCGCGTCACAAGGACGCGTCTCGGTGGGGGAAAGAGCTCCCCGTACTTGAGAGTTCTGGGGGAACGTCAACCACAACTCTTCACTGCCCCGCAGTCGAGAGGTCTGCTCAAAGTCGACAGGCGACCCCCTGCCCAGCCCCGCTAAAGGATCCCTGGAAGTCAACGGGTTCCCACTACAAGGAGACCCGGAAAGTCGATGGGTGCCACACTGCCCAGTCCCATAAAAGGGTAATCCACTGGAGGGAGACCCGGCTAAAGTCGGCGACGGGACCACTGCCCAGCCCAGTTGGAGGTAACCCGGCATCAGGGACCACTACCCAGCCCATCTGGAGGTAAGCCCATCATCGGGGACCACTGCCCAGCCCAGCTGGAGGTAAGCCCGGCATCGGGGACCACTGCCCAGCCCCGCTCGAGGTAAGCCCGGCATCGGGGACCACTGCCCAGCCCCGCTGGAGGTAAGCCCAAAATTGCACTGGGCATCCCTGCTGGATGGTACTGCTTGGTAAACACCGTTGTACTGGCCATCCCTGCTGGATGGTAACCCACTAGTGAACCCTGCTCGAAACAACCTCAGCCCTGCTCGAAACAACCTCAGCCCTGCTGGAAACAACCTCAGCCCTGCTGGAAACAACCTCAGCCCTGCTGGAAACAACCTCAGCCCTGCTGGAACAACCTCAGCCCTGCTAGAACAACCTCATCCCTGCTAGAATAACCTCAACCCTACTGGAACAACCTCAGCCCTACTGAAACAAGCTCATGGGTAGAGGATCGGTGCCCGTGTAAACTGTTGGTCACACCGAAACCACAAGCTCTACCAGGGAACACAAAGCAATGGGAGAAACGCCCCAGGCCTCACAAGGTGATCCCGCTCCAATCCACTAAGTCACTGTCGAAGCGGACAGAGACAACTCATCCCAGAAAGTGGGAAAAAACTCCGACGCTACACGAACACCCATAGTCGCAGACGGTGTCGCAGTCCGGTGAAAGGGCACAATACTGAAACCCCTCATAGCCGAAGAAATAGAGGAACCAAACCATCTATGTCGGCCAAACCATCAAGAACAAGAACAGGGGGAGACCGCTCAACCCTACTGGTCAGACAAAAGAGCACCAGGCCAGGGGAAACTCCACCCTGCTGGTCAAAAAAACGAGCGCAGAGGGACCCTCTACGTCGCGAGAGGTCAAGTACGCAAAGCAGATCATGGCACACACATGGGGCCCACATGACGTGTGGCCCCAAGTCAACCCCAACTGAGCGCACAAACATCCTCAGGTACAAACAACCACACGTACCTCCAAGTGCTCCCGTAAACTCCTAGAGTATACCACATTCCAGCCCAAAGGCTATCGTGCACACGACACCCAGCGTCAACGCCAAGGCATGACGTAACAACCCCACCTCAAAGGCCCAGGAACGACCAACCACAACTTGTGAACCATTTGTATCACTCTCCCAAGAGTGCGCGATCACACGCCAAGGGTCCGCTACAAACAAGGTAGGGCGAACCACCATTGGAGCACCTTCCATGCTCCACATTTAACAAGATCTCGAAAGAGGCTCCGCACAGCCAAACGGATTGCACCGTTGTAATCCTCGCATAAAAACACGCGAGATCGACTACTTACTCGCCTCAAACGGATATCTGATGGGAAAGTCACCAACATCGCCTCTCACCCCGAACGACGTCTCGTGATCCCGAGCCTCAGCCCCGAAAACAGTCGGGCGCATCGCACCATTGCGATCCCCTCAGAAAAACACGTCAAAATCACTACTCACTTGAGTGCAACGGATATCCGGAGAAAAAGGTGCATCCCGGCGCACCACACACGAGCGGTGCCACGTGGGACCCGCATCCCGGTCCCGAAACTCAATGAACGGATCACACCACTGCGATCCTCTCGAAAAAGCACATAAGATGGAATACTCACTTGTCCAAAATGGTCGCCCACTGATAAAGATGGAAAATCACCGTCGACGCCCAAACGGCCCTCGTGGGCCCCGCACCATCATGCCGAATTATAGCGGGCAGACTGCACCAACGTGATGCCCTTGGAAAAACACCCAACATCGACTGCTCGCACGCCCCGAATGGACGTCCGAGGAAAAAGGTGCTAAAAGCTTCACGTAGCCCAAAAGACGGGCCGTGGGGCCCGCGCCTCAACTTCGGCCTCAATGCCTGAAACCACCTTGGAAACATTTGCCTCAGTGCCAGGGTCACAATGCCACTGACGACGCTCAAAACGGAAGTCAGATGCGTCTGTGCCGCCCAAAACACGAATCTCGGGAAAAACGCTCGTCCACTTAAAGACACGTCGCGCCTCCGAGGCCTATCGTTTTGGGAATTAAAAATTCCCAAAACCATCTCAAAAATTCCGCCTTGACACGGGCTCCGCGCTTCCGTAGACGTCGTGAAATACAGACGCCATGCGGATGATTTATGATTTATAAACCATTTCCATAATAATAATAATAATAATAATAATAATAATATTATTATTATTATTATTATAAACTTATTTTTTTTCTATCTTTTTTTTACAAACGGACCGGCCTGCTGCCAGGTCCCGTGTCGTCGCCCAACAGGACCCGCCTTGTGCGGGTCCTCGCTCCCAGCAGACCGGCCAAGCGGCCGGTCTCCGTTGACAACAAACAGGACCCGCGCCGCCCGGGTCCTGGCTTCCCCTGCACGCCCGAGGCCTGGCCTCGGGCTCCTCCGCCGTGCGCGCCTGGCCGGCGCTCCTCGCCGCAGACAGCGCCGGCGCTGTCTCGCTCAACCGGCGGCCCGCACCGTCTCCGCTCGGCCGCGCTCCCGGCTGCCTCGACCCCACGAAACGCTAACGCCCTGCTACCGAACGCTGCAGACCGCCCGACCGACGCCTCAGCCTGGTCCCTTGCCACCCCGCTGGGCCTGCTCGCCGGAAAACACCCGGAACACCGGAAAAACACCTTGAAACCCGCTGTTTTCGGCAGACGACTACGAGCACGTAAGGACTCGAATTTTAAACCCAAAATATGAATTTGAAAGATCAGAATATGTTCTACGCAAATAAGGGCTTCGTTCGAAATTTGAACAGCATTTCAATGAACAAAATCGAATTCAAAGGGGGTGCGGAAATAGAACGCAACGAAGCCCTGCCTTGTTGGGCTTTGCCCGGCGCTTCACCGCACGATCTACCGCCGCTACAATGCTCGGAGAGGAGAAGGATTAGTGAGGAGATCTCCTTGGTTGATCTCTTCTTCTAGGAGATAAACAAAGGGGAAGAGAGGGGGGGGGGGGGTTATGTTTAAATAGGAAGAAAAGGAAATTAATTAAAAAGTTTTAATTAATTTAATCCTTCAAATTAACCCGCACCCGAAACTCTTGGCGGGGTCATTATTAAACCACCCCTAGGGTAAAAACCACCTACCGAGCACAACGGGGGTCTCAGAATTTTAATCAGAGACCCCGTTCAAAATTTATACAATTTAACATCCGGAGCCGCTAAATTACGAAAATTACCCTGGGGCCATTTATCACAAACGGCCCGTGCCCGTGAAACTTATACCCCTCCTAGGGTAAAAGGCACGCTACGAACTCAACGGTGCCCTTAGTTTTCCAATCCGAGCCACCGTTTAAAAGATACCGGAGTTTCAACACTAAACGAATTAATTAATTAATTAATTAATCCGTTTAACGTTCCAGAAGAGGGAGAGGGGTCCAAACGTCCCGCGCCAACAAGTTTTATGTCGTTACTAGGGTAAACAACCCATTTAGGACCCATCTGTACACTCAGATCCCTGATCCGGAACTCTGTTTAGGAGTTATCTCATTTATTTAACGTTTCTAGTGTGAACGCACTGAAAATTTAATTCCGGCCACTCCAGGGCTCGGAATCGCACGCCGTCTGAAGGCTCAGCCCTGGAATATTATCAAGAATATTCCAAAGTCTTTCATAGAAAAAATAGGGTTCTTAAATCATTCCCTACTTCAATATTTTTGTCCCCGAAAAGAAAAAATAGGGAGCAACACAGGGTATCAAGCCCACACCTGGCTTTCCCATACCCAGAAGAACCCACGCACAGCTCCGCGTCACCGCACACGGTCCAAAGGATTGATCCA
This sequence comes from Viscum album, assembly GCA_963277665.1. NCBI lineage: Eukaryota > Viridiplantae > Streptophyta > Magnoliopsida > Santalales > Viscaceae > Viscum > Viscum album. The sequence continues at coordinate 1,436,747,216 of OY728133.1, read as the reverse complement.
TTCATGCGAGGTCGGACCATGCCAATGTCGTGCACCCACTCCAGACTTTGGGGTTAGGGCAAGGCGGTAGGGTACCTTGCCATCCCTTTGCACGGTCTCAAACGGCCCGTAGGCCCTCGGGGGTAGCTCACCTCCCTGGCAAACCTCTACGTCTTATGCCACATCCGGAATCACCACCCGTACCTAAAACTAGGCCCGGTGATTCCCTATTTCAGAATATCCATATGGTGAAACACCTAAGGATATCTGGTCATGCAAGGTTTCACAGTCAATGCTCTCTTACTTGCTCAAAAGGCGAAGGAGTCAACACCATCGACTAAAGGAAAAGGTCTCACTCCTTTTTCCTTACTAACACAGGGTTACACCCGAAGCCCTGCGTCACCCTGGTAACACCTCAAACAAGGGGTAGGGAGGAAAGCAGTTGACACATAGAGTCTAACAATTCTACTGCAGAAAGGTAGAAGAGCTGTAGAGCGTACCTCTTATCACCTCTTGCTCTGCAGGATAATAGACATCCAAAGCTCGCAACTGTTCGTGGTCCCAACCGTCAGCTCCCAGAGCCTGACATGGACCGCCTAGTGGTGGTGGGGAGATCTCATAACATCATCCCCCACTACCAGCTCCTCCCGCTCCTCTTCTAGCACCACCTCTCTGGGTACTACTCCGATCACGGCGCTGCCTCTGTCGTGGTGGTGCGCCTGCTTCCTGCCTGAAGATCCTAGCAACTCGGGTTAGGCAGTCTCGTGCCAAGTGACCTCGCTCATCACAAGCATAGCACCGACTCTCTTTGGGCTGCACTGGTGCCCACTGGTGCCACTGTGGTGTACGACCATGCCCCTGAGTCCGGTTGTCAGAAAGCCACCTGTGTCGAGGTTCTGCTTGCCGACGCCCACTAGCTGCGACAGACGTCTCGGCTCCAATGTGCTTGCTGCCACCACCAACACTAGAACGCAACAGGAAGCCCTCTATCACCAACGCCTGATCTAGAACCCCAGCATATGTGGAAATTCTCAAGGGTACTATGACAACACGAATATCTCAGCAGATACCCTGATCAAACTTCCACGCTCGGATGTTGTCATCATGGACCAAGTCTGGGTAAAAGTGTGCACGGTCTGAAAAACTAGCCGCGTACTCGGCCACCATTATCTCTCCCTTCTGAAACTGCAGGAGCTCCTGAATCCGAACGGAGCGCAAGAAGGAGGGGAAAAACTCCTCACGAAACAACAACTGAAAGTCGTCCCATGAAAGTGACGACTGGTCAAGAAACTGAGTCACTAGACTCCACCAATGCCGAGCTGCTCCACAAAAAAGGGTGGCTGCCAAAGCCACTCTCTGATCTGTCGGCGTCTGCACAAGCCTGAAAAGGTGAACCACTATCCTCGAGCCAAACCTCTGCTTCCTGAGGGTCTGGCTCACCACTGAACCTCAGCGGTCTCTGCCGCTGGAACTCACAGAGCGCGCTCAACCAGTGCTCAAGCTCAGCCTTCTCTGCTGAAACTGCCTGCTGCTCAACAGGTGGGGGGTGCTGCTACCAGCCCACCCAGAGAAAGGGGATCGCATGATGGGTCATGGACTGTGGCCTCGTAGCTCACAGGGTCGTCGTCACGAACCAAATCTAGTATTATGGCTGGCTGTCCTCGTGGAGACATCCTGAATATTATCAAGGAGTTCCGCGGTCAGAAGAGCATACATGTATATACCAATAGCAATGATGGGGAGCTGACTCAAGAAGGATAGTCAAAGACTCAATCCAATGTAATGCACAATAAAATTTCCCTGCAACAAGTGTCTCAGCATGCCGAGTCGAAAAGCGGGTTATCAATGTCCTGGTGAATGGATACGTCGGCCGCCACACCATCACTGGACTCCCTGGCCTGAGAGCCGCCCTCAAGACACGTTGACACTGTTGCCTTAAATCCCAAACAATTCCTCTTTTAGGGAAATCCGCAAAAAGTCCCATGGAACGAACCAACTTTGATACCACTTTGTCACGACCCGACCCTACCCGGGCTCGAGCCGCAACTACCCCAAGCCCGCTTCCATAGGCCAGGGGCTGGCGACCAACGCCGAAGGCACAACAACTCGGGGAGGCCTTTGCCTATGCACCTGTACACACACACGCAACAAACTCAATGCAACAATGCATAGTAAAAGAAAAGACAAGTAAAGAAAAGGAAAGGGAAACTGCTATATATATACCACAAAGTGCATCGACCTCTACAAGTACAAAGAAAGTTGAAAGTACACTGAAAAGAAAAGGGGAAAAAATTCCCAACCAATAAGTGCCACAACCCGGCAGCAGGTAAACAAAAAGAAACAACTGACGGGTCTCCCACCTAGAACCCGGCCACGACCAACGCACGCAGTCCAAGCTCCCAAGCTCCTACGCTCCACTGAAGTCACGCTCCACCTGTCCGTCATCTGCAAGGGCACACCAAGTGCGGGAAAAGCCCAAGCAGGGGTGAGTATAAAAATACTCAGTAGGATACACCGAAGGCTCGAGGGAGAAAAAAAAGAGGTACCGAAGGGTGAGCAGTAGAGTGAACAGGGAGTGGAACAGAAGTACAACAGAGTGCAGTAAAGATTCCAGCTCAACCCAACAAGATAATGGAAGTAGACTCATCCGGGAACAAGGAGCTGGAAACAGAGAGAAGATGAACTTCCCGTCGAGTCTTCGCTACCTATAGCAGGAGAGTAGACTCATCCAACCACGAGAAGCTTCACACGGAAAGCACGTGGCATACCCCATGTGTCTTTGCCTCTCCTGGAGGGAGAGTAACCAGGCCCAAGAAGTGGGTACTCGAACAAGGTATATACATATCTTTATGCTCAATCAAGAATCCCAAACATCGTCGTAAGGGGATCTCCATCCCGTAGCCCAACCCAAAAAAATGAGTTGCCAACAGTCCCAGAAGTAACACCATCGATGCCTAGCATCCCGCATGTCTGCCCCGAACCGCAACCCAAGGGGCTCAATCACCACACATCGACACTATCTGCTTTGGACGACACTGACTCGCCCGCACGGTTTTAGGTCGCGTCACAAGGACGCGTCTCAGTGGGGGAAAGTGCTACTTGAGAGTTCTGGGGGAACATCAACCACAACTCGTCACTGCACCGCAGTCGAGAGGTCTGCTCAAAGTCGACAGGAGGCCCCCTGCCCAACCCCACTGGAGGATCCCTAGAAGTCAACGGGTTCCCACTACAGGGAGACCTGGAAAGTCGATGGGTGCCACACTGCCCAGTCCCGTAACAGGGTAATCCACTAGAGGGCGACCCGACTAAAGTCGGCGACATGACCACTGCCCAGCCCAACTGTAGGTAACCCGACATCGAGGACCACTGCCCAGCCCAGTTGGAGGTAAGCCTGACATCGGGGACCACTGCCCAGCCCAGCTGGAGGTAAGCCTGGCATCGGGGACCACTGCACAGCCCCGCTGGAGGTAAGCCTGACATCGGGGACCACTGCCCAACACCGCTGGAGGTAAGCCCAGAACTGTGCTGGCCATCCCTGCTGGATGGTAACCCACTATCGAGCCCTGCTCGAAACAACCTCAGCCCTGCTGGAAACAACCTCAGCCCTGTTGGAAACAACCTCAGCCCAGCTGGAAACAACCTCAGCCCTGCTGGAAACAACCTCAGCCCTGCTGGAACAACCTCAGTCCTGCTGGAACAACCTCAGCCCTGCTGGAACAACCTCAGCCCTGCTGGAACAACCTCAGCCCTGCAGGAACAACCTCCTGGGTAGAGGATCGGTGCCCGCGTAAAGTGTTGGTCCCACCGAAACCACAAGCTCTACCAGTGAACACAGAGCAATGGGAGAAACTCCCCAGGCCTCACAAGTCCATCCCTCTCCAATACGCCGAGTCACTGTCGAAGAGGACCGAGACACCTCATCCTAGAAAGTGGGGAAAAACGCCCACGCTGCACGAACACCCATAGTCGCAGACGGTGTCACAATCCGGTGAAAGGGCACAATACCGAAACCCCTCACAGCCGAAGAAACAGAGGAACCAAACCATCTCTGCCAGCCAAACCATCGAGAACAAGACCAGGGGGAGACCGCTTAACCCTACTGGTCAGACAAAAGAGCACCAGGCCAGGGGAAACTCCACCCTGCTGGTCAAACAAACGAGCGTAGAGGGACTCTCTATTTCGCGAGAGGTCAAGTAGGCAAAGCAGATCATGGAACGCACGTGGGGCCCACACGACGTGTGGCCCCAAGTCAACCCCAACTGTGCACACAAACATCCTCAGGTATAAACAACCACACGTACCTCCAAGCGCTCCCATAAACTCCCAGAGTATACCTCATTCCAGCCCAAAGGCTATCGTGCACACGACACCCAATGTCAATGCCAAGGAGTGACGTAACAACTCCACCTCAAAGGCCCAGACACGACCAATACAACTTGTGAACCATTTGTATCACTCTCCCAAGAGTGCGCGATCACATGCCAAGGGTCTGGTACAAACAAGGTATGGCGAACCACCACTAGAGCACCTTCCATGCTCCACATTTAACAAGATCTCGCAAGAGGCTCCGCACAACCAAATGGATTGCACCGTTGTAATCCTCGCGGAAAAACACGCGAGATCGACTACTTACTCGCCTCAAACGGATATCCGATGGTAAAGTCACCAACACCGCCTCTCGCCCGAACGGCGTCCCGTGATCCTGAGCCTCAGCCCTGAAAACATTCGGGCGCATCTCACCATTGTGATCCCATCGGAAAAACACGTCAAAAGAACTACTCACTTGAGTGAAAGGAATATCCGGAGAAAAAGGTGCATCCCGGCGCACCGCACACAAGCGGTGGCACATGGGACCCGCATCCCGGTCCCGAAACTCAACGAACGGATCGCACCGTTGCGATCCTCTCGAAAAAGCACACAAGATGGACTACTCACTTGTCCAAAACGGTCGCCCGGTGATAATGATGGAAAATCACCGTCGACGCCCAAACGACCCTCGTGGGCCCCGCACCATCGTGCCGAATTACAACGAGCAGACTGCGCCAACGCGATGCCCTCGAAAAAACAACCAACATCGACTGCTCGCACGCCCCGAACGGACGTCCGAGGAAAAAGGCGCTAAAAGCTGCACGTAGCCCAAAAGACGGGTCTTGGGGCCCGTGCCTCAACTTCGGACTCAATGACTTAAACCACCCTAGAAACCTCTGACTCAGCGCCAGGGTCACAACGCCGCTGACGGCGCTCAAAACGGACGTCGGATGCGTCCGTACCGCCCAAAACAAGGATCTCGGGAAAAAAATGCTCATCCACTTAAAGACACGCCGCGCCTCCGAGGCCTATCGTTTCGGGAATTAAAAATTCCCAAAACCATCTCAAAAAGTCCGCCTTGACACGGGCTCCGCGCTGCCATAGACGGTGTGCAATACAGATGCCCTGCGGATGATTTATGATTTATAAACCATTTCCATAATAATAATAATAATATTATTATTATTATTATAAACTTAATTTTTTTTCTATCTTTTTTTTACAAACGGACCGGCCTGCTGGCCGGTCCCGTGTCATCGCCCAACAAGACCCGCCTTGTGCGGGTCCTCGCTCCCAGCAGACCGGCCAAGCGGTCGGTCTCCGTTGACAACAAACAGGACCCGCACCGCGCGGGTCCTGGCTTCCCCAGCACGCCCGAGGCCTGGCCTCGGGCTCCTCCGTCGCGCGCGCCTGGCCGACGCCCCTCGCCGTAGACAGCGCCGACGCTCTCTCGCTCCACCGGCAGCCCGCGCCGTCTCCGATCGGCCGCGCTCCCGGCCGCCTCGACCCCGCGCCACGATGACGCCCTGCTACCGAATGCCGCAGACCGCCCGACCAATGCCTCCGCCTGGTCCCTTGCCGCGCCTCCGGGCCTGCTCACCGGAAAACACCCGGAACACCGGAAAAACACCTTGAAACCCGCTGTTTTCGGCGGATGATTACGAGCACGTCAGGACTCGAATTTTAATCCCGAAATATGCGTTTGAAAGATTAGAATATGTTATACGTAAATAAGGGCTTCGTTCTAAATTTGAACAACATTTCAATGAACAAAATTGAATTCAAAGGGGGTGCGGAAATAGAACGCAACGAAGCCTACCTTGTTGGGCTTTGCCCAATGCTTCACCACACGATCTGCCACCGCCGCAATGCTCAGAGAGGAGGAGGATTAGTGAGGAGCTCTTCTTGTTTGAGCTCTTCTTCCAGGAGATAATCAAAGGGGAAGAGAGGGGGGGGGGGTTATGTTTAAATAGGAAGAAAAGGAAATTAATTAAAATGTTTTAATTAATTTAATCCTTCAAATTAACCCGCACCCGAAACTCTGGGCGAGGTCAAGATTAAACCTCCCCTAAGGTAAAATCCACCTCCTGGGCACAAAGGCGGTCTCAGAATTTTAATCCGATACCCCGTTCAAAAGTTATACAATTTAACGTTCGAAGCCGCTAAATTACGAAAACGCCCCTGGGGCCATTTTTCACAAACGACCTGCACCCGCGAAAATTATACCCCTCCTAGGGTAAACGGCACGCTCCGAACTCAACGGTGCCCTCGGGTTTCCAATCCGAGCTACCTCTTAAAAGATACTAGAGTTTCAACACTAAACGAATTAATTAATTAATTAATTAATCCGACTAACGTTCCAGAAGCGGGTGAGGGGTCGAAACGTCCCGCGCCGACATGTTTTATATTGTTCCTAGGGTAAAAACCCCATTCCGGACCCATTTGTACACTCGGATCCCTGATCTGGAACTCCGTTTAGGAGTTACCTCATTTATTTAGCGTTTCTAGTGTGAACGCACTGAAAATTTAATTCCGGCCACTCCGAGGCTCGGAATCGCACACCATCTGAAGGCGCTGCCCTGGAATATTATCAAGATTATTCTAAAGTCTTTCGTAGCAAAAACCAGGTTCTTACATTATCAGTGCTTTATTTTTAGCATCCATGAAAGAATATTTTAACAGTAAATTTTAGCGCTGATAAAATCATGAATAAAATGAAATAATTAAAGAAACATAAAATAAAAATGATTTTATTAAAATAATATTAAATTATTTATTAATTAAATAATTGTTGAGAAAAATTAATAAATTGATTACACTATATATAAATAATAAATATTTTATTTTAAATATAAAGATAGATGTTAAAAAAATTAAAAATAAGTAAATCTAGAAAAATAATAGACATTTTATTAATTAAATAATTGTTTATAATGTTAATAAATAGTATATATTAAACATATAGATATATATCTGAATATATATAAATAAGATCTATATAAAAAATATTATTTATGATTTACATTAAATAGTAATATATTTACTGAATAATGGTTTATAATAAAAAATTATAATTTATTAAAAACCCCGAAAAATTGCATAGAGTGATGAACATAATTGAATGCCATATGATTTTTTAATTTACCATAGATCGAACATATTGTAGTGATTTAACATGTATGTAATTAATTCATTTTTACATACATGTGCACAATAAAATTATTTTTTCATGCTTTTAAAGAATTTATATTATTTATTTTACATATATCTATTTATTACGTTTTAAAATTTTTAATATGTATTCATCATTATTTCTATATATATCCATTTTTTAATGATTTATATTAATCAAACTTATCCAAAATTATAATATTATACTCATTTTTAGTAAATCATTTTCACTCATTTTAACATGCATTAACTTAAGATTTAATATTCATCAATAATGTTAAAAAACATTTGTAAAAAAAAATTATAAATAAAAATATTTATAAATGTATATTTACTATATTTATACATTTATAATTATAAATAAATAAATAATTTTTTTTAAAAAGTATTTATATAATTATAAATAAATAATTATAAAATTAAAATATTTTTTAAATAATGAATATATTCACTATATATATATATATTTATATAAATATAAATAATGATACAAATATTATTTTTTATATAACTATGAATAAATAATTATATGTTTAATGAATCATAAAATTATTATTTTATTAAAAGTATTATTATAAGTATTAAAATAATATATAATAATTATACTTTTTTTAAAAGTAATATTATTTTTTTAAAAAAGTATTAAAAGTGTTTATCAGTGCTTTTTTAGTGTTGATAAAAATAGAGATTTATCAGTGCTAAAAATCACTGATAAAATAAATGTTTATCATTGCTAAAATGTTAGCGCTGCTAAGGATTGATTTTATCAGTGCTTATAAACTTAATGATGATAAATGGTACCTTTATCAGTAATTTTTTGGAAGCACTGATAAAGATGTCCCAATATGTTTTAAGAACCCTAACCATTGTGAACCAATTCACGATATCATAAGCTCTCCATGAAAGTAAATGGCTACCGAATCTTCTCATTATCGAATCTAAGATCGAATCTAGGATAGAATAAGGGATCAAACTATTCCATGGCTCGAATCCAAGGTTTGAGTGATTCAAGGGTGGAATGAAACCAATGGTCGAATAAAATCCAGGATTATTGATAGTTCTAATTTCCCTCAGTTATACACTCAACCTTCTTATCCCATATCCATGTATCCCTAAATGTCCAGTTTCACTATCCAATAATAAAAAAACCAAGAAATCATTGTTTTTTAATGAGGTCTTAGCTTCTTAAAGAATCCTCTGTTGTTTAAATTAAAACAAAGTTGAAATTTTTTACACTTACATTCGATATTTTTATCCATATTGATCTCTATGTTATTTTTTATTTGTTTTGATCTAAAAAAATCAATGAAAATTAAAAATTCATATAATTGGAACCAATAATAGCTTTCTTGGAAAGCTACACACTAAATGAATAATAAAAATATAATCCAATATTTTTTATTAGTAGGATATAAATTGGATTCCTTCTCAACAGTCTGGCTTAGCCTTCCCCATTCTTTTAAGTACTGTATTTCCTTCTTTCATCTTACTGGTATGATGTACACAAATATCCGTGAGTATGAGTGAGTTTTTCTACCTAGAAGAAGAAGAAGAAATATTCCATAATCAAGCAAGAGATATTATCTATTTTATATTTATGTTCATATTTTAATAGTAAGAAACTTTATTTTTCTCTAAGGATTTATTTTGAAGATGAAATTTTATATAGAATTATAATATTTGAAAGATGAAAATTGGTAATTTATTTTAACATGATTTATTTTTCAGAAGGGAATTTGATTTCATATTTCAAATTTTTTATTCCAAGAATTTTTATCATAAAATTTATATATCACTCGAATTATAGAAATTATCTTTGATTAGTTATTATTTAGATTATGTTATTATAACTGATTATTTTTTTATTATGTAAAGACTTATATTTTTGATATAGGAGTTCCCATTTCACACTATACATTCTTCATTTTGAGCCACTTTTCCACGGTCAATGAGTTTACTATGGAACACCCACTTGGTTATGAAAATATTTCTTTCTTCAAGCCTTGGAACAATTTACCATGTTACACTGTTCTTACTTGGATCAAGCTCCTCATGCATAGATTTGGTCCAATTATCATCCTTGTCAGCCTTTTCAAATAATTTATGCTCAACTTGGGAAAAAATTGAGAATTTTTTAAAGTATTACTCCTTCATGTTTTCACCAAAACCATCTGATCACCAATGAAATTTTATTCATTGATTTCATCCTTGCCTAAATTTCTTGTAGTTGATAGAAATATAGACATTATTGAAATGATAACCCACTCATTAATTATTCTTAAAAATCAATTCAATTCTTTCATCACACATCTAATTAACACTATGTATATTTCACTTTAACCCATCTAGAAATAGATCATTCATTAACATTTACATTCAGTTCCACCCATAAGAATATCTCATTATCATCCATATAATTCTAAAAAATGGGAGGCATTACCCCTTTTAGAGAACACAATATAGTACAACTGCCATCTTCACCAGTTTCATCTTCTGAACAATTATTATTCCAATTTTTTCTTGGTAATGGTATCCCATTTATTTTATGTTTCTTTTAATACTCTGAGTAGTAGTCATCATATAGATGACTGTTGCTTTGAGTATTTCAAGAAAAATATGTGTATATCTACACGATATGGAGGATGAGTTCCAAAAAACAAAATGAAATGATAAATTTTCTAAATATGAGCTGATGAGGGTGACAATTTTATTTAACTTTTAGCTTTAGATGAATTTATAGGATACCATAGTGGAGTAATTATTTTCTCAAAATTCATTTACCAATTTTATTAAAATCACATTAAAATTATTTGAAATAATTAAATTTTAATTTCTCCTTATTATAATTATCTATAACATTCATCTTTGATAATTAATATATTATGTGAACTTATTTATTTATTATAAAAAATGAATATTTTATAAATGAAATAAGGTATCTTTACATTCTCTCGAATAATTCAAAAAATTGTAGGTATCTTATTTTCTCTTCAACCTTCTCAATTATTGATTGATTGTTCAATTATATATATTTACATTTTTTATCATCATTCCAGATTCAACACTGGCATATCCTTGTGGAAAATAATGTTTTCACATTAAAATAATTACCCATTGAACTAATGTATTTTTTTTGAAAATTATGTTTAATTTATTTCATTTTATTAGTAAACATATAATAATTATTTTATTGTACACATGTATTATTTTGTTCAAGTTAGGGTGGTTTGTTTAAATTCTCTCATTCTTGTGAGGTATTATACTACGATCAAGAAAATGAGATAATGAAAACAAGAAAAAGCACCTAGAATGCATACAAACATAATGAAAAGGTGAATTTTTAATACTTATTTAAGTAATTTTGTCATTATTTAATAAATTATTTTTATGTTAATTTCCTTATCATTATTATATAATATATATTTAGTTTTTTTCACAGATATTTTGGGATGTCATATATATTTTTCAACTAGCAACAATAAGCAAAAAAAGAGACAAAATGATTATTCATACCGTTATTACTATGTTTTCCATTTTCATTTCTTTTCTTTATCAAACATAAAACACTACATATTGATTCAATGTTTTTAGATGAAAAAAAATTATTTGTTTAAATATAGAAGATTAGAGGAGACTCATGTGCTCATTGTGGTTACTTCTCATGATATAATGAGAACATGAGCTTCCTTTTCTCTTCTAACATACTAAAATGAGAAACGTTTTTTGGCTAAGAACATCGAGTCACCATGAATTGTTAGTAGTTTGATATATAAAGATAATTTAAATGTAGTAAAATTGGAATTTAATATTGATTTGTGAATTTGGGATGTATAGAAATCCACTCAGCTCAATTTGGAACATGATATGACTTGTATGACTTCAAGTGTTTTTTATTTAAAAATGAAGCTGATTTAACAAAAAAGGACAACTGACATACTCAAAACCAAGAAGACACGTTTTTAATGTTTCTATACATTAGGTAAAAAAATATAAAATTATTTTTTGATATATAGGAATCAACCGCATCTCAATTATATACATGATGTGCCCAATATGACTCAATGTGTCTGTTATCAGTTTAGTATTGATAGTTTAGTTCCAAAAAAATCTATCACTGAAAACTAAAAAAACACACTTTTATTTTCTTGATAATTTAATAAATTTTTTCATAAGTAATTTGGGACAATTTTTAATCTGTATCACATCAAAATGATACATGATATGATCGATATGAGTCAAGCTACATGTTTCTAATTTAAAATTACATTTCTGAAAAAGGAAAAAGGGATGTACTCAAAACCATGTAAACACATTCAAATTTTTTTGATACTTTTTGAAATAATACATAAGACATTTGTGAAATTTAATAATTATCATAACTTTAATACGAGGCACATTGTGACTAGTATTACTCAAATAATGTTTTTTATTTAAATTGGATATCAATTTTATTAAAAAATATAACTGACCTACTCAAAATCATGAAAATGGAATAATATAGTTTTTATACGTTAGAAAAAAGATCCATAATTCAGTATTTAACTATATAAATCAACTTCACCTCAATCTGACACATAGTGTGATTGGAATGACTCAAAGTGCATCTTTTTATTTAAAATTGACATTAATTTTAGTAAAAAAAAGAAAAATGTACCTACGCAAAACCAATAAAATGATTTTTTATTATTTTGTTACATTAGGGAAATGATCTATAAGTCATTTTTTATGTTTAGGAATCTACCCCACCTCAATATGATACACATTGTGCCCGATATGACTCAATGTGTCTGTTATCAGTTTAAAAATGAAAGTTTAGTTCAAAAAATATCACCCACTAAAATCCAAGAAAACACTCTTAAAGTTTCTTTAGAATTTAATAAATTGATTCATAAGTCATTTTAGATGTGTAGGAATCAGTATAATGTAAAATTTTTACATGATATGACCGATATGATTCAAATTATGTGTTTCCAGTTTTAAATGATTGTTTAGTAAAAAAGATAGGTGACATACTTAAGAATGAGTTAATGAATTCAGATTATTTTCATAACATATTAGAAATATCCACAAGATATTTGGGACATATAAGAATTATCCTCACCTAAATACTTTTCATGGTGTGAATAGGATAAGTCCAAGTGCATATTTTTAATTTAAAATTGACATCAATTTTAGTAAAAAGGAAAACTGATCTACTCAAATCTAAGAAAATTCATTCAGATTGTTTTAATACCTTAGAAAAGTTATCAATAATTCATTTTTTATGTTTTGGAATCATCTTTACCTCAATATGACACATCGTGTGACTGGTATGACTCCAAATGCATATTTTTATTTAAATTTGACATCAATTTTAGTAAAAAAAACTCAGATACAAAAAACCAAGTAAACATATTCATATTGGTTTTGTACTTTAATGAAATGATCCAAAAGTCATTTTTGACATGTAGGAATCAAATGTAGATAAATATGATATATGATGTTCCCGGTATGAATCAACGTTTCCGTTATCATTTTAAAATTGATAGTTTTGTTAAAAAACACGAGCCACTAAAAAAAAGAACGTACCCTCATATTTTCTTGATAATTTCTTAAATTTACTCATAATTAATTCTTGATATGTAGAAATTTTTCTCACATCAAACATATACACAATGTGACCAGTGTCGGTCAAAGTGCATGTGTCTATTTGAAAATGGTATTTTAGTAAAAAATAGAAGTGATGTACTAAAAACCAAGTATACACATTCATATTGTTTTTATAATTTTTTAAAATGATCCATAAACTATTTGGAACATGTAGTAATTATCCAAAAATCAATCCAATGCACGGTGTGACTGATATGACTCAAAATGCGTATTTTTATTTAAAATTGACATCACTTTTAGAAAAAAGGAAACCTAACCTACTATAAAACGAGATAATGCATTCATATTATTTTGATACTTTAAAAAAATGACCCATATATCATTTTGGATGTGTAGGAATCAGAAACACCTCAATATGACACATGGTGTGACCGTTATCGCTCTAAGTATGTCTTTTTATTTAAAATTGAGATCAATTTTAGTAAAAAGGACAACTAAACTACTAAAAACTAATAAAACATATTAGGATTGTTTTGATACATTAGTTAAACAATCCATAAGTCATTTTTTGATGCGTAATAATCATACTCAGCTCAATATGATACACGATGTGCCCGGTATGACTAAATGTGTCTGTTATCAGTTTAAAATTGATAGTTTAGTTAAAAAAATGTCAATGCATAAAAATAGATAAAACATGCTTGTATTTTCTTGATAATTTATGAAATTGATTCATAATTAATTTTTGATGTGTAGGAACCATTATCATGTAAAAAAAATAAGTGATTTGATCGGTATGAGTCAAAGTGCACATTTTTAGTTTAAAATGACATTTTAGAAAAAAGACAAGTGATGTATTCAAAACTGAGTAAACACATTCATATTATTTTGATAATTTTTTAAAATGATTCATAATCCATTTGGGATGTTTAAAAAGTTAGTTGTACCTCAATCCGAGGTATGGTGTGACCAGTATGACTCCAAGTGTGTCTTTTTATTTAAAATTGACATCAATTTTAGTAAAAAGGACAACTGATATACTCAAAATTGTGAAAACACATTCAAATTATTTTGATAGTTTTTGAAAACAATCTATATGTAATTTTTGTTTTGTAGTAATCATCCACGCGTCAACCTGAAACACGATGGGATGGTATGACTCCATGTGTGTCTTCTTGTCTAAAATTTATGTCAATTTTAGTAAAAATGACAACTATTCTACTCAAAACTAAGAAAAATCATTCTGATTGTTTTGGTACTTTAGGATGAAGATCCATAATTCATTTTATATTTTTTAAATCATCCACCCCAGAATTAGATACATGATGTTCTTGGAATGACTCAATGTTTCCATTATGAGTTTAAAATTGATAGTTTAGTTCAAAAAATATCACTCACTAAAAAAAGAGAAAATAAGCTCGAATTTTCATGATAATTTAGGACATCGATTCATAATTCATTTTGGACATATAGGAATTATTATCACACAAAAATTATAAATGATATGATCAGTATGAGTCAAAGTGCATCTATTCAGTTTAAAATGACATTTTACTAAAAAATATAAGTGATGTACTCAAAACAGAGTAAATGCATTCTAATTGTTTTAATACATTGTGGAAAAAATTAAAAAGGAATTTCAGACATGTAGAAATTATCTACACCTCAGTCTAATGCACATTTTGACTAATATGACATCTATTTTAGTAAAAATGAAAACTGACCAACTCAAAATTGAGAAAATGAATTTTTGTTGTTTTGATACTTTAGGAAAATGATCTATAAGTCATTTGTGACATATAAAAATCAGCCACATACCAATATTATACATGATGTGTCCAATATGACTCAATGTGTTTATTATCAATTTAAAATCAAAAATTTAGTTCAAAAAGTTTTACTCACTGAAAATGAAGAAAACATGATCATATTGCCTTTATAATTTATAAAAATTAATCATATGTCATTTATAATGTGTAATAATTGGTATCACATCAAACAAAAACATTATGCGATTAGTATGAGTCAAAGTGTGTGTTTCTATTTTAAAATAATATTTTAGTAAAAAAGAAAAGAAATGTACTTAAAACTGAGTAAACTCATTCATATTGTTTTGATACTTTAGGAAGACAATACATATGTTATTTGATATATATATGAATCATTTTCACCTAAATTTGATGCACTATGTGACCGATATGATTTCAAATGTATCCTTCTAATATATAAGTGTCATTTTAGTTCAAAACACATATCACATCGCCAAAACCAAGAAAATGAGCCTATATTGTTTTCTCATCATTATATATAATATTACTTAAAAATTTTCTTATCATTTTTATTGTATACTTATTTAGTTAATTTTCTTAGAGATAATTCTTGAAGATATAGAAGAAATTTTGTGACGTGCATGAATCAACCATAGTGTAATATGATACATAAAGTTACTTGTATGACTCAGAGTTAATTTAAAGTTAACACTTTTTGTTAGTTTGTTTCTTTATATTATTACCAACATAATAATTGTTTTCTTATACAATTTATTTTTTTTCTCAAGCTGAGGTTAGGTTCAAAATAAAAAGGAATATTTCTATTTTTGAATGTATTTAATATTTTTAAGTTATGTAATTATATAAACCAATGATTTAAAATTTCTAATATAGTGTTTTGATTCTTATATTCATGTTTTTAATCTTATTTCATTTAAATTATATATTAGTACTTCTTTATGTTGATATCATTGTCTTTTTTGTGCTGTAGTGTGCTGTTACAACACACTGAATTATTCCCCTTTATTAGTGCTTCTATAATCATTGATAAATGACCCCTTTATCAGTTCTTTTAAAAGAACTAATAAAGGATCCCTTAATCTGAAATTTTATAGCATTGATAAACGACTAGGTCTCTTAATCTCGTACCAGTAGTCAGAGCTTCTCTACCACTAATAAATTCCATTTTTAGATTTGTTAAAGGCCTATTTTGCAGTATTGATATACATCTTAAATTCTTTTTATACCAAGAGAGTCACTCGAGATTCCATTTATGGATCGCCACAGATAGGCTCATCATGCTCTATAATTAGAATATGTAAATGAATTGGATATACACTGGGATAGATACAATGTATGCCTAGAATGGGATCATTATGTGGTTTCTCTACCACCTAATGAGTGATACCATTTCCCTAAGGGAGACCCCATAAATGGGATCAGTAAAAAGATGGTTATACCAGGTCACAGGTTATACTCGAGTAATATTTGAGATACGAGGGATAGAATTGGAGGGTTTTTATCTTCACTTCATGATGAGAGTGATAGTTAGGATTCCATTTGTGGATTGCCTTTGATGGACTCTTACAATATTGAGTATTTGTTGTGCTCATGGTGTGAGACTTAGGTTTCTTAATATGGTTTGTCTTGGATAGGCCCATGATTCCACATATTTAAATTCAAGTGATTCATTTTATATAATTCCAAGAATGAAAATTTTATTTAAGTAAAGGAAGTGACTGTCAAGACAAATCAGATTATTGGGCTCAATCTAAATGTTGATGATTTTTTATGACACATTTTTACTTATATCACACATGTATAGGTTACCTTGTTTTATTGACATCCATTTTATTCTAAATAAAGTATTATCGGTTTAGTATCCTAGAGGAACCTATTACATCATGTTTTATTTATTTATTTCCTTGCATTTATTATTATTGGAACACTTCTCATTTTATGTACATAGAATGGATTGATATATCCGTTATTGGTGGTGGACCATTGAGTATATCTCACACCATACTTGGTAAATTATTTGTACCCAAGAAGACTTCATGATTATAAGTGTTGATAAAGGGAAGAATATATCTTCTGATTCTTGATATTAAGTAGTAAGATAAAGCATGGGTGTAGAGAACTGAGCCTACACTCAGGATGCTAGTAGTATATTTTTCTGGTTCTTTTTGGTATTTTTGTATAACATGTGGTACCTGCCTATTTTTCATGTTTCCCATGTACTAACTTTTGTATTTCTACATGACATCATTATCATCTTGTATCAATTTATGATTCAACACCCCCTGATGATATTGCATGATTTATTATGGTTATTCCATTACAACTTATTTATTTTTGTTTCTGCTTATTTTCCATTATACTACACTCTGAATCTTGTGAAAATAGTCTCTTCACAAACATGCCATATTCCATCACTTCTATTTGGTAGCCTTTGGAATATAGGGAGTCACACGTGAGGTCTTATGGCCAACCATATTAGGGTAATAGTTAGTGGCTATCAGGACGAGACACTACAATGTGGTATCATAATGTCTTTTTCTTTTTTTATTACAGTTTGAGTATTATATATGACATATCTGAATTTTTCATTGGGCATGTCCTTATAATAGCAAACCCACATATCGGGGAAACCCAAATTTCTTGGGATGAGTTTTTGATCTTATTGGGTTTTTTTATTATCATTACACTGATTTCACCATAGGGTGAAGCACATGTTTTGTGATGTTATTATTATTTATAATATTATTATTATGGATTTATTATCTTGGATGGGATCCTCAAGGAGATAGAATCACATTAATCATTATAGGTACTTAGGATTCGATTGCGTTGAATTATTAAATTCTATATTTATATTAACGTGTAAATTTCTTGTATTGCATGTGATTGTTGTGAGTGCCTTGATTGTTATCTATTGAACTATACTAACATTTATTGAAGGTATAATATAATTGGATTAATTTAAGTTCCTAAATGAATCTAAATGGTGTTCTCCCATAGATATTGATAATGACACCTTAATCAACCAATTATTCCACAGTTTATCCAATAACCACTTGTTCTATGGGTTGAAATATTGGATGATTAGATTTATAGGTATCAATTTTAATTTATGAACCACAAACTTCTACAAATTAGTAATGGTATATCATTCCATCAAATCACTATACATGAACTATTACATCATGATACTAGATGCAAAGGTAAGGTCATAGTTACTTGATAAACCAATTAAAATATATAAAGTGTATAATGTAACACCCCAAGATTTCATAGTAGGTTATTTCTTTAAAGTAATTCAATAACTTGCACTACACGCAACACCGAGTTCTAGCGCACAATGAATTACCAAACTAGCCATTCAAAAGCGGTTATGAATAGTAATAATTGAATTTTGAACTTTATATAATCATTATAATTTTAGAGTCCATATTATGAGTTTATTAGACATAATTTAAGAACAAATACATTTTTTTCAGATAAAAGAAGTAATTTTCAAAAAATGTAATTTTACCACCTTTTAATGGAAAAGAATTTTTAAATACAATATTTGAAACTTTTAAATATTCAATTTTACAAAATAAACATCTTCTTTAGAATCGAGTAATAAGAATTTAGTTTCAATAAAGTTTTGGTGTTTTTCTGAAAACTTTCATATTTGGGTGAATAGTGAAAAATACTATACTTTAACGAAAAACAACTTTTTAATCAAAATAATTTATAGTGTTAAATTATACATTTTAATGGTTTTGAAGTATAAATAGATTATATTTTTACCATTTAATTCAATGATGGTCATTGTAAGTAATTTCATTTTGAAATTGGACATAAACAGGTGTCAAACTTTTGATAGTTATTATTTCTTAAAAATACGCCTTTTGGTTTTGACAGCGGGAATTAATTTTAAATTAATAAATGAAACTTATATGTATTTAATTTGGTAAAATATACTTCATTATCGAATTTGGAATATCAAAATTAGCTTAGGGTGAATTTTTGGTATTTTTATGAATACTTTTAATTTTTGATGAATAGTGAAAAACACTGAGTTATTGGTTAAAAACGACTTTTTATTTATTTAATTAATTATTTTATTTAAATTTATTTTAGGTCTAAATAGATACATAATACCTATATAAGTTCAATTTAATTAATTGGAGTCAGTTTATAATATTTTAGATATATAAAATATTTATTGAACTTTTCACCGTCTTTTACCCATCTTCTAGGAGAATTCACAAATTCACAAAAAACTTAATTTTACCGCTTATGTGCGTGGAATTTAAAAAATCCGAGAGACATGGTTAATATCAAGGAGTAAAATATGGTTCAATAAGATAAAAATAATTTCTGGTGAATAGTAACTTTTGACTTTTATTTACCGCGGTTAAAGGTAAATAGGGTAATTCAAGATAAAAAGTATATTATAATAATAGAAAATTACCTTAACACTTGTCCTAACCTTATTGGACGAGTCATGGAAAACCATGGTCATCCTTGGGTTGATTTTGGGACCCCATTGATCCACATGAGAGTGATAATGACTCTTTAGATTAATTAATTTAAAGTAAAGACAAAAATGACACAAACAAATATCTTTTAGTAAATTAATTTTTACATGGGGTAATATAAGTTATATTTTTGACTATAAATATTAATTGGAAATATAAAACGATTTCCTAAATAATGGTATTTTATTTATAATTTTTAGACATTAAATGATTTATTTTATTTATGACACACTGATGATGCAGTAATTACCTTATGAGTGAAATATTAAAATAATTGATATTATAAATACCCAAATAAATATAATTTGAGACTTTTTATGAATTCCAATAATTTTCTAGGTTACTATGACATGTTATTATTGGTTATATGAATTTTATTTTAAGTAATAATTCTTTTATAATTTTATCAAAAACAAAATACTCAATAGTGTCAAAATTGACATAAAAGAGTTTTTAAAATAAATATTATATTATTAATTGATATTATATTCCTAAAAATCAAAGTTTCGGCCAAAGAACTTATATCATGATAAGTGTATCATTAATGGACCACTTGGGGGTCACTTGGATTTATATATTGAGTTTATTAACTATATAATATAAAAATACAACGTGACATGGTAAATGTCAATCTAATTAACTAAGAGTTAAAACTAAAAGATAAGGTTAATATAATGACCCAAACCTGTCTAAAATCTATTGGTTGAAAGGATTTTGACCCACACCCACCTTATACTTTGAATAATATACTTTGGGGCCATTAGAAACCGAATATAAATTTAGTTTTAATTAATACTTTACGTTTTTTCTAAAGAGACCCTCCTCCCACTTATAAAAGGACACAACTTATAACCAATTCATCACACCTTAAAAGCCTTTGGGTTCGGACAAACCCTGCCCAAATAATTTCTCAACTTCCCTCACTTCAACCTAGATGCCTTAGTTTGATTAGAAAGCCAAGATAAAGAGCTCTTTTGATCAAATCAAAAGGAAGAACCCGAAGAAGAGGTAATGTTTTCACCACCCTTTTCAAGTTCCTTTCTTCTTCAACTTCTTCGTTCTTTGTTATTTCCTTTATAAAATAATAACTCCAGTATCTTCTAAATACTGTGATGTTATTATAAATATGGTACAACCATATTAATTATTCTATCCATCCTTTTAATGACATTTCACCATACGTGCGTACTTACGGCTTACCGTCTCCACGTCGTGGTGTAATTGTTATTCAAAGACATTATTATTTGGATGGGTATGATAATGATATGTAGTTGATTTAAATAATAAATATAACATGATAATGATTATTTATATATAATATACCATCCAATTATATATTATTTTAATATCAAAAGAATGGTATTATCTCTCGTGCGTGCGTATGGATTACCGTCTCCACGAACGCGATGAGATTCATTCCCCATCGTATCCATGCAATTATAATTATCATTTGATGATTAAAAATAATGTTTAAGGACTTGATATAATTCTGGATATGAATAAGATACAACATATACATAACAAAGACATCTTATGTAACAAAATATATAAAAGAATACGAGTAAGTTAACACCTGAAAGGTTGATAATACTAAGATATTATTAACAAATCAATGTTAAAAGATCATATATGATATCATATTAATGTATATGATTATTGTATAATTTAATAAAAATTATTTCACCATTATACAGAAGGTTAACCTACCCTAAACCAAGGAAAAGTACAAGGTAAGAGGTTTTCATCTCACTCCTTATTCCCGTGAGATTCATGCCATATTGCCACTATTACCTTTTGTGTGGTGTATGTAGTGCCCATAATTGTATTCTTTGTGTAATCCACTATAATTTATCTGTATTTACATATTCATTGTATGATACCTCTTCCATGGGGTTTATGTTTCGTAAGTTACCATATTGGTAAGGGTTTATTTCACAATCTCTTCATTATCCGAGGTTGTTTATACGTAATTATCTACCAGGACCTCTTTATCATCCACATCCATTTTTCTTAAAAATGTTTTTCAAAACATTATTACTATTTTACAGAATATGTGTTAAAGTCATTTATACCCTTGTTTTACTTTTTATAAGAGGTTTATAAAGTAATCTTTTTGTTGTTTTCCAAACAAGGTAATTTTTATCCTTTTCGACAGAATTAAAGTAAGAATGTTTTTAACTTATATAGCGGGTGAAACTATTTTCCTCCGTTATAAAATCATTGAAGCTTCCCTTATAATATTATAATAATATTTTTAATGTAAATGTTTTATTTTATAATTATGTGACCATTAAATGATTTCAAAATGAATATTTTAAGAATCTGTGAAAGGTACTCTTTATCAAGATCAGAATTTTAAATGTTTTAAAGATTTATCTTTCTAAATATTTTTAATTAATGTCTATGTTTTCAAAATGATTTTAATGATTTATTTATATGGACATGAATGTTTTGAAATGATATTTCTTTTTAAAAGTTTAAAAGTGGTATGGGAAACTTTGATTAAAAAATCTATTTTAAATTACTTCATTTATAAATGTGTGACTTTTAAATTATTTCAAAAAAGAAATATTTATCTCAAATAGTTTCGATTTCATCTATGTCAACATCCTTTGATAGATTTTAAGCTTATTTGAAGTTGTTTTATTATGATACAAAACTTCCATATTGTATTGAAGGTTTTGTGATATTTTTGACTGTGGATGTGTTATTTCTATACCATTCATGGTTTATGGAGAAAGTATTGACATTTTGTATGCTAGTTTTAATATGAATGTTTATGTTATGTTTAAACCTGTTCATATGAGGAATGAATTGGACTTAATAAGTGATGGGTGGAGGCCGCTATAGCTCCTCGATGCATCGGTAGGTCTCATGAGACAAACTAGTGTGTTGGCACGAGGCCTTGACAAAATCTTATTTGTAGTCCTAGCATGAGGCCTTGGCTACGTGGTTATGATAATCTAGCATTATGCATTCCATCATTTTGAAAGTGGTTGTTGATATTGAATGTGATTATTTGACTAGTAGAATATCTATGAGAATAAGTAACTGGAATTATTTCATTTTATTTTTTCCATATTATGCTGAAGTTCAAGTTTAAAAGGATTTTGTTTTAGTTATACATTGCCTTAAATGTTTATGGTTATTTATGAATGTTTCTTCTATATTGTTATCCTTACTGAGGATCTGAGCTCACCCCTTTCTATGTTTTATTTTTCCCAGGATGTGAATAAGTGTATTGTGATTGATATCCAGGGTTAAGCCAAGGGAATAATGGCGTTCATAAAGGATTATTTATGTTGTTTTGTATGTTATAAAGTGTAATGTAACATTCATGTATGTAATCTATTTTCCAAGACTACTAAAATGACCGGTCCTTCAGGACATGATTCCTTGTAATCATGCCAATGTATTAAAATAATGCACCTACTCTGGGTAACTGGGGTCGGGGCGTTACAGTTGGTATCAAAGAAAGTTTAGCAATAACCTTGGAAGCTAGATTTTGATAAAATCTGATTAGATCACATAAACCTAAGATAGACATTGAGGATTAGTATAGGAGAACTTCCTAGAATTTTGGTAATGTTGGGATTTTGTGAGTTTTATGAGCGATACATCTCTGTCTGGATATGAGAAGGTAGAGGTGGCTCTGGAACAAATGTACCTAGGGGTAAAACCTGAAAACACCATTTTGAGCTAGACTCGAATGGGAACTGGTTCACAACAACGGGCCTTGCTTCACTCTTGGTTACGACACTCCCAGGGGATATGCTTAGGATAATTCTCATTTTCTTTACAAACTATTATGAATGGTTTATGAGTATATAATTCCTCAAAGAAGGCATTTTTATGATTATGGATTATGTCCATAAACCGTTTAATTTATGTTAAGTGTTTTATAAGTTTAGGATTAGGTATTGTGATTCATAAAATAATATAGTGTATTCCATTGTTTAGAAATGGTGCCCAGTAGAAGGAATGATAACTCCAACAATACGCATGATACAAACAGTAAGAAGGATCATATCTTTCATTGTCTTAAGCGAGAATTTTGAAGGGAAATAGTCTCCCACGTATTATCATCATATGAAGAAATAGTTTCATGTGTTGATAAGTTGAGTAAAGAATTCTCGGAGTCCTATGGCATTAAAAGGAAGCCAGAGAAGAAAAGGATGGTTGAGAGAAGGACAGATAAAGGGAAGAATGTAAAGAACGATTTTACCATATGTGATAACTGTGGAATGAATCACCTTGGAAAATGCTTGAGGGGAATGGGAGTATGTTATAAGTGTGGAGAAAAAGGACACCACGTTCGTGATTGAGAGGGTAAGAAAAAGGTTTCAAATGTAAAATTCTTCATTTGTAAGGAGTGGGGACACTACACGAATTAATGTTCAAATCATCAGAGTATGCCTCAAATGATGCTATGGGATAATTATAAAGTTATGATACTACCACGGATGAAGAGGAATGACTAGTGTTCTTATGTTGTTATTAAATAATTATGTCATTTGAGTGTTGTATCAATGATGTACTGGTTATAATAATTATGGGGTATATAAGGATTGTACTATAGTACTATTTCATTAAGGAATTGAGATTGTGTGGAACCAAGAAATGTGACTCAATAACAGGAAAATATTTGGTTTAGAGAAAGATAATCTATAATATGGTTCTGATACTGAGGTAGTGATTTCGGAATAATACATGTTTTATTTGGATAAATTATATTGGATATTCTTGACTACCTTAAAACTAATTAATGATTTGTATATTCCATAATTGATTGAGTTTACATCATTTTTGGATTGAATAAGTTTATCCTGTATTCTATAACGAATAAGGGAGTATAAATGTTTCAATAAGGTTTTATGGTAATTCAGGGTGATACTGTAAAGACCCATAAAATTCAAGGGAAATTTTTTTTTCTTAATTTTCTTTAGAATTTTACAAGAGCGTGGTTTCAGACGGCACCTGATTCCGAGGCCCGGAGTGCCCAAAATTAATTTCCGAAGTTTGGCTCGGGTACGTTCAGTGAACGAACGAGCGGGAATTCCTAACTTTTGATCCGGTGCTCGGAATTTAAATCCGAGGGCACCGATGAACTCGCAGCGCCGATATTCGCTTAAAGAGACCTTTTCGGAAGTTGCGTTTGTTGCGGAGTGAAAGTTAGATTTTGGGTTTTTAGTTTAAGTTAAATAAAATTCGTGAAGAACAATTTTATTTTAACTTGTTAAATCCTACCAAAGGGGGTTGGAAGTGGGACCCACATCCACTTAACCTCCCTTGGGAGGATTAAGTGTGGTGGGGCCCACACGAACCTCCCAACCTTTCAACTTCTCCCAACTCCCCTAACCCCTCATTAAATGACATGAGTTATTTAATTTTGGAGTTAATCCTTTTGAATTTCAAACTTTTGAAATTCTAGTGTGTTGATGTGATAATAAAATAAGATGGTGTCTTATTTTATTTTGGTTAATTGTTTTGTCTTCTTGAGAGGTGGAGAGCTTTTCCTTCTTCTTCTTCAACTCTGACGAAGATCACGAAGAACGCTCAACTTGACGAAGAACACTCAAGTTCCGACGAAGAACGCCGCTCCGCTCTTCTTCGTCTTCCGTGTCAACGAGAGGGAACGCCGCTTCCTCCTCGGATTCCCTTCATCGACATAAGAAGTTTCTCCAAAGACGTATCGCATCGGACGCATCTCTTCGTCAACGGATTTGACGAACGACGACTGCGACGCCCGACCTCCGCGACGTCATCTTCCGCGGAACGTAGACAAATCTTCGAACCTTATACCAAGGTAGGGGTTGTTGTTTTATTCTTTAATTTTTCCTTTCTTGATCGTGGATCTAGCATGTCTAACGTGTGGTTTTTGAATACTTTAAGTTGTGTTTTAACGTGAGGGGGTCCGGACCGCATGAACACGGCCGAACCCCCTCCTCCGTTCTTGGTGTTTAAATTTGTGGATGAATCAAGGTGGCGTGGTGCCGTCGCACCACGCGGTTATTCGCCCAATCAAGAACGCGACGCCGTCGCGCGCACCCCATGGAAGAAACATCAAGAACGCGACGCCGTCGCGCCGCGTTGAAAGAAATCGAGGTGCGGTGGTGGGGCGCGGTGCCGTCACACCGTGCCAGATGACGAATACCGTGGCCGGTTCCGGGCCATGGTGAATCGAGGAGACCGGCGGCCGGGCCGCTGGCGTCGGAAGCCGAAGAGGGGACCGGATTTTTCCGGTCCCGTTGGAGAAAACCGGCCAGCCAGCTGGCCAGCCGGATGGCATTAAACCGGGGAAATTAATCCCCCGGCCAACTCACAAAACCCCCCTCTTTATGAGGGGGGGGGGGGGGGTTCGTTGAGGGGGGGGGGGGGGGGGCAGGCGGCTCCCCCGATTCCTACCAATCAAGCCCCCCACGTGGGGGGGGGGGGGGGCGGTTTTGCAAAAAGGGGCGCGGCATATAGCCGCGCCGTCTTTCCAATCAGCGGGGGCTTTGCCCCCCGCGTGCAGCCACCGTGCGGCGCCAGGCCGCCGTGGCCCCCGCGCCGCCGCGCCGCCGGCCGGGTTGGACCCAGGTCGGGTCGACCCGGTTCGGGCCGACCCAGGGGGGGGGGGGTCGGGCCGGGTCGCTCCGGACCCGGACCCCCCGTTTCGAAGCAGTTTCGGTCTTTTGGCCATAACTTGAGACACGGACCTCCGATCGACGAACCGCCAGCGGCAACGCGATCCTTGGATCGAGACGGTCCTTTCGGTATATCGCACTCAAGGTTTCGGATTACTTTGAGTTCGGCCGGGTTGGTTCGTTCACGAAACCAACCGGGCCTTCGGAGCGGAAACACTCATAACTTGAGCTACGGACGTCCGATTGACGTGCCGTCAGCCGTGTTGTGTTCCTATTAGTGAGACGGATCTTTTGGCATACTCCGCCCGAGGTTTGGACGCAGGTGGAGTACGGTCGGGTTGGTTTTGCCTTAAAAACCAACCGGGCCCCGGGGACGAAAATGCCAATAACTCTCAGACCGGGCGTCCGATCGACGCGCCGTCTGTTGCGTTGAGTTCCTGTTGACGATACGGAACTTTTGGAAACATCAACTCTGGACTTTGTGACAGTTGATGTATTAGACTCTCGGCTCGTGGAGCGGACCCTCCGAACGAGCTTGCTGTGTGCGGGAACCCTAATGCTGGCTGCGACTGCTACTACTGCTTCTGTGACTGCGACGACGACAGTACAGAGATCCTGTGTGGATTCGACGACGACGACTTCAGCACTCAGCGATCCTACATGGATCAGTGCTACAGGTCCTGTGTGGGCCCGATCCTGTGTGGGTCTGATCCTGTGTGGGTCCTTGCGCTCAGCGGTCCTGTGTGAACCAGCGCCTACAGGTCCTGTGTGGGCCCGATCCTGTGTGGGTCTTTGCGGGGGTTAGTTACCTATCGATCCTTCGTGGGTCCGACGACTTAGATGGATCAGAGATCATCTTTATCGTCCTTTGAAGAAGTATTCCTGTGTGAGCTGAATCTGTTGCTTTCCTGTGTGGATTGTATTGTGCAATCCTGTGTGGATTACGTTTTGCTTTCCTGTGTGGAATACGTTTACTTTCCTGTGTGGACTGAGTTGTACTTGGGCTCGGAGGTTGGAGCGTATTTGAATTGATGACTTAGGTATATGTATGGGCATATATCTAAGCAGTGTTGGTTGTTACTTCGTGATTGTACCTTTGTTCGTGGTTTATACTTTGTGGATTTTGAGAGACCTTCAGGGGTCTCGGGGTCCCTACTGAGTAGCTTATACTCACCCCTGCACGGGCTTTGCCCACACTACGTTGTGTTGGTTGCAGACGACGGACAGCGTTGACCTTAGCTGAGGCTTGCAGAGCGGGACGGTACCCGGAGGTGGACCACTGGGCGGGACGTGCTCGGAGCGGAGGGCGGGACCCGTGGAGCAGAGGAGCTATCTGTACCCACCCTTCAGGTGGGATTTCCAGTGGACAGCTCGGTGTAGCGGCTTTTACTTTTCAGTTGCTGTTCTCCCTTTCGAGTTGTACTTTACTTTCAGTTTGGGTTTGTATACTGGCCCATTTACTTTTCTGCACTTTCAGTTGTACTCTGTTCTTGTTTAGTGTTTACTTTCCACTTGCTTACTCTGTGGTGTTTGTTTACTTTACAAAGGCAATGTCTTCCCTTTTTACCGGGATTTACACCTTGGTGCTAGTCGCCAGCCCCTGGCCTATGGAAGGCGGGCTTGGGGTAGTCACGGCACGGACCCCGAGGGCGGGTCGTGACAAATTGGTATCAGAGGAGTTCGGTGCTACCGCGAACTCTGATCATTTCTATGTGAAGCAATAATGTTTAGCGTATTGAGTGTGGTTATCAGTCCATGGAGTCCAGTGTTGGTGCGGCGACCGACGTATCCGTACACCAGGTCCCTGACTTCTGATTTCCGACTTAATGCACAAAAACATTGTTTGCGTGTGTGTTTCAAAGTTTTCTTTGTGACTACTTATATCAGCTCACCAGGTATACTGTTCTGACCGTGGCGCACCTATTTCCTTTTCAGGATGGCCCCACGACGTCAGCCAGCTAGGGTTCCGAGAGTCGAGCGTGACGATAGCCCATCGAGCGACGAGGCCTCGGTGCAGGGCCCTTTGTCAGCAGTGGCACCGGCGGTAGCTTTACCCGCCGAGCCCCCGATGCTTCCAGCAGCAGCCGCTGACGATGCACGTCGCCTCAGCGCACTGTATGAGTTTCAGCGCCAGCGACCGGCCAGGTTTCGCCGGGAGACGGATCCCCAGGCAGCAGAGGACTGGCTGGAGGCAGTGGTTCGAGTGTTTAGGCTAGTGAGGACACCAGCAAACCTCTTGGTGATCCTCGCTGCGAGCCTACTACACACAGCAGCGGGACGATGGTGGAGCTTGATGCTCCAGGTGCACGATGAGGCATCCCTACTTTGGACGGACTTTGAGAGCCTCTTCCGCTCGGAGTTCGTCCCAGCCACCCTTCGTGCGGTGCGTATCCAGGAGCTTCTTCAGCTGCGGCAGGGCAGCATGACGGTCGCTCAGTACTCGGCGAGATTTACCGATCTCTCGCGCTACTCGACCGACATGGTACGGGACCCATTCTTCCGGGCCCGGACCTTCGAGCAGGGTTTGAGACACGAGATCAGGGCATCGCTGATCTCCCTCAGCATACCAACTCAGACAGGAGTACTGGAGCGGGCCCTTCTGATCGAGAGCTTCCTTGCTGAGTCTACACCAGCACAGAGACCCACCGCAGGGCGGCACGTGGCAGAGTCATCTGCAGCAGGCAGTCGACGGATGACTTAGGGGTCCAGGCAGACCAGACCTTCGGGCAGACGACCTCGGGACACTGGCTCAGTAGTGCGGGGCACACATCGCGGAGCCAGTCTTACGAGAGGCAGACAGTGCTACTCATGCGGCGGGCAGGGCCACATGGCTCGTGACTGCCCGACCCGCCGTGCCGAGGAGCAACAATCAGTTGATGGACCACCAAGGCAGAGGCAGAGGGTCGACCGTGGTGGTCCGAAGGGAGGAGGCGGACGAGGCAGAAGAGCTGGACGAGCAGCCGGTGGTGGGCGACGCTTTGAGGCTCTGCCACCACCACCACCAGGAGGTCCACCCCGACCACAGGGAGCTGGCGAGCAGCGACAGACACAACTCCAGGCATCAGAGGCCTACGACCACGGCGCACCCGAGATGATTCGAGGTACTATCTGTGTCTATTCCACCCTTGCTGCAGTTCTTATAGACATAGGAGCGAGTCACTCTTTCATAGCCGCTGCCCTTGTTCGGAGCTCGGAGATTCCGACAGAGCCGTTGGCTCGATCCTTACGGCTAGAGACTCCTACGGGAGCAGACTCGACGATTACGCACTGGTGCCGGCAGTGTGAGCTTACTCTAGGAGGCGAGAGCTTCGGCTGGGATCTTCTTGTAGCAGCGTCGAGGCCTTACGACGTCATCTTGGGCATGGATTGGCTATCTACGGTCCATGCACAGATTGACTGTTTTAGGCGCAAGGTGCGATGTGTACGCACCGACGGAAGCAGGTTCACCTTCACCGGCGAGAAGGGAGCCTTAGCAGCACTGGATGGACTTCCGCGGAGGAGAGGACATCCCATCACCCATCAGTTGGATAGCCTTATCCTTGGAGCAGTTGACGTGCGGAGTCCTGGTTTTCCTGTAGTGGTGGATCAGTTTGCGGACGTTTTTCTCGATGACGTTCCAGGGCTACCTCCTCGCAGAGAGGTAGACTTTTATATTGACTTGTACCCCGGGACAGTCCCGATATCTACTCCAGCATATCAGATGGCCCCCGCCGATCTTCGAGAGCTACGGGTACAGTGGGAGGACTTGCAAGGCAAGGGGTTCATCCAACCCAGTGTTTCACCCTGGTCTTCCCCGATATTGTTCGCCAAGAAGGCGGACGGAAGCTTGCGTCTTTGTGTTGACTATCGTCGCCTGAACCAGGTGATAGTGAGGAACAAGTATCCGCTACCGAGGATTGATGACCTCTTTGATCAGCTCAAGGGAGCACGGTGGTTCTCGAAGATAGACCTCATGTCAGGCTATCATCAGCTCAGAGTCAGAGACGAGGATGTGCAGAAGACAGCCTTCAGATGTCGGTATGGCCACTATGAGTTATTGGTTATGCCTTTCGGTGTAACCAATTCTCCAACAGTGTTCATGGCTCTCATAAACAGGATCTTTCAGCCATACCTCGATCGGTTTGTCGTGGTCTTCATCGACGACATTCTGATTTACTCTACGACAGAGGAGGAGCACGCCTATCACTTGCGAGTTGTTCTTGACACACTCCGAGAGCACCAGATTTATGGTAAGATCTCGAAGTGCCAGTTCTGGATACGTGAGGTCCACTTCTTGGGACACGTTATCTCTGAGGCGGGAGTTGCAGTGGATCCCGCGAAGATTGAGGCTGTGTTAGCATGGGAGCCACCCAGGAGCGTGACTGAGGTTCGGAGTTTCTTGGGACTAGCTGGATACTATCGGAGATTCGTGCCAGACTTCTCTAGAGTTGCGGCATCACTCACAGCTTTGACGAAGAAGGGGAAACCCTTCGTGTGGTCAGACAGATGTCAGCAGAGCTTCCAGGAGCTGATACAGAGATTGACTAGCGCACCTATCTTGAGGTTGCCTGAGGAGGGAGTAGGGTATGTAGTCTACTGTGATGCATCATGGACCGGACACGGATGTGTTCTGATGCAGGAGCGGGCAGTGATCGCCTATGGATCATGTCAGTTGAGGCCGCATGAGCAGAACTACGCTACCCATGACCTGGAGTTAGCAGCAGTGTTCTTCGCTCTGAAGACATGGCGACACTATCTGATGGGCGAGCGCTTTACAGTCTTTTCTGATCATCAGAGTCTCAGGTATATCTTTTCGCAGAAGGACCTGAACCTGAGACAGCGGCAATGGCTCGAGTTCCTCCAGGACTAGGACTTTGAGATAGTCTATACTCCTGGGAAGGGGAACGTAGTAGCCGATGCCCTTAGCAGGAGGACGGGAATTCAGCTACTTGAGGAGGCGACAGAGCAGCTAGCCTCTTTGCAGATATCCTTCGTGGATAGAGATGGAGTATCCTTCCTCCAGTCTCTCACAGTCACCCCTCCACTACTGCAGCGAGTCAGGGAGGCACAGCGTGGGGACGCTGACTGTGAGACACGGCGTGCACAGATATCCTCGGGACAGGCACCTGATGGTTTCTCCCTTGGAGTAGAGCACATCATCCTTTTCAGAGGACGTACCATGGTACCAGTCGCTTTGCGAGAGGAAGTGCTGAGGGAGTTTCACACTTCTCCTTTGGCGGTACATCCAGGAGTGGCGAAGATGTACCAGGACCTCAGACGACATCACTGGTGGCCGGGCATGAAGAAGGTAGTAGCAGAGTTCGTTTCTCGATGCCTCACCTGCCAGCAGGTGAAGGTTGAGCATCAGGTACCAGCGGTCTTGGTACAGCCCTTGGAGGTTCCGGAGTGGAAGTGGGACGGCATATCTATGGACTTCGTGACTGGACTTCCATGCACTTCCAGAGGTCACGACTCCATCTGGGTGATTGTTGACCGACTCACCAAGTCGGCACACTTCTTACCCATCAGAGAGCAGGGCTCAGTAGAGTGCTTGGGACGTCTCTACGTTTAGGAGATTGTGCGGCTCCACGGCGTACCATCATCTATCATCTCCGATCGAGATTCCCGCTTTACTTCCCGGCTTTGGAAGGGGTTACAGGAGGCGTTCGGGACGCAGCTATGTCTGAGCACAGCCTTTCACCCTCAGACAGATGGTCAGAAGGAGAGGACCATTCAGACTCTCGATGACATGCTCCGCGCATGTGTCCTCGACTTTGGTCATAGCTGGGATGACCACCTACCCTTGGTGGAGTTTGCGTACAACAACAGCTACCACTCCACTATCGGGATGGCACCGTACGAGGCGTTGTACGGCCGACCTTGAAGATCTCCTTTGTGCTGGACAGACCCTGGAGAGTCAGCACTGGTGGGACCGGAGATGGTCCAGGCCACGATAGAGAAGGTCCAGGTCATCCAGGAGCGGATGAAGACAGCTCAGAGCCGGCATAAGTCATATGCTGACAGGAGGCGCAGGCCACTGGAGTTCGAGGATGGCGATCACGTCTTCTTGCGGGTCTCACCTCGACGTGGTATTCGGAGATTTGGCCGAGGCGGCAAGTTATCTCCGCGCTTCATCGGACCCTTCCAGATTCTCAGCAGGATTGGTGAGGTGGCTTATCGCCTGGCTCTACCACCTCAGTTGCACCGGGTGAACGACGTCTTCCACGTGTCTCAGCTGAGGAGATACGTGCACGACCCGACACACATCATTGACCATGGGGAGCTTGACGTTGACGATGGGGCGACTTTTACGGAGGTCCCGGTGGAGATAGAGGATCGACAGGAGCGGGTCCTGCGTGGGCGATCGATTCCTCTTGTGCGCATCAGATGGTAGCACGGGAATCTCCAGGAGAGCACATGGGAGCGGGAGGCTCAGATGCGTGCTCAGTACCCTCATTTGTTTCCCTAGTTTTTGATGTATCTTTACGGGGACGTAAAGCCCTGAGGTGGGAGTAATGTAAAGACCCGTAAAATTCAAGGGAAATTTTTTTTCTTAATTTTCTTTATAATTTTAGAAGAGCGCGGTTTCAGACGGCACCTGATTCCGAGGCCCGGAGTGCCCGGAATTAATTTCCGAAGTTTGGCTCGGGTACGTTCAGTGAACGAACGAGCGTGAATTCCTAACTTTTGATCCGGTGCTCGGAATTGAAATCCGAGGGCACCGATGAACTCGCAGCGCCGATATTCACTTAAAGAGACCTTTTCGGAAGTTGCGTTTGTTGCGGGTTGAAAGTTAGATTTTGGGTTTTTAGTTTAAGTTAAATAAAATTCGTGAAGAACAATTTTATTTTAACTTGTTAAATCCTACCAAAGGGGGTTGGAAGTGGGACCCACATCCACTTAACCTCCCTTGGAAAGATTAAGTGTGGTGGGGCCCACACGAAGCTCCCAACCTTTCAACTTCTCCCAACTCCCCTAACCCCTCATTAAATGACATGAGTTATTTAATTTTGGAGTTAATCCTTTTGAATTTCAAACTTTTGAAATTCTAGTGTGTTGATGTGATAATAAAATTAGATGGTGTCTTATTTTATTTTGGTTAATTGTTTTATCTTCGTGAGAGGTGGAGAGCTTTTCCTTCTTCTTCTTCAACTCTGACGAAGATCACGAAGAACGCTCAACTTGACGAAGAACGCTCAAGTTCCGACGAAGAACGTCACTCCGCTCTTCTTCGTCTTCCGTGTCAACGAGAGGGAACGCCGCTTCCTCCTCGGATTCCCTTCGTCGACATAAGAAGTTTCGCCAACGACGTATCGCATCGGACGCATCTCTTCGTCAACGGATTTGATGAACGACGACCGCGACGCCCGACCTCCGCGACGTCGTCTTCCGCGGAACGTAGAAAAATCTTTGAACCTTATACCAAGGTAGGGGTTGTTGTTTTATTCTTTAATTTTTCCTTTCTTGATCGTGGATCTAGCATGTCTAACGTGTGGTTTTTGAATACTTTAAGTTGTGTTTTAACGTGAGGGGGGCCGGACCACATGAACACGGCCGAACCCCCTCCTCCGTTCTTGGTGTTTAAATTTGTGGATGAATCAAGGTGGCGTGGTGCCGTTGCACCACGCGGTTATTCGCCCAATCAAGAACGCGACGCCGTCGCGCGCACCCCATGGAAGAAACATCAAGAACGCGACGCCGTCGCGCCGCGTTGGAAGAAATCGAGGTGCGGCGGAGGGGCGCGGTGCCGTCGCACCGTGCCGGATGACGAATACAGCGGCCGGTTCCGGGCCGCGGCGAATCGAGGAGACCGGCGGCCGGGCCGCCGGCGTCGGAAGCCGAAGAGGGGACCGGATTTTTCCGGTCCCGTTGGAGAAAACCGGCCGGCCAGCTGGCCGGCCGGATGGCATTAAACCGGGGAAATTAATCCCCCTGCCAACTCACAAAACCCCCCTCTTTATGGGGGGGGGGGTTCCTTGAGGGGGGGGGGGGCAGGCGGCTCCCCCGATTCCTACCAATCAAGCCCCCCGCGTGGGGGGGGGTTTGCAAAAAGGGGCGCGACATATAGCCGCACCGTCTTTCCAATCAGCGGGGGCTTTGCCCCCCGCGTGCAGCCACCGTGCGGCGCCAGGCCGCCGCGGCCCCCGCGCCGCCGGCCGGGTCGGACCCGGGTCGGGTCGACTCGGTTCGGGCCGACCCAGGGGGGGTCGGGCCGGGTCGCTCCGGACCCGGACCCCCCGTTTCGAAGCAGTTTCGGTCTTTTGGCCATAACTTGAGCCACGGACCTCCGATCGACGAACCGTCAGCGGCAACGCGATCCTTGGATCGAGACGGTCGTTTCGGTATATCGCACTCAAGGTTTTGGATTACTTTGAGTTCGGCCGGGTTGGTTCGTTCACGAAACCAACCGGGCCTTCGGAGCGGGAACACTCATAACTTGAGCTACGGACGTCCGATTGACGTGCCGTCAGCCATGTTGTGTTCCTCTTAGTGAGAAGGATCTTTTGGCATACTCCGCCCGAGGTTTGGACGCAGATGGAGTACGGTCGGGTTGGTTTTTCCTTAAAAACCAACCGGGCCCCGGGGACGAAAATGCCAATAACTCTCAGACCGGGCGTCCGATCGACGCGCCGTCTGTTGCGTTGAGTTCCTGTTGATGATACGGAACTTTTGGATACATCAACTCTGGACTTTGTGACAGTTGATGTATTAGCCTCTCGGCTCGTGTAGCGGACCCTCCGAACGTGCTTGCTGTGTGCGGGAACCCTAGTGCTGGCTGCGACTGCTACTACTGCTTCTGTGACTGCGACGACGACAGTACAGAGATCCTGTGTGGATTCGACGATGACGACTTCAGCACTCAGCGATCCTACGTGGATCAGTGCTACAGGTCCTGTGTGGGCCCGATCCTGTGTGGGTCCGATCCTGTGTGGGTCCTTGCGCTCAGCGGTCCTGTGTGAACCAGCACCTACAGGTCCTGTGTGGGCCCGATCCTGTGTGGGTCTTTGCGGGGGTTAGTTACCTATCGATCCTTCGTGGGTCCGACGACTTAGATGGATCAGAGATCATCTTTATCGTCCTTTGAAGAAGTATTCCTGTGTGAGCTGAATCTGTTGCTTTCCTGTGTGGATTGTATTGTGCAATCCTGTGTGGATTACATTTTTCTTTCCTGTGTGGAATACGTTTACTTTCCTGTGTGGACTGAGTTGTACTTGGGCTCGGAGGTTGGAGCGTATTTGAATTGATGACTTAGGTATATGTATGGGCATATATCTAAGCAGTGTTGGTTGTTACTTCGTGATTGTACCTTTTTTCGTGGTTTATACTTTGTGGATTTTGAGAGACCTTCAGGGGTCTCGGGGTCCCTACTGAGCAGCTTATACTCACCCCTGCACGGGCTTTGCCCGCACTACGTTGTGTTGGTTGCAGACGACGGACAACGTTGACCTTAGCTGAGGCTTGCAGAGCGGGACGGTACCCGGAGGTGGACCACTGGGCGGGACGTGCTCGGAGCGGAGGGCGGGACCTGTGGAGCAGAGGAGCTATCTGTACCCACCCTTCAGGTGGGATTTCCAGTGGACAGCTCGGTGTAGCGGCTTTTACTTTTCAGTTGTTGTTTTCCCTTTCGAGTTGTACTTTACTTTCAGTTTGGGTTTCTATACTGGCCCATTTACTTTTCCGCACTTTCAGTTGTACTCTGTTCTTGTTTAGTGTTTACTTTCCGCTTGCTTACTCTGTGGTGTTTGTTTACTTTACAAAGGCAATTCCTTCCCTTTTTACCGGGATTTACGCCTTGGTGCTAGTCGCCAGCCCCTGGCCTATGGAAGGCGGGCTTGGGGTAGTCACGACACGGACCCCGAGGGCGGGTCGTGACAGATACCATGTTTTAAAATAGCACATGATGAAGGTATTCACATGTTATTACATAAAAAAGGATCTTCATTGTGTTTAACTTCCTTATAAATTTTGGACTGTGAGTTTGGATAGAAGTATTTTGGATAAGTCTAGTTTGAGATTGTTTTTGGATTGCCATAAAAAGGGCAACCCCGAGGTCAGGCGGCAACCCGTCACATCCGGTAAGGCCGCAAGACTTGAACCCGCAGCCGAAGGGAGACAAGGGTGTATCACCTACCACTGACCCACGTGATGTCCTAGATTTAATAATGTAGTTTTTTTAAATTGTTTGGTACATGAATTATAAATTCATTTTTGGAACCCTATTAGAATAGGATAAATATAATTTTTTTAGTGCTACTATCTTTTAGAGTGAAAGATGAGTTTGTGGTAGAAATTATTTAAAGGATGGAACTCTACTTGTCATGAATATATATTGTTTTTTTATTCTCTTATTCTATGAAGAAATTAATTCTTAAAATTTAGGTAAGGCATCTTAAAACTAAAAATGTTTTATTATAATACCTTAAGTTTTGTTGAACCGATGGTATTTTAAATCATCATAGATTGGTGGCTTTGAGGCCCACTATTCTACAATTGTTTGTGATTGCTGACCTCAATCACTCCCTATAAATATTTATGTTTTTCCTCCAATTTTGTGTCTCTAATTTCCACTAATGTTCTTCTAATCGAGATGATAATTAGGTGGTAACTTTTTCATTCCCTTTTTTTCTATTATTAAGACTAAATTTTAAATACCCAATTTTCGATGTGTGTTTTCCTACAAAGGTATTTTTTATTTTTAACGTTTTATTTTGGAAGAACAATTTGAAATTTCGAGGATGCAACTTATTGAAGGAGGGAAGAATGTAACACCCCAAAATTTCATAGTATGTTATTTCTTCAAAGTAATTCAATAACTTGCCCTAAAAGCAACACCGAGTTCTAGCGCACCATGACTTACCAAACTAGCCGTTAAAAAGTGGTTATAAATAGTATTAACTGAATTTTGAACTTTATATAATACTTATAATTTTAGAGTCCATATTATGAGTTTCTTAGATATAATTTAAGAACAAATACATTTTTTTCAGATAAAAGAAGTAATTTTCAAAAAATGTAATTTTACCGCCTTTTAATGGTGAAGCCTTTTTAGATCCAATATTTGACAATTTTATATATTCAATTTGAAAAAATAAACTTCTTCTTTAGAATCGGGTAATAAGAATTTAGTTTCAATAAAGTTTTGGTGTTTTTATGATAACTTTTATATTTGGGTGAATAGTGAAAAATACTATACTTTAACTAAAAACAAAATTTTTAATCAAAATAATTTATAGTGTAAAATTATACATTTTAATGGTTTGGATGTATAAATAGATTATATTTTTAACATTTAATCCAATGATGGTCATTTTAAGTAATTTCATTTTGAAATTGGACATAAACAAGTGTTAAGATTTTGATAGTTATTATTTCTTAAAAATACGCCTTTTGGTTTTGACAGCGGGAATGAGTTTTAAATTAATAAATGCAGCTTCTATGTATTGTATTTGTTAAAATATACTTCATTATTTAATTCAAAATATCAAAATTAGATTAGGGTGAATTTTTGGTATTTTTCTGAATACTTTTAATTTTTGATGAATAGTGAAAAACACTAAGTTATTGGTTAAAACCAAATTTTTATTTAATTAATTATTTATTTTGTTTAAATTTATTTTAGGTCAAAATATATACATAATACCTATATAATTTCAATGTAATTCATTGGAGTTAGTTTATAATAATTTTAGATATATAAAATTTTTATTGAACTTTTTATCGTCTTCTACCAATCTCCTAGGAGAATTTTCAAATTCACATAAAACATAATTTTACCACTTATGTGAGTGGAATTTCAAAAATCCGAGAGACATGGTTAATATTAAGGAGTAAAATTTGGTTCAATAAGATAAAAAAGATTTTTTTGTGAATAGTAACTTTTGACTTTTATTTACCGCGGTTAAAGGTAAATAGGGTAATTCAAGATAAAAAGTAAATTATAATAATAAAAAATTACCTTAACACTTTTCCTAACCTTATTTTATGATTCATGGCCGACCATGGGAATCCTTGGGTTGATTTGGGGACCCCATGGAGACACTTGAAAGTGATAATGTCTCTTTAGATTAATTAATTTAAAGTAAGGACAAAAATGACACAAACAAATATCTTTTAGTAAATTAATTTTTACATGGGGTTATATAAGTTATATTTTAGACTATAAATATTAATTGGAAGTATAAGAAGATTTCCTAAATAATGGTATTATATTTATAATTTTTAGACATTAAATAATTTAATTTATTTATGACACACTGATGATGCAGTAATTACCTTATGAGGGAAATATTAAAATAATTGATATTATAAATACCCAAATAAATATAATTTGAGAGTTTCTATGAATTAAAATAATTTTATAGGTTACTATGACATATTATTATTGGTTATATGAATTTTATTCGAATTAATAATGCTGTTATAAATTTATCAAAAACAAAATACTCAATAGTGTCAAAATTGACATAAAAGAGTTTTTAAAAAAAATATTATATTATTAATTTATATTCTATTCCTAAGAATCTAAGGTTCAGCCAAAGGACTTATATCATGATATGTGTATCATTAATGGACCACTTGGGGGCCTCTATGATGTATATAGTAATTTTATTAACTATATAATATAAAAATACAAAGTGACATGGTAAATGTCAATCTAATTAAATAAGCGTTAAAACTAAAAGATAAGGTTAATATAATGACCCAAACCTATATTAAATCTATTGGTTTAAAGGATTTAGATCCATACCAACCTTATAATTTTAAGAATCCACTTTTGGGCCATTAGAAACCGAATATATGTTTACTATAAATTAATACTTTAAGTTTTTCTTAAAGAGCCCCTCCTCCCACTTATTAAAGGACACAACTTCTAACCAATTCTTCACACCTTAAAAGACTTTTCCGTCGAAAAAACCCAGCCCAAATAATCTCTTAACTTTCCTCAATTAAATCTAGAGGCCTTAGTTTGATCAGAAATCCAACCTATGGAGCCCTTTTGATCAAATCAAAAAGAATAACCTGAAGAAGAGGTAATATTTTCACCACCCTTTTTCAAGTTCCTTTCTTCTTCAACTTCTTCTTTCTTTGTTATTTCATTTCTAAAATAATAACCACAGTATATTCTATATAATTTCATGTTATTATAAATATGGTACAACCATATTAAGTATTCTATCCATCCTTTTAATGACATGTCACCATACGTGTGTACGTATAACTTACCGTCTCCACGTTGTGGTGTAATTGTTATTCAAAAACATTATTATTTGGATGGGTATGATAATGATATGTAATTGATGTAAATAATAAATATAAAATGATAGTGATTCTGTATATATAATATACCATCCACTTATATATTATTTTAATATCAAAAGAATGATATTATCTCTCGTGCGTACGTACGGACTACCGTCTCCACGAACGCGATGAGATTCATTCCCCATCGTATCCATGGAATTATAATTCTCATTTGAGGATTAAAAATAATTTTTATGGACTTGATATAATTCTGGAAATAAATAATATAGAACATATCCATAACAGACATGACTTATGTAACAAAATATATAAAATAAAATGAGTAAGTTAACACACGAAATGATGATAATACTAAGATATTATTAAAAAATCAATGTTAAAAGATCATATATGATATCATTTTAATGTATATGATTCTTGTATAATTTAATAACAATTATTTCACAATTATACAGGAGGTTAACCTACCCTCAACCAAGGAAAAGTACAAGGTAAGGGGTTTTCATCTCACTCCTTATTCCAGTGAGATTCATGTCATATTTCCACTATTACCTTTTGTGTGGTGTATGTACTGCCCATAATTGTATTCTTTGAGTAATACACTTTAATTTATGTGTATTTACATATTCATTGTATGATATCTCTTCCATGGGGTTTATGTTTCATAAGTTACCAAATTGGTAAGGGTTTATTTCACAATCTCTTCATTATCTGAGTTTATTTATACATAATTATCTACTGGGACCTCTTTATCATCCACATCCATGTTACTTAAAAATGTTTTTCAAAACATTCTTACTATTTTACAGAATATGGGTTAAAGTCATTTATACCCTTGTTTAACTTTTTATAAGAAGTTTATAAAGGAATATTTCCTTCTTTTTCCAAACAAGTCCCTTTTTAACCATTTCTACATAATTAATGTTAGAATGTTTTTTAACTTATACGGTGGGTGCGGCTATTTTCCGCCGAAATAAAATCGTCAAATATTCCCTTACAAGATTATAAAAATATTTTGAAAGTAAATGTTCTATTTTATAATTATGTTACCATTAAATGATTTCAAAATGAATATTTTAAGAATTTGTGAAAGGTACTTTTTATCAAGATCAAAATTATAAATATTTTAAACATTTATCTTTCTGAATATTTTTAATTAATGTCCATGTTTTCAAAATGATTTTAAGGATTTATTTATATGGACATGAATGTTTTGAAATGATATTTCTTTTCAAAAGTTTCAAAGTGGTATGTGGAACTTTGATTCAAAATCCTCTTTTAAATTACTTCCTTTATAAATGTGTGACTTTTAAATGATTTCAAAAAAGAGATATTTCTCTCAAATAGTTTTGATTTCATCTATGTCTACATACTTTTATGGATTTTAAGCTTATTTGAAGTTGATTTATTATGATACAGAACTTCCATATTGTATTGAAGGTTTTGTGATATGTTTGACAGTGGATGTGTTATTTCTATACCATTCATGGTTTATAAAGAAAGTATTGACAATTTGTATTCTAGTTTTAATACGAATGTTTATGTTATATTTAAAGATATTCATACGATAAATGCATTAGACTTAATAAGTGACGGGTGGAGCCTGTTATAGCTCCTCGACACATCAGTAGGTCTCACGAGACAAACTAGTGTCTTGGCACGAGGCCTTGAAAAAATCTTATTTGTATTATTGGCATGAGGCCTTGGCTACGTGGTTATGATAGTCTGGGATTATGCATTCCATCATTTTGAAAGTGGTTATTGATATTTCATGTGATTATTCTACTAGTATAATATCCATGTGAATAAGTAAATGGAATTATTTCATTTTATTTTTTCCATATTATGCTGAAGTTCAAGTTTAAAAGGCTTTTGTTTTAGTTATACATTGCGTTAAATGTTTATGGTTATTTATGAAAATTTTTGCTATATTGTTATCCTTAATGAGCATCTGAGCTCACCCCTTTCTATGTTTTATTTTTCCCAGGATGTGAAGAAGTGTAATGTGATTGATATGCAGGGTCATGCCAAGGGAATAATGGCGTTCATAAAGGATTATTTATGTTATTTTGTATGTTATAAAGTGTAATGTAACATTCATGTATGTAATCTATTTTCCAAGACTGATAAACTGATCGGTCCTTTGAGACTTGATTCCTTGTAATCATGTCAATGTATTAAAATAATGCACCTACTCTGGGTAACTGGGGTCGGGGTGTTACATATGAGCCTTTATAAATTAAGTATAATGACTCATTTACCTATATTGAGATATTTCTATCCATATATATAAGAATGAATATCAATAAATTAATGTTTTAAAATGATATGGTTACCACCAAATGGGGACAAAATTTGGAAAGTAAACTGTGTTTTCATCTACACCTTGCAATTGATAATCCATATACCCTAAAGTATTCTATGTTGTATGAGACCTTGACCTAGACCTGACCTTAGTAACAGGATGTAGATAGTGTCTTCTGCAATCCATTTTGACTTTTCTTATCACCTAGACCTACCCTTAGGATAAGACTGATACGTGTGAATCACTTTGGAAGGCCTGCATACATGTACCGTTCTATAATCAA
Source organism: Viscum album (assembly GCA_963277665.1). NCBI lineage: Eukaryota > Viridiplantae > Streptophyta > Magnoliopsida > Santalales > Viscaceae > Viscum > Viscum album. The sequence continues at coordinate 1,436,705,412 of OY728133.1, read as the reverse complement.
TTTTACTATCTACTATATGTCTTATATGAAGTTTGTGATTAGAAAATTAAGAACTACATATCCATGATGTCCTTGAGTCATGAACCTAGAGGGTGATAAAAACCATTCTCTAGAGGTGGTGGGTCCTGATCTACCCATATCAACAACTACAATTCCACCTGATACACCTCCTATTTCTCTTCCACTGGGAGCCGATGCTCAGATCCAATATAGTTTCTTCTGATTTATACAATCCGTATAAGGAGCTCCACGACCTACCACTTCTCGGTCAGAATTGACATGGGAATTATAGAAGTACCATTCTCCCACCTTCTAAAGGTATTGTGGTCCTTAGGGTAGTGAGTAATGGTTAGAGGCCATGTAATCTATCTTCGATCATATAGATTTTCCTCCAAACCGGAGGGTCATGATCACAATTTTATGCTCGGTGACTAATAATTGGTGGGATATTATCACCATGGATGGTTGTCATTATGGTATTCTCTTGGTGTACTTACATATATACTTCTATAACTACTTCTTTCCACAAACACTAGGAGTGGACCATGATAGAGTGTTTATGCACAGTAAGTATGGTTCTATGTTAGTTATTGACTACTCTTCAAATTTTACAAAACATGAGTGCTTCACACTGAATCTTAGCAATGGTGAGCTAATTATTATAAGGAGGTTTGTGGATGGGGATACATACACCACATGATCACAGGTGAACATGTTCTGACTAACCACCATTTCTCAAATAGTGAACTACACCCTCATCGTCGAGCAGATCCTGAGGGACGTTGGAGATGCGATATAGGGTGGTTTAGCTTCTAGGCTGGGAGATGGAATATCTTTCAGTAGGAAACAACATTTTGAGGGTTCACACAGGGGAAAAACCAACCAGATGACACAAACTAAAATCTATGTGGTGTGCTACCAGTGGGTTCAAGTAGGGAATAAGAATCACCAATGTATGGGGAACCTTATCGCATTCCAAACATGTTGTAGTATGGGTCACTTGTAGTGTTCTGACCAAACTTTCCCTCTTTCATATAATGAGAAGGGATCCGTAATAAAACCAATTTCAGGTGAAGGATAATTAGCTCCATTTCATGTTGGGTGTTTTTAAACTAGTATCCAATGAGGAAGAGGAGGTGTTCATGGATGAGGATGTAAGACAACATACATTTAGTGTCAATAAATAATACCTTCCCAGTTAGGTCAGGGTGTATCCTTGGGCCAAATTTTGGTCCATATTTTTACAGTACAACCTAATCCTAAGGAGTAGTGTCTAAGACCTTCTATAGTACGAGGTAATATTATAGTAGCTTATACTTTAGTTTATAATCTATTTGATATAGGTTCAAAACACTTCCTCAAATTTTTGGTAACTATAGAAGTTATGGGCCTTGAGATGGAGTACTTGTATGGTGTTATGACTCTCGACACACTGTTATCTGTCCAATAAGAGTATGTATACCACTGAAAGGTGTGACCCCTTGATATCGGTGGGTATGATCTCTAGTATAATTTCCTCATACTAGAGATGATTGGTTTTGATGTTATCCTTTATAGGTAATGGATAGACACATATTGATCCCATGTTGATTACTATCGTCGAAGGGTGTCATTTACATCAACTGATTGAAAAAAATTGATAAGGTTTAATGGGACATGTAGGAAAGTTGAGATGGAAACAAGCATCATGGGGTGGGTAGGGTGATAAACTAGATGGATAGTCACTTTATAAGCGATCTGGGAATAAAGACTATATATTTTCCTCCAATGGTGGATAATTTCAAGTATGTATTCCTTTAAAATCATCTTTTTTTACCTCCTATGATAGAGGTAAATTTAACCATCTAGCTAGTGTCAGGTGTAGGACTAGTTTATATTCCTTCCTATAGGATGGTATCTACTGGGCTCCAATAACTCACAAAGAAGTTGTAAGGCTTAATGGAAAAGGTTTTTATATAGCCTCGTACCTCAACTTGCGGTTCAACGGTCCTTTTTTCCAAGAAGTTGGATGATAACCTTAGTCTGTGTGTGGATTAAAAATGGTTCAACCATATTATGTTTAAGAAACTGTATCCACTACCATTTATTCATGGCCTCTTCAATAATCTCTAAGGAGAATTCCTTTCTCTAACATCAATTTTATTTGGGGATACCATAAGGTGCATTCAAAGCCATCAAAAATACCATGTTAAACATTTAGAAGTATGTTTAACCTGTATGAGTATGTGATTATTCTTTTCTGCCTTATGAAGGTTACAAAATTCATTGTGACTTTGATGAATTGGGTGATCCACCAGTACCCAGATTCACTTGTGGTAGTCTTCATAGAAGACATCCTGGTGTATTCTCTCACTAGTCATGAACAAGAAAAACTATTGACATAATGTTGAATACACTAAGAGAACTCTACATTTATGTGAAACTGAAAAAATGAAAATTTTGGATCGATAAGTTTCACTTATTGGGTCATATCATTTCAGAGGCAGGCATATCAGTTGACCTAGAAAAAGAAAGAATCGTGGTTTCCTGGGGTCTACAGAAGAATGTATTTGATATAAAAATTTTCATAAGGATAAATGGATAGTATAGGTGATTCATTTAGGATGTATTATAACTAGAAACACAACTCATGGTACTAACTAAGAAGGTGGTGAAATTAGTATGGTTAGAATAATTTCAGGCAACCTTTCAGGAGTCAAAATAGAGTCTAACTTCAACGCCAACCATGATTATTTCAGAGCAGGGAAGAAGCTATACTATTTACTCTAATGATTCATGAACCGGTATAGGAGTAGATATACTATTGGGAGATAATGTTTTAGTGTACGAGTTCTTATAGTCACGACCTCGTGTGTGGGATTACCCTACACATGACCTCAAGCTAGAAGCCATGGTTCATGACTTATGTTGTTAGTGGAAATATATTTTGGGTGATTGGTTTGTTGTTTAAAAAGATAAAAAAGTACCAAACACATCTTCACATAGAATTTACTAAATCTTAATCAGATATGGTTGGTAGAATACCTAAAGTACTTCAACATCAATCTTGATTATACACTCGATAAGGGAAATTAATCAACAGATTCCCTAAGCAAGAAGACTCAGTAATAGACCATATAAGAGGAAAATAGTGAGTTGTAGTTGATGAATATATTTTTTGAGATACTCCTGGAGGTTCATTAATGTTATGGATAACTAGTTATGTAATCTTTGGAAATGAAATATTCTATTCTTGAATGGGTATGGATGATACATTTATCCGATCATGAAGGCATCATCCTGATGGAGAGTGTATCAAGTGAGAAGACATCTCTTAGTTGGGTTATCGATGAGGATGAGATATTTAACTTCCATGGATGTATATGGGTTCCTACATACATATGAGAAGTGTTGATATGGGAATATCATTCCTTAGTTTATATATTTCACCCTCAGCTTACCAGGATGTATTGATCCATAAGTCATCAGTATTATTGGACTTTTATAAAGAGGGAAATTACCAGTTTCATCACTCGGTGATCCACCTGTAAAAAAGTGAAGGATGAAAATTAATAACCTCCAATAATTATATAGTTTTTATCCATTAAAAAGTGGAAATGTAATGAATTCACTATGCATTTTTATGGTCTTGTTGTGATCCCATGAAGGTAGTGATGCAGTATGGGTGATGATCGACATATTGATAATGTTCACACACTTCAGGTATTTATGAGATAACTTCTCAGTTGATGATATTGTATGGATTTATATTCAAAATGTAGTGAAACTTCATGGTGTTACCCATTCCATTATATCAGACCAAGATTTATAGTATACATTACGTTTCTATAAATGGTTGTAGATGGTACATGGTTCACAGGTACACTACTTCACATTATATCACCCTTAAAACGATGGGTAGTCATGTTTCCTTGATTTTGGTGGTTCATTAGGAAAGTATATAAATTTAGTTAATTTTTTATATAATAATATAATTCATGAAATGATACATATGAATCCATATGGGAAAATATATGATAAGTTGTTATGTTCACCCCTGTGCTGGTTAGAGGATGGTGAGGTAGCACTACTGGGGCCTTGTCTCATTGAGAAGACTTTAGATCATATACAAAAGATTTAGAAACATATGTATATAGCTCAATAGATGAATAAGACTTATAATGATCACCATATCTAACCTATGGGGTTTGATGTGGGATATCATATCTTTCTGTCGGTATCACCTAGATTAGTTCATAGACAAATTTAGAGATATCGAAAGATATAACCTCATTACATTGGGACTTTTGAGATCATGTATGGAGTCGATCTAGTAGTTTATTGGTTGTTGTTACCTTAGAGGAACTATGCCACACACAACCTCTTCCACGTATTAAAAATTATCTGGTATCATTCTAACCCATCTCATTATTTTGATTCTAAGGATATTGAGTAGGAGGTGGATGCATCCTTTAAGGATCATCTGATATGTATCGTTGATCAGAGTACAAAGTTTCTCTAAGGTAGGTCAGTTCCACTATTTTGGTTGCTATGGAAACATGATCGTGTACAAGATGATAACAAGGACCAGGAAGTTGAAATATGCACTCAATTAATGGAAATTGTTTTTGACAATACATTACCCCCCTCAGAAGGGAAACTTGGGGATGTAATATTTTAAGTAGTGGTGGTTGTAATGTATCGATTTTTTGTAGAGGTATAAAATATTACTATAATATTAAAAAAAATAAATTTATTATAGTAATGTACTATAAGATATAAGGAGTGGTTTTGGAGATTACAAGGATAATTAGAAGCCCGAAGCTCTAAAATATAAGGAGGCAGATTGAGTGGAACAGTTAGAACATAGTTAGTTATAACTCTATAACTCAACCATGTAGGGAAATTAGTGCATAAAATATGTCATATAGTTTGTCTTAAATTGTGTAACCCATGATGAATTCCCATGTTGGGTTAAAAACAATCATGATAGTGTATTTTTGAGCATGTTTCACACGGTTAGGATAATCATGTGTCTAGGACATGCAGGGTGGTCTAATGGGGAGTGGTTTCCACACAGTTTGGAAAACCTTGCGACCAAACCATACAAATTTAAATTTAAAGCAGGATTTACCTTTATTATGTATTATTTTCTAAACTATCATCCTTTTATCCTTTATCCTTTAGTGTATAGCGTCCACATGTGAGGTCTCCCCCAAGCCTAAGATATGACTTTTCATTACTCCTATTTCCAGTCATCGTTTTCATTGTCATTAGGAGCATTATATTACTAACTGAAATATATCCACTCATCTTCTTTATATTATTATTTTACCTTCCCCTATTATGAAATATTTTTGAGTGATTCCATTTGTCTTATTTCTAGGGCAAGGCCATATTCTTACATTTTCCTATTTTAGCTCGATTCAAGTGATGCAACAGGATGAGGAGAGCACTAAAGGGCTAATACGAGAAGTATAGTTATTTTCACACATGTTTAGTTTCATTTATATCATTCTCCAATGTTACATACATAATTATTATTTGTAAAATCCTCTAAAAGTTTATCTTAATTAAACCGAACGGTTTTTCGTTCCCAATACGGTCCTAGTTAGTGGTGAATCTACCCCTGGGTTGATTTTATTTATTTGAGGAACCACTATGGGTGTGAATTTCCTTATAGGTATAATTTCAATTTAACTTAAATTGTTTGGACACCTTTTGAGGTGTGTATTCACTTTTAACAATTGCATCAGTATGTGAAATGAATTATTAAAGAGGTTGGTCCAAGAGACAAGCCTTATACATTACACCATAGATGAATTTAATGAATTAAATTAATTAAAAAAATTGTTTTAAGTATTATTAAATTCATACTTATTAAATAATATTGTGCTATAGATAAAAAACTTACCTTTCTATTATACTGATTTTGATATTTGATATTCCATTTATGGATCATCATGGACAAGCTCATCCTGACCTATAATTATAATTTTTAAATGAATTTCATATACACGAGGAGAGATACCTAGTATTCCTTGGATGTGATCATATTGAGGCTTTTATACCTCTTTATGAGTGATATCGGTTCCCTAGGGGAGACTTTTTGTTTTTTATTAGTGAAAATATGGTTATACCATGTCACAAATGATTTGTGGCCCCTATGTGAGATCCTAGGGACATACTTCAAAGATTTTTATTTTATTCACATAATGTAGTGAATGATACTTGGGAATCCATTTATGAAACTCCATAGACAAATCTTATATATTTGAGTGTTTATTAAACTCTTTATGTGATAATTTGGTTCCTTGAAATGGTTCTCCTTAGACGAGCCAAATATTTCTCTTATTTAAATTCAAGTGATGCCTTTTATATAATTCGATAAATATAAATTTTATTCAATTAAATAATAAAACTACCAATCCAAATTACATTCTTGGGATTGATCCAAGTCTTGATGCCTTCTTTTACGACCCATTATTTTTTATATCACACTTTTACAAAAAACCTTGTATTAGAGACATTCGACTTAGGCAAATATATGTACTTTCGGTTATGTGTCCATGAGTAACCTGATACGTCATGTTTTATTTATTTAATACCTTGTATTTATTAGTATTATTATCACTCTTCTCATTTTATATGAATAGTATGGGTAGATATAGACACTATTGGTGGTGGCCTACTGAGTATATCTCACATCCTACATGGGACACCCTTGGTACCTATAGTGACTTCATTATTGATGGAGTTGATAAAAGGAAGCATCTAGATTTTGATGCTTGATATTCAGTAATGGGATTGATCATGGGGTAAGAGGGCCAAGCCTAAGACCATGATGCTAGTAGTATCTCTTTTTGGTTCTTTTTGGAATTTTTGTATAACATATGGTATATGCACATTTACCCTATTTCTCATTTACCCATTTTTTTATAACGTCACGACATTATCATCATGTTGTTTCTATTTATGATTCAACTTCCACCTATTCATATTTAATGATTTATCATTTGTATTTTTCTACTACCTATTTTTTTTATTTCCACTATTTACATTTATTATTTACCACTATGCTATAATCAGACTTGTGAGGGAGTATCTCCCTGAAAAATCACCCTAGTCTCTTTCTATTGGTCGGAAGCCTCAGGAGTATAGAGAGTCAAGATTTAGGCCTTGTGATAAATCATCTCAAGCCACCGTTTGGTGGATTCCGATGCAGGAGGATAAATTTTTAGGCATTATACATTTTTAAATAAACTAAGATTTAATCAGAAAATACCACAGTAAAATTATCACGAAACACCTTGAATAATCTGTTTATTATATCCATAATAATAGAGGAAATATTATTCCATCCAAATGAAATTACTATAAACTTATAATGTTCATATCTCATACTAAATTTTGCCTTGAATTTTTTTACTTGTTTACTTATAATTGACGATAACCTAAAAAAAGATCAATCTTTAAAAAAGAATTGAACTCTATGAAGCTAATTGAAGAAAAAATCAATTCATGGTAGATGAAACCTTTCATTTATAATAATATAATTGGCTTCCCTATATTCAATTCACAACTGCATAGATTCACATTTCATATTAAAGAAAAGAATAGGGGCTTCTTAAGGTGAATCACCAGGGAGTATAAATCCCTTATCACACAACTCATATAGTTGTGACTTCAATTCCTCTAATTACACAATGTTTCTTTTATAGGGATCCACTAATATAGGTCTCATTTTAGGGATTAAATCAATGGAAAATTCATCTTCACATTTTGGTGGATGTCTACATAATTCCTCTAGAAATAAATCAAATTATTCATATCCAATAGGTATATAATCAATTTAATGATTACCTATAACACCTATTTATTGTGTCTCCTCTTCTACCCCCAAGAACCTCATTCAAAAGAGATACTGGAGGTAAATCTTTGAATGAACTAGATGATGAAGTATCCCCTTTAATGAAAAATAATTCCATGTCTTTATCATGAATCATAATTTTTTTTCATGGACAAAAAATTTTAATTTTAATTTCAAAGACAATAGATACCAAAGATTTTATCAAAATACAACATAGGTATCATAATAATTTCTATAAATAGGTCAGTTTATGTCTTATAATGGTGACTTACTAACACATCCTTTTTGTGGTATAATTCCCAGTAAGATTTTTCACTCACTAATCCCTTATTAATGTGATATGGAAATATCTAATTTTCATGAAAAACATGAAAGATATAAAAGTGTCATAAGATATAGAATAAAATAATGGATTATATAAATTTGAGGCTTTGATTATAGTACATGTCACCACATATTTATGAACTTAAACTATAGATTTAGTGATAATATAATAATGGAATTATCTTTTTATCCTCTTCTATGTTAGGTTCCCTTGATTATTGGGACATTGGATTGAATAAAATCCTATTTATATACAGTTTAAGAACTAGATATTAGTGGTTCCTTTCTTACCCTCTCATTCATTATCCAGATGACTCGTATTTCAAAAATTATAATAAACTCCCATGTCATTAAAACATTTTCATAGAAGTTTCTTTCCATAGTTTATTCATGATAGAAATTTCTTTACTTCTTTCTTCTTCTTTGACAGATTACCTTTTTATCATTTCTCAGTTGACCTCTTCATCTCTTTATTTTCATTATTAATATAGGATCTTGAAAATTTATTCTCTATTTTGATATCACATAATACTATTTCATCACATGAAGAAATTTTTTGAGAAACTATTTTTATTTGGGGGCATGACTTAATTCCCTCAATGAAATAGTCAATATTAATTTTTAGATTATGTATATGATCTATATAATACCTTTATAGTTTTGTAAAGGTTTCCTCATACTCTACAACCCCTCTTTTTTATTATTCTTTAAGCTAAAGAATATTCACTTCATTTTAGTTTATTTCTCATGAGGAAAATATTTATCCAAGAATGTTACTTTAAAATATATCCATTTCATTTGTTCTATTAATTTTTTCTCCCTATTATTATGGATCAATGAACAGTATGGATCAACATCACCTTTAATAAAATACGCTTCCTACATATCATTTTCTATGTCATTTCATCCCATAAATAGAAATATATTTTCTAGGGACTTAATCCATTTATTGTCTATTATTATATTAGAAGTTCCATAAATAAATAGAGTACTATTTCTCATGAAATGATCCAATATAAGTGTATAATTCCATGTAACATAATGTTACTCTATATATGCAAGGATATTAATCACAACATGCAGAAAATTCTATAATATATCCATGATTTTCTCAACTCCAAAATTAGTCGTATTGGTTTGCTCTACAAGGTAATCACTACATTAGCCAAGAGTATTGATTCAAATAGTTCTTACTTGAACCATTTGTAAACAATAGAATATAATGAATTAGATAAAAAATTATTAATTTTAAATCATTTTATATAATTAGTGAAACACATTACATAAATTAAAATTTTATTCATAAATTATATCATAATTATAAACATAGTTTCTTTTGGAATATTCAAAAAGCATGTCACTGGGTTATGTTCCCTGATGTATACTCTCCTAAATCATGTTCCCCAAGATTCTACTAAACATTATATAATACCTATAGCAAAAAAGCCTTCTATAGTAACCCATGAATGATATATACATTATTACATTGGCATAAGATAAAAGGGATCACTTCACCAAGGATCAATTCATTTTATATTCTTGAAGCAACATATAGAATAATTATTCCCATTTAAAATTAGAAATAAAATATAAAAACATTGTGGAAGTAAGTATAAGTAATTATTAAACTCATACAATGATTCGTTATTCATATCCTGAGGAAAGGGAAGAAAAAAAGTGTAAGTTCATATAGCCAGTAAGGGTTACGTATTGTAGAATATATCATGAAAAAATAAAGAATAATCAATATAGAATGGTAAAAAACTAGAATCATATGCCATTTAATCAATAACAAGAGACCTAAATTAATGACTAAAAATTCTTTTTTTATTAAAATAAAATGGAGAACACCATATAGGAACCAAGAAATTCATAGAGGTATAAATTGATGAAGTCCTAAGACACCCCCTTGAACAAAAAAATTACTTTCTCGAGGTAAAGATCCAAAACAAGAATAAATCAAAAAATGATCATTCAGTCTACCCCCTCGAGAGAGAGAGAGAGAGTCCGCAACAAAATTGGCTTCCCTTGGGACATGCTGAACCACACAGCCTCTAGGTATCTCTAAGATGCAACAACGAACCAGATAAATCAGAGGCCACTATACCTCTCCCTTAGCCATGAGTGCCCAAAACAGTACCTCTGAATTAGATTTCAGGATAGCACAATCCAGGGAGAATCTATTACATAACTTTATCCCAGTGAGGAGAGCACGTACCTCAGCTCCCAAGGAGCATCCAAGCTTGTGGTAGCTACTAAAGGCCAGCAATACAGATCATTTCGCGTCCTGGACTAGCCCTCCTCCCCATATAACTCCTTGAAGAAGGGACCCATCCACATTAAGCTTAATACCATTTACCAGAGGTTTATAGCTGATCCAGCATCCATGCAAACTCGAAGACGCCACCGGCCTGTTGAGAAAATTACAGAGAGAATGAGAAAACTGACCTTTCTTTAACAGATTTCCCATCTCATGAACCAGGATTCACATTCTCAGCTGGAGCAGGAATAGCGAAGGACGGTTCACATTTCTAGCCATGTTTTTGGCTTCCCAAATAGTCCAAATGACTTCCATAGTAATGATGCATCAGATTTTTGATTCCATATGCTCTGAATCTATCCCTGAGAACCAGACCGAGAAAAGCTCTAGTATAGATTTGTCTGCCCCGACCAAAACTCCCCCTATAGCCTTGCTGGACCAAACCCTGTGTGTCCAATCACTCTGACAAAATAAGTGAGAAACTGACTCTGCAGGTGAAGTGACACATCAGTGACATCTCAAGGCCATCTGGACCCCCTTATTCTGAACATTGTCATCAGTAGGAAGTGTAGAATTTCGGCCATGCCAAACCAGAAAACCAAAATTATTTGGAATCATTTTACAGCAAAAATGTGCCCCAGCTCATCCATCTCTCTATCCTCGTGAATCAAGAGGTGAAAATCCCTCCCATTGAAGCAACCCGAATTTGGCTCCGTAAAACAGAATTTATCCTCCTCCTTTGAAAATATAATTTCATTGTAAGACTAGAATTGATCTCTGTTAATAATGGATTCTAATATCCTAGGGTAAGTGCAAGACTCCTTCAAAGAGAATTCTGGAACCGGACAATGAGGAAAATAAAGCCTCTCTCTAAGCCAATTGTCCCTCCATAAATCGACATTCCCTTATACCAGCACCCACCTTCCAGAATCTTGAAGAATATCAAGCCGGTAACTGATAATCTTCCCCAATATAGAAAGCGTCTTGACCTCCCAATCCTCCCAATTGTTTCCATATTTCCTACTAATGACATGATCCCACATCTATATCCCCTCCAAAAAATACCAAGAAAGCCTAGGTTGCATGTCCTGCATAGAAGCAACAATGTCCCTTAGACCTACACCACCCTCTTCCACTAATTTAGCCATCCTAGACTAAGCAGCCTAGTGAGACCTTCCCACTAGGTTTACATCCCAAATGAAATGGTTCATCACCTTCTCCATCATAGCAATCATCCCCTTAGTAAGAGTGATAATATATAACACATGCATTGGTATAGAAGAGACCACACTGTTGATCAAAGTCACCCTTCCCCCAAAGGAAAGGAACCTATTTTTCTAGTTTAGTATTCTCCCAGTCATTTTGTTCAGAAGATCCTAGAAGAATACCTTCTTTACCAATCCCTTCGAAATAGGTTCCCCAAGGTATTTCATAGGAAACTGTTTCAGAATTATTCCCAGAATGTCTTGAATTACCAAAGCTCTTCTCCTTGAACACTTGTTGGAAATAAACACATTACTTTTCAATGAATTCACCTGATACCCACTTAGGCTACTGTAAATTAACATGAGGTGCATGAAGTTGGCCAAGTAATATCGCCTTCCATTGAAAAAGATTAGCATATCATCAGAAAAAATAATATGGGAACACATATTTGAAACTTTAGACCGGTAAGGTCCAATCTTCTTGTCCCTCAAGAGAATTTGGAAATTCTAAGATAGGGCTAAGGTAGGGGAAAGCGGATCACACTAAATGACTCCTCTCACACTTTTCAAAAAACTAAAACTCTTTCCCAAAAGAGATATGGAAAACCAAGGGTAAGAAAAACAACAGAAGCACAAGTCACAAACCCCTTCCTGAAAGCCCATTTTTCTCATCACCCAGATAATGAAACTCCATTCCAGCTTGTCATAAGCTTTATCCATATCCACCTGAATAATAACATTGGAACCAATAAAATTTTTATTAACATTCTTTAATAACTCTTGAGCCACTCCCAAGGCTCCTTGGGTGCCTCTTCCTTGTATAAATCCATGTTGTTCGTGACAAATGATCCTCAGAAGCAGCTTGCTAAATCTCCTGGAGATAATAGACGCCAAGATTTTGTATTATACATTGCAAAGATAGGTGGGTCTATACTAATTGATAGAACAAGGGTATTTCACCTTAGGAATCAAAACCACTCTAGACACACATGAGCACTGTTAAGGGTACCTCCTTTGAAACAAACCATGCATGGCCTCGATCAACGAAGGTCCCACAAACTCCCAGTTTGTCCCATAAAAATCCGCCAGAAATCCATCAGGTCCAGGAGCACTATCCAAGGGAAAATTATGAACCACCTCCCATATCTCCCTCTTAGAGGGTAAGGATATTAAACCTTAATTATCTTCAGATCCACCCCTTCTATTAATGTTCTCTATAAAATCTTCTTAGTCAGGAAATAAATTCTCAACTCCTGTAGTTCACTGATTATCACCTTTCTATAATCTTTCGAAGTGACCTAATGACAAATTTCCACCTGTATTGATGTCAGAGGAGAAGGACCTGTACTCTAACCTGATGTTGACTTTAGAATTCTGCCTTTCTTTCAAGCAAGCATGAAAAAAACCAGTGTTTCTATCCCCTTATTTGAGCCACCTGACTCTAGCACGTTGTTTATATCCCTTCTCCACCACCAACAATATTTGAGTTAAGGTCACCCATTTATCGCATAATAAAATTAAGGAAGAATCCTCCCACCTCTGTAGCAGCGATTCTTTCCGACCTTCAATATCCCTTTAGAGAACCTCAATAGGGTCCTTTGATACTGGCTGATCCAAAAACCATTTCAAAATACCAGCCTTCAATCTTTTAAGATGTCTGAACAAACCGACCCAAACCCTTATATCTGTATCTTGTGCCCACGATTCTTGCATTATTTGAATGAAACCCTCCTTGATATGCCAATCCACCTAGTACAAAAAACCCATGTTTTCCTGGTTCTCCAGCTCAAGCTTCACCAGAATTGGAGAATGGTCGGAAAGGCCCCGGGAGATATGATCCACTGAGGCCCCTTAGAAAGAATCTAGCCCCTGAATATTCACAAAACATTGTTCCAATCTACACCAAATCCGGTTTCCCCATTACGGTTGTTGCACCAAGAAAAATTACTCCCACTAAAGCCCAAATATAACAAACCCTTGCTAGAAATAAGGAAGTTAAATTCGATCATATTGTTGTTAAACATTAGAGACCCTCCCCTCTTCTCTGAAATGTCAGTTATCGCATTGAAGTCCCCCCCCCACAAACCATGGTAAATCTGTCACATCAAAGGACCCAAGATAATCCTTTAGATCCCTTCTGATTAGACTATCACGGCTAGCATAGATAAAGGAAAATAAAATAGAAGAACCTCTGTACCCAAATTTCATCGTGATACATTGCTTGTTCACCTGCATCAAATCCACCTATAGTGGGTTCTTTCGAAAAATCTAGATATTATTATTACATAGATGGTTATGAAAATGATGACCAAACCCCATATTTCTAGAGAGAAAACCCATCCTGTATGGATTATTCTTTGGTTATAAAATCACAACTAAAGGGATTCTGTTTCTACGACACTCAGAACCGACAGAGGCACATTTAGCTTCCCCTCCAAAGCCACATGCATTCTAGATTAACATCAAAGACATTAACACAAAAAAATCTTGGCCTTCTGACCCTGTTTACCTTCCTGAGGACTGAAAAACTTCTTTCCACTCTCCTCCTTAACAATTGACCGAGTCACTGGCCTGGAATAAGTATATGATGAACACCCTTTCTTTGGAGTGCGAATGATATTTTTCAATGGACTATTGGATTCCTCCAAGAGAGTAAATTTGTTCCCGTTATCATCTGTAGGCAGAATTCGAATCAATTCTTCATAGAGAAATGAAACCATAAACAGACGTGTCGATGCATAAAGGGGGTTTAAAATTCTAGGTTCCAGCCATAAATATATTTTCAATTAATTAATCATATTGAAATATCAATTTAATTCATGAATAATATACCTTATTAACAAATATCCATATTAAGTAAACAATAAGGAATATAAATTATTGCCTATGTAAATCAAATTTCTTTCCCCTTAGAACACCATATATAGATATGATATTCAATTTAGGTAATAGGAATATATATGATACAAATAATATTTATGTTTAAGAGAAATTTAATGTCCAATAAAATTGATTACAAAAAAGTGAATGTTTTAAGTGAAGTTTAATGCCCCCAAAATTAATAAGAGATAGAATATGGTTGTTAATTATAAAGAAATATAGGTTTTATAATAAATTCATTCCTTTTAGAGAATAAAATAATATTTATTTTGAATAATAAAATATGTTTTGACTAAAATGTTTTTTTTAAAACCAGTGAAACCTATAGAAGAAGAAAAATATTCTAATTTGGTTATCATGGTAGGAAACTCTATCAATTCTATATATACTAAAAATACTCCATCAAACTTATTGAAATTGAAATGAAAATTTAACCCTTCGAAAAACTTTAAAAATATTCACTTAAATCCTATTATAAAAACATGGATAACATAAAGTGTCTTTAAAAATCAATTTAAAAAAAATAAAAAGGAAATTTAATAATTTTTTTTAAAAATATAGACCTAGATGAAAAAAATAGTCAAATAAAAAGATAAATAATATAATATTTACTTTTAAATATTTATTTGATCTATTTAAATTTCAATGAATGGTTAATATATAAGAAAATTTTGAAACCCCTTAAATATCAACAATATTATAAAATATATAATTTTAATGAAAGATATACTATAGTATTCATTCAATGATAAATATAAGAAATCCCAAAAAATGGAATTGAAAATATATTCCGACCTCTTTGGTACCATTTAAATTATAACCCCTGAATGAGTAAACATGAATTGAGACTTTAGTCATCATATATATATATATATATATATATATTCAGGTTAAATAAATCAAAATGGTATTATATAAACATTATAAAAAATATGTGAATATTACCAAATATGTCTCAATGGAGTTCCAATTAAGAAGAAATACAAAACCTCACACTTCTACATAGCTCATATACAATGGTTTCAAACATTTTATTAATTTATAACAGAACCATATTCATATTTATAATATCTTTAATGTTTGATTTATAACATATTATTACATGATCATGAATAATATTTTATTACTATCATTGTTTTAGGTGTTAACTTCTTAGTTTTATCATGTATTTTTCATTACAAATGTTTTAGTATTTGTACATAGGTTATAGTGTCAAAATATCCATAATGATATTAGTTTTTTTTAAATATCATATTTACTCATTGGATATATTTTTATAATCATTCTTGAAATATGTACTTGGGAAATGAATCACATTGCTTCACAGAGATGGTAGGTTATACAAATGCACAAGAACCATTGTGATTTTTAATGGGTTAAAGGGTAATCAAGTATATGATAAATTAAATTTAAAGAATATATTTTTTTATATGTACTATATGAATTATTGTTTTACATCATTAGTACTATACATATGGGGAAGTGATGGAAAACATTATATAGATTCGAGAAGAGACAGTCTACCATATACAAAAGTGATGGTTTTGTTTCTTATTTGATGGAGAAAGAGATAGATGAATATTATTAAATTAGAATTAATACGTCTCATTATATGGGATATACTAGTTTTTTTATATTATATTTTTATTACATAATTTAATATCATATAATAAGATGTAATAAATGAAGGAGGTTATTTATGATAATTAACTTCTCTTAGTGAACCCTCCTTCAGATATCATTTTATGGACACTAGGGTTTTTCTATTGGAAAATAACATCACATATAGATCATGAATAATAGTTTTTAGAGATATTTTGAATGTGGTTTTTAGATCTAAATGAATCAATTGGGGTGAAAATGTGAGGAGAGTAGTTCTCTTTTATAATTGAGGTGAGTGCCCCAATTGTAAATTTTCAAATTTTCAAAATATTAATAATTCACTTTATCAATAAAAATGACTCCAAAGTAACTAATATTCAGAATTATAAAGTATAAGGTGTAAATAAAACTACTAAATTAGTTTTATAAATTTTTTTTGGTCATTTTAAATGTTAAAATTTTAGATTAATCCTCGATAAACTCATTTTAACGTTATTGAGGATAATAATTTTCAACATTTTTACTATTAAAAATGACAAAAATTGAGCTCTAATATTTATATAATTTTCAAATGTTGATTCAAAATATGGAAAAAATTAATAAAATTCCATTCTTATATGTGGAAGATATTAATTTGGAAAAAACTTAGAAAACATGACAAGAAATGATTTTTCCTGAAAATGTATTTTTTAAGAATAAGACGATCCTACATTCACTATGATACAATTAATCATTGTAACATGGATTTATATTAATATATTAATATATATAATATATAAATTTTATATAAATCAGTAATTATTAAAGATAAATTTAATTGATTATAATGGTAAAACATTATGCACTTAGAAATGGTTTTCTGAAAAATATCACTTTTTACCACTAAATAATACAATATTTATTTATATTAAATTGAAAATAAATACAATTTAAATTATATATAATATAAAAAATTTTATAAATAAAAATATAAATAGTAAAATACTATATTTTTTATTATTTGAAAAAACTTATTTCTATGGGGAAATTTCCAAAATTCATTCTAGACTTATTTTGACTAGGTGAGATAAAAATCGATATCAATCCTATAAAATTATAATCTTTGAGCCATGAAATATTAAAATTTTCACTATTTTATTGTTTTATAAAATGAAATTTTAACATACTATAATTGAATCTTATGTATTATAACTCTTATGACTAAATATGGAAATAGAAATTTTGAGATATATGGAAAGGCTCAAAATGACAACATGATGTCCCTTCTAAAAAAAGTCTACACAACGGTATTGGTCATTCAAATAGTTTGGTGGTTAAATGGGAATATATAGAGGTTTATAAATTGTAAATTGAGATTAATTAATCTAAATACAAGGAAGAAAAAATTTCCATTATATCTATAATCCCTAGTAAGAAGAAAGACCAAACTAAAAGAACACATACAAGAAAAACATCTGGATAAATTCACTATAATGCTATAAGATTACTTTTTATAGGTTATTATTATTATTTTTTACGTTATGAAAATAATTTATAATGCTATTTTTATAATATTTCCTTTCTATGATTGATACAAAGGATAATGAATATATTTTCTGAAAAAATGGGAGCTAATTCACAAAGGAAAGTACTCGCAAACACAGATTCAAAAAATTTTTTCACATTGAAATTTTTTTATAATTTAGAAGATATTTATGGTAGGTTTAGGTTGAAACACTAATAATTTCTTGAAAATTATTCCTAGATAAGTTTCATATTATGTAAAAGGGAAAAAATATCAAGTGCTAAAATAGTAAGAATCATGAAATGTTAAGGATTATATGAAACAAGATTATAAACATAAGATAATTGAGATATAAAGAAATTAGTCGATATTTTGGTATGAAAAAATATTCAAGGATAAAAAATAGATGAATCATAAATTATTTTTGTGATTATAGTAATGATAATGATGAAAGAGGAAGATGGTTGAAGTGCTTGAGGAATCTATCAAAAGCAATGATTTTAAGACTAAAAATAATATATGATAAAGTTGTGGATAAATTGAGAATTTAATGAATAACTTTATTATAATCCAAAAATATCAATAATAATTTATAATAATATGTATCCAAGCATCAAATGAGAACACAGTGGAAACTGAGGTGGAAATGAAAACTACACATAGGGAGTCTACTCCTGGGATGAAAATTAATGTACAATATTTGGAGCTTGTCAATGAGGAAAATATTGTTTTCATTGATGAGAATGGACTAAAGAAAAAGGAAAGAATAAAATAAAACTCTCATACTAATGATTTCCTATAAATAAAAAAATATGTTACTCATTAGTCCATATTATTTTTTTATTTTTTAACATATATGAAGAGAATTAAAGAAGTATTTTTAGTTTTTCATTACTGGAAAATATTAATAAATTAATCACCATTAAGTTTACTGAACAACATGAAATAAATGAATATGATTTCATACTTTTAGATTGAAAAAACATTATTATAAATTTTCATTATAATAAATTATCGGGAATATTTAATTTATGAATAGATTTTAAATCTGGAGAATGATGTATAAAAATTACACTTACATCCCTTTTTTATTGTATTAAATTCCCTTATTAAAAAGAATTAATGGTTAATGAAAATAACAAATAAAGGGGGAATTTATGAATTAAACACAAAATTTTTATGGGTTTCTTGAGATGTGTATATGCTATATATTTTTCATGATAAATCTACACTACAAGGATCCATAAGAATGTGATCTCAACATGGTATCAAATGTATGGAATTTTATTAATAGCATAGAAAACGTGGAATTATATCTCTTGTCTCCTATTATGGGTTATCATATTTAGACTTATTTTATATTAACTAAATGATTTTTTTAAAAGAGTCATATATTATCACCATTTCAGGAAGAAAATAATGGATTTTTTATACAAGAAAAAGAATCAAAAAAGCAGTTTATTATTGAATTGAAAGGTATAATAAATGGAGAGAATAACTACCCATAGTCCCATTACATTTATTTTCAATAATGGGGATATAGGGAAGATAATTCATTGATATATGCTTTTAAATATAGTCAAAATAAACACAAAGGTGGAGATTTTTGTTCCAAAAGTGTTCAATTAAAATTTTTATCTATATTTTTTTGGTAATGGAGATAGGTGATTCTTGGAGGACTGTTATGGATCAAATACTTAAGATTCATGAATTTAATTATTTTTCCATAGATCCTTAACTATAAAGAATTTAGTAGATGAAAATACATTGTCTATAAAACTTAATAGAATATGGAAGGTTTATAAATGGTTTGGATAATATGTGTTATTTCATAAGAATGAATTGAAATAAATTAAATTAGTGACTTTTATATTTGATAAACTAAGAAATTAAATTTAATATATGGTATTGGTCTATATTGTTTGATTGCTTTATGTGGTTGATCCATGGATGGTCAATTTACATGGTTTTTCTACACTGTTAATCAGTTGAGTTATACAACTGGTCTCTTGTCTGTTTGGGGAAAAGACACGTTCCTAGAATTATTTATATTTTGAATAAGTTGAACAAGATAATGATTATAATTTTCCTCATGGATTCAAGTTCCTTGATTTATCAAATAGATAATGATTCCAAAAAATGATAATTAGAGAATCAAACTGGAGGTGATTCTTTGAGATTGAAGAAGATCAATTCAAAATCAAAGTTGGTATGTTTTAAATGCACCAAACTGTAGTAATATTTTATGGTCATTTTATATTGGGACTGAAAAATGAATTAATTTATATCTCTCACACAAAATACATTTTTTATGTAACATATATCTTATAGTTTCATTATAATCCTTTATAATCATATGGATTCCTAGAAAAAAAATAACCCTTTTAGTTGTATTGTAAGAATTTTTTTGAAGATCGTATGTATTTAATGATAATCATAAGACATCACATTATCCTTTAGGTATAATATAAATTTCATATATATGTAGAGATCAATAGCATTATGATATTTGAACCGTGAAAAATGTAGGAGGTTCACATGAATGATATGCATGATTCCACTCTTATAGAGATTTTGAATGAGTTTAAAGAAGTTGGTTTGTTAAGAATTAAAAGAATATAATTTCCCAACACATCATGAGATTTAAAATAATATTTGAAAATTAAGTCAAATGAATTTTATTTTAGAAATTAATTTATAACATATTTAACTAATTCAAATAATTAGATCACACTTTCATATAAAAATCATGGAGTTTCGATATTTATAATATGAAATATAATATTTATAATATTGATTGTGAATATTAAATAAAACTATAGGTGATGAATAATGTGTTTGATCTAAAAGAGTTATATTGAGTTAGAGAAATTATTATTTCGGATTGGGGAGGAGTCTAAGTCTCGATTTATTTAACAATAAATTGATCTATTGTGTAGTTGTGGATTTAGGAAGGATAAGGAAGATCCATATCACTAAATATCTGGAAGAATTTATAATACTAGTAGTGATTTTAAGGTATTTAAGAAAGTAAAAGTGTATACCTACTAATTCATCTTCTTATGGAGGTGGAATAATAGCAGTGTTGTAGATATAACTAGGATAGATCCACGATCTTTCTTTGTTTTAAATTTTTGTTGAATAGATTTTTCATATTCTAGTAGACCTAGATGTAATAAAGAGAATATTGACATATGTGTTTTAAATTATTGATAAGGTTAGTGGATAATCTATGTTAGTGGGTATAACCTTCATGGAAAGGATTAGGTCATTCATAAAAACCATATAAGTAGTTTATACTAATATCTCTCACAAATATTATTTAAGCACATTATATGATGCTATAATATTTAATTGAGTGGATCAAGAACCATAAAAAGTAAATGAGGATGAACTAAAAATGATAATTCATAAAAATAATCTAACATAAACTATCTTCCATATCATGGGTACCTTACCAGTCATTAGTATCTATATAAAATCAAGTTGTGATAAAAAAATTTGTATTATTAAATACATGAAAGGTTTAGGAAAGTTTCTTCAAACCATCTAGTTGTTAATATAAAAACCCCAAAATACATGGTTTGGCCATATGGTTTTTCAAACCATGTGAATACCAATTCTTAAAAATTAAAAAGTTTCATATGGTTTATTACACAATTTACCAAAACAATTTCCTGACAACAACCATTCCTAGGGACCGCCATTTATTGTTTCATGGATAATTAAAAATCATGAATGGGATCCCTTAATTATGCTCCAACTGTGAACCATTAAATAATAATCCATAAGTAATTAAAACCTCCAATAACATCTTAAAACAAACCTTGGTATCTTTATCACTTAAAATTACATAATAAAACAATTAAATACCTCAAAAATTTGTGTTAGATATTATATTGGGTGGATTTGATTTGGTTTTTTCATCTAGGATACAGTTAATTTGAAATTAAACTTAATTATTAGGTGCATATAAAAATAATATATCATAAAATACATCAATGTATTCTTTAAAAATATATTCATAGTTTAGTCATATGATATTCTTCTCATTCATTGATTATACTTGACCTTTTTTATCTCTAAATTTCCTTAAGATAAACTAATGGATGTGTTTTTAAACAACACTAAAGTACTAAAGTCTATATATTAAAAAATAATTTTATATTAAACTTAGAATTTTTTATTTCTTTATCTTAGTAAAAAATTATTGCATTATACTTTGAGAGCCAATGAACCACACTATTTATGTAAAAGTATCCCACTAAACTAAAAATGAGGTTTCCGACAAGATAACCTTCATGATTTCTAATATAAACAAACCATATATTTATTTTTCAATAGTATTTCTATTATGTTGTTGAAATAACAAATAATTATATAATATATCAAGGGAAAAACTAAATGTGCTATGAAAAATTGAAAGATATTAAATAGTTTATGTACCCATAATCAAATAATGTATTAGATAACTTTGATTCCTTGATCACAGTACCTGTAATCAAACTATTTAGAATATCATCTTCTTCTATAGTAATTGAATTAGCCTATCCATACTTTATTGGCCTCTTTTGTGGTATATTCCAGTAATGTGTGTGGAATTGATTAGAAAATTTCACTATCACCTTGACATTAAAGCACTAATAACTAGTAGATTCTCTCTTTATTCTTCACTCATAAGCATGATGTAATTTATCTTAATACTTGTAAAAATATTCCAATCCATTTGAAAAACCATGATGGATTTTACATTATAATTATTATGTGTTTGAAATTCCATATTTTCCTTATTCAACTTTCCTAATTACATTGATACATGATATTCAACAATTCTATTACTCTCATGTTTTACTTTTATAATATAATACTTTAATAACTCTTTTTTAGTATTTTTTGACAGCTTTCACTACAACCTCATGAGTTTAAAATGTTTAGGATACTAACTCCCCTTGAATTTATGTATTTATCCCATTAATGAAATATCATTTTTTATTTCTTCACTGCATACATAGTCAAAAACATTTATTTACACCATTTTAAATTAACATCACACTAAGAAATATTTTAATATTATCTATGACACAAATTTATAAATTTCATTCCAATATCATCAATTTTATCTCAAGGAAAATACTTCTCAAGAAATATCAACTAAAAAAATTCAACCACTTTTAATCTATAATTTATTTTTTACAATTTTGAATTAATGAGCACCATTTATCATAATTTCTACATATATGATATATAGTCATGATAACCTTCTCACATTAACTATATTTAAAAAATAAGAATATATTGAAAAATTAATTTATGTATTTCTTCAACACTAATAGATTTTTTATTTCATTGAATGATGATGATATTTTCCATATAAAATGATCTAATGTTGTTACACATTTTTAAGGGGTGACATGTTGTTCTATATGGTCAATTATATTCTTAATAACTTGATTCCACTTAAATAGTATAGTTATAATAACATCATATCCCACTATAACTTGATTAGTTCGTTCGAGAGGGAAATCCATACACTGATAATATGTTTTTAAACAGTTTTCATTCATTCCAATGGGATCTATTTTCTAAATAATCAAATATACTAATTATTTTATGAGTAGAAAAATGAATTATTAATCATAATGTATAATTAATATGAAGTTACTATTAATTCATCCAAAATATTATATCAATTCAATAAAAATTTATATAATTTCATTAGTGTTTTTTCTTAAAGTAGTATTCTCTAGATATGTTCTTCTAAATACAGTTCCTAAGGTTTCACCTAACCATTTTATGTTACAAAAAATAACAACCTCGACACCAATAACCCAGGGACATTTTTTATTAATTATAACAGTATATAATATAAAGATAACAACACAATGGTTCTATATTTTAGTAGTCTTAGGATACTAGATATATACATAATTAATATATTATATGTTAATTGACATTAAAAACATATGAAATATTATTATTCCGTCTTTTCTTATCCATTTATCCTTAGTAATATTCTTCATGGTAACTTTGGGAAATAAATAAAAAATAGAATGATGCAATCTCAGATACTCAGTAAGGGGTGGAATACATATGATTCTATTTTACCATAAATAATTAACACATTATATGGTAGAAAAAATAGTCAAATATTTTAGTATAAATAATAACATGATATATATATATATATGACATGAATAACGAAAATTAATCACATGGAAATCAATAAATATTCTTATTATGTTGGAATGAATAATTTCAGACATCATAACCAACATTTAAGGAATCATTCAATACATCATACAAAAATGGTTAGGTATGCACTAAATACTAAAACATTTATCTCATGAGACCTATCAGTGAATCAATGAGATACATAATTCTAGTCCCCCTATACTGAATAATTCCAATGTATTCATCATTTAAAAAGAATAAGTGGATAAAAAATAAAATAAATAATGTTACTAGGGGATCCTCTTACATAAGAATTATATATAATCAATAATTATATTTAAAAAAATATTTGGAATATTTATTGTCAATGTTTCTATAGAAAAATGATATGTATAAAATTCTAGTAAAATAACCATCAAATTGAATTATAAAATATACAGTGTTAAAACCATATATAGTAAAAGGTATATTATAAAGTAAACATAAATTTTTAAGAAGATATAAAATTGATCCATGAGATAATGAATATAGACATGGAATAAAAATATAATGTTATGATAGAAAGGGATAGAGTCATATAGAACATTACCCGAATAAAGGAAACAATGAATGGGAAGGACCCTATAAACAATTAAGAGAGGGAGAAAGGAAAGAATGCATAAAAAATATAGGATAACTAGTAATTAATACTATAAATAATTTATAGATAATACATTGAATAGAAGATAGATAATAATGAAATAATATATAGATAGATTGTGAATTTTGAAGAGAAAATATTACCTTGAGTCATTATGTGATTGGAAACTTATCTAACCACTTGAATAATTGAATAAAATGTGTTAATTTCCAAATAATAACATCATTAATTATTATTTCATTTAGTATAACATATTTATTATCATATTTCATTCATTTATAAGATTAATTTTCTTATATCAGTCATTTTTAGTTTTTTAGTCTGTAATTCCAATATCGCTTCAATATAATGATAACAATAAAAAGTCATTAAAAGTGGTTCTATAATATCTAGAGGAATTTAGGTACTTAATTTAATTTAATTATAGTATTATATTAGTTCAATGTTTTATAAATAGTTAGTAATTTTTGAAAAATAGGAAGCATGTCCTGACATTATTATTTTGAGCAGTTTAAATGCATACAATTATTTATTTATAATATTTTTAGTTTTTATAAGTATTTTTACCCCCAAACCTTAAAAATCATTTCAATTGGATATTAATTTATAAATTATAATTTAATTTCATTTTTAAACCATTTAAAATTTCAAATAATATAAGATTATATCATTTTTATAGGTCGTATGAACCCACCATACTGTGAGTAGTTGTCTTTTTATAAATTATTAAAAGCAGTGAACAAGTAGTAAATGTTTAGATTTCATAACTATGTAGGATTATAAATATATTAATAATTTAATTTTAATATATTTATAACTTTTATTTATATATGGTTTTTTGTAAAGTATGAAAATAAACGTGTAAGGATAAATTTTTATTACCTTATCTTTGGGGTACCGCATATAAAACACATATTATGGTGTCTTGGAATGGTATTTTATTAAGTACAAGACATCAAAGACATTACGGGAAAGGTTTGGAGATTTATTTTATTAGGTCTTATATTAGAAAAAAAATAGATGTGAATAGAAATTTTTTTGATGATGGTTGTATTTATATGTGAAGGAGACATGAGTTATTTATTAGAGGAATGTTAAATTTATTATTTTTGATTGATACTATGAATTGTTTTGATTACAATAAAATTTGTAGTGTTTTATTATATTACATATGTTTTCATGACATTTAAATATTAACTAAATTAAATCAAAACATTTTTATATTTAATGCATAATAGAGAATAAAACATTGTTTTTAAGATTGCAATATAACATTGACTCAGAAAATTCATTTAAAAGTTTAAAAATTAATTTTATTATTATTTAATTAATTATTTCACTCTGTAAATCCATTTTATATGATGAATTGTTTTTAGAAATTAGTTTTTCTTGTTAACCTCAATATTATGCCATAAAACCTCTTGTATATGGGAAAAAGAATTTTTATTGTTAAGGTATAATTCAATAGTTTAATAAAAGTGATAAATATACCGCTTAAGATAATTTCAATTCATTGATTAAAAATAATAAGATTCAATTCAAAAAAATAAATATCTATGTTAGGTAATTATATTTTTAAAATTTAACTTAAATATTAATGTTTCTACTCAATATTTTAAAAAAAATAAATAAAAAATTACACTAATACACACTTTGGGTTGATAATTATAGAAATTATTTTAGGATATTGTAGAAATTATATTTTCTTTTTTTTCATTATTTGTGAATATATTTTATTTAATATTATACTATTTCTAGTGGGGAGTTACAATTCCAAAATCCAAGTACCATTCAAATGAGAAATTAGTATTAAAAAAAGTAAGTTAATATTTTAATTTTCATATAAAAATACACTTCCCATTAATGAAATTCATTATTACCTTTCAAATCACTCACATACTTCAATTAGATTCTAAAATTTCATTTTATTTTTTTACTGTCTTAATAATAACAATCGTACATAATATGTTCTAATTATTATTTGTAAAATACTATCCTCTCATGGTAAATATTATAGTGCTACCATATACTATTATCTCTCTTATAACACTAGTTATATCCATCATAGTGAGTGTAATTTATTGTTTTAGTACTATTATGAAAAAATTAAAGTAGGTGTGTTTCAAAATATCTATTATAATGAAATTTATATTTTCTATAATAGAATATCAGGCCTTACATATAAGGATAAATAATTATTTAATTTGGTCGGTTTTTCCTATAATGTTTTCTTGTGGATGATATATTGTGTTTTCATTGAGTTTTACTAATTTTAGAGTTTTGTAGTTATGAATCACTATCCTTGAATCTACTAAACCAAAAATTTGAGTTGGTGTGCCCTAATACCTCAAGTAAGAATCCTCAAACGCTAGAGGCCATCGACTAAAGGCGAGGGCCCATGAGGTTACCCTATAGAGAATATTCCATCATAATATGAGTGTGAAACATGGAAGAAATTGTAATTATAACATTCATCCATGAATAAAGAGATAAAACCAAAAAATAAAATATGTAATAGGTAAATAGAAAACCCACATTGTAAAAAAATGTGTTGTACACTCTTAGGGGGTCCTACTAGTCAGTTCCATATATATAAGCCCATTAATGACAAATATAATAAAGGTAAAAAATATTCTAAAGTACAAAAATTCCAATAACTGGCTCGTTCTTATTCTGAAAGCTCTATCCCAAACAAAATCAAGTGTCCTTCATTGGTAGTTTTCTGTTATCTAAGCCCACATACAAGAATTCTTATTGGGTACTAACTATTATCTAAAGTTGGGTGTCAGTATGAATCATCAAGCCACTACCAATGGTGTCTAAATACATATCCACTTTGAGTGAGAATAGTGCATGAAAATATATGTCATAAGTAGGAAATAATAAAATAATTAAATATATAACTTCAAACAACCTCAGCCCATGGGCTTTGAGAGGACACCAAAGTTTAACCTCCATTTTTTGGCCAAGGTCACATGTCTCAGATCACATCTAGTTGATAGTTCATACCATAATCACTATATATAATCTATGAGGTTGTTCTAGCAGTCTAAATATCACATATCATTTAAAATAAAATTACTTACACCATAATTACCAATCAAACAGTAGCATATAGAATTAATGGAGCTCATCCCAACATTACAAACTCATGTATAAAATAGAATCTATGATTCTCATCCAAACATTAATTCTAAGTATCATTATCTAACTCATGGTATCTAATGACCACATCTTGAAATTACCATTTATTTAATATCAATTATCTCTCATAATCCAAGGATCTGATCTCAGTATTCACATTTATTTTGTACTATTATTCACTCAAAGTTAAGGATCACATCCTGACATTAACATTTATTTAACCAAGCCAATATATAATCGTATATTTCATTTGAAAACATTTACGACCACATCCAAAATCAAGAAAATTACCTTTAATATATATTTCAAGCAGACCATTTGTTTTTAACTAAACAATTTTCACCCAAACCCACTCATGAGTCTAGTACACCTCTTGGATACCTCTTTAATATTTAAATAATCCCAACCCATATTAAAATCTCACACTTAAAGGGTGTCCAAGTCACAATTTAATTTAAAAAAGGTCCATATAATGGTTTTCAATGGGGTCTAGGATCATATATGTCAATTTACAATTTAATTTTAGGTCATAAGTCAAAATTCTGGTGAACCCGAATAATGACCTACATGCAATACACTACGAAAATGTAGAAATAGTGAGGCATAGATATAAGATAACTAAACTTTTTCTATATTTCAATCATCAAATATCAACTTTTGATTTGATCAAAAATACAAAAAAATTAAAATTAAATTTTTTTATAAAATACGTTATAGTATCTGTAAACAACAAGATCACAAGATACAAAAAATTTAAGGGAGATAGAGGAGGATAAAAGACACTTAGATTTAAATTAAGAAATAAAATGATTTAGACATAACACAAAATAGAGGGGAACCCATTGGGTTCCACTAATATTAAAGGAAGAGATAGAGAGAGCCTAAGGAGGATCTGTTATATGGATGAGAGGAAAGATAAAGGGGTGGGAGTTAAGTAGTGGAAAGTGAAAAGAGTAACTTTATCAATTTTTTAACTCGGCTCATGATTTGGTTACACATTTGGACAACAATTATACTGACCATGTGAAGCGAAATGTTCAAAAACTTCCCACTTCAGATAGTTAGAAGCATGGTTAGACAAACCATGGGGAATGGATATACAAAATATTATAAACTTTGTAAAAATTTTACTTCAACATATCATTATCTACCAAATTGTTATCCCCTTATTTCAATCCTTCATTTACAGGGTGTGTGGTTTTCACTAATTGTTCACTAATTGTGCACCTTGTTCTGACTTCTGAAAAACTAGAATATTCAAGCCTCAAACCTTCAGGACACTCTAAAGACCTCCCATCATCCCTTGTAAATTTCAAATGTAAAAATTGAAGATATTCTTAAAAAATTTGAAGGATTACCTAACATAAAACACATGAGGTTTTTTAAAATATCCCCCACTAAATAACAACATGTCCTCGAGTAACACAATAAGGCATCCTCAGACTCCTCGATGAACAAATACTACCATTGATCCTATATATCTGATTATATCTCCCATGTATCCTCTTGAAAATGATCATGTTTCCATAACACATATACTAGAGGGATATATTTTCCCCTAATCATATATTCACTATGATCCAAAATATGAACCATTTTTTCCAAAAAATATGCATCTTCCACAAGAACAACATCATCAACATAAATATAATGATATGGATTTGGAAAGTGACATCATATTCAAGAAATGTAAAACAGTTAATTCATGGAACTAAACCACTATGGAATATCTAGTTAGAGTGTCATTTGTATGGCCCTTTATGCAATCTAAAAAAGATATATGAACCTTGAAACTAGTTCCCCTACCTCTATAAGTGATTGTGTTTCAAATAAAGTGAAATACATAAGAAAAATTTTCAACCAATATCAAACCCAAGAGTTCAGTGATGTCATCATAAATAAGACTTTTTTCAAACATATTCTATCTCTATATGCTTAAAAATATACTGGACATGCTCTATTATTTGTTTCATGAGGCTTGGTCTAATCATTTCCACCTCAATAATCTCCCACTAGAACAAGTTTGAATGAAATTATATCCCATAAAAATCCTCATAATGAAACTTATAAATGGTCACTTGGTGAATTTTATTATAGGACCATTCCACTAAGGATAGTTGATTCTCCCATGATACCCAAAAATCATGGACACATTCTTTGTGCATGTCCCCTAGGATCCATATATTCTTATCTAACTGTCCATCAGTCAGGGGTGGTAGGAAGTGTTTACCAGAACCTATGTACCTAGAACCTTTTGTAACCCCTTATAGAATAGATTCATGAAATGATAATCTTGGACTGAGACTATAGTATGGGAAACCCCATGAAACAATACAAACTCCCAGGCATAATGGTTTTTAAACCCATCCACTGGGAATGTCTCTTGGGTAGGTAAACAATGGGTGACCTTGGTCATAATGTCCAAAACTAACCACATAATGTTATCCCCATCGGGTGTCCATGATATCCTAGTAATTAAATTCACTATAAAATCAATCAAATACACTTTTGAATGGGAAATGAATTCAGAATCCCAGAGGGACACTAGCACTTATCCTTTACTTACTAATAAGTAGATTCCCTTATGATGAAACCCAATATTGCTTTCCTCATTCCTAGACACAAGAACTATTATCATAGTTACCAAGATTTTTTGGTTACTCTAGGGTGATCCACAAACTAAAAAAATGAGCCACTCACAAAATATATTTTTTCATATAAATAGAAACCAATACACACTTTTAAACATGAAGGATCTTATCCTTATAAAGGAACCAGTTGATTGGTGGATCCCCACTATAAATGTTATTCCTCAAAGAAGGTCACTCTACATCAAATAAATTCATCATATTAATAGAAATAAAAATTTAAACCTCAATTGATAATGATGTGGGAGTTTCTTTCCCCTAATACTCTTGTACCCCCAAGCGTATCTTGGGGAAAAGAGCCATCAACCACTATTCAATACTAGATTATTAAACAACCATTACCTATTTATTTCCTTTTAAAGAATCACCAATTGAGTTTCCATTACTAAGGGTATAGTCCAACTCAAAATAAAAATATTAGAGGTATTCAACACATCTTCATTACTAATTATTTAAATCCCATTGTAAGAATTTGTATATTCATATTTTTTTTGTCTACATAAACTAAAAAACTCTATCCTAGTAGAAAATTTCACCAAAATATTAGATCAAGCACTATTTATTCTAGATCAAGATCATGTGTTTGATAATATTTTTCATATGGCCTCAGCATTTGGGTCTTGTATTCCCAAACACAACATCCCTGCATCAGAACTGCACCAATACTAATCTGAGATGCAACACAATAAATTTTATAATTTGTAGTAGTCTTGGGTAGGGTTAGGATTAGTGTTTTGGTAGTATCATATTTAAATATTGAAATGAATCCATTCATAAATCATACTATACAAACTCCATCCCTTTCCTAGTTTGGATATTTAATGGAAGATCCAAAAATGTGAAGTCCGGGATAAATCACCAGATGTATCATTAAATCCCAAGAATCTACATTTTCAAACAAATTCAAGGGTTTCTCCCAAAAAATCTTAGCTATAAACTTCTCTAGGTTCATAAATAATCCATCCTAAAAGATGATATACAAGAAAAAGAGAACTATTTCTATCTAAAACAACACTTAGAGTTCTTGGAAAAAATTTGATGATCCTTCAAAATACCTTCAACTATCATCCAATATTAAGCATGGTACTCCCTTAACAAAGAGTATACATAGTTATTGTCAATGAAGACAACCAAAAATTAATATAAATATGACTGTAAGTCCTATTTAATTAGGGATACAATGAAAAATGGAAAAAAAATTTAGGCCGAACTACATAACCAAGTGGTCATCTAATTCATATAATATTTTAAAATATATTAGAGGTACGCATGATGGTTTCAACCTAACTTAGTGTTAACCCAAACTCATATAAAATTTTTAAATCACCTAGGATCTTCTCAATTAGTCAAACAAGTCATAAATCTATGGATGAAGATATCAATTATTTATCTTCATTTGGTTCATCTTTTTTTAATCAACACATAACAATAAAAAACCATCAATTGTTTAGGTAAAAGAGACTAGAGATTCCCAAGGGGAGGTACTTGGCCCGATGAACCCCCGAGATTTCAAGTCTTATTTCTAGATTAAGGGTTATTTTAGCTCTAAAAAATTAATCCCATAGGGTTTAATAGGAATAGGTTATGTGACCAACTTAAGAGTGATTGTGAACTAAATTCCTATATTGGTTGATAGTCCCATTACTTCCATTAAAAATACATCCTTGAACTAATCCACTATAGGAGTTTAACCTTCATTATAAATCCCTCCATCATATCACACAAAAACAGAGACCGATGTGGTCACCTCCACAAGATACTAGTAGTATAGTCCCACATGACCATAAGTTAGGCCCCATTACGTCATATGTATGTGTTGTTGACCATCAAGAGACTTGAACACTACTTTCCACAGGTATAAGTAAATTCATTCTTAGTATGGATCCATTTAGTCTATGTTTATAATTAGGTCAAAATCAATCATCTATAATATTAGGAGACCCTGTAATAAATTATAACCCCTGATCTCAAGGGAACACTCTCGTCAACATAGAATACCCTCTAAAATCCCTCCCAATAGTGTATCAACGAACATAACTCTGTGCTTGTACTATATGGAAAAGACAGTATCTTCCAAAACTCGAGCTAAACTAATGGAGTGAGAATACCTTATATAAAAAAATTAACAAGATAATGTGGAGTTTATCAAGATTTCACCTCAGACTATAGACTGACCGACATCTAGGTATGTGCGAGTTGGTTTCACTATGTGTAACTAGAATAAACCATAACATTGTGATCTATATTAACTTCCCTACAAAAAATGAACCAATAAGTGATTCTTCTCATGAACCAAAAATCTTTGGCATCATCTTAACCATTATAAAGCACTAGAAATTAAATTACCCACCTAGTAAAGTATAGTCAAACCAACCCTAGAACCGTACACCGGTCCAAAACCCCCATCACTCAAGTAATGAAACACCATCCGAGAGAACCTTGGATGATGACACATGTTTTTTAATAATCAACACTCCATAGGCTCCTAGTAAATTAAAAGTTGAATTTGTCCCCATAAACTACTCAGTTTCCACTATGGTGGACCACTTCCCTGAATTCCCTATCCATAGCTGGTGTGATAAGTCCCCTCATATCAGTGCTTTTAGATACCAGACCACCCACTACTACCCCTATAGAATCCACCTTCCTTAGGCACTTTCCCTATACTAGTTTCATCTTAGAGACAAGTTCATGGTTCACCATTTTAAGAAGGATACAATACATAAGGCATTCACCTAACCATGTAAAACATGCCACAACCAGTAACACCTTCATTTTTTATAAAATGTTTTCTTTAAATAGTTTTAATTGTTTAATATATTGCATTGCATGAAATCCTGAGTTTAAACAAAGTGTGAGATTCATTTAGGATAAAATGAACATTATAGCCTAGTTGGTAATTAATCAGGAACAAATATAACTAATTTATGAATATATATGTTGAATTCATTGGCTATCAATTATTTATGAAAAATATAGACCATTTAAATATAAAATAAATATTTTTATTTTTTACTAATAAATTAAGTTAATTAAAATTAGTTAATGAAGATTATATTTTTTATATTTACCAAAATATTTTTGATATCCATACAATATATTTTTTAATTATAAGATATGAATAAACCCTATTTTATAAATAAATGCTATATTTCTCAAAAGGGAAATTTTCCTACCTTTTAATAGAGAACCCTTTTTAAATTACGATTTTGACACATTAATATTTTTTATGTCACCATAAACACCTTTTTATGAAGAGATACATAAAATTTTTCTTTGGATGTATTTTTAATATTTTTCTGGTAACTTTTATGTGCCGATGGATAGAAAAAATATACTATATTTTAAATGAATTTTTTTTATCGAGGTAATATACATAGCTAAATTTTATTATAGAATGATTTTAAAGTTTAAATATATTAAATTTTTTTCATTTAATATAATTTTGGTTATTTCAATTAGTTTTACATTTAAATTATATGTAAAAACATTTCAATCTTTTTCATGTTTTAACTTTTAAAACCTATTTTCCCATTACGACAACAAGATTAATTTTAAATTTATTTATGTAAATTCTATGTTCTAAATTTTTAAAAATGGATTCCATATTTTTAATAAGTGGGTCAAAATTATATAAATAAGTTTCTTTTATTTTTTGGAATTATGAATAATAACTTTAGTAATTTTTAATTAATACGGAAAAAAGGTAAATTGGGAAATTAAGGTTAAAAATAATTTTATAAAATTATCATAAACCTTGTCCTAATATCACTGAATCAGTGTCTTTCGACCTAAATTATATTTTGGTCAAAATGGAATCCTTTTGAAGACACTAGGATGAGATTCATACATTTAATATAATTTATTTAAAGAAATGTTAGATATGTATTACAAACATTTTAATAAATATATAATTATTCATATAAAGTTATAAAAAAGATAAACTAGACTATAAATACGCATTTGAAAGATAAAATATTTTTCTTTATCATGATAATTTATTTATAATTTTTAGGTAATAAATAATTATCTTAAAGTCTTATAAAACGATGATGCAAAAAATTATTTAATTGATGAAAAATCAATAAAATAATTTTAATTAAAATGATAATGACCATTAAAAGACCAAAAAACATGAAAATATATTATATATCGAGTATAAAATGAACATAATCATCCAGGGGTCGTGTTATTGACAATTTTAAGACACATTTAATAGATTACAACACTTATAATATTTTATCTAAAGTAATGTTAAAGTTATTGCTTTCATATTTTAATAAATATACAATTTATAATGTGGAATTTTCAAAAATATATATTCTGATATAAGTATTATTACGAAGAATATAAGATATATATTCATCATAGTATTTTATTTTTATTTTTTATTGAAAAAATAATTGTATTAAATAATTACACAAAACTGATGTAGTAATTATTTTATTAAAGGAAATATCAAATAAATGTTAATAAAAATATGAAAATTAATATAATTTGGGTTGATTAGTATATAAAACTAATTTTCATGATTTTTCGACCTATTAAGAATATAATGATTTTTTTTTCTAATTTAAATTTTTTATCTACATTTTCTTTAAAATAAAGGAATGGAATTGTGTCAAAATTGACACGATTGATTGTTTATCAAGATAATATTCTGTTAAATTATTTGAAAATAATAATTATTTTTTAATAAATATAATATAATTATGATATGGACTTAAATGTTTTAAATAATTCATTTACGTACTAATTGAAATAAAATATGTTAATATTTTACACTTTCAATAGAGAAAAATTTGTTACCTTAGTTTAAAATTAAAATAGAATAACTAAGATTTAATTAATATTATAAGGTTTAAATTGATAGAAAAACTTATCAAAATTTCTTTTTTGATGTGATTAAAACCATATCTCATCTTATCCTCAAAGATATGTCATTTTGGATTACTTTATAAGGAGTTTTATTTAATTATAAATTAATATTTTTTCAGATTCAAAAAGTGTACCTCACCTTAATTATAAAACAGAACCTCCTCCCTCATTTATTAACATAACATTGAGAATTAATGCTTGTACTTCCCCTACCCGTTTAATTTTTCAACTTCCCTTGTCACATTTTAGGGGTTCTGGTCTTCTCAAAATACCAACTCTAGTTTCATTAAGAGGAGATCTAGAGGAAGGTCATCAATGAGGAGGTAATCTACTTTATCGATTCTTTGAAATTTTTTATTCTTATACTTACTCTTATTATGTTTTTTACATTAAAATTTAATAACTAAAATATCAAATATAATATGAGATATTATTAGGAATATATAACAACCTAATTCCACATTCTATCCAACCTATGAAAAATGAAATAACCATAGGTGCATATATATGACTTACCATCTCCACACCGTGGTGTAATCTGTTATTCATCACTACTTTACTTGGATAGGAATACTGATGGAAATAATAACAATATATGATTATTATAGGATGATATTGATTCCATAATAATATATATTCCATAAACTTCCATACCATTTCATAATTAAAATAATGTTATCATCGCTCATGCGTTCGTATGGCCTACCATCTTCCAGACGTGATGTGATTCATTCTTCATGATATAATTTAAATCATGATTATATAAATGCATATAATTAATAAATATGATGTATAATACCTTATGTTTTTTATGTAATTTATATTAATATAACTAATGAATAATAAATTGGACATATACGAAAACAAATGCATAGAAAAATGAATAAATTAACACCCAAAAGAAGGATAATAATGAAATATTATTAAACGAGTGATAATATGATCATATATGATATAAAAAATATAAATATGGTTGTGGAATAAGTTAATTACTCTCTTTAATCCATTATACATGTGTTTATGATACATTCAACGGAACCCAGACATAAGGTATGTGATAATTTTGTAATCTCATCATTATCTAAGATTATTTGTATATAACTATTTACTAGGGTATAATTATCATCCATATCCATGTTTCCTAAATATGTATTATAAAAGGGCTCTTTATTAAAATTACACAATATTTTAAGAAAAATATTTATTGAAGAAGAAAGGATATTTTCCTCACGAATTAATTTCAAGTGTTCTATGAAAATTATTTTCCATCTAAGATGAAATTTATGATAGAGGATATGTTTCAATTATATTGTCCCAATTATTCTTAGGTTAGATTACATTTATTATAGAAATATGTTTATTAAAAATTTTCCTATCTCATGCATTATTTTATTATAGAATAATGTTTAAGAAATCAATTTTATTTCATGGGTACTGAGATGTTGAATGATATATGTTTTTGGGGAAAACATAGGCATGATTTCATTATTAGATGGGTGGGACCTATATCTCTCTCCATTAATTTTTTAAATATTTATATCTCATGATATATAAAGGAATAAAATGGTAAATGATCTCAGTTCATTAATACAAGGTTGGAATGAGAAGTAAACCCAGTTCAGTAATACATGGTTGGAATGAGGAGTGAACTCAGTTCAGTAAAGAACTATGTCTTCTATGTTAGTCTTCGAAATGATTCATGACTAATATGAATGATTTTATATGATTATTTTCATTCCAATTTTTTTTAGTAATTCCACTTGGGAATATGTTAATTGATTCTTTTTGAACTTTTATGATTTATCCCAGGACATAGTATCATGATCTTTGATATACATGATAATATTTTCAAATGTTATGTTCTTATGTCTTTTGATTATGATATGATTGAAATCTACCTTATTTACCATTACAGAGGATTTTAACTAACCCTTTCTTATGTTTTATGTTCCCTAGGATGTGAAGAAGTGTATTATATAAGATTTTTCAAAAGGGTTCCCGATACGAAGGAATAAGTGGGAGACGATGTAAATGTTTTATGAATTATTTATTTAAGTTTCCTAATTTCTAAAGACACTAAACCTATATGGTCTTGGAATTGTTTTGTTATGTTGTTTAATTAATATTATTCAATTTTGAAGTAATATATTTTTTTGTAGTGTATGGATAGTCATTGTTGGTATTAGAGAAAATGTATAATTATCCTTTAAAAACTGGGATGAGAAAACCCAAATAAGAGTCCTAAGGATATGTCTATGTATATGTTGCAGTACTAGTGTTTTAGAAATTATCACAAATAACCTAGTATAAAACATAAATTTTCCTAAATAGAAATTTTATTATTGATTATTTGGTTTTCCCATAATGATTAGTGTTTCTCACACTATACCTCTTGGTTTTAGTCAATGGTTGGAACCTGAATAAACCATTTTAATATTGAATGAGACAGTAAATTAAATGTTTGTCCTCCTAAGAAAAATAATGTTATGGGAGTTGGAATGGAAAATATTATTTTTATTCTCACAAAACATTATCAAGATATGAATTATACATGACTTCAAAATGAGAAAAGGATGGACCAACATTATATTGAGTCCTTCATGAGGAAATTTACAAATTCTTTTAGTGGGTCTTCTGATCCACTAGTGGAGGAAAAATGTATTAGTAGCACTGAAAAGATATTTGCAGTTATTCAATATTAATAGAATGATAAATTCATCTTGGCAGTCTATGGTTTGGAAGGTGTAGCTGATCAATGGTGTAATCTTTTCAGGAATATGTAGAAAGGAGATTAAATGGACTCTATAGAATAATATTAGTTCATGAAATTATTTTTCGATATGTACTTTTCTAGTATTCATAAAAATATGATAGATAAATATTTCCTTAAGATTAATAAAAAAGAAGATGAATCCTTTGGTACCTATGAATAAAATTTTAAAAGACTTGCAAGGTATTATTCCAGAGGTACCATCCAACATGAGAGTAAGATTGACCAATTCTTTACTAGATTAAAACCAAGTCTCTTAAGGGCATTAGCCATAAGGTTCTTCAATATCTATGAGGAAATTATTCGATGTGAACTCAAGGTTGATATGGGATTGGAGGTACCCATCGGTTCTATGTCTTTAATAATAATAGAAAAATAGAATTCAAGGGAAAATATAAATACCTCACTGAAAATAATATGATATTTCCCTTATGCTCAAAGTGTGAAAAAAATGTAAGAAATTGTCTGAATGGTAATATAAAATTTTTTATGTATGGGAGAGAAGGCCACCAGGAAGTTGAATTCCAAAATGATAAGAAACAAATATCTAATTATGAAAATATAGAAAAAGATACATAGAATTCACCTCCCACAAGTTAATGATACAAGTGAAAACAAATGGGGCATTATGCTAACCAATATAGAAATAAAAGGGTTATCGATGATGATTGATATCAGTAACCTTTTAAGGACAAGGAAAAATAGGAATCCCATGAGATTACTCCTAAAGATGTAGAGTACGACAATGAAGTGGTGAAAGGAACATTTAACCTCTACTCTAAAGAAGAAAATGTTTTTTATTATGGATCCACCCACCTTTTTTTCTAAAGATTTTTCTAAGGGTATCTCAATATTACCTCAATAATTAGATATTTAGTTAGCTATGAAAACTCCTAATTGAACAACAATCGCATCAAATGTTTATAATTATTTTCCAGTTATGTTTGGTGGGAAAGTGATTCCTAAAAATATTGTGATCCATCCATTAATGGGATTTTATGTGATTCTTGGCATGGATTGACTTCTTTATATAGATCTCATATAAATTTCCATGAAAGAGAATTCACATTTCTTTATTCAGATGAATCATTGTTCTTTTATCAATGAAAGGATGAATATGACCTTCTAGTGGAAATTGTCCCCATCTTATGGGTCTTTATTACAATAAATGAAGGTTATATATCTCATATTTTGGGGGAGAAACTCACCATTTAGAACACACATATTGTACGAGGGTTTTTTAATATCTTTCCGAAATATTTTGTAGGCCTTCCATCGAATTGTGAAGTTATGTTTTCAATAGAACTCATACTGGTTGTTTAGCCTATTTCAAAGAATCTTTATATAATGACACCAATTGAGTTGTAGGAATTGAAGAAGCAACTCCAAGAGAATCTTGAAAAGGCATTCATATGCTCTAGTGTGTCACCTCAGGGTGAAGCTATTTTATTTGTTAAGATTTAATATGGATCAATGAGACTCTCCATTTATTATCAATAACATAACAAGATCACTATCAAGAAAACATATCCTCTTCTATGCATTGATGACTTATTTGACCAACTACATAGATATCAACACTTTTCCAAGATTGATCTTCATTCCAGATATCATCAATTATGGGTCAATAAAGAGGATATACCAAATACGTCATTCCGTACAAGGTATGTAAACTATGAATTTATAGTGATGCCTCTTGGTATTCATGATTCCCCCACTATATTTATGGGTATAATTAATAGAGTCTTTAGAGACAATACTAACCAATTTTTGGTAGTCTTTATAAACTATATTATGTTTTATTCAAAGAGAAAGGAAGAGCATGAAGATCACTTGAGAATTGTACTAAAGACACTTAGAAAAGGTAATATTTATGAAAATTTTACCAAGTCTGAATTTTGACTTTACAAAGTTTCATTTTTGGGTCACATAATATCAAGAGAGGGAATATATGTGAATCCATTAAAAATTTAAGTTATTAAACAATATCCTAGATCGAAAATGGTAACTGAGATCCAATGTTTTCATTATTTCACTAGATATTATTAATGTTTTCTAAAATATTTTTCAGGATTATATAATCAACTAAATATATTGACTTGGAAATGAGTTAATTTCATATGGACGAAGGAATGCGAAGAGAATTTTAAAGAGTTAAAAAGAAGGTTATCCAGTGAACCTATCCTCACACTATCTTGTTGTGGAGAATGGTTTCAGATCTACAGTGATTCATCTTAGAAGGGGTTGAGATGTGTTCTCATGAAAAATGATATAGTGATAGCTTACACCTTGTGACAGTTTAAAATCTATGAGAAAAATTACCCAACTCATGATTTGGAGTAAGATGTAGTAATATTTGTATTAATGATATGGATCCATTATCCTTATGGTAAAAAGTGTGATATTTATATTAATCATAAAAGTTTAAAGTATATTTTTATACAAAAGGATATAAAAATTCACCGAGGAATATTATTGGATTTGGTTAAAGATTATGAATTCTTAATACATTAACACCTTGTAAAAAAGAATAAGGTGAAATATGATTTGATTCGAAAGGACCTTACAAGCCTATCTATGATGAGGATAACAAAAGATCCAATTTTTATTGATTTTCAAAGAATTGATTTAGAAATTTTAATAGAAGGGTATAAATATTATATTTCTCAACTGAAATTTCAACCATCTAAACAAGTGAATATTATGGAGGCAAAAAATAAAGATGTAGAGATAAAAAATAAGTTGAGAAATGTTCCTGAATTCAACCTTGATTTTTATGGAATAATAAGTTTCAAGAACCATGTTTTTATTTCTTATATAGTATAAATAAAGAAAGAGTTTTTTGATGAGGCTAATAGTTATTCGTTATCTATTCATCCTAGAGGTAGGATGATATATGGGGACCTAAAGGAATATTTTTAGTGGGATGGAATGAAAAGAGATGTTGTATAATATGTTTCTAGGCGCTTGGTTTTTGAGAATGTTAATGATGAGAGATATAAGTCTAAGGATATGTTTTAACCTTTACCCAAACCATAATGAAAATGGGAAAATATCACCAAATACTTTATCATTGGACTTAAAAAAACATATAAAGGCCATAAAGATATATAGGTTATTGTTGATCACCTTACAAAGTTGGACTAAATCAGTGTTATTAGACAAGATTTTGTTCTTGATCAGTTTTCTCGGATATATGTAAAGGAATTAGTAAGATTTCAAAGAGTACCACTTTCCATTGTATCTGATTTGGATTCAAGGTTTACATAGAAATTATAGACAAGTCTTTAGAAGGATTTGGATATAGTGTTAAGTTTCAGCACAATTCATCATCATTATATAGATGGCCATCTCGAAAGGAAAATTCAAACTCTAGAAGAAATTTTGAGAGATTAGTCTATGTATTTTAATGGTGGTTGGGATCAAAACCCAGATTTGGTACAATTTTCTTACAATAATGGATTTCAATCTAGTTTTCAAAAGACTCCTTATAAATCCCTCTATGGAAGGATGTTCCAAACACTAACTTGTTGGGATTAAGATGGGGAAATAATTCTATTGGGATGCGATCTTGTTGAACAAATGGAAGAGAAGGTTAGATCTATTGAACAACACATAAAATCAGCTCAAATTCGACGAAAACATTATGATGAAAACTAACAAAAATACCAAGATTTTGAAGTGGGTGAAAATGTGTTTCTTTGAATATCTCTCTAGAGGAGAGTAATGAGATTTGGAAATAAGGGAAATATGATACCTATATATATTTTTCCTTTTTAAATTATTGATCATGTTAGGAAGGTAGCTTATAAATTGGAACTTCCACCAAATCTCTCCCAAGTTCATAATGTGTTCTATGTATATCTCATGAGAAATTATATACCTGATTCTTCATATGTACTAAAATTAGAATTTTTACCACTAGAGAAAGATATTTCTTATGAAGAAAAACCAATAGAGATTCTAGATCATAGCAAAAAAGTTCAACCTAACAAGACCACTCGATTGGTTAACGTTTTAAGGATGAACCGTTATTTTAAGGAAGCTATGTGGGAAATTTTGGATATAATGAGAAAGAGGTATCCTTAACTATTTGTATCCAAGTGGTGAATTTCTAGGGTAAAATTCAATTTAAGGGTGTAGAATGTATCACCAGGTTTTTTGAAAATATTTTCTTTAAGTAATTTTAATTATTCAATAGCTTGCATTACATGCAATCACGAGTTTAAACATACCATGAGTGTTTTTATTAATAAATTAAGTTAATTAAAATTAATGAAATAAGTATATATTTTATAAATGTTTCAAAATATTTTTCATATTTATATAATAGATTTTCAGTAATAGGATATGAATAAATCCGATTTTATGTATAAAAACCTATATTTTTCAAAAGGGTAATTTTACCACCTTTTAATGGAGAACCCTTTTTAAATTAAAATTTTGACACATTAATAATATTTATATGAAAACATTAACTATTTACATATAAGAAGGATATAAAAATTTACTTTGGACTAACTTGTGATATTTTTCAGATAAGTTTTATGTTCTGATGAATAGTAAAAATATACAAATGTTTAATTTAAAAAAACTTTTTTTTTCATTAAAGTAATTTATATGGTAAAATTAGATTATTGAATGGTTTTAAAATATAAATAGATTATATTTTTATTAGTTAATGTAAATTAGTTCATTGGAATTAAATTTACATTGAATTTAAATGTAAAAACATTTCAATCTTTGTAATGTTTTAACTATTAACACAAATTTTCTCATTTTTATAATGAGATTAATTTTAAATTAATTACTGAAACTTATCTATTTTTAATTATAAAAAATATAATCCATATTTTTAATATATGGGTTTAAATTGTTTAAATATATATTTTTTATTTTCAGGCCTTATGAATAGTAACTTCATAAATTTCTTATTAATACAGTAAAAAAGGTAAATCAGGTAATTGAGGGTAAAAATAATATTATACAATTACCCTAACACTTGTACTAATATCATTGGATCATGTTTTTTGACCTAAATTATCCTTGTATAGAAATGGTATCATTTTAAAGCCACTTGGATGAGATTAGGACATTTAAAATATTTTGTTTAATGAAAATATAAATATACCTCACTCAAATATTAGTAACTATATAATTCTTAACATAAGGATATATTGAATATAAATTTGACTATAAATACTAATATAAAATATAAAATGTTTTTATTTATCCAATTAATTTATTTTTAATTTTTAAGATATTAATAATTACCTTAAAGTCTTATACAATGATGATATAGAAATTATTTAATTGATGAAAAACCAATAAAATAATTTTAATTAAAATTGTAATGAAAATAAAAGACCAGAAAACATGACCAAATCTTAATTATTAAGTATATACTGACCATAATAATCCAAGGGTTGAGTTATTCACCATTTGGATCTATATGGAAATGATTATTACCCCTATAATATTTTATCTAAAGTAATGTTAAAGTTGTCAAATTCATGTTTTAAAGAAACCATCATTTATGTGGGATTTTGCAAAAGATATATTCAACTATAAGTATTCATATGAAATAGATATTAGTTATCTTCCTCATAGTATTTTATTTTTAATTTTTATTCAAAAAATATGTATATTAAATAATCACACAAAAAAGATGTAGTAATTATTTTTCAATGGAAATATCAAATAAATGTTCTTAAAAAAATTAAAATAAATATAATTTTGAATAATTAATATTTAAAAATAATTTTTTATGTTCCCCTGAAATCTTATTAATATAATAAAATATTGTTTTGAAGTTAACTTGTTATATAGAAATTTGTAAAAATCAATGAATTGAATAGTATCAAAATTGACACTATTGATTCTTTATCAAAATAATAGTTTTTGAAATTATTTAAAAATCATTATACATTTAATAAAAAATTATTATATGGTATAAAATGTTTTAAAATATTATTTTATGGTAAAATATACCTAAAATAAGTAAATAGTTTACTCTTTTAATATTGAATAATTTTTTATCTTAGATAAAATTAAAATAGAATAAAAAACGGATAATTAAAATGATAAGATTTAAATTAATAGAAAAATTTTTCTAAATTTATTTGGATGATGAGATTAAAAAATTATCTCATATTATATTCGAAAATATTATATTTTCGGTTATTTTTTATGGGGATTTATTTTATTATAAATAAAATTTTTGGAGATTCTAAAAGTGCTTGTCACCTAAATTATAAAAGGGCACCTCCTCTATCACTTCTTAACTTCACCATAAGCACTAAATATTGGCATTTCTATAACCATATCTCTTATAAACTTCCATTTTCACATTCTAGAGGTTCTGGTCTTCCCAAAAATCCAAATATAGTTCCTTTAAGAGTAGATCTAGAGGGAGATCATCAAAGAAGAGGTAATCTTTTCTGTCAATTATTTAAAACTTATTTATTCTTATACATCCTAATAATCTAATGTTTTCATTATAAAGTAATAAACCCAGTATCACCTATATGATGATATGTTATTATAGATACAGAACAACAATATTCCACTATATATCTATCTTCTGAGAAATGAAATCACCACAAGTGCGTACGTACGGCTTACCATCTTCATGTCGTGGTGTGACCTATTATTCATCAACACTTTACATGGATGGTTATAATGATGGAAATAATAACTATATATGATTATAATAAGATGATATTGATTATATAACAATATATATAAAATCCAAATCCAAACCATTTCAAAATTAAAAGAATGATATCA
Source organism: Viscum album (assembly GCA_963277665.1). Lineage (NCBI taxonomy): Eukaryota > Viridiplantae > Streptophyta > Magnoliopsida > Santalales > Viscaceae > Viscum > Viscum album. The sequence goes on along the minus strand of OY728133.1, from coordinate 1,436,660,748 downwards.
TCTCTCGTGCATACATACACCATATTGTCTCCACGACGTGATATGATTTATTCTCCATGATATCATGTAAAGAATGGGTATATAAATAATTATAATGAATATATATGATAAATACTACATTAATACAATTATCTAAATGATATAGCTATAACCAATAAATAATAAATGGGACTTTTATGACAACACATGCATGAAAAAATAAAGCAATTGATATCTGAAAGAAGGATAATAATGAAATATTATTAAAAAAGTGATAATATGCTCATATATGATATAATAAATATAAAAATGGTTTTTAATAAGAAAATAACACTATTTAATCCATTATATATGATTTTTTGTAACATAAAAATGATCCCGTACCTAAGTTAGGGGAGAATTTCACAATCTCACTATTGTCTGAGATTGTTTATTCGTAAGTATTTACCAAGGTATATTTATAATCCATGTCCATCATTCCTAAATATATATTATAAAATATTTTTTCAATTGTTCTAAAAATTTTAAATTTCAAATTTACCCATTGATGAATTTTTAATGAATAGTATGAAATAATTCTTTTTTTTCTATACAATGTACTTTTTGACTTATTTGGATAAAGTATGAGAAGAATGTATTATTTTAACTTATACAGTATGAAAGGTATTTTAAACTTCTATAATTCATTATTTCCATGAATATTACCTTACAATATTTCAAGATAAATTTCAAAGAAACTATTTTATTTTAAAATTGTGTTTCATTTTATGAAAATAAATCATTTTTGAAGAAGAAATAATAATTTACTCAAGAATTAATTTCAAGTGTTATATCAAAATTATTTTCCATCTATAATAGAATTTTTTATTATGGATATGGTTCAAGTATATTATCCCCATTATTCCTATGGTTTATTATATTTATAACGGAGTTATATTTATTAAATATATTTATTTTCCATGGATTATTTAATAATGGAATGATGTTTATGAAACCCATTTTATTTCATGGGTTTTCATATGATGAATGATTTATGTTTTTGTAGAACACTGTATATGATTTCATTATGAGATTGGTGGTTCCTATATCTCCCTCCAATGAATTCGGTAAAGATTTATATCTCATGAGATAGACAAGACGTAATGAGAAAAGATCCTAGTTCAGTAATATAGGGTTGGAACGGAAAGTAAAATCTGTTCAGTAATACAGGGCTGGAATGAGGAGTGAAAACAGTTCAGTAATAGAATTTGTTAGCTATGTTTTTCTTGACAGGGTGACTTGACTAATATTAGTGATTTCTTATTCTTATGTGTATTACAAAAATTACTTGTTTTATGTTATGAAAAATTGGTATTATTTTTATTGATTATTTATTAACTTTTATGATTTGTCCCATGACATGATATCATGATCTTTGATATGAAGGCTAGTACTTTGAAATTTTTTGTTCTTAAGTCTTATGATTATGATTTGATTAATATGTTCCTTATTTACACTTTCTAAGCATTTGATCTCACCATTTATTATGTTTTCTCTTCCCCAATATATTAAGAAGGGCATTAAGTAATATTTTTCATAAAGGGTTCTAGATATAAAGGAATAAGGGGGAGATGATGTAGATGTTTTATGAACCAGTTGTTTAAGTTTCCTAGTTTATAAAGAAACTAAACTTATATGATATTGGGTGGTTTGGTTGTGTTTTGAAATTAATATTATTTAATTATTAAGTAATATATATTTATTTAATGCATGTTTTGTTATACAACCCATCCTCGAAAATTCTGACTCGAGATTCCTCATCCCCTATTATAGAAGGGTAGATGTATTATAAGTATTTGAATTGATCAGAATATTCTATAAAATCACACTCCCTTTATTTAGGCTCATGACATCCCTAACCTATTCACCCCTTAGTGTCTATGGGAATAAGTGATTGAAAACGAATTCCTCAAAGTATATCCAAGACATAACGTCATTCTACTTATCATTGAATAAGATATCCCATTACTATCTAGATGATCCTCAAAATATATAAAATACATGCTTCACCCTCCTATCACGAGGGGTATTAATAAAGTAGAAGATAGTATTAATGGACTCAATCTATAACTCAACTTCCTAGGGTCCACCCTCCCTCAAAAACTCTGGTGGAAACTTTAGCTAATACTCCCTTGTAATCTCTAATATTGATGTAACAGTGCGAGGAGCTTCCGTATCCATTTCCTGTACTACTAAAATAAGACAATCTTGGAGATTATCATCTACAACTATGCCTAGTTCCTTTGGAGGAAATTGTATTTGACCCATGGGGGTGTTCTCACCCGATCCCTCTTATTTCTCAAATAGTGTCTAATGTGGAGGCATATAGCAATAATTCTAATAACATGTCTCAATTGAACACATAAAAACCACCCTTGATAATAAAAATTATGGAAAGTAGTAAAAGAAAAAACACTTCCTGAGTATAATAATTTTTTTCAATTTTATAAGTACCACCACCAAATCATCGTTATAGTTGGTTCCAACCACATTTATAAAGGAAAAAACATTAAATGTTTTGATTGGTTCTACATTTAACTATCACCAACAATTATTTTAATCATTTTAGTACTCAAAGTAAAACATTTAACTATTTATAATATCAGATTTTTAAAATTACTTCATGAGTTTATATGTAAATACCTTATAGATTTATTCAAACACATTAAATAACTGACCCCAGTACCATTATACTAGGAATAACTTCAATGAACTATTCTAATGATAGAAATACATACACATATTAATGGCGTATGAATAAACTCCAACTATTATATTAGTATAAGATTGAAACTACCATTACTTAATAACATCACACCCAAGTTCCCCACTCAATGTGGAAAATAGTAAACCATAAAAAATCACCAAAAAAACATCAATCACATCCCATGGGGACATAGATTTTTCCCCATACATGGTTCAAACTCTCAGGAATGATCTCATTAACAAGACCCAACACATCATATTCTCCAATATACCAGCCAAAAATAGTATGTCATGAAATAAATCTATGATACTAATTTGTGATGCTATACCTCATATTCCATTGAAATGATGCTCCATTTTTGTGATCCATAATTCCTCATGCATGCCTCCTCCTATTCTAGAGGCTTCCAACAAGCAGCGATGACCTTTTAGGATAGTATGGGGAGACTATTACCTCATAATAATATTGTAAAACACATAAGAAATGATATATTTTACATCCATTAATGAATAAATAACTAAAACAAGGCATATAACAAGTAATAGGTAAACAAGAATAATAGGAAATAAAAACATTATACACCCTTATGAAAGTCATACCATCTAGAGTCATATATAAAACTCCCAAAATAACCAAAAAAACACAATTAAACTAAATATTCCAAAAATAAAAAACGATAAAGGACTAGTTTTGTCCCTGTTTACATACTCCATCCAAGAACATATCAAGCGTCTAACATGGATGCTTTACGTTATCTAAAACCATATCGATTACATCTTCTTTGGTACCAACTAGTGACCCAATTATGGTGTGAGGAAAACCTAGTAGGCCATCACAATTGGCCTCTAATATAATTCATAGTTCGATACAGAATTATGTATGTAGATAAATTTCCTAAGTATTAATGAATAAACGGATAATTAAATAATTCAATACAACCTCAGTCAACATGCCCCTCGATGACACCCATGTTCATCATACATTATTCAGCCAAATATTTATGTATTTGATCATGTATCAATAATATTTATAGTTATGAACAACTTATAGAATCCCTGATATCACCCTAGATTACTAAGTATCACATATCATGTTAAATCCAAATACTCATCCCATTATTCCTAGTCAACCAGTAGCATGTGGAATCCTTTGAACTCATCCTATCAATCCTAAATCTTGTACCAAATAGAATCCAAGGATCTCATCATGTAATTACTACCTAGTATCATCTTATGTGTCATGTAATCCAAGTATCTCATCTGGGTATTCCCAATTAGTTAATATAAACCATCTATTAGAATCCAAGGATTTAATCTAACCATTCCGTTTCATTTAATATTAATTATCACTCGGAATACAAAGATCTCATCTGGACATTACCATTTATTCAACCAATAAAACACATAATCATACATTAAATTTAAAAACATGTATTTCAATGGATTAAATCTAGGCCATTCCCATTAATTTACATTTCAACAACGAAATTTGATTACAACTAACATATTTGTAACCATAACCATTCATAAACCAATCAAACCTATTAGATGAGTTAGTAAAATTAAAATTAACCCAGACCATATGCCAAGAACATCCTTTAGGGGTTTCCATGTCCCAATTTAATTTTTCTCAAGGTCCAAATCATTGGTTTCAATGGGCTCTTAAATCATTTAGGTGATTAACTATTTTGTATTGGTTTTTAGGTAATATTAATGGAAACCCATCATAAAAACCAATATTCAATATAATATCAAAATGGTGAAACCATAAAAGATATCACTTAGACAACATAAATTTTATGGAACATCTTTTCTCATTAAATAATATCCATATATTTGATCTGAAATAGAATAAAAAGGGAAACAAGATAATCCCTTAAAAATGTGATATAATAGTTATAAAAAAATAAGAGCATTGGATATAGTGAATTTAAGTAATATTTTATGACGGTATACTATTTGATTTACCTTAGGGATTCAGATGCTTTACATGGAACTCAAAACATTAAAGAAACTAAAGAGTTCCATGAATTTTGAAGTAGGAGTAAAGGGAAATATTAATAAATTGTTCTCCCATTCTCTCAAATCCACATAATAGTGTTTTATGGTTTGTATTAATTATGTGTTGATCATACTACCAATTCTACCTCTCTAAAAACCAAAACATCAATCTTGGAACAACTAGGACACTCTAGAGTCAACCCAACCTCCCTTGGACACTCCACTAAGGTAAAGGTGAAGATATTTTAGGAATAATAAAATATATTTATAAATCAAAAGAATAGATTTTTTTTACATTTGCGACCTAAAAATAATCCATATATAATGAAATTATAGTTTATTAGATTTATTAGTGTTAGAAACCTTTAAATTTCATCTTAAAGAAACTTTTACTAGTCATAAATGATGAAATTAATCATGAATTGGGGAAAAGTGTTGACCATGTCTCAATATTTCAGATAGTATTATTTTTAAGGTAGTGAATATTTATTTTATGATTTTTTTATTGAGTTGTTTTAAATATTTCATGTGTTGTAATACTAATTATCGATTATTTTATATATTCTATGTAATTTTTGTAAAAATTTAACTAAGGTTGGAAATTAAAAACTTTATTTCTCAAAAATGTAAGATAAATGTTATAATGGTGTGTGTATCCTTTATAATTCACATGTTCATAAAAGTTCATTGGTAATTAAGAATTATTAGTTAAGATAATGTTGGTCATTAAAATTGAAATTTATCTTTAACATGGAAGGAAATTTTTATTGATTCATATTTGTAGGAGATAATGTTTTATGATTTGGAAATATAATACAACATTACATATGTATTGTGACTTTTATTTTAAATGGTTCATGAATTTTACATGGTGCATGTGAATCGTTATACACATTGGGATGATACATTACTATTTGTAAAATCAAATGTGAATGGTATTTGATAGTAGATTTAACAGGGGACATAGAAGATCAATTTTATTATAATTATCTTATTTATATTCTATGTTTATAAAAACACAATGTTGCATTTTATCGTCTACATTAATGTTTATTTTTAATTGAATTTAATATTTATAATGATTCATTAGAAGTGGTATAATATCTTTATATTTTTCTATAGATTTTGGAAAACAATTATGTAGAATTTAATAATCTAACTTATATGGATACAATTTACCATTTATTATTTGATCAATGAATATGATTTTTTTCATCAATAAATAAAATAATTAAATAAGAGTATATTTAATAATTTGGTCATTTTATACTTAATTTATTTTCAAGTATGAAAATTTATAATAGTTGGAATAATATTGAATTCCATGTTCTTTTTTATAATCATTTAGTATATAAATTTATTTTGGAGCCCATTTTATAGTCATTAGATTTTAATAAACTATGTTTTATTCTACTAATTTCTTATATTGGTCTTTTAGAGTGTTAAATGATGCTCTAAAATTATGTACATACTTTTTAATGAAAAAATAATAATTTTGTAATTTCCTCTCAAATAGAGTTTTATTATGAGAATTAGACTTCATAATTGAGTTCAAAATGAAGAGTTCCATTTTTTGTGAAATTTTAAAGCTTATATAATTTTTTTATATTTTGAATATCATATATATTGTTAATATAATATAACATAAAATTTAAATAAGTAATTTTAAATAAAACATTTCTCTATAAATTGATATTTCATCATTATTTGTCATAAATACTAAACCTACAGAAGAGGTCAATCAAAGCAGGCATCCCTAAGAGAAGAATACTTCATTAATATTTATAATATCAATGTAAGATAGGTATGATTATTTGATTATGATATCCATTTATTCTAATCCTTAAAATTAAATTATTCTCATACATATATATTTCAAATTTTGATTTAATGTTTTTTATATTTAAGATTAAAGAGAGATAGATATAATTAAATTTAAATATAATAATTTTGAGTTATGAATTATGGTTCTTCCTATATAGAGGTTTGATAATTTAAAACCTTTCAATATTTTTTGATATATATGAATTAATGTTCACTATAAATTGTTTATATACTTGATTTTTTCCCAACACAATTCAAATGACATAATATTTTTGAAAATCCAAAATATTGTGTTCAATGTATTTTAAATTTATATTTGAGAATAATATTTAATAAATATTGGAAGAAATTTAATCTATTGAGAATTAATATTCTAACAATATATTATTATTTAAAATATGATAAAAAATACAACAAGTCCATGAATGCGATTATTCAATTTACTGATTGAAAGTTAACAAAGAGGGAAATTTCTCGGGTTTCCACATACTCTATAACTATTTTTTTAGTTTTTTAAATTTCCCAATTCAATGTTTATGTTTATCTAATAATTATATAATGGTGAGCCTCTGGTGAAACATTATTAGAAAACTATGTCTTTCTCTACCTAGGTTATAGGTTGTGAATATATAATAATGGTGGTGCATGGAAGTGATAGAAATAGTACAAAAAACATAGTATGAATGTATTGATGGTCAAATAAAGAGATTTACAAAAATCAAGTGATGTATAAATCTCCTCGCATACATGTTCATGTCACATAACATACTCCACAAAACCATGCAATCAATTCGATTGAACAATTCAATGTATGGCTATATTTTCATGTGGGTAATGAATCGACTACGATTGAGTCGTGTAGTATAGGACACTCGATATAAGAAATGATTTATTAGAGTGATATACATGATATATGATGTAGAGGTATCTTGAAACGCAAGTTGTCTGAAAATGGGGTGACACATGGAACACCTAGATTATTAGTGAACAAATGGGGTGTATATAGAAGTTGTTATCATTTATTTTGACAACTAATATTATGTTAGAATTTTTCCAACCTCATAAGTCCAATGGAAACCTATTTGGATCATTATGATTATTTTTGTAGTCCGGTTCAACATATTTTTGTCAATGGTTTCAATTTACAATCCTTTTATTGATAATGCGGTTTATTTATGATAATTTGATTAAAGATTAATGAAAGTTAAAGAGTTATAGTAAAATTTATAGAAATGGTTTGGATAGTTAATTAAGGTATTATTTTATATATAAGAATCGAATAATATTAATTGTGTGGTAAGATCTTCATATAATGATTTGGGTTGCTAAAAATGAAATGAATAAATTACATAAAAAATGAAAATTAAATGAATCATTAAAAAATAATAGTTTTACCACCTTTTGATTTATAAATAATAAAAATAAAGAGATTTTCTTGGGGAAGAAAATTAATATAGAATGGATTGTATATATTGTAATGTTCAGAAGTATTCAAGAAGGATGTAACTATGTAAGATGATGATTATAATCAATTAAGAATATATATTGAATACTGTGGAAAAATTAAATTTATTATTATGATTGAATACAAGGAAATCATTAAATTTTCAGGCATTTATTTATCAAAAAATAGTAATAAACATGATAGATTGTGATTAATATTCTTGTTTATGAGATATGAAATATAATTTTTGTTTTCGTAGGATCTGTACTTCCATAGTGATAGGTGTGGTGAATTAGTGTGTTCAACAATTTTCTATTTAAAAACTATTTTATTTTATCTCTACACCTATTAGAGTGAATAGATATCAATCTATCATCTCAAACATGGTTCACACACATGTATTAAAGTAAAAAACCATGAATAACACAACAAAAATATATTTATGGGGTTTTCTTATAGTATATGAGATAGTCCTTGGTTTTGACTAGTTATTATCCAACACACATGAGTATGATCTTTTATTATCAAGAAAAACAAAATTCAAGGGAATTGACTTAAATACCTATTACATGAAGCAAACTTGTTATAATTCAGAGGAATAATTGGCTCAATAATATCCCCCTTGTAGTACATCAAAAATTCTATAACCAACCAGGTACCTTCTTCATATATGTATTTAGTTATGTTCTCCTAAATTATTATTATGAGAATAATCACATGTGTCTATGGGAATAATTAGTTCTAATCATAATCCAAAGATTCAGCAATATCTTCATGGATACTTATCTTTTTCATATTCAGTAAACATGGCACCCAATATCATCAACCTACCCCACCAACCCCGAAACCCAGAAGTTAAAAAAGAATATGGAACAATATGAGGGGAAATCACAATTTAACGTGAATATAATCTACTACCATAGTTATAATAATACTTAATTGGGAATGATTTTACCCACAAAAGGCAAAATAATAACATAATGACTCCACCCAAAAATCTACCATGGGCCACCCATATATCGAATTTCTATAAACAAAAGGATATAAGAAATAATAATATTAAAAAATTTAATAGGGTAAAAAAAAAGCATGTATTAAACAATAATAACTATAAAAATCACTCATTAAAAAAGGTGAACTGACATAAGTATACAAGCCAATAATGCCGATACATGAGAATCCCAAAATAAAAACAAAACCAAAACATATTGAACTTCTCCACGTGAACTATGTACAAACTCTACATCCCATGTTGACTATTTCCAAACTACCTAACCACCTAAATCTCAATTTAAAGCAATGTCTTGGAACCTAAAAATGAATCATAATAGTTGTATACACTCAGTGGAGTATCCAAGGTGTGAGAGAAACCAAGAAACGTAATATCCCAATAAATATTTTGTGAAATACCTTTTCAAAGAAATCATATCATTTATTTTATTTTTAAACCCAATTAGAAAATATATTTTTCATTTTTTGGAACCTAAAACCCAAATTTCATACTCATGACCATTTTGTAAAATTTCACCATTTATCTTTAAATATAAAAAATCCCTTTAAGAAAATAAATTTAACCCATTATCAATTTTAAAAAAAATCAAATCCACTTTCATAAATCCAGTTTCAAAATTATATAGAATCCGCTTACTAAAACAAAACAATAGAAAAGAACAATATATTAAAATAAAAAGGCACTTTATATTGAGTGATTTAAAAATAAACAGTCTTAATCAATATTTTTTGGTGCCATATAAGTTAATAAAACGTGGGAATGAATGTAATGGAATATTTATAAACAATTATTCTAGTATCGTTGGGAAATAACAAGGACTTATGGAACAAAAAACCTAGACATTACAAAAAACATTAGGCCAATTATCATCATTTGTCACATCATACCCAACACAATCCACTTTATTCTTATCAAACTAATATACTTGGGGGGAAAACCATATCCTTGACCAGGTCACTATAAAGTACACTAGACATTGTGTGTCAAGAACTAGTGTAGTATAATTTTAAACCCTTACTTAGTGCCTTGTTTATCCATGAAAGAAGAAATAGTGAGGGATAAATCATAAAATTCACAAGGAAAATATTATATAAAATCATAAATCTCACCTCACCTACAATTTACTTAAAAAATAACCCCAAACATGCAATCCATATCACAATGATAATCAACTCCCCACTTACGGGTCAAAATCCATAAAAAAACAATGGTATCAAGAGGGTATCACACACAAACCATATGAAACTATTTTAAAGTTCCAATGGGAGTTATTTAAATCCAACTAAGGATATAGACTTCCTTAAAACCACTAAAATATATTTCAAATAATTTATGTAAAATAGACCATTATAATCCACATCAGAAACTTTTTTAAACAATTAAACCATCCATTTGAACCACTTAAAAAGGAAAAAAAATTTACCTTAAAAAAATTCCATGAAAATAATTCTTCACATAAGGAATGACCCAAATAAATTCAAATACCTTTAAAAACAATTTCATTTTAAATAAATAATTATATAATTTTTATAAACACTTGGCCATTAAATGTTCTTTTTGGAAACTATGAAACCATTAAAAGTGGGAAATCAATTCCAATTCATTTATAAAATCCATTCAACCTATATATATAATTTTAATCCACTAAATTAAAATATTAAGCTTAAAAAGAAACAAAATATATTCCAATTAATGGAATTTCACAAAATAACTTGCCTAATATAAATGGAGATTGATTCAGAAGTTGTATTGTATAATGGTGAACACCAGAAAAATATATTAGTGATCCTACACAAATCCTAAATAATGAAATAACCATTATTATACTGAATAAAAACCCTATAAGTGTCCCCTATTATCATTAGGGTTCATTATAGAAGAGAAATAAATGGAAATGGAAGTAGAAATTGAGTACAGGTGTCGGGGTTACTAAACCTTTTGAATCTAATTTAAATAAAAAAATGGCTCATAATTCAAGGATTTGAAGAAGAGATATCCACTTGGGTTCCATATAGGTTAAAAACATGATATATAGAGAAGGAAAAGGTAAAAAAAACTCATAAAATTAGAGGTGTGGGAAAAATGGAAACTAGAAAAATTAAACACAAGAACATAGAACCAAGACATTCAATACACTATAATTCACATTCAGGAATAAATATTATTTCCCTATACCCCTTTTAATTTTATTAAAATTCATGACTGGCACCATGGTGTGGTGTTACTTTCTAGTTCTTATAGAGGAAACCCCCCAACCAAAGCTCCCAGTGAAAAAAACAACTGCGGTGTTTTGTTCAACCCATTTTCCTATATGGAAATGACCCGGACTAAAACTTCCACAAAACCCCCAAGAGAAAGGTTCCATTGTTTTATAATGTCACCCACTACAAAACCCCATTTTATTCCCAACATTACTATAAAAAATAATAATATTGGAATATAAAAAATAGCTAATAATTATTTTGAGATAAATAATAATAGTGAAATGGGGAGTTACAACATCACCACCATGTTTATAGCATCCCGCCTTTTTATCACATAAACTTTCATTACATTTTACAAAAATGAGGTTTTTTAAGGTTTAGTGTCTTGGAAACCAGGAACTTAAAACATGAAAACATGATACATTCTTCTTAAACACATGAAAGGATTCTCCTCATGTTCATCCTAGGTTCATTACTGCATCTCATAACCTGGGGACATACATCAAAAGAAAGGGTGACCAGAAGGCCCAGTAAGGGAAACAAGGGGAAACATTTAACATGTGAACTTGGGATACATCTACAATGTCATGAAAAAGAACTTTAAGGCATGAGAAAGAAATCGGGAGGCATATCATAATAAAAATAAATTTTTTCATAACTTGAAGATTTGGATACAACATTTAATATTGACAATCAATTTGTTTCACCAAGGTCCATCCCCAAGGTGTCATTAAAAGTTACCAAGGTTATTCACCAAGGTATCAGTCTAAAAGGTCATCTCTAGAGATTAAGTCTTCACCCAATGCATTGGAGCGCTATCTGGGTGCACCCTTGACATGTATTTATTATCATGTGATCCACATATATCATCATCAATCATTTCACAAACAACCCATATATCATAAAAGAAATGGGTTTCATTTCATAATCATAATATTTTAAAAACTGCTTTAAAGACATGATCTTTATGTCACCTTAAACCCACGGAAAGGGAAAGCGGGTTTCATGTATGTAAATACCAGAATTTAAAATATACCATTTTGATATATATGTGAATACCACTATAGAAATAATATATTTGAGTATTCACTTAATAACATAAAATAATTTTGATAATAAGAGAGAGGCATTTTGAGATGAATATTCTGCAGCATAACGACAACGTTATAGGGTTTTAGAAAACATTGAAAAGAGAGGGGACATGGGTCACCCACTCATAAAAGATCTATAAAAATAGTATAGGGACAGAATATAAAGGATATGAATCATGGTAATGAAATTTTAAGGACATACCATTTGAAATGAAAAACATGGAAGTAAGACAAAAATAAGATTTCTCTTATAAAAATTCAGCAGCCTAACGACGTCGCTTAAACTTCAATAAAAAAAAGAATTGATGAGATCAAATAGGGTATATCATAATATGATAATAAAAGATTAGTATGATATATATAGAGATCATACCCCAACATAATAAAAAGTAACATGAAATACTTTACATGAAAGTAGAACTTTGAAAAATGAGAAGGGTGAAAGAATCCCTTAAAAATTCAGCAGTCTAATGGCGTCACTTAAACTTAAACAAAAATGAATTTATGAGATAAAATAGGGTATCTCATCATATGAACATAAAATTTCAGTATGATATATATAGATATCATACCCCAAAATAATAAAAAGGAACTTGAAAGACTTGACATGAAAATAGATCTTGAAAACGAGAAGGGTGAAAGAATCCCTTAAAAATTCGGCAGCCTAACGATGTCACTTAAACTTCAAAAAAATGAATTGATGAGATCAAATAGGGTCTCTAATTATATGAAAATAAATTATCAGTATGATAGATATAGAGATCATACCCCAACATAATAAAAAGGAACTTGAAATACTTGAAAAGAAAATAGAACTTGAAAATGAGAAGGGTGAAAGAATCCCTTAAAATTTCTGCAGCCTAACGACGCCACTTAAACAATCTTAAAACGAAATGATGAGAGAAATAGGGGTACTATCATCATATTAACATGAAAAGGTAAGTAATATGAATATAAAATATCATTATACAACATAAGAACATGGAGCATAAAAGAAATTACATAAAAGAGATTACTTGAAAAGAAAGAGAGAGGTCAGATCCCTTACCTTAAAACGTAACTCTTAAAACTAAAAGGTTGGGACCTTGAGGGCTTGTTGGCACCTTGGGAGGACTCCTTGGGAGGTAATGAGACCAGAACTTCGTTGGGGGAGATTTGGGAGTCGAATGGATGAGAGGATTTCTTGGTATTTATAGGGAAAGTGAGGGGATAAGGCATTAATGGACAAGGGACACCTCATTGGTGGTTTTGGCAAAACCATGGGCTTGCCCATGGTATTTGCCCATGGTATTTCCCACATGGGTCCCCCATAAAATAATTCAGCACCTTTGGTCGGCCAACCCTTAAAATATCTCATGACATCATCATAACATAGTTATGATGTCATTAAACATACCGAAACCCAAAAACTGAATTTTCATTATTCATCGAAAATTCAACTTTCTCCGAAAAATCCCAAAATTTCACCTTAACCAAATATCGATGATATGATTACAAAAATGAACTCCATTTTATAAAAATAATTTTATAAATAATTTTAATTTAATTTTTAAATAACTACATTATTCACCGAAAATTCATTTTTTCCTGAAAAAACCCCAAAAATTACCTTAACATAATATCGATGCTCTGAGTTCAAAAATGAAATCCATTTTATAAAAATAATTTACTAAATAATTTTAATTTAATATTTTATTAAAAAACACTATTCACCTGAAAAAACTAATACTTGAATAATAATTTATGAAACCATTATTTAACCATTTTATTGAATCACATTACTTAAGGTGCCTAGATTATATTAATTCCTTTTTTAAGTGAGATTACTAATCCATTTTGACATATTACTAATCCTAATCATAAAATCACTATTAATAATTTACTATTCATCAAAAATTATGTTGATCTTATTAGACTCTAAATTTCGTACTGAACATAATTGTAGAAGACCATTTTTTGAAAATCATTACACATTTTTATTTATTTAAGGTTTACATAAACATTTTTAAAATATCATTTTTCTAAAATTCATCAAAAATATGCATACTATATTTATCCGGTCATTTTAAATTTCATAAACATAATCATAAGATGAAATCCCAATTTTTATTTAAAACAAAGGATTACACAAGGCAGTTACGGTCTCCTTACATAACCCCTTATCACACCAGCATAGGACCTAAGTGTAAGGTGTGCTAAGGTGAGAGAATCCGAGGGAGGCTCGACCAACATCACATGAGTAGTAATTTCTATCAGTTTGAACTTCTTGTGAAGGTGATTCCGTTATAGCTTCACACGATGAAGTTCGGCTTGGGTTTGGTCCAGAGCAAAGCCCAGTGGTGCTACCTCCTTCTCAAGTTCTGTTAGATGGGCTTCGATCGGTCCAAGACTACTGGGTGAGGCCATCGAATCTTCTTTCTATATTAATCAACCAAGATTACTTGTATTAAGAGACAATAATCTAAAAGTTTAGTTTTCAGTGGTCATATTGACCAATGGGCATATAACAGTCAAAACCCAATGGGCTCATTTTAATTATACTCATGTTATAAAATGAAACAGTTTTGTTGAGTATAAAGAAATAAAATAACACAAAAAATTAGGAAACAAGATTTATTCAAATATTTTGGGTCGTTACAATGTTACTTTCCCCCTAAAATATTCGTAAAATTTAGAGATATGGTAAGGAGGGGCCATGACATATCAAAACTTTTGGTTGGTGGGTGGGGAAACAAAGAGGGAAAATCCATTAATGGAGACCATCAACAACAAAACTTCCTTTAAACCAATATATCAGGTCTATGAAAACATGATACATCTTAGGAAACACACAAACATAAAAACTATGAATGTATTATTAAACATATGATTAAATTTCATAGGTATCCCCCTATTTATAATTTAAACAAAATGATATAACATAAGAGAGTTACACCTCTATACCAAGACACCATCTACAAGGATACATCTTAAAAAGTCATCAAAGATCCAAAATAATTCTATTGACTACAATAAATCTTCATGAAAATAACTATAAATATACAAATAATGGGGAAAATTATAAAAAACTGATATTTTTTGAAATATTTTTTTGAATGAATTTAATCTTTTTGATATTTTTAATTTCATAAAACAATAAAAATAGTTATTTTATATATATTAAATCACTAAGTTTGGCTTGTGTTATACACAATGTCAAGTTAATTATGCACCACAGCCAATATAGTGGTTATATTTATCTATATGTAACATGGAGTTAAGCTTACTTTTCACCCAATAATAACTTTCCTTAATGTCTTACGTAACACGGAAAACCAAGAGTACCCGAAAAACAATATATTATTAAAAAAATATTTTAATATTTACCCAAGTTGTTAAATTATCTTTTATTAATATTATTAACATACATCTATAAATATTTTTTTTCACAAAATATAAAATGAATAAATTAGTTAAAAAATATTTATAAATCAATATAAGAACCAATTGAATATAAAGAGAGTATTTTTATAGAAAACTATTACTATGCTCATAAAGCTATTTCAATCTTAATAAATTTAATTAATTATAATTATTAAGTAATTTTAATTTAATATATATTTTATATATCCAAGTAAATATTTTTTTTTATATTCATACAATAGCTTTATAACCATAGGATAAGAATAAAACGAATTTAACACATTTAACCCAATATTTTTATTAAAAAAATTTACCATATTTTAATGGAGAACCTATTTTAAATATAAATTTTTGGCACTTTTATAAATATTATGTTTCAAAATGAACTTAATATTTGAAATAGAATAAGAAAAAGTATGTTAGGGTTAATTTTTGTTAGTTTTCAATGAAGTTTCTTGAATAGTGAAAAATACTCAAATTTAACTCAAAACCGCGTTTTCAACGAATTTATTTATTATATTAAATTATATTTTTAATTAATTTTATAGTTGAATTAGATTAATATTTTATTAATTTATTCAATTTATATAATTTTAATCAATTTCACATTGAAATTGGTTATAAAAACCAAGAAAATATTTGAATGTTTTTACTTCAAAAACTTACTTTATCATCCCGTCTGCGGGATTGGATTTAAATTAATTACTACCACTTCTATAATTTTAATTTCGAAAAATGAATTCAATATTATGAATAATAATAATTTATAATTTACCACAATATAAACTTTGTTTTTTTAACAAAAATATTAGTGAAAGTAATTAAAATTAGTTACAACGATTAAGGTTAAATTAAGCATAATAAGGGACTAAACTGTAACCTTACTGCCCAAAACAACCTATAAACTTGTAAAAAATCCATTTTTACCATATTTAGACCATATATTCTTTTTATATACCTTTTATCATTATTCTTTGAACTTTAAATAGAAAAACAAATGTTGGGTTTCCCTTTTTCGAAAATATTTCAAGAGTGTCACTCCTCCTCCACTATAAATGCCTCTTATCCTCTCACATCCTCATACCTCTCAAGACAAAATTTATCTAGATAAATATAACCAAATATCTCCACAAAATCCCTACCTTACTCTTTGAATCTTCTCTTTGGGAAGATATCCATCCAAGGAATTCCTTTAGTGCAAACTAAAAGGAGTAACCATAAGAAAAGGTAACATCCTTCCTCCAGATCCTTTCTTTTCTTTTCTTTATATATCCTATAAAATCACCTTATTTCATGTTTATATAAAAAATAATTATACTCAAACTAATGAGATGTTTTTATATTAATGTTTCAATCTATACTTACACACACCTCTCTCTAATGGGTAACAAATTTATCATTCGTGTATGGCGAACTACCACCACACAGAATGACGATTGCTTTTTTTTCATTCCCACCTTACGATGTTGGGAATTATAATAGAAAATATATTTATATATGATATATATGATATATATAATTTATTTATTCTAAATTAATTATTTTATAAAAAAATCTTTTATTATTTCCATTACGTGTAAATATGATAACATCGCTTCTAGAAGTTTGGACTACCACCCCCTCATGGTGATATGATTCATTCACACGATACATAGAATATATAGAGGAAGTTTTTAATTAAAAAATGATACATAAAATAAAAATATATGATATTAATGAAATAATTACGTTTCTATAAATATAACATGTTACATTTTCATTATTACCCTTTCACACACTTATAATGTGATTACTTCGTTCCTAGACATGCGAACTACCGCCTCCTCAACATGATATGATTACTTTTATATCACAAGAATTATATATATAAGTATATATGATTAAATAAAAATGTATTTATGATATAATTACAATTCTATAAAGAGTAATGTTACTTACCTTTTTTCCATAAATATCATTAAGAAAAGGGAATGTTACTCATACGTACGTATGAACTACCATCTTCATCATTGTGACATTGATTTATTTTTCACAAAAAAATTAATGATTGGATTAAAAAGTATAACAAATTTATAAATATGATAATAATTTCATGATTATTATTCTAGATATTTTTATATAATGACCATTTTGGCCATTTTTGACCAACCGAATTCATTTTTTACACATGAACTGAATTTGGTCAAAACACACAACTTAAAATTAATTGTTTAATTAGTTGTTTTGAACATGGTAATAATTAAGGAAAAATTAATAATAAATTTTTTAAAGGTTCTTGATCAATTAATTAATTACCATAAGTTTATTATTCAATAATTTAAAGACACAAGAGACAATTTAGACTCAATGTAAGGGAATTTAATCTCACACATTCCTTACTCACCACTCACTTATTCTATGTGGTGTATATACTAACCATGAATGTATTATATGAATATTATACTTTAAAATATGGGTATTTACATAACCTGTTTATGATATTTCTGTCATGGAGTTTATGTTTAAAAAGTTACCAAATTAGTAAAGTAATTTTGTCTTAATTTTCTTTCTTTAAGACCCATGTCATGTTATACATCTATATTTATATATGAGGTGTATAAAATACCTTTAAAATGTTATAAAAAGAATCTCATTATTCTCATGATATTTTAAAGCACCATGTAATTACATTTTCCTACATGTGGAGTATGATTTAGAGTTACCATGTGGTAAGAGTTTATCCAAACAATCTCACCATTGATCCCCATTATTTGCGATCACATTTTCACTAATGAAACATTATGATTCATATTTAAATAACACTCATGGATTTTATTATACTCTGGTTAGTCTTTATTTCCTCATGTATTATTACTATCTTTTCTACTGTTTGGTACTTAAAACAATTAAGAAAATGTTTTTAAGAAAATATGAACTTACCTCTCTCTTCCGTCAAAAATATATTTTTATTGAAAACAATGCTTTCAAAAAAAAATGATTCCAAAAATATTCACTTAATATCCTATGATCATTAAAATAAATTTTTACCCATTTTTACTTTTACCAATTTTTTCAATGGAATCTTATTATCAATTTTGGAACAAGAATTTTTTAAAAAAATTTACCGTGAAAAAGGATTGTTTTTAACCTCGTGTGACAAGTACAGATTAACTTACCAACATTTCTTGAAGATACATTTTCATATTTAAAAGGATAATTTTTATGATTTTTTTTTAAAATAATTTTTTTTATAAATGGTATTCAAAATTTTTTCAAACCACTTTTATATGTTCTCAAGAAAAAATGGTTTTAAAAAATGTTTGCAATCCCCTATACAAGTATTAAGAGGAAAAATTATTTCAAAATGTTTTCAATTCTTACTTTATATAGTTTAATGTTTATTTTCTTTAAAATGGGTTTCAAAGGGTTTTATGTTTTAAAAATCATATTTCAAAGAAAAAATATATTTTTCTCAATAAATTTTTGTAAAATATCTTTTAAAATTATTTCTTATCTATGTTTGTTTCGACCAAGATGATAAGGAGGAGTATCATTTTCAGGTATTGCCTTTTATTATCAAGGATGTTTGAGAAGAAAGGAAATCACCAAATATTTTATAAGTGGATGATCAGAATATTATTCATAATCAGTAAATCAAATTAAAAATCCATAAAAGTAAATTAATTTTTGAAGGAATGATATTACTAGAAGACAGGGAAGTTACAATACCTTCCTTGGAAAATCTGATGATGTTTTGCTGCTTTGTATTTTACAAATATCATAAGTTGTCTAGATAACTTGTGATGAAATGATTATGACAGTAAGGGTGATAATAGATGATTCAATCATTTTTTGATTTTATTGGAAAGAAATATGTTACTAGATGAATGTGAATCATCATGGTTGGTTTTTCTGAAGTACATTTTTATGGGGCAGAGTTTCCCAGTGTTTTCTAAATATTTGGGGTCCAAAATTTGAATGATGGTGAGCATTGTGAAAGATGGATTTCATTGAAGATATCATAAAAATGTGGCAACATCATGTGTTTCCCAAATATGTTATTATCAAAGGGTGTTTCACGAAGGTATGAATATTTTGATGGTGATCTTTAGGATTACGAGATATTGAGCATCGTGAGCACACAATGGTTTGACATGGATCTCCTCAAAAACATCAAATATCAAATGAGAATTTTGAATTAAGGATCACCACACAGATAATTTTGAGTGATCCAAATTTTTTTTGGTGGTTCTAGAGCATTGAGATTGGGTGAGCTTATAAACCTAAGGTGATCCCTACTTTTTTAGAGAGGAAATTTAGAGGAATATGAAATCAATTTGACTTCAAGAAGGTAGAGGAGCTCCATGAAGCAATATTTCTATGAGATATTGAGCGTCAAGAAATTTATTATATAGTCTTGACTATTTACAATTATTTTTAGAAATGGGTGATTCATGATAATGGTATATTTCTTATTGACCTATTGAGCTTCATGAAGGAAGATGGTTCTGCGAAGGCAATCTGCTTCATGAAGGTTGTGAGCTTCTTGAATGGAGCTTAGTGAGGTAGATTCACCAAAAGTAATTGAGAATACCTAGATTAAGTGAAAATATCTTTCATAGAGCATCAAAACTAGACTAAGGTATCAGACTATATATCATTACGAAGTCCAAGAGGTCCTTACTAGCTTCTCGGTAGGAAAGAGAAGAATTGTTTTGAAAGATTAGATTTGTGTAAGTTGATCAAGAAGAACCATAACATTTCATTACATCATTTTGTGATATAATTAGCACACACAATATTATATTATTTTAAAAGTGATACACGGGTGCAAGGGAATATCTTACTCATTGTATTCCACATAAAAGGATTATTTTCTAGGGGATTGTGTGGTATTAGATTGTTTCCAAACCATACCAAGGACAGAACTACTCTTGTTCAGTAGGGAACCTTGTAAATTATTATCTTCATGTGGATTTTTTTATTTGTGTTTAGTAGGGAAATAAATCTTTAACAGAATGTGAATATTTTTTAAAAATTAAGGTAATATAAAAGAAAAATGATATCACTAATTCACCCCCTCCTCCTCCTCTCATTAATACCTGAATCCGGACTGGGTAACTTTAAATACAAAATATGTTTCTGTTACTCATTGATTTATGGGAAAAAATTTAATGTTTCTGTTAATATTTTTTCTATGAATGTTTTATGTTTTTATAGAATTATTTTTATTCAATATGTTTCTATTTCATGGGTTATATGCTTTTAAACCCCACTTCTTTCATGATTTACTGTTTTGATGATATTATTATGAAACCTGTAGCTTTTTTTAATGGTTTCGATATTATTACATATTTATGATACCCATTTCAATTGAAGATTTATGATATGATTGTTTATAATTTTTTTCATATGTATTTATGATTTCATTATGAGACGAGTGGTACATATATCTCACTATAATGCATTGGGAAATGATAAATGTTTTCTGAGATCAAGAGGGTACACAGGAAGACATCCCAATCCCGAAAGAAGAGGGTACATAAGAGGACATACTGATACTGAAACAATAGGGAAAATAAGAAGAAATTGCAAGCCCAAAATAGGAGGGTACATAGGAGGGAATCCCAAGACCTAATTAGGTACATGAGTTATTATCCTAATCCTAACATGTTATAAGGTCTTGGTAGGAATCCTTGCTATAGGGTTTTTATATTTTATGTGTGTACCATATTTAAATGTCTTATTATTATATTATGATGTCATAGATTATGTTATTTATTTTCTTATAATTCATGTTTTAATAACTACAAATATTTATTCCATGATTCAGGTTAATGATTTTTGATATGTAGGGTGTGATCTTATAATGATCATGATCATGTGGTTATACCCTAATGCTAACAATATTCTAATTCATTTCATTTATTTACCCTTATTGAGTATTTGAGCTCACCCTTTTTTTATGTTTCCCTTTAATAGGTTGTGAAGAAAGGGTTTTAAGTAGAAATAATGAAGGGAAAGATCATTGTAAGAAAAATGAAAGATATTTCACTGAGTTATAATATTTGTATTGCATGTTTCCAAAGTCACTAAACTAACACGGTATTTGGGCGTCTAGTTTTATAAAGTTTTATATATTCCACAATTGTGATTTAATTTCTATGTATGTCATGATTGGGTCATTATAGTTGGTATCGGATAAAATATTTACTTATCCTTTGGAAACTATGATGAAAAAACCACAGTGAATACTCTAAGGACATGTATAAGTATGAGTCTAAGGATATAAAAATGTTTAGGAAAATGTCATGGAATTTTTGTGAAGTACATAGTGAGTGGTTTTATAAAAATACATCTCTATATAGAAACCACAAGGATATGTGGTTCTAGAACATATGTACCTAGGGATAACAACTCTAAAAATATGTCTCGGGCCTGACTCGGGGTAATTTGGTACACGAAAATGATCTTTGTTGTACAGCTAGTTTGAAACTCATAAAGGACATCCTTTAAGAATTCGAAAAATCTTCACGAACCATCATGAAGCATTTAAATATAATTTTTCTATGAATAACCTAATACAAACCTAAGGTGTCATTGTTAAGGATGGTGTCATAACTTAGAAATCCTATAGGTGACCTTTAATGATTATGTGGTTCCTCACTATGATAATTGTTTCTTATTCAATGGTTTATGGATTTATCCAACTGATGGAATCAAAAAGAACAACATAAAAATTGAATGTGATGGAAAACCTACTGATGAGAATTAAAATGGGATTTCTACTATACTGAAGGATGTTATGATCATTCCAAATCAATTTTCAAGTAACATGAACAACATCATGTACCTTAAACTACTGTTAGACTCACCAAATAAGATATGGAGGTAGTTTTCTAAGAGTTTAGGTAATAGATACCATGGTGGAAAGAAGATTAGGTTTCCTTTCTGTCAATGATGTGGAAAGAACTAGCTAAGTGATTGTCTTAGAGGAATAAGAAAGTGTTTTTACTGTGGAAAATGAAATAAATACAGTAACTACAAAAGAAAAATAAAGGGTTTGACTAACCAAATGAATGATAATATTGGCCTATGTAAGACATCATCAAAGGTTAAATTCCTTAAGTTTTTAATGAATGGTCATTATGAAAATCAATTCCCTATGTGGAAAGCTTCTTAAGAGAATCAATAAGGTTGTATTAGTAATGGTTATGTTAATGATGACAATGAAGCTACATAGGAAATTTGAAAGGAAATGGGTATTAAGAAATAGTATGAGGTGTCATTATTATGATGTAGGGATGAAGTTTAATAATCAATGTTTTTATGTATTTGGATTCAAGAATTCTATAATATGAATGGGGAATTATATAAGGATTATTTAGTTTATGTTTTCCACTATGGATTTTCAAGAATATATTTAATAGTTATAGTGGATAAGAAAAATTATTTAATGAAAATTTGATATTCATGGAAAACACAAGACTAAGAGAAATATAACCCTTAAGGTATTCATAATGTTAAGATAATGATATTTATATAGAAGATATGTTTCATAAAAATAGGTGAATTGGATGATACTAATTACCCATGATCCGATTATTGATTGCTTAAAAAAGTGGTCTATTTCACCATGGATGGAGTTTAAATCTTCTTGGATTTATGGAATATGTCTAGTGTCATTTGGAATAAGGAATAATTCCAGTTTTCCAAATACATTTATGGTAATTTAGGTACTTACCATGTTTTAAGAGAAACATTATGAGGATATTCACATGTTTGGAATGTGACAACCAAGAGATACTTTGTGATATAAAATGGATCAATGGTAAGATGATTTCGTGAATTTATATGTAATGTTTTGGATTTTCTCATAAGGGTTATAAGTTTAACCATTAATGGAAAGTTTATGTTAAATATAAAATAAATTATTTATGTATTGAGGTTGTATTGACAACCCTAGTTAAAAGGATATTTAGTGATTAAACTTATTTAAAATATTCCCATATTATTTATTTTGAAAATTATATTTGTGTGGTTTTATAAAAGGAAATAATGTATGTTGGGTGACTACAAATCTTATTCACTAAGGCCATGGGTCTTGAACCCATAACTGAAAGATGATAAGTGTTTCACACCTACCAATGTCCCACACAATTTCTTAGTTAATGTCTAATTATTTTTGATGAATAAATATTAATGATGAACCAATAGTGTTATTTTTAAGATTAGATATTAATGTACTAACCATACTGATTTTGAAAAATATTTATAGACAAATAGTTAGACTTTACAATTTTTAGGGGACTTAAGTTGCTCTAAAAGTGTATTTTAGTGATTTAGGTATCAAAGATAATTTTTAGACATACATTATGTGACGTAATGAATGAATTAGAAATTGATTATGGCATAAAAAGCAAATACCATATTTTTATAGAAATATATCAATTAGTAATATTTACTTATATTATTGGTCAATAAAAGACTTACTCAAAATTAAGAAAATAGTTAAAAAATGGTTTCTTAATACCATTTTTTTTAAATCGGTAGAAGTTAAAATAATTTTATATTTATGAACTTGAGTCTCTCAACTTTTCCTTGATCAGTACATTACTTATGATTGATGACCTCAGTCACTCCCAAATAAAATTTATGATTTTCATCGAAGTCCATATTTTCACTTTCCACCTATGTTCACCCATGTGTAAACCTAGATATGAGTTGCTTTGGGTAACCATTATGTTTCCAACATTCATTTTAGGTAAGTTTTAGTGTTAATTGTTATGATGTGGTTTTATGTGAAAGAATATCTCAAGTATTAAAACTTTGATAACCCAAACTAATTTTAGGGAGAAATCCATTTCAAGGGGTGTATAATGTAATACCCTAAGATTTTTTGCAATATTTTGTTTCAAATTAATTTAATATTTTTGATATTTTTCACCTCACACAACACTAAAAATAGTTTTTTATATACAATAAAGCACTATTTTTGGATTGAGTTATATGACATGCCAAGTTAATCATTACAGTGCTTTACGGATTTGGATGTTTGAGAGGGTATGGCATCATCCATCGTAGGACCTATGCTTTGACACAGGACACTTGCTTGTCATTCAACCATGCAACAATGGAGAGCTTTATCACGATTTTATGTTGGGGAGGGGTGCTCCGTGTTGTCTGTTTGGTTTGTATCTCTTGAACTTCAGGTGTTATTTGTTTTAAGTCCATGATGTCTGTATGGGTTGTCCCCCTTATTCCCTTAAAAGGGGGTTTTATTATAATAAAAAATTTGAAGGCCTTCGGGCCGTTGGATGGATAAGATAAGAATAAAACCAATTTAACACACAAAATCCAATATTTTTAGTAACGTTATTTTACCACATTTCAATGGAAAACCTATTTTAAACATAAATCTTGACAATTTTATAAATATTATATGTCAAAACAAACTTAATATTTTAAATTTAATTATAAAAATTAGGTTATGGTGAATTTTTAGTATTTTTCTGTGAAGTTTCATGAAAAGTGAAAAACATGGAAATTTAACTGAAAACGGCTTCTTAATATAATTTAATTATAAGGTTAAATTATATTTTTATTTAATTTTAAAGTTTATCTACATCAAATTTTAATTAATATATCAAATTTAGGTAATTGGAATCATTTTCACATTGAAATTTGTTATAAACACTTTGAATAATTTTGAAGGTTTTTATATTAAAAACTCATTTTATTGTCTCATCTACATGATTTAATTTAAATTACCACTTCTATGTTTGGAATTTATAAGAATATATTCCATATTTGAAATCATAAAAAATAAAATTACTAATAATAAAATATTTTATTTTGACTAAAAACATTAGAAAAAGTAATTAAAATTAATTACTGCGATTAAGATAAAATTATGCTTAATAATGGACTAAACCATAACCTTAAGGACCAAAAAGACCTATAAACTTGTCTAAAATCCATTTTATATCCATATTTCTACCCTATAAATCCTTGTATCTACTTTGGATAATCATTAGATCCACCATCAAAAACAAAATGCTGGTGGGGTTTCTCTTTTTACAAAATATTACAAGAGTGACCCATCCTCCTCTATGATAAAGTCCTCCTCTCCTCCCACTTCATAACACCTCTCATGACACTTTGGATAAAAAAAAACAAGCTCATATATCTCCCCAAAATCCTTCAATTTATCCTTTAATCCTACCTTTAGAAATAAATCCATCCATGGAATCCCTTTGGTGCAAACCAAAATGAGTTACTGTAACGCCCCGACCCCAGTTACACAGAGTCGGTGCATTATTACATAGCATTGGAATGATCAAAAAAGATCAAGTCTCGAAATGCCGATTAGTTTAATATCCTTGGAAACACTAGATACATTAATAAAAGTTACATTACATCATAAAGTGAAAAACAACAATAACATGGTCTCCTTAGTCCACACTCATATCCCCTTCTGAATATCCCTGCAGGTCATTCATAAAATATTTCTTCACATCCTGGAAAATATTAAAATATTGAAAGGGGTGAGATCAGATGCTCAGTAAGGATAAAAATATAGCAGAAGCTTTCATAAATAAACATTAACATTTAAGTCAATGTATAACTAAAACAAAATCCTTTCAAATTTGAACTTCAGCATAATATGGCAAAATAAAATGACATAATGCCATTTACTTATTCACATGGATATTCTACTAGTAGAATAATCACATGAAATATGAATAAACACATTCGTAATGATGGAATGCATAATTCTAGACTATAATAACCACATAGCCATGGAATCGTGCCAAGAGTACAAATAAGATTTTGTCACGGCCTCGTGCCAAGACAATAGTTTGTCTTATGAGACCTACTGAAGCATCGATGAGCTATAGCGGGCTCCACCTGTCAATTATTAAGTCCAATGCATTCCTCATATGAACAGGTTTAAACATATCATAAACCATAACATAATTGTATCACATAAAACATGCATAAAGTAAAAATAACATTTCCACATTTCAATCACAATATATCAATACAACACATTAATATAAAAAACACTTTCAGAACCATTTTTAATACCAAAATAAAAGGAAATTAAAACTTTGTAATTATTTTTCATTTTAAAAAAGTTATGTCTTCTAGAGGAAGCCGAAACTCAAATAATGGTCACGGCGGTGGAGAAGTCGTTGTCGCCACATACGTACGACAAAAAAAAACATTCCCTTTGTCGTTTTGTAAAATGCTTCATATAAAAAATATTCCTCTTGAATAAACGTAAAAGTCAAAGGGGTTTATACACCGTATAAAAGAAAGTTGTGTATAAAGAAAAAAATGACTCAATGAAAGGAGATTGAGAAAGTCCCTTAAAAAGATCAATTTTTTAAAATAAAATAAATCTATTATGTGTATTCACTATAAGTACACATAAAGAAAGTACAAATACAAGATATGACATAATAATATCATGACATAATTTGAAAGTACGAGATTAACCCAAAGAATAGAAATTGGGTTATGAAGTTCCCTTACCTCGTGTCCGACTTGACTCGACCGTTCGTTAGCCTCTTGAATAATAAAATAGTGTTAATTTATAATTTCATAAGAACTTTTTTCAAGTTTATTATTCCTTTTATACCACTTATTACCATGTTATGAACATTACGTAATTATTTATGTTAATAACGGTCGTTTTGTCGATCTTTGGTACTTGAGTCAAAAATAAACTTCTTATAATTACAAATTTTCTCCAAAATTATATTCAAGATGTAGATATCATATATTTCAAATATATCCAGTATATACATTTATTCATAATATTAAGTAACATTTAGAGGTAATAAATGAAATGCACCGTTCACGGAGATGGTAAGCCATACGTACGCATGAATGCTACTTTCATTTATATTTCGTATTTAATGGAATGAAATCATAATTATATAAAGGTATATTATAATTACAGTATAATATCATATATAATATCATTTAATCCATCCTTTATACATCCCACATATGGCATTAACGATTCAAATCACTTTGAGGGGGCGGTAGTCCGCACTTCATAAAATGAAATTATCGCGTTTAAACATAATGGAAATCATAAAGGTATGCCATAAATGAGAAATAAAGAAGCATAAGAAAAATATTAACATAATATATATCATATATAAATATAGTGACATCATAATTTCCACCATGAGAGGTGTTAAAAGAAGATTGAACAATCATCCTTTCATGAGGCAGAAATTCACCAACCAGAGAAACAGTATGTTCTTTAACCATTAGACGAAGGTGTGTGTAAGTGTAAATCAAATCCTTCTCATAAAAACATCCTATTATATTGAATATACTGGTTTTTTTACAAAATAATGTAATAAAAAGTGTTTAAGGGGTTGGAGAAGAAAAATAAAACAAAATAACATAAGAGAAGACATTAACTTAAAATCAAGTAACTCATTTTTGATTTGAGAAAAAGGCTTCCTTGGGAAGAATTATGCCCAAAGTTAGGCTTCTAGGAGTAAGAGAGGGAATTTGAGAGAGTATTTGGGCAGGGTTTGGCTGACCCAAATGGCTTTGATGGTGTGAATAAGGTGGTAGAGGTGGGGTACTTTTATAAGAGGAGAGGAGGGGCACTCTTGGAAAGTCATGAAATATTACATTATTATGAAATTATTTTCGGATTTTAGAGGTCCCACAATGATATATTTCAAGGATAAGGTGATAAGGGTTCTAAATATACTCATCCAATATGTTTTTGACAAGTTTAAGTCTTATATTTTACATTATTATTTCCTTTTTTTTAAATCGTTAATTAATGAGGTAATCGCTGCATCATCATTGTGTCATAAATAATTTAATTTATTTAATGTCTAAAAATTATAAAAAAAATATAATGATGTAGGAAATATTTTTATCTTTCCAATTAATATTTATAGTCTAAATGTTAACTTATATAACCCCATGTAATAATTGTTTTAGTAAAACAACACATGTTTGTGACAATTTTATTTTTACTTTAAATAAAATGTTATTAATGTCATTTTCTTACCCAAGTGGCTCCATGGGGTCCCCAAGTTGACACATGGATTTTCTTGGTCGGCCATAACTCATCCAATAAGGTTAGTACAAGTTTCTAGATATTTTCATATTTTTATAATATCATTTTTACCTTAAATTTCACTAATTACCTTTAATCGCGATTAATGAAACATAAAAGTTACTATTCACCAAAAAATTATGTTAATCTCATTGAACCAAATTTTTCTTCCTAATGACTACCATGTATATCGGATTTTTTAAAATCAAATCACAGAAGTGGTAACGTTTCATTTACATGAAAAATTAGTTTTTAAACTACCACTTAGTGGTTTCACTATTCATCAAAAAATGAAGTTTTTCAAGAAAATACCAAAAATTAACCCTAAGATATAATTGATATTCTAAATTCAAAAATGGTGTCTGTTTTACAAAATTTCAAAAATATAATTTTCATTATTTAATTTTGTAATTAATTCCCGTTGTCAAAACAAATAGCGTGTTTTTAAGAAACAATATCAATCAAAAGATTGACATTTGTTTATGTCCAATTTCAAAGTGAAGTTAATTCTAATGACCACCATTGGATAAAATGGTAAAATTATATTCTAATTATACTTTAAAACCACTCAATATAATAATTTATCACTATTAATTATTTTTATTAAAAAATTTGTTTTTAATTAAAATTTAGTATTTTCACTATTCATCAAAATATAAATGTTATCCGAAATGTTCCAAAATTTCACCCTAGGCTAAATTTGATATTCCGAATCCAAATATGAAGTATATTTTGAAAGATAAAATTAATAAAATTTCAAAAAGTAGGTATTACTATTCATAACGACTACTTTGAATGGTTGTGGTGTGTGTTAGATCTCGATGTTGTGTACAACGCACACTACTATATTATTCAAAGAGAAGTGTACCGTGGAAGCTTGGGGTGTTACATTTTCCCATCCTTTAAATAATTTCTTCCTCGAAATTTCATATAATATCACTGTATAAAAAGACTTGGGTGATTCTTCATCATAAGTTCCTCGGGTTTCCACGTTGCCTCCTCCATCTTATGGTTTCTCCATAGAACTTTTTCCAGATGAGTCGTTCGGTTTCTCAACACTTGTTCTCTTGTATCAAGAATCCTGACGGGCTCTTCACAATAAGACATATCGGGTTCCAGTTCTAATTACTTATAGGTGAGTATATGCGTTGGGTCAGTCATGTATTTTCTCAACAGTGATATGTGGAATACATCGTGAACTATGGAGAGACTTGGCGGAATTGCCAAACGGTAAGCTACAGCCTCAATTCGTTCTAGAATTTCAAAGGGCCTAATGCACCTGAGACTCAATATACCCTTCTTACCGAAATGTATTACTCCCTTCAATTGAGATACCTTCAAGAAAACATGATCTCCTACCTAAAATTCCAACTCCTTCCTTCGGTTTTCAGCATAGCTCTTATGCCTACTTTGAGCTGCTTTGATGTGGTTTTGGATTGCCTTCACCTTTTCCGTCATTTCCTCCACTAGTTTTGGGCCTACATGTTTTCTTTCACCAAAGTCATCCCAACAGGTTGGTGTGCGACATCTCTTTCCGTATAACGCTTCATATGGTGCCATCCGAATACTTGAATGGATGCTATTCTTATAGTAAAATTCTACCAGAGGTAAATATTGATCCCACATACCCTGAAAGTCAAGTGAGCATGATCTCAACATTTATTCCAAGGTTTTAATAGTTTGTTCTGATTGTCCATCTATTTGAGGGTGGTAAGCAGTGCTCAAACGAAGTTCAGTATCCAAGGCCTTCTGAAGACTTTTCCAGAATCTTGATGTAAAACAGGGATCACGATCCGAGACAATCGACAGGGGTACTCCATGAAGTCTCACAACTTCATTAATATATAGTCTTGTTAGACGTTCAAGTGGTATATCTTCACTTATAGTAATAAACTGTGCTGAATTCGTGAGACGATCAACAATGACCCATATTGCGTCATTCCTTCTAGGAGTCTTTGGTAGTACCATGAAAAAGTCTATCATAATATTATCCCATTTCCACTCGGGTATGAGAAGTGGTTGCAATAATCCACTAGGCAGTTGCCTTCCAGCTTTCACTTGTTGACAAACCATAAATCATGACACAAAATCAGAAATCTCCCTCGTCATGTTGTCCCAGAAAAAATGTCCCTTTAAATCTCTATAAATTTTGGTGCTCCCAGGGTGTATAGAAAAATTGGAACTATGAGAATCATCCAACAATTCTCTCTTTAAATCGGGTATATCGGGAACACAAAGTCTCCTCCCAAATTTCAAAATTCCATCTTCATACACAAATTCACTCAATCGCCCATCATTCACAGCTTTAATCTTCTTTTTCAACTCTTCATCATCAGCCTGAGAACACTTTATCATTTCTAGTAAATATGGTTTGGAAACCATTTGAAAAATCCTTGATGTTTCACCCTCCATGGTGATTCCCATATCCATCTTTACTAGATCCATGAAATTAGGATCCCTTCCACTCTCATCATGTTCAAATCTCCATGATCTTTTCTACTCAAAGCATCCGCAACCTTATTTGCCTTCCTCGGGTGGTAGTGTATCGTGCAACCATAATTCTTGAGTAGTTCAAGCCATCGCCTTTGCCTCATGTTGAGTTCTTTTTGTGAGAAAATATATTTAAAGCTCTTGTGATCGGTATATATCTCACATTTTCCACCATAGAGATAATGTCTCTATATATTCAAGGAAAATATTATAGCAGCTAACTCAATATCATGAGTAGGATAGTTCTGCTCATGAATTTTTAGCTGTCGTGACGCATAGGTAATAACCCTATCATTCTGCATAAGGACAAAACCAAGTCCTTTCATTGATGCATCACTATAAATAACGAACCCATCATTCCCTGATGGTAGAGTCAATATAGGAGCATTGACTAATCTTCTCTTCAGTTCTTCAAAAAATTCTTCACACTCTTTTTTCCAGACAAATTTAACCCATTTACGTGTGAGCTTCATTAATGGGTTAGCCAATCGGGCAAAATTCTGGAAAAAACGTCGATAATAACCTGCCAAACCAATAAATCTGCGTACCTCAGTTATACTCGACGGTGCTGGACATTCTTGGATTGCCTTGGTCTTAGAAGGATCAATGGAAATTCCATCCTTAGAGACAATATGGCCAAGAAAAGAAATCTCCTAAAGCCAGAATTCACACTTGCTAAACTTCCCATATAATTCATGCCTTCTAAGAGTCTTTAAGATAATGCACAAGTGATTTTCATGATCTTTGTAGCTTTTGGAGTATACCAAGATATCATCAATAAATACCACAACAAAATCATCCAGATATTCCTTGAAAACTCTATTCATTAGATCCATGAATACAGAGGGTGCATTAGTCAATCCAAAAGGAATTATTGTAAACTCATAATGCCCGTACCTTGTTCGAAATGATGTCTTCAGAATGTATTCCTTCTTCACACACAACTGATGGTATCCAGATCGAAGGTCAATCATTGAAATGTATTGAGCTCCATGAAATTGGTAAAATAAATCATCAATGTGCGGTAGAGGATACTTGTTATTTATTGTTATAACATTGATCTCTCTGTAGTCAACACACAACCTCATAGATCCATCTTTCTTCTTAACAAAAAGGACAGGGGCTCCCCATGGAGAAACACTAGGGAGAATAAATCCGTTATTACTCAATTCCTCTAGTTGTTTATTTAGTTCAACTAATTCCATGGTGGCCATTCTATAAGGGGTCTTCGATACAGGCTTTGATCCAAGAATTAAATCAATGGAAAACTCAACTTCTCGTTCTAGAGGATGTCTAGGTAAATCTTCTGTAAATACATCTACATATTATTTCACAATAGGTACATCCTCTATTTGAAAATTTCTTTCCTCACCCTTAGTCATTTCATTCTCTTCCTCCCCAATAATTGAATTTAGTTGAGCTACTGGGGTAGGATCTAAATAAGAATTAGGTGGTGATGATTCTGCTCTAAAAATAAGGTGTTCCTTATCATCATCATCAAAAATCATAACCTCCTTCTTCTTACAATAAATCTTTGCATCATAGCCCGAAATCCAATCCATACCAAGGATTATATCAAACTCAGTCATAGGTATGAAAATGAGATCAGCGGATAAAGAATATTTATGTGCTCTAATGGGGATTGATTCACAAATCTTTGTTACAATGATACTTCCCTTAGGAGTTTTGACTGAAAATTCTCTTGTTAAATAAAATTGGAAATATCTAATTTTCTTAGCAAACTAGGAAGATATAAAACAATGTGATGATCCAGAATCAAATAATGCATTTTCTAAACTTGAGGAAACCCTTAAATTACCTGCCACCATGTCTTTCGGAGCTTCAACCTCAGCAGTAGTGATAACATAAGCTTGGCCTTGACCCCTTGGCCTCTTCTGAGGTAAGTTACCCTGACGCTTAGGACATTCATTTGCATAATGTCCCATATCTCTACAATTATAGCATTCCACATTGACAACAACTTTATTTCCCTTGCATCATGATCTTGGTGGCCTTTTTCACCACACATGTAATAGACTCTCATTCCCTTCAAGCAAGTACCGGGGTGTTTCTTCCCACATTTACTACATGAATGATATTCAACTTTTCCTTTCTTCCCCTTATTTTCATTTCCAGATTGATCAGAAGATCTATTCTTTTCTTGCTTTGCTTTAAAGTCATAAGACTTAGAGAATTCTTTTTCCGTATTGATAGCACACGAGATAATATCTTCATACAACGAGAAGGTTTGTGAGACTAATGCTCAATGGAGAAATGGTTTTAACCCATCAAAGAAACGATCAATATTACTTCTTGGGTTACATATATAATCTGCAACATGCCTTTCTAACCTTGTAATGTTAGCCTCATACTTTGCGACATTCTCATCCTCCTTCTGCCTCAGACTCATAAATTGCCTTTCCAAATCTGCTCGATGGTCATGTGGAAAGAATTTTTCTAAGAAAATTTCCTTAAACGCCCTCCATTCCATACTCGATACTTCTTCATCTTCCTTTGTGTTTTGAATCAGCGACCACCATTGATCAGCATCTCCAGTGAGGCGGTAAACTGCCATGACAACCTTCTCCCTTTTGCTACTCCCCAAGGCATGGAATATTTTCTCAAAGGAGTTTATCCATTTCTCAGATACTAATGGATTTTTACACCCATTAAATTTTGGCGGTTGTTGCCTCATGAAACGGTCTAACATTGATCCTCCACGTTGCGGATCAGGGTGCTCCATATGAGTAAGGTTATTATTCATAACCTGAGTGAGTTGTCCTAGTATGGT
The DNA here is from genome assembly GCA_963277665.1 of Viscum album. Lineage (NCBI taxonomy): Eukaryota > Viridiplantae > Streptophyta > Magnoliopsida > Santalales > Viscaceae > Viscum > Viscum album. The sequence continues at coordinate 1,436,626,681 of OY728133.1, read as the reverse complement.
AATAAGTTGATCAGCACTAGTTGTATATCCATCTCCAAAATAATTATCTTGAGTAGGAGGGAAATCCTTACACGGAGTGCATGCATTGATATGATTTACATTCCTCCCACTAGGCACCATTTCTAAACAATGGCATAAACTAGATTAGTTTATGAATCAAAATGCATAATTCCATAGTTTTAAAACACTTAAAATAAATTGAACTATTTATAGATATATTGCATAATCATAAAAAAATTTTCTTTGGGGAAATATATACTCATAAACCCTTCATAATGGTTTGTAAAGAAAATGATAATTATCCTAAGCATATCCCCCGGGAGTGTCGAAACCAAGAGTGAAGCAAGGCCCGTTGTCGTGCACCAGTTCCCGTTCGAGTCTAGCTCAAAGCGGTGTTTTCGGGTTTTACCCCTAGGTACATATGTGCCAGATCTGCCTCTACCTACTCGTATCCAGACATGGATGTATTGATCAAAAAACTCACAAAATATCTATAATACCAAAATTCTAGGAAGTTATTCTATACTAATTTTCGAAGTCTATCTTAGAGCTATGTTCTCTAATCAGAGTTTATCTAAATCTAGCTTCCAGGTTAGTACTAAACTGCCTCTGATACCAACTGTAGCACCCCGACCCCAGTTACCCAGAGTCGGTGCATTATTACGTAGCATTGGAATGATCACAAAAGATCAAGTCTCGAAAGAACGATTAGTTTAGTAGCCTTGGAAACACAAGATACATTAATAAAAGATACATTACATCATAAAGTGAAAAACTACAATAACATGGTCTCCTTAGTCCACACTCATATCAACTTCTGACTATCCCTGCAGGTCATTCATAAAATATTTTTTTCACATCCTGGAAAATATTAAAACATTGAAATGGGTGAGCTCAGATTCTTAGTAAGGATAACAATATAGCAGAAGCTTTCATAAATAAACATTATCATTTAAGGCAATGTATAACTAAACCCAAAGCCTTTCAAACATGAACTTCAGCATAATATGAAAAAATAAAATGAAATAATGCCATTTACTTATTCACATGGATATTATACTAGTCGAATAATCACATGAAATATCAATAACCACTTTCATAATGATGGAATGCATAATGCCAGACTATCATAACCACGTAGCCAAGGCCTCGTGCAAAGACTACAAATATGATTTTGTCAAGGCCTCATGCCAAGACACTAGTTTGTCTCATGAGACCTACCGATGCATCAAGGACCTATAACGGGCTCCACCATCACTTATTAAGTCCAATGCATTCCTCATATGAACAAGTTTAAATATATCATAAACCATAACATGATCTTCTCACATAAAACATGCATAAAAAAACAAAACATTTTGACATTTCTATCACAAGATATAAATACAACACATTAATATAAAAAAACACTTTCAAAACCATTTTCAATACCAAAATAAAAGAAAATTAAAACTTTGTAATAATTTTTCATTTTAAAAAAGGTATGGCTTGTAGAGGAAGCCGAAACTCAAATAATGGTCACGACGGTGGAGAATTCATTTTCGCTGCATACGTATGACAAAAAAACATTCCCTTTTGTCGTTTAGTAAAATGCTTTGTATAAAAAAGATTCCTCTTGAATAAATGTAATGGTCAAAGGGGTTTATACACTATATAATAGAAAGTTGTGTATAAAACAAAATATGACTCAATGAAAGGATATTGAGACGAAGTCCCTTACAAAGATCATTTTTTGAAAATAAAATAAATCTATTATGTGTATTCACTATAAGTACACATAAAGAAAGTACAAATACAAGATATGACATAATAATATCATGACATAATTTGAAAGTAGGAGATTAACCCAAAGAATAGAAATTGGGTTAAGAAGTTCCCTTACCTTGTGTTCGACTTGACTCGACCATTCTTTAACCTCCTGAATAATAAACTAGAGTTAATTTATAATTGATTGAGAACCTTTTTCAAGTTTATTATTCCTTTTATATCACTTATTACCATGTTATGAACATTATGTTATTATTTATGTTAATAACGGTCGTTTTGTCGATCTTTGGTACTTGAGTCAAAAATAAACTTATTATAATTAAAAATTGTCTCCAGAATTATATTCTGGATGTATATATCATATATATAATATATATCCAGTATATACATTCATTCATAATATTACGTAACATTTAGAGGTAAGAAATGAAATGCACCGTTCATGGAGACGGTAAGTCGTACGTACGCATGAATGCCACTTTCATTTCTATTTCATATTTAATGGAATGAAATCATAATTATATAAAGGTATATTATAATTCCAGTATAATATCATATATAATATCATTTACTCCATCCTTTATACATCCCACATATGGCTTTAATGATTCAAATCACTTTGAGGGGGTGGTAGTCCACAATTCCTAAAATGAAATTATCACGTTTACCCATAATGGAAATCATAAAGGTATGCCATAAATGAGAAATACATAAGAATAAGGAAAACATAAACATAATATATATCATATATAAATATAGTTACATCATAATGGCCACCATGAGATGTGTTAAAAGAAGGTTGAACAATCATCGTTTCTGAGGCAGAAATTCGGCAACCATAGAAACAATATGTTATTTAACCATTAGACGAAGGTGTGTGTAAGTGTAAATCAAATAATTCTCATAAAAACATCCAAGTATATTTAAGATACTAGTTTTTTTAGAAAATAAAGGAATAAAAAGAGTTTAAGGGGTTGGAGAAGCAAAATAAAACAAAATAACATAAGAGAAGACATTACCTTAAAATTGGGTAACTCTTTTTTGATTTGAGCCAAAGGATTCCTTGGGAAGAATTATGACCAATGTGAGGCTTTTAGGAGTAAGAGAGGGAAGTTGAGAGAGTAATTGGGCAAAGGTTGGCCGAGCCAAATGGCTTTGATGGTGTGAATAAGGTGGTAGAGGTGGGGCCTTTTATAAGAGGAGAGGAGGGGCACTCTTGGAATGTCCTGAAATATTACATTATTATGAAATGATTTTCGGATTTTAGAGGTCCCAAAATGATATATTTCTAGGATAAGGTGATAAGGGTTAGAAATTTACTCATACAATATGTTTTTTACAAGTGTAAGTCTTAGAGTTTACATCATATTTTCATTTTATTTAAATCGTTAATTAATGAGGTAATCGTTGCATCATCATTGTGTCATAGAAAATTTAATTTATTTAATGTCTAAAAATTATAAATAAAATATAATGATTTAGGAAATATTTTTATCTTTCCAATTAATATTTATATTCTAAAAGTTAACTTATATAACCCCATGTAATAATTGTTTTAGTAAAACAACACATGTTTGTGACAATTTTATTTTTACTTTAAATAAAAAGTTATTAATGTCATTTTATTACCCAAGTGGCTCCATGGGGTCCCCAAGTTGACCCATGGATTGTATTGGTCGGAAATTAATCATCCAATAAGGGTAGGATAAGTGTAAAGATATTTTAATATTTTTATAATTTCATTTTTACCTTAAATTTCACTAATTACCTTTAATCGCGATTACTTAAACTTAAAAGCTACTATTCACCAAAAAATTATTTTAATCCCATTGAACCAAATTTTACTTCCTAATGACAACCATGTATGTCGGATTTTTGAAAATCAAATCACATAAGTGGTAATGTTTCATTTACACAAAAAATTAGTTTTTAAACTACCACTTAGTGGTTTCACTATTCATCAAAAATTGAAGTTTTTCAGAAAAATACAAAAAATTCACCCTAAGCTATAATTGATATTCTGAATTCAAAAATGGTGTCTATTTTAAAAAATTCCAAACATATAATTTGCATTAATTAATTTTATAATTAATTCCCATTGTCAAAACAAATAGCGTGTTTTTAAGAAACAATATCAACCAAAAGATTGACAATGGTTTATGTCCAATTTCAAAGTGAAGTTAATTATAATGAACACCATTGGATAAAATGGTAAAATTATATTCTAATTATACTTTAAAACCACTCAATATAATAATTTATCACTGTTAACCATTTTGATTAAAAAATTTGTTTTTAATTAAAAATTAGTAATTTTCACTATTCATCAAAATATAAATGTTATCCGAAAAGTTCCAAAATTTCACCCTAGGCTAAATTAGATATTCTGAATCCAAAAATGAAGTCCATTTTGGAAGATAAAATTTATAAAATTTCAAAAAGTAGGTATTACTATTCATAAAGGCTACATTGAATGGTTGTGGTGTGTGTTAGAACTCGATGTTGCGTACAACACAGACTATTGTATTATTCAAAGAGAAGCGTATCATGGAAGTTTGGGGTGTTACAGTTACCCAAAGAAATGTTAACATCCTTCCTCATGATCCTTTATTTTATTTTATTTTCCCACCAAGTCAAATAAACTTATTTACTATTTATATAAAAACAAAAATATCCTCAATATACTATGTTCTTGTTATATTATGGTTTATATCTATATTTGCACATGCCTCTATCTAATGGGTAAGGAACATACCATTCGTGTACGGCAAACTAATGCCTCAAGAAATAACGATTGATCATTTTTCCTTCACCACCTTTCAAGGTTGGTCATTATGACAGAAAAACTATTTATATATGTAATATATGATATATATAATGTCTTTATGACTAGGTAATTCTTTTATAACAAATTCCTTTATTGTTTTCATTATGTGTAAATATGGTAACATCACTTGTGGATGTGTGAACTACCTCCCCCTCAAATTGATACGATTCATTCACAAAATACATGGAATGTATAAAAAAAGGTTTTAATTAAACATGTGTGGCATAAAATACATATAAAGTAATAACATCATTCATGGATGTGTTGACTACCGCCTCCTCGACATGACGTGATTCCTTTTACATCCCAATAATTATATATATATGTACATATATGATTAAATAATATGTAAAACATGATATAATGATCATTCTATAAATATTAATGTTACTTATCATTTTTTATAATTACTATTAATAAATTGGAACATTAATCATACGCACGAATGGCATACCATTTCCATTATTGTAATGTTGATTCATTTTCATGATTATATTTAATAATTTGTTTTAAAAGAATAATTAATGTATAAATATGATAATTATTTCATTATTAATTTTATGTATATTTTTATATAATGAAACCTTCGACCATATTCGAAAAAATAATATTTATTTAGCACATAAAGAGAATTTGGTCAAAACACACGACTTAAACTTAATTGTTTAAGTATTTTTTTTAACATGGTGATAAGTGAATTAAAAGTTATAATAAACCTGAAAAAGGTTCTAAAGAAAGTAATTAGTTATCATACTATTATTATTTATAAATATAAAGACACATGAGATAAGTCTGACTCAATGTAATGTAATTTCATATCACCCTTTATTTCTATGAGATACATGATTTATTCAACACTCACTTATTTTTTCTGGTCTATATACTGACCCAGAATTTATTATGTGACTCATATACTTAAATATATGGGTATTTACATAACCATTTTATGATATTTATATCATGGGGTTTATGTTTTAAAATATACCAAATCGGTAAATTAATTTTTCCTAATTTAACTTCTTTGAAACACATGCCTTGTTTTACACCTATATTTTTATATGAGGTGTATAAAATACCATTTACATGTTATAAAATAAATCTAATTATTCTCATGATATTTTAAAACATCATGTAATTTCATTTTCCTACATGGGGAGTTTGATTCAATGTTTCCACGTGGTAAGAGTTTATCGAAACAATCTCACCATTTATTGAGATTTTTAATAATGAAATTTTCATTAATGAAATATTATGATCCATCTCTCAAGAACAATCATAAAATTTCTTCTCCTCTGGTTAGTCTTTACGTCTTCATGTATTCGTACTAGTTTTCCACTCTTTGGTACTTAATACAATAATTTTTTTTAAGAAAATATGACCTTACCTTTTTCTTTAGTAAGAAATATGTGTTCCTTCAAAACCATGCTTTCAAAGAAAGGATTCCAAGAATATTATACTAATATAATATGATCATTAAATCTTAATTTCACATTTTTTTTCTCTTTTACCAATTTTTTTAATGAAATATTTATGTCTCTTTCTAAATAATAATTATCTATCATTTTTTATCATGTAAAAGGAATGTTATTTTTTCCTCACACGATAGGTATGAATTTACCCAGTATCGTTTATTTGAAACTTCCTTGACATGTTTATAAATCTAATTTTTAGTAAAATGTTTTTAAGATATATTTTCAAATAAATGGGATTCAAATGGTTTTCAAAATTCTTTTATAACTTTATAAGGAAAAACGGTTTTCAAGAGGTTTTCATGAGACTCTACAAAATTTAAATTGAAAAAGGATTTCATAATGTTTTCAATGATTCCATTATAGGTTTTAAAGTTTATTTTTAATAAAATTATTTTCAAAAGGATTTCTATTTTAAAAACAATTTTTAAAGAAGAATTACATTTTTCTTAAGAAATATTTTTAAAATATCTTTGAAAATTATTTCTTATTTAAGTTAATATCTATTGGTGTTACTCATGCCTTTATAGGGAAATGATTCAATGTTTCCATTCATATTCATTATTTTAATGGTTTATGTTTTGATGACATGATGTTTACCAATCCTGTATATCTTTCATGGGTTATATGATTTTAAAACCCACTTCATTCGTGAGTTAAGAGTTTGATGAAATGAATATGAAACATGTATCTTTATCCATAGGTTATGATATGATTTCAAGTTTATGATACCCATTTTACTTAATGGGTTATGATGTTATTGTTTCTGATTTTTTTCTCTTATATGTATTATTTATTTATGATATGTATGGGAATTATATCTCCCTCCAATTAATTGGGTAATGATAAATGTTTTATGATCCAAATAGGGTACATAAGAGGGTATACGGGAGGCCATACCAATCCCGAAATAATAGGGTACACAAGAGTACATCCCAAGACAAAAACTGGAAGGTACATGGGATGGAATCCCAATCCTGAAGTATGTATTAAAGTTATTATCCCAAACCCAAAATGTTACAATGATCTTGGTAGGTATCCTTGACATATGGTTTTTATGTGCTAATGTGTCTTCCACAATTCCATATCTTATTCTTATATTATGATTTCATGGATCATGTCATTTATTTGATTATAATTCACATCTTATGAACTAAAAAAATTTATTCCATTATTCATGTTTATGATTTTTGATATGCAAGATATGAAATTTTAATAATCATGATGACATGATCCAACCCTCATGTTCATGATATGCTTACACATGTCCTTTATTTACCCTTACTAAGAATTTGAGCTGAGCACTATGTTATGTTTCCATTCCCAAGGATATAAAGAATATTTTTTAAGTATAAATAATAAGGGGGATGATCTTTGTGGGAAAGATTGAATATATTTCCTTGAGTTATAATATTTTTGTTTCATGTTTACAAAGGAACTAAACTAATACAGTATTTAGGTTTCTATTTTTGTAATGTTTTAAGTATTCCTCAAATGTGATTTATTTCTATGTATGTCAAGTCTAGGTAATTATAAAACACAATATAATCCAATAACTATAAATTTAAAACCATTAACTACCATAAAAATAAAAAAAAGACACAATAATAAACATGATCTCTAGACCCTTGGTCATGATTCTCATGATGGTAAAATAGAAACTAAAATTAGAAACACAAAAATATGGATAACCATTTAAAACATTACTATAACCATCATGTTCTAATGTTACCAAAGGAATCACCTAATCTAGTTACCAAATTATTATCCTAATGGTTTCCTATTTTTACCCTACTAAGAATCTATCTTGAAAATGGCCACAATGGAACCACACATCCCAAAAAAATATATAAAAAACAACGAGTCATACATAAATTCATAAATCATCACCATCATTAAAAAATAAACCAAACATTCCTTAATAGATAAAAAAATAAAAATCATAAGAAAAAACAAGCAATCAAAACCATATTAATATCAATAATTTTGTTTTCATTTATTTAACTTATAAAACAACTAATGATGGCCCAAACAGAAACACCAACTAAAATATCCCACACATTTCCTAAAAATTACATTGAATTCCCATTATCTACACAATTGAAGAATATAAAAGATATATTGTGGGTAGGAGGAGGATGTTTCACTTCATTAACATACACTTTAATCTCAAGATCAATATGATTTTAATTCCCACCACAAGTGAAATAAAAAAATAAAATTTGTTGGAACTAAGGAACCACTGATCAGGGATTTCCTTGTTCTATCATATTACACTATCAAATATCCTGCAATTAATCCCTCATAGGATTATTTAGGATAAAACAACACCACTTAGATATTAGAAAAAAGACCCATCTAAATTAAATAATCTTTAAAAGCATCATTCCTGACTATCTCAATGGATGATACCACGAACACTGAGACACATTCTATATACTTTTTCAATAACCACTCGACTTGATGAATGACCATAAATTAAATGGACTTATACAATTTTTCATCATATTGAAAAATCAATTAAACAAATTTGGCCTTAAAGAACTCTTAGGATATACCCTCATATAGCTTAAAAAATCACCATCTCCGACTACACTTTTATAGGTCCTTAAATAAAAAATACAATAGCCTTCACCCTCAAAGATTCTATAATTCTAGATAATTGATGTTTCAGTCAAATTTTCCCTTCCACTAAATTACATAAAGTGGACCTAAAATTTAACAAATAATAGGGGATTTTGATTCAATAATACTTGGATGGGGTCAACATATTATAAAGATCTCAGTTACACTAATAAATATACATATTTTCCAGATTCAAAGAGTAAATAAGCCCCTCTAAAAAAATAAGAGTAAATACCATGAATATCATCATAATAAATTGAAATCCTTTTATTCGTCAAAGACACTCTGGGGGGTATATTATAAATACAAAATAACTAAACCCAAATTATTATATGATCCATAAATCAAATCACATGATACCTTTATAAAAAAAATAAACTCAAAAATAAAACTCACTTAATAAAACAAATAGAAAATTACCTATTTTACAAAATTCACATAACCTAGGAAAATAAGAAATTCTATAAGAGAATAAATTTTTATTTAGTAGATCTAGTCTGAAATTTACAAGAGAAAACTATTTTTAGAAAAATTCTCATTTTTTATGATATCAAGAACATTCATTTCAAAAAAAATAACATGAAAAAATATATATGAATATTTAGAACCAATTTTAAAAAATGTTTTTATAAATAAACTTCCCCATTGATTCCCTTTTTCCACCCAAATCCAATTTTTTCCTATCATATAAAAACTTATTCCCAAAAGACCAAACTAATAAAAATCCATCAAAATCATCCAAAACAAAATATAACATTATTAAACCCTTAATAAATACTCCGTTTTGAATCCTAAAAAAGTGAGAAATGATATTGGTTCTAAAATGGATTGAAGGGGAGGAAAGATTACAATTCTATGAGAGAAACAACATTATTCATGGTATGGATACATGGGTTGGTAAACCATGCACCAATAGTGTAATGAGATCTAGAATAGTTCCATAACCATTTTCAAGGGCTCCACAAATATTTCCATACCATGTGTGATTACTATGAATCCTTGATACCATTTACACGTTAACCATAAAAACCAATTTTTAACACCAAAACCACTAATATACTAATCACATATAAAAAAATCACCATTATATAAACAAATCCATAAAAATACACAAAACAACCCAAAATAAGGATCCAAATCCCAAAAATGCATGGAAAATAATTGTTCACTAAGAAGAATAACTATAAAATCACTTCCTCACACACTCTACATAAGTGCTATTGATAATCGTTACCTTCCTTATACTAAGTCATGACCAACGTATCAAGAGAGTTCTCTGATACCATTTTTTCCTAAATCAACATGGGTCGCCAAAGAATAGGCAACCAAAGTATCCCATATTTATGTTCAATAAATGTTCTCAATATCCTAGAGAATTATACTAGTGATATGGTACCGAGAATAAAAAATTGGGAATAATTTCACCCGAGAATGACTTAATAATCAAAAAACGGTGTCCATTCAAAAATCACGCATGGAAAAAATAGTTATCAGATGAATTTCCAAAAAGGAGAATCTCTATAATAATATTCAAAAGACGGAACATAGTATATAATAAAAAAATAAAAAAAATCATGCATTGAACGATAATAAAAAAATCCATCACTGATACAAGAATGACCAAAATAAGGATTCATTCTTGAAAGAATGATATAAGCTCATTCTAAAAAATATAAAAAAACCATATTGACCAGCTCGATGTGATTCTTAGACATAATACACATCCCATTATAAAAAGTATTAAATAAAATGAATAGTAAAATAATGAAAGATAATAAATATAATAACCCTAAAAAGAAACATAAGAGTTTCATACACTGTATGGTGAATGCATGTCGTCAGTGAAACCAAGCATAGTTAGACCCCAACATATAGTTTTTGAAATCCCTTTGAAAATAAATTTCATTTATTCTAGTTTAAAAGGAAAATAGAAATTATATTTTACATTTGTAAGTAAATTAAAAGAAAATATCACACCAACAACCATTTTTTAAAATCTCACATCCTTTTTAATTAAAAATAAACAACCACATTCAAAATTATTTTTTAACTTATGATTTTTTTAAAATACCCATTTTAAATAAACAAAAAAAAAACAAAAACAATTAAATTTATTGGAATCCATTTAATAAAAAAACAAATGAACAAGAGTAATATATTAAAACCATAAGTCACTATATCACCAATTTAATGAAAATAAAGAAGCATCATCAATAGTTCATGGTGTCATATAGGCTAATAGAACTAGGTAACATAAGGAATGGGAGTCCCCTGTAAATGTTATCTTATTTTATAAGAAATATAATAGGACTTATGGTAATATAATCTTAGAATATTCTAAAAACATAGGACCAAATATCTACATATGTCACATCAAAACCAATACAATCCACCTAATTACACTCAAACTAGCTTCCTTGGGGTCACACCCCTAGCCTCAACCTAGTCTGTCAAGGGAAACTAGATAGTTTGTGGATGGAACTAGTGTAGTATATTTCTTGACCACCCACCATGTTCATAGTGTATAACTAAAATTTGTAACAGTAGGTGAGACATAAAACAATTCATAAGATGAAAATGATAGAATAATGTAAATCTCACCTCTCCTGTAACAACCTCCAATGAAATACCACTAACCATGAATTTTATATAAAAATGATAAAAAAATAACCCCTTGAGGGGTTAAAATACATATAAAAACCATGATTTAAATATGGTTTCATTCAAAAAATAAGGGAAACTATTTATCATTTTCTATTCTTTTTTGGTGATTCACAACCCTATTTGATAAAGTGGGTCATGAAATAACTTGATAATCATAATGATAAAAGTTATCCTATTGATCAATGATTTGATTTCTAAGTGTATATGGAGTATCTAGAACCACAAATTTCATTAAATTTACCTCACATTAAATTAGTTCCTAGAAAGTAGGGAGAGTAACAGGGAAGGGATATGGGTGAAGTGGAATAAAAAAAATAAGATCTTAAAAACAACACTAGTAGAGCATGTATTATTTGTATAATTAATAGAGAATGTATCATTCCGGATGAAAGGGGTTCAAGAATCCAAGAATTTAGTGAATTATATAGGTACAATAATCCACTCATATATGAGACTAGATATTTGTTTAGTAGACTCCTCCTTATCATACACTAAAACTATACTTCTATCATTGTGGAATTAATTTTTTTTTCTAGTGAACTTATTGAGGAGATATTCTCTTATAAATTTTAATGTCATTAATATCATCAAGGAAATCTAAAATTCTCATTTAGTATCATATATAAATTATATATACTTCATGTGAATATAATTTTGTGGTTGTTATTCTAGCTTCAAATTATGACCATAATAACGCATTTTACAATTATATTACTTTTGGTTTATTTCTCCAATACTTCATGAATATTTTATACAGATACACTTTTAATCTTCACAACTATACCCCCCCAAACTCCACTTGTAATTTTGTCACACTCTCAATAAAAATATTATTGATTTTGTGGTTCAAAGTTCCGAAATAGACTAATTAGAAACCAACTTAGGGTATAAAGTTCTTTATAACCATTGAAATTAATTTCTTTAAACCAAACCATTAAAATACACACTAAAGCATTTATAAAAAAATTACTCATCCATTAAACCACTTAAAAATGAATAAAAATTATTTCATTGTAAAAAGTTCTATTAAATCATTATTCACCTAAGGAGTGGCCAAAATGAGCTCAAATACCATTACAAAACATCAATTAAATTTTATTGAAGTCATTAAATCATTTTCAAAAAAAGTTGGCACTCAAATTCCCTTCTATAAAACAATAAAACCATTAAACATAAATAACTCCATGTAAGAAATAAATTCCCTAACATTTATAAAATCTTTTCAAATATTATAGAGACATGTAATAAACGGAATTAAACCACGAAAACAAAAAGAATCAAATGAAAAACTAATTAAAGGAAACCTAAAACTAACCTACCCCAAACAAAAGTTTATTTAGTCGGATGTTATCACATTCATTTTTGATCACCCAATAAATAAATTGGGGATCCTAAAAAATCACAAAATATAAAAAACCTCATGTTTAGAATCATCACAAACCCTAAAATAATCCCACACATGAATTTGGGTTTCTAGGAGAAAAGAACACAATGAGAGGTTCAAGGATGGAAAGAGAGAGTGAGGGAAAATGTTGATTTAACTTCCCAATATTCTATAACCAAAGATGAATGACTTGTAATAGAAGGATGGTAAGGATAAAGTTCACATTAGTCTCTCTATATGATTAATTCACAATAGAGATAAGAAAAAAGGGGGAACCCCAATTTCCAAAATAAGGGGAAAGGGAAAATTAGAAAATATAAGCATTTGTAAAGGGTTATATGATATTTACCAAACTATGATGTGCCTCTAGGAAACTCTCTTAGGTCCCCCAATATTCCCAACCACCATATTGAGTCCCCATATTACTCTTTATTTCAAATTCTGACCATGTATTGTGCTGGGGAATGACACTTATTTCTCATAGGGGAAACCCCTAACTAAAATTCAAAGTGGAAAACCATATTTAGGGTTTTAACTATCTATATTTACCAATGGTAAATATCCTGGGAAAAAATACCCACTGAAATTCCCAATCCCACTATGCCAATTTGTAGTGAGTAATCCTCACTGTAAATACAATATTTAGGAGAAAAATTCCTAGAAAACAAGGAAAAATCCATGAATACTTAGACTAAAAGAAAATTAAATTAATATAAATAATAACAATGACATGGTATGTTACTCTTGATAAATTAAATAACAATAATTTTAGCCTCTTAATATTTATTTTATCATTAAGTCATCAATGACCTGATAATTTTAAGAACAATATTATTCACATTGTTCTCTATCACAATCAATCTTATTCTTATTCAACACATAAGATATTAATAAGTAATTAGACTATACCTTATAAAAATATTTTCATATCCTTAACTCATTTTATTCTTTAACTTCTCATAAATAATCAGGTGTATAATGTTTTATAATTCAATTATTAATACCCCATTCAATTTAACAGCATAATCATTGTATTCAAACTCCCACTTTACTATCTTCCAAATATTATCTAAAAATACTATATCATTGATCCTATAAGTTATATAAACATAAATTCTCATTTAAAACTCTTATAATATATTTCAATGATATTCACATATATCAATAAGGTTTTAATTTAATTTTTAATGAAGATTCAGCCTTTTTTTCATGAATATTCTACTAAACCTTCTTCTTCTATCTGACATATGATTTCTCGAATTCAATAACATTATCTTTGAAGATTAATCTAATAGGTTTAATTATTATTAATATCTCAATACTAATATTTGATTTAATCATAGATTAATCCATAAATATCATTATATTAATTCATTGAAGAACTTAAAATTATTTAAAAAATTTAATCTTATGTTTCCATTGGGAACAACCATTTAATATTATGTATCTAATAAATAATTGTATATAATCATAAAACTCTTATTTTTAATCTTAAGGATAATCATAGTTGATGTTATATAATCTAAAACTATTTTAATGTATTCTATAGTATTTTATATTTAATCTTATATTTCTCTAAAATTATTTATTAAAAAATAACTAAAACTTAAAAACCAATCATATGTAACACTGAATTAATCTTAAATATATTCCAATATATTCTAATGTGTCACTATGTAGACTAAAGGTTACTTATATGCATCTCAATTTTTTTTCTTACTCGAGGAGATATTATGTATAATCTTTGATATGTAACATATCATCAATGATAATATGTATCATACTATATCCTTGTGTTTTTCATAGATTTAATCTTACACTTCTCTGGGTAAACTATCTTTGTTCTATTTTAATTTCTACTTTGTAAGATATTATTCATTTCCTTTTCCATTTCTCTATCAACACCATGATATTATGTACCATGTTAAAAATCAGAGTTCATTATAGATATGAAACTTGGCATACTGAAAACTTCTTTAAATAAACCCAAAAAAATTCAATACATATCCAACTAATTCAATTCTTTCAATGTCACTCTACTAAATATTTATATATTTTTCATCCATATCAAAATGGTCCAAATGTTCTTGTACTAACTATGAACGAAATTGAGTACGTTATTGATCCCCCACTTCCTAAAATTATTTATCTCTTCTTCAAAACTCATCCCATTCTTCATTTATTATTCTTTAATTAATTATCAATTAATATATCACTTGTCTCTATAGCTCATCAATAAATCCGCATCATCATCCATGTGATACATCTATAAATTAAATCATAATTAATGATTAAAAACAGAAGTTTATATATCATAATTATATATTTATTTTCTAATCCATATATATGTCATAAAAATATACTTACACAATACAACTCATATCTTTAAAAAATATTCCCATGAATTATTAAATACACTATCCAACTAAAAAATTCAACCCAAAAGCATAAATATTATTTCTAAACTCTAAGAAATAACATATTCTTTCCAACATGAATGAAAGAAAGTCATATTTCAACTTATCTATATTATTAAATTTCTATTCTTCAATAGGTGGATATATTAAAATAACATGATCAATAGAAGAACCTTCCAAAATATTAAGTCCACAGCATAATATATATAAATAGAAATTAATTCCAAATTCTTTTCAAATTTATTAGTCCATTGAGTTCTTAAATCATCCCCATCATTTGATCCTTCATCTGCACTCAATAAATATTAATATCATTACTATGATACACCAATTGTATTTCAACATTCTCCTAAATATATGTATGCAATACTAATTTTTTAAAAAGACAACAAAAAATTGTTATCCAATGTAATAATAGTCTCCCTCATTGGATTCATTGTTAATACTAATAATGTAAATTATATCTAATTTGTTTCAAATAATTTTCCTATTTACATATCCTTTATTCAATATAAATATATAGGATTATATATCATGAGAGTTATCAATTAATCAACTATGAAACTATTCAAGTAATGCTCAGGGAAAGAAAAAAGGGTGACCAATTAACGTCCCGACATTGTTCTTAACAACTATATATATCATAGTAGCTTATTATAATTCTTTTCATTGAGTTATCATTTCAAAAGCTACCTTAAAAATTGATTATTAAAAAAAGGATGTCAGAATGTGATTATCATACATTAAAAAGAAAATCTCAATCAATTTCTATACTTTATAGATTCAAATAAATCAATTACTTCAAATATAATTATCAATTAATATCCCCTGATTGGTAAACTTTATTTTTTATTCCTCAAGGATTATCTCTTATACAAGTAAACTTCATGGATTATTTTTATAATAATCCTACAAGTCTTGATGTAACTCAATATAGATCATTTGAATACAGATCTTCAATATTGCTATAAATAATAACATATTAAATCATTCCATCTCCCCATATAGAAATCACCATTATTTACCTACACATAAAAACAAACACAATAGATATTGTAATTAGGTGGACTCTTTATATTTGTTTTGTGAGAGAAACAAGGTTATGAGTTTCTTCTCAAGGAAGAAATTATTAATTATTAGCTCCATTATTGAGATAACTCTTCATACATTCACTCTTTATTTTATATATATTAGTCACCTTATGCATTATAGACATATTATTACATTTTGATTTCTCATTGAACGATATTTCTTTGGTAATTCAAATAACTTAAAATTTGTGTTATTTGTTTCTTAATAATTTTTTTTGAAAATTTCCTCTAGTTTTTGTAATATGATCAGGTATTTTATTGAAAATTTTCAATCTTTCTTGCACCTTACACACATATTCTCAAGAATATTTAAATCACAATATATAAAAAACGCTCTTCATTTTTTAATTCTTCTTTATTCTAACAAATTACTTATACCAAACTAATTCTTTTATTTATTTATTAGAATGAATATATTCATTATAGCTCCATATTTCCCCCACAAATACCAATAAAAATATTTTTCTTAACCTAGTCTATTTATTATCCATTTCTCTAATAATAGAATAAAATTCTCCTCTTCTGTATAGAATCCTTCTCAATTGTCACGAGTGTATTTTATTCAACACCTTTATATAACCCAATGTAAACTCACTGAATTTTTTTTTTTTCGTATAAGGATTTTTTTTAAAATTATTTAATTAAATAAATTTATAATGTGTTTGGTTAATTTGTACTTTAATTGTTTATCATAATGAATCAATTTGTTTTAATTTCCATATAGATTTTCTAAGCTTCAATTTTTTTGAAAATAAAAGATTCTTAAAATACTTTTTTTGTGTACATTTCCTTAACTCATCATTTCTCCCCCTGATATAGGAATTATTTGACTTCTATTCATTTACATATTATTCTAGTAATCTATAGATTTATTCCTAAACATTTCATACCACTAACAATAGAAAATGAATCTTTCTTCTATCCTTAGAGAATAATTTTATATAGATTTAGTGGTTTTTGGGAATTATATTATACTATTAATATTATTTTTGGGAAAAAACTTTTCTTATTGCTTCTCACATACATTTTCAGACATATGTAGGATTCTTAACACTTTTTTCAACCTAATATTTATTTATGATTTTTGTCTATGAACTAAATTATGCATGAAATTAGAATTTGAAAAATCAATATTTGTAGGAACTATGATTACCTTTTTCATTGATCTAGTATTGTGTTTTTGAAAAAATAGTTTCAAGATCATATTTTCAATTGATATATTAATTTTAACCCAATGATACTTCTAATACATATTCTTGGAAGTAATTATTCTCATGATAGTTTGTTAAAACATAGCATATATCACTTTAAGGTTTTATATGTTAACATCTAACTCATCAAAAGTTAAATTAAGTGTAACAAATATTATTTACAATGACTATTATTATAAATTTTTTTAATTAAATTAAATATGTAAATATAAATTTTATTTTTTTATTTTCTTAATAATATTAACTAAGAATATATGTACATATTTATAACCTAAATTGTTACCTAATATATTTTTAATAATAATGTAATTATCTTTTTTGAATTTTTTTTACTAAATCTCATTTACTATATTCATTATTTATTTACATATACAGAATTATAAATATATTAATTTTTACTAGTTTTATTTTCATGGTAATTAAGTCATTATAATCTAAGGGTTAAAATATTATGATTGAATTTTTCATAGTCGAAAAATTTTAATATATAACCATTGAAAGTAATGTCATATAACATTTAATGTGAGACATGTGATATTATATTTTACTCTAAAATAATACATTATGGTGAATTTTAAATTACATTATAGCTCGTTTATTTTAAAACTGTGTTTTATCATATTCTATGCACATTTTGTATTAGTCAAAATATTATCTCAAAATTTTAAGTATAATTTTTTATTATAAAAAAAGATTTTGAATATTTTATTATTTTTTAATTTTAATATAATTTCATATAGTTTCTTATTATCATAAATTGGTTATAGAATTTTTATAATGTCATCTTTCAGAAATGTAAAAGGGTCTTTAATAAAACATTGTAATCATTACTTCTATAGTTATTTTATCTAAATTTGTTTTCTCTATTATGTTTTAAAAGCTAAATTCATCTTAATTAGAAGAATAATTTCTTGAAATATATATTTTTTACAAGTATTAATAAATAATTATAAAGAATATAATAATTATGATACGATAACAAATATAAAATTTGACTACCTATAATAGACGAAATGGTTTTATTCTATATAAAATTTTTATATGTGTTATATGATTTTTTTAAAAGATAAATTAATAATATTTATATATTTATTTTTATAAAATTAAATAATTCTATAAATTAGAGTGCCTAAAATTATTTGATAGCTAATTTCTCAATATTTTCTGATATAGTTCAATTTTTAATTTAAATATATATATTATATAAATATATAATACTTTTTATGAAATCATAATGACATAAAAGTGAAATAATAAATACTATAAAAAGACTTATCGACCAAAAAAAATACATTCTAATTAAAATAGTTTAATTTAAATTAATAATATTATTATTCTAAACTGATAACAAATGTTTCAAAACCAAAAGTATATATTGTGATTTTAAAAATAAATTTTTTTAAAAATGTTATCATGACTATATCCAAAATAAGATATATTAAAGGGGACTCAGATAAAAAAAATATTAAAGTACTAAAAAATATTTCCACTTTCTAGAAAATATAGTCTAAACATTAGAGGCTAATGGTTTTCCATTTTTCAAAAAATTGATGTTCAAGGCCTTTAACTAGAAATTAATAAACAAATTCCTCTAGTGTTCTATAAATACCGACCCATTATACCACTAATCTTCTCCCTTTAACCTTTTAGTATGAATTTAATCCCTTATTTTCTCACTATAGTAATCCCAAAAGGTTTTTATGGTTCCAAGAGTCTCTTCTCAAGCATTAAAAAAGTACCATTCATGTAAGATTTCTAAATATTCCAAATTCTTTTTCCATTTCCATCGTTATAATTTCACCTCAAATTATTTTCATATTATAAAATGATTTTAATACCATAGTATTATCATCAATTTAATATATTTTTAATGTTTGATAACTTATTCTCCCTCATTAGAGCTTTTTCCATAATCATAATTATGCTGATGTAAGGGGTTATCTCCCTCCACCTCCTCATTCATGCACTAACATTTTAATAAGCCCCATAATTTTCATTTTATTATGTTTCCTTATATTTATGAACAGTTATTTATGATCCAAATTATTCCAAAATAATGATATCATATAATAATCTATTATCAATCACTTTTAAAAACACTTATTTATACACATTATACTATAGAAGTTATCTCATAATTTCTCATGCCATAACTTTGTGTTGTGAATAAGCAACCCTACTTTGACTCATGGGAATATATATATATAAATATAAATAATTTTAATTTCATGGTATTATCATAAATTTAATATATTTTTAATGAGATATTATTTACCCTCACTATATCCTTTTCCTAAGTAGTTCTTATGATGAAGTAAGGCTTATCTTCTATCTCTTTGAAATTTCCATTTCACACTTTCATTATTGTATTATTTTTAATTTTCATGTTATTAATCATGTTTTTTCTTTATTTTATTTTATATTTTTTACTTATTTTATTCCGTAAATGTTGATTTCAATCTCACTCACATCAAGCCTCATTCATAAATTGTTACTATGATTACACATTCATGAAGCCAAAAAACATCCTCAAATTTCAGTAATATAAATAAGGTTTGTGGATTTATAGTAATAGAATCTATTTATGTATAAAAAAGTGGATGTGGATCTTTCAATGTTCAACCAAGGGTAAACAACCATGAAAGTGTTTAGTGGGTACTAACTAAATATTCACTTGATGTATAACAAGTGGGCCTTCCTACACACATGGGTTAACACTCCTGGGGGATATAATTTGGTTAATTCATTAAATTTTTATGAACTATAATAATGGATTATTTCCAATTGATATCCCTATGAAATGAAATTACTCTCCACTACTACCTTTTCATTATTTATTTGATTTTGTTACATTCCATTATGTTGTGTATATCCTATTTTTTAAGTTGATTATGTGATATTCACCTAGATATATCTACATAAATTTATTAGATAAATTATTAACCTAACTATATACCATAAGTTTATTATTTTAAATACCTCGTACTTCATTATCATGAATGAAGTTTCATTGGGTACATATTTAAATTTCATAAGTACATCAGGTTATGGTTATTAATAGATCTTTGGGCATTTTTATTATGTGAGAAAAATATTCATTTAAATATTATGATGTAATGGGTGTTTCTAGAATTATATAGCCCTACAATGCATTGGATAATGTTTTCATATCATGAAATATCATGTATGGTGCATGTGAAGTTAACCCAAAAAATAATGTTATGATGTATTGGAAGTGAGCATTACCTTATGTTTATAATGTCATGTTATTTTATGTCTTCAAATTCCTTTTATGTAATTATATTATGATTTCACCATTTCTACACCATGAGTTTCTGTGATAAAATATGATCCTCAATGTTCTTGATATCAAGTCATTCCCCTTTGCTCATATGTTATACATCATTATTTAATTATGAAATTTTCTCTCATGGCCAAAATAGATTATTATCTATGTTTCATTGTAATCATTTTACACCCTAATAAAAATTTTACATCACCCATTTATTATGTTTACTCATGAACATAAGAATTTCTATGAATGGATACACATACGACACATTTCTTGAAAGATAATTATTTTATGGAATGTGTGTTAAAATATGAGTTAATATAGAAATATAACTAGTTACCAAAGAAACAAAATTTTTTATAATGACTATTTTTAATAATTCATGTGATTTATTATATTATTGTAAGTTCAGCACTATATATTTAAGTGAGTTTTTGGAGAATCATAATTAGTATCAAAGTAAAGTTTGATTATTTATAGGAATTGGGATTGTGAATATTTTTTTATAGAGACTTAGATATATGACCATTATCTCTATAATAATAGTTTAATTATAACTAGTATGAACACATATGATTAACATAGAAAACATTTAAGTTGATATCAAGGTTTAATAACATGGTTTATAAAAATAGTCGTAATAACTGTTTATCGATTATAGAAAATTAGAAGGAAGCAATTACATTAAGCGGTTGAATGTAACATCCGTAATTTACAATGAATATTTTTATGAATTTCTAATCTTATTTTAAATTTTTAAATGGTAATTTCAGTTCTTTTTTTTTTGTTTTATTAACATTAATAAAGGATCTTAACATATATATTTATCACCTATATTTTTTTCCTCATATATTTTTCATGAATAATGTAACTTTATTTAATAATATGGTTTTATGAAATACCATTTAATGTATTCATGAATATTTTTACATATATTATTTTATAATTACATTAATTTTGTGAATTTATTTATTATAATGGAAATTAAGAAATTATTATCTAATGATTAAAAATTTATCATACGTTCTTTCATATTTTTTTAACATATAATAATTCAAACTAATGTCATATGAAATTTTATATCAAACACTTGATATCATTTTTTACAAAAAAATAAAATATTATCATTATTTTTTAATTATTTTATTTGCTCATTTGTTTTCAAAATAGCTTTTATCAAATTCTATATACATATTTTTTTTCATCAAAAATATCAATTTTGAACATTAAGTAGCATGTTCTAAAATTGAATACCATTTTCAAATGTTTATTATTTTTTATGAGAATGTTATTCCTATTATTTATAGTTTCTTATTATCATAATATTTTTATAAATGTTTTATTATTTATTCTTTTTGAAAATTAAAATTTTTAATTATATAAATATGTAATTATTGGGTATATTATTTCTTTTCAATAACATCATTTCTCAATAATGTTTCTAAAAGATAAAATCCTCTAAACTAGAAGAATAATTTCATAAAATTGAAAATTTTTAAAACTATAGATAAATAATTATCAAAATAATAATAATTAAGAGACGATAACAAACATAAATGTAATCACCCATAACAACATAAATCATTTTATTCTAAATAAACCAGTATTCAACGTATTATATGACTAATTTAAAAATATATATTACTATAAAAATTTAATTTTAATTTGATAAAAAATCAATTTTTAAATTATCATATCAAAATTATCTAATAGTTACTTTTACATTATTTTTTGAGACAATATCAATTTTAGGTCAAAATTATATATAATATAAATATAAAAATAAGTTTGATGACATCATAATGACTTAAAATTTATATAATAAATTCTATAAAAGGATTTTTTGATAAAAATAGATTTTCTCATTAAAATAATTTATTTTAATTGAATAATAATATGTTTTCTAAACCTATAATAAATCATCCAAAATCTAAAGTAAATTTTAATCTTTTAAAAACATTTATTTTGATACTGAATATTTTCCACATAGAAAATAGTGTATAATAAATTAGATTAAACTTATAAACCATTAAAGTAATATGAAACACTTACCTTTCTTGAAATAATATCCAAAATATATAGGATGTTTTATGGGTTTTCATTTTATATTTTCTGGATATCTAAGATTTTGGTTTAGAAATTAATAAATAAATCCTAATATTCTTTAAATACCCATTCATTCTCCCATTAACCATCAGTAAAAATATTTTAACTATGATTTTATTCTAATTTTTATTTATAGATTCCTCACAAATAGTTTTTACGGTTATAATAATATATTTTCAATATTTGAGAATCTACCTTTCAAGGTGAAGGTTATCAATCGTCCTCTTTCCATTTAAACTACAATTTCATTGTTAGAATGCCACCTATAATTCTTCTCATATACTACCATGATTTCAATTCCATGGTATTATAATCCATTTGATATATTTTTATTTAGGGAACATTTATTCTCAGTCATTATATCCTTTTCTTAGTCCATTATTATGTTGATGTGATGGGCTCTCTCCCTCGTCTTCCCCTTTAAGTACTTCATTTATAAAAATACTTTGGATTGTCATTTGATTATGTTGTATATTATTTTTTTAAAATATTTTACTATAAAAATTATTCCCATATAATGATATACTACCTTCCTCTATCATTGTTCCCCTTCATAATCTTTTTTGTATAACTGTTATACTATTGCAATTATGTCTTGTTTTTCCATACCATAACTTTATCTTGTGAATTCAAAAACCAATTCTAATCCATGGGTATTAACATATATATAAGTATCCTTGATTTTATTTCCACAATATTATCATCCATTTAATATATTTTTAACGGTTTATTATATATTCCACATTATTATCACATTTTATTCCATCATTATAACGATGTACGGTTTTTTTCTCACTCTTTATAAATTTCTATTTATAATTACTATATTCTATATTACATAATTTCTGTGTTATTGCTAAATTATTTCCTTTATTTCATTTAATTTTATGTTTATTTTTTATTCAATTAATTTGAGTATCCATCTCATTCACACCATTCCCAAGTCATAAGATTTAATGTGATTAATCATTTTTTGAAAACATAAAATATCCTTTAATGTTAGTAAATTATATAGGGTTTGTAGTTTTCTAGAAATGAAATATTTTCTTGGATATAAAAAAGTGTATGGGGCCATTTAATATCTTCATCTAGTTGTAAAAATTGTGAAAGCGGCTGATAGGGTATTAACATGATAATCACTTGGTTCACAACTAGTGGGCCTTACTACACACATGTTTTAACACTCCCAAGGGATATGATTTGGATAATTAAGAAATCTTTATGAACTATAAAAAAAGATTATTTCTTATTTATATCTATAAAATAGTAAACTACTCTCCACTACTACCTTTTCACCATTATTTTGATAAAGTTTCTTTCCATTAAATTATGAATATCCTGCTGTATTAAGTTGATTCTCAAAAATTAACCTAGATACTTGGACATTGATTTAATGGGGAAGTTATTGAAAAAACCATATTCCCTATATCTATACGGTGTAAATACCTAATATTTTATTATCTTTCTTTAAGGTTAATTACCATGAAGGATACTTAATTTGATTTGATACTAGTTTAATTGACACTAATTCAATAAGTTATGATTATTAATGTATTTATGTATATTTTCCCCCATGAAGATAACATTTTCATGCACATATTATGATGCAATATGCGGTACTAGAATATATATCCATAAAATGCATTGAGAAACGAATTAAACTAAATAGAAACCAAGTATAGTTAATTATTTTTTATTCTATCACATAATGTTATGATTTCATGGTGGTGATCCATGAATTATGCATCTGATTTATTATTTTATGTTATTTTGAAATTACTTTTTCCCCTGATATTATGATATAATCTTTTATATGTCATGATTCCAAGTGATAAAATATTATCCACATTTTTTATGATATCATGCTATTCCCATTAACTCAAATGTTGTAATTTATTCCATAATTATGCCATTTTCTTCTAATGATAAAATTATTCACAATCTTTCTAATTATAATTATTTTACCACTTACTAAGTGTTTGATCACACCCAAGTATTTACATCTATGTAATAATATGTATCATATTGTAGACACAAGGTAGCTCTTATGTAACTCTATAATTTAAAAATTTATTATCTAAGAGATCTTACATATGATCTGGAATTTATTACATATCATCAATAATATGTTACATATCAAAATGTATTGTTTCCTTTTATATTATTTTACCCTTAGATATCTCAATGTAAAATATCCTAACAATTTTCCAACTTCTAATAAATTATATATTAAAATTTTCCCTTTAATTTTTTCTATAAACACTAGAATATTATGTCCCATAGAAATTATAAGAGTTATTCGTACATATTAACTCCATATAACTCTATAATTCTTCAAATAAAAAAATCGTCAAAACATATCAACCTACTTAAATTCCTCTTATATTGCTTCAGGATATCTTAATATTATTTTTTCCATGTCAGAATTATCTTAATGTTATTCCTGGACTTATGAACTCCTTTGAGTGCATCAATGGTCTTCTACTACCAGAATTTCTGCATCTTTTCTTCAAACTCCATCCTATGATTTAACAATAATTAATTCATTATTTTTCAATTAATAAAGAACATGTCTCTAAAACTTGAATTTTAATCAACATCATCATCCATATGGTAATTTTATATATTGATATACCCTTTATATATGATAACAAAATAATTAATCTCAAAATTCCATCCATATTTTCTACCTCATAGTGACACCTTATATTAAAATCCCAAAACTCAATGAAACCAAATTATCTAACTAACTAATCATTCCCATTAAATAAAAAACAAGCTAAATTGATTCAATATAACATATTGGCAGCATATGTACACACTCAAAGAAATAACATATTGTTTTTCAAATGATGACATCAAATCACATATTCCCTTATTAATAATCTTCCATTTCCTTTTTTCAATAGATGGATAAGTTACATGTGACATAAAAAATGAGGGAACCTGACCGTCTACCTTTCTCACGGTAGAATTTTTGTATAAAAAATACATCCAACTGGTAATTAACTATATTAATATAATAATTTCTTTAATATTTTTAGTCCATGGGACCTTCATCTCTAATCATCACATATTATTATCCTTGATTTTATAAATCAATCATCATTCAACATTATTCTCAATATATACTAACATAATTTCTTATTAGAATAAAAAACAACACATCATCATCAAAGGGAATAATTATCTCTCCTTTTCGATTTTATACCAATAACCAATAATAAATTAAAATTTAAGATTTTTTAATTAAATTTCTTTTTCTGTATACCTTATTCAGAATAAATTAAAAGGATAATATAATATGTGAGTTATCAAATAATCAATTATAAGTCTACTTGAGAAATTTTCATTATATAAAACAAAAGTGACTACTAAATTTTCAATATTATTCTTCACAGTCATTTATGTCACAAAATATTCTCAATATTCATATCATTGAGTCATCTAGTTTCTACCCCTTGATATAAAAATTGATTATGTTAGTAAAAGGATATTATAATGTGATAAATATACCCCAATAATAAAAATATCATGAAATTTATATAATTTATAGTTCAAAGGAAATAATTATTTATTTATGCATTCTTAATTCAGATCCCCTCCATGGGCACACTATGTCATTTATTTATCAACGTTTATTTATTCATGGAAGAGATGGCGAGACGGGAGGCGAACCGAGCGACGGCACGGAGTGATGGCGCCTGCTAGGGTTTTCTACCGAGATGGTGCTTCCGCACTTCCTTGGATTCAATCGCCTCGACATGCGAACGGTGGGAAAGGATCCGGTTCCGAGCGGTATTTCCTCTGCGCCGAGTTCCGATTTCAGAAAGCTAGCGGCTTCCTCTCTTGATTTGATCGCGTCGGCTGGTGGTGTTTTCTCCTCCGGCGAGCGACGGTCTTCTGGGAAGGATGCGGACCCGAGAAGATTCAAAAAACTGGAAGCTTCCTCTGCTGATGTCGCATCGGCTGGTGGCGCGAAGGTCTCCTCTTGTGAGACTGTTTTGCTGAGATCGGAGGATGGTGCGGCGAGGGTGGACCAGATGAATCACGTCACTGCGAAACCTACGCCCTTCAAATCCCTTAACCAATGTGCTTGGGATTCTTCGAGGTCCATGGTAAAGGATGTTTTGAAGATTGCCTCTTCTGATGTCAATATTGGTCAGTTTCAGGAATCTGTGAGGGGTTCCTCCTGGTGGCGCTTCATGTGGTCAGCGTTCCTTTGTTGATGTGATGAACGATTCTTTATCGGATCAGAAAAAGATTGAGAATTCATGCTTTAGAAGGATTCTCCGAAAGGGATCTTTGGCTCACGTTGAGGCGAACCCCGATGTGATTGCTGAAAGGTTGGCATTGGGTGAGAATTCATTGATTGCTCGCATTGTTCTTCCTAAAGGTGCACAAACCTGGAAATGTGAAGATTTATTCCGTAGAATTTCGATGTTGTGGGGATTTTCTAGCTGGAAATGTGTCTCCCTTGGGCGGGGATTCTTTCACTGTTTGTTTCCATCGGCGGATCTCAAAATTAGGGCATGGAGTTCTGGTTCCATGTTTCTAAAACTGGGATGGCTTCATCTGCACGAATGGTCACTTGACTTTAATGTCTCGAATGCAAAAAATGTCTTCGCTCAGGTATGGGTGCGTCTTCATGGTCTTAACTGGGTTCTTTGTCATCCAGAGATCCTGCATGATATTGGAACGTAAATTGGATCTCCCATCCGCCTTGATAAGGAAACAACTGATGTCAGATTTGGGCACTTCGCTAGAATGCTGGTGGAAGTTGATCTCAGATCCACTCTCATTGATACGGTAACTCTTTCTATTCCGTCTCATCAAATTCTAATTGATGTTGAAAATGAAAAGAAACCTCTTTTCTGCACTAAATGCATGACTGTGGGGCACTCTTTGGAGTTGTGTCGTAAAAACAACTCTTGTAAGGAGTGTGGGATGCGAGGACACCCCTCCAATCTCTGTCGAAAAAAGGATACTTTGAAGGAATAGTCCTCTCCAAAGCATGTCATCAAGGATAGAGACCCTCCTATGAAGGCATCCCCTGATGTGCCGACTCCTGCAAAGGGCAAAGAGTTGATTGTTGATTCTACTCCGACAAGATCTTATAGCGTCCCTTCTAGAGATCATGAGGTTATCACTTCTGATAATTTGATCCCTGACTCTCACCAGGTTGATGTCTCTAATCAGGGTGATGTGCAACTACATGTTGATTATCATCATGAAATCCAGAAGCAATTTTAGATATCTGAGTTACCTGAGAAATGGGGGAACATTTCTGAAGATGAACATGGGAGGGTGCGTACCCCGATCAGGGTCTCGGGAAATGGTGACAAGCCAAAGACTACTGAAGGTGAGGGTCCTCCCCTTAAGATTCCACAACCCACCTCCTCTGCATCTGAGAAAGGAAGAGCGGAGGAATCCACTCCTGGAGTTGGGGACCTAACCCTCTGTAAAGGGGGTGCCTCTCATGTTGAGACCAAGGGAAGAGGTATGGATGCAAATACGATATCATATAGTGATATTGTCCGAGGAGAAAAGAAAAGAGGCTCTGACAATGAGGGTGTCAGATCTGCCCCTGTTTCAAGGAAACCAAGGAAGGACTACTCTGCAGTTCCGAGGACCATGACCACTAGGGCATCTTCCAAGAAGGAGATTGAGAAGCTATCGAAGGAGCAGCTGGACAAACGGAAGTTCTATAAGAAGTTTCTTAAACAATACGAGACCCAATCAGAATGGGAATCAGCTGATGCTGATGACACGATCGGGTATGGGGGTGGTGACTATGAATGTTTTGACTTGTAATCTCTCTCTCTTCCTTCTCCTGTTTCTGCAATTTTATTTTATTAATAAATTTGGTGGTCCAAGCTTGCTTGGATCAGACTTTCTGGGTTTATTTATTCATCATGAAAACTCCAATCAACATTTCTATAGTAATAATTTATCTTTTTTATCTAACTCAGGATAGATCAATTCATGATTTATCATTCATATTATTGTAGATAATCACAAAACACATTATTCCATATACCCCCTATATGAATTAAATTTAATTCTCTTTATTAAAAAAGCATAGAAAATATGGGAATAATTTGGGTTCTACATTTCTTCTTAGGGAGAGGATATGTTTGAGAGTTTTTCTCCATAGACTCTTTTATATTTATATTATTTATTGAGATAACATTTAATTATTTCACGCTTTATTTTTTACAAAATTATAGCGACCCAATATTGACATACATATACATTAAAATTCATTTATGGAATACTTAATACCTTAAAAATATATATGCCCAAAGATTTTATTAGTTTAGTGTCCTTGGAATCTTGGAACATAATATTCTAATTTGGTGAAAGCTCTTCGAAATCTCCACTAAATATATTCCCCTTAGTTTTCCTACCTAAAGCCTTTCTTTATATCCTGGGGAAAAGAAAACATAAAAAGGGTGAGATTAAATTCTAATTAAGGGTAAAAATGAATAATATCAAAAAAACATAAACATAAGAATGTGAATACAAGAACATGAATTTTGAATATCAAAATCATGATTCATGAAATAAATCATGGCAGTACGTGAGGCATAGATCATAAAAGAACATTAACCATGATAAAATAGCATTAGAACAAATCATTGGGTTATGGAAAATAAATAAATGCATAATATGATTTATATAGTAGTCAAGACATTAATTCCAAGACCATCATAGTTGAAAAATTCCATTACTGAACCGGGTTTACTTTCCATTCCAGTCGTGTATTACTAAACCAGATTTACTTGTCATTCCAACCCTTTATTACTGAACCATATTTACTTATCATTTCAGTCATGTATATTTCATGATATATAAATCTTTACCCAATTCATTGGAGGGAGATATAGGTCTCACCCAATTAATAATGAAATCATTCTTATATATGCCACAAAAACATAAATCATTCACTATAACATAACCCATGAAATAAAATGGGTTTCTTAAACATCATTCCATCATAATCCATATAAAATAAATGGATTTCATAAACATAATTCCATCATAAACATAATAAAATCAATGTTATAATAGGGATAGAAACATTACCCTATGTTATCTTATATGGAAAATAATTTTGATAAAACCCTTGAACTTAATTCCTGAGGAAAATATCCTTCCCTATTCAAAAACATTTTCTTTTGTCAAACTGTCACACAATTTTAAAGGAAAATAATTTTATTGAAAATAAAATTAAAATCGTGCAGAGGGATATTCATGTAAATAATGCATTATGAAGACTTAAAAATATGCTCTTTCCATATAAGTTAAAAAAACATTTTTCTCGTACTTTTGCTGGAAAAGTAAAAAGTACCTTATATGGTAAACATAAGAATGATTCCTTCCAAACCATGTAGTAAAATTCAAAATGGGTAAACATGACTTTAAACATAAATATAATAATAGAAAACAGTTTATGAGAATTTTTTATAGAAAACATGGACATGTATGATAAATATACCCCTATTAAATACATACATATAAACAATCTTAGATAAAACAGAGATTACAAAATTATCCCTTACCTTGGGTCCTATTTCTTTTTCATGTGTCTGAAACTCTTGTATAGTGGGTTTAAACATATTATTAACTTCTAAATGAACCATAATAATATTTATGGAATCATATATGATTCACTTATAACTTTATATTACATGTTCATTTATCAATTCCATGTTTAAGCAACGTTTTGGGTAATAATTGTTTTATTTATCATACATGTTTTGACATGTTATTCTTGATATTATTACTTAGATCATGATTTAATTACATATATAAAGAAAAAATGATTTATATATCATATATATTTAGTATATAAATATATGTAATAGATAAATAAATGGAATGGAATACACCGTTCATAGAGATGGTAGGTCATACGTATGCATGAACACTGTTTCTATTTCCTTACTGAATTGAATCAAAGAAAATAAATAACATATATTTATATATATATATATATATACATAAATTAAGTAGCATTAGTATGTCATATATTTGAAGAATATTTATTATATATACTATATAATAATTCTTGAATGGTTAACATAGAGAATGAATCTCATCGCGCCGTGGAGATGGTATGTCGTACGTACGCACGAGTGATGATATCATTCACTTGATGGTTAAATGGTATGGAATTAGATATTATATTAATTATATTGAATAATTATCATAATATATTTATTATTTGAATCCATTATAATCACCATTTTATCCTTCATAATTATGTATTGTTGAATAACAAATTACACCACGGTGTGGAGACAGTAATCTGTTTATACACCTGCATGATAATATTATTAGTCATAGGATGGATAAAAGGAGGTATAAGGCTGCACCATAACAATAGTAACATCTAAAAATGTATAATATACTATATCTATTACTTTATCATGGAAAAAGTATAAGAATAGAAAGTAGAAGAAGAAAAAATGTTTGAAATAGGTGATAAACAATTACATCTTTTCGAGTATCTTCTTTTGATTTACACAAAAGGTCTCCCTAGGATAGATTTATGACCAAAAGGTGGAATCTAAGATGATTTGAGGGAATTTGGTAGCATATTTGTGCTGTTTTTGGCTGAGCCAAAGAACTTTGGAGGAGTGAATAAAATAGAAGGCGAGGTTTCCTTTTATAAGAAAGGGGAGGGCCACCTTTGAAAAGTCTTGAAATATTATTTTATTATATATCTATTTTAGATTTATAATTCTCCCAAAATAATTTATTTCGATGATAAGATGAGTATGGGTCGAAATCCTATCAACCAATAAAATTTATATTGGTTTGGATTTTATTGTAAACCTTGTCATTTTGATTTATCCTTATTTAATCTATTTAATTTTATTTTTCATAATAATATTATAAATATTAAATGGTTTATATTATTTAATTATGTGTTTTAAATTTTATATAATTGGATAATTTATAAAATTTAGACAATATAAATTTCACTTTTTAATTTTTAAATATTTTGGTGATTTTTAAATAATTTAATAATATGTTATTTTTATAAAATATTAATTGTGTCAATTTTGACACTATTGATTTATTTGAATTTAAATAAAATCCAAAAAAAATATAAATTAGAAACAAAATATTTAATACCCTACTAAAATTTCATTGTCCCCAATAAATTTTTTGGAGAAAATTAATTAGTTCATATAATATTTATTTTAATATTTTTAAAACTATTTATTTTATATTTCAATCAATAAAATAATTTCGACATCACTATTATGTCATCATTAATTGTAATTATAAAATATTTAAAAATTATAAAAAAACTACAAGATCTATATAATTTCATTATATTTTTGGAAAATATTTATGTTATAAGTTTTATCATTTTTATCACTATATTAAAATTATTATACTTATAAGATATATGAGAGTGACATGTTGTCACCTTTTTTTTAATTATAATTACATCACTTTCATAGAACAAAGTCCATTAAATGAATAAATTATGACCCATAGGTGATATTGGTCTAATTTAATTCATTCAATATTATTTTTGTAGGTTTTAGGGTAATTATATTACCTTTATCATATGGTTAGTGACCCTAATTTACTCGATTTACCTTTAACTATGAAAAATAAAAATTACCGTAGTTACTATTCATAATATCAAATAAAAGTAACCTATTAACATAATTTTAACCAATTTATTCCAAATATGGAATCCATTTTTCAAAATTCAAAGCACATATTTTGAATTAATGAATTTAAAATTAATTCTCATTGTCAAAACTAGAAATTGGGGTTTTAAAAAGTAAAAAATATGAAAATATTAACATGTGTTTATTTATAATTTAAATGTGAAATTACATATAATGACCAAAATTAGATTAAATAATAAAAATATTATCCAATTAAAAAATAAAACCAATTGAATATATAATATAACTATATAAATAATATAGAAGAAAGATAAGTTTTGAATTTAAATACAATATTTTCACTATTCATTAAAATATGAATTTCATCACAAAAATACAAATATTTCATCCAAGGTAAATTTTGATGTCCTATTTGCAAATAATAAGTTTATTATGTCAAATAGAACTTATAAAATTTTCAAAAACTATATTTAAAAAGTGTTCTCCCTCAAAAGGTCGTAAAATTTTATTTCTTTGAAAAATACTTCTATTATTTGAAAAAATGAATTTTTTCTTTTATAATTTATATAAAATACATAATATGAACGTTAATGTTATAGAAAATTCAAAATTTGGTTAATAAAATTCATAATGGCTAGTTTATATCCCATTAAATAATAATATTTTAATAATATAGCATTGTTTAGTGAAACTCAGTATTGCGTACAATGCAAGCTATCGAGGAAGGTCACTCATACATGTAATGCAATACAATTAAGTGTTGTCTATATTGAAATCATCTTTTGGTGTTACATATAAAATAATCCTAACATAGTTCTTTTATACGTTGAACAAAATCTATACTCAGTGTTGCGTAAAATGAATTCTACCAAAAGAACATGAAATTATGTGTAACACAAGCCAAGTATAGTGTTTCATATACTACATGCTAATACAGTGTTGCATATAGCACAAGATAATCTTGGTGTAGCATAAAACACAAGACATAAAAAAACTAAAAAGAATCTGTCTAATTTTTTTTTGGTGTGTTGCAAAAATAATATTCTTGAGTAATGTGGTCTTCTTATTCTGTTTTTCATTCCCCATATATGGTATTTCTTTTTTTACTTCAGCTACCATAGCATGTGGATTCCTTGGTTCTTCATTAATTTTTTTCAATATTGACACTTCTTTTTTAAGTATTATTATGCTATATATTGAACTATGTATAGGTTTCTAGAACCTTTCATACAACTTCAAAAGAATATTTTAGTCACCTTTTATTGAAAACCTCTCATGGAATTTGAATTTTCTTTTTTATAACTGTTGATTTCAACCAAAATGATCATTTCTTTATTTATTGTATTTATTCTCTTAAATGAATAATTATGTTTCCTTATTAGATACTAACACTCAAATATAGCTTGCTTTAGGACATAACATTTCCTTTTATTCCATAATAGAATAATCTTATCCACATTGGTGTAGCATTTTTATCAACCATCTAGAGTGTTTTGTGTTCAAAAATATATATTTTTACCCAAGGTTGAACCAAATTCACTATTTCTTTGTTTTATAATCAAATTCTATTTCCTTATTTATTTAAATGAATTTGGAACATGATTTATTAAATTTGAACAAACATTATTATCTCAAATAACATTATTATTTTAATTCCCATAGAGATTTTCAGATCTTCATTAATTAGTTTGAAATTGGATGATTCTTTAAAAACTTGTTCTAGGTAACTTTATTCAACTCAATATTTCTCCACATTGTTGTATTCCTTATTTTTCATCCATTAGTTGACATAATATTCTACCAATCAATAGCCTTGTTAGTTGACTATTCCCTACATAAATAGTATACAATGAACTAGGGATTCCACCTTTGAATAAAATTTAGTATATATTGAATATATTGTTATTTTTTGTTTCATTATATCCTAAAGTTGATATTATTTTAGGGAAAAATCTTATTGTTTCTCACATCAACCCTTGATAAATAGGTGTGATTCTCAATACTTTTTTCATTGCATATTTTTTCATAATTGTATTTATGATGCAAATTGAGTATGTAATCATCATTTGAATAAACATTATTTCATAGTACAAGGATAACCATTTTCTTATATCCTCCTTTGGATTTATCATTATATGATTTCAAACTCTTATTTATAATCGGTTGAGGTATTTTAACACAAATACTCCATTCAAAATATAAATGTAAGAACTTATTATCTAATTTGTTTATGAAGACTCATATTGTGTTACTTCATGGTTTTCCAACATGATTTTTATCACAACATACTCTTGATTAAGTGTGTCATTTGTTATCTTCAATTGAAATCACCCTTTAATCATAATCATTCATATTAATCTCAATATTACTTTTGAAATATTTCTACATTTTGATCTTATCTTACAATGAATTTAAAATATAATTTATTCTAATTTTATTGATTAGAAAAAAATAATTATTCACGTAAATGATATCTATTTTATTATACTTCTAATGCATAGTTATTTTTTTTATTTTTATCTTGGATTAATCTTTATCTTGAACTACACAAAACAATTCCTTCTCAAATATGCAGAATCTTTCTTCATGGTCTATATGAAATGAAATTTTTTACACAATTTCGTTGGTGAGATTTATACATATAAACATATTTTATATCATTACATTCTCTTTAATTTTATGTTATTTTCTGTTTTGGGTGATCTCCAATGAATTTCTTTAGAAGACACACAAATGAATGTGAAAATTTCTTTAAGAAAATTATCTATGGTGTTCTTGAAAACAATAAATTAATCAACTTGTGATTCTTTAAGAACATGATGTTACCCAGTTTTACTCAGATCATACATAGTTAAATATTTAAAAAATTTATTATTTACATAATGTTAATGTAATAACATTATAAATAAAAAGGATGAATAGTTTTCTATTTACTCACTATACTATTTAACCATAAGATCTTCAAAAACCATGAAGATCTACTTTCTTTATTATTATAATATATGAAACATGGGGTTTAGTCCTCTTTTCATAGGATGGATTCATATTCTGCACATATTGAGTTTGAAAATTTAAGAGGATAGTTATCAATAGATATATTAGAAATGTTTCCTCTTTTATAAACATTTATTTTTGGGGAATACTCATTTTATTTTATATTTGATGAGTCTATCCTCAATTTTATTATAACTTCATTATTATAGATCTTCAAAGTCTTGGAAGATAATTACTATATGTTTTATCTTAGAGGGACACAACTAAAATTTTAATATATTTAATATTATAATACCTTTTTTTGTGAAACTAAAACCATATAACATTAATATTTGAAAATCCAAACATTGGTAGAACCTTGTGCTTTGATGAAAGTTAATTTTTTCATGGGATTGATGATAGTATTCTCAGAGGGGGTAAAATAGTGTGGACAACTATTTACAAATTAAACATATTTAGATTTAATTAAATGATACCATTTTTTAGAGAAACTAAAAACATTGAACATTAATACTTGAGAATCCAAACAGAGGTATAACCTTATGCCCTAATAAAAAAAATGTTTTCACAGGATCGATGATGATATTCTGGGAGGGGGTAAAATAGTGTGTCCAACTATTTACTAATTAAAAGTATTTCCTTTTACCTATGTACCTATTTGAGTAAATGGATCCCATAAACTCACACTTGACCTTCAAGAATGTAATATTTAGAGGAACTAAAATGAATACAACACAAATACTCTAACATGGTTTTATCATAATGCGTGAGATAGTTCTCAATGTGTGATAGTTGTTATCCCATACAAACATGAATATTTTTTTATTATCATGAATTACCATGGAAAAGGTAATTATATTTATACTCTTTTACTAGGATCCAACCAAATTATATTTCACATCACTACTGATCTCAACAAGAACTCACCTAAAGTTCTTTACAGACACTAGAACCAACCAGCCTATTTCATCATAAGAAGATTAATTTAGGTATACTAGATGTAAGATAAAATTAATAATCACAAGTATCAACAAAACTATGAATGTTTGATTTCTTACTCAAAATTTTTAGCCTCCTATTTATTGTCTCTCATATCTTTAATAAAAAACATTGATTCTTGAGTTATCTAGTAGTATTATCATTAACATCTCAATATTTATCTCCCATTTAACCGATAATAAACCTAAATAAATTCAGATTACTTTGTTTGTTAGCCTCTCACACACACTCAATTATTATTATTCTTCTTCTATGAAACTTATGACATTCATAAATAATTGTTCGGTAAATTATTTAACTCTTTACCTCACTTCAACACATCTTAATAATTATAGAATCATTAAGAATCACAAGGATAATATCCTAAAATTCACATGTGAAAACTACCTTTAATTGAACATCATGATCTTCATATTCAAAATCCTTCTTTACTACCAATAAAATATTATCTAAAATTACTACAACATTGGTCCTCTAAGATATTGAACCATATCTTCTCATTATAAACTCCTAAAATAAATTTTAATGATATTATCACATCTCTTTAAACTTCTCATTTAATTTTTCATGAGG
This sequence comes from Viscum album, assembly GCA_963277665.1. Taxonomy (NCBI): domain Eukaryota; kingdom Viridiplantae; phylum Streptophyta; class Magnoliopsida; order Santalales; family Viscaceae; genus Viscum; species Viscum album. Next base: position 1,436,589,600 of record OY728133.1, on the reverse strand, counting down.
AGTCAACTTTTTATTTTATTCATGATTCCATAAAACCCATATATTGTTTTCGGTATCTGTATGCCCACATAAAATAACATTATAATATAAAGATTAAAATCATAATACAAACTCCTTCCTATGTTCATAGAACCAATATAAAATTAAATCTTCAAATAATCCATCTATAACTATTATTCTGATTCAAAAAATAGAAATAAATCATAACCAAATTTAGTCTTATGTTTCATATAAGAAAAACCATTTAATCATAAATAACTAATTAAATATTTTATGCATTCTTTGAACTCTGAAACTTATTTTTATGCATCATAAAATATAATAATATTTGTGAAAAAATGATTCTTAAAAATTCTATAGAATTTTATATTTATGTCAATGTATCCCCAAAATTAATCTTACATAAGTTTTAAAACATCATGGTAAACATTATATAATATTAGATTTATCTTTTTTATGATCCATGTTATTCTTACATATTACCATGTCAATTTAGAGTTACTCTTATGTATCTCTATAATTTTTCAAATCTTCTTCTAAGATATATTATGTATGATTTGTAAATATTATTTATCATCAAATAGATATAATGTATCTTAGTTTATCCTTGCCTCTCTAGTAAATTTTCCCATTTATAAACATAGTGTAAAATATATTGTTATATTTATAATTACTACACTATGAGATATTAAGAATTTTTTTTAAAATTTTTCTTTTAACTCAATGATATACTATGCCAAGGAAAATATTAGCGTTATTCATGCATAAAAACTCTAGCTAACTCCAAAAATTTTAAAATTAACACATTTCATCTTTAAAATATCACAAGAAACGTCAATTCATCTGTAATCACTTTAAAAAATCATTAAATTATTTTCATTCATATCTGAAAAATTATAAACAATGCATAATACGTATAAAATTCTTTGAATACTTTCATGATCTTAAATTCCCTAAATTTATTCTAATCTTCTTTAAACATCACCCAATGTTTCATAAATGATGTTTCTATTACTTTTTAATTAATATAGCACCTATCTCTACAACCTTTCATTAAGCCCTTATCATTTTCCAAGTAATACTTATATATATAGATATATTAAAACTTCCTTAATGTTTCATAAGATAAGAATGAATCTTATAATTTAAACCATATTTTTATCTTCATTTTGATATCATATATTTTAATATTTAGAAAAAATTAAACTCATATTAACTAACCAACCTCTGAAGATCATTAAATGAAACAACCAGCAAACAAATTATGTAGAACAAATATTATAATATATCTTACCTCACCCATTATATTGAGATGAGGCGGTGGGTTCAGTAGTCCTTAGTTGAAATCTTGAAGACACCAAAGGCTAGAAATAAATTCCAAGGTATTCATAAGAATTGGGGTGATTATTTTCTATTTGAAAATTAATCAACCAAAATAAGATGACCATAACGAAACAATCACTATATGATGCAACAGTTCAATGTAATACGAGTTAGTGGATAAAAATATGATATAAAATCAAACTACAACTAATTATAATATGGAGACTAAAACCAATAACCATATCAGATTACAAGGAGACACTAAAGCAACAAAAAACCAAAAAATCTAAAGACACCAATATGAAAACTCTGAACCCTGTCTAAGCTCAAAAAAGACCTTCTTAGATCAAGGTATCACATTGCATCACTAAATAAATGAGTTATTTTTTCATTACCTATGTCTTGGTATACAATATCTAAAAACACACCAATGTTCACAAAGTGGGGGTGTGTATAAAACATAGTAGGATTTCATCAATAGCTTTCCTACTCACGGAACTAGGATAAAACATGTCAACACATTTATATAAAATATTTTAAGACAATTGATTCTCCTAAAACATGTTTCCTTTTTAAGGATCACTACTTCCAGATGGTTTTCATCAGATCTATTTATTGAACTGGAAACATCCAACAATTCTTTATCCAAATGGACCTGCTTTCAGAAGGCATGCATTTTTTAGGTTTAGACTTACGATACCTAAGAACTCATATTGGTTGAGAGGATTGGAGGTCAATCTCATCACACCCTTTTTAAGGACAATTATTGCCTATTTCGAGACTCTCTTATAGGTTTATGATATATTCATTAATCCTTTTTAATTTACTAAGTATAACATAGGTTTCTGTTGAAATTTACAATCAATTATTAGCATGTATGAAATTTAGAATCATCCATTTGTATTTGAGGTTCATCATAATAGAGATATATTTATGTATTGAAGGTTCTCCTTCAATGGAATTATCTCATATACTATTTTGATATTATTTTTACTATTTTAATGATATTACTAGTTTTTAATCCACTTAGTGGGGAACTCTGGAATTTATTGTCATCCAGGGAAAAAAAGATTGTTTTGATGTTTGTATCGTACCCCTAAATGATCTACCTACGTGTCTTTGTGAAAAGAATCAGAACCCTCATAGTTAGGTGCCGCTTAATGGGAAACATTATACCTTTTAAGGTTGTGTGATAAGCACCTATCCATATAGTTTAATGTCATTCGGTAAGGATATCTAAGCATAATACAATTATCAAAAGCTTGGTGAGGGACTTATGACTAAGCATCCCAATGAACCTAGAAAGAATATGAGATTCCAAGTTGGATTAAACCCTATTGATGCTCCTTTCCGTCACAGAGTCTAAACGAATGAAAAGGGAAATACCTTGAACCCAAAGTGATTCATTCTTTGAATAAACATCAAAAAAAGAGAAACGGATGGAAAACGAGAACATTGCCCATAGGTCGCGCAAGTTCCAGCATGGTCGCTCAAGTATACTTGTGCGCCACCCCAAATAGTCGCACAGGTGACTTGCGCGCCCTCTTTGAAAATCGCCCAGGGTCTTCTACAACCTATAAATACCCCCGGTGGGCCCCCATTTAAAGAGGAAAAATTTCCAGAAATTCAGATTGAGCTCCCGGTTCCCTAGTATCTTCTCAAAGATTCTGAACACATCTAAGGTAATTTCTTACCTAGAACGGAAGATCTAAAGAGGGGGAGGAAGGCCTAAGTGTGGAAATTCATCAACACATTCATGCCTAGGTGGCCAGCCCTTAAGGGAAATGGCCACACTTTTACGCCGCCTTACTCCTTCCACATAACTTCTGTGCCACTCTTCTGGAAGTCTCCAGGATTAGTACAAAAGGCATGAGACAATCCTCGCCCAAATTTTACCTTAAGGGATAAAAGTTGCGCAAGTTCCCATGTGCCGCGTAGGTATACCTACGCGCCCCAAACTTGTGCACCCACCAAGACTTGTGCGCCCTTCTTTTTTTGGGTGCCCTTCCTACCCATTTCACCCCTCTTACACCTATCCCTCTCTCCTCTTCATGATTAAGCCTTCAGAAGTCTCTCCAAATCCATTTATGGCATGATTTCCTTGTTGTATTTCTTATCTGAAAGGAATTATGTGGAACATGTCTCAAAACCTAGTGATATACACATCATTACATCACTAAAGTTAGAGAGTTCATTCATTCAACCTCATCCTTTAAAATGATAGAATCCTTAACCTAGGCCTCCTTTTCAAGAGTAAGCCCCAGTCCAAATTTTTCATTAACCTGGGAATCCTCCTTAAGAGTAAGCCCCAAGTCCTCATTAATTTGGGAATCCTCCTTAGGAGTAATCCCCAGTCATAATTCCCTTAAACTGGCCTTCCTTTTTAAGAGTAATCCCCACTCTCAAAGTTCCCAAAAAATCTGGGCATCCTCCTTAAGAGTATGCCCCAACCATAATTTTCTTAACCTTGGCTTCCTTTTCAGGAGTAAGCCCCAGTCTCAAATATGGGCATCCTCTTTAGGAGTAAGCCCCAAGTCCCTTGATTTTTTATGTCCCTTAACCTGGGCCTTCTTCTTAGGGGTAAGCCCCAGTCTTAATTTCCCTTAGTCAGTCTTAATTTAATTTTGATCTGGGCTGCCTTCTCAGGAGTAAAACTCAATCATAAGTCCCTTACTAACATGGGCATTTTCATTAAGAGTAAGCCCCAATATTAGAGTATCCAAATCTCCATGAAGCACATATACCTTTATGGACCCTATTCCTGGATTTCTTCCCTGAAGTAAATCTTAATATCCATCTATTTGGGCAGTCATACATACATAAGCCCCACATCATTTCTTATGATTGAATCTTTCATGGCACAAATTGTCTAGTTTTAGCAATACCTATTGTTTCTCACACCAAGCATGACTCACGTGAGCTTAGAGTGTAAAAGTAATTATGACATCTTTCTTTGAGCCATAAATCATAAACATCATACTCCCTTACTTGAACTACATGGGTTATGATTCCTTTTCCAAAACAAAGGATATGTATGTAGCCCATCTGCAGGTACGATCTCAACTCTGAAATAATCCATTTCCTTCTAAATGACAATAAACATCAAGTGCCCCACTGAGTGGATTTTAAACCAGTATGGTCATCATAATGACCCAGATAATTTTATGTATTGAAGGATACCATTGACCATGAATCTCTAACAAATAAAAATGATTCTCTATTGATGAAGAACCTCAAATACATATAAAAGATTCTCTAAATTTACTACATATCAATCATTGATTGTCAGATTTAAAGGATAGCTCATTTTACACTTGGTAATGTAATAAGGATTCGTGAGAATAACTTAAATCTATAAAGAGAGTCCTAGAGTAGACAAAAATTCCATCAAAAAGGTGTGATGAGTCCAACCTACCATCCTCTCGACCAATGCAAATTCCTAAGCCTCATCATTCCACAACTAATGAGCGCCTACCTTGGGAAAGTTGGTCCAAATGGATATGGAGTCATTGGTTGTTTCTAGTTCTACAAAAAAACCCATTAGAAATAGATTGCAATACTTGAACCTTCAATCAACGAGGTCATCCCCAATTCTAGAGGAAACCAAATATGGTGAACCCAACATGAATCATTAACCATTTTAAAATGATATTTTGCTTACTTATTAGTCCCCTATTTAAAAATCAATGAGAGGGCCAACAAAACAATCAATAACATATGTGTTTACCCAAAAGATATAGTATCCAGACTTATCTTGATTACGTCTGTCATATCAAACATACACTCTTTTCCAAGATCTTATACTTTTCAGAAATGGCTTCTCTCAAGTTCACACCCGTGAATACTTCTATTGTGAATGCCTCTGCTTCTACTCCTGCTGGATCGGCATCCGCTCTGAGGATGATATCACCTACTCAGCGTCTTCAATGCTGGGTATCAAATGTACTAGTTAAGGAGTACCATAAACACGGTACCATTCTAACTCTCGAGGCTGCCCAATGAGCCCTCCAAGTGAACAACTCACACCAGTTGTCCGGACAATGAAGACCAGTGATTAAGAAGCAGGTGGTGCCAACCACCATCTCCAACCGTTTTGGGTTGTAATCCTCAGAATGCATTCACCAGTCCCTCCCATATTCTTGGGAGGTGAATGAGCAGGCCCCTCAGGGTCTTAATTCAAAGAGACATGATTCCTTCCTGAGGGATCCCATCAATAATCGCCGCCAGACTCGTGTGGAAGTGCACCCTCAACTTGATGAGGGCATCAAATTTAGGTGCTCGGCTTAGGTTCCTCGAACCCGAGAAGGCAAGATGAACCGCCAGAGGAAAAATCCGGTCAACAGTGAGTTGGTTCTAATATCTGCCATCTCTGGAGAACTCCACCAACCTAACTTGGTGGCAAGCAATGAGCAGGGACATACACCCATCCGTTTTAATCCTGTTGTCCAGTAGACTCTTCTAGAAGCAGCATGCCAATCCCACCAGGCAATTCCGGTGGAGTATTATAGATAGGAACATACACCTGTTTATAAATCATCAGCTAGTCAGCATTCTCATCTGACTACATATGATGGATCTCGTCAACCAAGTTTGGAGAAGTACAATCAGAAGGCACATACACCTGCTATTATTGATCAAGCCTACCAACTGTATCTCTTAGTAGCACTCGGAGAATTCATTCGGAAAGCTACGGCAACAAACAGGAGGCAGACTGAACTCTCAACCCCTACACTTGAGTACTGTCAGGATTCACTGACAGGAAAATGAGGATAGGAGTAGGAACAAACACCTACTCCAAGAACGGAATGGACGTATATCCCCGTTCTGGCAACTGAAGTCACCAAGCATATTCTATCAATGGTGAAAGAGAAGATGAAAATCCCTGCTCATATCCTGGATGCCTGTCAGGATATTATAATATCTTCAGCAGTGTCTCAGGGAAAGACACACAAATCTGTCCCTACCAGTGGAGTAACACATCAACAGTTCACTCTGGAGCAGATACACACCTCTGTTCTAGTCTAAGAGGATTGTGGGGGCATACTCCCCCATATCATACGGACAACCAAATCAGGAACATACACCAGTTTTGAGTGGAGATAATCAGCCTAACCTAATCATTTCTCCTATGAAGGAACACACACCTTCTAAGTTGAGTAAGAAGGAATCTAAGAAGAAGACCTGCCCAGCATAGTCAAGAAATCAAGGGCCAATATGTAACAAGGACTTACTCGATGCTGGAGTTCTTGAATACCTTAAACAATTATCTATTGGAATTCAAGATTCTAATCTTTCAGTTCCCAATAGTGGGAACATTAATTTCAAAGGTCTTTATCAGACACTTCCTCATGAAGGCTTACTTCATGACAGTTCGATCGATCTCGAAGTTTCATCTTCATATGAGAGCTACGATAACCCTCTGTGTGGAAATAAGATCAAGGAGAAAAATGTTTCCTCTTTTGTTGTAACCCACCATGGAGGTCCTCCCCATGATGATGAATTTCACTGGGAAAGTCCTCTCTGTAGTAGTGATTCACATTTCTTGGAAAATTCTCCAACAGAAAATGTAGTGATGAGAAATCCCTCTTATCTTGAGGTACTTGAAAATGTGAAGCCAGTCATGTCTGATTCTTTACCATTATCAGGTGAAATACTTTCTCAACCAGAAGCTAACCCTGGGTGTAGGTCATTCTATAAACCACCCCTAAATCATGAATCTTCTAGTTTGATTAGTGATTTCTCTACCAATCTTGTTGAATCCGATGAAGTAACAAGGAAGCACTAGCTCTAGTCTAATCAGGTAGAAGAATCTTCATTGAATGATAAAGAGGAAGTACTGAATATGAGAAAACAACTGGAAAAAGGTGAAGTGCCAGTTATGTTTTGGCCTCTGGATGATTCTCAGTATGACATTCCAGAGATGTTGACGGAAGATGGAATTCATGACATTCATCTCAACATATGGAAAACTCTTTGTCAATTGAAAAAGAAAATATTATCTTATGATGAATATGAAAATCATGTCAAGATAATAGAAGGGTTACAACGCCAGATTGATTTGGAATCTCTCTCAGTCTCTCGATATCCGAAGCCTGAAAAGCAGCAGAGAGTCCTTTAGCGTTCATGCCTTGGTGCACTAAGAAGATTGCTCCAGTTAATTGACAATGCCCCATACGGTATTCATATTAGAGGATGGGGTGTTCACGGAGAACTACATTTCACTGTAATTTCTAGTCAGTAATGCTCACTGAAAATGGTCTCATGCAAAGTTATTGCCCAGACTGGCCAAAGTCAATGGGATTTTTTTGTAATCAAAAGCTTTCCCAAGAACTGGATTCAACTAGTTCCTCTAAAAATCAAGCATACAGAGAACAAGTTGTTGAATTACTCCTTCGTTAAGAAAACAAGAATAATGAACAGGCCTGTTGTTTAGAGCAAGCACATCACCAAGTGACAGAAGTGTTAGAAATTATCCAACGGTCTTTTGAGCCGGGTGATAAAAGTGGATGCAGGTTGATGCATCCAGCAAATTTCAGAACTAAGGTCCGCAAGATCAGGAGAGCTTTCAAGAAGGTATCAGAAATAGCATGTCAACAGCCACCCCATCTTTCCAGATTGGGGACTCTTTTAAACCAACCCTTGGAATCAACAAATAGGATTCGAGGAGTTGAGCAGGAATAGCAGGAACAGCCCTAGTCCACCGGACTGGGGACTTTTTCAACTCATCAATCCCCTCCTTAGAGAAAGTCAGCCTTCTCTCATTTGGGAAGAAGCCACAAGAGGAACGAAGACCCAAATTATCAGGAAATTCCCTCCAAATTAAGGTTCTTCAAGAAGTTCCTGAGGGATCGAATCAAAAAAAGGCAATGTATCATCAAGGACATGGAAGAAGACAATATCACAGAAATTCCAATTGAAGAGATGCAATGCATTATGCATTAATCAATTTCATCAATCTCGTTGTTGCTGATCCACCAGATGAGGCTCACTTGGAGGGATCATATGAAGAGGTTCCTACTCAAGAAGTTGTATGCACAGACACAAATGAAGAAGGTGTGCATACACAAAATCAAAGGATTACTCAGAACCCAGGTAATCCTTCAAGTAACCCCACTTTCCTCTCTCTGAAAGGTGTCCAATAAGGGGAAAGGAAAGAATCAAGTTACATACCCTTCCTCTGGGGAAGGCCAATCGATCTTATTAGAGCAAAGATTTTCACAATAGGAGGAAGAAATGAAGGAATTGAGGAGGTTGAATGCAGAACTACTTCAGGGTAGTCTTCCTCTTAAGCGTGCTGGAGTTAGCCAGCCAAGGGAATTTGTTGTAGCTTTTGATATGGATAAAGAATATCCTCCTCTATCAATACACCATCGCAGGTCTATTCCTACAGGTAAAGTGAAACAACAATTGGCGGTGCTACCATCAGTTGCAGCACCAGCCACCATACCTGTCCAAGCTCCAGTCATTACACCTGCCCAAGTCCAAGTTCAAATGGATTTTTCTCAAAAGTTAATAACTGCCATTGAGTCATTAATAGATCGGTTAGAGACTATGGAAGGGAAGCATGCACAGGTTCAACCAGAAAAAAGATTTTACCCTGAATGGGTAGATTCAATCCCTCCCCCATCAAGTTTTGGGAACCATGTATTCCCTATTTTCAATGGATCAGGTGATCCTGAACATCATTTTATGCATTATGTGTCTTGTTTTGATCCTATGATGGGAACTCTGGAATAGGAAGAAGTGGTGAAACTCAGATGCTTCGTTCGAACCTTGCAAGGACTAGCTTTTGTTTGGTATACAAGCTTGCAATCTCGGTCATTTACTGGGTGGTAGGATCTTCACAAAAAATTCCTTCTTTATTTCACCTCAATGTTGCCAAAGACAAAGGTTTTGGATTCTACAAACTGTATGCAAAGGGAGAATGAATGGGTCTCAGATTTCATTGCTCGCTGAAAGGGATTAACATATTCCCTAAGCTTAACACTTCCTCAAGAATAACTGTTTCCGATATGTGTGGAAAATATGCATGATGAATTACTCAAGTCATTGATCCTTGTGAAATACACATGAGGGTTTCGAAACATTACTTCAATCGCTCAGCAGATTGAAGATTCCCTTATACAGACTAAGGCTAAATCTCGTGTAATTCCATCAGTTCCAGGAAGAAGAATGGGTAAAGTAGTGACTGCTACAGTTATGCTTAAGAAAGCACATGTACCTACTTCAACTTCAAAACCTTCATCTTCCCGAAGGGCTCCACCTCCTGAGAACCAACAACAGAGGCCGTTTCGTCAGGATGATCAAAGATATCAAAGACGAAAACAATTTGAGGATTTGAAAAGCAAAGTTTACTATTTCCGAAATGAAAAAGTTCTTGGTTACTTCATTTCGGCTCTGGAAAATAATATGGTTCAATTTCCAAGGCCCAAGAGGCCCAATAGGGAAGAAGCTGAAGACCGTCCCAATTATTTCCCATTTCATCAAATGTTGGGGCATCCCATTCAGGATTGTTTTGTTTTCAAAGACCTCCTGCAAAAGATGGTCGACTCGGGACAAGTCAAACTAAAAGGCTCTTCATCCCAGGTAGCATGTGTTACTGCTATAATTCTAGAGGAATAAGGCGAATGGAAAGAAGTCAAAAACAAAAATGCGCTGAAATATGATGATTGGATGGTGAGGAAAATGATCAACCGAACTCATTCCATTTTGCGAACGCAATGAAGAAACCAATTGTGTCTTCTGTTATGGATGCCACAATAAAATCCTCTTCAGATGGAAAATCCTCAAAAGGATGGCATAGTTCGAAGAAAGAAAAGCAATCAGAGGAAGATGAAATTGTGTCAAAGCCTAAGTTGTCTTTAACTCTGGAAGATTTCATGACATCTATTTCAAAGCTGTTGGCACCATCCCACCAAATGGCACAGCCTAAATTGGCCAGTCAGGCAGAGTCTTCATCAGATGAAGAGATGATCATCAGTTCTGTTAATATGATCCACTTAACAGATCCTTATACAAGTCACAATTTCGATCTCGATGAACCTAGGTTCCCTGTATCAAATAGAGGAATCAAAGGGAGTTCCAGAGGTTAGGGATACAGAGGAAGACGTGGATATCCCAAAAGCCACTATTCCAATTATACCCCTGCTAGAACTGTGTATGAAGCAGAAACTCGTGGCAGAGCCCTTCAGCGGGCTGAACAAGAAAATGCAATTTCTTCCACCAATAGAAAATTCAGTCCTGGAACAGTTATTCTAGAGGATCGGTTGGGGGTTCCATCTTCATCCTCTCAACAAGTAAACAGATCTAATCGGTATAATCTTCCAAATCCAAGAATATTGCCAACTCCTATCCCGATACAAGATGCATCAATTCCAAAACATCAACTTCCAAGGCACCTACTAAACCACATGTTCCTATTGGGAAATGCAGAACTTTGGACCAAAAGTATGATGTATTGAAACTCCTAGCCCATGTACCGGACAATTTATCAATTTTGGATGCTTTGAATTTATCAAAGGATCTTCGAGAGGCACTCATTGAGGCTTTGTCAAGTCCTCAAGAGTTTGAAACCGAAATTGCTACAGCTGAAGCCTACCATGTTGAAAATAATCCTAAAAAAATCCATGAAGTGATATCTTTAACAGATGAAGATGAATATGATGTCGTGAATGGACAAATTAGAACTTTTTATTTATTTGGAAAGGTCAATGGTATGTACATCCGGAGGGATTTCATTGACAATGGTTCAAGAGTCAACCTCATCCCCATTCGTACACTTCGTCGATTTGGCCCTAAGGAATCTAATTTATCTCCTTATACTATGATGTTACAAGGATTTGATAAAAATGAACAAGAACCACTGGGAAATATTACACTCAGAACATAGTTTGGAGATCTTGTATCTAATTTAGATTTCATGGTTGTTGATCAAGACTCAGACTTCAACATCTATCTTGGAAGACCCTGGCTACATCAACATGCGGATATCCCTTCATCATACCATCAATGTCTCAAATATTGTTTCGATGGTCAAGTTGGGACATTGTATGGTGATAAGGCCCCGTTCAAGACATGTGAATCTCAATACATTGAGGTGGAATTCTATCACATGAAGGGAAATGAGAAATCCAAAACAAGGGAGATTACCAAAGTTAATGCTCCATGTGGTTTGGAGAAGATTCCAGTAAATCCAATTACACATGTGAGTATAGATTATGTGTTGCATATTAGTCAAATTGACAAGATAGACCCAAATCAAAATACTCTTATGAAAAGATCCATAATGTCAATTACGGAAATCGAGCCAGACAACATGGGAGAAATTGGTGAGCCACCAAGCAGTGATGAAATCCCAAATGGAGATGTCTTTATTTCATCTGCTGAAATCCAGCATGTTTATACTTCTCCAATGAGGATAGAAGAAGTGATAGCAACGTCAGAGGTGAACAATGATGTCGATTCTCATTCCATCATCTCCTCTTTATTACCCATGGAAGACCCTTTATCATCAATTGGGTTAGAAATGGAAGGTTTTTCTTCAAGATGTTAAAATTTTATCATCTCTTCTGATCATGGAAATTCTACTTCATCATCTAATATGCAAGTAGAAATGGAAGAAATAACACATGTTGAAGAATAAGAAGAAGATCTCAGGGATGCTCCTACAGCATTTGAAGAGGGTATCTCTACCACCGTGGATGAACTCAGAGAAATAAATCTGGGTACAAAAGAAGATCCACGCCCCACTTTAATCAGTACGGACATGACTCTTGAAGAACAAGAGATGTATATTTCCTTTTTAAATCAAAATCAAGACATATTTTATTGGAAATATATAGATATTACCGGTCTTGATCCTGATGTTGCTACCCATCTCTTGGGTTTTCCTAAAGAACATCAAGGATTTAAGCAAGCTGCAAGAAGAACAAACCCAACTTATGCTTCCCAAATTGAAGCTGAGGTGGATAAGCTGATCAAATCTAACTTCTTCAGAGAAGTTCAATATCCCAAATGGTTGGCTAATATTTTCCCTGTGAAAAAGAAGAATAGAAAAATTAGAGTTTGCATTGATTTCATAGATCTTAATCGGCATTGTCCTAAGGATGATTTTCCAGTTCCGATCGCAGAACTATTAATTGATTCAACAACTAGCTATGAAGCACTTTCCTTTATGAATGGATATTTCAGATATAATAAAATCCGAATGGCACCAGAAGATGAAGAATCTACTGCCTACAAAGCCCTTCAGGGTGTGTTTTTCTATCGGGTAATTCCCTTTGGCTTAAAGAATGCAGGCGCAACATATCAGCATGCCATGCATCGTATCTTCAAACCCTTTTTAGGGAAGTTTGTTGAATGTTATGTGGACAATTTGGTGGTCAAATCCAAAAAAACTTTCTAATCACTTTTCTAATTTGGAAGTCATATTCCACAAGCTTCGATAACATAATTTGAAGATGAACCCCTTAAAATGTGCTTTTGGGGTAACCTCGGGAAAATTTCTCGGCTTTGTTGTACGCCATCGTGGTATTGAAGTTGATCCTGAGAAGACCAAGTCAATCCTTGGTATGTCACCTCCTCAAAATTTGAAATAATTAAGAGGACTTCAAGGAAACTTAGCCTATATTCGGCATTTCATCACCAATTTGGCAGGCATAATTTTACCCTTCACCAAATTGATGAAGAAGGGAGTCACTTACCAGTGGGATGAAGAATGTCAAGAAGCATTCGATATTCTCAACAAATACCTCTTGAGTCCACTAGTACTTATGTCACCTATTGAGGTAATTCCACTTATCCTCTACGTGATAGCCTTAGAGCGATCATTGGGTGCCTTTCTTGCTCAGAAGAATGATGTTGGGAATGAAAACAGCCTCTACTTTCTCAGTTGAACTATGCTTAAAGCAGAAACCTGATATTCAAGTATTAAGAAGTGCTGCCTAGCATTAATCTTTGCAGTTCAGAAGTTGAGACACTACCTACAACATCACGAGGTCCAATTGGTATCTCACAATAACCCACTCAAATTCATCCTTAGTCGTCCAATGCTTATAGGACATCTGGCAAGGTGGTCAGTTATTTTGCAGCAATTCGATATTTAGTATGTGTCTCAAAAAGAAATAAAGGGCCAAGCTCTGGATAATTTCCTTTCTGAACATTCTTCAGTAGAAGATACATCATCAGATATTGAACACCTTGAAGAGGAAGTCTTCTCTATTCAGGATAGTCCTCAAGTATGGGAAATTTATTTTGATGGTGCTTCCAGAAGTCTAATAGGGAAGAAAATGGATGATCCTAAATTCAACAAGGTTGGATTAGGAGTTATTCTTATTTCCTTGGAAAAGGAAGTGTTACCTTATTCCTTCTCATTATTGGGATGCGGGAAAAACAATGAAGCAGAATACCAATCACTCATCGCAGGATTGGAATTAGCGCTTCAAGCACAAGTGAATCACTTAAGGGTGAAAGGTGATTCAGACCTGGTAATTAAACAAGTCAATGGGGATTATGTAATCAAAAAAGAATAATTGATCCCTTTGTATGATTACGTCTGAGAGTTAATGGCGGAATTTCCTACAGAACCGACATTTTCTTATGTCTCACGATCACAAAATGCTCAAGATGATGCACTGGCTAATATAGACACAGCTCTGGCAGATCCAAATTGGGACAAAACAACCATCCGTATTGCCCACTGTCGTAAAATTTCACCTTTTGTTCGAACTAGAACAGAGGAGATCAATGAAATTAGTCCCATTCCTGAACTTCATGGTCATACTATAGGATGGATGACACCTATCAGGGAACGCCTTCAAAATGGAACACTTCCACCTGATAGAACTGGGAAAGAACAAGTCCGGAGACGTGTGGTCAATTTTACTCTTTATAATAACCCATATCACCTAGAGAAAATTCTCTATAAGCATGGTTTTAATGGAATCATTTTCAGATGCATTGATGGTGAAGAGAGAATGGATGTCATGAATGAAGTGCATGCAAGAGTCTGTGGTTCCCACCAGTCTGGACATATACTGCCTGATCAGATTCGAAGGCTTGGATACTTTTAGCCTTCAATGATTCTAGATTGTGTCGATTTCACAAAGAAGTTTCATTCATGCCAAGTACGTTCCAACTTCATTCATCAACCTCTAGATTTGCTTCATAAAGCTAAATAATCTTGGCCATTTTCCACATGGGGAATGGATGGGTGGGACCTTACCCTTCAGCTACGACCAAGCAGTTTAAGTATATTTGTACTACTACTGACTTCTTTTTCAAATGGGCAGAGGAAATACCTCGCAAAGCAGTTAGTTCTAAAGGAATTGTTGGCTTCATCAAGTCTAACATCATTACCAGATTTGGTGTCCGTCATACCATATTGATGAACAATGGCACCAAATTCTGTTCATCCGAGGTGAAGAAGTTGTATCAAGAATACAAAATCAAATCCAATCATTCATCTCAGTATCATGCACTGGCCAATGGCCATATAGAAGCCTTCAAAAAGACTCTTTCAAACATATGCAAAATATGGTGGATAAAGATAAGAAGTCATGGCCGGATAAACTCTTTCATGCATTATGGGATTATTGGACAACCACCCGCACTACAACACGGTCAACTACATATTCATTGGTATATGGGACGAAATCAGTTTTGCCTTTTAAAGTTCAACTACCCTTACTCAGAGTAGCTATTTGTGATCAATCATCTATAGATGAATAGTCTCAAAAGCAATTGGATGAACTGGAACAGTTAGATGAGAAATGACTGTGCACCCTGCACCACTTGAAAGTCTATCAGAATCGAATAACATGAGATTTCAACATAAAAGTTCATCTTCGTTGATTTGTTCAGGGAGAATTGGTATTAGTTCTCAGAACTCCAATGATACCAGGAAAGAAACCTCCCAAGATTTATCCAAAATTTGAAGGACCTTACTCAATACATAAGGTCTACTTCAATGGAGCTTATTCTTTAATCTCAATGGATGGAGAACTCATCACTACTCCAACCAATGCCAAATTTTTGAAGAAGTATTTTGTACAAACACAAAATACATTGTTGTGGTTCATACATATGACCTTAAACTATTTGTATTACATTCGTCCCACACGACGTTAAACCGTGACGTCCTAACTACATGACGCTAAACTGTATAGAAGTCTCTTATGTCCAGAAACTCATTAAACTGCACCATTGCAGTCCATGCATATGACCTTAAACTATTTTCATGTCCCTTACGTTTAGTAAGATGTTAAAATGAATCACCTTCCCGGCTCCATGCATATGACTTTAAACTATTGGCACTTACGTCCAACATGATGTTAAAAAGTGACGTCCTAACTACATGATGCTATACTGTACAGAAGTCCCTTACGTTTGGCAAGACGTTAAACTGCATCATCAGCCATGGTCCATGCATATGACCTTAAACTATTGACACCATCATCCAACATGACGCTAAAATGTATCATCCATAATACGTCCAACATGACGTTAAACTATGTCATCTTTTTTCCTTACTGCATGACAATAAACTGCACAGTCTCCTTTTTCTTCCAACATGACATTAAAATATATTTTCCTCATCATCTTAACTACATGATGCTAAACTGTACAGAACCTTTATTGTCCAACATGACATTAAACTGTGTCCCTTAAATATATCATACATGACATTAAACTATATTTTGTCCCTGCTACATCACATTAAACTATGCAGCACCAATAGTCCTAACTGCATGACTTTAAACTACGTAGTCCCTTAATATATCCTATATGACATTAAACTGTGCATCGTTAAGGTTGTTGTTACCTCTTGTTTCTCACACCGATTATGACTCACGTGAGCTTAGAGAAAACTTCAACCATAACACCCTCTCTGGTCTGCTAACCATGCATAAGTCCCAACACCATTTGTTTTTAGGTCGTTGTCCCCAAAAAACAACTTGATCACTAATTCATTCATTAATTGAACTATGCAGACTTTGATACTTGTCTTCCATGCTGGGTACTTAGGTCACCTCCCAAGGTTCAAGCCCAAAACCAATCTATTCACATCGGTTCACTTTTGTCCTTGCTATACGACGTTAAACTGTACAACATTTCTGTCCTGTAAGACAATAAACTACAATATTCTTTGATACCCTCACCTGAGAGGGAATCATTATTTACATTTATTTTCAATCATGTTATATTCCAAAGATTACGTGCATATATGGAAATACCTGAACCTTTTATCATGGGTTAAACCATCATTGCACAAAAGTCCCCTTTCACCCTTCACATGTACGAACCAAATTTGTACAGAGGGTATTTCTAGAACTACGTGGGCTTGATTCCCATCCTTATGGGATACGTAGTTTCGTTCAAGTGTCCCTCAAATCCAGCCCCAAGTCTTTGGGGCCTAACCCCATATTCCACTTTCAGTCCCTTGGCTGAAAAGTCCCTGTGAAAAACACACACTGTGTATTTCTTATAATGGTCCGAGTTCTATGACCCTAAACTAAGATATCTTATATTTACGTCCCACAAGACGTCAAACTGTATTTCAATAACTACGTATGTATTGATTCCCATCCTTATGGGATATGTAGTGAAGTCCAATATTTCAATTCAGGATCCAGCCACAACATGATTATGGTTAGCATTGATTTATGTATATCTGCATACATTGGACAATACCCATTTTTATGTGTCATAATCCTAACCTTAAATATTTTCAGATCTTCATATCTCTTTTCTTGACTTCTAGTCACAAAGATGACAAATTTCTGAGAGTTCCTTTGCCTGAATATGCAGTACGTGGCCTAAGGAGGCCTTGCATAAGTAGTCTATATAACGGACTTGTCAGCCAAAAGATACTATTATTTGACTATGCGGCCAATGCCCTTAGACATCCCTGCGTAATTCAACCCCCTAACGGGTTTGTTAAATAATGGTAACTTCATTCATGGGAAGAAAATTTTTTTTGTCCTTATTGGTCTTTTCAAAAATACGTAAGGATCCGCAAAAAAATATCCATCCTTAACATATTTGTTTCATGTCCTTTTTCATGATCTGAGAGAATTTGAGTCTATGGTTTATATTTCTCTTCCCTACGTTTGGGTCAGACTTTCGTATGAGTGACATTAATCCAGTTCTTGGATAATATTGTTTGGAAATATCTTCTCCATATTAAAGTACCTCTATCCATACAACAAACTCTATACTTTGAAAATTTTGAATCTCCATAAACTTCCACTGGATTTTAGCAGTAGAAAGGTAAATTTATGAGAGTTCTTTTGCCTGACTATGCAGCACGTGCCCTTAGGCGGCCTTGCATAAAAATTCCAAATAACAGATATGTCATCCAAAAGATAATATTATTTGACTATGCACCCAATTCCCTTAGGCGGCCCTGCATAATTCAACCCCCTAACTGGTTTGTTAACTAATAGTAACTTTATTCTTGGGAACTACTTCTTCTAATGCCTTTTATCCCTTTTTCATATCATTCCTCATATTCAAAATTTCTTAAGTCATGTTTTACAATTTTCCCTCATACATGAGTGTGGTAATATGTTTTCAGATAAATTGTTAAGGAATTGAGTCAATTTTAATCCATTTCGGTCAAAGCTATTTCGACCTTAAACATTAGCCTTTTTATAGTCCAACATGCATGACTTTAAATTGCCAGATTTCTTATTTCTTCTCACCTCATAGTCAAATCCTCTTTTCTCTCTAGATCCAACTCCGAGGAAGGACTTTTGTTGACGATACTTTCTATCCTAGAGTCCAAATGAATGAAAAGGGAAATACCTTTAACCCAAAGTGATTCATTCTTTGAATAAACATCAAAAAAAGAGAAAGGGATGAACAAGGAGAACATTTCCTATAGGTCGTGCAAGTTCTAGCATGGTTGCACAAGTATACTTGTGCGCCACCCAAATGGTCACGCAGGTGACTTGGACGCCCTCTTTGAAAATCGCCCAGGGTCTTCTCCAGCCTATAAATACCCCCGGTGGGCCCCCCATTTAAAGAGGAAAAATTTCTAGAAATTCAGATTGAGCTCCCAGTGCCCTAGTCTCTTCTCAAAGCTTTCGAACACTTATAAGGTAATTTCTTACCTAGAACGGAAGATCTAAAGAGGTGGAGTAAGGCCTAAGGGTTGAAATTCATCAACACTTGCCTACCTAGGTGGCCAGCCCTTAAGGGAAATGGCCACACTTGTGCGCCTCTCTTAATGAATTCTCCAGGATTAGTTTAAAAGGATTGAGCCAAGCCTCTCTCAAATGTTACCCCAAGGGCTAAAAGTCATGCAAGTACCCATGTGCCCCGCAGGTATACCTGTGTGACCCAAACTTGCACGCCCATGCAGTACCTGCGCGCCCTCCAAGACTTGCACGCCCTTCTCTTTTTGGGTGCCCTTCCTGCCCATTTCACCCCTCTTACACCTATCCCTCTCTACTCTTCAGGATTAAGCCTTCAGATCTCTCTCCAAATCCATTTATGGCATGATTTCCTTGTTGTCTTCCTTATTTTAAATGAATTCTGTGGAACATCTCTCAAAACCTAGTGATTTACACATCTTTACATCACTAAAGTTAGAGAGTTCATTCATTCAACATCATCCTTTAAAATGAGATAATCCTTAACCTAGGCCTCCTTTTCAGGAGTAAGCCGTAGTATCCAAGTTCCTTAAACCTGGGCATCCTTTTCTGGAGTAAGCCCCAGTCCAAATTTTTCATTAACCTGGGCATCCTCCTTAGGAGTAAGCCCCAAGTCCTCATCAATTTGGGCATCCTCCTTTGGAGTAAGCCCCAATCATAATTCCCTTAAACTGGGCTTCATTTTCAATAGTAATCCCCAATCTCAATGTTCCCAAAAAATCTGGGCATCCTCCTTAGGAGTAAGCCCCAACCATAATTCTCTTAACCTGGGCTTCCTTTTCAAGAGTAAGCCCCCGTCTGAAATATGGGCATCCTCTTTAGGAGTAAGCCCCGAGTCCCTTAATTTTTTTAAGTCCCTTTAACCTGGGCCTTCTTCTTAAGAGTAAGCCCCAGTCTTAATTTCCCTTATCCAGTCTTAATTTACTTTTGATTTGGGATTTTTTATCAAGACTAAAACTCAATCATAAGTCCCTTCTTAACTTGGGAATTTTCCTTAAGAGTAAGCCCCAATATTAGAGTATCCAAATCTCCATGAAGCACATATAGCATTATGGACCATGTTCCTAGATTTCTTCCCTAAAGTAAATCTTAATCTCTATCTATTTGGGAATTCATACATACATAAGCCCCACATCATTTCTTATGATTGCATTTTCATGGCACAAATTGTCTGGTTTTACCAATACCTCTTGTTTCTCACAGCGAGCATGACTCACATGAGCATAGAGTGTAAAATTAATTATGACGTCTTTATTTGAGACATCAATCATAAACATCATACTCCCTTACACGAACTACCTGGGTTCTGATTCCTTTTCCAAAACAAAGGATGCGTAGGTAGCCCATCTGTGGGTATGATCTCAACTCTGAAATAATCCATGTCCTTCTGAATGAAAATAAACTTCAAGTTCCCCACTGAGTGGATTTAAAACGAGTATGGTCATAATAACGACCAAGAGACTTTTATGTATTGAAGGATACCATTGACGAAGAATCTCTAACACATACAGATGATTCTCTATTGATGAAGAACCTAGAATACATATAAAAGATTCTCTAAATTTCCTACATATCAATCATTGATAGTTAGATTTAAAGGAAAGCTCATTTTACACTTGGGAATGTAATAAGGATTCACGAACATAAATTAAATCTATAAAGAGAGTCCCATAGGAGACAATAATTCCCCTCAAAAATATGTGATGAGTCCGTCCTCCCATCCTCTTGACCAATGCAAATTCCTAAGCCTCATCAGTCCACAACTAATGAGCACCAACCTTTGGAGAGTAGGTCCAAATGGATATGGAATCATGGATGTTTTCGATTCTATGAACAAACCCGTTAGAAACCAGTTGGAATGTTTGAAACTTCAATCAACGAGGTCATCCCTAATTCCAGAGGAAACAAACCCTGTTGGGAATATGGACCAAGAAGAACAGGGTTGAGTTGAAGTGTTATGTTTGAACCTCAGGGAGTCTTCTTATGTATCCCACACTTATGGGAATCAAAGACATTGTAGTTCGGTAAATCTCATGGGGGTGTATGACCCTTTGAGAGTAATAGGATGGGGATTACTCTTAAATATGATGCCCTTCTAACAATTTCCATGAAAAATGACTTAACTGATAAATATTTAAGGGCTTAATTCGGGGCTTACTCCTAAGGTGGATGCTCAGATTAAGGGAATTACAGTTCGATTCCTAAAGAGGATATCCAATGAGTTTGGGCCCTGGGTGATGGCTTTATATGTATCCCAATTATTGTGAGAATCGAGTTCTCATAGTTTAGAACATGAAGTGGATTGTGTGGATGGTATAATCATCAAAAATATTTAATCCCATGTGAGTCATGATTAGTGTGAGAAATAAGATGATGTCAAAGATTCCAAAAACCACACACTTTCCCTTCCACTGATGGAATAGGTTAGGTCTAAGGCTAAAGAAGTCGAGAAGATCGTGGGAGAGGGCGTAGAGAAATGAACCCTTCAATGTGAAACAGAACTAAATGTCATTGGGTCTGACTAGAAAGACTATGGGCTTAATTCTAAAGATAAATTCCCTTAGTGGATCCCAAAAGAGAAGGGATGATTTTCTTTTGGACCCCCACTATCCCTATTGGGAACTGGAGGTCCAAATCTTAGAGATGAAAAGGGGAGGATAAAATCACCTCCCCAGAATCCAAGACAGGGAACTTACCAACACTATCTCGAGGGTAAGGACCCATGTGACTCTAGATATACAAACCTATAAACATCCCAAGGATCCTAACTCCCTTAGAGGATGAATGTGGGAAACCTTTCAATATAGATATAAAAACCCAAATAGGAGACACACTGATGTGCGCTTCCCAAAGGTTTTATGAGTCATGTGGTTTTGGGGGAGGCTTCAACTTAGTCCCTTTTAGATAATGGAACCAAGGAAGTAGATAACCTACCATGAGTGGCTTTGAAGAGGGTTTAAAAGGTCATATGTGTAGGTCCTAGGTGAAACTAAGAAGCATGGCTCTACCACGTAGGTATGTCATGTAGCTTTGTACTGTACTCTACCATGTAGGTATGTCACGGAGGTGTTCCACATAGGTTTAAGGGATGAATGAAAAATTATTAACACAAGAGAACTAAGCCTATTAAAGCTTAAAAAATGAAAACCAAGAAGACAAAACTTGGGTGAGACTTAAAACTAAACACCCCAATTCTCCTTCAGTGTCTCTAGAAGAGACCTGTGTAGGTTCTTATGGAATAGGCCTTTTGTAGGCAACTTCTTATTTTTGTTTTTCAAACTCAGAAAGGATTTCAAACATTCTTATCAAGTCTAATTCTATCTTCACTCATGTTTTAGAGAGCTACCTGAGAACCTTTGGGGGACCTGGGTGAAATAGCTATGCAATGGGAAATTCAAGAGTTCATCCAATTTTTTTCAGTCCTAAAATTGAGAGCCAAAGGGCCCTATTTATAGGTAAGGAAGGGGATGGTAAAAAAGAGTTTTTCGGCATAAGTCGTCCACGTTGGTATTCACCATAGCTCCTCCGCATAGGGGTACATAAATTATATTTCTACATAGTTCTTATGCGTAGCTCCTCCACATAGGTCTGTCATGTAGGGGATGTGCACTAGGCTGTATGAGCAGAACATGCATTGGAGTTCTAGATGCGAAGGTATGCCACGTAGGTTTTCTGTATAACTCCTCTTCATAGGTCCCATTAAATTAATTTATTTTACTTATTTTATATTATTATTGATACATTGAAATATCCAAAGGAATTGTTTATAATATTTTTGTCTTCCTTAAGAGTGTCAACAAAATCCCCCCCCCACTAGGATTGGATCTGATTGAAATGAGGGTCGATTCTTGAAGAAAGATTACGGGGAAAAGATTATGGAGAGTTAATTTTGAACTGCATACATCTGTGGAATAGGTATGTTGTGTAGTTCTACAACAAAGCTATGTCATGCAGGTCTACGGTAGAGCTATGTCACGCAGGTCTACAGCGGAGCTATATCACACAGGTCTATGTCAGAGCTATGTCGTGCATGTTTTTGGTGTCTATAAATGGCCTTTTTCCTTTGTGATTTTATTCACCTATAATCTTGGTTTTTTCACCTTCATTACGTAGCTCTCTTGTGTAGCTTTACCACATTGTGCTCTTTTGTAGGTCCCTTGAAAGTTTTTCAAGGTAAAACCATTTGAGTAATGGGGATACATGGAATGATTTTATCAAAGGAATTGTGCTAGGATCCTTGTTTAAGGACCTACATGGATGACCTCGTTGAAGGAGATATATGAATATTTTCCGTTTCTAAAATTTTAAATTACTTTAAGTTAAAATTTGAACTTTATTAAGTCAAAAGTATTACTTAATAAGGAAAATTGTTAATTATTTTATAGGAAATGGCTCACTTGATAACTGAGACTGGGGAAGCTAAAGTTCATCAAAACAAGATGATTAAAATTGTTTGACCAAACTATTAGGAATTTTGTGAGATCACCCTCCATTGTTTGCTGAAAGGCTTGATTCCATAGCAACGCGAATATCCATGAAGGCATTATCTGACTCTATATGGACATGGCCTTTTTCAAGATTTCCACATTCCAACTTATAATAGATACTTTCCAAAGTCTTATTTTTTAGAATAATCTAACTATCATTGCTTGAATATAACCGTGAAGGGTATGCCTGTTAATGAGAGAACAACCCCTATTAGATGCATCCCACACCATAGCGGTTGTACCCGTGATATGAAATATCATGTTTCAGAGACAAGGACACATTGTTATGATTCAAACTGTCATGATTCACAAATAGACCATTCTAATGGTTGGAAGGAAGATTAGGACCTTTGTTATGGAGGAGGAGTTAAACCTGAATGGATATTGGCATTTTGGGTATGCCGGATTTGAGCAGAATTCAGGAAAGAACTATCAGATGTTCACATTTATAAAGATGTCCGGATAGAAAAGCACATGTTCACAAAAATGACTTCATTACTGAATTTCTGATCCTATGTAGTCTGCAAACAAATACTTTCCACTTGACACATGGTGAGGTTGTCATTAGTTTGTGGGTTATCTACCAAATATTTGGGATTCCTATTCTCATGGAGATGTATGATGAATTCATTCCACTAGTAACAACATGGAGTGATGTTACTAGGACACCACCACTAGATCATGAATTATTCAAAATCGAAAAGGATTTAGGGAAAGAAAATAAGGATATTCACGCAAGAGTATCGATGAAAGCTTTTTTTATAACCCAAGAAAGAGAAAGGTCCCACCTACGAATATCATACTATTGTCCCAACTATGGATTATCAGGGTATTTCAGACACATACTATCCCATATTAGAGAGAGGTGACTATAATCAGTGGGGTTATAAATTCAAATCTGATATTGATGTAAAGGTAGGCTTAGCTGGATTCCTTGTCATGTGGCTAAGAATTTACTTACTTCATGTTCTTGAGTCCGGTAGGGGTGTAAGGATAGGTAATTTTGTTATTGAAACCAAATTGGTAGAGGGGTCCCTATATTAGAAAGAATATATCATTTCCTACAACATTTTTACAATGTGATGGTTCTATTTAGACTTGTAGGACCATTTCAAGTGTTCTGGGGATGGATTGCGGCACACTTTTCTTCAAATTAGATGTTGAATTCAGTCAGAGTCTCCAATGGTCGATTTACCCCATTTTTATAGAAATTTTCTAGGATTACACGTTTGAACCTGAAAACTGATTTAGTGCGAAGGTAAATGAATGCATTGAGAGAATTCAACATCTTTTCTTTTGGTAACCCACTAACTAAAAAATTTCACTACTAAAAATATGGCTTATAATAGCGCTAAAACTGCCTTTAACAGCACTAAAAAAGTGCTCTTAATATCAGTGAAGATAAAGGGGGGGGGGTCCCCTTTATTAGTGCTAAAACTAGCACTGATAAAGGGTCACCTTTATCAGCGCTAAAAAAGTGCTGATAAAGACTACCTTTATCAGCGCTTGTTTTAGTGCTGATAAAAACTACCTTTATCAGCGCTCAAAATAGCACTGATATATTATCCATTTATCATTGATTAACTAGCACTGATAAAGGCCAAAGATCCTATGAAAAACCAAAACCTGCACAGAACCTGCACACATTACAGCACCTGCACACAGCAAAAACAACACCTGCACACCGCACAAACCACACCCACACACAAAGCACAGAAGAAAAAAATTTCTACATACATTTAATTGAAATCATGAATACAAAACAACACTGCTATATACATTTCAAGAAATTTTTAATTTGGTTACAATTATAACTATACAACACAGTTAAAAAACAATTATGTTCCATCCTTTTTGCATCCATATGCTCTAAAAAATTTTGTCCATGGCGGCAGTTTCCGAACAAAGAATTTGAACTCAGGAAAAAGATTTCACCTACATAAGAAAACAAATATTATGTTAGTAATACAATAATGAAATAAATTAAACATTAATATGAAAGAATAAATTAATAAAATGTCAATTGTTACCTGTTACAACATTTATTTTTACTAGTTCATATGTCTAGGAGAGATGACTATAGAGCGAGATTTCTTTCCCCATTGTGATGTGATGACCTAGGTAGGTAAATATTTGTGGGATGGTTTGTGGATTGTGGGGACTTTCATGAGTATTTTAGGCTATGATGACACATAAGGGACCCAAGAACATTCCCATGATATATGCGCTCATGTTATTCTATATATGAAATGAAAAACACTCATGAAACCTGACCCTTATTTACTCAGATTGCTAGCAAACTACCGGTATGCCTAGATAGTAGAAGAGGACTCACTCTAGTTATACCTAAGCGATGGTTTCATCCTTCTTTTAGAAAATATTTGGATATGTACATCCTATTCGATACAAAAACATATTCTATTCCAAAAGAGATTGCATAAAAAGAGTGGTGGATACTAGGGGAGAAGTCCTACAAAGGAAATGCACTAATGAATGCCTATAAAAGATAGCATAGAGAAAGAAGCACAAGGACTCTTACACAATAATTTAAGTACTCAGATCAGTGGGTAGGGAATGACCTCCATAGCCAGATACCTAGATAATAGAAAGGGAATCACTTAGCACACATACCAGATTCACCTCACTCTATTCCTGACTAGCAGCATGAGAGGGAGGACTTGGGGAGCTCAGTTGGGATCAGAGGGGAAATACCTCTTCTGGTAAACAAATAGTTATGTACTTAGATATAATGATCGTACTTATATTGATATTTACCTCTGGAAGAGACTCCTTCTTGTAAATATACTCGATCGGGATACCCAGCTAGAAAATGACTCAATTTATGCCTTTTGTAAGGCCTACCCCTTATAGAAGGAAGAGGTCTTTCAACACCTGATTGTAGGCCAACCGTATGAGGGTCTGAAGGAGAGAAACCCTTTTAATCTTATTACAGGATGTAAAAAATACCTAACCTAATGAGGATATAAAAAATTATATTTTTAATGTATAAGAGAGAACTTCAGGAACTATAAAAGAGAAGGCGACCAGAGGGAGGATGATAGGTTGATGTTGTTGATCTCTTTTAGGTAGAAAAAAAGACAAAGACAATAGGCCTCAAGATATTTAGGTTGTAATTAATGTATGTTTATGTTAAAAATAATATTATAATATGTGTTAAATAATGGGGTTGCTAAATGGAATTATACTAGTGAGGCACAAAACATAAAATAACCAATTAACCAAGAGACACAATTAGGTGAATGACCTTACCTCAACCAGAAGTACAATAAACTATCTTCAGTTCATACCAACCAAAACTGAGTCCATGATCACATGTATTAATGTAAAACAACATTAAATTACATAATTAGTTAATTTTAACCAAAAATACATCATGGTATAATTGGTTTCAAGCTCATCGTGTAATCTAACAAAGTCAGAATGCTGAGAAACTAGTTGTGATTCACTCCTGACGCACCCCTAAGCCTTGAAAACACTAAATCCCCAATCTATATTACTAAATTTATGACAAATTAAGCCTAAATTTTTGAAAAACCATAAATAAATCGTCCAAAAAATATAATTTGCATCAAATAATGATTGAATACTAGTTTATGAAATTTTGAGACATGCTCTAAGAGTCATATATAAAAGTCCCATGAAGAACAATGATTTATCCATACTATGGTATAATAATTACTCCTATAACCCTAAAAACTTAATGAAAATCTTTGAGAAAGAAGTTATAGAAGCAAGGAAGATGTAGGAGAAGATACCACATTGATTCGAAATAATGAACAACCGATAATCCACTCAGGTCTAAGGGGAAGGAAGGAGGGGAATGGGATTTGGCCACCCCCTAAGAACTTGGTGCCCAAATGAAGAAACCTGAGGAGGTTTATACTTTATAAACCCATCAACAACATAAAAATAAGTTTTAAATCATGTTACATGAAATGAACCAAGTGGTGACATCACAATATTTTGGGTCCAAACCCTTACTTGACCCCTTTTCCCCATTAAGGACCATTATCAGGCTATTAAATGCATTCATGTTGTGAATTACCCTTTCACACTATGAGTAGCCTAATGATACTACATTTCAATAGAATGACTACCCAAATCATCCTTAATATCCTCCCAAAACCCAATTACATCCCTCTATCCCCAATACATGTCTGAAACACCTATTAGAAAGGGTATATTGTACCTTTTTCGATGATTTTTTTTTGTTATTATGGAATTCCATAATTCCCCATTGGAAGTGTACCAATGTACTAATCATATGTTATATGATATACCATGACGATTCTTGTGTCCATGTATTATATGAGATATCAATGAAAATTTATCTCATTATTATACAAACCAACACATCAAATCCGAGCATTAGAGACCTTCAGGTTTTCTTCAACTACTTCCAGTTCTAATATGGAAGTGGGACAAGATTTCTGTGGGATATTAGGTTAGGTTTTTGTGTACCCCTCGATGGAAGAATTAAATATGGTTTTTGATCAATTGGATGACCAAATAAACTCAATTTATATACATTTTATATGAAAAAAATTATAAGAAAATCATAATTCAATTTTTAATTGAGATTATATTTTTACATGAATTTAATTCTACTACAGTATTTTATAGGGAACCTCATTTTACATCTTGTTTTTGGAGAGGTTCCTACGAAAAAATGAGATTCCATGTATGATTGAGCATGAAATGTGTTTCTGACACTTTCTATAGGGGCACGTTCCCTGGAGCATGTTGACGTTCGATGGCGGAGCATTGTACCACACATTCATTTGTTACAAAGGTGAGTTACATTCATCACTTATAAAGAGATGTCTTCTCCTTGATTGAAACAGGGTGATGATATTTCATTCATTCCATCCATGGATTCCTCCTCAGAATTCAATACCTAGTATGAGTCTTCCTTATAGAATAAGACGTTGTTTGTGAAACTTGTTCCTGGTTCCATCTCTTTATGGATGATGGTTAATTATAATGATTATATTAGGAAATTTCAAAGGGTCATTCCAGGGAATAATAATTCGGTTAGGAAAGTATTCACATTGGGAATCAGTGGAATGTATGTACACTAGAACATTGGTCACATGTACACATCGTCGTCAAAGGGATCCTCAACGAAATGGAAACCCATGTTTAACTTGTGGTATTCCATGAGTTTAATATCCCACAAGGATAGAGGGTCATGATTTAATGTCTTATAGAGATGTAATGGGTGGATCAAAACACCTATAAAGGTGGATCAGGTAGGTACATCTCTAGGAGGGAGCACCTGGAATGTTTACCTGATAGATGGATCAAAACGCCCAATGAGGTATGACCCAAGTGTGGTGAATCCCATAAAGGTAAGGTTTCTCATTTTGAAGACTTATCCGGACCCCACTAAGGAAAAAATAGGAGGGGAAATAAGCTAAGGTGTACCCCGGTGAGGGGGTCACCATGGTTTACCATTGGTTGGGATTTAACCTCATGGAGGCTTCGTACGTACCCTATTTAGAATAAAAGGATCAAAACCCATATATTTAAAAGAGGAATGGTGTGGTTATTACCCATGGTTAGCTTCCCTTCACACTAGGAATACTCTTGGTTGGATGAGTTTGGGTTTTGTGGGGCTTATGCATTGTTATATTCCCATGTTCTTCCAAGAGTAGCAATGGGATGAATGGGACATACGCGCAAAGATGGACCATGTGAATGGTGTGATCCTACAAGGATGTGGTGGCCTGAGTAAAATTTGTATTGAAATGGGATAAGTATTAAAGTGGAATGGAATGGATGAGATATAATCGAAGTGAAGATGAAATTATTGGGCTTGAACCTTGAGGGGCATCCGACGCACCCTAGTTGGCTAGGAATCAATGTCCACATAGTTATTATAGTGGAATTTGGGGCTTATGCATGGTTATCCACCCAATAAAAATGGGACATGTGGTTGGGGATTATGCATGGTAAGCCACACATTTGGATCCGAAGGATATGTGACCTTCGAGTGGGTCATGATCCTCCTGAGATATATTGGCTCAAGGGAAAGGAGAGAATGGGAATATATGATGATGGATACAGATATCCTAGACGCGCACCCCTAGGAGGAGGGACTAGGTATAGAAACAAAACAAGGAACACCATAAAAGGGACTATAAAATCACTAAGTACAATCATAGAAGGTATCAAGGACGAGGGACTCACAAATATAGGGGGATCACAAGGAGGATCTTTATAATGTTTAGGTTCTTCATTGAAGTTAGGGGGATTCATTTTTATATTGAATTCATAGTGATTAATGGCTCCAAATAATGGATCTTGGAAAGAGAAATGTCAGGGTAATGATGATTATGAGGGGGGATAAATATTTATAGCAAAAGGGGGATTTTTAATACCCAGAGGAACAACATGAAGAAAATGAACCAAGGGGTACACATGTGATCAAATACTATCTCTGCATGTTGAATATGATCCCTCTACTTTAATTTCAGAAATATTTATATTTAGGCCCTATAACTAACTAAAAATGGTGGATATAGACCATATTTGTTGTTTCCATCCATCGTTTGTTGGAAAATGGATTTTTTTGACCCTCAGTTGTTTCATCGTTCACCCTATACGCACTGCACACCATCATGCCTTACTTCAATATTGATTTGTTCAAATATCAATAATATGAATCCATGGATAGAAAACACTGAGTAATAAATTAAGATTTCAATACATCGGAGAATTGTCAATCCACAATTGTTACATATCCATCGAAGGGATCGATCTACTCAAACTATTTAATCAACAAGGGTGTAAACATAAAATCTAAGATTCTAACTCAGATATTGGATCATTTTTCATCAAAAATCATGCTATCTAATGATTGAAGGTAGTCATTGTGTTCATTGTATCTCAATCTTCTCTAATATGTCATTTCGTCACTATCCAAGGTTATTCACCAAAGAAGGTTGTAGGAAAATCAATGATCATATATAGATAACATAAGTAGTAGGAATTTACCTTTATCCTATTTGTTTACAATCTTTCATCAGGTATGTTTCCCATTCATTTCTAAACACATTTATATCATCTTCTGAATATGAGTTTTTGCGACATTCATGGTAGTACTAAAAAAATATAAATACACAAAGGATTAATAAGTATTTTAAATGAACTCATAATTATTTTTGAAAATATCTCATCAGGGATGCTATTTTGTTGATGAAATACAATCTCTTTCATAAATTTACAAACATAATACCCATAGTCCTTTCCATTTTTTTGTTTTGGATACTGGAGAAACATTGACAACAATAAGTAATTTGTTTTGATATGAGTTTGGATAGTTCAATGTTATTATATATACCAGGATACTTTTCTAGTTGTAGATCTTGTAGGCGTTATTATCCTTAGGCCCTGGATTCATTCCATGAATTAGACGATATTGATGCACCACCCTATCATAACAGAATCCTCATTAAAATATAACATAAATTATGTAACTAGATGTTTAGTTTTAAAATGATGCATCTAGTGTATTAAAAATTAACAAAATCCATCATGTGTGGTCGGTTTGTTTGGTATCCATGCATTGAATCCAGAAAATAAATCTTTTGGAGTATCCAAATTGACTGCAATCAGCATCCAATGGTTCCTAAATATACAAAAAGGAATAAGTAAAGAAAGAATTGAAAATATAGTTGTTATTATTGAATTGTAGAGTTTTACCCCTACATCGTTGGTATTAAAAAGAGTCTGTCATCCATAATTTTGTTTTCAAATGATTTGAGATAGGATGAAATTATTTCATCCTGTTTATCAGAATCTATTTCATCTTTTGAAGAGGTGATGTGAGGACTAACGAGTCCAAATTTTTCTTCATGGGGAAATCCCTTCAATTGTTTTTCATATATACACCTGCGACAAATATAAAATGTATTTAGTCATAATTACTAGAGTATATTAGATTTTGTAAAATCAAATCATGAAAACATACCTCATGTATACATTTACAACTGAGGCTCCTAGCCATTCATACTTGAGGAGTTCATTTACATTTTTGAACTAATGAAATCTGGTGTTTCCTCTCCATACATATCTTTTTTGAAATCAACTCTCTGAGTATTTCCGTCTTTCAAATTTTTATCCACATGAGCCTACAATGATATTAACTATGGATATAGAACGGGCAGGGTGAAGGTGCTATCAGTAGACCGTTTCAATCGGTCGGTTGATCCTTGAGATATTTGTGAGCTGATATTTTGTTTCACCCCACAGTCTTTGTCATTCTGTAATAAAAATCATCAGTTCAGACCTTTTTTCATTAAATTTTAAAGGTCTAGCATGAAAAATAAATTGGAAATGGATACCTTTTTGTCGACATGTTTTTTTACCAGAACTGTTGGCCATGTGATGAATATTCCATCAGCTTGTTCAACTGTATGAATGTAGTCATCGTCATTTGGAACAGGTAGCTCGGCACTCGGCTCATTAGATATGTTAATTGACACTCTAATAAGATCTTTTGGAAGATGTCTGTTGTGTAGCATGTCGTTTTGTGTAATGAACATCGTAGCCCTCGCTACAAGGCGATAGGTGGGAGTTGATAAATATAAATCACAGTCATTTTCACCCTATGGAATATTAGTACAGGAAAGGTATCAGTGTCTATGTAAATCACATTTCACATAAACAAGTATTAAAACATTGATTACCTCATCTATGTCAGGTTTTTTAGGGGAATGGATCGCCTCAAAGCTGGTGGGGGGTGGGGCGGGATCGTCACGCTTGGGTTGTTGTTGAGTTGTTTCTCTTCTTTGCCTATCCCCCATTAATTTTGCTATCATCTCTCTCTGGTATTGTAATTCTTCTTGACAAATAGATAATTGTTCTTACAGATTTTTCAGTTTTTTCATTTTTTCCTCCACTTGTTTTTGTTTTTAAAAATATGTTCAAGGAGTCACCCCAAAACCCGCACCTCTGACGCGGTTATACTATTCTAGCTGCTTCAAGGCTGGTGAAAGTATTTCTGCATCTGGTGCGGATTTTTTTGATTCTTGTGACTATGTCAGATAGAAAATATAGAAAAATAAGTAGTTATTGTAATGTAATAGCAATTTAAAGCAAATCAAATTTATATTATGTCATACATACACATGTTTCCCACACTTTTTGTGTGATTTCATCTATCAATATAACCTCTTTATTTACACGAGCCTCCTTCCATAACACATGATGTGGGATGGATATGGCTTTTGATTTCGATTCATCAATCTACATATAAATAGAGAAACACGGTTATGGTGTTCTTTTATCTCACATACTTGTAGTAGGGTAGATTTAAAAGACGTACCAATTTTTTCTCAAGTTTAGCGTACCCCATCCTTTCTTTACGGTAAGGGTACGCTGGTTCTGTTGCGCGTTTTTTATTTTCAGCACTCAGAAGCTGTTTCATAAATAAAAAATTGTCAATCAGAGTGATGAATACAAGAAAATTCTAAACATATTACCCCACAAAATGTACCTGAAAAGTATACTCCCCACGATGGTTTTTAAACGCATCCCACTCTTCTTGGTATATCACATGTGCGTAAAGAGGAGGTGGGTGCAACTTGATTTTCCCTTCTACATCTTTAAGATGATATTTCGTTAAAATTGTGCAGAAACCTTTATGAATCATTCCTGCAACTCTTAATACATATTCCTTGTGCGAGGAATCTACTATAAATTCACTCTAAAATGGATAATGAAGATTAAGTCAATGTTTTCATATTTTATTTTATTTTAATAAATTTAAAAAATGATATCATAATGTTACCATAATCTCTTCCCACATTATTGACTTCAGCCCAGTGAAAACATGGTGCCACGACTATACATCAATTGGCACGTGTTGCCGAGTGACGATTCCAATGTAGCTTCTAAAGATGGATCTATTGGGGTTAACGTGTTGGCCTCACTTATTCCATCCCACCTAAAATTTAATGCCTTTTGCTTTTGCCTTAAGGATTTTGGCTAACACTTCCAAACTACGATGCTCTTGTTTTTTTTGTGCTTTCAGGGTTTCATTTCCTACCATTTCCTCATAAGTAGCATCAATATCTTCCCCCAGAGCGCTAGCATCAGCAATGGGCCCAACAACAACAGGTTGAGAATCCTGTTGTACCTCAGCACTAGGACCAGCAACAATAGGTTGAGAAACCTGTTGTTGCTCTACACTGGGACCACCAACATCTGGTTGAGAAACCTATTGTTGCTCTGTAGTGGGACCACTAGCTTCTTGTTGAGAGACCTTTTGTGCCTCGGGATTAGGCGCATCAGTAGGTGAAGAAGTCATTATCTACAGAAGTGGTTTAATATTTAATTTAGATTACATAAAAATAGCAGGGAACAGATAATAACATAATGTAACACAATGTATGTTACAATAAACAAATAACCTGATTATTGTACTCTCTTTTTTTTTATTTAAAGGATGAAGAGATTTGAATCCTCTATCGACTATGTAAATACCTTCATTGTGGTCTCCTCTGAAATAAAAAATGCCGTCTACATTGGGACCACTGTGGAATGATTGTGAAGTCCCTATAAAAGGGTCAACCTCTGTTGAACTTTCACCTGACCCTTCATTTGTTTTGGTCGATAACAGAACAATTGGCCAATTTCGGTTTGCGGGGTATGGAACATAAAATACTTTTAATTCCCATGATTCCATTATAAATGGTTCATCTTTCTCCCCTTCCTTACTGAAATCAACTTTCATGAATCCTAATTCATCTATTTTAACAGCACTCCTGTTATCAACCCACCTGAATTGAAATATCTTCACTTTGAATTTCGTATAATCCAACTCCCATATTCGTTTAATGATGCCAAAGTATGACATATTTGCATAAACTGGATTTTTGTCCTTAGCACCGGAAACATGCATAGCCTCAGCCTCAAGTGTAACCCCACTATTCTGCATGGTACTGTCTTCATCATGTTCATTAGTATAGAATGTATAACCATTAATTGCATAAGAATTGTAAGATAATACGTACACACTTGCTTCTACGGCTAGCCATCGAAGTCGTTTTGAAATTGAGTCTGGATTTTCATCTAACTGCTTAAAAATATGGTCTCGAAACCATCCTATAAACTATCAATTATGTGTATCTGATATCCATTTTTAGCCCTATAAGGATTCAAATGCCTAAGAATTTCTTTGTGGGTTTGAACATATGGGTCAACATCGAAACTGTTATGAAAAACGTAAAGGTGGGGCCGCTCCTGATCTGTAATATTGATTCTGACAACCTCTCTTCTAGAAATTCCTTCACCCTGAAGCCGCTCAGTGTGAGGAGATTTTGGTAGGCCAACGATTTCCACACCAGACATGTATTTGGTACAAAATTCAACAGCTTCCACAACAATATATTGCTCCGCAATACAACCCTCTGGCCGACTTCAGTTTTTGACAAACCCTTTAAAAATATTCATATATCGTTCAATGGGGTACATCCATCTATAATGTACAAGACCACATAGTTGAATCTCTCTCACTAAATGAACCATCAAATGAACCATCATATCGAAAAATGTCAGTGGGAAGAACATTTCCAATTCACATAATATGACGACAATTTCTCTTTACATAGTTGGCAATTTCTCTGGGTCTATAACTTTTCTACATATATCTTTGAAGAAGAAAGAAAGCTTAGTTAATATATGGTGGACATTCTTGGGAAAAATTCAATTTAAATCTATAGGAATTAGATCTTGCATCAAAACATGGCAGTCATGTTATTTCAGACCCTTTAATTTTAAATCACCCATTGAAACGATGTTCTTGATATTTGATGAATACCCTACTGGAACCTTTATTTCATTAAAAAATTTCAAAACTGATATCTCTCCTTCATGGAATGAGTGTAAGCAGCAGGAGGAAGAAATGTTCGTTTTTCACCCTTCACTGGTGCCAACTCTTCTTGTATTCCCATCTCAACCAGGTCCAATCTCGCCTTAATTTCATCCTTTTTTTTGCCGGGTGCATTTAGAAACAAGCCGATGACACTATCACATTCATTTTTTTCATCATTCATAACATCATGAAAATGTATGACATACAGACAATTCTAGTATGGTAAATCAAAAAAACGAATCTCTTTTTCCAACCAGTTTTCGTAAGGTTTTTCAAAAACAGTTTACAAAAAGTAGTGTCCAAATCTTTTACTTTCTCAAACAATTGATCACCTGTTAGTAGAGATGGTGTTGTACGTTCTTCTGAACTTCCATCAAATGATGTCGTCCAAGATCGGTACATATGTCATCGGGGAAGAAATCTGCGATGTCCTAGAAACACGGTTTTCGATGAATGTTTCAACCTAATTGACTGTATACCTTGTTCGTAAACGGGACACCCTTGAGTTCCTTTAATTCTATATCCTGAAAAATTTCCATAAGCAGGAATTTCATTTATCATCCCGTACAACATGGCTTTCAAAGTGAAATGTTCATTTTTGTAATCATCATACAATGTAACACCTGAATCCCACAATATTTTCAAATCCTTGATCAATGGGGCCAAATAAACATCAATATCATTACCCAGCTTTTTTGGTCCTGATATAAGCATAGATAACATAATGTATTTTCATTCCATGCATAACCACGGTGGTAAGTTATAGTTTACCAACATAACCGGCCATGTACTGTGACTGCTTCTTTGAAAACCAAAAGGATTCACCCCATCTGTAGATAACGCCAGACGAAGGTTTCTCTACTCATTCCCAAATTCAGGATACTCGTGATCAATTCTCTTCCACTGAGGAGATTCTACCAGGTGACGTAGTTTCCCATCGTTATTTCTTGTATCTGCATGCCATTTCAATTGTCCTGCAGTCTCCTCACTTCCATATAGGCATCTAAACCTAGGAATGATTGGAAAGTACCATACAACTTTCGTAGGACTAGAATGATCTTTCTTGTATCGAGAAACACCACACTTTGGGAATTCTTTAAGTGATTTGTGGTCCTTCTGAAACAATATAAAGTCATTCAGGCAAGCATGTATTCTTCATGAGATCATACCCATCAATCGTAGCATTCATTTGGCATCGTATGTTCGATTTGGGAGTTTATTATCTTCTGGGAGTATGTCATTCAAGAGAGAAAGTAGTTCCGTAAAACTGGGGTCACTCCACCCATTGCCTGATTTCAAATTATACTACTTCAATACGGCTGAAAATTCTGTATATTTAGTGCAACCAGCTTACAATGACATTTTCCACAACCCTTTAACTTCTCAAATAATTTTGGGCAATCACAAAGTTCATATTCAACTGTCCTTGTCATTTCCTCAATGCGATCTTCATCATCATTCAAATCTATAATCATAACCTCCATATGATCGTCTTCACTATTCATTATTCTAAACATATTAGATGATATATAAAATTTTGTGTTATTTTAGCCACTACCTACATTCGTTTTTCCCCGTGTTTATTCCAACATGTATAACTTCAATCTATTCCGTGATAGATCAGGTGTTCTTCCAACTCCTCTGGACTAATTTGTCTTAAAAAACAACAGTGTAAACACGGATAAAGGATTTGAGAAGGGTCACATGCATGATCTTCTGCAAACTTGATAAACTCTTTCACGCCATCTTCATACTCTTTTGTCAACCGATTGACATTCATCCATTCTTTATTCATATTCATCGTCTTTATGGGTTCGATCTCGAACTTGCCTAAAATTATTTCTTAATTAATCAGGTAGCATTGCTTGGGTTTTATAAAAACAAATCATAGTACAAATGCCTTTAAACTCATGTGAAATCCATATACATGGTGTGTCCAGTAGGGTGAACATAATGTATGTATAAGATACCTGATTTAATCTGACATATATCGAATTTATTCCAAGTTAGTCTTACTAAGACCGAATGATGCATTTGAAAATACATGACATTTAGAACAACATGAGCTAAAGGTGTGTACTTTAGATACATATTGCGTCACCTCACCAGCTATGCATCCCATTTTTGTGGAAAACACGGTGTATAGTCCTTACATGACCACTAGGGGTGTATAGTCTATACAAATCAAGTATATATGGTATCTATACATGGTGTGAGTGAATTAAAACACATGTCATATGGTTCTACCATTATTTCATGGCATGTACATGGTTTCATGCTGAGGTATATGCCTTGGAGATACATTGTGTGTGACCTCGGTTCACATGACATGTAACATTTAAAATGAAACTTATTCCAAGTTTGAGTCAGAAGATTAGTCATGTGGTGTAAATTTTGGAGATAAATGTTGTGTGGAATTAAAAGCTATATGAAATCCATGTATGGTGAAGAATGTTCCATGTATTTTAAAGTGTCTCATAGAGTCCTCTAGAAGTGGTTTTCTAGGATTTAGTGGAATTTCACTTGTCACAAAGTGGTGGTTCCATTGAAATGGGTAAAGTTTGGATTGATATTTAATGGTGAAAGAACTAAAACATGGAAAACAAATGGCATATCAATCATGCCAACAACCGCAACACCATACAAAAACACAATCGTGATCACAATCGCTACACCATACAAACCAAACAATCAAAATTTTAGATTTTACAAAGAATCCCTTATTCAATTTTGTTTGTTAATTTAGGGGTTGTCACGGAAGTGTTATCATCATGGGGTGTTCATTCATAAGTCAAGTATACATAAATTACAATTTTTTATATTCCAATGTTCAACAAGAACCAACCAACATTCAATTAATTTAATGCGCAAACAAGGACCACCAATGACCACGATTTTTAGCAGGCCATTTAGCCCGTACATTTCACATTATAACCATCAATATCAAATAGAAATAACATGAGAACAAGAGGAAACCAATTAGTAACAAGAGAAAACACATTGCGAAGGTGTCGTTAAGCACACGACAGAGGTGCATTCATGGCAGAGGAGAGGCGCACACCAAAGAAGATTTACAACTAAAAAGAAAACATAAAATAGGGGAAACCCATGAGAATAAAATAATATAAAACCGAGTACATCGTTTACCACATCCCACAAACCCCAAAAGACAATGCTTGAAAATAAATTTAAATTTATTGATAGAAATCACTATCTGATCACTAATTTTTATCCAAACCATAGGTGCAAACAAATCCAAATAGGAATCGGAAGGATCACATATATACCTCGAGAAAAGAAATACAACCATAATAGTGATCAAGCATAGAACAATGTGAACTAGATGGGTGGGAGTGACCCAAAATATCATCGGGATAAAGATCTATCCAAAAGGATAATTTTCTAAAAAATATGATTCCCCAAGAACTCTATGGATCCCAAAAAACCTTTTCTATGACATTGACACTACATGTAATACATTTACACGTCCTGTAATCCTCTTGACTAAAAAAATGTCACTTTTTATTTAAAAGATTATATTTTTTATTTAAATGATTTGTAACCATTACAAAATTTGTAAAATTGTCACATTGTGCATCCAATTAATGTGTCTCTTTTGGCGGTCATTACATGTCGTGTACTCTATTTACACATCATTTAATTTCTCAGAATATAGTAAAAAATGTTGTTTTGTTTCTAAAAATACCCTAAAGATCACTAAATTTACCAATAAATGTGTCCTCCAAATCCTTTCTCATCATTCCTCTACCAAAAAAATCCAAAAAAATGTTAAAACATACCTCACATAAAAAGTAATGAGACATTATAATATCCTGACCATAAATGATTTTCCCCCAGAAATCTCTCAAGATCATGTATCCTTTAATGAAGAAGGACACTACTACCTCATCAACGATTCATTCCCCCATGTATCATGGATATATTGTCTGAACAACCACATTTACTAGACTCGAGGTCATTTAATCATGTAGTACCTTATACTCCTTATTCATAATCTGAAATGGCTGGGGAACCAAAGTATTATCGAGATCAAGATCAAAATCCCCCATCTAATCACATGTAAATGATTTGGTATATACCTACTCAAACGGAAAATATTAAACACATCATGAATAGATATCAAACCATATGGTAACTGAAACCAATAAGAAATACTCCCTAGTGACCAAAAATAATTATTTTTATCCCATTACTCGGTGAAAATAGACACTGATAACCTAGCCGCTGATGTCCCAAGTGATGTGAAACTACGATAAAGACCTAATCACTAACCTAAAACACCAGCAGTTGATTCTAATGGTTCATATTGAATTTATTATGACTCTGTGTAATGATTAAATTCTTCTAGATCAACTGCACCATCTCTTTCTATACCTGAATGTTTAATGGATAAAACAACCACAAATGTCTCTAGTGCTCCTCTATAATTCTATAATATGTAAGGAACCAGGAATCCAAAACCATTATCAACAATATCATCCATTGACTCTTGCAATAACACCTTAAATCAGGATTTCACATGTTCAATTCAAGCGGCAGAAAAAAAATTTACCTGAAAATGAATATCAATAATGGTAGCGGCGGTGGCGGAGGCAGCGTTGGAGGCGGAGGTGGTGACAGTGGAAAAGGTGGTGGTGGCGGCAGAGGCGGAGGTGGTGGCGGTGACAGAGGCGGCGGCGGTCGCGACAACGGGGGTGGAGAAGGCAGAGGCAACGGTGGTCGCGACAATGGTGGCGGGGGCAGAGGAGGCAGCGGCGGCGGAGGAGGAGGAGGAGGAGGAGGATGATGAAGGATGAGGATGAGGAGGACGAGGAGGAGGAGGATAAGGTCGCGGCGGCGAGGGGCCTGGTTCAGCATCCACGAAAGCTTGACCGCATGTGATCAAGGATGGCCTGTTAGGGTTATTAAACAAAAATCGATGGAACCTTTATCAGAACTTGTTGAAAGCGCTGATAAAGGTATGTTTTATCATTTCTAAAATTAAAGCGCTGATAAAAAATTCATTTATCAGGGCTAAAAAAAGTGCTGATAAAGGTGTACCCTTTATCAGTGTTTATTTTAGAACTAATAAATGTAACATTTATCAGCGCTTTTAGATAGTACTGATAAAGGCATACCCTTTTATCAGTGCTTTCTATTTAGCACTGATAAAGGGCAGCGCTTCCCTTGCCCTGTTTTGTAGTAGTGTTTACTGATTATGGTAAGGAAGAAAATTATGTGCTAAGGGATTATATGATGGTATTCAGGGATAATTTTTTATCAACCAGGATTGATTTTGGAATAATATGTTAGGCTTATGTCCCTTATAGGATTTATCTCCAATTCAAATGTCTTTAACAATCAAGCACTTTTCCTCCCACGTACGTTGGGAATGAGAAATATCTAATGGTAGCCAAACAAATGTGGATTCTGATGACTTTAGAGACACCCAATTTATCAATTACATTACCTCCATCAGATTTTTCAATTGGATTAGAGGATAGATATTACAAATCTTGGTCTTCTTCATACCCTCAGGGGGATTTAACAAAAGGAATATATCAGGTAGCATTCATGACAACTGTTGTTTGTAGAAACAGTGGTAAAATTTAAAAATCTAAAGATGATGCAGAGGATTAAAAATCATCTAAACCTTAAAAACATATCCATAGAATATCCTCTAATAAGAATAAGGATAAGGAAGAAATACCTCCAGCACTAAATAGATCTAGTCATTGTCATCAAATAGGGATTACTGTCCCATCTGCTAATTCTTCTAAAGAAGAGGAGAGTCCTGAAGAGGATTTCCAATTAGAGGATGTTGAGTTTTCTCCACATCCAACCACATCAAAAAAATTAATGACCTTTAGATATTCAATATTGGGAAATAATAACTCATGAACTTAAGGATGCATGGGAATTTCTCCAAACTAGCCTTCAAATACTGGATGTGGGTGATATTAGAGCATCATCTGATTGTTATCCAAATAGTAACCTGGTTGATGTATGAGATCATATTACAGAGTTTGAGACCTTTATATATGCAACCAATAACCATTAACAAGTTTCACAATGTGTGTCCAATATGATGGAACATGGTATATGTGAAGGGATAATTGTTTAACCTGAAGAGGAATGATACATTTATGTTAATACTAAGAATTTATTTCCCTTTTCACTTGTTTCAATTCTACTTCATCATTCACCATCATTAATATTGATGATATCGGATTTTGAAGCTTGAAATTAGGAAAGGAACCTCAAGAAAGTTACTCAATTCACCAAGTTATAGACCTACAGGTTATCCCATTGATGCACTAGATGATCTCCCTAGTTCTCCAGGACATTCTCTAGGAGAGAAATTCGTGGCGTAGGTAATGGAGATAGAAAATACTCAACCACTACCTTTGGTTTCTCCTTCCAAGGATACTACAAAAATCTCTTAATTGACTTATGAAAAGAAACTCAAGATATCATTGAGATTGGTCTGAAGTTTACATCAAAAAAGTAAGTATTCGAGTTTTCCACTTGTATTTTACTTGCTTGATACACCTTGGTGACCACATTCATCAACTCAGAGGATCTGCATCTCTTTCTTCTCAGAAAGAATTAAAAATTGGTCCTTCAAGAATGGGGAAGGGAACCCTTGTAGAATCATAGGTTCATATTGATGAATCTGTTATTTTGATGGATGGGACATCAAAATGTGAAACTAAATCTGATCCTATTTCTATATAGAGAGATAAAGGTCATGGTTATGTAAAATAAATTTCTTTTGAGTATAAAATGTTATTGTTAATATTGTCCTCTTCATAAAATCTCAGATCAGTTTCTCAAGCCAATGAATCATGCGATAATCAATGTTGATATTCCTATTGATCCAAAAGGAATGAATGAAGATCCTAGGAAATCAAAAGTAGATATCGGTGCTTATCCTAACTTCGAAAGATCTTATGACATTGCACCTGTTGAAGAATTGATGTAACAAAATGTCTACAGAGCCAATTTGGGCATCAAAAAACATTTTTTGGATACCGTAAATGTTGAGGATGCTATAACATACCATGTTGTATATAATGAAATGGTGGATTCTTTTAATCCAAACATTGATATTCCATGTTCCATCAAGGTGTTTGGGGACATCCACAAGGAATTGCAATGAAAAAACTCACTTTAAATATATAATTGTTCTTCTTTTATAGGGTACTTCAAATCAATGAACAACTTATGCATCTATGTTTGAAGTGAATGTTACAAAGGCCATTTAATAATAATGAATCCCACTGTATCCTTTTTCAGCTAACGTTGTAGTGAAATAAACTAAAAATACAATATTGATAGATTCCCTAGAGACGATGTTTATGAAGATTGGGAAATCTCAAGAGAATTCCCCTCCCCAAAAAACACTTTCTAAAACTACTGAAGGTGAAAAAAATGGGGCTGAATCGAATAAAGAAGCAACATATTATTGGGTAAATATTATTGACTATCTATATAATGCACCATTTCATCCATTCCTTTGAAACTAATAGTGACTCTGATTCACCATTTAAGGATATCGATTCCCACAACTAGATCTAAAGGTGAAACCTCTACATTGGCTCAAACATCAACGGAAGGTGATGTATCTGCTGTACTA
Organism: Viscum album; assembly: GCA_963277665.1. Taxonomy (NCBI): domain Eukaryota; kingdom Viridiplantae; phylum Streptophyta; class Magnoliopsida; order Santalales; family Viscaceae; genus Viscum; species Viscum album. Next base: position 1,436,547,093 of record OY728133.1, on the reverse strand, counting down.
AAAGAAGAAGATAAAGGTAGCTATTTGAGTGATTTGATTATGAAGAACATTATTCCCCATGTTAGTGACTTAGATTCATATTTATAGATGCAATTTTCTCTTGGCATGGAGCATAAAAAGACATGGAAAAAAATTTGTAATATAATTGCTGAGAATCATTTGGATGAGCTTTCCGCCCATTTTGGAAAAATCCCAGCATTCTTTTGTGTATTGGGATTTGGTGTATTTAATTATCACCTAGTCCACAATGCATTTAAATAGACCATTTTCTGGAGGGATCAAGAACATGATATGCAGAAAGATCATGAATAGGCCAAATGACTTATTATTGTTGAGAGTTTTCAAGATGGAGTAGGTGAGGAAGATGTTAGACATAACAAGAGGTCGATAGAAATTGGACAACAAATTAAGGATGAAATGAAGAAGATGATACATCTTCAACAACAAATGGATTATGTTCACAAAAATATTGAGACATTGAATCAAACATTGGGAGAAACCTAGTTAGAGGGGATAATTTCCATTTCAACTACTAAAGAAGAACTTTGTCAAGATGAGGAGGCTGAAGTTGCTCAATTGTCTCATATTCAACAAGCGGCTGATAAAGCTCATGAAGTTGTTCAAAAGATTAATATTCATGCCGAGAGTTTATTTTAATAGAAGATAGATAGGATTTTTTCTATGGGTGTTCCTATTTTTTCACCATATTAATGAAAATAATTTTGTCTCTAATCATATATGTCTTCATTCATTCATTCTTTTTATAATTTCAATATCAAATGTGATTTTCATAACATCAAACCTTTATGTTAGATAATCATAATTACAATAATAGGAATAGGGGTGATCAAGGTTTTTACCTAATCTAATGGACCTAGTGAGCATATTTTTATTTTTACTAGGTTAATATAGACAACCCCACAAAATTTGTATCTTTTAACATTTTATTGATCAATATTTATTAAACCATGATAAATGTATTTCTAGCGAGATGAGACTCTACTTTTTTCCAAGAATGATGTTTCAATTATTTGACGAACCCTGTTATGGGTGTTGTATTATACAGGGCCATCTGGGGAATATACTAAATAGCCAAACAGTGACATCTTTTGACTGATAAGCCTATTATGTAGACGAATTATGCAAGGCCACCTAGGGGAACATACTACATAGTCAAGAAAAATAGCTCTTGGGTATCAAACATTTTATTGCTAAAAACTGAAGAAAGTTCATGGAGATTAAGATTTTCCAAAGCACAGAGGTTGGTTCATAGAGAAAGGTCCCTGAATACATAAAAAGTATTTTCAATCACGATTTCTAATGAAAAAGATGAAATTGTTCTCTATGAAGGTTTGGCCCAAACATAGAATGTATGGCGCCTATAGTTTTGATTCATATGACTAGGACCATAATATCATGGAAGCAATGGATGATATGTGACCAAATGATCCAAGGCTATTTCAATATTCATTGAACACATAGAATGGGAAAATATGAAAACCATGATCATAAAGGTTTTTAGGTTGAGATAAGGGACATGAGAAAAATATACAATGGATGAATGCCTCAAAGTATGGATCTATGTATATTTTCATCAAAGTTTGAATAGGAAATAAGATGCTTTTTCCAGGAACGAAGTTACCACTATTTGACATACTCATTCCGGGAGTTGTATTATGCAAGGCCAACTGGGGAATGTGATGCATAGACAAACAATCGCATCCTTCAATGGACATGCCTATTATATAGGAAAATTTTCTACAAGTCCACTAGGGGAACATACTGCATAGTTAGGAAAAAGTGTTCTCAAGTATCAGAAATTATGCCATAAGAAAACGAAGAATGATTATGAAGATATGAAATTGTTCGAGATTAATAGTGATAAATGTGAATGGAACTATGTTTAATGCATATGAAAAATATTCGTATCAACATTTGTAATGGATTTGGAGTCCCTTACATATATCTGACTCATATGTACAATGGAAATACCTTTTTTTGTCCATTATAGGATCTCTAAATAGAGGACCCAAAATAAAGACTCCCGTATATATTGTTAATTATATGTAGAAGAGAAGTAATATTTTTTAATTTTATCCAATGGATGTGACTAAAATCTAAGGAAAAGTATTCACTACATATTTAAAATGGAATGAAAATCAATCCATACATTGTTCTTTGTGTACTTTTCAGTTTAATGTCGTGTAGTAAGGACATTATTCTTTGTAGTATAGAGTTATGTAGTGAGGACATGGAGTGATTCTAATGTGAAGATGAATATTATAGATGAAACATAAAATACGAACCAAGTATCACTATGTATCTTATTAAAGCAAGAATCAAGCCACACATAGTTCTTGAGGTTGTCCCCCATATCAATCATGTTTTGACATGGGGAAGAGGGATTTTTTGTTGTTGTGGCTAGGCCCAAGATTAAAGGTCTCAAAATCCATACATATCCCATTCAAATGAGAATGCAGACAAATATATTTCTTGATAAAATCATTCCCCATACCAATTTAGTTTGATGTGAGAGATGGGGGCTTTTAACACATTCCAGAATAATGGAAAAACCTAAGACACAAGATAGTATGAAGATCTAACCATATATCATGGAAGAGTACTCCGTATAGATTTGGTTCATATAAATGTGTAAAAAAGGAAATATATTTCTTTATGGTTGAAGTTGGCCCCAATATTAGAGATCTAGGAATCTCTACATATCCCATTGGAATGAGAATCAAGCCACACATTGTTCTAGAAATGAGTTATCTAATCATATCCGTTTCAAATATAGGGAGAAATGATACTCTTGTGCCACTAAGGAGTCAAAATTATGTGAGTAATGATTTCCCATAAAAGATACTCATTTTTTAAAGGACCACAAGGAATTCAATTTTGTGGTATCTTAGGGGATTTATTAACATCAAATGAAGAAGACGTTAACTGTACAGTTTAACATCACGTAGAGAGGACAAGTTAGGTCATGTTGTTTAACGTCGTGTGACAATGAAAAAGATTATATGACTTTTAAAAACATGAAGGATGGATGTATATGGTTTTTATGTATTGAAATGTCTTATAACTATGACATTACTCCATGTGATTTCACAATGTACTTCTTTATTAATCTTGCAAAGGTTGAAGTTGTAATAAGTTCCCCATCTATTGTGATTAGAGAATAATCCCATTAGTGTAGTTCTTATGTACGGAATAAGGAGCTTCCCACATTGGCTCAAGATTTAGAGGATTATTTACTAGTATCATCAGATTCTTGAGGACTAAATCAATTATACTTGAAGAAATGAGAGGAGGAGAACTTTCCTGCTAAATAATCATGTTATTATATTCTTGTAGGCATCCAAATGATTCAAAGTATACAATATCTTTTAGTATAATCATTTAATCTCATAAAATCAATTCTGAGAGTACTCATCTATAGATAAATGATCACAAATGGAAACTTGGGGTGATGGAAAATGAATTTCAGTGGGAAAAACTACTTTTGTTCTGTACACCAAAGAAAATTGAGTTGCCTGAGTGGTAGTACTGGTAGTAGTCTGATAAGACTATAAAGCATGAAAATTTTTATAATGTCAAGATTTATAATCTTTATCCACCATTTTTTTAGAGTATATTCGATAGGGTCTTATTGAAATCCCCTATCTATCCATTGGCCGCTGTATGAAATCTAGATGAATGGTTGGATTTTATATTGTTCTCCTGATATAATTTCATTACCTCGACAGAATAGAAATTTGTGTCATTGTATATCAATATGGTATGAAGGGAATAAAATCTACTAATGATATTTTCTTTTACAAATATTATAATTATTTTTTCCCCAACTTCTTTGAGATGTATTACCTCATCCCATTTGGATATAAAATTAGTAGTCGTAAGAATATATTTGAACTGCATAGTCGTTGCGGGAGGATATGGTCCTACTATATCCATTCCTTGGGTGGAAAATTTCCAGGAGTATTTAGCTATATATAGAAACTATAGGGGTTGATGAATAAAGTTGCAATTAACTTGTAAGGGGTTACACTTCATGGTAAAATGTGTGAAATCCTACGTCATTGAAGGACAGAAGTATCCAAGCCTTCAGATTTGGTCAGGAAACCTATGCCTCGATTGGTGAGAACCACAAGCTTCTACGTGTACTTATTTCTTGAAAGATTTAGTTTCTTATCCATAAATGCATCTAAAAATAACTCGATCAAAGCTTCATTTTTTAGAGGATCATCTGGTGATCTGGGCTATCATAAACAGTGAAATTTACTTCTCATTGCTGGATTTGTTCTATTTTAATTCTATCTAGTAGATGTACCCCATTTTGGAGATATTGCATGATGGGTGTCACCATCTTGTGGTATGACTGTATGGTTATGAAATGGGACTGATTTCATTGATTTCCTCTATTCTTATTTGAACAAAAAGTAAAAATAATAAACAATGAGCAATGATAATGATTGTTTCAACCCGATTTAGACCTACTAGGGATGTGGACACATTTTCCAATGCATCATCTTGGTAATTTTATGACCGTGGGACATAAGACAATGTCGCATCCCAGGGAAATTCATCCATTAACCCTTGAACATAATCACACAGAGGGATAATTATTCTTTTCTAATACTACAATCCTTGTTGATCTAATGGATTATTAATTCCGAATCACCTTTCACTTTCAGGTGGTTCACTTGTACTTGGAGTGCCAATTATAGGCCTTCAATTAGAGCTTGATATTTTTCCTCATTGTTGGTAAGGAATTCTGATAATATAAATGACATTATAAACAATACCTTTTCTGGGTATATAATCACAATTCTTAACCCAATTTTGTTGAGTTTAGGGTTTTCCATTCTCTTCTCCTTTGGACTTATGAAAGAACCATCAAAATACTTTTCCCATGTTTGGGTTGAATCTGGAATAGAGATGATTTATTCATCAGGATGTTCAGTATTCATAGATATATCTTTTTAGATTGATTTTTAGTAAATTATCCTGCCTAGGCTTGGCCTTTTATTTATTTCTAAGGCACAAAGTGGATATCGAACTTCTGAAAAATAACTTCTCATCATTCAAAACATCATCTAAGAATAGGACAAATAAGGGTAAATTTGAGCAGGTTATTGTGTGATATAAAGTGGACCTCATGATGCAGCAAGTAGTGCCTTAGCATCTGAACTACAAAGATTAATTCTAGGAAGTACTTATTGATACTTGAATATTTATTCTCTGCATCGAGAATTGATAAACTAAGTTAATACAAGATATTTGCATTCTCAGCATCATTTTTTTGTTCAAGGAAGGCACCCAGTGATCAATCTAAAGTTGTCACATAGAGAATGAGTGGATTTCCTTCAATAGGTGGAATTAATACTGGTGGGCTCAAGAGATATTTCTTGAGGGTATCAAATGCCTTTTGGTGGTATATGTTATATTGATATGTGGCTCCCTTCTTCATTAATCTGGTGAAGGGAAAACACTTACCTACCAAATTGGCGATTAAGAACCGAATATCGTCTAAGTGTCCTTGAAGTCCTCTCAATTCTTTCCAATTCTGAGGAGTTTACATGACAAACATTTCTTTTGTATTCTTAGGATCAACTTTGATGTTGTGATGGCATAAAAAGAATCCAATGAATTTTCATGAGGTAAACCCAAAAGAACATTTCAAGGGGTTCATCTTCAAACTATGTTTCTAAAGTTTACTGAATATATTTTCTAAATAAGTCAGGTGATCAAAAAAGTTTATATATTTAACCACTAGATCATCTATATATCATTTGATGAATTTCCTCAAGAAGGTTTGGAATATATGGTGCATTTCATGTTGATATGTTTCCCCAACATTCTTTAAGCCAAAGAGAATTACCCGATAGAAAAATATTCCATGAGGGTATTTGAAGGATTAGATTCCTCATATTCCAGGGCCATTCAAATTTGGTTATACCTAGAGTAACCATATATGAAGTAGAGATATTCAAATCCATCAGTTTCATTAATCAAAAGTGTTGTGATCGGAACTAGAATGTCATCTTTGGGACAATGCTGGTTGAGATCTCTAAAATCAATGAAACTCCAATTTTCCCATTTTGATTTTTCAATCGGAGTATATTATCCATTCATTATTGATATTACACCTCCCCGACAAATTTATATTTGATAATCTTGTCTACTTCAGCTTCAATTTTTGAGGCGTGAGTTGGGTGTGATCTTCTTGCTGCCTGCTTAAATCCCTGATGCTCTTCTGGAAAACCCAAATGATGAGTGGACACTTCAGGATCAAGGCCTATTATTTGTGTATAGTTCCAAGAAAACACAACTTGATTTCACTTCCAAAATGAATTGTACACATTTTTCTCTTCTAAGGACATGGCGACACTAATTTGAGTGGGGTGTGGATCTTATTCTATACCCATATTTATTTCTATGAGTTCATCCAAAGTAGTGGAGACACCTTCCTCAAATGCTGGAGGGGATTCCTTGAGATCATCTTATTCCTATACATCACATGTTACCCCCTCAATTTTATATTTAATGGTAGGTGATGAAGCAAGACTTTTAGAGCTAGGGGAGGAGTCAGTATTTGGACACTCTGAAGAAGTGAAAACCATTTCTGACCCTACCTATAATGACAAGTCATTATGGATCATTGAAAATAAAATAAGGGATTCGGAATAAACAACATTTCCTTACTCTACTAATGTGATAACATCTAGTAGACTGGTTGACTATGAAAATATTTTCTGATGTTTGGTGGATGAAATAAAGACATCTACATTTAATCTTTCACCATTACTTGGTAGATCAAGAATTTCACCCATACTTTCAGGATCTATTTCCATAGCTGACATTATGGAAGTCACTAGACGAGTGCTCATATTTGGGTCTATCCTTTTAATTTTATTGATACAATACATGTAAACTAAACTGAGATGCTTCAATGGGTTATCTGAGATCTTTTCTAGACCATTCAGAGCATTGATTCTTGTTATATATTTTTTCACAGACCTTATTACCTTTGTGTGATAGAATATTGCCTCAATATACTGAGATTCACATGTCTTTAATGGAGTCTTGTCACCATGAAATGTCCCAATTTGACCATTGAGGAAATACTTGAGACATTTGACATACGATGAAGGAATGTATGCTTGTTGATGTAGCCAAGGTTTTCTAAGCATAATGTTTAAAGTTGTGTCCTGCAAAAAAACCATGAAATCTGAATTAGAACAAGATCCCCAAATTAAGTCCTGAGTGTAATATATTTTAGAATTTTTTGGTTCTTATTGTCATAACCTTGCAAAATTAGAGTGGAAGGAGATAAGTTAGATTCATTAAGACCCAAATAAAAAAGTGTATGGATGTTAATGATGTTGAATCCTAATACATTATCAATGAGGGATCATCAGATGTCTGAATCAATAACCTTGATAGATAAATACAAGGGCCTAATGTTTCCATGTACAACATTATCCTCATCTTGGTCCATGAACAATATAACTGTATGAAATTCTGTAGGATCATTCTCTATACGGTAAACCTCAGCAACAAAAACCTCAGTTTAAAACTCTTGAGGACTTGAAAAAGGCTCAATAAATTCTTCTTAAAGATATTTTGATAGATTATAAGAATCCAAGATTGATAACATGGATGTTAATTGGGATATTTGTTTCAAAAAATCATACTTTTGGTCCATAGGTCTCCATTTCCTGACATGGAGATGCAGTTTTGTAGGTTCCTTGGAATTTGATTCACCTGATGTAGATATAACATATGTCGGGGTAGAATCTAGAAATAGTTTTTCTCTTGGTAGATTAGACTAACTAGGCCTATCTACCTACTGAGAGAGTGGTGGTATAGACTCTAATAGATCATCAAAGATGATCATTACAGGGCTGATCCTTTCATGTGTGGGAGATTTCCCCTATTCTTGTTTATCCCATAGAAGGTCTCTCTTAGGATTTTCTACCGTATAAAAGGCTCGAGTAAAGGTATTGTTAAAATAGTGGATTCCAGCATATCCAAATCTTCCCATGTATCCTCAACCTTGAATTATTCCTTTAGTTCCCCAATAAGGTACGCGTAATTCAGGTTCATAACCAGAATCATCATTTTCATAGGGGTTCATTAAGTGAATAACGTTAATAGACCCAAAGATAAATTCCTCATCTGATGAAGATTCTAATTGATAGTTCAGTTCTTGTTGTTCCATTTGGTGGGGTGGTGCCTGTGTTTTTGAGATGGTTGGCATGAAATCTGCCAAAGTCAAGGAAAAATTTGGTTTTAACATGATCTCATCATTCTCTGTCTACTCTTCACCTTTCTAGTCTTGTTTCTTTTTTGAGGATTGCCTTTGGAGGACTGATCTTTTAATGAAGGTGGATTTTTTATAGTAGTAGTGGAAGGATGAATAGTTGTTTGTTTCATGTATATTTGTAGAATGACATGATTTATATTGATCATTTTCCTGACCATCCAATCATCATACTTCTATGCATTTTTTTTGACTTCCTACCATCCACCTTCTTTCTCTGGATCAGTTGCAATAACACATGCTATTTTGGGATAGCGATTTTTTTAATTTCACTTATCCAGAGACCACCATTTTTTGAAAAAGGTCTTTGAAAAAAAACACTCTTGAAAGGGATGCCCCAAAATTTGAAGAAAGGGGAAATAATTTGGGAGATCTTCGTCTCATTATTTATTCGGTCTATTTAGCCTTGGAAAATGAACTAAATTGCCTTCTAAAGATAAAATTAAGTAACTGAGAACATGTTCATTCTGAAAAGAATATATTTTTTATTTAATTCATCAAACTATCTCTGCATTAAATCTTTTTGATCATCTTGATGAGGTAGTCATTTCTTTTGATGCTTAGAAGTTGGAGCCTTTCGATATGATGATGGTTTTTAAGCATAAGTTGATATAGGTTCTTGTTTGAGTGTAAATGTTGTAGCCTCTTATTTACCTATTATCCTTCACGGAGCTTACTAATTACATGAGTCTTATATTTGGTTTCCACAATGAATTATCCACTTGTTGGGCGATTGAAGCAAGATCATGAAACCCACTAGTGTATTTCATAGGGATTCATGGTGTGTGTTTCTTGTCATGTAGATTTTCCACACATATTGGCATCAACTCTTCTTGAGGGAGTGGTCGATTTAATGAATATATTAACCCTTTGAATTGAGCAATGAAATTTGAAACTCTTTCATTCTCTCTCTATTTTCAATTTGTAATATAATTTTTTTTCTTTGGCAGCATTGAGATGAATTGGAAAAATAATTTCAGAAAAAGGACTTCCCATATAGTCATTGATTGACACTCTAAAATTGTATACCAAACAAAGGCCGACCCCTATAATGATTGCACGAAACATATGATCTTTACTAATTCTTGTTGTTTATGGGTCCCTAACCTGGATCATAGAGAGAAATAAAATGTGTTTAGTGATGATCTGGATCTATCAAACCATTAAAAATCAGAAATGTGGTATTCACAGTGTTTGGTGGGGGAGGGATCAGATCTACCCATTTGGGGTAAGTTTTTTTCTGGTTGTATTGGTACATGTTGTTATTATATAGCTTCTAATTGAGTTGTTAATGCATAAATTTTATTCATAAGAATTTTGGGAATATATGGATGGGATAGGACCTATATAGGTACAATAGCTGGAGCTTCAACTGCTGCGATGACTAGAAAAACCACTGTTGGTGGTGATGCATCTATTTTTCTTGGATAACCCATGGGGACAGGCCTTTAAGGATATGTTTGATCATGATCTGGCAGTGTATGAAATAGAGATAATTCATTTTCCACATATGTAGTTTCAAAAAACCCTCTTTACTGAGGAGCTCCTATAATATGTGTAATCTGAGGGTCATCTTGTGAAGCATGTATGGAAGGAATGCTACTTCAAAGTAACTCTACATTGACTCTTTTCAACTCCTTCATCTCTTAATAATGCAAGTAAAATCTTTCTACAAGTGAAAGAGATTGACTTTCTCTAGTGTAATAGTGAGACATGATCTGACCTTTACCTTTCCCCTTGTTAGATGCCTTTCAAAGAGGTTGGAGTTAGTTACGTGAGAGAATACCTAGATTCTGGGTAAGCCTCTAATTTTAGGCATGCACACCTCCTTCATTTTATTTGGTGTGTACCGCATTATGAATATGAACATCATCCTCCAAACCCCCTAAAATGGACTCATTTTCTAGAGGATCTTCTATACTAGTATTAATGAAATTCACTGACTCATAATACACTGATGGAAGTCTGTCAGTATCACTGTAAGATTGTCCCATTCTATGCCCTCTAAGAGATTGTGTTCTCTTAATTACTAATTTCTTGAGAACTATTTAACAGACAGTAACCTAAAGGAAATCCTTGGATAGTTCATTTTTGCATTCAATTTGTGCTTTATTACCTAATTGGGAGAAAAATAACATCCACTGAGGAGGGGATTATGGACGTGAAAAAACCCCAGCCCTGTAGGCTAAGGTTGTTACTATTATTCTTCATCAAACCATCAAACTCTGTTTGTTGAATTTTAATGTTGGGTTAAACAATAATCCATCCATGTATGTTGTGGTGGCTCATAAATTTATATAGATGAAATTATCATAGAATCTCTTCATATTTTATGAATTCTGGTCTGAACATTGGTTGGTTTCATTATTCAAAAACCACTTAAATCACATGTTTAAGAAGACCATTGGGATATTTTAGAAATTTTTAAATTCTGATAGCAAACATACTCTAATCGGGAGGCCTACTTAATGTTCTCATATTCTTGATGAAAAATTATCTCAAAAAATTTCTCTAAATGGGCCTGACATTGGTGAAAAAATTTATTGAGTCATGTTCTTGCCGAGAATTTCTTTACTTCTGAATAGAATTTCTTTTTTGTAGTCGGCCTGGGGAAATAACATTGCATGAGACCACTTTCATTGGGCTTTGATGATTTTGAAGCGTAGTTAAGTATAATGCTTCGTGTGCACCACATCCTCTGATATGAAAACTAGATGGGGTTTCTGCAATCAATTGTCGCAACTCCTTTAATGCATTGAGGAATGCACATTGAGGATCTACTTGATGCTTCTCGACCTTTAGATATCATAAAACATAGAGAGACACCAAGTCAATTTTGAATTGCAACCCTTCTATTATAGTGACATGACTTTGATATTCATCATATGGTAATATATTATCTTTTATATTACAAAGAGTCTTTTATATGTTGATGTGGATATCATGAATGCAATATTATTCCATCAATTATAGAATATTGTAATGAGGGGTTTCAAAAAGCCATAACATGACTGGTATTTCACCCTCCAGTTGTTTTCTCATATTCAACATATCATCCTCATATTTTACTATAGTTTTCTCCACTTGGTCTGACTAGAGTGGACACTTCTCAATTGTTACATCACAAATAATATGATCAGTTATTTTTTACTCTAATATATTAGAAGGAAAATGACCCCAAGGTAGGTTCATAGGATGACAGTCACCTTGGGATGTCTTTCAGTTGAGAAAGTATTTTACCTATTAGTAACAAGGCATCATACATGACTAGCCTTATGATGGAAAGTTCCTCATGATATAAAAAATTTCTCATCACTACATTGTTTATTGGAGAATTATCTTGAAAATGCGAAACACTACTACATAGAGAATGTTCACAGTGAATTCCATCATGGGGAGGACCACCATGGTGGATTACAGAAAGGGATAAATCCTCTTACTCCTTGGTCTTCTAGCCACATGGAGGTTTACCGCGACTCTCAAACATAGATAGGTTCTCTAAATTGGAAGAATTTTCATGGATTAAGTCTTTATGATGAATTATCTAATGGGAAAATTTAGTATTACCGTTACTACTCCCATTATATTTTAATGGGAGGGTAGGATCTTGAGTTGAAACAGATAAATGTTTTAGGGCTTCAAGAACTGCAGCATTAAGAGGATCCGGATTATAGACTGACTCTTGATTTTCCAACTATGGTGGGTGAGACTTCTTTCTAGATGAACTATTACACATAGTTGCAGCCACTTTCTAGGATAATTGGTCACCATGGGAAGGTGTATGTTCCTACCTTAGAGTGGCCATCAGAATAGGTTGATTATCTCTAATTGGAATGAGTGTATGTTCCCGATCCGATTGTCCATATGATATGAGGGAGTATGCCCCATAACCCTCCTGGACTAGAATATAGGTATGTATCTACTTAGGGATGGTATGTTGAAGAGTCGTCCTAGGTGTGGAGACAAAATTATTTGTTTGTACCTCTAGTACTACTGATGTTTCTGTTATGATATTCTGACAAGATTCCAGGATATAGGCAAGAATTTATGTCTTCCCTTTCAGCATTGCTAAAATGTGTTTGGTGACTTTAGAGGGAAGAATGAGAATATATGTTAATTATGTATCTATATTAGGTGTATGTACCTTCTCTTTTCCTTCCATTAATGTCATTGGATACTGACAATACTTATTTGTGGGGTCAGAAAGTTGAGTCTGCCCCAGGTTTTTCATCGGAGCTTTCTAAATGACTTCTCCAGGTGCTGCCAAATGAGACTATTGGCGGGCTTGATGGATGCTTGTAGGTGTTTGTTCCTATATAGAATATTTGAATAGTGACCTCCCTTGAATGTATCCTTATGGGTCTAATAATTTTCTGATAGTTTGTATGAAGGTGTATGTGCCTGCTCACGGTTCTCCACTAGATTTGAATGACAAGATTAGTTGGGCACTGCCAGATGAGTATGGTGGCTGTTGGAATTAAGTGGACTGGTGTATATACCTCTTCATTGTCTTCCACCAAGTTAGGTTTATTGACTTATATGGAGGGGGGAAAGGTAAGAACCATCTCTTTGTTGCCTGGATGTTGTCCATGGAGGTTCTTCTTGCATACTCGGGTCTGAGGGACATGGACTGGACAACCAAAGGAAACACCCCCATCATTTTGGGGGTTCACTACCGCATGATTCTTTTGGTGGATATTGTTGGTGGGATCCCCCATAAAGGGACCCTGTGTGTTTGAGTTTAGGCTATGAGTGACCTCATAATTCACCTCTATATAGTATGAGAGGGACTGGTTATTGCGTTCTAAGGATAAGGAATCAAAACCGTTGAAGGAGGTGGTTGACATCGTCTACTTCTTGACCACCATTTATAGTTAACCGGATGATAGGGGTTTGTTGTTAACTTAGAAATCATTTCTGGTAGCCTCTAGGGTTGGGATAGTACTGTGTCAATGGTATTCCCAAACCAATGCATTTGAAACCCAGTATTAAAGAAACCGAGTCAGTGATAACGTCCTTCGAGCATACAAGGATCCATATTGAGCAGCAGTTGGGGCATTCATGGGTGCAATCTTGAATGAATCCATTTGGAATGAAGGGAGTTATGATAAGAGTTGACAAATGATAATAATGAACTCCATTAAAGAAACATCTTTTATCTGGAAACATGTGTGATTTATTCTATTTTCTGGACCACCTTTATCAATTGATATGGGCCTAAAATATGGGTAACACTATCAACTTGGTAAAGGATTCACATCGGGTTCCCCATTTTTTTGTTTCACTCAGAACATGTGTCCTTGTTAAGGATCACTACTTCCATACGGTTTCTATTGGATTTATTTATGGAACTGGAAACATCTGATGGTTCTTTATCCAAAGGGACCTTCTTTTCAAAGGCATATGTTTGATAGGTTGGTACCAACGATACATAAGAACTCACATTGGTCCAAATGATGGGAGTTCAGGTTCATCACAACCTTTGGGGGGAATTAATGCATACTTCAGGGATCTCTTATAGGTATAAGATAAATTCACGAATCCTTATTTATTTACCAAATATAACATAGGTTCCCCTTTATATTTTCAATCAATTAGTAACATTTATGAAATTTAGAATCATCCATATGTATTTGAGGTTCTTCATTAATGGATATGTCTGTATGTATTCAAGGTTCTATGTCAATGGTATCCTCTTATATACTGTTTAAAGATTCTTTTAACCATTGTTACGATACTGCTAGTTTTTAAGCCACTCAATGGGGCACTCTGCAATTTATTATCATCTAGGGAGACAAAAGTTTGTTTTGATATTGGGACCATACCCATAAATGAGATTCCTATGTATCCTTGTAAATAGGATCAAAACCCTCGTAGTTTTTTTTCACTTAATGAGACACATCATACCTTGTAAGGTCATGTGATAAGGACCTAACCATACAGTTTAATGTAAAGTGGTAAGGATATCTAAGCATAAGGTGCTTATTGAAATCTTGGTGTGGGACTTATTCCTAAGTATCCCAAGGGACTTGGAAAAGATATGAGTTTCTAAGTTGGATTAGAAACTATTGTGAATATGTCTCAAGAAGAATAAGGTTGATTTAGAGTGTTAGGTTTGAACCTTAGGGAGGTTTCCTAAGTTTTCCACTCAGATGGGAGTCAAAGCCTATGTAGTTTGGTAAATATCATAGGGGTGTATGATCCTTTCAGAGAAATAGGTTGGGGATTACTCTTAAAGAGGATGACCTTATAACAAGGGCTATGAGAAATTTCTTTACTCATAGAGATTTATGGGGGATTAATTTTGGGATTAATTCTAAGGATGATGACTGAATTAAGGGAATTAGGGTTGGATTCCTACAGAGGATATCCAGTGAGCTCGAGCCCTGGGTGAGTACTTCCTATATATCCCAATTATGGTGGGAATCAGAGTTCCCATAGTTCAAGATTTGAATTCTATTGTGCCGATGTTATACTCATCAAAAATTTCTAAGCCCACATGAGTCATGACCAGTGTGAGAAAAAAATTGGATTTGAAAGATTTAACAATCCAAAAACATTCCCTTTCGTGGATAGAAGAGGTTGGTGCAACGGTGAAAGAAGCTAACACGACAGTGGGTGAGGGTGTAGAGCAATGAACCCTTCAATTTTAAATGAAACCGAAGGTCATTGGGTCCATCCAAAAAGACTAGGGGATTAATATGAAATAGTAATGACCTTAGTGGATCCCAAGAGAGGATGAGGACTTTTATTTTGGAACCCCACTCTCTCAATTGGTAACCGAAGGCTCTAAATCTTAGAGATGTAAAGGGGAAGATAGATTCACATCCCCAGAATCCAAGACTGGGAACTTACCAACACTATATATAGGGTAAAGATCCATGTGACTGTAGATATAAAAACCTACAAACATACCAAGGATCCTGAATCCCTTAGAAGATGAATTTTGGAAACCTCTCACTGAAGATATACAAACCCAAATGGGTGACACGCTGATGTGTCCTTCTGAAAGGTTTGATAAGTTAAGAGGTTTTGGTGGAGGAATCAACATAGTACCTTTCTAATAAGGAAACCATGGAAGGAGACACCCTACCATGAGTTTCATTCAAGAGGATTTACAAGTTGATATGCATAGGTCCTAGTCGTAGCTATGCATTGTGGCTCTACCACATAGGTATGTCATGTAGCTTTGTAGCGTAGCTCTACCGCATAGGTATGTAACTCAGGTGTTCCAAATAGGTCATAATGATGACTAAAAAATGTTTAACACATGAGAACTAAGCCTATGAAAGATTTAAAAAGGACTACCAAGAAGACAAAACTTGGGGGAGATTTAAATCTAAACACCTTGGGTCTCCATCAGTGTCTCTAGAAGATCCTCACACAGGTCTTTGAGGAATAGGCCTTGTGTAGTTAGATTATTCTTTATGTAAGAAGGGTCCTTAATCAGATGTTTTTTGTTTCAAACTCTGAATGGATTTCAAATTTTCTTATCCCATATAATTCTCTCTTATCTCATGTTTTAGGGAGCAACTTGAAAAAAATTGGAGGATCTGGGATAACAATCTATGCAATGGGAGCTTCAAGGATTCATCCATCTTTTTTCAATCCTTAAATAGGGAGCCCAAGGGTCCTATTTATAAGTAAGGAAGGGGCTGGTCGAAAGGATTTTGTTGGCATTGGTCTGTTGTGTATCTCTTTAGCATAGATCCTCCACATAGGGGTACAAAAATTATATTGTCGCATATTTATTATTAGTAGATCATTCACATAGGTATGTCATGTAGGGGATGTCCACTAGGTTGTATTAGCAGAACATGTACTAGTTTTGTGGGTGAGGTGGTATTCCATGTAGGTCTCGTGCACTTGTTGTATTTTACTTCTATTAGCTTCCACTTGATACTTTTAAATACCCAAAGGACTTATTCATAATCTTTTTGTCTTCCTAAGGAGTGTAAAAAATAATATAAAGAATTTTATAACATAGACTAACCATTTTATAACCCAAAAACGTTTTCTAGGGAAATAAACCAAACCATTATTTAAACCATTTCTCGTTTTCATCTCCCATACGCAATACGTGATCCACACACACCCACACATGCATGATATGGTTAAAGGTACAAAATCATGAGTGGTATCTCATTAATCTAAACAGTTTTCCTAAAGTAACCATATATCAAGTTCCCAAATGGAAAAAACCCCTCCCACCAGACCACATTATTGAACCCCAATGGTACACACCATTTATCTAGGGTCATGTCAAAGAAATAAACTCACACCAAACTTGTATTCCAAATACCATACTAATAAAAAAATTCCAATAAATTTAAGTAAAAAAATATATTATTGAATAAAAAATTTCCAACCAATATTCCATGCATTAAAACCAACCACAATTTTAAAATCATTATTTTAAAATGATGAAAACAATTTTAATTTATACAAGGTAACCAATTTGTACAATTTCAAAAATCTATCACTAAAGAGGGATTACATCAAAAATTTCACATAAATTTCGTAATTTAAATAAAGAAATTAATTCAATTTTAAATCAACCATCCATGTTATAACTAAGATGAGTCGAGAGTGAAGCCACCCACCTCTCAATATAGTAAAAAACAAAGAAGGATACAAACTATTTAAGACACCATCATGAAACTCCTTTAATCATCCTTAGATATTGTTCCCATTAAACAAAACAACCATATATCATCATAATTGGAATAAAGAATCCAGAATCTCTCCCAAACAAACTTTATTCATGAATCGATGAGAGTAAAGAAGATAAAAAATAAGGAAAACCCACCCCGAAGAAGCACTTACCTTGGAATCTGGCCTCTAATGCCCTATGATTCACCAACGAATCATTCACAGATCAAGTATAAGGCTCTTCAATGCCTTTAGAAGGAGGGGAATTCATGTTAGGGTCAGATTAAGGGACAAATAATCCATTCAGGAGGTAATCTGAATTAGATCCAAAAATCAAGATCGCACTTTTAACATTGCATGGTTATGATACATAGCTTGGGAAACCACTTTCTAACCATGCTCTAGCCACTTCCACCAAACACCACTAATATGGTTGGATCACACAGTTATAAAATCTATGCCCAAACCATGATAACCCCTCCATCAAACATCACACAATTTCTCCAAGGTGACTACGTCGTTTTTTCAAATCGAGTATCTAACTGTGCACCTACCTTGTGCCCACTATTTTAGTTGCATGACCTCCTGGGTGGTGTTTCATAGATTTTACTAACTATTCCAAAACCATGAACCTCCAGAAAATCCCAAAAACATTCCAAAACACTTCAAAACATCCTAAAACATAACATAATAACTCTATACACTTAAATTACATAAATAATGTGTTAATTACCAAAAACTGGGGCGGAACATTCTCCCCACCATCGATCTTTATATCATTGGAGATTTTAAAAACACCATTGGACTAAAATAGATACAGAAATTTCTCAACCATTTCCTTCTTATGCTCACAAATTTCTTCTTGAAACTGACTATGTTTCCATAAAACCTGTACTAGACTGATTCTTTTTCTATGAACTGATTTTTATTTTCTTTCAAAAATATGAACTGGAAAATGAACCAACAAATCATTCAGATCTAAGTCAACATGATCTATCAAATAACATGTTTGATATCAGGTTGATACTTATTAAATTTAGACACATGAAACCCAATATGCACCGAACTAAACCCTGGTTAATAATTCAACTGATATTCCACCTTACCAACCTGTTCATGTATATCAAAAGGGAATATGTTTCAAGGAAATAACATGCCCTGATTCCCAAAAAGATGATGTCTAAGTATTGAATAGATTCTGAAGAATACATGATCACTCACCTTGATCAAAAATAAAAAGATATAATGGTCTACATTTTGTTTTTGAAGACTTTGATCCATCTCTATTCTATTCCTTGCTAACTTAATCTTCTATGTTGTCTCTTGCAAAATTCTTAGTCCAACTAGTGAAGTCTCACTTGATTCCCCCAAAAAAATTAGAGAACAAAAATGAAACCAATACAATTCTTAAAAAGAATCCTTATGTGTTGTGGCATGATAAAAATTTTTATATGAGAACTCCACTAACGATATGTACTCCTCCCATGATCCACCAAAATATATTACACAAACCCTAAGAATGTATTACACCATTTTTAGCATCCTTTAAATTTGTCCATCCATCTAAGGATGATATGTCATACTCATAATCAACTAAGTCGCTAGGTCTTTCTATAAGGATGTTTAAAAATGAGATATTAAACATGGATCTTGGTATGATACTATCAAAACTCGTACTCCATGCCACTTTACCACTTATGGAATATAGATTTTATAAAACTCCTCTAATTTATGATATTTTTATATAGGGATGAAATGGTTCAACATTAGGAGTTGATCCAATATAAACTATATGGAATCATGTTTCAGAACCATCCTTGGGAGTCCTTTCAAAAAATACTTCTCTATTATCTCCCTCTTCCAAATGGGAATAGGTAAAGAATAAAACATCCCCACTAGTCACACTATTGAAAATAAAGCCTTTACCAATGGTTCCAAACCGTTGGTAAATGCTGGAGAACCGTTGGTTTATATTATACCAATGGTTATCCAAACCATAGGGAAGTAAGCCATAGGGAAACACATATGCCAACTGTTTCTGGAAAACCATTGGTATATGTTAGGAAATTTCCATTATACCAATGGTTATGTCAAACCATCGGTATATAATTTCAAAAATAGTTTAAAATCGTTGGTAAACTCACTATGTCGATGGGTTGAAACTGTTAGAATATAGTTTTGTATATCCTTTACCAACAGTTTACACAAACCGTTGGTAAAAGGCTGGACATTTCACTATATTCCAGCAGTTTTTAAACCATTAGGAAAGTGTTTTTACCAATGTTTATAGAGAACTGTTGGTATAAAACACATTCACAGCCTTATCCCAATGGTTTACAACTATTGGCATAGGCTTTGCTGCAATTCAAGCAGCAGCCTGCTGCAGGTTACCCATTCTGTATTTCTAGGTTCCCAACTCCAATTACCTGCAATAACCAACTATAACACATACATATACATAATTAATTATTATAGATTTAACTCATAATGCACCCTTAAACTATAAACATACAAAATTAAAACATAATTCATAAGTTAATTATAAACATACATAATTGGTTCTAAATTCAATTCAGAATTTAGATGAAAATTACATGTGCAATCCGGAATTCAATTCATAATTGAATACTGAATTGAATACATATATAATTTAATTATCAATTATGAATACAATACATAAAAAACTGAATACGTAATTATATGTGTAATAAAGAATTAAGAATACATACAAAATTGCATATTGTATAACACATACACGGTTGAATTCAGAATTTAGATGATAATAACCCCAAAATAAGGAAATTGATAAATGACTTCAACGAAACACAAATATAATGTCCCATGGTTTGGGGCTGGTGTCTTTGAACTTAGTGATGATGATAATGGGTGTGTATCAATGAGATTGTGTGACTTAGGGAATGTAGTTGTCCTTGGAATATTAAATGTCATGTGTTTTAGAATAGGGGTAGGATTTCATCTCATGAGAAGTGGATTGTGTGAGGCTGGACCATGGATCCTTGTGTTAAAGTATCAACAAAATCTGAATTTGTTTGGCCAGTTTTCTATATGCCAATTGTTTTCACATAAAATTTTGTCAATTTTAAACAAAAGAAGGACACTTAAAGTGATACTAGCCACACCGTTCCTCAGATTGAGGTGGGGTTGACTCGCACACATCACATATAACCCATGGATCATTGTCCTAAAGTATCAAGACAAGATAAATTATTTTGGTCAGTTTTTCGTATTCCAGTTGTTGTTTTCACCTAAAATGTTGTCCATTTCAAATAAAATTGAGACACTTTGAGTGGTACTGGCCACATCATGCCTCTGATTGAGACAGGGTTGACTTATACATGTCACAAATGACCCATGGATCATTTTGCTAATGTATAAACACAATCCGAAAATGTATGGTTGGTTTTCCATAGGCCAATTGATTTTCCTTAAAAGAGTATCCATTTTAAACAAAAGAAAGACACTTTGAGTGGTACTAGACACACCATGACTCAGTTTGGGGGGGGGGGTTGACTCTTACACGTCATAAATGCCCATGCATCCTTTTCCTAAAGTATCAAAAGAATCCTAATGCATTTGGTTGGTTTTCCGTATGCCATTTATTGTTTTCACTTAAAATGTTGTCCATTTCAAATAAAAGTGAGACACTTTGAGTGGCACCAGCCACACCGTGCCTCAGATGGAGGCGGGGTTGACTCGTACATGTCAAAAAGGACCCATGGATTATTGTGCTAAAGTATCAACATAATCCGAATATGTTTTTTTGGTTTTTCGTATGTTAGTTGTTGTTTTCACTTAAAATGTTGTCCATTTCAAATAAAGGTGATACACATTGAGTGGTACGAGCCACACCATGCCTCATATTGAAGTGGGGTTGACTCATACACGTTACAAATGACCCATGGATTATTTTCCTAAAGTATCAATAGAATCCTAATGTGTTTGGTCAGTTTTCCATATGCCAGTTGTTGTTTTCACTTAAAATTTTGTCCATTTCGAATAAAAGTGATACACATTGAGTGGTAACGGCCACACCGTGCCTCAGATTGAGGAGAGGTTGACTCATACATGTTACAAATGACCCATGGATAATTTTGATAAAGTATCAACACAATCCAAATGTGTTTGGTAGGTTTTTCGTATGTCATTTGTTGTTTTCACTTAAAATGCTGTCCATTTCAAATAAAAGTGAGACACTTTGAGTGGTACCGGTCACACCATGCCTAAGATTGAGGCGGGGTTGACTCATTCAAATCAAAAATGACTCATGGATCGTTTTTCTAAAGTATCAACACAATCTTAATATGTTTGGTCGGTTTTCCATAAGCTAGATTTTTTACATAAAAGAGTATCCATTTAAAACAAAATAAAGACACTTTGAGTGGTACCAGACACACCATGCCACAGATTAAGGCTAGGTTAACTCTTACACATCAAAAATGACCAATAGATCCTTTTATGAAAGTATCAATAGAATCTGAATGCGGTTGGTCAGTTTTCCATGTGGTAGTTGTTGTTTTCACATAAAATGTTGTCCATTTCAAATAAAAGTGAGACACTTTGAGTGATACCGGCCACACCATGCATCGGATTGAGGCAGGGTTGACTCATACACATAAAAAATGACCCATAGATCTTTTTTCTAAAGTATCAACACAATCCGAATGTGTTTGGTCAGTTTTCTATATGCTAGTTGTTGTTTTCACTTTAAATGTTGTCCATTTCAAATAAAAGTGAGATACTTTGAGTGGTACCGGTCACACCGTGCCTTGGATTGAGGCGAGGTTGACTCATACATGTCACAAATGACCCATGGATCCTTTTTTTAAATTATCAACATAATCCAAATGCATTTGGTTGGTTTTCCATATGCCATTTGTTGTTTTCAATTAAAATGTTATCCATTTCAAATAAAAGTGACACACTTCGAGTGATATCTGTCACACCATGCCTCGAATTAAGGTGGGGTTGACTTTTACAACACACAAATGACCCATGTATTGTTTTCCTAAAGTATCAATAGAATCCTAATGCGTTTGGTCAGTTTCTATATTCCAGTTGCTGTTTTCACTTAAAATGTTGTCCATTTCAAATAAAAGTGAGACACTTTGTGTGGTATCGACCACACCGTTCCTAAGATTGAAGAGAAGTTGACTCGTACATATCACAAATGACCCATGGATCCTTTTCCTAAAGTATCAACAGAATCCAAATGCGTTTGGTCAGTTTTCCATATGCCATTTGTTGTTTTCACTTAAAATGTTGTCCATTTCAAATACAAGTGAGACACTTCGAGTGATACCTATCACACCATGCCTCAGATTGAGGTGGGGTTGACTTTTACATGTCACAAATGACCCATGGATCCTTTTACTAAAGTATCAATAGAATATTAATGTGTTTGGTAGGTTTTCCATATGCTAGTTGTTGTTTTCACCTAAAATGTTGTCCATTTCAAATAAAAGTGAGACACTTTGAGTGGTACCAGCCACATAGTGCCTCCGATTGAGGCGGGGTTGACTTTTACACATCAAAAATGACCCATGGATCATTGTGCTAAAGTATCAAAACAATCCAAATATGTTTGGTCAGTTTTCTGTGTGCTAGTGGTTTTTGCTTAAAAGAGTATCCATTTTAAACAAAAAAGATACATTGAGTAATACATACCACATTGTGCCTCAGATTGAGGCAGGGTTGACTCGTACATGTCAAAAATGACCCATGGATTGTTTTACTAAAGTATCAACACAATCTCAATCAGTTTGGTCAGTTTTCCGTATGTTAGTTGTTGTTTTCACTTAAAATTTTGACCATTTCCAATAAAAGTGAGACACTTTGAGTGGTACCGGCCACACCGTGCCTCAAATTGAGGTGGGGTTGACTCGTACACGTCTCTTGGGCGTTTTGAGTGCTGTCAATTGTGGATTGAAGATCTTGGTGAGTATAATCCTCTCCTTGATTCATCTTTTCGATTAGGGTTTTCACTCTTCTACCATCTTCTTCCAAATCTCTAAAACCCTCTTTTCAATTGGTATATAGGATGAATATTGAAGAGAGGTTAGATTGGGATCCGAGACGCCGAATTAAGAGTTTGATTGTCTCTGGAATCAAGGTAGGTGGTTGGTGCTTGGTACTGAAGTAATAATAATGGAATCTTAATTAGATTGGGATTTAGGGTGAATCTTGAAGAGAACTTAGATTTGGCTCAGTGACCTTATGATGTAGTGATTGGTGTGATGGTGTTGGTGATACACAGTCGTGTGAGGTACCCAGTGGAGGATGAGAATATATGGGTTGGGGGTTATGCATGGTAGGAGGAGGGTGGAGGGGGGGGGGGGGGGGCTGTCCACAGTCCAGGAAGTAGGGGGGTTGTCCGGGGTCTAGGGTGGAGGGTGGGGGCTGTCCGGGGTCTAGGTAGGAGGGTTGGAGGATGTCAGGGGGGGGGGGGCTGTCTGGGGTCCACAGAGGAGGGTGGGGGGGGGGGGGCTATTTGGGGGAGTGTCCGAGGGTTGTCCGAGGTCCAGGGAGGAGGGAGGGGGCTGTCCGGGGTCCAAGGAGGAGGGAGGGGGAGGGGGCTGTCTAGGGGTTGTCTGGGTTCCAGGGAGGAGGGTGGGGGGGGGGGGCTGTCCGGGGGACTGTCTGGGGCTGTCCGGGGCTGTCTAGGGTCTAGGGAAGAGGGTGGGGGGCTGTCTGGGGGGGGGGGCTGTTTGGGGGGATGTCTAGGGAGCTGTCTATGGGGTTGTCCGGGGTCCAGGGAGGAGGGTGGGGGCTATCCGGGGGGCTGTCCCAGGAGCTTTCCGGGAGGTTGTTCAGGGTCTAGGGAGGAGGGGGGCTGTCTAAGGGGCTGTCCAGGGGTTGTCCGGGGAGCGGTCTAGGGGGCTGTCTAGGTTCCAGGGAGGAGGGTGGGGGGCTGTCTAGGGGCTGTCTGTGGGGATATCTAGTGGGCTGTCCCAGGTACATGGAATGGTATTTACATATTTTCTAAGCAAATTCTTCCAGGGTTAAATTTTTTTTCATTATATCAACATTTAATCCGAACACCAATTTTCTAAATTCCACTAAAAAACTTCAATTTCATTAAAATAGGGGGATGTAACAACAAATCATCAAATCAAGTTTTATTATTTATAGATAAATAAATAAAGATAATGTGACCTACCTAATCACAAATATATTTAGGCACACCAAATCAATAAACATAAATAGTCAGTAATATCATTCAAAAATGTAATGGATCATCTTTCCCTCATCACCATCACTATCATCACCATCATCTTCACCCTCAAACTCATCCTCATCATCTTCCCCATCATCATCCCCGCCCACTTCACCCTCGTACTCAGCCTCGGCTTCCTCATATCCCTCCTCCTCCGCCTCAGCCTCCTCCTCGCCCTCCTCCTCCCCCTCAGCCTCCTCCTCACCCTCATCCTCTTCTGGCTCAGCCTTATCCTCACCATCGTCTCGACCACCACTAGAACTACCAATTGGAGCACTATATATAGAAAGAATCGATGACATATATTCCTCACAAGAAGTTCTGGCCTCTGGTGGAAGTGATGGATGTAAAGCTTCCATCAGTTTTATAAATGTCGTGTTTTCCATTTGGGACTGTGATGCTGTCTCTGTGGCCCTTTTTTCAGCATGTTCTGCCTGTTCCTTAACCTACTGCAACTTGGTGGCACTACAAATTTTACTTGAGGAGGTACAATACCTCGTCAGAACTATACTCTTCCTAGGCCGAGAGCATACTCTACCAGGTTATTAATCTCCCAACACCTGATGTAAGTGATCGTTTGACCCAAAATTGGTAGGTTCTTCGGCATCAAGGGCCTCTCAAGCATCCTGTTACAAATATAAATAGATTATTAGGCTACAAAATAGAGATTAAAATTCTAAATCTACAAAGTAAATCTTACAATCTGCTGCTGAGTTGGTTCGTTAACTGCACTACCATCTTTCTTCTTTCTACTCGAGCAAAATAGTTTTTCTCAAGGCACAGGTCCTTCTATATTCACTTTATGCCTCTACAATGAAATTTAATGTAGGAAACCATAATTAAAAATAGGATTAAAAAACAGTAATTACATAACTAAAATTATATAACAACTTTAAAAATTTAATAAATTACGGAGGAAGCAATAGAAAGTGCAAGGCGTAAAGAAAGATTATAATTTGTCATACCAGCTGTCTCTCATGATATGGCATCGTAGTACATCCCAATGTGTGGATGTATTTCTTAGCATCAATTTTTTTTATTTCTTTTAGATGCATCCTAAATAAAATTCAATAATTATTATTAACGAAAAACATGAAAATTTTCATTTAAATACTTCCGATTTGATTAATACTGTAAATTGGCTTGCCGCCCAATAAGTAATAATCTGTCGGTACTGTTCTAATGGATAATCATCCACAACAGGGACCGACTCTAACACTGTACCCACTCTATCAGGCTAGCCAATGTACAAATCATGCTTATAAGCTCTCTAAAGCTTGCCCAAATCCCTTAGATGTGCTGGTCATGCACCCTCACCATCGGGGAAATTAAACCGCAGTTGAAACCAAAATATTAATTCATATAATTACAAAAATTAATATATTGAATTAAATATAAATAATTTTTTTACCCATATCTCTACCCAGGCGTTATCCATGACTTCATTTGGCAGCTGTCTCCATGAGAGCGGGCTGACAGGAATGATGTCAGAGTATTTGGCAAGCGTTTCCAAAAAACTCCAACATTGCTGCCCAGATTTTTCAATCATTTGACTATCTTCATTGTATTCCACCATCAACTATGTGTGGAGGTTCCACACCGAATGAATGTGTGTATTCCCCTGCCCCGCCTCCTTTCAGTAGATGTATCTGTTATGAAATAAAAACAAATATTTTATCAATAAATGTTATAATAAAAATAAATAATGGTGTAAAAATTTGTTAGGGCTGTATAAGTATACATGTGGTAGTCTGATCAATGGGTGCCGTTGGATCCACATAAACAGAAGGAACACCCTGTATAGATGGAGTGGGTCCCAATTTATGCTTCGTAGGGACAGACTCTTGTAGAGCAGTAGTCGAAGAAGATGGAATATAAAATCCAGGAGAGATCGAAGCAGTAGAAAAAGAAGATGACAGGGATGGATGGCAAAATGCTTGATGGGGAGTGGGAATCATCATCAGATATGATACAGACAGGTGAGGAGGGTCAGATGTAAATGGTGGTGAAAACATGGGAGGCCTATATATCTCGTGTGTCCCTAACGGCACACCAGGATCAGAATTTGGGATAGATGGTATGTCAGTGGGATGGGCAGGGTCTAATCGGGTACGCCGACCAGATCATCTAGCTCCTGTACCACCCCCCCTCATACGAACACCCCCAGTACTGGGACCACTACCAGAATTCTCCTCAAATAACTATCACCTAATAGATGGATCCTGAATTTTTTTTTTAAAAAAAATTAATCACATGTAATTATATATAATTTAAATAAATACATTTGAAATAAAATACTCACTACAGGCACTAGTGGTGGAATTCCCATCTCGATCATGCGACGATTATTGTCAATAATCTGTTTCTGTCACCTCTCTTCAATTGGTTTCATTTCCTACATTTGAAAAAAATATGGAAGTAAATATAAAAGGATAACTAATGTGTAACCCAAAAAAATAAATTAAAGGGAATAGGGGATTCATGTATAATTTAACTAACAATTTTTTTGGTTATATTGAACAAATATAAAACAAAGTCAATAAATAGTACAAGATGTAATAAGGAAATTTAATTTTTAGTAGGATAATTATTTTCTAAGTGTCATCAGTCTATTAAAATCATAGACCATTGATTATACCAGATTCATAAGTGGAAAGGCAATTGTCAGAATTAAGGAAAAATTTAATTTCTTTTTCTCAGGTAGATGATGCAGGTTTCAATATTAAATCAATTTGAATAGAACCAACCATTACAACCTAACTCGAGGTGAACCAAATAAATTGAGAACATCAATGGATGATTTTATATATTTCCCACTACAACATCAGGTTCATAGTAAACTCTGACAATTGAGCTATTAGAGTCATAAAATGAAATAAATGGATTCGTTCCAATGGCAATAGGGTTGTTTTCAATTCCATCATCACCATCATCAAAAATATTTCTTGGAATTACTTCAACTATGACACCAAATTCATGTCAAAGTTGGTCTTTGACATAAAAAAATTGTTTATCCATTGATGCCAATACATATGGTTCTTCGGTAGTAAGATTGCGAGTTATATTAATTACTCGAAATCCATAATCATTAATAAATATACCCTTTCTCGTCATCGAATCAAACCAATGGAATTTCATCATCGTGACACTTCCATGAGAGTAATAATCCAACATTATTATTTTTTCGACGACTCCATAATAACCCACATTTTTAAATCGTGTTCTACTATCTGATGAAATGGAATAACAATCTCTTGTGGTAGTAACCATAACAACATCATGTTGTGTTATCATGTTCTTTTCTCATTCAGTGACAATAAATTTATACCCATTAATAACAATTTATTTACAATCACGAAGCACGATACTTTGACAAAAAGCCAAAGCTCTTATTTCCTCAGAGACAGAGTCAGTAGGCAAACTCAATACCTACAATATAAATGAATATTAAACTTAATTATATATTGATTTAATTATTTTAAACAGTAATATTTTTACCTTTAATTTTAAACAAGAGGAAAACTCTTTGCTATGAAAAGTCTCCCTCCTTCTCAAAGATAAACAATGATGCTTTCTATTTATCATTGTTTTATGTTCCCTATTGATAAAAATATTAATAGTTTAGTTGATATATATGTAAGACATACATATTAAATTTAGTTACCTGATGTAGTCATCAAACAAATCACAATTGAAAAAAAACTGTGCGATATTCCATCTCCCGCTCTTCAAGGCTTAATGTCTTCAATGTATGTGATACAAGAGCTCCTCCTCTTTGAGGAAGTGATGGAAAAATGGGTTCAATTTTCTCAAACCATTTTCTTCATTTCTTATTGGTCTGTTCATTATTTTAATAAGATCAGAAAAATACATTGAGCAGAAATCCATACATTCTTGAGCCATGTAACCATTCACGATAGAACCTTAGGGATGGTTCCAGTTTTGAACATCAAACTTTTATGTGTACATATTTCTTTCAGTTGGATACATCCAAAGAAAATAAATAGGTCCTTTGTGAAGTATTTTAGTGGGAATATGTATAGTTAGATGGAGCATTCATGTGAAAAATTATGGAGGAAATATTTTGTCCAACTCACACAAAATTAATGGTGCATCTATCAATATTTTTTGTATGAAGGACTTGGACAAATTCTTAGCACAATGATCTCTAATAAAATAGCACAACCAAATAAAAATCACCCTTACATTATTGGACAAAGGATGACAGATTTCTATTGGAATCAACTCATGCAGAAGAACGTGATAATCATGAGTCTTCAAAGATTTAAGCTTCAACTCTCTTCTGTTGACCCGTTTAGATATGTTGGTTGAATAGACATCAGATACTCTAATAGTCTCTAATAATTCTAGAAATTATTTTTTTCATAGGTTTCAACACATAATAATCACATAGATCTTTCCATTTATTTTCACTGATACGCACATGATGCAATTCTGGTCTTATGCCCTAATCCACCAAGTCACATCGAGACCATAAATATTCATTTGTATTTCCCTTAACATTTTCAAGTATTGAAAGTAACATTTCACATATATTATTTTCAATGTGAATTACATATAAGAAATGGAAAAACAAATTGGTTGACCAATAAGGAAAATCAAATAAAGATACTCCTCTTCCTCCAATTGTAACAGGTTTCAGTGGAAACATTCTTTCTCTTTCCAGATTTCATTTGACCCTTCCCGAATGGAAAAACAAAAATCTTTCAATTCATTAAGCACATAAGTTCCAAACACAAACTGAGGTGGATCATCAGTCTTTATGGTATTATCAAATCTTCAATGATTATTTCTATATGGATGGTCTATTGGCTAGAATTTTCGATGTCCCATAAAAATAAAACTACAACGATGTTTCAGTCTTCTGGATTGTGTATTCTTCATACAAATAGGACATGAAGGTTTTCTCTTCGTGCTCTATCTAGAAATCATTTCATAATCTGGAAACTCATTGATCATCCACATAAGCACAACACGCATATGAAATATGTCTTTTGAAGATGCATCGTATGTGCGCACACCCACATCCCAAAGAAGTTTCAACTATTTTTTAAAGGGTTTATTTATAGGTCAATATCAATGCTAGGATCAGAAGGGCCAGATATGAGTATACACATTAAAGTGAAAGGGTTTTTCATAAACAACCATAGGGGATGATTATAAATGTGTATAAAAATTGGTCATGTGTTGTGCGAAGTAAGAATCTGCCAAAATGGATTAAAACCGCCGCATGAAAGTCCCAGCCTCACATTACGGATGTCAACTACAAAATCAAGATATCAAGTATCAAATATCTACCATGCAAATCCATTAGTAGGGTGAACCAACTCATCATTAGTTTTCTTTCTCTCGGTACCATGACATATTATTTTTATTGATATTTCATCAGACATAAAATGATTCTGGAGTCTGGGGATCAATGGAAAGTCCCAAATTACTTTCTATGGAATGCGGGATGGTGTTCCATCATATTTTGACTTCCAGCGTGATGTGACACATTTTATACAATCATTTCATTCAGCAGTTTCCTCCCAGAATAAACTGCAATCTTTCAGGCAAGCATGAATTTTGTTTCTTAAAGATCTGGGTTCCTTAACTAACTTCCATGCCATATAGTGGTTTGAGGGAATATCTGCTTCATTTGGAAGTAAATCCTTCAAGAAGGTAAGAATGTAATTGACTGCTGTATTAGAAATCCTATATATATTTTTTCCACAAAACAATCGAATTAAAAATTCTATCCTTTTCATTTTATCGTACTATCGATATACTGGTGTCGTTAGACAATCATTCATTTATTTCACCCTTAAAACATCATCATTTTCATTAGACGCATCATGTGTTCTCATATCAAAGCCTTCTTGGGTTGTAATCCTTTATTTTTCATGATGATGAATAAATGAAAACAGGTCATATAACAAATCGTTCACTCTTGTCCTCTCATTTGAATCATCATCAATTTGAGATTTAATTTTCTCCTCATTGTGATACCACACATAGTAGTTTTCTTGAAAACCATATTTGGTTATGTGGTAGCTGACTTCTTCACGGCTCAACCAAGGTCTTCCAACACAATTGGAACATGGGCGGTGTATGCGACCACTATCTGAAGCATTGTGAAATGAAAAATCTAAAAAAATCTCCAAATTGTTTTGAAAATCGCTTGAGATATGATCAGTTTCACATATCCAACTTCTATGAATTCTGTAAAATAATAATTGTTATAAGTCATTTCGTCAAAATCAATTCAATAAGATTGACGTTTCATAAAAAATATATTTAAGAAATGAAAATTGTTCACTTTATATGAAACCATAACTAACACACTACTCTATATGAGAATCGTCATATAGAAGACAAAAAATACTATATTTACAACAAAATATATTTGAAGAACTATACATGAGTATAAAAGATCATATACACTTGTGGAGGAGAATTATTCAAGAGTTGACTAAATTTTAGATTGAAGAAATATTATATTTTAGTAGATAATTTGAGTGATCACATACATTTCCCAAGGGGTAGGGAGTGTCTAGGTGGGTGTGGGGTGTCCATGGGGTAGCAGGACTGTCAAGGGGGGTCGAAGGTGTCCAGGGGGATGGGGCTGTCAAGGGGGGTCGGGGTGTCCAGGTGGGCAAGCTGTCCATGGGGGTGGTCGGGCTGTCTAAGGGGGTAGGGGGTGTACAGGTGGTAGGGGTGCCCAAGGGGGTGGGTGGGCTATCCAATATGGTGAGAAAGGTGTCCAGGGGGTGGAAGGGGCTGTTTAGGATGGTACGGAGTGTCCAGGGGGTGGGGCGGGCTATCCATTGGGGGTGGTCGGGCTATCCACGAGGGAGTTGGGGATATCCAATTGGGTTGGGGGTGGGGGGGGGGATTTCTAGGGGTGGGGCATCTAGGGGGATGTGGGTGTCCAGGGGGTTGTGGGCGGGTGTCCGGGGGGTGGACGGGTTGTCCACGAGGGTGGGTTTGGGGGGGGGGGGCTTTTTAGTGGGTACGGGTTTTCCAGGGGGTGGGCGGGGCTGTCCACGGGGGTGGCAGGGCTATCCAGGGGGGTCAGGGCTGTCCAGGGGGTGGGGGGATTTTCAAGGGTGGGGGGTTGTTCAGGGGGTACGAGGTGTCCACGGTGTGGGCGGGTTTTCCAGGGGGTGGTGGGGGTGGTGGGGCTGTCTAGGGGGTACGGGGTGTCCGGTGGGGTGGGTGGGCTGTCCACGGGGGTGGTGGGGCTATCCCTGGGGGTTAGGGGTGTCCGGGGGTTGGGGGATTTCCAGGGGGTTTTCTAGGGGGTACGAGGTGTCTAGGGGGTGGGTGAGTTGTCTAGGGGGTGGTGGCACTGTCCAGGGGGTATGGGGTGTCCAGGGGGTGGGAGGGCTGTCCACGAGGGTGGGGGCTATCCATGGGGGAAGGGGGTATCCAGGGGGTGGGAAGGGCTGTCCAGGGTGGTACATGGTGGGTGAGAGGGCTATCCATGGGGGTGGCGGGGTTGTCCAGGGAGTACGGGGTGTCCAGGGGGTGGGCGAGCTATCCAAGAGGGTGGAGGGGTTGTCCATGGGGGTCGGGGGGTCCAGGGGGTAGGGGATATTCCAGGGTGGGGGTGTCCAAGGGGTACGATGTGTCTAAGACGTCCCACCCCACCCCCTTGGACAACCCACACCCCCTAATAGACAGCCCCCCACTAGACATACCCCCTCCTTGGACAGCCCATACCCCCTCCCCCACCTAGATATCCCCCCCCACAGGACATTCCACCCTCTCCCTAGACACCCCACACCCGCCCCCACTGCAGCACCCCTAGACAGCCCACCCCCACCACCACCTGGACATCCCCCCCACCTGGACAGCCACCCCCACCTTGACAGCCCACCCCCCTCCCTTAACACCCCACACCACCCTCCCCCACCTGTACACCCCACCTTGACCCCCCTGGACAACCCACACCCCTCCTTGGGGTAGCCCATACCCCCTCCCCCATACCCCTATAGCCCCCCTACCCCCTGGACAACCCACCCCCACCTGGACCGCCCCCACACCTGGACAACCCTCCACACCTGGACAACCCCTACCCCTCCTACAACCCCCCTTAGGGTATTTTTATTTAAAATCATTTTATTCATTAATAAATCAAAACAATCATGCATTAGCCATTTCACTATATAAAAAACCTAAAACCCCACTAAACAAAATACATAAAACCCCACTAAACATAAAACATAAAACAAACATAATACAAACATAAAACAAACATAAAAGTTACCATTTACCCCAATAAACAAAAAACTAAAACAAACCCTTTACCTCTGCACTAAACAAAACTCCACTAAACATACCCTTTAGGATGTATGAAGTGTAGAACAAAAAAAACAAAGGGTTTCGTGACTAATTCCAATTTAGCTGAAATAAAAACATGAAACATAAAATAAAAAGAGGAATAACAATAAAACTAAGGAAACACTTACTAATTTGATGTGTAGAAATAAAAATTTGTTTGATTGAAGATGGATATTTGGCTGGAAGGTGTTTCAAGGCTGAGAAGACTTCAAGAGGAGGTCTGTATTAGGTCTGCAGTCGGGTGTACTGGGAGCTGGGGTGCTGGGTATTTGCGAGAAAACATTCCCAATGGTTTTTAAAAACCACTGGGAAATCCTCTCTTTACCAACAGTTTAATAAAACTGTTGGTATATGTTAGAGGAATTGAAGCTTTACCAATGGTTCTATGAAACCGTTGGGAAAGATTAACTATTTTAACGCATTTTCCAATGGTTTGAGAAAACCTTTGGAAAATCTGGCTATTTTTACAGTATACCAATGATTTCTTCAAACAATTGGTATATATCTGTTGGGAAAACCACAATTTTCAGTAGTTTCATTAGTGCTTTTCCTTAACCTAATGGCAGGTGAGGCATCTCATTTTTTTGCTACTTTATATTTTATACCAACCCACAAAAATTGTGATTTTTAGCACCATATAAATTTTCTATATTCTAGCATGAAAACCCCATCTCAAAACTGTGGTAGGTATGATGAAGTTGTTCCTGAAAATCTAATGATATGACCAACCAATAAAAAATAACAAAAATGTGCTCTTATCCAGTTTGCATCCCTCAGTGGTCTCCCCGCTATTGGGTTTTGACCTCATAGAAACACATTTAGAATCATATTACTGTGAATATTAAACCTTCTCAACCAAATTAGGATCAAAAGGCACGGGGAAGAAGACCACAACTGTACATCAATTTTCACAATTCAACTACATATCATCTATCACCAACATCAACAATCACAAATCTAAAGACTCTTTTATCAACTGACTATATCACCTTCTACATAATGCATTTTCCACCAAATTTTCATTATATGATATGTACATCAATTAAAATTCTAACATTTGGAGATACTATATCAATTTTATTTATCTCATATTCAAATCTCTTTGTGAGAAAATGTGTTTCAAGTTATTATAATTTTTGAACACTATAAAGTTCTCACAAAAGAGGTAATGATTCCAGGTATTCAATTTGTGTACTACAATAGATAATTACAAATCATGTTTCAGGTAGTTCATATCATGAAATCATACCTTTTGTGATCCATAAGAAACATTAGAACAAATCCCAACCACGATCTCAAAGCATCAGAATACACCACATATGTGTGTCTTAATTCTAGGAATATCAAGATCAATGCTTATGTGAGGAAAATTTTAGATCTTGAAAAGACATCCAAAATTCATCCTTCCATTGGAATGGAACAGATTTCCTGGTCAAATATGTCACTATTGAGGCTAGTCATAAAAATTCATGAGCAGATCATCGATTACAACTTGCCAAGCCATAGATACTATGAATATCAAAGACAATATTTGGTGGTTTCTAAGATATCACAACCTATATCTTATCTAGATCCATAAGAACATATTTTTTCGATATTACATGGCCAAGGAACCATGCCTATTGTATCTAAAAAATCACACTTTGATATTTTGGCCTACAAATAATGATCCTATAAGATACCCAACAATATCACCAATTGTTTCCCATACTCAACCCTTTTCGTTGAATACAACAATATGACGTCCACAAAAACGACCACAAAATAATCCACATAACATTGAAATATCTAATTTTTCAATTCCATAAAGATATAAGATGCATTTGTAAGAAAGAAAGACATAAATACATACTTTTAATGGTCATATATACTCATGAAAGTTGTATTAATAATATTTTACTTCCAAACCCACAATTGGTGATATTGCGAATGAATTTAAATTTTATTGAACCACTAGGATCCCCTAAGTTGAAAAAATAGATCATCAATGCATGGAATTTTATATGAATTCATTATCATAACTTTTTCTGCTTACAATAATCTATACACAGCCAAATATTTCCATCTTCCTTTGTAACAAAAAAATGGAGCTGCCCACCGAGAAGTACTAGGATAAATGAACCCTTTAATTTCAACCTCTTCCAACTAGACATTTAATCCCTATAATTCTTTCGATGCTATCTAATAAGATAAAAGTGATATTGGATGATTCCCTAAGAAGAGATAAATCATAAACTCCACATCTCTTATGGGTATAAAACCATGAGAAATTATTAGGAAAAGAAATAAAAAACTAATAAAAAAAAACTTGGAAAACCATTATCCTATATTTCATCCACTGATTCCATGGTCAACACAAAGAAATGTTATGAGATAGATCAATCCACTAGTTCCAACAAGAATACTACACTTGCATTTATAGTAGAGTCTTCTTTAAAGAGATTCTTTATGCCATCATCAATTATAAAAATGTCCCTTTAGAAATAATAGTTTATGTGAGATTTAACAATTTTCATTTAATTCATACCCATGAATATTTCATAAACATCTATCTCAAGAACAGAGAAATCACATATCAATTTATTCTCATCGATAGATATAGATTTTTTTTTCACATACAGGCTTGACATTATCTTTTACCAAGAGGAGTTTGATGTTTCAAAATAAAAGGAAATATCTCATCATACAAATCAAGAATATAAACAACACGAGAAGAAATAAATGATTAAAATTCATCCATATTGAAAAATATTGAATAAGGGAAGAATTCAAAAGAATATTACCTATCACTGTTGATATTCCAAATTGAACATCCAAAATCACTTCCTTATCTATAGGAAATTACTTACTCACTACACTTTGTTCTTTAGTACCCCTTTTGAGATTTCACTAGTTCAGGAGTCATGGTATTTATAGAATAACCATGGATCCCATGGCTCTTCTGACTAGTTTTATTATTATTCCCTTATCCCTTCAAATCATATAATGTCTGTGAATCATGAGATGTGTCCCAAAAACACAACCTTGTATCACTACAATAATAGAACCGAGGAATCCCCATATAGTTTCAATTGCGGAATCATCTAGGTGGTGTCGTAAAATATCATTTTATGCCTTTAAAATAACTACATTGAAAACATCTATTCTTTCTATAAGTTTTAGGAGAAATATTCAATGATTTTGTGGTTTGACGTGGAGTCATTCCACTACCATTAAAATAGGTGTCCATCTTCCTCTTATTCCCATCATTAGAGCTCAAAACATTTTTCATAGGTATCAACATGATCCCTCTACCCATAGTTCCTGAGATATCTCTTTCTTCTATCATCACTCTATTGACCATGTCTACAAAATCTGTTATAAAAATCTCAAAAATATTTTTGTGAATTTCTAGCCTCAACGATGATTAAAAAAAGTTTTCCTTAAAGGAATCACTTGTAGTAACTTCAGGTAAAAAGAGGAATAAATTCATAAATGTATCTGCATACATAGTTATTGGGAGGTTCTCTTGATTCATGCTATAGAAGTCGATTTTTCTCATAATCTGGAACATGTGAGGACATAATTTTTTATTTAAAACCCCTTAAAAATACTCTCATGTATTGAATTGGTCCAATTTATCCTAAATTTATAAATCAAACCACTAGCTTTATCAATATTCTATCATGTACATGGAAAACTTGACTTTTGACTCATCTTGTGTTCTTAGGAAATCAAAGATTTTATTCATTCTATTCAGCCACACTTATGAATTTTTTGGTTCTGAATCAACCCAAAAGATGGGTGGATTATTCTTATAGAACTAAAAATAATGGTCCAACTCCCTTTGTTCGTCACCTATATTCCAACTGTCCATGGATTAAAAATACTAGAAAATAATCTGAACAAGTAATCAGTTCACATGTGGATTAGGTGAAAACACATTCTTAGTGGCCTTCTCATATTGGGTTTTGATGCATAACGAGTGAAATTATTTTATCCAAAATAGAATT
This sequence comes from Viscum album, assembly GCA_963277665.1. Lineage (NCBI taxonomy): Eukaryota > Viridiplantae > Streptophyta > Magnoliopsida > Santalales > Viscaceae > Viscum > Viscum album. The sequence continues at coordinate 1,436,510,537 of OY728133.1, read as the reverse complement.
CCACTTAGACTCGATCTATAGAAACTAGGGGCTTAAAATTTTCAAATTTTCCACACCACACATATCACAACTAGTCTTTCCAAATAAAACATTTTTCCACTTTCATACAATTTTTTAAAATCCTCCATGATCTTTGAAAATTTAAAAAAAACAAATTTTTTTCAAAATTTATCACTTTTCACCCAAATAAAAATTCATTACTCAAAATAAATTATGCACTCTTAGTGGGAAGTCATTTATATCAATGCATGTCATGTTCTTATCTTTGGATAAACCCATAAGATTAATCTAATGAATCCTAGGAGTATCACAAAAAATTCATGTTCCCAAACTCCCTGGTAACTTGATGGTCAACATGAATAGGTTAGCTACACCTTTTTATGATCTAAATTTCAAGTTCAAGTGTTTCTACTCCTTGCTACCATCCAAAATCAAGGACTAAACGAGATTGACTTTCAACGCCAAGACCAAACAAACCGATACCATTTGTAAAATCCTTCCCCTCACCTATTGTATTGGGAATAGGTGGTGGGTGATAATAGGCCTTAGGTGAGAGCCAAAATACTCTAAAGGTTGGTAATAAATAATAAGGCATTCATAATAATTTAGGGGATTATGTTTCTTTTTAAAATACATTATAAAAAATAAGTCAACAATAACCAAACAACCATATTATGATTAATGAGTACAGTGTAATACAACTGAAACAGTTACCATCCCACAATATGACCAAAATATAGAAGATTACAAAGAGGAAGCCAAAAAAATAACAATAATAGTGTAAAAGAAGAAACCAAACCAATAGAAGTCTAAAAATACCAAAGACACCAAGACATCAACTCCAAACCTATTTCAAGCTCCAAACCACATGACCTACCTAAGGTATCACGGTGATTCACTAAATAAATGAGATGAAATGCCTTTACTTATGACTTGGTATAAAATATCTAAAAATGCACTAAATTCCCCAAAAAAGGGGGTGAGTATAAAACTCAATAGGATTTCCCCAATGACTTCCCTAATAACGTCACTAGGATAAAACATGTTAGAACATTTATATAAAATAGCATAATAAAATTTAAATTAGTTTATACCAATGATGGTAAAATTTTCAATATAAGAATATTTTCCATGGATAAAAACCAAAAAAATATTTAAACCATTTCACATTTTCATTTGGTATACCCAATACATGATCCACACACACCCACACATGTTTTCTCCAGTGATAGTTCCATAATCATGAGCAGTCTCTCATCGATCTATGATTTCATCACTAGGTATCCATGTATCACGTACCAAAATAGAACCCACACATTCTATATGGTCACATCAATGTACCAAAATGGTACACACCCCTTATACAGGGTCACGTAAATGAAATAAAATCCCACCAACCATGTATGCCATATACCATGACAATCAAACAATGCGAAAAAATTTCATTAGAACATTTATTTTATTGAAAAATATTTTCTAGAATATTTTACATGTATTAAAACCAAACACAATTTTTAAATAGTCATTTTAAAATTTTGAAACCAATTTAACTTTCCACAAGTTAACCAATTTCTACAATTTCACAAACCATCACTAAAGAGAGTTTCCATCAATATCACCATATTAATTTCTCAATTTAAATCAATCAATTAAATCAATTTGAAATCAATAAGTTGGGTAATAAAAAAGTGGAGTAGAGAATTAATCCACCTACCTCTCAACTTAGGAGAAAATGAAGAATGAGACAGACTCTTAAACAAACTAGCTTGAAACTCTATAAAACTTCCTCGGATATTGTCCTACTTAAAAAAAACTATATATCATCATGATTTTCATAAAAAACATTAATATTTTCCTCATGTACTAGATTTATGAATCCAAGATAATGAAGAAGATGAAAAATAACGAAAAAACCTCCAAAAATGAGAACTTACCATGTAATTCAGCCTCCAATGCACTAAGTTTCACCAATAGATCACTCCTGAAATAAAAAGAAAGGGTCTCAAACGACTTTGTAAGAAGATGGATTTTATTTAGGGTTAGATTAATGGAAAACTATAAATTTTTGAGGTAATCCAAATTATATCAAAAAAATCTAGATCATGTTTATATTTTTTCATGGTTAGGGTGCATGGTTAAAAAATCATACACTAACTATTCATTACCCATTAGCTCCAACACCCCTCGCATGGTTGGCTTGCATAGTTAGAAAAACCATGTGCATACCATTCCAGAACCATCTTCTAACAACAAATTATTTCTCCTGGGTATCCACATAGTTTGGTAAAACCATGAACATAATAGTGTGACTACCATGTTCCCGCTATTTTAGATTCATGATTTCTTAGTAGGTATTTTGGGGTTTATACTAACCACGATAAAACCATGAACCTTATAAGATCACAAAAAACTGTATAAAACTCATATAAACCTCCTAAAACATAACCTAATTACTTTATATACTTAAAATACAAAAAAATAATGGGATAAATACCTAATACCGGGGGTTCTACAAGTCTATATAATTTCTCTAATCTCAATACAGAAACATATTCTTTTATATTTAAATGGAAAGAACACACATTTACACTTATTGAAATTAATATATTTTTAGTCCACAGTATATGAATATATTAAATTAATCATGATCAATATAATCATCTTACTCTCCAACCACTTCAAAACATAATATATAAATAACAAACACTCATAACTGCTACCCAACTTTCTCAATATGAGTGATAAATACATTTCATAAATAGTTATAATATTATAATAGATAAATATTTATTACATAACATAATGAACCACAACAAAATAATATAGTTCTAATGAATTTGGAAACTTGGATATATAAACAAATTGTTCATAGGTAAACTATATCATCTACCACTATGTTATTTATAACCAATACTCTTCTTAGACATATAATTAATAATACACTTATTAATAACTAAGAAAAGGGATACATAAGAAAGTGTAATCATTGATTATCAGTATGAATAAACAGTGGATATATCAAGGATAAAATAATCATTTCATGAGAATAAGGGTATAGAAACATGATCTTAATATTTGAAAATTGTACCTGGCATATCGTAGAACACAATCTTAAGTCATGGTATAAATTTTGGAAGTTCCTAAGACATTAATCATAAAGGAATAAAATAATAATATTCCTAAGAGCATATAATCAGTGGAAGACATAGATTTATGATATAAAAATAAGAATTCAAAATTATTTCCTCAGTAGACTTGTCTTAATTTGATGACAGTCATAGTGTATTGGGTTATCTCTCTAAACCAAAATAGTAGTCAAGGTTCACTCCTAAGACTATAATAATGGAAAGAGTCCCTTACTAGACTTGGTACAATACCTATTCCAGTCCTATTTATATCATGATATATTAATAAATACCTAATTATTTAGAGGGATATACAGTCTTAGGACCACAAGATTATAAAATATTCATCATATTATAACCCATGAAAATAAATGGGATTCATAAAAATTTCATCAATCTAACATATCATAACTCGTGGAGAATTAATGGGTTTCAAAAACATCATTTAATTATAATCATAAACCATGAAGACACATAATATGGTTGATGTCATTGGATAGTATCCCCTATAAAGATTAAAAAACCTCAAAGGATGTTAACTTAGATGGAAAATTATTTTAAAAGAACTCCTAGAACATTTATTGAGGAAAATACCCTTTTCACCTTGAAATCACTTATTTAAAATAGTTTTTTTACAATTATTAAATAAAAAACATGGAAATAAGTATAAGAAGCTTTAAATCACAGATCAGTCATAGTATTAATAAATCTAGTTCATTCCTTACATGTTAAAACAAACATTCCCAACACGTTTTCAAAAAAAATTCAAAACAACCTTGTTTAAAAAATTTCTTTTCATATGAAAACTTGGGTATAGGAAGGTATTAATCCCAACTGATATTGAAATACATAGATAAAGATATCTATATATCCTATTTGGTTTTAATTTTTCTATATAATGACTATCTATATGAGGATGATACTCTATGATGAAACTCAATAATATATTAAGATATTTCTTGAGGCTTTATCGGCACTTCAAGGTAATCCTTGGATCTAGACTAGATACAAAAAAAATATGGTACTCCATATAAACTTAACACAAAATATAAATTCTAGGGAGTTGTTAATGATAAATGTCTTCGGTGATAGTAATGGAGTTTTTGGAAATTTCAAGGACATTAACTATAACCCAAATCGCCTTATGGAATTTAGAAGTTTTGTGGAGTCTAATGATGAAATCAGTGGTGATGTTTTACCATTTCCATTCTAGTAATAGTAATGATTGTAACATCTCCTCAAACCTTTATCTCTCATCCTTAACTTACTAACATACTAAAAACTAAGATACATACATAGAAATATCTCTCTTTGTTTTTCACACTGGAAATACTCTTCCATGTCTTTATACATCATTATAATTACATGTTGAATAGAGAATGATGAAATATGAGCCACTTTAGAGAAATCCTTCTTCAGATTTGGTTGGTAAGGAACACATACAAAATTCCCAAACATTATATTTATATTACAATCAAGGTTAAACTCATACATATTTTTCACCTTTTTCTATAGCTCTACATCTTCCATATATACCTCTTTATTAATTATTTTAGTAGACGGTTGAAAACACATTATAAAAAGATAATATTTCTCCCCTCCTTTCAAGATTTCATGATTCATTATTTTCAAATAAAAAAAATATTGGATCTTTTTTTATCCTCATCATAGATTAGATATCATGATTTCTTCTACACAGAGAATCTATCACCTTGTATACTTTTCCATGGTCGTAATGTATTAAGAAATTAAAATATTTAATAATCTATAACCATCTTCATTACCACATATGAAACTCTGAATTTGTGAAAATATACTATAAATTTTTATAATCAGTATATAAATCACATATTTCACCATAAATTTAATGCCTCCATATGTTTAATGAAAACAGTACTATAAAAAACTCGAAATCATGAGTTGGTTAATTTTTCTCATGAATCTTCAATTATCGTGTGGCATAATATATCCCCATATCATTCTGCATAATGATTAATACCAACTCTTTCATTGATGCATCACTATATATTGTAATCTATTCTCAACTATAGGGTAATTTATTTATAGGTTCATTAACTAACTTTCTCTTTAGTTCCTTGAAATTTTCATCACATTTAGTTATCTAAAGGAATATAGATCCCTTCCAATTTAACATGGAGAGTGGATTATATTTCCATAAAATACTCTCAACAAAGAACCAATCATGTCCATCCAAACCATAAAAAACATTATACCTCAATGAAATTGGTTAGTCTAGTAATGAATTCAATATCTTCCATCTTTGAGGGATTTACTGACATAACCTCTCTACAGATTATGAGACCTGAAAATGAAACATTTCATAGAAAAAATCATTGTTTTAAAATTTTTCATATACCATATCTTTCCTTAGGTTACTAAGTACAATCCTCATGTTATATCCATGTTATTCCTCTCACATTGAATATATATGAATATCATCCATAAATACTATCACAATCTAATCAACTTAATATATAATTAATTTTTTTAGAAAATCCACAAAGATAATGGGGGTATTAGTAAAACCAAAATCTATCTCCATGTATTCATAGTGTCAATACCATGCATGAGATTATGTCTTAGGTATATCTTCGTTATTAACCCTAAATTGATGATATCTATAATGAAGATAACCCATATTGAAGTATTGATATTGAAATAGTTGATGTAACAAGTCATCAATACATGGTAGAGGATACTTGGTCTTGATTATGATGTTGTTCAGTTCCTGATAATAAATGAAATGTAACATAGCTCTATCATTATTTTTAACAAAATGAACAGGTATAACCCAAGGTGATGCACTTTCATGTATAAATCCCTTGTCAAGATTATCATAGATTTTTTTTCATTTTATTTCAACTCAATTAAGGTCATTCTATATAGATTCACTGAAATAAGTGAAACACTATGTATGAGTTCTATTGAGAACTCAACATCATGCTTCAGTGAAATACTAGGAAACTCTAATAAAAAGATATAATCAAAATCATATATAATATCCATATATTTGATATTGAGTCTCTCCCCAACCATTTGAGATAAAAACACATTATGAATATGAATTATCACAAATACAATGAATTCATTTTACTGTGGAAGTTCATATTTATCATCACATCAATTGATGATAATTGGTTGGTTCATAATATAAAACATGACATTCCATACTTGGATATTGATGTGGGATTTATGTACATAAATATCATACATGAATAAGATAACATAAAATTGAACTAGAGGGATAATAATAATATTTTGGAGAATCACATTCCGAAAAACATCAACTAAAGAAGAATCATACCATTCAAGCACCATAATATTACGATTTATTACAACTAATTCAACATCAAAATAATTTGGGTGAAATTTTTACACCCTTTAAAATTTATCAAATATAAAATTCAGGTTATAGTCATATTTAAGTAAGATATTAGTTGTTTTATAGTGGATGGAATGTGTACCTTTATCCACATAATTATCAATCCCTCATAATAAATAGTTATCACATGATACTTCCATTTTCACTTAGCTTAATAGGTGGATGGAATATATCATCTTAATTAACATTTGGATTTGAGAACTGGTTACCAAAATGCCTATTCTCATTGAATTTAAAACAATGGAGTGTGGGTGGATCATTATATGTATTAATATCTCTATTTATATAATTATAAAACTTATTCCCATCACTTTGGAATTCAAATTCCTGATGAATTTCCATTCCACACATAAAGCATTTATCTATCCCCTTAAGATAATTTACTCCATGTTTCCTTCAACATATTGAGCACAAAAGAAGACTCATATTCTTCTTTCCTTGGTTTTTATAGTTTCTTCGTAATTAAATCTTTCTTTTCTTATCATAGCCATGAGAACAATGGGTAATTCTAATCTCCATTTCCACCTTTATTTCACGTCGACTAATTTTTTCATATCTACAGAAGTCCCTTATGTCTAACACCCTTTGGTGATTTGGTTCTAAGATATTGAAGAATCGATCAACCCTATATTTAGGTTGGATGATAATATATGAATTTTACCTCAAAAGTATTATAAAAGTTACCTCATTAGTACCAATAGATTAATCATCCTTCTTCTTTAGCTTGAAGAATTACATTTCAATTATTGAATAAAGAATATGCAGAATGAACTTATTTAAAAATAATCATTTAAACTCATATCAATCCATGGATTCAAATTATTTATTTTTCTTCATATTATTATAAAAATCCAGTATTTATATAATTATTCTTTCTAAAAATAGATATCCAATAGTGTTTTTCTTGATTTAAACATTGGAGAATGGAAAATATCATTTAGTAGTACTGATTCACTGTTTAGTGACTATTGGATCAGTAGAACCACTAAAATTTAAATAATGATTCATCAGGAAGGATAAAAAAGAACTTTTTCCCCTCATTTAATCTTTTATAAGTACATCATGATTCATAAATTGAGAAATATGTTTAATAATAACAATGATATTTTTCATTTTTTCACCCAAAACATGTGGTTCTCATGAGGAAAATCATTGCATTGTCTATAGTATTCATCATTAATATGATTCCTTTTGGATCCATCCATTAAATAAATTCATAAATTATAGTGTGATCCACAATAATCATATTTGAAAACAACATATTTATCATAAATCAATTATAGAATGTTTAAAACATGAAACCTTATATTGAATCTATAATAGCTTAGGTTTAATATAGGCCATTCACAGTCATCATAAATTCAAATCCTACATAATGGTTCTTAAAAAAATATGAATTAACCTATTCATTTCCCTGATGAGTTTCAAACTAGTTGTGTTGTAGTAACACACTCACCGAGAACTTGAATGATGAATGATATATTCTTAACCAACTCTTTTCGGGGTTATTACCCCTCTATGTATTTATCACAAAACCAAATCCAATTGTTGTTACTAGATTGTGATTTTTTCTTAGAAAACAACACCCCTTTTATTAAAATAACATATGATTATCTCCAAGACATAAGATTATCCTAAAGGTTCTAAATAATTTTTTCTCATCCTATTTTACAAAGTATAACAAATCCTTACTCAGATGAAAACTATAGTGTAACATCCCCAAATGATAAAGGGTTAAATGGTTAAATGATATGACTCATGTCAACAAGGTGAACCTTTCTTTTCGGGAGCCTGTATGATTAGAACTCCACAGTTAAGCGTGCTTGGCCTGGAGTAGTGATCAGGATGGGTGACCTTCTGGGATGTTTCCCAAGGTATGTGTGAGTGAGGACAAAGCACACTGGAAAGGACATGTGTTGGCCTGTGGGGATTATCAATAGTCAGATGACCCGTTCAGGCATGTGGGTGGACCGTGGGGTGGGCCCCACGTGTCTGTAGGGGCAACTGGTGGTACCTGGTGGGCTAGGACCCGACAGCCATGTTAAAGGCGGGGTGGCTGTGCTGTCACCGGGACCCGGTTGTCACATATAGTGTCCCATACTATTAATATATAGATATCACATCTAAATATATGAATATTTAATACATTATATAATGATCTATTCAAAGATCATATAGTTCAATGCATTTGAAAATGGATATATAAACAATTGGTTCATAAGTGAACTACATAATCTCTAATTATTTTCTTTATAACCATAAACCTTCTTAGAATTATCATACATACTACCTTTATTCATAACATATGAAAGGAAATAGAATAAAGGGTGATATCTGGTTCTTAGTAAGGGTAAAAAGGGAGATATTATTTATTACATAAGCATAAAAGGTCCGTAAGATTATGAGAAGATGATATTAAAATTTTAAAAATATACCCTATATATCATTGAATATAATGATGATTTATTTCATAAATCTTAGAAATACATAAGGCATGAATCATAAAGGAATCAAATAACATGAGCCATGAGAGAATAACACTGGAATAAGATGCATATTTTTAGAATACAAATAAAAATAAAAATCATTTCTTTAGTAGTCAAGGCTAATATCAATGATTATCATAGTGGTATGAGTTGGATCGTAAAATAATCATAGTAGTGAATGTTTAATCCAAATACTATCATAATAGAGATATTTCCATATTGAACTGGGTTCACTTCCAATTATATCCCTATTTATCTCATAAGATATCAATACTTACTCAAATCATTAAAGGGATAAATTATTCTGATCCCACCCATCTAATAATTAAAAACATACATATGTGTGTTATAAGATTATAAAACACTAATTACATCACAACCTATAACAAATGAATTTCATAAACATTTCATCGTTGCATAACCCATGGAAAATAAATAGGCTTCATAAACATTTCTCTATATCATCATAGGATAACATGTGAAAAATGTATGAGTTTCATAAAAATCTTGTCATATTAATCATAAACCATATTTAGAAAGAATAAGGATGATTTCATTTGATCATATCCAATGTAAATAACAGAAAACATCAAAATATTAATTATTAGATATAAAATGCTCTTAAATGTATACATGGAATTTTTCTTGAGGAAAATACCATTTTCACATTTAAATCATTTATTGAAAATGTAAAAAATTATGTTGTATTAAATAAAAAAATTAATTGAAAATAATCTTTGAATCATGTAAAGGAAACATCGTATAATTGAGTATTGATGATGGATGGAGATCCCATTTTCATGGTATACATTAAAAAATATTCCCTTCAAATTTTCATTAAAAAGTAAAAAATATCCCCATTTGTAAAATGATAAAAATATTTTTTTAATCCATATTGTAAAAATGAAAACATGGGTAAAAATGAATTTAAAAAAATATTTTATAATTGAAAAACATTCTTAAAACATTTTTATAAAACATGGACATTTAAGAGAATGGTTTTTTGATCGCAATGATAAATAATACCTATTTTCCATAAATATATTATTTTCATATCTTGAGTAAATAATGATAGAGAAATTAAAGGTAAAAATGTAATTTAAAAAATAATATGATTAAAATAATAGTAATGAGTTTCTTGAGAGATATATATTAATATTTCATTATTATAAACTCAACCATAAATAATCTTGATAAAAATAGAGATTATAATATAGAACCCATACCACTTTGGTAAACATGAAATAAAAACCCAATTAAATTGATATCCTCAGATTTATATGTAAATATCCATAATTTTAATGAGAAGAATCATAAAATTAAATAATTCATATTATATAAACCACATTAAATAATCATGTGGTGAATATGGTGTGTGTATCTTAGAAATAAAGGTGATATGAAAATCCCTTACCTTAAGTCTCAACATTCTACAAACACATTTGAAATTCATGTATATTAAATTTATGTTTTTTATAAATATATTCTATAAACATATTCATATATATTATAACATATAATATTTTCTTATAACCTTTTATCACCCATTTATTAATAATTCATTATTAAAATAACTACTTTGGGTGATAACTACACGGTTTTTTATATGTATTTTATTTTAGTAGTTTTAGTCCTTGTGCATTAATCATGGTTCAATCATCTCATAAATTTAAATCATGATATTAATATCATATATATTCATTTTATATGTAATTATATTATTCCATAAAATTTATAGATAGAAAAATAAATCACATCATTCATGAAGATTGTTGGTTGTACGTACATAGGAATGATGTTTTCATAATTTGATGGATATAATGAAGGAAAGGTAAAAAATAATTTTCATTTAGATAATAATTTTTATATCATAGATATCATATATATTACTTAAATCAATCTTTATTACAATGTATTTCATAATAAAATGAAAAATTTACCACATCACAATGTACCGGTGGTAGTCTACACATACACGTGAGTGAGATTTTCCTTTCTAATGGACTATAAGGGTAGACGTCATATGTCATATTATAATAAAAATTTATAATTATGTCATAAATATAACACACATGCATATATATATATATATATATTAAATTTCTCATTATATCCAACCATGAGACGTGGTGATGGAAGATGAATTCCATCGGTTTGTAAAGCTATAATCCACTATACACAAGATTAAAGGTTTCACTTCCCATTTGATAGAACAGAAGATATATATAAGTTATTAAATTCACATAATAAGAAAAAAATTATATTTTCTATAATTTTTTTAAAAGAAATTTTTTGAATAATATATAAAGGATTTTCGAGAAGAAATAAAACAAAACAATCGGTTAAGAATGATACCTCTTCTTGAGACAACCTCTTAAAGTTTGTACCAAAAAACATCCATATGAGTGTTTTATAATTAAAAAATTATTATAGGAAGTTAAAAATTATGTAATGTACGAAAATTTTCAGGTCTTTTTCCAACCAAAAAGAATTTCATATGTGAATAAAAGTGAGGAGGAGGTTTCCATTTATAATTTAGATGAGTGGCATGCTTGTAATTTTTCAAAGATTCACAATCACCGCATGTCACATTCTAGAACACAAGTCTCCAAAATAGACTATTATAAAATGTTATATGAAATAAGGAGTACATATGGCTATAAAATAGAAACTATATCAGTTTTTAATGATTTTAAATCTTAATTATTTTGTGAAAACCCCCGATAAGATTATTTTAACATTAACTATGGTAGCATATTTTTCTATTTCTACTATTTATTATAACTAAAAATTAGGTTGAGCTTGGTATATTTTATTTATTATGATTTTTATGAATATGAAATCTATTTTACAAAATTCAATTCATAGAAGTAGTTGAAATTAATTTAAAATTAAACATGTAGATGCAATGAAAGAGAAATTTTTAAAATAAGGTGTTCTCATAAGTATATAATGTTTTTATATCATAATTAAACACAAAATTTATTCCAATGAAATAAATTGGATTAATAATGATTTAACTAATTTTAATTTTTATAACATTTTAATATAAATTTTTACTCTTTAAATTTTATAAATAAAATGAAACTTTTTTAATATAAATCAATATTTTCTACTTGTCATAAAAAAATAAATATTTTCAGTAATATATCATAAAAAATCTAAAATATGATTTCAAATTTTTTATTTAAAAATAAATTCAATGATTTAAAATAAAGTTTCTAAATTATAAAAAAAATTTAAAAAATATGTGTTCAAAATGCAAAGAATCATTTTTTAGAAGAATATAGTTTTAAGAATAAATCTTAATTTATTATTATCTTATGAATTTAAAAAATAAATATTTATTGAATTATAATAACAATTACTGAAATATAATATATAAATTTCATTAAATTCATTCACCCATAGGTATTAATTTAATTTATTAATATAAAAATCAATTTTACACGAAAAAGAATATTTTTCTAAAGACATTTCTTTTAATTTAAAATGATTTATTTTTTCACTTCAAATCAATTGATAACCAAAAAATTAATTTTATAAATATGTAAACCATATACATTTCATAATTTGGTTATTATTTTTCATAATAACCTAATTATTATATAGGTTTTAATGTTATATTATATTATGATTCATTTATACTCGAGGTTGTATGTAATTCAAGCTATCGAAGAGATTTATTTAGAAAGAAATATATCATAAAATCCTAGGGTGTCACATCTATCCATTGTGTTCTTCAATATACTTAGACATTGGGGATTTTAAATTCAATAAATAAACATTGAAATTCATTCTTGTATAATTAAATCTTAATCCAACATTCTGATCAATACATATTGACATTACTTCTTATAAAAAACATATACAACACATCATGATCCAATGGACTATTAATCCCCCTTCAGATTTTTTTATCAAAAAAAATTAAAGATGCATAATAATATTTTTAAAATTATGTTTTTCATTATCTACCACTTATTTAAAATAAATAAAAATAATGATATCATATACGAGTTATTAATTAATCAAATCTATACCTACATAGAAAATTAGTCATCATAGAAAAAAAGTTTGATAAATTAACTTTCCACATAATTTTATATTTCTATGTATATCTCAATAGCTTCTCATCATCATTATCTTTGATTTGTCTAGATTTACACTCTTAAATTTAAAATTGATTCATTCTAGATGAGTAAGGGATAATGTGATAAACATACATCAATAATGAAAAACTCAAGCACTTTCCAAAATTTATAGATTCACATAGAATAAATATTTATGACAACATTATTAATTAATCTTCCCATTAAAGATTACATACTATCATTTTATTATCAAGGATAATCTATTAACCATGAAAACTATACAAATCCTTATTATAAGAATCCTTCATTCCTTAAATAAACCCACGATATATTTCTTCGATATGGATCTTCAAGATTATTTAAAATAATTAGAACACCCAAAAATCATTTTCATACTCTGCCTGCATCAAATTTAATTCCCTACATAGGAAAAAATTGGCCTGGTAATAAGGTGTATTTTCTAAAAATCATTAGTGATATAAATAATTATGATAGAAATTTCTCTACCAATAAATGTAATTAAGTTCAACCCTATTATTAATACAACTCTTCAATATTTCTACCTTGATATTTTTAATAGTAATATCTTTGGGAAGAATAGAATTTTTAGTCATTTCATTTATATCCTTGTGTGTGATTTCATATTTTTCTTTAGGAACCATATCAAGAGTATTCCTATTTTCATTATTAATTTTTCCAAACATTTCCTATTTTTTACTTTTTATGATCATAGAATATTTTGAAATAGTCCCATCTTGTATTCATATTTCACACAACATTTCAAAAATCATTATATCACCTTATATTAGTAACATATCCTTAAATTAAAATAATAACTTCATTTACAGAAAATGACTTCCACCAAATAAATTCTTTTATTTAATTATAGGATTTATTAACTTATTTATTGCTCTAGATTCACTCCATCAAAACCAACACTCTTGGATTTCCCTCAATAGTCTATGGTTTTTACATTATTCCCATAATATAAGTGGATTCTTATCTTTATCGTATAATTATTCTTAGCCTTCATGAGTTAATTTTTTAGCTATATTTTTTTAAATTTTAAACCAAAGAAAAAAGACATTAACTTATTCTTTGTTTATTCCTCATATTTTATAATCCTATTTCATTAAATGAATTTAGAATATTATAGGTAGATTTAAACTTACATTCTTCATTAAAATGACCACCATTATTAAAATTTACCTAGATATTTTCCAAGATTTCAAATCAATTTGAAATGGACAGATTCTTCAAATACTTCTTTTTGTACATTCCATTGAAAAATCATTTATTACCATTAATGTTGGTCATATTTGACTTCAATGAATTGAAATATTATCCCATTAAATAATATCCTTATTCTCAATAATTTTAAATCAACAACTATACCAAATGACTATTGTTCTTTCTCCTTTGAGAAAAATTTTGACTAAATTTAGTGTCCTCATAATTCTGTGGGTTTTTACCCTATAGTTGAGCTTTATTTAGTAAACAATGTTTCCTATTGTTTCTCAAATAAACCCTTTATAGCTTATTATACTTCATAATACATTAATAAACATATAGTTTTTTAGAATTTTCACTATAATCCACACTTTTCATTAAATCACCATTTACACAATCAATATTTTTTAGAGAAAATATTACCTATATCTAAAATCCAGCAAAGTATTTAGAATTAATTAATTTTGGCTCTTCTCTTCAATGTATTTTTCCTTTTATCATAAATATACACTAAAAAATATGTATTTCAACAATTATTATTATAGTAGTTTGTGAATAATCATTTTGTGCTGCTTCCTCGGTTTCCAATTTTATTTCCAACTCCAGACACATCATATTAAGAGCATTTTTATAATCTTAAATTTTCTTCACTATTTATTCATAATCCTTTCTAATAATCAAAATATTAATTTCATAATATTTATGCATATTTATATTCTTTTAAATGAATTTTCATTCTCATTTATTATTATTTTATTTAATATCTAACTAAGGATTTATAACATTAATGATAGCACTTTATTTTTCGTGTAATATATGTAGATTTTATTATATTCCTTTATTGTTTTCATTTTTATATTGGATTGGACATAGAAATTATTAAATATATATATATATATTATCTTTCTCCAAATTCAATATTCATTTCACTTTCAACCACAATTTTATAGAGAGATTAATAAACATCAACACCTTTTGAATCAATCCTTCCACCGTCCTTTTATATTCTGCTTTATATGGTGTGGTCTCCTCTTATATGTTAATAAATGAACTTATAAAATAATGAAATTATTTTGGTTCTATTTTTATTAATTTGGTTTTTTTGTGTAACAAGTGGAAAGAAGTTTGTTGTTGGATTGAGTATCCACCCATAAAAGAAGAGTTGTTTCCCATATATTATAGAAAGAGGAAAAGAGGGGTTGGATACCCAAGAATACCTACCTTGAAAAAACCAAGTGGAAAGACCCTATTATATAAGATTATTTATGAGATCCACTTCATTGATATATCATGACAAGTGATGGAGGAATGATTCTATCCTTTTATACAATAGTCTATAATGGAAAGATAGTTATATATAGTGAATTAATTAATATATATGTGTTTTTTAGGGTTATAAGGTAGCTTAATGAGATATTAATGAGATAAATCAATAAATATTCCATATCTATACACCTGTACATGAAGGATACTAAAATTTTTGAATAACCACATTTGGATGAATGAAAAACTGAAGGTTTAGGTTGATTGAAATCAGAATTGAACCATATGATATTAAAGAACTCAAAGAGGTGAGTTTCATATACTGAAATAGTTTTTAGGAATCATTTTTATGTTTCTAAAATGATTCATAAATTACCTAATGTGTTCTGAGATGTTTATGGATGGATGATAATGGATGGAGATGGACTGCAAGAGCCCTCATTTGAAATTGAATTAATTATAGAAAAATTGAAACGTTTGTGTTCTACATATGTGAATTCAATAATGTATGTGAATACACTTATCAGAAGTTACCACATATAAAAATATTTTCATATATTAATATTGATATACATGGGTTCAAGGAAATATATGAATGAACCATGTATATATTCCACATTTTTAAAATATTCTATGTATCTAAATTATAGAACTTTGTATGAGAATGAATCTCCACATTGTAAAATACATATAGTCAAATGATGCATATTCAATCCCAGGTATGCACACTCATACAAAGTAAGTTATTGGAGGACCACATATCAAAATTATGATACCTAATGCACCATTTATAGCATTATATTCCATCATTTATCTGAGTTTGTGTATGAAACCAATAAATTAAGACAACTAAATTTCCCATATGTGCTAGATGAAAAACTGTATATTTTTATAATTATTGATTCACAAGAATAAAATCAAATCAATTGATTCTTTTTTGTGAATTAAAGATAAAATATTACTAAATATTGTTGATGTCATGATATTACATTTTTTAGAAGTAAATTGAGTGAAGAACCACTAGATATATTCTATTATGTATAAAAATGATTTAACCTATTTTAATGAATAATGTAGATAAAGAACCATCGAATCTTAAGATTCTCTTTATCATTTACTATTATAGTTGATTCAAGGATATTTAAGTGTTTGTGATGAAGTGATTTGGATGTCTATGAATTTTCCCATGACTAAAATATGAGATTGATGCAGCGATACTAGTTCTATATACATAATCAATATTAAGATTATACTATTTTTATTGAAAGTAATACACTATAGAAATAGATCTATTCTAGATCATGAGAGATATTAAATTTATAAATTTTTTGAAAATTTTAACTGTTGATTTTAATATGTTAGACAAATAGGTGTTTCATAGTGACTCAAGAGAGGGGGTTAATTGAGTTCTAGAAATTTTCATAAAATAAAACCACCCTATATTAAGGTATGATTTTTTATAATATCCTATTATGAAAGTAATTGATATAAATAAAAATATGAAGAGAATGATAAAACATAGAAAATGTATAGTGGTTTGGGGTATAATTGTCTCCAAGTCCAATTCACCAACACTCAACTCATAGAGCATAGTGATGTCACTATCATCACTCTTTTCCTATTTAATTCTCAACCTGAGTGTAAAAATAAATAACTTTCTATAATTCTAAGAGGTTTTAATAGGATACTAATAAGGATATAAAAACAATATCAATCAAAAATTAGTTCAAGGACTGATCAATTTCAACAAAATCATGGAAGAATGAGAGATATAAAAATTTAGTGTATAGTTTCAATATGAAACCGATATATGATAAGATAGATCCAAGAAAAAAAATAGAATGAAGAGTATCTCATATAGAATCTTCAAAATCACACCTAGATATAAACTTAAAAACAAAAAATTGTAAATATTAAATTTTCAGCTTTTATTTATATCTCAAAGAACTAGAAATTCTTGAAAATATTTTGAAGAGATATAGATATATAAATATTATTATTTATGATGTTATTGTTCTATGAATATAAATTTCTATTTCTTTTAAAACTATTTTTAACATCCCATCATCAAATATCGAGTGTTTAAGTAAAAATCCATGTTCCCTTTTCTTAAAATTACCTCATCAAAAATCAATGGGAAATAAAATAATTATAACTCTTCCTTTATTAAAACATGGAACCTTATAGGAAAGTTATTTTACTATAATGTGGAAATTTGTTTTTCAACTCATCAAAACTATCATATAATTCTATTTAAAATACTAAAATAGTAATAAAAAGTTCAGTTATAGAACAATCTAGATGATTTTTATTTACCATATAAACAAAATCCATTTATTTGAATTCATGTAACTCAATTAATCCATGTAGCCAATCATCACATAGGTGAATTCTTAATATAGAAAAATTACATAGAAGTATCGATCACAATATCAAATATACATAGTCAACTTGATCATGTACATGATATTCGCATAAGAAAATTGATTACATAGCTAATTGTGTCCACATAGAAAAATATTCCAAGAATCCAATTCACGTAGTTGGAATCTCGACATAGTCAATATGATTTATTTGATTCGTCAACATAGTTTTTTATCATGTAGCTGATTTTGTGATGTAGGTAATTCATATAGATGATTATATAACATAGTAGATTAATGTATCTGATTTGTTGATATAGCCAAATCCTCATAGGAAAAGTCCCCACATAGCTGATTATTTTATAATTAGGAAAATTCCATCAAACTTGTGAAAAAATGATAATTAGAAATATTTGAGTTCATAAATAAATATGTATGATTAAAACTAGTGAAACACTCTTAAAAAGAGATTTATTAGTAAAATAAGAATAGTTTTTTTGATCATAAAAACATAAATCACATGAGATTTGTTGGAATAAGAACAATAGTCAAACACTCCCCCATTTTTATGATCATAAAAATTTTAAACATTTTATATAAAATCATAAATAGTTTTATAAAAAGGATAAATAATTCATTGAAAATTTTGTGTTCTCACTTTTTTATCCCCCCTTTTTAACATTAAAATAGAAAAATAAATAGTGGAAAAAACTACTATTATAAAATATTAATTCCTGAAGAGTTATAATATATGTGTGAAACTAAATTTGAAAAGGGAATTACTGAAATTTAGTAATAACAGCAAGTGGAAACATGAAAAACGTTAGGAGAAATAAAAAAATAAATAATTAAATTAAAAAAATCACATCACCCAAAAAAAGAGAGATAAAGATGAATTATATTAATCTTCAGCACATGTAGGAATATACATATACAAAAAACATATAAAGAAATGCATATAAAATAAATCATTCCATTGATGAAATTTATGGATATGTTTGAAGTCATATAGAGAACGATGTATTGGTTTCTGAAAACATTAGGAGGTGGAAGAGTTACTATGTGGGTCAACCACTAGAGAAGGAATTTGACTTTTTTGATCTTACTATGACCTATCATGGGATCTAACTCTAGATGTATCTTGACATCACTTGGTCGGTATTCTCAATACTTTGGCTATTTCTAGTTTGAAAATTTTTTAAATATCTTAATGTCCTGGTTATAACTTCTAAGCTACTATAGTGTGGGAACTATTGAAAATTACATTAAAATATTCAAGTTTTCTAGTAATAAATCTCTGAGAATAAGAACCAACTACATCAGCTGGCTGGGAGGGACTAGGTTGAGATGCATGTTATTCTAAGAACACTTTTTATTAAATCATATCTATAGACACTTGTAACCTAATAATCATCATTTCTATTGATTTCAAATTATTTTCATCATGTTCTAATTATTCCAATATAAAATGAGAAAAATCGAGTGCACTAATTTGACGGTCCTTGAGTTACTAAAGCTAGAGCAGTATGGGTATCTACTAGTATAGGTGTAGTAGGTCTAACTGGTCTGTAAAAAAATGTTCCTCTTTATTGGCTTGAAATGGTTCACTCTGGGATTCCTAAAACTCTGAAGAACTAGTTTTCTCTTTATAATAATATAATTATAGATCTAAAACAACATCATTGATCTTCTCTATATTGACCATAAATTATTGACTGTTCCATCTAACTAGACTAATAGAGGATGCAAATATAATATAGAAATATTTGGACTCAATTATATTTTCAACCATCATATCATTGATTGAGGTAATATATTACCTAGGAAATACTATGTTTTTATTTATATTAATATCAATATAAAGTTCATCCCTTCTCAATGCTTTCATAGTCTCTATAACATCACCCAAAATATATTTTCAACAATATTGAGGAAAAACTGAAATAAAAAATTTCACATTATAGTGAATGGATCTAAATAAAAATGTGATTATATTTTTTCAAGATAAGTCTGTAGATCCGGAGATGCTAAATTTTATAAGTATGTGGTGGAAATCTTCAAAAATATCTTGTAAAACTCAAACTCACTCGCTGTTGTAAATTTTAATGTATGCAATTCTTCCTTCACTTATGATCTCATACACTAGATCTCATAATCTTTTTTCTTTTAAATATATTTCTAAACCATTTTCAGGTCCTTAATCATATCTATTTATAATTTAAATAGAACTCCAAGTGCATTCACTTATTATTTGGTGCTACACACCCCTTTAATCCCACTAATATAGGATTTCATAGCCTCAAGATTTGGATAATTTTCACCTGAAGGAACCGACCATACTAGTAGAATATTCTTTATGAAATCTATTTAGCTATAAATTATCCTAAACAACCTCAAAATCATCTTTATACACCTAGGACACCTAAAAATTATTGATATCATTCTAAGAGAAAGTAAATTCATTTTTCATCTCATTATAATCACCCTTATGATTACGATGTTGAGGTAAAATAGTTGATAAAAAACTCTAAACATGTTTATTAGAATCAAATCCTTTTAAAAAAATTCACCGAGGGTGAATACATGTGCACATGGGGATGATATGGAATGTTATCTGGGGTATGTGAGTGAATAGAAGCATCCTCCAGTATCACATCCCCACTAACATCTCTACCGATAACACTTGTTCTAAAGGGTGGATCAAAAACTATATTTTCATCCTCAGTCGACATATTTTCATTCAGTTAGACCATTGGTCCTTCCATTATAATTCTATTAGATGAAACACTGAACTCTATATCAAATTGAATTTAAAAACAAATCAATTTATTTATATTCTAATCTGATACCTCTAGATAAATACTCACATCAACTGCATTTTGACCCTAAGTAATATCCAAAACTAGTTTATCCTCTATAAATATATCTTCTATTATAACCACATTACATGACTTATCCCATTCCCTAGAATACTCCACCACCATGTTTATTAAATCATTCAAGGTTGAGGTCATAGATGGCTCTCCCTGAATTGGTGTAAGTGGTGGTACAACCACCTAAATATCACAATCTTATCCAATTGGTTTCATAAAGTTGGAGGTATCATCCCAATTATCCCTAAACATATTCAGAAGAACCATAGACAATGTGTTAGTCTTATGTAACTTTAGTTATCCACCTTGATTCATATTCACTTCTTTCTTTAAAATTAAGGAACCAATTCTTCCATTGGGGTAAAAGTTAAGCAACCCCCTTTTTTAATATTAAGAATGAATCTCATCATTTACCAGGATATGTTTATATTTATATTTTTGATCATAAGATATAGGAGATAAATTTCATGAAATAACAATCATTCCATTTCTCCTTCTCTCTGAGAAATACTAGTTTGAATGAATTTACATAAAACATTTCATTCATCCTCCATACTATTCACTAATTTCTTATCAAACTCAGATAACCTAAAAATAAACAAAAATACATTTAAGGTTCTTGTTGAGAAAACTCCAATCAAGGTATGACTATATTTTTTCTCACCTTTATGAGGGTAGTGCAAGATATCTACAATCCCTGTATAATAATCCAATAATGATTTATCATTCATTTTCACAAATATCACATCTTATGTTTCACTACACTGGTACTCAAAATTCCTCAAAAACTCAATGAACATATGTTCATATAAAAAAAACATAACCAAAGCTCATAAAAAATGAACCTCTGGCCATGGAACTAAAATACATTCCTTACAAACAACTATGTTCCATTCAACTAGGCTATGTCAAATTATTTCCTAATAGGCACATTTCATGGTGCACCACCATCTCTGTATTTCATTGAAGAACCAAAACCACTATTTTCTCCACACATCATCTTCCCCATCATTAAGAGTTCAGTTTAATGTTGATAGGTTTGAGAGGGTTCCAGTTTGATTTTAGTATAAGTGGAATATAGATGAATTATAAGAGAGGGTAGGGTTGACTTACAAACATATGTCACACAACTGATTTGAGAAAAGGGAACATGAAAAAATTCATTTTAATTCAATATTAGAATTTAAATAATGTGTGAAAGAAAATAAAAAACAAAAACAAAAAAATATTTTAAAGTAATTTTTAAAATAGTACAATTAATTTTTAAAATTAAATCAAGGTAGAAATTAATATAAACAAGGACTATATTTTAAAAATAATTTAGAATGGAATAAATTCAATTAAATTTTATAATTAATTAAAATGTAAAGAAATTAACAAAAATTGTATAAATTTAAATAATATTGTAATAAATGAAAAAATACGATAATTTCATTTAATGTATAACAACACCAATTGCCACATAATGAACTCAAATAGCTCATAATAAATAGGATTTGTAAAAATATCAACTACTTGATTCTCAATAAAGATAAATTATAGGGGGATATGATATTTATTATTTTTATCTCTTATTAAATGATGTTGTAAATCTATATGATTAATTATAGAATGGTTTATGAGATTATTGTAAATGTTAATGCAATTAGTGTTATAAAATTTTATTAACACTAATTAAAATTGAATCAATAGTAGATAATGTGTTCTTCGTCCAAAGTACTTATGCACAAAAATTACCAAAATCTTTTTATTCAGATTTAGTACTAGATTGTGAAACAATATATAGTTTATTTCTAGATGATGCTACTATAGATTTACCTTCAAAATGATATGTTCTGAAGAAAATATTCTTATCTACTCTCCAAACACTAAATTCATTATCTCAATGTGAATTAAAATTAAAATTAGATGTGTTGAGAAAATGTAAAGAATGATAAATTCTTACTTTCAAAAACCATAAAATTATTTTGACAACTATAAAATGAGATTAATAATTATTTTCTAAGAATTTAGCACCCATGAATTCTATAAAAATAATTTCCAGTTGACTAGAGGTATAATATAGTAGACTCAAAGTTATAACTCATTATAACATGTTGTCAACATGTTTCACAACATCATCCAAATAAATATTTTTGTTAGAACTCAACGGAGTTTTAGGTACTTAATTAATTTAAATATATAAATACTTTGTGTAATTGAACTCTTTTTTCTCATATTTAGAACATTCCCAAAGTGTTCTCAATTAATTTGAAATCCAAGAAACAAATTTACCACACCCAATACACATTTCAAACTCTTTTTTCATATGTTTTGAAAATTAATTACGCAACATTTTATTTATATAACTAAGAATTACATCATCAATATATATTTAAGATAAAATATATTTGAAGAAGATGCTTTCCTGAAAAGAGAAAGATATTCCAGACCCATAGAAAAGATATTTGAAAAAAAGAACTCAAACACTCATACCTTTCACTAGGTTATTGTTCATGACTAAAATTAGAATTTCTAAGATTGAAAATAAAATTTGTAATATGTGGGTTTTAAAAATTATGTGATTTTTTGACATAAACATCCTCCATAAGAAAACTATTTAGAAATATCGTAATAACATCCATCTGAAATTTTTTAATATTTATATGAGGTTTATGATAAATAAATATTATAATATATTCTAGTATAGCTATAGGTGCAGAAAATTCCTTATAATATATTACTTCTTCTTGATTATTCCCTTTAACATTAAATATATACTTCTTCCTAAAGATCACACCATGGTTATCCTATTTATTATTAAAATCTCACATGGTTCATATAGAAGTGTACTCAAAGGGTAATCCAACTAATTGCCATTTATTGTTTATATTGAACAATTTCATCTCCTCCTACATAAGATAACCCAACACCAATTAGATTGGGATTATTATAATATTTTATGATAAATTAGAGATCGAAATATAGATAATTATTTATGATTTTTTACAATCCTAAAAGTTCAAGTTCCTTCATCTCAGATTCATATTACTATATCTAAGTGATATTTTCATAGGGTCCCTATATATCTGCGTAGTATAATTTCAGGTTCACTAATTTATGTAATTTTTGGGTTTGTTTCCCCAAAATCAAGGTAAAAATAATAATCCTTATATTTAAAAAAATATGATCACCTCTTTTGTTTTTAAAATAATAAGTTCACATAAAAACTTCAATATTTTTAGCATAAATGGGATAATATTTTTAAAATTTTACATGATCTGATACTTAATAAATTTTTATCTTGTTTTGAATACTCTATAATCATTGGAAGTAGTAGAATAACCATGAAATATTCATTCATAATATTTTTATAAAATTTATCAAGATTTTTATAGGTGTTCATAATGTAAACTTTTTATCTAAACTCTTTGAAGAATACAATGTTTGGTTTTTTATTTTTCTATAGATCATAAGATGTTTTCTAATAAATTGGCCTAATTATAACTCTGTTAGTGAAACAACATGTTTTATTTATATATTTATCCCTGAAGTGAGTGGGAAGGTTATATTCACATAAAACAATCCTTTCAATTCCATGTAACATATTATTCCTCATTTCAAAAGCACTATTATTTATATGTGTCTTGGTGGAAGGATAATTATGTTTTATACTGTGTTTTGAACAAAATGAATTAAACCCACAATTTTTAAATTCTCCTCCATGTTAAATTATATAAGAAATAATATTTTTTATAATTTTATTATAGAATTGGATTTCTGAAACAAATAAAAATTAAACAAGCATCGGTTTTATGTCTCAAAAATAAAACTGATGTAAATCTTGAGAAATCATCTATAAATACCTAAAAAAATATTATACTCATACGATTTTTGTTTTGGATGTTCTAAAAAAATCAATGTGGATGATTTTTAGAGTCATAAATAAAAAATCATTTTTTATTGTTTTGAATTAGGACTTGTTTTTCTTACCCATTTGGCATGCATCATACAATTTCCCTTTACTCAATTTAAATTGAGGTAAATATAAAATTAATTTTTCTCATTCTAAATTTTATCAAATAAGGAATATTATAATGACCGTGTATTTTATATAAACCCTATGATTCATTTTTTTATCATTAAATTTTTTTACAATTATTCTACATAAAAAAATAAGTTATAAATTATAATCATTCTTAGTTCTATGATTCTTAATCAATAATAATATATTTTTTACAACCAAACAAGAATTTGTTCAAAATATAGATAATAAAATTCCTCAAAATTCTTATAAATACAAAAAAGGATGTGTTTCAATCCCTCCACATAAAGAAATATTTTGATGAGAATTGGGATTTCATTTAAAACTGATCTGGCTCCAATAATCTTGCCATTATAATTTTCACAAAATGTGATAAAGCCTCCACTAATTTTGGATAATTAATACATATTTTAGAAATATAAAGTCATATGTATTAAGAACCCACTTTCAATATACCACATTAAATTTATTCTATTTTATATTTTTTTTCCTAAAAAACAAATCAAACAATAAATTTTGTTAGTATCTATATTCTCTAGGGACTTCATATATTAGAAACCAAATTTTGGGAAAAAAATCGGCTTGTTCTATCAGAACAATTCTGTCTATAAATTATGATACATTAATTGAAATAAAATATTAATTTATACCATAACATTTAGGGTTCTATAAAATTTAAAAATAATCATAATTATCATGTTATCCACAATTAAAACAAATAGCTTTAGACATATTGTGTTATTGGGAGTAGGAGAAATAATAAATTTTTTATAGCTCTCAGTTTTCACCTTTTATTCTTATTAAAAACAATATTTGAATACATTATGGTTTCCTAAGATCATGTTGAGGTAATTTTACCATTTAATAAAACTACTAGAAACATCTTTATGGTATTAAACATAAATTTTCAAGCTTTCAATTCTGTTACCTTGTTTATCACAATAAGAAAAAGAATTTTACAACTTGATTTTCAAGTCTGTAATTTTTTATTTAGTCAAAAATTTTCTTTATAGAAATGTTATTTTTTATTTTGATGGAATTATTTTCATTTTTCGTGAATTCATATTTACCTTCCATAATGGTATAAAAATTAGCCGGTTATTCAAAATATAAACTTTTTATTTCAAAATAATATTCATGATTAGAAGAATAAAATGAATGTAACTCATCATATTATTTTATAAAACACATAGTGTCCTTTAGATCTAATATTTTATTATCAGATTTATAATATGTTTCATCACTAGATTCTTTATAAGCAGTCTATGAATATTTCATTACTATTTTTTCTCTTTTCCTTAAAATCTAGATTCTGTTTTTATTTTCTATTAGATTTAATTTTCTTTTAATGTTGAAGAGAATATTTATTGATATTTACATGTTTATTACAATAATATTATTTATATTAAATAGAACCCACATCATTCTATATGTACTTATTAAATGATGTATTTAATCATTTGATGTTATTTTAGAATATCTTGATCTTCATAGAAAATTGGGAATACCCACCATCAAAATCAGAAATATTTGAAGTATCCTCATTAGTTGATCTGGAAATTTGTATATATTTTCTCTTATTATCATACATTGAAGTAGAAAATTTTGAAGAATAATTCTCATTAGTAACTATTCTATGATCATTGTCTTTAGCTTTATTTTTATCCTCATACATCATTAATGTACCAATAATATTTTTATTATGAAGTCCTTAACAATAAAGAATTTACTAAGGGAAACTAAAATTACACTATATTTTGGTGGTAGAATTATTTTGATTTTTAGACCATGGTCTAGTTTAGGTACATGAATTACTATTGAAGAAACATCAATTATAATCTTAGTTAATCAATTATTTAACTGATTGATGTTTTCTCATTCCACCATTTTGAAGTTTCCAAACATGGGTTTTTTAGTGTTGTATCATTGTTCATGAATGATTTTTTTAGAAGCTAATATAATGGAAATAAACATTTCATGTATTATAGCATAATGAGAGACTCTTTTGTACTCATCTGGTCCAAGAACATACAAGATTTTATTCATATATTTTGTTTTTAGGTAATATTTGACATCTACACTATCATCCCATTTTTATGGATCTTCATTGAGAATTTTTTAATGCCGTACATATTTCAATTAATCCATTATAAAAAGGTTCTTTAGATAAATAATCGTATATACCCTCCAAAATCCATAATTTTATCCGTTAAAATTTGGATCTAGTTTCATTGAGATTCCTTCTTTTTTATCTTATATTATCTCAACTATATATTTAAACCTCTTGTAATGAAATTTTTGAAATTACAAGTAACTAAATTTTATAGAAATTATTGGATGGATCGATGTTAAAAATTGACCCAAAATGGGGATATATTGTGTATGTAAAATTCTATTCCATTTAGTATACCCACTAATGTGGTATGACTGATATTGATATCATATTATCATAAGGGAGAAATAGAAATAAAAATATTAATATATTTGTAGAACATAGAATATTTATAGTGGGTTTAGAAAAAATAATCCACTAGTCCACTCTAATACACTTGACTCCTAGATATTGATGATTTCACTATCTTTAGTCCTTCTCCTAAGAAAAAATACCATATATTTTACTAGTTTCCTAAAAACGATTCAAAAAACAATAACCATTAACACTTAGTACAATGAATTCTCACTTATAGTAATAAAATATGAGAATGATAGAGATTCAAATATAGTTCACAATTTCAAGATTAAACTAACATACTATAAGAGTGACCCAAGAGATAATATTATATATATAGTGAATCAAGTAGTGTCTTCAAAATAACTTTATCATTTAAAAAGTAATTCAAAAGAGTTTTAAAATTTTAGTTTTATTCTTTTATTTCAAGAATAGAAAATTATTATTTCTTTAAATTATTAGAGAGAGAGATACATATATTTATTTATTTATTTTTTTAATATTCTTCACATATATATCATATATTCTTTTAAAACTAATTTTTAACATCACATCAAAGAAGATCTGGTTTTGCGGTAAATATCCAAGTGTCTTTTTTCTCAAAATTACCTTGGAAAAAAGAACTGGGAAATAAAATAAATTTAGTTTATCCCATTATTATTATGTGAAATGTTTTAGAAAGTTATTTTACCATTATGAGGTAGTCCCAATTATTAATGAATCATAATTTTTCTTTTATTTTTACTTAAAATACTCCAATTCTAATAAATACATGAGTTTTAATACCATGTAGCTAATTATGATTCACCATGTAATCCAAATCCAAATATTTGAATTCAATATCTAATTTGATTCATATAACTAATCTTTAAATAGGAGAATTAATCAAATATATGAATTATATTTTTGTTTAGATCACATATCCAAATCTATGTATCCTACTTTCTCACATAACTAATTGTCATATAGAAAAATGAATTACATAGCTGATTAGAACTGTGAAACTAGTTATTCCATGAATCAAATTTATATATCTAAAATCTCAATGTTGTTTTTTTCAACATATTAGTTTCTCATGTAGCTGATTCAACAATTTATGTAATTTATATAGGTGATTATTGCACATAACTGATTGATGTAGTATATTGCTCGTCACAACCAAACTCTACAATGTCAAGGTCACCACATAGATAATTCTATTAATCATATTGAAATTTTAGAAATCATTATAAAAAATGAAAATTATAGTATAATTGAGTGTATAATTTAAAAATTAATATTCAAATCATTTTAACACACATAAAATAGGATTTATTAGAAAAAAAATAATGGTTTGGGATCATCAAAACATAAATCACATAAGATATTCTGAAAAATAACAGTAATACAACTGAGTGGAAATATTTTTGGGAAGAAGTGTATAGGATTTAAGGTGATTTAATACAATAACTATATTGAACCGATCCAAGATGAAATAATAATAACGTAATGAAAAGTGAAATATTATAATTTACATAAGTACGTCCATTGAAAAAGAAAAAAATCATATCATCATAAACAGAAAATGAGTATTCAATTAAATTACTTTTTTAATGGAATTGAAAATGGATAAAAGTTATTAAATTGATATAATTACAAATTTAGGTAAACCATTAAATAAAGGTACATATCCATGTGAGTTTTGATAAAATCAATAATATAAGATAATAAGCATAAGCATCTATTTCTAGTATCATGTAGTGAGTTGAGAAAGTGTGGTTTATTATTGAGGATATGAGATCTAATGGGTTTTGATGTGAAAAATATTTGAAGAAAATATCTCTCAAATAAGAATAATTATCCACTATATGATATAGAAGAGAAGATGAAGAAGGAACTATCCATTATTATGGTAACAGTTTTTGAGAGATGGAGTAGTGACAAGAAACACTAAGTGTGAATTTGAATAGATTTTCATATTTTAATATATTTGTTTTTATATTTCATAATAATTAGAATATTATAGGTTTAAATATTATAGTATCTCATCAAGTGAGGAAGACAAGTGAACTGATTCTATTAAGAAACAATGAAGTATAGCTTCAAGTGGAGAGAGAGTCACATACAATGTATCATGAAGACGTTTCGTCATTCATAGACCCTACAATAAAAAGAAGAATATATATTATATGGATGCAAATACATCCTTTTATTTATTATATATCCACTTGCATGGATAATCTTAATGGAATCCTCTTATATATTTGATGTTGAGTCCATCGAACCAATGTAAATCATGGTATAAAAGAGGAAAACCACAGTGACTATGGTGTGAAGCAATTGAATAAGTCTAGTGGTAAAATAGAAAGATAATTCAAGTGAGAGGTAAGAAAAATGGCTAATATGAATCTAAAAAAAAAGAATATCAGGGAGATTGTGATCTAGTTATAGTGTGAAAAGACCCCTCTTCTTGTAATTGATTACATTAGATTACAATGAAAAATCATGACTGGGGAAAATAACCAATTATGGAAATGATTGGGTCTTAGTAACAAACAATATAAAAAACCTTCTATTCCAGTGACTTTACATATTTCACTATCTGGTTAGTGTTTTTTGACATAATAATGAGGGGATATAGACTGAACAATTTCTAGAGTTTAAATTAAATTGAAAAGGAATTTGTAAAGGTTTTAAGTAACCATTGATTAAGAACCCCCTTCTTAGCAGTCCACTAGTTCTCAAGGAACCTCAAGTGGTATTAGATTAGGTTCCATACAACAAGATAAAATTAAATTCTATATTTCATATTTTTGAATAAAATCCACTATTTTAAAATTTTATCTCAAAACCTAAAAAATTTTAAATGAAAATCTCAGTGAAGATAGTGAAAATAGGTTAAATAAAGAGATATAGAAGATAAAAAAAGTCTCAATGAATGAATAGAAAATATAATAAGCTGAAGGTAATGAGAATATTAAGGATCTAGTTATTAATTACATTGATTTTTATTTCTCTATGGACACTATTTTATATTTTAAAAAATAATAAGGGGTCAAAATTTTAAAATAATTTTACCCTCATGCCAAAGTTAATTTAATGATAGTTCATGATGAATTTATTGTATATATAATTTTCTCATCATTGAACAATTTGATGAAAAAATCATATATAGGGAAATATGTTGTTGTTAGAGAGGATTCATTGGAAAAAATCGATTGGAAAAAGAAACACTCTCATAATACCTGTAAAATATAAGGGTGAATCAGTCACTGTTTTCAATGAAATAGTTTCTTTAGTTGATATATTTAATGAACTAACTAAGGTCAACCTAAACAGTTACACAATATGGCTCAGCAAAAAGATGGAAGCAAAATCTCGGTCACCATGGGATAGAAAAAATCTCTTGGGTACCAGTATACAAGACAATGGGAATGATTTCAATCTAAAAGATACACAATATGTCTCATGTATAACTGAATAATGGTAAAAAAAATAATACAACATCATGGAAGGGAGGTACATAACCATGAGATGTAACAACAAAAAATAAATGGAAAATATTAAAAATAAAACCAAACCAAGACCAAAACAAAGACTCATCTGAACATCCATCACTGTCATCCAAACCAACTATGATGACAGTATCATCAAAGAGAGGTCATCGTTCAGTATAAAACTATTTCCTTTACATGTATCCTAGAAAAAAAATCAATGTATTCCAAAATTCATATATAGTGTGTGAGAAATATTCTAGGTACAACACCACCATTAATTTATATAATGTCTGTCAAAATTTAATTGTTAGTTCTATAATTAAAATGACATAATATTATAAATAAAATTCATTTGAGTATTATTTTCAAAAAAAAATCCTTTAGTCTCTTTAAAATCATTTCATATTCATGTAAACCATGAACATGGAAAAAGTACATGAATGGTAAATAGAGGGAGAAAAATAAAACCATTCATGGAAGAACCATATAATAAAAATATTTTAAATAAATACATGAGGCATCATTATGAATAAAATGAATCATAAATTGTTCTCTAACCATTGGGAATTATTAACTAGGAAATTCATGGAACCCTAATCCAGAAATAATGTGAATCTTACCAATATGAAGTGTTGAACTCCTCATGTGTTAATCATGTTTTAATAATCACAAATCTCATTACTATTAATTAATCTTGACCTTCAGGGCACATCTTGCTAATGATATTCAAAATAAACAATAGGTGCATATCATGTTTTTATAATAACAAATATTATGGATGTTAATTACTCTTTACATGTTATATGCATAATTACAATTCTCTCATATATTATCTCTAATGAGTAACCTTAACTCATATTCTGTATATCACTGTCTTAGTCCAAATACAGATTTTTTGTCTATGTATGGACTCACCGTGATGGACTCACTGTGACCAGACACCGTGACCAGACACCGTGACCAGACACCATGAGTAGACACCGTGACCAGACACCGTGACCAGACACCGTGACCAGACACCGTGACCAGACACCGTGACCACTCACCATAACCCAGACACCGTGAAGGACTCACCGTGACTAGACATCGTGACCAGACACCGTGAAGAAGACACCATTTCCATGATCACTGTGACACTGTTTCTTAATCTTTTGTAAATGTTATTTTAAGTGATGCTAACAGTCATATTTGTTGTTTTTAATGCAATTAATGTTATTTAATGCAAGTTGTTGGATTGAAAGGAAACCATATCTCGTAACTATGAAAAGGGAATCATTCCTAATGCCAGAGGTCGTGGAATTTAAAGAAGATTGAGCTGCATTAGAGAAGACACGAACGAACGAACGAATGCATGCGCGCACGCCTGACATGTCTCGACACATATACTAAAATACATGCGATCTTTGTTCTGAACCAAAGAACAATCTGGAGCACAACTGTGAATAACACATCGCACGATTCTCAAAGAAGTTCTATACATGCAATCCTACATTTCTGAAGAACACACGATGAAACAAGAGATTGTAGAACACAAGCCGAACTACGACACACTGTTTTTCAACAGAAAAACTAGAGAAGTACTCTGAAGCATTCCTACTCAATCCAATGAGTCCAGAGCTACATTGACAATCACTAGAGCCATTTCTAAACTCTACATCTCTGCTATGTGATTCATTATTTACTTTTCGAGCAGTGTGTGTCATCTTCTGTATTTTACACACACACTGTCTTCTGAACTTTAACTGGAGGATATGTAAATCCTCACTCAAACTCTTACATCTTTTATTTCCCACTGGGATTGTGGTAGAGGTCATGTCTGACCTGAACAGCTAGTTTGCTGTTGTTTTGTTTCTCATGAATAACAGTGGTAGAGGTCTTGGACTTGGACAGTTTTTTTAAAACTGTTGTTAACCCCGAGCCGGGGTGTGGATCAATTTCTTATATATATTTGAGAAGACAATGTCTCAGCTTGAGACTGAACCTCTTGTTATATCTGCTGTGCATCTTTTATTTATGTTTAATGTATATGACATATATTATATTTATTCCGATTCTATTAATTTAAAATACAAAATTATTTTGAAGCTACTTTGATAGTTAGATTAGTAAGTGTTTACACTTATTGTAAATCAGTAGATTAGTTTCAAAAGTTATTTTGATCTTGTGGTTAAACTAACCGAGACCTAATCAATATTTGAGAAGCTATGTGAACATTTACAATCTGTATAAATTCACTACAGTTTAACTTATTTTATAAATTGGGGGATTTTAACTAGACAATGTTTTAACAGAAATTTTAATTGGAACTCAATTCACCCCCCCTCTTGAGTGTCCACTCGGACCAACATTTTGTATCAGAGGATTTGTTTTTGTTTGTTCAAAGATTTTTGAAATACTCTATTTTTCAACTATGATTTTAGTTGCATCTCTAAAGATCTTAAATTTTTGTTTGTTCTAAATTTTTTCTCTTTAAATTGTCGTTCTAAAATCTAGTTATGGATACTAGACTAGAGGGTTCTGCTAATAACATTCCACCTTTCTTCAATGGTACCAACTATGCCCAATGGAAGCTTAAAATGAAAAATAATTTAGAAAGCATAGGTTTTGATATATGGACTACCATAGAATCAGAATATAAACATCCCACTACTACTAGATCCACTTGGTATGAACCTACAAAGGCTGCTTACAATAATAATTTTAATGCCATGAATGCCCTGTACTGTGCTTTAGGAGATGAAGAGTTTAACAGAATTTCTGCTTGTAAAACTACTTTTGAAATTTGGGATACCTTAGCTGTTTCTCATGAAGGAACAACCAATGTTAAGGAAATGAGATTAAATACTTATACTATTAAATATGATAATTTTAAAATGAAAACTGATGAACCTATTTCTGACATGTATCTCTGGTTTAATGAGATAGTCAATACAATGAATTCACTTGGAAAAGTTGTTCCAGTAAAGGAACAAATTATGAGAATCTTGAGATGTTTACCAGACCGATGGAGAGGCACATCTGTTTCAATCAGAGAGTCATGTGACAATGCTGCTCTACCTGTTAAAGAACTCATTGGTAAGCTTATGATGTATGAGGAAGAACTCAATGTAAACAAAGAAGAAGAATATGATCCTAGAAGAAAGTCTGTTGCTTTCAAATCTTCTACTTCAAAGAACAAGGATAAAGAGAAACTTCACGCTATAAACGAGAGTTCAAGTTGTGAAGACAGTGAAAGTGCTTCAGATAGTGATGCTGAAATGTCTCACATTTCCAGAAGGTTTAATAAGTTCTATAGGAAGAAGAAGTTTTTTAGAAAATCAAATTACAAAGGAAAGTATGACAATAAGGAACATTGGAAGAAGGATTGGAAAAAGATAGATAAAAGTAATGAAGTTGTCTGTTATGAGTGAAAAAGGAAAGGACATATTAAAGAAGACTGCCCAAAGTTTAAATTCAAGAAGAAATATTATTACAAGGAATGTAAGTACAAAATGTCTATGAAGGCTACTTGGAGCGCTTCTGAGGATAGCTCCACTGAATCTGAAGTTTCTGAAATTGAACACAAAAATAAGGCAAACATGTGTTTTTTGACAAACACTTCTGAAGTAACAGCTGAAACTCTTGTTTTAAATTATTATTATTCTGGAGATGATACTGACTCTGATAACATGTCAAAATCTGAACTATTTAAATATTGTGATATGTTAGAAGAAACCTGTAATGAGCTGAAAGAAAAATACAAAGGTTAAAAGAAACAATATGCTTTAACTGTTAAACATAAATCTGATCTTGATATTGAAATGGAAAAGAATGCTCAGTTGCTTAAAGAAAACACTGAACTGAAATTATATAATGAGCAACTCAGAAAGGATTTAGAGAAATTCACAAATGTAAAGGATACACTAACTCAAATGCTAGGAAAGCATGTTGCACCAAAATACACCACCGGAATAGGCTACAAACCTGGACATAGACAGTTTACTAAGAATAGATTTATTCCTAAATCTGGACATAATGCTACTAATTCTAGATCTGGACATTTATATGATTCAACTAGTTATATTCATAGTTATGGATCTAATAAGGTTTATCTTTCAAAGTCTGTTGATTCTACAACTTTCATGAGACCCATAAGACAAATTTTGGTACCAAAAGCTTTGATTTCTAGCCTGAATGGACCCAAGAAGATCTGGGTACCAAAATCATTTCCTATCTAAATCTGTTTTGTAGGAAACCTGCTTAAAGAGCTCTTGTAGGATGACCTGGTACTTGGAAAATGGATGTTCAAGACATATTTCTGGAGACTTCTGATTCCATAAAAGCTTAGTCAGAGTTGATGGAGGTTTCTTCACCTTTGGTGATAATTTTAAATGGAAAATCATCGTCTTAGGACAGATTGGTAGCACTGACTCAGTATTAATTTCTAATGTTTTATTTGTTGATGGAATTAAATATAATCTGTTAAGTATTTATCAGTTATGTGATGATGGTTTTAATGTTAAATTTGAAAATTATTCTTGCAATGTTTTTATTTCTAAACATGCTTTAGTATTTTCTGCCCTGCGAAATTAAAATGATTATACTATTGATTTAAATTCTTTAGCTAAGCAGAATATTACTTGTTTAAATTATTTTCATAAATAGTCTTGGCATTGGCATAGAATATTAGGACACTGCAATATACAATCACTTAGAAAACTTACTAGGAAGAACTTAGTTAGAGACCTACCCAAACTTGAGTTTCCCAATGACAAAGTTTGTAATCCCTGTCAAAAGGGAAAGAAACATAAAGTTTCTTTCAAATAAAAGAAAGAAGTTTCAGCTTCTCAACCTCTCGAGTTGGTTCACATGGATTTATTTGGACCATTTAGAGTTTCTAGCTTAAATGGGAAGAACTATGTCTATGTCTTAGTAGATGACTTTTCTAGATATACTTGGGTATATTTTCTAGCTCATAAAAGTGAAGCTTGTCCTTACTTTGTTAAATACTCCAAATCTGTAGAAAACCTTAGTGGAATTAAGATTAATACTCTAAAAAGTGATCATGGCCATGAATTTGAGAATCATGAATTTGAATCTTACTGCTCTCACAATGGTTATAGTCACAATTTCTTTGCCCCTAAGACATCCCATCAAAATGGTGTTGTATAAAGAATGAATAGAACTCTGCAAGAAATTGCTAGAACTATTCTTAATGAGTATGACCTACGTATTTATTTTTGGGCTGAAGCTATAAATACAGCTTGTTATATTATCAATAGAGTCTTAATCAGACCTGTTCTTAAGAGGACCCCTTATGAGTTGTGGAACCATATGAAACCCAAGGTTAACTACTTCAAAGTATTTTACTACAAAGTCTTTATTCTTAATACTAAAGACAATCTCGACAAGTTTGCACCAAGGAGTGATGAAGGAATTTTCCTAGGTTACTCTATTTCTAGTAAAGCCTATAGAGTTTTCAATAAGAGAACCAAGTGTGTGGAAGAAGCTGTTCACATCAAGTTTGATGAAACTGATCCACATGAGCCTAAAACCTCTCTTGAAAGTCTTTAAGATGATCTCTCTATTTTGAACCTTAATGATAAAGATAGTGGACCTATAGTAAAAACATCCAATTCTGGAAATTTTCCATAACAGGCTTTGGTTGATTCCCAACCCGTTGATGAACCTGAAATTTCTAGCCCTACCTTTACTAGATCAACTAGAATTCTAAAGAATCATCCTTTAGATGATGTTGTTGGAAATCGTGATAGAGGGACACATACTAGAGCTTCTCTTAGAAATCTAGTTGAACATCAAGCGTTCTTGTCACATCTTGAACCTAAAAACATTGATGATGCTATTAATGATGAATTTTGGGTAATTTCTATGCAAGAAGAACTCAATCAGTTTGAAAGAAATAAAGTTTGGAATCTTGTTGAAAGTACTAAGGACACTTTCACAATAGGCACAAAATGGGTGTTTAGAATCAAAGTAGATGAATCTGGAAACATAGTTAGAAATAAAGCTAGACTAGTTGAACAAGGCTATAGTCAAGAAGAAGGTATTGACTATGGGGAGACTTTTTCTCCAGTAGCCAGATTAGAATCTATTAGGATTTCACTTGCTTATGCAGCACATATAAATTTCAAACTATATCAAATGGATTCCAAGAGTTCATTCTGAAATGGATATATTGCTGACGATGTTTTTGTTGAAAGACCACCTGGTTTTTCAAACCCTCATTTTCCAAATCATATTTTCAAACTATCAAAAGCTTTATATGGTTTAAATCAAGCTCCAAGAGCTTGGTATGATAGATTAAGTAATTTTCTAATTTCTAAAGGTTTTACAAAAGGAATAGCTGATCCTACTCTTTTTATAAAATGAATTTCTAAAGATGTTTTAGTAGTACAAATTTATGTTGTTGATATTATCTTTGGATCTTCTAAAAATTCTTTATGTACTAATTTTTCAAAAATGATGCAAAATGAATTTGAAATGAGTTTAATGGGTGAACTTAAATTCTTTCTTGGTTTTCAAATTTTTCAAAATGATGATGGAATTATTTTAACACAATGTAAATATACTAGAGATATTTTAATACGTTTTGGATTGGATAGCACAAAAAGTAGTGACACTCCCATGAGTACCACCTGTAAGATGGATCTTGATGAAAATGGTAAATCTGTTGATCAAACCACTTATAGGGGAATTGTTGGAAGTATACTCTACCTGACTGATAGTCATCCTGATATTATGTTTAGTGTGTTTATGTGTGCTCATTTTCAAGAAAACCCTAAAGAGTCACATTTAAATGCTGTAAAGAGAATTTTCAAATACCACAAGCATACTCCCAATTTAGGACTATTCTATCCCAAAGGAAAATCATTTGAACTAGTTAGTTATTCTGATGCTGACTTTGCTGGATGTAAACTAGATAGAAAAAGAACCTCTGGAACATGTCATCTTTTAGGCAAGTCACTAGTAACATGGTGTAGTAAGAAACAAAATTCTATTGCATTGTCAACTGTAGAAGCTGAATACATAGCTGCTGGAAGTTGTTGTGCACAAATTTTGTGGATGAAACACACATTACTAGACTATGGAAATCAATTCAGACATGTCTCAATAAATTGTGACAACACAAGTGCTATTAATATTTCTATGAATCCTGTTTCTCATTCTAGGACAAAACATATTGATGTAAGACATCACTTTTTGAGGGATCTTTATCAAAAAGGTGATATCACTTTGGAATTCATTGGTACTGAATATCAACTTGCTGATATATTCACTAAACCATTAAATTCTGAAACATTATACTACATCATACATTATCTTGGTATGATTAATTATAAATGAATATCTTACTGTTTCTAAGTTACTGTTTTTATGCTCAAGGTCTGACAACTCACTGTCTCACCGTGACTATATAAACTGCTCACTGTTTCACCGTGATGACTATAAACTGTCTCACCGTGATGGCTAGTTTTCTGTCTCACCATGAGAAGTATGATAATTTTTATTTTTATTATTTTATTTTTACCCATATCGTGGTAATTTTTATTTCACCACGATTTGATTTCCCGCGTTCGTGTTTTTATGACATTTGACATTCCCAAATGATAAAAATTAAGGGTTTCATTCGACTCCATACCCGAATTCTCTCCTGAGACATCTTTTACCTCTCGCCCGAACCTTTAGTGAATGCCAAGGATGAAGCGTCCATCTTCACCCTCATTTGAGAAACGCCGCTCTATGAAACAATGGAGGATACCGAGGATAGTGCCAAAAGGACCTCTAAACCCAAACCTA
The DNA here is from genome assembly GCA_963277665.1 of Viscum album. Lineage (NCBI taxonomy): Eukaryota > Viridiplantae > Streptophyta > Magnoliopsida > Santalales > Viscaceae > Viscum > Viscum album. The sequence continues at coordinate 1,436,471,954 of OY728133.1, read as the reverse complement.
GTAAGCCGTACAGTTGTACCTGAAAAATAGGTTTTCCCTGAATGGTTGCTGTCTAGAAGATCATTAGTTTTGAATGTTTTAAAAGAACAAGGATGGCTTGAATGGTTCACTGGAAAGAATAGAATGATTTACCCGAGGCTTCTATCTCAATGCTATGAGTATGTGAAGTTCTATTTTGAGTTTGGAGAAAGATTTTTGGTGACCAGATGGATCGATGGTCATATGTGCTCTTTCTCTTCAATGTCATGGGCTGCATGCCTAAGAATTCCACATGAAGGAGTGTGTGAAGATTACCAAAGATACCCTCCTCCAACAACTGACATCTTTGACCTAGAAACCTCTTTGGAAAATATAACTGCAAATGGAACTAAGCGAAGGGACATAGCTGCTGAACTGGATGGGGAGACAAGACTTTTGTTCCAGTTTTTTCAGAATTTGGTTAGTCCAAGAAAAGGAGATTTTGCTGTGATGAAGTATCAGGATGTGTTTTTGATTCACCGGTTGAAGAATGGCCAAAAGATCAATCTGTGTAAGTATGTTATCAACCATATCTGTGAGATGATAAAAGTAACTTCCAAATCCACCTCCCTATTTTATTCAAGGATGATTTCAGCCATGTTAGTCTCAAAAGGAATGGTTGGACCGAATGAAGAAAAATTAGAGGACATTGATTTCTGCCTATCCATGCCTATCATCAGAAGGATGAAGATTAGCTAGAATCCATGGAAAAAGAAATGGGATGAGGATAGTGATCAACTGTATGAAAAGTTTAATCTTGTTGACTATCCAAGAAGGCCTAAGAACCTAGCTAATCCAGGTTTTGAACTAGATGAAGTGGATGAGTACTCAGAAGAAGAAGAACTAGAAGAAGTAACAGCTGAAGTTCCACCTAGAGCAGAATCTGTAATATCTCCAACGGAAACCGTTCCTATTGAAGAATAATGGGTTGTTATCCCTGCTGTTATCCCTACTGTTATCCCTACTAAAATACCTCAAGGAGAGGAAGTTTTTATTGAAAAGGAAAGGACTGAGGATCCTTCAGTTGTTCTTCATGAGGAAGAAGCTCATCCCAATGCTGCAAGGAAATTAGTTTTTCCTTGTTCAGAACAGCAAGCAACCTTTGAGGAAGTTTTTGTTGAAGAGACTCTTTCTGTTGAGAAAGAAGCAAGTCTGGAAGCTTATCCAGTGGAACAATCAGTTCTTGAGATTATTCCATCTACTGAAGAAAGAATGGAAATTGCCTTTCAGCTGGAAAGGAAAGAATTTTCTAAAGATATTAGGGATGATCCTGGGGATCTCGTCCATGTTCCTAAACCTCAAGAATCTGAAAGGGAAGCACAAGTTGAGAGGGAGGAAACTCGAAATCCTAATATTGTGGAATCTGGATCTGGTGAATCTTCTCAACCTGTTATCACTTTCTCTGTACACTCTCGGTATGAGTTCCCAAGCTTTTATGATGTGAATGAGTCACATCAAGTGACTGCAACTAGAATGGATCTTTCTTCTCTATTTCAACTGAAGTCCTTAGCTCATTCAAAACTAGAATCAGAGCCCCAACCTCAATCTGGATCAGAATCTGAATTTGAAGATGGCTCTGACCCTCAACCAGAATATGAGCCTCTACCTTTACCTGCATCCTTACCTAAGAATCAATCCTTTGTAACCAAAGATGATCTGAAAGCTTTTGGCGAGACTTTGTTTGCTGGTTTTGAGAAAATTGTCTCCACTCAACCTCTCCCAGTGACTCAATTAAGTCAAGAAGATGCATCAATTCTCTTGGAATATATTATCTAGCATATTCAACCAAGGATGATCCGAGAAATTCAAGAAGTCCGAGTAGATAATAAGCTGATGAGTGCTCATGTTTCAAATCTGATAAGTATCGTAGCAAGTCTGCAGAATGAGCTATCTGTGAGATCAGAGCCTGCTCCTTTTTCTACCCCTGCACCTGCTGTTGTTTCACCTGAGTCTTCTGATTCCCTCCTTGATAGAGAGATTGTGTCTCAAGTTCATCCATACCTTCTATATTTTGATGAAAATATTGGAAAAAGGTACACGAAGATGCTGGAATGCATGAGAGAGCTTGTGGAAACTCTGAATAAGCTTACAGATGAATACACTAGATGTCTGCAAAAAGTTCTGAAACAACTCAAAGTTCTAACCGAAGCTGTCAAGGCTTCACCTGCTTCTGGTCAGACCTCCACACCTACTTTTGATGATTCTCTGTTGAGATCCTTAATTAAGGAAGAATTATAGAATGCCTTCAGTGGCTTGGATCTATCTTCTTTGTCAGAAGTAATCAAGAACAGTGATAGAGTATTGGACTTGGTTAGGATCCATTCAAAGATATACAATGATGTTGAACAAGAGATCTCCAAGAAAATAGATTTTTATCTTTCCCAGATTTTCTCTAAAAGTGACATGACAAATCACTTTAGATATCTTGTGGAAAATCTGAGAATCCCTCTGGTGACTCAATCTTTTAAAGCTCAAGTTCAGAAACTTTCAGAGTTCACCAGATTGTTGGACAGATTTCTGGAGAATAAGGATGATTTTGAAAAGTCTATGCAGTATGGTGGTGAAATCATTACTGATTTCATCAATCTTTTGAAGCCGTATCTTCATATTTAGAGTACTGCTATAGTTGCTCCAGCTGCTGCACCCCTTAAACCTGTACTTCCTGCCTTAGAATCTACTACCATGACAGTGAACCAAGCCCTTTCTCAGATCCGACCAGTCATTCTTGACCAACCTAAGCCTAGATCTTCTACTGTTCCTACTTTGGCTCCATTTGTTTTTGAAGGTCTACCATTACCCTCGTTGTCTACCTCTTCTATGCCTTCTTCTACTTCAGCACCAGCTCCTGCTGCTGATAAAGGTAAGACAAAAATGGGTCCCTAAAGAGTTTACCACCCCTCTTTCTTTTTGATGGGATGTCATTTCTTGTTTCCAGTTTTTACTTCTCCTGTAATTTTTATTATGAATGCTTTGGTTAATGATAATTGCCGAGTTTCATTTCCTTTTCCCTACTTTTTGATAATCCCAAAAGGGGGAGAAAAACCTCCGAGTATCAGTTCTATAATAGTATAAATGGGGGAGAAAAACTGCAAGTATCTGTTCTATAATGTTTTTTCAATGCTAGTATCTTTAATATTACATATCTTTTATATTTTGCCTATATGTGATTTGTGATCATCAAAAAGGGGGAGATTATTGGACTCCTCAAGTGTTAATCATGTTTTAATAATCACAAATCTCATTACTGTTAATTAATCTTGACCTTCATTGCACATCTTGCTAATACTCTTCAAACTAAACAATAGGTGTATATCATGTTTTTATAATAACAAATCTTATGGATGTTAATTACTCTTTACATGTTCTCTGCATAATTACAATTCTCTCATATATTGTCTCTAATGAGTAACCTTAATTCATATTCTGCATATCATTGTCTTAGTCCAAATACATATCTTTTGTCTATGTATGGACTCACCATGAAGGACTCACCGTGACTAGAAACCATGGCCACTCACCATAACCCAGACACCGTAAAGGACTCACCGTGACAAGACACCGTGACCAGACACCGTGACCAGACACCGTAACTAGACACTGTGACCAGACACCGTGACCAGACACCGTGACCAGACACCGTGACTAGACACCGTGACCAAACACCATGACCAGACACCTTGACCAGACACCATGACCACTCACCGTAACCCAGACACCGTGAAGGACTCACCGTGACTAGACACCGTGATCTGACACCGTGAAGAAGACATTGTTTCCATGATCACTGTGACACCGTTTCTTAAGCTTTTGTCAATATTATTTTAAGTGATTCTAACGGTCATATTTGTTGTTTTTAATGCAATTAATGTTATTTAATGCTAGTTGACAGCTTGACAGGAAACTGTATCTCGTACTTATGAAAAGGGAATCATTCCTACTACCAGAGCTCTTGGAATATAAAGAAGATTGAGCTGAATTAGAGAAGACACGAACGAACAAACGAATGCACGCACGCACGCCTGACACGTCTCAACACATATACTACAATACATGCGAGCTCTGTTCTAAACCAAAGAACAATCTGGAGAACAACTGTGAAGAACACATCGCACGATTCTAAAAGAAGTTCCATACATGCAATCCTACATTTCTGAAGAACACACGACTAATCAAGAGACTGTAGAACACAAGACGAACTACGACACCTTGTTTTTCAACAGAAAAACTAGATAAGGACTCTGAAGCATTCCTGCTCAATCCATTGAGTCCAGAGCTACATTTACAATCACTAGAGCCATTTATAAACTCTAAATCTCTGCTCTGTGATTCATTATTTACTTTTCGAGTAGTGTGTGTCATCTTCTGTATTTTACACACACACTGTCTCCTGAAGTTTAACCGGAGGATCTGTAAATCCTCACTCAAACTCTTACATCTTTTATTTCCCACTGGGATAGTGGTAGAGGTTGTGTGTGGCCTAAACATCTGGTTTTCTGTTGTTTTGTTTCCCACGAATAACAGTGGTAGAGGTATTGGACCTGGATAGTTTTTGTAAAATTGTTGTTAACCCCGATTCAGGGTGTGGATCAATTTCTTATATATATTTGAGAGGACTAAGTCTCGTCTTGAGACTGAACCTCTTGTTATATCTGCTGTGCATATTTTATTTAAGTTTAATGTATACGACATATATTATATTTATTCCACTGCTATTACTTTAAAATACAAAATTATTTTGAAGCTACTTTGATAGTTAGATTAGAAAGTGTTTACAGTTATTGTAAATCAGTAGATTAGTTTCAAAAGGTAGTTTGATCTTGTGGTTAAACTAACTAAGACCTAATCAATATTTGAGAAGCTAAGTGAACATTTACAATCTGTATAAATTCACTATAGTTTAACTTATTTTATAAATCAGGGGATTTTAACTAGACAATGTTTTAACAGAAATTTTAATTGGAACTCAATTCACAACCCTCTTGAGTGTCCACTCCGACCAACATGACGATTTACATAGTCAATCTATGTGGTAAACATAAGACCTAGTGGTTCCACACCCACTATGTTTGCCATATGTTCATAACTTGGCACACCTAGTTTTACCAAGTGCCATGTTTTCTCAAATGTTCAAGAAATCCATACTCACAAATTTCATAAAATTTTCAACTAGATAATCATTGTTGATACCAATCATGAAAATCCATTATGGGTTAGAACCATCATTAAGAAATTTTATCAATCACATGATGTGTATAAAAATATTTCGGAAATAAAACCCCCTTTATAAATCATTTACCATGCCACAAAATATGTAATTTAATAAAACATTCCATACACCAAACCAAATGAAAACACATGAATGATATATAAAAAAATGAGAATAAATTATTATATAGTGACCCATACCTCACTAATGGATGAAACCTAGTCACCTTAAAAAAATTTAGTTGGAAATGAATATATCAATCCCTATCTAGTATATATTAGAATAAACATCACCAATTATTCATCAAAAATCCTAGATCCGGTTTTCACTCCCCATTAGGGTTCTTAGGAATAAAGGGGAAGCGAGATTGAGAGGAGATCTATCGAAAATATGAATAAATGAGAGGATAACAACACATACCATAAATATATCCACCCTAATTTATATAGAACCACAAAAGGAGTGAGGGATAACTATATAGAGTGTTAAGGAATTGTTATTTTAATCTATTGATATATTTATGGGAGAATATAGTTTCAAATGAGTAATGGTATAGATATAATTTTCTTGTTTTAAAAAACATGTGTAGTTCTCACAGTTTGGCCCCATAGTTAGAAAAACTGTACTCTAACCATATGGTCCTTATTTTTATAGGAAAACAAAACTACATGGTTACCTGGGACTATCTAGACTCGTCAAAAAATAGTATAGAAGATGACAGAACAAATTTGGACCCAAACTCGACTATCTAAATGCTTTTCATGGTCACTCACATGGTTAGAAAAACCATGATTAGCTATGAAAATCACTACTGGAATAAACATATAAATTTAACAGGGTTACCTTATAGATACTACTAACTATTCATAGACCATGTGTGTAGTTTATTTCTCCCACAATCTCATAATCTCAACCCCTAACTAATGAGATTCTTTAAAACTTCAAGATAGAAAAACAAGACCCAAAATAATATATACCATTGGACCAGAGGGTATCACAATTTTAATGACTCATATTTTTTCTAGTTTTATTGTTATAAATTAATTTTGGAACTTCTAATACCAGGAGCTAAGGGAGTGTGTGATTCTGAGGCCTGGTGTGCCGGAAATAATTCTTTGAAAAATGCTCAATTTTTAAGGAACCTCATGGGTGATTTTTCTTTAAAATTGGAATAAATCTTAAATACGTGTCAACAATAGTAATCTGAGGGCATCGTATCATTCAAAATAACCACTTTACCTTAGATAGGTCCTACCATCAACTGGCTTGGTATGAACATGAATGTTAGTTTTTGGACGTATCTGTAATAAAACATTTAATAATTTTTTTTCAATGTAGTGACTTGTTATCATTATATTTTCATTTTCCATGAATCCATGGTCATCACAAAAAACCTATAATTTCCTTGAGACAAGGAGAAGGAATTCTTATCAATATAAATGATGGATCAAAGATCGAAACTTGGATTGAAGATTGATGGATCAATGAACGACAACGATGCAGGTTCATCCTTCATCAACCACTAATCCAAACTCCAGGTAGGGAGTTTGATCTCTCTGTGATTTCTTTTCCCCATTTTAAATTCAATGATAAATGTAAACCAACCAATGAATAGGTTAATCAAAAGTTCATTCGTTCTTGTGGGATTGTTAAGTAGTGGGGTTTGACGGGTGATATATGTTTATGATTATCCTTATTCATTCTTCATTCTAATAAGAACAAATTGAGACTGACATGAACAAAGGAAAAGATACATTATTTGGGCTTTCATGTGAATTTATTCTCTCCCATAAATATCTCATTCTCCTCGAATGTTCTTATTATTCTCCCTACTCTTTAAAACCCCTATGTGAATAATTTATCATTGCACCCCTGATTCATGGCGCAACTATCCCAGATCGAAGATCCAGCCCCATGATGGAAAAAAGGTGGGTCAATGGCTAGGTGGTGTGATTTTTTGGAAAAAATGTACATGGAAGTGGAAGAGAAACATGCCAGCAGCCGGAGGTGGGAGCTCTGAAAAATCGAGTAGAGTGGCAGTGAGGGTCTTGGTGGCCGATCTAGGCAGATAGTGAGATGATAAGGTGAGGTCTCCAGTGGGGCAGCTAGTAGAGGGAGAACATGGTAGGGGGCCGCGTTGGAGTTGAATTGGCCAGTGGGAATGGGTTGCATCAGGCAGCTGCGATGTTTCCCTGAGGATGTGATGGGGAGGGTTCGTGTGGAGACCATAGTGGCGGTGAGGCCGCAGACCAAGAGGATAGGGTGGCCGACCGCATTGAACGTGGTTAGGGTGGACTGTGTCTGGTGCACAAGACCAACCCGCGTATTGCTAGCAGGACCAAGGGAGCTGGGCCACTCTAGCGGCCCACTAGGATGGACCAATCAGACCGGTGATCCATGGTACAGCAGGCCCAGTGTGTCGTATCGAACTGGGTCGGGTCGGGTCAGATCAGACCCGGGATAGGCCTTTTTATATAAATTGTCTTCAATTTCAAGTCATGTTTCCATTTGATGAGACATTTGTGGAATTGGGACCCTTTAGATGAGATGAAACTTTTGAGAAAATATATGTGGGTTTTTTGAAATTTGTTATATGACCTATTGGCTCGAGGAGTAGGTTCTGCCAGAATGAGTGTTCCATGAGAGAAATCATGTGGATGGATATGACATAGAAGATTTATGACCTATAAGATATATAAAATATATGTTGTGGGACCTAGAAGTTGTGTGTATTACTTAGAGAATATGTGTATCATAGAGACTGTGTGTATCATAATGACTGTGTGTTTTACTGAGATTTTGTGTCTTATGGACACTGTGTTTCTCATGGAGACCGTGTGTCTCATTGGATTGGGTCTATCAAAACTTTCTTAGAATATATTATATAGAAATATACCTATTTAAGATGACTGTAAAAAATTTATTTCATCATGGTAAACATTGTGTATTGATTTTTGGTATTCTATTGTGGCTTTAGGGTTTCCTACTAAGTGTTGTTTTACTCACCCATGCATGGGATTTTTTATAATGTGTTGTGAATTATACAGACGATCGATTCTTAGTGGAGTCCTATGTGGAATAAGACCAAGTGGTTCTTAACAAGACCAGATAGTTTAGGTGCACTCTTGTAACTTCATACAGTTGTCCCCATACCTACCTTTCATGTAGGGGTAGATGCAGATGAGTTTTGAGAAAACATGCATTCACTATTACATACCCTTTTTTATGGTGGGCATGTATTCAAGGCCTGTTCTCTTTCCAGTTTTCTATTATCATACTTTGTGGTTAGTATCTTAGTGTATGAATGGATTGTCTATATAGTGTTTTTAAATTTCATCATTTTGGTCTTGGAGATGTTTGTTCTTGTACATGTACTTTGGAAAACACTTCACATTAGTGGAATATGCCTACTCGGTGCTAGTTACCATCTCATGGCCTATCGAAGGTGGGATTGGGGTAGTCCCAGCATGTGCCTCTCTAGGATGGGTCTTCATAGAGTGGTATCGGAGGGAGTCAGTTCTACTTAAGGACCATAATTATGTGTGGTTGGTTTGGGGGAACAGTGTTGAGTGTTTTGAGTTCGGATTTTAGGCTTCGGTATCCAGTGTTCGTGTGGTTACTGGTGTATCCATACACCAAGGCTATGGACACCTGCTTTTCAACTTAGTATATGAAAACACTGGTTGTAGGAAAATTAACTATACATGCATCATATAAGATTTGGGTGTGTTCTCATGTCCTTCTTAAGTCAGCTCACTAGGTAGACTTTATTGAACGTGGTATGTCTTGTTTCATTTTAGGATGCCTCCATATAGACATCTAACCAGGATTCCATTGTGTAATCAAGATGATGATCTTCCTAGAGACGAGGCATCAGTACCGAGACCTATACCAAAGATAGAACCTCTAGGTGGTTTACCAACGATTGCACCACCCGTCGTGCAACAGTTACTACGGGTGCTACCAGTTGAGGATGCATGTAGGTTGAGTGCATTATATGAGTTCAAGAAGTAGCGATCTCCTAGGTTTCAAGGTGAGATAGATCCTTGGGTAGCTGAGAATTAGCTTGTGGTAGTTACAATGTCTTCCACCTTGTGAGGAAACTTTCCGACCAGATGATAGTCTTCTCTACGAGTATTATTCAAAGCTATGTGGGGTGGTGGTGGATCTTAGCAGCCCAAACACTTAATTATGTGACTCTCTCTTTTGAAAACATCAATAATATCTTCAGGGAGGAGTTCTTTCAAGATATGTTGTGATCTGTGTGCATACAGGAGCTCCTGCATTTTCAACAGGGTTGTTTGGCTATGGAAGAGTACTCGGTGAGGTTTACTAATGTTTCACACAACTCCATGGATATGGTACGAGACCCATTCTTCAAGGATCATAACATCCAACAAGGATTATTTTAGGAGATCTGAGAATTCATTATATACCTTAGCATTTGTAAATATGTTGGGGTATTAAAGAGAGCTCCACTAGTGGAGAGATTTCTCGCGGAGTAAACACTAACAGTGGGAGATACCACTAGGATCCAGGTAGTTGATTCTTTGAGGGTAGGTAGATGACAATAGTCGTATGGAACCAAGTGGGTCATACACTCTAGGGGACAACCCCAAGACACAAGATCAGTGGTGTGAGGATCCCATGGCAGATTGAGTTAGCTGAAGCACAAGATTAGTTACTCGTGTGGCGGTCAGGGACATTTGGAATAAGATTTCCCGACCTGTTGTACGAATGATTAGGAGATGGTCGAGGTAATAATGAGGTAGAGACTATGTTTGTAGATGTTTGTTCCAAAGGGTGGAAGATGTGATAGAGGAGAAGGTAGTGTAGAAGGAGGTGGACAGAGGTTTGACATATTACCGCCACTACCCCCAGGTGGTCTACATAAGGCTCAGAGATTTGGTGGATATATAAAAAGACAAATGAAAATAAAGTTGGATTATGACCTCAGTTCTCTATGGATTATTAGAGGTATGATCTATGTATTTTCTACACTAGATAAAATTTTGATAGAAATAGGTGCCAGTCATTCCTTTCTTACCATAAACCTTTTTCAGGGCTTAGAGATTCCAGTTGAACCGTTTACTTGACCCTTATGCTTAGAGACTCCTACAAGAGGGGATTTTATGATTACACATTGGTGACAACTATGTGACCTTACTCTTAGAGGTGAAATTTCCAGTTTGGATCTCTTGGTAGCGGCATCGAGGCCTTATGACGTCATTCTCGGTATGGACTGGTTATCTACAGTCCCTGCTCATATTGAATGTTTTGGGCAAAGAGTGAGGTGTGTCAGCAGTTATGTGGGAAGGTTTTCCTTGGTGAAAAGAAAATCCGTGTAGTGTGTGATAGAGTAAGTCATAGGAGGGTGCATCTGATTACTTGTCAGTTGGATATCCTCTCCCATGGTGCAACAGATGATAAGAGTTGCCAGTTTCCTATAGTGGTGGAAGAGTATGAGGACATATTTTTTGAGGATGTCCCTGGATTACCTCCCCATATAGAGGAAAACATTGTTATCGATCTATACGTTAGGACGACACATATATCTGAACTTGTATATTGGATGGATCCTGGAGTCATTCATGAATTGAGGGTATAGTTGGAGGACATATAGAGGAAGGTATTTTTGAGACTCATAGGTTCACCCTAGGGAGCCCCAGTTTTGTTTTCCAAGAAGGATTATGGGTTCTTGAGAATATGTGTGGGCTTCTTGTGCCAGAATCCGGTGACAGTAAAGAACAAGTATCAACTATTGGGGATATATGACCTCTTCAATTAGCTAAATAGAGTGAGGTGGTTCTTGAATATTGATCACAAATTTGGCTATCATCAGATTCCTGTATATGATAAAGATGTACCAAATACATTCTTTAGATGTCAGTACGGCCACTAGAAGTACTTTCTGATTCCCTTTGACATGGAGAACACCCTAACAGTGTTAATGGGACTCATGAACTAGATCTCCCATCATTAATTAGACAGCTTTGTAGTGGTTTTCCTTGATGACATCCAAGTGTACTCGGCGTCCGAGGAAGAGCACATGAGACACTTAAGGATATTCTTGGACACACTTTGAGAGCACCAACTTTATAAGAATCTATAAAAGTGCCAGTTCTAAATTTTAGAGGTCAATTTCATAGGACACATCATTTCATAGGCTGAAGTTTTAGTGGATCTAGTGAATATTGAGGTGGTGCTTTCTTGGGAGCCACCCAATAGTGTTACTGAGGTGTAATGATTCCTAGGTTTTTATGGGTATTATCAGAGGTTTGTACTTCAATTTTTCAGAGTAGAATCACCCTTGACTAATTTGACATGGAAGTTAAATCCTTTCGTGTAGAAAGAGAAGTTCCAGTAGTGCATTCATGAGATGAGGAAGAGGCTGACGAGTGCTCCCATCATGAGATTACAAGAAGAGTGCATTAGGTATGTAGGGTTCTATGATGCATCATGGACTAGTAATGGTTGTTTCATGATGCAGGGGCATGCATTTAATTTATATGATTTTCACTAGTTGAGACAACATGAGCATAACTACGCCACCAATGATATTGAGATAACATTGGTAGTCTTCTCATTGAAGATATGGAGACACTACCTTATGGGAGATCAGTTTATCATCAACATTTAACACAAGACCCTCAAGTATATCTTCTATTAGAAGGATATGAATTTGAGACAAAGGTGAACATTAGAGTTACTCTTGGACTATGAAATTGAGATTTTCTATACTCATGGGATGAAAAATGTTGTGGCAGATGCTCTCACCAGGAGATCCATCTTGCAGATATTGAGTGAGGAATCAGATCGGTTAGTTGATGCATAGTTGCACCAGTGTAATTGCGGGAGGAGGTTCTGAGGGAGTACCCCACATCCCATTTGGTGGTACATCTGGGTATGGTGAAGATTTACCATTTCTTCCGAATTCATTTCTTGTGGTCGGTGATGAATAAGGTAGTGGGAGAGTTCATTTCTCAATACCTCACTTGTCATCAAGTGGAGGCTGAGAACTAGGATCCAATAGGCTTGGCCCAACCCCATTAGGTGCTAGAGTGTAAGTGGGATGAGATATCAATGGACTTTGTGACAGGATTACCACACATGTCAAGGGGACAAAATACCATTTGGGTGATCTTTTATCGACTCACCAAGTCAGACCACATCCTACCTATCCGAGAGTAGAGTCCAGTAGAAATCTTGGTATTCCTCTAAATGCACGAGATATTTCAGCTTTAGCTAATTCCATAGACAATCATTTCTAATCGTGATGCTTGTTTCACATCATAATTTTTTATGGGATTGTATGATATGTTTGAGACTCAGTTACACATTAGCATTACATTTCATCCCCAGACAGATGGCAAGATGGAGAGGACCATTCAGGATCTGGAGGATATTTTGTGGGCCTGCATCTTAGACTACATTCATATTTGGGAGTATCACCTACCACTATTGGAGATTTCTTAAAAAAATATTTGTCTCTCCACAATTTGTATGGCCCCATTTGAGGCATTGTATGAGAAACCATATAGGTCACCTCTTTGCTGGAATGACCTAGGAGAGTTAGCACTCAAGGGTCCAAATTTTGTGTGGGATACCACTGAGAAGGTGTAGATCATCCAAGAGTGGATGAGGACTGCACAGAGCTAGCAGAAGTCTTATGCTGATAGGATACAAAGGTCTCTAGATTTCGAGGAAGGGGACCTTGTATAAGTCCCCAACCTTAATAATTACTTAACATTGAGTTAAAATAATAATTACCATTGAGGATATTTTCAGGTTTGGAGTTTTAGAGAATTAGATCTTAACTATTACATCTCAAAAGATTAAAAATTAGAAACTTCTACTAAGATTCCATAAAATTAAAAACTCTTAAAAAGAAACATGTCATGTTCCATGTTTTATATAGCATGACTTTCCCTTGATCCAATCTTTGACAATATTCCACATTAAGTCCTGTGAAAAACATTTCAAAAAAAAAACTTGGGTTGAGCATAAAAATCTTAGTAAGGGAGTTTTTTAAAACAACAAGTAAACCATGTATACTTTATCAAAGTAATACTTTTCAGCTTTATGAAGTAGTAAAAACTCTTCACTGAATAAAATATCATTACTTACCCTTTTGTAACCAAAATATTACCATTAAACCCATATAAAGAACACATAACATATAAAGGTAACTTGGGACATAAACATACTTAAATGGAATAACCATACGGTCGAATTCCACACATATCACTTAATGGAATAGCCATACGGCCGACTTCCATACCCAATGCATTGGAGGTTATAACGTAACCACACATCCTAGTATTCACGGCACCACCTGTCATATGGTTTATCACGTAACCACCCATCTAATGCCCAAGTACCATTATAAAATCATAAGACATAAAACAAATATAATGGAAAGAAAAAATTTCCACACTTTGATCACAATATATCACTTAAATATATTTAAATAACAAATCCATTATAAAAATAATTTTCTATACCAAAATACATAAAAGCGTATATGGTATATATTTCATTTTAAAAACATTACGGCTTATTGAGGAAGCCAAAGACGAAATAATACTCACGACGGTGGAAAAGGTCGTTGTCACCGCGTACGTTAAAAGAAACATTCCTTTTTGTCATTTAGTAAAACGCTTCATAGAAAAGGATTCTTTTTATATAAAATTAAAAGTCAAAGGGGTTTATACACCGTATAAAAGAAAGTTGTGTATAAAACAAAATATGCCTCAATGAAAGGAGATTGAGACGAAGTCCCTTACCTCGGGTCCGACTTGACTCGATCGTTCTTTAACGTCCTGAATAATAAACTTGAGTTAATTTATACTTGATTAAGAACCCTTTTCAAGTTAATTATTCCTTTTATATCACTTATTACCATGTTATGAACACTATGTAATTATTTAAGTTAATAATGGTCGTTTTGTCGATCCTTGGTACTTGAGTCAAAAATAATCTCTTTATAATTACAAGTTGTTCATGTGGTAAAATATCCATTATATCAAGAATTATATTCATGATTTAGATATCATATATATCATATATATCCAGAATATACATGTATTTACAATTGTATATAACATTTAGTTGTAAGAAATGAAATGCACCGTTCATGGAGACAGTAAGTCGTACGTACGCATGAACGCTACGTTAATTTCTATTTCATATTTAATGGAGTGAAATAATAATGATATAAAGGTATATTATAATTACAGTATAATATCATATATAATATCATTAACTCCATCCTGTATACGTCCCATGTATGGAATTAACGAATCAAATCACTTTTAGGGGGCGGTAGTCCGCACTTCCTAAAATGAAATTATCGTGTTTACCCACAATGGAAACCATAAAGGTATGACAAAAATGAAAAATACATAAGCTTAAGTAAAACATAAACATATCATATATCATATATAAATATAGTGACATCTTAATGGCCAACTGTTAAGGTGTTATATGAGGGTTGAACAATCATCGTTTCGTGAGTAAGAAATTCTCCATCCACAGAAACAATATGTTCATTAACCATTAGATGTAGGTGTGTGTAAGTGTAGCTCGAATAATTCACATAACAACATCCTAGTATATTGAATATACTGGTGTTGTTGAAAAAGAAAGTAATAAAAAGTGTTTAGGGTGTTGGAGAAGCAAAACAAAACATAAGAACACAAGGGAAAACACTACCTTTAAAACGGGTAACTCTTTTTGATTTGAGCTCAAAGGCTTCCTTGGGAAGACTTCTGCCCAAAGTGAGGCTCCTAAGAGTAAGAGATGGATGTGGAGAGATAAAATGAGTAGATCCTGGCCTAACCAAAGGCTTTAGAGGTGTTGTTAAGGAGGTAGAGGTGGGGGCCTTTTATAAGAGGAGAGGAGGGGCACTCTTGGAAAGTTAAGAAAAGATACTTTATTATAAAATGATTTTCGGATAAAAAGGGTCCCAAAATTATAAATTAATGGGATAATGTGATAAGGGTTATAAATACACCCATCCAATAGGTTTTTGACCAGTTTAGGTCTTAGATTTTACATTATCGTCTCATTTTATTTAAATCTTTAAATAATGAGGTAATCGCTGCATCATCATGGTGTCATAAGTAATTTAGTTTATTTAATGTATAGAAATTATTAAAAAAATATCATGATGTAGGAAATATTTTTATCTTTCTAATGAATACTTATAGTCAAAATTATGACTTGTATAACCCCATTTAAAAATTGTTTTAGTAAAACATCTCATGTTTGTGACTTTTTTATTTTACAATTAAATAAAAAGTTATTAATGTCATTTTCCTACCAAAGTGGCTCCATGGGGTCCCCAAGTTGACCCATAGATTTTATTGGTCGGACATCACACATCCAATAATGTTAGGACATGTGTCTAGGTCATTTCATATTATTAAAACATTATTTTTACCTTAAACTACATTAATTACATCTAATTGCGATTGATAAACTTAAAAGTTACTATTCACAAAAAAATTATTTTAATCCCATTGAACCACATTTTAGTTACTAATGAAAACCATGTATGTCAGATTTTAGAAATTCAAAACACAGAGGTGGTAAAATTTCATTTAAACGAAAAATCAGTTTTTTAAGTACCACTTAGTGGTTTCACTATTCATCAAAAATTGAAGTTTTTTTAAAAAAATACCAAAACATAACCCTAAGCTATATTTGATATTTCGAATTCAAAAATGATGTCTATTTTAAAAAATTCAAAACATATAAGTTACATTATTTAATTTAATAATCAATTCCCGATGTCAAGACAAATTGCGTGTTTTTATGAAACAATATATATCAAAATATTGACACTAGTTTAAGTCCAATTTCAATGTGAAATTAATTCCAATGACCACTATTGGATTAAATGGTAAAAATATATTCTAATTTCACTCTAAAAACAATTCAAAATGAAATCTAATCATATAAATAAATTATATTTAAAATAGGTTTTGAATTAAAATACAACATTTTTCACTATTCATTAAAAAATGAACTTTATCGGAAAAACACCAAAAATTTACACAAAGTAAATTTTGATGTCCCGATTCTAAAGAAGAGTTTTATTTGGTCCAATAGAATGTATAAGAGTGACCAAAACTATATTTAATGACGGTTCTCCATCAAAAGGCGATAAATGGACCTTTAGTGAAAATTAGAGTATATATGCCTAAAATTGATTTATTTTTGTATTTTAAGCCTTAATATTTTATTGGAAAAATGTAAAAACACTTAACAAACATATATAATCATATTTTAGTTATTTATATTCATTCCCGCCAATACAACAGCTACGTGTTAACTACCATTTAAAATAATATTATTTTACTACTAGTGTGCAACGTAAGATTTAAAAGAAACTCTTTGTTGTGTATCGGGTACGCTATCGAACATAGAAACCCCTTTAAAGAAAAATTAATATTTAATTCATAAATATTAATAAATATGAAAATGTTTTATTCTTTATTTACCTGGGATTTTACATCCTTCCCCCCTTTTTGGAATTGCATCCTCACAATTTTATTCACTTATCAAAATAAGTGGGGGTATTTCTCCCTCATAGATTTTTCAGATTCCCATGTTGCCTCTTCAACCATATGGTTTTTCCACAAAACCATTACCAGGTGAATTACCTTATTTCGCCACACTTGCTCTCTTCGGTCAAAAACCTGGACTGGTTGTTCTTCATAAGAGAGATTCTCTTCCAAATTAACTAACTCTGGGCTCAAAACATGAGATGAATCTGGAATATACTTTCTCAACATCGAAACATGAAAAACATTGTGTACCTGAGATAAAATCGGAGGTAAATCCACTCGGTAAGCAATAGATCCAACATTCTCTAGAATTTCATATGGTCCAATGAACCTTGGACTCATCTTTCCTTTCTTACCAAATTGCATCACACTTTTCCATGGCGAGACTTTGAGAAAAACCTGATCACCTACCTCGAAAGAGAGATCCTTCCTCCTGTTGTCTGCATAAATTTTCTGCCTACTCTGAGCTGTTCTCATGTCTTTCTGAATCAACTGAACTTTTTCTGCCATCTCTTTTACCAATTCTGGTCCCATCAGCTTCCTTTCACCCACTTCATCCCAAAAAGCTGGAGTTCGACACCGCTTACCATATAATGCCTCAAACAGAGCCATCTGTATACTGGAATGAAAACTATTATTAGATGAAAATTCAACCAAAGAAAGATGTTGGTCCCAACATCCCTGATAATCCATCGAACAAGCACGTATCATATCCTCCAATGTTTGAATTGTTCGTTCTGACTTCCCATCTGACTAAGGATGAAAAGCTGTATGAAAATTTAATTCAGTACCCAACGACTTCTGAAGGCCCTTCCAAAAGTTAGAAATAAACCTGGGATCACGATCAAATACAATAGATATGGGAACTCAATGAAACCAGACTATCTATTTAAGATACAATCAAGAATGTTGATCTAGAGAGAAAGTATCTCGAATTGGAAGGAAATGAGTAGATTTAGTCAAGCCATCAACAATAACCCAGATTGCATTATTACCTCGAGATGTCTTTGGTAATCCCACAACAAAGTCCATGGATATATTTTCCCATTT
Organism: Viscum album; assembly: GCA_963277665.1. Classification (NCBI taxonomy): domain Eukaryota; kingdom Viridiplantae; phylum Streptophyta; class Magnoliopsida; order Santalales; family Viscaceae; genus Viscum; species Viscum album. Next base: position 1,436,454,107 of record OY728133.1, on the reverse strand, counting down.
CCACTATGGAACTGGTAATGGATGAAGCATCCCTTTTGGTAACTGCCGCTTTTCTTTATCCCGCTGACAAGTCAAACACTTCACAGTAAAATCAGCAATATCTTTTTTAATTCCATCCCACCAGTAATACTCTCACAGATCACTGTACATCTTAGTACTGCCAGGATGAACTGAAAATGGGGAACTATGAGCCTCACATAACAACTCATTCTTCAACTGTGAATCACTAGGCACACATAATCTCTTCCCAAACCTCAAAACACAATCATTATCAATGTTAAATTCAGGAAACTTACCCTTCTGAACCAGCTCTAACTTTTTCTGCAACCCACTATCTTTCTTTTGTGCTTGCTTAATTCTGTCTGATAGGGATGATCTCACTGATACTTAAAACAAAACAGAAGATCTTCCTGCACCAACAACTTCCATGCCAAATTTCATCAAATTAAAAACCAAAGTATCCTGTTCCAAACGTAGCATGGTTAATGAAGCATTACTTTTTCGACTCAATGCATCAGCCACTTTATTTTCTTTTCTCAGATGGTAATGAATTGTACAGTCATAATCCTTGATTAATTCCACCAATATCCTCTGTATCATGTTAAATTCTTTCTGAGTGAATATATACTTTAAAATTTTGTGATCAGTATATATTTCACACTTTACTCCATACAAATGATGCCTCCAAATTTTTAGAGAAAAAACAACAACAGCTAAGTCCAAGTCATGTGTAGGGTAATTTACCTCATGAGTTTTCAACTGACGTGAAGCATATGCAATTACCTGATCATTATGCATAAGGACACAACCAAGTCCCTTCAACTAAGCATCACTGTATATAAAAAAACTCACCATTCCTGGAAGGAAGTGCAAAAACTGGAGCATTCACCAATCTTCTTTTCAAATCCTGAAAACAATCATCACATTATTTTGTCCAGATAAACTTAACACCCTTCCGAGTTAGCTTAGTCATTGGACTAGATAACCGTGAAACATTTTCAACAAAACTTCAGTAGTAACCTTCCAAACCAAGGAAACTACGGATCTCGGTTACATTTGTGGGTCTTGGCCACTCTTCAACAACTTTTGTTTTAGCAGGATCAACAGTTATGCCATTTTTTGAAACAATGTGACCAATGAATGAAATTTTTTGTAACCAAAAATCACACTTGCTGAATTTTGCATAAAGTTTATTTTCTTTTAAGGTTTTCAAGATAACCCTTAAATGACTTTCATGATCCTCTTTACTTTTATAAAACACCAAAATATCATCAATAAAAACAACCACAAACTTATCCAAAAACTCAGGTAAAATTCTATTCATAAGGTCCATGAATATATCAGGTGAATTGGTTAACCCAAAAGGCATAACTACAAATTCATAATGGCCATATCTAGTACAAAATATAGTCTTCGGAACATCTGCTTCTTTTACTTTCAACTGATGGTACCCCTACCTCAATTCAATCTTCGAAAAATACTGAGCTCCCTGGAGTTGATCAAACAAATCATCGATATGAGGAAAAGGATACTTGTTCTTAACAGTAATGTTATTCAAGGATCTATAATCAATGCAAAGTCTCATTGAGCCATCTTTCTTTTTAACAAACAAGACAGGATCACCTCGTGGTGATGTTCTAGGTCTAGTGAAACCTTTATCTAATAACTCCTATAATTGCTTCTTTAACTCTAATAGTTCAACTTGATCCATTCGATAAGGGGGTTGTGAAACTGGATTAGAATCAGGAACTAAGTCAACAGTAAATTCAACTTCTCGATCATGAATAATACCAGGAAACTCATGAGAAAAAACATCAAGATACTCATTTACCACTGGAACATAATTAATCTGAATAGTTCCTTTATTTTCAAAAATATGTGAAAGGTAACATTTATTTCCATCTTTTAATAGTTTCTCATCGTCCGGATATGTTATCAAAATCAAGGGTTCATTCTTGTACAAAAACTGAAAATCTTTTTGAAAAGAAACCATTTTAGCTCTGAAGTCAATCTTATCATGATAAATAGAAATCCAATACATTCCCAAAATAACATCAAACTCTACTAGAGGCAAAACAATAAGGTTTGCGGGTAGATTCTTTCCGCACAAAAAGATAGGAAGGTTCTTATAATTTCTTTTTGTCTCAACGTTCCCTCCTGGTGTTTTTACCATAAGTTCAGGGCTCATATATTGAGATGGAATTTACAATTTACTAGAAAACTTCTCAGAAATGAATGAATGTGTAGACCCTGAATCAAACAACACATTGGAATAATCTGAACAAACTAATAGTGTACCTGATACTACTTCATTCGATGGCCCAGCATCTGCTAATGTAGTTGCAAAGGATTTCACCACCCCTTTCTGCTTGTAGTCTGGCTGCTTTCCCTTAGTTGAGTTATTTGTTAGAAACTCATTTTCATAATGACCCATTTCATTACACTTAAAACATCATACTGCTAGCTTTTCATTACCTGCTGTTCATCTTACTTACAATTACGAGCAATATGACCAAAATTACCACACCGAAAGCACTTTCCAGACATGGATAAACATTCTCCAGGATGAATTTTACCACACTTCTCACAGGATGGATATTTTTTTTTCTTACCTCCTTGTTTCTTTGATGAATTCTTCTCCTTTTCCTGCCAATTGGACCTCTTATTCTGTTTTTTTCAAAGATCACTTGATCATCGGAAAACTCCATTTCCACCTTCTCTGCACATCGAACAAGTTTTTCATAACTTTTGAACTCACGAGAATCTAAATCCCTTCGATACCTTGGCTTTAACCCTGAGTAAAAATGGTTGATTTTACTATTAAGATCTCGTATAAAGTTTGGAGCATACCTTGCCAGTCGAGTGAACTTTGCTTCATAAGCAGCCACTGAATCATCCTCCTGCCTTAATTCTAGGAATTGTTTTTCCATCCTAAGATGAACCACCTTAGGAAAATATTTCTCATGAAAAATACCTTTTAATTTTTCCCAGTGAAGATCATCAATCTCATCACTATCCCTGATATTTTTCATCATCGACCACCACTGATATGCTTCACCTTCAAAATGGTAAACAACAAGACTAAACTTTTGATGTTCTGAACACCCCATGACATCAAAAATCCTCTCCAGTGCTTTAATCCACCCTTCAGCTAGCACAAGGTCAGATGATCCTCTGAATTATGGGGTATGTTGCCTCATGAAATGTTCCACAACTGACATGTTCTTCTGTAGTTGATCTGGAAGATCTCGTGCATGGATACCACCACTATTTATAGCCTAAGTCAATTGTGCCATCATTGCAACAAACTGTTCAGTTCCGATTCCGACCATCTTGGGTTGCTGATTTGGAAGGTTGTCTTCCTCTTGATGTCGTCCCAACATAGATGCTTTGTTTCCTCTACGGAAAACCATTCTGAACACAGAAATATCTTAGGCGAAGCAACATGGTAATCTTTAAATGCTATATCATTTCTATCATTCCATAAATTAATTTATAATTTAACAATTTTCTAACTCCTAAAGTTTTCTAAACCGACCTCTAATACCAACTATAAGGCCCCAGCCTTAAACATTACTTAACATTGAATGAAAAGAATCGTTTCCATTGAGGATCTTTTCACGTTTAGAGTTTTAGATAATTAGATCTTAACTATTACATCTCAAAAGATTACAAAGTAGACACTTCTACTAAGTCTCCATAAAATTAAAAACTCTTAAAAAGAAACATGTCTAGTTCCATGTTTTATATAGCATGACTTTCCCTTGATCCCATATTTGACACTATTCCACATTAAGTCCTGTTAAGAACATTTCAAAAAAAAACATGGGGTGAGCATAAAAAGCTCAGTAAGTGATACACAAAGAATGAAAATTGTTAGTTTTTTAAAACAACAAGTAAACCATGTATGCTTTATCAAAGTAATAATTTTCACCTTTATGAAGTAGTAAAAACTCTTCACTGAATAAAATATCATTACTTACCCTTTTGTAATAAAAAGATTACCATAAAACCCATATAAAGAACACATAACATATAACGGTAACTTGGGACATAAACATACTTAAATGGAATAACCATACGGTCGACTTCCACACATATCACTTAATGGAATCGCCATATGGCAGAATTCCATACCCAATGCATTGGAGGTTATAACGTTACCACTATTCTTGGTATTCACAGCACCACCCATCATATGGTTTATCACGTAACCACATGTCAAATGTCCAAGTACTATTATAAAATCATAAGACATAAAACAAATATAATGGAAAGAAAAAATTTCTACAATTTGATCACAATATATCACTTAAATATATTGACATAAAAAATCCATTATAAAAATCATTTTCGATACCAAAATACATAAAAGTGTATATGGTATTTATTTCATTTTAAATACATTACGGCTTGTTGAGGAAGCCAAAGACCAAATAATACTCACGGCGTTGGAAAAGGTTGTTGTCACCGCGTACGTTAAAATAAACATTCCTTTTTGTCATTTATTAAAACTCTTCGTAGAAAAGGATTCTTTTTGTATAAAATTAAAATTCAAAGGGGTTTATACACCGTATAAAAGAATGCTGTGTATAAAACAAAATATGCCTCAATGAAAGGAGATTGAGACGAAGTCCCTTACCTCGGGTCTGACATGACTCGATCATTCTTTAACATAATGAATAATAAACTTGAGTTAATTTATACTTGCTTAAGAACCTTTTTCAAGTTCATTATTCCTTTTATATCACTTATTACCATGTTACGAACACTATGTAATTATTTATGTTAATAATGGTTGTGTTGTGGATCCTTGGTACTTGAGTAAAAAATAAACTCTTTATAATTACAGGTTGTTCATGTGGTAAAATATCCATTATATCATGAATTATATTCATGATGTAGATATCATATATATAATATATATCCAGGATATACATGTATTTACAATAGTATATAACATTTAGTGGTAAGAAATGAAATGCACCGTTCATGTAGACGGTAAGCCGTACGTACGCATGAACGCTACTTTCATTTCTATTTCATATTTAATGGAGTGAAATAATAATGATATAAAGGTATATTATAATTCCAATATAATATCAAATATAATATCATTAACTCCATCCTTTATACATCCCACGTATGGAATTAACGAATCAAATCACTTTGAGGGGGCGGTAGTCCGCACTTCCTAAAATGAAATTATCGTGTTTACCCACAATGGAAACAATAAAGGTGTGCCACAAATGCAAAATACAGAATCTTAAGTAAAACATAAACATATCATATATCATATATAAATATTGTTACATCTTAATGGCCACCTTTGAAGTTGTTATTTGAGTGTTGAACAATCATCGTTTCGTGAGGCAGAAATTCACCATCCACAGAAACAGTATGTTCTTTAACCATTAGATGTAGGTGTGTGTAAGTGTATCTCAAATCCTTCACATAACAACATACCGGTATATTGAATATACTGTTGTTGTTTCAAAAGAAAGGAATAAAAAGATTTCATGGTGTTGGAGAAGCAAAATAAAAATAAGAACACAAGAGAAAACACTACCTTTAAAACATGTAACTCTTTTTGATTTGAGCTCAAAGGCTTCCTTGGGAACACTTCTGCCCATAGTGAGGCTTCTAGGAGTAATAGAAGGATGTGGAGAGATAAAATGAGTAGATATTGGCCGATCAAAAGGCTTGAGAGGTGTGGGTAAGGAGGTAGAGGTGGGGCCTTTTATAAGAGTAGAGGAGGGGCACTCTTGGAATGTTAAGAAAAGATACTTTATTATAAAATGATTTTCGTATAAAAAGGGTCCCACAATTATATATTTAGAGGATAATGTGATAAGGGTTTGAAATCCACCCTTCCAACAGGTTTTTGACAAGTGTAGGTCTTATATTATAGATTATTGTCTCATTTTATTTAAATCGTTAAATAATGAGGTAATCACCGCATCATCATGGTGTCATAAATAATTTAATTTATATAATGTCTAATAATTATAAAAAAAATATCATAATGTAGGAAATATTTTTATCTTTATAATGAATATTTATAGTCAAAATTATGACCTGTATAACCCCATTTAAAAATTGTTTTCGTAAAACATCTCATGTTTGTGACATTTTTATTTTAACATTAAATAAAACGTTATTAATGTCATTTTCCTACCAAAGTGGCTCCATGGGGTCCCCATGTTTTCCCATGGATTTTCGTGGTCGGCCATGACACATCCAATATTGTTAGGACATGTTTCTGGGTCATTTCATATTATTAAAACATTTTTTTTACCTTAAACTACACTAATTACCTCTAATCGCGATTAATAAACATAAAAGTTACTATTCACCAAAAAATTATTTTGAACCCATTGAACCAAATTTTAATTCCTAATGAAAACCATGAATGTCAGATTTTTGAAATTCAAAACACAGAGGTGGTAAAATTTCATTTAAACGAAAAATCAGTTTTTTAAGTACCACTTAGTGGTTTCACTATTCATCAAAAATTGAACTTTTTTAGAAAAATACCAAAACATCACCCTAAGATATATTTTATCTTAAAAATTCAAAAATTATGTCTATTTTACAATTCAAAACATATAAGTTAGATAAATTAATTTAATAATTAATTCCCACTGTCAGGACAAATAGCGTGTTTTTATGAAACAATATATATCAAAAGATTGACACTAGTTTAAGTCCAATTTCAAAGTGAAATTAATTCCAATGACCACTATTGGATTAAATGGTGAAAATATATTCTAATTTCACTCTAAAAACAATTAAAAAGATAATATAATAATATAAATAAATTAGATAAAAAGTGGTTTTGAATTAAAATACAACATTTTTCACTATTCATTAAAAAATGAACTTTATCGGAAAAACACCAAAAATTTACACAGAGTAAATTTTGATGTCCTGATTCTAAATAAGAGTTTTATTTGGTCCAATAAAATTTATAAGAGTGACCAAAACTATATTTAATCACGTTTTCCATCAAAAGGCGATAAGTGGACCTTTAGTGAAAATTAGAGTATTTATGCCTAAAATTGAATTCTTTTCATATTTTAAACCTTAATATTTTATTGGATGAATGTAAAAATATTTAACAAACATATATATTCATATTTTAGTTATTTCTATTCATTCTCTCCAATACAACAGCTACGTGTTAACTACCATTTAAAATAATATTATTTTACTACTAGTGTGCAACGTAAGATTTCAAAGAAAATCTTTGTTGCGTATCAGGTATTCTATCGAACATAGAAACCCCTTTAAATTAAAATTAATATTTAATTCTTAAATATTAATAAATATGAAAATGTATTATTCTTTATTTACCTGGGATGTTACACCATGTGTTTATTTAGGTCTCACCTCAATGCGGATTATAGATATTTGGTTGGGGTTTTACATTATCTTTGAGATACATCGGCCCTTTCCAGATTCTATGTAGAGTTGGTGTGGTGGAATGCCATATAGATCTACTGTTGTAGTTTAATTGGGTACATGATGTCTTCCATGTGTCGTTTCTTAGAAGGTATGTATAAGATCCATCACACGTCGTTGTCTAGGGCGAGTTGGGTGTTGATGATGTAAAACATTTGCGGAATACCTGGTGGAGATCAAGGATCAATAGAATAGAATCCTTCATGGGATGTTTCTCCTCTATTATATGTTTGGAGGAAGGATGTGAATCTCTAGGAGAGAACTTGAGAGTGGGAGTTTTAAATTCGTGCTCAGTACCTTCATCTTTTTGTTTGAGTAGCCATTGTTTTGGGTTTCGGGGATGTAAATCCGTAAAGTGGGTAGAATTTAAGTAATTTTGTTTTTTCTATAATTATTTCTATAAATTATTTAATAAAATTTCAAGACCAGGCACTGAGAAGGCATGTTATTCTAAGGCCTGGTGTTCCCGAAACAATTTGTTGAAAAATGTTTAGCTTTTAATGAAGCACGTGGAAAATTTTTCATTAAAACTAGAATAACTCTTAAATAGAAGTCTAGATTAGAAATATGAGGGATTAATTGTGTTTTGAATTGTGAATTTACCTTAGGTGGGGAGTAACATCGACCGGGGAATAATGATCATGAATGTTAGTTTTTGGACGTATCAGTATTAACATATTTAATAAATTTATTTTATTTCAACAAAGTGACTCATTTTAATTATATTTGATATTTTTAGGAATGCAGGGTCATCACCATAACCATGTAATTACCCTGAGAAAAGGATAAGTAAGTTCTCTTGTCAAAAATAATGAATCAGAGATCGTAACATTGATCGAAGATCAACAGATCGATGAACTATGACGACACATCTTCACCCTTCATCAATGACTAATCCAAACTCTGGGTAGGGTGTTTGATCTCTTTGTGATTTCGTTTTACCCTTCTTAGATTCAAGGAAGAACATAGACTAACCAATGAATAGGTTGATCTATTATTCGATCATTCTTACAGGATGGTTATATTGCGGGGTTTGATGGGTGATATATCTTTGTGATTATCCTGCTTTATTCTTCCTTCTAATAAGAACAAACTCATTTCGACACAATCAAAGTCCAATATCTATTCTAAAAGTGTTCGTGTGCATTTATTCTCTCCCCTCAATCTCTCATGTTCCTTGTGTGTTTTTTGTCTACTCCTCGTGCTTTCAAACCCCTATGTGAATGATTGATCGTTGCTCCCCTGATTCGTGGTGAAATGATCCGATATTGAAGATCCAGCCTCATGATGACACAAAGAAAGTGTGACAGAAAACATGGAATGATTTGACTAGGACAGCAGTGCACTACGGCGGCTGAAGATGGCGACTCTGGTTGGTCTGGGAGAGTGGAGACGTGGGTCTAAGGGGTCGGTCTAGGTGGATGGTAAGCCTGCAGGGAAAGGCCACCGGTAGAGGTGGGACATGGTATGGGGGCACGTTGGAGCTGGTGCGGCTAGTGGGCACATGTCACGACATTTTTTGGGAAATTTTTTAACATGGGGGCTGCGTACGTGGTAGGTAGGCCGCGTGGATCCCGTGGCAGCAGCGAGGCAATAAGGTAGGCAGACACGGTGGCCAACCGCATTGAACGTGGTGGGTCCGCATTGATCGGGAGGTAGGATGCGACTGGGATGCGTCACATTGTGCACAAAAGACGAGACCTCATGTAGTGGGTTGGACCAAGGGAGATGGGTCACAGTAGTGTACCTATGGATGGAATGAGAAAACCAGTGGGCCAGGACAGTTTTTTTCCAAACTGGACCAGACCGTTTTGGGCTGAACTGGACCCAAGTTATTCATTTTTATAAAAATAGTTGTAACCTTCAAACCATGTACCTTTGATGGGTATTTTTGACATTGGTACCCTTGAAAAAAGATGTTCCTTTGAAGATACTCTTACCGATTTTTTGTGGAAGTTGGCATACAACCTAATCACTTGAGGATTAGGTTCTTCGAGAATGACTGTTATACATGAGGAATAATGTGGATGATTATGACCTAGAAGCTCTATGATCTAGAAGCTCTATGAACTAGAAGCTCTGTGGCCGACAAGCTATGTAACCTAGAATCTGTGTGTATTACTAAGAGACCATTTCTCTCATAGAGACTGTATGTATTATAGAGATTGTGTGTCTCATAGAGATTGTGTGTCTTATAAAGACTATGTGTCTTACCAAGATTGTGTGCCTTATGGAGATTGTGCGTCTCGTGGATATTGTGTGTCTCATTGTATTGGGAAAAGAAGGATGTTCTTAGAATATATATTTTAAATATATAGCTATGTGAGCTTATTATACTTCATGTAATTCTTGTTGGAATAGTTAGTGTCTTGCATTGTGGTATTCCTTTGTGGTTTCGAGGTGTCCTACTGAGTATTGTTTTCATCACCCCTGCAAGGTATTTTTCCACATGTTTGTGTCTTTTGTAGAAGATTTTTACTTAACAGATTCCTAGGTGGATCATGATTAGGTGGTGCATAGTGAGACCAAGAAGTTGAGGTGTGATTCTACGGCTTCAGACAGTTATCTATATACTTACCCTAAAGGTAAGATTTTCTATAAATGAGTTTCAAGAACATGTTCATTCACTTTTACAAACGCTTTATTTTGGTGGTCATGTATTCTGGCCCTATTCTCTTTCCAGTTTCCTACATGCAAACTCTTTGGTGGGTATCTTAGTGTATGCATGATTTTCCAACTTAGTGTTTTTACATTCCCACATTTAGGTCATAGATATGTGTGCATGTGTATAGGTACTTTAGAAAAAGCCTCCAATTTGTGGGATATACCTACTCAGTTCTAGTCTCTAGCCCCAAGCCTATCGGAAGCAGACTTGGGGTAGTCATGGAACATGACCATCTGGGACGGGTGGTGACAAAAGTTCTCTCCACTAAGCCAATTTTTCCCTTATAAAGCAATAGATATTATAGAGCTACAAAGTGATAATGAAATTTGTATATATTTATTTCTTCCTACTCCCGCAAATCCTGGATATAAGTTCTATAATACCATAGTACATAAACCGAGGGAACCATTTTACCATGAATCACCCAATTATGATGATCTATAATTTGCACTAGTTTCTCAACCTCTAAGGTATTATGAATAAGATTATCATCCTCCAATTATATCACATAGGTAAATATCTAGTTGATACCTCCATAGTTAAGTAACATGAAACTCCTCATCAATTGTTGGAAATAGAGATGAAAATTACAACCAATAATTCACTTTTCCATGTAATTTAATGATCAAACAAGTGATAAAAAACCATAGTGCCAACTTACCCTACCTTCCCAAATGTCGATGTCCCAAATGGAAGGAATCATTGAGAAAACCCAAATCACCTATTGTAGACATCAATGGGTGAAGACAGTGGTCTACATAGGATTTCTGAATACTCAAAGCCCTTAATAAACTCTTTTAGATCATATACACATTCAATGTAATCTCTTGAATAAGACTTAGTCCAATGAAGGGATGTTATCCCATTCCTGCCCAATATAATGAATATCTACATAGAATACCTCAAAAACATTCTAAATCAACACTTTTAATTTAATCCGAATAACATTTTTTGTAGGAAAACTCAACCAAATGAAGATTATTTTCCAATAAACCACAAAAAATTCATAATAAAAGAATAAAGAATATCCTCGAGAATATTAATAGCTCACTCTATCTACTCATGAATATGTGGGTGATATGTTTCACTTAACGTCATTTGTGTACCAATAAATATTTTCAAAACCTTCCAAAATTGGGATGTAAACTTTGGAACTCAGTTAGATACCACTCCAAAAGAAAATCCATTAAGTATCATTATCTCTTATACATGAAAGTGTTTAAGCTCTTCCAAGTTGGTCATATTTTTAATATAAATGTATTAAGATGATTTCATAATTCTATCAATGATCACGAAAATCAAATCTCTACTAATAGAAGTTTTTGGTTATATACCAATGAATTCAATGGATATATTGTCCCACTTCCACACCAGAATGGGTTAAGGGTGAAACAATTGGTAGGTCTCCAGTGCTCTGCCTTAATCTTCTAATTAGTAAGACAACATCATATGATGTCTAAAATGGACTTCCATATCCCCAACAACAAATACTAGTGTCTAATGTAACGATACATCATGGTAGTCATAGAGAGTATGAACTAACTAGGAAAATGTACATAATCCATCAAATATTTCCTAATAGATAACAAAATGACAAATATACTTTTGAAACGAAATAAATCATCAATAGAATGACACAAGGAACCAAAGGTCTCACCACTATTTAGGTTTTCAATAAATCGCTGACAATCAATGTGTCTTTCTTATTAAATATGAAGTTGATTAATAAATTATTAATCATATTTCAAATAAACAAAACACCCCTTCCACTCAGCTTCTTCAACATCAAAGATCATCTTAATGAGTAGTCTCATTAAAGAACACTATTGGACTAATTATATTAAGGATTGAGTTGGAAAATTATTTATCAACCCATTGGAAAACACATTCCATTTTATAGGTGTGTCTGCAATGTCAAAATCAAATGCTTGAATATACTTAACCAAGATTATCTATCATAAGTTCATATCTCTTTGGGTGAAAATATACATCAGGATATTATGATCGGAATATATAGTAAGCTTCTTTATGAGGAGAGAGTAGAACTAATTATTTTAAGAATTTATCATTGCAGTCACCTGAATATCATCGATAGGACAATTAAATTCATGAGGGAATATTTGGGGAGATATATAGGCCACCACATATTTTTCATGTATCAAAATTATTCAAATACTATACCTATGTCATCATAGAAATTTCATAACCAACCATGGATTTATATGAATTAAAACTGGAACTAAATTCAATCTCACCTTCATTTCCTCAAATGATCTTTTACACTTATTAATCCAATCAACCATAATACCCTTAAGAGTTTACTCTATTATAAAAGATACGATATTGGATAAATCCTCAAAAAACATATGTAATGACTTGTTATACCCACAAAGCTGTGAATCTCAAACACATACATTGTTTTCACATTATAGATAACTTCTTGTAACTTTTAAAGATACACCAAGATGCCTATTTCAGTTTTTAAATGGCCATAATTGTTATCTTCATGAATCCATTATATAAATTGTCAAATATTTATTTATAGATGATGTTCTTTTAGTGTTTTGAGAACAAAAACTCAATGATCCCTATGTTATTCCTTAGACATGGAATAAAACAAAATATCATCCATTAAAATATCATTAAAATGGTTTATAGACCGATGATGGATCTAATTCATCAATTCTATAAACATAAATATAGAATTGGTATTACGAAATAGAATAAACAAATACTCATAATGATTATACCTTCCCTTGAAAATTCTCTTAATAATACTCACCTATTAGACTTTTAACTGATGGTACCTAGATCACGGGTGAATCATATAAAAACATCATTATCCCTTACATTGGTTGAATACATATATAAACATAGGAAAATGATATTTATTCTCAACAGTCACTTGATTAAGCCATTTGTGATCAACAAAAATTTATAGGCTTTAATTTTCCATATTTATGAAGATAATTGATGAATCCCAAGGAGACATTCTTGTATGAATAAAATATTTAGCCTTAATATCGTCAAGATGAACATTAAGATATTTTAACATAGTAGGTTTTATAAAATAATATGGGAAGGTGATATGAATCATCCTAGGGTGTAGTTCAATGGATAACTCGGCCTCATTTTGAAAATAACACATAAAATTTATATACAAAGACCACAGGTTACACATCCAATATGGTAGGAATTAGACAACATAAACTCAAGCCAATGGTGTCAAGAAAAAATTTCTAAAATTACCATGAGATTAATACTACCTTATGGATAATATGCCATACTCTCCAAGATATAGGATCCCACTCGTCCTGAAAAAATGAGTAAACTCATCATATGAGAGAAACTAGAATTTATAATGATAAAAATTGATCCTACCATTAAAGGTAATCATTTAAACAATGAAAATAATGAGTTTAAAGATAATAAGATCAAGAAATAGGAACTCCCACACAAAATTGTGATATATGATCATAACCAAGAACAAAAAACATTTAAACCTTGTTCTTTTATCTTTCCTAAGAGATTGGAAAGTTACATCACAAATGGAATGAGTTTTGAGAAAATTCACAACACATAAATAAAAATAGATGATATAAAATAATGATATTTAGGTATAAAATAAATATGTGACTATAGAGGATAAAATAAACACTGCACCTATCATAGTAGTTATACCAACTTTAGAATCCTCAAATACATACTCCACCGCATAATGATGTTTTGGATCTGCTCCTCTAGGATCTTTCATCGCAATGTAAGTATCCCCATTTCATGATAATGAGATCCACTGCCTTTTGATTCATTAGAACAATCTTGGGAGCCTTATTTAAGAGTCTAATGAGCTATAATCCCTAGGGTATCCTTTTAAAAAACAATTTAAGATAGATATATTATACAAAGTGATGGAAGATCATGGGTGATATCAAATAATCATGCATAGTATGGTTAGGTCTCCCACAAATGTAGTGAACCACCTAGTGCAGCCTAAAGTAGCCTCAATAATGGGTACCAACATAAACTGAGCTCTCATACTATGATTTATTTGTTTTAGAAACATGTTATGTTGTGGATACCCCTACTACCATGGGAATTGTTCTGAGACCCTTTTTTGAAAAAGTTTACCTCAGCCATAGTTTTTTTCTCACCTAACTCAAGAAAGGTCAGTTGGCACATAAGAATAAGAATCTACCACATATTCATATTCAAACACATTTTAAATAGCCTAGCATTGAGGTAGTCATTAGTAATAAGTTCTAGTGATAACTAAACCATATCATTAAAATGAGTAATGTAATCCATCACAGAAAGGTCTCCTTGATCCAAGGTTACAAGCTCATGATCCTTCAATATGAGTAATGTTTATGGATAGAAATACTAATTTAAAGCCCTCATAAAGGTTCCATAGTTGAGTTCCTTGTGTAATTATTCTTACATAATGGTATCTCATCACTTACATGCTGGTCCTTCAATAATATAATATTAGAATAATTCCTTAGAATATTCTACGGTGGTTAAAAGTGGACAACCCAATATATTATCTAAATATTTTCCATATATTATTGGGATCCATTATAACCATAAAAGATTGATATAATTCTATGGTAATATCAAAATCATGATCTAAAATCTATTCCCAACTTCCACTTACCACTTGATATAAGGATTGAATAGTTCTTATCACTATTTCCACTAGAGAAAGGTCAACTAGAGGGTTTGCCTATGGTGATTTCCCCATAATTACTTCCCTATAATTTGTAGAGATCTGTATATGATTCAGTAACTATTAAACCCAAGCAGTAACACCTTATGAGATCAGGAACAAACCTCATAAAAACATAAAATTTAAGAATCCATATTAAAGACCATAAATAAAAATAATTTAATTCTAATACAGATTCAATCATTATGATAATAATAAAAAAAATGAAAAATACATATGAAATGGTTTATATAAATAATTCCAAAATCATGTTCATCAAGATAAGCCCAAAATAAAGCTCAAAATGTAATGAAAAATCTCTAACCATTCAGGGTAACTCGAGGACAAATAAAAAAGTGATCTGGAAAGGAACCCTTCCATATATAACAACCATGTTATGATGGTCCTAGTCTACTATACAGACCAATATTTTAAAATAAACCACCATCAATTCCATTTTATACCGAACCAATGTGGTTCCACCAAACACATCACACAAGATAGATCTCTATAAGGTCTGATGTGTATTCTCAATTTCCACAGGATGGTGACAAGTTTCTTGGTATCAATATAAAATATCTTGAGAAACATTTCTCCCTAAATGATACACAACATGTCTCATCTATAATTGAATAAATATAAAAAATAGTTAACTTTGCATATGAAATCTCCACAACCAAAAGACATAACAATTAAAATTGAAAGACTAATATTGAAAACAAAACAAAATAATATCCAAAACCAAGTCTCCATGTGACAATCCTTAACCATAATTTAAACAAACTATAAAGGTGGCATCAACAAAGAGAAATAAATAGGCTACATAATACTCTTTGATTTTCCTATAGCATACGAAAACAGATTAGAACATTCCAAAATTCATATGTAGCGTGTGCGGAAAACACCCAATAGGATAATACCATGAGACTACACAATGACTATCACCATGGAACTATTAGTGTGAGTGTAAAAAAATATTTTTAACAAGAAGATACATTTAAAGACAGTTTTTATAAAATATATTTTAGTTTCCATTAAATCATGATATATTCAGAAAAACCAACAACATGAAAAAAGTAATTTAAATTTAAATTGAGGAAAAAAAATTAAAAACCATTCATGGAATAAACATATGATAAAAATCTGAACATTAAATATATAAGACTTCATCAGAAATAAAACAAATAAAAAATTGGAATCTATCATTTTGGAATATGTAACTATGAAATACATGGAACACTAAACCAAAAATTATGTGAATCCAAAAAATATTGTGTCCCAATAAAATCTATCTATAGCTCAAATATAACCTCTATTTGTCTTACACTCAATAGAGTTTACATATTTCAAAAACATAACACACCCAAGGTTCCAAAGTTCCATGTTATCACAAAATTTTATGTAATACAAGATCCCAACATTTTATAAAACATTTAAATAACAATATAATTACTACTCCCATGCTTGATAATCAATTTTGAGTTAAAACCATCATTAATAAATTTCATCAAACACATGTTGTGTGTATAATTATTTAGAAAAGAAATATACCCTTTATAAATCATTTATTATTAAAAAAATATGTAATTTCATAAGAGACTATATATATATATAATCAATAATTTTTATAACCAGATTAAATCAACATAAAATAATGATAAGTAGAACATGAGAAAGAAACATTTTATGGAGACACCTTCATCATAAATGGAGGAAACCTAGTCACCTTTAAAAATGGTTATTGGAAAGGAATAGACCAGTTCCTCAATATCCTATATGAAATAAATATCATCAATTCTCCATCCAGTATCATATATTGTGCCATAATTCCCCATTATTGGTCCAAATAATCAGTTATAAGAGATATTGAGATGAGTTCTAGAGAAAAAAAATAAGAAATAAGAGGATATCTGCACTTAACTAGAAGAGAAACACACAAATCGATGGATAATATCTAAGATATCAATGTAGAACGTCTTAGAGAATCAAATAATTGATTGAATGAAATAATTAGATATTAAGAGTATCTTTTATTTTAAAATGTGAAAGGGTTTGAAGGAAGTTTTATGGTTTTTTAAAACTCACATGAGTCACATGGTTAAGCTAAATGGTAAGAAAAACTATGTGCCATCCCTGTGGTTATAAATATTTCATGAAACATAAAAATTTAGGATTACCTAGGTCTATCCACAAGGTTATACAAATAATCAATAATCTATAATACCACCATTAGACCCAAAACCAACAACTTGTACGGGTTTCTTAGGCTCTCATACAATTAGAAAATACATGTCAAAACTTTTTAAACCACCATTGAAACCAATAGATCCATTTCATAGGGTTACTACAAGGATACTAATACACATTCTTAGACCATGCACCTATCATATTTCTATCAAAATTCCAAATTCTCAGACACCAACTTCTAAAATCCTTTATAACAAAAATAGTTATAAACTAGACCCATAATAAAACATATCGTTGACTCAGAGAGTGTCATAATAATGATTCGAAAAGAGTTATCTTTGAGAAAAATGTTTTCATAAGTGTTTTTGAAGATAATATAAGATCTTTAAAGTAAGAAAAATACACCTAGAAAATTAAGATTCTTAATCTAGAATCAATGTTGAATAATCTAAAAGAGAAAAAATCTAGAACAAATCAATTATTTTTGAAAATATTCATTTCCACATAAACATTTTAAGTGTTTATTAAATCACATAAGTATTAAAATAGTTTATTGAAAATATTCATATCTTAAAGTAAATGATCCACCTCTTTTTTCTGGGAAAATATACCCCCAACTGTTGAAACTTTTACATCCAATAAATATAGAATCACTATAAGAGCTGTAAAAAATATAAAATATGTACAAACATGTAATGATAAATATATTTTGAAACCTACCAATATATTAAGAATATAGGTAAGTAAGTACCAAATTAAAATTTCCCCAAAACAAGCCTAAAATAGTAGATAAACAACTCAAGAGCAACATGAGTGACAAGTACAAAAATATGGACATATATCATCAATATGAAAATGAAAGAGGTTTTTTGGTTATTTTTTGGTGTTTCTAGAGGTCTAGAAACTTTCACTTAGATTTTTTGAATAAAATTTTAAACTTAGGAAATCCATATGATTTTAATAATTATGGGGATCATATCCAAATATTGGAACAAGAATATTCTAAAAAATAAGCTGGTTTCATTGAACAATACAATTTATCAATAACGAATACATTTGGAAAGATATAGAGGCTATATGTTTAATGAAACATATATGTGTACTGAAATTAATAAGAAAATCAGATTTTTAAACAAGAGGTTTAGTCTCAAGATGATAATTTTTCCTCTTCACATGGTGATCACCTACCACCAAGAAAATTATATAAATAGAATTGACCCACACCATGGATCAGGGTACACAACAGTATACATAGCTATCCATGTCAACTATACCACTTCCACAATTTTCATGCGAGCACAAATTAAAAAGAGTCCACACTAAAACCTCTTCAACTATTATCTATGGGAGTGTAAGGTGTAAAAATATAGGTTTGTGAATATATCAATGTATCTTGCAATTTGGAACATGAGTCTATGTTTGTTTATAAAATAGATTCACACACTGCTCGAAATGTGAAACAATTCACAAAAAAGCATAAATTAAATATAATAGTGTTAGAAGGATATGTGTGATGTGATTTATAGTTTTTGGACTCCTTAAAGATGGAAGAAGTGAAGATGGAGTTTACTTCTTGAAATAGGAAACAAAATAGAGTGTAATGATATATTATGTCTACAATTTCAATTAATATGTATGCTTTTGGTGGATGAGGTATTCTTCTTGTATAAAATTGTTCTTCCTTTTGGGATTTTATTAGTATCTCATAACATGTATCATGAGTAGTTCATGTGTTGTTCTTAGGTGGATGAGCAACTCATTATATTTTTTCTAATCACTATACTTACTTTTTTGATCCAATATTAGCTTTATACAATGTAGCCAACAAGGAGGATGTTCTCTGCTACCTTATACCTGATACTGGTCTCTGAAATCCATTAAAATTTATCAATAAAATACATAAAATCCCATTAATATAAAATGTAGTAACATGTTTGGAAAATATGACCATTAAAAGTAATTTTTAATTTAGATGAGAAATTTTTCTAACTCTTGAACGATATCTCGGATTAGTAGGTCATTCTATTGGTGTCCGAAACATTCCTTAATAACTTAGGATTGGTAGGTCAGTCAGTGGGAAGGAAATGCAATGGTGACATAGCCGTTGATAGGTTATAATGAGTGAAAATTATGATTATCAGTCAATCACTCTGTTGGTTAGTCAAGCAATCAGTGTCTCATTCCATCAATAAGTAAGACTTCAACAGTGACTCATCCTTAGAGAAAATTCTAAGAGGCTATCAGTAAATTGATGAAATGGTGTATCATGTTTTTGTAGGTCAAGGATTGTGGATTTATACATATCGGTGACTTGTACTTATCCAAATCTTGGTAACCTCTCTTATTATGTAAACACTAACCGAGGAGATTAAGGTTATAGGTAAACATGATTAAACATGATGTAACTTAATAAAACATAATTAAGCATTATTTGTGAGAATTAAAACTATAAGAGGAAAATAATCTCTCCATTTTTTATGATAAAAAATAATGGAATTGTATAGAACAATAATTGAATTATAATGATCAAAGTAAGGTCTGCTTAACATATTATATAGATCATAAGAGATGATAAGATAAACACAAATATCACTGATTGAGATTTTTCCTAACACATTATCCACCTTTTGGGATTATTAGAAAGGAAACAACAATTTTAGAACAAAAAATGAGTTGAAAAGATAGAATACAATCCATTAAACAAACAATAAAAGAGATAACAAAAATATTAAAATAGATCTTTGTTAAGGATCCATCCAATCACTAATTCTCTAAGGTTGAATCCATCACACTGTTTCCCTTATCAAAAGTAGTGGTGGTATGAACTATAGGTGAAGAAGAGGTAGTGGTTGGAGTTAAAATTGGGATTCTAGTGGATAGAAGAGGAACACCAGTAAAAATAGTAGGATATTTTCTTGGGAAGAAAGTGACAGGAGGGCCTGTAAGTTCTAGAATAATGACGTGTATAATTTGAATACGTTCCTGAATGAGATGTATAGAAAAAGTAAGAGAGGGAGAAGAAGGGGGAGTAGAAGAGTGTAGGACATGACAGAGAGGAGAAGCTGTTGGAGCAATAATTTTAGTACTCTCATGATGCAGGTAGGGAATCAATGCAATGATAAAGTCAATTGTGATATAGCTATAGTGGTCAATAGTCTTTGTAAAATTCCGCTTGTTTTTTATAAATTTCTGAAGAGTATGAGTGAAGTATTTAATCTCCTTCACTTTTTCTTTGAAGGCTTGAGTGACTGGAGGTAATCTCAAATTCTCAACCAAATACTTGAAATGACTGTCTAGTTGATTCTCATTATAAGCCTTGTTAAAGTAAAATTATACTTTCATGGTTATATCTTTTTGAGAATTACTAGAACAAATAGTGTATAATGTTACCATATCATTCACATGTTCAATATTATTCTTAATTTTGTCTAGGAGTTCATGATCTCAGCCACCCATCATAGTCTGATGCTCTTCTCTAATTATAGTTATGATCATCTCAGCATCAGGTATTTTAAGAGAAAGAGCATCCAGTGTTGATGAAACTTTAATTACAACTTGAACTACTATTCTCAACTGATGAAAACAATGGGTTCAAGGTTAAGGAGTGGAATCCATAGAAGACTGAAAAGTGGTGTTTTCAAGAGCTTTTAGAACCTTGTCTAATGATTCTCTATATTCAATGGTAAAACCATTAATGTAAAAACCATAGAAACTAGTTCATTATGCATCTTTTTATTGTATGTTACAATTTCATAAAACACTGTAATCACACAAGGATCAATTTGATAAACAACCATTTTTATTAACATTGATGTATTACATTCATTAAGACTCGCCATTGTAGCTAGTTGATGTGGAAGGATATATCAAGATAATGAGTAAAAATCTTTCATAAATATATTATGGTCAGCCTTAGTCACATAATACGTAGGATTTGGTATAATCTCAGGAAAAAATCCATGAGCTACTACTAGATCATTTTCAACAGGAGTTGTTCTTTATACTATAGATCTCTTAGGATCAATTTTATCATCCTCAGAATCGAGGTAATCCAACCCCAAAGTCACATGTACTAGATCCATTTCCCATTCAGGCACAAATATATCATCATATAGAGTAAAAATATCAATTCTAACCCTTTTTGGTTGTTTCTCCCCCTCAATAGTTTCTCTCTTCTCAATAGGATACTTATTCCTGACATAAACACGTCCTTGTAACAAATCTATTTTAACTTCTTCTTCAATATGAACTTCTTCATGCATGTGAACATATAAATCTATTTCCTAAAAAACATCTAACATAGGTGTTTCATTGGATTCAAAAAAAGGCACATTTACCACTAGAGGAGTGTCATCAGGATATTTAGGTTAAACATTCTCTAGAGTAAGATCAGTAGGTTCTACAACATGACTTTGATCATCATTAGGATGGTATGATCCACAATCAGATTCACCACTTCCTTCTACTTCCTCATCATTTTCATCATATTCATTTTAATCTCCATGTTCTTCATCATAATTTTCATTCTCTTCCTCAACCCCATCATCACAATCCCCATATTCTTCCTCATTTTTACGTTCTTCATTTTCTCCATTTGACTCTTCATCTTCTTCACTCTCACATTGACTGATATATTCACCATTTTCCAATTCTCCTATCTCCTCATAATCATCTTCACCCAAGAGAGGATCCTTTGAAGGATGAAGCCTAGGAGGGATAAAAGGTTCATAGGTCACACATTTTGTACTTCCATATATATTAGGGTCACTTATATCATCAATAGGTGATTCACTTCCTTGGGTTTCCTCAACTTCATTTTCCTCATCATGATACTCAACATCCTCATCTGGTTCTAGATCAGTGTCAACCATGTCTCTTGGCCTTGAGGGGTGGTCAAAAAGATTTAAATCCTCATATATCTTATCATTGTCTTTAAACCATTATTTCTTCTAGGTATTCCAACTGAACTTCATTCTCTTACAAATGAATTTTGTGATGAAAAAACCATTAAAATCAGTTGTTAATTCTTTATTCTCATTCACCAAACCTTTATCTTCCAGCACAATATAAATATTCTTAGATTAAAACAACATGTTTTACTTTTAGTATGGATTTATTTTGTCATTCATATGAACCGTTGAATACCTACACAAGTTAATATTATGTCCCTTCTTCAGAAAATATAACAAATAGAAATTGCAGTATATCAATGATGAAAATTCCACTTTTATTAGACATAACTAATGTTGAATGAACTAGAACAAAAACCTACATTCACCATTACACTCTATTGTTGTTGTCCTTCTATGAGCTCCATTACTAGTAAGCTTTTCCAAAGCTCCCTCATAACCTAAAATATAACTAGGTGGAGGTGCACTTCCCTGATTATCTTCAAACACAACCTCATGGGGTACATTAAATAATTTTTTCCCCTACTTGGATGCAAAATAAATTCTTCTTCCATTCACTATAGAATTAATCCAAAATACCTTTGATCCTTCAATAAAAAATTCCACATAAATATAGAACTCATGCACTAGCCCAAGGTAAAATTCCCTTTTGTTGTTGGAGAACCACTCCAACCATCATTGTGTTTCCAACATATTAAAAAACAGAGACTTACTTTTCAGTAACCATTTAGTATCCATTTTTTTTCTTTGTAGTAATGATTCGGATTTCAAGTTTAGTATAGATAGGTTTTGGTTTAGGTTCACTATATTCACCTTTATTTTTCTTAAAAGGATTTGATTCATCCACATACTTCTCAGAGACACGCATATCTTGATCCATTGGTGAGTCTCAAGGGTTTTGGTTTCAAAGGAGAAGGGAAAGAGTTCGAGAGAGAAAGGCTCGAAGAAAAGAGTGCGAGAGAAGGAGTGTGAGAGTAATAAAATGAGTTGGATCAACTCTAATTTTATCCTTTGGGGATTTAAAATCATAAAATATGAAATTCATATTAAAGTAATGGGAAATAAATAAAATAGTGAGGTTTTAACTTCCAGACAGAGAAATGACAAGGTACATCGGTGAGACAGATCAGGGAGTTCTATTTGTGAGTCCTATCAGTGGTTCCTATAAGTGAGTCATCATTGGTGAGTCATCATAAGTGATTCATTATTGGAGAGATATAATGGTGATACAACAACAACAACTCATCAAAATATGATCATTCCTAACTCTTGTTTGATGTAATGGATTCTTTCAGAATTTAATGTCTTAGTAAAAATTGTCATCAAGATGATGTTTAGTTCTAATGAATTCAAGAGTTATATCACTTTTTTGATAGTGATCTCTTAAAAAGTGATCTCATACATCAATATTAATTTCTCTTGAATGATAAACTATATTCTTAGAGATATTAAAATCACTTTTTGTCATAGTTTATAGGGACATGACTAAATTGATATCCATAATTTAGTAATGTGTGTTTATGCCAGAATATACGAGCATAATAACAACCAGAACCTATGAATTAATATTAGATAATGAAACAGAATTCTCTTTCTTACTACACCATGAATCTAGAGACTTTCCAAAAAAGTGACATGTTCCAAAGGTTCTTTTTCTATCTAACTTGCATCCATAAAACTCAGCCTCAAAATAACTAACTAATTCTAATGGTTTTCCTCTAGGTTAAAACAATCGTAAGATGGCAGTATACTTATGGTATTTGAAAATTCTTTTAACAATTAGAAGATGTGACTCTTTAGTGTTTTCTTGAATTCTAGAACACATACATACGCTAAACATAATATGAGGTTGGATAGAAGTTATGTAAGGAAGACTTCTAATCATACCTCTATAATTGGTTTGATCTACTAATTTTCCATCTTCATCAAGATCCAATTTATAGGTGGTACTCATAGGAGTATCACTACTTTTAGTTTTATCTATATAGAATTGTTTTAAAAGATATTTATCATATTTAATTTGATTTAAAATAATACATTCTTTATTTTGAAATATTTTAACTCCCAGAAAGAATTTAATTTCATCCATTAAACTCATTTCAAATTCATTTTGCATCATTTTTGAAAAATTAACAAATAAATAAATTTTAGAAGAACCAAAAATAATATCATCAAAATAAATTTGAACAAAAAAACAATTTTTAGAAAATATTTTTATGAAAAGAGTAGTATTTGAAATCTATTTTTTAAAACTTTTATAAATAAGAAAAGTGTTGAGCCTATCATACCAAGATCTTAGGGCTTATTTTAATCCATACAAAGTTTTTTTAATTTGAAGACATGATTTGGAAATTGTGGATTTGTAAAACCCTAGGGGTTTTCAACAAAAACATACTTAACTATATAACCATTTAGGAATGAAATTTTGACGTCCATTTGATAAATTGTGACGTTTAATTGTATTTTATATGTTAGTAGTATTCTAATGGATTTATGTCTGGTAAAAGGTAAAAAGGTTTATTCATAGTCACTTTTATATTTTTTTACTATAACTTTGTGAAACTAATCTACCCTTATTTCATACTATACTAACATCATCATCTAATTTGTTTATAAACACCCACTTAGGGCATATAGTCAATGTGTCTTTGGGTCTATCAAAATGTTTCAAATGTTATTTATTTCAAACTTATTCAATTCTAATTATATATCCATCACCCAAAATTCATCATTTATTACATCATTTATGTTTTTAGTTTCAAGCTGTGATAATAAAATGATGTTCAACATGGTTTCTTAGATAATCTATAGTCTCTTCCCCTTATCTACATCTCCAACTATAGCATATAAAGTATGAATCTTAAGGCTTCTAAAAGATCTATAAAGATAGGGCTAGTTATTTTTGGTTCTTCTACAGGTTCAGGGTCACTATGATCAGAATCTACAAATTTTCCAAAAGTAGAAGATTGTGTTTCTTTCATAACAGTAAAGTCATAATGTTTAGAATTATAGTCGATCATTGAAAATTAATCCTCAATATTTTCTTGGGATTTATTAAGTTCATGTGGATCTATTTCATAATATTTGACATGTACAGATTATTCTCTACACTAGGTTATTTTATTGATGACTCTATAGGATTTTCTAGAGGTTGAATAACCTAGGAAAATTCCTTCATCACTCTTGGATGAAATTTATTCAATATTATCTTAGTTATATAGGATATATACATTGTAACTAAAAATGTTAATGTAATTAACTGTAGGCTTCCTATTATTCCAGAACTCATAGGGAGTTTTCTTAAGGATAGGTCTATTTAAAACACTATAAATTATATAACATGTTGTATTCCCAAATTCTGTCAAAAAAGAAACAGATAAATCATATTAATTAAGGATAGTTATGGATATTTATTTTAAGGTTAAACTTCTGCTTTCTACAAATTCATTCTGATAGGGTGACCTTGGAGTAGAGAAGTTATGAATTTAGACATTTTTTGAGAAAAAATATTCAAAATATTGATTTTAAAACTCATGGTTGTGGTCACTTCATAATGTTTTAATTCTATGTTCACTTACGTTTTCTACAGATCTAGAATCCTTGGTAAAATAAGAGAAATCACCACTTTTGTGAGCTAAAATGAAAGTCCATGTATACCTAGAAAAGTAATCTACTAAAACATTGAAAAAAAATTTCCCATTTAAACATGAAACTATAGAAGGTCTAAAAAAATCATTGGTAACCAACCCAATAGGTTAAGAAGTTGAAACTTAATTCGTTGGTTTGAATGATATTTTGTGTTTTTCTTTTTTTGATGAGGATTACAGACATTATCATTTGGAAATTGTAGTTTAGGTATATCCTTGACTAGTCCTTTTCTAGTAAAATTTCTAAGTAAGTTAATGTTACAATGGAATAGTCTTCTATTCCAAAGCCAAGGTGCTTTATGAAAAGCACTTAAGAATGAAACATTATGTTAAACTAAAGAGTCTAAATTAACATCATAACTATTTTCATTTATAAAATAAGTAAATACTAAATGACTTTTAGAATTTAAAACATTTAAAGAATCATTTTCTAATTTAACATGAAATCCATCACCACATAATTGTAAAATTATAAGTAAATTTTCCTTAAGACAATCAACATAATGAACTTTTAAAATTAAAATTGAATTATTGTTACTGATTTGGATAAGGACAATTATTATTCCTTTTTAATTTTCACAAAAGGTGATATGTAAACCATAAATCCTGATAGGGATCTTGAAGCTTGAATAGTACCCTATACTATATCTTGAACATCCACAATCCAAGTACAATATGCTATTACATAAACTCTTCAAACCGCTTTCCTAAAAAATAGATGAAATAAGAAAAGACTTTGGTACCCAAAATTTCTTGGGTTGTAAAGACCCTTAAAATTCAAGGGAAATTTTTTCTTAATTTTCTTTAGAATTTTACAAGAGCGCGGTTTCAGACGGCACCTGATTCCGAGGCCCGGAGTGCCCGGAATTAATTTCTGAAGTTTGGCTCGGGTACGTTCAGTGAACGAACGAGCGGGTATTTCTAACTTTTGATATGGTCCTCGGAATTGAAATCCGAGGGCACCGATGAACTCGCAGCGCCGATATTCTCTTAAAGAGACCTTTTCGGGAGTTGCGTTTGTTTCGGGTTGAAAGTTAGTTTTTGGGAGATTTATAAAAAAGTTGAATAAAAAGTGTGAATTCTTTTTATTTTATTTTTTGTAGGTTAACTCCTCTCAAAGGGAGTTGGGGGTGGGACCCACACCCACTTAACCTCCCTTGAGAGGATTAAGTGTGGTGGGGCCCACACGAAACCTAAACCTCTCATCTTCCCTCAAACTCCCTTAACCCCTCTTTAATAAACATGACAACTTGTTAATAAATGTGGAGTTATCTCTTATTTGAATTTCAAACCTTTGAAATTCTTTTTGTGAATAAAATAAGACTTTGTCTTATTTTGTTGGGTTAGAACTCTTAGCCATCTTGGAGTGGTTGAGATATTTTCTTTCTTCTTCAACCTTGACGAAGAACACGAAGAACGCCGTTCTTCAACGAAGAACTTCTTCGCCGAAGAACACGGTCTTTCCGTGACTCCATATCCGCGACGTGACGTTCTTCTTCCGCATCATCTTTTCCGCGACGAACGCCATCGACAACGACTCTTCCTCCGACGTCAAAGGAATCGACACCGATATTCCACGACTCCGTCAACGTGCGACTATCGAGAACGCTCAAGTTCCGACGAAGAACGCCGCTCCGCTCTTCTTCATCTTCGGTGTCAACGAGAGAGAACACCTCACCTTCCTCGGACAACCTTCGTCGGCGTACAAGGTTTCGCCAACGACGTGCCTCTTCGGACGCGCCTCTTCGTCATCGAATTTGACGAACGACGACCACGACGCCCGACCACCGCGACGTCGTCTTCCGCGGAACGTAGACAAATCTTCGAACCTTATACCAAGGTAGGGGTTGTTGATTCAATATTTATTTATTTCGTTCTTGATCGTGGATCTAGCACGTCTAACGTGAGACACTTGATTATTTTAAGTTGTGTTTTTGTTTAACATGAGGGGGGCCGGACCGCATGTACACGGCCGAACCCCCCTCCAACGTTTATGTTGATTTATCTTGCGGGTGGAAGCAAGTGGCATGGTGCCGTCGCACCACGCGGATGATCGTGCAAATATTTTACGTGGCGCCGTCGCGCTACGCCAAGGAAAAATCTTCAAGAACGCGACGTCGTCGCGCCGCGTTGAAAGGAATCATGGCACGGCGGAAGGGGCGCGGTGTCGTCGCACCGCGCCGGACGACGAACACCGCGGCCGGTTCCGGGCCGCGGTGGGACGAGAAGACCGCGGCCGGTTCCGGGCCGCGGCGGAAGAGAAGACCGGCGGCCGGGCCGCCGGCGTCGGAAGCCGTAGGGGGGATCAGAATTTCCGGTCCCGTTGGAGAAACCGGCCAGCCAGCTGGCCGGCCGGAAGCCTTTAAAACCGGGGGAATTAATCCCCCGGCCACCTCTTAAAAACCCCCCCTCTTTATGAGGGGGGCGGTTCTTTGAAGGAGGGGGGCAGCCGGCACCCCGGTTGCGCTCCAGCAGGCCCCCCACGTGAGGGGGGCGTTTTTTTAAAAGAAAACGGCGCGGCTATGCCGCGCCGCCAGTTGAAGAGCGGGGGTTCGATCCCCCCGCGTGTAGCCACCCCGCGGCGACAGGCCGCCGCGGCCCGCCGCGCCGCCGCGCCCCCGCGCCGCCCAGGGGGGGGGGGGGGGTCGGGCCGGGTCGGCCCGGACCCGGACCCCCCGTTTCGAACCAGAATTGGTTTTTGGCCCATAAATTGAGCCTCGGACCTCCGAATGACGAACCGTCTGCGGCAACGCGATCCTTGGATCGAGACGGTCGTTTCGGCATATCGCACTCAAGGTTTCGGTTTACTTTGAGTTCGGCCGGGTTGGTTCGTTCACGGAACCAACCGGGCCTTCGGAGCAGAAACGCTCATATCTTGAGCTACGGACGTCCGATTGACGTGCCGTCAGCCGCGTTGTGTTCCTCTTAGAGAGACGGATCTTTTGGCATACTCCGCCCGAGGTTTGGACGCAGGTGGAGTACGGTCGTGTTGGTTTTGCCTTAAAAACCAACCGGGCCCCGGAGACGAAAATGCCAATAACTCTCAGACCGGGCGTCCGATCGACGCACCGTCTGTTGCGTTGAGTTCCCGTTTACGATACGGAACATTTGGTATCCTTCGCCCGAGTTTTGGATACAGTTAGTAGTGGCCGGGATGGATCGCACCCAAAATCCAACCGGGCCCCTGGAACGGGAAAGCTAATATCTTTCAGACAGGACGTCCGCTTGACGAACCGTCAGCGGCGTTGGTGGTTACGTTGAGTAACGGTCCCTTTGAGTTTACCCTATGGGAGTTCGGGGTACAGTTGTGATACGGCCGGGTTTGGTTCGCACTCGAAACCAACCGGGCCCCTGGGACGAAAAGGCTAATAACTCACAGACCGGGCGTCCGATCGACGCGCCGTCTTTTGCGTTGAGACCCCTGTGACGAGACGGTCTTTTGAGATACTTCTTTGCGGGACTTTGTGATACTTGGAGTATCGACCAGTAGCTCGTGGAGCGGACCCTCCCGGAGACGAGCGTGCAGAGTACGGAGACCATGTAGCCGGCTGAGACCAGACGACTGCTTGACCGACTCGACTTGGAGTGAGTCGACTAGCCCAGTGGACGGAGCGCCCGGTATTTGGCGGCAGACCCACGGCGGACGGAGCGCCTGGTAGTTGGCAGCAGACCCGCGGTACTCGACAGGAGGAGTACCTCAGTAGGCTATCTGGGTAGCGCCCGGTATTTGGCAGCAGACCCTCAGCAGACGGAGCGCCTGGTAGTTGGCAGCAGACCCACAGTACTCGACAGGAGGAGTACTTCAGCAGTCTTAGGTTAGTGAGCGGCGGCCTCGGAGTCGTGACAGGACCACTGTACACTCTAGAGACGGAGCTCTTCAGCAGTTACGGTTTCGATAATGAAAATCCTGGTTTGAGCTGAGACTTTTGACCTTTGTGTTTCCTCATGATTGAGATGGGTTACTTGATAACTTAGGTATATGTATGGGCATATACCTGGGTAGTGGTTATCCGTTGATCTCATGATCCTTGTGTTTCCTCATGAATGAGATGGGTTACTTGATAACTTAGGTATATGTATGGGCATATACCTAAGTAGAGTTTAACTGTTGAGATCTTCTTGTGGTTATCCTTGTTGGTTTTAGTGAGACCTTGAGGGTCTCGGGGTCCCTACTGAGTATCGTTATACTCACCCCTGCACGGGCTATGCCCACACCTCGTTGTGTTGGTTGCAGACGACAGCCAGTACTGGTAGAGGCCGAGTGTTCGAGGACTGGATGGTACCTGGAGGTGGACTATACGACGAGACGGTACCCAGAGGCAGACCACTGGGCGGGACATACTCGGAGCAGACGGCGGGACCCGAGGAGCAGAGGAGCTATCTGTACCCACCCTTCAGGTGGGATTTCCAGTGGACAGCTCGGCGTAGCAGCTTTACTTTTCATTTGCTGTTTTCCCTTTCGAGTTGTACTTTACAGTTGGGCTTGTATTTCCGGCCCCTTTTTACTTTCCGCACTTTTAGTTGTACTCTATTTTTGCTTAGTGTTACTTTCCGCTTGCTTACTCTGTGGTGTTTGTTTACTTTACAAAGGCAATGCCTTCCCTTTTTACCGGGATTTACGCCTTGGTGCTAGTCGACAGCCCCTGGCCTATGGAAGGCCGGCTTGGGGTAGTCACGGCACGGACCCCGAGGGCGGGTCGTGACAAATTGGTATCAGAGGTGGTCGGTTCTACCGCAGACTCTGATCTTTCTTTCTGTGAAGCAATAGTGTTAAGGGTACCGAGTGTGGTTTTCAGTTCAGGGAGTCCAGTGTTGGTGCGGGCGGCCGACGTATCCATACACCAGGACCCTGACAACTGATTTCCGACAATGTGCACGAAAACACTGATTGCGTGTGTGTTTTCAAAGGTTTTTCCCCTTAAAACAGCTCAAACCAGGTCAGCTCACCAGGTATAATCGTTTGATCGTGTTACGTTGTTTCTTTCAGGATGGCCCCACGACGGTAGCCAGTTAGGGTTCCGAGAATCGAACGTGACGACAGCCCACCGAGCGACGAGGCCTCGGTGCAGGGCCCTTTGTCAGCAGTGGCACCGGCGGTAGCTCTTCCCGCCGAGCCCCCGATGCTTCCAGCAGCAGCCGCTGACGATGCACGTCGCCTCAGCGCACTGCATGAGTTTCAGCGCCAGCGACCGCCCAGGTTTCGCGGGGAGACGGATCCCCAGGCTATAGAGGACTGGCTGGAGGCAGTGGTACGAGTGTTTAGGCTAGTGAGGACACCAGCAGACCTCATGGTGATCCTCGCTGCGAGCCTACTACACGCAGCAGCAGGACGATGGTGGAGCTTGATGCTCCAGGTGCACGATGAGGCATCTCTACTTTGGATGGACTTTGAGAGCCTCTTCCGCTCGGAGTTCGTCCCAGCCACCCTTCGTGCGGTGCGTATCCAGGAGCTTCTGCAGCTGCGGCAGGGCAGCATGACGGTCGCTCAGTACTCGGCGAGATTTACCGATCTCTCGCGCTACTCGACCGACATGGTACGGGACCCATTCTTCCGGGCCCGGACCTTCGAGCAGGGTTTGAGACATGAGATCAGGGCATCGCTGATCTCCCTCAGCTTACCGACTCAGACAGGAGTACTGGAACGTGCCCTTCTGATTGAGAGCTTCCTTGCTGAGTCTTAACCAGCGCAGCGACCCACCGCAGGGCGGCACGTAGCGGAGTCTTCAGTAGAAGGTAGCCGACAGATGACTCAGGGGTCCAGACAGACCAGACCTTCAGGCAGACGACCTCAGGGCACTGGCTCAGCAGTGCAGGGCACACAGCGCGGAGTCAGTCTTTTGAGTGGAAGACAGTGCTTTGCATGCGGCGGGCAAGGCCACATGGCTCGTGACTGCCCGACCCGCCATGCGGAGGAGCAGCAGACGGTTGAGGAACCACCTAGGCAGAGGCAGAGGTTCGACCGTGGCGGTCCGCAGGGAGGAGGCGGACGAGGCAGAGGAGCTGGCCGAGCAGCAGGTGGTGGACGACGCTTTGAGGCTCTGCCACCACCACCACCAGGAGGTCCACCCCGACCACAGGGAGTAGGTGAACATGCGAGAGCACAGCTTCAGGCAGCTGAAGCTTACGATCATGGAGCTCTGGGAGCAGGTGGATAGGAGCGGAACTAGTGGATACGTCTTTTGTACTTCTAGTTCCATGTTGATGTTGCTTTTGTGTAGCGTCTTGTATTATGAGCTGCAATAATAAAAGACGCATCCTTTGTGATGTTTTCATTCCTGTCCTCTTTTGTGATGTTACTAAGAGGTTACAGTTGACTGTTGACTTGACCCTCACTTGTGAGACATCTACTGGAGGAGACCAGTTACCACACACTGATGCCGACAGTGTGACTCAACCCTTGGAGGCGAGAGTAACGGTTGGATCTCTTAGTAGTAGCGTCGATGCCTCACGACGTCATCCTTGGTATGGATTAGTATTATCCATGTTAGGATTGACTGTTTTAGGCAAAGAATGTGGTTCATCCAGGGGATGAGACCAGGTTTCTCTTATCGGCAAAGAAGAAATCTTGCAGCTCTTGTGGGACCAGAGATGGTTCGGGCCACGTCAGAAGAGGTCCATGTCATCCAGGAGCGGATGAGGACAGCACAGAGCCGGCAGAAGTCATACGCTGACAGGAGGCGGAGGCCACTAGAGTTCGAGGATGGTGACCACGTCTTCTTGCGGGTCTCACCTCGACGTGGTATTCGGAGATTTGGCCGAGGCGACAAGTTATCTCCGCGCTTCATCGGACCCTTCCAGGTCCTCAGTAGGGTTGGTGAGGTGGCTTATCGCCTGGCTCTACCACCTCAGTTACACCGGGTGCACGACGTCTTCCACGTGTCTCAGCTGAGGAGATACGTTCACGACCCGACGCACATCTTTGATCATGGGGAGCTTGACGTTGACGATGGGGCGACTTTTACGGAGGTCCCGGTGGAGATAGAGGATCGACAGGAGCGGGTCCTGCGTGGGCGAACGATTCCTCATGTGCGCATCAGATGGCGGCACGGGAATCTCCAGGAGAGCACATGGGAGCGGGAGGCTCAGATGCGTGCTCAGTACCCTCTTTGTTTCCCTAGTTTTTGATGTATCTTTACAGGGACGTAAAGTCCTATGGTGGGAGTAATGTAAAGACCCGTAAAATTCGAGGGAAATTTTTTCTTAATTTTCTTTAGAATTTTACAAGAGCGCGGTTTCAGACGGCACCTGATTCCGAGGCCCGGAGTGCCCGGAATTAATTTCTGAAGTTTGGCTCGGGTACGTTCAGTGAACGAACGAGCGGGTATTTCTAACTTTTGATATGGTGCTCGGAATTGAAATCCGAGGGCACCGATGAACTCGCAGCGCCGATATTCTCTTAAAGAGACCTTTTCGGGAGTTGCGTTTGTTTCGGGTTGAAAGTTAGTTTTTGGGAGATTTATAAAAAAGTTGAATAAAAAGTGTGAATTCTTTTTATTTTATTTTTTGTAGGTTAACTCCTCTCAAAGGGAGTTGGGGGTGGGACCCACACCCACTTAACCTCCCTTGAGAGGATTAAGTGTGGTGGGGCCCACACGAAACCTAAACCTCTCATCTTCCCTCAAACTCCCTTAACCCCTCTTTAATTAACATGACAACTTGTTAATAAATGTGGAGTTATCTCTTATTTGAATTTCAAACCTTTGAAATTCTTTTTGTGAATAAAATAAGACTTTGTCTTATTTTGTTGGGTTAGAACTCTTAGCCATCTTGGAGTGGTTGAGAGCTTTTCTTTCTTCTTCATCCTTGACGAAGAACACGAAGAACACCGTTCTTCAACGAAGAACTTCTTCGCCGAAGAACACGGTCTTTCCGTGACTCCATATCCGCGACGTGATGATCTTCTTCCGCATCATCTTTTCCGCGACGAACGCCATCGACAACGACTCTTCC
Organism: Viscum album; assembly: GCA_963277665.1. Lineage (NCBI taxonomy): Eukaryota > Viridiplantae > Streptophyta > Magnoliopsida > Santalales > Viscaceae > Viscum > Viscum album. The sequence goes on along the minus strand of OY728133.1, from coordinate 1,436,420,579 downwards.
TCCGACGTCAAAGGAATCGACACTGATATTCCACGACTCCGTCAACGTGCGACTATCGAGAACGCTCAAGTTCCGACGAAGAACGCCGCTCCGCTCTTCTTCATCTTCGGTGTCAACGAGAGAGAACACCGCACCTTCCTCGGACAACCTTCGTCGGCGTACAAGGTTTCGCCAACGACGTGCCTCTTCGGACGCGCCTCTTCGTCATCGAATTTGACGAACGACGACCACGACGCCCGACCACCGCGACGTCGTCTTCCGCGGAACGTAGACAAATCTTCGAACCTTATACCAAGGTAGGGGTTGTTGATTCAATATTTATTTATTTCGTTCTTGATCGTGGATCTAGCACGTCTAACGTGAGACACTTGATTATTTTAAGTTGTGTTTTTGTTTAACATGAGGGGGGCCGGACCGCATGAACACGGCCGAACCCCCCTCCAACGTTTATGTTGATTTATCTTGCAGGTGGAAGCAAGTGGTGTGGTGTCGTCGCACCACGCGGATGATCGTGCAAATATTTTACGCGGCGCCGTCGCGCTATGCCAAGGAAAAATCTTCAAGAACGCGACGTCGTCGCGCCGCGTTGAAAGGAATCATGGCACGACAGAAGGGGCGCGGTGCCGTCGCACCGCGCCGGACGACGAACACCGCGGCCGGTTCCGGGCCGCGGTGGGACGAGAAGACCGCGGCCGGTTCCGGGCCGCGGCGGAAGAGAAGACCGGCGGCCGGGCCGCCGGCGTCGGAAGCCGTAGTGGGGATCGGAATTTCCGGTCTCGTTGGAGAAACCGGCCGGCCAGCTGGCCGGCCGGAAGCCTTTAAAACCGGGGGAATTAATCCCCCGACCACCTCTTAAAACCCCCCCCTCTTTATGAGGGGGGCGGTTCTTTGAAGGAGGGGGGCAGCCGGCCCCCCAGTTGCGCTCCAGCAGGCCCCCCACGTGAGGGGGGCGTTTTTTTTAAAAGAAAACGGCGCGGCTATGCCGCGCCGCCAGTTGAAGAGCGGGGGTTCGATCCCCCCGCGTGCAGCCACCCCGCGGCGACAGGCCGCCGCGGCCCGCCGCGCCGCCGCGCCGCCCAGGGGGGGGGGGGTCGGGCCAGGTCGGCCCGGACCCGGACCCCCCGTTTCGAACCAGAATTGGTTTTTGGCCCATAACTTGAGCCTCGGACCTCCGAATGACGAACCGTCTGCGGCAACGCGATCCTTGGATCGAGACGGTCGTTTCGGTATATCGCACTCAAGGTTTCGGTTTACTTTGAGTTCGGCCGGGTTGGTTCGTTCACGGAACCAACCGGGCCTTCGGAGCAGAAACGCTCATATCTTGAGCTACGGACGTCCGATTGACGTGCTGTCAGCCGCATTGTGTTCCTCTTAGAGAGACGGATCTTTTGGCATACTCCGCCCGAGGTTTGGACGCAGGTGGAGTACGGTCGGGTTGGTTTTTCCTTAAAAACCAACCGGGCCCCGGAGACGAAAATGCCAATAACTCTCAGACCGGGCATCCGATCGACGCACCGTCTGTTGCGTTGAGTTCCCGTTTACGATACGGAACATTTGGTATCCTTCGCCCGAGTTTTGGATACAGTTAGTAGTGGCCGGGTTGGATCGCACCCGAAATCCAACCGGGCCCCTGGAACGGGAAAGCTAATATCTTTCAGACAGGACGTCCGCTTGACGAACCGTCAGCGGCGTTGGTGGTTACGTTGAGTAACGGTCCCTTTGAGTTTACCCTATGGGAGTTCGGGGTACAGTTGTGATACGGCCGGGTTTGGTTCGCACTCGAAACCAACCGGGCCCCTGGGACGAAAAGGCTAATAACTCACAGACCGGGCGTCCGATCGACGCGCCGTCTGTTGCGTTGAGACCCCTGTGACGAGACGGTCTTTTGAGATACTTCTTTGCGGGACTTTGTGATACTTGGAGTATCGACCAGTAGCTCGTGGAGCGGACCCTCCCGGAGACGAGCGTGCAGAGTACGGAGACCGTGTAGCCAGCTGAGACCAGACGACTGCTTGACTGACTCGACTTGGAGTGAGTCGACTAGCCCAGTGGACGGAGCGCCCAGTATTTGGCGGCAGACCCACGGCGGACGGAGCGCCTGGTAGTTGGCAGCAGACCCGCGGTACTCGACAGGAGGAGTACCTCAGTAGGCTATCTGGGTAGCGCCCGGTATTTGGCAGCAGACCCTCAGCGGACGGAGCGCCTAGTAGTTGGCAGCAGACCCGCAGTACTCGACAGGAGGAGTACTTCAGCAGTCTTAGGTTAGTGAGCGGCGGCCTCGGAGTCGTGACAGGACCACTGTACACTCTAGAGACGGAGCTCTTCAGCAGTTACAGTTTCGATAATGAAAATCCTGGTTTGAGCTGAGAATTTTGACCTTTGTGTTTCCTCGTGATTGAGATGGGTTACTTGATAACTTAGGTATATGTATGGGCATATACCTGGGTAGTGGTTATCCGTTGATCTCATGATCCTTGTGTTTCCTCATGACTGAGATGGGTTACTTGATAACTTAGGTATATGTATGGGCATATACCTAAGTAGAGTTTAACTGTTGAGATCTTCTTGTGGTTATCCTTGTTGGTTTTAGTGAGACCTTGAGGGTCTCGGGGTCCCTACTGAGTATCGTTATACTCACCCCTGCACGGGCTATGCCCGCAACTCGTTGTGTTGGTTGCAGACGACGGCCAGTACTGGCAGAGGCCGAGTGTTCGAGGACTGGACGGTACCTGGAGGTGGACTATACGACGAGGCGGTACCCAGAGGCAGACCACTGGGCGGGACATACTCGGAGCAGACGGCGGGACCCGAGGAGCAGAGGAGCTATCTGTACCCACCCTTCAGGTGGGATTTCCAGTGGACAGCTCGGCGTAGCAGCTTTACTTTTCAGTTGCTGTTTTCCCTTTCGAGTTGTACTTTACAGTTGGGCTTGTATTTCCGGCCCCTTTTTACTTTCCGCACGTTTAGTTGTACTCTGTTTTTGCTTAGTGTTACTTTCCGCTTGCTTACTCTGTGGTGTTTGTTTACTTTACAAAGGCAATGCCTTCCCTTTTTACCGGGATTTACGCCTTGGTGCTAGTCGCCAGCCCCTGGCCTATGGAAGGCGGGCTTGGGGTAGTCACGGCACGGACCCCGAGGGCGGGTCGTGACATGGGTCTACTAACATTTTAATCAATGATTTAGGAACCCATGTTTTCCTTATAGGTTTCCTATAAGTAGTTTTTAAAGTCTTATAAAAATAAACTCTATTAGATCAAATGAAATTAGAAGTAGTAAAAGCATTTATAGTTTAAGAAATTATAATAGATTTTTTAATTCTCGGCACAAAAACAAATTTTATTGATTTTGATAAATATTTGTTTCTAATAAAATTTTGTTTCCCTGGTTGATAACCAATACCATTAGTGTATTTTGGAGAAACTTTCATACCAATAATTTGAGTAAGAGTATTTTTACTATTTGTAAAAATTTTCAATCATTCATTAATTTCTCATCATGTATTTTATGTTCATTAGTCTCATTGAGAATCTAAGGATTCTTTACATTTTCAATAGTAAGTTCAAACATAATAGAAATAGAAAGAGAATATTAATTTTTGAGGGAATTATATTTATCCTTTAGATCAATTCATTTATCATCATGTAATTTGAAATACTCAAAAATTTCTTCATTTTTCATATTTTTATAATTATTAGAATCAACTTCATAATAATAAGAATTTTGTATAGGTGATTCTAGAGGTCTATTAGATGCGTTTTTCATAAAACACATGCAGGTTTTTTGAGCATTATCATCATGTGATGATTCTGATTCACTAGAGCTATCCTCATAATTACTCTAGGTGGACTTCATTAATTTATAATACATCCTATCCTTATCCTCATACTTATTTTTGTACTTTAATTTTGGACATTCAACTTTTACAAGTCCTCTTCTCTTGCACTCATATCATACTATCTCATTAGTATCATCATGTATATTCTAGTCCTTAATCTTGTCCCCATGTTATCATACATCCCTTTATAACTAGGATTTCTAAAGAATTTATTCTTTAAATAGAACATTTGGAATATTCTTGCTATATTATCCATTTCCACATCAATTTTTCTTGGTAATTCTTCATTTTTGGAACTATCAACATAAAAATTCATTTTCTCCTTTTCATTGTGTTTATAAGTATTTGTTTTGAAATCCATAGAAATTATATTTGGTTCAACATATTCCTCTCTATTTCCCTTCCATTCTTCCCAAAACATCATCATTTTACCTATCATATCTTTTATAAGTTTTGAATAAATTTCACAGGATTATCTAATGGATATTGATGCCCTCTCCACTTTTCTGGAAGACACATAAAAATTTGAATGAGTTGTTCCTTTTCAATAATTGTCTTTACCAGTGAAATCATTGTATTCAAAATATTAATGAACCTATGAAACATTTAAAAAATATGATCATTAGTCTTAATTTTTAATTTATCATATTTAATGGTATATGTGGTAAGAATCATTTCTTAAACATTAGTGATTCCTTCTTGTGAAACAACTAAAGTATCCTAGATTTCAAATACTATTTACATGCCGAAATCCAATTAAATTATTCATCACCAAAATCAAATTATAATACATTCATAGCATTTTAATTATTATTGTAGGCAGCCATAGTGAAATCATCCAATATATTTCTAACATTTGCAGATATCTTATATTGATCAACTACAGTACTCTATATTTCAGAACCCATACTTTATAAATGTATTTTCATTTTTAGTTTCCACTGAACATAGTTTTCTCTATTAAAATTGAGAGGTATATTAGTAACATCGCCTTCCTATCTATTTTCCATTTATGACAAAATTTAACGAATTTTTTTTTGAACTCATAGAAATTTTCATATTTGTAAAATTAAAACAAAAATCATAGTTGAAAAGATATTTGAAAAAGATTTTAATCCTATAATACAAAATTTTGGTCAAAGTAGGACACTTAAGGGGGAGGGGTGAATTGTTTTCATATTAAAATTTTTATTATAGAGCCCTTATTTCAAAGTCCCCCATTTTAAACTCAAATACGGCCTAGTTAACCAAAGTAGAATATTTATAAAAGATTTGATTGTTTGAAATATTCCTCAAAGTGGGATTAGTTCTCATTTAATACAATATGCATTATTAATTTAACTTTTGATATCAATATACTAAACCAAATTATAATATAACAAATATCTAATATTAACTATCAATATGAAGAAATGTTTTCAATAAATAAATAAAATAGTGAAAATAGAACATTGAAAAGTACAAATGATTTTAAAACAAGAGGTCCAGTATCAAGATAATACTTAGTCCTCTCTACTTGGTGATCATCTAGAACCAATAAATTTATATAAATAAACTTTATCTATAACCTGTATTAGAGTACACAATAGCGTACACATCTTTCTAGGTCAACTAGACCTCATACATAGTTTTCATGGGAGTGAAAATAAAAAACATGTTATACAGGACCTCTTCCACTATTATCTATGGGAGTGTAAGGTGTAAAAAGATAGGTTTCTGAATATATCAATGCATATTCTAGTTTGGAAAAGGAGTCAGTTTGTGTTTATAAAAAACGAACATACATACTGTTAAGAATGTAAAATAGTTCACAAACAGAGCATAAATTAAATATAATAGAGTTTGAAGGCTCTGTATTATGTGCTTTACAGCTTCCAGACTACTTAAAGAGAGATGAAGTGGAGTTAGAGTCGCCTTCTGGAAATAGACAACAAAATAGAGCGTTGTGACTACTTTTGTCTTCTATTTCTTGGGAGATATATGATTTTAGTAGATGATATCTTCTTCTTGAATTTTTTTTATTCATTTAGGGATTTTAGAAGTATCGTATAGGGTGCACAATGTGTATTTATTGTGTTGTTTTAAGGTGAATGATTAGCTTGGTATATTTACTCTAATCACTATACTTCCTTTATTATCCATTATTACTTTTATACAATGTATCTAAAAAATAGAATGTTCTCTGGTACCTCGTACCTCATACTGGTCTCTAACATCCATTAAATATTGTATACAAAATATAGACAGGATCATTAATATAATAAGTAGTACTAATTTTGATAAATATGACCGTTATAAGTAATTTTGAATTTAAACGATAGATAAGAAATTTTTCTGAGCCATGAACATTAGCTCCGATCAGTAGCTCATTTTGTCGCCATATCATACATGTCTCGATAACTCAAGATTGGTGGGTCAATTAGTTGGGAGGTGATGAGATAGTGACTCAGATGTTGGTAGCTTATAGATAGAAAAAATTGTGAGTATCAGTCATTCTCTCTATCGGTAGGTCAAGTTGAAAATGATTCATTCCATTAGTAACTAAAACTTCAACGGTGACATGTCCTTATAAAAAATTCTAAGAGGCTATCATTAACTCGATTAAAAGGCGTCTTTCCTCTTAGTTGGTCAAGCATCAGTGACGTATACTTATCAGTGACTTGTACATATATGAATCTTGGTAACCCGTATTATTATTTAAACACTAACCAAAGATATTATGTTTATATTTAACTATTATTAGACAAGATTTAACTTAATAAAACATAATTAATCATGATTTGTGAACATTAAAACTAGCAGATGACAATAAATAGATATATGAATTTCATCTAGATTTATAATTATAGATAGATTTGAGGAAAATTCAAATTTGAGGTATGATTTTCATTCTCCCATCACAATTTTATCTCGTATTTATTATTTTTTAAAGGAGTTATTATCTAACCAAGTATGGAATAAAATTAATCCACATAAATCTGTTTAATGTGCATTCTCAATTGAAGTAATGTTTTATGAATCATTTTGAACATCAATTTGAAGAACCCTAAAGAACTGAAATTTTAGGTTTTGTTAATATAGTGGTAAGATTTTGGATGAAGATATTGTAAAAATTATTGAATAAATTTTTCCATATTGGGTTTTCCAATAAGTTATTTGAGTTTGTTGATTTATTGAACATTTCTATGGAACAACTTATGCCACATGAATTATAATGTTGTTATACTAATATTCATTTCTAATTTCAACTTCAAATTTGTGAGGTATGATACAAGATGATTTCCTTCTCTCATTGAATATGTAGAGAAGTTTGAAAATTTTAATGTTTATAAAAAGTTGTGTGGACTATATTTTATTCAAAAATGGATTCATGATTTAGATATCTCAATTTGTGTATGGAAAATTCCACCTTTTTCAAGTAGAACATATTAGGAGACATTAGATGAGAATATATTGTTGAATTCCTCTCATATTTATAACATAATTGTGAAATAAATTTGACTAGAATACTCTCTAGGTATTTAAAATGGTATAAAATTACATCTCTACTATAATTTCAATTAGTATTATATCTTATGTGGCATCAAACAATGTTAGGGAGAATGATTTTGAAGTTGAGGATGTCCTCCGCCACAACAAAAATTCCAATTAGAGTGAGATGAATGTCCCACTTACATTTATGGGGAGTTGAATTTCCTCCCATTTTAATTCATTTTCAATTAAGGGAATAGATATAAAATTGAATATTGAGGACTAGGTGGAATTAATGTAGAATAATAAACCAAAACAAATGGGGATTGAAATACCTAAATATTTGGGATTTTATTTTTATCAATTAGGATTTTCGATGTAATAAATGAAATAAAGGTGGGTGATGGATTGAGTATCATCCCACAGAGGATGATCTAATGTAAACTAATTGGGTAAAGTGGAAAATATTGGTTTTTTGACCTTCAATACCTTTCTTGAACAATTCATGTGAAAACCCTATATTACATCAAAAAATTAATGATCTAATCTTCATTGATAAATCAAGAAATAAAATTCCCCACAACTTAAACAACCCATAACTACTAAATTTACAATAAGTATTTCACTTTCATATATTTTGATGATCATTTTGGTTTAGTGATTTATATAATTAGGAAAAAATCTTACATATCACACCCTTACTTAACAAGAATCCATTTACACACAATGTCCATTAAATTCTAAAAAAATGATTCTTAATTTCAAACTCATGTTTTATTCAAAACATGAATTATAATGATAAATTTTTTATTTATTCTATTACATCATTAAATAATTAAATTATCCCTTCCTAGAATCCTAGGGAAATGAAAAAATAATAGAGGGTTATATTAAATGCTCAATAAGTGAATGAATATAATAGAATCTATCATTAAATGAATGAATACTGAATAATATGGAATAGATAAACAATAAATAAAACATTTAATAAAAAAAATATCATAAAAATGGGAATAGATTCATGAATGAGATAAAAATATAGAAAATATAATAGATAAAAATAACGATATTCATAATAATATAATGAATAATGTTGAACATTATAGTCATACCACCATGGTCTTTCCTTATGACATAATAAACATACAATCAATGTCTTTTACCAATACATCATAAATAATTTTGTTTTCTTAAAAACCCAAGGAAATTTTATCTCATGGGACTTTTTAAAGCATTGAGGGACTATAATGGGTCACCCCAAAAACATAACATGTCCAATGAGTTCATCATAAGAGAGAAATGAATAACAGATCAATACATAATTGATATAAATATTCATATTGAAAAACTAGTTTATGTAATATTAATATTCTCCCTAGTAAATCACTTGAGAAACAAGATAATATTTTATGTTTACTAATATAGTGTATTTTATTAATAGATTATATCCCTAGTAAATTATAATATTCATCAAATGATGTTTACATAGAAGAAAATAGTTTTAAAATATTCCTTGAACATTTCCTAAAGAAAGTAACCTTCTCGTTTTGAAATAAATTATTTAAAATATAAAAAGTGCCAGACAATTAGAAATAAAATTTTATTTTAAAATAAATATAAAACATGTAATGTGATATTCAAGGAAAATAATATTTTTTATGACGGGAAATGTTATTAATTAGGTAATCATTAAAATAATGATTTTACTCACAGCATTAGTAAAAAGTGACATGTTCTATAAATGGCAAGAAGGTTACTTTTAAAAATTTAAATAAAATAAAAAATGGGTAAAAATGAATTTATTAAATAATATTATATTATTAAAAACATTATTGAAATGATTTTAATTAAAGTATGAACATGGAAGAAAAATATTCTCAAATCAATATAAAACTAAAGTCATATTTTTCTTAAAAATATTCTTTTAGACTTTTGAAAACTTACATCAAGGAAAATGGATGTTAAACCTAAGTTTTACAATAATGGACAATAGATAATATAATATATGGTTTTTAAGGTAAAAATTTCATTCAATTTCTCTAATATAAGCATAAACACATAAAATTCTGAATAATGTGGAGATCGCAAAATAAACTCATACCATTTTGGAAAGTTTTGATTCATAACCACCATTTGAGAAATAACACAAAATAAAAATTTAAATTACTTATTTATAAATAGATTAATAATATATCATATCAAGGGGTCAATATATTCAACACATTAATTAATAAACTAGTGAATATGACATAATCCTTGTAAAAACAAAATTGAGACTAGAAACCCTTACAATGATCGTAACATTGAACCGATATTTAATCAATGAAGCGATTATGTGTAAAAAATGTAAATAAAAAAAAGATTAAGTAATATTTATAATAATAAAAGTTCATTACATAAATATTAATAAAATAATATAGTAAATAAAGAATTAATATAACCCAATGAAAAGAAATTAAGTTAAAAACCCTCTTACCTCATGACGCGAATCATTTTGTACATTCTATAAATATAGAATAATAAAATAATTTAGTTTCAAACATGATTAAAATAATATTTCATTATCATTCCATTATAATTATTCCATTTAATTCATTTATTACCATGAATTATTTAGTTACTATATCTATTAATTTTATATCAAACGTTTTGAGAAAGTTTGATTCATAATTCAAAAAAACAATATTCTTTTGGAAGGCCATGGTCAATGGGTTCAAGGATACGTAATATGTAGAAAATTAATAATGATATATTTTTCATTTTTATAAATTTAATAAAATTGTATAATCATCTATGAAATATATATGTGTAAAATAAATCACATCGCTTTGTGGAGGTGGTATTCCACAAATAAGCATGAGAGACATTATCATTTTTTAATAGGTAGAAGGGTAAGAAAGAAATTAATAACATATATTTATTGAATTATAATTATTTCATTAATATGGTTATATATAAATATATATTAAATTCATAATAATAAATTTCCTTTTATGTGGTGATGACAAATGAAATACAACACGTTGTGGAGGTGGTAGTTCACACGTACACACGAGCGATGTTTTCATTTCCCAAAAGATGGAAAAGGAAATGATAAAGGGTTGTGCTGTAATAATAATAAAATTTTATTATATGTAATATAATGATGTTATAATTTTATTATGGTTACAAAAAATTTGAATAAGGTATAATAAAAAGTAAACAAGGAACACTCAGTTAAGAGTTTTTCCTCTTCTTTGGTAAACCTCCAATGGATTACACCTTAAGCCTTCACTGGTTGGCAGTTCGGTTAGATTAGTACCTATACAAATTTGGTATGAATTTTGAGGGTTTAATTGAGTATGAATTGGATGATATAGAGTGGTATAATGGTATGAGGGCACTGGGAGATGAATTTTCCTTTTATATTTGAGGGGAGTGGCATAATTATAAATATTAAGAACTCAATATATAAAAAATATAATAATATTAAAAGTGGAACCCAATGGAAATAATTTAAATTCAAAGACATTATAATCTCTAAATAACTTCAGCCAATATAATTTAAACAAGTTTATGTTTCATTTTATTCCAGATCTTTCGGTTTACCCCCTCATTAACCATTATTAACCTTAGTCCTAGAAAAACATTTTTTCACACTTTAATGGTTATAAATTTCCTTATAAGGGGTAATGTTACTCAAAAATGGTCCATGTAGGAAATTTTATACCCTTTTACACAACAATTTAACTATTTAAATATTTTTGGGCTTTTCAGTCATTTTATATATTGTTTTTTTAATAAATGTCATTAGTATTTTATTTGGACCATTCCGTTAATATTGCATAAAATACATCACGACGAAAATGGAATTATAATATAAACACATTTAGAATTTATTATACATTATAAGTACAAATAATTTTTGTTTAATACCTAAATTAACCCAAAAATATTAATTTTATTATTCTTCAAAATCATTTTCCTTTGTTATTCTACTCCTTGCATAAACATTGTGTCAAAATTGCATAAGGATTTAATGTAAGTATATTATCCCTAAAAATTAAAATTAAACAAACATCTTAAATATACATTTTATATGTTCATAATAAATATTATATTTATTCATAAGATCTTTTTATCCAAATGAAATAACAAAAGGGAAATTAAAAGAAACATAATGACATTTCTCTAATTATCTGTTTACATAAAAAATATAGAGGTTATATTCCAAGGAAAGTGGAAATAAATTTCATAATTTTATAATATTTTATGTTTGTGGAATATATATACTCATTAAAAAAATAAAATTTTTAGGGAGGGTTTAAGGCCATATATCAATGTCTTCACCCCGTTTTAAAAGTTTCAGCCTTATTATGGGGATAATAATTTACCATGATTAATATTCATTATGATCACCAATTAACAGAGTCTATTCACCAAATTTTTTCACCCAGATTAAAAATATGAAATAAATTTTTAGATATCCAAATTACTTAATTGGAAAAAATTAATTTAACTTTAAATTCATGAAATGAAACGTTAAACAATTTTTTAAATGTTTTTTTTTCATCTTAAAAATGTTTTTTTAATCCTAAAAATGATCTTATACCAAAATAAAATATTATAGTGATTATTATGTGATTTATTATATTATTTATAAATAAAGGTGGATTATATTTCCTTAATACCAAATACAATAGAATCTTTTACTTTTAAATTGAGTGTTTTATTGAAAAATAATAATTGTTTTACCAAAATTGCATTTTTTTTCTATTCACTAAAAATTAATATTTTTATAAAAATCCAAAAAATTAATCATACGAATATTATGAAATTATTATTTAAGAAACTATTTATAATTTTTTAAATAAAAATATAAAAATTTAAGAAATTAATTATAATATCTATGCACAACAAAATAAAAACTATTTTAGATTAAAATGTATTTTTGAAGTGTAAAATTACAGTATTCTCATTCCTTGTATAATAAACATGATTACTGGAATGTTAATTAATTAAAATTTTAATATAATCCACTTATTTAATTAAATTTATATATGAGTACTGATAAATTTAATCTATTAAGATAAAAATATATATCAGTCATAAAAATAACTTTATGAAAACGTCCCTTTTACCTACTAAATGTTTTACCTTCATTTTCAACCAATTAATAATAAATATATGATTGGAAGTTACTTTTATTTAGGTAAAAAAATTTACATGTATTTCATAATATTCTTATTTCAATTTTTACCCACCAAACCAACAGTTGGGTCATAAATGTCATATTTTAATAATAATATTTCAACCATATATCACAGTTCACCTTAAGCATGGTGTTCTGTTTTACTCAAGTCATAAAAAATAATGTGCTTTTAAAATAAATTATTAGGGTGTTAGAAGAAAAGTAATTAAGGAATTACTCTATAATTTTCTATAATATTCTACAATGACCATATTGGTGGCTCTATTGAATAGCTTGATAGGGCTATGGTTTTCAGTGTTAAAAGCTAGATTAATGAGAGATTGAAGAGATAGTAAAATATAGATTTAATCTATGGTTTCCGTTTAATGATGTATTCTGAAATAAATAAACACACCTCGATTATGTTGGAAATTAATATTTATGTTGGCATAAATTATAGGTGAATCACGTGATATTTAAGAACTCAAAGAGGTGAGTTTCATATGATGCCAAAGTTTTTGGGATTCATTTTGATTTGAATAAGAGGTTTTATAAATTTCTAAAGGTGTTTTGAAATTTTTATGAATGGTTTATAACAAATATAGAATTACAGTAATATCTATAGATTGAAAATGAAGTAATTGTAGAAAAATTAAAATGTCTAGGTTTCATGTATGTGAGCTCCAGCAACATAGGTGAATCCACATAGCTGAAGTAACCACGTATGAAAATGTTCCAATACATGAATATCAACACATGTGAGTGCCCTGAAATAGAAAATGAACCATTTATGAATTTGAAAAATCCAAAATCTTCTATGTATATAAATTTAGGAACTACATATGTGAATCAAGATCCACATTGATGAATATAGAAAAGAATTGGATGTCTATAAGTCGAACACACATATACACATTCAGACCAAGTAATTGAATGGAGAACCACATATCCAAATTTTTATACATGATTTACCAAATATATGAATCCTTAAAATATAATAGTCTTCATATGTGAAGTAGAAATTCAGATATTCTGATATCCCAATAACTTTGGATGAACAACTGTAGATTTTTAAAATTATTTATTTTTAAGAGGAAACTCAAATTAGTGGATGCTTATTATCTAAATTGAATATAGAAACGTCATAATGATTATTGAAGCCTATATTTAAGAATATTTCATGGATGTTGAAGGAGACGAACTATTGTATATATTATTTGATGCTAAAATTTTATTTTTTACATTTTCAAGAATAATGTAGCTCTATGACCCTTGAAGATCAAGCTATTATTTATCATTTCCTACACTATTTTTTAGGATCTTAGACTATTTAAGATGACATAAGGTAGAAGTATAGAAAATTTCTAAAGAATAAAATATGACATTGAAGTTGATATGTTATGGTTTTGTACAGAATAAAAATTAAGGATATATTGTTTTTATTGATAGTCTCATACTACAGAAAGATATCCACACCACATCTGAAGTGCTTTAACTTTTATACAGCCATAGAAAATTATAGTTTTGTATTTGAGTGGAGATATTTTGAAAAATAAGAGGCCAAGAATTATAGTGAATTAATATAAATATAATATTCAACCAAGTCATGAAAAAATTAGAAAAAATGATTAATTGGTCAAAGATATGATTTACATGACGAAAATCATTGAAAAGGAAAAAATAGATGATGGGAATAAAAAAGTGTGTATTCTATTATACTTATTTTTTTATTGAATTTTAAAGGGGTACAAGGTATACCATTTATAGTATTTTTATGAAAAGTAACAAACTTAATGAAACTAAATGACCATGTGAGTTTTGAAAAAATCAAGAAAGGATAAAAAAGTAGAAGCATAGTCTACTATGGTGTTGTAGTGAAGAGGGGTAGTGTGTTCTTGGTTATTGAGGATATGGGAGCTATTATGATGTGCTATGAATAAAATATAATTGAAATATCTCTCTTGAATAATAAATATATAATTTATTTCAATGAAAATAAGAAGAATAAGTTACCAAGGAATCCATGGAAATGATGGCTTACTCAAATGCTATTAGATAAAGAACACACATTACATGCCCGAGGATTTTCAAAAACAATCAACCGTTAACCCATAGATTTCTCATTCTATAGAAGAAATTCCAACTCCATCGTTCTTTGAACCTGGCTCTGATCCTCTTGGAGAGGTATCTTCATCACTGTCGGGATCTCTCGTCCCCTCTTCAAGGCATCGTAGCTCGGATATGTCCTTTAGGGATGCTCTATGTTGTTAGTCTTGCGATGCTCAGTAGCCCTGATTTCCAGATGTCCATTCGGTTTCTTCATTAGTGTTGTGAGATTTCTCAAGTTGGTCACTGGACGTCCTAGCTATGGATTTCAATAATGCAATCAGTTTCTTAAATTAGACTCTCATGGCACAGTTCAGCTCTCAGAAACCATCTCTCTAGATCTTCAAGCATTTTGTGGACTCATGGGGCCTGCATGATCTAACTTGCATCTCTTCCATCCACTAGGACTCATTTGGTATGGTTCAAGAATTGGAGTCGTACATTGTCCAGGTGGGGTCCAAATCTCTCCACTTCTTGGGTTGATGGCACTTCAACCTCGATCTGTGGTCAATAGAGGTGCACAAGGGGAAAGAGAGTCTTCATGCTACTATCTAGATCAATTTTCATGGACTCCCACAACCCTTAAAAATGGTGCCATTCTCAAAGCCATTGGTGACTTCCTAGAAAGATTTCTCTACATGGATGACCACACCGGTTGTGGAGAGGAAATATTGGTGGCCCAGATTTGTGTAGATCTAGATTTATCTCTTCTAATTCCATAGAAGTTATCCTTGACGGTATATGATTCAATCAAATGTATCCAAGACATTATTTTCCCTATTTTTTCCAGTTACTTCCCTTCCTGGCTCCTTTGAGGTCATTCTTTGCATGTTTATATGAAACTTCACCATGGTGCCTATCATCAAGACTACAGAAGTGCTCCAAGTAGAGACCCTCCCCTCCCCTTAGTGGATGACACTAGCTCTGAATGAATACAAGTTGCACCTCAGGCTGAGCTTTCATCTTCCACAGTTCCCGAATTGGTTCCACCTACTCCAACATGTGAGGCTACTTTTCATCCTTCCACAGTCCAGGATGAGTCTCCAAGCTTTTTATTATTCCTTAGGCCCCACAAGACACCCATCCTATGGTTTTAGAATGCATTTTTTGGTTCTGTAATTCTTTCCAAATTTTTTCTGAAGATTCCATTTTTGGAAATTTTTCTAAAGTTCCCTACATGTTTACTAGGTCCACATCAATACCACTAAACATAATAGAGCCATTATCTAGTTAATGTGACGGGAATCAGACTCCAGTGGGTGGAGTTCAAGAGGCTCATCCCTCCCCTACTTTGGGATATACAGCTTTCAAGGAGGTGATCAACACTAGTGATGGGAAGCAGACTCTGGTGGGCAAATTTTAGGAGGCCTATCCTTCCCCCAAGTTAGAGGATGCATATTCTAAGAAAGTGATCAACACATCCCATAATGGAGCACGATGCACTCTAGAAGTTCGGAATTCTTGAAATATTTTCACTACGACTCAGTCTCCACCAAGCATTGTGGGAAGACAGACCCTCAAACTCCACTCTCATCTCCACCCATCAATATCAAATCCACCTAACATGAGTCTGGGTATGTTCACAAGATTGAGAATGAAGAAAAATCAATTTCAGGAGTCCTCCTCCTCCCACCTAAAAGAGACCATAGTGCCTAGGGCCAAAGCTAGACCATCCCCTTTTCAGTGATACCAATACACATCTATAATTCCCTCAAAATTGGTGTGTGGGTTAAAACAGATTATATAGACTCATATTCTAAGAAATACAAAGCACATATTGCCTCCATCCTTTAACACAAACATAACCTTTCCAAAATAATCAAGTTCACTCGTAAAATCAACATGGATGCATCCATGCATATAGTGTTGGAATAACTCATGAAAAATTTGTTTAATATTATTATAATGGGATAATGAGGGATATAATTCTCAAATTGATGATCTTTTATAGTTAATTAAATAACCAATTTCAATAAATTTTATATCTTTATTTAAAGTGTCATGTCCTTTCCAATTTTGTCCCAATCTTGTTCTGGTATGTTCCATCAATTTTGGTTGCAGAAGACAATAGTGGTAAAGGATATAAATCCTTTTAAGTGGGAGAAAATCAAGGAGATTAAAATCCAGAAGATCCCATGGACCAAGGTATGTATTATATTATTTTCAATTTTTTTATCAATGTGATAAATACATATTTTAAATATTCTAAAATACATGAAATTAATTTACATTTGGTATCAAAGGTAGGTTATGAAATCTCTGTTTTTCTGTATTTAATATTTATTAAGTTAATTTAATTTATAAATAAAAATATGGATTGCATTCATAATTAAATGAGGTTTCCAATTTAATGGAATGAATTTTGTATTATTTAATTATGAATCTTATGTTCTTTTAAATTTAATTATAATACACTGCATTTATCTTCAATCATGGATTGTTCTGCAATGTTGTTTCATTATTTGATGATAGTGCAATTATTGATTTGAAAACAAAAATTTTCATTATATTTTATGTTGGATTTTGAAACCAATATACTACCACTCTCAAGTATTCCTTAATAATAAAAAATGATTAAGCTTTTTTTGTCATGGGTTTTTTAAGAGCTTCTGAAAATAGTAAAAATAAGATACGAAAATGTTGTGTATTGTCTTGGATTCTCTTTTTCTTGGAAATCCCAATACGTACCTCTCACATCAAGATTTTAAAAATAAGTATCTCCTTATTTTTTTTATTTTTAATATTTCATATTAAATCATGTGAAGTTTCAATTTTTTTCATTCTCTCTGTTTAAAACTATTATTCTAATTGTAAATTATAAAATGTTTATTTCCTCTCTCTTCAATTAAAGAATTTTAAATATATACTTATTTATTTATTTTTAATATTTCATATTTATTAGGATAAACTTGTTGTAAAAAAGGGTTATATTTTTTATTTTTTAGATAATCATCACTCCTTTAAAATTATTAATATGCAATATGATGTTTAAATTTATCCATTTAAAATTTCTACTAATTATTATGGTTATGAAATTTAATAAATAAATAAATAATAATAAATTGTAAGGATATGCGTTTTAAAAATTATTAGCTCTTAAAATGACATGTAATTATATATAATTGGGTTTATGTTTATTAAAATTTATTTATATTTATAAACTGTGTTATGTTATGATGTTTTATTTTGGAACACTATAGCATGAGATTTTTTAATCACTAAAGTAGTCAAATCATAGAGTTTAAATTGTTTCAAAATAATATTGAAATAATATAAACTGATTGCTCATAAATTTGATACTACAATGACATATTATGAGTAATTAAAATTCATTATTATGAGATATTTATTAATTTCCCAAAGGAAATTGGAATATTCTTATAATTTATGAATATAATTTTTGGAAATATATATATATATAAATTATAAGATTTATTTATATATCCAAAGATAAAAAATAAATCTAATTGCTGTGTATATTTTTGCCAAATAAAGATAATTTAATTATTATCATTTATGTTTGTGTATTAGTGTATCACTCAAATTAGAAAACTAATTCATATTTATCTTAAATAATTTGTCTAAATCAATGTATTATTATTATTTCAAAGCATTAATATTAAGAATTTATTTATTGCAGTTATCTTTTCATTATCATTTCACTCTCAAACATCACTTGTTAAAATATTTAATGGATTAAATTTATCTGATTGGAGTGAGAAAATCCAATTTCACCTTGGTGTATTTGATCTTGATTTAGCACTCTGAGTTGAGAAACATGCTACTACAATGGATGACAGTAACATCAGGTAACATTAGGTCAGGTCTCCCTAAAACTGAAAGCGCTAAAGAATTTATGATAACTACAGCAGAACAATCTCAAACTAATGATAAATATCTTGACAGAACATTAATGAGTACATTGGCCACCATTAAGTTTGATTGTTCTCGTACTATTCATGAGCATTTTATTGAAATGAAAAATATTGCAGCAAGAATTAAATTTTTAAGAATGAAAGTGGGTTAAAGTTTCCTTGTACAATTTGTCCTAAACTCATTAATATCTGAGTATGAAACATTAGAAATGAACTGCAATACCATGAAAGATAAATAGAATGCACATGAATTTCATAGTATGTTAGTTCAAGAGGAAACATGTTTAAAGGGTCAATGAATCCACTCTATCCATTATCTGCATCATTAAAGATGAAAGAAGCATGGAATACAGATGCATGGAAAAGGAAAGGGACTATTAAAGTTTAATGAATCTCTTAGAAAGAACCAATGTAAAACAAATAAAGATAATTGAAATTTCTATGGTAAAGGTGGACATTTCTAAAAGTGTTGTCTGAAATAGAAGTCTTGGTTTGAAAAGAAAGGGATTATTTTCAACACATATCACAAGCCCAACTGAAAAGTTCATCTTCATGGGGAATAGAGAAAAGGTTCCATTTGAAGCTGTGAGGATTTATCCTTTAATCCTTGATAGTGGATATAGTTTGTAATTATTTGAAACTTTTTATATACCATGTACATCTAAGAATTTGGATTCTTTTTCAAAACCTGATTTTGATGGATAATTTTTTAATTTTGGGAATGGATATTTTAGTTTGTTTAAACATACACACATGATTGGATCTAGTTTATTGTTTAATGTTTTTATAAACTAAATCTTGATAATATGTATGCTAAAACACTTATAACCTTCCATCATAATTTTGGTACTAAACATGGTTTAGTAAATAAAAAGTCTTCTTATTTATGGCATAAACATTTAGGTCATATTTCCAAAGAAATATTGGAGAGATTGATTATGTTTTAAATCCTTCCAAAATTGGATTTTACCAACCTAATTTTTTTTGGATTTAATTAAAGGTAAACAAACAAAACACACAAAGAATGGTGCCACAATAATTAATCAACTCCTTGAGATCAGACATACCGATATATTTCGACCTTTTGATGTCAATTCTTTCAGTAAAAAAATAATGTATCACTTTTATTGATTATTTTTCACATTATGAATATGTCTATTTATTGCATGAGAAATATCAAGCAATAAATGCCTTGTAAATTTATGTAAATGAAGTTGAGAGGTAATTAGACAAAGAGGTGAAGGTCATAAGGTCTGATATGGGTGGTTAATATTATTGAAAATTTGATGAAAGTGGACAAAACCCTAGTCTATTTGTGAAGTTTCTAGAAAGTCATGACATATGTACATAATACACTATGATTGGTACAACACCAAAAAATTGTGTAGAGGGAAGTTGTAACAAAACATTAATTTATATAGTTAAGATTATGTTAAGAAATTATTCTTTACCATTATCTTTGTGGGTGTATGGTTTAAAAAAACATCCATGTATTTATTGAATAGGGTTCTTAGTAAAGCAGTTCTAAAAACTCCTTTTGAACTTTGGACTGGTAGGAAACCTAGTTGAAGACACTTGCATGTATGGGGTTTTCGGGAAGAAATAAAATCATATAATCCTCAACAAATAAAACGAGATGCAAGAATAATTAGTGGACATTTCTTTTGTTATCCATAGAAATCAATGGTGAGTTGAATTCCATGGAACAAAATAAAGTGTGGGACCTTATGAAATTTCCTAAATAATGAAAGAGAGTTGGATTAAAATGGTTCTTCAAAACCAAATATGACTCTATTAGTAAAATTCAACATTACAAGGTGAGACTTGTTGCTAAAGGATTCACTTAAAAGGATGGTATAGACTATAAAGAAAACATTCTCATCAGTTTATAAGAAAGATTCATTCAAGATTATTATGGAATTGGTAGCTCATTATGATTTATAGTTACATCAAATGGATGTTAAAATGACCTTTATAAATGTAAACATAGAATAAGATGTATACATAGATCAACCAATGGGTTTTTACATTCAAGGAATGGAACACATGCTATGTAAATTAATGAAGTCAATATATGGACTTAAACAAGCTTCCCGACAATTGTACATTAGGTTTAATAATACCATTGTATCTTTTGGATAGAAGGAAAACATCATTGATAAGTGTATATATTCGATGATTAGTGGGAGTAAATATATATTCTTGATTCTATATGTTGATTATATATTGTTTGTAATAAATGGACTTGGTCTATTATATGAGATCAACAAATTCCTCACTAATAATTTAGAAATGACAGACATGGGAGAATCCATGTATGTGATTGGAATAGAAATATTTTTTAATATAACTCAATTTATATTGGTCTTATCTCAAAATTCATACATCAATAATATTTTAGAGAGGTTAAGGATGGAAAAAAGTTTATCATCACCGATTCCAATTCTCAAAGGAGATAAATTTAATCTAAATAAATGTCCCAAAATTGATTTGGAATGAAAACAGATGGATGAAATTCCTTATGCATCTATTGTTGGAAGCTTGATGTATTCTCAAACATGTACAAGACTAGATATTAGATTTGTAGTTGGTATGTTGGTACGATACCAAAGTAATACTGGAGTGGATCATTAGAGAGCTACAAAGAAAGTTTTGCAATATTTACAAGGAAAAAAGGATAACATGCTTACTTATAAAAGATCCAATGATATTGAGGTGATTGAATTCTCTGATTCAGACTTTTCTAGTTGTTTTTATAGAATAAATTCCATTTTTGGGTATTTGTATCTTCTAGCCGATGTAGCAATATCATGGAAGATTGAAAATCAATCAATTATATCTAGTTAGAACATGGAAGCTGAATATGTAGTATGCTTTGAAGCTACAATTCAAGGTATATAGTTTCCAAACATTATTTCATGACTTAGAATTATTGACAATATTTCCAACCCCATGAAAATTTATTATGAAAATACCGCAACATTATTATTTTCAAAGAATGACCGATATTCCAAAGGTGCGAAACATATGGAATTAAAGTACATTGTAGTTAAAGAGGAAGTTCAAAAACCTAAGGTGTCAATTGATCATATTATCACAAATCTTATGATTTTTTACCCTTTAACGAAAGGGTTTCTGCCCGAGACGTTTATTAGACATGTTGAATCTATGGGTATTTTCACTAAGTAGGTTTCATTGTATTATTTAATGTTATGATTATAACAATTGGAACATGGACTTATAAATGTTTTCATCATGTTGCCTGTTTTTTCAATAAGTATACATGATTGAATTGAATAATGATAGCAGACACAGTATTTAATAAAGACATTATCATTGTAAAAATTATATATATATATATATATATCCCAATTTAATTATCATAAGAAAAAAATTTATATTGTTGTTTATGGAAGGGAGTATATTAATTGAGAATATACGATCACCATGACTCATGCGGAAATTATCTTTTATTATGATGAATGTTTTATACATTATAGAATATATATAAATGCGAATAATGAGTGATTGAATATAAAACATCATAAATAAATATCACATGAGTTAAGTGGGAGAATGTTGGAATAACTCACATTAATTTTTTTTAATATTATTATAATAGGATAATGAGGGATATAATTGTCAAATTGATGGAATTTGATAGTTAGTTAAATAAACACTTCCAATAACTATTGAATCCCTATTTAAATAGTCATGTCCTTTCTAATTATGTCTCAATAAATTTTTAGTACGTTCCATCAATATTTCTACTGAAAAGAAAGGAGGAAAAGGATATAAATCCTTTTAAGTGGGAGAAAATCAAGGAGATTCAAACCCAAAAGATCCCATGGATCAAGGTATGTCTTATATTATTTTGAATTTTTTTATCTAGGTGATAAAAAATATTTTAAAGATCCTAAAATAATTGAAATTAATTTACATGCATACCCTATCAATATGCATATATATATTTTCAAAATAGGGATATCTCAGTTGATTTGGTCTAGGCAGGTGATCAATACATTACGAAAAAAATTCACTAGTGTTATGAGAACCCTCTTTGTGTCCTTTGTTTATGGTAGTTGCAGCATGCAATGGAGGGTAGCGATT
This sequence comes from Viscum album, assembly GCA_963277665.1. Taxonomy (NCBI): domain Eukaryota; kingdom Viridiplantae; phylum Streptophyta; class Magnoliopsida; order Santalales; family Viscaceae; genus Viscum; species Viscum album. Next base: position 1,436,398,012 of record OY728133.1, on the reverse strand, counting down.
TGTAATGATCATAGTATGTTCGATCCAGGGGGCTATCATGGGTTATAGGTAGAGGCTTCAACGTTATAACTGGACCATTTGAGAAGAAATGGAGAGGTGTGTTCCCCCATAAGGCTAATATGAATTATTTCCAATTTATGGATGAAAAAGGATTATTGGACTTGGGGTATTTAGGTGACCATTTTACATGGTGAAACAACCAAAGAGGGAGAAAACGATGTTGGATATGTCTCGACTGATGCCTAGACAACTTCAATTCCATCATTATGTTTCCAAATTCCAAGGTAGATCATCTTGTCTGAGGTATTTTTGATCACTCGCCATTACAACTCTCCTTTCCTCCAAGGTAGGTCTCTCATGAAGTATTGAAGTTTGTTAACTAGTGGATTAGTAACCCCAGATATCCACAGTTGTTAAGGTAGATATGGGGAGAACTAACCTAGGGTAACACATGGGTGGCTCTTTACAACAATATGAGCTATATAAAACCTGGAATACAGACATGGTCAAGGTATTTAAATGGTAAATTGAGTGGCTATAATCGAATTTGGAGGAGTCTTGGGTTAATGAGGTCTTTGGTGACCTCTATGATAAAAAGAACATCTTGGTAGAAATAGTTCTTTCCCAAGAATGCAAGGAAACTAATAACTCAAGGATAAAATGGATTCATGAAGGTGAAAAAAACACCACTTATTTCCATGAATTTCTAAGGGATAAGAGACTTACTATCCCAAACAATATCACTTTTTAATATGGTATGTACATAGATGATAGAGATGTAGTTTGGGATATGGACCACACGTTCTTCGATGATCTTCTCGCATGCCTGAGAACGAGCATGCCCAATAGATATCCAGAAGGGGGTGTAGAGTTTTGGGGAGATATTTCTAACCAAGTATCCACACAAGAAAATAAATTAATGTAAGGGATACATGAAAAGGGGAAGATCTATGTGGCCATCATGAATTTAAACCCCGAGAGTGTGATGGGACATAACAGCTTCCCTGGCTTGTTCTACATGGGCTCTTTAGAGGTGGTCAAGTGTGATATTATCTCAGTGATACATGAATTATTTTGTAGAGGAATCCTTCCATAGTTTTCATGTTCTATGAACCTATTAATCATACTGAAGATAAATGATCCCTCCTCCCTCCTCCTTTATAGACATGTGAGTATTTGCAATTTTCCCTACAAGATTCTAGCAAGTATCACAAATTCAAGGCTATACATGAATATTCCCTGGTGGATCTCCCCCAATAAATGTCACATACATGACCTATTTTATTTTTATTTTTCATTTAATTTCCATTATTTATTTTTTGGAGGGGTTTTACATGAATTTTGGTTGAAATGATGGGTTTTCAAGATTTGGGCCGAACCATGAGCCCATTTCCAGATTTAAAAATAAATTTTGTTTTTTACATATCATTTATTTTTCAACATTTTCACCCATTACACTTCCAAAATGTCCTCCCCTTACCTATTAACACCACCATATCAATTTGGACCTTTTAGGAATTTATAATAATGGTGGATTTTGGTTGTTGTATATAGAATTGGGTTAGCCCGGAAGCCTATTTCTAGTTTAAAAACAATTGCTTATTTAATATCTTATTAAATTTATATGATTTTTCAATGATTCCACCTCCAAATAGAATATCACATCCCTAGTCGCGCCCCCATATTTGTGTCTCCCTCTTTGGAGCTCATTTTCTTCGTAGATTAGGTAGAAACTTATCCACCATTCTCAATTCGTCCCGATTTAAAAAGGTAAATTGTTTCCTTCATAACTCCATAAATTTTTACTCTTTTCCCACATTTTAGTTCCTAATTGACTTTATATGAATTATTATAACATCAATTTCATTTTTTTATATTTGAAATTTCATCTACTTGTGTATTTGGGGAGATTTCTTCATGATCCTTCAAGTATGTGTGTGTCCTTCGTTCTTCTTTAAATTTTTTTAGGGTTTCATTCGATTTTATAAGGGTTTATTCAATTTATTCTTGATGTTACTAATGTATAAAATTTATGTCTTAGAACCTATGGTTTTATTTTGAGTTTCTTGGTCTATTATTTTGGTTTTAATCTTGGTCTAAGTCCCTAGTTGTGCGGCAGTGGTACAGTAGGATTTTTTCACAAAGATTCAAGGGTTTTCATTATTGTGATAGGTGATTCCATGGGTAATAAATTATAGATGAGTTATATTTTCTACATTTATATTTTGGGATCACCTATCATCTATTATAGTTTTTGAGAAATCTAGTTTTTTTTGAGAAAAAACAGATATCATTAATGACGAATATCAGCAGACGTACATATGAAAAGCCACGAAGGAAAATTGTCCAGCCAGAGCTGGTTGGACTCGAAGGGGCCTGATGTCTCCATCTGGTGGGCCGCATTGTTGCCTTCCCTTTTGGTAAAGGAGAAGGTGTAGAATGAAAAGAATTGGCAGAGAGAGAGAATTATCCTGATGATGATGCCAAATGATTGGAGTTCGCCGTCGTTGTGGTTAATGGCATCGATCACAGTGAGGAAGTCAGATTCAATGCTGATATCAACCCACCCACATTCCAAATCCAGCATCAAAGCTGCCAGGATGGAATTATCCTCATCAACAGTAGGTTCCCAAAAGGTATGATATGATTCATACTTTGCAGCGATGATTTTCCCCAGATGATTTCAGGCCAGGAGACCGAGGGAGACAAGTTCATCCTTGGAGAGAGACGCGTCCACATTGATCTTATGAGTACCTTCCATTGGGGGGTTCTAATGAGGGTGGTAGGATGGGGGTGGATCAGGCATTTGATGTCCATTTTGGTGATTCCATCCCTCAATCCATGAGGTGGCCCGTTCTGTCTAGAATTTAAGATCTTTATGCATGTGATGGAAAACATCATTGTTACGCCAGACCCAGATGATCTAGGACAGGGTGAAGAATGAACCTACATCAGCCGATGAGAGAGAGGAGAACCATCGCACCAAGAGAGTAGGGAGGTCAGAAGCCATATCCAGTGATGCATCTGGGGTTGGTTCCCATTTATTCCAGATTTCCTTAGCTCCTGGGCAGTGAATGATGGCATGCAAGGGGGTCTCTGGGATGTTTGGGAAAAACGGGCAGAAAAAGGCATTGGACATATGTCGGTAAACGAAAAGGCTCATCGTAGGGTGGGTTCCCGTGTAGACCTACCACCAAAAGTGGCGTATTTTTTGGGGGATTTTGAGCTTCCAAAGCAATTTCCATGGTCCCTTGTTCCGGTCGACTAAATGGTTTCCAAGAGCAAGTCTGTATTCGGATCTCACCGTGTATTCACCCGACATGTCATTGCTCGAGAAGAGATGGTTGAGGACTTCATTAGGGACCTAGGGGATGCTTAGGATAATTCTTTGGTCTCTTTTATTAAACCATTCATAAATATTATCCAAACACCACCCCGCCCCTTGGTCGGAAAGGAGGCTTCTGACAGTGGCGTCTCCAAAGCCTGGTTGAGCGTGGGATGTAGCCCGCATACCTTTCGTATTGATCAGCCATGGGTCAGACCAGATGTTGACAGATGAGCCATCCCCAATCCTCCATCCCAGTCCTTTTTCCAAGAGCTTTCGGGCCCTCTAAATGCTTCTCCAAAGGAAGTTAGGATGCGGGCCAAGTGAGGAATCATGGAAGTCCGTGTGGGGAAAGTACATAGCTCGTAATACCCACGCACAGAGAGATGATGGACGGTTAATAAGGCACCATCTTTTCTTGTCCAACAGTGCATCATTGAAGCTAAGAAGATTTCAGAATCCCATCCCTCCCTCTATCTTGGGGATGCAAAGTTTCTCATAGGCCATCCCGTGGGGTATATTCCTTCCATAGTTTTCCCCCACCAGAAGTTGGCAGTACGTGTATGGATCTGGTTGACGATGGTCGTCGGGAGCTTAAACAGGGACATAAAATAGCCTGGGATAGACTGGATGACAGCTTTAATGAGGGTCTCTTTTCCTGCTTTTGAGATTCTTTTTGGGGTCCAGCCTTGAATTTTCTTCTCAATCCTATCCACAAGAGATGCAAAAATTTCTTTTTTGGACCGGCCAATCACCTTGGGTAGCCCGAGATACTTTTGGGTTTCTCAACCATATGTATGCCAACTGTTGCACAACGTTCATCTCACTTGGAGAGAGGCACCCATGCACTGAAGGAGATTTCTGATTTTTCATGATTGATTAACTGTCCAGACACCCTCTCATACTAGTGGATGACATGGATGATCACCTAACATTTATTAATAGTTGATTTGGAGAAGAGGAGGCAGTCATTAGTGAAGAAAATGTGTGACACTGGTGGACTTATGCGGAGTATCTCTTCATCTGACACACCTTTGGTGGTGTTTGTTAATCAAATGATTTTTAGGTACTAATTTGGTGTTAAATTGGGTGATTTACATGTCAATATTATGTTATGAAAAATGGGGTTGTTTTATAACTCATGTAATGGGTTTATAGAAATTTTTTGGGTACTGAAAATTATATTTTGGGGAATATGGTTGTTCTCATTGTATTAAATGTGTGGTTTTTAAATGGATTTTGTGTGTAAAGAATTGTTAAATTTTGTGAAGTTGTTTTCTAGAAATTCTAAAAGTTTTATTGAGAGGTGTGATTGGTAAAAAACATTTTTAGCTACTGTTTTGAATTTATTATAACAAGAACTGATTTGTTTATGTGATAATAGATTTTGGTATCATGAGATAATGGTTTGAGCACAAAGGGGTAATCCCAGGTACCTAAGAGGGTGGATATGTTCTAGTACACTAGTGATCTAGATGGGTTTTGTCCCTATTTCACTGAGAAAAATGGATAATAAAAACACTAACAAAACTATATTGATGATGCCTGTGGACCACTAGGTTATTATTATGTTCCCTACTAGTGGCCCATGCATGAGAAAAATTTTTTATGGTTACTTTACACCAAGGTACGAGGTCCATGGGGCCCGAGACTACTTAGTGCCTAGAGGTGTTACTGAGATTCGTGCTCATTAACTCTTGAGTACTTATCTTTTTTCATATGGTGTTTTCTTTGGAAATGTTTTTATCTTACTAGTTTTAATTAAATTTGTTCATTCATGGAAAATGTCCCTTGAAAAACTGTTTACATTTGAATGTTTCATTCTTTAGAAATTATTTCCACAGCTTCTTGTGTATCAAAAAAGACATGCATTTTATTTTTTATTGTTTACCCTATAGAATCTCTGGGTGGTATCCTATTGGTATTAATATCACACCCTAATTACACCCATTGGGCGTAAGTATACTTTTTCATGTTTGACACAGTTAAAGGAAAGGCTTTAGGTGATGGTGGTTCAGGGTGTTAGTTCCCATCCATAGTGCAGAGTTATAGAGGCTGCTTGTGGGTGATAACCCCTTGTCATGTGGAGTATTTCGGGATGTTTTGATACTTTTTTATTTTTATTTGGACCACTTTTTGTATGTTTAAAAATATTATTCAGTTTTAGATTTTTTCTAAATCTTGTTGGGTATGAATTTTTCAGATTCGGTTTATCAATTGTTTTTGATGTTTTATGTATCCAAATTCAAGAAATTCATTCCCAAACCAAAGTATATGATACTCGAGCACTTGTGAAAACCTGTGGAGATTGGGAACACACTTTGGTCCTTGTCATGGGATAGGTTAGGCACTAGTTTTGATGGCGGCCAGATTCATTCATGACAAAATGTTATTATAAAAGGATAATGTTTTGGGGTTATATTATTATTTTTGGATGAGTCAGGCTACAAAAAGGCTAGGAATGTTAGAACTCAATGTTTTAGTCATGAGTAGGGTTATTTTCCCACACCTCTCTTAGAATACCATGATTCACCATGGGACATTTGAATTGTTTGTTTGACTTCACTTCTTGGTGAGACATGTGGGATGCAGACGACAGGTGGACATCAGGTGGGGGTGGGGTAGTTGTTTCTTTTATCATTTTAATGTATTTGGATTATTTATTTTTGATGTTATTGATGAAATTATCATAATTTTTGTATTGATTTTAGTTCTTGTGACTTTTGTCTTTTGTAGCAACATGCCTCCCCGGAAAGCTCCCCTGAGACCATGGGAGGAAGATTAAGAGAGTTCTCCCACACCACTTGATCAGAGGATAGTAGTGGTGGTGGTTTAGGCTGTCCAAGAACAGGGACATGGACCGACTCCTATTCCATCTTCTTTTAGAGAAGATGAGGTTATTCCAAGGAACTATAAGGCCCAGGAGTTCCTGAAAAATAATCCCCATACCTTCTTAGGTAGCATAGAACCCCATGAAGCAGAGGAATGGATCGAAAAGATTGAGGGAATGTTCGAGTTCCTGGATACACTTGAGGATCTCGGGGTGAAGCATGTATATTTTCTATTAGAGGGTCCCAGTCTTAGGTGGTGGGAATCAGTACTTAAAACTAGGAAGAATGTCAAGATTCAATGAGGATATTTCAATGTTGTTTTCAGTTAACAATAATGCCCTGAGGTCCTGTCATATGCCAGGTACAGAGAGTTCTTGGATCTTGTTCAGGGGGATCTATATGTGATGGAGTACACCAACCATTTTGATGAGATGGTTCATTATGCTCATGAAATTGTTTCGAATAAGAAAGTGAAGGCCTATAGATTTGAGAAAGGCTTACTACCAAAGATATACTCCCAGGTTTTATTGTTTGAACTGAGGACCTATGCTATGGTGGTTCATAGGGCATTCAGGGTGGAGATTTATCGGAAAGGGAGGGCTAGTTTCTCTGGGATAGTATCAGAAGAGGGAAGTGGAAACTCTTTAAATAAGAAAAGGAAGTAGGAGGATCATGTGAAGAAGGGAGGCGATAGTTTAGGACACTCTTCCCAGAAGTTATCATCTTTTTCTTCTAATACAAGATCAGTCATGTGCCACTAGTGTTGGAGATTGGGGAACATCCGACCAACATGCCGACTTCCTCTGAAGCCATGTTATTAATGTGGAGGTGTGGGTCACTTGTAGTGATTTTGTGGGGTGGCACTTCCACTTGAGAGTGAGACAAGGTCAGTGGCCTCAAGAGGAGTGCCAGTTCAGTCTGAGCTATCGATGATGGGGGGTTCTCATTTTTTGGTTGTGGTTGTAGGGATAGTTCATCTTCTGGGAAGAGCCAGTTCATGGCACATCTACAGATTAGCAGTCGTCCTTAGTCTGAGATCAGAAATCTCAATGCAGTGGATCAGGCACTAGTAGGATTAGATGTAGGACCATTGATAGTTTGAGGTACCATTTTGATCGCATCTTCTATAGTTGTTGTTATTCTTGATAATGGTGCCTCTATTTTAATCATTTATTCCTGTTTTGTGGACATGATTAGTTTTCCAACCAATTGTTCTTCTTTTTCGATGGAGCTGGTGACATCGCTAGGAAAGAAGAAGGAGAAGGGCTTCAAGTGCCTATCGTGTGCACTTTCTGTGTCAGGGGTTGAGATGGAGTGGGACCACTTGGTATTATATATGGATCTATTTGACATAATATTTGGCATGTATTTTCTAGTTCACTTCCAGGTACACATTGATTGTTATAAGCGGTGAGTGAGTTTTACGGAACCTGATGGGAGTCGTTAGGTTTTTCGTGGGGAATGGGATCCTCGGTCGAGTCATCAAGGACCTCCACTACACGAGTTGGGAGATGTTTTTTCAGATATCATCGCTCGAGATAGAGTAAAATGTTCATGATCTTAAAGGTGTACTACCTCATGTAGTTGACGAGTTTATAGAGGTATTTTCAGATGATTTTTATGTTTTCCACCAGAGAGAGATGTGGAGTTCTCGACTGATCTGGAACTGGGAACACATATGATATATTATCCATCATATCACATGGCCACCACCGAGCTGAGGAAATTAACGATTCAACTAGATGAACTAGAACCCAACGAATCCATTCTCGTGAGTGTCTCTCCTTAGGATTCTCTTGTGTTGTTCCCAAAAAGGCTAACAGATCCCTCTAGTTATGCATTGACTATCAGAAGATGAATAAGGTAATAATCAAGAACACATATCCTTTTCCTTGAATAGATTACTTGTTTGATTAGTTAAAGGGGGGAAGGTGGTTTTATATAATATACATGCATTCGAGCTATCGTTAACTAAGGGTGAAAGAGGTCGATATCCCAAACACAACCTTCCAAAAAAGGTACGACCACTTCGAGGACTTGGTCATGCCCTTCAGATTGACCAATGCTTCAGCAGTTTTTATGGAACTCATGACCATGGTGTTCCATCAGTACCTTAATTATTCTTTCATGGTATTTGTGGATAGAATCCTAGTTTATCTGGGAAATGAGGAGGAACATGAGCATCACTTGATGATCATTCTAGAAACCTTCTGAGAGCATAGAATTTATGAAACGTTTTCCAAATTCACTTTCTGGATTAGGGATATTAAATTTCTGGGACACGTGATCTCAGAGAAGGGGGTCTCATTGGACCCTGAGAAGATCAGTGCAGTTATGTCATGGGTGTAGTCGAAGAAATTGTTCAATATTAGGAGTTTCCTTTTCTTGGCTGGTTATTACAGGTAGTTTGTTCGTGATTTCTCTCATCTTTATTCACTGATGATCGTGCTCACTCGGAAATGGGTGATGTTTGTATGGGGCCTATAATATTAGGAATCCTGCGAATAGATGAATAGGCAATTTACTACTTCCCCTGTTATAATTTTTCTAGAGGTTGGAAATGGGTATGTGGTGTATTGTAATGTTTTAGGTATGGGTCTTGGGTGCGTGGTTATACAGGATGATCACGTGGTGGCATATAGACCTCTCCAACTCCGACCACACAAAAATAATTACCCGGCCCACAAATTAGAGTTAGCAGCTATGATGCATTCTTTGAAAACTTGGCATTACTACCTCTTTGGGGAGAAGTTTTTGGTCTACTATGATCACAAAATCTTGCCATGCATCTTCTCATGGAAGGACCTCAACATGAGGCAGCGTCGCTGGATCTAGTACTTGAAGGGTTTAGACATTGACATTATATATACCCCAAGAATTGGTAATGTGGTGGCCAAAACCTTGAGAAGAAGAGTTACAGTATATAATTTGAGGAAGTCCGGTGATGAGTGTACTTTTATGGAAATTTTTCATAGATTCATGTGAAGATGAATGAGAACAGTGGAGGTGTGTTCTTGGTGAGCATTCAGTTGACTCCTTATATCATGGAGTTGATTCAGCAGTAATAGCCTAGTGATGAGCTTTGTCAGCAGTCGACATAATTTTATCATGGTGGGGAGACGTCTTCTAATTGGTCATCATCTCCAAAGGTAATCTTGTGCTTCAAGGCCCATTCAGTAGTGTTTTTATCTCTGCGGAAGGTGGTGATGCAGGATAGCCACCGATCTTAGTGGGACATCCATCTTAGTTCCACCAATATGTATTATGATGTTCGTCATCATTTATAGCAACCTAGTATGAGAGGATACATCGTGGGATTTGTGTTGAGATTCTACACATGCCATCAGGTGAAAGTAGAGTATCAAAGGCCCTCCAATTAGCTCTTTCTGTTACCCATTCCTACCTAGAAGTGGGACGAGGTCGCCATGGACTTCACTATTGGAATGCCTCGTACTCCATAGGGTAATAATTCCATTTGGGTGGTGATTGATCATCTTACCAAATATTCCCACTTCATTCTGATCAAAGATATAGCTAAAGTGAACTGGTTGGGCCATTTCTATCTTCCGGAGTTGGTAAGGCTCCATGGTGTACTGTCTGTAGTTGACTCAGATAGAGACCCTGGCTTCACTTCTCAGTTTTGGTAAGGCCTTGATAAGGTCGTGGGGTCTTAGATTAGGATGAGCATGACATACCATCCTTAAATGAATGGTCAGATAGAGCGAGAGAATCAGATTTTCGAGGACATGTTCTTTACTTATGTCCTAGAATTTGATGGTTCTTGGTATAACCATTTGGGATTAGTGGAGTTTGATTATAATAAAAGATAAAAATCCTCGATCTGAATGGATCCTTTTGAGGTGCTCTATGATTGGCCTTCTCGGTACCCCTGTGATGGGCTGAGGTAGTGAAACCTCACTATTGGGGCTGAGTCTGGTGTAGGAGATGTTTATGAAGGTCAAGTTGATCAGTCAGTGCTTATTGACAGCTCAGAGTCTCCATAAATCATATGCTGACTAGAGGCGTTGAGACCTAGTGTTTTTTTGGGTGACATGGTATTCTTGAATGTGGCCCCTCGTCTCGGCCATCGTCAATCGAGAATGTAAGGGAAGTTGACAATGCAGTATGTCAGATCTTTTGAGATCACTGAGTTTATTTTCAAGGTAGCATACAAGCTGAAATTACCTTCTCAATTTACACCCATCCATGATGTCTTCCATGTCTCCCAGTTTAATAAATAAAACTCGGATCTATCTCATGTGCTGAATTGGGAGGAGTTGGATATAGAGCCTTATTTATCTATTTTTGAGTGGCTGGTGAAAATCCGCACTTCCAAAAAAAGGTGATTTAGGGAAATTCTATTCCACTGGCTCAGGTTCTTTGGCAGTGTGGGAATGATACACATGAGATATGGGAGTGGAAGTCATGAATTGAGGAAGAGTACCCATTCTTTTTTTCCGACTAAGCTTTAGGTTGACTTTCTAGGATAGAAAGTTCTCAGGGTGGGGAGAATTGTCACAAACATGACTTATTTTAAAGTTATTTTTCATTTAATTTCCATTATTTCATTGTTATGGGGGTTCCCCATGCATTTTGGTAGAAATGATGGGTTTTCAAAATTTGGTCCAAACCATGATCCCATTTCCAAATTTAAAAATAATTTTTTTCTTTTATAGTTATTTCATTTTTCAAAAAATTTCTCCCATTCCACTTCCAACATGGCCTACACTAACCTATTAATACCACCATATCAATTTTTAACTTTTAGGAATACATAATAAGGGTGTATTTGCTTTTTTTTATAAGAAATTAGGCCATCCTGAAAGCCCATTTAAATTTTTTTGAGAAAATTTTTATTTATTATCTTATTCAATTTTTATGATTTTCCTGTCATTCCACCTCCCACTCGAAGCTGAAATCTTTAGGAACACCCTATATTCATTTATCCTTATTTGGAGATCATTTTCTTTGTATATTATGTCGAAACTTCTCAACTTTTTTTAATTTGTCCATATTTAAAAAGGTAACTTATTTCCCTCACAACTCCCGCAATTTTTACTATTTTCCACCAATTCAATCATCAATTGAACTTATATACCTTATTCAAACCTCAATTTCATTTTTGTATATTTGAAAATTCTTATACTAGTGTATTTGGGATGATTACTTCATGATCCTTCAAGTAAGTGGGTCTCCTTCATTCTTCTTTCAATTTTCATAGGATTTCATTCAATTTGCTTAGCATTTCTTCCCATTATTCTTCATGTTCCTAATGTAAAAAATTTAGGACATCGATTATAGGTTTTATATTGAGTTTCTTGGTTTATTATTTTGTTTTTAGGCTTGATTTAAGTCCCTAGTTGTGTGGCGGTGGTGTGGTAGGATTTTTTCACAAAGATTCAAGGGTTTTTATTATTGTGGTAGGTGATTCCATGAGAAATCAATTCTAGATGAGTTAGATTTACAGAATTTTTTATTTTTAACACACTTATCATCTATTATACTTGCTGAAAATATGGGTTTGGTGGCGTTTGTTGAGAAAATGATTTTTAGGTACCAATTTGGTGTTAAATTGGGTGTTTTACATGCCAATATTATGTTATGAAAAATGAGGTTGTTTTTTAACTCATGTAATGGGTCAATAGAAATTTTTTGGGTACTAAAAATTATTTTTTGGTAAATATTGGTGTGCCCATTTTCTTAAAATTTTTATTTTTAAAGGGATTTTGTGTGTAAAGCGTTGTTAATTTTTGTGAAGTGATTTTCTAGAAATTCTAAAGGTTTTATTGAGTGTTGTAAGTGGTGAAAAAACATATGTAGCTATTGTTTTGTGTTTATTATGACCAGAAATGATGTTTTATGTGATAATGGATTTCGGTATCCTGATATAATGGTTTGAGCATAAAGGGGAACGCATGGGTGCCTAGGAGAGAAAATATGTGCTAGTACGCTAGTGATCCAGATGGGTTTTGTCCCCGTTTCACTGAAACAAATGGATAACAAAAACACTAAAAAAACTATATTGATGATGATTTGAGACCACTTGGTTATGGGTATGCTCCCTACTAGTGGATCATGCATGGGAATGGACTTTTCTATGGTTACTTTATATTGAGGTATGTGGTACATGGGGACCAAGAATACCTAGTGACTAGGGGTGTTCCCAAGATTTATGGTCATTGAATCTTGCGTATTTATCTTTGTAATATAGTGGTTTTTTTGGAAAATATAGTATCTTAAATTTTTTAATTAAATGTGTTTATTCATGGAAAAATTCTTTTGAAAAACTATTTACATTTGAATGTTTAATTCTTTAAAAATTATTTCCACCATTTCTTATGTATAAAAATGGCATGTTTTTTCATGTATTGTTTACCCTATGAAATATCTTGGTGGTATATTATTGTTATTATGATCACACCCTACATAATCCCCTTGTGTGTAAGTATACTTGGTCATGTTTGAAAAAGGTAAAGGAAAGGCTTTGGGTGATGGCGGTTCGGAGTCTTAGTTCCCATCCATAGTGTGGAGTTGTAGAGGAGGCTTGTGGGTGATGACCCCTTTTCATGTGGAGTCCTTGGGGGTATTTTTATGCTGTTTTTATTTCTATTTGGACCACTTATTTTATGATTAAACATATGTATTCAGTTTTGGATTTTTTCTAAATCTTGTTTGGTATGAATTTTTCAGATTCGGTTTATCGATTGTTTTTTATATTTTATGTATCCATATTTAGGTAAATCATTCTCAAACCAAAATATATGATACTTGGGCCCTTGTGATAGCACATGCAGATAGGGAACGCCCTTCAAGTCTTTTCACGGGTCGGGTTTGGCACCATTTTTATGGTAACAAGATTCTGTTCGTGACAAGCATTATGGATTTGTAAAGGGTTGCTCAATTCAAGGAATGATAGCCATGTCACAATAAATGATAAGAGACATAAATACCAAGACACACAAATATAATATAGCCATCAAGTTGGAAAATAATATGGAATATGTTAGAATTGAATAGGGTTTCATCAATAAGGTTCTAGTCAGAATGGGTCTCTCTTCATGGGCATGCGACCTCGTCTTCTGATGTTATAGATCATAATGGTTGGATGTTTCATTTATGGGAAGAACTCATGGATTATTCAATGAAACTCAAGGCCTATGGAAAGGAGACCCTATCTCCCCTAGAATTTTTATTCTAATGCAGGATACTCTGAGCCTTCTGATCAATAGAGGCATGTCCAATTAATATATACATCCATATCGAAAGAAATCTAACATCCCTTCCATTTCCCATTTGTTGTTTTTTGAAAACACTATCATCTTCATGAATTATAACAATTGATCTATTTTTGGTATCAACAAGTTTCTTGAAGAATATTTCCACTAGAGTATCTAGGCTATAAATAAGGATAGGATTAATTTCTATATATAAAATAAACGTGCTTCAAGTCAGGTTGTGTATCTTTCTAATATATTGGGTATGCAGTGAGGAACCTTCCTAATGAAATATCTCAAAAATCATAACACCTAGTGAGGAATACACATCTACGATTTTGATCATTCGGTGAGAAAGATTATGGGTTGTTTCCTCAACTGGATAAACCACTTCTTATACTTTGGGGGATAGATCACCTTGTTTAATAGTGTCTTTTCAAACTTGTTAATGATTTTCCTTCTACCAACGTGCCAAAAGGTGTCATAAAAAACCATTGATAAAATTTTGTTAGGGTTCATATGGGACACTTTCTCTGAGGGTAAAAGACATTGGGTATCATGCAACAGAATGAAAAAACCCATCCTCAAAGGAGGTATTAATGTAAAGAGTTTAGTTGAAACAATTCACTACATGCATATAAAATAGTCATGGGAAACAATCAAAGAACGCATGATGTGGGGGAAGATTACGTCTCTCAACATTGATGACAATGGGAACATTGAAACTGGACACCTCACACCACCCCACCCCCCTCAGGTCCAACATCTATACCCTCATATTGAATCTTCAACAAAAATCACAGTGGATAATAGGGGAGGGTAACATTATTTTTTAGAATCACAATTGGGCAGACATCATGATCAGTTATTTGGGGTGCCCATCCCATACCATATATTTTAAAGAGGTGAGCCTTAATCTATTGTTCATTAGGTTAGTCATGGAAAAGAACTAGAAAGATGTATTTTATTTGATTGACATCAACACAGATCTAGTTAAATGAATCTTCACTCATTTCAACTCATGGAAATTCATTTAAAATGAATTTTTAAGGTTATCCAAACCTCATTATCAATATGATATATGGAATGGAATAGTTCAGTGCAATAAGATCCCAAAAAAATACAACTTTATTACTTGGTGGAACATGAATCATGCATTATCATCAAATAACAATATAAAAAGGTGGGAATCATCCTAGATTCTAGCTTCCACAGTTTCAAGAGTAAGACAGATGAGATCATGAAGCACCTTTTCTTTAAAGGTGATCAGCCCCATGATGTGTGGAGTTTCTTCGGTGATTTTATTACGTACTCATCTTGGGACCTTCAGGATGCCCCATTCTTGGAGAAATGGTTTAAGGGGACATATGATATGGTCCTAAAAAATTGCGAGATTCATTGTTCTTAATGAAGGATGATAATTCTAAAGGAAATCTAAAAACCGGGATTGATATGATGGGTTTCTACCCAGAAGGAGGTCCATCATTGTGAGAACAAGGGGTATGTTGGTTGACATGGTTAATCTCATCAGTAACAAAAAGGATGCTCCATCTTTATGGTCGTTGCATGAAACCTCTCCAGTGGTTCAAACCCCATCTCTAGGATACTAGGACAATGGGTGTGGTGGCTCCCTCTATAAAATGGTTTCAAGATTAATACAGATGGTTCATGCATTTCGGGTGACATGCGTGGAGGCAGGGTCATTTGTGATTACAAGGTAAGTGTTATTTTGGCCTTTGCAGTGCACTATGGCAGTGGAAATTCCCTTCAAGAGGAGGACAAAGTAGTTCTAATCAGGATCCGCCTTTGAATACAAGATAATGTACACCTCTCCCAAGTGGAAACAGACTCCATGATCATACATAACTCCTCGCATGTAAATGGATCC
Organism: Viscum album; assembly: GCA_963277665.1. Lineage (NCBI taxonomy): Eukaryota > Viridiplantae > Streptophyta > Magnoliopsida > Santalales > Viscaceae > Viscum > Viscum album. The sequence continues at coordinate 1,436,382,754 of OY728133.1, read as the reverse complement.
ATTCTTTGTTGATATCTTACATCATATAGAGATTCAAAGATATCCTCAACAATGATATAAGTGTAAACCAAACCTAGAAAGGGGGGAACAATGTATCAGATCACCTTGCTTCTAAAGAAGATCAATGATCAAATGTCACATTCTTATCCAAAATATATCACTTTAAATCAGAGGGGTAAATTTAATTCGAGGGGATGACCTTGGTATCCATTATTTTTTACCTCCACAGGCCTTGGATACCCTAATCTCTTTATATCTCTTTACCTTGAATATAAATGATAATGTTGAATGAATGAAGTAACTGACTATCATTTTGAGATTAGTTTGGGAGAGCCAGAGTAGTAATAAGAAGAACTGATAATGAACCTGACCTGATATAAATGGTTTCAGATATTGGTGACAATAATTGAAAATACCAAGGACCTACTAGGTTTTAATATCATAATATATCATCATGTGATAAATATAGGTTAACAATTTCAGTTTAAGAACATTAAATCTGAGAAGAAAGTGGAGATTGAGTTTCATATAGTGTATCTTTAAGACCTAGTGGAATTAAAAAGACTCCACTATGATAATAAGTAGATCAATTTTATGGATATAGATACATAATTATACTAAAAAGATATATACTTCCAAGGATGATATGTAATGAAACTCTTTTATATACATAGTGTGAATCTATTTATCCTATGGGACTCAGGGTATAAAAAAACCATTGTGAAACTTTTTGATAATAGCATGATGTTATTGAAGAAGTACAAAGGGAAGTTGGAAAGTGAAGTCCTTTTAGCGGTATCCACTGTTCCTATTATGACTCTGGACAAGAGAATATCTATTTGAAAATGATCTTGTTCCTAGGTATTAAGTACCCTCAGCTTGTAATTGATTACATTTGATTATAGTGGAGTATCTGTGATTGGAGTGAATAAACAATCCCAACAAGTTGTATGTATTAGTAGTGAAACTTGTATAAGTCATTCTTTTCATTTCCCTTTACTTATTACATTATCCTAGTAAGGTTCTATAACATAATTAGGATTGTATTAATTCTGAAAAATTCTATAATATTGAATTAAAAAAGAAATTAATTCATAAAATTTCAATGTGACCACTGATTCACCCCTCCCCTCTCAATAGTCCATCAATCATATGGTAAACTCAAACAGAAATAAAATTGAATATTTTTTAGAAAAAATCTATAGGTTTTTCAAGAAATAAAAATATAAATCAACTTTACATTCTTTAATAATGTAATCTTACCTAATTATAACTGGTTTATAGATTTTAAAATATTGACATGTAATTTTAGTTGCCTTGTTTTCTTGTAAAAACATTGAAACATATGAGGTATAAGTTTTATATATAATTTAATTGGTGGATTTAACCATTGAATCGTCACCAACGATGCAATGTTTATTTTCAATATAATTACAGTATGTAGAATTGAATTTTATTCAACTTTAGAAAATAGATATGACTTCTCATAATTTTTGTAACTATATTCTTAAAGAGGAGAGTTATAAATAGATATAATAGAAATTTCCCAATGTTGATTAACCTCCACTTTTTAATGAATTTTTATTTTTATTTCTCATTGATGAGACCTTCCCCAAATTCTTATCTTCTATTTTCTTATCATTATTTAATGTATTGGGATATATTTCTTCTTTATTTCCCTTGATAGGAAACACATAAAGTTCATATAAATTATACTTGATCATGCCTTTTAGATGTGAAAATCACAACTCATGCCTTAAATAGTTGAGATCCCAATCAAGGGTGGATCATTATTCTCTAATACTAATTAAATTTTTTATAAGATCATCACATTCAAATTAAGAGGTGTTAATCATTATGAAAAAACTTTAATAATTAAAACTCTTTCCATTTACAACGACACCTATTAGAGTAGTTGAATCTCAATATATTTTCTCACACATGGTCTGGATGCATGTAAAAAATATAAAAACTAAAAATATAATAGAATAAAGATATTTTTATAGATCAATCACAACATGTAAGCTATTAATTAGTATATGGTGTTTGTTATCTCACTCATACATGACCAATATATTATTATATAGAATAACCAAGGTAAAAGTAATGTCCTTGAACCCTTATACCTAACAGTAACCAGATTACAATGTATGAAGCCAGCCAAATTAGTAAGAACGTGCTTGTAATTATTCATAAACAATAGAACAAACCAAGTATTTTGGTTATTACCAAATTTAGTAGGGAAATTTGTATGTAATATCATTTGAATAAAAATAAGTATCCATTGTATTATTTATGCATTATGTCTTTCCATATATATAGTTGTATCCTTGTAAATGTCTCCCCCTTTCATCTTTATAAAAATCAATAAAAAAGATATTTAATAGTATATACATCAACCTATGTATTTTTCTTTCCCTTATAACCCATTGATATACTGATAATATTCAGAACTATACTATACATGTTTTCCTCTCTCACAATCACTCTTCTCATTTTTCAACACTTAGAATATTTAGAAGTAATATTTTAGAATCTTCTCTCCACCTTTTCCACATTTTAATTAATATTATTCATTATAGAGTTGTCAAAAATCACATCAATATTCTTCTATATTTAAAATATAGAAACTTACTTAAATTAACCATCACGATCTTCATATTCAAACACCCTCTTCACTGGAAATTAAATATTCTATAAAAATACCACACTGAAAATCCTATAAAATATAAAAAGATAAATTATCATTCAATCCTTTGATAATATATTTTATATACCATCTCATATCTATAAAACTTTCTCATTTATGTTTTTTTAATATTCATATTTTTCTTTCCTTTATGATTTCACAAAACTAGTTTCTTATTATTCACATGTTCAGGCTGAAAGGAAATAACATTTTTTTGTACCGATTTATTACATTATTCAAACCTTTTATTAATATATCAGTGCCAATTTTTAATTGAATCATGGAATAAAATATCTAGAACCCTAATATCAATTCATGTATGAATAAAAAATAATTATCATATTTAATCTCATATTTCACAAGGGAACAACCATTTATTCTTATGCATCCAACATAAAGAAATTAAATATTCTTTATACTCTTTAGATTAGACATTCACATCAACAGAGTTAATATTACATTATCCAAAACAATTCTTATATATTCTAGGGAATGCATGATTTACTCTAACATATTCTCAAATGTAATATGAAATAATTTTTCAAACACCATATTTAATCTTATATAATACTTGATTAATCTTCTATATAATCAGAGTTATTCTTAAATATCAGGATGAGTCTATGATTTTTCCATTTAATTTATATTTTATATTCTCTAATAGTTATTAATATATATATATATAATCCATATTACTATTAACTAGTTCAAATATACTCACATATTCATCAAAAACATCTCATGTAACTTCAATTCATCTTAAGTCACTTCAGGACATCCTAAAACTAGTTTCATATATATTAAAAGGATATAAAATCTTTTTTGGTGTATATAACATTATTTGAATAATTACATGACCTTTAACTACCTCAATTTCTCTATATATTCATAAAAACCATCCAAATTTTCTTCACTGATAATTTCATTATCAATCAGTTAATATAAGACTTATCTCTATAACTTTTATTTTAATTCTCCACTCCATATCAGTGATATATATATATATATATATATATCAATAAACTACATTATTTAGAAAAAAACATATCACATAATTCAATATATCATTCAAAATTTCTCGCTCTCATCCTAGATATATATCCTCTAATGGATATTAAATAAAATAACAAGATAAACCAATTCTATAAATTAATTTTGTATAGTATCTTCCAACACACAACATTGAAATATTATTTTCCATATTAATGAAAAACACTCACTTCTACCCTTATTAAAATTCATCTATTTTCAATCTTTAATAGATGTATATATTGAAGTAAATATGCTCAATATTACCACTTTACTCTCAAAACTCTTCACAACATAATATATAAATAAAAAATACATTCAACTACTTCTCAATTTTCTCATTCAACATAGTTTTTCAATATATCTATTCATTGGATACTCTATCCTCACTCAATAAAAATTAGTATACATTCTTGGATACATCCATATTCACATAAAATTATTCTCAATACATATTTATTTCATTTCTTATTGAAAAAAATATAATACATCATTATCTAAGAGACTAATAGTCTAACCCTTATATTTGTTTTAAATCCAATAACAATAATTTATTTTTAATATTTTTTTAATATTTTTTTCCTTTCTCTCCAAATTATTAGAAATAAATACAAAGGATGAGATCATTTGTCAGTTATAAAATATTAAACACTAATTTTACATGAGAATGATCATATAGAAAAAAAAGTGTTTAATTAAAATCCCCCAACTATTCTTTACAACCATTTATTTCCCTGAATCCCAATATCATTCTTGTTATGGAGTCATATGGTCTCTCTTCCTTAAATTCAAAATTGATTCTTTTAAGATAACTATTGAGTAATATTATAATCATACTTAAATAATGAAAATATCATAATCCTTGTATAATTTCCATTTCACATGAAATATTTATTTATAGTATCTTACTCAAATATCCACCCTAATGGGTATACTATATTTTTTCATCAACGAGGTAGATATCTTCCTTAACAAAACATTAATTATACTTTTTATAAGAAGATTTCAATTTATAGTGTAACTTGAGATATATCACTCCAATATAGATCCTCAAAATTACTATAAATAATATTATCACTAATTAATCCATCTCCCTCATACATGTATGAACTTTAATTAAATACAATAAAAAAATCCATCTTATAGGAATAAGTTTCATTTATTACTGCTTCTAATGAGAAGAACATTGTTCAAAGTTGTTTATCAACCAAAAAAATCCCTGCTTATAAAATTTATTATTAAGATTACCATTCTTACTAGATCACATTATTTTCCAGAGAGTAATCTCCTTATGAGAAATGGAATTATTATACATAAAATATTTATACATGTGTGGGTTTTTTATTTTTACCTTAGTTATCATTGAACATGTATTATTTTGTACATGATCCATTCATTACACAATTTTTCTCTATTTTAGTATAAAGATTGAGTTTTATTTTGAATAGTGTGCTTCTTTCTTGAACCTTCTATATAGATTCTCATGAATAACTATGTTACAATCTATTGTAAACAACTATTTCATTTCAAATTCATATTTTTTCTCATATATTTATTATAATATATCAACATATTTATTTATTTATTGGATTTATTCTCTTATTTATATCTCTAGATTGACTCTATAAATACCAACGATCATAGAATACATTCAATATAAAATGATTTCTCATTTTCTCTTATAATAGAAATAACTTCTTCTCTTTATGGTAGAATCTATTTATCTTTATTAAGTTTTTTACAACACTTTTATTATTACTATTCAAGGTAAACTAACCAACACGAAATATTTATTTTTCCCATATATTTTGAAGTCTTCATTATTTAAATGCATCTTCCACATGAATGTTATATTTTAATTTGAATTATTTACAATTTTTTTTGTTAATGTTTACATATAAATTTAAAAAACATCCAAAACTATTTGAAATAGATATAATATTAAAATAATTATTTAGTGTACTTTTCTTTGACTCATATTGTTTCCCCCGTATTTTTCTTCCATGAATTGATATATTATTCTCCCAATCAATTTACTTATGCCAAAATCATTAATAGAACCAGTAATATACATGGAATCTTTTTTAATACTTATAATGATGTAATACACAAATATTCTAGAATTATTTGTCTTTAGGTAATATATTCATTATCAAATGTTATATTCAAAATCAATCATAAATTGAATGTATTATACTGTAGAGATATTATAATTTAAATATTACTATTATGAACTACCCATTGGTTTAGAGAGTACATATAGAAATAATTTTTTTTTTGAATTATATATAAATTTTTTTCCTTAACTAAATTAATAATAAATCATACAAATATTATCAATTGGTTGGAAATTAATATAAAATATTTAATTGTAAAAGAGTTATTTTTCATAAAAAAAATTTTATGTGTGAAATGTATTGTAACCACAATAGATTAAATTAATCACTATTTATAAATGTTTCAAATGAAATATGTATATCATATGTTTAATTTAATTAATTAAAATTTATTTAAATATATTTTCGATAGGTAATGAAAATAAATTCATTTATGCATCAAAAATAAACTTTCTGAAAAATAATTATTTCACTTTATCAAAATAAATTATAATAAATTTATTCCACTTTTACAAATTATATTTGAAAAAAATTATTTTTTAAATTAGTATGTCATTATAATATTTTGATGAATTTGTGGGGTTTTTCTGAAAATGATTTTTTTAGTGAATAATGAAAATACTGATTTTTACAAAATAATCATTTTTTCTCTTTAAATTAAGTAATTCAAAAGTTCCATTATTTTTTTGGATTTGATATAAAAATAAAAAAATGAATATTAAATTATAAATAATTTATTTAATTTCAAAATAATTTTCATCTTATATACTTTTGGCATCAACTCATTTGTAAGCTTAAAAACACATATTTTTTAAACCGCTTTTTGTTTCAATTTATGAATTTATATGAAAAATTTATTTATTTCACTTATATAAATTGAATCATGAAAAAATTATTTCGTATTTTGAATATTGAGGCTTAAATATATTAATTAGTTCCCCTTAATTTTTTTGGTCATTATGAATAGTAACGGTGGAAAATATTTGTCACCCTAATAAATGTAAAATGGGTAAAACAAGGTTAAGACTATGAGATAAGACATAAAAATATCTATAAAAGTCCTTTTTCATTTTATGAGTGTAATTAGACCAATAAAATTCTATATTATAAAATTTGGATGTTTGTATCCACTTTTTCTGATTATATCAATTATATTATTTTAACAAAAGAAGAAACACATAAATGTAACACTCATGTTTTTAATATCTATAATATATTTTCATTGGGAAAAGAAGAATTTAGTATTGATTTAAAATGATTAATTTTATTGTAAATATATTTTTAAAATAGTAATTTTCTTTTAATTTTTCGGGTTGGTATAATTACCTTAGGTTCTTACACAACATTGATATAGTTATTTTGTAAGAAGTAGAAAACTCATGGTAAATAGTTATAAAAAAATTAATATTTTTTGTGGGAATTGAATTAGTCTAAGAATATAATAGGTAATTATAATATATAATTAATGGTAAATTTTATTATATTATAATTACATTATTTTATTTTTACCATTGATGTAAAATTAGTTGAATTTTCCCAAAAAAGTATTTAATGATATTTTTTGGAAAAAAATATTTTTTTAAATTATTTAAGAATAAAAAATATATTGAAAGATGAAAAATGGGATGTAAATTTGTCAAAATTTCATCCATGTACCATTTTTTATAAATCTTATACTATAGAAGTTAATTTAAAACCCCTAAAGAGTGAAAAAATGTATTACTACACTTAAGGATAAGAAAGGTTAACGAGGGGGTTAAACAAAAAGATAATGCCTAAAATGTAACTAAAAATGTCCAAATTTCATTTATTAAAAATATATTTACCATATAATGTAATTAATTATAAATTATGGTCATTTGGTTACACTTTACATGATTAAGATATTTACTATATTTTAAAGTTGGTACTATTCCCAATTATGTCGATCCCCTTACATAAAAAGGGTACCCTCTATCCTCTCATACTTAAATGTTTTGAAAAACATATATAACCCATTATATACCCAAATAACTTCAATACCATCCTTCCCATGCCATATTGGCTCTGGTGTTACCAAAATAGCATCTTATAAGGTGTAACATGAAATCTAAAGGGGGTTTCCCAAATAAGAGGTGTAAATATGAACCCATTTCATTCCTTTTTTTTATTATTATACCTCCTTAAATTAATTAAATAAAATTTTGATATAATGAAATTATTATATTCAATATATTTAAAAAACATTATGTATATGTCATAACCCTTAGTCATCTCCATCTCCATCCTATGGGAATTGAAAGGATCACCCATGTGAATATGTAGACTACCACCACCACAAAGTGATGTGTCTTTTTTCACCACCACAGAAGGTTTGTTATTATGATGGATTTAATTAATATATATGGTATTAATAAAATAATAATTATTATGTATATATAATTTTTTACTTACCTTATTACCCTTCCACTTGTTAAAAATGATAACCTCGCTCGTGTGTATGTGTGGACTACCACCTCCTTGAAGCAGTGTGATTATTTTTTCATATCAATATTTAATATATTATTCCCACATTTTATTTGATGTATAAAAATCATAAGTATTTCATTATTAATATTATTCATTTTATGTAATTATAACCCAGTTTACCATGGTCATCCTACCGATATTGTTTTGTGATTATGAATTGAGTGTCCTTAAAACGTCTTACATGAACTTAACTAATTTAATAACTATATAAATAAGGGTAATAAATAAAATAAATGGAAAATAATAAGTTAATACACATAAATTTATTTATTAATCAACTAAAAAATTAATAAATTTTTATTATATAGGATATAAACTATATACGTGGTGATACAAACACGAGGTAAGGGGTTTCTTAACATAATTTCCCTTTATTGGGTTATATTACTTATTCATTGTATATATTATTCCATGATTTTGTGTGAAATTAAATCATATTAATTTATTATTTATTAAATTTATTTTTATATGGATTTAAATTTTTTATAGATAATCACTTCATTGATTAATTCTCATATCAATGTTATGATCTTTGTAAGTGTTTCTTGTCTGGATTTTTGTTTACATGAGTCATTTCCCATATTCAACACTTGTTTCTTTTATGTGGTGTATATACAGTCCCTTTATAAGTTCTATAATTCATATATTTATATTAATGGTATTTAATGTTTTTCTTTATGTTATTTATTTTATCGGGGTTATAATTCAAAATTTACCAAAGTAATAAGGGTCATATGCCAAAATCTCAATTTTTATTGGGATCACTTATTCTTAAATTTCAATTGATAAAATTAAATGATGTATATCTCAAAATTATTAGTAATTTTATAATCCTCCATTTATTTATAGAAATTTTATTTTTCATTTCATTCTTTATGTACACAATATTCCCAAAAAAATTTATAAGGAATACCCACTTTGTGTTTCTATTCAACCAGAAATATTTTCTTTCATATACATATTTCCTTTTAAAATATTTTATATAATGTTTTATACTATTCTAAAATGTTTATTAATTCTATTTTAACTATTTTTTACTTTCTATAAAAAAATAAAAGAAATATTATTATCATCATCCAAATGAGGTATTTTATACCATAGGTTTGAATGAAATATTTGTTTTCATGTTTACTACATGAATGTATTTTCCCACCATCATGACTACTATTTTATTTGAATCTTACATTAAAAGTCTCCATGGTTATTTTCTAAGAAATTATTTTCCCTAGTATTCTTTATAATCATAGATTTAAATTAGTGATTTCAAAATGAAAAGGGTATTTTACTCCATAAATGTTCAATTGATATTTTAGATGTATTTTATATGTTCCAATATCCTTTGATAAATATTATTGTTTACTTGGAATAAAATCTAATGATAAATTAACTTTATTCCTCTAGATACCTTATGATCTTGTTGTTCGTTTTAATGATTGTGGAAAATATAAACATTTCATATTCTATTTTTTCAATATTTATTTTTATATTGATTATTTACTGAATTTTCTTAATCTAATTCATATGATGAATTTATTAGACTTAGTATGTGATGGGAGAGGACTGTTATATCCCCTTTAGGCACCATTAGGTCTCATGAGATAATCTATAAAGTTATTTAGTGTATTCGTGACTAGTTTTTTATGAAATGTTGGCATGGGGACTTGATGATATGTTTACGATGTCTTGGAATAAAAACATGATTGTATAATTCTGATATCAAATATTATACGTTCAATATTTTTTAAATACATTATTTTAATCCGTGTGACTATTTATATAGTTATTTTGTCCATAAATATATTCCACTTTTATTATATTAGTTATACTGTATATTTGATTATTGTTTATTTTTTCTTTATTATTCTTGATTTATTTCTCCTCAAACAGTTTTTTTACTCTTTCCCTTACTAATCATTTCAGATCGCCTTTTATTATGTTTTCTTTTCCCTAAGTCACCAATAAGTATTTTTTAGAGCCCAAATTTGAATTCTATTCATTCCTTAGCAGTCAAGGGTTTCTTGATGCAGGGTGTCACAACAAGACTTAAAGTTACCATGACATGACACCTTTGACCGTAGTCACATGTTGTTTATAGAGGGGTGTTGGGCATAGAATATAATTTTTTGATACTCTAATCACCATCACTATTATTTTCGTAGGAATAGAAGGTGGTAGTGATCCCATCTAAAGGTATTCATCCTTTCTGTAGAACAAAACTAGGTGGAAATATCCAAATTGGAAAATATTGTGGTTGAGGGTTTTAATCCCCAATTAGTCCAAGGGGATTTATGAAAACTTTTAGGCATATAGTAGAAGAAATGATAAAATTATAAACATAGTATTAAGTCATATTTCATATCTCCAAATGTAATGTGAGAATCATATATGTATCTAACCAGCCAAGACAACAAATCTATTTGAACCATATATGTTTGATCTCTTGTATCTTGTATCAATATTGGAAGATAACCTCTAGAAATGGGTTCTCAGAGCTAGGGTGTTATAGTCGGTATCATAGGAGGTTTAGTGGGACCCTTGGTTACTATATTTAAGATAACATATATTCTAGAACATGACCCTATAATATATTTTAGGATATGTTTAACTATAGGGTTATATTTTTAAGCTTTGGTAAAGTAATGATTGTGTGGTTTTCCTAGATGATACATCCTAGTAAGGATACCAGCATGTGGATGTAGTTGTGAAATAGATGCAACTAGGGGTAAATACTTTTAAAGGGGATTATTTGGTATTAATGTTATCATTAATAGTGCATGATGATTATGACCACACCAATATATACACTCCCATATGATATGCTTAGGTCTATTAACATTTTCTTTATGAACCATTATGATGAATTAGAGGATAGATTCTATATAAGCCTGTGATATTTCACAGTGATATGGGAAGAAACTTAATTTTATTTTCTTTATAATTCTATGGATGATAATAAGTTTAGAGGCATAGATACACCTTTTTCGGTATTATGTATTGGGAGTGCATTGGAATAAATTTATTGGGTATTAATAATTGTTTGGTCTATTTGTAACCCTTCAGCTCAACTTGTGTTATAGTGAAAAGGTTATTTGGGGATGAATGTTTTTTTTATTTGGAAATAATTTGGATTGCATTGGTGACCTTTAGGTTTAACATTATCTTTAATGTTGAGGTATTTAGGCCAAATCTAGATAAGAGAATTATTACAGTTTTGGAAAAAAAATTTATCATAAATGAAAACTTTTAATTGAAAAGTTCCTTTTTTATTTCATGATTAAAGTTATTTTTGAATAATTTCACAATAATAGGAACATTATATGAGTAAGGTAGATGGAATATTGTTATATAAGATCATGTTTTTTTTAATAATAAAATATGCATTGTCTTTTTCAATCATATATGATTTTGGGGGAATTTGGGTTATTTAGACAAGTGATTATAATATTTTGGAGATTATAAGATAAGGATACATACGTTTTGGTATTTGAATTTATGAGTGAAAATATTTCTTAGAGATAACTTTTAGGTTTGTATTGAAAGAATATAAGATAAAAAAGTTTCTGATTTACGGGTTTATAAATTGATCAGATATATTTTTTAAGAGTTTTAAGGTTAGTTATTTAAGGAATTATTTAAGTTGAACTTTGGGTGTTTTTAATTTGTTTTTCATGATTATATGTATTTTTATTCATATAAAAATTTATTTTGGATATTATGTTTACTTTTTCTTACAATTTGGGTTTTAGTAAATGTCTAGGTATAGGTGGAATAACTTTTAATATCTTTTATGGATATTATGATCCAATAAAAGTTTATTTTAGTGGGTCATGATTTAAAAAATAAACATTTATCCTTTAGAATATGGTTTGAAGTAGAAGTGTAAAAACTTCTAAAAGCATAAAAAAATGATGAAATTGAGTTTATTTAATAGAAATAAATTGTGTATGTATACTCTCTCATGTTCTCTATCTTAATGGAAAATAATCTATCATCTTAGGAAAATGATCCTAAAATAAAAATGATATCCTTTTACTAATATTTCATATGAATTTATAATATTCTTTTTCTCTTACTTATTTGTTGTTTTATGGTCATTAAATTTCACATGATCATGTTCTATGTCACTCTCTACTGTTCCTTATACATTAGTTTTTGACCTCTGTGTCTATATTTTCATTTCCCATCAATGTTATCCATATTCGGGAACTGAATTGTGTGTTATTACAAGGGACCTTTATATTCCCATTTTAATATTCAATTATCCATTTTCCTTATTTGGGATTTCAAAAAAGGTATTTTCAAAATACTAAAATTGTTTTTCCTTTTAGGATTGTGTATTCTATATTTTAGTCCCAAAAATTGATTTTTTTAAAAATTTAAAACCATTTTTGTCAAAAATGAGATACAATTATGGGAAAAAATTTATGTAAGGTGTTTTATTATGATTCCCCTATATTTTATAATTTATTTTCCTTAAGTAATATATTTCATATCTTTTGGTATATGTAACACCGAGCATAAATGAACTATTATATACTATATAAATGTTAATATTTAAATATGATAGATATGACCTAGTAGTTGGTTTGGTTGGAATTAGTAGTAATAAGTATATTTATAAATATATGTAGAAATATTTTTATTATGTACTTGAGTAATCAATCAATCAATTTTTATCAATTAGTTGGAAATGAAGATAAAATCTTTTGAAGGTAAAAGTGATATTTTTCATAAATTTCTTTATGTGTGCAGTGTAGTTTTACCTTAATATAATAAATAAATCACTATATATAAATTTTTATAATGAAATATTTATATTATACATCCAATTCAATTATTGAACATTCCTTTAATTATGTTTATTATAAATTTAAAGAGAATCAATTCAATTAATGCTTTAAAAAATACATTTTCTTCAAGAATGATTTTTATTTCATTTTATGTAAGGATGTTGTAAATAATTTCCACCAATGTTATAATATTTATTTAAAAAAATAATATTTTATATAAATTAAATATTTTTCTTTAGGATTATAATGATTGTTTTGGTAATTTTGAGAAAAGGTGGATTTTTGGGTGAATGGTGAAAATTACTGATTTTTAAAAAACTATCATTTATTTTCTTTATATCAAGGGATTAAAGTATCCCATTATAATTTAGCCTTTTTAATAATTTATCAGAAAACTCATTTAAGTATGAATAAACTAATTAATAACAAAATAATTAGCATTATATTTAATTTTGTTATAAGATCATTTTTAAGATTAAGATTAATTTTTATAAAAACTATTTTATATTGAAATTTATTATTTTATATCAAAATTGATTTCATAAATTTCATCAAATTTAATATATATTAACTTATTTTATATTTATAATTAAGTGGATCAAATTTGGTAAATATTTTATTTTTAGTTTTTCATTATAAAATGTAATCGTGATAAATATTTGTCACACCGGTATGGGTAAGATGATGTAAAAACTATAAGATGAGACCTAAATATTTCCCAAAATGGTGCCTTGAGTTCTTTTAATTAGATTAATTAGAAAAAAAACTATATTTTAAAAAAAATTAAAATTTATTTCCAAAATCATTTCATTTTAACCATTATACTATTTTAAGTAAAGACTACAATCAAAATGAATCTCTCTTTATTTTAAAATCACAAATTTATTTTAATTAGTATTAAATGAATTTAATATTGGTTTTAGATTGTAGTTTATAAGATGGATAAATTATATTTATTATATTAATGTATTTTTAAATTTCAATTATGGTATAGTCACCTTAAATTATTACACAACGATGATACATTTCTTTTAGAAGTTCTCAAAAAAGGATGTTATGGATTTTAAATTTAATGAAATTATTAAGAATTGTTTTAATTGTAGTATTACATTAATATTATAATTAATTATAATTTATAATTATTTTTAAATGTTTCTGAATTCAATTTTTTCTATTTATTGATTTATTTCATGTCAAATTAAATGAATGCTCCAAAAAATTACTAATGATATTTTATGAAAAAAAATATTTTTTAAATACAATATATAATTATAGATGATTTTTTGGATGAAAATGGACTAAATATAATATATGGACCATTTTTATCCACTTTACACCTTAAAAGTAAATTTATAACCCTTAAATAGTGAAACATGTGTTACGACAGTTAATGTTAAAAAGGGTTAATGAGGGGTTAAAAAATATGGTTTAAAATGAAACATGAAGATGAATAAATTTTATTTTTGAAGGTATATAGACCTTATATTTTCATTAATTTTAAATTATATCCATTTATTTTAACATTAAATCATCATGATATTAATTATATTTTTAATTTATTAATAATTATAATTGTCTCACTCCCCTCACATATAAAAGGGAGCCCCTATCCTCTATTACTAAAAACATTTAAGATATTTATCTCAAAATATATTCTAAAACATCCATACCTAACAATCATATACAAGTTTTAGAGGCTCTAGTGTAACCAAAATACCAACCTAAAAGGATTAATGTCTAATCCAACATAGGTTTCCCAATGTAAAGGTATATCTCTTAACCTATTTCATTCATTTTGAAGTGCATTGTGTTGCATTTGTTGTCAATGAGGCATGAAGTTGTCTTGGAATGAATGGAAGTCAAGGAATTGTCAAGATGTGAATGCCAAAGGGTGTGATGGTGATGGTGATGAAAAGAGAATGGCCATGATACTAAGAGGCATGTCACTTAGGAGATTCACTAAGTGACATAGGAGATGTGGTTGAAACATTCTCTAGTAAAATCAGACGATTGTTGAGCTGATCTTTAAGTTCAAAGAACTTGTATCAACTGGATACAAAGTCACAACACTTTTTGAAGACCATGCATTGTCTTCACAATGCATGAGGAGTTGAAAGGAGTTCCATCCACAAGTACTAAGTGGATGAAGTGAGCTGAATAAGTCCATGCACTAACACTTAGTGCATGTGAATTAGAAGAAGATCCAACTTGATCTCTAATTAGATCAATGAAGCACTTTGAATAATTTAAGTGATTCAGGAGTTCGGTTGAAGATGAAGAACCTTCAGGAATTCCATTCTTAAATGATGATTATATGTTGAAGAAGGATGATGAATTCTAATGAAGAAGAAGAAATAAAGAAGAGGAAGAATGGCTTAGAAGAAGAGGAGGAGGCATTTGGCATTTAGAATTGGTATTTTTCATGGAGGACTTTGTTTTTGACAAAGTCTTATTTGTTACTTTTCCAAAAAATATGCCAATCCCAAGGGCCAGCCTTAAGGGTTCAACCCAAGGCACATGTGGGAACAGGTCACCACGCCCAAGGGGATCCCATGGGGCCAGCCCAAGAGAGGCCGGGGGCCGTGTGTAAGCCCCCGAGGACACGCGGTGGTGAAACCCGCGCGCCGGAGGAGCATAGTGGGCGCTAGGAGCGCGCCCGCAGGAGCAGAGATTGGGTGCAGAGCGCGCCCGCAGGGAGAACACGGTACGGGGCGGCACCGTGGAGGGAGGAGATTCAATTGATGAGTAGCGGAGAGCGCTGGGGTAATAAGCCGCGGATAAACCGGGATTCGTTTCGATGTGGGACGCGGGATTTTCCCGCGGAAGAGATCCTGGCCGCTCATCCAATCGCGCGGACGATCTAAGCCGCACATCTGATCCCGCACGAGATCTTTTGATCCAGGCCGTCCGAGGATATTCAAACGCCTGATCCGACGGCCGTGGCTCGTCTTCCACCTCGAGCTCGAGCCGAAGCCTCCCCGCGAGCCGCCGCTGAACCAGAGCCTCCCCGAAGACAAAATTCGAGTTCCCGGCCACCATTTTCGAAGCCGAAGGCTCCCTCGTACTCGTCTGGCCACACTGAACTCATGCATGCATTAAAACGTTGCATGCATGCATCGAGAAAGAATTCGGGATTCGGCCGAGGCAAACAAAGTTTCCGAGGGCGTGCCACGTTGCTCGAACGCCTAAACCGAAGGCTTGCATGCGTTTTAAATCGCATGCACGAGGAGAAATAAAAAAGGGAGAACCCGCGTGTGAAACAGAGGAAGATATCAAGATTTGCAGAATCTTGAAATACCCGAAAATCTCGGGGATTCAAGTTATCTCTCCGCGGAAGATATGAGGCATCTCTTCCTATAAAAAGAGAGTCCGAGACCTCGTTTTTGCTTGCTGATGCGCTGAAGTATTCTTGAAAATCCGAGTCCCGTGAGAGCTCTGCCTCGCGAAGAACTGCCCTGCGCGCACCACTTGCGCGGCAGCAGCCCGAAGCCATTTTTGGCTTTGCGAAGTTCCTTGCGCGCTACTTCTTTTGCGCGACAAGAAGAAGGAGAAGGAGGAGTCCCCTGCGCGTCTTTCTTTTGCGCGACAGGAAGTACCCGAGGCCGCAAGTACCTTGCGCGCCCTCAAGGTTTGTTGTGGCTTGCGCGACAGTGTTGAAGAAGGAAGGAGCCCGAGGGTATTGCACCCTTGCACACTTGAGCCTGCGCGGCATTTGAAGACAGGAAGAGGGCCACACCCCCTTGCACCTTGCGCGCCTCCTTTGAAGGCAGTAAGAGTTCGGGTTGTGTTTCACACACATTGTGTGTGTGCCAAAGAAGGCCGAGGCCTTGCCTCGTGTGTGTGCCAAGTGGAGAAGAGAACCCGAGGCATAGCCTTGTGTGTGCACCAAGTTAAGACCACACCTTTTGTGTGTGCAAAACAAGAAGTGGACCTACGGGTTAAGTGTGTGCAAAGAAGAATAAAAGGACAAGTCTTGTGTGCAAGAAGGGAAGGAAAGGCCGTAGCCTTGTGCAACCAAAGGAGACCCGAGGCCTTAGTGCATTTGTGTGTGCATTCTTGAAGAGTGAAGACCACACATGTTGTGTGTGTGAAAAGTGGAGAACCTTGTGTATGCAAATTGAAGAACATACCTTGAGTGTGTGTGTGCAAACAAGAGGAAAAAGGCCGAACCTAATGTGTGTGCACTAAGTGAAGTGAACACACTTAGAAGAAGGAAGAAAGAGGAGACCCACACAGTAAAGTATAACACACATTCAAGTGTGTAATCAAAAGAGAATAAAGTGTGTGAAGAAGTGAGAAGGTGGTGTGTGCTTAAAGATACTACACCCTTGTGGGTTTATTGCACCAAGAGAAGAAAGAGGGAAGTGCATGCACGCATGCATGCACGTGCACACGTGAACAGTGCTAAATCAGTGGTGTGCATCTGAGGAGTCCAAGACTTGAAGATCTTGAAGAGTTGCCATGCACTCAGTGCATGATCTTGAAGTGAACTGAGACTGGACCAGACTGAAGTTAAAGATATTATTTGTCTGAGTATTCAGTAGTTGGAGAGAAGCCGGGTCATCCTTAGAAGAAGGTGATAAAGCCCGAGCAAGTCGAGAAGACCTGATCAACTCAAGTGATCAGAAGTACCGAGAAAGGCCAGCAGCCTTTATCCCAGGCTGCTGAGGATACTTGAAGAACTTAAAGAGAAGAAGATCTACTCGTGTGACTCGAGGAGCCAGGAGAAGACCCTGTGGGACTCAGGGAGAAGAAGTCTTCAGTGGGATTCTGGAGCAGGCTAGTGGGACTCTGGTAACACTGTGGGACGCAGTATAAAGACCCTCCTGTGGGACTCAGGAGAGATACGGTGGGAAGCTGTATCGACCATTGTAATACTAACAGATTATAATGGGAGAATCCATGCTGGGAGAGCATGGCAAGGATGTAGGCCTTTGGTGCTGAACCTTGTAAATCCTTGTGTCCTGTGACTTTTCATTTCTGCATTATCCGGGAAAGGTTGAGAGATACAAGAAGAGTGGATCGAGGCTTTAACCAGCCATAGAGGTTTAATTGATAAGGAATCAATTAGTAAAAAGTTTTAAAGGGATCACTGATTCACCCCCTCCCCCTCTCAGTGATTCACACTGATCTGGGCACTTCAATTGGTATCAGAGCGAGGTTACCTCTAAAAGATCCAAGGGAGTCTTTATGAAGTGCAGATTTTAGGAAATGAGTGACCAGCCTCAAATGGAGATATCTGCCAAGACTCAGAAAAATAGAAAGAAGAAACAGGCCAAGAAGATGAAGAAAGCCTGTCCTAGCAGTGATGAAGTTGGAACAATGAAAGATCTTCAAAGTGCAATCAAATATCTTCAGAAGGCAGTTCCCATGGAAGTGGCAAAGTGTATAGCTACAGGCATCCATGATCTTCATGAAGAAAAATCACAGTTAGAAGAAGAAGCCAATGCAATGGAAGATCAGCTGGCTAAAAGGGTTGGCATAACCAACACTCTCAGAAAGCTGGTGAAGGCCAAAGATGAAACAGTATCGCTTTGCAATAAAAGATATGAAGACACTGTTGAAGAATTGCAAAGAAGCCTTTCTGAGAAAGAATTCTTTAAGACTGTGGTCAAAGAAGTGTACCATGCACTGGAGAAGAGGTATAGAGTATCAATGGTTGTTAAAGATGCTCAACTTGAAGACAAAGTAAAAAGGGTGAAGGAGCTTGACAACTCATTGCTTGAAGTGAGAAAGGTGCATGAAGACCAGATAAAGCAACTGGAAGAGAAATGGGAAGGAAGGCTAAGAACTATTGAGGATGAGAAGAACTCCCTCAATAAGAAATGCTTAGAACTGGAGGTGATATTGAAAAATCAGCAATCACCCAAAGTCAAAGCCTCCCAGACAGCTGGAAGAAGAAATGTTGCCACTCAAGTGAGCTTTGAGAAGGATGATTCTAAAAGAAAGACATCCTCTAATAAAAGGGAAACATCTTCTAGAAAGAAGGTACCATCCATACCATCTTGTACTCATGTTTCTAAATGTGTTTCCACAAAAAGTGCAGGATGGAAGAATGAATCCAAAAAAATATGGATGAAGACAGTAAAGAAGCAGAGCTCTCCTGAAACAGCACAACAGGTCAAGAAAAGTACCCTACAATCAGAAGGACTGAAGAGGTCAAGATTCGTGGGACAATGCTGGTGTTGTAACAAGTATGGGCATTGTGCAAAGGATTGTTGGTACAATCCACTGAATGCCAAAGCACAGAGGAATCCCATGCCAAGGGGGAGCAAGCCAGAAGGAAGGAAGCAACATCCACAGGTCCAGAGACATCTGTTTACTGCAAATAGATTTGGATTACTTGACAACATCTGGGATGGTTGCAAAAGTGGTCAAAGAGTTGATACATATCAATCTCCGAATGTATCCAAAGCTGGAATGAAGAGAAGATCACTGAACCTGGCTAAGAGAGATTCCTTGGGAAGCAAGCAGAAGAAAGTGGAAGATACTCCCAAGAAGACTATGAAAAAGGAAGAGAAGACCTTGGAGTCTAAGTCCAAGAAGGGTGATGCATCCAGTAGGACCACCAAGAAAACATGCTTCTACTGTGGAAAGAAAGGACACATCATGGACCTTTGTAAAGAATCCATGAAACTAAATAGAAGTAGACTGAACTCCAAAAGACAATCAATCCAGAACAAGAAGGGATTGATTGAAAATAAGTTGCCTAAGAGAGGTAGCTTAGCAGCATCCAAAGAACCATGTGGAACTTCCAAAACTGAGGCCACTCTTCCAAATGATTTACTTGTTATATGGCCACATCAGTTGCAACTTTCCAGAGAACTACAAAGAGTTGAAGATGAAGCTCTGGCAATTGCTAAAGCAAAAGGGAAGAAGAAGGTTTCACATGAAGATGTTTTGAGAACCACACCAGCACAATCATCAATGAAGATCAAATGTGCAAGTGTGAAGACTGGTGAAAATGGGACATCTCGGTTGAGAGAATCTTCTCAACCTTGTTGTTCACATTGATGAGCCAAGGAGGTTCCATCTTATTCCCTTACACATTGGTATTTACATGTGATAACATTGCAGGGAATTGAAGATGATGAACATTCTCAACTGGAGGATGGTTTGGACAGAATGGAGTGCACCCCTTGAGGGGGAGCAAATCTGAAGAAGATGATGTTCTGAGATTAATATCATCTTAAGAAAATGGATGAATGGGGGAGCTCTATCATTGCACTGAACTTTCTAATGAGTTTTGTGAAGTTGTGCAGGATTTAGCAAATTCATTGTTATATCTGAAAAATTTCAAGCCCCTAAGCATGATCTCACATGTATAGAGAATTGTGGACAGCATTGAGTTCCTTGGTTACATCACTCTTGTTTTCTACACCGGGTTAGCCCAACTAGACTTAGATTTGATCTACTAAAAGTTCTTTGCTAAAGAAGAACATGTGACATCATCCCTCTCTTAGTGTTTTTCAAGAAAATACTTTTCAAAGGGAGGAAGCTATTTTTGAAAGAGAACCACACCACACCTTTGCATTTGATTGCCAATAAGGGGGAGAAATATTGGCACACATATTGACCCATTCATATGTGCTGAAGTGGTGTATTGACAACAAATACAAAGGGGGAGATTGAAGTGCATTGTGTTCCATTTGTTGTCAATGAGGCATGAAGTTGTCTTGGAATGAATGGAAGTCAAGGAATTGTCAAGATGTGAATGCCAAAGGGTGTGATGGTGATGGTGATGAAAAAGAATGGCCATGATACTAAGAGGCATGTCACTTAGGAGATTCACTAAGTGACATAGGAGATGTGGTTGAAACATTCTCTAGTAAAATCAGACGATTGTTGAGCTGATCTTTAAGTTCAAAGAACTTGTATCAACTGGATACAAAGTCACAACACTTTTTGAAGACCATGCATTGTCTTCACAATGCATGAGGAGTTGAAAGGAGTTCCATCCACAAGTACTAAGTGGAAGAAGTGAGATGAAGAAGTCCATGCACTAACACTTAGTGCATGTGAATTAGAAGAAGATCCAACTTGATCTCTAATTAGATCAATGAAGCACTTTGAATAATTTAAGTGATTCAGGAGTTCGGTTGAAGATGAAGAACCTTCGGGAATTCCATTCTTAAATGATGATTATATGTTGAAGAAGGATGATGAATTCTAATGAAGAAGAAGAAATAAAGAAGAGGAAGAATGGCTTAGAAGAAGAGGAGGAGGCATTTGGCATTTAGAATTGGTATTTTTCATGGAGGACTTTGTTTTTGACAAAGTATTATTTGTTACTTTGCCAAAAAATATGCCAATCCCAAGGGCCAGCCTTAAGGGTTCAACCCAAGGCACATGTGGGACCAGGTCACCACGCCCAAGGGGATCCCATGGGGCCTGCCCAAGAGAGTCCGGGGGCCGTGTGTAAGCCCCCGAGGACACGCGGTGGTGAAACCCGCGCGCCGGAGGAGCATAGTGGGCGCTAGGAGCGCGCCCGCAGGAGCAGAGATTGGGCGCAGAGCGCGCCCGCAGGGAGAACACGGTGCGGGGCGGCACCGTGGAGGGAGGAGATTCAATTGCTGAGTAGCGGAGAGCACTGGGGTAATAAGCCGCGGATAAACCGGGCTTCGTTTCGATGTGGGACGCGGGATTTTCCCGCGGAAGAGATCCTGGCCGCTCATCCAATCGCGCGGACGATCTAAGCCACACATCTGATCCCGCGAGAGATCTTCTGATCCAGGCCGTCCGAGGATATTCAAACGCCTGATCCGACGGCCGTGGCTCGTCTTCCACCTCGAGCTCGAGCCAAAGCCTCCCCGCGAGCCGCCGCTGAACCAGAGCCTCCCCGAAGACAAAATTCGAGTTCCCGGCCACCATTTTCGAAGCCGAAGGCTCCCTCGTACTCGTCTGGCCACACTGAACTCATGCATGCATTAAAATGTTGCATGCATGCATCGAGAAAGAATTCGGGATTCGGTCGAGGCAAACAAAGTTTCCGAGGGCGTGCCACTTTGCTCGAAAGCCTAAACCGAAGGCTTGCATGCGTTTTAAATCGCATGCACGAGGAGAAATAAAAAAGGGAGAACCCGCGTGTGAAACAGAGGAAGATATCAAGATTTGCAGAATCTTGAAATACCCGAAAATCTCGGGGATTCAAGTTATCTCTCCGCGGAAGATATGAGGCATCTCTGCCTACAAAAAGAGAGTCTGAGACCTCGTTTTTGCTTGCTGATGCGCTGAAGTATTCTTGAAAATCCGAGTCCCGTGAGAGCTCTGCGTCGCGAAGAACTGCCCTGCGCGCACCACTTGCGCGGCAGCAGCCCGAAGCCATTTTTGGCTTTGCGAAGTTCCTTGCGCGCTACTTCTTTTGCGCGACAAGAAGAAGGAGAAGGAGGAGTCCCCTGTGCGTCTTTATTTTGCGCGATAGGAAGTACCCGAGGCCGCAAGTACCTTGCGCGCCCTCAAGGTTTGTTGTGGCTTGCGCGGCAGTGTTGAAGAAGGAAGGAGCCCGATGGTATTGCACCCTTGAACACTTGAGCCTGCGCGGCATTTGAAGACAGGAAGAGGGCCACACCCCCTTTCACCTTGCGCGCCTCCTTTGAAGGCAGTAAGAGTTCGGGTTGTGTTTCACACACATTGTGTGTGTGCCAAAGAAGGCCGAGGCCTTGCCTCGTGTGTGTGCCAAGTGGAGAAGAGAACCCGAGGCATAGCCTTGTGTGTGCACCAAGTTAAGACCACACCTTTTGTGTGTGCAAAACAAGAAGTGGACCTACGGGTTAAGTGTGTGCAAAGAAGAATAAAAGGACAAGTCTTGTGTGCAAGAAGGGAAGGAAAGGCCGTAGCCTTGTGCAACCTAAGGAGACCCGAGGCCTTAGTGCATTTGTGTGTGCATTCTTGAAGAGTGAAGACCACACATGTTGTGTGTGTGAAAAGTGGAGAACCTTGTGTATGCAAATTGAAGAGCATACCTTGAGTGTGTGTGTGCAAACAAGAGGAAAAAGGCCGAACCTAATGTGTGTGCACTAAGTGAAGTGAACACACTTAGAAGAAGGAAGAAAGAGGAGACCCACACACTAAAGTATAACACACATTCAAGTGTGTAATCAAAAGAGAATAAAGTGTGTGAAGAAGTGAGAAGGTGGTGTGTGCTTAAAGATACTACACCCTTGTGGGTTTATTGCACCATGAGAAGAAAGAGGGAAGTGCATGCACGCATGCATGCACGTGCACACGTGAACAGTGCTAAATCAGTGGTGTGAATCTGAGGAGTCCAAGACTTGAAGATCTTGAAGAGATTCCATGCACTCAGTGCATGATGTTGAAGTGAACTGAGACTGGACCAGACTGAAGTTAAAGATATTATTTGTCTGAGTATTCAGTAGTTGGAGAGAAGCCGGGTCATCCTTAGAAGAAGGTGATAAAGCCCGAGCAAGTCGAGAAGACCTGATCAACTCAAGTGATCAGAGGTACCGAGCAAGGCCAGCAGCCTTTATCCCAGGCTGCTGAGGATACTTGAAGAACTTAAAGAGAAGAAGAGCTACTCGTGTGACTCGAGGAGCCAGAAGAAGACCCTGTGGGACTCAGGGAGAAGAAGTCTTCAGTGGGATTCTGGAGCAGGCCAGTGGGACTCTGGTAACACTGTGGGACGCAGTATAAAGACCCTCCTGTGGGACTCAGGAGAGATACGGTGGGAAGCTGTATCGACCATTGTAATACTAACATATTATAATGGGAGAATCCATGCTGGGAGAGCATGGCAAGGATGTAGGCCTTTGGTGCCGAACCTTGTAAATCCTTGTGTCCTGTGCCTTTTCATTACTGCATTATCCGGGAAAGGTTGAGAGATACAAGAAGAGTGGATCGAGGCTTTAACCAGCCATAGAGGTTTAATTGATAAGGAATCAATTAGTAAAAAGTTTTAAAGGGATCACTGATTCACCCCCTTCCCCTCTCAGTGATTCACACTGATCTGGGCACTTCACATTTTATTTCTTCTTTTGCATCATTAAATTCTTTCACAACCATGATCATATAATAAAATAAGTATATACAGTATACTAAGATGTTTTATGTCTATATTTAAACCCATATTCATCTCCATATCCATCCCATGTAAAATAAAATCATCACTTGTGCGTACATGTGGACTACTACCCCTACGAATCGATGTGTTTCTTTTTTCATCACCAACACACAAGTATGGTTATTATTATGTATTTGGTGAATATATATGGTATTGATGACATAATTATTATTCTATATATATAATATATTGCTTAACATCTTACCATACCACCGGTTAATGAATTATAATGGCCTATGTGTGTATTTGAGAACTACCACCTCCACAAAGTAATGAGATTCATTTTTAATGCCTTATAATCATTGATGATTCTAAAATTGATTTTAATTTATAAATATTATAATTATTTCATGATTAATATAATAGAGATTATGAAACCATGACACTATTAACCATGGTCAACCTACCAATTTTTTTTTTCTATTATGAACAAAAAGTTATCAAAATGCCCGATATGAACTTAATTGTTTTAATAACTATATAATCCATGCAAATAAGTGGAATAAAAGTGAAAATAATAAGGTAATATACATAAAAATTTATTCTTAAGAAATTATAAAATTCAAAAAAATTTATTGTATAGGATATAATGTATGTACGTGGTGAGACAGACTCGAGGTAAGGGGTTTCTTAACTCGATTTATTTTCATTATGTTATATTACTTCTTCATTCCCAATGTTATTCCAAAACTATGTGTGTAATTTCCTATAATTATTTTATTATGTTTTTCCACTTTTTTAATGTGTATTTATAGTTTTTACACAAAATCACTTCATTTATTAGTTCCCACTTCAATGTTATGATCTTTTTAAGTGTTTCTCGTCTTACTTTTGTTTCTGTGAGACATACGGTTTATTCACAACATGATTATTTCATATGATGTATATACTAACCATTTTATAGGTTATATAAATAATATATATATTCATAGTTATTTATGTTTAATTTTATTCCATGTTTTCCATTGGTATTGTGATTAAAAAGTTACCAAACTGGTAAGGGTCTTACGTTATAATCTCACTTTATACCAGGATTGTTTATTCTTAAATTTACAATAATGAAATTATATGAAATATGTATAAAAATATTATCTACTCTCTTATCCCTTATTTATTTTTATAAATTACATGTTTTCATTTAATTTTCTTATCTCTAATCACTCAAAAGTTCCATAATATGTTTTTAATGAAAACATGTTTTTTTGTTTGGTCGGAAAGATTTTATTTCATGAAAATATTTTCATTAAAATATTTTCAATAGTTTTTATAATATTTCAAAATGTTTTATTAAAGTCATTTTACCCATGTTTTACATTCTATAATATGGTTTAAAAAAATAAATTTATTTTCCAAATTTGAGGATTCTTACCATAGCTGTGAACAAAATATTTATTTTAATGTTTACCACATGAATTCATTTTCCCACAAACATGAATATTCTTTCAATTGAAACTTACTATATAAGTTCACATAATTATTTTTAAATAAAATTTTTTCCATTATATTCTGTAAAATTTCGAATTTCAAATATGTGATTAAAAATTAAAAAGGGCATATTTATTAAGAAATGTTATAGTGATATTTTTAAATTATTTCTATCTGTGTCAATATCCTTTTATAAATATTATGATAAAATAGGGATATAATATAATTGTACCATCCAATTTAATTGTCACACCCCGAGATTTTTTGAGAAATAATTTTTTTTAATTTCTTTGATGTATTGTATTGTATGCAACACCAAGATTATATTGTGTTATACGCAACACTTTATTAGCTTTTAGTATACACAAACACTATTCTTGGATTGTGTTGTACGCAAGAGCGACCTTCCTCGACAACGTGTGTTATATGCAATACCAAGTTTCACTAAACAATGATATATTATTAGAATATTATAAAATAGACGTTATGAATAGTAATAACCAAAATTTTAATTTTATAACATTATAATTCATCTTACACAATTTCTAGAATGATATATGAAAACAAAATCAATTTTTCGATAAAATAAGTATTATTCAAAAAATGCAGTTTTACCGCCTTTTGATGGTGCATCCATTTTAAATATAATTTTTGACTAGTTTATAAGTTCAATTTTACAAAATAAACTTCTTATTTTAAATCAGGATATAAAAATTTACTTTGGACAAATTTTTGATATTTTTCTGATAAGTTTCATATTTTGATGAATAGTAAAAATATGCTATATGTTAATTAAAAACAACTTTTTTCACCAAGATAATTTATATAATTAAATTATTATATTTAATAGTTTTAATGTATAAATATAATATTTTTTTACCATTTAATATAATTTAAGTCATTATCATTAATTTTACATTGAATTAATAGGTAAAAAAATTTCAATCTTTTGCAATGTTTTAACTTTTAAAACTCGTTTTCTCAACAGTGGGATTAATTTTCAATTAAGTACTACCACTTATGTATATTGAATTTTAAAAAATTGATTCTTTATTTAGAATTATCATGTCCAAATTATGTTAATAGGCTGCTTTTTATTTTTAGGCATTATGAATATTAACTACGGTAAATTCTATTTACCATAGTTAAAGGTAAATCGGGTAATTAAGGGTAAATATAATATTACAAAATTACCCTAAAACCTACCAAAATTATATTGGATTAATAAAAGTCGAATCATATCACCTAATGGTCGGAATAGATTCATTTCATGTACTCTTGACCATGAAAATGATATAATTATTATTAAAAACAAAGAAAGTGACAACATCACTACTGGAAATGGAGGATATACCAACGGTTGTCCAAACAGTAGGGAAGCAAGGCGTGGGGAGAGATCTATACCAACGGTTTGAACTAAACCGTTGGAATAGCCCACTCTATGTATTGATTTGCTAACGGTTCTTTTTGAACCTTTGATATAGGTTAACCCAATGGTTTAGAACCGTTGGGAATTCTATGATTTTGATATTATACCAATGGTTTATAACCCTTGGTATAGTTTTTTTCCCAACGGTTTCAATGAAATAGTTGGCATATGTTCAATAAACAATACTATGCCAACGGTTTGTAATCATTGGGATAGTTTTTTTACCAACGGTTTATTGAACCGTTGGTATAATTCATTATCAAAGTATACCAACGGTTGTAAACCATTGGTATTGTGTATTTCCATAATTGTTGGACAGCAGCCCCTCCAGTGCATACACCTTCATACAAAAAAGCACTTAAAACAGTGACAAACTAAAAACAACAAAAACAAAAGACCACCTATTTGATTAGAGACATGGTGAATAATTACCCATTTGAATATTCATATGACAACAATCATCCATTATAGTTGAATAAGAGTTTCAAGAACTCAAATATTATTTAGAACCATTTCAATCTTCATATGACAACCACTTTTCTAATATATGGTGAAAAGGTATTTTCTTAGGAGTCTCATCACTTGTGACTCCATAAGTGCCACATCGGGCCTCAGATTGAGGTGGGGTTGACTGGTACATGTAACATATGATCCATGAATCATTTTCCTAATGTTTCCACACAATCAGAATCCGTTTGATCGGTTTGGCGTATGTACGTAAAATATTGTTCATTTTGGACAAAAGAGAGGCATTTTGGGTGGTCCTAGCCCCACGGTGACTCGAATTGAGGCGGGGTTGACTCGTACACATCACATAAGACCCGCGGATCGTTTTCCTAAAGTTTCAACAGAATCCGAAGGCGTTTGGTCCGTTTCCTGTATGTTAGTTGTTGGTATCACTTACAGTTCAGTCCATTTTAACAAAAGAGAGATAGTTTGAGTGGTCCTGGCCACACTACGGCTCAGATTGATGCGGAGTTGACTCTTACAAGTCAAATATGACCCATGGATAGTTTTCCTAAAGTTTCAATAGAATTCGAAGGCATTTGGTTGGTTTGGCGTATGTCAGTTGTTGTTTTCACTTAAAATTAAGTCCATTTTAAACAAAAGATAGATACATTGAGTGGTGATGGCCACACCGAGCCTCGTATTGAGGCAGGGTTGACTCGTACACGTCACATATTAGCCATGGATCTTTTTACTAATGTTTCAACATAATCAGAATCTGTTTGATCGGTTTAGCGTATGTACATATAATATTGTCCATTTTTAACATAAGAGAGACAATTTGGGTGGTTTCGGCCACACCGCACCTCGAATTGAGGCGTGATTGACTCTTACACATCACATATGACCCATTCATCATTTTACTAAAGTGTCAATAGAATCCGAAGGTGTTTGGTTGATTTCCCGTATGACAGTTGTTGATTTCATTTACAATTTAGTCCATTTTCAACAAAAGAGAGACAGTTTGAGTGATCCCAGCTACACCACAGCTCGGATTGAGGCGGAGTTGACTCGTACATGTCACATATAACCCATGGATCGTTTTCCTAATGTTTCAATGGAATTCGAAGGTGTTTGGTCAGTTTGGCTTATGTTATTTGTTGTTTTCACTAAAAATAATGTTCATTTTAAACAAAAGAGAGGCACTTTGAGTGGTGTCGGCCACACCGGGCCTCAGACTGAGGCAGGGTTGACTCGTACACGTCACATATAATCCATGGATCATTTTCCTAAAGTTTCAACACAATCAGAATCCGTTTGATCGGTTTGGCGTATGTATGTAAAATATTGTCCATTTTGAACAAAAGAGAGATAGTTTGGGTGGTCCCTGCCACACGACACCTTGGATTGAGGAGAGGTTGACTCGTAAAAATCACATATGACCCATGGATCGTTTTTCTAATGTGTCAATAGAATCCGAAGGCGTTTGGTAGGCTTCTCGTATGTCATTTGTCGATATCACTTACAATTTAGTCCATTCTGAACAAAAGAGAGACAATTTGAGTGGTCCCGGCCACACCGCGGCTCCGATTGAGGCGATGTTGACTCGTACACATCAAATATGACCCATGGATCGTTTTACTAATGTTACAACAGAATCCGATGGCATTTGGTTGGTTTGGCGTATGTCAGTTGTTGTTTTCACTTAAAATTAAGTCCATTTTAAACAAAAGAGAGCCACTTTGAGTGGTTTCGGCTTCACTGGGCCTAGGATTGAGGCGGGGCTGACTCTTACACATCACATATGAGAAATGGATCATTTTCCTAAATTTTCAACACAATCAAAATCCATTTGATCGGTTTGGCGTATGTACGTAAAATATTGTCCATTTTGAAAAAAAGAGAGGAATTTTGGGTGGTCCCGTCCACACGGAGCCTCGGATTGAGGCAGGTTTGACTCGTACACATCACAGATGACCAATGAATCGTTGTACTAAAGTTTCAACAGAATCCGAAGGCGTTTGGTAGGTTTATTTTATGTCAGTTGTTGATTTCACTTACAATTTAGTCCATTTTGAACAAAAGAGAGACAGTTTGAGCGGTCCCGGCCACACCGCAGCTCGGATTGAGGCAAGGTTGACTCATACAGGTCACATTTGACTCAGGGATCTTTTTCTTTAAGTTTAAATATAATCCAAATGTGTTTGGTCGGTTTGGCGTATGTCAGTTGTTGTTTTCACTTAAAATTAAGTCCATTTTTAACAAAACAGAGGTACTTTGAGTGGTGTCAGCCACACCAGGCCTCGTATTGAGGCGGGGTTGACTCTTAAACGTCACATATGAGTCATGGATCGTTTTTAAAAAGTTTCAATAGATTTGGAACGCATTTGGTCAGTTTCCCCTATGACAGTTGTTGTTTTCACTTACAATTTAGTCCATTTTCCACAAAAATAGAGGCAATTTGGGTGGTCCCGGCCCCATGGTGCCTCAGATTGAGGTGGTATTGACTCATACACATAACATATGACCCATGGATCGTTCTCCTAATGTTTCAATAGAATCCGTAGGCGTTTGGTTAGTTTTCCATACGGCAGTTTTTGTTTTCACTTAAAATTAAGTACATTTAAAAAAAGAGGCACTTTGAGTGGTGTCGGCCACACCAGGCCTCGTATTGAGGCGAGGTTTACTCTTACACATCACATTTGACTCATGTATTGTTTTCCTTAAGTTTAAATATAATCCAAATGCGTTTGGTCAGTTTGTTGTATGTTAGTTGTTGATTTCACTTAAAATTAAGTCCATTTTTAACAAAACAGAGGCACTTTGAGTAGTTTCGGCCACACCGGTCCTCGAATTGAGCCGGTGTTGACTCTTACACATCAAATATGAGTCATGGATCATTGTGAAAAAGTATCAACACAATCAGAATCCGTTTTATCTATTTGGCGTATGTACATAAAATATTGTCCATTTTAAACAAAAGAGGGAAAATTTGGGTGGTTCCAGCCACACCGTGCCTTGGATTGAGGTGGGGTTGACTCGTACATGTCACATATGACCCATGTATCATTTTACTAAAGTTTTAATAGATTTGGAACGCATTTGGTCGGTTTTACGTATGTCAGTTTTTATTTTCACGTAAAATTAAAGTCATTTTGAACAAAAAACATACATTTTGAATGGTACCATCCACACCGCGCCTTGGATTGAGGCGGGGTTGAATCGTACACGTCACATATGACCCATGGATCTTTTTCCTATAGTATCAATAGAATCCAAATGCGTTTGGTCGGTTTATCGTATGTCAGTTGTTGATTTCACTTAAAATTAAGTCCATTTTTAACAAAACAGAGGCATTTTTAATGGTGTCGCCCACAACGAGCCTCGTATTGAGGAGGAGTTGACTCATACACGTCACATTTGACTCATGGATCGTTTTACTTTTGTTTCAACAGAATATGAATGCATTTGGTCGGTTTTTTGTATGTCAGTTGTTGATTTTACTTAAAATTAAGTCCATTTTTAAACAAATAGAGGCACTTTGAGTGGTATTAGCCACACTGGGCCTCGAATTGAGGTGGGGTTGACTCGTACACATCACATATGAGTCATGGATCATTGTTAACAAGTATCAACACAATATAAAGCTATTTGATTGGATTGGTGTATGTACGTAAAATATTGTCCATTTTAAACAAAATACACACACTTGGAGTGATACCGGCCACACCGCGCATCAGATTGAGGCGAAGTTGACTTTTACATGTCACATATGACTCATGGATCGTTTCCCTAAAGTTTCAACACAATCCGAAGGCTTTTGGTCGGTTTCCCAGATGTCATTTGTTGATTTCACTTAAAAATAAGTCAATTTTGAACAAAAGAGTGGGAGTTTGAGTGATCATGGAAACACCATGCCTTTTATTGAGGCGGGGTTGACTTATACACGTCAAATTTGACCCATGGATTGTTTCCCTTAAGTTTCAATAGAATCTGAATGTGTTTGGTCCGAGGGGAAGGGTCTAGTCGGGTACGCGGAGATGCTCGTCTACCTCTGGTACGAACCTCCCTCGCACCATCGGCCTAAGCACTGAAAAAATGGAATAATGAAAAGTGCACATACTTATGTACCTATAAAATCTACACATAGACAGCACATAGCCGCATCATGTCATAAAAAATAACACCAAGGATCAGACAAAATAGAAGCAGTCACGCAGAGTAATGACAAGTGCACATACAGATTAGAAGCAGCTAAAAAATTGTTGCATACATGCCATGTTTATTTCCTAAAACAAAGTAAAAAAAGCAAAATGATGAAACTCTAGAATATGGGTTGCCTCGCAGGAAGCGCTAAGTTTTACATCTTCAGCCAGATGGATGGACACTGGTCAATCGTCTTGGTCCATCAGCTCAGAACTCCTATGCCTCTTACAAGAACTGGTGGCCATGTCATCAAGCTCACATGGATGCTTAGTGGGATTGATCACTTCAGGAGCGTAGCGGGCGTGAATCTGGTGTAGAAGTAAGAGAATCTGGCGCTCGTCATCAGCCATAAGCTGAGTGGGATTGATCACTTCAGGAGCGTAGCGGGCATGAATCTGGTGTGGAAGTAAAAGAATCTAGCACTCGTCATCAGCTAGACGCTGAGTCACCCATCGTGCGAGGTCAGATGGAGACGTGACGTGCACATCGATGATCATGGATGAGGAAGACAAGCTAGACATGGTTGGTTAAGCTACATCCACAAATAGATTAATTTTTATATATTAGAACCTTTATAAATGTTTGACCCATTTTTAGAAACAATTAATGTGTGAAAATTGTGAAAAATAACTTATCGGATATATAAAAATGGATTTACTCATGGACATGATGCATAATATCTCAAATATTCCTCATTGGATCCCAATTTGAAATTTTAATCCACTATCAAATGTCTTATATTAATTTATTTTTAATTGGATCTTTAAGGATGAACGTTTTTTGTAAAATTTAGCCAAGGGAGGATAGACTAGTGACTTGGAATACAATTTGATGTTATGTGGTGAAAACCACATTATAAGAATTGTTTAGGATATTATTGAGGTGGTTTGAGGATAAATATATCTTTTTAGATAAAATCCAGCATGTCCTAGTTTGGTGGTCAATGTTTTGAAGTGGGGGGGGGGGTATTTGGTGGTTGAGGAGGGGGGTGAGGGGGATGTCCAAGGTCTAGAAGGAGGGGTGGGGGGCTGTCCAGGGTCCAGAAAGGGGGGCAGGGGGCTGTCCGAGGTCAAGGAGAAGGGGAGAAGGGGCTGTCCATGGTCTAGGAAAGAGGGGGGGGGGGGGTTGTCCAGGGTCCATCGAGGAGGGGGGCTATACAGGGTCCAGGGTGGAGGGTGGGGGGGCTTCCTAGGGTCCAGGAAGGAGGGGGGACTATACAAGGTCCTTGGAGGAGGGTGGAGGGGGGTTGTCCAGGGTCCAGGAGGGGGGATATCCAAGTTTTAGAAAAGATGGGGGCCAGTCTGTCCAAGTTCCAGGAGGGGGGGACTATCCAGGGTCCAAGAGGGGGGTGTCCAGGGTCCATGAGGATTGGGGGATCTGTTAAAGGGATTAAATCCCCAAATAATTCATTGAAAATTAACAAAACCTAATCCAAAAAACATCACAATTCCAATCCATCACCCAACCAACATCCAATTCATCCTCAATATCACTAACCTTCGTATTCCATAAACAACACAACCTTGTTTATACCACATTAAAACAGAAAACAAAAATAATAGATGCAAAACATTAAAACTAATGTAGTACTTACATATTTAGAGTGTAGAACTACAAAATTGTTTGATTTAAGATGGATCTATGAGTGGAACAAGTTTTTGAGTCTTTATATAGAGAGATCCGAGATGTTTAGGTCAAATAAAAATAGAAAATAAAAAAATAGATGACGAACATTAGAACTTACAGATTTTAAGTGTAGAACAGAAAAATTGATTGATTGAAGAGGATGGATGGAGTTTCAGAGACTGGGAAACGAGAGTGCGTCAGGAGAGCTTCAATTTAGGGCTACAGTCGAGCGGAGGGGGACCTCAATCGATTGAAGGGGCTACTAGACTTAGGGGAAAACTTTCCCAATGGTTTTTAAAAACCGTTGGGAATGTATGTTTACCTAAGGCCTATACCAACGGTTTACACAAACCGTTGGTATAGATGTCTTAATAAAGGCCTATACCAACGGTTTTATAAACTGTTGGTAAAATTCTTCATAAAATCCTCTATACCAATGGTTTTCTTAAAACCATTGGTATACATAACCATTCCCAATGGTTTGATAAACCGTTGGGATATAAGCGTTGGTAAAAATGGGATTTCCAGTAGTGCATGTTACTCTCTTATATCTTATAAGTGTAATAATTTTAATTTTATGATAAACGTCTTAAAACATAGAATATAAATATTCTCCAGAAATATAATAAAATTATCTACATCGTGATAATTTATTTTTAACTATTAATGATTAAATAATTATCATTAATGATGATACAATAGTGATGTAGAAATTATTTTATTGATTGCAATATCCAATATATTGTATTTAAAATATTGAAATAAATATTATATAAACTAATTAATGTTCTAAAAAAATTTTATAGATGAATATGACATGTTATGAGTCTATTAAATATCTTGGTTCGAATATATTCGATATGTGGATTTTATTTAAATTCAAATAAATGAATAGTGTCAAAATTGACACTATTGTTATTTTATAAAAATAACATATTATAAAATTGTTTAAAAATCACAAAAATATTGAAAAATTATAAATTGAAATTTATATGGTCTAAAATTTCATAAATTATCCAATTATGGACAATTTACAACACATAAGTAATTATATATAACTATTTAAAATTTAGAATATTATTACCACAAATAAAACTAAATAGATTACATAAGGATAAATCAAGTTGATAAGGTTTAAAATAAACTACCAAAATTTATAAATCTTATTTTTTGATGATATTACAACCCTATATCATCTAACATTCGGACATGAGTCATTTTTGGAGGTTTTTAAGTGGGTTTTGAGTTTATTATAAATTAATATTTTAGAGGGTTCCAAAAGTGCCCCTCTCCTCTCTTATAAAAAGGCACCTCCACCCTCTCTTCCTCA
The DNA here is from genome assembly GCA_963277665.1 of Viscum album. Lineage (NCBI taxonomy): Eukaryota > Viridiplantae > Streptophyta > Magnoliopsida > Santalales > Viscaceae > Viscum > Viscum album. Next base: position 1,436,348,081 of record OY728133.1, on the reverse strand, counting down.
CACCATTTTGAGCCTTCAAGCTCCTCCAAAACCTAAAAATTTATCTTCTACACTTCCATATAAACATACTATAGGTCCTGGTATTCTTCAAATACCAACGTTAGTGCCCTAAGAGGAGGTTTTAAAGAGGTGTGTCGGAGAAGAGGTAATATCCTTTACCGATTCTTTCAAATTTATTTCTTCTTCTACTTCATCTTATTTATTTGTTTCATTATAAAGTAATAACATCAGTATAACTCATATAATTATATGTTATTATAAATATTAAACAATCCTATTTCACCTTCTATTCATCTTACGAAAAACAAAATCACCGCGCGTGCGTACGTGCAGAATACCATCTCCACGCCGTGGTGTAATCTTTATTCCACCACCACCTTACCTGGATGGGTATAATGGAGTAAAGAATAAATATATATGATTATTATTACATGATAATAATTCTGAGATATTCTATCATCCACTTCAATTTCATTCAATAATTATGAGAACGATATCATCGTTCTTGGGTACGTACGGATTACCGTCTCCACAACGCGATGAGATTCATTTTCTATGTTAATCATTCGAGAATGAATATAAAGTATATGTAATAAATAATCATGAAAAATGTGAAATAATAATGATACTGTATTTTTGTATATGTTATTTACTTACTTCCATTTAATTTAATAAGGAAACAAAAATAGCGTTCATGTGTGCGTACGGCCTACCGTCTCCATGAACGGTGTATTTCTTTCCATTTATCGATCTATCATATATATTTATATGATGAATATATATTATATATAAATCATGTTTTACATTATGGAATTAATTAAATCAGGTTACAAGTAATAATATCAAGAACAAAAAGTCCAAACATGTATGATAAATGAAACGATTTTACCCAAAACATTGCTTTAACATGGAATTGACAAAAGAACTAGTAATATAACGTCATAAGTGAATCATATATGATATAATAAATATTATTATGGTTCTGTTTCAAGTTAATAATATGTTTAAACCCAATATACAGGAGTCTTGGACATATATGGAAGAAATTGGACATAAGGTAAGGGTTAATTATTTCAATCTCATTCTTATTCGAGATTGTTTATTCGTAAGTATTTACCGAGGATATGATTATCATCCATGTCCATGTTTTCTAAAAAAATCATAAAATTTTTACTATTATTATATATATTTTTAAAGTCATTTCTACCCTTTTTTGACTTTTACCACAAGGAATTAAAAGAATCTTTCTTTTTTTACCATATGAGGTACTTTTTCAGTTATTTGGAAAAAGTACGAGAAGAATGTTTTTTAAATTATACGGCATGAATGTATTTTTACAGCTTCATAACACCTTATTTTTATGAAGATTCCTCTATATGATTTCATGATTATTTTCCACAAATTTATTTTCTTTTAAAATTGCATTGTATTTTGTGAAAAAAAAAATGATTTTGAAGAAGAAAGTATATTTTCCTCAAGAATTCATTTCAAGTGTTTTATCAAAATGATTTTCCTTCTAAGATGAAATTATTTAGTATGATTATGTTTCAATTATAATGTATCTATTATTTATATGGTTTGATTTTTCTTAGGATGAAATTATATCGATTTATTTTATATGGATTATGTTATGATGGGATGGTGTTTATGAAACTCATGTTGTTCTTTGGGTTATGATGAATGATTTATGTTTATTTTGTGGCACATGAACGAATTATTTCATTATGAGAGTGGTGGGACATATATCTCACTCCAATGCATTTGGTAAAGATTTATATCCCATGAGATAGATATGGCTGGAACAGAATGTGAATATAGTTCAGAAATACAGGGCTGGAACGGCAAGTAAACCCAGTTCAGTAATGGACTTTATCCACTATGATGGTATTGGCAGCAATGCCTTGGCTACTATGGAAATGATAACATGTTCTTAATGGTTTCCACAATAACATGTTTCATTCCGATGCTATTTTATCATGGATAATATTCCATTATGATTTATTCCTTATTTTGTGCCCAGATTTATGTCATTACTCATGATTTTGATGTTTTATGTTCATGTTCTTACGTTCAAATGTTTAGGGATTGTTTTATGTTCTCAATGTTTACCCTTATTGAGAATTTTATCTTACCCTTTTTATGTTTTCTATTCCCTAGGATATAAATAAAGGTTTTAGGTAAGAAAACTAAAGGGGAAGATCTTTATGGGAGATGGTGAAAATCTTTCACCATGATTAGAATATTATGTTATGAGTTTCCAAAGACACTAAACTAATATGGTATTTGGGCATTTGTTTTGCCATGTATTAAGTATTCTGCAAAAGTAATGTAATGTCTGTGTACGTCAAGCTTTGGTTCTCTACATTAATTCTCTAAAATACATATGATCATGTTATTTTATTTTTTGAATGGGGAAAATATTAACTTTTTATATAATATTTGTTCAATATGAATATTTATTTTGATTGTGTATGGATTTTTTAATCAGTTATTTTATATGATGATTTCATTAGACATTGTAAGTGATGAGTGGGGATTGTTATAAACCCTAGATGAATTAATAGAACTTCTGAGACAAACTAGACTAGGTACATGATGTATGTATTCCCAATTATATATGTTGTCTTGACACAAGGACTTTACATTATGTTTATGATATCTTGGAACAAGGCCTTGATGGTATAATTTGGATGAAAGAATTATTCGTTCTATCTTTTTAAAATATGGATTTTTATCCACATGATTGTTAAATTTTTTATATCATCCATAGATATATCCCCCTTTTATGATATTATATATATAAAATATTTTATTATTGTTTATCTATTATATATTATTAATTTTTAATTTATTCTATGATATATTCTATTTTACACTTTCTGTTATTGGGCGTCTGATCTCACCCATTATTAGGTTTGGATTTCCCTAGGTTATCAAAAAGGTATTTATAAATAATTTCATGGGTATATTAGAATAAATTATATGGTTTTCACTAGAGTGTTATGTTGTATTTCATGTTTCCAAATATCATATGGTAATCATGTATATGTCTAGTCTCCCAGGGCTTCTAAATTATTAGATCCTTTGGGATCTTATATCTTGTATTTTGGGACAACGTAGTAAAATAAACACTGAATATGGTTTGCTATAGTTAGGGTGTTATAAGAAAAACTCTATCCTACTTTAGTATCTTTTGTGTGTGTGTAATTTTATCTTCAAATTAATTTTATTCTTGGGAACAACATTAATTAATATTTCTCACATTCAACCTTGATAGATGGGTAGCCCACTAAACACTTTTAAAAATACATTTTTTCTATAATTTTATTTGTGAACTACACTGTGCATAAAAATCACTATTATCACAATAAATATTTTTAGAATTAATATTAAATTTTCATTGATCCATAATTTGATTTATCATTATATAATATGATGATATTTTCTCTAATGTATATATATCCTTTAAAAAAATGATAAACCTTGGAAATATTCATTACAAGAATTCCACTCTCACTAGTTTATGATGACCCAACAAGTCTGACTTCCTGGTTTTCGAATTTATTATCTAACTCAAGTTACTTTGGATTTAGAGTGTTTTATTATATTCTGTTGACCAAACACATTCTTCACAATCATTACTGATAATTTAAATATTCCTTTCATAAATTTCACACATATTGATATTATATTATAATAAATTTGTTGCCTCTATTATATTTATTACTTTTATATCCAAATAAGGATTCTTGATATCAATTATATATATATTAGTTCATATAATGAAATGAAAATTTCTTCTATCCCTATCTTGGATTTATATTTCTCTTGAAAAATAATTATAAATTTATTCTCAAATCTAGAGAATCATTTTTTAGGATCCATATTCTTTTCACTTGTAATATCATTTTTTTGGTGATATTTATACACATTTAGAAAAAAAATTTAGTTCGTAAACATAACATTTATATTCTTTTTCATGTTTGGTGATCTCGTCTTATAAGTATTTAAAAGAGAAAACAATAAAGGTAAAAAATTCATCAAGAAAAATTCACATGGGTTTCTTTAAAACAAAATTTGAATCAATATATGACTATATAAGAACTGAATATTCCCCATATACACTTTATTTACCCATAGTAAATTATTTAAATTTAATTATAGTTACATAATATTTCTGTATAAACTATGATACTCTTTAGGTAGAAGAGATGCATTTCTTCTCATTAGTGGATTTTACCGCCAGATCATAACCAAAATATATATATAAATTTTCTATATAATTTTAACATATTGAAGTATTAGTTTCTATATTTATTCATAAGGTGGATTCCATCTCATAATATCAAGAAGTATAATTTGGGAGTTGATAGTTATAAAATGTTATAATATAAATGTCCTTACATTGATTACTTTGAATTAGTGGTGAATACTATTTTTTTATATTTTATAATACCTCCCCCAAATTTTTTTTATTTTCTTTCTTATTCATCGAAGTCTTGGATGATATTTACTCCATGTTTCATTTAACTATAAAAACATACACTTCTTAAAATAATTAATTCATGATTACTTTAGAAAAAAAACACAAAACTAATAATTTCAATAGTTGATATTGAAATCCATTGTAGAACATTGTACACTGATACAATTTTTTATTACAACAAGCTCGGTGCTGCCAGACTAAGAGGGGGTGAATCTACGTTACAAAATATTTACCTATAAAATCTATTTAATTTTACCTCTACACCAATTACATTTAATGGATCTAAATGACACATATAACACCTAGATTACAGACATGTAATAAAGATAGAAACCAGAAATAACTGATTGCAAAAATATTTATGAGGTTCACATACTATGTGTGAGCTTGTGCTTTATGTATAGTGGTCGTTATACCATACAAATTTATATGATATTAAACTATAAATACAGAAAAAGTGAAAGGGAAATTCTTGAAACCTTATACAATAATCCAACCATATTGCAATGAATAACAGTAATCAGGCCTATAAGTACCGAATTGCAGTTTATTATAGGCACTAGCAGCAACCAGGTCCTGTCTTTTCAACCAAATTCAGTTGATTCCTCTTGATATAATATTAATATAATATGAAATGTTATTTTTATAATTAATAAGGTACATTATTCTACCTCAAATAGAGTAGTCATATCATGGATTCGTCTATTTATTTTCATCAATTATCATGATTTATTTTATTTAAAATTTATACAATAACCAAAGACCTCTATTTACACATGTTCACTCTTTTATGGAAGAGTTGTTGGGATGTAAAAGATATTTTCAGAGCATAATTACCTTCTTAATATAAAAAAATTACTTATTTAGAATCACGACTAATCATCATCATCACTACAATATTTAAATCATTGAAGAACATATTACCCTGATATGACTTTAATCCTCTACAGTTATAAAATTACAACAAACTAAATAACAATATATAAGAAATATCCTACATGTCATAGTGGTTATGACAAGTATCTTATATATTGTTTTAGATTTTTTCATTTTAAAAATTTTCAATCTAAAACATAGAAGAAATCTAACTTATGAGAAGTTAACATCTAATTATGGTCTAGGTAGATATTACTATTACCAAAAAAAGGACACATAAGTATCTTAGTGTATCTTAATAAATATTTAAAAACTCAATCTTTTATGTTTATGAAACCCTTGTGTATTATATTTTCCTTAGGGAATCAATTACACATTGATTTTTGTGTGCCATTACATAGGTATTGAAGAACACTTATATACCAACCCTTTCATATTCATTATTTTTCTATTTTTCAAGAAATATTCACCACAAAAAGAATATTATGTATGATTTAGAGTAACACATACACGTCAAGGTCTTTTCATTGTTTTTAATAAACTATAACTCTAAGTGATTCTTATATATTGAATATTTTTCCAAATTTTCAATAAATTACCACTCTGTAATTTCTAAATATTATATCCCATCATCTCTATTATATTAAAAGCATCACCAGCCTCATTAAAACACTTAAAATTATATATGAATTTCTTTAAATCATCTTTAATCATCACATGAATAGTTAAAAAATCAAATTAATCATACAAATTCTATATAGAGTGTTTCAATATATTTTTCACATAGTAAAACTAATTCATCTTCCCATTAAACATCATCTATGTATAGTCTTCATGTAACATCTATCTTCACCATGCGATAATGCATAGGATGTATCATTGTCTGAATAACATCTAAACCATATTTTACTCAAATTTAAACCTAATTATTCGCTTCTTTATGTGGATATATTATTCATTAATAGTCATACTAAATGGAAAGATTCTCATATTGTGATATTATCATCCTCAAAAAAATGGAATAACATTACATTTTAATTATGCAATGTAATCATGTTGAATATCTTCATACTCTATATAGCATCATTTATATCATAATCAACCATATTTACCAATATTTTGATAAACATTAGTCTCTAATACTTATTTTTATATAATATAATACATTTCTATATGTGGATGGATCTACAACCATATCTCCAATGGTAGAATCTCACTTTAAATTTTTTATTCAACGTGAAATTGGTAATAATAACTGAATTCCATGATCTAAAAATTATCTTCAATACTCATCCATTATTTAGTAGTCAATATTTAAATAAATGGCACATGAACATAAATATTCTTATCAAAAATATTGGGAACTCTAAACTCCATCCAAGATTATTCTATTAACACATACATAGATTATACTCATTTCATTCATTCTTATTAATAAAAATACAACTCAACACCCACAAAGGTTTAATAATATTAAATTGAATCAGTTTCTTCCTCACAATATTTCTCTCCAATTTAACCCATAGATGGCCTAATAATATTGATAGAAATTTTTTGTATTTTAGTATCTCTAAAAACCCCACTTTTTCACTTCGAAAATTATGACATTTAAAAGTAATAGGTTATTATCTTCTCTATCTAATCCCCCATCTTTGAATAAAAATATTATTCATAGAATCATTAAAAATCATGTGAATAATATTCCATTATTTAAATATGGACAATAAATTTTATTCGGTGACATGATATTCATATCTGAACTCCATTTTTTTCTACTCAAAAATTCATTAAAAATACCATTGAAACGATTCTCTAAGATATATAAATATATATACTCATTATAAAATCCTTTAATATCTTTTTTCTTCTTTTAATATTTCTATTATTGTCTCATTTATGTTCTCATGAAGACTCAACTCTCTATTTCTTTCAAGAATTACCAAAACGTGCCTTTTTTTTCCAAGTAAATATTCTCCCATGCAATAAAATCATAGTTTAAAAATTCATCACATTGCACAAACTATTTCATAAGATCAAAAAAACCAATATCATATTTAATTATGGATTAAATCATCAAGAATCATGATATTAATTAATTAAACATTAATAATGAATATTTAAACTAAATCTTACCTTTCTCATAGGAACAATAATTTAATCTTATTTACCCAATTGGAAGTTCTTAAATATCCATTGAAAACCTCAGGAAAATATTACACATCACCATATTTAATCTTAAAAGATCCAAAATTTATTTTCTATACAATATAAAATCCCAAATTTACACTTATGTGTAATGATCTACGTTTTGAACGAGGATAAAAAACAAAGGTTTTTGAAACTTCTCAATTACTGGATGAGGAATTTTAAAAAATGAGCTTTGGAATTGATTTTGATGAATGGATCACTTCTAAGTGATGTTTTTGGACTTGGGAGAAGCCTGTTAAGATTCTCCCAATTAGATCGAGAAGTTTTGAGAGTTACAGAATAGAAATGAGTCGTGTTTTGAAGGATAAAAGAGGGTGCATAGTTGGCACACGGTCTGTTAAATCGTGTGACCCACTGTAGTTAACCATGCAACCTTATTTTTAGGGGGGAAGACATTTCACAGGGTTGGGCATTGTTTCCCAAACTGTTCACCTAGCCCGTGTGAGGGGAGTTTATAAAATAAGGGGTGTTGCATGGTTGACACACAGTTTTCCAAACCATGCATACTAGTCTGTTTAGTGAATTAAATTAATTTAAAATAAAATAATATGAAATTTAGAACCTAAATCACTCATCTCCTCACCCTCTCCCTCAAACGCAATGCACAACTAGCTGGGGGTTCCCTTTTGATGTGAAACCCTCCTCCTCCATGGCCTCCTTTGAGAATTGTTTTCATATTTAATCAGATTTATTTTTCAATCCTTGGTGTTGAGACCCTTAGGCTCTTCTAATTCTATTTTCTTAACTGATTTCAACCTATCCTTCACCCTCTGATGTTCGGTTGAACCCATGTTTGGGTCTAACTCAGATTGTTGATTTCTTTTCTAGTTTTAGGGCATTGGAGGGGTATATAAGGATGTGTTCTTGCATGTTTCATCAACTGCCATTGAAGGTGATGCTGTTTTCATTGTTTCAGTATAGCACTGTCATCCAAGGTGAGGGGTTACTCTTGTTTCTTGGTTTTTCACCTGTTAAATTTGGGACTTTTGTGGTTTACAGTTTGTAGTATTTATCATGTAGTGTGTTGGTTGCTTCTTTGTGATTTCGATTCTATGGGTCAAGGGAGACTCACCTACATATGCATAGGTAATTAAAAATATTTATGTGGGTTCCCCTATTACATGTATAATCATCCATGGAATTGAGTATACATGTATGGGGCTGGGTGTACACATGTATATATATGAAAATTCATACCTAGGTGAGTGGTGACTAGTATATGCATATAATAATTCATGTAAGGATCCACTTACATATGATCATGGCCATGCAGCTATGTGCATAGGGGCTAGGTGTTCGTTCATGTATGTGAAGGTGCGTATGATTAGGGGGGGAGCAGTAGATTTTAGTTAGAGAGTATCAAGAGCTGAAGAGAACATCTTGGTTCCACATTGAGGTGGGGCCCCTTTCCACACCCTTTTAATTTATGAAGCATTGATTAATTACTTAATTTTTCATTCTTGCATTATTATTGAAGATGTTATATTTGTAGTAATTTTCCATCAATGATTCTCTATGGTGAAAGGGAATATATTATAAAATGAGATAAATGGTTGTATGTTAACAAAGTTAAAATTTCGTAATAAAACCCCTCCAACGGAGGGGCGCTTCCTTAAAGCAAAAAATGTAGTGATAGACCTTTTTATGTGATTTCATTATTCCTTTCATCTCCATCTATGCTTTCATCTTTTGTTGTAACGCTCCGACCCCAGTTACCCAGAGTCGGTGCATTACTTACATAACATTGGCATGATCACAAGAAAGATCAAAACTCGAAAGATCGATTGGTTTAGTAGCCTTGGAAACACTAGATATATTCATAATGTTTTACATTACATTTCAGAGTAAAAACAACTACTACAACAACATGGTCTTCATATTTCACACTCATATCCCCACAAACTATCCCTGCATGTCATTCATAACTTACTTCTTCACATCCTGGGAAAATAAAACATAGAAAAGGGGTGAGCTCAAATGCCCAGTAAGGATAACAATATAGCGGAACATTCAAAATAAGAATAAACATTTAAGGCAATTAATTACTAAAACAAAAGCCTTTTAAAATTGAACTTCAACATAGTATGGCAAAAGTAAAATGAAATAATGCCATTTACTTGTTCACATGGATATTCTACTAATCGAATAATCACATGCAATATCAATAACCACTTTAATAATGTTGGAATGCATAATTCCAGACTATCATAACCACATAGCCAAGGCCTCGTGCCAAGACTACAAATAAGATTTTGTCAAGGCCTTGTGCCAAGACACTAGTTTGTCTCATGAGACCTACCGATGCATCGAGGAGCTATAGCGGGCTCCACCCGTCACTTATTAAGTCCAATGCATTCCCATATGAAAAGGATTAAACATAACATAAACATTCGTATTAAATCTAGCATACGAAATGTCAATAATTTCACCATAATCTATGAATGGTATAAAAATATCACATCCATAGTCAAACATATCACAAAACCTTCAATACAATATAGAAGTTTTGTATCATAATAAATCTTCTTCAAATAATCTTAAAATCCATCAAAGGATGTTGACATAGATGAAATCAAAATTCTTTTTAAAGAAATATCTCCTTTTATTTTGAAATCATTTAAGATCCATATAAAATAAAACATTTTCTTTGAAAATATTCTTATAAGATTGTAAGGAAAGCTTTGAAGATTTTATAACGGCGTAAAATAACCGCACCCGCCGTATAAGTTAAAAAAAACATTCTTACCTCAATTCTGTCGAAAAGGTTAAAAAGGACCTTGTTTTGAAAATGACGGAAAGATTCCTTTATAAACCACTTATAAAAGTCAAAAAGGGTAAAAATGACTTTAACTCATATTTTAGTAAATAGTAAAAAATGTTTTGAAATACATTTTTAAGAAACATGGATGTGGATGATAAAGAGATCCCAGTAGATTATTACGTATAAACAACCTCGGATAATGAAGAGATTGTGAAATAACCCTTACCAATTTGGTAACTTATGAAACATACAACCCATGAAAAAGGTATCATAAAATGAATATGTAAATACACATAAATTAGAGTGTATTACACAAATAATATAATAATGGGCAGTACATACACCACACAAAAGGTGATGGTGGCAATATGGCATGAATCTCACGGAAATAAGGAGTGAGATGAAAACCCCTTACCTTGTACTTTTCCTTGGTTGGGGTAGGTTAACCTCCTATATAATGGTGAAATAGTTGTTATTAAATTATTAAATAATCATATATAATAATATGATATCATATATGATCTTTTAACATTGATTTGTTAATAATATCTTAGAATTATCGTCATTTCGGGAGTTAACTTACTCATTTTCTTTTATATGTTTTGTTACATAAGCCATGTTTGTTGTATCTTATTCATATCCAGAATGATATCTAGTCCTTAAACATCATTTTTAAATCATCAAATGATAATTATACTTGAATGGATACGATGGAGAATGAATCTCATCGCGTTCGTGGAGACGGTAGTCCGTACGTACGCACGAGCGACAATATCATTCTTTTGATATTAAAATAATATATAAATGGATGGTATATCATATATACAGAATCATTAACATGTTATTTTTATTATTTACATGAGTTACACATCATTATTATACCCATCCAAATAATATTATATTGAATAACAATTACACCACGACGTGGAGACGGTAAGCCGTACGTATGCACGTATGGTGACATGTTATTCAAAGGGTGGATAGAATACTGAATATGGTTGTACCATATTTATAATAACATCACAGTATATGTAAGATACTGGAGTTATTATTTTAGAATGGTAAGAACAAAGAAAGAGGAAGTGGAAGAAGAAATGAACTTGGAGAAGGGTCGTGAAATCATTACCTCTTCTTCGGGTTCTTCCTTTTGATTTGATCAAAATGGCTCCTTAGGTTGGCTTTATGATCAAACTAAGGCCTCTAGGTTGTAGTGAGGGATGTTGGGAGAGTATTTGGGCAGAGTTTTGCCAAACCAAAAGGCTTTGAAGGTGTGAAGAAATGAGAAGGAGGAGTGCCCTTTTATAAGAGGGGTGAGGGGCACCTTTGGAAAAGCTAGAAATATTAATTTATAATAAATTCATATTCGGTTTCTAATGGCTCCAAAGCTTATTATTCAAAGGTTAAGGTGGGGATAGGTCGAAAACCACTCAACCAATAGAAGTTAGACAGGTTTGGGTACTTATATTAACCTTATCTCTAAGTATTAACTCTAAGTTAATTAGTTTCACTTTTACAATGTCTCTTTGTATTTTTATATAATATGGTTTATAAACTTACTATATACATCCAAGCGACCCCCAAGTGGTCCATTAATGATGGACCTATCCTTATATAAGTCTCTTGACCGAACCTTAGATTTTTAGGAATTTAATATCAATTAATAATATAATATTTGTTTTAAAAACTCTTTTATGACAATTTTGACACTATTCAATAGTTGATTTTTGTGAAACTCATAACAGATTGATTACTTCTAACAAAGTCAATTAAATCAATCCTAATATATCATATTATCCTAGAATATTAGTTTAATTCATTAAAAGTTTCATATTATATTTTTTTTGGGTATTTATAATATCAATTATTTTAATTTTTCACTATTATAGTAATTACTGCATCATCATTGTGTCATAAATAAAATAAATTATTTAATGTCTAAAAATAATAAATAAAATATCATTATGTAGGAAATCGTTTTAGATTTCTAATGAATATTTATAATCTAAAATCCAACTTATATAACCCTATGTAACAATTGTTTTGCTAAAAGATATATGCTTGTGTCATTTTTGTATTCATTTTGACTAAATTAAAATAAAGTGTCATTATCACTTACAAGTGGATCCATGGGGTCCCAAAATCGACCCAAAGATGCCCATGGTCGACCATGTATCAACCAATAGGGTTAAGACACGTTTTAGGGTAATTTATTATTATTATAATATTATTTGTTAACCCTTATTTACCGGATTTACCCTTAACCATGGTAAATAAAATATTTACCGCAGTAATTATTCAAAATGTTTAAAAATAAAAGTTACCTATTTACACAATTTGAACATCCTGATTCCAAATATGGAATCCATTTTTCTAAATTCAAAACACAGAAGTGGCAGAAATTAATTTAAAATTAATTCCCGCTGTCAAAACAAAAAGCGTGTTTTTAAGAGATAATAACTATCAAAAGATTGACACTTGTTTATGTTCGGTTTAATTGTAAAATTATGTCTAATGACCAAAATTATATTAAATTGTAAAAATATATTTTAAATATACTTTAAAACCACTCAAATTCATAATTTATCACTATTAATTATTTTGATTAAAAAAGTTGTTTTTAATTAAAATTTAGTAATTTTCACTATTCATCAAAATATTAAAGTTATCCGAAAAGTACCAAAATTTCACCTTAGGCTAAATTCGATATTCCGAATCCAAAAATGAAGTCCATTTTGAAATATAAAATATATATATTTTCAAAAAGTAGGTATTACTATTTATAACGGCTAGTTTAATTGGTTACGGTGTGTTAGAACTCGAAGTTGCGTACAACACACGCTACTGTTTTATTCAAAGGAAAGCGTACCGTGGAAGCTTGGGATGTTTCATTTTAAATTTTTTGATGTCTCCATTTAGTCAAAAAGTTTAAAATATTGTATTTAAAAAGGTTTCACTATCAAAAGTTGATAAAAGTGCAATACTGAAAATGAATCTGTTCTTGCATTATGACTAAGAAACTCATAATATGGATTCTAAAATTATAAGGATTATATAAAGTTTAAAATTTAGTTAATACTATTCATGACCTCTTTTAATGGATTTTTTTTTGGTAAGTCATGGTGCAATTGAACTCAGTGTTGCGTGTAGTGCAAGTTATTGAATTATTTTTAAGAAATAACACACTATGAAATCTTGGGGTGTTACATTCTCCCCTCCTTCAATAAATTGTGTCCTCGCAATTTGAAATTGTTCTTCAAAAATAAAAGGTTGAAAGTAGAAAATATATTTGTGGGAAAACCCACATCGGAAATTGGGTTACTAAAATTTAGTCTTAATATGAGGAAAAGAGAAATTAAAGGGTCACCACCAAATTATGATCTCGATTAAGAGAACATTGGTGGAAATTAGAGACATATAATTGGAGGAAAAACGTAAATATTTATAGGTAGTGATTGAGGTCGTCAATCACAAACAAGTGTATAATTGAGGTCCTTAAATTCATCAATCTATGATGATTTGAAATACCATCGGTTCAACAAAACATAGGGTATTAGGATAACACATTTTTGACGTTTCAAAATATCTTAGTTGAAATCCCACATCGAAAAATGAATTAATGAGGCCTCTATTTAAAATAAAGAGTGGAAAGTATGAAGATTACCGAAAATAACACATACTAGGGTTCCATGTAGGAAAATATGGATATGGAAGAGAAATATAACCATCAATTATCTGATGGAGAGTGGTAGAGAACATGGCTATGAAAAGGCCAACAATCCCAAAGCCATAAATTTGTGATGATTTAAGGTACCATCTAGGACAACATTTTTGTTCTATGTTTCTATTATTAATGTTGAGGAATTTATTTATGAGATTGGATAAGATAATAAGGAGATATACTAACTTTATAATTAGAATTTTACCCATTAATAAATTTCTACCACAAACTCATCTTTCATTCTAAAAGATAATAGAACGTAAATTTTTTTTTCTATTTATACTATTCGTACAGGGTTCCAAAATAAATGAATTATAATTCATCTACCAGATCTTTTAAAAAAAACTACATTATTTAATTCAGGACATCTCGTGGGACAGTGGTAGGTGATACACCCTTGTCGCCCTTCGGTTGCGGGTTCAAGTCTCGCAGCCTTGCCGGACGCGACGGGTTGCCGCCCGACCTCCGGGTTGTCCTTTTATGGCAATCCAAAATAATCCAAACTAGAACTATCCAAAATACTTCTGTCTAAACTCATAGTCCAACATTTATAAGGAAGGTAAACATAATATAGATCCTTTTTACCCCGTAATAGAATATGAATACCTTCATCATGTATTACCATATTCCTTATTGATTACATTCATGCTCCCTTATTCCATATAGAATGCTGGATATACTTCATTAATCCAAAAATGTTTTAAACCCCCAACAATGATGGAATATACAAATCATTAATCAGTTCCAAGGTAGTCAAGAATATCCAATATAATTTATCCAAAACAATCACATATTATTCCAAAATCACTACCTCAGTATCAGAACTATATTATGATTTATCATTCTCTCAACCATATATTTTCCAAAAATTTATCCTGCTATTGAGTCACTTTTCTTTGTTCCACACAATCTCAAGTCCATAATGAAATAGTACTGCAGTACAATCCTTATATACTCCATGATTATTGTAACAAGTACATTGTTGATACAACACTCAATTGACATAATCAACATAAGAACTCTAATCATCCCTCTTCATCTGTGGTAGTATCATAACATGATTATTATCCAATAACATCATTTGCGGCATAGTCTGATGACTGGGACATAGGTTCGCGTAGTGTCCAAACTCCTTGAAAATGAAGCATTGTACATTTGAAACCATTTTCTTACCCTTGCAGTCACGTACTTTGTGCCCTTTTCCTCCACACTTATAACAAACTCCCATTCCTTTCAGGCAAGTTCCAGGGTGTTTCTTTCCACAGTTACCACATATGGGAAAATTCTTCTTTTCCCTCTTACTTTTATCCATCTTTCTCTCTTCCATCCTTTTCTTCTCTTGCTTCCCTTCAAAGCCATAGGACTCAGTAAACTCTTTACTTATCTTATCAACACATGATATTATTTCTTCATATGATGATAATACATGGGAGACTATTTCTCTTATAAATTCTAGCTTAAGACCATGAAAGATATGATCCTTCCTTCTCTTTGGATCATGTGAATTTCTGGAGTTCTCATTCCTTCTACTGGGCGCCATTTCTAAACAATGGCATACACTAGATCAGTTTATGAATCAAAATACATAATCCCATACTTATAAAACACTTAACATAAATTGAACTATTTATGGATATAATCCATAATCATAAGAATGTTTTCTTTGAGGAAGTATATACTCATAATCCCTTCAAAATTATTTGTAAGGAAAATGAGAGTTATCCTAAGCATATCCCCCGAGAGTGTCGTAACCAAGAGTGCAGCAAGGCCCGTTATCGTGCACCAGTTCCCGTTTGAGTCTAGCTCAAAGCGGTGTTTTCGGGTTTTACCCCTAGGTACATCTGTGCCAGAGCCGCCTCTACCTACTCGTATCCAGACAGGGATGTATTGCTCGGAAAACTCACAAAATCTCTACAATACCAAAATTCTAGGAAGTTCTTCTATACTAATCCTCAAAGTTAATCTTAGGTCTACGTGCTCTAATCAGAGTTTATCTAAATCTAGCTTCCAAGACTTGTACTAAACTTCCTCTGATACCAACTATAACGCCCCGACCCCAGTTACCCAGAGTCGGTGCATTACTTACATAACATTGGCATGATCACAAGAAAGATCAAAACTCGAAAGATCGATTGGTTTAGTAGCCTTGGAAACACTAGATATATTCATAAAGTTTTACATTACATTTCAGAGTAAAAACAACTACTACAACAACATGGTCTTCATATTTCACACTCATATCCCCACAAACTATCCCTGCATGTCATTCATAACTTACTTCTTTACATCCTGGGAAAATAAAACATAGAAAAGGGGTGAGCTCAAATTCCCAGTAAGGATAACAATATAGCGGAACATTCAAAATAAGCATAAACATTTAAGGCAATGAATTACTAAAACAAAAGCCTTTTAAAATTTAACTTCAAAATAGTATGGCAAAAGTAAAATGAAATAATGCCATTTACTTGTTCACATGGATATTCTACTAATCGAATAATCACATGCAATATCAATAACCACTTTCATAATGTTGGAATGCATAATGCCAGACTATCATAACCACATAGCCAAGGCCTCGTGCCAAGACTACAAATAAGATTTTGTCAGGGCCTTGTGCCAAGACACTATTTTGTCTCATGAGACCTACCGATGCATCGAGGAGCTATAGCAGGCTCCACCCGTCACTTATTAAGTCCAATGCATTCCCATATGAAAAGGTTTAAACATAACATAAACATTCGTATTAAAACTAGCATACGAAATGTCAATAATTTCACCATAAACTATGAATGGTATAAAAATAGCACATCCATAGTCAAACATATCACAAAACCTTCAATACAATATAGAAGTTTTGTATCATAATAAATCTTCTTCAAATAATCTTAAAATCCATCAAAGGATGTTGACATAGATGAAATCAAAATTCATTTTAAAGAAATATCTTCTTTTATTTTGAAATCATTTAAGATCCATATAAAATAAAACATTTTCTTTGAAAATATTCTTATAATCTTGTAAGGAAAGCTTTGAAGATTTTATAACGGCGTAAAATAACCGCACCCGCCGTATAAGTTAAAAAAACATTCTTACCTCAATTCTGTCGAAAAGGTTAAAAAGGACCTTGTTTTGAAAATGACGGAAAGATTCCTTTATAAACCACTAATAAAAGTCAAAAAGGGTATAAATTACTTTAACTCATATTTTAGTAAATAGTAAAAAATGTTTTGAAATACATTTTTAAGAAACATGGATGTGGATGATAAAGAGATCCCAGTAGATTATTACGTATAAACAACCTCGGATAATGAAGAGATTGTGAAATAACCCTTACCAATTTGGTAACTTATGAAACATACAACCCATGAAAAAGTTATCATAAAATGAATATGTAAATACATATAAATTAGAGTGTATTACACAAATAATATAATAATGGGCAGTACATACACCACACAAAAGGTGATGGTGGCAATATGGCATGAATCTCACGGAAATAAGGAGTGAGATGAAAACCCCTTACCTTGTACTTTTCCTTGGTTGTGGTAGGTTAACCTACTGTATAATGGTGAAATAGTTGTTATTAAATTATACAAGAATCATATATAATAATATGATATCATATATGATCTTTTAACATTGATTTGTTAATAATATCTTAGAATTATCGTCGTTTCGGGAGTTAACTTACTCATTTTCTTTTATATGTTTTGTTACATAAGCCATGGTTGTTGTATCTTATTCATATCCAGAATGATATCTAGTCCTTAAAAATCATTTTTAAATCATCAAATGATAATTATACTTGAATGGATACGATGGAGAATGAATCTCATCGCGTTCGTGGAGACGGTAGTCCGTACGTACGCACGAGCGACAATATCATTCTTTTGATATTAAAATAATATATAAATGGATGGTATATCATATATACAGAATCATTAACATGTTATTTTTATTATTTACATGAGTTACACATCATTATTATACCCATCCAAATAATATTATATTGAATAACAATTACACCACGACGTGGAGACGGTAAGCTGTACGTACGCACGTATGGTGACATGTTATTCAAAGGGTGGATAGAATACTGAATATGGTTGTACCATATTTATAATAACATCACAGTATATGTAAGATACTGGAGTTATTATTTTAGAATGGTAAGAACAAAGAAAGAGGAAGTGGAAGAAGAAATGAACTTGGAGAAGGGTGGTGAAATCATTACCTCTTCTTCGGGTTCTTCCTTTTGATTTGATCAAAAGGGCTCCTTAGGTTGGCTTTATGATCAAACTAAGGCCTCTAGGTTGTAGTGAGAGATGTTGGGAGAGTATTTGGGCAGAGTTTGGCCGAACAAAAAGGCTTTGAATGTGTGAAGAAAAGAGAAGGAGGAGTGCCCTTTTATAAGAGGGGTGAGGGGCACCTTTGGAAAAGCTAGAAATATTAATTTATAATAAATTCATATTCGGTTTCTAATGGATCCAAAGCTTATTATTCAAAGGTTAAGGTGGGTATAGGTCTAAAACCACTCAACCAATAGAATTTAGACAGGTTTGGGTACTTATATTAACCTTATCTCTAAGTATTAACTCTAAGTTAATTAGTTTCACTTTTACAATGTCTCTTTGTATTTTTATATAATATGGTTAATAAACTTACTATATACATCCAAGCGACCCCCAAGTGGTCCATTAATGATGAAACTATCCTTATATAAGTCTCTTGGCCGAACCTTAGATTTTGGGGAATTTAATATCAATTAATAATATAATATTTGTTTTAAAAACACTTTTATGTCAATTTTGACACTATTCAATAGTTGATTTTTGTGAAACTCGTAACAGATTGATTACTTCGAACAAAGTCCATTAAATCAATACTAATATATCATATTATCCTAGAAAATTAGTTTAATTCATTAAAAGTTTCATATTATATTTTTTTTGGGTATTTATAATATCAATTATTTTAATTTTTCACTATTATAGTAATTACTGCATCATCATTGTGTCATAAATAAAATAAATTATTTAATGTCTGAAAATTATAAATAAAATATCATTATGTAGGAAATCTTTTTAGATTTCTAATGAATATTTATAATCTAAAATCCAACTTATATAACCCTATGTAACAATTGTTTTGCTAAAAGATATATGCTTGTGTCATTTTTGTATTCATTTTGACTTGATTAAAATAAAGTGTCATTATCACTTACAAGTGGATCCATGGGGTCCCAAAATAGACCCAAAGATACCCATGGTCGACCATGTATCAACCAATAGGGTTAAGAAACGTTTTAGGGTAATTTAGTATTATTATAATATTATTTGTTAACCCTTATTTACCGGATTTACCCTTAACCATGGTAAATAAAATATTTACCGCAGTAATTATTCAAAATGTCTAAAAATAAAAGTTACCTATTTACACAATTTGAACATCCGGATTCCAAATATGGAATCCATTTTTCTAAATTCAAAACACAGAAGTGTCAGAAATTAATTTAAAATTAATTCCCGCTGTCAAAACAAAAAGCGTGTTTTTAAGAGATAATAACTATCAAAAGATTGACACTTGTTTATGTTCTGTTTAATTGTAAAATTATGTCTAATGACCAAAATTATATTAAATTGTAAAAATATATTCTAAATATACTTTAAAACCACTCAAATTCATAATTTATCACTATTAATTATTTTGATTAAAAAAGTTGTTTTTAATTAAAATTTAGTAATTTTCACTATTCATCAAAATATGAAAGTTATCCGAAAAGTACCAAAATTTCACCTTAGGCTAAATTCGATATTCCGAATCCAAAAATGAAGTCCATTTTGAAATATAAAATATATATATTTTCAAAAAGTAGGTATTACTATTTATAACGGCTAGTTTGATTGGTTACGGTGTGTTAGAACTCGAAGTTGTGTACAACACACGCTACTGTTTTATTCAAAGGAAAGCGTACCGTGGAAGCTTGGGATGTTTCATTTTAAATTTTTTGATGTCTCCATTTAGTCAAAAAGTTTAAAATATTGTATTTAAAATGGTTTCACTATCAAAAGTTGATAAAAGTGCAATACTGAAAATGAATCTATTCTTGCATTATGACTAAGAAACTCATAATATGGATTCTAAAATTATAAGGATTATATAAAGTTTAAAATTTAGTTAATACTATTCATGACCTCTTTTAATGGCTTTTTTTTTGGTAAGTAATGGTGCAATTGAACTCAGTGTTGCGTGTAGTGCAAGTTATTGAATTATTTTTAAGAAATAACACACTATGAAATCTTGGGGTGTTACATTTGTTGTGTAAAGTTTGTTAGCATGTTTAGTATGAGACCCTTATGGATATTCCTAAATTGAGTTGCCCTTAATGGTCTAATTCTTATTACCATGATAATATAATTGGTTACAACTTACTACTAAATGGAATTGTCCTTATGTCATGAGGAACTAATATACATGATTAGGATGGATTAGATTCGGAAGTGACATCCTTCATTTGGAATTACCAAAACACTTGAACCTTAAATCAATTTTTCATGTTTTTGAAAATTGAGTTGGAACGTCCTTGAGTGGGATGACTCATATCAAATGGAAAGTCATGGATAAATGGTTTATCCATATTTAATTGTTTGAATTGTAATAAGTGGTTTCAATAAAGAGGATTCACGTAATAAAATATTATATTGTAATGAGAGGATTGGGAGTCCCTTGCCTCATATATTTGAAAATAATGTGATCAATATGTTAATGTTTAAATTGAAATTCTTAAGATGGTTTTCCTTAAGTAATTATGAATGTGATTTCTTAAGTATAATATGGTTTGGTGATTTGAAATTCATAGGAAGTAATGCCTTAAGCATTATATTATAATTATGTTAATGTATTCTAAATTATGGATGAGAGGCATTCATACCTCGTTCCATCTATTATAAACAATTATGGATGGGAGGCATTCATAACCCATGAAATCTATTGTAAACTATTATATATGGGAGGAATTCATACCCCATGCCATCTATGTAAATGACTATTGATGATAGGGATTATTACCTTATGAAATTATTGTTAGAATCTCATATGGACGAGATGCATTCTTACCTCTTTACATATATATATTCTTCTTTGGATGAGAGGAATTATTACTTCCTGCCATTATTGTTATAATATCCTATGGACAAGAGGAATTCCTACCTCTTGTCATTATTTTCATAATCCCCCTTAGATGAGAGGCAATCTTACCTCATTCCAAGGATACAATACACAGACACACACACACACTCAAAAGGACGAGAGGCATGATTACCTCATCATATTGATAACCTATATATATATTTATATATGGTGACTTGATCATACAAACCATCCATGGGATAAAGC
This sequence comes from Viscum album, assembly GCA_963277665.1. Lineage (NCBI taxonomy): Eukaryota > Viridiplantae > Streptophyta > Magnoliopsida > Santalales > Viscaceae > Viscum > Viscum album. The sequence goes on along the minus strand of OY728133.1, from coordinate 1,436,326,637 downwards.
AGGTATCACCATCAGGTGTCCCTTAGGAACCTAGAAATGTGTTAATTATTAATTAAATTCTGTACTTAATACATCATACCTGCACACTGTTAAATTTATAGTACACTATCTAGATAGGGCTAGACACCAGTGGTGACAACCTACTAAGATTTATATTTCACACCCTACCCAGGCCACCATTGCACATGGGTACCTGAGTAGACCTCTATTATTTGTAGGAATGTGGACCTTGGACTTTTTTGTTTTTGTATGCCCATACGTAGAGTTAAGAGAAAAGGACTGAGCTGGAGCTCAAGATGCTCATGGATATTTTTCTTATAAATTTTCAGTTATTTTCCTTATTTGAGTATTGTATTTTTCTTTTTTAGAATGAATTTTGGTTGCTTACTACATTCATATATGTATCATTACCATGTTATGAATTCATTTATTATATAAAATGGCCTTACCACTTTTATTATATTTTTATTATCTTTCTTTCGCTGTTTTATCAGTTGTCTATAATGATTCTGATGATTTTCACATATTTATTTTCTGTAATATCACTATGTAACTCTAATCATGAGGGTAGAGTCTTCCCACTATCCCCTCCATACTCCCTCACAACTAGTCGACAGCCTCTGGCTTACGGGGAGATGCGCTTGAGGTCATGTGACCGACCAGTCCAGATACCGGGTTAATGGTCGGTCGGGTTGGGACATTACATTATGTATCCTTAAATATAAAATTATCCATGATATGAAACTTTGGAGTTAATATTACATGAAACCATATTATAGTTTGTATTCTCTAATTTATTCTAACATATAATTTTATTGAATCAGGGTTACTCTTATTTATCATATTACTTTTCCAATTTACTTTTAAGATATCATAAATATGATTTGGGTGCTACTATGTATCATTAAAGATATGTTATGTATCCCAATGTATCATTTTTTTCTTCTAGATTTACTCATATACATCTTAGTTTAAACTATATTGATACATATTGAATTTCCATTCTATAATATGTTAGGCATTTCATTTCCATTTTTACCCACACTAGGTAACTACATACCATTGAAAATATGAGATTTATTAATATGTATGAATTCTAGTAAATTCTAGACATCTTAATATAAACTCATAACTTCCTTAAAACATTTACAATTGGTTCAATTCTTCTTATTTCTTGATAGAATATAATTAGGTCTTATTTAACCATATCAGAATGATCCCAATGTTATTGAAATATATGTGAGCTCCTTTAATCACTTTAGTGGTCTTCCACTCCGTCATTTTCTTAAAATATTCTTTAAGATTTATCCAAATAATCATCAATAATGCTTTTATTTTTATCAATTGATATAAGACCTATCTCTACAACTCATTTTTCAATCCTTATCATCGACCAACTAATACTTCCATATAAAACAAAAATACTTTATTCTTGATAACATATGAATGGAAATCATAATTTTAGCTATATTTTCATTTGTATATGGATATCATGTATTTAACTCTCTATAAATCATGAAGCACATCTCATCTAACTAGCTTCTCATCCCCATTAAATTCATTAACCAACAAAATTTATTCAAAAAATAGTCTATAATGTTTCTACCATAGGTTCTGAGTGCATCATAAGTGCGTCGGTAGGTTTACCCAACTTAATTTTTTCCATTAACAACGATCAATCTGATATCCATCATGATGTTAAAATACCAGATCATCTGAGTATAATGAAGAACGAAAGAAAAGAGGGGAGTCTGGGAAGAATGGAGAGGATCATCATATGTTGGATATAATTTATTTAATTAAAATAAAATAATTTACATTGATGGAATTCTCTATTCGTTGATGTTTCTGGTCATGATCCAATCTAATTCGTCATTTCTTCATAGAATCCAAGTGTATGATTCATCTGGTGGTGATCCACACATGCTCCACATTTCTCTGGACGTCGCTAAAGGGATATATGTGTGCTATCATATATGTGCCTCTACTTGAGATGTCCTCCTTCAATTTCCTTGAGATCTGCTTCCAAAGAGCTCTCCTTGATCCAGTGAAGGAGGATCCCTCTCCTATCTTGAGAGCATTTTTGGTGGAAAAACAATTCTCTCTTAGCGTGGGATATTTTTTTCAGATTTTTTGTTCACAACCCCAGAGAATGGCTAGGACAATGAGAATAATGTAATTGGGATTTTATTACATAAAAAATTAAAATGAATTAATTACCCTCAAAGCATTTATTCATTTCATTTAATTATTATTAAGACCCTAAGTATAATAATAACAGTTTACTATTATTATCACTTGACATGCACCTCGTGAATTACACCTAATATTATTTAATTAAATAAATAATATTATTTATCACAAATCCCCAGAAAAACTACACGTCTTGTATATTAATATATATAGCGTGTACTTTTGTTTTTACATTTTCTTTATTTACTCAACCACATTTATTTGACCTTGAATAATGACTATTTACTTCTCAAATAAATATCACTACATTACTCGCTAATAAATATATTATTTTTCACACAATATATTATCCCGAATTACTAGTGTTGAAACAAATGCGATCAGCCACCCCTGAATAATTATTAAGACATAATTGGGAATAATATTTATTCAACTTGTTAAATGAATATTTAACTAAGATATTTGGACACACTTAGTGTGTGACCCTCTAGGCCTCTTTCCTAGTGGAATTAGGCGGATCCTGCATAAAGTCCAAGTTTAGAATCTAGAAACACACCAAGGCACCCATAGATAAAGAAGTTAATGTTGTAATGACGTGTCACCTCCTACGAAATCTTACCGTGTAATGTAATACCTTTTTCTAGATATCTCGAATCAAGTGGGCTTCATGCTAGTTCCATCAACCAATGTGCTCGATTAATATTTCTTTGACTTTATGTAATTGAACATTCTCATTCCTCACTAAGGAAATGGATTTTTTAGGCTATATAAATTCCATCAAAGGGATTTAGATATCTACTTCCATTAGAGAACATAAGGGAAAAATTTGTTCTCGCATTATTTATTAATGAAGTATTACCCGTGATGCACCCAACATACCCTACCTCGCTGTGAATAGTGTGTTATAACAGTTTTTTGTCAATACATATAATTTCATGAGTTATAATACCTATTAATAATAAACTTAAAGTCCAAGGTCAAATACACATGTTCGCAGATAGAAAAATCCAATGACACTATGAAATGTGGATTTCCTACTGGTAGGTCTCAATATATTAATATCCTCTTGGATATTACACAGGGTTCCCACCCTGAGAAGGTTCTTAAATGTTTTATGAGTCCTCACTCTAACGGATTTTATTATTTGTGTCCCTCAAAAAACATTATTTAGACATAAAATATCTATTCAATAATAATGTTATGGCACTTATGGGTTATCATCATAGTCTAGATCTTCTATGAAACTTTCATGAAACAGCTATCCCTAGGACATTATCACATGAACTATCACATAGAAGAAAAATCAAGATGTGATAAGGTATCTATTAATTAATATAGTACATAGTAGTTTGTTCTAGGCCACCAACTCCAATAGACTCCCACTTGGACTATAGCCAACTACTAACATCCTTTAACGCTCTAGCTCTCACATGGTATTCATGCTTATGTTGGGAAAGGCCTTTAGTCATGGGGTCTGCCATGTTCCCTTCCATGGAAACACTGCTCACTGCAACATCACCCCTTTGATAGAAACCCCTCAAGAGCTGATACTTCTAGAGAATGTGCTTTTTCCATTGATGTGGCCTTGGTTATTTTGCAAGAGATGCCGCTGTAGTATTATCACAATAAAATGTGATAAGATATCTACTTATATGTAGCACATCAAGCTACTAGACAAAGTTTCGAATACAAATGGCTTCCTTGGATGCATCAGAAGTCGCAATATATTCAAACTCCACTATAAAATCAGTGAAAAATGTCTTCATTGAACTCTTTTAGCTCACAGCCCTCCATTTAGATAGAAAACATATCCTGATTGAAAATTCAGATCATTATGATCTGTTTTAAAACCAGCATCATCATACCATCTGATCACAAGTTCCTCATCTCCTCCCTACACCGGGAACATATCCTTAGTTCTTATCATATACTTAAGGATAGTCTTAACCACATTCCAATATTGTTCTCCTATATCTTCTTGATATATGCCTACCATTCCAAGTTCATAGGAAACATCAAGCCTAGTACATAACATGACATACATCATGGATCATATAGCCAAAGTGTATGGAATCTTACTCATCCTATATTTCTCCCGTTGTTCTTGAGGAAACATTTTTTTAGAAAGATGTTGGCCATGTGACTCTAGAATTAATCCCCTCATGGATTGTTCCATAATAAATTTATTTAGTATCTGGTCAATGTATATACCCTAAATTAGTCTAAGAAGCCTCTTAGATCTATCAAGAATGATCTTGATCCCTAGAATGTAGGTTGCTTAACCCGTGTCCTTCACGAAGAAACACTTGTTCAACCAGTCTTTAATTGACTGTAAGAGTGGTACATTATTTCCAATAAGTAATATTTCTTCAACATATACTACTAGGGTAATGAATGAATTCCCATTAATCTTCTTATAAACACATGGCTCAAATTCATTCTTAATAAAATTATATTCTTTTATGGATTTGTCAAATTTAATGTTCCATGACCTGGATGATTTTTGTAATCCATTAATGGATTTCTACAACTTGAAAACCCGTTTGGCTTCACCTGGTGTAAAAAAACGTTTTGTTTATGTCATATAAACATATTTAGGAAGGTTCCCATTAAGGAATGTTGTTTTTAAATCCATTATCCAAATCATATAGTCCTGGTAATCTACTATGGAATGTATGATTAATATTGATTTACACATGGAAATTGGCGAAAAGTTTTCATCATAATAAATTCTTTTATGTTGTCTAAATATTTTAGCCACTAGACATACATTATAGGTGCTAACTTGACCTTACATGTCCATCATTCTCTTGAATACCTATTTTCATCCAACATGCTTTACATCAATTATCTCATCGACCATAACCTAGACTTGGTTCTCATACATAGAATCTATCATAGAATTCATAGATTCTAGTCATCTTGTAGCTTCTGATCTGTCTATTGTTGTCTTGTAAGAGATAGGTTCATCATTTTACAACAATAATGATTCACCATCCTTGATTATTAGGAAACCAAACCTTTCTGGTTCCCTTACCTCTCTTGAGCCTTTACACAGTACTTGTGTTTCTGGAACCTCTTCCATAGGGACCTGTGGAAATATTTCCTATACTAACTCATGTGTATCTTGAGCATTAACTTCTTCAAATTCAATCTTTTCCCACTATCCCTTCTTAGGATTTGATCCCTTTGAAAAAAAATACATCTTGTACAGAGACAATCACTTTCTTGTCTGAAGGTTTATATAGGTAATATCCACTCATTTCCTTGGGATATCCTATAAAGATACACCTCATGCCCTGAGGTGGTAGTTGTAGGTTCCGGGCATAGTGGAAGCGCATGGGTGGGATTGCCCAACTTTAATTTTAATGTTAAACAACATTTAATCCGAGATTCGTCATGATATAAAACACCGAATCTTTGGAATAGAATGAAGAAAGAAAAGAAAAGAATAGTCCCGGAACCCTTGAGGAGGATCATCATATGTTGATTATAATTAATTTAATTAATTCATAAGAATTACCTCGATGGAATTCTTTCTTCGTTGATGCCTCCGGTCACGATACTGTGATCCGTCGTTGCGTCGTAGAATCCAAGTGCAAGATTCCTCTAGAGGTGATCCACACGTGCTCCATGTATCTCCGGACGTCGCCAAAGGGAACTTCGACTGCTAGCGTGGAAGATCCTTCGCTTGCGATGTCTGTCTTCGATCACCTTGATCCGGTGGAGGATCTTGCTTTCGTAACTTGAAAGAGTTCTTGGTGGAAAGGGAATTCTCTCTTGGCTTGAGAGTATTTCCAATTTTTTTTACACAACAAAAAATGGCTAACCCTCATGAGAATAATGTAATTGGGATTTATAATACATAGAATAATAAAATGAATTAATTTCCCAAAAGAATTTAATTATTTCATTTAATTCTTAGTAATAACCCATGTCTTAATAATGACAGTGGACCATCATTATTACTTTACATGCATCCAATGTATCACATTTAATATCATTTAATTAAATAAACAATATTTGCTCACGAATCATGAAAAAACAAACTACCCGCCGTGTATATATAAACATACATGGTGTGTACTTTTATTTTTCCAGTTTTATTTATTTTTCTCCAGCTAATTTATTAGACCTTGAGTAATGGATATTTATTTCTTAAATAAATGTAACAACATTACTTGCTAATAAATACATATTATTTCTCCCACAATATATTCTCTCGAATAACTAGTGTCGAAATAAATGCGATCAGACGTCCTTGAAAAATTATTAAACCACAATTGGGAATAATATTTATTCAACTTTTTAAATTAATATTTAACCGAGATTCATGGACACACTTTGTGTGTGACCCTCTGGGCCTTTTTCTCAGTGGCATTAGGCTGAGCCTGCCTAAAGTCCAAGGTTAGCATCTAGAAACACGCCAAGGCACCCATAAAGAAAGAAGTTAACACCACAATGACATTTCACCTCCTACGAACGCTTACCATGTAATATAATTCCTTTTTCTCAATATCTCTAATAAAGCGAGTTGAAAGCTAGTGACATCAACCCATGTGCTCGATTATTCTTTCTTTTACTTCCCGTAATTGAACTCGACCATACCTTACAATGGCCATGGATTTATGTAGGCTATATCAATTCCATCAAAGGGCCTGAGATATCTACTTCCATTATGGAACAGAACTGACAAATCCTTTCTCTCATTATCTATTAATGCAGTACTACTCGTGACACACCCAAAGTATCCTACCTCGCTGCGAATAGTGTGTCGTCACAGTTATCGTCAATACATATATGTGTGCGAATTGTAATACCCATTAATAATAATCTTAAAGTCTAAGGACCAATAAACATGTCCACAGATAGGAACATCCAATGACACTATGAAATGTGGATTTCCTACTGGCGGGTCTCGTTCTTATAATATCCTCCTGGATATTACCAAGGGCACATACCATGAGAAGGTGCCTCAACATTTTATGAGTCCTCACCCCTAATGACCTATATTATTTGTGGCCCTAAAATAATATCATCCGGCCATAGAAAATACTTTCAATAAAAGTGTTATGGCGCGTACAGGTTCTCATCATAGCAGGGATCCTCTATGACCCTTTAATGCAACAGCTATACTTAGGACATTATCACATGCATTGTCATGCAGAAGAACAATCAAGATGTGATAAGGCTTTTATTAATGAATAAAGTACAAATTTGTTAGTTCTAGACCAGCAACTCCAACAGAATCCCACTTGGACTAGAGCCAACTGCTAACAACCTTTAACCCTCTAGCTCTCACCTGATATTTATTCTTCTGCTGAGATAGGCCTTTAGTCATGGGGTCTGCCACATTCTCTTCCGTGGACACTCTGCTCGCTACAAATTCACCCCTCTGATAGAAATCCCTCAAGAGGTGGTACTTACGGAGTATGTGCTTTGTTCGTTGATGTGACCTTGGTTCTTTTTCATGAGCCACCGCTGTAGTATTATCACAATACAATGTAATTGGATCTTTACTGATAGGCACCACATCAAGCTCCTAGACAATGTTCTGAATCCAGACGGCTTCCTTGGCTATATCAGAAGCTAATATATATTCGGAATCTGCTGTAGAATCGGTGACAACTGGATGCTTTGAACTCTTCCAGCTCACAACTCCTCCATTGAGACAGAAAACATATCCATATTGTGACTTCAGATCATTTTAATCTATCTAAAAATCAGCATCAGCATACCCTCTGATGAAAAGCTCCTTGTCTCCTCCATACACCAGGAACATATCCTTAGATCTTCTCATATACTTAAGGATATTCTTAATAGCAGTCCAATGATGTTCCCCTGGATCTGCTTGATATCTGCCTACCATGCTCAGTGCATAGGCAATAACAAGCCTGGTATATAACATGGCATACATGATGGATCCTATAGCGGAGGTGTATGTGATTTTTCTCATCCTATCTTTCTCTTGTTGTGTCTGAGGACACATTTTCATAGAAAGATGTAATCCATGTGACACTAAAACCAATCCTCTCTTGGATTGTTTCATACTAAATATCTTTAGCATCTGGTCAATGTATGTACCCTGACATAGTCCAAGTAGCCTCTTGGATCTATCACGAATTATCCTAATCCCTAGAATGTAGGCTGCTTCTCCCAAGTACTTCATGGAGAAACACTTTTTCAACCAGTCCTTAACTGACAGTAAGGCTGGTACGTCGTTTCCAATAAGCAATATGTCATCAACATATACTACTAGGATAACGCCCACATTCCCATTAAACCACTTATAAACACATGGCTCACATTCGTTCTTAATGAAACAAAATTGCATTACAGCTTCATCAAATATAATTTTCCATGACTTCGATGCTGGCTTCAATCCATAAACGAATTTCTGCAACTTGAAAACCCGTTTGGCTTCACCTGGTGTCACAAACCCTTCTTGTTGTGTCATATAGACATCTTCCTGAAGGTTCCCGTTATGGAATGCTGTTTTGACATCCATATGCCAAATCTCGTAGTCATGGTAAGCTGCTATGTCAAGTATGATTCTTATGAATTTAAAAATAGCAACTGGCGAGAAGGTTTCATCATAGTCAATTCCTTGACGTTGTTTGAATCCTTTATCCACTAGCCTTGCATTATAAGTGCTAACTTGACCTTCCATGTCCATCTTTCTCTTGAATACCCATTTGCATCCAATAGGATTTACAACAACTAGCTCATGGACCAAAACCCAAACTTGGTTCTAATACATGGAATCCATCTCAGAATTCATAGCATCTAAATATCTTGTAGCTTCTGAGCTTTATATTGCTTCCTTGTAGGAGAGAGGTTCATCATTGTCAAACAATAATGATTCACCATCCTCAGTGACTAGGAAACCAAATCTCTCTGGTTCCCTTACCTCTCTTGAGCTCATACACAGTACTTGTGTTTCTGGAACCTCTTCCACGGGGACCTGTGGAACTTGTTCCTGTACCAACTCATGTGTATCTTGAGCATCATCTTTGTTGAAGTCAATCTTTCTCCCACTATCCTTCTGGAGGACGTGCTCCCTCTCATGAAAAACGGCTTGTTTGGCGATAGTCAGTTTCTTGTCTTGTGGGTTATATAGGTAATATCCTTTCATTTCCTTAGGATATACTATAAAGATACACTTCATTCCCCGAGATGCTAGTTTGTTGCATGAGAAGGCCTTAACAAATTCCTCGCATCCCCATAAATGTGTATGCGACAAAATGGGTTTCTTTCCATTCCATAACTCGGTGGGAATTCCATTTTCCGCCTTAGTTGGTACTTGGTTTAATGTGTATGCTGCAGTTTGTAATGCATATCCCCAAAAGGATATTGGAAGATCGGCATGACTCATCATCAACCTCACCATGTCTAACAAGGTGCAGTTCCTCCTTTCACTAACACCATACCACATTGGTGTATAAGGAGGAGTGAGTTGAGATAGAATCCCAGACTCCCGTAGAAGATTGATGAACTCCTTGTTCAGATATTATCCACCTTGATCCGATCGAAGCTTCTTTATCTTCTTACCAAACTAATTCTCTACTTCATTCTTGAATTCCTTAAATTTCTCTAAGGCTTCTCACTTATACCTTATTAAGTAGACAAATCCGTATCTACTCAAATAATCAGTAAAAGTAATGAAGTAAAAATATCCACCTCTAGCTTCTACTGGAAATGGTCCACATACATCCGTGTGTACCAATCCGAAAAGTTATGTGGCCCTTTCACCCTGTCCACCAAAAGGCATCTTGGTCATTTTACATTGTAAACAAGCGTGACATCTATCAAGTGGTTTTAGCTCTGTGGAGTCTAAATAGCCATCTTGATAGAGCTTTTTCATGCGCTTCTCATTTACATGACCAAGGCGGTGATGCCACAACTGGGTGATGTATGAGTCATGTGAGTTTGTTTCATTATCGATTGTCAACACATGGTTTTCATAATTTAATACATACAAACCATTATTAAAATGTGCCATACCATAACATACGTTGTTCTTATAAAAGAAACAACCCTTATTTCCAAACAGGAAAACAAATCCATCCATATCCGAACAAGATACATAAATTATGTTCTTGGTAACACTAGGCACAAAATAACAGTTATGTAAAACCAAAATCATCCCAGTCGGCAATGGGAGGTGGTAGTCACCAATAGCCAACGTAGCCAGCCTTGCGCCATTGGAATCTCGAAGATCCACCTCTCCTCTGGCGATCTTTCTAAATCTACTTGGTTCCTACATTTGAATACATATGTGATCCCCACAAGCTGTATCTAATACCCAATGTGTAGAAATAGAAAGATTGCACTCGATAAAGAACGCACCATTAGCGTCTCCATGATTCTGGGTGCAGTTCCTCTTCCAGTGGCCCTGCTTGCCACATGCAAAACACACTACCTCCCATTCCTTGCCCTGCCTCTGGATCTTCCCCTTCTTGGAGGGATGGTGCTCGGGGGATTCAGATCGTTTATAAGTCTTTTGCCCATTTTCCTTGTCCTTCCTTTTCTTGTTCACCATATGGACATTGGGTTTGTCACGCCCCATATCCTTATCTACTTGGCGAATCAAGGTCAGAAGCTCCGATAGACTCTTCTCATTGCCGCAAATATTATAGTTGACAATGAAGATAGAGAAGGTCTTGGGAAGTGATGACAGGATGAGATCTATACGCAAATCATCCGGGAATTTAATCCCTAAGATGTCCAGGCGTTCAATGTAGCCAATAAGATTGACTACATGAGGCCCAGCTGGCGTAGAGTCTCCAAGCTATATGGTGAACAATGAATTGGAGATCTCATGCCTCTCCTGTCTCTTCTTCTCTTGGTAGAGATCCTTAAGTTGAGGCATCATGCTATACACGTCCATGTTTTCATGTTGCTTCAAAATATCATTAGACATGGCCGATAGCATGAAACACTATACATCTATGGCACCATCCATGTGTTTAAAATAGAGATACAATTCCTCATCACTGGACTCTTTCCTAGGCGCAACTGGAATAGGATCTTCCAACACATACAATTTCCTTTTGTGGCGAAGGACGACGCGTAAACGCCTCTACCACTCTTGGAAATTGGTGCCAGTGAGAAGGTTTTCCTTCTCGAGTATGGTGTGCAATGATATGTTTGACGTCATTTTCTTGCCATTTCTACAAATTAAGATGAGCAAAGGTTTAGTACTTTATTACAAAATTGAGACAAATTAATGCTTATTAGTCTCCCACTATTTTATCGAAATCCAATAGCCCTCACCATTGACTTCAGAATATTCTGTTTCCTGAATATTCTAGTGGCAAGGATCCATATTGCCCTTCGCATTACCCCAACTAGGGTTGGTCAAGAAACTTGAAGGGTTTTAGGTAGGCATTCCAAATTCCAACTGCATTAACTCTCAGCTCCTTGATCTGCTGAGTGGACTCCCCAATCCTAAAATCCTTTTATTTTGGATTTCCGCAACCTTTGCCTCTTGGTCACACCAAGTCCTACTGTGGAAGTCAACCATTGAAGCGAACCAAGTCAAGTCAACCGAAAACCTTGAATTAAAATTCCCCAATAATTGAAATCACCCCAACTAGGGTTGGTAAATCACTTTTAACTATGGTTCATATCTAACCAAGATTATGGAAGGCTATACCGACTTAATATTTCTTTTGAGGGATTTTATCGTTATACGTAAATTTCCATTTTATTATCTTTGATTAAATTCTTGTCAATATTAAGTGGGATATACTTAAGTGATTAACCATGTCTAAGATAATATTTATGTATAAGCCTGTTTTATTTTAGTTCCATCTTGCATGCTCGTTTAATTCATTAATTGTGTGATCGTGACAACACACCCACAATAAATAAACCATGCAACTGATTGAAATAAAATAAATGGTATGATCATGAGATTTTATATTGGTTAGTTTATCTAGAGGTTGATAAACTAACCCAAGACCTAGGGGAGAAACACCTTGAACTTTTAGGGTTCATGTTTACAGCTTTCCACCTATCCACCTTTGTATCTCCTTGGATTTGTTTCACCTCGGCTCCTGACTTGATCCGCCTCCACAAGCTTGGGAGCTCTATCCATTACATATTCATTTATTTCATACTCTGGTGAGGGGTAAAAAGGGGGTTTTACATAAAACAATCCATGGGCGCACATGCCTTACATATTAATGAAGAGATGGCTCGCAGGCCAACAAATTTAATTTAAATAAATTAATTAAAAGAAACCATTCACATACAAAGGCCTCAGTCTAGATCATGATCATTTATACATGCAACGATATTTATGCATAAATAAAACTATAATTCAATTCTTTAATCGTTCTTTTTTAAGATAAATCACGCTTGAATTAATTAATTATCTTTAATTAATCAATCCTTTTATCTTAAACCCTTTTCTGAATTTCATTGAGATTCTCATCCATCATAATTCTAAACAAATAAATTCATTTAAAATTGTCCTTGTACGTAACTTGTACCTTGGAGGCAACCAGGTAAATTCTTGTTCATTACGCAGATGTTAAATTAAACTCACATATATATAAAACACTTATCACGTGTTGTGCCTCATCTTTACACCTGCACTATGGTACACGTCTCAAGGGTTTGTATAGTATAATAACAAAATTTTAATAAATATGTGTAATTAGGGTGAGCACATGGCGTGTAGTTCTGACTACATGGCGTGTACTTTTCTTCACCATCCATTTGAAGTACACGCCCGGGGACATGGCGTGTAAATGTACTTCAGAAATTTTCGGAGTACACTGCGTGTTCTTTTGGACACATGCGGTGTAGTTTCCGCATTACACAGTTTCCAGCCGGGCAAGCCGTGTACGGGGTACACGGCCCAACTCTAACCCTAAGGGACTACATACCATGTTCAGTTGGACCACACGACGTGTAATCCGGAAACCGTGTGCCACCTGTTTCCGGTCAACTCACGGTGTCATAAATGACCTCAATACATGACCTGATTTGGTGGATCAGTCAATGCATTGAACCTAGACTACAAGGTGTGTACTTTAGAATACATGCCATGTATTATGGTGTTGTACGGACAGAAACGTTTGGCTTCTCCGGATGAGTTCCTCTATTTTATTTTAATCAAAATTAAAAGAAAAATTAGTTTCTGTGAGGTGAACGAGAAATGAGGGAGGAGGACCAGATCTCGATATTCAGATTTCCAGAATGATTATACTTGAATTGAAACAACTAAATTATTAAATTCATAAATCACCAATGAAAAACTAAATAATTATAATCAACGATATGACCGCTATGATACCACTTTTAGGTTTCGGACGTAGCAGAAGCTCGTTGGTGGGATTTCCCAACTTTAATTTTAACGTTAAACAATGTTAAATCCGAGATTCGTCACGATATAAAATTCCGAATATTTGGAATATAATGAAGAACGAAAAGAAAGGAAGAGTCCTGGAACCCTTGAGGAGGATCATCATATGTTTATTATAATTAATTTAATTAATTCACAAGAATTACCTCAATGGAATTATTTCTTTGTTAATGCCTCCAGTCACGATCCTGTGATTCGTCGTTGCGTCGTAGAATCCAAGGGCAGGATTCCACTAGCGGTGATCCACACGTGCTCCACGTATCTCCAGAAGTCACCAAAGGGAACTCCGGGTGCTAGCGCGGAAGATCCTTCGCTTGTGATGTTCGTCTTCGATCGACTTGATCCGGTGGAGGATCTTTATTTTGTAACTTGAATGAATTCTTGGTGGAAAGGGAATTCTCTCTTGGCTGGAGAGTATTTCCAATCTATTGTGCACAACCAAAAATGGCTAACCCTCGTGATAATAATGTAATTGGGATTTATAATACATAGAATAATAAAATGAATTAATTTCCCCAAAGAATTTAATTATTTCATTTAATTCTTAGTAATACCCCTGGTCTTAATAATGATAGTTGTCCATCATTATTACTTGACATGCATCCAATGTATCACACTTAATATCATTGAATTAACAAAACAATATTTTCTCACGAATCCCGAAAAAACAAACTACACGGCCTGTATGTATAAATATACACGGCGTGTAATTATATTTTTCCAGCTTTATTTATTTCTCTCCACCTCATTTATTAGACCTTGAGTAATGGATATTTATTTCTTAAATAAATGTAACTGCATTACTCACTAATAAATACATATTATTTTCCCCACAATATATTCTCTCGAATAACTAGTGTCGAAATATATGCGATCAGACATCTTGAATAATTATTAAACCAAAATTAGGAATAATCTTTATTCAACTTGTTAAATTAATATTTAACTGAGATACATGGACACACTTAGTGTGTGACCCTCTAGGCCTCTTTCTCAGTGGCATTAGGTTGAGCCTACCTAAATTCCATGGTTAGAGTCTGGAAACACGCCCAGGCACCCATAGAAAAAGAATTTAACGCCGCAATGACGTGTCACCTCCTAAGAATGCTTACCATGTAATATAATCCCTTTGTCTCGATATCTCTAATAAAGCGGGTTGCATGCTAGTGCCATCAACCCATGTGATCGATTATTCTTTCTTTGACTTCCCATAATTGAACTTTCCCATACCTTACCATGGCCATGGATTTATGTAGGCTATATCAATTCTATCAAAGGGCCTGAGATATCTACTTCTGTTATGGAATAGAAGTGACAAATCCTTTCTCGCATTATCTATTAATACAGTAATACTCATGACACACCCAGCGTATCCTACCTCACTGCGAATAGTGTGTCGTCACAGTTTTCGTCAATACATCTAAGTACGTGAGTTGTAATACCCATTAATAAAAATATTAATGTCTAAGGACCAATACACACGCCCGCAGATAGGAACATCCAATGACACTATGAAATGTTGATTTTCTACTGGCGGGTCTCCGTCTCATAATATCCTCCTGGATATTACCAAGGGCACACACCATGAGAAGGTTCTCAAAGTTTCATGAGTCCTCACCCCTAATGACCTGTCTTATTTGTTCCCCTCAAATAATATCATCCGACCATAGAACATACTTTCAAGAATAGTGTTTTGTCACTTATGGGTTCTCATTATAGCAGGGATCTACTATGACCCTTTAATGCAACAACAATCCTTAGGATATTATCACATGCATTGTCATGCCGAAGAACGATCAAGATGTGATAAGGCTTTTATTAATGAATAAAGTACAAAGTAGTTGGTTCCACACCACCAACTCCAATAGTAGTTTGTTTCCTAATAAGGCCTTAACAAACACATCAAATCCCCACACATGTGGAAGTGACAAAAGGGGTTTTTTCCATTCCATCACTCAGACGGAATTCTAATTTCTTCCTTAGTTAGTACTCAGTTTGATATGTATGCAGCAGTTTGTAATGTATATCCTCAAAAGGATAATTAAAGATCTTCATAAATAATTATTGACCTCACAATGTCCAACAACATGCAGTTCCTCCTTTCACTAACACCATTCCACTATGATGTACAAGGAGGGGTTCCATAAAAGGTCGAGCAACTCTTGGTTCAGATATTTTCCACCTCGATCTGTTCAAAGATTCTTTATCTTCTTACCAAGATGATTCTCTACTTCATTCTTGAATTCCTTAAATTTGACCAAGGACTCTGACTTATACCTCATTAAGTATATATATCCACGTCTACTCAAATAATCAATAAAAGTAATGATGTAAGAATATCCACCACTAGCTTCTACTGAAAATGGTCCACACAAATCCATGTGCACGAATCCTAGAATCTCTGTGGCCCTTTCACCATGTCCACCAAAATGCGGTTTGGTAATTTTACCTTATAAATAAGTGAGACATCTATCAAGTGGTTTTAGCTCAGTAGAGTCTAAATAACCATATTAGAAGAGCTTTGTTAATCTCTTCTCGTGTACATGACCAAGACAGTGATGCCATAACCAGGTGTTGTATGAGTCATGTGAGTTTGTTTCGTTATCAATTGCCAACACTTGGTTTTTGTAATTTAATACATAAAAACCATTATATAAATGCACCATACAATAATATACATTGTTCTTATAAAAGAAACAACCCTTATTTACAGACTTGGAAATAAATCCATCCACATCCAAACATGATACATAAATTATGTTCTTGGTAACACCATGCACATAATAACAGTTATGTAAAACCAAAAAAATAATATTTGGCAATGAGAGATGGTAATTTAAAATTGCTAACAAAACCATCCTCACACCATTGGAAACTCAAAGATACACCTCTCCTCTAGAAAATATTTCTAAAGCTACTTGGTTCTTGAATTTGAATAAAGGCATGATCCCCAAAATCTATATCTAATACCCAATGTGTAAAATGGAATGATTACACTCAATAAATAACACACATTTAGAATTTCCATGCTTTTGGGTGAAGTTCTTATTCTAGTGGCCTAACATTCCACATGAAAAACAAACCTCCTCCAATTCGTTGCCCTGCCTCTGGATCTTCCCCTTCTTGGAGGGACAGTTCTTGGGAGCTTCAAACCTTTTATAAATCCTTGGCCCCTTTTACTTGTCCTTAAATTTCTTATTCACCATAAGTAATATATTTTCTCATCCATCTCCTCGTTACTCTGACCTTGAGCTCCACTGATCCTATCTAGGTTAGATCTATAAGAGGAGACTCAAAGGTTTTGGGTTTAGCAAACTGGAAGTTGTGCATTTCTCAGCGCCACATCTTTCCTTTGTTCAGGTGATGGACCCTATTTTTTCTCTCTCTTCATTCCTTCTATGGTTTTATCCCCCATGTTTCCTTCTATCCTGGCATCAATTTGGGTTCAGATATATTTTCTTCCTCCTTTATTCTTGATGATTTGACTTGAATTTCGGCTTTGTTGGGGAATTTTGTGGGTGTTAGTTTCTCTTTTTGTTGAAGGTTTATGTGATTTTCCTTTCTCTTTGTGGATTTTTGTGGAAGTCCCCCCACTATCCCCTCTCTGTAGTCTAGGTCCACATTCCCCTTCTAGGTCATTCGGGTGTGATCATCCGCAGGAGGCTTTGGGTGTGTGGTGAATTGTGGTGATGGATTCCCAATGGTTCAGGTGAGGAGAGTCAGTTTTCTGTGGTTCTGGTGACTGAAAATGGAAGAGTTAGTGGTGAAGTGAGGTTCAATGAGGATAAGGTGTTGCAATGAATGGGGGTTGGTTTGGTCATGATCTTTATTAATGCAGGTTTCCTCAACAACTCACTTGTCTTCATGGATCGTTTCTGTTTCCCAGTTTTTTAGAGGGTTTCAGTGGATCATGAGGTCGCCGATGGTTTTTTTTTTCTTGATTATGATGGTGAAGGTCATGTTAGTGTGTTTGATTTAGGATGATCATTATCCAAGTTTTGATTTTTCCAGTTCCTTCTGGTAGTTTCTTTCCCCTGGTTTGAGGTCTTCTTAGTGTGGACCTTTTGTTCTCAGGCAACGATGATGTTTTGTGGATGGAAGTTTGCAGTTGTTATCTATTTAGATGATAATGGGTTTTAGGGTGGTTTTTTGACATTGACTATATGGTTTTTGAAAGATTAAATTTGAATTTTTTTATATGGTGGATGTTTGGTCTTTGATATGGGTGAGATTTGTGGGATATAGTGTTTTTTTGTCTGATGTCTTTATCTTGTTGGAGTTGAATTGGTTTAAAACTTCCCCATTAAAAGTTTCATTTCAAAATATAAATAATATGGATTGTGGAGGTGGAATAGGCTTCTCTAGTACATACAATTTCCTCTCATGTTGAAGAATGACACGTAAATGCCTCTACCACTCTTGGAAATTGGTGCTGGTGAGAAGGCTTTCCTTCTCGAGTATAGTTTGTAATGATATCTTTAAAGTCATTTTTCTTCTCATTTATAAAAATTAATATTAGAAAAGATTTAGTACATTATCATGATAAAACCGTGACAAATAAAAAAAATTAATACTTATTAGACTCCCAATATTTTATTAAAATCCAATAGTCACCACCATTGACTTTGGAATATTTTTTTGCCTGAATATTCTAGTGGTAAGGATCGATATTTACCTTCACATTACCCCATATAGGGTCAGTAAAGAAACTTTAAGGGTTTTAGGTAGGTATTCCAAATTCCAACTACATTAACTCGTAGTTCCATTATCCGCTGAGTAGACTCCCCTATCCTGAAATCCTTTTATTTTGGATTTCTTCAAACTTTTCCTCTTGGTCACATGGAGTCCTACTATGGTAGTCAAGACTTGATGTGAGGCAAGTCAAGTCAAACCAAAACCTTGACTTGGAATTACCCAATAATTGAAAGTACCCAAACTATGGTTGGTCAAAAACATTGAACTATGGTTAGATTCTAACCTCGATTATGCAAGGCTATACTGACTTAATATTTCATTGAGGGATTTTATCCTTATACATAATTACAATTTTATTATATCTGATTAAATTCTTATAAATATTAACTAGGATGTACTTAGTTGAATAACCATGTATAAGATAATATCTATGCCTAAGTCGGGCTTATTTTAGTTATATCTTACATGCTTGTTTAATTTATTAATTGTGTGATCATGACAACACACCCATTATAAATAAACAATGAAATTGAATGAAATAAAATAAATGGTACGATCATGATATTTTTTATTGGTTAGTTTATCGAGTAGGTGATAAACAAACCCAAGACCTAAGAGAGAAACACCTTGAACCTTTTGGGTTTGTGGTTATAACATTCCACCTATCCGCCTTTGTATCTCCTTGGGTTGGTTTCACCTCAGCTCCTAACTCGAACCGCCTTAATTAGATTGGGATCCCCATCCATTACACATGGTTTTATCTAACACGTAGGTGAGTGGTAAAATAATGTTTTACATAAAAGAAACCTTGGGCACACATGCCCTACATACTAATGAGGAGAAGGCTCACAGGCCAAAAAATTTAATTTAAATAAAAAAATTAAAATAAATCATCCACATAAAAAGGTCTTGGTAAAGCTCATGATCATCCATACATGCAACGATGTTTATGCATAAAAAAAATCATTCAATTCTTTAATCGTTTTTGTTTAATATTAATCATTCTCGATTCAATTAACTATCTTTAATTAATCAATCCTTTTCTCTTAAACCCTTTTCTAAAATTCCTTGTTATTCTCATCCATCATAATTTAAAACTAATAAATCCATTTAAAATTATATTTGTATATAAATTGTACCTTGGAGGCATCCCAATTAATTCCCATTTATAACTACCCAATGAGTAGAAATGAACATTATGCAGATGTTAAATTAAAAAAACATATATAAAACACCTATCACATGTTGTGCCTTAGATTTACGCCTACACCATGGTGCACATATCAAGGGTTTTTATAATATAATAATAAATTTTAATAAATCTTCATAATTTGGATTAGTACACAATGTGTAGTTCCGACTACACAGTGTGTACTATCATTCACCATCCATCCGAAGTACACACTTGGGGATATAGCATATATATTTACTTTGGAAATCTTCAGAGTACATGGTGTTTTCAGTGGGAAACAGGTCGTGTATTGTCAGCGTTACACAATCTCTAGTTGGGAAAGTGGTGTATGAGGTAAACCGTCCAACCCCAACCCGAAGGGATTACATGTCGTGTCCCATAGTACACATGGCGTGTAATCTAGAAATCATGTGCTAGTTTTTCCTGGTCAACACATAGAGTCATTTAAGACTTTGATAAACTCTAACACATAGCTTCGTTTGGAAAACTAGTCCCAGTGCATTGAACCTTGACTACACAAAGTGTACTATAGAATACAGTCCATGTGTTCTAGTGTTGTATGGCCAGGAACCTGTGGCACCTTAGTATGAGATCCTCTATTTTATTTTAATAAAAATTAAAAGAAAAAATTGTTTCTGTAAGGTGAATGAGAAACAAAAGAGGTGGAAAAGATCTGAAGATTCAAATGTTCAGAATGATTAACTTGAATTGAAACAACTAAATTCTTAAATGAATAAATCATCAACAAAAAAATTAATAATTATAATCCATGATATGACCCCTATGATACCATGTTTAGGTTCCAAGCATAGTGAAAGCAAGTGGGTGGGTTTACCCAACTTAATGTTTTCCATTAACAACGATCAATATGAGATCTATCACGAAGATAAAATGCCAGATCTTCATAATATAATGAAGAAAGAAATAAGAGAGGGGATTCATGGAACCATGGAAAGGATCATCATATGTTGGTTATAATTAATTTAATTAAAAACAAGAATTTTCCTTGATGGAATTTTCTCTTCATTAATATTTCTGGTCATGATCCAATGTGATCTGTCATTGCGTCATAGATTCCAAGTGTAGTCTTCCTCTAGCGATGATCCACACATTCTCCATGTATCTATCAACGTATCCTAAGGTATCTTTGGGTGTTATCACCTAATAGCCTCTGATTCCAATGTTAACCTTCGATCGTCTTGAGATCCACTTCCAAATTGCTCTCTTTGACCCAGTGGAGTAGGATCTCTCTCACAGCTTAAGAGCATTCTTGGTGGAAAAAGAATTCTCTCTTAGCTTGAGAGATTTTTTTTCAGATCTATTGTGTACAACCCCAGAGAATTTCTAGGTTAATGAGAATAATGTAATTGGGATTTTATTACTTAAATAATAAAATGAATTAATTACATGAAAACATTTATTCATTTCATTTAATTCTTATTAAGACCCAATGTCTAATAATAACAGTTGACTATTATTATCACTTGACATGCACCCAAAAAATTACACATAATATTATTTAATTAAATATATAATATTATTTCTCAAAAATCTCTAGAAAAACTACACTGCATGTATATCAATATAAATGGAGTGTAATATTGTTTTTCTATTTTCTTTATTTCTTCCACCACAATTTTTAGACCTTGAATAATGACTATTTATTTCTAAAGTAAATATAACTACATTACTCACTAATAAATATATCATTTCACCCACAGTGTATTCTCTCAAATAACTTGTGTCAAAATAAATGTGATTAGATATCCTTGAATAAATATTCAACCACAATCGGAAATAATATTTATTCAACTTGTTAAATGAATATTTAACTGAGATACTTTGACACACTTAGTGTGTGACCCTCTAGGACACATTATCTATTGAATTAGGTGGAGCCTGCCTAAATTCAACATTTAGTGTCTAGAAACACGCCATGTTACCCATATAGAAAGAAGTTAATTCCCCAATGATGTGTCACCTCCAACTAACGCTTACCATGTAATGTAATCCCTTTGTCTCGATATCTCAAATCAAGAAGGTTTCATGCTAGTTCCATCAGCCCATATGCTCAATTATTCTTTCTTTGACTTCTCAGAATTGAAATTTCCCATTGCAAACCATGGACATGGATTTATTAGGCTATATCAATTCAATCAAAGGGCCTGAGATATCTACTTTTGTTATGGAAAAGATGGGACAAAAACTTTCTGGCATTATCTACTAATGTAGTATTAATCGTGATGCACCCAAACTATCCTACCTCACTATGAATAGTGTTTCATCATAGTTTTCTTCAATACATATTAGTTCATGAGTTGTAATACCCATTAAGAATAATATTAAAGTATAAGGACCAATATACACGTTCGCAGATAGGAACATCCATTGACACTATGAGATGTGGATTTCTTACCGGTGGATATCGTTTTCATAATATCTTCTTGGCTATTACCAAGGTTGTATACCATTAGAAGGTACCTCAATGTTTTATGAGTCCTCAACCCTAATGGACTATATTATTTGTGTCCCTAAAATAACATCATTTGGCTATAAAACATATTTTCAAGAATAGTGTAATGGAACTTCTGGGTTCTCATCATAACAGGGATCTAGTATGACCCTTTAGTGAAACGACTAACCTTAAGACATTATCACATGAATTTTCATGTAGAAAAACAATCAAGATATGATAAGGTATTTATTAATGAATTAAGTACAAATTAGTTGGTTCTAGTCCACTAACTCCAACATCTTCAACCTTCATTCCACAGTATAATCATTTATATAGAAATGATAGGAACTCATTTTTCACATTATTATCATTCTTCCATTTATTATCATTTTTGAAATAATATATTAAGTGATACATGATTAATGGTGAGACCTTACTCTAAAATCCATTTCTGATAGAATATATAATTCAAACTATTTCTCATGTTTCTCAATCTAATCAGTTATTCAATCATAATGGTGATTAGGTCCTTCATATTCACTCAATAAATATTATAAAAATATATTATTAAAAAATAAAACATATTATCATCTAAGTGATTAAAAATACCCCCAATTTTTTCGGTAATACCAATAATGAAATTGCATGTAATTATTTTATAAATCATGTTGTTCTTTATCTCCACATTATTGAAAATTAATAAAAATGTTGTAATTATAAGTGATTTATACTTTAATTAAAATTATGTTTTATTGGGAAAAGCTCAGTGTATAAAATAATATCATCTAATTAACATCCGAACAACATCCGTCCAAGCCATTTATTTCTCAATAGCCTCTAATTAGTTTTTTATTGAGTAATTTGTTTTCTCCATATTAATATTAGAATTTATTTTTAGAAAACAATGATGGTTGTGACCATGGAGTCTATTACTGAGGTTCATTGTTCGATTCCTCACTATAGAAAAGCCTGAGATGCTTGAATATATCACTCTTGGACCCCTCTACCATGTTGGGAACTGACTCTAAATCTTTGGTGTTGTTACACTTGGGACTATGGGTGGGGAAGTACATAAAGCCGCTTGGTGGTGGGTGATGGCCTACTAATTCCTTGTAACCCCCTAGGACTAAAAACATAGAGTTATTTTTCCTATGCTGAATGGGTTATTTAGTTATTGTTGGTGGTGTCCTATCCATGAGGTTCTGGGTTAGATTATCTCATAAGGCAATACACATTATATGCTATTATACTTGCTCATAGGACCCTCTACCCCATTGAGAACTGGCCTAAGACCATGGTTGGCCACCATGGGCCTCATTGGGGACGTGTGGAATGAAGATGGTGAGGTTGAACCTATAAATTATTACCCATGTATACATTTTCCAATGAGCCTATACCCAAGTGGTAAAGGCTCTAGATTAGCATCCAAAAGGCCCAGGATCGATTATCGGAAGAGAAAAAAATTAGGTACTTTAGAAACACTATAGTAGGACACTGTAATAATACTGTAGTAGTGACGGAACTATAGTGGCAGTGACACTATAGTGGTGTAGGTACTGTACTCAGATTATATCAGCAGCAGTATTGTAGCAAGTACTATATCGGCCTAGGTACTATAGTCATACTATTCACCGGAGGGCCTTTTGATCCAAAAAGGGATTTCATCCCCTTGGGACTTCAATCTATGTATTGGGACTCCCTCTACCTAGTCAAAACAGGGAATTGATTTGATTTAATAATAAAAATGAGGCTTCAACCCCAACCTTTTAAAAAATGTGATAAAAAACATAATAATAAAAATATCAAGAATATTCCCAAATTTCAAGCTTTGTGTGAAATAATCATTTCTGGAAGATTTCTTAATTCATAACCTCTTAAATGGATATATTTTATCTTATCAACATCTAAAATTATCTCTTTATCAAGAAAATTCTATGAATCATTTTTATAGTAATCCTACAAGTCTCTATGAAACTCAATATAATCACTTCAAGTTGGATCTTATACATTTATGTAAATAATAACACCACTAGACATTACTGATCCCCATTATATCTATATCCTTTAACTCCCTATATAAAATAATATACATGAAAGATAAGTGAATATGGTTGATCTCTAAAACTCTTTAATGAGATAAACAAAGATTGATTTTACATATAAACCAAGGAAATCATTCATTTTAATATCTATTATTGAGATAAATTTTCATTATTTCTCCCATGAATTTCCATACATTAATCTCCATTGGTATAATTTTCTTCTTAGTCCTTCCTTTTTTATTCAAATATTTTATTTCCTTATTTACTTTATCTATCATATAACATGTATTCCTTGGTGCTCGATTCATTTTTTTCAAAATTTTCATCTAGTTTGGGAGTAATGTCAAGTAGTTTTTTTAAATATGTTCACATTTTTCATACCTTTAATATTTCTTCTTAAGTATATTTAAGACAAATATTAATTTAAACCCCTCATGAAAGTTGAATTATTATTTATTCACACGGATGTTGTCCAAAAAAATCATTTTATTTCTTTCTTGGATTTATTACCTTCTTTATACCTTTATCATTCCTCAATTAATACTAACACTCATGGATTTCTTACAATAGTCTATGGTGTGTAATTTTATCTCGTAATAGAAGTAGTTTATTTAATTTGATGTAGTATCATTCTTAGCCTTCTTGACTTAATTTTGTTAAACACTATCCTTTTACTTATAACTCGAGGTAAACATACCTATAATTATACTCTATTTGTTTTGTTAATTTATTATGTAATTATTTATTTAAATCAATTTGGCACATTCTAGGATGAATTGAATAAGTGTAATGTATCATAATGATTTCTTTTGTTGTGATTGTCATAGACATATTCCAAGCTAGTAATTCTATTGAAAATTCTAGATACATCTTAGGGACTTCCATGAATTGAAATATTATGCCTGAAATAAATAACCTTGTGCTTAAACAATTCATAAAACTATTATTATCCAATGAATATTAATTTTATAATTTTATGAACATTCTATATATCTTTAGTAACCTTATGATTTGTGGAATTTCATCCTGAAATTGGGATTATGTTAGAGAACTATTTTTCTTATTGTTTATTACATCTTCCATTGATAAATATGTAGTATTATCAACACATCAATCGACAAATATTTCTCCTTAATTTTATTTATAAAATCAACTGTATATGAAATTTGTATTAGAATAATCAATATTTTTTAGAACAAAGATTACATTTTTCTTTGATTCATTAATGGATTTACTATTAAATAGTTTCATGCACATCTTGGTAATAAATAAATGTATTTTAATAAAACTATCTTCATTAGATATATCCATGGAGAATTATTCTATCATCAATTTTTAGAGAATCAAATTTTCACACTATCAAGTTTCCCAAGATAAATTCCATGTCAATACAATTTAGATTAAATAGATTTTTATGATCATTAATTGACTGTAAAATTTCATTAAAAACTTTTTAATCATCTCAATATACCATCCAAAATCTACATGATACATTATATTCTATTGCATGAATTTATAATATATATTATTTTATTTTCATTGACCTCCAACTGATAATTCATAATATCAATGATACCTTTTTTGTTTTTTATAATTCATGGATCTTTTCTTTTTTCCTTTTATTATATTCATCTTTCTCTTGAATTCCACATAGTAATTCCTTCTAAAACATGATTCATATTTATTTAGGATCCAAATTATACTGATTTTTGGCCTTAATTTGTTTTTTTTTGTTTTTTTATACAAAAACACATTTTGTGCCCATTATTCCACTATACAATAAAAATATTATTAATGTTTGGATATCTCCTCCCTAAATACATTAAAGTTTCCAAAAATAAATGTTACAAAGTATTTTGGAAAAATTAGTAGGGCTTTCATCAAATCATTATATGAATTATTATGTGATTCCATATATAGAAGATCTTATCAAATTTTAAGTGGTATATCCATAGAAAAATATTTAACAGTAATTTTGATTAAATATTTTTTGGTCAAAATATTGAAAATGTTAAGGTAGAAGATTTTTATTTCATTCATGAATTTAACCCTGAGACTTTATCTAACTATTTCAGATATATTTTCATTATATTTATAGTATATTAAAGAATTGGATTCTTTATATTTGTAAAATATGGAAAACTTATAATAATTATATGAACTATACTATTCAAGAGGGTATATATCAACATATTTAATAAAAATATTTCCAGTTTTATTTCCTTAAACTAGTGGGGAATCTAATTTATATTTTCCATCTAATGATACCTTATTCAATTTATTTTATTCACTTTTAATATTATTATTTAAATTCATGGAAGATATTTTATACAAGTATGTTTCAATAGGTAACACATAGATTCCTTCTAATATAAACTTAATGATTCCTTTTGGAAGAGAAACTTAAAACATAAAAATTTAATAGTTTATAATCTAATAATCGGTTGAACAATATGATATGGTTATATTTTGTGTTCCCAAAGGATCGTTGAAACCAAGCTAAGAGGCAGAAGAATCATTGTAGTCAACTGTTTACCAATTAATTTTTTTCCCTCTATTCCTATTATAGTGAATGGATCTCAATCTCTAGTATCATAGTTTTCATGTATACATGTAATAAAGGGAGGAACCACAAAGAATAGAAAAACATATATTTATGAGGATTGCTCATAATTTTTTATTTTTTCATCACTATATTGTAATTATTTAAACCCTTAATACTATAACCAACCATATTTCTTTCAAAAGAACCAAACATCTTAGAAACCACCCATTTAATGTTATGCATAGAAAATGGATCCAACTTAGTTCTTTATTCATAAACAAATTTGGTTGTATCCTCTTAAATTATGATTAATAAAATAGATTCATGTATCTATATGACTAAGAAGTTTTATTTTTCTTCCTTGAATATAATAGTTTCCTCATGGTTTCCTCTATTTTTTTGTTTTGATAACATCATAATTTTAATATTAAATAGTATAAGAATTAAACCCAAAATACTTCCCTTCTCTTAAAAACATTTATGGCCCAATAATATTGTAAATACAGGTTTTCACATTAGTCTCTCTCATAATCTCTCTTATTCTTCAATGAAACTTAATATATTAAAATGTAATAATTAAATATATTGACTATCTTTTATCCCCACATTAACTCGTATTCTTTTTTATAGACTCATCTTGAGTCACATGGATAAAAATTTTATAATTAAAATATAGAAACTTCTTTCAATTTTTCAACAACATTATTATATTCAAGCTCCCTTATTACTGCTGATTAAATATTCTCAAAAAATATCACAAAGAAATATTATAAGATATGAAAACCTAAAATTTAATTGAAACCACATCTAATATATTTTATGTATATTATCATATCCATAATATATATTCATTTATGTTCTCATGAATAAAAATATTTTTCATTCATTTAAGATTCCGTAAAATATGTCTCTTCTTTTCTATATTTTTTCTCATATGAAATAACATTATATAGTAATGCATCATCTTAGAATAAAAAATCCATATTAAGATATCATCATGAATATATGTTTAGATAATGATTTAATATATAAATAATAATGATATTAATTAATAGAAAAATATTAAATAATTTTTTAATTAATATAAATTTCATCATGGAACAACCATTTTATCTTACATGTAAAACAGAAAGATATTATATTTGATCTGAACTGCCCCAATTATTATTATACATCACAAATTTAATATTACATGATACAAAATTATTCATAAATATTATATGGAATCTATGATTTAATCTTATATATCCTCAAACCTAATATTATGTGATCTCCAAAACATTGGAGTTAATACCACATACCACCATATAAATATTAATTTTTCACTAAATTATTCATACATGTAAAAGTGTAGATTCATTGTTACACTTTCATATATGATTACTTTTTTAATAATCTTTATATAGATCATACATATGATCTCAATGATATTAGTAATATTTAAATTTATTCATTGTATCATATTATAGAGATTCATTTTTTATACATTTACTCTTATATATCACAGTGTAAAATATCTTGGTACTTTTCCAAAAAAAAATTGTGGGATATTATACATTTACTTTTGCTTATTTTTTCTTCCACTGTTAATTTTCATATTGAGGTTAATATCAAACTTCTTCAAACATAAAAACCCCAACTTATTCCATACATCATGAAAATAACATAAAACTACCTCTAAACATCTCAAACTACTTCAATTCATCTTTAATAACTTCCAAACATTTTAATTTTTTTAACCATAATAAAATGATTCAAAAGTTCTTAAAGTACATATTAACTCCTTTAAGTATTTAAATTATATTCTAGTAACCCAATTTCATAATTTATTTATCAAACTTATTGTAAATCTTTATCAATGATACTTTAATTATTTTCCAATTAATATAACACGTCTCTAAAAATCATCTTTCAATCCTCATCATCATCGAAGTGGTACCTTAATATATTAATATATCTATTATAATTTATATCAAAAAATTAGATCTTATAATTCCAACCATATTTTCTTATTCATATTTATATCATATATTTCAATATCCATACTCCATGAAACCCATCTTAACTAACTATATTCACAAGACCATTAAATCTAACAAACTGTTAAACTAATTATACATAAAAAATATAGAAAGTATCTTAAAACTCTAATAAGAAACACATTATCTTCCATGTAATTGATGACAAGTCACTTTTCCTATTTTTTACATTTTTCTATTTTCATTCTTCAATATATTATTATGTGAAATGAAGCATAATTAATGAAAGAAAATTATTCTTCAAGATATTTATAGTAGAATATATGAACAACAAATACATCAAACCAATGCTCAAAATTTTTAATCCAATAAGTTCTTCAATATTTGTTACTATTAGATATTTCATCATCTCTTGACATATATCATCATCATTTTATATATATTTTAATATTATTTTAATATTATCCTCAATACATACTGGCACCATTTCTTATTGACAATAGATTCATGTAATCATGATCCAATGGATTTACTAAGCATCCAATGAATTATATGGATAATTTGATTTCTTGAAATATGATGTATTTTCCCATAGGATGAAGAGTGTTGATATGGATTTTAGAATTACGTAAATGAATTATAAAAGAGATAATAAAATATGATGTGAATTCATAAATTAATGAAGAATATTGATCGTGGTGATGATAAACAATATTATAGTGTACATATAGTGTCTCTTTTTGAAATTTGGAATTATTGTATGATATGTGATTCTTTTCAGGACAACAAGGAATTATAACATTAACATTATATATTGAGGTAATGTATTTATTAAGATGGTGTTGGTAATAAAATATTATAATGTTTTTAATGATTCTTTGTATAACATATGAAAATATGGTCGGGATTATAAGATATGGAAATTAGTATTTCAACTATAGTGATTTGGTGAACTAAATAATAAAATGAATGAATTTAAATTATCATTGTATTTGAAATGTTATGGATATATAAATCTCGTAGAATGTTAGGTTTGGTTATATATTATCATGTAGAAGATCAAGTTATATGATAGATTAATCTATGATTGGTATAGGTGAATTATGTTATTTACTCACGTTATACTATATGTTAATAGGAAACTAGTGGCTAATCAATATTGATGATGATAGTTCACCAGAGTAACTACCATTATACTCATTCACCAACTATGTTATGAGTTAGATATATAAATTTGGGCATATATTTTATTTTTACCCATTTATATGGGTTTGAGATCAATGATGGAATACAAGTGTATATAATAATATTCCCACCCATTGCTCTAGGTTATAGGTTATTTATCATAGACATGTGTATTGGATCATATTTTCACCCAATGTCCTTGGTTTTAGGTATATGGTGTGTCAAAAGTGTATTAAATTTCTTTATCCCTCATAGTAATATGAAGAATGTGGATGATTATTTTCCCATTACTTAATATTTTCGCACCATACCATTATGTTTGGTTAATACTAGCAATTATTTAGATGAGACTTGTTTTCAAGGTATTTCTTCTACAAAATATGGTTAGGTATCATGGGTGATTTATTGGATAGAAAAAAAATAATTGGATGTGATATGAGGTTATTATTTAATGGTATTTTTTTATATGACTAGTATTCACATATTGTTTGAATGAGTTCCAACATCCATCGTTGGAGGTATATGATGATTTTTTGGATGCATATAATGTAATGATCGTTACCCCTATTTATATTTGAAGATTGGATACTGGTGTTGTGATGTGGGCATGGGCTGCTAGTGACCTCTAGTGGAAACTTTTATAATAGGTCTCTTTTTTATTTGAACAAATATGAATATAATACTATTTAGTTAGTGTGATGGTAGTAAGGTATATGTTAGTGTGATGGTACTGAGGTATATGTATCTTTATAAGAATTGATCGTAAATATTTTTGTAATTGGTAATGATATTTGTTGAGATATTGATTTTTCCTTCACATTGTATATTGATGATGCACATAGACATTGATTGTTTATGTGAATCAACATGCTACATGGGATGGATGTAAGTATTATTACCCACCCATTTAAGTGAACTAGTGTTTTTACACAATTATGTTATTAAAAATTAGTAGATTTAATTAGTGGATGATATTGGGGGATATAGATTAATTGATGATATAATAACTTATTTCTTAAAGACATTATTGGGAGGATCACATTGGTTATGTCAATATTTAGATCTATATTTTGTTACATCTTATTAGTTTCTTTAATGTGTAGATTCATTTGATTAATTTACAATTTATTATCATTATAATAGTTATATATGAATATGTTATATTATATTTTTTTATTTATTTATATTAGTGTATAAGATGTTTTGGGTTTAATAAGAGATAGGTTATGATTTAATGTAATGCCTCCCACAATTAGAGTGCGATATTCCTAGGTGGATCCTAGAGTCAAACTAAGAGGGGGTGAATCAGGGGAGACTAACTTTTACTAATTATATTCAACTTAAAATCATTATTCCTTTATTTTTATCAATCCCATGTAATCAGTTAGTATTTATGGATCTTTAAAAACAAACCCTTGGAACTTTTCCGTTATGCTATGTTGAAAATGTAAACAACATGCATGTATTTTTACAAGTTTTGGCCTCAATGTGAGAAACTACTTCTTGACATGGCATATCTCTTTATGTCATTGATTCTTATATTAATATATTAATGACACATTATAAGTGTCAGGTGACAGAATTGTCCTTAAGCCAATTACATTATATCTTACACTAGTGAAGGATCAATATACTACATCCCACAATTGAGATAGCCTCTTAAAATAACTTCAAATCCTCCAATAAGAACATTAGTAATGTTTATTATAAACTAAAATCCTTTAAAATATCTTAATGAAATTATATATATATATATAATATTATTTACTTCAAGAAACTTTTTTTATACTCAAAATGCATGTCATCATATCCTCCTTCTAGTAGAATGTTCTTTTAAAGAACAAATTATACTAGATTAAACCATCTGATACTTCACTATCTTGGTTGTTATATATAATATCCCTTAGTACATTTCACCTTAGTCAGGAAATCCTTATTTGTAATGTGCCTTTTTTAGATGTTCCAATTTCTTAAATGTTTTGTCTAATATTTATTTTTCTAGTGCACGTAAGTTTCGTTCTTCTCTATCCATAACTTATTTATTTAGAAATATTCTATATAGTTCATCTTATTTATCCAAGATTTTTCTTGGATGGAGGATAACATTAAACATCTAATAATAAAACTCCCTTTTTATCATTAAGTTCACTAAACTCATGTTTTATTCTCATCTTTATATAGGGAATCTTCCACGAATATATTTAAATAATACAAGGGGTTATTTTTTAAATCCCCAACAACTAATAAATTGAACTCCTTTTGTTCGTATAAAAGTTTAGAGTAAAATTTCATCATATAAACTTCCTTAAATCTTGAAATCAATGATATTCTTTAAAAAATCCCCAAATCTTGGATATATTTAATAATTTTAAAATAAAATATCATCATTATAACAATAAAATAGATACAATATTATTTAAATATCTTCAAAAATATGTTCATTGTTCCATTTCCAATTTACTTCGTCTAATTATCATAAGTCCAATGCTCGATACTATTTTATCTTCAATAACTCATCTTCCTATAGCCTTTAGTATTTTGAACAAACTTCAATGAGATCAATGTTCTTCTAATGCACATATAATTGTGTGAACATGTACTTAAAGTGTCTTTCTAATATAATCTTTTCTCATTTGATGTTATTTATTCCTTTTATTTGGACTCAAATCAACTATTGTCCTCCTACTATAATTTATTTTATTGAAACCAATAAAAATAAAGATTATGAACATATAGGCATTTTTTTAAAACATGGAAAGAACTTCTCTTTCTAGTTCCATCATAATAAATCCATGGTCCAATAAATTTTGTTTGTCTAGATTTAAGATGTAAATATAGTCAAGAGTATGTGAATTTTAACTTTTAAAAAATAATTAATGAATTTAAGGATAATATATCGGTTTTATAATGTTGTTGTAGTGGAAAATAATTGAAAACAAAGAAAAGATTTTTTATAGTAGTTTATATCTAAATGTTCTTACATCTACTCTACACCCATCTCAAAAATTGGGAATAATGGAACCCACCATAAGAAATATAATGGAAACTTACAATTATATTCTCACACATGGATTCACAACCTGATAAGAAATACTTTTTCACATGTATTCTTAAACCCAAAAAACATCATTTTCTACCTGGAAGCACAACCCGAACAACCTTCCTTTAAACTTAGAGGAACAATCCAATGTCCGACTTTTGATTGGGAGACAAAAAAATATATATTTCCTTTTAATGAATATTATAACCATTAAAATTACACATATTGAAATATTATAGTAAGAAGTAGAACTAAAAATCCATATGAAAGGATTTAGTGTCTGAGCATCAGGGAAGTAGTGAACTCTCCATCACCAAGGAACAAACTATAAAGGTCATGTTGAGAGTTGTAGGTGATCATAAATTTTTTTATCCCCATATATAGTTCAAGAAAACCCATAATGACTACATTTTTTTTGTTGGATATTTTGAAATCCCTCTATTGATTTCATCTATGCACAAAATATTCAACACTAGAAGCCCATTGCAGTTCCTCTTTTCAGATATAGCATAAAATTTCTTTTTTAAATGTCCATATAATGAATACTCACGTGTGACACAACATTAATAAATTAAATTAAATTCATGTTGTGTATTTATAAAACATTAGTATAATTAATACATTACTATAAAATAATTATAATCAACATTAATTTCCCTTGTAAAACCTCACATAAAGAATTTAAGAGAAACTATTCACATTCCAACAACATTTAATATAGAACTCACATTTTCATAAGAAATCAACATTAATCATTAGACCATGTGATAATAATTTAATAAAACAGTTTAAAATATATTCCCATGGATTATAAATAATTAATAAGTAATTATAGAAAAAATAAAACATTAATTATATCTATAAAAGATATGAAACAAATGGAAAATTGAAATGTTATGTAAAACAGGTGATATTTCTTGATTTTACAATATCTTATAGAAAATCATAAATCCACATATCAGTTTCAAGTAGGATATTTATATAGTTTATTTACATAGGTGAATCCACATAGAATAATCTATCTATGTAAATTCATGTTCCTCATTTGACCTAGGTGATTCTGGAAATTTGAAGACAAATTATCTTATAATGTTTCAGACTAAAAATATAACATAGGGATAGTATAATCATCTTGAAATATAGTTGAACTACATTTATATAATTTTATTATATATCCATATAAATAAAAATCAACTTAATCTAATATTCATATCTCATGTTATCATCAAAATATAGTAGATATTTTATTATAGAAAACTCCATAATTCTAACAGATAATATAGAGTGGCTTCAATCATATTTATTTATTTATGGAGATTAATTTAGTGTTTAATTTATTCTAATGAATTATAGATAGTTTTTTTTATTTCCAACACAATAAGAATCACTTAATTTTGAGTTTATTATCCCATGTTATAGTCACAATACAGAGGATAAATTTACTCATGGTAGGTACCACAGTAGGTTGACATAGTCAAGTGTCACGGTATGGTGAAATTCTCTAATGACACCCATAAAGTAGGTAGATTTTTTTCATTTGTTAGTTTGACATGGTCAGTTTAGTCACACATAGTATGTAAATTTTGTTCATGTAGTTAGGTGACATAGTCAGTTGACTACCATATGGTAGGTACATTTTTGTTCAAGTGGTCAGGTGACATGGTCAGGTGACATAGTCAGTTTACTCTAATATGGTAGGTATATATTGGTAATGTGGTAGTATGACATGGTTATTTGACTCTTATACATTAGGTTCCAGACTTTTCGAAAATTTCAATTTCGATACCTTTCAAATTTTAGTTCTAGAATATGTAAAATTAAATAATAAAGTCTCAAATGGCTTATTTTTTCTCGGATTACTTCATGAAACTTGTATAAAATGTTATAAACTATCAAAAAATGAAAACTGAAAACATTTTATGTAAATAAACTTTAATATATTACTATAATAAATCATTACTTACATAATTTAAAATATTTATAATTTTAAAGAAAAAATAAAAGTGTGTCATTATAAAAAAAATGGTTCTAGGAGAAACTCAACATTCTACCCCTTTTTGATAACTACAAAATAATGTTTAATTTTAAAAACATATCCCCCTTTTGGAAATTATCAAAAAGATAAAGTAGTGGTAAAGAAATTATTAGTTTGAAAGTAAAATATACAAAAAATTAATTCCCATAAAAACACAATGTATTCCATAACATTCTTAAAAATTAATATTTCAGAACATATATCAAGGAGCCACAAAAGAACATCCATTCTCAAAAACATGTTTAAAAAATCCACTCTTCAGCGATCATAATTTGAAAATGTGTATCTAAAAATTAATGAGAAAACCATTATAAAAAATACAATTTTATGCTAACTAAATGTTTAAGCAGTATGTTAACATTATCTAGTACATATGAGTAGTCTCAAATTATTAATATAATTCACAAAAATATTAAAAAATAAGTAAAATTTGTCTATAAATTTTAAAAAATTTCATCACGTAAACACACCTAAACTCCCCTTAATTCATACCATGTAAATTTAAATATCCATCATACTAATTTAAAACATTATTTTCTAAAACATAGTAATGTATATAGGATTGGTAAATATATCATCATATTTATTTTCTATTGAAATAAATTCTAGACTTATATATACTTTTTGATTATGATCTCCAAGAAAATGATTTTTAATATAAATTTGATTAGTACTAGAGTGTTATAAGATATTTTTTAGATAGAAATAATAGAATTATTATCACAACAGATTGAAATATTATAAAAATCAAAAAAAAATCATAACGTGGTTGATTTATACATAAATATTTTGAAAAATAATATAAAGAGGCTATATATTCCGATTTAGTAGTACAAAAAGTAATATAATTGTTTTTTTGAATCCCATGAAACCAAATATTTTACATGTAAATTGAACATAGTAGATGTTCTCTACTTATCTATATTGCATACACTAAATTCGGAATCATAATAACTTGTCAAAAAAAGTTAGTTCTATTAAGATAAAATAAACCATGATTCAAAGTACCATTAACATATCTAATAATTAATTTATCATATTTAATGTGACTTTCTTTAAAAATAGTTTTATGTCTAGCATATATAAAAAATAAGAACTTTAAATCACGTCTAGAAGCAGTTAAATATAATAAACTAACGATCATTCATCCATAAGATTTAACATGAATAGATTTTCCAAATTTATCAAAATAAAATGTGAAATTAGTTTTCAATGGAGTATTTTTACTTTTAGAAGATTGTAAACAAAATATCTTTACTTATTATTTAGAATACATAGAGTGTTGTGTAAAAATTCAATCATTTATTTGAAAAAATTAAACAATGGGATAATTTTAATTCCCCCATCATAATCATATCAAATTAACAACTCATCTATTCTAAAAATTAATTATAATGATTTTCATTTGACGATCCAAATATAATATAAGTAACTTATATTCCTACACAAAAAATATCATTAGAAAAATTATTAATAAAAAATGCATGATCAACCGTTCCTTTTCTGAAATTGTTTTCAAAATCAAACTAGTTATCTATTCATACAAAGATTGAGGATCTTATTTCAAACCATATAATGACTTAGATGGCTTAAAATCATGATCAAAATGATTATTCTTTTCAAAAATAGGAGCTATCTAACATAAAATTATTAATAAATATATAAATTTAGAAAAATATTTTTGAAATCCAATTTAAATAATTTAAACCCATGAAAAGAAGCATATGAAAATAAAAATATGAATTTCTTCTAATCATGTAATAGGTGATAAATATTCCTCAAAATAAATGACTTCCACTTAAAATTAACCTTGAGTAAACAATATTTCTTTTTTATTAAATATATTTCTATATTCATCAATTTTATCTCTAAAAACCACATTATTCCAATAATATGATAATCTTATAATGGAACAACTTAACTCCACATACTATTTCAAATAAACTAATTTATTTCATCTTAAATTTCTCAAATTCAATTTTCATCACCTAAAGCATCATCAATATTATATGGTATAAAATTTAAAATGAAAGTGTGATAAGCACAAAAATTTATAACAGATTTTATGGTTTAAATTTTTTACTTAACTTACTAGTAACATTATCTATGGGATAGTATCTATGGGACTTCTATGATTTTTCAAGAATTGGTTCAGATTGAGAAGAAACATTATCCTCTCAATATTTTCATCTATATCTCTAGTTTCTTCTTCTCTAAAGTTAAATTCTCTAAACTATTCTTCAATTTGTTCAATATTAGTATCCCTTTTATTAAATTCTTTTTCATCAAACTTAATATGAATCAATTATTCAATAACCATGCTTCTTTTATTATAGACACTATATTCATTATTATTATTTTAATGTCTGTAGAAAATAAATTCATAAGACATATAATCATATTTATCTAAAGTATCTGTAGTATTAAGAATAAAATATTTACATCCAAACACTCTAAAACAAAAAATAGGTCTTCTTTCATTCAAAATCTCATAAAGAGTCTTCTACAAAAGGGTCTTAAAATAATTCTATTAGAAACATTATAGGAAGTATTAAAATATTCTACCAAATGATATTTACATATTTTATACTCATTTATTATGGTTCTATCAATTTCGTGAAGTGTTCTATTTTTCCTCTCAACTAGACCATTTTTCTATGGTGTCTTAAGGAAGGAAATTTTTTAAAGATACCCATTTTAATCAAAAAATTGGATACATTTTAGATTTTGGAATTATATACCATGATCATTTCTAATTGACATAATTAAATGAATTTTTTTCATTATAAATCTATTTACAGTAAGATTAATAAATATAGATATCGTTACAGATTTATGAATAAGAAAGTAAACACATGTGTATATTGTAAAATAATACATAATAACAAAAAATATAATTTATCTCTTAAACTAGTTGGTTTAATAGGTCCAAATAAATAAAAATGAATGATATAAAGATACCTTACAGTTTTTGCATCTTTAACTAATGTGTAACTACTTTTTTGTTCCCTAGAGTTCAAGCATGATTTTGAAACCATAGAGTCTTCCACTTTCAGTTTTGGTAACATGAGAACGGTTTATTTCGTAGAAAGATTATGCATCAAACAAAAATTAACATGTCCAAACCTCATATATCATAGAATGTTATTAGAATTTATCACATTTAAAAATTTTATATTTTGATCATTTAATTCAAAAAAAATTAATTTAATAAATATTATCTTTTCACTTTTAATATAACAAAATAGATTTATCCATAAGGAAATAAAGTTATCATTTTTAAATTTTAAAGTAATTCACTAGTCACATAACATTGAAATTATTATGAAATTATGTTCTAAAGCCTTAGAAAATAATAATTTATAAATAATAATAGGATTAGAAATTCTAACCTCACAAAAACTTTTACATTTAGATTTGAATTATAACCAAACATAACATCACCTCCAACAAATTGATTAAGTGATTTAATGTTGGAAATATATTCTGTAATGAGTATTGAACACCTAATTTCCATGTATCAAACAACTTTTCTGATGCTCCCAAGACACATTTCATACAAATAGTGAATTAAAAAAGCTTTTGTAAGCATGAAAATTTTTTTATGATGGGATTTGAATAAAAAAATGGAAAAAAAAATATTTCCAACTTTTGTTTATTGAAAATCTTGAAGATGGTGATTTCAAAAAAAATTCCTAAGTACATAAAAGAGATTGTTTAAATCTAAAGGAACACTCCTTATCATAATGAACTTTTATATGAAATATAAAACAATTGAAAATACATGTACTTCCATTAGTTCTTTTACCAAATTATTTCTTATAAATTTTATGAAAACTGTTATAATAGCCATGACAAGATCTCCTATTGTTTATTTTATTAAAATTAATCATTTAATAAATGTTTTATCTTTATTGAACAAAAATAATGATACTTTATTTTAAATATTCGACATTAATTTTTGAGCATTGAATTATCATATAAAATGTTATCAAAATTCCTTCAAATTCCTGATATTTTGATATAAAATCAACTTCTCTATTTAATTTATCATTTTTAGAGAGATCATTTATTAGATATTCTTAATCAATTTATATATCTTTATGAGCATAATTTTTATCATCCTGAATAGATATATTCAGATTTCAAAATTCCTTAAGAACATCTTTATATTACCTTTTTAGATTCTTGTCTAAAATAGTATCTTTTAATATTTATGTTAAATCATATAAACTTATTTAGTTAACTCCTTAGTGAGTTTATAAATATTCTGATTCATTAGATTAATAATAAGTAGTATAACTTTATTTATTTAAAGAATCCATTAAACACAAGTTTGCAACATCTTTTTTAGAACCATCTTCTTCAGCAGTACTTGAATCCTCTATAAAACTCCATCTAGAAGACATTACATTCTATTATTTGATATATATTTTTCTCTTGTTAATTTCATACATTAGTATTGGGAAATCAGGCTTAGTGTACCCCCTTTTTCCACAGTCATAACAAATTATATCATGAGAATCATTAAAAATAAAATTATCTTTTTTATCCTTGTAATCATATATGGGATAGTGTTTAAAATATCTCCTTAAGAAAACTTTCTTCCTTATATATCCACATTTTGAAACATATGATTTATCATTCTTGTCTACACTCTAACATATAATTCGAAGAGTAAGTAGATACATTTGATTTAAAATAAATTCCCCTCTTATTTCAATTATCTTCTTTTGAAAT
Source organism: Viscum album (assembly GCA_963277665.1). Classification (NCBI taxonomy): domain Eukaryota; kingdom Viridiplantae; phylum Streptophyta; class Magnoliopsida; order Santalales; family Viscaceae; genus Viscum; species Viscum album. The sequence goes on along the minus strand of OY728133.1, from coordinate 1,436,287,159 downwards.
ATTTTTTAGTTATAACACATATTTTAATAATTATATAATAATTTCACCAACAATATATTCCTTAAATTTATTGCATTTATCTACAGAAAACTTTTTAGCATGAAACCTCATAGGAAGTACTCGAAGAACTATTTCAACTAGAATAGGTTTGTTATGATTTTATCCCAAATAACTCATACCATTTACAATACTCATAAATCTTTGATACATTGGACAAAAAATATCATCATCACCAATTTTAAATTGTTCATATTTAGTTCTGAACATACCCAACCTAGTTCTAATAAGTCTATCCAGACCAAGATGTGTAATATTTATTATTTTCCAACTTTCATGAGCAGTCTTACATGAAGAAACATAACTATAAAATAACTATTTATTTCATAGTATAATATATTTTTCACCTTGTAATTCAAAACATAATTTACCACATCATTTCCAACAAAATATTCTGGTTTACATTTGGGTAGATTTTATGGATTAGTCATAATCATCTAACGATCAATGAAATGTTTTTTAAGAGAGATTATATTAGAGATTGCCAAAATCCATAATCAATACCATCAAAATGTAGTTTTTTTAGGTATCCATCCATCATTGGAACTTTTTTCTACAATAAAAAATATATATTATCCCCTTTACAGTAAATTCAAGAAGTGGTTAGAAAAAAAAATATATATATACAGAGCTAAGGGTCCTCATATTATACCAATTTTTTGTCCAGAATTAACACAAAAATATAACCAAGTGGGGGGGGGGGAATTGTATTTTTTTTAAAAATATTAATTAATTTAAGGATTATATATCAGGTTTATAATATTTCTGTAGAGGAAAATATAAGAAAATAGGCCAGAAAATATTTCTATACTACTTCAGATCTAAGTGATCCTACATATACTCTTCACCCACATTATGAACTGAGAGTAATGGAACCTTCTATATCTAATATAATCGAATCTTATAAATACATTTTCCCAACTGGAGTCCCAACCTGATTATAAAGCCATTTTTTCAAAGGAGTCTCAAACTCAAAATAATCCGTCCTTTTTCTACCTAGAGGAACAACCCAAACAACCTCCCTTTTCCCATAGAGGCACAACCCAATACCTAAATTTTAATTGGGAGTTGATGTGGTCTTAATTTTAATTTATTTTCTACATGTTTTTAATTGATTTTTATTGTTATAATTAATTATTTTTTTACTTTTTGCTGATAAATTAACTTTTTATGTTTTACTGAATGCTATTATTTAATCATTTTTCACAATTAATTTTATATATTAAGTCTTTTAATATTTTAGTTTTCCATTTCTTATAGGTTTTTGTTTAACTTTTCATCAATTTATTTTTATATAATTTACTGAATCATTAATTTATTTTTTAATATTTTACTTTATTAATACATTAACTTTAATTAATTAAAATAACTAATGTGATTGTAATCAATAATTTAATTCTTTAATTTTAATGTTTAATTTAAATCCAACTTATTATTAATTAATTTGTTGGAATTTAATTTTAGTTTATGTTTTTTATTAAATTTATGTTTAATTTTATTTCATTAATTAAATTATTCTATATTTATGTCCCTTTAATACTTAAATGTTTTAACTTATTTTAAATAATTACTCATTACTATATTTACTTTGAAGATTAAAAATTGGCTCAACGCCTCAGTAATGGTGATTAAATGAGTCATCGCTACTCCTCTCCTTCATCTCTGCCATAGTCACCGCTACTTCTTCATCTCCTTCCACCGTTGACTTCTCTAAATTGCACACACTGTTTCACTCTGAATGACAAGGGTGACTCAATGAGTCATCGTTAGTCCCACATAACATCACTAACATTCCCTTCCCCTAGAGACCTAGTTCCCCTATGACACATCGGTGTTCATGCTTCCGGTGTCAACTCACTAATAATTACTCCCCATTGCATCCCATTATACCATCATTGTTCCACAAAATCAGCTAATGCCACTTCCTTACCTTGAAACCTTTCAATGGTAACTTCAATGAGTCATCACCACCATTCATCACCATGGTGACTCCACCAAATATCTACATATCACACCATCACCTAAAAATCCATCCAGCGAGACACTGTCAACCATTCTACCCTACATAATATCCGCTCCCCGACCACATCTCTATTTCCACACTACAATTCACCATATCTTCGAACCATCAAAACTGCAGCTATGGGTGACTCTCAAATCTTCAAATAAATTCCACAAAGATCTGATTAAATAATCGACTGAGAAAAATGCAGATATGATGACCCAAGCTTGAGGTCAAACCCCATGCAGCTTTTTGAGATCCCCTACACCAGATATGTTGTTGAAATTTCACCACAAGTTGAATCCTTCACCATCGTGGCAAGAGACACCGCCCCTCTATCTAGATCTTAAGCTCGCCCCACCGAATGAGGACCCATTCAAGCCTCCATCCCTGTGATGAGAAACCAAGACACAAGGAGCCATTGAGGAGGTTCGCTGTCATCGCCGAGTAGAAGCACACATAATTTCCACTATCAAATGGGACAGAGGAGCTAGTGTTCCATGAGCCGAATCACCTGAAGCAGTAACTGATCGAATCCCTAAGGGAATGAGGATTTGGCAACTGATGATTCTCTATAAAGGAACCCCCTGCACAGATGAGAAAAATGGGGAGGGGAAAGTAAAAAAAATTAAAAAATAAATTAATAATAGAAGTATTTAATTTATAAAATAATAATAACAATAATAATATAATAAAAATTAATAATCAATATAATAAATAAAATAACTTAATAACTTTAATATATATTTAATAAAAAATTTAATAAGTTAATCTAACTGATAATTTAAAAACTTAATAAGTAAATCTATTACTTTAATAATATTAAATAAATCAATTAGCTTAAGAAAATTTAATAATTTGAAATCAATAATAGTTATTTTTTATTATGATTTTTAAAATTAAATAATTATATATTAAATAATTAATAATAGTTTTAAATAGAATAAAATAACGTGAATAAAATAATCACTTAAAATATCTACTAATTAATAAAAAATTATTATAAAATTATAATTTAATATTTTAAAACAAATTAATTATATAAGTAAATAGTTTTAAAATATTTTTATTATTTTTTTAACATATTTAACTATTTTCCATTTTCCGATACATCCTAAACCTGGAATTCCATCCAGATACATCCGAACAAACATAGAGAATTCTATTATGAGGGGAAGGTTAAAATGAGAAGTGATACAGTGAAAAATGAATGTGTGTTGTGATATTATTAGAGACCAAGTTAAGTCTATGGAAGCTTTATGTGAAATTTAGAGCATGAAAATAGATGTTTAAAAAGTGATAGAGCATCAGTATATTGGGGGGATTCACTATTTGAAACTTTTCATTCCTTTAACACTGTGGAGAACAGGAAGACTTAGAGTACATCTTCTTGGATTCCTAAGGACAACAGAGAAGCTTTTCAAGTTCAAGGAGGGAGATCTCTTCTATGTTCTTTTTCTACTTCCTTTCATTGTAATCGAATGTTTTATCTCTAGTATTCAATATTATTGTAGGCTAAAATTCATAGCTCAATAAAATTAATCCCACTGGTTTTTCTTTTAAATTTATACACATGTTTTTCTTTTACAAAATTAGAATCATTTGGTGACACTGATTCTAAGTATATTTTAATTGCTCCCACCTCGTCAATTTCAAATTAAAAACATCAATATCCATTGGTGATATTAATCTTGAATGAATTTATCGATGCTTTAATGTCATGAACATTATAGTTTTATGGAAAGTTAAATTTAAATTGTTTTCTTTATGAAATTATTTAGCAATTCAACTGATTTTTGGAGTGGTGAAATCCATGTATAAATCATCCGTGTGTTGAATCTCCTAGTGAGGGAGATTCTTCAATTTTTATTTTAGGTGTAATAAAATAAAAATTAGTTAAGAAGTTATCCTTTTTTAACCACTAGTTTAGAATTCCTGAGTGTTATCACTGATTTGTTGCTACTTAGTCTTTTCTTCTATGTGTTAGTTCATTATATCCTATTGTTTTTTCATTAATCTAGTTAAATAATTAGTTTCGTAGTTAAATTTTTTTCAATCATGACTAATAAAAAATAAAAAAATACAAATATATATAAAATAAAACAAAAAGTTAAAAATTCACCCACTGCTGACAACAATAGGTTGTTTAGAGAAGGAAACTGGTCACTAATCTTATTGTTAGCCTTCCCTTTGGTTCGAACCTATGAACCACTATACAGTAGCAAGTATGAGTTTAAAAATAATTAAACTTTTACACTATTCATCGAAGATAGGGTCATGTTTTTGGTCTCGTTCTCGGGGAACGCAGGAGCTGAGTGCCCTATGGTTAGAAATTTTTTAGAAAAATGAATATAAAAAAACAAAAAAAGGTTAAAAATCCTTGAATTTTCTAATTTTGTTTTTTGTTAAAATTTAGCTTAAACATTGAGGTTTTGTGTTTTTAATATCATCATATTCTTTAATAAAATGGAATATTACGAGGGCTAAAATTATCATAGTGGACCATATTGTGTTTGTTGTGGTGTAATGGGCACACTTCCTGGTATTGTGTCTATAAACAGCCTTAAAGAAATACTTACATTGAAGATAATGACCAAAATTTTGAATCTAATTCTGATATCCTAGAAAAAGTTGAAAAACACAACTAGAAAAACATGCTACTTCCACGGACCTATAGCCAGAGTTCTAAAACTGTGGCTATAGGTCATTTGTTTATGGGCGATAGCCATGGTTTTCAAAACATTGGCTATAGCCCACAAATATAGTCATAGTTATGTGGCCTATAGCCATGGTTTTGAAAACCATGGCTATAAGACATTTTTTTGAAGGACTATAGCCATGATTTTGAAAACCGTGGTTATAGGTCTCCCGCCCTTGCACAAGAGAAAAAATTCCCCCCCAAAAAAATAGCGAGAAGAACTATTGCCCAAATTTTGAGGATATTTCCACAATTTCTAATAATATATATAACATATTATATATATATATACAAAATCCTTGGTGGTATAGTTGTTAGGGCGCTGAAACGTGAACTGAAGGTGAAGGGATCGAATCCAACTACGCACACATTATTTTTAGGCTATTTCCATGGTTTTCTAAGGCTATAGCCACAGTGATAGCAACCACAGTTGGGAAAAACCCTGGCTGAAACCTACAACCACGATTTTGGGCTCTATTGCCTGGATTTTGAACCATGGAAATAACACATTTTGTAGTTGTGAAATTGTATCTAAAATGGATGATATGATGGATACTACGAACTCTTGGTTTAACCAAAACCATGAATATAAAATTAAAATTTCACAAGATCAAGGTCAAAGACTCAAAAAGTTAGAAAGAATTCTCTTAGAATTATAAATCATTTTAAAAACAAAAAGAATCTCAAATAAGTGAAGAATAAAATATTTATATAAGATATGAAAATGGAAATGAAAATGAGAGTGAGGATGAACTTGATAAAAAAAAATTATTAGAATGAATCTGAAACTAAAGAACAAAATATTGAAATAACTAACTCATTGAATGAAGAAAACAATATTGAAGATCCCGATGACAACATAAATGGATTTGAGTAAGAAAATTTTGAAAATGAACTGAAATAGATTGAAAAAGAATGGCTTATCCTATACATGGTACCTATCATTGATAAGGTTCACTATTTTAGGAACATTGAAAAAATTATCACTCGGGTTGAGGAGAATTTGTATAAATAGAACATGAATGTTAAAACCTCTTCCCCCAATTTCTCTAAAATATTTAATAATGAACCTGAACTTGATGTGGGGAATTTCTTTGAAAATAATAGTAAATTAGAAATCATAGTATTTGAAATCCATGAATTGGTGTTGAAAAATTATCTTCCATATTTTGAAATTACAAACCTAAAAATTACTAAAATGTAGTTTGAGGACAATTATAGGGGAATAAACATTGAAGAGAGATTAACAAATGAGGTTTCATTTAACTATTCTCACATTAATAATTTTATTGAAGCAATGTGTACTGAAATAGAAAACTGTGTCATTATACTTATGGAAAATTGTTTAAATATGAAAAATATGAATTTGAATTTCTTCAATCTGAAATGAAAAATCCTTCCCCTATTATTGAATTGCAAAACTCAATTGACATTGATTGTGAAAATGAACTCTTTGAATCGCAACATGGATAAGAGGGTAAACACACAATATGTTTCAAGAATAATTAAATATATATCAGTAGTCAATGTTTTTTTATTTTCGGATTAGAAATTATTGGAAGATATTAATAATATTGTCGAATATAAATCTTGGGATAAACAAAAATGGACTCTTCCATATTTTTCACATAAAACCTCAAAAGCGTTGGCTATTAAATTTCTTTATGGTACTGAGATTAGTTTGGAAGAGGTACCCTATAGAGTGATAATTCAGAAACTTCACCTGATTCTTTCAATATCCTTCTTCATGAGCATGTTTTTCATAACTCAGCCACACGCACCCTTGTTTTTATTCTGTTAGTGTTCAAGTTAAGAGAGAAAACTGTGAGAATAATCCCAAACCCCTTGAAGCACTCAGATTTCTACTGTCTCTTCATAAGAAATTGAATTTTCTCAAATTTTAACATAACCTAGAAGTGGACAGCACTGCTTCCAGGATAGACTTTGATGTTCTAGTGCTTAATGGAATTTTGGCAGAGGTTGAGGGAGTTTTCTCTTTTCCAACTAAATCTAAATATCTTGAAAATAATAAGGAAATGAATTTAGATGATAAATATATTGCTCAACTTGAATAATCCCTTGAGAAGTTCCTTAAGGATGAATGGTGCTTATTAGGGGTTTTAGTAAGTATTAAGTGAGTTATGTTTTTCCTTAATTTTGGTTCCCACATATCTCATTTATTTGTTACAAAAATTTGGGCTTTCAATATGTGGTGGCTTAAAAATAAAAAAACACACCCAAATTGTTACTACGGTAGGTTTCTAGGTGAGTCTAGATTATGACTTTAAAGCTAGAAATTATTGGATGGCAACCCATAGTTTCTCTTTTGTTTTTACTTTTGTTCGTTTTCTTATTTTACTTTGAATAAAGTATTGTTTTTTGTTGTCTTTTTTCTGATCTATATGTGTGGAATATGTCTTCTCGGTTTTGATCTTACTTATTTTTAAAATAATAAGTACTATGATATAGTTTCAATGATGGAGGAGAATTCCCTCTTGTTATTAAATTACAACAACCTATTTGTTAAGGCTTCATTAAGTGAGGGAAGTTCTTTACTCATTATTTATTCTTCCTTTTTCTACTCTTCATTCTCTTTTAATAAAAATCATAATTTGTTCCATAAAAAATGATATTTCATTGAGATACCATTGAATTTGATTCACTATTACATTGATGGAATTGAGCAATGTCAATAGTGACTCATTGATATGTTTCTAACGATGAGTCAGTTAGTGCTTCTTTAAATGTTATGCTTGTTATAAAAAATTTCTACTACACATGATTGTTGCTGAAAATTGAAGTTCATTGATATTCAAAGCACTAACTATGTGAACTTAAGTGTGGGGGGATCATACCCGCATTTCTGACTTGTGTTTTTAGAAATGGTCTTCTTGTTTTTATTAGGGTGTTTATCATGCCTATTTTATGCTTTATTGAAAATCCAACCGAATCAAATTCTTTAACTTGATAACACTCTATTAATTGTACACCCACATGTTTCACATAAAACTATTTGAACTTAATTGAAAATATTTTTCACTAGATTAAATGATAAAACATGATTAACCTACTGCAATATAATTATTGTGGAAAACATTATTTTGAGCTTCACTTTGACACATAAACATGTCATCAATCTACTGTTTTGAAAATCTATTTTGAGCTATAATATCCTAATTGTTATTCTCAACATTTTATTTCAACTTTGGGGATAAATTTGAGTTTTAAGTGTGGGGGAGGGGGTTAACATAGTTCGATATAACATGCACTTTAATGGAATCCCATAAAATCCCAATTCTCTTTATAATTTTTGTTAAAAATTTATCAAAAGTTTCATAAAATATTTCAAATAAATTTCACAATTTGTGATTCTATAATATTTACATTGTATTACAAATGATTATTGCCTGATAATAATTACTTTACTAATAGTTAATAGTTTTCTTTAATGTGAAACTATGGAGATGAATGATTTTTGAGTGAATATGCTTAGTGATTTTATAAAAATTTGTTTATGAACTATATTTGATAGTGATATAGGATTATTGTTTGGGGAATTGAGATCATAACTTTAGGAACAGGAAGACTGAACATTTTTCTAGGGGATTATTTTTATTTTTAATTATTTTAAACAGTAATCAACTTAGTGAGACAATGTAAATGATATTCATATAAATATTTTCAAACTAGAGTGAAATGAGTATTTGGGAACCCACAGTGAATCTTGAAGACCTTAGGCATTAGGTGAATTTATATTAACTAAATCCCTTGGTACGATATTCAATAAGTGTATATGCACAGTGCTCAGCACAATATGTAATGATTGGGGGGAAAAATAAGTGTCTAGTGTCAAAGATGAGTTAATTAATGTGGGAGGAATAATGAGAACCAGATGAAGAAGGGGATATTATATTTATTTGGAATAATTTATTTTGTATCAATAAAGTGATTCAAAAAAATTTATTTTTCCTTTTTGGAACTTATTGGTGAGTAAAAGTACAGAGTTCCTTTTTATGTTTTTAATCCCACTTACTTTTAACCTTTTATCACTCTTGATCTTAGTACTTGGATTTGAATTGTAGTAAGTCATTATGCAGTATCATATATGAGTAAATACATCCTCAAAGGTGAATGGTTCTTTACTATCTTAATTACACATTATGCATATGATGTTAGGCAAGAATCCATTTAAACATCTCATTTCAAAAGCCTTACTGACAGTTTTTTTTCCTTTATTTTTTTAGACAAATTTTCATGATTCATTTGGAACGGATCAATAAAAACAAAAGTCTTATTTTTTAAAATAACATTAAAGGATGTGATTGATTGATGAAACTAAATGATTAATCTTGGGGGAATTTGAAGTGGCCGTAATTTTACATTATTTTTCATATCCTTTTATTTGATTTTTATTGTTCTAATTAATTATTTTTTGTAATTTTTGCTGCTAAATGGACTTTTGTAGATTTTTATTAAAATATATTATTTAATTATTTTTCATAATTAATTATATATATTATGTTTTTTAATATATTAATTTTCTATTTCTTATATTTTGTTGTTTAAATTTTAATCACTTTATTTTTATATAATTTACTGAATCATTAATTTAATTTTTGATCTTTCACCTTTTTATTACATTAATTTTATTTAATTTAGTTAATTAATGTGATTTCAATCAATAATTTAATTATGTAATTTGAATGTTTAATTTAAATCAAGTTTCTTATTATTTAATTACTATACTTTTAATTTTAGCTTATGTTTCAATTTTCAATTTACGTTTCATGTAATTTCATTAATTTAATTCTTCTAGTCTTAAGTTACTTTAGCACATACATGTTTGAACATATTTTCAATAATTATTGATTATTATTTAAACATAGCAGATTTAAAATTGTGTCTTCACTAGCAAGAAGTGGCAACTCAATGAATCCTTCGCCATCATGCCAAGAGACACCGCCCCTATATCCAGATCTTAAGTTCACCTCACGGGAGGAGGATCCATTCAAGCTGCCACTATTGTGATGAGAAACCGAGACCCGAGGAGCCTGTGAAGAGGTTTCCAGTCACCTCCAAGGAGAAGCGCACGCAGCACGCCGCTGCCGCTTTCGAATGGGATGAAGGAGGCGGTGTGCCGTGAGCCGAATCACCTGAAGCAGTCAATGCTCGAATCACCGATCGAAGGAGGATGTGTCGGCTGAAGCTTCTCCGTGAAGGAACCCATCCCCACTTTATATAAGAATTTAATTAATAAAATAATAAAATAAAATAATAATAATAACAATTAAAACATAATAAAAATTAATAATCAAAATAATTAATAAAATAATTTAATCAATTTAATATATATTTAATAAATATTTTAATAAGTTAATATAACTAATAATTTAAAAACATAATAAGTAAATTTATAACTTTAATTATATTAAATAAATCAATTATCTGAAGGAAAATTAATACCTTTAAATCAATAATTTTATCTTTTATTACAAATTTAAAAATGAAATAATTTAATATTTAATAATTAATAATAGTTTTAAATAGAATAAAGTAAATTAAATAAATTACTCAATAAAAATATATATTAATTAATATCAAATTATTATAAAATAGTAATTTAATATTTTTGAACTAATTAATTATATTGGTAAATAGTTTTTAAATCTTTTTATTGATTTTTTAACTTATTTAACCATTTTCCATTTCCAGATACATCCCAAAACCTCAAATTACATCCATATGCATCCCAACAAACATGGAGAATTCCATTACAAAGTAAAGGTTAAAGTGATAAGTGATGCAATGAAAAAATGTACGTGTGTTGTGATATTACAGGATACAAAGTTAAGTCAATGGAAGCTTTGGGTGAAAAATAGAGCAAGACATTGGATGTTTAAAAATGTGATAGTGCAAAAACATATTGGGGGCATTTTCCATTTGGATCTTTTAATTCCTTTAACACCCTGGAGAGTAGGAAGACTTGGATCACCACTTATTAGATTCTCGAGGACCAGTAGAGTATGTTTTCAGGTTCAGAGAGGGAGATCTCTTCTATATTCATTTTTAATTTTGTTTCTTTGTAATTGAATGTTTTTAATTCTAGTATTCAATAAGATTGCATGCTATATTTTTATTTTAATTATCTTCACATGATTTTATTTTTACTAAATTAGAATCATTCAGCAAGACTGATTCTGATTGTCTTTTAATTTCTCACACCTCAACAATTCCAAATCCAAAACCTCAAGGCCAATTAGAGAGACTGATCCTGAATTCATTTATCAAATATTTAATGTCATCAACATTATATTTTTACATTAAGTTAAATTCCAATTATTTTCATTATGAAATTATTTCCTAGTTTGATTGATTTTTAGAGAGGATAACATCAAGTTTCAATCTTCTATGGGTTGAATCTCTTGGAGAAGGAGATTCTTCAATTTTTCATTGAGGTGTGATACAAAAATAAGTGGAGAAGATGATATCCTTTCTAAACAGTAGTTTAGAATTCTTGAGTGTTAATCCAGATCTTTTGCTCCTTATTATTTTCTTTGATGTGTTAGTTCAATGTTTTCTATAGTTTTATTATTATTGTAGTTAAAGACTTAGATTCCTAGTTAAACATTGTTTAGTAAATACTTCTTATAAAATATACACAAAAATATATTGAAGAAAACAGAAAGTGAAGAAATCACCCACTACTAACAACAGTGGGTTGTTTAGGGAAGGAAATTGGTTCTCATCTCACTATTAACCTTAAATTTGGTTTGAACCTACAAACCACTATACAGTAGTAATTAGGAGTTTAAAAATAATTAAACTTTTACTCAGTTCAACGATGATTGGGTCCGGAGCCACAACCCAAAATAATACATTTTAATGGTTAGTATAACTTATTACAATTATACACATAGAAACATGATTCAAATAATTAGAACCAGATATCCAGATGAACATATTTAGTGATTGAGTGTCGACTAGTAGTGAAATATCCAACTATAAAGTATCAAATAGTTAAAGTCCAGTTGAGAGAACTATGAAATCGTCAATGTTTGTGGCCCCTTATATTGTGCAATAAATCCTTAACATCTTCAATTTTTTATTCAGATATTTCAATATCCATAAATCGATTTAATCTATGCAAAAAATATTCAACACCAGAAGCTCACTACATATCCTCTTTTCCCATATAGAATCCAATTGTTGATTAAATGTGCATGTAAAGCATACTCACATGGGACACACCATTAATTTGTAAAATTAAATACATCATGCATAGTGATAACACGTTTTTATGACTAATATAGTAATAATTACTAATTATAATCAACATTAATATCCCTTTTAAAAACACACAAAAATCATGTGGGGCAAACTTTTCACATTCCAACAACCTTTAATGTGGAAGTCATGTATTCCAAAGAAATCAACATTAAACATCATCTCATGAGATGATGATTTTAATAAAACATTTTTAAATATATTATAATGGATTATAAATAATTAATTATTCATTATATAACATGTAAAACAATAATTATATTCATAATAAACCTACATCAAATGGAAAAGTTAAATGTTACGTAAAACAGAACATGTTTCTAAATATTACAATACCATATAGAATAACAAAATCCAAATAGATAAATCTAAATATAGATTTCAAGTAGGATATTTATTTAGTTTATTAACAATTTTGAGTCAAAATAGCATAGTAAATGTATGAAAATTCGCATAACTGATTACACATAGGCAATTCGGAAAATTAGAAGACAACATAACCTATAATGTTTTAGATATAAAATACTCCATCAAGATAGTAGAATCATCTTTAAATATATTTTAATTAAAATTATACAATTTTATTATATTTACTTAAAATAAATAATATAATTAATCAGACATTTTAAACTCATGTTATCATCAAAATATAATAGAATCTTTATTATGGAATACTAGATAATTAAAACTAAAAACATGTAGCGACTTCAATCAAAATTTTATATGTATATAGATTAATTTAGTATTAAAATTATTATAATTAAGTGTAGATAATTTTATTATATTTCAAAGTAAACAATAATCACTTAATTTGGAGTAATTATCCCAACATATAGTCCAATTACAGAGTATAAATTTACTCACGGTGGGTATTATGGTATGTTGATATAGTCTGGTGTAACTGTCACGTGACTCCCATATGGTAAATACATTTTGTTCGTGTGGTAGGTTGATATGGTAAGGATACACATTCATTTGAATCCCACATGGTAGATACATTTTGTAGATGCGGTCAAGTGACATAGGCAGGTTACACAGTCAGTCGACTCCCATACGATAGGTACATTTTTTTTAATGCGGTCAGGTGACATAGTCAGGTGACCCGATAAATTGACACCCACATGATAGGTACATTTTTTTCATGTTGTAGGTTGATATGTCAGTTTACTCCTACACAATAGCTTCCATACATTCCCTAAATTTCAACTTCCAAACTTCTCAAATTTTAGGTCTAGAATAACTAAAATCATATTATTAGGTCTCAAAGGATTTATTTTTCCTAGTATCGCTTAATGAAACTTGTAGCACATATTATAAACTATAAAAACATAAAAACGAGAAAATTGTTATGTAAATTAACATTAATATATGTTCATTATTAATCATAATTTACATAATTAAAATTATTTATAATTTTTAAGAAAAACAAGTCTTTGTAATTATAAAAACAAAAATGTTGCATAGAGACACTAAATAACATTTTTTCTATTGATTATTTTTCTATACCTTATATTTATAATATTTTTTCTAAAGGTCTTAATAATTCCCCTTATGATGATATTGAAAATATTTCCATAATCTAGGACATCCATAACTCTTTTTTCAATTATCTTTATCAAATCTTCTCAATTATATAAACACATGAATCCTCTATATAGTGATCTTCATATATATCCTTCATCAAATGGACTCATAATAGTTCATTTAGTGTGATCAGTCTGATGAGCTAGAAGAAATCCATTTGTTCATCCACATCTACTAAATTTGTTTTTTAGTTTTTCTCTATCTGATCGTATTTACCTTTTTGAGTTGGTGAGGCCTCTTTTCACTGTCCAATACTACATTACCTAAAGATACCTTGGCATATTTTCTAGTAAATCTTCTACAAATTATTTTCTAATATAAATTTATTTATATTTTTTGTAACATTATGAAATCATATTCTAATTGAGTTAAAAATTCTTTATCTAATCATTATATGTCCTTTTAAAACTCCAGGAGCATACTTTTTACAACTATACATCCTTGTCTTTATACAAGACACATATTCATTAATTCATAGTTTGTATAGCTCCAACTTTATGCCTTTTCTATATTTATGGAAGAAACTCTTAATGTAAGGTGAAATAACCCTATATAGCTATGGAATAATTCAAAAATAATTTATCAAATCTTTAGTAATCTCCACACTTCTTTATTATCTTGCCTTGCTTAATTGTTGTTCATTTAAAAATTTTACCTTCAAGATTAATTTCATCTAAAATTCTTTAATCTCTTTATCAGATAGCATATACTTATTCATGACATCTGAACCCCTTTTACACTACCACAAAACCGGGTTTATGTAGCTCCACCCTTTATCCGTGCTTTCTTTAGTAGCACTGAAAAAGGGAGGATTTATCAGTGCTTTTCCAAGGAATGCTAAATTTAATGTTTCAAAAAAATTTAATGAAAAAAATATACTATTATATGAGTATATAAATATTGATATAAATATAATATATATTTTTCAAATATGTTTTAGATAAGTATAAATAAACAATTAAATTTAATATATAATAAATCTAGTGAAAATGGATTTAAAATATTTTAAAAAATATTATGACATACTAATTTTTTAATTATCATTGATTAATAATAATTTAATAACAATTGGAAGACAAAAAATCAAAAAAATTAATAAAAGATCTAAAATAAGTTGAAAATGTAACTCGAACTTCAAACGGCCATAATTTTTGATCTGGGTGTCCGTTTGAGCTCTAAAGCATATCAAATCAAATCCTGTGATGATCTCTACATGCTAGTGATCGAAGGTAACCTTCTATTACATTTTTCGAGCCCAAAAAAGGCCTAAAAGGCCTCCAAAACTGAGTTTTTAGTCAGGATACCTCGATTTGTTAACATTCAAACAGGTATAACTTCTGATCCTGATGTCCGTTATCCCTATACCATATATCATATCGAAAATTATTTCATTTTATTTGATTTTACTAGTTTTGAAGTTGAAACGTTCTTCTGTATTATAAGTTATGCTCGTTTTAACATTCTATGCCTTTTCAAATACACATATATATGTATTTATTCGTAAATATATCTGTGTGTTTGTGTCTGTGTGTTTGTGTGTTTGTGTGTGTGTGTTATATATATGTATGTATGTATTTATTTATTTATTTATACACACACATAGAAAACATTTTTTATAAATATATTTAAATCTAATATTATAAATATATACTACTATACAAATAAATATTAAGATAAAAAATTATAAATATATATATATATATATATATATATATTCATATAAGAATGAATATATATATATACTAATATATGAATAAATATATATATGTATTAATATAACTAAATATATTTATATTAATATGAATATTTATTAATATACGAATAAATATAATTATATATATATTAATATATGAATAAATATAAATATATTTATATATGAATAAATATATATGTATTAATATAACTAAATATATGTATTAATATAAATAAATATATTTATATTAATATGAATCTATATTAATATATGAATAAATATAACTATATATATATATAAATAAACAGATATATCATTAAATAGAGAAAAAAATGGCTTAGCTGTAAAGGTGTAGGAACACAAGGGGGAGGTTGCGAGTTCGAGTTCAGGTAGAAGCCAGAAGGTGCATGCGTAGGAAGGGCAGTGCCCGTGAAGAAGAGTGTGAGGCTCCGCCTAGAACTGATAAGGGGGGGTCCAATGTTATTAAAAGCTCCCCCTACCATTATATAATTCTTTTATTTTTTTTTATTTTTTTTTCATTTTTTTAATTTTTTAATTTTTTTTAATTTTATCAGTACTTTTTAAAAGTTCGGATAAAAGACCCCATTTATCAGCGCTAAAAAAAGTGCCGACAAAGGACCCCTTTTATCAGCACTTTTTTAGCACTGATAAATGGGGTCTTTTATCAGCGATTTTTTTAGCGCTGATAAAAGGTGCCTTTATCAACGCTTTTCTAAGCACTGATTAAAGGGACCCCCAATCTTATCTTCAATTAAAAGTGATTTTTTTAGCGCTGTTAATGCACTTTTCTAGCGCTTATACAAGCCATATTTTTAGTAGTTTTAGGAGTAGATATTTTGGGAGTATATCTTTCAACCATTGAGATCCTCTTTCCTTTATTTCTTCCTTTCATAACATTTAATTTTTGAATTATTTCTTCCAAGGCATCCATTGAAAGTTTTCCTACAACTGAGTGATTGACATTAGAACAAAATATTGACAAAAAATATGAAATAATAACAACATCATCAGATAGAAGTAACATAGTGTATACCTGTATGCGGGTTACTAGAATTTGACCTATAAGATGTGGGTCTAGGGTGTTCACTTATCAATATATCGAGATGTTAAATATTTCATATTTATAATACCCATGGGAAAAAATTATAAATAACCATAAATTATAATAATATGTGGTTTTATAATTAATCATTTTTTAATTAAAATTAATTCTAAAATTACTTTAGTGTAAATAAGACAAAATCATGACCATGTACATTATTCCTAATATAATGTTATTTGCATCATTTTCATGATTAAAATTTCAATAATGTATCATGAGATTAAAAAAATATAATCCAACCAAAAAAATTATTTGCAAGACCTCAATCGAATCAATGATAATATATATTATATGGTGAATCAAGATATAAGTTTTTGTAGTAGCAAAAAAATGATATCATCTAGTTTAATATTGGAAATTATTTTTGTTTCTTAAGAACATTTACCACTATATTTTATCCATTATTACACTAATAACCTCTACCATCCTCATTTATATTGTTGGGATATCCATTATTACTCACGAATTAAGGATTTATTACTCTTCTATGGATCCATGTAACATCCCAAACTGTTATAAATAAAATTCCTCATTTTTTATTTATTTATATGTCTTATTATGTTACATGGTCATAGAAAACAGATGCACTCATTTGGTTTTATCCAATTTTATTTAATTGACCATTAAGAATCCAAACCATTTATAATATATCTACTGAACAATTATCACATGATTAGTATAAATACAGGGTCTTTAAAAATCCAGTTTTTATAGGTAAAGGGTGTGATGGACTCATATAGTATGTTTGTTCCCTATGAAGCCAATTTATTAGATATTTTAAGGGAGATATCATTTCTAGGATTTTCTCTTGATGAACCCCAAGTTGAGATCCAACAACATAAGCAAGAGTGAATCTTTTTAGGGGAGAATTTAAAGAACATCGAGATCACAACCCAAACCATGATCGCCAAACCACCCCATAAAAGTCAAAACATCACAAACATTTCTCTTATGGAAATTTCTAGTGTATTAAATGGATATGTATCAAGAAACTATAAATCTAAGTATTTACATTATTTTTTATAGAATAATGAATATATTTTCTTCTTATTAATTTTACATTGTAAATGATTTATATTTTGACAAAATAAAGGAAAAAATGTATTTTTTGTTAATATTCAAATTAAATTAATGAATTAATGGATTTTTGAAATAATTATAATTTTCATATTTTTTTATCAAATAATATTTATCAAATATTATTGATTGTATAATGTTTTATGAAGTCCAATGTCATTTTTTATTAGTGTTCAAAAACTATTATTATAAAAAACCGTCATTTTCAATAAATGATGTTTATTATTTTAAAAAGTGAAAATTCACATATTGATAAAATTAATTATAAAAAATTATTATTATTTCTGGAATCAGTATGCTGAAATTATCCAACGGTGAATTTTTCATAATTTTTTGAGATAGTCGCCTTTTAGGTAAAAATTAAATACCATATACATATACTTTGTGTTTTATGAAATTATAATGAATCAAATGTGATGTAACAAGTAATATTAAAGGGATACAAGACCAAATTTATATTTTCAATATAATATAATGTATTTTAATGTTTATTTAATTTACTTTATAAAGCCTTTTTCAATCCTCCAAAACTTATAATATATTTTCGAGTTTTAAAATCATTTCATTAAGAGTGTGACTTACCTCTACATAAGAAATGACGATATTTTAATAAATTTGGCCCTTTTACTTATCAAATAAAAAAATATGTTCCCATTTTATATAAACCATGCACAAAAACCATGGTATGGTTTTTTTTTGATATTTTACTACGTCGAATCCAAGACCAAAATAATGAAGAAATCCTACTCTTTTTCTATATAAACCTACCCAAACTCTAATTTTTCTTCACAAAATCATTTTAGCATGCCCATACTCTACCCTAAACTCATTACAGTCCTCCAAAGGTTCCACAAATCTCTAAATAAACATTTATCACTCTTTTTTAATCACAAACTCAACTATGGGATCCTCACGTTCCTCTCCACCTTCAAAATTCAAGAATTTTTTTTAAATTAGATATTTTAATTTAAAATTTTAATATTGTAATTAAATTGTATTCATTACCTCCTAATACAATTGATTTTAATATTAATGAAATATCATTTATTATATCTCATTTTTACCCTTTCTTAATCTGTTACTATGCCAAAATACCGTAAGGGATCTTCCACTCTCCTCCTTTTATCAATAACTAATTTTTTGTTATGTCTGTAAATTTCATTTTTCCTATGATGGAATATGTTCTTAAATATTCCAGTTATAATATATTTTATGTGTAAAAAATTATATCATCCATTCACATTCATTAATCCATCCATGATCATTTATGTATTGTCGTTACCATGCCAAAATACAGTTAGGGATCACTTCTTTATTCAGGTTTCTTCATTGCCTTATGCCTTTTATTTCCATGTTTCTAATTTTTTAAAATGTTTTTACATGTACCGATTACTTCCCATTTGTTTTCTAAGTGATGGGATACCCCTTTCCCTCTCATCAAGAAATTTTTATGAATCCTTAATGAACACTTTTGGGATGCTGAAATTTCACCACTATCTTCCATGCCAAAAACAATTGTTTAGTAAATACCATACCCATTTCCTATCTAGGTCGTTCACATTTATGCATGTATAATTTTTATTGGGAACTTAAATATATGTATTCTACACTTTTTAATCACGGAATAAATTATTTTGTTGAATGAATCCGTTTTTTAGGATTTATGTGACACACTTAAGCATGAGAATGAAATTTACATGATGGGTGTGCCTATATACTATTCTAATGCATTGGGTAACGTTTCGTATCATGATACATCATGTTTGTATAGGGATTTAACTAGTTCCCTTTTATGGTAATTTGTCTACCATGAGGTCTTGGTGTATTTAACCTTGACTTATGTTTAATATGTAGTGTTTTAAGTTATTTCCACATTTCCCATGTCATGATTATCCTGTTATATGATGTCTCGTTCTTCATGTTCATGATTACTACTCTTTTTATGCTTCATTGATATGACTATTGTATAAGATGTATTGTCTTCTTTATTTTATTACTTTTTATTCCCTTACGTGGATTTATGTTTTACCCCATTCTTATGTTTTTCCTTAGTATATACCATGAAATTTTAAAAATCCATGGAATTTTATAAGCATATTAATGAAAGTTTCAATAATATTATTGTATCCCATGTTCAAGATGTTATTCTATGTACATAATTTTAAAATACCCTATAACTATCGATATTTTCGGTTGTATTATTTTTAATTTTATATAATAAAACATATATTTATGTAAAATAAAGAGAAGGTTTGTTATAGTTGGTATCAGAGAAAGTGTTTATTTATTTTTGGGATTAGGATTAGAAAACTCTATATAAGGCGTTAGGCATAAGACTAAGAATAAGAAAACATCCCTAAATTTTGGTTAGAATAGATTAAGGGTTTTATCAGGAAAATAAATCCTTGTTTGTATACTATAAGTTGACGTGGTAATAACATAAATGTGCCTAAGAGTAATAACTCTGATAAGGGGCTATGGGGCTGACTTAGGGTAACCTAATACATGGAAACAAGCCTTACTACGCACCTCATTTGACACTCTTAGGGAATATGATTTGAAAAAACTCATAATCTCATTACAAACACTATTAATGGAACATAAAATTTCTTTAATAATATATATTATAAAATATATCATGGATAACATATATTTAATCCAAAAAATTCATAAGTTAATGAAATAAATTTAATTTTTTAGTTATCCCTTTAATGTCATTAGATCCCCCTTTATGTGTTTAATAGTTTAAGATACTCATCCCCAATTTTAATTTTATTCTAGATAATCTTTTAAACTAGGAGAAATTAGGTTAACAACTGTTGTGAAGAGTAATGTGATGACTTCCCATAAGGATATTCCCAAACTAATGGGATATGGAATAGAAAATTTGGTCGTGATACTCTCCCACCAAACTCATGTTATGAATTGAAACCTAGAAAAAGAGGAGGACCCAAACCCCCTAATATAGAACAATCCAAAATTGAGAGCTTCATGTGACAAAGGATTCAACCATTTAACAGATCATTTATTCCCTTAATCATAGAATAATGGATCAAATCCATTGAGAATATCTTCTCCCTCTTTCAATGCAATGAAAAAGAAAATATTCTATTAGTTTTTTATCATATGGAGGGATTATAAGATCAATGGTGGACATTGATCAAGAATATGAAGCCTAATGAAGAGATCAATGTAATGAAGTGGAAGTAATTTTAGAAAAAAACTCGATAAATATTTCATCTCACCATCTCACTTAAAAATGGAAAGGGATTTCCTTTCCCTTAAGAAAAAACATGATGAATCAATCAAGGAATATTAAGAAAAATTTGCAAGACATGAATGATACATCGATGTCTTTTTCATCAACCTTGAATTCAAATTTGAATTACTATTTTGTGGGATTAAACCTATTCAAAAAAAATATCATTTGATTCATGACATTTATAGTAAAGAAGAAATTTTATGATGTGCCCTCAAAGTCAAAATGGAGATCAGGGAAACTCAATGGAATCAAGGGGATTAGAAGTGGAATGTGGAGTTTAATTCTGGTAGTCCAATAGAGATTTATAATGGTACCAATAAATGTATACACCTCACTTTCCAAGGTGATAGAATAATCACCCTAAAAGTTTCTTAAAAGGAACAAAGAAATGATTTAGGTGCGGGAATGCCCCATATGTAGAAATTTCCGACTGTAAAACCCCGTGAATTCAATGGAGGAAAGGAAGGATCCAGTAAACCCCCATTGCATCTTCTATTTCTTCCACACCAAGGAACCATGGATCTTTGAAAACCAATGACCTAAACCAAGGGATATCTGAGACAATCAATAACCTCCAAGGAAGTAAGGGAGAGATTTTTCAATCACTACCACCAAAGTGAATCCTAAAAAATAAGTTTTGGTATGTTCACTAGTTATTCATTCAAGAATAGAAAATGTAAATTTTGATTCTAGTTATATGAGTTCCTTAATATATCAAATGTTTGTTAGCAAAATCCAAACACCACCACAAATCATGGAAGTTGAGATGTCAATGAAAACAAAAATGGGTCAATTATTTCATCCCAAGTATATAACTTCTCCTGTGACAATGTTTGTGGGGTGAACTTCCCAGTGAACCTTTTTATACTAAAACTAGTAGAATTTGATGAAATTATAGCCTTTTATTGGATTTACTTATATATATCCAACATAAATTTGCATGAGAAAGAAATCAATCCCTATATTGTGATTCAACCCCTAATTATGTTCTAGTGAAAGGAGGAGGATGCATATTTTTTAGCACTATCATCTCAAGAATGGATATTATTTACTTATGAGTAACTATATCTTGATCAAATGATTGATTCTAAAGAAATAACTATCCTTGAAGACATCCTATTTTGAGGGAATATACTGATGTGATTCCAAAGTAATTGTCTGGTAATATTCCTACTCGAGAGGATAAATTTTCAATCAATCGTATACCTAGAGGATTACCATTATCCAAAAATCTATATAGAAGGGTTTTTATGGAACTTGAGGACCTGAATAACAAATTACTAGATAATCTAGACATAGGGTTCATATTTCCAAGTGCTTAACCATAGGGTGCACTAGTCCCCTTCATCAAAATAAGGATATGTCAATGAATCCTTTCATTGATTATCGTGAACTTAGAAATATCATGATAAAGAAAAAGCATCGTATTCCACAGATTTATGACTTGTTCAATTATCTACTTGGAACAAAATAATTTTCCAAGGTGGATCTTTGGTCACGATATTATCAAGTAAGGGTGATGAAGGATGATATCCCCAAGACCACTTTTCATTCTAGGTACAAGAACTATGAGTTCATAGTGATACATTTCGGACTCACTAATGCACAAAAAATATTCATTAACTTGATGAATAATGTCTTTATTGGTTACATGGATAAATTTGTGGTAGTTTTTATAAATTATATTGTAATATAATCTATAAGAAAAGAGGATCATGATAATAATTTGAACACTCTACTAAAGACCACATGGAAGGATATTGTTTATGACAAGTACAAAAAATGTTATTTCTTATTGAAATAAATCTCTTTATTAGGGAATATCATCACAAAAAATGATTTATATATGGACCCATAAAAGAAAAAATAAATTTAAGGATGGAAGAGGTCAAAGGTTGTGAAAGATATCCATAGTTTCCTTGGGTTAGGTGGGTATTATCACTAATTTGTGATAAATGTATTATGATTGTAAATTATTATTACCAAGATAACTCAAATGGGAATCAAGTTTGTTTGGAATGATTAATGTGATGAAATATTCAAGGAGCTAAAAAGGAGGCTCATCACTACTCCTATTCTCACACTACCAAAAAGTGGATAAATATTCATAGTATTCAGTAATTATTTGAATAAGGGATTGGGTTGTGTGTTAATGCAGAATGAAAAATTCATATCCTATGCTTAAAGAAATCTAGAAGATCATGGGAAAAACTATCCCACGCATGATCTTGTGTTGGAAGATATGATATTTGTGTTGAAAATATTGTTGTATCTCCTCAATGAGGAGATGTTTATGATATATAATGATTATAAGAGCCTCAAATATATATTCACAAAGAAAGATTTAAATATTCTCCAAAGAAGATTGATAGATCTCATCATGAATTATGACTTCTCAATCCACCACCATACTAGTAAAGAAAATAATGTTGAAGATTATCTAAGTTTAAAGGATCCAAAAACACTATCATTGGTGATAATTGAGAAGGACCTGATCTACTTGGACTTGAATATTATTTTCACGGGAATCATAAACTAAAGAATATCATCAATCCTTTCAAAAATGATTGACTATTTGTATGTTTTAGAAAGGTTAAATGATGCTCAAAGAAATGATGTGGGAATTAAGAAGAAGGAGGAATCCCTGAGAAATGAGAAATCCTCAGAGTTTAAAATTGATTAAGAATAAATAGTGATATTTCGGTTAATACTATGACTTCCATCAAACCTGATTTAAAGAAGAAAATATTAGATGATGCACATAGTTCATATTTCTCCATTCACCGAGGAATCAAAAAGATGTATCATGATCTATGTGAACACAATTTGTGGGACAATATGAATAAAGAGATATATTAGTATACATAAATGTTCATTTTATGTAAGAAAGTAAAGGATAATAGTTAAAATTCAAAGGGGATGATGCAATTGTTACCCATAAAAACATAGAAATGGGATTACATCACCATGGACTTTGTCACCAAAATTCTGAATAAATCTAGGGGAAAATTATACATGGTTTATTGTGGATCATCTTAAAAAGAAATATCACATTATTAAAATTTGAGATTACTTCTCATTGTATCAACTTGCACATATATACATCAGATAAGTGGTAAGAAAACATGGAGTACTAC
This sequence comes from Viscum album, assembly GCA_963277665.1. Lineage (NCBI taxonomy): Eukaryota > Viridiplantae > Streptophyta > Magnoliopsida > Santalales > Viscaceae > Viscum > Viscum album. The sequence continues at coordinate 1,436,263,242 of OY728133.1, read as the reverse complement.
AATTGATTGTATCTAATAAAGATATAAGATTTACCACCAACTTATAGAAAATTATAAATAATTCCCTAAATACTAATTGGACTTAATTATGGCATATCATCCTAAAATTGGTAGCTAATATGAGTGAACTATTCAAAAACTTAAATACATGTTGTGAGCATGTTCTATGGACTTCAATGGAGTATGGGACCAACAACCCCTTTTGGTTTAGTTCTCTTACAAAAAAGTTTACACTTGAGAATCCAAATAGCACCCAATAAATCCATTTATGGGAAGAGGTTCATAATACCTAAATGTTAGGATGATGTTTGTGAAGGAAAATATCTTGGTCCAGAAATAGTTGAGGAAATGGTGGGGAAGGTTAAGACCATCCAGCAGCACATCAAAGCTGCTCGGAGTCGATAGAAGAGCTACGATAAAAATCATCAATGAGACATAGAGTTTGATTTTAGAGACATATTATTTCTAAAAATATATCCATGTAATAAAGTGATAAGATTTTGGAAGAAGGTAATTATTAGTCCAAGGTACATCAACCCTTTTGAGATCCTTCATCGCATCATAGTGGTGGCCGATTGACAAACACTCCCACCAAACCTATCTCAAGTAGATGATGTATTTTATGTATCCTTATTGAGAATGTAAATAATAGACCCCTATCATGTTCCCAATCTAGATATAGTACCATTGGATAATGAACATTCTTATGAGGATCGACTAGTGATGATATTAGATCATAAAGAAGAAGTTCAACAAAATAAGACAATAATCCTTGTCAAAATGATATGTATAAAACAAAAATTGAAGAAGCGATGTGGTAACTAAAGGAGATGATGAATTAGAGTTACCCAAATTTGTTTTTGTGTGGGAAATTAAAATTCAAAGTGATAATTTTCTTAAGGGGTAATATTATAACGACCAAAATTGTTATAAATAAAATTTCATTTTTTATTTATTTAATCGTCTTGTAATGTAAGATGGTTATAGAAAGATCCTAAAATACATTTGTTTTATCCTATCAAATTTAATTAAACATTGCATATCATTACTGTTGATAATATAGCCATTGATCAGTTATCACGTGATTAGTATAAACATAGGGTCCTATCAAATCCAATTGTGAAAAACAAAGGATGTAATCACCTAAACTAGTAGGACAATTACTTATAAATCCCATTTATCAAATATTATGAGAGAGATATAATTTCTAGGATTTTACCATGACAAAGCCCAGGATTAGATCCAATAGATTAATCAAGAGGGAAATCATTTACAGGAGAAGTTCAAGATCATCGAGATCACATCCCAACCCATGTTCACTAAACCACGCAATGAAAGTCCCACCACCACACTCCTTACTCTTAGGGTATTTTCTATTGTATTAATGGGATATGTATCAAGTCCCTAGAAATATGACTATGTATATTATATTTTATAGAATAATGAATATATTTTCATTTTATTAGTGTTACTTGGTAAATGTTTTTTATTTTGATTCCATAAAGAAACAATTGTATTTTTTGTTAATATTCCAATTCTATTAATTAATTTATGAATTAATGGAGTTTTAAAATAAAATATATTTTTTAAAAATAGTTTTATTAACTAATTTTTGACAATTATAAATGACCATATAATTTTTTATGAAGTCAAATGCAATTTTATATTAGGGTTTGAAAATTGTTATTATCAAAAAACCCGTTATTTTCAATAAACAGTGATTATTATTTTAACGTAAAAATTCACATATTTAAAAAAATATTTAGATAAAATTAATATTATTTTTGAAATAAAAATTTATAAATTATTCAACAGTGAATTGTTCATAATTTTCTGAGATAGTCGAATTTTCAGGTAAAAAATAAATATTGTATACATATATTTTTTATTTTATGACATCATAATGAAACAAATCTGATTTAATAAGTAATATAAATGGGGTAAAAGACTAAATATATGTTTTGCATTCAAAATAATAAAATTTTATGTTTAATTATAAAGTCTTTTTGAATCCTCCAAAACCTATAATATATTTTAAGGATTAAAAATCAGTTCTTTAAGAGTATGACTCACCTCCACATAAAAATTAGAATCATTTTGATATGGTTAGACCTTGGAATTAAAAATAATAAAATAAACTCACATTTTTTAGAAATAATTGGAAAAACCATGATATAATTTCTAGTTTTTTGGATATTTTATTATGTAGTGTCCAAAACCAAAATAATAATGAAATCCCCCTCTTTTCCTAAATAAACTGACCCACTCCCCCATTTATCTTCACTAAAAATTCTTGTAGAAAATCTATAATATGACCTCTAATATTGAGATTCCTCCCATGCTTCCCCTATTCTCTCAAAAATCTCCTCCCAAGCCTTTGCAGTCAAACACTCAAGCAAGGGATCCTGACTTTCCTTTCCTCCTTTCAAATTCAAGAAACTTTTTTGATATTAATTCTTTTAATCTAAAATAGTTATATTTTAATTAATCTTTAATCATTTTAATAATATAATATGGTTGTTACATTAATTATAGATCATTTATTCTCTCTCATTTTTACACTTACCTAATCCATTAATATGACAAAATTTCGTAAGGGATCTTCCACTATCCTATTTTTATCAAGCACCTCTTTTTTTGTTATGCCTCTAATTTTCATTTTTATTATGTTGGGATATTTTCTTAAATATTCCCATTACTATAAATTTGATGTATAAATATTTATATCTTCCTTTCATTCTACTAAATACTTCCTTGATCATTATGATACACCTGTTACCATGTCAAAATATAGTTATGATTATCTTTTTTATTCAGGTTTGTTCATTACCTTATGCCTTTTATTTACAAATTTCTAATGTTGGTATATATTTTTACATGTCCCCATTACATCCCATTTTTAATATGTTATTAGAGACCCATTTATCTCCCATAAAACCATTTTATGAATCATTAATGGATGTCGTTATGCTTCTTAAATTTCACCACTCTCCTCCACGAGAAAACAGTTTTGTAGTGAATACCATACCCATTTCTTATGAAGTGTATTAAAATATATGCACATATAATTTTTATTAGGGACCTACATATATGTATTTAACATGTATTAATCATGGAATAAATTAGTATATTGAATGAATACATGTTTTAGGATCTATGTGGAACACTTATGCATGAGAATAAAATGCACAAGATGGGTGTGCCCAGATAGCGCTCCAATGTATTGGGTAATGTTTAGTATCATTACACATCATGTTGGGTTAGGGAGTGAACCTCATTCATTTTGGGTAATTTTTCCACCATGATTTCTTAGAGGATTTATCCTTGAACTATGTTTATTATGTAGTGTTTTATGTTATTTCCACATTTCCAATGTTTTGATTATCTCTATATATCATGTATCATTGTTCATGTTTATGATTCTAAAAAGAATATAAGCTGGAAACATCACCTTAATATTTCTAGTGGATTAATAGAAGGTTGCAATAATATATAAGAAACTTACAGTAGAATAATTCACCTAGGTAATCCAAATCCCCACCTAGTCCCAGACCCCTATACGAAGTACCCAATACTTTCCCCCCTAGAAACTACACCCCTATACTTTTTATATGATACTATGGAGAAGCTATTAATGTAGGATAATAGACTAAAAAGGATAACATACAGCTGGGACCACCACCACACAAACAAACTCCACTCAAACAGAATGCTGGGGACCACATTCTGGTTTTTCTCATCCAAAAACATATGGGTACGCTCCAGTAAATTCCCCCCAGGGAATAGAAAACTGATCCCCAACAGAAATTAGTCATAGGATTCCCAGAATATTCCCCACAGTTCCCCTATTAGTTACAACATAACCCCCAAAAGTTATAAAAGAATCCCTAGCAGCATCACATATTGTTCAGCAGTAACTACAATATTTCCCTTCCCATATTCTCCTCTAACTTCCACCGTCTTGAAAAAACACCTTGTTCTGAAGGTGGTGGATGTATCCCCCAAATGTGAAAGACCTAGCATGCCAATAAATTCCCCAGGCCATCCTTGATACATGGATGGACAAATGGTGATATGGTTTTCCCATGGATTCATGCCAAGTAATCTGCCATTTGCTTATCCCGAGGTTCTTGATGTCTATTGTTTTCAGTTTATTTTTGTTCCCTATCATTTTTTACAGATGGTGAATCCCCTTAGGTAACATGGAACTGTAGTGGTGGGGGCTGGTTACCAATATAAGTTCCCCATGTTGTTCCTGGTTTGGTGCCAATGCAGTAGCAAGTCTAGATGGAGGAACTATAGGGAAATACACTAATTGAATGGCCAAAGGTCTGGCAGGTGAGCTCCATCCAACAACACGTGCAATAAAAATAGGTAGAAAAAGAGAAGTGACCCGGTCTGCATAAGGTTCTCCCATGTCTATAGGAACTAGTTGGAATCTAGATGTTTTCAGAAGAGGTTTAGTAGACCTCTTTGGACTAGCAAGTTCGAGGAACAGCTTCACAGGTGTACCTGGTGTCTTAGTTTTAGTTTCCTTCAGGGAAACTCCACCTGTGAACCTCCTGGAACTAGGTTGTGACTCCTAAAGTTCAATCATCAGTGGAGATGTGTCCTTTGAGTGAGCGGTTATTCCAATGGCACCTGCAGGCTCCCAAGTGGATTTTCTTGTAGCATTGGAAAGCACAAAAGGGAATATAGATAGAGGTGAAGAAAAGGATGAGTGGTCCTTGGTGAGAAATAGTGCAATCTTTTGGAAAGAAGCCATGTAATTGAGGAGGTAGTAGAGGGATGCCAATTCGGAAGCCACAAATTTCTGGAACTCGACCTGCTCTGTGTAAGTTGCAATGAAAAAGTTTTCCATTGTGGTGAAAGAGGTTTCCAAGGTGTCCATCTACTGATCAAGATTTTCATGGAAGGTCAGGCAGGTTTCCATGGACGGAATAATTAATGGTGCGGAATGTCAAACCAATTTGATAAGAACATAAGCTGGAAAAATACCTTAATATTTTCAAAAGAATAAGAGAAGGGTACAACAATGTAGAAGACCCTCACAGTAGTAGAATTCACCTAGGTAAGTCGAATCCCCACCTAGTCCAATCCCCCTAGCCGAAGTATCTAGTACTTTTCCCTCCCCCTAGAAACTACCCCCTATACTATTTATAGGATATTATAGGGAAACTATTACAACTGGCTAACATACTCAAAAATATAACAAACAGCTGGGACCGCCACCACACTAATAGACTCCACTCAAACATAATGATGGGGAACACATGCTAGTATTCCTCATCCAACTACCTATGGGGACCCTCCCGCAGATTCCCCCAAGAAATAACAAATTGAACCCATTATGAATTAGTTAGAGGATTCCCAGTATATTCCCCATGGGTCCTCCCTAGCAGTTATAACGGAATCCCTAGAAGTTACAACAGAATCCCGAGCAACCTCCCATATTTTCCAACAGTACCTCCCATATTTCCCAGCCCATGTTTTCCTAGAATATTCATACTTTTTTATGCTTCATTTATATGCATGTAGTCTAACATATATTATATTCTTCATTTTATTCATTTTTCATTCCCTTACCAGGATTTATAACTCACCCTTTCTTATGTTTATCCCTAGGATATCCTATTAATTTTAAAAAATACATGGAATTTTAGAAGAATGTTAAAGATGTTTTCAATAATGTTATTGTATCATATATTTTTGAAGTTATTATATGTACCTAGTTCTCAAATACACTAGAGTTATCGATCTTTTCTATTTTATTATGTTTCATTTTATGTTATAAAATATACATAAATCTAAAATAAAGATCATTATTTTTATAAGATATCATTACTATTTAAATTCTATCACTTCATGATTTATTTACCATGTTTCTCTATTATAGTGAGAATTTTAAATATTGATATAATATAACCATTGATGGATGAAATTTCTATCTATTGGTTTAGAAAATTTTATGTCTTATTATAATTATAATATTTTCAACTATTTAGACATTTTTTAAATTTGGAATTAGAAATTCGATCTTAGACATCCAGTGATGTGGATTAATAGTTTAATAGATGTTATATAAATTATACTAAACTTAATATTTTGTTTATAAATATGTTTTATTATGTACTAAACATATCATAATATAATTTAACAGAATATATTATAGTTTTAGGATATAAATTTCATTATAATCGTTCTCATATCATCGAATCATGTTATTTATATAAATAATATTTACTAATAATGTTGATTGAAACATGTAGTGTTATCCTTGTAGTAATCTTTCCATGTTCATATTTAAGTTTTTTTACGCAATTAATTAAAAAAGTCATCATCATGTTGAGTATATTAATTTACCTACCTATAAAATAAAAGAAATTAATATGAATTATCAAAATAAATTGTTACCCTGAACTAAAATTAACAATGTGACCAACTAATAATCTATATTATAATGGATCAACTTTTGGGATAAATGCCATAAATTACCGGAATAATAATAAATGGGAGATCAAAATTCCCAATACTAGATAATGAATTAATTTATTGAAAATTATTTTACTTATAGAATAGATTTTTGTATTTTACCCTTTTATTATTGTTCATTATTAAGGGCTTTACAATATTACTATTTTGTACATTTTTCTTATTATTTCAATTTTTGTGATATAATATTCCATGTTTTATTTATTCTCCCATGATTGATGAATGTCAATTTGAATACTAATTTTTTTTCAATTAGGGTCCATATTCATGAGGTTGACCTTATTTTATATATTAGTTCACCTATGAATATGATTTGGTATTTTCACACACAACAATAATTATTTTATTAAATAATAAAGAACCTAGTCCCACACTTCGAGGCTAGCATAAGGCCAAAACATCAATGGGTCTATAATAATGAACACCCAGAGAGACGTTAATAACAAAAATAATACCATCATGGGAAAAGGAACCCATACAAGTGAGAATAGAGATGAAGTCAAAGGTCGAAGCTCAGAAAACAAGGAAATCAGCCTCTTTATTACCCTCCCTCCATGTGTGACTAATGTTTATGTCTCTAGAAATTAGATTCTTACACCTACATAGCTAATAATATTTGGGATTTTCACACTCCTATGGTTAAATTGGAATATCTTTAAACTATATATTCAATATATTTAATAATAAATATATTCTTCTTTATTATGGATTAGATCAATAACTTTGGTAAGATTTTACTGAGACCATTTTAGTTTAATTATGAGACTCATTCTTGGGTTATTATTTATATAATATAATTTATTTATGATTATTTATCGATCCATTATTTCTAAATTTAAATTTGGTTTCCTATCTTATTTTTTATGTGATATTTATTGAATATATCATGTAAACAAACCTACATTAATTACTATTCACAAGTGATGTGTTATTGGGTATATTCTACTAAGTTTTATACTCACCCATAAATTTACCCTTTATGTTTACATTTATAAGATATTATCATGACAAATGTAAATATAATGTATTACTTATTTTTTATAGGTGAATGATATAAATGTGGTTCAATCATATAATGGATAATTAGAGTTGTGAATTATCAAATTATTTTTTTAGAGATTATTGATTCATGATATAATAAGTTTAAAGAGGCTAGATGAATTATTTATATTATATCAATGGATTCAAAGAACCTAATATATTAATTGTATTATTTTACTATGTTTTTATTCCAATTTGGATTGAGAATCATGTATTTTTTTATTTATATATTTGACATATAGTTGTTTTAATTTGTGTTCATTTTTATACATTCTATATTGAATTTGGATTTATTTCATTTTCTATACACTATGATATTCATAAAATTATTGTTATTGAGAGTTGATTCATGAGTTAAATATTTTCCCACAATTTTTTTATTGACCCTAAACACTAGTCGTCGATCTTTTGTGTTCAAGAGAAGGAACCTGAGGTTATATGATGATCCAATATATATATTGATATATTTCCTAATTAGGATATTACATGTATGCCACTTATATGATGATTCAACGTTAGATAATTTATCATGTTATCAAAAACGTTATGAAACCACAATTACATATAAATCAATGATCTTTCCTTGTATTTTGAAAGAAATCAATCCATACATTATTTCTAATTCACGTAATCAATACAACTAAATCATTTATATAGTATGGCCAGTAAAATATGTGATCATTTACTATATAATAATGATAGAGGCTTAAAAAGCTATGTTTTAAAAAAAATTGACATTATATGAAAAAATTTCTTGTATGGAAGAGACAATAAATGTGATACTGAGTGAGAAATCTATCATGGAAGACACAAATATTTTTTATATAACTATTGAATATTTCCATTAGATCACTTATGTCATTATATGATCATACATATATAATTTTTTTGTAAAAAAATATAAGAAAAATTAGATGATTCAGATATTACATATATTTAATCTAGTTATAACCATTTATTAGCCTCTAAAAAAATAATTAGAGAAAATAAATTTTTTTCTCTCTAGTTGTTTATAAAAAAATAAAATATGTTTTTATGTATTCCACTATCTTGACACATATACCACTCTAAAATCCTCATGAAGTCATAGTTTTCCACTATCACCCAAAGCAACCCACCTTCTATTATTTTACATATGAATCATGGATTTGGAAAATAGTAACCACATAGATCTAACTGAAAATTTATTTTTTATTATAAAGAAGGAACATAGTACAAGTAGCTAAGGGGGATGATAGTGATTCAATCCAAGAGAATCTTATTGGACAATGAGATTATAGTCATTAGGAAGGGAACTAGTACAAGAATAGATTATGTCAGGTTCTCTAGGATCCCCCATGCTAGATAGAGAGTATACAAAAAAATTACCATCCTCCATGTTTGGGATACTAAAGTGTTTTGGCTTATAGGACTTCTACATTTATTGCTATGGTATAACAACTCCTATGAAGGAATAATTTTACCTTCAATTGGTTCCACCAAAACATTAGAGTCATATTCAATCACTATTGTGTGTATGTTATATAGGTGGAAAAAGTTTAATCCATTGATCATTGCCCTGAAATCATCCCCAAGAGAATTACATGGTCCATATTATGAGCTAAATCCAAAGATAACTGCTCTTTTTATATCCCACACAAGTCCTCCACCACTCATTTTTCCTCCCAAACAAGATCAATCATCATTTATCTTGAATCCCTTAGAGGGAGGAAGCTATATGACATAATTTCATATTATGTAGATTTCATCTAATCCCTCCCACGAGACCACATTTAGAATTATTCCATATAAATATGATGATTTATTACCATGGGGAATAAGGGCCCCTAACTTTTCCACCAAAGATCTGATATGCAATTTCAAGTATGGGAGGAAACATGGAGTACTTTCTCTAGAATTGTTTTGTGCCTCCCATATGGTCTAACTTGTAGCTGTGAATAACATGGTTCAAGTCTTCTTAAAAACATATATCACTGGTGGTGATTATAGGGGGAGAAAACAATATGTATTAGAATAAAAAAAATAACACCTTTATTTCTTCCCTTGGATAGATATTCAGAATTATAAAATTTTCAATTCATAATGAAAACCATCTCAATTTATTGAGAATAAATGTAAGTAAATGGTTGATTCATTGAATCTATCCACCATGATTACTGGTTATGTATAAATTGATAATTGAAATATTAATTTTTTGGCTAAAAATACTATTTCTCCTATAACAAAAACCTTATTTTTTGGAGTGTATCCACATCGTTATAGAAGTAATGTTATTCCCATATAGGTTTAAAAACAGATTTATTTTTCTAGAATCACACATTATAATTATTTTCCATTCAATCCAAGAATCTGTTTCATATTGAAAAATGAATCATAATTTTATGGTTTCATGAAGATATCAAAAAAGTGTTCATTTACTCTATAATTGATAAGTTCAACTTCTTTATTATTCGCATAAAATAAAATAAAATGATACCTCGTATTAGTTTATTTTGTTATTTCATGAAAACATATATATTTTTTCAAAGAAATCACCAATGAATTTCTAATAAAGATCTTAGAAGGTTCATATTATCTACAGTTCATATAACATATTATATTTATGTTCCATATAATATGACACATATATGAGTTAAAACTAATTTACATAGATTCACATGTTTATAATGTTAGAATGGATCATTTCTTGGAGGACTATGTGAATATTGTGTGCTCCAAAACTAATTTTAATCTTACATTTCATTAAGGTCTCTTCCTAACCCATTATCTAAATATCTAATAATATTGAAATATTTAAATGGAATATGAAACATACCTTTATTGATATTTCCATTAATACCTTGGAATTATTATGGAAACAATAAAATGTGTCTGAATGAGAGTCTCCATATATATATATTGACATGTCCTATCTAATATAGAATTTCTTGAATGTTTCATGTTGGGTACATCAAGCATACAAATTTTATTTTAAAACAGGTGGGATTCATATTTCTAGTATCATTTATTTATAATTCCAATCCTTCTTCGAATGGGGTTTTAACATAATTGAAATTTTATATTTTTAACTTCTTAAAATAATATGAATTATTTCCTTAAGAAATAAATATTCTTCCCTAACATTAAAAAAACATCTATGCTAAGGAAACAATCCACCTCTCCAATATTAGTCATTTAAAACCCCTTTACAATGATCTCTTTAATGAATGAGAACATATCAATATTATTTCCTCATAAGATAATATTATAAATATATAATCATGAAAATAATATTTTTTCCATCTCCCACCTTCTTTAGATAGAGATATTGTTCATATGGATAAATCAGGAATCCACTAGATTGAAAGTTACAACCAATACTAGTGTTCCATACATGTGGTTCTTGATTAATTCATTAGAAATCTGTCTTCAACTTTTACAACTTTTATTATCTTATTTTCCTTATTTATTTAGGTGGTTGATCAATACAGATATCCTCTTCCAAAAAACCATTTATAAATGAATACTACCCATATAGATAATAGATCTTCCATTTCTATTAGAAAGGTATTCAGTTCAATAATATCACATCCATCTATAAAACTAGTGAAAAAACCTTACCATAGCCAATTCCTTCATTTTCATTGTATCCTTTAGTGACAAATCTCCATTTATTCATTTGGAATTTACAATAATAGTAATTATTTGTTCAAAACTTGCACTTCAACCCTACTTTTTATCCTACTGGGAGGTCTATTAAGTCCCATGTATTGTTCTTATCAAGGGAATGGATTTTTTCATCCATAACATTCTTCCACATTTCATCGGATTTATATTTCTCGATGTTAAAAGGTTTAAATGTCTTCATGAGGAAATAAGATATCACATAATCAAATATTGGTTCTTTGGTTTAATATATTTTTATAATACCTTAAACATTTTGGGGTTATGTATATGAAAGTTTTTCTTTAATACATTATAAAGTAATAGTATGTAGTGATGGAACCATTGGTTCTTTAACTTCATGTTCCTACATTGTCATTTCATTGAACTTTTATTCATATTCTAAAGTTATTTTTACCTATATTTAATTTTTATCTTGATTCCATTTCTATAACTCTTTTTCTTCGATTAACACATCTATGTATTCAATAGAGACACAATTCACTCCTTTTTCATCAAACATTATTAATTTTCATCTAGGATCCTAATATAAGAAATAGACCCAAAAACTCTAAGATAACATACACTAGTCTGTGAGTAATCTATTATTCATTTTAAATCATTACTTCGTGTATTTTGGGAATCTATTGATTAAATACACCATAAACCAATCCACATCAACCAATAACATCATGGAAACTCCATTTTATTTAAACATACTTTTTTCTATGTTGAAACCGGTTTAAAATTTTTAGCTAATTAATTGTGTGTAGGTGTGAAATTTTGTGTCCACTAGTGTCGAATTTCATGTTGTTTGAGGTACTCCTTAAACACCTCATAGGTGTAATCCCCACCTCAATCAGACTGATATTTTTTTATATGATATTTTATTTGATTTTCCACGAGTACCTAGATTTCTTTTAAGATATGAAATAGTTTTTCACTTAAAATTTTGAAATTATATTCACACTATCCTAGTATAATAAAAAATAAAATTTACAAAATTTATTTATTCTTTTTATTTTAGAGTCATTGGAGAACACACATAAATATAGACTAACTTGAGTGTCATTTTATCCTTCCACTTTGACTTCTTTGAATTTTTTTTCTTTTTTTCTTATATAGAACACAATTTCACATATTTTATCTCAATGTATATTTTTATTCATCCAATTCAATATTTTATTTATACCAAATACTCTTAAAATTTCAATGTTTAAATTTTTTAGCATGAGTTACCATGACTAGTCTTTATCATCATGTACCACCATAAAAAATTGTGGTACATTAGGGAGAATCATAAGAAAGAAACATGATGTTCTTCATCATAGGAATGTTGGTGACCATCATTCATTTTCCATCAACATGTTATATTTTGTTTATTTTATAGACTTATTTGATAGCCTTTTTGAAAAATTTTCTAATATATAAATGTTAGAATTAATGTTTGATATATAGTAGACATCAGAGATGAATGTATGATTTCTATCATAGTGATTGCTTAGAATATCTCTTCTCCATTATAAAAAATATTATTGAGATATTTCCAAATGAATTATCCCCCTGAACCCTCTAATCATAGTACATAAAAAATGTTCTTATAGATTTTCATGTGGTTTTTAACTCATGATTCAAGATACCAAATACCTTGATTTTGTTTTGATGTTTTTTCCTTTAATAAAAGAGACTGTTTTGTAACATACCATTATTTAGAAATATTGGCATCCTTAGTGACATTATCCATATGTTTTGTACTCATACATTCACTGTTATAATGTCCATATTGGTGTCAATTATATCATTGATAATTTCTTTTTTCCATTTTATAGTGATTAATGAATAGTCACCTAATTCCTTGTTGTCATTATCTTAGAGTAAAATTTTGATATCCACAAACACCTAAATTTTATCTTCTTCCACATCATCATACATATATTGGTTATTTTCTTTTTTTATCAATTCCTCTACCTCATGCTATTTGAAATCTTCCCATTTCACTTTTTAGATTTGCTGATAGGAAACATTTGTTATATATATTTCTCCACTTCATTTGTATTACTTTTTCTATTCAACTTTAATTCATCATCTTGTAGAGTCCCATGAGTTCTTTGATAAAAATTGTCTATGATCCTTATCATTCTTCTTAAGAAACGACTATGTAATTAAATTTTGTAAATAAAAATAACTAAATTTTATAACATAAAAAAATAATTAATAATTTATCTATTTCCCCAATGTTGGATCACCACTACCATTACATGAGTATGATACTTGGATATGGTTTCATAATATTTATGAGAAATTGATTCAAAATCACCATGTAGATATTAGATTTGTATTCTCTTCACATTGTCAAAACATTTAAATGGTTTGAAATGTTTTCCTAGATCACCTTTAATGTCTTTGATGAAGTAATTATCTCACAAATGGCTTCGCTAAGGCTTTTAAAGATGATATATTTTCCCTTATATCCTTTATTCCATTATGCCAGAAGATTTTTATTTTGAATATATATAATAACACCCTCCACTATCTTGGATTCTAGATTGGTCTATCAATCCTCTATAATTTCAATGTCATATTGACTTCTAAGGAGCATTGAATTTAGATGCATAGATTATTATAATTATCCTTCAATGGTTTGGGAATCAAATTTATATCAGTCTCATTCGTCAAGGGGTTGTACAATGTTTTAGAAAATATGAGGAAGGGGTAAAAGAAGGTAAAAAATTTAGATAAATTCCACCATTGTCATTTTTGAGTCTTTGATATATCTCATAAAAAACGTTAGTTATAGGAAGTTTCTAGGGAACACTCAAACAAAAATGATTAGGGTGGATCCTATTATCATAGTGGAAGTGTTCGGAAATACTAAAAAAAACTCTCTTCAAGCGATTTTGTCACCCAAATGATTTTTTTAGAGCCTAAGGAAATTTTAGGATAACACCGAAAGGATTATTTGGACTCACAAATGAATTATTTTTCAGTCCCCCCAATAACATGCCATTTAAATGTACTATTGATTTTAATATTCGAGACCCATTTCATGATCTCTTTAAAAAGGAATAATTTTAATACATGGAACTATCATCGTTCCATTTATATGAAATATTCAAATATTTCACTCACTATCGTTGATAATAATCATTTATTTTTACAAGCTACAAAAAAATTAATATCCACTTCCTAGTTCTCATCATAAAATAACCTATGTGAAAACCAAACACTGGTCTGCTTACATCACCTCTCTAAGAATGGTTATTTGAATATGCATCATTGTTGACACTATGTTGGCCATCACGGATGAGCTTCACAAGTTACTGCAAACATGATACCCCTCCACATCAAATATCCAATACCAATCATTTTTTTTTCACCAACCTCCACCCACCACAAGCTCATAATCTCTTCACCCCATCCCATGATTCTCTCCTAAGATCAGCTACCCTCTCTATGACACACTTATCCATATACATTCATTATTCTAGAAACCCCATAATTAATCCCCCTTTACACCAATCAAACTCAACTATTATATCCTTTCCCTCCACAAATATATCAATATCTATATCCCTTGTTTTTATTATGCCGACTCTCTATCTTTCATCACCCATTACTCAATATATTTTTCCATTATATAATTTTTAGTTTATATTTTAAATAATAATTTATATTATATTAATTTTTTATTTTCATTTTTCATTTATTAATAATCATAATATGATTTTTTTATGTTTTTTTAATTTGGATTTCCTTGATTTATTAATAATATAAATATTTTATTTATTATAGAATTTATAATGGAAGTTTTTTTCTTTTTAATGGACATTTAAAAATGGTTTTCTGTAGATTTTCAAGTGTGTATAATATTTTGGTTAATTTTATATAGTTTTTTATTAATTAACTAAATATGGGTTTCATTCAGGAATAATCAATTGAAAATTTTATTCATAAATTTATAATATAGAATAAGTTTCCTCTTTTTAATTGGGGTTTTTATTATCAATTCAATTTAAATATTATAGATAATAATAAAATTAAATATTAAAAAAATTATATTTTTTTATATTATAAAAATAACATAGAACGTGATATGGGTCTAATAAAAATAAGAGTAAATTGGTTTCATTATAAATGGGATCATAGTAATGTTTATTTTTAGTCCTTTTCAATATAGAGAAAGTATATTTCAAATAAACAAATGTATTTTTTGTTTCTATACATTTATTAAAATTTTAAAATATAATGTATTTATTTGTAATATATTTTTGTAAAAATCTAGTGTTTTTTGAAATTATATTTTAATAAATGATTGGATAATACTATGATTTTTTAAAAAAATCAGGGATTAAAATATAACATTCAATGTTTTTTAATTATGATCATTTTCACTGAATATTTTTACTCTAAGTTTCTATAAATTTTGTAATTGTTCGGTTTTATTTTTTAATTTTAAAACTGAAATAATTATAATAAATATTGATATTTGGTTCAATTATTTGATCATACTCTTGGTTTTTTAAATATTGTTCATATATATCAATGATTTTATACTGTATATATATGTGTGTGTGTTTGTGTGTGTGTGGATAAGAAAATGATTAATCTACCTAGAATATTTTAATTAGAATACTTTGAGTGGAGTATACAATGGGTTTCTTTTACCATTGTATTGAATACTAATTATATCAATTTTATATGTAAAAAAATATGTAAATAGATACCATTTCATGTGAGATATTACACGTACAAAGATGAACTTGAGTTTTATTTACAAAAAGTATAAATACTAGACTCTACATGGGTAGTATAGAAATAATTATTTTAAATGATGATTATAATATAAATATTTCTCTAAAATATTTGATTTGTTAGTTTCTTGTGAAGGTGGTGATATCAATATTTTTGATGCTACAGGAAGTGATCTCTGGTCATTTTTCGATGGTGAATCATTGAATTAATTTGAAATTCATTTTGATTTATATATTGAATTATATCATGTAAGTATAGATTTTAGTAAATTATTATTTATTGGGATGTTATTAATGTAGTCTGATTTTAATTAATGTAAAAATGTGACATTCGATCTGTTTTTAGTGTTATTATATAAGGTACTCCTTATTAATATACATATATTTGTTGTAAAATAAAGTATAAAAATAAATATGGCTTATATAATGTAATTTTTTTATATATTGTTCACAAAAACATTCTTACTTAACTAAACGAGTTCATAAGAGACTGTGTGTGAATTTATTGTTCTAAGGAACACAACCCGACATCCAAAATCCTGAAAATAGGTAAAAACTTTAATACAGTTTCACCTGGAAGACAGTTGAAAGATATATTATTTTTAGAAATTATTAGATCATTTATTTCCTTTTATAAATAATAAATACACAATACAATTCTAATTGGATGAAGAGATGTTTTTTCCTCAATTTTCTATACAAAAAATTATTATTTTGTGGAATAATTTGGATTTCTTGCACATTGATCAACTATTTGTGATAATATATTGTTCCCCATTTGGTTTTCATATGAAATAAAAATACATTGTCAATACACATTGTTAAATATAAGGATTTTTTTAGAAATACAATACATTTACAAATAGAGGTGTGTAACATGGAATAAAGGCCTAATTTATATCAAGTGACGATTAAAAGGGATAAATATTCAATCCATTCCATTTTAATGATAGTTTTGGTACTCAATGGTCACTATTATAATATTTCCATTCATATTAATGTGATGATCATGACATGAAGGTGTTTACAAATTCATTATTTTATAATTAAACATAAATAATTAATTACAAATTAAATTAAAAATTATTCACCACCTAATGTCATCGATCCATTTATTTGAATAAAAACTTCTTCAGTCATAATTTTTCAATAAATAAATATTTGTGTGATTTAATAAATCAAGAGAAAAATATTACGCTAAAACTATATCATTTAGTTAAAGTATTTCTAAAAAATCTGATTTAATGGTCCAAAATACATTATACATTTATAATGAAGTCATTTTATTGGTCCCATCTAATTGTGGTGAATATATCCTAATGAATATACATGAATACATTTAGATAAAATATAAATAACATATATTTTCTATATGTTATAGTAGGAAAGGATTATTTAATGATGAATACACTAACTTTTGTATGAATATCTTACTAATGTTGATATAAAATTAGATAATCCCTTATAGAATAATAATTGTATAATTGAGGAAATATCATTAGTTAGTATGAAAAAAAATAAAGTGGGTTCAATCTCATCAATATTTATTGTCAAAACTCTATCTGTCATTTCATTGATATAGTAATTTGTTTATTTGAACTATTTTGTGTCATATTTACATAATTTATTTGATAATTATTATATATTATTAAACATTTTCTGACACATTTCATTGAGTTGAAATGGTTTATGCCCAGTGTTACTAATTATTTGATCTAATGGGTTCCTTTTAGCATATTTCATAAAAAATTAAAGATCTATGTATATGTGTGTATATTTTCTTCAAATTTTATAAAAATATATCTTTGAAAAGTCTAAGGCCTTATGAAATTGATTTATATAAAATTTTTAATTCCTTTTCATACGGGCATCTGGAAATCTTATAATTATTGAGGAATTTAACAACTGTTTTAATGTAAAGAACCAGATTTTCCGTGTAATTTTTTTATTGTATGGAACTATTATGAGGCTGAGAAGTCTGGCCACATTTGATTTTGATCCCCAGTGTACTTGGATCATAATTTTTAACTTTCTTACTGTATATTCAGTAAACGTGTGAGTGTGAAATCCTAACTTTTGAACTGGTGCATGGAATTGAAATCTAAGGGCATCATTGAACTTATAGTACAAAGATTATATTAAGGGAGCCATAACCTCGACAACTGTGGGTTGAGAGAGGAAGTTGGTTTTTGTAGTTTTCATGGAGGATTAATAAAGTAAATCTAATTTATTTTAAGTATCTCCCACCTCTCTTTTATGTTTTGGTGGTAGGGAACACAAGGGGTGGTCGGTTATTTAATGCAGGACATTAAATTCCCAGTTACAAAAAAATGTTTAACCACCCTACATGTAATTCAGTAGGTTCATTAATTGCTCCAATTAATGAAACTGTCTTAATTATGTGTTGAAAAGATAACTCCCCTATTCCCTTTTTTGGTTTTTGAATTCTTTGACAAAGGAGTGGTGTTTTTAGAGAGGATGATTTTGGAGGAGCCTCTTGATGAATAATAGATCCCTCAAGCAAGAACCGAAGATCGTCGTTTGAGTGGCATTATTGGAGGCTTGCTTCGGGATTGACGAACACCAACCAATCTTCAAACATAGGATGCTCTCCAAGGTCTTACGAGGCAGGGTTTTGTCTTGTTTAAATTTTAATAGTTTTTGAATCAAATATATACTCCATTGTTAAGATGCTGATGTGGAATGTGCAGGCCAGAGGAATAAGGCCCCATCCCTTCGCCTCTTGTTTTATAATTCCATTCTATGCGGGTGAGATTTTAGGTTAGACATAACCCAAATATGGGGGTTGAGCTATGAAGGAGACTACCCAAGAAGCACATAGTTGAAAATATATGGAAAAAATAGACCATTGGGGCTCACATGATGGCATGTGGAAGATCGATGGCACGACACTGATGACCAGTGCTGGAGGGGGAAGGTGGCGGCTGGCACCAGCCAACTACTGCGGTGGTGTTACACCATCTCGCGCTGTAGGAGGAGGCCATGACATTAGGCTGGGGCGGTCCACAGGTGGCCGGCACCAGCCGACCACAGAGATCGTTGCGATACGCCGTCGTGCACCACGGGAGGAGGAGGTCAAGGCTTTTCAACCGTAGCGGTTGACCAGGTCAGCCGACACTATCCGGACGTAGAGGCAGAGTGGCACACCATCGTGCACCGTTGATGGTGGTTGTGGCACAAAGTCGCGGTAGAGGCAGGGACCTACTCCCTACGGGTCCCACGGGTGACTAGGCATTGCCATGCGTCGCCACCGATCTAAATCTTAAACAGATTAGCTTTTAGGGAAATTGGGGGGGGGTAGGTTTTCCCCATGCCAGTTAGGGCAGGCCCCACACCCTCCTGCAGGCTAGGCTGCGCCCTCCTGCGAGCGAGGCAGCTCCCTCTTATGGGTCGGGTCGCGTCCCATGTGGCCCAGGCCACACCCTCATGTAGGCTGGGTCGTACCCCCTACAAGCTAGGCCGAAACCCCCTGCGAGCCCGGGCGGGCTCCCTCAGCGGGCCAGGTCGAATCGACCCGAGCTGGGTGGGGTCGACCGAGACTGGGTCGGGCCGGGCCGGTCCCATCCAGACCTAGTTTCGCTTAAAATTTCATAACTTGAAATCCATATGTTTGTTTGATAAACTGTATATAGAACTAGCATACTTGGAGTGAGATGGTCTTTTTGGTATACTCCACACAAATTTTGGAGAAAGTTGGCATACAACCAAGTTGGATCGAACCTAAATCCAACCAGGCCCCCAGTACTAAAACGCTTATAACTCACAGATCGGGCGTCCAATTGACGCGTTGTCTATCGCGTTGGAACCCTTACGTCATAATGGTCATTTTTGTTACTCATTTGTGGATATTAGTAGTGGTCGAGGTACTACCGATATCATGGGGAGAAGATTTAAAGGAACTCGAGCGCACTAGGTGCGGGGAGTCATGTGATTGGCTGCCTTTGAACTAGAGACCCTATGTAGATCAGCATAATAGTAACCATGTGTGGATCAACATCATAGCTACCTGATTTAGACTAATTTTAGAGCGTCCTGTCGTGGATCAACACCTAGAGACCCTGAGTGGATCAACATCCAGCGACCTTTTGTGGAACAAAATTCTAAAAACCTAGTGTGGATCAACATTCCAGCAACCCCTTGTGGATCAACATTCTAAAGACCCTGTATAGATCAACAGTAGTGTGACCCGACGATGAATAGCCATAAAGTGGCCCTTCATGGAACAATGAATTACATCCAAGATTGGATCGATAATAGAAGAACTTATTTTTGGATCAATTGTAAAACATAAAAATGTAATAAGATTATATAACTTAAGACTAATCATCTTTAATCCTCATATATGAGTTGTATACCTGTTGTGAGCTGACTTTTTCTTCGTGCTTTGCGGTTGAGGTATTTCTTTGTGTTTTTCCCTTTGTGATACTCTGGGAGGCCTTCTGGGGTATCATTGTCCCTAATGAGTATTGTTATACTCACCCCTACATGGGATTCACCCGCACCTTGTTGTGTCGTTTGCAGACGATGGACAAATTTGACTGAGGTTTCGGAGCCAGAACTGGATAGTGCTCAGAGGTGGACCTTTACACGTGATGAGCCGTAGTGATGATTGAACGTGAGCTATACCTACCCTTTAGTTAGGAACCTTGGAGGACGATTCTATGAACTATTTTTCTATTATCATTATACTTTTCAATTGGGCTTGTATTCCAACCCACTTTACATACAGTACACTTACTATATAAATTTATATTGTGGTTTGAATCTTGTCGTATACATGGTCTGTGTGTTTTCAAGTTTAAAGGCAATGCTTTCCCTTTTACAGGTATATGAATTTCGGTGATAGTCACAGACCCCTAACCTATGGAAGGCCGACTTGGGGTAGTCACGACACCAACCCTTGGGAACGTGTTGTGACAAAGTGGCATTAGAGGAGTCGGTTCTACCGAAGAACTAGGACTCAAGTCTTTTCATGGGCTACAGTGTTAAATGTTATGAGTGTGGTTTTCAATTTGGGGAATCCAGTTTCGGTGTGTAGTCTGTTGTATCCATACACCAGGACCCTAAATTCTGATTTCTACATCGGTGTACAAAAACACTAATTTCATGTGATTATGAAATGTTTTACTTTTGATCTCTTTTAAGTCAGCTCACTAGGTTTAAATTTTTGATAGTGGTGAACCTATTTCATTAAGTATGCCTCCATGTAGATAGCCATCCAAGATTACATAGAGAGTACACAATGATGGCCTACCGAGCAACGAGGCTTTGGTGCAGGGCCCTTTTACTATGTTGGCACCTTCGGGTGGTGTACCAGCACCACCACTAATCGGGGGGGAAGCAGTTTGCACCAGCTGTACTGGAAGACCATGCATGCCGACTGAGCACATTGCACGAGTTCCAGAGACATAGGCCTCTAAGTTTTCAAAGTGAGACAGATCCCCAGGTAGCTGAGGATTGGTTGGAGGTTGTGGCACAGTTTTTCTGCCTAGTTGAGACACCATCAGAGCAGATGGTGATCCTAGCTTCAAGGCTATTCCATTGAACAACAGGGAGATGGTGGAGTCTGACACTATAGAATCATGATGAGGTGACCCTCTCCTGCGAAGATTTCAAGGGCCTCTTCAAGTAAGAGTCCATTCTAGTGACTCTACACACTGTGTATATATAGGAGCTGCTACACTTATAGAAGGGGAGCTTAACCATGGACTAGTACTCGGTGTGGTTCACCATCCACTCACACTACTCTAACGACATGGTACAAGACCCTTTCTTTAGGGAACATACCTTTGAATAGGGACTCTTATGGGAGATCACAGCTTTGATGGTATCTCTCAACATCCCAACGCATGCTGGAGTGATGGAGAGGGCACTCTTGGTGGAGAGATTCCTAACTGATCAGACACCAACAACAAGACCCACCACCGGGTGACACATAGTAGAGTCATCTATGGTTGGTAGTATCTAAAGGACATAGAGGTAAAAGGGGACCAAACCTTATGGTGGATGACCACAAGACATAGGGTTAGAGGTTTGAGGCTCATGAGGTAGAGCAGGCTAGTATTGGAGCATATTGTGCCTCACGTGCGATAGGCAGGGTCACATGGCTCACGATTTCCTGACCAGCCGCATTGAAGACTAGAGGACGGTCGAGGGACCGCTAAGGAAGAGTTAGATATTCAAGAAGGGAGTTCTACAGGTAGTAAGTAGATGTGGCAGAGGAGTTGGTCATGCTGCAGGTGTTGGGCGACGATTCAAGGTTCTACCGCCACCACCTCTAGGTGGTCCACCCTGAACACAGGGAGTAGGTGGAAAGGTATGAGCTCAGCTCCAGGCAGCTAAGGCCAATGACCACGACGCTCCATAAGTGATTCGAGGAACAATATGTGTCTACTGTACCTTATCTTTAGTGCTTAAAGAAATAGGTTTCAATCAATCTTTCATTTCCACGGCCCTCGTTCGAAGCTCAGAGATTATGATAGATTCATTAGCTCGATCCTTACTGTTAAAGACTCATACAGGTGGGGATTCCATGATTACACACTATTGTTGGTAGTGTGAGTTTACTGTAAGAGGTGAGAGCTTCGGCTGTGTTATTCTAGTAGTGGTGTCGAGGCCTTATAACATCATCTAGGTTATGGACTGGTTATCTACAATCCATGCTCAGAATGACTGAATTATGAGCAAAGTGCGGTGTGTCCATGAGTATGGGACCGGGTTTTCCTTCAATAGAGAGAAGGGAACATTTGTAGAACATGATGGACTTACCCAGAGGAGGGTGTATCTGATCACACATCAGTTTTAAAGACTTCCCCTCAGAGCAGTTGATGTTGAGAGTCCAAGCTATCCTATAGTGGTGAACCAGTATGCTGATGTCTTCCCTGATGATGTTCTGAGAATACCTCATCGCAGATAGGTGGACTATTACATCAACATGTTCCCTGGGACAACACTGATATCTACACCAGAATATCAGATGGATCCCACAGATCATCATGAGTTATGAATACAACTAGAGGACTTGCAGAAGAAGTGGTTCATAAAGCCCAATGTTTCTCCATGGGCAGCCCCGGTTTTGTTCACCAAGAAGGAATATGTGTGTTTGAGGCTCTGTGTGGATTATCAGAACCAAAACCATGTGACCGTGAAGAAAAGGTACCCACTTATTAGGATTGATGATTTATTCAATATGCTAAACTGAGCTCATTGGTTTTCAAAGATAGACCTCATATCAAGCTATCGTCATCTCAGGTTACAAGATGAGGATGTGCAGAAGATGAACTTTAGATGTCGGTATGGCCACTATGAGTTGTTATTTATGCCATTCCGCATGACCAATTCCCCTGCAGTGTTCATGGGAATAATGAGTAGGATCTTTCATCCATACCTCGACCACTTCGTGGTGGTCTTCATGGACGACATCTTGGTGTACTCAGCGATAGAGGAGGAGCATTCCTATCATCTAAAGATAGTTTTTTATACACTCTTAAAGAATAGAATTTAGGGGAATCTATTGAAGTTCCAGTTATAGATAAAGGTGGTCCACTTTCTGGAACATGTTATCTCAGAGGCTGGAGTTTCAGTGGATCCAGAGAAGATAGAGGTTGTGCTTGCTTCGGAGCCACTTAGGAGTGTGACCGAGGTGTGAAGTTTCCTAGGGTTGGCTGGGTACTACCTGATATTCGTACATGAATTTTATAGAGTTGCAGCACCCTTGTCAGCATTGACGAAGAAGGAAAAAACCTTCATGTAAATGAAGAGATGCCAGTAGTGTTTTTAGGAGTTGAGGTAGAGACTGACGAGTGCCCCCATCTTGAGGATACCAGAAGAGGGTGTTGGGTATGTAGTATACTACAACGCATTAGGGATCGGACATGGATGTGTCCTGATGCAGGAGTGAGTAGTGATCACTTATGGTTCACGACAGCTGAGACAACATGAGAATAACTACACTACCCATGACCTAGAGTTAGCAATAGTGGCATTGGTCTTGATGATTTGGTGACACTACCTAATGGGAGAACATTTTACAGTCTACTATGATCATAAGAGTCACATGTATATATTCTCACAGAATGACTTGAACCTGAGACAATGGTTATGGCTAGAGTTCCTCCAGGACTATGACTTTGAGATAATATATAATTTTAAGAAGGTGAACATGGTAGAAGATGCACTCAGTAGGAGGCCTGGTCTACAGTTGCTGTGTGAAATGACATAAAAGATAGTCATGTTGCAAATATATTTTGTGGATAGAGATGAAGTATCTTAACTCCAATATAGGATAGTCCCTCCCCCACTCCTTCAGTGAGTTAGGGAGGTGCATCTTGGGGACAATGTATGCGAGGCTCGATGTGCTTAGATATCCTTGGGACATGCACCCGATGAATTTTGTTAAGGTGGGGAGAATGACATCCTCTTCAGAGGACGCACCATGGTATCAGTGGTGCTACGGGAGTATGTGTTGATGGAGTTCCATATGTCCCCTCTGGCAGTACATCCTAGTGTGGTGAAGATGTACCAGGATCTCCGTCATCAGCACTGGTGGCCATAGATGAATAAAGCAGTTGAAGAGTTTGTTTCACGATGCCTCACTTGTCAAAAAGTGAAGGCCGAGAATCTGGTTCCAGAATGCTTAGCTTAGCCACTAGAGGTGCCAGAGTGGATGTGTGATGGCTTTTCCCTGGATTTTTGGATAGGGATACCACATACGTTTAGGGGCCATGATTCCATCTAGGTGATCATTGACCGACTCACCATGTTATCCCACATCCTACCCATCCAAGATCAGGGATTCATAGAGGGATTGTGACACCTCTACGTACAATATATTGCATGGATTCATCAGTTTCCATCAGTGATCATCTCTGATCGTAATGCACATTTTATATCTCGGTTGTGGAAGGGATTGCAGGATGCGTTTGGGACTCAGATATGTTTGAGCACCACCTTTCATCCTCAGATGGATGGTCAGACAGAGCAGACCATTTAGACATTAGAGGACATGCTTCCTTCTTGCATCATAGATTTTGGCTGTAGTTGGGGTATCAATTTACCTTGGTGGAGTTCGCATCTAACAAATACTATCACTCCACCATCAGTATCACACCGTTTGAGTCCTTGGACGACCATCCATGAAGATCAACTCTATACTGGATAGACCCAAGTGAGTCAACACTTATGGGTCTAGAGTTGGTACAAGATACCACTAAGAAGGTGTAGATCATCCAGGAGAAGATGAAGACTCCACATAAAAGGAAGAGGTCATATGATAATAGGAGATAGAGACCTTTGGAGTTTGGGAAAGGAGACCTTATCTTCTTATGACTCCCACCACGATGATGTTTGTGTAGATTTGGCTAGGGTGGCAAGCTATAACTGAGGTTCATCAGACCCTATCCGGTTCTCAATAGAGTTGGTGAGTTGGCGTATCTCCAAGATCTTCCCTCACATATGCATCAGGTGCATGAAGTTTCTGAAGTTTCGTAGCTGAGGAAGTTCATGCATGATCTACCACACATTATCGACTATGGAGAGCTAGACATTGATGATGTGGCAACGTTTACGGAGGTTCCGGTGATGATTGAGGATCGACAGGATCGGGTCCTTCATAGACGATCGAAACCTGTGGTGCGTGTTCACTGGAAACACAGGAATCATTAGGAGAGAACATCGGAGTGGAAGGCTTAGATTCATCCTCAGTACCCCCATTTGTTTCCTTAGTCTATGTCGTGGAATTCGAGGACAAAAATCCCTAAGGTACGAAGAATGTAAAGACCTGGATTTTCCATGCATTTTTTTATTATATGGAATTATTTTGAGGATGTGAAATCTGATGTTGTTTGATTTTGATGCCCAGTGTGCCCATAAATGAATTTTAAACTTTCTTAAGGTAAGTTCAATAAAAGTGCTAGCAGTAAATCCTACCTTTTGAACTGGTGCTTGAAATTGAAATATGAGGGAACCATTGAACTCGCAGCGCCAGGATTTTCTTAAGAGAGCCTTAACCTCGACCACAGTGGGTTGAGAGAGGAAGTTAGTTTTTGCAGTTTTCTTGGAGGATTAATAAAATAAAACAAATTTATTTTAAGTATCTTCCACCTCTCTTATAGGTTTTTATATCGGGGACCACAAGGGGTGGTCGAGCATTTAATGAAGGACATTAAATGTCTGGTTACACAAAAATGTGTAACCAACATTCTTTCAATTAAGGAGGTTAATTAATTGAACCAATTAATGAACCTCTCTTAATTATGTGTTGTAGAGATAACACCCTATTCTATTTATTTTCTGGTTTTTGAATTAATTGGAAAAGGAGTGGTGTTTCTTGGGGGGAAGAATTTTGGAGGAGCCTCTTGGTGAAGAATAAATCCATTAATTAAGAACTGAAGATTTTCGTTTGAGCAGCATCATTGGAGGCTTACTTAGGAATCGATGAACACTGACCCATCTTCAAATATGGGATGCTCTCCAATGACTCACAAAGTAGGGTTTTTTATTTTTTAAATTTCAAGTGTTTTTGAATCAATTATCTTCTCCCATGTTAAGAGGCTAACGCAGAGGGCGCGTGCCAAACGAACAAGGCCCTGTCCCTCCACCTCTTGTTATATTGTTGTGTTCTACGTGGGTGAATTTTAGGGTTGGAAGGAACCCAAATATGAGGGTCAAACAGTGAGGGAGATGACCTGAGAAGCCCATAGGTGTGAACGGATAAAAAAACCACTGGGGCTCCATCGGTGGACCACAGAAGTCCGTTGGCCCAGTGGCACCAACGACTGGTGTCAGCAGGTGAAGGTGGTGGCTGGAACAAGCCGATCATGGTGGTGGTGACGCATTTGTCACACACTAAAGGAGTAGAAGGCCGTGAATTTTCAGCTATGGCGGTTGAGTAGGGCACAGAGGCCGAGCGGTGAGCTATCACACGTTGCTGAAGATGGCCATAGCTCTAAGCCGTGGTGGAGGTAGGAACCCGCTCCATGTGGGTCCCGTGGGATACCAGGTGGCGCCACATGGCACCAGCACACCAAATCCTGAACTGCTTAGCCCTTCGGGAAGGGCGGGGGTCGTTTCTCCCATGTCAACTTGGGGGTCGCGTAACCTCTTGCGGGTTGGGATGCACCCTCTTCCGGGCTGGGATCCTCCCTCCATCTGGCTGGGCCACGCCCCCCTGTGGGCCGGGCTGCTCCCCCCTACGAACCGAGTCGCGGCCCCAACAGGCCTGGCAGGACAGTGGCCTATTGGGTCGAGCCCGCCGTAGCCTAGCCCAACCGGCCCGGCCCAGGCCAGGTCGGGCCGGGTTGGTCTGACCGGGTCGGACTAGATACAGACCCATCTAGGCCCAATTTCGATTAAAATATCATAACATGAAATACAGACGTCTATTTGACAAACCATTTATGGAGATGAGATCCTTGGAGGGAGATGATCGTTTTTTTATACACCACTCAAATTTTAGAGAAAGTTAGAGTATGTCTGAGAGAGATTAAACACAAATTTAATCAGGCGCTCAGTACTAAAATGATTATAACTCACAGACTGAGCGTCTGATTGATGCATCGTCTGTCACGTTGGATACCTTAGGACATGGTAGTCCTTTGGGTTACTCATTTTTGTATCTTAGTGGAGATTGAGGTATTACCAACATATCGGGAGCATATTCTATAGAACTCGAGCACACAGGGTGTGGGGAATCATATGATTGCTTGTGTTTGACATAGCAACCCTCTGTGGATTAGCATGTTATCGACCCTGTGCGGATCAGCATCCTAGAAACCCGACGAGGACCATTTTTAGAGCAGCCCATCGAGGATCATCACCTAGAGACCCTTAGTGGATCAACATCTAGTGACCCTATGTAGATCAACATTCTAGCGAACCTGTGTAGATTAGAATTCTAGCGTCTCTATGTGGATCAAAATTCTAGCGACCCGGTGTGGATCAGCAGTAGCGTGAACCTATGTGGATGATCTTTATAGTGGCCCATCATGGAACAATGACTTTCATCTAAGAGTGGATCAATAATATAACAACTTATTTGTGGATCACTTGTGGAACATATAAATGGAATAAGATGATATAGCTTAAGACTAATCAACTATATTCCTAATCTCTAAGATGTATACCTAGTGTGAGATGACTATTGATTCATGATTTTTGATTGAGGTATTGCTTTGTGGTTTTTTCCTTATGGAACATTGGGATACCTTCAGGTGTCTCGTGGTCCCTATTGAGTGATGTTATACTCACCCATGCACAGGCTTCACCCACATATTGTTGTGTGTTGTGCAGATGATAGACACCTTTAACTGACGTTTAAGAACCAGGATTGGACGGTTCTCAGAGGTGGACCTTTATATGTGACGAGCTGCAGTGACGATTGATTGTGAGTTGTAACTACCCTTCAGGTAAGAACCATGGAAGATGATTCCGAAATATATTTTCCTGTTGTAGTTGTACTTCTCAGTTGGGCTTGTATTCTGACCCCCCTTACATATAGTACACACCCCTTTTTAATAATATAGATTTACTTCATGGTTTTCATCCTGTCGTATACTTGGTATCTGTATTTGATGGTTTAAAGGAAATGACTTCCCATTTACAGGGATATGTCGTTTAATTCATGTCATCAACCCCTACCTTATGAAATCCAGGATTGGGATAGTCATGGAATGAGCCTCAGGGGATGGGTCGTGACATTTAATGCACTAATTATTTTGACACAATACTATAAATTTATTAACATTAATGGATTTCAATTTTTAATCATATATTTTTTCTATGAATATGTAAATATAAAATAATTCATTATGTTATACATTCATTTATGTAATCAATTATCATGTTCAATTAAACAGCATCATCAATTTTATATATAGTCATGGATTATGATTTAGATTGTTAAAATTTAATTGGTCTGATCTAGTTCCGAGTGCTACAGTCAAATATTTCCATAGATCAAATCATAAAAAATGTCTTTTATGGTGTTGGAGGTTATATCCTATTCTCCTTAATTTAATTATTATTTTTATTTGATTTTATATTGGATGTAATAGATTTTTGGAGATAATGGTATGCTGGATGGTTGAATTGAAATAAACATTTAATCAAATGTAATGGGGGTGGGTATCATGGCCATATAGAGTTATTAACATGGTCATGGGGTATTATTAAATTGGATAGAAGGAGTTCCTCACTTCATATGGATCTTATTTAGTTATTTAACTAATTATACATGGGATGGGGGAGGTAGTACATCATGTGGGGATGGACATGACATCGTCGAAGGATTTTGAGGACTGAGGTATTATTCTTCAAATCATAGTAAATTAATTATTTATGGGTGAAGGTTATTAATATCAACATTCATTTTCATATATTTATTTTATATGTGAATATTATCCTTAATTTAATATTTCTATCACATTTAGTAAACTATATATCCACAAATTATAGGTTTAGTTTTTCCTAATTAAAAACCCTTTATATTTGTATCATATGAAGAATATGTTTTCCTTGTTTTCATATCATATCATTTAAAATAATGAATCAGGTAAATTTTTTAAAATGGATGTATTTATAATTGAAATTAGGAATCCTGGTATTAAATCCTTTATGATAAAACTATTATAAAAATAATTTTTGTTATATTCAAAAATTTTATTCAATGGTTCATGGAGACAAATAAATGATATACTATTGATTTTCATGATCAAGGAATATTTATTGATATTTTAAATTTTCATTTATATTTGAAATTTATATAAAATTGATTAAATGTTTCTAAAATACTATTAAAAATTTCCACATATTTCACGTGTTTCACTTTTATGAATGCATATATGTCACTGGAAGCATCATCTTGTGGTTGATGTATGTATTTTCATATTATTATTTTTTAATTATTATATGTATCTGTTTGTGTGTACTCTCTTATAAGCATCTATATTTTTAGAAAAAGAATTAATTTATTATTTAAAACTGTTTGAAATTGAGTTCTCTAGTATCTAACTAGTATTTTACGATATGAAAGGGTATTGTAGATGGATTTATGAAGGAAAATATTCTACCTAAATGGATATATAATTTGATTAAAAATAACATCTAGTTAGATATGGGAGAGTCTAATGATTTATCTACTATAGTTTATCATATTACACCCATGTAAATTCCACCAAAAGACTCCTAACTGGACTTCATTCTCTTATGAGATGATAAGGAGATTTTGTTAGTAGATTCTGGTAAGAATACAAATTTTTAAAAATCTATTCTCTTTAAAGTTATAATAAATAATGAATATTTTTAATAGGATAATATGATACCCCAGCTCGATGAGCTTTAGTAGGAATGTATTTATAAAATTCGAAAATACATGGAATGTTTAAAACCATTAGGTGGTGTGAGGGAAGTGGGCATCTTATATTAGTGCCATAGACATTATAAAGTGTATTCTGACTAGTTTATTTTTACCCACTGGTATGATTTATTTGGATTCTGGTCTTGTGAGGAAATTATGGTGATATTTTTTTAATATTTATAATAATGTTTAACATTATTTATTTCCTATTTTTTAATATATAGAATATATACCAAGTTTGGTAATCATTTATATAATAAATCCCTGTAATGAATACCTCAGAAACTTGATACTCAACATGTGTTAAAACATTGACATAAATTATGTTTAAAATTCATCATTAATTTAATCATTAGATTTTTTGGATGACAAGAATGTACATATGTAATTTTTATTCGACAAGTGTATTTATGCTATGTAGGAATTACTTTTTATTATTGCATATAAGGTTTTGTTCTTTCATTGAGAAATTGATTTTGAATAACATTTTTATTCATTGATAAATGGAACAGGTATACCATGACCAATTATTATCTGAGTGTAGGAAGTGAGTTAATATATAGTTATAAGGATGTTCACATGGGATAAGGTGGATTTCATGTTGCAGTTCTTGCATCATGAGATATAAGCTAAGATTAAAAAAAAACATATGAATTAATATTAGAGATGTGAACGTCTGGAGGCATGTCTAGACAAGTCATATAATTATTTTTGACTTGTACATTCCCCTATTAATGAAACAGAGGCACTAGAAAAAACAATTTAAAACCTGAAAATTTTTATTTAAAATAATTTTATTTAATATTATTATAATATAAAATATATATTTATTAAGGGGTTTAGATGCATCTACTAGTAACCATCGTTATCCCATAGCTGAGAATGAATATGATGCACCTAATTTCTGTGTTATGATCCCCATACATTTATTATTATTTTTTAAATAATTTATTATTATAATTATATCTTTTTGACCTAATTGTGTGGTCTAATTGGAATGAAAAATAATACATTTTTAAACGTATAATTTTATTTCTAACCTAGAAACACGTTAAAAATGATCAAAATCAAACAAAAAAAGTAACAACCCAGAATCCGGTAAGCCAAATCCAATGGTTATTTTAATAAAATGGTATAGAATACTAATGATCAAATTACCACAGATCTAATAATTTAGTAGTCTTATTATAATATACACATATATGATATTACATTATATTTGATATCATAATAAAAATAAAAAAAATAATTAAAAACATTATTATTCCTCAGAGTATATCCTTGGAACATTCATAGTACTATAATTAAATCTAAGGGGAAATGGAAGAAAAAGTTAGCTGAAATTTTAACTAAGTGGTAGAGTACAGTGGATGTTATCATACAATAAACAAGGAATAGATAATATGGAATGATTAAATAATAATAAAATAATTACATATAACTAATAAATTTAGCATAAAATATATCCATGGATAATATATAATTGGAAATAAATAATAAAATTGATAAAAATTTATTATTTCATAGTGATGGAATGCATAATTTATAACATCATAAACATAATATCAAGGCCTCATGTGAAGACATCATATCTCTAACACCCTAGGTAAATAAAGAATATGAAATTTTCACATTTATCCATATTTTTGAATAAAATATTAATATAACTTTAAAGGGGACGCTATGCTTGATGGTGTACCCAATACGCAACAATGAGTTTCTTGAGAATCTTACATTGCACTCTAATAATAAAATAATATTATTTTAAATTGTAGTTAACACCTAGCCGTTGTAATGGTGGGAATGAACAGAACTAACTAAAAAATTATTATATATGTTTTTCAAATATTTTTACTTTTTACAATAAATGTTAGTGGATTAAAAATGCGAATGAATCCAATTTTAAGCATAAACATTCTAATATTCTTTAAAAGGTCGATTAACCACCTTTTGATGAAGAACCTCTTTTAAATCCACTGTTTGAAAATTTTATGTGTTATAATTGACAAAATAAAATTCTTCTTTAGAATCGGGACATCAATATTTACTTTGTGTAAATTTTTGGTATTTTTCCGATAAAGTTCATTTTTTTAATGAATAGTGAAAAATGTTGTATTTTAATTCAAAACCTCTTTTTAATCTAATTTATTTATATGATTATATTATCTATTTAATTGGTTCCAAAGTGAAATTAGAATATATTTTACCATTTAATCCAATAGTGGTCGTTGGAATTAATTTCATCTTGAAATTGGACTTAAACTAGTGTCAATCTTTTGATACATAATTGTTTCATAAAAACACGCTATTTGCTCTGACAGCGGGAATTGATTTTTAAATTAATTAATGTAACTTATATGTTTTTAATTTTGTAAGATAGACATCATTTATGAATTTGGAATTTCAAATATAGCTTAGGGTGAATTTTTTGTATTTTTTTGGAAAACTTCAATTTTTGATGAATAGTGAAACCACTAAGTGGTACTTAAAAAACTGATTTTTTGTTTAAATGAAAAATTTCCACCTCTGTGTTTTGAATTTAAAAAATACTACATACATGGTTCTCATTATGAAGTAAAATTTGGTTCAACGAGATTAAAAGAATTTTTTTGGTGAATAGTAACTTTTATGTTTTAATCGTGATTAGAGGTAATTAGTGTAGTTTAAGGTAAAAATACTATTTTAATAATATAAAATGACCAAGAAACATGTCCTACCTTCATTGGATGAGTCATGACCGACCAAGACAATACATGGGTCAACATGGGGACCCCATGGAGCCACTTCCGTTGGAAAATGACATTAATACCTTTTTATTTAAAGTTAAAATTAAAATGTCACAAACATGTGTTTTTTTACTAAACAAATTTTTAGATAGGGTTATACAAGTAATATTTATTACTATAAATATTAATTATAAAGATAAAAATATTTCCTAAATCATGATATTTTTTTATAATTGTTAGATATTAAATAAATTAATTTATTTATCACACCGTGATGATGTAGTGATTACCTCATAAATGAACGATTTAAATAAAATGAGAAGATAGGGTGAAATATAAGTCTTACACTTTTAAAAAACCTATTGGATGGGTGGGTTTTGAATCATTATCACCTTTCCCTCTAAATATATCCTTTTTGGACCTTTTAAATCCGAAAATCATTTTATAATAATGTAATATTTTATAACTTTTCAAGAGTGCCCCTCCTCTCCTCCCATAAAATGCCCCCACCTCTACCACATTACACACAACTTTCAAGCCTTTCGATCAGCCAAAACCTGCCCATTTCATCTCTCCACATCCCTCTCTTACTCTTAGAAGCCTCACTTTGGGAAGAAGTCTTCCCAAGGAAGACTTTGAGCTCAAATCAAAAAGAGATACCCGATTTTAAGGTAATGTCTTCACTTGTGTTCTTTTGTTTTATTTTGCTTCTCCAACTCCCTAAACTCTTTTTATTCGTTTATTTTGTAACAAAACTGGTATCTTCAATATAATAGGATGTTTTTATAAGAAGTATTCTATCTACACTTACAAACACCTACATCTAATGGTTAAAGAACCTACTATTTCTGTGGATGGTGAATTCCTACCTCACGAAACAATGATTGTTCAATATTCTTTTAAAACCCTAAAAGGTGGCCATTAATATGTCACTATATTTATATATGACATATAATATATTTATGTTTTACTTAATCGTATGTATTTTTCATTTATGGAATACCTTTATTGTTTTCGTTATGGTTAAACGCGATATCTTCATTTTAGGAAGTGCAGACTACCGCCCCCTGAAAGTGATTTGATTCGTTAATACCATATGTGGTATGTATAAAAAATAGATTTAATAATATTATATATGATACCATACAGGAATTATAATACTATTATGTATCATTATTCCATTAAATAAGAAATAGAAATGGAAGTATCGTTCATGCGTACGTACGGCTTACCGTCTCCATGAACGGTGCATTTCATTTCTTACCTCTAAATGTTATGTAATATTATAAATGCATGTATATAATGGATATATATGATATATATGATATCTGAATAATGAATATAATTCTTAATATAATATATATTTTACCACATGAGCAACTTGTAATTATAAATAGTTTATTTTTGACTCAAGTAGTAGTGATCTACAAAACGACCATTATTAACTTAAATAATTACATAGTGTTAATAGCATGGTAGTAAGTGATATAAAAATAATAATGAATTTTAAAAAGGTTCTTAAGCAAGTATAAATTAACTCAAGTTTATTATTCAGCAGGTTAAAGAACGATCGAGTCAAGTCATACCCGAGCAAAGGGATCCTACCCCTCTCTTTCTCTTTAAGTACACTCTTTTATGTCATTCCTTTTAAGCTCATCTTTCTTATGATTGGGATGTTCTTTTATATTACTATTAATGTAAGTTTTATGTTCATATGATGAGAGATCCTATTTTATCTCATAAATCCATTTTGGAAGTTTTAATTGGCGCCGTTAGGCTGCCGAAATTTCGTAAGGGGCTTTTTATCTCACTTTGTGTTTTCGTGAGATTCATGCTATATTTGCCAATATTTCCATCTGAGTGGTGTATGTACTATCCATTATTCTAATATTTGTGTAATATACTTTCATTTATGAGTATTTACATCAATGTTGTATAGTCCTTCTTTCATGGGGAGTACATTTCGAAATTTACCCAAATTGGTAAGGGAACCTTTCACCCTCTTCTTTTTAAAATACTTCTTTTGTTATGTCTTTTAATTTTCATCTTATTATGTGGGGATATGTTCTTATATATCCTTATTGCTGTAAATTTTATGTCCAAGTGATGAGATACCCTTTATCTCTCTCATCAACCATTTTTCTAGAATTTTATGTGACGTCGTTAGGATGTCAAGGGAACTTCTTAACCCAATTTCGATTTCTTTGGGTTCAACATGTAGTTATCGAATATGTCATCCTTTGAATATGTGTGAATGACCTTTGATTATTTTACACTTAATACCCACTTATATTGGGAGTATTTATAGTTGTCGCACATAATTATGAGATTGATTTATCCTTAATTTAAGGATACCATCTTTATAATGGATTTCATCTCAATTTACATTTCCATTGAGACTTCATTGTTGTTATGCACCAATTCACTCTTATATGTTGTATATATTGTAATTTGTAATATTATATCATGAATCCCTTTATTCTCATGGTATTATAATGTTTTGATTAAATGTTTTTCCTCAAGTATTGTATTCAAGTGTCTCTCATTTTGTTAAAAACCCTTTAGCTAAAATATCATTTTAAATGTTTTAATGATTTAATCATATAAATATTTCTCATTAATATCCATGTTTTCAAAATGAATTTATGTATTTATTTATATGGATATTAATTTTTTAAAATGTTAAAAATTCAATGTGGTATGGGACACTTTGATTTAAAAATATCTTTATTAAATGTTTTAAATGGTTTTGAAAATGGGTTTTAGAATGGATTCATTATTTCAATATCTTAAAATGTTATATTGTTATTGAAATGTGGGAATGTTATCTTTCTTTTATGCTTATGTTATGTGCTATGATTATGTTATGGTTCTTGGGCATTGTTATGAAGACGGGTGGTTTTGTGATAAACTAAGGGCGGGTGAGCCCGCTATAGCTCTCCAATGCATTGGGTAACGCGAAGGAGTTAAACGTTAAGGTTTATCCGAAGAGATTTAGGGAATATACTATGATGGGTATTCCAAACGCAACCAAGAGGGTTACTCCATATGTAAGAATGTTATGAATTCCTCAAGTTACCTTTACGTATTATGATTTCTATGATTTATTCATGATTTGATGAGGTATGTTAAAATGCTTATGTTTTATGAGTAAAGTATGATTTCATACATGGACTAATGTTTTCTTTACATACTTTTATATCCCTTACTGAGATTTTTATGCTCATCCAATGTTTTTGAAACGTTTTTCATAGGTCAAGGGAAATGTGCATGATATGATGATAGTGTCAAATAAGTGTCAAGAAAGAATCCATGTTTTATTTTAAATATGTTTTCCTTGATGGGAAAAAATGAATACTATCTTTTATGTGACAACTTTTTGTAAATGTGGAATGTAATTCATGATTTATGATCTAATTCTCTAAAACTCTAAACCTGAATCGATCCTCAATGTGAATTATTCATTTCATTCAATATTAAGTAAGGGTTAAGGCTGGTGCCTTGTAGTTGGTATCAGAGGTCGGTTTAGATAACTTTAGATGTTAGGGTATTCTCTAAGCATAAGTGACATTACCATAATGGCTATGATTTCAGAGAGAGTCATAGTTTTTAGATAAAGTGAATGAGTAAGTATATCTTAGTGTTTATCTTCCTCATTAGTACATGATAATTTTGTTGATATACTCACACTGACATTTCTGGTTTTAGTAAATGGATAGATCTAGCAGGCACTAATGTGACAATGGGTTTGAAGGAAACTGTTGTGATTCTATGATTAAGAGACCGGATGAAATGGGGGATTCAATGAGGAAACTCGTGGTTGTTCTAAACCAACTATCAAGGAGTCATGATAATCCACTTGAACCTTGGTATGTTCTATAATGCATCATGTACGAGATGACCAATCGATGTGGAAGTTCAGGTAATAATTATAAAGGTAACCATTAGGTTTTATATGATCCTTACTTTTGAAGTAATTATGGGTTACTATATGTTATAATGGAATATGAATGACTTGTGATAAACTTGAGGTTAAAACATGTTAGGATTATTTTTTGAGTTTTATAAAAAGGACAACACACAGACCGTGTGACAACCCGTCGCGTCGGACAAAGCAGCAGGAATCGAACCCACAACCAAAGTGCGACTGGTATTTATCACCTACCACTAGACTACATGAAGTCCCTAGTTAGTATGACTTATTATTTTTAGTGAGATTATTTTAGGAATAAAGAGTAAGTTTATTTTGGGTTATCTATGGAAATGATTAACCTATCATCGAGGATATGTGATTAGGTTAATTACTTTTTAATATGAGAATTTAAGAGAAACTGATGTTATTTGGAGATAAAAGTTAATGTGTACATTGGAAGACTATGTGATTAAATCCTTCAAATATTTGGGTTTCAATCTTAGTTTGGTTTACATTGAAAAATTTTATAGACAATTGTTTATTTAATGGACTTCGTTGAACTTTGGGTTTTTTTTGGAAAAATGTTGGAGATTAAGAATAAATTTTCTTTTTATAAAGGATTATACTTTTGTGGATTATCTGATCTCATACTAAAAATTTTGGTTTTGGATTTTTTCTAAAGACATGGGAAATATATAGTTCTATTTTTTGGATTAGGTGATTCTCAAGAAGTTGATTATAGTACTCTTAATGTGAACAAGCCTTCCTAAATAATTGTCTTTTGTAGAAAATATGAGTTTGATTAAGGAATCTAGTAAAAGTTGAAAGTATACATGACCAGTATGTTTCATTATGATTTAGTTATGCTTAAAAATAAATTCCTCAATGAAGAATAACTTAAAAAAAATGTTTTCCGTTAACTTTTCCTATTGGGGAATTCAATACCGTTTAACCCATCACAAGTTTGTGATTTTCTTATGGTTAACTTTCTCTTAGACATGTTTACTACCACTCTACCTCAGAACATGACCCTTTTTTTCCTCCATATCCATGTTTTCATACATGGAATACTAGTATGGGTTAACTCGGGTGGCCTTTGTACTTCTCTTTCTTTATTTTAAAGTGATTGTTTTACTAACTCTTGTTCTGATATGGGATTTTCAATGAAGATTCCAAGCCCAATTATAAAATTGCGAGGACGCAATTCCCAAAAGGGGGGAAGGATGTAACACCCTAGGTAAATAAAGAATATGACATTTTTACATTTCTCCATATTTGTGAATAAAATATTTATATAACTTTAAAGGGGGTGCTATGCTCGATGGCGTACCCAATACGCAACAACGAGTTTATTGGGAATCTTACGTTGCACTCTAATAAT
Source organism: Viscum album (assembly GCA_963277665.1). NCBI lineage: Eukaryota > Viridiplantae > Streptophyta > Magnoliopsida > Santalales > Viscaceae > Viscum > Viscum album. The sequence goes on along the minus strand of OY728133.1, from coordinate 1,436,224,922 downwards.
AAAATAATATTATTTTAAATTTTAGTTAACGCCTAGCCGTTGTAATGGTGGGAATGAACAGAACTAACTACAAAATTATTATATATGTTTGTCAAATATTTTTACTTTTTACAATAAATGTTAGAGGATTAAAAATGCGAATGAATCCAATTTCAAGCGTAAACATTCTAATATTCTTTAAAAGGTCGATTAACCGCCTTTTGATAAAGAACCACTTTTAAATCTACTTTTTGAAAATTTTATGTGTTATATTTGACAAAATAAAATTCTTCTTTAGAATCGGGACATCAATATTTACTTTGTGTAAATTTTTGGTATTTTTCTGATAAAGTTCATTTTTTAATGAATAGTGAAAAATGTTGTATTTTAATTCAAAACCACTTTTTAATATAATTTAATTATATGATTATATTACCTTTTGAATTGGGTATAAAGTGAAATTAGAATAAATTTTTACCATTTAATCCAATAGTTGTCGTTGGAATTAATTTCATTTTGAAATTGGACTTAAACTAGTGTCAATCTTTTGATACTTAATTGTTTCATAAAAACACGCTATTTTCTCTGAAGGCGGGAATTGATTATTAATTTAATTAATGTAAATTATATGTTTTAAATTTTGTAAAATAGACATCATTTTTGAATTCGGAATATCAAATATATCTTAAGGTGAATGTTTTGTATTTTTCTGGAAAACTTCAATTTTGATGAATAGTGAAACCACTAAGTGGTACTTAAAAAACTGATTTTTCGTTTAAATGAAATTTTTCCACCTTTGTGTTTTGAATTTCAAAAATCCGAAATACATGGTTGTCATTAAGAAGTAAAATTTGGTTCAATGGGATTAAAATAATTTTTTGTTGAATAGTAACTTTTATGTTTTAAACGTGATTAGAGGTAATTAGTGTAGTTTAAGGTAAAAATAAAATTTTAATAATATGAAATGACCTAGAAACATGTCCTACCCTCATTGGATGAGTCATGGCCGACCAAGAAAATCCATGGGTCCACTTGGGGACCCCATTGAGCCACTTTGGTTGGAAAATGGCATTAATACCTTTTTATTTAAACTTAAAATTAAAATGTCACAAACATGTGTTGTTTTAGTAAAACAATTTTTATATGGGGTTATACAAGTCATATTTTTTATTATAAATATTCATTAGAAAGATAAAAAGATTTTCTACATCATTATAGTTTTTTTATAATTGTTAGATGTTAAATAAATTAATTTATTTATGACACCGTGATGATGCAGTGATTACCTCATAAATGAACGATTTAAATAAAATGAAAAGATAGGGTGAAATATAAGTCATAAACTTGTCACAAACCTATTGGATGGGTGGATTTTGAAACCTTATCATCTTTTCCTATAAATAAATCCTTTTGGGACATTTTAAATCCGAAAACCATTTTATAATAAAGTAATATTTTATAACATTCCAAGAGTGCCCCTACTCTCCTCTTATAAAAGGCCAGCACCTCTACCACCTTACACACAACAATAAAGCCTTTGGCTCGGCCAAACCCTGACCATTTCATCTCTCCACATCCCAATATTAATCCTAGAAGCCTAACTTTGGTTAGAAGTCTTCCCAAGGAAGCCTTTGAGCTCAAATCAAATAGAGATACCCGATTTTAAGGTAATGTCTTCAATTGTGTTCTTTTGTTTTATTTTGCTTCTCCAACTCCCTAAACACTTTTTATTCATTTATTTTGTACCAAAACCAGTATATTAAATATACTAGGATGTTTTTATAAGATGTATTAGAGCTACACTTACACACACCTACATTTAATGTTTAAAGAACATACTGTTTCTGTGGATGGTGAATTCCTGCCTCACGAAACGATGATTGTTCAATATTCCTTTAACACCCTAAAAGGTGGTCATTAAGATGTCACTATATTTATATATGATATATAATATATATAAGTTTTACATAATCATCTGTATTTTTCATTTATGGAATTCCTTTATGGTTTCCATTATGGTTAAACGTGATATCTTCATTTTAGGAAGTGCGGACTACCGCCCCCTCAAAGTGATTTGATTCATTAATACCATATGTGGTACATATAAAGGATAGTTTTAATGATATTATATATGATACCATACTGGAATTATAATACTATTATGTATCATTGTTCCATTAAATAATAAATAGAAATGGATGTAGCGTTCATGCATACGTACAGCTTATCGTCTCCATGAATGGTGCATTTCATTTCATACCTCTAAATGTTATGTAATATTATAAATGCATGTATATAATGGATATATATGATATATATGATATCTATATAATGAATATAATTATGGATATAATATATATTTTACCACATGAACAACTTGTAATTATAAAGAGTTTATTTTTTAATCAAGTAGCATTGATCTACAAAATGACCATTATTAACATAAATAATTACATAGTGTTAATAGCATGTTTGTAAGTGATAAAAAAGGAATAATTAACTTGAAAAAGGTTATTAATAAAGTATAAATTAACTCAGGTTTATTATTCAGGAGGATAAAGAATGATTGAGTCAAGTCGGACCTGAGGTATGGGATCCTACCCCTCTCTTTCTTTTTAAGTACACTCTTTTATGTCATTCCTTTTAAGCACATCTTTCTTTTGATTGGGATGTTATTTTATATTACTCTTACTGTACGTTTTATGTCCATATTATTAGAGAACCTATTTTATCTCATCAATCAATTTTGGATGTTTTAATTGGCGCCGTTAGTCTGCTGAAATTTCATAAGGGGCTTTTTATCTCACTTTGTGTTTTCATGAGATTCATGCTACATTTGCCAATATTTCCTTTTGAGTGGTGTATATAATGTCCATTATTCTACTCTTTGTGAAACATACATTCATTTATGAGTATTTACATCAATGTTGTACAGTCTTTCTTTCATGGGGAGTACGTTTCGAAAGTTACCCAAATCGGTAAGGGAACCTTTCACCCTCCTCTTTTTAAAAGACTTCTTTTGTTATGTATTTTAATTTTCATCTTATTATGTGGGGATATGTTCTTATATATCCTTATTGCCATTAATTTTATGTCCAAGTGATGAGATACCCTTTATCTCTCTCATCAACCCTTTTTCTAAAATTTGATGTGACACCGTTAGGATGTCAAGGGAACTTCTTAACCCAATTTCGATTTCTTTGGGTTCAACATGAAGTTATTGAATATGTCATCCTTTGAATATGTGTGAATGCCCTTTGATTATTTTACACTTAATATCCACTTATATTGGGTGTATTTATATTTGTCACACATAATTATGATATTGATTTATCCTTAATTTAAGGATACCATCTTTATAATGGATTTCATCTCAATTTACATTTCCATTGAGACTTCATTGTTGTTATGCACCAATTCACTCTTATATGGTGTATATATTGTCATTTGGAATATTATATCATGAATCCCTTTATTCTCAAGATATTATAATGTTTTGATTAAATTTTATTCCTCAAGTATTGTATTTAACTGCCTCTCATTTTGTTAAAAACCCTTCAACTAAAATATCATTTTAAATGTTTTAATGATTTAATCTTATAAATATTTATCATTAATATCCATGTTTTCAAAATGGATTTAAGGATTTATTTATATGGATATTAATGGTTTAAAATGTTAAAAGCTTCAATGTGGTATGGGACACTTTGATTTAAAAATCACTTTATTAAATGTTTTAAATGGTTTTAAAAATGGTTTTTAGAATGGATTCATTATTTCAATATCATAAAATGTTATATTGTTATTTCAATGTGGGAATGTTATCTTTACTTTATGCTTATGTTATGTCCTATGATTATGTTATGGTTCTTGGGAATTGTTATGAAGACGGGTGGTTCTGTGATAAACTAAGGGCGGGTGAGCCTGATATAGCTCTCCAATGCATTGGGTAACGCAAAAGAAGTTAAACATTAAGGTTTCTCTGAAAAGATTTAGGGAATATACTATGATGGGTATTCCAAACGTAACCAAGAGGGTTACTCCCTACATAAAAATGTTATGAATGCCTCATGTTACCTTTATGTATTATTATTTTTATGATTTATTCATGATTTGATGAGGTATGTTAATATGATTATGTTTTATGAGTAAATTATGATTTCATACATGGACTAATGTTTTCTTTACATACTTTTATATCCCTTACTGAGATTTTTATGCTCATACCAAGTTTTTGAAATGTTTTTCACAGGTCAAAGGAAAGTTGCAGGATATGATGATAGTATCAAGGAAGTGTCAAGAATGAATCCATGTTTTATTTTAAATATGTTTTCCTTGATGGGAAAAAATGAATATTATCTTTTATGTAACCACTTTGTTTAAATGTGGAATGTAATTCATGATTTATGATCTAATTCTCTAAAACTCTAAACCTGAAAAGATCCTCAATGTGAATTATTCATTTAATTCAATATTATGTAAGGTTTAAGGTCGGGGCCTTATAATATCTTATTGGGTAAGTCATACAACAAAAATTAGAGATAGTTTGTCTCATGATACCTATCAATGCATCAAAAATATATATAAGTTTGGGCACACCCATCACTTAATAAGTCCAATGAATACATCATATTAAATAGTATGGGTAACAATAAATATCCTAATATTTTAAAAGAAACCACATACAAACACCTGTATTCATAATCACTACTTATCAATACATAATTAATGGGTATACAGATTATCAATGTATCCCCATTATATTTAATTACATGGATATCTCAGGGAATATTTTTCAATCTAGTATGAATTATATAATATTCACAATATAATAGAAATTAACCTTGAATGTTTTGTAACTGAGTGGTATACCATTATTATATATGGGTGTTAATGGGTATCAGTGAATACAATTGTTGGTGACCAAATATATGATAAAAAAACGATTTGAATGAAAATGACATTTATGGATATTTAATATCATATCATGGTTTTATAATAATAATTATAATTGATTGTTTCTTATTTAAAATACAATACCGAGTTTTTAATAATTAAACATAACATCATTACACATATAAATTTAAAGTAAATCAATGTTATTTAGAAAGATAAATGGAGATAAAGGTTTGGAAATCACTACCTCCCAATGTCTCTTCCAGAATTTTTAGAATACAATTATTATATTATTAGTTTGTGGGATCTCAAAAAAATTTAGATAAGGGGTTTGGAATACATACCCTTATAATTCTATTAAGAAAAAATATTAGGACATGCTTTGATAGTGAAATATAGATAATGTTCAAAATTTATATCTACCTAGGTCTCTTTGAAAAGCTTATTGAGAGGGAAATTAAGATTGAAAATATTCTCAATGGATTTGGAGTAGATAGGTATGGTATAATGGATGAGTGTTTATAGAAAATAAAGGTTAATTTTTTACTAATTTCTAAACATAATACTAGTATTTCATGTTGTGAAAAAATAGAAAACCATTGGCCTTACTATGTTTTTAAATGATGTTATTTTACATTTAGGTCATAGTTTTTGATTTTTATAGGATTGGTATCCAAACTCGTTTCAACTATAAAATTTTGAAAAATGAAGAGATATTTATCCATAAACAATTTTTCAAAAAATAATAAAATATACTTTTGTATTTGGAAAAATCTTTATATATTTGAAAAAAAAATTAATTATTTTACAGTATAATTATTTTTATTAATAAATGAAATTTTTTATCAAGACCAAATATTATTTATTACATCATTTTTACATCCTAATGTAGTCATAATATATACTATATATTAATAATATATATAAATATTTACAAAAAATGAAACTATATTAAAACATTATGAAAAATTAATTACACTACCCATTAAATCAGTGTGGACACTTGACAAAGGGAGAATTAGGTATTTCATACTTTTTATCAGAATTCAAAACTCCTTTAATTCCCTTTGTAATTAAGCCTTGGTTACCGAATAGTGAAATTTGGTATATTAATGTTTTACATAGAAATAATCAACTATATGTATGTAAGTAAAATTATAAAGAGGGACATGGTATATTTACAAGGGTTGGTACAAAGACCTACTCATATTCATGATTGGTTATTTTCTCCAATCTTGTATTATAAACATTAATAAGATGTATACTAAAATTGATGGTGTTTCTCACACTAATATTGAGTTTCATAGTGTTTACAGTGCTTGAATCTCATAAGACTTCTCTTTAGTTTTTTCCATAATAATTACTCATATAGATACATGCTATGCTCACATAGTTTCAATGTGATATCCTTTCACACTCTGTGTCACAAAAATTTTATAGAGCCACACCATATATATATATGTGTTCCTTTAAATTTATTTAGTAATGTAAATCAGTAGCTTGACATAGTATGTTAGGTCGTATAGGGTAATGGATGATGGTTTAGAGGGGGGTTCATAGACGAGATTAAAAAACTATTCAAATATATTAATTATTTAAATTAATTATTAATGTTACTTAGAATCTGAAATGGTAAAGAACAATATGATGTTTTTATAGCTATTCTCTCTAAACAGGGTATAATATACTCTTATACCATTCTACCGAGAAACATATACATGTCCACTAATATATATTTTTGTGGGTGGAATCATTACCCAATTATATAATACTTTTCTAGTGGAGGGATAACAATGACACTGAATTTTTTATGGGGAGTCTCTACCCAATTACAACATGACTTTAGATTCTATGACTCATAACCCAAATGGTGATGAATTTAGATACATGGAGTTCAAAACCTAATATCCCGACTTTAGAATCCATGAGTAACAACCAAAGGAAATATAATAAAAAACACTTTTGTTCGTAATATCATAAACATAAAAATAGACAGTGTGTGTGAGATATTGTAAATATAGTTACATACTCAGAAACTATGTGAAGAAGAAATAAAAAAATGAAAGGACAATTACTAAATCCTGAGGATTAATTCATCTAAAATTTAAATATTGTAGAAATCAAGGAAAGAGAAATTTTTCCCTTTAGAGATTTTACAGGTGATGAAACAATGTATAAAATAGGTCTTAACAAGTACAATATGATGAAATGTTCATAGCTTTATTCTAATAAAATAGAATATCAATGTAGTAATCCTATTTAATCCTTGAAGTTTCCTTGAACCTTGAAAAATATATATATAATTGAACTAGAAAAAAAAATCCAGGTAAAGAAATTTTTTTAAAAAAATAGTGGAATTCTTCAAGATAGATAAAGAAGCATAATGCAGAATAAAGTCAATTAATAAATGTTTGAATTTAAAACAAAAGACCGATTTAAACTGGTTTTATTACTAGATAAATAACAATAATAATTCAAATATAAACCCATAAAAAGTTTATGACTTTTTAAAAAAATATTAAATATATTTTAATTTAATATAACATGAAACAAAATTATACTAGCATTAAATTCCATAAAATAAGATTTATTATGTCGGTTATCAATAAATATTAATTTCCATAAGCATCATTTAATGAAATTAACATAAAATTTTAATGAATAAATATTCTTTAAATATGTTGTATGTATACAGATGAATAAAGAGTAAATTAATAATTTTTTTAAAATAATTTTTAAAAAATAATACACTTATCTTAGAATAAATATAATATGAATTAATTTTAGAAATTAATAAGACAATTAAAATAATTATAATATGTATTTAATTTTTCAGAAATCTTAAAATTAAAGAAAAAAAGTGCATGATGAAATCTTCAATGGAGGTACCAAAAATTACAACATGGTAGTGGAAAGAATTTTTGAAAAATGATCCACCATTAAAAAATTATCCACCATTGAAAAATGACCCCCCATTAAAAAAGGAACCACAATTATAATTTTATTTCAAAAATAATTGGAAATAAAAATTACCCACCATTGGATATGAAAACAACCCACAATTGGAAATAAAAATAAATAGCTGTTGGAAATAAAAAATAACCCATCATTGGAAATAAAAATAACCAACCATAGAAAATAAAACCAAACCATTACTGGAAATAAAAACATATCATTGAAGTAAAAGGAGAGGCCACCATTGAAGAGAAAATAGATTACACTCTATGATTTTAAAAACGCCCACTGTTGGAAAATAAAATTAGTAAGCCACTATTAGAAAGTTGAAACAACCTTCGAACGTGGATTAAACCAACAGAAGACAAAACTAATATTGAAAAATAAATATTAACTATTGGTTTATTGAAATGAATCACTCTTAGGTTGTTTATATGATTCACCATCATAATATCCAAATGATTCATAGTTGGGTTATAAAAATGTGTCACCATTGAGTTATCCAAACGAACCTCAATTTAAATTAAACCAAAGTCTCACTGTTGTGAAAAAAAGAGAAAGTCTCACCAATGGAAACAAAGTATATTTATCCCCATTGGAAGGAAGGAAATTTCTCACCTTTGGAAATTGATGTGATGTCTCTCCATTGGAAAAAAGTAAAGAAGAAGCTTTTATTTGAAGGTATCCACAAAGTTGCTAAAAAATGATGGAGATGAGCTTCTATTGAACTATAAACATAATAAGAAAGATTAGTGAATCTTGGAGGAGATTATAAATGGAATTAAATATTATATGAATAAAGAGTAAGAACATTAAGGGATCATCCATTGAGTAATAAGGCTCTAGGATGTCGATGATGAATATTGATTCATCATTTTATGTAAAATCTAAACACATACAATTTGATATATTATTAATCCATGTAAATGGATAAATTAGAATTTTTTACAGCAGTCATAATTGAATATAATTTAAATTAGAACAAATTTCAAGAAATTATGATCAGAAAAAATGGTATATTGAATAAATAGAAACTATTTTCAATTATGAAAAATTCATAATTGATGATCTCCAGTAAGATATTAAAAAATACTCACACCCCTTAAATAATAAAATCAGACTTTAATTTATTAACAATAAATGAAGATAAATGACATGGATTTAAAATAGGACATGTTTCATAAGAATCTGATCATTATATTGTATGTTATAAGATAAATTCCAAATAAAACTGAAAATATATTTAAACTAATATTTTTTAAATAGAAACATATATCATGTTAGAATCAAAATGAAAACATATTGGGGATAAAATTAGAATTCATTATAGTTTAATAATAATTATATTGACTTGTTATATTTCAAATTAAACAAAAATTATCAAATTTATATCATTGTAAATCAAGTTATAATTAAAATACCTAGTGGTTTTAAAAATATTTTCCTATATAAATTGATAAGAGGGTTTCAAGAATTTTAAAAACATAAAATATCATGAAATTAAACAAAATTTAGATAATTTAATGCACATGATAAATAAATATACACCTTCTTGTTCAATTAAAAACCCTAAAAATTTAAAACTGATTTTCTCCCCCTTTTACAATTAAACAAAAAGATAAGACAAAAACTCCCCTGAAAAATGGAATGATAAAATAATTAAATTTCTAATAATTCAATTATAAGTTTATTTTTTTTTAAATTGAGAAGTGTTTAAATGAATAATAAATATGTTTTCCTTGATTTTACTAGGGATACATTCTAAAACAATATCGCTCTTATTCATACGATCTATAATAATATGAAATCTAATATCTATATTTTTTTTTCTGGAATGTTGTTAGAGAATTTTAGAAATATCAATCATAGTTGTGTTATCAGAATAAATCAGAAATTTATCTTAATAAATACAAAAATCACATAAAGTATTCTTAATCTATATACATTGAGCTTAATGACTGGAAACAGATATATACCATATTCTAAAGTATATAGATTAATTGATAATAGTTTCTTAGAGGACCAAGAAATTAAAATTTTTCCCAGAAAATTACACATACCTAATGTGATTTTTCTATCAATTATACAACCTTAAAAATCGAATTCAGAATAACATATTAAATAAAAATAGTTATATTTTAGATAAAATAAAAAGTAATCAATTGTTCGGTTAAAAAATCTAATTATTATATTTATTGTGTTAATATGACTTTCATTAGGACTGGATTGAAATCTAGCACATAAAAAACACTAAACCTAATATCGTGTTAAGATGTAGTTAAATATAACCAGTTACCTATGATTCCTCTATAAAAATTAATACTAATAGATTTATTTGATGCGTCAACATCTAATTTAAAATTAGTACCAATTAGATATTTTATAGATTTATATTGTTAAACTATCTATTTAGTAACTTATATTCATTACAAAAATTAAATCTTTTATTTGAGAAATTTGATGTCCAATAAAAATATTTAATTATCTCATTCATCTAATTTCTAACTCACAACACATAAAATGTAGAAAAATCATTACAAATCAGTTAACTAGATTAAACAAATAATATATCATCAATATTAATTTTTACAGTTAAAATATAATCAAAAGTTCATTAAATAATAATTTTATGATCAAAAATTCCTTTCTTTAAACCTCTATTTAATAAAAATAAATAAAGTTTTTCATTCCACGAATGAGGTTCTTGTTTAATACCATACAAAGTATTAGATAATTTAAAAACATGGTGAGGAAATTTTTCATTTTGAAGACTATGGGGTTGAGAAACATAAACTACTTCAGTTTTAAAAGCATTTACGAAATAACATTTTATATTAAATTTATATAATTTAAATCCATGAAAACAAGAAATATCCAACCAGATTCTAATTACCTCTAACCTATAAATAGATCAAAATGAATTTTTAATGTATATACCAAATTGTTGAGAGTATCCCTAACCAACAAGCTTCAATTTTTTTGACAATCTATCCAGATTCATCTAGATTCTTTCTAAAGATCCACTTAGTTCCAACTACTCACTTAACCTCATGGAATTATACTAAATACCAAACATTATTTCTAAAAAACGGATTACCTTAATCCTTCATAGAAAACATCCAATTATAATGATTTAAATAATCATTAATATTATTATAAATATAATCAACAATAAAATCATAATTGAAAAAAAATTAAAATAGAATGTTTAGTTTTAACACCAAAATCTACATTTCCAATATCATTTTCAACAGTTTTATCTTTATGAGCCTTCCATGTTCTTCGATCAAGAAAAGAAAGAGTATTTTTCTCTCAATTGATTCATCTTTGTCTTGAGGTTTTTCTTCACCAAAATTAAAACCTCTAAACTCATCATTAAATGATTAGAATTTAGCATTAATTTAACAATATTTACATCAAGCATAACATGATCCGATTTTTCAACAACCCTTGTTCTTTTATTATAAAATCTATAAGATTTACTATTATTTGAATAGGAATAAAAAATACCTTCATCACTTTTTTCATCAAATTTATCTAAATTATTATTTGAATTTAAAATAAAAACTTTACAATAAAAACTCTAAAATAACAAACTTTATGCTTTTTTTTAAATAAATCACGTGGAGTTTTTTTATAGAGGTATAATTTAAATTATATTTGAAATATTTCATGAATAAAAATGTCTTTAGACCAAAAAAACCTAGTAAAATTATATTCACTTAATATATTTTGACCAATTTCAATAAGGGTTCTATTTTTCTATTCTACAACACCATTCTATTACAGTTTTCTATGAGTCGAAAAATTATGAAAATAAAAAATCATTTCAAAAAGATTAAAAATATAAATTATGAAATTCATCTCTTTTAGCACTAATAATTGAGACAATAATGCAATGTTTTTCATTTTGAACTCAATTACGAAAACAATAAGATCTAGATAAAGTAAAATTTTTAAGAATGAAAGTATACCCATATAAATATACTATAATCATCAATAATACATAAAATATATTTCTTTCCATGATTTATAGAAATTTGAGTAGGACCAAATAAATCAAGATGTACTAAATATAAAGGTTTTTTACTTATCCAATTGATAGGTCTTAAATTTTTTTTACTTCCCTTTTATGAAAGTGTCACAAACATGGAGGAGTTCTTTATTAAACGAATGAAATTTTAACACAATCTCATGTTTTGAGAGATTATATAATATTATTAAATTGAAATGAACTAAATGTAAATACTAAATGATGTTGTCATTCTGATTATCATTCAAACATTTAACATAATGAATAGTTAGTTTTGAAAAATCAATATTATAGATATTTTCATTTCAATTAGAATAAAATAATAGCGAATCATATTTAAAAAGAAAATTTAATTGTTGTGGAGTTTAAATTATTTTCCATAATCATATAACTAAGATATACTAATTAAATTATGTTTTACCCTTTAATATATAAAACTATTGATATAAAAGTATAATTTGAAATACAAAATTTAACTAAATCCTTTTAAATTTTCTTTTGAATTGTCTCCAAATGTAATAGTATCTCCATAACCTGTGTTTTAAGTGGTAAAAGTTGGTGGGTATTCATTTATATAACTAGATAATCCACTTTCCATATACCACATATCATTCTTGAGACATCCAAGGAACTTTCCCTAAAAAATTCAATTACTTAAAAATTTTGGTACCCAAGATACATTTTGGTTCAATAAGATCAGTAATGCCATTTTTAGGTACCCATACCAAATTTAAACAACTATTGTATGGTACTCTATATAAATAGGATATAAAAATATTAGTTTTAGGAAATCCCAAAGTTTGGTCACATATAAGAGAATAATCATTTGAATAGTGACCATGCATTCCATATTTAAAACATGTTACAGTTGAAGTAAAAACATTTTTACTTTTTAAAAAATTGGTTTTAAAATTTTTATGTGATCTTATATCATAACCAAAACCATCAATATTTTTAATTATTTTATTCAAGGAGATCATTTTATAATATATTTTTCAACCTTGAATAAAAGTAGAAAAACATTGTTTATGACTTTCAACTTCATTTTTTAAATTTTCATTCAAATCAAGAGAAGATTTCAAATTTTCATAGACATTATATTAATAAGTAGAATCAGTGCTTCTTAATTTTTCATTTTCTTGTAAAATAAATTTATTTTTAAATATAATTTTCTAATTACTTTCCTTAATCTTATTAGATAAATCTACAAATTTGAAAATATATTTTCTTAATCATTCAATTTCATTATTTAATTAAAAATCTTTTTATTTTTTCAAAATCTTTGTTAGAATCAAAATAACCAAAATAAACACCTAAATCACTAACCTTAACCAATGATGCCATGAATCATGTGTTAACAATTACTTTTTAATTTTATGATTTTCCACTAGAATCAAATTATTATATACAACTTTAAATGGTTCTCAGTAGATTTATACCCTTCTTTTTTATATTTGTCTTTATTATTTAGTTTAGTACAGTGGGGCTTGATATATCATTTCTTCATGAACTCATAACATTTCAAATCTGAAACATTTAAATTTTGACCACTTTTCTTATCTCCCTTATGTTTTTATTTTTTGAGTTTTTCTTTTAAACCAGTTCTTTAGCCCTTTATTTATCATTATATTTTAAACCACATTCATAGTTTGAGCCCTATATTCATTCTCACTATCTTTTAGATCAAAATAAGAAGACTCAGTAGTAATAAAATTCACATATTCAAAATCTATACCTTCATTTTTTTGTCTCATCATCAACTATGTTCTTAAGTTCTGGTTCATACTAAAGAAATGATCCAATAAATTCTTCAAGAGTATACTATTTGATGTTATTTATATCAGCAATGTCAAACTTCATTGTATAACATTTCTTTTGTAATTATTATAGAACTCTTTCACAAGTACAGGGTTTTCAATAGTTCTCTAAGTGAATTAATTCCATTCACAATGCATGGGAATCGGTTGAACATTTAATTTACATCTTCATATTCACCCATCTTAAAGACTTGGTACTCATCTCAAAGCATACCCAGATTGGTTAAGATTAATTTTTTTATGACAAGGTGAGTGAAATTAGAATCCTCTAAATTTCCGGAACTATCTTACAAGCAAACACATGACTAAAAACACTTCTGTTAATAGAAAAATTAAAATATTCACAACTTTTTAATTTAAAACATATCTAGTGGTTTCATTTCTTATTAATGTGTCTGGGTCAGATTTTGGTAGAGTGTACCATTTGGACATGATATACCAGTTCTCAATGATTAAATTTTTTATCTATTCCACCATTTGGTATCTACAGTATCCACAATCATCCCAACAAAGGGTGGTGGATTTTGAGGAATCCAAAAACAATTTTAGTTCAATCCTTTCACCATATAAGATTTTTATCATTAGACTGTGAGTTCATGGAATATGTTATTACAAAAAAATATGACCAGAAACTATAGAATGATTGAATTATTCCAAATGGAAAAACTTTTGAAACAATTTTTTGGTATAGAGAATGAGAATGAAGGATCCAAACTATTCACAAGAAGATTATCCTATAATGCTAATTGTTAGGTCAGATACTGTAATAGATGATGGTCCAGAGGGATGAATAGACCAGATTAAATATTTTAACCAAATTAATTAATTAAATAAATGAATAATTAATGTAAAATAGCAGAGAAAAATGTAAATAATAAAATAATTTTTTGTATTTGTTTTGGTCCAACATGGGAATAATCTACTATTATACTGCTCTACTGAGAAATGGATACATGTTCACTGATATTATTTTTTTTGGGGAAATCAAAACCCAATTATAGAATCCTTTTCTAGTGGAGGGACAACCATGACACTAGTTTTTGTATGAAGAGTCATTACCCAATTAAAAATTGACATTAGATACCTAGAGTCACAACCCAAACAATCACGACATTAGATACAGGGAGTCACAACCCTTAGATCCTAACTTTAGGATTTGGGAGTCACGACCCGAATAAAGAGAAGAAGAAATTGATTTATATATAATAGATTAAACAAAAAGTAGAGAGTTTATATGAGTGATGGGAAATAGTGTTATATATTTTGAAACCAGATGAATGAGAAGATAAATAATGATAGAATATGTACTCGTTCTTTAAGATTAGATAATCTTTTTTCTACAAGGTAGTAGAATTCAAATCCAAAGAAATTCATCCCTTAAGAGAATGTACAGGTGATGACACAGAGTGTGGAACAAGACTTTATCTGTACAGTGGGTTGAAATGTTCAAAGATTTATTCTTGAAGAAAAAAATTATCAAAGAACCAATCTTGTGTAATTCATGAAGTTTCATAGAACCTTTAAAAATATTTGTAAAATATAAATAACAAAAAAATATTTGGTTAAAGAAATTATATTTCAAAATTAGTTGAACTATTTAAGGGAGATATAGATATATTGTACAGGATAATAATAAAAAATATATATTTTAATTAATAACTAAAGACTTATTCAAAGTGATTTTAATAACCCAATAAAAGAAAATAATAAGTCAAAGGTAAACTATAAAAATAATTATACAGATTTAAACAAATATTAAATATATATATATATTTATTTAATACATCATCAAAAAATAATAATTATTATTTTAAATTACATAAAATAAGTTTCAATATTTTAGTTCTCACTAAATATTAATTAAGATAAGAATCAATCGATGCAATTGACTAAAAATATTAAATCATAAATCTTCATTAAATATATTGTATGTATATAGATGAATAAAGAGTAAATTAATATACTTCATAAAAAACATTAAAAAATATTTAAAATATTATATTGGATTAAATATAATATGTATTAATTTTAGAAATTAATAAAATACTAAAAAGAATTTTAATATGTATACAGTTCATAAAAAATATAAAAATGATAAAAAAATAGAGCATGAAGAAATATTCACCAGTGGTACCAAAAATTAATACCTAGGAATGTAATTAATCTTTGAAAAATGATCCACCATTGAAAAAATGACCCGCTATTGAAAAATAACACACCATTGAAAATTGATCCACTATTGGAATTTTATTTCACGCCCTATTTGAAATAGAAACAACCCACCATTGGAAATAAAAAATAACCCACTATTTAAAATAAATAAACCATATATTGGAAATAGAAAATAACCCCCATTGGAAATAAAAATAACCCTCCATTAGAAATAAAAAATAACATATCATTATAGATAAAAACAACCCACCATTTGAAATAATAAAAAAAAATTGGAAATAAAAAACCACCATTGAAGGAAAATAATAACCTACTATTGAACAGAAAATATAAGTCACCTTAATCTTTATAAAAGTCTCACCAATGGAATATACAATGAGTGATCCACCATTACAATGTGGAAGCCACCATTTGATGGGAAATCCACCGTTAGAAGGGAAAGCTACCATTCAAAAATAAAGATCCACTATTAGGTTATCCAAATGTGTCTCCTTTGGGTTATCCAAATTTTTCATGATTGTAATATCAAAAATATTTTTTGTTGTGTTATCCAAACGAGTCATTGTTTGGTTATCCAAATGAACCATCATTCAAAAAAAGAAAAATAATCATAGTTGTGAACAAAAAAAAGACTCACTGTTGGAAACAAAGGATGTCTTTCACCATTCGAAGAAAGTAAATATCTCACTATTAGAAACAAAGGAGATATATCATCATTGGATGAAAGGAAATAATAATCCACCATTGGAAGATGTCCACAAGTTGGAAGATGGGTGCTGCTGAAAAATGATGGATGGAATGACCCATATTTTCACAAATGAATAGATCATTTTTTTGGTTTAAATCCCATTAAATGGTCCAAATAATGTTACATAATCATTTCAAGGAGATCTTGGGTGCTTCTAAAAATTATTCAGACCCTAGTTCCCCAAAATGGGGAGAAAGGATTGGGTTATACAGTTAGGAGAAATGGTGTCGCCCAGCCCACATGGTTTCTATAAACCATGCGGTCGCAAATGGTGGCCACCTGGGGGTCACATGGTTTCTCTGAATCATTGTGAACTACGGTTCACATCTATGTGTTGTTGCATAGTTTTTTGTCGTATCTTTTCAGTACAGTTTACACACCTTTAGATAAACTATATACCTAATCATGCATGGTTCCCCCTTATAAAAGTTAATAACACATGGATGGCACATGATTTGGCCAAACATGTGACCTTTTTTAGGGTGAAATGTATGTTTTCCCATAATTAAACACATAACTCGATTTACTCTATTATTTTCTTTTTCTAGAAGATGATTTGTGCTCTTTCCTCCCATAGCTCTCTATTTATAAATATTCAGGCTTTGAGATAACTCCCACATCTGGTTTCCGATTCAAGATTCATTGAAGGTATTGGATCACTTAAAGTGAGATGTCAAATACTATACCATACTATATAAGTTTATCCTTGAATCCATTACATTATTTATGTGAAATCTCATTTTCTCTAATTTTGGGGAATTGGACTATTTTTTCGATTTCTTCCATCCTACTCCAAATGTGATGGTGATACCAAGAGAGGAGTCATCTACAGATTTGAGGTAGGTGGTCTCATCATTTTCCACATTAGGTTTGATGAATCATGTATTTTTCACTATGTCACATTCTAGCTTTTGTTGAGTGTCCCATTTTTTATTGAGTTCCTTATATAAAATTCATCATCGCACCATGATACACATTCTTTGATCCTAGTTTATGAGATTATAGGATTATTTCCACATTTATTGAAACCCTTTAGTGTTCCAAATCAAATTTCCCTTTATATTTAAATGAGAAATTTCCTGGAACTTCAATTTAGAAATTTTCCTAGACATTATATATGTTTTACATTGATATAAGAATGATTATATAACTTGAGAATCCTCTTAGGATTTTGGATCAATCGATAATTGGAATTCCACATGTTGGAAATTGACTTATATGACCATTTAACCTTATAACATTCTATTGATCCTTATAAATTGAATTTTCTTATTATGAGTAATGAAATGGATTAACTACGGGGAATGATTAATACATGATTTTGGCCCTTCATAAAGTGAATTGGACGATTTAAATGGATTGATTAGATGGAAAGGATTATACACTATGGATGTATTTACTTAATCGAATTAATTGGTTTAAATGAGATGTTTAAAGGGTGGAAAGGCCATTCCTAATGTTTATTACCTTATTAAATGTTGAATTCAACTATTATGCCATATTTATATAAATATATATATAGGCAAGGTAAACAAGATGCATGAGCGGTATTGCCTCATTTTTAATATTAGAAATGTGATTATGAACTATTATAGGTTATGGTATGATGGTAAGGGGTCTTTTGATCATCAAGGTGTCATGATCCCTTACATCAGGTATTGATCATGAGGTATCACACTAAAATACACATGTTGGATATTGGGATTGAGGCACCAAACCCCTTGTTTAGAGTGTTGACATGATGGTACACTCACCATATCGAGTTATGAGAATGAATTCTCCCACTAATTATGAGATATATGTCATATACCCTATTTATTGAGCTTATAGGCTCATTAGACTGGTCATGGATGTTCGAGTTATGCCCCAATCCATCCAACTACTAGTATTCCATGTATATGGGCACTTATTTCCGTATGTACTTGGTTCACATTGTTGGATGAAACATACATATATATATATAACTATATAATATATATATTATTGATATATGTATATGGAATAATCAAACCTCCATTCAGGCCTTGAGCCAAAGCAGGTAGAGCCGCCAAGTGTCTTTTCAGATCCTAACCATGAAATTATTTGTTTATTCATAAGTGTTATTTAATTTCTTCTACATGCACACAGTTTATTTATGAGAACTACTTGGATTGAGTATAGACACCGTTAGCGGTGGACAAATGATATTTTTATCTCACACCCTACTCAATATTCCTTTGGTACCTAAGAGGATTATATGACTATAGGTATAGGCATGGGCAAGGGAATTGTTATTGGTTATTGATATGCATTTCCTTTAGATGGATCATATGAGAATAGAACCGACCATTCTCTTGATATGATCATGTATAGGATGTTTTATTTTTGTAGTTTTTGTGTATGATTGTACCATGTTCCCTTTTTTATATCAATATTCCATGAATCCATGTATTCAAAACTACCTTGAGGTTTTTTTATTAATATTCATTTATTCAGTTAATTATTCTTATACTGAATTATTATTCTCTTTGTTTATATTATGATTCCTCTATTTTATGTAATTTGTTTTTATGTTCTATGCCAATCTGATATAACGGTATAGTCTCCCCACTGCACCACCTTTATGACCTCCCAAGTAGTCAATAGCCTATGGAGTTTCATAAGGCATGCAAGAATCCATGTGACCCACCAGATCAGTCTATAGGTTAAGTGGATCCTGATTCATAATGTTACAATGCAGTATCAAAGCTATAAATTTTTCATTTATCTTACTATTTGTGTATTATATGAGAGTCTAGTAGTAGAAGGTATTTAGAATTTTCCTTGTCCCAAGACTTAGCTAACCCATGTATAGGGGAAACCCATGTTTCCTGAGATGGGAAATTGTTGTTATTGAATATTTCATTTCTGGTTGATACACTTTCATCGTTGGGTGACACACTTTTCTTTTGGTGTTATTATTACTGGTGTTGTTGAAATGAGTTTTCTCTTCCATGGCATGATGAAATGTGGGTGTTTCATTATGTGCATCATTATAGTCATGATAGGACTAATTTTTCCATGAATTTTTCCATGCCATGTTTAATTTTTGCGAGCATTTCCCTATTGCATAATGTCAGTGCCTTGATTATGTATTGAGATATGCTAGAAATTAATTACAGGGATTGGAAAGAAAAATTAACACTTAAAGTTCTTACCTTAAACTAATAGTATTATCACAAATAGGTTAATGTTTACAATATAGGATGTTGATTATGGAATGTTGATCGCTAGAACATTGGTCCCATGGGTAATAAAGTGATGTGGTGTGGGTTAAGTAGATCCCATATTTTTGTTCATAGGGAATATGGACCCATATGGATTGGAAATGAAAACCCATGTAATTCAACCATTTATTATTATTTTACTTTTTGAACAAGAACAATTTAAATTGAATATGAATCCTAAAATAAATGTAATGTCTATATTATGTATGTAAAACATATACCTAGATCTGATCCCAACCTTATTAGTGGGTATTGAGGTATCAATTGTGGTTCTTACAACCATTATGGTCTCTTCAACCACCTGGACATGGATTTTGGAGAAGGTAGAGAGGCGTGATCATTATATAGGATGTCTGTGTACATTTCTTAATTTTCTATTTGAAATATTTCCAAATATTAAAATCTTTTCAGAGGCGTGCATTAGGTTTTCAAGTGTCATTCATCCATGACATCCATCAGTCATTCACAGTAAATTCAGCGATGACCATTCAGTAAATTTGGCAGTCCCTAAGCCACCACTAATCTCTCCTACCATTCCACATGTGAATCCTTTTCCAATACCTAATATGGGAACCTATACCCAGTTCCTAGAGTTATTTCTACATATGATGTAGAATATCAAATGTGTGTTTTGACCTACCCGAGATGTGAAAAATTTGTCTCTGGAATTACATCACCATAATCCTCCTACTTTTATAGGGGATGATAGACCACAAGCTGCTAAGTTTTGGATTTAAGCTATTCTTTCTATATCCAAGAATCTAGGGACTCCTTTTGAGTATAAGGTCAGTATTTATATATATATTCTATGTGATTACGATATGTGGTGGTGGGATGTTATCACCCAAATGGATCAGTATTGAGATTTGGTTTGGGTAGATTTCCAGATTATCTTCTATGACTATTTCTTTCACATACTCTGAGGGATGATAAAGCTGGAGAATTAATCAACCCACAGTAGGGAAATATGGATTTTATGGAATACTCTTCTCAATTTACAAAGTTGTAGTGATTATCTCTTAATTTAGTTGTAGAAGATCTAATTTCCACCAGCTGATTTGGGGATAGATATGTATACATCATCCATTCATAGGTTAATGTCTCTTGATTGATGAACATTTATGAAATTGTCAACTATACACTTATCATAGAGAGAAAATTGCAGGGAGATGATGGTGGGAGTTAGAGAGGTTTGGAACCTTGATCTATCAATACTTATTCTTTTGAAAGAAAAAAGCATTTTGAGGCTACCCATATGGGTAACTACAGTCACGTTTCTATTTCTATAAGATTTCTGATATGTCACTAGTATGGGAAGTCAGGACCCATGAAAACCTCGTTTCTTATGAGATCTGATGGAATGGAGAGGCTACAACAAAGCATTCCATATTCATCTCTTCTTTATAACTTTTCCATTAGTTCCTTGTGAGGGGGGATCTATGCTTAGTCAATATTCAGGAGTGGGGCTAATGGGATCATGATTGGAAGTTAGTTGGAATACAACTGACCGAGGTGGCGGTCGACGAAAAGGCAGTCATACTTATGATTTTCAATGCCAGTAGGGTGGGCTTGCTCATCTGACAGTGACTCAGGGTTGTGGTATAAGACAATTATATATAGTCCATCCAATTCCATATGATAAATATTATGTACCTTCTACTTTATGAGGTAATATTCTAGTATCCTTCACTATTATGTATCTTTTCTTTGAAATAGGCTCCACTCACTCTTTTATATATAAGTTAATCAATTAGAATCTTAGCCTTGAGATTGAGATATTTTATAGTGTTATGAAGTTGGATACCCCATTAGGTATCATATCAGATGGTGTTCATCATTGTAAGGATTTTACCCTTGAGATAAAAGGATACATTTTCCTATGGAATATTTTCATCCTTGGTCTGAAAAGATTTGATTTAATCAGCAGGATGCGCTAGTAAGTTCGCTACCAAACCTATATTAACTGGAATCATCATAGGGTGAGATTTACATCACTAGAGAGAATTAATCACATGAATATGGGAGAATGGGATGTTCATGGTATTCTATTAGGACCAGGGTAGCAGAGGATGGGTAGTTTGAAAGCATAGATCATCAATATTTTTCTAGATGATCAGGGGTTAAAGCCTACTAATTTCTCTCATGTAGAGGATCATTTCTAGGAAATATTTCTTGAAGACTTATCTGGTATACCTCTAGTTAAAGAGGTATAATTAAATATTTAACTTGTACTAAGAGCAACATCAGTGATCATTCCTCATTAAATGATGAACCTAAGGATCTTCATGAACTCAGGAAGTAGTTGAAGGATATAAAGGATAAAGTATTTATATGCACCATCACTTCTATTTGGGGTTCACTAGTCCTCTTTTCTATAAAGGTGGTTTGTACCCTCCTAATATTTGTGGATTACCATCGTTTAAACCAACTCACAATAAATAACTAGAATCCATTTCCTAAAATAAAACACCTATTCGATCAACTATGAGGAGTGAGAGAGTTCTAAAATATATATTTGAGGTATTTCTATCATCAGGTTTGTGAAAAAACATCATATATAACTAAAAAATCATTTAGGAGTAGGTATGACCTTTATGAGTACCTAGTTATGTCATTCGGTCTCACAAATTCACTTGTAGTCTTCATGGATCTTATGAATTCGTTTTTTCACACGTATATGTATTCATTTGTGGAAGTCTTTATTGGCAATATATTTTTTTATTCACTCTCTAGAAATACTCATGCCAACAATCTTGAGATCATGTTTAATACACTGAGATAGAATCAATTCTATTCTAAGATCTGTAAATTATACTTTTAGATCCATGATGTCCACTTCCTGTGTCACATTATCTCGAAGTAAGGAGTTTTAGTAGACCATGAAAAAGTTAGAGTTTTAGTTTCCTGGGAGAAACTCAAGAACATATTTTACATACAGCGTTTCTTAGGGCTAGCTAGATATTACAGATTATTCATCAAAAATTTCTCACATCTTTCAATGCATCTCATGCTATTAATAAAGAAATGTGTGAAATTTGTATGGTTATAAGATTTTGAAGACACCTTTCATGAGTTTAGGTTCATTTGAATTTAGTACCGATAAAAATTCATCTAGATTCAAGTAGGATTTAACAAGTCTTCTATGATGCATCAAGTATCAGGCTTGGATATTTTTTTATGCAAGATGAGTGAGACATTGTTTATGTGTCTCATCAGTTGATTCCTCATGAGTGGAATTGTTAGATGCATGACCTCGAGCTAGTTATTATAGTTCACTCTCTATATTGTTGTAGATACCATCTACTGGGATAATATTTTGTGATATAAAGTGATTAAGAAATCATCAAGTATATCTTTACACAACAAGATTTTTATATCAAGCATCGAAGATGGATTGAGTACCTATTGTATTTTGTTTTGGATCTTTTCTATACGTATGTTAAATGAAATGTTGCAGAAGATGCATTGAGCTAGAAGAATCTGACACAGATAGTTTTGGTGGCTATTAAAGAATGGTATCTCATGGCCCTATTCTTAGATGTGAAAATTTAGGTTCAGGAGGACCGAGGTCAAACTATTCTCATAGCCATAGAAGTAACCTATACTCTTTTGGAATTGGTGAGGTTGAGAAAACTATATGATCTCAAGGGCCTTGACCTAAGGGAAACTTTTTTAGATTATGATACAATTTCAGGTTTGACCATTGATATTGATGATACTCAATCATTGCCTTTGAAATTACGGGTCCCAGCACACATTATAGATGATTTAATGCGGGAATTACAAGCCTAAGCATGGGCGGTTCACCTTAGTGTCACTAAGATGTGTCGGGATCTACGATGACGGTATTGGTGGCCTGGTATGAAATGTGAGATTTCTAGATTCATCACCTGATGTTCTACATGTTAGTATGTGAAGGTGAAACATCAGAATTTGGTAGGGATTCTACAACCATTTCCCATTCCAAAGTGTCAATGAGATGATGCTTCGATGAATTTCATGACCTCTTTACCCACACCACCTCAAGGAAAAAATATAGTATATGGTTTTATTAATTTATTTACGAAGGTCAGACACTTATTAAATGTGAGAGAGACCTTGTTGATAGAAGATTTAGAAAGGTTGTATGTGAGGGAGGTTGTATGTCTTCATTGGGATCCTTGCTCTATCATTTATGACAGAGATTATCACATTATTCCACAGTTTTGGCAAGGGTTGCAGAAGGCCTTGGGTACACAGGTGATTCTAATTATAGATTATCACCCGCAAACTGATGTACAGAACGAGCACACAATTCTGATATTAGAGGATATGATCTACGCATGTGTCCTTGACTTTAGAGGTTCTTGGGAGAAACACATTCCCCTAATTGAGTTCACTAAGAATAACAATTTATAGGATAACATCAAGATGAATCTTTATGAAGCATTATATTATATACCTTTTAGTTCACCTATATTTTGACTAGAGTTAGGATATGTGGCTATGGTTAAATAATGTATCATTTAAGAGACAGTAGTGTGGGTCAATCTGATCAGAAAATTCATATTTGTGGCTCAGTCTAAACAACATTTTTATGGCAAAAAAACACTGGATACCTCTGAAGTTCGATATTAGAGACTACATTTTCTTGAAATTCTCACCCAGTATGGGCCATATATGTATTTGAGGGTATGTTAAGCTCTCACCTTGGTTCATTGTACCCTTTGAGGCTGTGAAACTGATCTTACTAATGGCTTACCAGTTAAAACTTCATCCAAGATATTGGTTTATGCCTAATTTATTTCATGTATCTCAGATTTGTTGATACTTTCTAGACCACTCATAAGTTTTCCACTATGATGAGCTTGAATTAGATGTATATTTTTTGATCAAGGAGTATCACATTTTTATTTTTGATCAGAGAGATAAGACACTCCATGGGAGGTCCGTTTTATTGATATAGGTGTTATGGCAGCACAACCGACCATAATATGAGCCCTGGGAATGAGAAGCTGATATACGAGCTCAATGGTTGGAATGATTCACTGACAATACCAATTTACACTTAGATGAAAAACTCGGGGATGAGTTTATTTAATAAGGGGATGTTGTAACGACCCATCTTTTAATGAATTAATGGATCATTTTTTCATTTGAGTACCTTTAAATGTCACTAATAATGATGAATAATCATGTAAATTATTTCTTGGGTGAGTATGAGGATCATGTAGAACTATGAGTCCAAAAATGGGGAGAGAATAATGGGTTATGTTGTTAGTATAAATCAAGCAGCCCAACCTACATGGTTTCCCAAAATTGTGCGGTTGTAGAGAGTGGGAACCTGGGGATCAGATGGTTTGTCTACAACCAGGAAACCCAGGTCAAACATGCATGCAATGATGCAATGTTTTTGGATATATTGATTTAGCACATTTTCAAATACATAGATAAACCATGTTCCTTACCATGCATGGTTCCCCTTGCAGAAATGAATGGAATATGGTTTTCACATGGCTTGGGCAACTGTGCATCCAAATAGAGTTCCCTTGTTTTTTAAGTTGAAAAGTATATTTTTCCCATCATTAAACTTATAACCCTTTTTATTCTTATCCATTCATTCGATATTGGATGTTTTGAGCTCCTTCCCCTTGTATCACTCTTTTTAGATAGATTTGGGCTTTCAGATAACTTTAGTTCTTCATGTTGTATTCAATATCCATCGAAGGAGTTAGATACCTTAAGGTTAGATCTCAAATATTTTCCCTTTATATATATGTTTCTCATTTAATCCATTTCACTATTTAGGTGAAATATCCTTTGCCTTATTTTTAGGTCATTGAACCATTTCATTTATCTATTCTATCCCACTCAGAATTTGTGGTCGATATTGAGCGATGAATCTTCTACGACCTTGACGTATGTGGTCTTTTCATTTTTTCAATGTATTTGGATGCATCATAGCTTTTTTGTTGTTCTACATGCCATATTTTTTAGAGGGTCCCATTTTGAGTTGATTTATTTATATTAAATTGATCATCTCACCTTGATGCACATCATTTTATCCTTTTTTAAAATTTTATAGGACGGTTACCAAATTTATAGACACCCCTTGGGTGTGACAATCAAATTTCCCTTTATAGTTCAATGATTAAATGCCATACTATTCAATTTATCTATCAATTTATAATTTATATTGTGTTTAACTTGATATATTAATGATTATAGAACTCTAGGAACCTCTTAAGTGTTTGGATCGACCTATAATTGGAATTTCCCATGTAGTAAATTGCCTTATATGACCATATAACCTTAAAAATCTCTCATCAACCCTTATAAATTGAATTTCCCTGTTATGATGAATAGAAAGGATTAACAAACTGGAATGGATAATATATTATGGTGGAGCTTCTTAAATTTAATTGTATAATTCATATGAGTTTATTATATGGAAAGGTTTATGCATGATGGATGTTATCCCTTAACTGAATTAATTAGTTTAAATTATATATTTAAAGTGTGTCATGACCATGCCAAATGTTTCTTACATTATTAAATGTTGAATTCAACTAAAATGGAATATTTATATATATGTTGCATTTTTAAACATGAAACATGAGATTTATTGTCTCATATTTAATATTATAATTGGGTTTATTCCTTGTTACAGGTTTTGGTATGATGATAAGGGATCTTTTGAGTGTGATAGTATCATTCTAATTTACATTAAGTGTTGAGAATGATGTATCACACCACTAAAACTAGTTGGACGTTGGTATTGAGACAACATATCCATTCTATAGAGTGTTGACATGATGGTACACTCACCATCTCGAGTGAAGAGAATGACATATCCCACTCCTTATGAGATTTAGGGAATTCACCCCATTGCTTGAGCTTATAGGATCATTAGATTGGTTATGGGTGTTAGAGTTACTCCATGGTCTAGCTAGATACTAGTATTCCAGGTATATGGCTATTTATATCAACACATACTTTTTTCAAATAGGTGGATGATATATATATATATATAATTATATAATATATATATTGTTACTATATATATAGTGATTGATCACAACTCTATTCCGGCCTTGATCATAAGTAGGTAGAGTTGTCGTGTCTCTTTTCAAAACCTGAAGGGGCAGTTTTTTATTTATTCCGCACCGTCATTTAATTACTTATGCATGTACACTACTTAGTTATGAGCACTGCTTGGATTATGTGTAGACCCCCGTGGTTGTGGTCTAACAATATTTTTATCTCACAACCTACTCAGGGTACCTTTGGTTCCCAATAATAGTATATTACTGAGGGTTCAAGCAATGGTAAGGGACCTGTTATAGTTTGTTGATATTCATTACCTTTAGATGGATAATAGGATCAAAGGACCAAACATTCACTTTAGATTCTACTAGGGAACATTTTTGTACCTTTTTTATTTTTTATGTATGCATGTCCCCTATTACCTTTTTTGTATATCATCATGCCATGAATCTAAGTATATGACCCTGGATATAGTCTTATGATTATTATTTAGTTGTTTAGTTATTTATTCTTCCTCTTTATTTTTGTTCTGTCTTTTTATATTATACTTCTACAATTGTATGTTATCTATTATATCCATTGTGCCACTCAGTTATTAGGTTATATTATTTCCACTATACCACATTTACACCCTCTCTTCTATTCAGTAGCCTCTGGAATGTGGTGAGGTGCACTTGAGTCCATTTGATATGCCTTCTCAGGTCACTCTTTATGTTTATCGTGGGTCAGGATGTTACAATAAAGATTAGTCACTGTTAAACTATCAACAGAATGAGATAGTTTGTGGAATCTTGGAGGAGATTCTTAACGAAACCATGAATTTTATGTGTAAAGAAGAAGAATATTAAAGGATCACCCTTAGAGGAAATAGGGTGGAGGAGGAAGATGATGAATAATGAATCATTATTTTATGTAAAAGATGAAAACATAAACATCAAATAAATTTTCATCCATCTAAAAAAATAAATTATAATTTTTTCCATAATTATTACTTTAATTTAAGTTTAGGATCATTCAAAATTATCTAAAATATATTTATTCTGATAAGTACGATATAATATATCATTGAAAATTTATGAAAACAAGATTTTAATACTATAGAAACCATCTAAGTACTTCATCCATTTTTTAAGATATGTAAATGACATTTTTAGAGATTTATGTAGTTTAATGAAATGATTAAAATATGTTATATTTCTAAATGAAAATAATTAGATAATTATAGTTATAAACTAATGGTATATTAAGGAAAAAAATATTTTCAATTCAATAAAATTAAAAATTGCAGATCGGTTGCAATATATTAGTAAAATCATAACATACCTTAAAAAATAAAAAAAGACATTACATTATTATAATTAAATGAATATAAATGATTTTTATTTAAAACGAGACACGTTTTATAAGAATTCGAT
This sequence comes from Viscum album, assembly GCA_963277665.1. Classification (NCBI taxonomy): domain Eukaryota; kingdom Viridiplantae; phylum Streptophyta; class Magnoliopsida; order Santalales; family Viscaceae; genus Viscum; species Viscum album. The sequence continues at coordinate 1,436,196,636 of OY728133.1, read as the reverse complement.
AAATATAGTGTAATTTGTTAATAAAATATAGAAGAAAACTAAAAAGAATTTTAAAATGAAAAAATTAATTATACCAAAAACATGTATCATGTTTGGATCAAAATGTGAACATTCTAGAGAAATAATTAGATTTATTTATAGTTTAATAAAACTAATATTATATTGTTATCTCTTAAATTAAATAAGATTTATGAAGTTGAGAAAAATATAAATCAAGTTATAATTAAAATACACAGGGATTTTAAAAAAAATCACATTAAATGATAAGATCATTTTAGATATTTAGAAACATAAAATAACATATAATAAAAAATAATAAAAATACAGGCATGAAAAAACACTATAGCCCCCTTTTTGTCTGATTAAAAAACCTGAAAATTCAAAACCAATATTCTTCTTATTTTTTAAATAAAAAATAAAATAAATCTCAACCTAAACAAATGAAAATATGAAATAATTAAATTTCAAAAAGTCTAAGTTAAAAATTTCATTTTTATCAAACATAGTAGAGTATTAATTCAACGTAAATATATCTTCATCCTGATTTTTAATAGGGATAACTTATAAACAAATATCACCCTTATTGACTTTATTTCTATTAAAAAAATCTAAGGTCTATATTATTTGTTTTTCAATGTTATAAGAAGATTTTAGAAATATAAACTGTATAATTGTTATCATAATAAATAAAAAATTTATCAATATAAATACCAAAATCACATAATGTTTTCCTAATCCATAAAATTTAAACAGAACTACTGGAAGTTGAGATATAATCAGAGTCTACTTTAGATATAGAAACATAAGTTGTTTCTTAGAGGACAAAGAAATTAATATTTTTCCTAAAAAATGACCCAAACCAGATGTGTTTTTACTATCAATTCTATAGCCTCTAGAATTAGAGTCATTATAAGAATTTAAATCAAAATATTTATATTTTAGATAAAATAAACATGAATCAACATTTACTTTAAAATATATATAATTATTCTTTTCATAGATTTAATATGACTTTCTTTTAGACCATGTTGAATCTAGCACATAAAAAAACTAGACAAGATATCAAGTCTAGAATGAGTTAAATATAGAAATCTATATATCACACCAATATAAAAACTAATACCAATAGATTTACTAGATGTATCAACATATAATTTACAATTATCACCCATAGGATTTTCTAATTATTTTAGATGAATCAATTCCAAATCTTTTAACTAACATATTAGAATACATAGATTTAATAAGAAAAATTCCATCTTTCTTTGAGAAATTTTAATTCCAAGAAAGAAAATTAATTCAAACATCAAAGTCATGTCAAAATCAGAAGGCATTAAATTAGTAAAATAATTACAAATCATTTCACTAGATGTACCAAAAACAATATCATCAACATATGTTTTTACAAATAAAATATCATCAAAAGTTCGTTTGACTAAAAGTGTAGGATCCACAATGACTTTCTCCAAACAATTATATAATAAAAAAAATAATGTACTTCATAACAGGCATGAGATTTTTGTTTGATACCATACAGAGATTTAGATAATTTAAAAAAAATGGTTAGAAAATTTGAAATTTTAGAAACCAGGGGGTTGAGAAACATAAATTTCTTCAATTATATAACCAATTAATAAATCATTTTTTATATCTAGTCGATATAAATTAAAACCATAAAAACTAGAAAAATCCAATCAGATTATAATATCCTCTAACTAGGAAATAGTTGAAAATGAATCTTTAAATTCTATACCATCTTCTTGAGAGTATCCATGAGAAAAAATCATGGCTTTGTTTTTTACAATCTATAAAAATTCATCCCACTTATTTCTAAAGATCCACTTAGTTCTAATTACCTTTTTATCTTAAATAAACTATACTAATGACCAAAAATTATTTCTAAAAAACCTACTGATATCATACTTCATACCATGAATCCAATTAGAATAATTTAAAGCACCCTTACCATTACTAGGAATACAATTATAAGTAAAAGTATAATTAGCACATAAATTTAAAATAGAATTTATAGTTTTAACACCATAATCAACATTTATAATAAAATTTTCAATAGGATGATCATTATTAATCTTCTATGATAATGGATCAAGTCAAGAAGTAGTAGTCTCCCCCTCAATTAATTCATTATGACCATGAGGTTTCTCTTCAGCAAAATTTAAATCCCTAAAATCATCATAAAAAACAATAGAATCCGAATTTACATTAACATTATTTTCATCAAACATAACATGAAAAAATTATGAAATAACCATAGTTCTTTTGTTATAAACTCAATAACCTTTACTATCATAGAAATAAATCATAAAAATACCTTTATCACTTTTAGCATCAAATTTATCTAAATTATACTTTTAATTTAAAATAAAAATATTACAACAAAAAACTCTAACATAAAAATCTTTAAGATTTTCGTTTTTAAGTAATTTATAAAGATTTTTATTTAATACATATAAAATTAAAATTTTATTTGAAATATAAAAAGCATAAAAATGGCCTCAACCCAAAAATATGTAGGAAAATTATATTCAATTAACATAGTTCGAGTCATTTCCATAAGAATTATATTTTTCCATTCGACCACGCCATTTTTCTATGATGTTATAAGAGAAGAAGAATTATCAAAACAAATATTTTTATAACAACATTGTTCAAAATATAAATTATGAAATTCACCTCTTTTACCCTTACAATTTGAAATAATAATACATTCTTTTTCATTTTCAACTAAATTATAAAACGCAATAAATCTAAATAATGTATCTTTATGGGATAAAGAAATTACACCCATGTAAAGATACAATAATCATCAATAATAAATAAATTATATTTATTTCCACAAATTATATAAATTTGATTCGGATAAAATAAATCAAGATGCACTAACCATAAAGGTTTATTAGTACTTATCTGATTGATAGGTCTAAAATAATTTTCTTGTTGCTTCCCATTCATGTATGTGTCACAAACACGGAGAATTTATATCTTCAAGTATGTAAATTATAACACATTCTCATGTTTTGAGAGGTTATATAACATTAATAAATTAACAAAACCTAAAAAATCGATTTCAAATGATGATTTAACTCTTCCCAATATTAAAACACTTAACATGTTGAATAGTTAGTTCTCAAAAATCAATAGTATAAATATTTCACATTCTATTAGGATAAAATAACAAGGAATCATATTTAAAACCTATAATTTTATCACTATTAAATTTAACATCCATTATATCATCTCATAATTATTATATACTAATTAAATTATCTTTTAAACCTTTAACATATACAACTTATAATATAAAAGTGGAATTTAAAATACCAACATTCCAAAAACCTTTTACTTTGGCTTTATAATTGTATTCAAATGTTACATTTCCTCATTCACGTGTGTTGTAAGTGGAAAGCATGGATGAGCCTCATGTTATATTACTATTTATTTCACTTTATGTATACAATATTTCATTCTTGTTACATCCTAGGAATTTTTCCTACAAAAATAAATTACTTAGAAATTTAGGTTCCCAAGTAACTTTAGGATCAGTAGGATTAATAATAAAAAATTTAGGTACCAATATTGAATTTAAAAAATTATTGTATAGTAATGTTGATAAAAAATATTTATAAATATTACTTTATTTTTAAATCCCAATGATTGGTTGAATTTTAGAGAACAATTATTTTCATATTATCCTTTCATGGAATATTTAAAACAAGTAATAGAATATATGAAACCATTTTTTAATACTAAAAAAATTGGTTTTAAATATTTGAGGAATATTCTATCATAAGAAAACCTGTATTTATTATTTTTTTAATGACATATTTTTGTGAAATTTTTCATGAACTTGGATAAAAGAATATAAACATTGTTTAATCCTTTCAACTTCATTTTTTAGTTTTTCATTCATATCTTTAGAATATTTTAAATTATCATAGATTGTAGAATTAGAATAAAAATTAGTGATTCTTAATTTTTCATTTAATTATAAAATTAATTTATTTTCATTAAAAATTTCTCATTATTTTACTTAATCTTATTATATAAATCAACATCATTGAAAATATATTTTCTTAATTTTTCAAATTTATAATTTAATTCAAAAACATTTAGTTTTTTAGAATCATAGAATGAATTAGAACATCTAGAATAAGCACATGAATCTCTAAAATTATCCTATGATTTCATTAAGAAAAAGTTAATAGTTTCTTTTTCATTTCATAATGGCTCATTAAAATTATATTCTTCTGTAAAACTCTAACCGGTGGTCATTGCCTTTATATTATTATTTTTTTATTCATCTTTATTATTTATTTCATGACTGTCAGGCTTGATATTTCCTTTCCTTTTGCACTCATAATAAGTTACATCTACAGAATTATAATTTTTACCAGCTTTATTATATCCCTCATGTTATCCTTTTTTAGTATTTCTTTTAAACTATTTATTGACTCATTTATTTTTCATTATTGTGTAAACCCCAGTCACAATCTGAGATGTATTTTTGTATTCAATATCATTAATATTAGAATCAGAAGAGTTTATAGTAAAAATAATCAAATATTTAAAATATACAAATTTTTTTTGTTATCCCTTTATCTGTTATGTTATTATATTCTAGTTTATACTAAAGCAATGATCCAATCATTTCATTGAGAGTGTACTCTTCAAATTTATTTCTTCTCTCAATGGAAACCTTATTTTCATTCCATTTCATTGGTAAATATCATAGGAATAATTCAACAAGTACTAAGTTTTCCAAGGGTTCTCCAAGTTAATTCATTCCAGTCATAATGATTTTGAACTTGTGGAACTTTCGATTTACATTTTCATTTTTACAAATATTTATGTCTTGGTACTCATCTCTATATATTACAATCTTAGTTAAAATTAATTTTTTCTGGTCTAAGGTGAGTGACTTTTAGAATATTGCAAATTTAATGAGTTGTCTTACAAGCAGACATGTGAATAAAAATAATTCTTTTCATAGTAAAATATAAAATATTAACATATTCTTAATATAAAATATATCTAATTGTATTATTTCTTGTCATAGTTTATGGGTCATATTTTTCTATAGATTACTATTTTTTAAGATAGACCAATTATCAATGCTTAACTATTTGAGGCACACATAAATTTGGGATTTTTTGTAGTTATAAACATTATCATTAAAGTGTGGGGGATTTTCTAGGAACCCATGAATAATTTTATTTCAATCATTGCATATTATAAGATATTTATTCTTAGATTTCAAGGTTTAGGAATAGGTTACCAAAAAAAGTAGACTCTATAGAAAGATTGAATTATTCCAAAAAGAAAAAACATGGATAGAAATGTTTTGTATCAAGAAACATAATGAATGAGATAAAGTGTTCTTAAGAAGTTTATTCTGTGACACCAATTGTTTGGTTGGATAAGGTTATAGAATATATTATAGAGGTGGGTGAATAAACTAGAATAAAATTTTAAATCAAATAAATTAATTACTAAAATTATTTATGAAAGTTAATTATAATTTGAAAAGATAAAATACACAATGATGTTTTTATATTAGTTCAGTCCAAAGTGGACCTACTCTACTATTATACGTCTCTACATTGATATAGATACATGTTCACTAATATGATTTCTGATGGGGATTCATAAACCAATTACGAAATCATTTTCCTAAAGAGGGATAAACATAATAATGACTTCTATAGGGTGGGTCAAATCCCAATTATGACATGAATTTGGATAATGAAAGTCACAACCCGAATAGTCTTGACATTAGATATTGGGAGTAACAACTATCAGATCCTAAATATAGAATCTGGGAGTCACATCTAGAGGAAAGAGAAGAAGAAATTATTTTATATGTAAAGGCATAAATAGAAAACCCGATAGTGCGTATGAGAGATGGGAAATAGGGTTACCGAATCAAAACCAAATGAAGGATAAGATAAAAAATTAAATCATAGTCATTAGTTCATGTGGATTTGATTGTATCATCTCGTCACATTAGTAGAAGACGAAGTGGAAGGAATTGTTTCTTTTAGAGACTGTATAAGTTATGATATAGAGTTTGAAATTGTCCTTGATTTTTATATTAGGTTAAAATTTTCATAGCATTATTCTCAAGTCAAAATATAGTATCAATGTTGTAATCCCATGTAATCCATGATGATTCCTAACACCTTTAAAAAGATCTATTTAATAGGACAAACAAAATAATATATGGGTAAATAAATGCTCATTAAAAAATCGTTGAATTATTCATGAGAGAAAGAAAAGAATTGTGTAGAGTAAAAAAAATTTAAATTAAAAACCAAATAATGATTCAAAATAATTTTAATTACCCGATAAACAATAATAATAATTCAAATATAAACCCATAAAAATTGTAAGGCTCTTTAAAACAAATATTAAATATATTTTTATTTAAAAAACATGAAAAAAATAATTATTCTTCTGTTAAATCCCTTAATATATGTTTCAATATGTTTTTTTCAAAAAATATTAATTTAGATAAGAATTAGTCAATGAAATTAATATAAAATATTAAAGTATAAATATTTCTTAAATATGGTATAAGTATATATAAGAATAAAGAGAAAATTGATTCAATTTTTAAAAAACATTAAAACATATTTAAAAAACATCTCTTGGATTAAATATAATATATATATTAATTTTATAAATTTCTAAAATACTTAAAATAATTATAATATGTCTGAATTTTATCAAAAAAATAAAAACTGGTGAAAAGAAAAGCATGAAAATATTCACTGGAAGTACCCAAAATTAATACATGGAAGTGGAAATAAGTTTTTCAAATTTATCCACCATTTAAAAATGATCCACCATTGAAAAATGAACCACCATTGGAAAATAGAACATAGTTGTAATTTTATTTCACCCACTAATGGGAAAAAACCCACTGTTGGAAATAATAAATATCCCACAATTGGAAATACAAACAACCCACTATTGGAAATAAAAATTTACCCAAAATTGGAAGGAAAAATAACATTTTGTTGGAAATAAAAAATAACCCAATATTGGAAATAAATACAACCCACCATTAGAAAAAAAATCCCATAGTTGAAAGAAAAAAATAACTTGCCATTGATGAGAAAAGGGAAGTCATTGTATGCTTTTAAAAATACTTGTCGTTGGAAAATAAAATGAGTGGAACACCGTTAGAAAGTGGAACACACATTTTTAAGAAATTAAATTAATATAATTTTAAAATAAAGGATATATATCTCTATTGGAAGAAATGAAAGAAGAATCCACTTTTGGATGGTGTTCACTTCCTGGAAGATGGACTCTATAATAAGAGTTGCTATGAAAGAATGGAGAAGAGATACTATTGAACTATAAACATGATTTGAAATCTTGGTAAAGCATGTATTTGATTATTAAGGGAAGAAATGAAAATATCAATAAATAAAAAGAGTATTAAGGGATCTCCCATATAGGAAAGAGGCTGGTGGAGAAAGATGATGAATAGTGATTCATCATTTTATGTAACAGTTGAACACACAAAAAATGATGATTTTAATCCATATAAATTTATTAATTTGAAGTTATTCTATAACATATAATTGAATATAATATCAAAATATTTCCAACATTTTTTAAATATATTAATTCTAATAATTATAGAAGATTTTATCATCAAAATAAAATGAAAAAAAAAAGATTTGAATAAAGAAGAAACCATTTCAATAAGTATGTAGATGAAATTTTTGGTGTTTCATGTTTAATAAAAATTAATAAAAACGTGTAATATTTATACATAAACAAACCTTGATCGATTCTAATTAGAAACTCATGAGATATCAATTCTGGAAAATTCATAATAGCATATCTATTGAATGTTTTTTAGATAGTCGGTGAACACCTTAAAAAACAAAATAAGACATTAATTTATTCTAATGAAGTGAATATAAATGATTTGTATTTCAAAATGAACATGTTTTATAATAATCTGAGCAATATGGTGTTTCATTAATTTAAATATAAAATAAAAAAAATTTGAATCAAGAAATATTTTTTGAAAAAAAAATATATATCATGTTTGGATCAAAATGAAAACATGCTAAAGATAGAATAATTAATTATTATAGTTTAATAAAAGTTATATAGCTTATTATCATTAAAATGAAACAATAATTTTGAAATTTTTATCATTATAACTCATGTTATAATTAAAATTCATAGATATTTTAAAAACATTTTTTACATAAAATTATAAAAGGATTTTGGATATTTAAAAATATAAAATAACATTTAATCAAACAAAAAAAAATACATGAATTTAGAAACACAAATAAATGATTATTCAACACCAATAGGAATTATATCCTTCAACTCAACTACATTTTCTTAGAATGTCAAATGATCTTTAATAATACTCAATAACTCAATCAAAGCTTGAAACACAGATTCCTAGATCATTAGAACTTACTTATCTACCTTCCACTCTGTTCAACTGGAAAATGGATTAACACATAATGAAATATAATATTATATTTTTCCTTCCAAATATTCTTATACTCACACATTTGGCTCTATCAAACTAATCTCATATTTATGACTTGGTCCTTATCTTCTTCTTCAATATAATTTGAAATATATTCAGTGAGAGGAAGATGGGATATTTATTTTAGATATAACGAAGCACAACCCTATGATTCTCAGTTCTCAAAGTGTCAATAAGATGGTACTTATTTTTTTTTCTATTTATTCCTCCTCGATATTCATATACACACATGGAATCATTTATGGACATTAAATTTATTTAACCAAAATCTATATCATTTAATGTAATATCAAGGGGAAATTCTCACTATAATCTATAAATCATTATAATGGAATGCCTTTTTTGGGTTCCCATGGTACTATAAATACTGGTTTTTGAACTCAATGAATAAGGTGATAATACCCAAAATTTAATTATTCTCATTTCTAAAATTGAACCAAAAAATATCTTCATAAAATATTTATAGTAAAAACAAATATATATTAATCTCCATCATTCTAATTATTCTTGGATCAGATAAATGTTTTTTCATAAAAAAATACAGAAGGCTCAACCTCTCCTACTCAAAATAATACAAAATATATACAGTAAAGATCAGTACAATTGTAAATAGATATACAATAAATGAATTTTCAGTATTGAACTCAATTCATTTTAGGTTTATACTATCAATAAATAAATTATGACCTTTAATATCATAAATATAAAACACAAAAAATCAATAACACTCTTAATCATGAAATCCTTCAAAATTTCCTGGACATAAATCTCAAATCCTCTTAATCACATGAACATCCTTAATTTAGAATTACATAGGATATGATAAATAGAATCTGAAGGACAAATTGTTCTTCATATAATTTAATCTTTAAATCTTTATGTTTTCATTTTATTTATCAAAGTATACATATAGTGGTATTTTACACATTGAAATTGAAAACTTTGAAATTATTCACTCTCATATTGAATATTAGTAACTCATTCTTCCCATTCATTGATCACATATAAATCTGGGTGTTTATGATCTCTATACTTTGAATGAAAAACTCTTTTATAATCCTAACTATTTATCTTCTTCATCAAATTATAAATTTGGAAAATCAATTTTTCATCTATCATCAAAATATAATTTTCACTATGTATTGAAGTCTTGTAATGGGTTATTTAATCACTTATGTTAATAGAGGATTATTATAAATCTTTAAGTTATAATCAGATTACTTTTAATCCACTATCTTTTTGAAACTTTAGATATGTATTAGTGGTTTATGCTCAGTAAATAGTTTACCCTAGGTGCATCAAAGTCTTACGTTAATCATGGATTGCATTTATGAAATTTATACTGATCATGAACACACATGAATTCACATATAAATTAATTAAACTATTTTCACTATATAATTTTACATTATCTTGAATTCATATGATTATGGATAACATATTATGATTATCCAAAGGATTACACTGAACACTTAAAAGTTTTATTCTCAACACATCAATGCTTTACACTAAATGTAAAATCCTTTGATTCATGGGCTTTACATTTTTTTGGTTTCATCTCTAAAAGTTATAGAGTTTATGAAATTACATATGGGACTATTTAAGGTGATTTCATCACATATAAACCTTTATCCATTTATTTAGCTAAATTTATTTCAACAATCCTCTATAACAACACACTATGATAGCTTTCTCCCATATCATTGGAATTCAGACTCCTATCAGTTAACCTTTTCTCTATGTTTATAAACATCTCTTTATTTTTTTTCTCTATATGGAGTAGTTTTACACTTCTAAACTACCATAGACATTAATGGAACTATGGTTTCAACACTAGTCATGTTTATCTATAAATATCATATCTTCCAACAATAAAATTTATTATGGGATTCCCTTTTGAATATGTTCATCTAGTTATTTAGGCATGTCAAAAATTTCATTATCCTTTTTCTATAGTTAATGATAAATGACTCTTCTTATTTAGCTGATAGATACTCAATCCATCACCCATTCCTCCAAGACATATATTAACATTTACATTGACAAAATACATAATCATTAATCAAAATATAACTTCATGCTCTAAATTTAGATTTATGAAAAGTGATTTGAACATAAAAAGAACATTAATTATATTTAAATTACTAAAAGTATTAAATAAATTCCCTTTTCCCAGCCCCTTGATGAAAATAATTACATATTGATGGAAAATTCCATTTCCCTTTTAATGTAATTGGGCTCTCATTTCTAGTTAAATTACCAATTCTTATCCCTCACATTATTTCAATATAATTAAATAAAGAAGGATATATAGACTTATTATAAAAGAGTAAAAAATTAAACACTCTAATTATAATTATGAAAACTTCATTAAGAAAACTATAGTTCATTACCGAAAAAACAAAATTTATCTACTAAATATCTCAATGCACTTTCATCTCATATTTTTCATTCTTGGGAGATTACACTTCATAACATGCTACATCTTTCCATATTCCTTTTTTTTAATTTAAGAAATATTTTTTAGTCTTCACTTAATCATTTGACCTCCCTCAAGGGGTGCACTCTATACTTCATCACTATGGTAATTTTATGCTAGAAATAATCTCAAATGAATTTGATAATGGTTAGTGAAAGAAAAAAAATTTAAATGGACACTGATTGAAATTTTAGTCAACCAAGATAGTTATCCTTCATGGATGTATGAGTATCAAAACCATCCTTCTATATTATTTTTATATCGCCATAATTTAATAATAAGTATCATTTGTTTTGGGAATAAGGTGGAATTTATACTACTCCTCATTTGAAGTGACAGTGTTAAGACTTATTTCTCAACCCAATTACTTCATTATTTTAATATTTGTAATACATCAATCTTTTCATGTTGGAATACTCATTATGTTTACATAACTATACTATGTTGGGCATATTGAATTTCTTTTCATTATCAATTAGTTTCTCAGCTAGGTAAATGACCTTTACTTGAGTGAGCATAACCATTTCAAATTTTGATTCTTGTACAAGTAACTATTTTTTTATTGTTCTTGAGATTTTATCAATTTTTCATTGGGATCATGCCCCTAATTCTTATTTTGTGTGAAATTATTCTTTACATAACATAAAACACTAATTAATAATGGTTCTTTTCAAATTATCATTAACTAGTCCATTTGTTTTGTTAGGGTGGCCATATAAATTTTTAAATTTTCCCATCTTGATTTCACCAACTACACACCATTATATTATTATTTATGTTAAATTTTTTGATTAACCTCTCATATTTTACCTATAACTTATTGGGAGTGGTTTTATTAACATTATTCACCTGACCACTCATCATGCAAGACTTACTATTTTTTCAAATATTTTTTCATCTACTATTATAAACTATTTCATTCATTAGTATGTATTATATGGATGGTTCTAAGATAAAAATATTTATCATAAGTGTTTTAATATAGGTTATAGTAGTCATAGATATTATTTATTTGCCCAAAAATATTTTTTTTTAAATATAGATTATTATGTTTCTACATAGTTGTTGTTTTTTCTCTTTTAGATCTCCTATCCCTTACCGTAGGCCTTCTTAAACTTATATATATAGAAATTATATTCCAAAAATATAAGGTCATTAATTGAAACCTATATAAATAAAAAAAAGTGGACCAAAAATCTCCTTATTTTGTTTGTAATCATATCAGTATAGATTTATAGTATTTTTGTTTTAGGACTTGTTTTACCAACCATTGGATGTTAGTTTGAGGAGATTCTCCTCTGGGAATTACAATCCCTAATCCTTAGTCCCATTGTGGGTTTCCCAAAATTACTACACTTACATATTTTCACCAAATATTTATTTTACCATGTATATACAAGGAACTCAGATTTAGTTCAAGATGATTTAGTTTCACATAGAATTACCATTTTTTGAATAAATATAGTCAGATGATTCTCCAAAATATATACAATATAATTTCACACCATTATGAATATTTAGTAATTTTTTAATTACTTAAAAGTTTTTAATGGAAAAAAATTCTTCAAAAGTGGTTGGGAAATTATATAATATTTCCTTTCATATTTTTCAATTAAATGTTCTGATCTAGAAATTTAAGATAGATAGTTACTTGTATCCTTATAAAATATAAACCTAAATTCACATTATATATTTTCTTAATGAATATAATCCTCATGAAATTTTATAATAATACTAATATTTTTTCAATATTTTTAATTCTTCTAGAAATTAATTCTATTTGAGCTTTTATTACTTCAAGTGTAACCACCTAAGACTTATTCATAGTATGGATATTCTCTCCAAAGATTTTATTAATCCTAATTTTCTCATAAATATAGAATTAAAAATTTTCTTCATTATTTACAAAATTTTCTTTATTTGTATTCATTTTTTCCCTTTATCATTCTTTTATTTGATGAGAGAACTGTATTTTTGAAACTATCCAGCCAAATTATTTTTTATTTACATAGTTCCTTTTATTAGCTATGATTTATCATCATAAATATTGAGAATAGACTCAAAAATACGAGTAAAACAATTATAAACAACTTTAATCATGTATTCCCAAACTGCATAGTAAATATAGTCGGTAGCTTCAATACATCCATCACCATCATAACTTTAATTAATAACTTCACAATGACTATATTCATCTACTAGGTTTTATTCATTTCATCATTAAATTATCCTCTTAATTTTTTCTTTTTTATTTCTCCTATTTTCAATCATCTTTGTTGATATGTACATATCTATAGAAAGATGGATATATTAATAGTGTTTTATATGATTTTCTCAAAAAATCACAAATCAAAACATCATATACATAAATGAAATTTATTAGGTCTTATAAAAAATATATTCAGAGGTGACATGCTCAGAAAACAATTATTTTACCTATTAGACTAGTAAAAAACATGAGTGTGGATGATTTAGGTGTCACTTTCATTTTATCAAAATTAAAACCTTCTTGAAACCCATTTTAATTTTCCCCATGTTATTTCCTAGTGTAATTTGATCTGTTAATGTTTTACCTAGAAATAATAAAATGTATTCATGTATTTAAACCAATACAAAGGCACAAAATATTTTTACAAGTTTTTATATAAATACCAGCACATTTTGATGATCGATTATTCACCCTAATCGTATATTTTATACTAAAATCAAATTTTGATTAAAATGATTGGTGTTTCCCACACCAAAATATAGTCTCATAGTGTTTACAGTGCCTATATCTTACTAGAATTAATTTTCATACTCTCCATAAGACATCCTTCTATATCTTCACCATATATTCACAGCATCACATTGAGATATCATTCCTTACCAAAATTAAACTAGATTATATGGAGTACCACTATATATATTGAAGTATTATTTATTAAATTCTTATTATATGGAGATAAATAGTTATGTATGAAATGTTTCTTCATAATTATGATACATCTCCTTAAACTGAACAATAGTTTATTTGAATTTCATGTGAATATTATATTAGGAGAAGTGTTACATGTGTTTTCATTGATTTGTTAATATGTGTTTGGTAAGTTTATGGAAAGAATTTTTGAAACTTTCCCAATTATTATGGATTCACTTTATGGAATTGGATATCATGCTTGGAAGATTATCCTTGAAGCTATGATTATGTTAAACTAATATTAAATAATTAAATTCTTATTCTAAAGAGTGAATGATGTTTCAAAAACTGGATATTACATACTTGGATGAAAAATTATAAAATTAGAACATGAAAATATTCATTTTTAGGATGATTTGTTTACAAAATAATTTAAAATCAATTCCATACAATGTAAATATTATTTCATGATGGTTTTATGATTCCATGTTGAAATAAATCTATTTTCTGATGAATAATATTGAGGTTGTATTGAAATTTTATTCCATACATAGTATATTACTAAGTATATTTTAGTGATACATAACAAAAAAAATATGCCAACGACTATAGTCTCACATGGTCTAGGCCATCAACCACAATTGAGGGACCTGAGGGGAAACCTCATTGGAGAGCTATTCTAAATATATTGTATGGATGTAGGGAGTGGGTTGTGTATAGTTTAACAACAGGAAACACCTGGGGGTGTATGAAAAAGGGACAATGTGGCTTGTTGGGTCACGACCTATGTTTGTAGAGGTGTATGCAAGTACTGATACACCACAACCATGGAATAACAAAAAACGACATGAGTAATCATAAAAGGGAGCATGAGATCAAGGTGTGAAGTGATGTGGGACAAGAGGGACACACAAATATATTTCTACATTATCAAAAATATAGACATAACCATGGTTTCCGGACCACGGAGTAGGTTGTGTATGGGATAACTAAAGGGAATGATTGAGGGTGTATGTAAATGAGGCAATGAGGCCACTTGGGTCACATCCTATATATGAATTGGTTTAGGTGGGTGTTGATACCCTATAATCATAGAACAACAAGAAAACAACATGATTTATAATAAATGGGAGCACAATACTGATGTTATAAGTGATGTGGTATAAGAGGTCCACACAATACAATTCATCCATTATTAAAAAAAAATCATATAACTATGGCTTCCTGACCAGATAAATGTGAACTGTATGATCAATATTGGGAGTGTCCTCTTACTCTAAGTTGAAACCAAGTATTATAATATGATAGAATTCATATCGAACCTCTATCTATAAAGCCTAATATTTCCATAATCATTTTGATATTGATATTTTGTGTATATGAGGTTATGAACCTATATAGGTGAAATATCTATCTTGCATGCATACATAAGTTCATTGAATGAGATTAATTGAGGGAAAATGATGTCGTATTTAGCTATTTGATCATCCAAAAATCATTGATGTGTTAATGATTTAAAAATATAAAATCACAATATCCATATTTTTTATGTGATAAGTTTTTTCATAATGATTGGTTTCATGATTATTTGTGTAACAAAAAAGGAAACATGTATGTCATATATTTGATTTTATAATGACTTCAGAGATATTATAATGAATCTTAGTGCTACATGAATAATGAAGATGTGGTGGTGTAATGTGGTGTTCATCACCACCTATAATGGGATAATAATTGAGTTTGTGAGTGATACTTCCACTTTAAGTAAATTGATATATCGTTTTCCATAGAAAATAGATTGTCGTAAACTCCACTGTTTTGTGAAGGGGATAGAGTATATGAAGAACACTACTTTAACCAAGAAGAATAAGTTATGAGAATCTGGACATGAAACTCTCACACTAAACTCTATTATGAAGAAACTAAGATCCTTTAATCCTTCCTTACTTATCATAAATATTTGATAAATATGATACATTTCAAAAATCTATAATATATTTTTATAGGAGAAGGAACACTTGAGAGATATTCTAAGTATGTTCATGTATTTTTTTCAAAGGAGATTAAGAATGAATTGAGTAAGAACCTACAAGTTTTTTTCTTCATATAATAAATATATTTCATTTAATACAGAAGAGTTTTCATACATAGCTACTTAAAGAAGAATAGTTCACACCCATTTGCATTTTTTTTACAAGATAGTGGATGGTGGACATTCCATTAACATGCTTAAAATAAATTCATGCATAATTACTTGATAAAATTGAGTATCCTAGATAGAATAACAACTTTTATAAGAACCTAAAATAATAATTGAATAATATTCCATATATGTGCTAGGTTTTTAGATGATAAATCCATTAAATTCATGCAATGAGTGTAATTGGTAAGATTGTGTTGAAAAATCAAGAAGAGAAGAAATTGTGTTTTTGAAATCATCTTTTTTCGTTACATTATAGTGTTGAATTTATGTGCATTACATTCACACATATAATTGAGGTCATGAAATTATGATTAATAAAGAATAAGAAAAATATCTATCATATTTTCAATGAGGAAACATATCAGTTATTGGTGATCATAATATTTGAGAAATACCAGAAAATAAGCAATGCTAATGAACAAGTACATGAGAAAGGGTGATTTAGATAGATAATTGATGAATATTAACATATCATCTTATAGTGGAACAATCCTTAAAGAAATTTGAAGACTTAATCTTAGATTCAGAAGCATGAGAATTGTTTTAGTCTAACTTAAAATCATTAAAAGTCTTTCGGGTGGAGTTG
Organism: Viscum album; assembly: GCA_963277665.1. Lineage (NCBI taxonomy): Eukaryota > Viridiplantae > Streptophyta > Magnoliopsida > Santalales > Viscaceae > Viscum > Viscum album. Next base: position 1,436,179,915 of record OY728133.1, on the reverse strand, counting down.
AAAGCTGGAGTCTCTCAATATGATCTATAGAAGAAGAAGCCTATCAATTTTGGATGGGGGAAGGAGATAGTTGGTGGGGTATAACCAACCAACGAAGAAGAGTTTTATTATTGAGGTGTATAACTAGAATCAACTAGAGGATTGAATAATATGGTGTATAGCCAGTTTATTCCTAAAACATGGTAATTGATAATAACTTTATAGTGGAGAATCCATGTTGGGGGGGGGGGGGTATAACCAACATGTCAGGAAGTATGTATTTGAACTGAACCTTGTAAATATTTTGTAATAATATATCTATTATTATTACTTCATATGAGGTTATATTGAGAGATATCAAATACTGAATCTATAACATTAACAAGGTCATGTTTCTGAATTCAAATGTAAAATAATTCATCAAATGAGTGTACCAATAATTCACCCCCAGTGGAAACGAATTCATCCTAGGGATTTACAATTGGTATCAGTATAGGTCTCATCTAAAGATACAAGTGAGTATTTATGAAGTGAATAATTTAGGAAATGGGTGAGATATATCAGATGTATATTTCTAGAAAGAATCGGAAGAATATAATTAAAAGGAAGACAATGATGTCGAAGACTAATATTATCGAAAAGGAAAATATACCACTAATCCAAGGTAATAAAATTATTATATGTTGAAATAATTCATTATATAAGGATTCTTATGAAAAAACCTATTCATGTTGTGATAATGATTCATCACGTTGTGATCATAATTCGGAATTGAATTTTTTTTATGAAATGTTACCATAGAAGTTGTAAATCATATTGTTAGAGGCACAAAGAGATATCATTCAGATAAATAACAACAAGAACAATTTAAAAAAATTTATGATTCACTAAGTAATGTTTTTAGAGTTTCTATCACTCTCACGGACCTTGTATAAGTGAGGGATCAATCCATTCTTAATAATTAAGAAGAACTGAAAAAGTATACCATTGAGAAATTTATTTTTTAGATATTTCTTATAGAAGAAATCCATGCACATTAAAAGTTTCACAGAGAATTTGTGGTTGTAAAAATGAATCAACTTCAAAATAAAAAAGGTAAAAGGTCTTTACAATTCCTTATAATAATTAAGGAAAATGCATAAATAATAAGTAGAGAAGGTGAGATATGTTTGGGAAGACAAGATAATGTTAGTTGAGGTTCAGAATAATTCTATATTCATGTAGTTATTAGATTTTTAGATGATATGGATAAATTATGAATCACCACAACATGATAATTCTCAAATTTCTAATAAATATATGATTCTAGAAAAGTGTTCATTGGGGAACATGACACTAAGAAGAGCATTATATTATCCTAAAATCCAATGCAAACATCCTCTTAGATTAAGGTAACCCATAACATAGAAATTATCTTATGTACTAATTTTATTTCAAATACTGTTACCATTTTCAATGAACAATTTGGGAAAGTATTGATGGTGAAAAATTATAATAAACCCCCGACATCAATGGTGGTTGTGAAAACAAACATGAAGATATTTCTCCCCAATAAGTTTCCAAAAGAGTTACGTTTCCACCCGAAAATATAAAGATTTAAAATATTTGAAATCTAAAGATACTACACCAAAAAAAGAGAATATGTCTTATAGGATATTATTAGAGTGGTTGGATTTTTGAGAATGAAAAGTTCTAATGTTGTAAAAATATTAAATTCCATGAAAAATAAAATAAGGCTTTCAATTAGGGGAAGAAAATCTAATGAAAAGGAAAAAACTACACCTGAAAGAAAAATAAAAAAATGAAATGTGTAAATTAAACATTGGTATGCAGAAAACAATATTGTTAAAAAACATTCATAAATAATAATAATTAGGTATCCTCTCATAAAATGAAGGTATAAATAAATATTTTTAGAAAATCACTACCCCTCGAAAACAAAAGGGTCAGTTTGAATAATAACAACAATAACAATTACCTTAAAAAAATACATATCAATATGAATAATATGAGTTCCTTGGTTATTTATAGTGAAATAAATGTTATGGGAACAAATCCTACTCTTACTATTATAAAAATTCATTAACTAGAAATAGAAATTAATAAAGTGTTAGAAATTATGAATATGTGAAAAAAAGTTCTCAAAGAAACAATTTTTTGACTATAAAATCATTCATGCTTCCAAAAAACATATATGAATGCTAAAAATAAGTTTGGGGAAGACGTATTTAGAGGGGTAAAATATCATAGAAAGGAATGAAAAAAATACTAGGAGATATTCACCATACTAAGAAATGGATGTTGATTCAATAGAAAAATAGTGGAAGGTATTGTGAAGATTCTGATGAAACATAAAATCTCAGAAAATAATGTCTAATTATATGTACATGTCGACTGAAATTGGTTATAAAACTAGAGGAAGCTGAAATATTTTATTAATACAACTTATCTAGAGAAAATGAGGTGTAAAAATTCATTCCACAAAAATTTAATGATAAGTTGATTGATATTGGGATAAAATAATAGCTTAGGTTGAGAAGACATTCTTAGCCTGGATATTACTCCTAATGAATAAAAAATTACCTCCTTATTCACATTTATATATATTATTCTTTCTGACATACTTTTAATTGAATGGTATGGACACATCCCTTGAGGGGGAATTGATATAATGAATCTATGATCTTTAATACATTGTGGTTGTGGAACTTCAAAACAGATATAAAAAATTTGATGATGAGGTTTTATAATAAAAAATCATCCCAAATTCTTAGTTGTATTAATCGTATCAATTAATGAGGAGTGATTGGTTAATGAAAATACAATACAAATTGGATCTATATCTTTTACACCAAAAAATTATAATTTGTTTGTTGATGTATGTTCAGAATTTATCATTTTATTTATAAAGTTTTTACATAAAACACCTTACATGAGAATTGATAATTTCTAAGGATTATTTCACAAGTATGGTAATTTATATATTACATGTAAAAACTTATTTTTACCTCTCTTGTTTTATTCATAGGTTTATCCCACATAAACATAGATTTTATTAACTAAAGTCTCTATAATAATAAAATCATGTGATATCTCTCCCACTTAGAAGTGATAAATAAATTTTTATGTAATGGATAAAAATGTGTTTTCAAAAGGAAAATTAGATTATAAGACCCCCACATTCCCATTTCATTTTCTTACTAATAATGGGGAGAAATATTTATCACACTTATTAACTTTTAATTATATGAATACATATTGAGAAAAAACAAAGGGGGATGTTTTGGGTATAGTGTTTCTATTTTTTAATGATGTGTCAATATGTTCTTATTGAGATAATGTAAAGAATTTTTGATTATTGGATAATTATTATGAATTCAATTTATATCATTTGATTTCATGCTTGGTGATTCTCCTAGGAACTTTAATAGTTGTTGAACTAGTCTTCAATGTTTAAAGTCATTTCTTACAGAGTGAACAATGTAAAAACAAGTAGTAATTACTTAATTAGATGAATAATAATAGAATAAGTCCCTAAAAATATTAATTTTAATAATTATTTTTATATGGAATAATTTAAAATAATGTCCAATCAAAATAAATATTATTTAATTGTGATTTTAATATTCTATATATAAAGTAAGTTATTTCATATAGATGAATATTGATGTGCATTTGAAATTAAATTCCACACTTATAATATTACTATTTATATTTTAGTGATCCTTAAAAAAATAGGGCAAAAAATACAATCCTACAATTTCCATACCATAAACCTCACCTGAGGGACCCAAGGGTCAATGTAACACCCTGATATTTTGTGAACTTTTTTTCGAATTAATTCAAGCTTTCTAATATTTTTCATGTCATGCAACATTGAATATATATTATGTTATATAATTGAAAAAATTTATTATTTCTTTGTACACTACAAAATTTTATTCTTTAATTATACTCTACACCAAGATAAGATTGTGATACTAGCAATACTGACTTGCCTTGTGTTACATGCAACATTGTGTTTCTATAAAACATCATTTTATTATTATAATTATTTAAATGCGATAGTCATAACATAGTCATAAAACATTATAATATGAATATTCTTAAATAATTATTATATATTATTTATAATTTTTTTATATAAATAAATCATATTAATGATAAAAAATATACTTTTTGGTAAAGTATTTATATGTTTGGATATATTATTTTCTCAAATGAACTGCTTTTAATATCCTGCTAAGAACAATAATAAAATTAATTTTAGACACTTTTAAAAATTTAATTAGATAAAATAAACATCATATTTGAATTTTGAATGTCAAATATATCTTTTGGTGAATTTTTGGGATTTTTCTGAAAATATTTTCCTTTTTGGACTAATACTGAAAAATACGGAATTATAATTGAAAAATGATTTTTCTTCTAATTTATATATATAGTTAAATCATATCATAATTAGAATTTAAAGTGTAATTATATAAATTTTTAGAAAATTTATCCAATTTATGTTATTTTAACCAATTTCACAGTGAAATTGGATATAAAAACAATTCAAACCTTTGAACTTGTATTTTGTAAAACCTTATGTCTCATAACGACTGCGAGATTAATTTTAAATTATTTTTTCACTTTTTTGAATAAAATTTGGAAAATTAGATCAAATTATTTGGATTATATTTTAAATTTCTAATGAAATATGATTAAATTAATTATTTGATCATAGTTATTAGTGAAAACTGTTTAATTTAATTACAAAAATTAAGGTAAGAACAAGCATACATAATGATTAAAAATGGAATATAAGGTGTATAAATGACCCAAAACATGGTCAAACCCTCTTATATGGACATATTTAGACCCTAAAAACCTTAATATATATTTTTATTAGTTATTTGAATATTATTCCATGAATGTGACCTTTATAATAAGTTACGTAAGGGAAAAGACAAAAAATGACATTATTTGCCTTTAACAATTATAAGGCCTTGAGATATGATAAAAAACTACATTATTTTGGTTGTACACATTATTTTAAAATTTTAAGGAATTGTTTTCAAAATAATAAGTTACATTTATTTTTTTGATATGAATTATTTATATTAAATTCACAAGGTATACCAAATGTGGTAATGTTTTAGATAATAATTAAAAAAATAAATAATACAAAAATTATTAAAAGTGAATTAAATTTATTGAATTATTGTCTTTCATTTTTTGGATGAATATATCATGTTACAAATTTTGACCTTGTTATATTAAAATTCCATATTTTTCTGGATATTTTTTTAAATTTAAATTAGGTAAACAATGTCAAAATGGATGTTAACGTTATTGTATAATAAATGATATTGAATTAAAAGATTAAAAATTTAATAAAACAACCTATATTATGCCAAATTATTTTTCGATTTTAATAAATATAAAATCCAGTATATTAATGGACCAATTAATCTTTTATAATGAACATATTGACCTCTAAATATAAAAGATCATTGTTAGCATTGTTCGGTTTAAAGTAGCAGTTTTTCATGTTACATGTGCTTGTTTTAGATTTAATTTCCAAAAAATGTGGCCTTTAATTTTTTTTAAATTATATATCATATTTAAAATTAATTGGGTCTATATTTTATAATAAATACCACTTTAATTAATTCTTAATGGTAAAATTACTTAGGTTATAAAACTAGTTTTATTTAATGAAAACCAAAATGATAAAGGTGGGGAAATATAGATTTCAATGAATGAAATTACAAGTATAAACATATTATTGTTTTTTGGTTGTTTCTATCCACCATAAATACCCTTCATTAAACTATTTTTCCATTATTGAATCACATAATGTAAGGGATACCTCCCTATAGTGTTTACCTTTTGGTATTTACAGGAATGTCACTTGTCCTCCTCTATAAAAAGGAATTTAATATTACCCTACCTTACACCTATCATGAAACATTTTATGATACAACCCCTGATAAAATAAGCAACCAAATTATCTTCTCAAGAACTTGAAGCCTCAATTTGGGTATAAATATATCCATGTTAGTCCTCTGTTGAAAACCAAAAGGAATTACCCAAAGAAGAGGTAACATCCTTCCAAAAGATCTTTTTTCCTATTTTCATTATCCACCACTAAATTAATTTTATTTGTTTGTTATTTAATAAATAAATTATCCTCAATGTTTTTTAATTTTTTTATTCTACATTTTATACACACACTTACACACACTTCCATGAAATGGGTAACAAAATTACCATTTGTTTGTATGGTGAACTACCGCCTAGCGAAACGATATCATTTGGTTTTCCCTTACCACCTCTAATGGTTAGGAATTAATATGGACACACTGTTTTTATATTATTTATATGAAATTTAGGATTCCATTATTCTTATATAATTATTACATAAATTATACCTTCATTCTTTCCATTTTGTGTAAACACGATAACTTCGTGTGTGGACGTGTGGACTACTGCCTCCTCAAAGTGATGTGATTCATTCACACTTTTCATGGGATTTATCAAGGATAAGTTTTTTAAATGTGTATTATATTTATAAAATAATAATTCTACTATAATTAAAAAATATATATATTTATTTAATTTAATCTTTTTCGTTCAATACGACAAGAAAATAGAATAGTGTTCATGCGTATGTACGACCTAACATCTCCATGAACGATGTATCTCATTCCATAATTCTATATTTTATAGATTATTATAAATATTTATATAATGAATACATATGATACTTTTATATTTTTTTAAATTAATGAAATAATTAAATCATGATATAAGTATGAGGATAAAGAATAAAAAGTCAGAACATATTACAAAATTAAAGTATATATTACCTAAAAAGTAACACTAACATGGAGTTGTTAATAAATGATTAATTTAAAGTAATACAAAAAATATGGTATTATATATAATAATATGTTTCTATGTTATATTTATAATAAACTTATTTTTATTATATAAGAGTTTTTAATGTGTACAAATAATTCCAAGACTTACAGTAAGGGTTTTCTCGTCTCACTTTTATTTCTATGAGACTTATGCCTTATTCACCACTTATTTATTTTTTTTTGGTGTATATACTTCCCATTAATTTATTAAATCACTATTATACTTAACTTTATGGGTATTTACATATCCATTTTATGATCTCTATTACTTGGGGTTGATATTTCAAAAGTTACCAAATTGGTAAGGTAGTTTTTCTTAATTTTCCTTCTTTGAGACACATGTTTTTATACACACCTATATTCTTTTACAAGGTTTATATATTGTAACTTATATATTTTATATCCTGAATATTCTTCTATTATGATATTTTATTCTTCATTTAATTTTATTATATCTTGGATTTATGATTTATTGTTACTAATGTTATAAGAGTTTATTGCTACAATCTCATTTTTTATTAGGATTGTTTACAATTATGCTTCTATTGATTAAATATTATAATGAATATTTTAATAACCCTTAAAAATTTTATTCCCATATAGTTATTCATGTTATATCTAATAAATGGTATAATTTTTCACCCATTGGTTCTTCAGATAATTAATAAAAAAGTTTTTATGAAAATATGACATTATTTATACTTCCGACCAAAAATCTATGTTCTTTTTAAACCATATTCTATAAAAATGCTTTCAAAAAATGTTTTAATATTATCCTATTATGACTATATGAAATTTTTACCCATTTATACCATTTAAAATAATTATTTTAAAATTAATATTTTTTCATTTTTTGATCAAGTCACTTCTGTAATCATTTTAAGGTGAAAAAGGAATGTTCAGCATGTAAGGATTTACCTTCCATAATGAAAGTAATTTCAATGAAGCATAATTTGTAATTTTATAAATCTATTTTTAATTAAAAAATTTTCCTAATGTTTTTAATTTTTAATTTTAAATTGGTTTTCAATGAAAAGGGGTTTCTAAATATTTTATGATTAAAAAGTGTTTTAATTGATTTTAAAGATTCATTTATAATTTTTGAAGGAAAAAATGTTTTCAAAATGATTTCAAGCTTCATTTATAAACTTCCTAAGAGAAAACGTTTTAAAAATATTTTCAAGCTTCATTTTTATGTTTTTAAGTAAAAAAAGATTTCAAAAGTTTTTCAATCTTCTTTTATATGATTATAAGGATAAAAGGTTTTCAAAATGTTATCATAGTTAATTTTAAAGAAATTGGTTTTGAAAATTTTTTATGTTTCATAAAGAATAATTATTAAATAAAGAAATAAAATTTTCCTTAATAAATGTTTTAAATTATTTTAATGATTACTATTTTTGTTTTTAAAGTGTTTTTATTTAGAAAATTATTTTGATTATGTTCTATGATTTAAAAATTTAATTTCAAGGAATGGTTATTTACCATTAAGAAATACACCAAGTGATATTTAAAAATACTTTTCCGTCTAAGATAAATTCCTTTGATATAGTTTTATCATTATATGGGACATGATCCAAGAATACCATTCATAATTTATCTTGAATGGTTTATGGTTTGATGTTTAGGACACAAGTTTCTATTCTATGAGTTATATTCTTATGAAATCTGATTCTTTTCACGGATTATGCTTTGATGAATTTTTTTTTAAAACCTATCCCTTTTATAGATGTTATGATATGATGAAATTTTTATGATGACCATTTCATTTCTTGGGTTATGATATGAGGTTTATGAAACCCATCCCTTTTTATGGGTTATGATATGATCAATGTTTTATTATCTTGTGGCACAATTATGTATGTCACATCTATATCATTATTTTAAGGTACAATTTTATCTTCTATTATTATTCTAACTTCCCCCTTATGTTTCCCATATTCCCCCTCGAATATAGATGATTTTGGACATGCTTTGAGTGGACAAAATATGGTGCACGGTTTGGATGCATAGTTTACTAAATCGTGCTGGAAATCCATGCACAGTTGTCCAGCTCATTAATAATTTTTTGTATATCCAATTTTTTCTTTATGGGTATAGCCCAAATTCTCCCCTTTCTTCCCTCATTCATGCCTCTCATCCATAAGAGGTTCCCATGATTCCTCAAGTTCTATTGGAAGCCATTATGAAGGGGTTTTGGTTGGGAAAACATAAATCTTCTTCTAGTAAGTGATTTATTTCTTTGTTTCTTCCATTTCTATATGGGTTATTACAAATTTCTTGAAGTTACAAATGTCCAAAAACTATGTCTTCATACCAAGGGTTTTATTTTTTGCTTCTTCCTTCAATATTGTAGTTTAGGGTTCATTTTCACTCCCTTGTTGGGTGGTGGTGGTGTGGTTGAAGTTTCGCACAATGATTTAAGGTTTTTGACATATAAGGTAGGTGTTTACATGGATAAACATTATTGGATGAATTTATCATTCTTGTTTAACCTGTTTATAATTTTTTCCATATTTTCAGTGAGCTGGAAAAATTATATTTGGTATCTTTGATTGAGCATTTAATTTGAAAGTTTCATTTTGGCATGAAATTTTTTGTTTTACACGTGTTTTCTATATTGTATCATTTGGGGTCGTTTTTATGATCCATGAAATGGTTTTATTAAATTTTTTTAGGGATAAAAAATCTAGTTGGGTATTTTATTCATGTTCATTTTTCCTTTAAAGAGGGTGTTTGAAGGGACTTGGGTGTTTAAGACCTTTTTTTTCTACTTAGAATTTATTTATAAAAGTTTCAAATGGTTTATTGAGTTATACAAGGGGTGAAAAAGAAATGTTAGATACCGTTTGGTGTGGGTATGCTTTATAAGTGGTGTTTTTATTTGAAAATTGTATTTTTATCATGTGTAACTCGACTGATCACAAATAGGAGAACCTGAGTATCCAGGTGGGTGGACTAAGACTAGTATGATAGTGATCCGCTAGCAGTGTCGTCCTCATTTCACTTAGAAAGTTTGGAGATGAAAAATCTAACTAAAATTTGATGATGCTGGGAACCACTGGTCTATTGGGGTTTCCCCTACAAGTGGATTATTTAGGATAATGATATTAGTTACGGTTACATATACACCGAGATACAATGTACCTAGGGCCCCATAACTAGCCAATGCATAGGGGTGTTTCCATTATTAGTGATCATTGGATATAATTTATTTAACACCAGGACATGGTTTGTTTTCTTGGAAAATTTTGTAGTATTTGTGTTTTACTTAATAGTTTACATTCATCAGTGTTTCCCTTTTTAAACCTTTTTTCGTCCAACATTACATCTTTTAGAAACTGTTACTATCATTTCTTGTTTATAAAAACATGAAAGATTTCTGTCCTAAAGTTTTATCATAGGTGGTATTTTTGGGTGTCATCCTATTGGTCTTAGGATCACACCCTACTTATACCCTTGGGTGTAAGTATACTTGATAATGTTTGACACATGTAAGGGAAACATCCTTGGAGATAGCAGTTCGGGTTGTTAACTCCTTTTTAGGGTATGGAGTTGTGGAGAATGTTTGGGGTGATGTCTCATTTCCATGTGGTGGTTATTGAGTGAGTCTTGATGATAATTTTGAGTTTTTTCCCTTTGGGTTTTTTTTTAAAACTATGTATTTCAATTCTGAATTTAATTAAAGTCTTGTTTGGTGTGAAATTTTCAGATTCAATTTATTTATTATTGTTTGTTTTTAATGTTTCCAAACTCAGTTAAATCATATCAAAAAGCTTATTTATGATACCCAGGCACCTGTTATATTTTGTGGGGACAGGTAATTCCCTTCTTATTATTCTAGGGACTAGGTCAGGTGCCGGTTTGGAAGGAGACCAGATCAGGATCGTGAAAAAATTGTATCATAGCATGGATAAGCTCTTGGGTCATATTATTTTGGTTGAGTCTGGCTAGACAGGAGCTAGGACTGTAGGGTCTCAAAGTTATAGATTTGAGTAGGGTTATTGTCCCTTAACTCTCATGACAGAACACATGTTGCCATGGGATGTTGGGGTTTTCTATTGTACTTCTCTTCTAGGTGGTACATGCGGGCTATAGACTACATGTGGACATTGTTTGGGGGTGAAGTAGTTTCTTATTTCATTATTTATATGAGTTTTATTTATTTATATTTTATGTTATGTTTGAAATTTTTTAGAACTAATTTATTAATGTTTTTTCTTTTGACTTTTGAGTTTTTGTAGCATCATGCCTCCCCTTAAAGCTCCCATACACCCACAGGAGGATGCTAAATAAGGTATCCCTCACCACTTGATCAGAGGTTGGTAGAAGTTATGGTATGGGATGTCCAATTTCAAGGATAGGGAAGCTGATCTTGCTCCTACTCTTTCTCCAGCTAGAGAAGATAATTATGGTCCTTGGAAGGACAAAGACTGGGAGTTTTTGAAGAATAATCTCTTACCTTCATAGGTAGCATGGAACCCCAGGAAGTAGTGGTGTGACTTGAGAAGATAGAGTGCATGTTCGAGTTCCTTGAAACACTTGAGTAAGTCAAAGTGAAATGTGCTTAATTTTTTTAGAGGGTCCTAGCCGCAGGTGGTGGGAATCGGTGCTTCAAGATGGGAAGTATAAGAAGATGAGCCGGAAGGAATTCAATGTTACTTTCAATGACCATTATTGTCCTGGAGTCTTGAGTTATGCCAGTTCCCAAGAGTTTATGGATCTCATTTAGAGGGACCAGTTGATGATACAGTATACCAACCTTTCTTCCAAGCTAGTGTGATATTCCCCTGAGATAGTCTCAACTGAATAGCTGAAGGCTCATAGTTTTAAAAAGTGATTGTGGCAAGAGTTATATTCTTTGGTCTTCCTGTTTAAGATGAAGACCTATGCTGAGGTGGTTGATCTAACGTGTATGGTAGAAAATGAAAAGTAAGAATATTTCTAGTTTCTCATGGAAAGTATCAGTGATTATCAATGGTAGTTCATCTTATAAGAAAAGGAAGTGAGAGGAGCAGTGGATGAAGGGAGGTGGTAGTTCAGCCCATCCTCCCATGCAGTTCTCATATGTGGTTACTGATGCAAGGTATATCATATACCACTTGTTCTGGATCCTAGAGAACACCTGAGCTTCATGTATATCTTCTATGATTTCTTTTTATCAGTGTGGAGCTATGGGGAACTTGAAACACTTTTGGAAGGTGGTGCGTCCACATCAGAGTGGGGTAGGATTAGTGGCTTCCAGAGGAGTTTCAGATCGTCCAGAGCCATCTCGAAAAGTGAGATCTTGGTTTGGTGGTCGTGGAGGTAGGGCTGAATCATCTTCTAGAAAGAGAAAATTCAATGTTGATCCACATGTGAGAATCCATTCTCTGGAAGAGATGAGGTATGTTCATGATGTGGATCAGGCACAAGTGGGATCATATGTAGGGCATTCGACAGTTCAAGCTACCATTTTGATTTCATCTTCTTTAGCTTCTATTTTCGTTGACACTTGTGCTAATATTTCTTATATCTCTACCCTTATTGTTAATATTCTGAATTTTCCAACCGAGCTATTGTCTTTCTCATTGGAGTTGGTAATGTCGTTGGGAAAGAAGAGGGGGCAAGGTCTCAGGTGTCTGTTGTGTGTTCTTTCCATATGAGGGGTTTTGATGGAGTGGAACCCCATATTCTTAGATATAGACCTATTTAATGTAATCCTCATCATGTATTGGAAAGTGAATTTTCAAGTGCAAAATGATTTTTTTAGGTGACGGGTGAGTTTTATTAGACCTGATGGGCGTCCTCAGGTTTTTCTCTAGGAATGGGATCCTCGGTCAGGTTGTGTGATACCTCCTCTCCCAAATTCAGGGAATATTGTCTTATGGTTATAATTTCTCACACTATAGGATGATGGTCATGATATTGATTTTGGATTTCCTCATGTATTGGATGAGTTCTCAGAGGTGTTTCCAGAGGATTTTTCAGGCACACACCTAGAGCGAGATGTGGAATTATCAATTGATTTGGCATCAGGAAGATAATTGATATATATTACCTCATATCGTATGTCCCCCACTAAGTTAAGGGAAAAATATATATAACTAGATTATTTAGAATCCAAAGGATTCATTCTCCAAAAAATTTCTCAGTGGGCCACTCTTTCTCATTTTGTGAAGAAGGTTGATGGGTCCCTCCAGATGTGCATTGACTACCCGAAGTTGAATAAGGTAACCATCAAGGAAAAAATATCATTTTCCCCAAATAGATTACATGTTTGATCATTTGAAGGGGGAAAACTTGTTTTCCAAGATGTACTTGCATTCGTGTTACCACCCAGTCCGGGTGAGCGAGGAAAATTTCCTGGAGACAGCCTTCTAAAGCAGGTATGACCACTTTGAGTACTTGTTCATGACTTTCATATTGACCAATGTCTCAAATTAATTTATGGAACTCATGAATAGGGTGTGCCACCAGTATCTCGACTCTTTTTTTCATGGTAGTCATGGATGACATCTTGGTTTACTCTATATCTGAAGAAGAGTATGAACATCATTTACTGACCATTTTGGGTACATTGAGGGATCATCGTCTTTATGAAAAGTTATCTAAGTTCACATTATGTATTAGGAAAGAGATGTTTCTAGGTCATTTCATTTCAGAACAGGGGGTTTCAGTGGACCCGGAGATGATAAGTATAGTAATTTAATGGGAGAATCTAATGAAAGGGTTCTTAATCCGGATTTTCCTCAGCATGGAGGGTTACTACATACATTTAGTTCAGGATCTCTCTTAGCTTGATTCACCCTTGAATGTGCTCACCCATAAAGGGGTAAAATTTGTATGGGGACTATAATTTTAGGCATCCTTTGAAGAGTTGAAGTGGTAGTTGAATACCACCCCCATGTCGATCTTTCCAGAATTTGGAAAGAGCTATGTGGTGTATTTTGATGCATTAGGTATGGGTATCAGGTGTATGATTATACAGGGTGATCATATGGTCGTGTATGGATCTCTCCAACTCCAGACACATGAAACTAATTACCTAACCCATGACTTAGATTTAGTAGTGGTGATGCATGATTTGAAGACATGGAATCACTACCTATTTGGGGAGAATTTTTTGGTATACTCTGCTCATAAGATATTGGCATACATCTTCTCATAGAAGGATATTAACCTTAGGTAGATCCATTTGATAATGTACTCACATAGGTTTGATTTTGACATCATCTACACAAAGATAAAGGGTAATGTGGTGGTTGATTCATTGAGCAGAATGGTAAAATTTAAGGCTTTGAGGAAGTCCAGTTATGAGTGTTCTCTAATGGGACTCTTTTCTTAGATGCTAGTGGAGACCAAGGATCAAAGTGGAACATCAAAGAACCTCTAGTTCTCTTTTAGATGTTACCCATTTCTAACTAGAAATCGTACGAGGTCACCATAGTCTTTATTTTTGTCTTACCTCATACACCTCGGGATAAGAAAACTATTTGGGTGGTGAGAGATCGTCCAACCAAATCATTCAATTTCATTTCAATAATAAGTACAGATTAAGTGGATGAGTTGGGCCGATTGTGTATTCAGGAGGTGGTAAGGATTCATGGTGTTCCATTAGCAGTTGTGTAAGATAGAGACCCCTTATACACGTCTCTATTTTTGGAAGGACATAAAAATAATTTTAGGTCATAAATTTATATGATCACGACATACCATCTTCAGATGGATGGTCAGACAGAGCAGAAAAATCAGATTCTGGAAGACATGTTCTGTGCATTTGTATTAGACGTTGGTGGTTCATGGGATATCCATTTGGTATTTGTTGTGTTTTCTTATAATAACGGTTACCAATCATTAATTTGAATGGATACTTTTTAGGTGCTCTATGGTCAGCCTTTTCGGTCCCCCTGTGTTGGGCTGCGGTAGGTGAGACCTCACTATTGTGGTCCAGCCTTGTGTAAGAGACATATGAGAAGGTCAAGTTGATCGGGTATCATTTATTGACATATCAGAGTCACCAAAAATTCTATGCTTACCAGAGGCATTTTCATTTATATTTTTTGGTGGGTGATCAGGTATTCCTAAAGTTCACCCCTCGTTTGGGTCATTGACGTTTAGGAAAGTAGGAAAAGCTAACGTTGAGGTATCTCTTACCTTTAGATATCTCTGACAACATTTGAAAGGTGTAATATAGGTTATATTTTTCCTCTCACTTGACTTATATTCACAATGTATTCCATGTATCTCAACTAAATAAGTAAAATATGGATCCATCTCATGTGTGGAATTGGGAAGAGTTTGGAATAGAGCATGACTTATCAGTGCTTGAGTGGCCAAATGTGAATAGTGTATTCTCAAGATAAGGTGCATCGAGGGAAGAATATTCCATTGGTCCAGGTCCTTTGGAAGAGTGGTAATTAGGTGAAAAATAGTTTTTAATGGAAGTCATGGGTTGAGAAAGAGTACATATTCTTGTTTTCTGATCAAGATTTGGGTTGACATTACATGGAGGAAAGTTTTCATGTTTGGGAGATTTATCACATCCATATACTTATTTTAATGTACATTTTTTCTATTCTAATGTTGGCCTTCAATTTGCACTAAAGTTTACCCTTGGACCCACTTTAATTTGAAATAATTTTTACATGTTTTTAGTGGACCGAACATAGCACATAGTTTGGTTGTATGGTTTACTAAATTGTGCACAGTTTCCTAGCTCATTAAAAATGTTTTGTAATTCCAATTTTTCCTTCCAAGAATAACCCTAATTCACCCCTTTATTTCTCCCAACTTTTTCCTCTCATTCATAAAAGGCTTACAAGCTTATTCAATCTCTCATAGAATCCATTTTTGAAGGTGTTTTGCTGGGGAAAACTTTAAGCTTCTTCAAGTAAGAGATTTACTCCTTTGATTCTTCCATTTCCGTAGTGTTTATTCCACCTTTCATGAAGTTTGAAATGTACATCAACTAGGTATTACTACGTAGGGATTTATTTTGTGTTTCTTGGTCTAATATTGTGGTTTGGGGTTTGTTATCACTCCCTTGTGGTGCGAGGGTGGTGTCGTTGATGTTTCGCACAAGGATTTGGGGTTTTTGACATATAAGGTAGGTGTTTACATGGATAAACATTATTGGATTAATTTATCTTACTTTTAAACCCTATTTATAATGTTTTAATCTTTTTAGTGTGATTCAATATTCATCTTTGGAAGCTTTGATTGAACATTTAATTTTAAAGTTTCATTTTTACATGAAATTGGGTGTTTTTCACATCTTTTCTATATTGTATCATTTTGGGTTGTATTATGATCCATGAAATGGTTTTATAATATGTTTTTAGGGATTAAAGATCTGGTTGGGTATGGAATCGATGTTCATTTGGCCTTAAAATAGGAGTTTTAAAGGGATTTTAGTGTGAAAAACCTTGTCTTACTACTTGGAATTGTTTTATAAAAGTTTTGAATGGTTTATTTAGTTAAACATGTGGTGCATAGGAATGTTAGGTATTTTTGTGTGTGTTTATGTTTCATAAGTGGTGTTTCTATGTGAAAATTTTATTTTTAACATGTGTAACATGATTGATCACAAAGAGGGAATCCCGTATATCTTATTGGCCAGCCTAGGACTAGTATACTAGTGATCTGTTAGTGGTATTATCCCTATTTCACTTAGCAAGTTTGACGATGACAACACTAACTGAAATTTGATAATATTGGGAACCACTAGGCCATTTGGTTTTCTCCTCCCAGTGGATCGTTCATGAGAAGTATATTGTTTATTGTTACTTATACACTGGGGTAAAATGTATATAGGACCCCATAACTAGCTAGTGCCAACGAGTGTTTCTATTAGTGTTCATTAGCTACATTATACTTATCATTGGCATATGGTTTGTTTTGTTTGAAAATTCAATAGCATGAGTTTTTTTTAAATTCTTCCATTCTTCAAATTTACCCCCTTGAAAAATATTTTCTTTCAACGTTGCATCTTTTTGAATTTGTTACTAGCATTTCTTATTTATAAAACAATCTAAGATTTTTGTCCTAAAATGTTGAACATTTGGAATATTTTTGAGTGTCATCGTATTGGGCTTTGTCTCACACCCTAATTACACCCTTGGGTGTAAGTATTCATGATAATGTTTGACATAGGTAAGGGCAAGGTCCTTGGAGACAACTGTTCGGGTTGTTAGATCCTTTTTCAGGTGTGGTGTGCAGACAAGGGTTGGGGTGATTTACCCTTTAAATGTGGTGGTTCTTGAGTCGGAATTTCTTCTCCTTCTGATTTGAGTCCCCTTTGGTTTTTTAAAAAATATCTATTTAAATTATAAATTTTATTGAAGGATTTTCTGGTGTAAATATTTCATATTTAGTTTTTTTATTATTATTGAGTTTTTAACGTATCAAAAATCTGGTAAATAATTCCCAAATGGTTATTTATGATACTAGGGAACTTGTGCCAGACCTTGGGGATAGGGAACACCCTTCAGGTTATTCAACATATCGGGTTGGGTTCTGTTTTGGATGAAGACCAGATCTAGTTCGTTATAATGTATGATTTTATTATGTGGTGGTTGGGACCTATATCCCCCTCCAATGCATTGGGTAAAGATTTGTATTCCATGAGATAATGATGTTATTAAATTCAAAAACCTTGATCCACTATGGAATATGGGGAAACCTAATCCACTATAAATGATGGGGAAACCTAATCCACTATGGGAATATGGGGAAACACAACCCACTATGGAAAGTTGGAGAAACCTAATCCACTATATAAATATGGGGAAACCTGATCCACTATGTGAATATGGGGAACCTGATCCACTATGGTAAGATAGAAAACCTGCTCCCTTATAAGGAAAGGGCTATGATTGGAGATGGTGGTGTGTCCTTCCCAGTAGGTGTATTTCACATGAAGTGACCTAATAAGTGTTTGGAAAATAACCATTAATTATGGGGAATGATATTCCATGTGAATGTGACTACCACAATTCTATGTATTATTTATATGTTATTATTTCATATATTATTCTATTGATTCATTAATGATTCATGTCTTGTAAAATTCCAATCTTTATTCCATGATTCATGTTTATGATCTCTGATATGCATGGTATGATATTATAATGTTATGATCACGATCTCATACCTTTATTCTCATGTAATACTTACACATCTCCCTTCTTTACCCTTACTAAGAATCGGATCTCACCACATTCATATGTTTCCATTCCCCATGTTTTGAAGAAATTTTTTAAGTATGAATACTAAAGGGGAAGATCATTAAGGGAGATGTTGAATATATTTCACCAGGATAGAGGATTATGTTTCTATGTTTCCAAAGATACAAAAATATTATGGTCCTCAATCATGTGCATTTATAATGTGCAGAATATTTATCTAAAATGATGTAATATCTATGTATGTTAAGCTCGGGTTGTTATAGATTGTATCAAAGGGTTTTTTTAGCCATACAATGGAAACTATGATGATAAAAATTTTGTGAGATCCCTTGGGATATATCTAAGGATATTTTTGGACCATAGATATTATTGGAAATTATCTCTGAAAATAATGGTTTTAATTATCATAAATCATGTCATATATTAACTTATATATTACCTTATGTTAAAGAACCTAAATTATGTCAAATAGTTATCTTGAATATTATATCATTTCAATCATATATCCATTTAAGTTTGTTTAAGTATAAACAAGCTTATAACTGATTATCTATGTGTAATTATGGGTATTAACACTCTTTGACTTTGTTGAACTATATGACATAAAAATTATCTAAAATAATATATGTATGAGTCACTGACACCGACTGACATATGACTAACAAAATACAGTTCAAATAGGAATATATTCTATGTGTGTGAAGTTGATATCGTTGAAAGGACTCACCTTTGGAATGATTCATCGATATATCAACTGACTCACCAATGCAGACGACTCACCGTTGCATATGAATCACCGACGCAGATGACCTGCCATCATTCCAAGTGACCTACAGTTTCATGGTGCTACCGATGCATAGACTCGCCATCAGTCAAAACGAGTCACTTATAGATCAATTGTCTCACCAATAGATAGAAGGACACAACATTGAAACAAGTCATTTATGTAATGAGTCACTGACATTTGGAAAGACCGAAAAAGTGACATACCGATGGGTTGAGACACCGACGGAAGGAGACACCGATAGACGAGTCACTGATAGTCTATTTAAATATTAATTTATTAATATTATTTCTAAATATCATATTAGTACCATTTAATGATACTGATTATTTTATAATCCTTTTTAAGACTTTTAGTAGATAGTATGAGATATGATGAACCTATGCACGTGGAAAGAACACTTTTTTCTCAGACCACAGAAATAAGAAGCATTTTAAAAAGATATAAGATATATACAAAAGATTGTGTGTGTGAGTGGTGTGGTGCATGCTTGCACGAGAGAATGATATACTAAAGATCACATTCAACCCTCATGAAACCACTGTGAACTCAAAAACAAAAGAAAAATAGTCAAGGAAATCACAATCGAGATGAACATTGAATTGAAAAGACTTCTTCATCTTATCAAATAAGTAGAATAATATTCCTTTAGAACCATACTTATGCCTATAAGAAAAAATTACAACACTATTTTTTATGTCAACTTATAAAATGGGACTCAAACTTCATCTCAGCTAAATATAAAGAGTTGATAGAAACATATCAAGACACACAAAGCCATCTAAATCCATTCTCATACTTATTTGTCCTATTATGTGCATCATTACTTACCTTTTGAGCAGTGTGTTTATTTGTCCATTAAGAACGCACTATCTCCTATATCAAACTAAATGATAAAGGATATCCTTTTAATCAAATCTTCTTACACATGTTACCCCCACGAATAAGTGTGGAAAAGGTCCTTGTGTGGCCTGGTATTTTTTTCCCACGAAGAACTGTGGTAGAGGTCTTGTGACCTTGACAGCATATGTGCTATTGTGAACCCAATCTGGGGGTGTGGATCAAAAAATTTATTAATTTAAACTTCTTGGTGGTAGGTGATCACCAAGTAGAGTGGATTAAGTCTCTTATTGAGACTTAACCTCTTGTTTTATTTCCGGTACATTTTTACCTTTTATTTTTACTCTATTTTGTCTCATATTTCATAAAACTAAATTGAAATCTGATAGTTAGTCTTACCAAGTATATATAACATTATTGACTTATTAGGTTAGTTTCAAAAGATTTATTAATTATCAAATTGATACAACTGCGAACTAATCAATATTTTGAGAAATTAATCGAACAGTTAAGCTTCTATAAAATCACTACTGGCTAACTGTGCAATTGAATTTTAAATTTTGGGGGAACATAAAGTTATACCTTTTTAATAGAAAATTTTATAGATACTCAATTCACCCCCCTCTTGAGTACTCTACTTCGACCAACATTTGTTATCAGAGTTTTAGGAATTTTTAGTTTTCAAATAATTTTCAAACATTTTCAACTGTGATTTTAGTAAGGTTTCAAATATACTAATATTTTTGTTAATACTAAATTTTTATCTCCTTATAATATTGTTCTAAAATTTTTATTATGGATAATAGGTTGGAAGGTTATTATACCAACATACCTCCATTCCTTAATGGAACAAATTATGCACAATAGAAAATTAAAATGAAAATGCACTTAAAAATCATGGGTTTTGAAATTTGGTCTTCAATTATAGATGATTATAAGATTATTTCTACTAGTAGAACTACATGGGATTTACCTAATACTATTTATTATAATAATAATTGCAAATTGATGAATGCCTTATACTGTTCTCTAGGAGATGAAGAATTTAACAGAATTTCTGCATATAAAACATGCCATGAAATTTGGGATACTTTGTCTGTCTCACATGAAGTATCATCTAGTGTTAAGGAAATGAGACATAACAAAAATAATATTAGATATGAAAATTTTAAAATGAATCCTGATGAGCCTATTTCTAAAATGTATGTCATGTTAAATGAAATAGTGAACACTAAGACCTCTCTGGGATGCAATGTTAATTACAAAGAACAAATTAAGAGGATTATCATATGATTAATATATATATAGAGTGGAAAATGTTTCTCCATTAGAGAATCACATGACATTAGCAAACTACTTGTCAAAGAACTCATTGGAAAACTGATTATGTATGAGGAAGAGTTGAAATTCATCAAAGAAGAAGTAGATGAACCTAAGATAAAATTTACAGCCTTTAAGACTAGTACCTATAAGAATAAGGAAAAATGGAAGGTGGTAGCTTCTGTTTAATGCTCTAGTACTGATGAATCAACATCAGATAGTGATGAATAGATGGATCAGCTAACCATAAGATTAAATAAATTCTATATAAATAAGAAGTTCTTCAGGAATTCTAGTTATAAATGAAGATATGAAAACAAGTGGAACTTGAAAAAGGACTAGAAAAGAAATAAAAAATCGTAGGAGATTGTCTGATATGAATGAAATAAGAGTGGACATTTCCCAGCTGACAATCCAAAATTAAAATAAAAAATGGTGTATGAAAACAAAGAACATAAGTATAAGAGTGTTATGAAGGCCACCTAGAGTGCCTCTAATTATAGCTTCAGTGAATCAGAATTTTCTCATGATGAGAAAGATAACATGGAAATTATGTGTTTCATGAAAAACACATATGAGGTAAGCTTTGATTCTCCTTTACAAAATTCCTATTATTCTGAAAATGAGATTGATTATAAAAATATGAAATGTGATGAACTATTTGAATATTATAACATGCTGGAAGAAACTTGTAATGAAATAAAAGATAAATATAAATCATTAAAACACAAAATGATCTTACTGTAAATATTAAATCTGAACTTACTACTGAAAAGGAAAATAATTCTCAACTGCTCAAATAATATAATTAATTAAAAAAATTTAATGAGTAATTGAAGAATGATCTAGAAAAGTTTAGCAATAGAAAAATACTCTTACTCAAATTCCTGGTAAATAGATAGCTCTTAAATACACTTTTGGTATTAGATATCAGCTGAGATATTGAAACCTACATAAAACACATTTTTAACTAAATATGAAAATCTATTTTTCTACCTAAAAATGAAAATTCTACTGTTAGTAATAGTTCTAAAAATCTTTTACTAACTCTACTTTTTCTAGAATAATTAGAGTCTATTTTTCAACTATGTTACATAATTCTTATAGAAAATCCATAAAGAAAAATGTGGGTACCTAAAGCATTTATTACTAATGTCACTGGACCCAAACAAGTTTGGGTGCCAAAATATATTTTTGTTTGATAATTTTGTAGGAAAACTGTTTGAAGAGCTCCTATAAGAGTTAGTGCTACTTGGACAGTGGATATTCAAGAAATGTGACAAGATATTATTCAATCTTCAAGAACCTAATCAATATTAATGGTGGATATGTCACCTTTGGTGACAATACTAAGGGAAAATAATTGGCTTAGGAAATATTGGTAATTCTAACTGAGTTTTAATTTCAAAAGTAATTTTTTATAAATAGAAATATAATTTTCTTAGTATTTAAAAATTATGTGATGATGGATTTCATGTTAAATTTGAAAATTGTACTTGTAATATTTTCAACTCTAATAATGAATTAAAATTTTCTGATTTTAGAAATGATAATGTATATTATATTAACATAGATGATTTTCCCCAAAATATATCTTATTTAACTTTGATTCATAAAGTGTCTTGGATTTTACATAGGAGATTGGGAAAATATAATGTACACTCTCTTAAAGAGATTACTTTAAAAGTAATTTTCAAGGATCAACCAAAACATGAGGTTTCAAGTGACAAAGTCTATAATCCTTATCAAAAAGGTAATCAACATAAGATATGTTTCAAATTAAACAAAGAAGTTTCAACTTCTCAACCTTTATATTTGGTTTATATGGACATGTTTGGACCATCTCGAGTTTCTATTTTAAATGTGAATTATTATTTCTATGTTCTTTTCGATATCTATTCTAGTTATATTTGGACTTATTTCTTATATCACAAAAGTGAATCATTTAATTACTTCACCAAGTATGCTAAAACTGTGGAAACTTTTAGTGGACTTAAAATAAAATCCTTAAGAAGTTATCATGGTCATGAGTTTGAAAATAAATACTTTGAGTCATTTTTCTCCCATAATGGGAATAATCATAATTTATATTCCTATAGGACACCTCAACAAAATAGAGTTGTGGAAACAATAAATAGAACCTTACAAGAGATAGATAGAACAATTATTAATGTATATGATTTACTTTCTTACTTCTGGTTTGAGGCTGTGAATATAGCTTGATACATAATTAATAGAGTCTTAATCAGACATATCCTCAAGAAGAATCTGTATGTGTTGTGGAAAAATAGAAAACTCAAAGTTAGATATTTCAAATTTTTTGGTTTTAAAGCCTATATCCTTAATATGAAGGAAAATATTGAAAAAATCACATCCAAGGGAGATGTGTAACACCCCAGGATTTCAGAGTGTGTTATTTCTTAAAAATAATTCAATAACTTGCACTACATGCAACACCGAGTTCAATCACACCATTAAAAGAGGTCATGAATAGTATTAACTACATTTTGAACTTTATATAATCCTTATAATTTTAGAATTCCTATTATGAGTTTCTTAGTCATATTGCAAGAACAGATTCATTTTCAGTATTATCAACTTCTAATAGTGAAACCTTTTTAAATACAATATTTTAAACTTTTTGACTAAATGGGGACATCAAAAATTTAAAATGAAACATCCCAAGCTTCCACGGTACGCTTTCCTTTGAATAAAACAGTAGCGTGTGTTGTATGCAACTTCGAGTTCTAACACACCGTAACCAATCAAACTAGCTGTTATGAATAGTAATACCTACTTTTTGAAGTTATATATATTTTATATTTTAAAATGGACTTCATTTTTGGATTCGGAATATCAAATTTAGCCTAAGGTGAAATTTTGGTACTTTTCGGATAACTTTCATATTTTGATGAATAGTGAAAATTACTAAATTTTAATTAAAAACAACTTTTTTAATCAAAATAATTAATAGTGATAAATTATGAATTTGAGTGGTTTTAAAGTATATTTAGAATATATTTTTACCATTTAATAAAATGTTGGTCATTGGACATAATTTTACAATTAAACCGAACATAAACGAGTGTCAATCTTTTGATAGTTATTATCTCTTAAAAACACGCTTTTTGTTTTGACAGCGGGAATTAATTTTAAATTAATTTCTGCCACTTCTGTGTTTTGAATTTAGAAAAATGGATTCCATATTTGGAAGCAGGATGTCAAAATTGTGTAAATAGGTAACTTTTATTTTTAGACATTTTGAATAATTACTGTGGTAAATATTTTATTTACCATGGTTAAGGGTAAATCCGGTAAATAAGGGTTAAAAAATAATATTATAATAATACAAAATTACCCTAAAACGTGTCCTAACCTTATTTGTGGACACATACCCGACCATGAGCATCCTTGGGTCAATTTGGGGACCCCTTGGAGCCACTTGTATGTGGTAGGGACACTTTATATTAATAAAGTTAAAATAAAAATAAAAATGGCATAAGCTTACATCTTTTAGAAGAACAATTTTTACATAGGGTTATACATGTTGGATTTTCGATTATAATTATTCATTAGAAAGATAAAACGATTTCCTACATAATGATATTTTATTTTTAATTTTTAGACATCAAATAATTTAAATTATTAATGACACAATAATGATGCAATGTTTACCTCATTAATAAATCATTTAAATAAATAAGATTATAATGATTAAAATATTATCTAAAACCTGTCCAATTCTTATTGGTTGATGTTATTTAGAATATTAGTCATCTTATCTTCGATCTCAATGATTTGTGGACCATTATAAACCGAATATAATTATATTATAAAGTAATACTTTCACTCTTTCCTAAAGAGCCCCTCTTCTCCCTTATAAAAGGAGACCACTTCTACTCATTCCTCACACCTCTCAAGCCACTTGGCTCGTCAAAACTCTGCCCAACTAAGCTCCCCACATCCCTCTACTCCTCCTTGAAGTTTCCCCTTAAGCAGAAAGCATTTCAACAAGTCCTTTGGTTCCAACCAAAGTGAGTTACCTAAATTAAAGGTAACGATTTCTCTTAAATTATTTTCATTTATTTTGCTTCTTCAACCCCCAAACTCTTTTTATTTCCTTTCTTTTGTAACAACACCAGTATCCTCAATATAATAGGATGTTGTTATAAGAAGGATTCAAACTACACATACACACAACTCCATCTAATGGATAATGAACATAATGTTTCTGTGGATGGCAAACTAACGCCTCACGAAACGATGATTGTTCAAATACATCTTACCGCCTCTCATGCTGGCCATTATGATGGCACTGTAATTAAATATGATATTAATGATAAATATTTTATATATAATCTTCTGTAATTCCATTTTATTTCATACCATTATTCGTTTCATGTTGTATATACATACGATAATTTCATTTGAGGAAGTGCGGACTACCGCCCCCTTAAAATGATATGACTCGTTCATACCACACATGGAACGTATAAAGGATGGTGTTAATGAACTTAAGTAACATATATAAAATATTATATTATACTGGAATAGTAATGTATCATTTGGATTCGATTCTTTTAAAATAAAAATTAAATGGAAATAGCGTTCGTGCGTACGTACGGACTACCGTCTCCACGAACGCGATGAGATTCATTCTCCATCGTATCCATTCAAGTATAATTATCATTTAATGATTTAAAAATGATGTTTAAGGACTTGATATCATTCTGGATATGAATAAGATACAACAAACATGACTTATGTAACAAAACATATAAAGAAAATAAGTAAGTTAACACCCGAAACGACGATAATACTAAGATATTATTATCAAATCAATATTAAAAGATCATATATGATATCATATTAATGTATATGATTCTTGTATAATTTAGTAACAATTATTTCACTATTATACAGGAGGTTAACCTACCCCAACCAAGGAAAAGTACAAGATAAGGGTTATTTCACAATCTCTTCATTATCCGAGGTTGTTTATATGTAATAATCTACTGGGATCTCTTTATCATCCACATCCATGTTTCTTAAAAATGTATTTCAAAACATTTTTACTATTTACTAGAGTATTAGTTAAAGTCATTTATACCCTTTTTGACTTTTATAAGTGGTTTATAAAGGAATCTTTCCGTCGTTTTCAAAACAAGGTCCTTTTTAACCTTTTCGACAAAATTAAGGTAAGAATGTTTTCTTTAACTTATACGGCGGGTGCGGCTATTTTCCGCCGTTATACAATCTTCAAAGTTTCCCTTACAATCTTACAAGGATATTTTCAAAGTAAATGTTTTATTTTATAATTATGTGACTTTTAAATGATTTCAAAATGAATAATTTAAGAATTTCATAAAGGTACTCTTTATCAAAATCAGAATTTTAAATGTTTTAAAGATTTATCTTTATAAATCATTTTAATTAATGTCTTCAAAATGGTTTTTAAGGATTTATTTATATGGACATGAATGTTTTTTAAAAAAATTAATTCATTTCAAAAGTTTCAAAGTGGTATGGGACACTTTGATTCAAAAATCTCTTTTTAATTACTTCCTTTATAAATGTGTGACTTTTAAATGATTTAAAAAAAGGAGATATTTCTCTCAAATAGTTTTTCATCTATGTCAACATCCTTTGATAGATTTTAAGCTTATTTGAAGTTGATTTATTATGATACAAAACTTATATATTGTATTGAAGGTTTTGTGATATGTTTGACTATGGATGTGCTATTTTTATACCATTCATAGTTTATGGTGAAAGTATTGACATTTCGTATGCTAGTTTTAATACGAATGTTTATGTTATGTTTAAACCTTTTCATATGGGAATGCATTGGACTTAATATGTGACGGGTGGAGCCCGCTATAGCTCCTCGATGCATCGGTAGGTCTCATGAGACAAACTAGTGTCTTGGCACAAGGCCTTGACAAAATCTTATTTGTAGTCTTGGCACGAGGCCTTGGCTATGTGGTTATGATAGTCTGGCATTATGCATTCCAACATTATGAAAGTGGTTATTGATTTTTGCATGTGATTATTCGATTAGTAGAATATCCATGTGAATAAGTAAATGGCATTATTTCATTTTATTTATGCCATACCATGTTGAAAGTTCATATTTAAAAGGATTTTGTTTTAGTTATACATTTCCTTAAATGTTTATTCTTATTTATGAAAGTTTCCGCTATATTGTTATCCTTACTGGGCATTTGAGCTCACCCCTTTTCTATGTTTTACTTTTCCCAGGATGTGAAGAAGTAAGTTATGAATGACCTTCAGGGATATTATGAGGGGATTATAGTGTGGACTGTTGAAACATTATGTTGTTGTTGTAGTTTTTCATTTTATGATGTAATGTAAAACTTATGAATATATCTAGTGTTTCCAAGGCTACTAAACCAATCGGTCTTTCGAGATTTGATCTTTCTTGTGATCATGCCAATGTTATATAATAATGCACCGACTCTGGGTAACTGGGGTCGGGGCGTTACAAGATGAAGGAATATTCCAAGGTTATTAAACCTCTAGTAAAGTGTATAGACTCTTTAATAAAAGAACCAAGTGTGTGGATGAATCTGGGAATGTTATATTTTATGCAACATACCAACATGAACCTAGGACCCCTATAAACAACCTTGAAGATGATATGTCAAACCAGAAAATAAATTAAAAATCATATAATCCTCTTGTCAGGTAATCTATTAAATCAAAAAATTCTAGAAATTCATTAGAATTTGAACATGATGATCCTGAACCTATAGATGAACATGAATTTACTATCCCCACATTTTCTACATGAGCTAAAACCCTCAAGAACCATTCTTTTGATGATGTTATTGGAGACATAGATAAAGAGACAAAAACTAGAGATTCTATTAGAAATCGGGATGAACATCAATCTTTCTTATCACAACTTGAACCCCCAAAAATCAATTATGCAATTAATGATAATTTTTTGGTGATGTGTCTACAATAAGAACTTAATAAATTTGAATGAAATAATGTTTGGAAACATGTGGATATACCCAAATACACTGTTACTATATGTACTAAGTGGGTGTTTAGGAAAAAATTAGACGAATCTGGTAATATTTTTAGAAATAAAGAAATATTGTTTGCACATGGTTATAGTCAAGATGAAGGCCTTAACTATAAAGATAGTTTTTCACCTATTTCTAGAATTGAGGCTATCAGAATATTTCTTGCTTATGATGTCCATCTTAATTTCAAGCATTAAAATATGGATGTTAAAAGTGCATTACTAAATGGGTTTATATTTGAGGATGTTTTTGTTGAAAAAACCCTTTTTTACAAAACCTCCTTTTAAAAATCATGTTTTCAAATTAACAAAATCTTTACATGGTTTAAAAAAAGATCCAAGAGCTTTATATGATAGACTAACTACATTTCTCATTACAAAAGGTTTTACAAATGGAATTGTTGATCAAAATATTTTTATGAAATTAATTTATAATTATTTTTTTGTTATTGAAATCTATTATGATGATATTATTTTTGGATCTTCAAGAAATTATTTATGTATTTATTTTTCTACGATGATGAAAAGTGAATTTGAAATGAGTTTAATGGGGAACTAAATTTTTTTATTGAATTTCAGATTTTTAAAAATAAAGAAGGTATCATTTTAAATCAAAGTAAATATACAAAATATATTTTTAAAATACTTTTCTTTGATAGAATTAAAAGTAGTTACACTCTAATGAGTACTACTTGTAAGTTGGATCTTGATGAAAATGGTAAATATGCTAATCAAACCACTTAAAGAAGAAGGATTGGATGTTTGCTCTACTTGACTTCTAATTTTCCAGATATAATGTTTAGTTTGTATATCTGTTCCCATTTTCAAGAAAATCCCAAATAATCTCACTTAACTATTGTGAAAATAATTTTCAAATACCTCAAACATACTATAAATATAGGTTTGTTTTACCCCAGAAGAAAATCATTTGATATAGTGAGTTATTACGATGCTGATTTAAGTGAATGCAAGTTAGATAGAAAGAGAACCTCTAGAACATGTCAATTTTTGGGGGAAGTCTTTTGTTTCATGGTGTAGTGAGAAACAAAATTCTACTGCATTATCTACTGCTGAAGATGAATATATAGCTACTGGTAGCTGTTGCGCACAAATTTTGTGGATGAAACACACTCTGATAGACTATGGATATCAATTTCGACATGTACCTATAAATTGGTACAATACAAGTTCTATTAACATTTCTAAGTACCCAATATCTCATTCTAGAACAAAACAATTTTTTAAAAGGATTATTCCTTGACCTAAGAGTCCAAATCCCACAATTTATTAAAATAATGTTTATAAGAGTCGAAAGTATGAGATCATATTACAATCTTTCACATGGAATAGAATAATAGCAGGAGGGAGGTCTTTGAACCAGGTCATCTCTTGATTAACTCCCAAGTTGGCCAAGCCATAAGCAACCTTTTTTTCTTCCCGATAGACATGTGTGATGATGTAGTTTAGATCAATGAGTGAACAGTTTCATTCCATCCACTGGGTAGTAATCAGCCAAGATAGATGAGTTGCACCATTCCAAATATCTTGTATGATATTCATCGAGAATTTTCAATCCAAAGGTGGTTCCAACCAAAGACCATGGAAAAATTCATCTCATAAATCAAACCCATCATCTCAGCTTCAAGAGAGGTGGAAATACCAAAATAGCCCATGAAACAGCCTAGAATCTGGCCAAGGTGGTTCCATAAGACAGCACCACACCCTGCAGGCCCCAAATTTCCCTTAGAGGCACCATAAATGTTTATTTTGATCTATCCATGGATAGGGGCTATCTGGAACACCTCCAGAGTGCGATGCGACTGATAGAAGTTTATGTTGATCCGTAGACATTTTAGGATTCCAAATTCATGCATGGAGTTGTGGAAATTCCCTTTTTCGTAACAAAATATCTTCCTTTATATCAATGAGGATTCAGGGCTGACCTACATTAAGATTGAGTGAGTATTTTCTATGAATAATAGCATTTCTATCTTACCAGATCACATGGTGGAGTTTAGCAACCGCAATAAGGAATAGATTCCTGATTTTCTGAGAGACCTCAATCTCATAAAATTTCTTAAGTTGAGTTTTTTCAGTCAAGTGTAAACCATCAACAATCAAAGATGTCAAAAATATAGTTCCAAAGAGCAAAACCAGTAGCACAAGAAATAAGTAAGTGGTTAGCATCACTTTTGTGTTTGTTACATATTTTACATTTAGAGAAAAGATAAATTCCAAATGATTAAAGAAAAACCTTAGTGGGAATTCTGTTGTGAGCAAGTCTCTGAATGATAATGAATCTTGAGGGATTTATACACAATTCCTTAAATTTTTTAATCCATCTGAAGTCATTCTCATTGTAGCATCATGTATTATTGAAGTAATTTTTGGAGGTAAGCATACCATTGTGAGCAGGCTCCTAAATTAAGAAATCATAATTTTAATCAAAAGGATAGTTTTCAATAAGATTCAAAATAGTTACTTGAATATGATCATGTTGAGAATTTAAAGTGTCTTTGATTTATCTGTTGGGGTTTTTAGGAGTTTGATTAGGAGGAATCACAGAGATTAAAGGAGTTTCATTCCAGTTTTCTAGCCATAATTGTAGGGAGTAATCTCTAGAAACCATCTATCTGTAATTATTCATAATGTTAGCAAAGGAAAGCTTGAGGATGGGTCAAATGGAAGAATTAATGAAGGTGGAGTTTCCAATCTTAAATTTTTTGAGGAATCTATTCTTGAGAAAGGTGATAGAATCACAAGTATTGTAAAAAAGGTTCCATGTGAGCTGATTATGAAGAGCTTTGTTAAAGGGATTTAAATTTTTTATACCAATGCCACCATTTTCAATGGGTTTACAACAAATAGACCAAGGGACCATCACAAGATTTATTTCTATAATACTATCGGTCCAGATGAATTTTTTAATTTTTGTGTTCATTTTTCTGATAAGACCAATAGAACATTTGTATTACATCTTGGAGCAGACCATTTTGGAGACCATAGTGGATTTGACAATGCAAGTCTTTCTAGCCATAGAAAGATCCTTACCCTTCAAAGGAGGAAAGTTGGCAGAGAACTTGATAAAAAATAGTCACAAAGTGGGAAGGCTTGGGTCTAACCCAATATATGGGGACACCAAGGTATGTGAAAGGGAGATAGCCTTTCTTCATCCCAAAATCACTGATGATGTTACATTTTCTGTTGAGGGGATGTTCTTTCCAAAGAAGATGTAGGATTTGTTCCAACGTATGTTTTGACCAGAAATATCTTTATTGTGAGATAAAGTAGTCTTGAGGTTAAGAATTTTTCTTTTTTCACTTTGGAGGAAAAGGATGATGTCATTAGTATAAAGAAGGTGAGTGATGGAATTTTCATTCATAGAGACATTAATGGGTATCAGTTTATTTTGGACCACTAGCTGATTAATTGGACGACTGAGGTAGTATTCTTCTACTGAGATGATAATGAAAGAGAGGGGGTCACCATGTTTAACACCATTAGTTCTTATAAAGTAACCATTGGGAGCACCATTGATCAAGATGGAGATAGTGGATGAGTTGAAGAGAGTTTTTATAATAGTGATAAAGGAGGAATTAAAACCAAAACATTGAAGGACATTAACGGTATATCTCCAATCAATGGTCTCAAAAGCTTTTATGATTTCAAGTTTAATAGTTATGTTACTTCCTATATTAGGTTTATTCATGTTTGTGATACACTCAGATGTAAGATAGATATAATCTTGAATGGACATTCCCTTTATAAATCCAAATTGATTCCAAGAGACAATTTTGTTAGTAATTGTTGACAGCTGATTAGCAATGATTTTAGTGATGATTTTGTAAAGAGTGTTGATTAGAGAAATGGGTATAAAAAAGTTAATTTAAGAGACACTATCCAATTTATGGATCAGGGTGAGTAACTGAGAATTGAGAGAATGGGGTAGCACCCCATTGGTGAAAAAAGATTTAAGTAGATTATAAACATCGATATGAACTGCATCCCAATAGTGTTGGAAGAAACCATTGTTAAAACCATCAGGACAGGGAGCACTATCAGGATTCAAACTAAAGACGATGTCTTTAATTTCATGATCCAGTGGTGGGTTAAGATGAAAAGAATTTTCTGCATCAGTGATCACTAAAGGAATGACCCCAGGGAGGAGGTCTGTGTTATTATCAGGTCTGTTGAATAGGGTTTCATAATAGGAGACTATATGATTAACAATGTCATATTATTTTTCAAGAATCATATAACCATCATTGATAAAGTTGATAGGTCCTTAGTCCTTCCTTATTCTTTGGAGTGAGT
The DNA here is from genome assembly GCA_963277665.1 of Viscum album. Lineage (NCBI taxonomy): Eukaryota > Viridiplantae > Streptophyta > Magnoliopsida > Santalales > Viscaceae > Viscum > Viscum album. Next base: position 1,436,147,545 of record OY728133.1, on the reverse strand, counting down.
TGTAAAACGTGGTATTTCTATCACTGCCAGTTAACCATTTGACTTTATAAGCTTGTTTTCACATATTGTACTTAAAAGTGAGCAAGGAATTGAGTTTGACCGCATTTTAATTTCTTATGTAGGATCAGTGTGGAAATTTTATTTGGTGTTTTTGTTATTCAATTCATTGAGATATTTCTCAATAAGTGTAATGTCTTTGTTGGTTTTTTTTGTCTTTAGAGTTTCACAAAGATTTGAGTGTCTGTTTGAGTTGTTTTAGTATGAGGTTTCAATCAAAGGCCCATCGATGTGAGACATTGAGGACCAGAAGTTTTGGATGAAATGATTATATTCGTCATTAGAGAGCCACACAATTTTAAATGGAATGGTAACCAAGGTTTCATGTGTTTGGAGTAAATTTTTACCAGGATAGGATGATGATCAGAGTTCAATCTATAAAGAGTGATGCTGGAGATAGTGTCCCATTGGTCAAAAGTAGGGACATTTGTAAAGGCTCTATCTAGTTTGGAGGTGACCAATTTATTGTAATGTATTTTATACTATGTGTATTTTTCACCAGTGAGTTTAATTTTGATAAGGTTGATGTCTTCAATCGAGGTTTTTAATTCACTTGTGCAAATAGATGTGTGAGATGAGCCATTTTTTTACTAGACCTAAGAATAGCATTAAAGACTCCCATGAGAAACCAATGTGTATTGATGTTCGAGCCTAAATAAGAAAGGTCATTCCAAAGAGTTCATCATTCTTGATATTTATTCTTAACATAAACAAACGAGCAGAAAGTGTGAGTACCATCAATAGTAAGGGTGTAAGTGAGAATCTGATTAGAGATTTTAAAAACACTAAAATCCTGTAAAGAAACGTGTGGAAAAATTAATAAAAAATAAACATTGAGATTGTTATTGATTGAACTATAAAGAACATAATTGTGTTGACATAAGTGAGAATATTTAGAGGATAAATTTGTTTTAGGTTCAACAATAGTAAAAAGGATATGGTGATGCGTGCTAATAATTATTTTCCAAACATTGAGGGTGACAGAGTTGGCGATACCCAGAAAATTTCAAAAAAGGATATTCATTTAAATCTGATTTTGGAGTTAGAAAAACCTTCTTTTTTCAGATCCCTTATTTCTAGTAGACCTTAAAACCTTAGTGTTAGTGTTATTTTCCTATAAATTGTGAGAGATGCCATTTTTCTTTTTTTTGGGTTCTTTTAATTGAGTAGTCATAGGTGATTCTATAGAATCCTTTGAACCTGGAGACTTTATATCCACTATGGATAGCAGCATGGTGGTATGCATCTATTCTAGGGAGTCCTTAGTCTTCTTCCTATCAGTCGATAGAACAGCAGGTGGACTGTCATGTATAGTAGGTTCAATTTTCTTGTTATCATGTTGGGATTACCCAACATTCTATGGCTCGGGTTGAACAACCCTGTTAAGGGGGCAGTTTGAGCCATGGGATAGGGAGTTGGTTGATGGTCTTGTGGTTTGTTAACATTCTTATTTTCAATTGTGGCATCAACAGTAGATAAAACTATGCTAACGTCCATAAAAGAGGCATTTCTTTTTACAACAATAAGGGATGGGTTAGTAGAGGTCAGGTTGCATGAGTTTAATGAAACGAAATTCTTAGACAAAAAATCAGTCCAAGAGTCATTTTGATTATAACGCAGTTTTTCTGGATGCATGTAATAGTCCTCAAATGCATACTAAAGAGGAGAAAAAGTACCTGGGACAGGAGGATCCAAAGAATATTGTTGTTTGATAGTTTTCTGAGAGAGACTCTGCTTCTACTCTGGGGGAACCTTGTATACCTGCATATTCATGGGTACTAGAACCAAAGGAGAATTATCATGTAAAATAAATGATGAGACCTTTTTCATGCCTTCTCTAGCTTCTAGGTCTATAGAGGCAGGTTTTTCCATAGAGCTAGAAGACTAGGGGTTACCTGATTGTTTTTTTGAGTACCTAAGTTAGAAGTGGCACTAATCTGGGTCTAATTGGTGTCTATGTCTGGTGTGTCATCCACCGCTTGAATATCTTTGGTGCAGACATCATTTTTGAGATATCATTATCAAAAGGGTGAAATCACTTTCAAATTTAGTGGCATTGAATATCATATTGATAACATATTCACTAAGTCATTAAACTCTGAACTAATTAATTAAATTATCCATGATTTAGGAATGATCAATCTGCAAGACTCTGCATTTCCTTTCCTGTGATCTTTTTCTGTGAAGTTGTCATGTTGATACAGTTATCACAGCGACATTGTTTTCATGCCAACACCATTATCATGCCAACACTGTGGTCATGCAGACACTATTTTCATGTCAATATCATTGTCATGGAGACACCATTTTCATGCCAAAACAATTGGTATTATAGAAAATCTGTTATGCCAACAATGATGACTCACTATTTCTAATTGTTTTATGTTTTTATTAAACCGACACTATTTCATTAATTTTGTTGAACCTGGTTTAGAATTTCACAATTGTGTAATTTAAAAATCCCTAATTGATATAAATTTGAATCGATACACTCTACTTCTTTACCACTACTCTCTCTCTCTCAGCCACAACTATCTTTCTTTACCCTCAACATTTCATCTTTTAACCTCCACACTAAATTGATTAGAATGGCACATGTGATGTGAGCTATGGGTTTATGAAAAATGACAGAGTCTTCTATTTGAATCTAGTACATGAATTTTACACAAATATTGAACTTTTTTTGGAAATAAGTGATGAATCTTGGGTCATGTTGGTAGTAAAAGGGAAGAGAATATCTTTCTCTTCAAAAAATTGGGCATAACGTCTTAAGGTTCCTCACAATGGAATTTTTTATGATTATCAAGGAACTTCTCCACCTGAAAGTGAATTATTCTGTTATGAGACAACTCTTGTGGAGCTAACCAAAAATTAGGAACATAGGAGACCCATTATCTCAAAATTAAATGATGGGTACGTAATTTTATTTATGTTTATTTAGCACCATATTTTTCCAAATAAAGGGTACTTTGCTTATCTCAAGTATCGGGATGTATACATAGTGTATTTTCTTCAAAAAAGTGTTAAATAGAAACTGTGCAGATATCTCATGGTTAAAATCAATGAGATCATAAAAACTAGCTATAAGCCAAAATCAAATTTCTACTCCAGAATGATTTCATAAATACTAAAGGAGAAAGGATGTGTATGTAAAGTATATGATGTTGTAGTTATTGAATGTAGTATAATCTAATTTAATTCTGACATCTATAAAAGATTGAAAATTAACTAGAACCCATGGAGTAAGAAATGGGTTGGTGATGAAGATAGACTTTATGATGAGTTCAATCCAATATATCATTTAGTTAGACCAAGTGATCTAGTGGATCATGGCCTCGGTCTTTATGATTAAGTGATTTATTCTTTAGATGAGGTGGAGGAGCCTGCTACTCCTGTCAGAGATGTGGGATCACCAGTTGATGATAGAAGTGACCCAGAGACAACTGTAACAATAAAGAGAGTTTCTATTGGACCTATAAGTCCACCTTTGGTCTTACCTTCTCAGAGAATTATTCTCAAATCTACTATGAGTGAAGAAACATAAGTTGAAGGAAGTATAGAATATGTCATTGAATCTAGTGAAGAATAGGATAAAGAAGAGGAAGTAGGTCGTGGTGAAAGTGGTTCAAAGTCTAGTAGGGAAGAAGGAGATGAGATTATTGATGATGAAAATGGTGTTGAAAAGATTGAAGATGATGATAATGATGAAATTAGTGAAAATGGAAGTGATAGTGAGTCTGATCATCATGATGGAAATACATATGGTGTAAGTATAGAGATTGTTGAAGCAAATATCGGTGCATCTGTTGAGAGTGTTGTTCAAGATGAAAATGTTTCTACAGAAGAACCTATACCTCAAGTTGTATATACTAGGAAAATTACTCTACATAAAGAGAATAAACCTATACGGTAATCATTGAGTGAGGGCGAGAATTATTCTAATAAAGTTGACACTGAGGTGGGAGCCTCAAGAAAAAGTAGCTGAGGCTGATGAAGAGAATCGAATTAGAAGAGTAATGCTTAATACTCTTAATCCTATTTATTCTGATATAACGACTTAATGGGAAAGTAATCCTAGTAATGTGGCATTGGGATTAGATTATAAATATTCTGATGATGAAGTTGTTGCACTTGTTTCAAGAGCACTAGTGGCTGAAATCTCTTCTAGTGACTATGTCACTAAGGATGATTATGAAAACATCAACTAGAAATATGTTAGTCCATAAGACACTAAGTACAATATAATATTGATGAAGCCAGGAGATATAACACTGAGCTAAATGACAATTTGAAAGCAATTCATTCTATGGTGGAAGGTGTAAAGAAAGCAAGAACATCTAGTTTCACTCCTGCCTCAACCAGTGTGTCTCAAGATGATGCTACTTATGTTTCCAATACTATGATAAAAACAATTCATCCAAATCTGGTTAATATTAAAGAAACAATTATGACAAGAAACACAAAACTTTATAATTCAATGAAGAAGTTAACCATTAGCATCAATTATTTAACCACTGAGTATGAAAATACAATGAAAAGTGTCTTGAAAGTACTTGATAATATTGTTTCTCATTTTAAGTCTCTTGATTTTCCCAAGCTCAGAAAACAAGTTAAGGAATTTCCTCCTTTTATGTTGCTTCAACCTCTACTCCACATGTTCATCCTTCAAAATCTATGGATCTTTCTTATGTCGGTTCAGTTTTGAAATAATAGTTTCAATCTTTAATTTCCAGTAGAGAAAAGGTTGAGGACACTTCAACTAAGGTGCATGACCATGTGAAGTATTATACAAGGAGTCTATCACCCCCTCAAGAAGAGCTGACCAAAAATATTAATTAGTTTTTCGCCAAACTCATCACAAAGCATCAGATGAACTGTCTGTTTAAGTAATTTTCCACCAATATTACTCTTCCTACAGTGATGAAGGCTTTTAAGGATCAGATTTAGAAGCTGATAGAATTCACTCTCTTGTTGGACGAGTTCATAGAAAACAAATATTATTTCGAGAAGGGAATGAAATATGGTGGTGAGATCATTGAATAATTCAGAAAGCTATAAAAACCATATCTCCATTTACAAAGTAAATCCATTGTGGTAGCTGCTACTGGACCAATTGGCTATGATAGTTTAGTGCCTACTCAATCTCAGATGTCGGTTTCTCAGGCTTTATCTCAGATTAGACCCATAATTATAGAGCTTGTTCAGCCTCAGCATATTTCTCAGCACTGACCTACACTAGCTTCTACCGTACCTGATGGAGTGCCTCTATCTCCTCTGAAAATACATTCAAAACCTTCTATTTATCAGCCTACTCCTTCTACTAAACCATCCATTGATCCTTCTGAAATTGGGAAGGAACCCCTTGACCCTGACAAGTAGTGTGGATCATTATCTGATGGGGATGTTTACTTGCTTTATGTTTTTTACTATTATCTTGTAATAAAATTATACTTTCTTCGTTAATGGATTTTTTTGTCTTCTGGCCTTTTTTTCTTGTCCATTTTAATCTCTCACTTTATGCTACTTTTTTTGTTCCCCTTTTCACTTTTTTGATAATCCCAAAAGATGGAGAACATTATTATAGATTATTATCACTGATACATTTCACTTCCCATAGTGTAAATTCATAATCATATTGTTTCCTTTAATCATTCTCTAATGGAACTTCATAATTCCATGATTTGTTATCATCAAAATGGGAGAGATTGTTGGATCATATATATTTTTGACCATGATCTTTGATTGTAATGGTTTTAATTATCACGAATCATGTCATATATTAACATATATCTTACCTTATGTCAAATATCCTAAATTAGGCCAAAGAATTATATTGAATATCATATAATTTCAATCATATAACCATTTATGTGTGTTTATGTATAAACTAGATTATAACTGATTATCTATGTGTAATTATGGGTATTAACACTTTCTATATTTTATGAACTGTAAGAAATAGATATTATCTAAAATTATCTAAGTATGAGTCCCTAACACCGACCGAATTATGACTCCATGATAGGCAGTTCAAATAGGCATATGTTCTAAGTATGTGAAGATGACACCATTGAAAGGACTCCCCATTGGAATGAGTCATCGAAACATCAACTAACTCAGAAACACACATGATTAACTATTTCATATGTCTCACTGATGCAGATGACCTACCATCAGTCCATGTGACCTTAAATTTCATGGTGCTACTGACGAAAGGACTCACCATCAATTGAAATGAGTCACTGATAGATTAATTGTCTCACCGATAGAAGGAAGGACTCAGCATTGAAACAAGTCACTGATGTAATGAGTCACTGATAAATGGAAAGACCAATAGAATGACATACCAATGGGTTGAGAAACCAAAATAAAGAGACACCAACAGACGAGTCACCAATAGACTATTTAAATCCACATTTATTAATATTTTTTATAAAGGTCATATTTGTGTCATTTAATAACACTGAAATATTTTATAATCATTTGTAGGAATTTTAGAAGATAGTAAAAGGTAAAATGAATGTATACACATGGAATGAACATGATTTTTGTCAACCCTCAGAATAAAAAATCATTTTAAAAAGTGAGAAGATATATATAGAAGAATATTTGTGTGTGTGGTGTGGTGTATGCTTGAATGAGAGAAAGATATACTGAAGAACATATGAAAATCTAATGCATCAACTGTGAACTAAAAAACAAAATAAGAACACTCAAAGAAATCACAACAGAGCTAATCATTGAATTAAAAAACTTATTCAACCTATCAAAGATGGAGAATAATATTCTTGTAAAACCATACTTATACCTGGAAGTAAAAATTAAGACACTCTATTTTTTTCAACTTATAGAATATGACTAAGACTTTATATCCGCTACATCTGAAGAGTCAAGAGCTATAAATCAAGACACATAGAGCCTTATAAATCCTTTTTCATTTTTATTTTTCATGTTGTGTGCATTTTTACATACCTTTGGAGTAGTGTGTATATATATCTATTAATCACACATTGTCTCCTGTATCAAACTGAAGGATACAAGATATCCTTACAATGATACATTATTACACTTATTACCCCCACAAAGAAGTGTAGAAGATGCCCTTGTGTGACCTGGTATTTTTGGTCCCATGAAGAACTATGGTAGAGGTCTTGTGACTAGAACAACATGTGTGCTATTTTGAACCCCGATCTAAGGTTTGGATCAAACTATTTAATAATTTAAACTATTTGGTGGTAGGTGATCACTAAGTGTAGAGGATTAAGTCTCTACTTGAGATTGAAACTCTTGTTTTATTTTCACTATGTTTTTACCTTTTACTTTTATTCTATTTTATCAAATATTTCATAAAACTAAATTGAACACTGATTGTTAGTCTTAGAAAGTGTTTATAACTATATTGACTTATTTGGTTAGTTTCAAAAGATATATTAATTGTCAAATTAATACAACTAAGAACTAATAAATCTTTTTATAAATTAATTGAATAGTAAATATCTTATAAATTCACTACTGGATAGCTGGGAAATTAAATTTTAAATATTGGGGGAACTTCATATTATACCTTTTTAATATAAATTTTTATAGATACTCAATTCACCCCATATTGAGTACTCTAATTAAACCAACATATATATCTAGGTATATCTATAAGTAAAATCCTAAGGTGTCATATATTAAAGAAGGTATCACAATTATACATTATATAGGTTTTTTTTTGAGTTATTTGATTTTATTCTAGGATATGGGTTCCTTACGTGATGTTTTATGGTTTTAGTAAATGGTGGATACCATAAAAAACGTGGTTAACATTGAATGTGATAGAAACATTTATGATCAGTAGTCAAATGGGATGGTAACTAGAGTGAAGGATGTTGTGATCAATAAATAATATAAATAATTTTTTCACTATGATATCGGGTAATGGAGACCATGAATGAAAAAAGATTCAGTTTCTATTGTGTCAAGAATGTGTAAAAAATCACCCAAGTCAATGTCTGAAAGGAAAATTTAGTTGTTTTGACTATTAAAATAAGAACACAAAGAATGAAACTATAAAGTTAAAATGAAGTGTTTGTTTAATGAAATGTATGGGAATATGGGACTCTCTAAGTCATCATCGAAGGTCAAATGATTTAAGTGTAGACTTAATAGTCATTATGAAAATTGTTTTTCCAAGTGTAAATATCACAAATATAATCAACAAGGTGGTATATGCAATGGTTTTATTTCAGTAGATGATGATAATATAGATGAAATATAAAAGGAAAGGGGTATTAAGTAATAGGATGAGGTAGTTTTGTTAATGGATTGCGGATGAAGTAGAATAATTGAAGTGTTTATGTATTTGGATTCAAGAATCATGAATTATGAAATATATAAGGATTGTCCATTTCATTTTTTCACTAAGGATATACAATAATACGATGAATGGTTATTATATACTAAAAAAGTTATTTAATGGCATGTTTATATTTTGAATAAGGTAAGATAACCCTTAATGTGTTCCTTATATTAAGATAATGACGATTGGATAAAGATATGTTGGATTAGAATAAGTAAATAAGCGGTTACTAGTTACCTTTGAACTAATCAATGAATTTTTGACAAGTGGTTTATGCTATCATTGATGAATTTTACAAGGAATAGATCTAATAAACATTGGAATAAGGAAAAAAATTACAATTAGTATTTGTGGTAATTAAAGATATTTCCATGTCCAAGAGAATATGTGAGGAAGGTATCCACATGTTTGGTATGTGACAACCAAGTGATACTTTATAATACATGAGGGATTAATGCTAATATATTTTTGAGAAATTTATTGACCTTATTTCTTTAGTTTTTCATATCCATATTTCATAAGGGTTATAAGGTTAACCATTTATGGAATGGTTTATGTTAAACAACAGACGAGGTTTTAGAGATTTATGTTTTATCTTTATATATAAGGATTTATGAATATTAGATTATATGTGATAACCTTTTTTATGTTAACAAAAGACATATGGAATCACCTATCATTATATTTATAGATCTCAAGATCTACTAATTATTTAAGAGTAAAAAATTCACCCCCAATTCATTGAATAAGAGATGAAGTGGAAATTTATCAAGGCACAACAAAAGGTGTGGTTTTTATGAAATATTGTTAGTATATATTCTCATGAAAATTACTCAACATTAGGTAAAGAGGTCTTGAATTAAAATTATATCCTATTATTATAATTGGTATGATATAAATGACATATTTCATAGTTCTTCAGTCTATGGTTTTTTTATTTTTAACTTCCACTAGATCACCCAATTGTTTTTATCAGTGATCTTTATCAATCTATAAGATTACGTATTCATTTATTACATGTTTGTATCCTCACCAGCATCATATGCTCTCCTAGTTGGAAAACTGGTTGTGAGTTACTTTGGGTAACTATTAGGGTTACAAAAAAATTGTAAAGGATGTTTCAATATTAATTTTTACAATTTTGGTTTCTATGAATTAATATTTCTAGTATTAAACCTTTAATAACCAGAATGAATTTATAGGGAGAAATTCATTTTAAGGTGGGTATAATTTCAAACCCTGAGATTTTTTGAATTTTATTTTGAATAAATTACTTTTTGATATTTTGAATTTCATGCAACACTAAATATAGATTGTGTTATATGAAATCACCAAGTTATTATTTCATTTTATTCTACACCAATTCAATCATTTTTATGTTACACCAATATAATCTTTCACTATAAGCAACACTAACTTGGCTTGCATTACACGCAACTCTGAGTTTCTATGAAACAACATTTTGTTATTATAATTATTTAAATGAGATAGTTATAACATACCCATAAAATATTGAAATATGAATTGAAATAACTAGTTTTTAAATATTATTTATTATTTTTATATATAAATAAATCAAATTAATGATAAAGCTTATAATATTTGGAAAAGTCGTTATATGGTTGGAAATACTATTTTCTCAAATGAACTACTTTTTATTCCATTATTTGAACAATAATAAAATAAAATTTAAGAACATTTCTAAATTTAATTAGATAAATTAAAAATCCTATTTTAACTCAAAATTTCAAAATTATTTTAGAAAAATATTTGGGATTTTTTTGAAATATTTTATTTTTGGATAAATAGTTAAACATATTGAATTTTAATTGAAAACTACTTTTTCATCCAATTTATTTATATAGGTAAATAAAATTTTAATTTGACTTTAAATTATAATTAGATAAATTTTATTTAATGTTAACAAATATAAGTCATTGTAACAAATTTTACATTAGTGTTGGGTATAAAAATAATTCAATCTTTTTAAATTATCTCCTTAAAAACCTGATGTCTCGCACCATATGCAGGATTAATTTTAAATTAATTATAGCCAATAATTTGAATTAAATTTAGAAAAAATGATATAACTTTTTGTAATAAGATTTAATTATATTTCTAATAATATCAACAATTTTTTTTTACAAAATAATTAGTGAAAATAGTTAAAATTATTTATAGTGATTAAGTTAAGAACAAGATTACATAATGATTAATCTTATAATATAAGGTGTATAAATGACCCAAAAAATTTCCAAAACCCATTGGAAGAACATATTTCAACTCTCCCCACATTAGCATATATTTTTTAGAGTTATTGGGATACTATTCCATGAATTTGACCTATATAATAAGTTAAGTAATGAAAATACTAGAAAAAAACCTCCATTACCTTTAACATTTATAAATACATGAGATATGGGAAAAACTACATTATTTTGGTTTTATATATTATTTTAAAATTTAAAGGATTTTTTCTCATCATATTAAATTATATATAATTTTTAGCGATGAATTATTTAGATTAATGGTTTAAAGAATTCCAAATGCGGTAATTATTTAGTTAACAATAAACTAAATTATATGATACTAAAAATATTAAAATTGAATTAAGTTGACTGAATTATTATATTTTATTTTTTTTGAGGAATATATCATGTTACACATGTTTGAACTTAATATATTAAAATTACATATTTTCTTCTTATTTGTTTTAATTCAACTTTGGTAAATAATGTCAAAATTAACATTAAATTTATTTTATAATAAATAATATTTTATTAAAATATTTCAAATTTACAAAAAGTCCTATATTCTGAATATTAATTTGTAGAAATAAATAAATTTAATTTTTTTCTATTAATGGGCCAATTTATTTTTTATAATGAAAATATTGACCATTAAATAGAAAATACATTCTTATCACGATTCGTGTTAAAAGACTATTTTTGCGGGTTACATGCACTTGTTTTAAAATTAATTTCCAAAAACATGGGATTAAAATTGTTTTAAATTATATAACATATATATAAATAATTGGTTCTATATTTTCTAGTAAATCTAACATTAATTTACTTGTAATTGTTAATTTACCTATGTTAGAAAACTATTTGTCTTAATAAAAACCAAAATGATAAAAGTGGGGGGAATTAGAAGTTAAGGAACAAAATTATAAAAATACACTTATTTTTGTGTGGTGGAAGTTGTTATAGACAATAATAAACAATGAATACATTATTTTCCCATTTTTTAAGCACATTGGGTAAGGGATACCCCTCAATATTTTTTACCTTTTGGTATTTACAATAATTTCACTTTTATTCCTTCATAAAAAGTCATTCAATAATCAACTTACATACACTTATAAAGCCACATAGGATCTTATAATACTTTAATATATCATCACCCAAATTCCATCATCTCAAACTAGAATCCGCTATTTCTCTATAAATAAATCCAAGTTAGTATTTCGGTGCAAACCGATAGGAGATACCCAAAGAAGAGGTACCATCCTTCCACAAGATCTTTTGTTCTATTTTTGTTCTCCATACCTTAAATTATTATTATTATATTACTATATAATAACATAAGAATCCTTAATATTATGGTATGTTGTTATTATATGGGTTTGATATACACCGACACACACTTCCATCAAATGGGTAACAAACTTACCATTCATTTGTGAAATGAACTACCGCCTCGCAAAATGATGTCAATCATTTTTCCATTAATGCCTATAATTGAAGGTAATTATGATGGAATACAATTTCAATATGATATATAAAATATTTATCATGTATTTTTTATTATTTTATTATTATTTAATTATTATATAAATCAAACCATCATGATTTCCATCTTTTTAAATGTGATAACTCGTTTGTGGACGCGTCACCTACCGCATCATCAAAGGGATTTAAGTCGTTTTCACTTTGATTGGAATGTATCAAAGATGGGTTTAGTAAATGTATAATATTTTTAGGAAATAATAATTCTAATTTAATTTTAATATATATATATACATATATTTCATTTACTTTCTTCTTTTTAATATAATAAGAAAATGGAATATCATTAATGCATACATATATCCAATCATCTCCATGAATAATGTACCCCATTTCATACTTATGTAGTTTATATATTATCATAAATATTTATATAATTAATATATATGATATTTATATCATGTTTTGTATTTTTTAAATAAGTAAATCATGATCTAATTAATAGAATCATGAATAAAAAATCAAAACATATATGAAAAATAAAGAAGATATTAACTGAAATGTAACATTAACTGGGAGTTATTAATAAACAAGTAATATAAAGAAATAAAAAATAATATACATTGCTATATATAATAATATGGTTCTTTTTTGGGTTTATAATAAACTCATATTTATTATACTGGGGGTTTGAATGTGTATGAGGAAACTCATAACTTAAGGTAAGGGTTTTCTCATCTGGCTTTTATTTCTATGAGACTTATGAATTATTCACCACCCATTTAATTTTTTTGATATATTTACTTCCCATGAATTTATTATATTATTATTATACTTAAATTTAATAGTATATACATATCCATTTTATTATATCTCTTTCATAGGGTTTACATTTCAAAAGTTACCAAATCTGTAAGGTAGTTTTGCCTCAATTTGGATTCATTGAGACACATGTTTTCCTACACACCAATATTACTTTACGTGGTTTATATACACTATATATAGTTTCCCTAACATTGTTATTAACATTAACATTACATAAAATTTTCAGAATACATAAACATTATACAAATAGAAATGAGAATAACGTATTACTCTACTGCCTTTGGAAACATGGAATACATAAACACTAATACAAAAGTGAGCTACATTATCTCCCACTATGTTATTCTTTACTATAAATCTTCTTATACTCCTAAAAAATAATAAATATCTTTATAAATAGGGCTAGTAAACATAAAAATGGGTGATCTAAAATTCTCAGTAAGGGTAAACAAGGGAGGAATGTACGCATAATCATGAGCATAAGGGTCTGATAACATGATCATGAAGATAGAAGATCATACCCTGTATAAGAAATATCCTAATAGATATCATTTCATAATGAATAGAAATTCATAATACATTAATATTACGGAAATTATCAGAATAGAACATGAAAGCATAACAATAACACCTCAAAACTTGTTTCCCTGAGCCGGTGAATTATTTCATTACATTGGCATTCTTACAAGAAATTCATATCCCAAATGACCGATTAGTTTGGTAATTTGGTGAAAAAAAGATACATACATGGGTTCAACATTACAACTTTAAAGGAAATACAACATATATGTGTTATTGGGAACATCCAAAACTCTATGTTTATCCCTGTAGGCCATTCATAAAAAACATCTTCATGTACTAATAAAATGAAACAAATGAAATGGGTGAGCTCAGATGATCAATAAGGGTAAGATATACAGTAGAATATACAACAAACATAAACATTTGGAATGGTTAATAAAAAAATTACTTTAAAAAAAACTTGAACCCATTATGGTAGGAATAAGAGATGAATAAGTAATTCCATAATAAATAATAATCATGGGTATAATACTAGTCTAATAACCACATGAAATTTCAATTACTAGTTTCACAATGAGGGGAATGAATATTCCAGACATTTGGAAACATATTTTCAAGTCCTCGGCCAAGACATCTAACAATGATTAATGCTTTGGCCAAAACCATATCTAAAAATGGGCAAGGCCATGGTGAAGTCCATATCTCTTTGTCTCGTGAGACCTACCAATGCATCGAGAGGCTATAGAGGGACCCAAAAATCACATAATAAGTCCAATTCATTACTCATATGAACATGGATAAACATAAAAACATATACATTCATATTTAAACACAAATATGAAATGTATATAATATTCTCCGTATATTGAACATAAACACTAACCATTCCATGTAAATTGGTGAATAGTCAAGATAGAACATCCACATTAATACTAATCATAAAACATTAAAAACATATTTTAAATGATTTCATAAGATATAAACCTCTATGAAATACAATATTCATCAAAGGATGTTGTCATAAGTAAAGATACTTTTAAATGAGACCATTGAGAAATTCTTGAGGAAATAATCCTTAAACATTCCAAAGTGTCCCATACCACCATGAAACATTCAAATCATAATACCTTAGAATATAATGATAATAATGATACGCTTTATACGATATACCATGGGTAATTATATATACTACATTAAATTAATAAGTGGTGAACAAGGCATATATATCATAAAATTTAAAGTGAGGTGAGAAAAATCTATTTTACTTTGGAAAGAAGAGTTATTTTGGAAAATCATTTATATTTTTCATAAATATTGTTTTAAAAATTTATATCATATAAAATAAAAGTTAAAGACATTGAGATTATATTTTAGGCATAAATTATGTCCCAATAAAGTGAAATCATGTAAAAAATGTTTTTAAATTATCTTTATAATTAAATCATTTTAGTGTGGTTTAAAGAATTCATTAAAGATATTTTAAAGTGAAAATGAATTATTTCTTTCATAAAACCAGAAATAAACCATAATATATTACTCATTTTAAAAAAAATTATTTTATATATATAAATCTAGATTTAAAAATATTATAGAGAGAAATTATAAATAGATAAGAATTGGAAAAGTTCCTTGAATTGGGCTTGCATTTCGGAAGAATTTTTGAAAGATTCTTTTAAAAAATGAAACTACCCATAAAATAACTATGCATTATTATTGATAAAAACATATGGATCATTAAAAAATAATTTATGAGAAGTAAATATGGATAAATAATAATTTTATTGAGGTGAGTAGAGAATACGAGCAACCTGAATGAAAATGGAGGTTTGGGTAGAAAATACTTACAACATTGCAATCAGTTGAATCGTATGCCCCAAAATTATAAATCGTCAAAAAATACATTTAATATTACAAAAAATAAATATATTAATGATATTAAAATTCAATGGTAAGTATACATACACCATACACATGTAATATTGGTGAATACAGAATATCTCACAAAAAATGGAAGTGAGATGAAGAATACCTTACCTTAAGTTTGAAGGTGTTCTTCACATGATCTTAATGACCTGAATAATCAAATTTATGTTCATTAATTAAAAATTATAGATCCTAATATTCAAGTAATTGATTTATTATAACCTTATTAAGTTCATTCAAATCCTTTTTGATGGGTTAATAGGTTCAATTTTATTGTTTGGGTCCGTTTGTTTCATGATCGATATACTTATATACATGAACATAGAATCATGTAAAATGAGGATGGTTGTTCAGAATTGATGTTATATGTTATTATTGAACATAAATAAGTTTACATGGTAGTAAATTTCATTTTTTTACTTTTAGTGAAGAGGAATCATTATATAAATTATTTAATGATTTCAGTTTGGGTTAATTTGTGGGTTTTTAACACAATGAGGTCATTTTTCTTTGTAAATAAAAACCATGTGTAAAACATATTCTAAAAACCTAGATTATACATAATAAATATATTATAAAATGTTTCAACCACAATTATGGTTTCATGACCTGAATTTATGACGGTAATAAAAATTGAAAACCCATCGTCCTTGAATGGGGTAAATTAGCACATCTCAAATGGTTTTTTTTACTACTACCATAAATGAAGGGTAAATGGGAGATGATAATAAATTATTCCATCATTATAAAAAATTATATTACATGTAAGGTACTGAAGTTTTTATAACATTTGTATAAGGATTGGTGATGATATAAAAGAAAACAAAGGAACTTGAAAAGAAAGTAAAAGAATTGAAAAGAGGGATTTGCCTCTTGAATTAATCTTCTTGAGAGCCTCTTTAGAGGAGAGGTTTTGGTATTTTATGCGAAGAATGGATGATGGAAATGGGGTAAGAGATTGGGAGGATATGTGGCTATAATTTATATGAGGCACAATTCTTGAGAGGATTGAAGAGAAGATAGGAGTTTGGGTGGATTTTATAGTGCGAGAGAAGAGAGTATTCTTAATATTTTAATAATTAGTTTATTATTTTTCCATAAGAAAAGAAATAGTGATTATTAAATGATAAAAAATAGTAATTAGTTCATGTGAGTTCTAACCAAGGGTTCTAACATCAACTATGATGCTAGGAATAGTGTATTTAACTCATAATTTATATGTGGTAAATTGTTGAATTTCACTTTTCATAAAAAATTCAATTATTTTAGAAAATTTAAAAACATTCACCACATAAATTTTTCAACATTTAGAATTAAAAAAAAAATCCATTTTTTGAAAATAATTTTCTAAATATTTTTAAATCAATTGTTTTAAAAAAAATAAAAAAATTATTCAAAAAAACAACTTTAAAACATTAACTCGTTTTATAACACTTTGAAAATTTAATCAAGGTCTCATAAAATTATCTTAGAACTGTAAGACAATAAAATAACAATTTGTGATTTCATTTTATGAAATTAAATTTCCATTTTAAATTATTAAATTAATCATAATATTGTAATTAAAATTTTTATGACATGAAACACTTCTAATTCTTATGCTATGATTATTTTTTCACTTATAAGATGTCTAAATTGTATTTTACACTCATGGGTGAAGTTTCTATTTTTTGGAGGATTTACTAGTCATTTACTATTCATAAGGGTTTGTTTCTATTCATATGGGTCAAGTTACTAGTCACCAAAAAATGTATTTTTATCCTATAAAACTCGAAATATCTTATTGAATGCAACTATGTATATAAGTTATTCAAAATTCAAGTCCCAGAAGTGAATAAATTATGTTTATTGGATAGGTTATAACAATGTTTTGTTTTTTAGGGACTCAATGTTTTTTTCATTCAATATTTATTTGTAAAATATTGGGTCGTTACATTCTCTTCTCTTTAAAAAAGTTTCATCCTAGAAATTTTGGAATTGAATTTTTAAATTTTATAGTTGATACCTAAAAATTATTTTATGGGAAAACCACATCAAAAATATGATTAAAATATCATCTTAATAAGAGGGAAAGAGAAACTCATTGGTTACTACAAAACTACACATTCTATTTGGATAACATGGTAATGGAAGTATAATAAAACCATCATGTTTTGATGGAAAGTGATAGAGAACACGCTCAGAGGAAATATCCTTTGCACAAAACTATAAGCTATATTAATGAAAAAATGATAATATGAGAACGTTTTTGTTTAAGACTCTCTTCCTTGAGTTTATTAACTATTCCACTTTATAAGAGAATAAATATACATTTCTATTTCATAAACACAATCTTATCCCTTTTTGTTCCTTGAACTATCTATACTTCATCTCTTAGAAGAGGTTGGATTATGTGGTGACATTAAACTCTAAATCCTAAAATAATGATAAACTTAAACCATTTCATAAATGGTTTAAATTTCAAAAATATCAAGATCCCACACTTTAAAATAATTCCCATATCCATTCTTTATACATCCTTATACACATGGAACTTGGAAATCTTTATTTTTTTAGAAATACATGATCTATCCAACTTAATGCACGTGATACCTTATTTTCCAATAATCAACATAAATCGTACCTAAATTTTCACATTCCAAACATGGGAACATCATCATCAGGTATTCTCTTGAAATACGGTAATAACTAAAATTACCATAAACCCTTATTGGAAACGTACACTCATCCTTAAAAATTCTATTGGATATCTTCCTTATATCCATAATTATTGTAAATTCCATAAATGATAGGAAATACCACTTTTCGACAAGTCAATGATAATTTTTGATTTAGTTATTACTTATCCAAATCAATCATTTCTTCATCATTATATTTATCATTAGAAATATATTTAGTGTTTTATTTCCCTCAACCATATTATTTCTCAAGATATGAACTTTCTACTGATTCACTAATCATTGGTATAAATCATCATAAAACCTCAAACAATTAATGAAATAGTACTTCAGTATAATCCACATATATTATATAATTATTAAAACCTGTAAATTACTAATAAAATATTCAAATGACACAATTATTTATAAGGAATATTAATCATTCCACTTCATCTGTGACAGTAGCATGACTTGATCATTATACCGTAACATCATCTGGGGAATATTCTATTGACACTTGGGATATTGATTCTCATAGTGTCCCATCTCCTTCCAGTTGAATCATTGTACATTGGAAACCTTTTTCTTTTCCTTAAAATCATGAAATTAGTATCTTTTTTCTCCAAACATATAAAGAACTCCCATTCCTTTCAAGTATTGACTAGGGTGATTCTTTACATAGTTATCACTTGTGGGAGAAACCTTCTTTACCTTCTTCCAATTATCCATAT
Source organism: Viscum album (assembly GCA_963277665.1). Classification (NCBI taxonomy): domain Eukaryota; kingdom Viridiplantae; phylum Streptophyta; class Magnoliopsida; order Santalales; family Viscaceae; genus Viscum; species Viscum album. Next base: position 1,436,128,752 of record OY728133.1, on the reverse strand, counting down.
TTTTCTTAGCCATCCTTTTCTTTTATTACTTCCCTTCAAATCCACAGGACTCGAAGAGTTACTTAAATATCTTGTTAACACATTATATTATTTCCTCATATGATGATGATACTTAGGATACTATCTTTATTTTAAATGATGGCTTAATACCATAAGAGATATGATCCTTCTTACGCTTTGCATCATGTGCATTAGTGAAGTTCTAATTATTTCTGCTAGGCACCATTTCTAATAAATTCCATATAATATATTAGCTCATAAAATAATGAAATCTATAAAAATGTAAACATGTCCTAAATTAATTCATTGTAAATCCTAGAACCATATACTTAGGTTAATTTGGGGGAATAAATCCTTCATAATAGTGGGTAAATAAAATGTTAATTATCCTAATAATATCCCCTATGAGTGTCAAAATAGGTGACCAGTAAGGCCCTTTTTTGTGTACGAGGGTACCCTAGGTCAAGCCTGAAACTCCATGTTAAAATTTTTACTCCTACGTACATCTATACCAGAACCATTTCCACTTGCAGTATCCAGAAAAGGATTTACTTTCTAGAGAAATACATATAATCTATTCATTGCCAAAATACTAGGATATTCATTAACATTTTTCCTCTAAGTCTATCTTAGGGTTTTGATCCCAAATCTAAAATTTGTAAATATAGTTTCCATGTTTTCTACTAAACATATTTTGATAGCAACTATAACTCCCAACCCTAGTTTCCTAGAGCTGGTGCATTATTTCATTATATTAGCGTGCTTATAAGAAAGTTGTATCATAAAGGAACAAGTATTTTAATAGTTTAGAAAAACCAGATACATATATAGTTTAAACATTACAACTTGAAATGAAATACAACATATAAGTTTTATTGGAAACAACCACAACTCTAAGTTTATCCCTGCAGGTCATTCATAAAAAACATATTCATGTCCTGAGAAAATGAAACAAAAGAAAGGGGTGAGCTCAAATCCTTAGTAAGGGTAATCAATATAGTGTAACATATCACAGACATAAACATTATGCATGGTTAATAACTAAAAATGCATGCCTTTAAAAATAAAATTGAACACATTATTGTAGAAATAATATGTGAATAAATAATTACATAATAAATCATAATCATGGGTATTCTACTAGTCAAATAACCACATGAAATTTTAATTACCAGTTTCTTAATGAGGTAAATGCATATTTCAGACATTCAGAAACATATCTTCAAGGCCTTGCCAAAAAATATAAAAATTATTAAGGCCTCATCCAAAACCATATTTAAAAATGGGCAAGGCCTCGACGAAGTCCATATATATTTGCCTCATGAGACCTAATGATGCATTAAGAGTATATAGAGGGCCCCACCCATCACATAATATTTCTAATTAATTCTTAATATGAATGGGTATAAACATAAAAAAAACATATACATTCATATTGAAACTAACATATGAAATGTATATAACTTTCTCTGTACATTAAACATAAACACTAACCATTCCAAGTAAATTGGTGAATGGTATCATGATTGAAAATCCAAATTCAAACTAATCAGAAACCCTTCAAGAACATATTTTAGATGATATGAAAATATATAAACCTCTATGAAACAAAAGATTCATCAAAGTATGTTGTCATAAATAACGATACTTTTAAATGAGACAATTGATAAATTCTTGAGGAAATAATGCTTAAACATTTCAAAGTGTACCATACCACCTTGAACCATTAAAATAATGATCCATTAGAATATCATGACAATAAAGACACTCTTTATATGATGTTACAAGGGGAATTAAATACACCACATGCAAGTAATAAGTGTTTAACAAGGCATATATCTCATAAAAAGGTAAAGTGAGGTGAGAAAAATATTTTTTACTTTGGAAAGAAGACATCTATTGAAAAATAAATTAATTATAGTTTTAAACAATAATATCCCTGAAAAGAAAATTTAAGTATATTCAGATTACATTTTATGCATAAATTATGTCCCACTAAAGTGAAATCATGTAAAAAGTGTTTTTAAAAAAGATTTAGAATTAAAACATTTTAGTGCGGTTTAAGGAATTCATTAAAGAGATTTTAAAGCACAAAGGAATGTTTTCTTTCATAAAAACAGAAATGAACCATAATGGATTTTTTATGTTAATTTTTTTTTGATTTTATATAGATAACTATTCCTTAAAATAGATTATAGAGTGAACTTAAAAGTCGGTAAGAATTCGATAAATTCCTTCAATCAGGTTTGCATTTCGGAAGAATTTTTGAAATATCCTTTTAAAAAATGTGACTCCTAATCAAATAAATAACGATTCTGATTGGTACATATATATAGAAAATTAACACAGAATTTATGAGGAGTACATACTGATTAATAAGAATTTCATTGAGGTTAATAGAGAATACGATGAACCTGAATGAAAATGGAGGTTTGTGTAGAAAATACTTACAAATTTGTAATCAATTGTGTCATGTGCCCCAAAATTTATAATCAACAAAAAATACATTTAATATCATGAAAATAAATATATACATGATATTAAAAATAAATTGGAAGTATACATACACCATACACAAGTTATATTAGTGAATACAAAATATCTCACAAAAATGGAAGTGAGATGAAGAAACGGTTACCTTAAGTCTGATGATGTTCTCCACTTGATCTTAATGACCTAATAATAAAATTTACGTTCAATAGTTAATAATTAATGAACATACACTTCATGTTGTTGATTTATTATAACCTCATTAAGTTAATTCATGTAATTTTTGATGGGTTAAGATATTCAATTTCATTATTGGGGTTCGTTTGTTTCATGATCAGTATACTTATAAAAATGAATGGAGAATCGTGTAAAATGAGAATAGTTGTCTAGAATTGAAGTTATATGTTATTAGTGTACATATTGAAGGTTAAATGGTTGTAAATTTAATTTTGTTACTTAGAGTAGAGATTAATCATTATATAAATTATTTGATGATAATCATTTGTGTTAATTAGTGGTTTTTGAACACAATGAAGTCATTTTACTTTATAAATCCAAAAAATGTGTAGAAAAATATTAAAGAATCATATGTGAGAAATAATAAATATATTATAGTCTTTTTAAACCATAGTAATGGTTTAATTAGTATAATTGAATATGGTAATAGAAATTGAAAACCCATCGTCCTTGAATGTGGAAAATTAGCACATCTCGGATTGTGTTTTTTACTACCACCATAAACGAAGTGTAAATGAGAAATGATAATAACTTATTCCATAATTATAAAAACAATAAATTACATTTACAGTAATATAGTTTTTATAACATTTGTATGAAGATAGGTGAGGATAGAAAAGAAATAAAGGAACTTGAAAATAAAGTAAAAGAAACGAAATGGGGAATTTACCTCTTGAATTAATCTTCTTTAGATCCTCTTTAGGGGAGAGGATTTCGTATTTTTATGAGACCAAGGGATTTTGGGCATGGGGAGGAGCATCGGAGGATATTTTTACAGAATTTATACAAGGCACAAGGCTTGATAAGAGTGAAGAGAAGATGGGAGTGTGGGTGGTTTTTCTAGTGGAGGAGAGGAGGGTTTTCTTAATATTTTAATCATTGGATTATTGTTTTTCCATAAGAGAAGAAATAGTTATGCATCCATGACCCAAAATAGTAATAAGTACATGTGAGTTCAAACCAAGGGTTCTAACATCATATATGATGGTTGGAATAGTTTATTTAACTCATAATGTATATATACGGTAAATTATCGTATTTCACTCTTCATAAAAATTCAAGTAATTTAGAAAAATGAAAAAAATCCACCCCAACCATTTTTCAATGTGTAGAATGAAAAAGTGAAATCCATTTTTTGAAAATAATTTTAAAAATATTTTATATTCAATTCTTAAATAAAATCATAATTTCTTAAAAATAAACTTTAAAACTATAACTTTTTTTATAACACTTTGATAAGTTAATCAAGATCTCATAAAGTTATCTTATAACCATAAGACAATAAAATAAAAATTTATGATTAGATTTTATGAAAATGAATTTCCTTTTTAAATTATTAAATTAATCATAATATTGTAATTAAAATATTTATGACTTACAAAAATACCAATTCTTATGCTATGATCGTTGTTTCACTTATAAGATGTCTAAATAGTATTTGTACATTCCTGGATGAAGTTTATTTATTTTTGGATGATTTACTATTCATTTACTATTCAAATGGTATGTTACTATTCATAAGTTTCAATTTACTCTTCACAAAAAATATATGTTGATCTTATCAGACTCTAAATATCTTAATGAATGCAACTGTGTATGTTAGTTATTCAAAATTCAAGTCACAGAAGAGAAAAAATTATGTTTATTATCTAGGTTTTAACAATGTATTGTTTTGTAGAGACTTTGTGTTTTATGCATTCAATATATATTTCAAAATCTCAGTGTGTTATAACAACATAAGAATAAGACATGGAATTGTGGAAACACATAAGCATAAAATGATTTCCATAGTAGTTGGGGAATCATTTCAAAGACCATCATAGTGGAAAAAGACTTTTACTGAACTGGGTGAACCCCCATTCCATCCATGAATTACTAAACTGAGTAAACCCTCATTCGAGCCCTATATTACTGAGCTGAAAAAACCCTCATTCAATCCCTGTATTACTTAACCGAGTAAACCCTTATTCCATCCATGTATTACTAAATCTAGTAAACCATAATTCTATTAATATATTACTACACTGAGTGAACCCTCCTCCCATCCCTATTTATCACATGAGATATAAATATTTACCTAATTCATTGGAGGGAGATATAGGTTCCACCCATAACATAATGAAATCATACATACATGTAACACAATATCATAAATAAACATATAATAACCCATGAAATTAAATGGGTATCATAATCATGTAAACAGATCACAACCTTTGGAAAGAGATAGGTTTCAAAAACATTTATCATAAACATAACCCATGAAAAGAAGCGGGATTCAATAGCATATTACCCGTGAAAGAGAAACGAGTTTCCGAACATTATCTCATCAAAACATAATCCATTCATAGAACTAATATGAATGGAAAAATTGAATAATTTCTCCTATAAATGAATGAGTAAAACTAATGGATATTATTTTAGATAGGAAATAATTTTTATTGATCTTTTAAAACAATTTCTTGATAAAAATATCCCTTCTTATTTGAAAAAATATTTTTATTACAAAAACTCTCTTGAAAACCTTTTTATTTGAAAATATATCTGAAAACATATGAAGGATGTTTTTTAAACAATAAAACATTTTTAAAATTCATTTTCTGAGATAATTATCTTAAAGGATATTTGGAAAACCTTTTTTTAAAACATGTTTGAAAACATGGTATTTGAGTACGATATATTTCCGACCGAAGAAAGAGACGATCATATTTTACATAAAAACTTTATCTTACGTACCAAATAGTTGAAAATTGGTACTAAAAATGAGTATATATTAATTAATCAGAGTACAAGGAAATTAAAGAATATTCCTAAACTATGTATCATAATATTTCATCAATGGAAGCATAAACATAAACAATCTTAAAAAAAATGATGATTTTTACTCAATAAACTCTTATAAATTGGAGACTTGGGATCATACTCTCAATATAATAAAAGGGAATTAAATATAGCTTAAAATATAATTAAAATAATGAGATATGTGATAAAACATGTAAAATGGAATTACATACACCTCAAAGAAGAGTTTATGTGCGTAACAAACTAGCAGTCTCAAAGAAGGAAAATTGAGACAAAACTGTTTTACCGATTTGGTAACTTTTGAAAGATAAACACCATGAAAAAAGGATCATAGAATATATATGTGAATAAACCTAAATTAAATTGTAAAATACATATAATACAATCATTTTTAGTACATACACCACACAAAAGGAAATAGTGGCGAACATAGTTTGTACCTCATAATAATTAATAGTGAGATAAAATTCCCCTTACCTTGTGTCTTGAATCACTATGTACTTGTACAAGCTTCCTGTATAATATATATAATTCTATTATACATATTTTTCTGAATAAAATTCTTATATATATTACCATATATATTTTTTATTATATATTTATATTATAGACATGTTAATGATCCTATGTTAAGGTTTCATGTCGGGTAATATTCGCTTTGTTCTTCACATGTGTCTTAATTTTTTATATCATTTATCATTATACTTATATCCTGATTCAAGAATTTATAAAATGATATAAATACAATTTATATCCAGTATAATTATATTATATTAATTTATAGTATAATGAATTATGTAATGAAATACACCATTCATGGAGACGGTAAGCTGCACGTACGCATGAACGTTGTTTTCCATTTTATTGAAGTATTGAAAGAAATTATATAAATGAAATATGTTTATACATATATATGATATATATATATATATATCATTATTAAAGTATAGTTACTATATCATATATATCATATAAGTTCATTAAACCCATCCTTAATGCATTCTATGTGGTCTGTGAATGAATCACATCGATTTGAGGGGGTGGTAGTCCACACTTCTTCAAACAAGATTATCGTATTAAAACCCAATGGAAAGTAAAAATATGTGTATTGTAAAAGGAAAAAAACTATTAAATAAATATTAAATAAAATATATGACATATATAAATAGAGTTTATATCATAATGGCCACAATGATTTCCAGTAAAGGTGAAATGAACAATCATTGTTTCGTGAGACAGTAGTTCGCCATACACAAAAATAGTAGGTTCATCAACAATTAGATGGAACTGTGTGTAATTATAGGTCAAAAAATTGAATTAAAACAGACTAGTATATTTAGGATATTAGTTTTCTCAAACAATAATAGAATAAAGAGAGTGTAGGGGTAGAGAAATAAAATAAAGGAAATGATCTTGAGAGAAGACATTAACTCTTAATCAAGTAACTCTTTTTGGTTTGCAAAAAAATGATTCATTGAGAAGATTTCATCCCAAAGGTATGATTCAATTTATAATGGAGGATTTTTGGGAGGGTACATAGGTATATATTGGATGAACTTAAAATATTTTAGAGGTGTGAGGAATGGGTAGAGGTGGTGATCTTTTATAGGGAAGGAAAAGGACTAACATGAAATTTTTATGAATAAATTAGGTGTGCACATGATCTTACCTATAAAAGTCATAAAAAACCAAATAAACTCAATAATTGAAGTTCTATTGAAGATATATGGATAGAAAATGGGTTCTGTACAAGTTTCTAGGTAATTTTGGAACTTAATATTATGTTTTATTCCCTAATTAAACTTAATTTGGCCTTAACTATTGTGATTATTTTTAATCACTTTTACTAATTATTTTGGTCAAAAATTAACGTGGTCTTATTTGACTCTAAATAATATACTGAATAAAATGTTGTATGGAATATTTTTTAAATCCACTTCAATTAAGTGGAAAAAATAATATTAGTATTAATCCCTCAGACAGAATGAAATAACATGGTTTTAAAGTAGGAATACATTCAAAAGATTGTTAGGATTTTATATCCAGTTTCAATTTGAAATTGATTCTACTAAATTTCATTGTAATATTATATGTAGTTTTATTCTAATTATACCTTAAAAATAATTTATAATCTCATTTATCATTAATAATTAATTAGACAAAAGTTAGCCTTTAACTAAAAGGCAGTATTTTCACTATTCATCAAAAAACGATGTTTCTAAAAAAACCCAAAAATTTAGACTAAGTTAATTTCAAAATTATAAATTCAAAAATATAATTTATTTTATCAAATTAAAATTCTAAATATGTCTAAAATTAATTTTATTATTAAAAGTGGTTCATCTGAGAATACAACATTTTTAATCTAAAAAGGACTTTACCATAAATCATATAATTTATTATCAAACTGTTTTACATATATAAAAATGTAAAGACATGGAAATTACATATAATTTTTTTAATTATATGGGATTATTATGAGTGTGAAAAAAAAATTTGGCATGTGATTCTGAGGCCCAGAGAGCCCGAAACAGAATTTAGAACTTTTTTAAGGTACGTTTAATAAACGTGCGGTGACTATTTCTATCTTTTGAACTGGTGCTCAGATTGAACATATGAGGGAATCATTGAATTTGAAGATCTGAAATTCTCTTAAAGGAAGCTTAACTTCGACCGGAAAGGGTCGGACAAAAAAGATACTTTGTGGACTTTACAAAAAAATTACTCAACAAGTAATTTTCTTTCTTTCTTTGTAACTATTGAGCAGTGGTGGTGAGACCACTGGGTTTTCAGACTATTTAATGGACGGTTAAACATGGTTGTGTAACCACACTATTGGTAGAATTAATAGGTTCATCAATTAAATTTATTAATGAACCATGTTAATTGTGTAGTGGGTTGATCTCCTCTTTTCTTCTTTTTAAACAAATATTGGGAAAGGTTTTTTGGAATTGAAGAGAAAAACCTCTGACGAAGTGCTAGCGACGTGTTCACCCAACGTATAAAAAAACTTTGACGACTGTTGGAGGATTCAATGATGAGAGCCAATGGACATGAACCTTCTCATTCATCTGTAACACCCTCGAACGTGGACACTCCTTCATCATCCACAGCGACTTCCACTGAACTCGAGGTATGGGTTGTGTGATTAATTCCTTCCCTTTTCCAAATTATTGAATATTATGAAAAACATGGATCATCCATCCAATAGGTTTATCCAAGTTTCATTCTATGATGAATAAGGATAATGAGGGGTTTCTTAATGGGGGTTTTTATGATTAAATAATGTTTCTTGGGTTAATATGCTAACACGGAGTGCGCGGGCCAAACAAACAAGGCCTGAACCCTCTGCCGAACTCAGTTTTGGTTGAATTCCTCATGGGAAAACTGTTGATATGGAGAAAAGGTGGAACTAAGGGCTGCGCAGCAGAGGCATCATCTCAGGAGTCCTGTAGGCACGAACGAGAACAAAAATGGACCACCAGAGTTTCATCGGTGGCTCGCAGAAGCTATGCCGGTGCAGTGATTCCGGGGGCTGAGGAAGGCAGCAGCCAGCACCCACTGGTTGTAAAGAAACGGTAGCACCCAAAGTTTCCACGGTGGACAAAGGAGTTACTGGCTAACGCTAGCCGCGTTGAAGCGGGGCTGCGCACCATGAAGGTGGACCACGACTTCAAGCCGCGACTGAGGGTGGACCCACACCCGTAGGTCTGTTGTGGGATGGTCTGCACAGACAGGCTAGGTGGTGAGGCACCATCCGGCGTCACTACTGAGTTGGGTAGTGCATTGCTGCAACACACTGCGGAGGAGAGCCCCGGAAAAGGGAATACCATCGCCAGTGGGTCTGTAACGGTCTGATCCACGCAAACCGGCCAGAAGGTGCAGCGCCAACTGGAACTGCATCTTTAAAGACCTGAAGGACCAAAGACATTCGGGAGGTGAGCAGAACCCCAGTGCTTGGCCAGCGGGCCAAACAGTTCTGCTACCCGGTGTGCTGCGCCCAACCGAGTGGGCTAGGCCAGACCCGTCGTCCAGTGGGCCCAACCTGCGACCATCAGGCTCAGCTCGGCCCAACCGTACTGGGTCTAGCCCAACCCCCATAGGCCCAGGTCTAGCGGGCTGAGTCGAGTCGGTTCAACCGGGTCAGGTCGGTTCAACTGGGTCAGACTGTACCAGGGTCCCTTTTTCGCCCAGTTATGCTTAAATGGGCGTATCTCTTAAACCATAAGTCAGTTTGACGAACCATCTATGATGAAGAAAACCTTAGGATGAGGTTTTCCTTTTAAGATAATCTATGAGAGACTCAGTGAAAGTGAAAGATTTTCCGGGTTGGATCATACCTGAATCCATCCGGGCCCTCGACACTAAAATTCCTATAACTTACAGACAGGTCATCCGGTTGACACGCCGTCTATTGTGATGGAACCCTTATAACATGGAATATCATTGGGTTACTTCTTAGAGGGACTCCATGCTAGTTGAAATATGACCCATGGCTTGAGGGGTGGTTCTCTCATTCATGCTATATGGGGTACCCTACGACTAGCTGAGACTTGAAGACTGCTGACTTTTGAATCTGTGTTACTTGACGACTTAGTGGGAAGCAACTCTGTGTTACTTTGTAGTCCCATGGTGGGGATTATATCTTTGTGACCCGAAAGACCCATGATACTCGGCAGGAGGAGTACCTAAGCAAGCCATAGTGGGGAGCAACTTTTGTTACCCAATAGACCCTCAGTAAGTGATAGGGAGAGTACTTAAGAAGATCATTGTTAGTGAGAATCACCTCTATGTGACTTAGAATTCCCACTTTACTCAATATAAGAGGAGTTATTTAGTATCCAAGGTGCTCGATGATGTGACTAATGTTGATACTGTTACTACCCTAGAATATACCTGGTTTGAGCTGTCTTTTTCATTGTGCTTTGTGATTGAGATCATGATTTTTGGTTTTTCATTTGTGGAATTCTGAGAGACCTTTGGTGGTCTCAGGGTCCCTACTGGGTATTTTTATACTCACACCTGCATGGGCTTCACCCGCACCTTTTTGTGTCTTGTGCAGACGTTTGGAAGATTGACTGAGTCTTGAGGAGCTAGGACTTGATGGTGTACGGATGTGACCAGTGGATGTGGAGAGCCACAATGACGAGATGTACCTACCCTTCAAGTATGATCTTTGGCAAACGACCTCATGAGCCTTTTTCCCTTTTTCTATATTTCAATTTCAGTTGGTATTGTATTATGGACCCTTTACATCAGTACTTACTTTTACACTCTGTGGTGGTTTTTAGTTGTGTTTGTACCTTTCTCCTTCCATTGTGTTTTACTTGAGCGCAATGTGCCCAGTCTATGTGTGTACAAGTTTTGAGTAAATTCCATCCCATTTTAGGGAAATTCCTTTTTGGCGCTAGTCACCAACCCCTGGCCTATAGAAGGTAATCTTGGAGTAGTCACGACATGGGCCTTAGGGGATGGGTCATGACAATGTGGTGTCATAGGTCAGTCGGTTCCCCCTCAAAGACCGGAAGATTGATGTTTTTTGTGGAAATAGTGTTAAGTGTTTCGATTCCAACATTCAGATTTGGGGAGTCCAGTGTTGGTGCGGCGGCCGACGTATCCATACACCAGGACCTTAAATTCTATTTTCGGCTCAATACATGAAAACATTGGTTGCATAAGTGCCTCCTTTATTTTAATAAGAGTCATGTCACAAGGTATAACCTTATAACTGTGGTACATCATGATCTATCTCAGGATGCATCCATGTGGATAACCATCCAAGATCCCTATATGAGGTTGTGTAGACCACTCTCCAAACAGAAAGGTGTTCTTTCAGGGACTAATGCTTGAGATGGACCCACTAGGTGCTACACCAGTGATACCACCACCTGATGGTCATCATCTACTACCGGTTGTTCCAGATGGGGACATTCATAGGCTCGGTTCCCAACATGATTTTTAGAGATAGAGACCTCCTATGTTTATGGGAGAGATGGATCCTCAAGTCACTGAGGACTACCTAAAGGTTGTGACAAAAATATTCTACTTAGTAGGGACACCACCTGACTAGATGGTGATCGTGGAATCGATCCTTCTACAACGCTCAACACAGAGATGGTGCAGTTTCACCATCCAGAGCCACGATGAGGCAACTCTCACTTGGGTTGACATTGAGAGGATTTTCTCCTCAGGACATTGCGCTCTGTGTGCATTTAGAAGCTTCTCCACCTACAATAGTGCAACATGACAGTGGTTGAGCACACAACAAGGTTCACAGAGCTTTCCTGCTACTCCACATACATGGTGGAAGACCCTTTCTTCAGGGGTCGAGCCTTCGAGTAGGGACTCAGGCGTGAGATCTTGGCTTTGGTGGTGTCTCTCAGCATCCCTACCTAGGTTGGGGTGCTGCAATGATCCCTTATGATGGAAATATTCTTGTAAGAGAATACACCCATAGTTAGAGTTTCCAGCAGACCCCAGGCAGTGGAGTCTTCGGCATGCTGTAAATAGTAGATGCATGGGCCCAAGCGGGCCAGGTCTTTTAGAGGCCGACCCTAGGACTCAGGGTTAAAATTGCAAGGATATTAGGCTAGAGGAACTCATATGGAGGCCAGGATTTTCTTTTCGTGATGAGGGTATGGACACATGTATTGTGACTGCCCGACCCACTGTACAGATGACCAGCATTCTATTGAGGGGCCACCAAGATAGCGGAAAAAATTCGATCGAGGAGGTCTATAGGGAATAAGACATGGAAGGGGAGCTGGATGAGTGGTAGGTGTTGGGAAACAGTTTGAGGTGTTACCGCCACCACACCCAAGTTTTCCACCCTGACCTCAGGGAGTAGGCAAATAGGGGTGAGCTCAGCTCCAGGTAGCAGAGGCTTATGACCATAGTGCTCTAGAGATGATTATAGGTATGATCTGTGTCTGTTCTACCCTAGTTTTAGTTCTTATAGAAATAGGTTCAAGTCACTCTATCATTTACACAACACTCCTTTGGAGTTTGAGGATTCCTATTGATATGTTGGCTCGATCCTTACAATTAGAGACTATAATGGGAGAAGATTTGACGAGAAATCATTAGTGCAGACACTGTGAGCTCACTCTAGGAGGAGGTAGCTTTGGATGGGATCTCTTAGTAGAAGCATTGAGGCATTACGACATCATCTTGGGTATGTAATGGGTATCCATATTCCATGCTTAGATCGACTCTTTTACACACAAAGTGTGGTGTATCTGAAAGGGTGGGATTAGGTTTTCCTTTATCGGTGAGAAGGAAAACATTACAGCACATGATTGACTTTATTAGAGTAGTGTGATGTCAATAACTCATCAGTTAGCCAGCCTCCCCATCAGTGTTGTGGATGAGTGGATTTAGAGATATCTTTTAGTGGTGGACCAGTATGCTGATGTCATCCCTATTGATGTTCTGGGACCATCCCCTCTTAGATAAGTAGACTTTTACATCGACCTGTTCCCCGAAACGACACCGATATCTATACCAGCATATCAGATAGCTCTTTGTAGATTCATGGACATAGAGTATAGTTGGAAGACTTGTAGAGGAAGGGGTTCATAAGGCCCAGTTTTTCTTCTTAGGCAGCCCCAATTTTGTTCACTAATAAGGCAGATGAGAGTTTGAGGCTTTGTGTCGACTATCGGCACCTGAACTAGGTGACCATGACTAAATAATATCCTCTGTTGAGGATCAATGAACTCTTCAACAAACTGAAGGGAGCACTGTAGTTTTCAAAGATAGACCTTATATTAGGCTATCATCAGCTCAGGGTACGGAATGAGGACATATATAAGACAACCTTCAGATGTCGATATGGAATTTATGAGTTCTTGGTGATGCCCTTCGGCATGACCAACACTCTGGTAGTGTTCATGGGGATCATGAAAAGGTTATTCCATCCTTACCTTGATCTATTCATGGTTGTCTTCATTGATGACATGTTGGTGTACTCGACGACGAAGGAAGATCACGCCACACACCTGCAGATAGTTCTAGATACACACCAAGAGCACCAACTTTATGAAAAGATCTCAAAGTTCCAGTTCTGGATACAAGAATTCCACTTCCTGGGAATGTTATCTCATAGGATGGAGTCGCAGTGGATTTGTAAAATATAGGGGAAGTGCTTTCTTAGAATCCACCCAGGAGTGTGACTGTGGTGCAGAGTTTCTTGGGATTGGATGGGTAATACCGAAGATTTGTACCTGAATTCTCCTAGGTGGAAAACACATTTTTAGCTTTGAAAAAGAAGGGGTTACCTTTCTTATGGTTGGAGAAGTCCCAAATGAGTTTCCAAGAGTTGAGGTAAATACTGACTAGTGCCCCAATCTTGAGGCTACTAGAAGAGGGTGTTGGGTGTGTAGTCTATTGCGACACGTTAAGGGCTAGACTAGGTTGTGTCCTGATGCAGGAGGGAGCTGTGATTGCCTATGAATCATAGTAGTTGAGACAACATGAGTAGAACTATGCAACCCATGACCTTGATTTAGTAGAAGTAGTATTTTCACTGAATATGTGGCATCACAACTTGATGGGTGAACAATTTAGTGTTTTCTCAGATCACAAGAGTCTCAAGTATATCTTCTAATAGAAGGACTTGAACCTGAGACATCAGTGATGGCTGGAGTTCTTCCAGGACTATAACTTTGAGATAATCTACACTCCTAGGAAGGGGAACATGGTAGCATACACACTTAGTAGGAGGTCTGGACTGCATTTGCTGAGTGAGGTGACAGAGGAGCTATCTGCATTGCAGATATCCTTTGTGGATATAGATAGAGCATCTTACGTCTAGTCTATGACTGTCACTCTCCCACTCCATCAGTAAGATCAAGAGGCTCATCTTTGGGACGCTGACTGTGAGGCCCAACATGCTCAGATATCCTCAGGACAATCTTCTGAAATATTTTTTGAATGTATGGATCACATCGTCCTTTTTAGAGGATGTAACATGGTTCCAGTGAATCTATGAGAGGAGGTGATGAAGGATTTCAACACATCACCTTTGGAGGTACATATGGGTGTGGTGAAGATATACGAGGACCTCTAGAATTAGTACTGGTGGACAGGGATGAAAATAGTCGTGGAAGAGTTCGTATCACGATGTCTCACTTGTTAGCAAGTGAAGGCTGAGAATCAGGTACCAGTAGGCTTAGCTCAGCAAATTGACGTTCCAGTATAGAAGTGGGATTGTGTCTCCATGGACATTGTGATAGCCTACCACATACATCCAGGGGCCACAATTCTATATGGGTGATCGTTGACCGAAGAACCAAGTTGTCCAACTTTCTACCCATCTGAGTGTAAGGATCATTAGAGGGCTTGGGACGTCTCTATGTACATGAGATTGTACGGCTTAACAGGTTGCCATCGATGATCATCTCGTATCACGACGCTCATTTAACATCCATATTTTGGAAGGGATTGTAAGAGGAATTCAGGACTCATCTACACTTGAGCACCACCTTTCACCCTCAGATTGATGGTCAGATGGAGCGGACCATACAGACACTCGAGGACATGCTTCGTGCTTGTGTCCTTGATTTTGGCCACAACTGGGAGGACCACATGCCACTGGTGTAGTTCTCCTACAACAAAAATTATCACTCCACCATCATCATGGATCCATTTTATGTTCTATATGGGTGACCTTGCAGATCACCTTTATGTTGGACATACCTAGTGGAGTCATCACTTATGGGTCCAGATTTGGTACATGCTACCATAGAGAAGGTGCAGATGATCCCGGAGCAGATGAATACTGCACAGATTTGACATAAATTTTATGATGACAGGAGATGGAAAACCTTATATTTTTAGGAGGGAGACCATGTCTTCATATGGGTCCCACCTCGATGAGGATTATGGAGGTTTGGACGAGATAGCAAGCTATCTATGAGGTTCATCAGACCTATCCAGATCCTCATCAGAATAGTCGAGGTGGTGTACCATCTAGATCTTCTCCCACAGATGCACTGGGTGCATAATGTTTTCCATGTGTCGTAGTTGAGGAGGGACATGCATGATCCGTCACACGTTATCGATAGGGGTGAGATAGACCTCGACGACGAGGAGACATTTTTGGAGTTCTTGGTGGAGATAGAAGATTGACATGAGCAGTTCCTTCAGGGGCAATTAATTTATCTGGTGTGAGTCCATTGGTAGCACGAGAATCTCTAAGAGAGCATATGGGATCAGGAGTCTCAGATATGGGCTCAGTACCCACCATTTGTTTCCCTAGTTTTTTTGTAGCATTTGGGGACAAAAAAACTTAAGGTGGGGAGAATGTAAAGACCCAAAAATTTAATGACCCGTAAATTTCAAGGAATTTTTTTTAAATTATTTGGGATTTTATGAGTATGTAGTTTTTGACCGCGCTTGATTCCGAGGCCCGGTGTGCCGAGAATCAATTTTTGAAGTTTAGCTCGGGTACGTTCAGTGAACGAACGAGCGGGTTTCTCTAACTTTTGAACCGGCGCTCGGAATTGAAATCTGAGGGCACTAATGGACTCACAGCACCGGTAATTTCTTTAAGGCACACTTACCGCAGGTGCGCTCATGAAAGAGGAGAAGATAATTTTTGGTGGTTTGTTTAAGGAATAAATAAAAAATTTCAGAACAATTTTTATTTCATGAGGAGGATTTTCCTCCCATGGGTAGTTAAGGGTGGGGCCCACAACCACTTAACTACACAAGCATTGATTTAAGAGAGATGGGTCCCACACGAGCCCCACCATTTTATTCCCTCTAAACCCATTAGAAACCCCCCATTAATTTGACAAACCTCATTTTAAATGTCACCTAAATCCATTAAATTATGTCAAAACATAATTTAATGTAGAACCTTCCTCTTTCCCCTTTTTAATTTAATCGGCAACGTGTTTAATTATGGGGAACCTTCTTTCTCCCATCCCTAATTAAATGACATCACATTTTAATTAAGGTGGTGATTTAATTCTAAGGGGGTTTCCTTGCGTGGATAATAAAATAATAGGGAAGCCTATTATTTTGGTGATTAAGGGAGAGAGATTCGTTGTGAGATGAAGAACGCCGGCCTCCGATGAATAACGCTGGTTCCTCAGAGATCGACGACATGA
Organism: Viscum album; assembly: GCA_963277665.1. NCBI lineage: Eukaryota > Viridiplantae > Streptophyta > Magnoliopsida > Santalales > Viscaceae > Viscum > Viscum album. The sequence goes on along the minus strand of OY728133.1, from coordinate 1,436,112,106 downwards.
TGCCATGTACCGTGATGCCTACGATCATCTTCTCCGCGACGTCGTGTACCGCGACGCCGACGATCGTCTTCCTTGTCAAGGTAGGGGTTTATTTTTAGAATGATAATACTCATGTTCGTCTACCCCTAAAACATGAACATGGACCAACTAATTATCAAGTTGATCCAAGAACTATTATTTGAGGGTTGGGGATTATTATTTGCTGGAAATTGTTGGAAGTTGTTTCAAACCACTAACGCGGTGGGTGCGGGTTAACGAACAAGCATGACTCACCGCTGCTTTGTTCTTGTTGTGCGTAACAATTGGCGACGGTGAAGCAAGGAAAAAATAGTGATTTGAAGCCTTAGAAGTAATATACGGGTCCAAGGGGGACCACAGACGCATTAGGGAGAAAAAATGGACCACCGGAGCAGCTCCGGTGGCCCGCGGACATCTCCGGTGGCGCGAACCGTCGACGCGGTGGCGCCGGCGGCCGAAGGTGACGGCTAGAACTGGCCGGCCGGCCGGAGACAGCGGTGCCCCGCTGCGTCGCCAGGAGGAACCGTCGTGGCTGTAGGCGGCCGGATCCCGCGGCCGTGTGGGATCCGGAGGAGGAGGACGCGACGCCTGCCACGTCCATGGAGCGCAAAAGGGGGGAAACACGCCCCCCCAGCTCGGCCCGCTGGCTGAGCCAGCGCACCCCCCCCCCCCCCCCCCCCGGCCGGGTCGGAGCGGGTCGCCTGGACCGGGCCGCACCCATCTGGGATGGGCTGGGCCTAGCCAGGCCGCGCTGCGCTCTACCGGGCTGAACCTGGACCAAGGTCGGGTCGACCCGTTTCGGGCCGACCTAGGGGGGTTGGGCCAGGCCGGGCCAGGCACAGACCCCCCACATCCGACTGTTTTTAGTCATTTGCCCATAACATGGGCTTCAGACCTCTGATCGATGCACCTTCAGTTATGTTGGGATCCTTGGATCGAGAAGATTGTTCCGGTATATTACACTCAAGGTTATGAAGAACTTTGGGTTTGGCCGGGTTGGTTCGAACACAAAACCAACAGGGCCCTCGGAGCGGAATCACTTATAACTTAAGCTCCGGACATCTGTTTGATGTTCCGTCGACATTGTTGGATTCCTATTAGTGTGACGGTTCTTTGGGATTACTATACTCGAGGTTTGGACATAGATGGAGTACGTTCAGGTTGGTTTTAGCTTAAAACCCAACTAGGCCCCTGGGACAGGAAAGTCAATATCTCTTAGATCGGGCGTCCGATTGACGCGCCATCTTTTGCATTGAGTTACTTTTGATGGTATGGAACTTTGTGATACATCAACTCTAGAATTCGTGACAGTTGATGTATCGACCCCTGGGCTCATGGAGAAGACCCTCTTGGAATCGAGCCAACTGTGTGCGGGAACCCTAGAGCTGGCTACGACTGCGACAATGATGAATGTACTTGAATCCTCCATGGGTTCGACAGTGAGGACGACTGTACTTGGATCCTCCGTGGGTTCGGCAGCGACGACGACCGTACTGGGATCCTCCGTGGGTTCAATGGAAATGACTACGGTTCTTGTATCCTATGTGGTTCTGGCAGTATTTGACTCTGTATTTGTATCCTATGTTGGTCCGGAAGAGTAGCTGGTCTTGTATCCTTTGTGGGTCCGACAGCTTAGATGAATCAGTGACTACATATGATCATCTCTATTTCATTACGAAGTGTATACCAGTGTGAGATGAGTCTTGATTCTCAATCATTATTATTGATGTGGTTGACTTGCTTTCCTTTGTGGACCGGGTTGTGTTTTTCCTGTGTGGACTGAGGTGAGATGTCCTTTGTGGACTGCGTGGTTCTTGGGAGTTGGAGATGAACTGTAACTAAGGACTTAGGTATATGTATAGGCATATACCTAAGTAGTTTTGTTGATACTTCGTGATTGTATCCTTCCTTTTTGGTTTATCCTTTGTGGATTTTGAGAGACCTTTAGGGTTCTCGGGGTCCCTACTGAGTATCGTATACTCACCCCTGCATGGGCTATGCCTGCACTACGTTGTGTTGGATGCAGACGACGGACAACACTGATCGAGGTGGAATCTTGTGGATATGGACGGTACCCAGAGGTGGACCACTTGGTGGGACGTACACAGAGCGGATGGCCGGACTGAGGAGCAGTGGAGGCTATCTGTACCCACCCATCATGTGGTAGTTCCAGAGGATGGATCAGAGTTGATGATTTACTTTTCTACTACTGTACTTTCTTTTCATTTGTACATTACTTTCAGTTGGGTTTGTATTCTGTCCCATTTACATTCTAGCACTTACTTTTGTACTCAGTTTACATAGAGTTTACTTCATCTTGTGTACTCTGTGGTGTTGTTTTATTATATAATGTCAATGGCTCCCTTTTTTACTTGGATTTATACCTTTGGTGCTAGTCGCCAGCCCCTGGCCTATGGGAGGCGGGCTTGGGGTAGTCACGACATGGGCCCTGAGGACGGGTCGTGACCAATTGGTATTAGAGGAGTCGGGTATACCACAGAACTCAGGAATCTAATAATTTATTCTCTGTGAATCAATAGTGTTAAGGGTATTGAGGGTGGTTATCAGTCCAGGGAGTCCAGTGTTGGTGTGGCGGCCGACGTATCCATACACCAGGACCCTGACTTCTGATTTCCGACTCAGTGTATGAGAAAATTGATTGCATGTGTGTTTCAAAAGTTTTCTTTGTGATTACTTTATGTCAGCTCACCATGTATACTGTATTAACCATGGCACACCTGTTTCTTTTCAGGATGGCCCCATGATGGTAGCCAGCTAGGGTTCTGAGCTTTGTGTGAGACGACAGCCCACCGAGCGACGAGGCCTTGGTGTAGGGTCCCATTACCGCAGAGGCAACGGTGGTACCTCTACCCACTGAGCCACCGATGCCACCCGCCCCAATGGTAGAGAGTATATTCTGCCTAAGAGCATTGCACGAGTTTCAGAGGCAGAGGCCGCCCAGGTTCCGTGGAGAGATGGATCCTCAGGAAGCCGAGGATTGGCTAGAGGAAGTCGTCAGAGTCTTCAGGTTAGTAGGGATGCCAGCAGACCTCATGTTGATCCGTGCCGCGAGTCTCCTGCACGCAACAGCAGGTAGATGGTGGAGTTTGATGCTCCAGGTGCACGATGAGGCATCTCTTCTTTGGATGGACTTCGAGAGCCTCTTCCGCTCGAAGTTCGTTCCGGACACCCTCCGTGCGGTATGCATCCAGGAGTTACTACAGCTGCAGAATGGAAGCATGTAGGTAGCCCAGTACTCGGCGAGATTTACCGACCTCTCGCGCTACTCCATGGACATGGTACATGACCCATTTTTCCAGGACCGGACCATTGAGCAGGGGCTGAGGCATGGGATCAGAGCTTCGACAATTCCACTCAGCATCCCGACTCAGGCGGGGGTTCTAGAGCGAGCTCTGCTAGTAGAGAGCTTTCTCGCCGAGCAGCCATCAGTAGTGAGACCCACCGCAGGACGGCACAGAGCAGAGTATTCCGCAGCAGGCAGTCGACAGATGACGCAGGGGTCCCAGTGGACAAGTTCGTCAGGTGGGCGACCTCAGGACACAGGTTCGGCTGTGCGGGTCACACGGCGTAGATCCAACCTTCCGAGGAGAAGACAGTGCTATGCATGTGGTGGGCAGGGTCACATGGCTCGTGACTACCTGACCCGCCATGCATACGAGCAGCAGATAGTGGAGGGACCTTCAAGGCAGAGGCAGAGGTTGGATCGTTGTAACACCCCGATACTTTATGAAAAATATTCTTTTTAATTTAATTAATGTCTTGTGTTGTACGCTACACCAAAAGGAGCTTGCACAACACGCATCCTTGAATTCCCTTGCATTACACGTAATCGTGACCTTCCTCGATAGCGTGTGTAGTACGCAATACCGAGTTTCACTAAACAACGATATGCTATTGAAATATTATTAAAACTAGCCGTTATGAATAGTAATAACCACTTTTTTTATATTTTGTAAAAAAAAATTTCAAAATGGACTTCATTTTTTGATTCGGAATATCGAAATTAGCTTAGGGTGAAATTTTGGTACTTTTCGGATAACTTTCATATTATGATGAATAGTGAAAATTACTAAATTTTAATTAAAAACAACTTTTTTAATCGAAATAATTAATAGTGATAAATTATTAATTTGAGTGGTTTTAAAGTATATTTAGAATATATTTTTATAATTTAATAAAATTTTGTTCATTGGATGTAATTTCACATTTAAACCATACATAAACAAGTATCAATCTTTTGATAGTTATTATCTCTTAAAAACATGTTATTTGTTTTGACGATGGGAATTAATTTTTAAATTAGTTAATGTAACTGATATGTTTTGAATTTGGTAAAATAAAAATCATTTTTGAATTCATAATGTAAAATATATCTCAGGCCTAATTTTTGGTATTATTCTGGAAACTTTCATTTTTTTTATGAATAGTGAAACCACTAAGTGGTAGTTAAAAAACAGAATTTTTTCATAAAACATAATTTTACCGCTTCTGTGAGTGGAATTTCAAAAATCCGAGAGACACGGTTGATGTCAGTAAGTAAAATGTGGTTCAATGAGATGAAAATAATTTTTGGTGAATAGTAACCTTTTACTTTTTTACCACAGTTAAAAGTAAATAGGGTAATTAAGGGTAAAAATGATATTATTATTAACCTAAAACATGTCCTAAATCTATTGGACAAGTTTAATTCGACCAAAAACAACTTTAGGAATAAAATATGACCATTTAGGCCCACTTGGATTAGATTAGGACATTTATTATTAATTTATTTAAAGAAGGGTTAAAATAGTTAAAATCAAAGTTTAATAAGAAAATAATTTTTAATATAGGATTATACATAAGATAAAATCTAATATAAATATTCATTAGAAAGATAAAAAGATTTCCTACATAATGATATTTTATTTGTAATTTTTAGACGTTATATAATTTAATTTATTTATGACACAAATATGATGCATTAATTATCTTATTAATGAAATATTTACATAATTGATGTTATAAATACCCAAATAAATGTAATTTTAGACTTTTTATGAATTACAATAATTTTCTAGGTTACTATGACATGTTAGTATTGATTTAATTAACCTGTTTCTAACTAATAATTCTTGTATGATTTTCACAAAAATCAATTACTAAATAGTGTCAAAATTGGCATAAAATAGTTTTTAAAAAAATATTATATTAGTAATTGTTATTTTATTCCTAAAAATCTAAGGTTCGGAAAAATGACTTATATAAGGTTATATATATTAATAATAAACAACTTGGGGTTCGTTTGCCTGCTTATACTAAGTTTAATAACCTTATAGTATAAGAACACAAGAAGACACGGTAAAAGTAAATTTATTTAACTTAATGTTAAATCTAAATGATAAGGTTAAAATAGGAACCTAAACTTGTCTAAATTCTATTGGATGAGATTATTTCTACCCATCCCCACATTAGATTCGAAATAAATCAATTTGGAGCTATTTAAAACCGAATTTGACTTTATAATAAAATAATAGTTTTTGTTATTCCAAAGGTACCCCTCTCCTACCTTATAAAAGGGAACCTCCTCCCCCTCTTCCTCACACCACTTTGAGCCTTAAAGCTCGGCCAAACCCTGCCCATATCTCCTATCCACTTCCCTAGAAACATCCTTGAGGTTCTGGTCTTCTTCAAAGACCTATTTTATTGCCCTAAAAGAAGGTCTCAAAGAAGCACTTCAAAGAAGAGGTAATGTCCATTACCGATTCTTTCATCTTTATTTCTTCTTCCAATTATTCTTATTTGGTTGTTTCATTATGAAGTAATAACATCAGTATCACTCATATACTGATATGTTATTATAAGTATGAAAAAACCTTATTTCACCATCTATCCATCCTACGGAAAAAGAAATCACCGCTCGTGTGTACGTACGGAATACCGTCTCCACGCCGTGGTGTAATATATTTTCCACCACCACCTTACTTGGATGGGTATAATGGTGTAAATCATGACTATATATGACTATTATAAAGTGATATTGATTATGAAATAGTATACATACACTCCAATAAAATTCCACGATCATAGGAATGATATCATCACTCGTGCGTACGTACGGAATACCATCTCCACAATGTGATGCGACTCATTCTACATGATCTTCATTGCATAATGATTATATAAATGAATTGAATTAATGAATATGATATATATTACACTAATACCATTCTGGAAATGTGGTATCTATAACCTAAAGAGAATAATAAGAATTTATTCGACAAAACAAGCATAAGAACAAAAAGTAATAAACACCCGAATAACAAGTAATAATGAAATATTACTAATAAGAAGCTAATAATATGACCATATATGATATCTTAACAATAAGTATGATTATGGAATAAGTCAATAACATTATTTAAATCATTATACAGGAGGTTCAGACACTTACAAAGCAAATCGGACCTAAGGTAAGGGAAATATCACAATCTCATTTTTATCCGAGATTGTTTATAATTTGAAATTTACTGGGGTGTATTTTATCATCCACATCCATGTTTCCTCAATATGTAATATTCATATCCTTCTACAATAGTTTATATCCAATTTTACCCTTTGGTGAGTTTTTAGTAAAAGATATGAAAGCAATCTTTTGTCGTTTTTCGTACGAGGTACTTTTTGACTTTTCCGACAAAAGTACAAGAAGAATGTTTCCTTTTAACTTATATGACATGAATGGATTTTTAAAACATTATTTCCAAGAAGCTTCCCTTACAAGTTTTCAAGTTTATTTTTAATCAACTTCTTTTAGTTTAGAATTTTATGACATGTTAAGAAAGGAAAAGTGTTTTTTGAAGTAAAAAATGATGTTTTCCTCAAAAATGGAGTTCAAGTGTTTTATCAAAATTATTTTCCATCTAAGATATTAAATGGTTCTGTTTATATCCCTATTATTACATTTATTTGATTATTTTGTAATGGAATTATTTTTATAAATTCCTTTATCTTATATGAGTTGTTTTATGATGTCACGATGTTTAAGATTCCCATTTTTATTACATGGTTATGCTATGATGTATGGTTTATGATTTTATGGCACACATAAGAATCATATCATTATGAGATGGGTGGGACCTATATCTCCCTCCATTTCATTGGGTAAAGATTTTATATCTCATGAGATAGACATGGCTGGAACGGTAGGTTAAACCGGTTCAGTGAAACAGGACTGAAACGAGGAGTGAACTCGGTTCAGAAATGGACTTTGTCCACTAAGATAGTCTTGGCAATGAGTCTTGACTAACAAGAAATGATTCTCTATGATTATTTGTGTATCCCAAAAAGTTTCATGTTTTATGTTATGATTATTGGGATTTCATTTCACTACTATGATTTATCCCATGTTATGAAATTATGCTCACTTTTGCAGGTTAAGATTTCCAAAATGTTATGTTCTTATGAATATGATGTGATTGATATTTCTTTTGTTTACCCTTACTGAGAATTTGATCTCACCCTTTTATATTTTCTTTTCCCCAGGATATAAAGAAAGGTTTTTGGTAAAAAAAGGTAAGATCTTTATAGGAGATGTTGATGATCTTTCACCACGATTAGAAGATTATATTACGAGTTTCCAAAGACACTAAACTATTACGATCCTTGTGTGTGTGTTTTTGTTATGTACTAAGTATTCCAAAAATGTAATGTAATGTCCATGTACGTCAAACATTGGGTCTTTACAGTTGGTATCAGAGGAAAGGTTTAGTAAACCTTTGGAAACTAGGATGCGAGAACTTTAGTGAGATCCCTATAGATATTTCTAAGGTATGTATAGGGATGTCCCTAAGGTTAAGTATAAGTATAGAATTACGGTAATCTAAGATGTTAGATATTGAAGGTACTCCCCCTTTATTATATTGTTTTCCCTAGCGTAATTTTTGCCTCTCACACTATTCTTTTTGGGTTTTAGACGATGGATAGAACCCGAAGGAACCGTGTTGATCAATGTAATGGACCATGCAATGATTGTCCTCCTGAACAAACAAATGTTATGGGAGATGGAGTGAAAAATCTTATTGCTATACTTACAGAAGCTGTGAATCATTATGGACTTCCAAATGACCAGAGAAGGGAACAACATTCTATTTAGTCCTTCATGAGGAAACATCCACCTTCTTTCTGTGGGTCTTCTAATCCACTTGTTTCTGAACAATGGATCAGTACCACTGAAAAGATATTTTCAGTTCTTCAATGTTCTGAACATGATAAATTCATCTTAGCAGTATATCGTTTGGAAGGTGAAGCTAATCAATGGTGGAATCTTATCAAGAATACGAGGCAAAGAGATGAGATTGAGTCCATGGAATGGGACGAGTTCAAGAACTTATTTTTCAATAAGTACTTCCCTTGTATTCTTCGAACAAATATGGAGAAGTACTTTCTTGAACTAAAGCAAAAGGATGATGAATCTGTTGGTATATACGAAGCGAATTTTACAAGGCTTGGAAGGTATGCATCTAGATTTATCATCCAACTGGAAAGTAAAGTTGATCGATTCTTCAGTGGCTTAAAACCAAATCTTCGAAGGGAATTAGATATAAGAGACTTTAGTAGCTATGAAGAAATTTTTCATTGTGCTATCAAGATAGAAATGGAAGATGGTGTCACTTATCCATCTCATAGTTTTGACAAGAAACGAAAGATGGAGTTCAAGGAAAAATCTCAGAATAATGGTGAAAAAAAGATGAATGTTTCCTTATGCTCAAAGTGTGGAAAGAAGCATGGTGGAGATTGTCTTAAAGGTACAAGTAAATGTTTCAAATGTGGAAAGGAAGGTCATTGGGCATTTGAATGCCGCAATGATGGGAAGAAGATGTCTAATGATGTAAACAATATAAGGGATACAGAGAATGAACCTACTACACTTCAATGATTCAAGTGCAAGGAAATGGTGGATTATGCTAATAAATGCCCTAATCCAAGGGTTAGTGGTGATCGACAAGAGCAACCACATAAGGAAAAGGAAAAAGGGAAGTCACATGCAATCACCATTGGCGATGTTGAATATGACAATGATGTGGTGGAATGATTAAGTGTTTTTGTAATGGGATTCCAAAATAATGTTGTTTATAGTATCATGGAATATTGGAATATTTATGTATTGGTCTATTGTGGTTTTCAATAATTTTATGTTACCGGTAACCATGGAAAGTGATTGAGATATTTTTGGAAAAAAGATGATATGCGCATAATGAAGGGATAAAGAAAAAAATGAAATGTTTGACAATATTCATGAGCCCATGATTGATATAAGGATTAAGTGATATCATGGTTTGAGTATATAGAATTTTGAGGATTTTGGTATTTGGAAAGTGTTAACTTTTAACTTCATTCATGTTTTCACTAAGGTTCAATGGATATTAATTTTTCAAGAGAATACATGATTAAGGCCTTTGAATGTTTGGAATGTGACCAACAAGACATATCTTGTGATATATGGGGATCAATGATGGTATTAAATCTCTGGTAATCGTTTTCACTATATTATGAGAGTGGACTGCAGTATTATGGATAAGCCTAATGATTGGAATGGATTATGTTGGAAATAAATTAGTATTGTTTAAGGATAGAAGTTTTTTCGATATTATTGATGGGATGTTATAGTAATATAGTTTTAGAAAAAGGACAACCTGTAGGATGGGCGACATCCCATCACGTCGGACAAGGATGTGGGAATCGAACCCACAACTGATGTGCGACTGGCCTTTATCGCCTACCACTGGCCTACAGGAAGTCCCTGTTTAGTAGAAACTAGTTTTATTATATTAAGAAGTATGATATATTAAGTATAAGTCCATTTTAGGAACCATATATGATTAATCTCACTATAGATGGACTTATGTATTTTTTGATAACTTTTCTAACCTTTTGTTTGAGACAGATGGAATGACCCATCATTCTATCACATGATCTGCTAACACATCACGAATGACAAATTCAACTTCATTTCTTTAAGAGATGAAGTGGAAATTGTCCAAAGAACGACCAATAGTGAAACTATACCAAAATCACGAAAGTATTTCATATAATTCCAATTTCATCAACTTTAGGGAAATGATCTTGAAAACCAAAAATGTTTTCCTAGTGCTCTTATATCTGATGAATCAGATGGTACCTTAGATCGTCACAAATTTATGGCTTTGTGATTGTTGGCTTTTCCATTGCCATGTTCTCTACCACTCTCTATCCGAACATAATGGTTAGATTTCTCTTCCATATCCATATTTTCACCTATGTGGAAACCCAATGATTAGTTTATTTGGGTAACCGTTACGTTTCATATTTCTGTTTTTAAAGATTGGTTTTGGAATTCCTTTTTACGATGTGGGTTTCTATTAAAGAAACTTTCGAATAGTAAACTATTTATAACCCCGAAGAATTTCGAGGGCGAAATTCATTTTAAGGGGGGGGGGGGGGGGGGGTAGAATGTAACACCCCGATATTTTATGAAAAATATTCTTTTTAATTTAATTAATGTCTTGTGTTGTACGCTACACCAAAATAAGCTTGCACAACACGCATTCGTGACTTGCCTTGCATTACACGCAATCGCGACCTTCCTCAATAGCGTGTGTAGTACGCAATACCAAGATTCACTAAACAACGATATGTTATTAAAATATTATTAAAACTAGCCATTATGAATAGTAATAACCAATATTTTGAAATTTTTGAATTTTATTTTTCAAAATGGACTTCATTTTTTGATTCGGAATATCGAAATTAGCTTAGGGTGAAATTTTGGTACTTTTCAGATAACTTTCATATTCTGATGAATAGTGAAAATTACTAAATTTTTATTAAAAACAACTTTTTTAATTGAATTAATTAATAGTGATAAATTATTAATTTGAGTGGTTTTAAAGTATATTTAGAATATATTTTTACAATTTAATACAATGTTGTTCATTGATGTAATTTCACATTTAAACCAGACATAAACAAGTATCAATCTTTTGATAGTTATTATCTCTTAAAAACACGCTATTTGTTTTGATGACGGAAATTAATTTTTTAATTAGTTAATGTAACTGATATGTTTTGAATTTGGTTAAATAAACATCATTTTTGAATTCTTAATGTAAAATATAGCTTAGGCCTAATTTTTGGTATTATTCTGGAAACTTTCATTTTTTGATGAATAGTGAAACCACTAAGTGGTAGTTAAAAAACTGAATCTTTTCATAAAACTCAATTTTACCGCTTCTGTGAGTGGAATTTCAAAAATTCGAGAGACACAGTTGATGTCAGTAAGTAAAATGTGGTTCAATGAGATGAAAATAATTTTTGGTGAATAGTAACTTTTTATTTTTTTTACCACGGTTAAAAGTAAATAGGGTAATTAAGGGTAAAAATGATATTATTATTACCCCAACACATGTCCTAATTCTATTGGACAAGTGTAATTCGACCAAAAACAAACTTAGGAATAAAATATGACCATTTAGGCCCACTTGGATTAGATTAGGACATTTATTATTAATTTATTTAAAGAAGGTTTAAAATAGTTAAAATCAAAGTTTAATAAGAAAATCATTTTTAATATAGGATTATACATAAGACAAAATCGACTATAAATATTCATTAGAAAGATAAAAAGATTTCCTACATAAGGATATTTTTTTTGTAATTTTTAGACGTTATATAATTTAATTTATTAATGATACAAATATGATGCAGTAATTATCTTATTAATGAAATATTTACATAATTGATGTTATAAATACCCAAATAAATGTAAATTGAGACATTTTATGAATTACAATAAATTTATAGGTTATTATGACAAGTTAGTATTGATTTAATTAATTTTTTTTGAACTAATCATTCTTCTATGATTTTCACAAAAATAAATTACTAAACAGTGTCAAAATTGGCATAAAATAGTTTTTTTAAAAAATATTATATTAGTAATTGTTATTTTATTCTTAAAAATATATGGTTCGTCCAAATGACTTAGATAAGGTTGTATATATTAATAATAAACAACTTGGGGTTAGTTTGGCTGCTTATAGTAAGTTTAATAACCTTATAGTATAAGAACACAAGAAGACACGATAAAAGTAAAATTATTTAACTTAATGTTAAATCTAAATGATAAGGTTAAAATAGGAACCTAAACTTGTCTAAATTCTATTGGATGAGAGTATTTCTACTGATCCCCAACTTAGCTTCGAAATAAATCAATTTGGATCTATTTTAAACCGAATTTTACTTTATAATAAAATAATAGTTTTAGTTATTCCAAAGGTACCCCTCTCCTCCCTTATAAAAGGGCACCTCCTACCCCTCTTCCTCACACCACATTGAGCCTTCATGCTCGGCCAAACCCTGAAAATTTCTCCTATCCACTTCCCTAGAAATATCCTAGAGGTTCTGGTCTTCTTCAAAGACCTATTTTATTGCCCTAAAAGGAGGTCTCAAAGAAGCACTTCAAAGAAGAGGTAATGTCCGTTACCGATTCTTTCATCTTTATTTCTTCTTCCACTTCTTCTTATTTAGTTGTTTCATTATGAAGTAATAACATCAGTATCACTCATACACTGATATGTTATTATAAGTATGAAACAACCATATTTCACCATCTATCCCTCCTACGGAAAAAGAAATCACCGCGCGCGCGTACGTACGGAATACCGTCTCCACCCCGTGGTGTAATATATTTTCCACCACCACCTTACTTGGATGGTTATAATGGTGTAAATCATGACTATATATGACTATTATAAAGTTATATTGATTCTGAAATAATATACATACAGTCCAATACAATTCCACGATCATAGGAACGATATCATCACTCGTGCGTACGTACGGAATACCGTCTCCACAATGTGATGTGACTCGTTCTACATGATATTCATTGCATAATGATTATATAAATGAATTGAATGAATTAATATGATATATATTACACTAATAACATTCTGAAAATGAGTTATCTCTAACCTAAAGAGAAGAATAAGAATTTATTTGACAAAACACGCATAAGAACAAAAAGTAATAAAAAGCCGAATAACAAGTAATAATGAAATATTACTAATAAGAAGGTAAGAATATGACCATATATGATATCATAACAATAATTATGATTCTTGAATAAGTCAATAACATTATTTAAATCATTATACAGGAGTTTCGGACACTTACGAAGCAAATCGGACCTAAGGTAAGGGAAATATCACAATCTCATTTTTATCCGAGATTGTTTATAATTTGAAATTTATTGGGGTGTATTTTATCATACACATACATGTTTCCTCAATATTTGATATTCATTTCCTTCTACAATAGTTTATATCCAATTTTACCCTTCGGTGAGTTTTTAATAAAAGTTATGAAATGAATCTTTTGTCGTTTTTCGTACGAGGTACTTTTTGACTTTTCCGACAAAAGTACGAGAAGAATGTTTTCTTTTTACTTATACGGAATGAATGGATTTTTAAAACATTATTTCCAAGAAGCTTCCCTTAAAATTTTTCAAGTTTATTTTTAATCAACTTCTTTTAGTTTAGAATTGTATGACATGTTAAGAAAGGAAAAGTGTTTTTGAAGTAGAAATGATATGTTCCTCAGGAATGGAGTTCAAGTGTTTTATCAAAATTATTTTCCATCTAAGATAATAAAGGGTTCTGTTTCTCTCCCTATTATTACATTGATTTGATTATGTTGTAATGGAATTATTTTTATAAATTCCTTTATCTTATATGAGTTGTTTTATGATGTCACGATGTTTAAGATTCCCATTTTTATTACATGGGTTATGCTATGATGTATGGTTTATGATTTTGTGACACACATAAGAATGGTATCATTATGAGAAGGGTGGGACCTATATCTCCCTCCAATTCATTGGGTAAAGATTTTATATCTCATGAGATAGACATGGATGGAACGGCAGGTTAAACTGGTTCAGTGAAACATGACTGAAACGAGGAGTGAACTCGGTTCAGAAATGGACTTTGTCCACTAAGATAGTCTTGGCAATGAGTCTTGACTAACAAGAAATGATTCTCTATGATTATGTGTGTATGCCACAAAGTTTCATGTTTTATTTTATGATTATTGGGATTTCATTTCACTACTATGATTTATCCCATGTTACGAAATTATGCTCTCTTTTGCAGGTTAAGATTTCCAAAATGTTATGTTCTTATGATATGATGTGATTGATATTTCTTTTGTTTACCCTTACTGAGCATTTGAGCTCACTCTTTTATGTTTTCTTTTCCCCAGGATATAAAGAAAGGTTTTAGGTAAAAAAAGGGATGATCTTTATGGGAGATGTTGAAGATCTTCCAGCACGATTAAAAGATTATATTCTGAGTTTCCAAAGACACTAAACTATTACGATCCTTGTGTGTGTGTTTCTGTTATGTACTAAATATTCTGCAAAAGTAATGTAATGTCCATGTACGTCAAGGTTTGGGTCGTTACAATCGTGGCGGTTCGCAGGGAGCAAGCGGACGGGGCAGAGGTGCTGGCCGAGCGGTGGGTGGTGGACGACGCTTCGAGGCTCTACCACCACCACCCCCAGGAGGTCTACCCCGACCACAGGGAGCTGGCGGGTAGAGGTAGGCTCAGCTCCAAGTAGTAGAGGATTATGAACACGGTTCACCTGAGATGATTAAAGGTATTATCTGTGTCTACTCCACCCTTTCTGCTGTTCTTATAGACACAGGTGCGAGTCATTATTTTATTGCTGCTGCCCTTGTACGGAGCTCGGAGATTCGGACGGATCCTTTGTCTCGATCCTTGTGTCTAGAGACTCCTACGAGAGAAAACTCGATGATTACGCATTGGTGGCGGCAGTGTGAGCTTACTCTAGGAGACTATAGATTTGGATGGGATCTTCTTGTAACGTCATCGAGGCCTTACGATGTCATCTTGGTTATGGACTGGTTATCTACACTCCATGCCTAGATCGACTGTATTAGGCGCAAGGTGCGGTGTGTCTGCACGGATGGGACCAGGTTCACCTTCACTGGTGAGAAGGGAACCTTCGCAGCATAGGATGGACTCATGCAGAGGAGAGGTCAGCCGATCACACAACTTTTTGATAGCCTCATCCTCGGAGTAGTCGATGTGTGGAGTCTGAGTTTTCCTGTAGTGGTGGACCAGTATGTGAACGTTTTTCCTGATGATGTTCCAGGACTACCCCCTCACAGGGAGGTATATTTTTATATAGACCTGTACCCCAAGTCATCACCGATATCCACCCCAACATATCAGATGGCTCCCGCCGAGCTTCGTGAGCTATGGGTACAGTTGGAGGACTTACAGTGGAAAGGTTTCATCCGACCCAGTGTTTCACCACAGGCTTCTCTGGCCCTTTTCACCAAGAAGGAAGATGGGGGCTTGCGACTGTGTGTCGATTACTATCGCCTGAACCAAGTGACCGTGAGGGACAAGTATCCAGTTCTGAGTATTGACAACCTCTTTGATCATCTCAAGGGAGCACGTTGGTTCTGGGAGATAGACCTTAGGTCAGGCTATCATCAGCTCCGAGTTCGGGATGAGGATGTGTATAAGATGACCATCAGGGGTCGGTACAACCACTATGAGTTCTTGGTCATTCCCTTTGGTGTGACCAATTCTCTAGTAGTGTTCATGAGTCTCATGAACATGATCTTCCAGCCCTACCTCGATCGGTTTGTCGTAGTCTTAATTGACAACATACTGATTTACTCGACGATTGAGGAGGAGCATGCCTACCACTTATGGGTTGTACTGAATACACTCCGAGAGAACTAGATTTATGGTAAGCTCTCGATGATCCAGTTCTGGCTTCGAGAGGTCCACTTCTTGGGGCACGTCATCTCTGAGGCGGGAGTTTTAGTGGATCCCGCAGAGGTCGAGGTGGTACTTTATTGGGAGCCACCCAGGAGCGTGACAGAGGTGCAGAGTTTCCTAGGTCTGGCTGGGTATTATCGAAGATTTGTTCCAGACTTCTCTATAGTTTCAGCACCACTTACAGCTTTTCAAAGTAGGGGAAACCCTTCATGTGGTCAGGCAGATGTCAGTAGAGCTTCCAGGAGTTGAGGCGGAGATTGACCAATGCGCCCATCATGAGGCTGCCGGAGGAGGGCGTAGGGTACGTAGTTTATAATGACTCATCAAGGACCGGACTCGGGTGTGTCTTGATGCAGGAGCGAGTAGTGATCGCTTACGTTTCACGGTAGTTGAGGCCGCACGAGCAAAACTATTCCACCCATGACCTGGAGTTAGCAGCAGTGGTCTTCTCCCTAAATATGTGGCGACACTATCTGATGGACGAGCACTTTACAGTCTACTCTGACCACCAGAGTCTCAGGTACATCTTCTCGCAGAAGGACCTGAACCTGAGATAGCGGCGATGGCTCTAGTTCCTCCATGATTATGACTTTGAGATAGTCTATACTCCTGGGAAGGGAAACATAGTTTCTGATGCTCTCAGTAGGAGGTCGGGCATCCAGCTACTTGGAGACATGACAGAGCAGTTAGCTACTTTGCAGATATCCTTCATGGTTAGTGATGGGGTAGCCTATCTTCAGTCCCTCAAAGTCACTCCCCCACTACTTCATCGGGTCAGAGAGGCACAACGTGGGGACGTGGACTCTAAGACGCGACGTGCACAGATATCCTCATGACATGCACCTGATAGATTTTCTCTAGGAGGAGAGCACTTCATCCTTTTCAGGGGACGTACCATGGTACCAGTTACACTATAGGATGAGGTGATAAGGGAGTTCCACACTTCCCCTCTAGTGGTAAATCCTAGAGTAGAGAAGATGTATCAGGACCTCATACGAAAGTACTGGTGACAGGGTATGAAGAAGGATGTGGCAGGATTCGTTTCTCGATGCCTCACTTGTCAGCAAGTGAAGGCAGAGAACCAGGTACCTGCAGGCTTGGTACAGCCCATAGAGGTCCCAGAGTGGAATTGGGACTAGATGTCCATAGATTTTGTAATGGGGATTCCACGTACTTCTAGAGGACATGACTCCATTTGGGTGATTGTAGACCGACTCACCCTGTCGGCCCACTTCCTACTGATCAGAGGGCATGGCTCAATAGAAAGCTTGGGACGCCTCTACGTTCAGGAGCTCATATGGCTTCATGGTGTGTCATCGCCTATCATCTCCGATCGAGACACTCGCTTTACTTCCTGGCATTGGACGGGGTTGCAGGAGGCCTTTGGGATGCAGCTATGCCTGAGCACTGCCTTTCACCCGCAGAAAGATAGCTAGATAGAGAGGACCATTCAGATGCTCAAGGACATGCTTCGTGCATGTGTCCTTGACTTTGGTCACATATGGGAGGATCACCTACCCTTGGTGGAGTTTGCGTACAACAACTGCTACCACTCCACCATTGGGATGGCACCTTACGAGGCATTGTACGACCAACCTTGCAGATCAACTGTATGTTGGACAGACCCAGGGGAGTCAGCACTTGTAGGACCAGAGATGGTCTAGTCCACGACAGAGAAAGTGCAGATCATTTAAGAGTGGATGAGGACTGCTCAAAGCAGACAGAAGTCCTATACTGACAGGAGGTGGATACCACTAGAGTTCGAGGATGGCGACCATGTTTTCTTACAGGTCTCACCTCGACGTGGATTACGGAGATTTGGCCAGGGTAGCAAGTTACCTTCGTGCTTCATTGGACCATTCTAGGTTCTCAGCAGGATTGGTGAGGTGGCTTACTGCCTAGCTCTTCCACCTCAGTTGCACCGGGTGCATGATGTCTTTCACGTATCTCAGCTAAGGAGATACGTGCATGACCCGATGCATATCATCGATCATGGGGAGTTGGACATCGATGATGGGGAGAATTTTGCGGAGGTCCCAGTGGAGATCGAGGATCAACAGGATCAGGTCCTATGTGGACAGTCGATTTCTCTAGTGCGCATCAGGTGGCATCATGAGAACCTCCAAGAGAGCACATGGGAGCGGGAGGCTCAGATGCGTGCTCAGTACCCTCATTTGTTTCCCTAGTTTATGATATAACTTTACGGGGATGTAAATCCCTGATTTGGGAGTAATGTAAAGACCCGTAAATTTCAAGGAATTTTTTTTAAAATCTTTGGGATTTTATGAGTACGCAGTTTCTGACGGTGCTTGGTTCCGAGGCCCGGTGTGCCCGAAATCAATTTTTGATGTTTAGCTCGAGTAGGTTCAGTGAACGAACGAGTGGGTTTTTCTAACTTTTGAACCGGTGCTCGGAATTGAAATCTGAGGGCACCGATGGACTCACAGCGCCGGTAATTTCATAAAGGGACACTTACCGCAGGTACGTTCATGAAAGAGGAGAAGATAATTTTTGGGGGTTTGTTTAAGGAATAAATAAAAATTGTCAGAAGAATTTTTATTTCATGAGGAGGTTTTTCCTCCCATGGGTAGTTAAGGGTGGGGCCCACAGCCACTTAACTACCCAAGTTTGGATTTAAGAGAGGTGGGGCCCACATGAGCCCCACCATTTAATTCCCTCTAAACCCATTAGTAATCCCCTCATTAATTTGAACAACCTCCTTTTTATTGTCGCCTAAATCCATTAAATTATGTCAACTCTTAATTTAATGTGGAACCTTCCTCTTTCCCTTTTTTAATTTAACCGCCAATGCGTTTAATTATAGGGAGCCTTCTTTCTCCCATCCTTAATTAAATGACAACACATTTTAATTAAGGTGGTGATTTAATTCCAAGGGGGTTTCCTTACGTGGATAATAAAATAATAAGGAAGCCTATTATTTTGGTGATTAAGGGAGAGAGCTTAATTGTGTGACAAAGAACGCCGTCCTCTGACGAAGAACGACGAAGAACACCGGCCTCTGACGAAGGACGACGAAGAACGCTGGTTCCTCATAGATCGACGACGCGACGTCGTGTACCGTGACACCTACTATCATCTTCTCCGCGATGCTATGTACTGCGACGCTGAATATCGTCCTCTTTGTCATGGTAGGGGTTTATTTTGAGAATGATAATACTCCCATGTTCGTTTTCCCATAAAACATGAACGTGGACCAACTAATTATCAAGTTGATTCGTGAACTATTATTTGCGGGTTGGGGATTATTATTTGTGGGAAATTGTTGGAAGTTGTTTCAAACCACTAACGCAGTGGGTGCAGGTTAAAAAACAAGCCCGAATTAACACTACTTTGTTCTTGTTGTGAAGAACAATTGGTGAAGGCGAAGCAAGGCCGAAATGGCGATTGGAGGCCTTCGTAGTAATTTACGGGTCCCGGGGGGACCGCAGACACATTCAGAAGCAAGAATGGACCACCGGAGCGGCCCCGGTGGCCCATGGACATCTCCGATGGCATGGGTCGCTGGCGCAGCGGTGCCCTGGTGCGCCATCAGGAGGAACCGCCGCGGCTAAAGCTGGGGCGGCAAGCGGCCAGATCCCGTGGTCGCGCGTGATCTGGAGGAGGAGGACGCGACACCCGCCGCGTCCGTGGAGTGCAAAGGGGGGAAACGTGTCCCCCCTGCTCGACCCGCTATCGAGCTAGCACACCCCCCCCCCAGCCGGGCCGGGTTGGGTCGCGCGGACTGGGTCGGGCCGACCCAGGGGGGGTTGGGCCGGGCCGGGCCAGGCCCAGACCCCCACTTCGGACTGTTTTCAGTCATTTGCCCATAACTTGGGCTATAGACCTCCGATCGATGCACCGTCTGTTGCGTTGGGATCTTTGGATCGAGATGGTTGTTTTGGTATATTACACTCAAGGATTATGAGAATATTGGGTACGGCCAGGTTGGTTCAAACATGAAACCAATCGGGCCCTCGGAGCAGAAACACTTATAACTTAACCTCCAGACGTCCATTTGACGTGCTGTCGACTTTGTTGGATTCCTCTTAGTGAGATAGTTTTTGGGGCTTACTCTGCTCAAGTTTTGGATGTAGCTGGAGTATGGTCGGGTTGGTTTTAGCTTAAACACCAACCGGGCCACTGGGATGGAAAAACCAATATCTCTCAGACTGGGCATCCGATTGACACGTCGTCTGTCGCATTGAGTTATTTTTGACGAGACGGAACATTTTGATACAACAAATTTGGACTTCTTGAATGTTGATGTATCGACCCCTTGGCTCGTGGAGCAGACCCTCTTGGAATCGAGTGTGTTGTGTGCAGGAACCCTAGAGCTGGCTGCGACTGCGACAATGACGACTGCACTTGGATCCTCCGTGGGTTCGGTAGCGAGGACGACTGTACTTTGATCCTCCGTGGGTTCGGAAGCGACAACGACCGTACTGGGATCCTCCATGGGTCCAACGGTGATGACTACTATTCTTGTATCCTTTGTGGTTCTGGCAGTATTTGACTCTATACTTGTATCTTATGTGGGTCTGACAGAGTAGCTGGTCTTGTATCCTTTGTGGGTCTGACAGCTTAGATGGTCTTGTATCCTATGTGGGTCCGATATCTTAGATTAATCAGTGACTACATCTGATCATCTCTATCTCCTTACTAATTGTATACATGTGTGAGATGAGTCTTGATTCTCAATCATTATTATTGATGTGGTTGACTTGCTTTCCGTTGTGGAACGGGTTGTGTTTTTCCTGTGTGGACTGAGTTGAGCTACCCTTTGTGGACTACGTGGTGCTTGGGAGTTTGAGACGAAATGTAACTAACGACATAGGTATATGTATGGTCATATACCTAAGTAGTGTTTTTGATACTTCGTGATTGTATCCATCCTTTTTAGTTTATCCTTCGTGGATTCAGAGGCACCATCGGGGGTCTCGGGGTCCCTACTGAGTATCGTATACTCAACCCTACAACGGCTATGCCCACACTACGTTGTGTTGGATGCAGATGACGGAAATAACTGATCGAGGTGGAAGCATGTGGATCTGGACGGTACCCGGATGTGGACCACATCGCAGGATGTACACGGAGTGGACGGCCGGACCGAGGAGCTGTGGAGGCTATATGCACCCACCCTTCAGGTGGGAGTTCTGGAGGACGGCTCAGAGTTGCTTCTTACTTTTCTACTGATGTACTGTCTTTTCAGTTGTACTTTACATTCAGTTGGGTTTGTATTCTGGCTCATTTACTTTCCAGTACTTACATTTTTACTCGGTTTACTTAGAGTTTACTTCAGCTTGTGTACTTTGTGGTGGTGTTTTCTTATATAAAGGCAATGCCTCCCCTTTTTACCGGGATTTACGCCTTTGGTTATAGTCGACATCCCATGGCCAATGGGAGGTAGGCTTAGGGTAGTCACGGCACGGGCCCTGAGGACGGGTCGTGGAAAAAAATTTCATATAATTTTTTATTATTATTTGGGATTGTTATGACTCTGCCAAAATCTGCAGCACGTGATTCTTGAGGCTCAGAGATCCCAGAACATGATTTTGAAGTTTTTTAAGGTACGTTCAGTAAACGTGAAAGTGGAAAATTCTATCTTTTGAATTGGTGCTCAGATTAAAAATCTGAGGGAACTGTTGAATTCACAGTGTCGGGATTTACTTAAGGGAAGATTAACTTTTACTAGCAAGGGTTGGACAAAAAATTTAATTTTTGGACTTCAAAAAAATAATAAAATAACTCAACGTGTTATTTTATTTCTTTCTTTGTAATTGTTGAGCGGTGGGGGTGAGACCACTGAGTTTTCAGACCATTTAATGGCTGGTTACACATGGTTGTGTAACTGTGCCATTAGAAGAATTAATAGGAATATTAATTTAATTTATTAATGAACCTCATTAACTATGTGGTGGGTTGATCTCCTCTTTTCTTTTTTTTAAACAAAGCTTGGGCAGGGGTTTTTCTCACTGAAGAGAGGAACCTCTGAAGAAGTTCCAGAGACATATTCTACTAATATAGAACAAAAATTCGTTGACTGTTGGAGGATTTGATGATGCGCAGAAAAGGACGCGAACCTTCTCCATCGTCCGCAACACCCTCGAATGTGGACACCCCTTCCCCGTCTGCAGTGACTTCCAGCAAACTCAAGGTAGGGGTTATGTGGTTAATTCCTCCCCTTTTCCCCATTCTTTAATATTATGAAAAACACAGATCAACCATCTAATGGGTTGATCCACATTTCTTTCTTTAATGCTGAAGGATAATGGAGGGTTTCTTTATGTGAGTTCTTATGATTAAACAATGCTTCCCGTGTTATTATGCTAACGCGAAGGGTGCTAGCCAAATGAACAAAGTGCGGACCCTCCGTAGAACTCGGTTATCGTTGAGTTTTTCATGAAAAACCAAAAGATATGGAGGAATGGTGGAACCAAGGGCCACACAATATATGCATCGTCTCGGGAGCCCCGTAGGCACGAAAGAAAAGAAAAACTAACCACTAATGTTTCATCAGTGGCCCGTGGAAGCTATGTTGGTGCGACGATGTCGGTGATCGAGGGAGGCGGTGACTGGAACCCGCCGACCATGAAAGAATGATAGTTCCCAAAGGTGTTGTGGCAGACAAAGGAGTGGTCCGCTAGTGTCGTCCGCATTGAAGAGGGGTGGTGTTCCACGAAGGAAGGTTGTGGCTTCGAGCCACGGTGGAGGGCAGACCCGTACCTGTGGGTCCATTGCAGGCTGGTCTAAACAGACCAGCCAGGTGGTGCGGCACCATTCGACACCGCTGCTGAGCCAGGCGGCGCACTGCAATGACACGCCGCGAAGGAGGGTCATGGCTTTGACTCATGAAAAAGGGTGGACCATCACACATGGGTCCATAACGGGTCGTTACACGTGGACCTCCTCAGAGGTGTGACACCAAATTGTGATATGACTTTAAAGTCTTGAACAGCTGAAGTCATTCGGGAGGGGACTGAACCCCCCATGCTCGGCCATCAGGCCTAGCAGTTCCATGGCCTGACAGGCCACACCCATCCGGGTGGGCTGGGACGAGCCTGCATCCCAGCAGGCTGAACCAGGTGCAGCCGTACTGGGATGAGCCTAGCCTCCTTTTGGTCGACCCGATCGAGTCAGACCGTACATGGGACCCTTTTGGCCTAGTTATGCTTAAACAGGCGTATCTCCCAAACCATACGTATGTTTGAAAAATCTTCTATGGCACCATAACCCTTAAGATGAGGTGTTCCATTTGAGATACTCCACGAGAGACTCAGAGAGAGTTGTGGATTTTCTAGGTTGGATCATACCATACTCCAATCGGGCCCTCACACTAAAATGCCTATAACATACAGGAAGGGCGTCCAATTGACACGCCGTCCATTACGATAGAACCCTTATGACATGGAGGATCATTAGGTTACTTCTTCAAGGGACTTTGTTCTGGTTTAAATATAACCAATGGATTGTGGAATGGTTCTCCCAATCACACTATGTGCGGAACCCTGCGACTGAATGAGACCTGAAGAGTGATGGCTTTAAACTATGTGTGACTTGACAGACCAGTGGGAAGTAACTCTTTGTGACTATGGAAGACCACATGGGATACCATCTCTATGTGACCAGACAGACCCACGATAATCAACAGGTGGAGTACCTTAGGAGGCCACGGTGGGGAGAGGCTCTGTGTGACCAGGCAGACCCACAATATGTGATGGGAAAGAGTACCTAAGTAGTTCAATGTTAGTGGTAAGCACCTATGTGTTACTTGATAAGCCCACTATACTCGATAGAGGTAGAGTTATCCATCATCTGAGGTGTTTGATGATGTGATTGATGTTTCTAGTGTTACTACCCTAGAATATTCATGTTGTGAGCTGTTTTTTTTATTGTGCTTTTTGATTGAGATTATGATATGTGGTTTTTTCTTTCTGGAATTCTGAGAGACCTTCAAGGGTCTCGAGTTCCCTACTGGGAATTCTTATACTCACCCATTCACGGGCATCGCCCTCACCTTGTTGTCTTATGCAAATGACGAGAAACTTGATTGAGTCTTGAGGATGCAGAACTTGACGATGTATGGAGGTGACCGGTGGATGTGGAGAGACGAAATGATGAGTTGTACCTACCCTTTAGGTAGGATCTTTGGCGGACAACCTCAGGATCTATTTTTCCTTTTTGTTGTAAATCCATTTCAGTTAGGCTTGTATTCTGGTCCCTTAACTTCAGTACTTAATTTTACACTTTGGGGTGTTTTTTAGTTGTGGTCGTACCTTTCTCCTTCCATTGTGTTTTACTTGTGCATAGTGTGCCCTATCTGTGTGTGTATAGGTTTTAGGAAATGCCTTCCTATTTTAGGGAAATTCATTTTTGGTGCTAGTCAACAACCCCAAGCTTATGTAAGAAGGGCTTGGGTTAGTCACCGCACGAACCCCAGGGGATGATTCATGACAAAAAAATTATAAAAAATATTGGAAAAGTAGTTATTACTATAAATATTACTATGTTTAGAATCTAGATTATAATTATCTTATTTAAATAATTAAAAAAGTAGATGTTTCCATAGAAACTTAGTGTTTCATGTATCATACGCCAAATAGTGTTGTGTACATCGTATGCCAAGTCGGTGTTTTGTGTGAAAGGAATATTTTAATTAGTGAATTTCCTGATATAAATGAAAATAAAAATTTATTGGAAAACACACTGGGCCGTAAAAACACAGGGTGCAACATTTTACCCCCCTTAAAATGAAATTCTCCCTAAAAATTCATCACTCGAGTAAAAAATAACGAGGATACTTTTTCATTATCATATCCTCAAGTTCCCATGTAGCTTCCACTAACTGATTATTTATACACAAAAATTTCACCTGGAGTGTGGTCTTGTTGCATAAGACTTTCTCTACTCGGTCCATAATTTCAATAAGTTATTCCTCATAAGAAAGATCATGATCCAATAGTATGACCTCTTGGTTTAGTACATGTGAAGAATCAGGTATGCACATACCCAGGACAGATACAAAGAATTTTATCAAAGACTTGAGAGAGATTTTGGGGACGTTCCAAGTGATAAGCTATTGTTCTGATACGATCAAGAATTTCAAAGGGGCGGATATACCTACGGCTTAGTTTCCCTTTCTTCCTGAATCTCATTAATTTATTCTAGGATGAGATTCATAGAAATAACTTTTCACCAACTTCAAACTCTAGATCACTTCGATGGTTATCATCATAACTTTTATACCGACTTTGAGCCGCCTTGATATGCTACTTAATGCTTCTAAACTTATCGATCATTTCTTCAGCAATCTTAGGTCCCAATAGTTTTATTTCTCCACCCTCATCCCAACATAATGGATCTCTACATTTCTTCCCATATATGGATTCTACAGTGAAATATGAATTCTTGTGTGAAAGCTATTGTTGTATGAAAACTCAACCAGAGGAAGGTGTTGATCCCAACCACCTTTGAAATCCATAGAACATGATCTCAACATATCCTCTTGGGTTTGAATTGTTTCTTTAGATAGACAATCTATTTGATGGTGATAAGCCATGCTAAAACTCAATTATATATCAAGAAATTTCTGAATACTTTTCTTGATCATTGACGTAAACCTTGGATCTAAATATGATATAATGGAATGTGGTACTCCATGAAACCTTTCCATTTCCTTAATGTATATTTTGGAAATCTGAGCAAGAGAGAAATCATCTCTAATAGAAATAAAGTGTGCTGACATAGTAAGGCAGTCAACTACCACCCATATAGAATTAAGCCCTTTAGTGGTTTTGGGTATTCCAATGACAAAATCCATTGTGATGTTCTCCCATTTCCCTTATAGTATGGGTAATGGATGAAACATCACATTAGAATTTTTTTCATTCATCCTTAACTTGCTGGCCTACCAAACACTGAGATACAAACTCTGTGATATCTCTCTTCATGCAATCCACCAGAAGTATTCTTTCAAGTTCCTATACATCTTCATACTTTCAGGATGAATAGAGAATGAAGAACTACGAGCTTCCTCTAAGAACTCCTTCTTTTAAATCAATCATGGAAGGAACAAATACACAGTTACTAAAGCTTATCATTACTTTTTGATGAAGGATAAACTCAAGAACATTTCTGACCTTCTTTTTCAGCTCTTCATCCTCCTTCTACATCTTCTTAATCTTTACTTGGATAGATGGTTGATCATTCAGTTGTATAATATAAAATTTTTTCGCTTCTTTCAAGATTTCTATATCTATCCTTTTCAAATCTAGAAATATCGGATTTTTTGTGTTCCTCACCATTGATAAGAAAGCATGATCTTTTCAATTCAAAGCCTCAACCACCTTGTCTTCTTTCCTAGGTTGATAATGTATTAAGCAATCATAATCCATTATCAACTCTAACCATCTTCTCTAGAGCATTTCCAACTCCTTCTTGGTGAATATATGTTTAAGACTTTTATGATCGGTATATATATCACACTTTTCCCCATAAATATAATGCCTTAATATATTTAATGCAAAAATTATCATTGTTAAATCCAAATCACGAGTTGAGTAATTTAGATCATGAATCTTCAACTGTCATGAGGCATAGGCTATAAACATGTTATTTTTCATAAGAACACATCCTAATACCTTTTTGGACACATCTATATAAATTAAAAACCCTTATCCACTAGAGGGTAATGTGAGCATATGTGCACTAAACAACCATCTTTTTAGTTCCTTAAAATTTTCCTCACATTAATATGTCTAGAGGAACTTAATACCCTTTTGAGTTAACATGGTCAAAGTATTAGATAGTCAAGATAAATCTGTCCACAAACCATTGATAATATCCATCTAAACCACGAAAAATACGGAATCAGTCACCATATTTAGTATTGGCCAGCTTTCAATAGCCTCAGTCTTTGATTTATCTACTATTATACCATATATTGAGATTATGTGTCCCAAAAATGCAACTTTTTCAGCCAAAAATCATACTTTATAATTTTTTATACAACATATCATTCCTTTGGGTCTTCGGTACAATTCTCAAGTGATTTTCATGCTCTTCCATTATCTTTGAATATATATGAATATCGTCTATAATGACTACCACAAACTGTTCAAGGTAATTGTTGAGTCAAAAGTCTTCTTTTGACTTTTATGTCTTGTTTTATAAATCACAAATGTCTTTTACCATGCTGGTCGTACTGATCATGTTGATCGTACTGATCATGTTGATCGTACTGACCATACTGATCGTACTGACCATGATGCTCGTAGGGACCATGCTAATCGTACTGACCATGTTGATCGTACTGACCATGCTGATCGTACTGACCATGCTGATAGTACTGACCTTGCTCATCATACTGACCATACTGATTGTACTGACCATGCTAATCATACTGACCATGATGATCGTACTGACCATACTGATCATACGGACTATAATTTTCATACTCTCTGTAAATCGTATCGTACTGACTTTGTCAATTGTACTCACTTTTGTGTCTCTTACATTGTATCATATCAATACATTACATTTAGTAATACTTATAATACTCATATTTTCATTACTTGCTTGTTTTGATACTTAGTCAAAAACACATGTTTCCTATTAATCGTACTCTTGTTTATCATCTTCATATATCTTTTGTTTTAACCAATATGATGTCGTTGAGTTAGCTACAAACTAATAAAAATGATGTCATGTTTTCTATTTCAATATGACCGTTATAATTCCATGAGTCCAAGTCCCTCTGAGTTTTTCAGAGAAATATGACAGTTGGAGGAAATGTGACCGTTGGAACCTGAGGCCTATAAATAGGAGGTCATTTGAAGCTGAGAGAGGATAACTATGATACTTGGCTTCTATCAAGTTCTAGATAGAGACGTTGTGACTTATCTCATGCTTTGTTCTTTGTGCGACCGATCTTCGTATCGAGGGCTTTTAAGTGATTGAAAGATAGAGGTGTTGATTACCTACAAAGTTGAGGGCTGCTGAGGATAGAAAGACATACATTCTGATCATCGTATCGAGGCCTTCCGGGGATAGGCAGACAGACGAACCGATCATCATATCGAGGGATTGCCAAAGTGATGGAAAGACAGACCTCTTATCCTAGGTGAAAGGATAACCCTCCTCTTTGGGTTAAAAAGAATTGAAATACTTTTACTTTTCCGCTACTGTTTGTATTAGAAAAGAATTTTAATTGTTTCTTTTCGTCTTTTCACTTTCAATTGTAATTTTTTCAATTACAATTATTTTATTACATATTGTATTAATAGATTCTATACACTTTATGGTAGAATCTCTCACATTGGTTTTACTCTGATTATTGTATTCATCTTGAATATAATTACTTCACTTTTCTAATAGTATTACATTACATCATACCTTTATATTCAATACAATTTTGGTTGTTTGAATTGTATGTGTTTAATATCTTTTAAACTAATCTCTTAAGTGTTTAAACACAATGTTTTTAAACCTACAATTCACACCCCCTCTAGTATTGTTCCATCTAATATACATATACATCTACATATTCGATCCAACAGTAATCTCTAAAGACTATATTCATTAAATCCATGAAGATGGAAAGGGTATTAGTAAGACCAAAATGAATCACTATATATTCATAGTGACCATAACTTATATAGAATGTCGTCTTAGAAATGTCCACCTTCTTGACCCTCAATTGATGATATCCCAAACGAAGGTCAATCTTGGAAAAGTATTAAGCTCCGCTCTTTTGATCACAAAAGCCATCAATATGGGGAAGAGAATACTTGTTTTTGATTGTGATATTGTTCAACTCCCGATAATCAATGCATAGTCGCTTTGATCCATCTTTCTATTTAAAAAAAAGAACCAGTGAAACCTAAGTTGACACAATTGGCTGAATAAATCTCTTCTCACGGTCTTTTTGAGTTGTTTCTTCAATTACTACAACTCGATCGGGGCCATTCTATAAAGAGTATTTTAAATTGGTGTGGAACCAGGTATAAGTTTTGTAAAGAATTCAACTTCAATTTTTGGTGGAATACTAGGAAACACTTCCAGAAAGAAATCCACAAAATCCTGAACAATAGGCATATCATTAATGGAGATCTTCTCCCAAATCATTTAAGATAAACAACCCTTTTAAATGAGAATTAATACCTATACACTCGATGTAATCCCCACAGGATGTTCAGAATTATCATCACATTTATGGATGATCATATGAGTTTTTAAAATATCGAATGTAGCTTCCCTTACATGACAATTGAAGTGGGATTTATGCAGATAAATCCAATCCATTCCTAGGATGAAAAAAATTATACCAAAGGAAGAATGATAATATTTTCAAGAAGTACATTCCAACAAAAATCAATTAGAGAGGAATAATATACATGAGATGCAATCACAATACCATCAGGGATTTTCACTTATAATTCCACCTCTAATTTTATTTAGGAAAATAAAAACCCGTAGAAAATTCTTTAGATATTAGAGATTGAGTATGTACATAATCAAATATGAGAAACCACATATTTATGAAAAATCCAATATAGGATTTCTAACTTTTGACACATTATTTAATCTATGAAACCTTAGGTTTATCCTAGGATATTCATAGCCAACCTATAAAAAACTCCTTTATAATGGTTCATGAAGAGTTTTTATGTTCCCAAAGCATATGCCTTAGGAGTGTCAAACAAGGTGTGCGACAATGCCCTTTGTTGTGTACCATATTACCCCGAGTAAATCCCAGAGCATCTTTTCAGAGTTGTTACCCCTAGGTATATCTGTGCTAGAGCCACATCCACTAGTAGTATTCATAAAGGGATATATTTCTTTTAAACCACTTATTCTATCCTCATCCAAAATTTCAGTACATTTTCATAAACATTAAACAATCCATATATTTATCCATATACACGTCCTTAGGGTTCCCACCGTGGTTTTATCATCCTAGATTCCAAAGGTTAACTAAAATTTTCTTCTAGCACCAACTATAGTGACCCTCAATTTATAAAAATTATCATTAAATAACTTTTGTAGAAAACATAATCATTAAAAAAATAGACATGCAAAGACCATACTAGTCTAGTTACTTTGGAAACATAGAATACATAATCACTTATACATAAGTGATCTACATTGTCTCCCACTAGTTTCTTCTTGACTATGAACCCTTCTTAGACACCTCAAACATAATATATATCTTCACAACCTAGGGAATGAAACATAATAAAGGGGTGATATAAAATGCTAAGTAATGGTAACAAATGGACACATGTATGTATAATCATTAGAATAAGAATATGAGAACATGATCATATAGATAGAAGATCATACCATACAGATCAAATATCATAATAGATATCAAGGTGTAATTATTGAAAATTCATAATACATAAATCATAATGAAATAATGAGAATAGGACATGAAATCATAACAAAGGAATAAGAAAAGGAATTGTGGAAACACATAAGCATATAATGGTTTCTATAGTATCTAAGGAATCACTTCAAAGACAATGATAGTGTAAAATGTTTTTTATTGAACTAGGTGAACCCCTATTCCATCCCTGTATTATTGAACGGAGTAAACCCACATTCCAGCCATGTATTACTAAACTTAGTAAACCCTTATTCCAACCATGTATTACTGAACCGAGTAAACCCTCATTCCAGCCCAGTATTACTGAAGCAAGTAACTCCGCATTCAATCCATGTATTACTGAACTGAGTGAAGCCTCATTCCATCCCTATCCATTTCATGAGATATAAATATTTACCCAATATATAATAGGGATATATAGGTCTCACCCATCAAATAATGAAATCATACATACATGTTCCATAAGATCTTAAATAAACATATAATAACCCATTATATTAAACAAGTATCATAATCATGTAAACATATCATAACCCATCAAAAGGGATAGGTTTAATAATCATTTCATCATAAACATAACCCTTTAAATGAAGTGGGTTTCAAAAGAATATAACCTACAAAACAGAAATGGGTTTCATAACATCCTACCATCAAAACATGATCCATTAAGAAAAAGAATATAAATGGAGACATTGAATATTTTCCCCATAAAGGCATGAGAAACCCAAATAGATGTTATCTTATATTGTAAATAATTTTTAAATATCATTTAAAAAAATTCCTTGTGGAAAAATATCCTTTCTTATTTGAAAAATTATTTTTATTACATAAAACATACTGAGAACATATTCATTTAAAACAGCTCTGAAAACATATAAAAGAAGCTTTTAAAATAATAAAACATTTTTAAAATAAATTATCCCTTGATAATTATCTTCAAGGATATTTTCAAAATCTTTTTAATTTTTTTAAATATTGCTTTTAAATACAATAGATTTCGGACAGAAGAATGTGGTGGTCATATTTTACCTAAAAACATTATCTTAAGTAACAAAGAGTAAAAAAGTGGTACTAAAAACTAGATGTCTTGAAGAACCAAAGTATAAGGAAACTAATGAATATTATTTAACTATGTATCGTATGATTTCATAAATGGAAGCATTCACATAAACAATCACAGAAAAAATGAAGAGTTTGACTCAATAAACACGCATAACATGGTGACATAGGATCAAAATAGACTAGTAAGAATATGAAATTAAATGATTCATAATATATCATTAAAATAAGGATATTCATGATAAAACATGTAAAATAGAAATATATACACCTCAAATAATATTTTACGTGCATAACAAAATAAAGTCTCAAAGAAACAAAATTGAGGCAAAACTGTTTTATAGATTTTGTAACTTTTGAAAGATAAACCCCATGGAAAAAGGATCATGGAATGTATATGTGAATACCCATAAATTTATGTACAAGATATATATAATACAATCATGTTAATTAGATATATCACACAAAAGGAAAGAGTGGAAAACATTGCTTGTAACTCACTGAAATTAATACTGAGATGAAAATCCTCTTACCGTGTGTCTTGACTCTCTGTATACTTGAAAAATATTCTTATATAATAAATATAAGTTTATTATAAATATTTTATAGAATAATATTATTATATATATTCCCAGATATTCTTTATTATGAAATTATATTACCTTGCTTTTCATTATCCTTTGTTAAAGTTTCACTTTGAGTAATATTTTCTTTGTTCTTCACATGTGTCTTAATTTGTTATATCATTGATCCATATACTCATATCATGATTCCAAAATGTATAAAATGTTATAAATATATTTAATAAATGGTATATATATTATAATATTCTAAATCATAATGATGTACATAATGGAATACGCCGTTCATGGAGATGGTAAGCCGTATATATGCATGAACATTGTTTTCTGTTTTTATTATCGTAATGAAAGAATATATGTAAATGAAATAACAATATATATATGTTTATATATATATAATTATTAAATTATAATTAATATATCATATAAGTTCATTAAACCCATCTTTAATACATTCAATTTGGTGTGTGAATGAAACACATTGCTTTGAGGGGCGGTAGTCGACACTTCCTCAAATGAGATTATCATATTAACACCAAATGGAAGGTAAAAATATGTGTGTTGTAAAAAGAATATGAAATCTCAAATACAAATTAAATATAATATAGTACATATATAAATATATTTTCCATCATAATAGCCAGAATTATTGTTTGTAAAGGAAAAAATGAACAATCATCATTTCGTGAAGTTGTAGTTCGACGTACACAGAAACAGTATGTTCAACATCCCTTAGATAGAGTTGTGTGTAAGAATAAGTCACAAAAATTTCATATAAACATCATATTAAAAGGATTATAGTGGTATTGATACACAATAATGTAATAATGATAGTGGAGGGATGGATAATGAAAATAAATAAAGGAGCTTGAGAGAATACGTTACCTCTTAATCGGGTAACTCCTTTTGGTTTGTGCCAAAGGGATTCTTGAAGAATATTTCTTCCCAAAGGGAGGCTTCAAGGTCGAAGGGAGGATTGTTGGAAGGCTAATTGGGTAGATCATTGATGAACATAAATGTTTTGAGAGGTGTGAATAATGGTTATAGGAGGTGGCCTTTTTTAGGGAAGGAAAATGACTCGTATGAAATTTTTTGAAATAAATTAGGTGTACACATGACCTTACATAAAAAAGTCATAAAAAACCAAGAAAACTCAATAATAGAGGGTTCATGGCCCAAATATAGATATAAAATGGGTATTGGACAAGTTTCATGGTAATTTTGTCCCTTAATTTTAAAGATTAGTCCCTAATTAGGCTTAATTTGGCCTTAACTAATGTGATTACTTTTAATCACTTTTGCTAATTATTTTGTCAAAAATTACATGGTCTTATTGTAACATCCCGGGTAAATAAAGAATATGAAATTTTAATATTTATTAGTATTTGTGAATTGAATATTAATTTTACTTTAATGGGGATGGTATGTTCGATAAAGTACTCAACACGCAACAACAAGTTTCATTGAAATCTTACGTTGCACACAACCTTGAGTTATAAAAAAAACATTATTATTATTCTAAATTGCAGTTAAAGCCTAGACATTGTATTGGGTGGAATGAAAATAACTGACTACAATATGATTAGAAATGTTTTTAAATGTTTTTACTTTTATCCGATAAGTCTTAGAGGCTTAAAATAAAAATTAATCCGACTTTAATCATAAAATAGTCTAATATTATTTAAAAGGTCAATTTACCACCTTTTGATGGTGAACCCATTTTAAATATAGTTTTATCACTTTTATATGTTCCATTTGAAAAATTAACTTCTTCTTTAGAAGTGGGACATCAAAATTTACTTTGGGTATATTTTTGTTATTTTTCTGATAAAATACATTTTTAATGAATAGTGAAATATACCGTATTTTAATTCAAAAAGGCCTTTTCCTCTAATTTATTTATAGAGATATATTTTTCTCTAAATTGGTTTTAAAGTGTAATTGGATTAAATTTTTACAATTTAATCCAATGTTGGTCATTGGAAGAAATTTTACTCTTAAATTGGACATAAACACATGTCAATCTTTTTGTAGTTATTATTTCTTAAAAACACGCTTTATGGTTTTGACTGTAACGCCCCGACCCCAGAATCCTAGAATCAGTGTATTATTTTAATACATTGGAATGATAACAAGGAAATAATTCCCGAAGGACTTATCGGTTTAGTAGTCTTGGAAAATATATTACATACATGAATATTACATTAAACATTCAAACATAAAACACAACATAAATAATCCATTGAGAATTCCATTATTCCCCTAGATTAACCCTTCATATAAAACATAATACACTTCTTCGAATCCTGGAAAAAACATAATAAATGGGTGATATCAGTTGCTCCGTAAGGGTAAATAATTTAGTAGAAGCTATAAACTTTTAAGGCAAGATGTGTCATAAAAACAACAACATTTTAAACATAAACTTGAACATAATATGGATAAAATATATCAAACATTACCATATAAACATGCACATGGATATTATTCTATTTGAATAATCACATGTAATAATTAATTTTATAATGAGGGGATGCCTAACGTTGGACATCATTACCACATAGTCAAGGCATTGTTCCAAGACTATAAATAATTTTTTAAGGCCTTGTGACAAGACAAAAGTTTGTCTCATTAGACCTACCGATACATTGAGGAGCTATAGTGGGTTCCACCCATCACTTACTAACTCCACTGCATTCCTCATGTGAAAATGTTGAAACATAACATAAACATTCATATTAAAACTAGTATACGAAATGTCAATACTTAAAACATAAACCATGAAGGGTATGAAAATAGCACATCCATAGTCAAACATATCATAACTAATTCAATACAATGTTGAATATTATATTATAATAAATCAACCTTAATCAATAATAATATCTATTAAAGGACGTTGACATAGTTTAAAATGATAAGTAAAACATTTTGAGAGAAATATCCTTTTTGGAAAATCATTTAAAAGTCACACATTTATAAAGGAAGTAAATTAAAAGATATTTTTCTATAAAAAAAGTTCCATGACACTTTCAAAAATTCTAAAGGAATTAACACTTTAAAACAATCATGTCCATATAAATAAATCCTAAAAAACATTTTGAAAACATGGACATTAATGAGAAAGAATTAGAAGAATAAATATTTAAAACATTTAAAATGATGTTTTAGATAAATATTACCTTATAATAATCATTATGAAATTTCATTTATTAAACATGGACATGGATAATAAATATGTCCCAGAAAATACTTACACATAAACAATCTCGGATAATAATGAGATTGAGGAATTAACCATTACCTTGCACTTTCATTTGGTCGAGGGTACGTTTAAACTTATGTATAATGACCATAGTATGTTATTAAATAATAAAACAACCATATTCATATTTATTATATCATAAATTATTCATTTATGACGTTATACTACCCATTTAATAATGATTTCCATGTTAAGTTAACATTTTAGGTAATAATCACTTTCTTAATTGTACGTGTTTTAACTTGTTATTTTTGATCGTATCATTTCGATAATGATTTAAATACTTCTAGAATATATAAAATTATTTATATATAATATATATTTAGAATATAAATATCTATAATAGATAGATTTATGAAATGGAAAGCACTATTTATGGAGATGGTAGGACATACATAAGCATAAATGTTGTTTCTGTTTTCATATCGTATTGAATGGAAGTAAGTGAATAAGATTTATGTTAGTAAACACAAAGACAGACACATATATATATCACTATTAGAATTATTATGTCATATATTACATACTTATAAATAATATATATTTTTATAATCATCGTTGAATGGTGAACCTGGAAATGAATCTCATCATGTCGTGGAGACTGTAAGTCGTACGTACACAGGAGCAATGATATCCTTTTTTTAATGATTAAAAGGTGTTGAATTAGAGGTTATATTAATTTTACAAATAAATTATCATGTTATTTTAACTATTTATATACATATTACTCATCATTATATCCATCCTAATAATAATAGTGTTGAATAAAAAATTACACCAGGGCATGGAGACGGTAAGCCGTACGCACACACGCATGATGACATTATCATTCGTAGGATGGATAAAATAATGAGTATGGTTGTACCATATTTATAATAAAATCATAGTATGTATAAGGTACAGTATTTATTATTTTGTTATGGAAATAACAAAGAATGAGAAAGAGGAAGAATAATAGAACTTTGAAAGAGGTGATAAAATAATTACCTCTTCTTCGGGTGTTTCATTTTGATTTGAACAAAAGGGCTCCTTAAGTTGGCTTTCTACACAAGGGAATGCCTCTAAGATGAAGTTAGGGAAGATATGAGGGGATTTTTTTAGGGTTTGTCTGAGCCAAATGACTTTGGAGGTGTGATTTTGAGATAAGGGTAAGTACCCTTTTATAAGAGAGGTGAGGGTCACTTTTGGAAAAGTTTGAAATATTATTTTATTATAAAATCATTTTCGGTTTCTAATGGATCAAAAATTGATTTATTACAAATATAAGGTAGTTATGGGTATAAATACGCTCAAAAAATATGTTTTATACTGGTTTAGGTCACAATATTAACCCTATCTTTTAGATTTAACTCTTAGTTAAATAGTATAACTTTCACCATGACTTCTTTTATTATTATAATAAGCAGTTAATAAACTTACAATAAAAAGGCAAGTGAACCCCAAGTGGTTAATTAATGACATATTTTTCATTACATAAATCCTTTGGATGAACCTTATATTTTTAGGAATAATATATCATTTAATAATATAGTCTTTGTTTTAAAAACTCATTTATGTCAATTTGGACACTATTAAGTATTTCATTTTTTTGAAAGTCATAAAAGCATGATTACATCAAAAACAATTCATTGAATCAACCCTAACATGTCATATGAATCTAAAAAATTCATATATGGAATCAAACTCCTCTATTTACAATTATTTTTATATTTATAATATCAATTATTTTAATCTTTGATTGATAAAGAAATTACTGCATCATCATTGTGTCATAAATAAATTTAATTATTTAATATCTAAAAATTATAAATAAAATACCATTATATATTAAATCATATTATATTTCTAATTAATATTTATAGTCGAATTTATCTTATGTATAACTTTATATTAAAAATAGTTTAGTTATTAAACATTGAATTTAACACTTTTAACTCGTCTTTAAATAAAATAATAATAAATGTTCTAATCTAATCCATATTGACCAAAAGGATAATATTTTAATCCTAAGATTGGGTTTGTTTGAAATAAACTTATCCAATTGAATTAGGACACATTTTAGGGTAATTATAATATAATATTTACCTTTAATTACCCTATTTACTTTAAACAATGGTAAATAAAAGTCAAAAGTTACTATTCACAAAAAATATCATCATATTATTGAACAAAATTTTACATATTGATTTCAACCGTGTCTATTGTATTTTTGAAATTCAATTCATAGAAGTGGTAAAATTAAGTTTTATGCAAATTTGCAAATGTGCCTAGAAGGTGGGTAAAAGACGTTAAAAAGTTCAACAAAATTTTATACATCTAATCTTATTATAAAACGACTTTAATGAAATACATTGAACTAATACAGGTATTATTTATCTGTTTAGAATTTGAAAAAAATTAAATAAATATAATAATTATTTAAATAAAATTCAGTTTTAAACAATAACGCAGTGTTTTTCACTATTCATCAAAAAATGAATGTTTTCAGAAAAATATCAAAAATTTACCCTAAGCTAATTTTAATATTATGAATTAAAAAATGAAGTCTATTTTACCAAATTAAAAACATATAAGTTAAATTAATTAATTTAAAATAAATACACATTGTTAAAACCAAAAAGCTAGTTTTTAAAAAGTAAAAACTATAAAAAGATTGGCATGTGTTTATGTCAAATTTAAATGTGAAATTATTATAATGAAATAAATTGTTGTAAAAGATAATAATATATTATAATTATAAATTCAAACCATTCAAATTTATAATTTCACACAATATATTATTTTGATTAAAAAAGTTGTTTTCAATTAACATTTAGTATTTTTCACTATTCACCAAAATATGAAAGTTATCAGAAAAACACCAAACATTTATTGAAACTAAATGTTCATGTCCCAATTCTAAATATGAAGTTTATTTTTGTGAAATTGAATATATAAAACTGTCAAATATTGGATTTAAAAATGGTTCTTCATTAAAGGGCGGTAAAATTACATTTTATGAAAAATACTTCCTTTATCTGAAAAATTCAATTTGTTCTTATGTTATATCTAAGAAACAATTAATATGGATTTTAAAATTATATGGAGTATACAAAATTCAAATTGAAATTAATACTATTCATAATCATCTTTTGAACGACTAGATTGGTAAGTCGTGGTGCGTTCGAACTCGGTGTTGCGTGTAGCGCAAGTTATTGAATTACTTTGAAGAGATAACATACTATGAAATCTAAGGTAGTTACATTATCACCACATTTAGTATTTTGTGTCCTAGTAATTTGAAAAAATTTTTTGAAAAAAACATGTTAAAATTAGAAAAATACTTTTGTGGAAAACCCACATCAGAAATTGGGTTAATAAAATTTAGTCTTAATAAGAGGAAAAGGGAAATGAAAAAGTCACCACCATATTATGATCTCGATTAGAAAAACATTTTTGAAATTAGAGACACATAATTAGAGGAAAAATTTATGTATTTTTAGGGAGTTATTAAGGTCATCAATCGCAAAAATGTGTAAAATTGAGGGCCTCAAATCCATCAATCTATGATGATTTAAAATATAATCGGTTCAACAAAAAATAAGGTATTAGGATAACACATTTTTGGTTTTAAGATCCCTTCCCTAAATTTTAAGAATTAATTTATTCATATAATAAGTGGGAAAAACTTATTTACAAGTAGAGTTTCATCCTTCAACCAATTCTTTCCAAAAACTCATCTTTCTCTCCAAAAGACAATAGAATTGAAAAATGTTCTATTTATCCTTATCATATAGGGTTCCAAAAATAATGAATTTATAATTAATTTGTAATAATATTTAAAAAAACTACATTATAAAAACTAGGACATCTTGTAGGCCAGTAGTTGGTGATGCACCCTGATCTCCCTTAATTTGTGGGTTCAAGTATCGCACCCTTGTCGGATGCGGTGGGTTATCACCCAACCTCTGGGTTGTCCTTTTTATAACAATCCAAAAATAATCTTAAGAAATTATTTAACCTCAAAAATTGTGTCCAATGTCAAACTTAATCCATTAAAAACTTTAGACTTATCTAAAATACTTCTGTCCAAACTCATAGTCCAAAAATTTAGATGGGAGGTGAACATAACATAATGAAGATATCTTTTTCCACATAATAACATGTGAGTACCTTTATCATGTTTTCTCTTAAAACATTCTAACACCTTGAATTACCATAAAACCTTATTTATTACATTCATTCTTCCTTCTTCCATATCGAATACTAGATAGATTCCTTGTATCCAAAAATTTTGAATACTCCAACAATTATAGAATAAACAAACCATTAATCAGTTCCATGGCATTCAAGAATATACAATATAATTTATCCAAATCAACCATCCCTTATTCCAAAATCATTACCTCAGTATCAGGACCATATTAAGATTTATCTTTCCTTTAAACATTTATTTTCCAAAAAATTTAACTTGTTATTGATTCACTTTTCATAGAACCATATAATCTCAAATCCTGAATGAAATATTACTGCAATACAATCCTTATTTATTTCCATAATTAATGTAACCAGTACATCGTTGATACAACACTCAAATGACAAAATATAATAACACTAATTATTCCTCTTCATTTGATGCATTATAAAAACATGATTATTATCCAATAGCAACATTTGGGGTATACTATAACGATTGGGACATTGATTCACATAGTGTCCCAACTCCTTGCAGATGAAGTATTGTACATTTGAAAACTTTTTCTTACGCTTGAAATCATGTACTTGGTGTCATTTTTCTCCACACATATAAAAAAATATCATTCCATTCAAGCATTATACAATGTGATTCTTTTCACAGTAATCACATATGGGAAAATCCTTTTTTCCTTTCTTTCCTTTATCCATCTTTATCTTTACCATCCTTTTATTCTCTGGCATCCCTTCAAAGTCATAAGACTCGGAGAATTATTTACTTATCTTATTAACACATGATATTATTTACTCACATGATGAGAATACATGAGAGAATATTTACCTTCTAAATGTTTTCTTAAGATCATGAAATATATGATCCTTCTTACTCTTTGGATCATGCGTATTGCCGGAGTTCCCATTCCTTCTATTGGGTACCATTTCTAAACAATGGCATACACTAGGTTAGTTTATAAATCGAAATGCATAATTCCAAACTTGTAAAATACATAAAATAAATTGAAAAGTTTAATTAATATAATCCATAATCATAAACGAGTTTTTATTGAGGATGTATTTACTCTTAAACCCTTCAAAATTGTTTGTAAAAAAATTTTCAATTATCCTTAGAATATACCCCAGCAGTGTCGTAACAAAAAGTGCAGGAATTCCCGTTGTCGTGTACTAGGATAGTACGGGTCAATCCTAAAACTCCTTGTAAAATTTTTCACTCCTAGGCACATCTGTTCTAGAGCCTCCTCTACCTTCTCATATCCATACAAGGATGTATTGCTTGTAAAATACAAAAAAATATCTACATTACCAAAATTCTAGGAAGTTCTTATATTCTAATCCTCAAAGTCTATCTTAGGTTAATATTCTCTAATAAGAGTTTTTCTAAATCTAGTTTCCAAGGTTTGAACTAAACTTCCTCTTATACCAATTGTAAAACCCAGACCCCATAAGCCTAGAGTCGGAGCATTATTTTAATACATTGGAATGATTACAAGGAATCATGTCCCGAAAGACTAATTAGTTTAGTAGTCTTGGAAAATAGATTACATACATGAACAATACATTACACATTAAAACACAACATAAATAATCCTTTGAGAACACCATTATTCCCCTAGGTTAACCCCGCATATCATACAAAATACACTTCTTGGAAACCTGGGAAAACAAAACATAAGAAAGGGGTGAGCTCAGATGCTCAGTAAGGGTAAACAATTTAGTGGAAGATATAAAATTCTAAGGCAAGATGTGTAATAAAAAAATCCTTTTAAACATAAACTTGAACATAATATGGAGAAAATAAATAAAAAATTACCATATAAACATGCATATAGATATTCTTCTAGTCTAATAATCACATGTAATAATTAATTTCATAATGAGGGAATGCCTAACACCAGACATCATTACCGCATAGTCAAGGCCTCATGCAATGACTAAAAATAATTATTTTCTCAGTGCCTTGTTCCAAAAAACTAGTTCGTCTCATGAGACCTACT
The DNA here is from genome assembly GCA_963277665.1 of Viscum album. Lineage (NCBI taxonomy): Eukaryota > Viridiplantae > Streptophyta > Magnoliopsida > Santalales > Viscaceae > Viscum > Viscum album. The sequence continues at coordinate 1,436,070,760 of OY728133.1, read as the reverse complement.
AATGCATCGAGGAGCTATAGTGGGCTCCACCCGTCACATACTAAGTTCATTTCATTCCTTATAAAAATGTTGAAACATAACATAAACATTTGTGTTAAAACTATATTGCGAAAGGTCAATACTTCAACCATAAACAATGAAGGTTATAAAAATAGCACATCCACTATCAAAATTATAATAACTCAATCAATATAATATAGAATATTTTATTATAATAAATCAACCTTAATCAAGAATAATATCTAGTAAAATATGTTGACATTGTTGAAAATGATCAGTAAATTTTTTTAAGATAAATATCCATTTTTGTGAAATAATTTTAAAGTCAAACATTTATAAAGGAATTCATTTAAAAGATATTTTTTAATAAAAGTCTCCCATAACACTTTCAAAATTTTAAAAGTAATTAACTTTTTAAAAAAATCATGTCCATATAAATAAATCCTTAAACCCATTTTGAAAACATGGACATTAATGAGAATGATTAAGAAGAATAAATATTTAAAACATTTAAAAATGATGTTTTAGTAAAATATTACCCTAAAAGAATAATTTTGAAATGTATTTTATAAAACTAGGACATGGATAATAAATATGTTCCATAAAATACTTACACATAAACAATCTCTGATAATAATGAGATTGAGGAATTAAACCTTACCTTGCACTTTCCTTTGGTCAAGGGTATGCTTAACCTCTTGTATAATAACCATAGTATGTTATTAAATTATAAAAGATCCATATTAATATTTATTATATCCTACATAATTCATTTATGACTTTATACAACCCATTTAATAATGATTTCCATGTTAAATTAACATTTCAGGTAATAATCGCTTTCTTTATCGTACGTGTTTTAACTTGTAATTCTTGATCATATAATTTAGATCATGATTTAAATAATTATAGAATATAAAACATAATTTATATATAATATATATTTAGAATATAAATAGGTATAATAGATAGATATATGAAATTGAAAACACCGTTTATGGAGACAGTAGGTCATACGTATGAATAAACGTTGTTTCTGTTTTCATATCGTATTGAATGGAAGTAAGTGAATAAGATATATGTAAGTACATATAAATATATATATATATATATATATATATCACAAGTAGAATTTTTATTTCATATATTAAATAATTATTAATAATATATATTTTTATAATCATCATTGAATGGTGAACCTGAAAATTAATCTCATCGCATCGTAAAGACGGTAAGTTGTGCGTACACAGGAGCGATGATATCATTTCCTTAACGATTAAAAGGTATCAAATATGAACGTATATTAATTTTAAAGATAAATTATCATGTTATTTTCATTATTTACATACATATTACTCATCCTTATATCCATCCAAACAACATAGTGTTGAATAAAAAATTACACCAGGACGTAGAGACAGTAAGCCATACGCACACACGCATGGTGACATTATCATTCATAGGATGGATAGAATAATGATTATGTTTGTAAAATTTTTATAATAACATCACCAGTATGTAGAAGGTTATGGAATTATTATTTTGGTATGGAAATAATCAAGAATGAGAAAGTGGAAGAAGAACAGAACTTTGAAAGAGGTGATAAAATAATTACCTCTTCCTCAAAAGTTTCCTTTTGATTTGAACAAAAGGTATCGTTAGGTTGGATTTATTCTCAAGATAAGGACTCTAGGGTGAATTAAGGGAAGTTGGGAGGATATTTGGGTAGTTTTTGGATGATCCAAATAGCTTTGGAGGTGTTATTTTGAGAGAAGGGGAAGTACCCTTTTATAAGAGAGGTGAGGGTCACTTTAGGAAAAGTTTGAAATATTATTTTATTATAATTTATTTTCTATTTATAATGGATCCAAACTGATTTATTTCAAATATAATGTAGGGATGGGTCGAAATATTCTTTACCAATAGGTTTTAGACATGTTTATTTCACCATATAAACCCTATCTTTTAGATTTAACTCTTAATTAACTAGTTTAACTTTTACCACGTCCTCTAGTATTGTTACAATAAATGGTGAATAAAATTACTCTAAAAAGACAAGATAATCCCCAATTGGTTCATTAATGAAATATTTATCATTATATAAGTCCTTTGGATTAAAATTATATTTTTATTAATATTATACCATTTAATAATATAGTATTTTTTTTTAAACACATTTATGTCAATTTTGACACTATATAGTATTTGGTTTTTATGAAAGTCAGAACATCATGATTAATTAAAAAAAACTCATTGAATCAACACTAACATTTCATATTAATCTATAAAATTCGTTTATGGCATCAAAAGTTTTAATTTAATTTTATGTTTAAATTTATAATATCAATTATTTTAATTTTTCATTGATAAAGTAATTACCGCATCATCATTGTGTCATAAATAAATTTAATTATTTAATCTATAAAAATTATAAATAAAATACCATTATGTAGGAAATAATTTTATCTTTCTAATGAATATTTATAGTCAAATTTATCTTATGTATACGTATATATTAAAAAAAATTTAGTTATTAAACATTGAATTTAACACTTTTAACTCTTATTTAAATAAAACAATAATAAATCTCCTAATCTAATCCATGTGGACCAAAAGGATCATATTCTAATCATAATGATATTTTTGGATGAAATAAAATTTTCCAATAGAATTATGACAAGTGTTAGGGTAATTATAATATCATTTTTACCTTTAATTATTCTATTTACTTTTAATCGTGGTAAATAAAAGTCAAAAGTTACTATTCACCAAAAATTATTTTCATCTTATTGAACCGAATTTTTCTTACTGATGTCAACTGTGTCTCTTGTATTTTTAAAATTTAATTCACATAAGTTGTAAAATTATTTTTTATTCAAATTTGCAAATGTGCCTAAAAGGTGGCTAAAAGACGTGAAAAAGTTCAATAAAATTTTATACATCAAATCTTATTATAAAATGAATTAAATGAATTACATTGAACTAATATAGGTATTATGTATCTATTTTTACTTTAATATAAATTTAAATAAAAATAATAATTATTTAAATAAAAGTCGATTTTAAACAATAACGTAGTGTTTTTTACTACTCATCAAAAATTGAATGTTTTTAGAAAAATACCAAAAAATTCACCCTAAGACAATTTCAAAATTATGAATTAAAAAATGAATTCTATTTTAAATAATTCAAAAAATATAAGTCACATTAATAAATTTAAAATTAATTCCCATGGTTAAAACCAAAAAGCGGGTTTTTAAAAAGTTAAAACATTCAAGAGACTGACATGTATTTTTGTAAAATTTACATGTAAAATTACTGATAATGTCTTAAATTGTATTAAATGATAAAAATATAATCTAATTATTCCTCCAAACCATTCAAATTTATAATTTAACACTATAAATTATTTTGATTAAAAAAGTTGTTTTCTATTAAAATTTAGTAATTTTCACTATTCCCCAAAATATGAAAGTTATCAGAAAAACACCAAAAATTTATCGAAACTATATTTTTATGCCCCGATTCTAAATAAAAAAGTAAATTTTTTAAAATTAAATATATAAAAGTGTCAAATATTGGATTTAAAAATGGTTCTTCATTAAAAGGCGGTAAAATTGCATTTTCTAAAAAAAATAATTCCTTTATCTGAAAAATTGAATTTGTTCTTATATTATGTCGAAGAAACGCATAATGTGGATTTTAAAATAATATGGAGTATATAAAATTCAAAATGAAGTTAATACTATACATAACCTCTTTTTGAACGGCTAGTTTGGTAAGTCGTGGTGTGCTCGAACTCTGTGTTGTGTGTAGCACAAGTTATTTAATTACTTTGAAGAGATAATGTACTATGAAATCTTGGGGTGTTACATTGAAAACAAGAATTAATTTTAAATAAATTAATTGAACTTATATGTTTTGAATTTGGTAAAATAGACATCATTTTTGAATTTAGAATTTAAAATTTATCTTTGTAACGACCCAAAGTTTCATTAATGGAAAATCCCTCTTGATCCAGTTAAATGTTTCTTTATGAAAAATGTTTTTTATAAGATGTCAACTTCTTTAAGTTTTACTTTAAGATTTGTGACCGTTACTTTTATAGCCGTTGAATAGTGATCATCTGGGTAGTTTAAATATAAGGCTTTAACGAACCAATTTTCTACTCAGACAAAGGAAGCGATGGCCTCATCCAGTAGAATTGCCCCTTACAAAGCCCATTTGTCGGAGCTCGGAAAGGAGGTAGCGTCTTTGGGCTTTTCCCTTGACCAAGCCCAAGATGAGCTTCATCAAGTCAAGCTCGAACGTGATCGTCTACGGGAAAAATGGAAGTTGATAGAGATTACCACTCGAGCAATGTTATCCGAGCAACCCCAAGAGTCTGTCACCATCGCACACCTTACCCTTAGGTCTTATGCGGCTATTTTAAGGGGTTATGTAACAAATAAGTAGCACCATGTTCATGTACATTATTTTTGTATATAATAATGAATATAATTTCTAGTCATTTTTGATACTTTGAAATTAGTTTTTAAAGTACAAACGGTGTTTTTAGTTATTATTTAATTAAAAATTATATTTTATTAAATTAAAGGATTTTTGAATTAAATAATATTTTAGTAAAATATTATTATTAATATTAAATTAATTTTTATTAAATATAAATGATCTTATAATTTTATGAATGCAATTAAAATTTTTATTAAGGTTTGAAAGCCATTTCTGTCAAAACCCGTGAATTTTTTTATAAATGTCGGTTTTTATTTTAAAAGTGAAAATTCACATATTTAGAAAATTAGTTAGATAAAATAAATATTATTTTTGGAATCAGGACGTCGAAATTATCCAACGGTGAATTTTTCATAATTTTCTGAGACAGTCAAATGTTTGGGTAAAAATTAAATACCATTTAAATATATAATGTGTTTTATGACATCATAATGACCCAATGGTGATGTAATAAAATACCATAATCCTTATGTTCGGCCAATATATGTTTTATCATTAAAATAATGAGGTTTTGGGTTTGTTTGACTCACTTTTCAAAGCATTAATGGAGCCCTCAAGACTTATTCAACACTTTGCCTTTTTAAATTAATTTCCATGGGAGTGTGACTCACCTCCACATAAGCAACCCTAATTTTTTAAAAGGTTCGGACCTTGGACTTGTAAAATATTGTTTTCCTCTTTCCTTTTCCAGAAACCATGGGCTAATACCATTGGATGGTTTGTGTTTTGGATTATTTTAATATAAGGGGTTCCAAACCTAAATAATAAAGAATTCTCTCACCTTTCCTATATAAACCCACCCAAGCTCCCACTTCCTCCTCACTCAAAGCCCTTGAAGTTCGTCCAACCTCTTCCCTACTCTCTCTATAATCCTCTCAAGGTGCCCCAAGCTCCCAAGAAGCCTCTCACAAGCCTCTCTCTAGCCTTTGGAAGCACACTTCCAAGTAAGGGTTTTTCTTCCTTTCTCATTTTTTGTCAATTTTCCTTAAGTTGTATTGCCCTTTTAATTTCAATTATGAATGTTGGGGTATGGTTTCGCACCTCTCCCATACTGCCCTTTTATTGTTTGAATGATGGGAGACCCCCTTCTCTCTCATTAAATGTCTCCCATGTACACCCGTTACTATGCCGAAATTCGGAAAGGAACCTTTTTCTCCTCTTTTATATTCAAGAAATACTTTTGTATCATGAATCTAAATTCCATTTTTATTGTTGGGACATGTATATATATGATCTCATTACTGTCCATTACATGTAAATATGATGAGGAACGCCTTTCTCTCTCATCAACCTTTTTTTATGAATTCTTATGTCACGCCGTTACGCTGCCAAAATCGCACCGATTTTCTAAGACAATGTCTTTGTGTAGTGAATACCATGCCCATTTCTCCATCAAGGGTATTCACCTTTATGCACATTTACATATTGATTATAAAGTTTCATGTATTAATTCCACATTCCTTTATCGTGGAAGAAATGATTATGTTTTATGAATCCATGTTTTATGATCCATGTGGCACACTTATGCATGAAATGAAATGTTTAAGAAGGGTGCACCCTTTATAGCGCTCCAATGCATTGGGTAAAGTATAGTATCATGATACGTCATGTGCAATGAGTGTTGACTCATGCTAATTCAAGTGCAACGAGGGTTTACTCGTGCTTCAAGTGCAATGAGGTTTTACTCATGCTCCATGTGCAATGAGCCTTGGCTCATGCTAATTCAATGTTAAGTGTTGTTGCCACATTTCCATGTTATGATTATCATGCTTTATCATGCCTTTATGTTCATGTCTCTCTTATGCTCTATTGGTATGCCTATTGCCTAACATGTATTGTACTCCTCATGTTATTCATTATGTACTCCCTTACTGGGCTTTATAGCTCACCCTTTTCTTATGCATGTCCTCAGGTTATCCCATGCAATGCTAAGTACGAAGGAATGTAGTGGTCATGTAAAGGAAGTTTTCAATAAGGATGTTGTATTTCAAGTTTAAAGTTTTTATGTAATGATCTTAAGCCCCAAAGACACTAAACCTTTCGATCTTCTTTGTTGTATCAAGTGAAGTTTTATGTAATAAAGCATGTTTAAGTTGTAATAAAAAGCAGGGTTGTCATAGTTGGTATCAAAGGATAGGTTTAGTTATTTTTGGGATTAGGAAACCCTAGTAAAGCCTTAGATACAAGACTAAGCATAATAAAAACATCCCTAAATTTTGGTAAATACTAAGTAAGTGTTTTATCAAACAAATACATCCCTGTCTGGATACGAGCAGGTAGAGGCGGCTCTGGCACAGATGTATCCTAGGGGTAAAACCCGAAAACACTGCTTTGAGCTAGACTCGAACGGGAACTGGTGCACGACAACGAGCCTTGCTGCACTCTTGGTTACGACACTCCCGGGGGATATGTTTTGATAAATTGACAATCTTAGTATGAACCCTTATTAAGGGAAAAATGCCCCTAAGAATATATGTTAGAAGGAAGATCATGAAAAGCCTGGATTGAATCCTATAGACTCATGAGTTAAAGAGATTAAAGTTTATTTATAAGTCATAAACTTTTGTCTTTGGATTACCCTTTATGTGTTACCCCTAAATTTCCTTTTATTCCAGCCAATGGACGGTAATAGGAGAACTCGGGATAACAACCGTTGTGAAGATCAGTGTGATGATTGTACCAATGAGATGCCCAATCCAATGGGAGCGGGAATCACGAACTTTGTCACACTTCTCTCTCAGCTAACTCAAGTTTTGAATAGAAACACTGGTCAAGAGGAACGTTCAACCCCCCCTAAGAAAGGACAAGTCGCTATTGAAAGCTTTATGAGAGAAAGGCCTCCTACTTTTAGTGGATCATCCGATCCCACGATTGCTGAACAATGGATCAACTCCATTGAAAAGATATTCTCCATCCTCCAATGCTCTGAAAAAGAGAAGGTTCTCCTGGCGGCTTATCGTATGGAGGGTGAAGCTGATCAATGGTGGACATTGATCAAAAATACGAAGCCTGAGGAGGAGATCGAGGCTTTGGAATGGAAGGTATTCCGGAAGATGTTTTTCGATAAATATTTTCCACGCACCCTCCGTCTTAAGATGGAAAGGGACTTCCTTTCCCTCAACCAGAAAGATGAGGAATCTATGGGAGTGTACGAGGCAAACTTCACAAGGCTTGCACGATACGCTTCCGGCTTTGTCGTTACCCCCGAATGCAAGGTTGACCGCTTCCTTGGTGGGCTGAAGCCTAGCTTGCGGAAAGCATTAGTGATCCGTGACTTCGACAGCTATGAGGAAATTGTCCGATGTGCCCTCAAGGTTGAAATGGAGATCAGAGAATCACAGGGGTATCATGGGGACAAGAAGCGGAAGGTGGACTTCAATGCTGGTGGTCCGATGGATAAATCCAACGGTGCTAAGAAATTCCAGCACCCCACTTACCAAAAGTGTGGAAAGAAGCACCCTGGAAATTGCCTTAGGGGGACAAGAAAATGCTTTAAGTGTGGAAGAGAAGGGCACCTAGCTGTTAACTGTCAGCAAGAAGGACCCGCGGCTGCGACGGAGGGGAGGAACGCTCCGTTCAAACCTCAACGCGTTGTTCAATGCTTCAAATGCAAAGAACCGGGTCATTTTGCGAATCAATGCCCTAATCCAAGGGTTATCGGAGGCAATCAACAACCTCCAAGACAGCAAGGAAGAGCTTTTGCCATCACTTCTGCCGAAGTGAACCCCGTCAACGAAGTGGTGAAAGGTACGCTAGTTATTCATTCAAGAATAGCGAACGTACTTTTTGATTCAGGTTCTACGCATTCTTTTATATCTCAAAAGTTTAGTAGAATAATCCCTGCACCACCACAAATCATGGAAGTAAAGATGTCGGTGAGTACGGAAAATGGGGAAATCATTGCATCCCATGAGTATAAGTCCACCCCTGTTATAATATGTGGATTGAATTTCCCGGCGAACCTCGTCATACTCCCTTTGGTGTAATTTGATGCAATTCTTGGCATGGATTGGCTTTCCTTATATAGAGCCAACATAAATTGTCGGGAGAGGGAAATCACACTCCATATGGAGAATCGACCCCCGATTCTTTACAAGTGTCAGGAGGAAGATGAATCTCCTTTAGCTCCATCATCTCAAGCATGGATATTACTGCCTTATGAGCACGCATATATGGCTCAGATGATTGAGTCCAAGGAAGAAACCACCCTTGAAGAAATGCCTATTGTGAGGGAATTTGCTGAAGTATTTCCCGAGGAACTTCCTGGTCTTCCTCCAAGAAGAGATATTGAGTTCTCAATTGAACTTATACCTGGGGCGCTACCAATATCCAAGACTCCATATAGAATGGCTGTGGTTGAGCTTGAAGAACTGAAGAAACAACTACAGGAGAATCTGGATAAAGGGTTTATACGCCCAAGTGCATCACCATGGGGTGCACCAGTCCTCTTCGTCAAGAAGAAGGATGGGTCGATGCGGCTTTGCATCGATTATCGTGAACATAACAAAATCACGATAAAGAACAAGTATCCTCTCCCAAAAATCGATGACTTGTTTGATCAGCTGCATGGAGCACAATACTTCTCCAAGGTCGACTTGCGGTCGGGATATTATCAAGTAAGGGTGAAGAAGGAAGATATCCCCAAGACTGCTTTTCGTACAAGGTACGGGCACTATGAATTCATAGTAATTCCATTTGGACTCACCAATGCTCCAGAAATATTCATGGACTTGATGAATAGAGTCTTTAGAGATTACCTAGATAAATTTGTGGTAGTCTTTATAGATGATATTCTAATATACTCCAAAACCAAGGAGGATCATGAGGAGCATTTAAGAACTGTACTGGAGACTTTGCGCAAGGAGAAGCTCTATGCCAAGTACAGCAAGTGTGAGTTCTGGTTGAAGGAGGTCTCATTCTTGGGCCATATCATCAAAAGCAATGGGATATCTGTGGACCCCTCCAAAACAGATGCAATTGAGGGATGGCCGAGGCCAACATCGGTAACTGATATCCGTAGCTTCTTGGGGTTAGCTGGATATTATCGACGTTTTGTGAGAAACTTCTCACGATTGTCCAACCCTCTTACCAAGCTAACTCGAAAGGGAGTAAAGTTTGCTTGGAGTGATGAATGCGAAGAAAGCTTCAAGGAGTTGAAAAGGAGGCTTATCACTGCACCTGTGCTCACTTTACCCACAAGTGGGGAGCTTTTTGTGGTATTCAGTGATGCTTCGAAGAAGGGCTTAGGATGTGTGCTGATGCAGAATGATAAAGTGATATCCTATGCCTCAAGGCAGTTGAAAATCCATGAGCGAAACTATCCAACGCATGATCTGGAGTTGGCGGCGGTGATCTTTGCCTTGAAAATCTGGCGGCATTATCTCTATGGAGAGAAATGTGAGATATATACTGACCACAAAAGTCTTAAATATATATTCACACAGAAAGAGCTTAATATGCGCCAGAGAAGATGGATAGAGCTCATCAAGGATTATGACTGTTCAATACATTACCACCCTGGGAAGGCGAACAAGGTGGCGGATGCCCTAAGTAGAAAGGATCCAGCAATTCTATCAATGATGAGAATTGAGAAGGATCCAATCTTCTTAGACTTGATGAAGATGAACGTGGGAATCATAAAGAAGGGAACATCATCAATCCTTTCACAAATTATTGCTCAACCATCTCTTTTGGAAAGGTTAAAGGATGCTCAAAAGGATGATGCGAGAATCCAAGAAAAAGTGGAAGCTATCAAAAAGGGAAAATCCTCAGAGTTTAATGTTAATGAAGAAGGAATTGTGCGGTTTGGGAAAAGACTATGTGTCCCATCAAGTTCGGAGCTGAAGAAGGAACTTTTGGATGATGCACATAGTTCAAATTTCTCTATTCACCCAGGGAGCACAAAGATGTATCGAGATCTCTGAGAAAACTTTTGGTGGGATAATATGAAGAAGGAGATCGCTGAATATACATCAAAGTGCCTGGTGTGTCAGCAAGTGAAGGCAGAGAGGCAGAAGTCTAAGGGGATGATGCAACCATTGCCCATACCAGAATGGAAATGGGAGAACATCACCATGGACTTCGTCACTGGACTTCCAAGGACATCCAAAAGCAACAATGCAATCTGGGTTATTGTGGATCGTCTTACAAATACTTCACACTTCATTGCTATTCGAGAGGATTTCTCTTTGGATCAACTGGCACGAATATATATCAGGGAAGTGGTACGGTTTCATGGAGTACCACTATCTATTGTGTCTGACCGAGATCCAAGATTTACCTCTATGTTTTGGAAGAGTCTTCAACATGCTCTGAATACTGAACTGAACTTCAGTACGGCCTATCATCCTCAAACTGATGGCCAATCCGAGCGGACTATCCAAACACTTGAGGATATGTTGAGAGCGTGCTCAATGGACTTTAAAGGAGGATGGGATCAACATCTTCCTCTAGTTGAGTTATCTTATAATAATAGTTTCCACTCGAGCATCCAAATGGCACCATATGAAGCCCTGTATGGGAAAAGGTGTAGAACACCGGCATGTTGGGATGAGGTCGGTGAACGTAAGCTGCTTGGACCAGAAATGGTCGAAGAAATGGTGGAGAAGGTGAAAACCATTCAGCAGCATATCAAGGCAGCCCAAAGTCGACAGAAGAGTTATGCAGATAATCGTCGACGAGACCTTGAGTTTAAAGTCGGAGACATGGTGTTTTTACGCATATCTCCGTGGAAGAAGGTTATGAGGTTTGGAAAGAAAGGGAAGTTAAGTCCAAGGTACATCGGCCCCTTCGAGATTCTGGATCATGTTGGGGCTGTGGCCTATCGACTAGCACTTCCACCTACTATGGCCAAGGTGCATGATGTCATCCATGTATCCCTCTTAAGGAAGTACATACCAGACCCTTCACATGTACTCTCTTCTGAGGTGGTACAATTAGAAGACGATCTTTCTTATTAGGATCAACCAGTGAAGATCTTGGATCGTAGAGAAAAACTTCTACGAAATAAGACAATGCCCCTCGTCAAGGTGTTGTGGAGAAACCACAAGTTTGAAGAAGCAACTTGGGAGTCGGAGGATATGATGAAGCTAAGTTACCCACATTTGTTTTAGTGTGGGAAAAGGAAAATTTCGAGGGCGAAATTTCTTAAGGGGGGAATGTTGTAACGACCCAAAGTTTCATTAATGGAAAATCCCTATTGATCCAGTTAAATGTTTCTTTATGAAAAATGTTTTTTATAAGATGTCAACTTCTTTAAGTTTTATGTTAAGATTTGTGACCGTTACTTTTATAGCCGTTGAACTGTGATCATCTGGGTAGTTTAAATATAAGGCTTTAACGAACCAATTTTCTACTCAGACAAAGGTAGCGATGGCCTCATCCAGTAGAATTGCCTCTTACGAAGCCCATTTGTCAGAGCTCGGAAAGGAGGTGGCGTCTTTGGGCTTTGCCCTTGACCAAGCCCAAGCTGAGCTTCATCAAGTCAAGCTCGAACGTGATCGTCTACGGGAAAAATGGAAGTTGATAGAGATTACCACTCGAGCAATGTTATCCGAGCAACCCCAAGAGTCTGTCACCATCGCACACCTTACCCTTAGGTCTTATGCGGCTATTTTAAGGGGTTATTTAACAAATAAGTAGCACCATGTTCATGTACATTATTTTTGTATATAATAATGAATATAATTTCTAGTCATTTTTGATACTTTGTAATTAGTTTTTAAAGTACAAACGGTGTTTTTAGTTATTATTTAATTAAGAATTATATTTTATTAAATTAAAGGATTTTTGAATTAAATAATATTTTAATAAAATATTATTATTAATATTAAATTAATTTTTATTAAATATAAATGATCTTATAATTTTATGAATGCAATTAAAATTTTTATTAAGGTTTGAAAGCCATTTCTGTCAAAACCCGTGAATTTTTTTATAAATGTCGGTTTTTATTTTAAAAGTGAAAATTCACATATTTAGAAAATTAGTTAGATAAAATAAATATTATTTTTGGAATCAGGACGTCGAAATTATCCAACGGTGAATTTTTCATAATTTTCTGAGACAGTCAAATTTTTGGGTAAAAATTAAATACCATTTAAATATATAATGTGTTTTATTACATCATAATGACCCAATGGTGATGTAATAAAATACCATAATCCTTATGTTCGGCCAGTATATGTTTTATCATTAAAATAATGAGGTTTTGGGTTTGTTTGACTCACTTTTCAAATCATTAATGGAGCCCTCAAGACTTATTCAACACTTTGCCTTTTTAAATTAATTTCCATGGGAGTGTGACTCACCTCCACATAAGCAACCCTAATTTTTTAATAAGTTCGGACCTTGGAATTGTAAAATATTGTTTTCCTCTTTCCTTTTCCAGAAACCATGGGCTAATACCATTGGATGGTTTGTGGTTTGGATTATTTTAATATAAGGGGTTCCAAACCTAAATAATAAAGAATTATCTCACCTTTCCTATATAAACCCACCCAAGCTCCCACTTCCTCCTCACTCAAAGCCCTTGAAGTTCGTCCAACCTCTGCCCTACTCTCTCTAGAATCCTCTCAAGGTTCCCCAAGCTCCCAAGAAGCCTCTCACAAGCCTCTCTCTAGCCTTTGGAAGCACACTTCCAAGTAAGGGTTTTTCTTCCTTTCTCATTTTTTGTCAATTTTCCTTAAGTTGTATTGCCCTTTTAATTTCAATTATGAATGTTGGGGTATGGTTTCGCACCTCTCCCATACTGCCCTTTTATTGTTTTAATGATGGGATACCCCCTTCTCTCTCATTAAATGACTCCCATGTACACCCGTTACTATGCCGAAATTCCGAAAGGAACCTTTTTCTCCTCTTTTATATTCAAGCAATACTTTTGTATCATGAATCTAAATTCCATTTCTATTGTTGGGACATGTATATATATGATCTTCTTACTGTCCATTACATGTAAATATGATGAGGAACCCCTTTCTCTCTCATCAACCTTTTTTTATGAATTCTTATGTCACGCCGTTACGCTGCCGAAATCGCACCGATTTTCTAAGCCAATGTCTTTGTGTAGTGAATACCATGCCCATTTCTCCATCAAGGGTATTCACCTTTATGCACATTTACATATTGATTATAAGGTTTCATGTATGAATTCCACATTCCTTTATCGTGGAAGAAATGATTATGTTTTATGAATCCATGTTTTATGATCCATGTGGCACACTTATGCATGAAATGAAATGTTTAAGAAGGGTGCGCCCTTTATAGCGCTCCAATGCATTGGGTAAAGTATAGTATCATGATACGTCATGTGCAATGAGTGTTGACTCATGCTAATTCAAGTGCAACGAGGGTTTACTCGTGCTTCAAGTGCAATGAGGTTTTACTCATGCTCCATGTGCAATGAGCCTTGGCTCATGCTAATTCAATGTTAAGTGTTGTTGCCACATTTCCATGTTATGATTATCATGCTTTATCATGCCTTTATGTTCATGTCTCTCTTATGCTCTATTGATATGCCTATTGCCTAACATGTATTGTACTCCTCATGTTATTCATTATGTACTCCCTTACTGGGCTTTATAGCTCACCCTTTTCTTATGCATGTCCTCAGGTTATCCCATGCAATGCTAAGTACGAAGGAATGTAGTGGTCATGTAAAGGAAGTTTTCAATAAGGATGTTGTATTTCAAGTTTAAAGTTTTTATGTAATGATCCTAAGCCCCAAAGACACTAAACCTTTCAATCTTCTTTGTTGTATCAAGTGAATTTTTATGTAATAAAGCATGTTTAAGTTGTAATAAAAAGCAGAGTTGTCATAATCTTAGATTAAATTTTTGCTATTTTCTGAAAACATTCAATTTTTGTGGATTACTGAAAAATACTGCTTAGTAGTTAAACCCGAATTTTTCATTTAAGTGAAATTGTACCTCTTCTGTGAATTAAATTTCAAAAATTTGACATGAATGGTTTTCATAAGTACGTAAAATGTGGTTCAATAAGATAAAAATAATTTTTGGTAAATAAAAACTTTTGATTTCTATTTACTGCGGTTAAAGGTGAATAGGGTAATTCAAGGTAAAAATAATATTATAATAATATAAAATTTCCTTAACACTTGTCTTAACCTTATTAGATGATTCATGGTCGACCAATAAAATCTTTTAGTGAAACCTTTGACATTTGAAAGCCACTTGGGTACGATAATTACATTAATAACATTTTATTTAAAGTAAGAATAAAAATATCATAAACATTTATTGTTTTTCTAAAATAATTTTATTGTGGGGTTATATAATTGATATATTTGACTATAATATTCATTAGAAATATAATAATATTTTCTACATAATGGTATTTTATTTATTATTTTTAGATATCAAATAAATAATTTTATTTATGACACAATGATGATGTAATGAATACCTCATTAATGAACGTTTTAAATAAATGAGATTATAAATGTTAAAATAAATTTATTTTGAATTTTTTTTGAATAAATGATTTTAAAAATGATTAAGACTTGTTATATTTGAAATAATGATGGTTTTTAGAATGAATCAAGTTGTTTAGGATTTTTTAAAAATTCATGATATGAATAGTATTTAAATTGACCTAAATGATTTTTTTAAATAATATTATTTTATTAAATGATATAATAATACTATAAATATAAGATTTGTCCAAATAAATTAGATAAGTTTGTAAATTTAATTAATGATCCACTTGTGGTTATATTGTCATTTTATGGTATCTATATTAACCATATAGAGTGAATACACAAGAAGAAATGGTTAGAGTCAGATTAGTTAACTAAGGGTTAAAGATAAATGATAAGGTTAAATTTGAGACCAAAACTTTTCTAAAACCTATTGGTTTATTTTTGTTGAATAATGGTCATATTATACTATAATTTAATGAGTTTGGGACCTTTTTAAACTGAAATTTATCTTATAATAAAATAATATTTTCAAAACTTCTTAAAGAGCCCTTGTTCCCCCTTATAAAAATTCATCACCTCTAACCCATTACTCACACCTCTCAAGACCATTTACTTATCCAACATATATTCTAATAAGCTCCCAAAATACCTCTATTTATCCTATAATACTTCTCCTAGGTCTAATCCAATTCAAGTAAACCTTTTTGTTCAAACCAAAGAGAGATACCCGATTTAAAGGTAATGTCTTCTCTTAAGTTATTTTCTTTTATTTTAATTATACAACCCCCAATACTCTTTTTATTACATTATTTTATAACTACACAAATATCATAAATATACTAGGTTTTATAATGAGAATTATTTTAACTAAACCTACAGACACTTCCATCTAATCGATATGAACATACTGTTTCTATGGACGGTGAACTACTGCCTCATGAAATAATGATTGTGAAATTATCTCCTACCGCCTCTCATAGTGGAAATTATGATGGAAACGTAATTTTATATGATATTTATTTTATTTATTTTATCTTTATTCTTCTATAATTCTCTTTTAGAATAAAACTTTATGCTTTTGATGTTGTATGTATACAATAATTTCATTCGAGGAAGTGCGGACTACCGCCCCCTCAAAGTGGTATGACTCGTTCATACCATACATGGAATGTATAAAGGATGGTGTTAATGAACTTATGTAAAATATATAAAATATGATAATATACTGGAATTATAATACACCTATTTATCATTTGGTTTTCATTCATTTAAAATGAAAAAAATAAAAGAATGTAGCATTCATGCGTACGTACGACTTACTGTCTCCATGAATGGTGCATTTAATTTTCATATATCCAAATGATAAGGAAAATTATAAATAAATATATAATTGATATATAATATTTATATGATATGTAAATCATTAATATAATTCTGTATATAATGGACTTTTGACAACATGGACAGCTTGTAATTATAAGTACCAAATATCGACAAAATCACTGTTATTAATTTAAATGATTATGTAATGTTTATAATGTGGTAATAAGTGATGTAAAAGGAATAATAAAAATGTAAAAGGTTCTGAAGAAAGTATAAATTAAATTAAATTTATTATTAAGGATATTTAAATAATTAACAAGTCAAGTCAGACACAAGGTAAGGGGTTTTCATCTCACTTTTTTATTCCCATGAGTTTCGTGCTATATTTTCCACTATTTAATTTTTCATGGTGTATATAATACCACTGATTGTATTAATTATGAAATATAATTTAATTTATCTGTATTTACATCTTCATTGTATGATCTTTCTTTCATGTGGTGTATTTTTCTTTAGTTACCAAATTGGTAAGGGGACTATCACCCTCTTCTTCTAATCAAAGACTTATTTTATATTATGTCTTCTAAATTTACATTTACTTATGCTGGTATATGTTATTATATATCCTTATTGATATAAATTTTATGTACATGTGATTAGAGATCCATTTCTCTCTCATCAACTTATTTTCTGAATTTTAATGTGACACTGTTATGCTGTCAAGTTTCTGTAAGAGAACTTCTTAACCCAATTTCAATTCTTTGGGTTAAACTTATACTTCTTGATTATGTCATGATATAAATATGTGTGAATGAACTATGATTTTTTACACTCAATATCCACTAATATTGGGTGTATTATTATTTTTTACACATAGTTATGTCATTGATTTGTCCCCAGTCTAAGGATATGATCTTTGGAAGAGACTTTGCCTCAATTTACATTCCATTGAGACTTATTTGTTGTTATACACCAATTCACATTTAAATGGTGTATATACTGACCTTTGACATATTATATCACAAATTTCCTTATTCTCAAGATATTATATGTAACAGCCCAATATTTCATAGTATCTTATCTCTTCAAAGTATTTCAATAACTTGCGCTACACACAACACTGAGTTCGAGCACACCACAACTTACCAAACAAGCCATTCAAAAAAGAGGTTTTGAAGAGTATTAAACACATTTTAAATTTTATATATCCTATATAATTTTAACATTCATATTTTTGTGTTTCTTAGACATAATATAAGAAAAATTAAAATTTTAAGATAATATAGGTATTTTTCAAAAGAATGTTGTTTTATGCCTTTTAATGGAGAACTATTTTTAAATATAATATTTGACACTTTTATATATTAATTTTAGTGAAATTAAAATAATATTTAGAATAGGGATATAATAATTTAGTTTGGATAAATGTTTGGTACTTTTCTGATAACTTTCATATTTTGATAAATAGTGAAAAAATGCTAAGTTTTTTATAAAAACAACTTTTTTAATCAAAATAATTTATAGTGTTAAATTATAAATTTAAATGGTTTTTAAGTATCATTGGATTATTTTTTATCATTTAATATAATTTAGGTCATTTTATCTAATTTCATATTTAAATTGGACATAAACAAGTTTCAATATTTTGATAGCTATTATTTCTTAAAAACACCCTTATTGTTTTGAAAACGAGAAGTAATTTTAAATTATTTTCTACCAATTTTGTGTTTTGAATTTGGAAAAATGGATTAAAAATTTATAATCAGAAGGTAAAAAATGTGTAAATAGGTAACATTTATTTTTATACATTATAAATAATTACTTCGGTAAATATTTTTATTTACCATGGTTAAAGGGTAAATCCGGTAAATATGGGTAAAGAAATAATATTAAAATAATATTAAATTACCCTAACACATGTCCTAACCCTATTTTATGATACATGTCCGACCATGTGCATCCTTAGGTTGATCTTAGGACCTCATGGAGCCACTTGGGAGTGATAATGACATTTTATATTAATTAATCTAAATTAAATACAAAAATAACTAAAGAATGTATTGTTTAGTAAAAAAAATTATATGGGGTTATATAATTGACCTCTTAAACTAAAAATATTAATTTGAAAGATAAAATGACTTCCTACATGATTATATTTTATTTATAATGTTTAGACATAAAAAATTTATATTTATTTATGACACAATAATGATGCAATATTTTCTTTATTATTAAAATAATCAAATAAATGGTATTGTAAATATTAAAATAAATATAATTTGAAAGTTTTGATTCCATAAACTAATTTTATAGGCTAATATGACATGTTATTATTGATTAAATGTATTTGGTTTGAATTAATAAAGTCGTTATCAATTTTAAAAAAACCAAATACTATATAGTGTCAAAATTTACATAAATTAGTTATTAAAACAAATACTATATTATTGGTGGATATAATATTACAAAAAATATAAGGTTCTAAAAAATGGCTTAAATAATATTATATACGTTATTAATGAACCACTTCATGTTCTCTTGGAAGTTTATTGTAAGTTTATTAACCATATAGTGTAACAATACAAGAAGACACGGTAAAAGTTAAACTATTTAACTAAGAGTGAAATATAAAAGATAAGGTTAATATGGTGACCTAAACCTGTATAAAACCTATTTATTGAGATTTTTTTACCCATAACTACTTAAGTATCGAATTAAATTTATTTTGTGCCATTATAAACTGAATATGATTGTATAATAAATTAATATTTTAATCCTTTCCTAAAGTGACCCTCACCCCCTTATAAAAGGGAACTTCCACTTCTCTTAGTTTCACAACTCCAAATCCATTTAGATCAGAAAAATCCTTCCCAAAATCCTTCTCAACTATCCTACATTTAACCTAGAGTACTTAATTTTATCATAAATCCAACCTATGGTGCCCATTTGATCAACTCAAAAGAAAACACTCGAAGAAGAGGTAATAATTTCACCACCCTCTTTCAAGTTCTTTTCTTCTTCCACTTCCTATTTCTTTATTGATTCCATACTAAAATAATAACTCAAATACCTTCTATATACAGTGATTTTATTATAAATATGGTACAACCATATTCATTATTCTATCATTCCTATAATGATAAATTCACCATATGTGCGTACGTACAGCTTATCGTCTCCACGTCGTGGTGTAGTTTTTTATTCAAACACATCATTATTTTGGATCGGTATAATCATGAGTATAACTGATGTAAATAATAAATATAAAATTTCAATAATTCTATTTATATGGTATACCATCTAATTACATATGATTTCAGCATCAATAAAATGATATTGTTTCTCATGCGTACGTACGGATTACCATCTCGACGACACGATGAGATTCATTTCCACGTTCACCATTCAATGATGATTATAAAAATATATATTATTAATAAGTATGTAATATATGACATAATAATTATATTGTATATATATATATGTATATACTTACATATACCTTATTCACTTACTTCTTTTCAATAATATATGAAAATGGAAATAACGTTTATGCGAACATACGGCCTAACATCTCCATAAACAGTGCCTCACATTTCATATATATATATATATATTATAAAAATTTATATTCTAAATATATATGATATATATATCAATGTTTATATTCTAAATGTATTTAAATCATGATCTCAATGATACGATCAAGAATAACAAGTTAAAACATGTACGATAAAGAAATTGATTATTACCTTAAATATTAATTTACCATGGAAATCATAATTAAATTGGTAGTATAAAGTCATAAATGAATCATGTATGATATAATAAATATGAATATGGTTCTGGTATAATTTAATAACAAACTATGGTCATTATACAGGAGGTTAAATGTACCCTCGACCAAATTAAATTGCAAGTTAAGGGTTAATTCTACAATCTCTTCATTATTCGATGTTGTTTTTACATGAGTGTCTACTAGGACCTCTTTATCCTCCACATCAGTGTTTCAAAAAAATAATTTCAAAGGAATATTTTAATGTTTTATGGAAGTTACTCTTTAACTAGATCATCATTTTAAATGTTTTAAATATTTATTCTTCTAAATCATTCTCATTAGTGTACATGTTTTCAAAATGGGTTTTAAGGATTTATTTATATGGAAATGAATATTTTTAAAATGTTAATTCCTTTCAAAATTTTAAAACTTGTATGGAACACATTGATTCAAAAATGTATTTAAATGTATTTATTTATAAATTATTTGTCTTTTAAATGTTTTTATGAAAAAGGGATATTTCTATTAAAGAGTTTTACAAATCATTTTCATCTATGTCAACATATTTTGATGGATTTTAAACATGTTTGAAGTTGATTTATTATGATACAAATCTTCTATATTGTATTTAAGGTTTTGTGATATGTTTGACATTGCATGTTTTATTTTTATACCATTCATGGTTTATGAATAAATTATTGACATTTCGTATGCTAGTTTTAATACGAATTTTTATGTTATGTTTAATCATTTTCATATGAGGAATGCATTGGACATAGTAAGTGATGAGTGGAGCCCGCTACAGCTCCTCGATGCATCAGTAAGTCTCATGATGCAAACTAGTGTCTTGGAACAAGGCCTTGAAAAAATCTTATTTTTAGTCTTGGAACAAGGCCTTGACTATGTGGTTATGAACTCTAGCATTATTCATTCCATCATTTTGGAATTGGATATTGATATTACAGGTGATTAATCGACTAGTAGAATATCCATACGAATAAGTAAATGGAATTATTTGATTTATCTTTGCCATATTATCCCGAAGTTTACGTTTAAAAGGATTTTGTTTTAGTATTATAAATTTCCTTAAATGATTATGTTTTTTTATGAAAGTTTCTTCTATATTGTAATCCTTACAGAGTATCTGAGCTCACCCCTTTCTCTATTTTATTTTTCCCAGGATTCCATGAAGTGTATTATGAATGATAAATAGGGTTAAGCTATGGGATTAATGGTGTTCTCAAAGGATCATTTATGTTGTGTTTTATTTTCTAATGTGTAATGTAACGTTCACGTATGTAATCTATTTTCCCAGACTAATAAACTGATCGGTATTTTGGGAATTGATTCCTTGTAATCATGCCAATGTATTAAAATAATGCACTAACTTTGTGCTTCTAGGGTCAGGGCATTACAGTTAGTATCAGAGGATGTTTAGGAAAAAACATGGAAAAAGATTTAGATAAACTCTGATTGTAGAACATTACCCTAAGAGAGACTTTGAAGATTAATGTAGAAGAACTTCCTAGATTTTTGTAAATGTCGAGATTTTGTGTATTTTCCAAGCAATACATCCCTGTCTTGATACGAGCAGGTAAAGGCATCTCTTGCATAGATGTACCTAGTAGTGAAAACTCTGACAAAGAGTTCGGGTTTGACCTGGGGTATCTTGGTACACGACAATGGGTCTTGTTGCACTCTTGGTTACGACACTCCCAGAGGATATGCTTAGGATAATTCACATTTTCATTAAAACGCATTATTAAGGATTTATAAGTAATACTTCCTCAAAGAAAACATCTTATGATTTTAGATTATATGCATAATCTTTTCAATTTACATTAGGTATTTTAAAAGTTTGGAATTATGCATTGAAATTCATAAACTAACATAGTGTATACCATTTTTTTAGAAATGATGCCTAGTAGAATGAATCATAATTCCAGAAATACTCATGGTCGAAATATTAAGAAAGATCATATCATTCATGGTATTAAGCCAATATTTTAAAGGGAAATAGTCTCCCATGTATTCTCATCATATAAAGAAATAGTATCATGTGTTAGTAAGATAAGTAAAAAAATTCTCTGAGTCCTATGGCTTTGAAGGGAAGTAAGAAAAGAAAAGAATGGAAGAGAGAAAGATGGATGAAGGGAAGCGGGGAAAGAAGGATTTTCCCATATGTGATAATGTCACGACCAGTCCTCGGGGCCCATGTCGTGACTACCCCAAGCTCGCCTTCCATAGGCAAGGGGCTGGCAACTAGCACCAAAGGCGTAAATCCCGATAACTTGGAAGACATTGTCTTTATAATACGTAAACACATCCAACCAGAGTACAAGAAGAAGTAATACACTAAGTACAAAAGAAAGTGATGAAATGTAAATGGGCCAGAATAAAAACCCAACTGAGAAGTACAGCTACAACTAAACGAGAGTAAAACAGAAAAGACAAACAACTGGAAGATAGAAGTAGCTCCTGGGTCGTCCACCTCAGATTTTACCTGAAGGGTAGGTACAGATAGCCTATTCAACTCTCTCACCCGCCAACCACCTCGGAGAACCATCTCATCATGAATTCCACATCCGGGTACTGGCTCATCATGAGGTCCACCTCTAGGTACCATCAAGTCCTCATACACTCAGTCTCTGTCAGCGCCGTCCATCGTCTACATCCAATACAACAAGGTGCGGGCATAGCCCGTGCAGGGGTGAGTATAACGATACTTAGTAGGGACCCCAAGACCCTCAAGGTCTCACTAAATCAAACAAGGATAACCACAAAGAAGGATCTCAACAGATAACCCTTACTTAGGTATAAGCCCATAATTATACCTAAGTTATCAAGTAACCCATCTCAATCAAGAGGTAATCACAAAGGTTATAAAATCAACGGATAACCACTACTTAGGTATATTCCCATACATATACCTAAGTTATCAAGTAACCCATCTCAATCATGAGGTAAACACAAAGGTCATTGACTCAGTTCAAACCAAGATTTTCATTATCGAAACCACAACTGTCGGAGAACTCATCCTCTATTGAGTACAGTAGCCCTGTCACGACTCCGAGGCCCTACTCACTAACCTCAGACTGCTGATGTACTCCTCCTGTTGAGTACCGTGGGTCTGCTGCCAAATATCGGGCGCTCCGTCCACTGTGGGTCAGCCGCCAAATATCGGGCGCTCTCCCTAATAGCCGTCAGAGGTACTCCTCCTATCGAGTACTGTGGGTCTGCTGCCAACTACCAAGTGCTCCGTCTGCCTTGGGTCTTCCGCCAAATACCGGGCTCTCCGTCCACTGGGCTAATCGAATCACTCTGACTCGAATCAGTCAAGAAGTCATCAGGTCTACAGCTACTAGGTCTCCGCACTCCGTATGCTCATCTCCAGGAGGTTCCACTCCATGAGCTACTAGTCGATACTCAAGTATCACAAAGTCCCACGAAGAAGTATAAAAAAGGACCACCTCATCACAGGGGTCTCAATGCATCAGACGGCGCATCAATCAGATGCCCAGTCTGTGAGTTATTAGCCTTATCGTTCCAGGGGCCCAGTTAGTTTTTAAGCTAAAACCAACCCGAGCATTCCCCAATATCATCCGAAACCCACATGGAGTATGCCAAAAGAACCGTCTCATCAAGAGAAATCCAACAAAGTCAACAACACGTCAATCAGACGTCTGAAACCTAAGTTATAAGCATTTCCGCTCCGAGGGCCCGGTTGGTTTTGAGTTCGAACCAACCCGGCCATACCCAAACTTCGCCAAAACCTTAGGTGTAATATACTGAAACGACCGTCTCGATCCAAGGAATCCTACGCAACTAACAGTGTTTCGATCAGAGGCTGTAGGTCATGATATGTCTATTTAATCAAAAATGGTCAGAAAATAGGGGCCTGGGCCCAGTCTGACCCAGCCCAATTCCCCCTGGGTCGGCCCGAACTGGGTCGACCCAACCTGGGTCTGGCCTAGTTGGGCACGGCGCGGCCCGACCGCGTGGCCCACTGCGGCCCGACCAGCGTGGCTGAGTGGAAGTCGCGGAGCGGGGGGGGGGGGGGGGGCAGAGGGGGGGCTCGGCCCCTCGCCGCTGATTTACACCGGCATCGCTTTTGTGCCGCCCCGCCATCCCAGATCCCACGACCGCACGGGATCTTCCACCTTGCCGCCCCAGCACAGCCGCGATGGGTCCTTTCCAGAGGTGCACTGGGGAACCACCGCCACCAGGCGGCCGAACGGCTCCGGCCGCAGCCTCCGGTCACCGGCACCGTCATGCCGGCGTGGTGCGCCGCCGCCACTTTTCACGGACCACCGGATGCGCTCTGGTGGTCCGTTTTTCCCGTCGTCTTTGCCATCGGTTCTCCCAAGACCTGCTCTTTATGGAAATTAGTTTCAAATGTCGTTGTTTTCTCATTTCAGCATCACCATCAATCCTCATATCGACAAACAATCTGCGGAGGGTCCATGCTTGTTCATTAGCCCGTGCCCTCTGCGTTAGAGGTTTTCAATTAAGATCAAACTCAAATCCAATCCCAAAATTAAACCCCGCATCCATCCCGCAAGAACGAGCGATCTGAGGATCAACCGGGCAGAGGTTGGTCCGTGATCATCGTTCTTTCCTCAAAAAGGTAATGAAAATAAAATATAATATAATTCTGCTACCTCAATAAACTTATCGGGCGTTCGTTCGCCGCGGGAAAGTGTTACCACTCCGTCAATGCTGAGAAAGAACCGGCGTCATTGGCGAGTTCCCCATGGTTGTATTTCCTCCCTTGATGCGGAGGAAGAAAAGGGAAGCGCGTCGTCGATCTTCGCGAAAGTGGCATTCTTCGTTGAAAAAGCGTCGTTCTTCGTCGGAGGGAAGTTCTTTTCTTTTTCACACCAATGCTCTCCCAAAAACTCTAGAACTTCACTAATATTTTCCCCACACACCCAAAGCTCCAAAAACTAAATAATACCTCTTGATGTTATTTTTATTCCCATCATAAAGAATTTAAAATTAAAAAACAAACCTCTTAATTAATTAAATGAAGTGACTCATTAAATTAATTAGGGCATGTTGGCATGAATTTAAGAGGGAAAGAGGAGGTGAGATTTCTCATAAAAGGGAGTGTTGACAAAATTAAACAAGGGATCTTTAATGAGGGGTTTATGAGAGTTATGGAAGTTGAGAGGTTGGGTATTGTGTGGGCCCCACCTATCATTTATCCACACAAGGAAGAATTTAACTTCCAGCATATAAAAATAAAATTGTTCAACAATTTTATTTATTTTAAACTAAAATCCCCAAATAATAAAACTAAACCTACTTAAAATTCAACTACGTTAAAGGTCCCCTTAAGAAATTATCGGCGCTGCGAGTTCATCGGTGCCCTTGGTTTTCAATTCCGATCACTGGTTCAAATGATAGAAAAAAACCCGCTTGTTTGTTCACTGAACGTACGCGAGCTAAACTTCAGAAAATTATTCCGGGCACATCGGGCCTCGGAATCAGGTACCTTCAGAAACTGCGTACTCCTAAAATCCCAAAGAATTTAAGAAAAACATTTCCATGAAATTTATGGGTCATTACAGATAATTTTGGAAATAATCACATTGGTAAATGATTGAAGGTAATGGGAGTTTGTTATAATTGTGGAGAAAAAGGACACTGAGTACGTGATTGCAAGGGTAATAAAAAGGTTTCAAATGTACAATTCTTCATCTGCAAAGAGTTGAGACACTATGCAAATCAATGTCCAGATCATTAGATTATACCCCAAATGCTGTTGTTGAATAATAATCATGTTATGATATTATCGAAGACAAAGATGAATGATTAGAGTTCTTATGTTGTTATTAAAGTATTGTGTCATTTGAGTATTGTATTAATGATGTACATGTTATAAGAATTATAGAGTATATAAGGATTGTATTGTAGTACTATTTCATTAAGGACTTGAAATTGTGTGGAACCAAGAAAAGTGACTCAATAGTAGGTTAATTTTTTAAAAAAATATATGGTTTAGAGAAAGATAAATCATAATATGGTTCTGATACCGAGGTAGTGATTTTGGAATAATATATGATTAATTTGGATAAATTATATTTGATATTCTTGACTACCTTGAAACTGATTAATGATTTGTATATTCCATCATTGTTGGAGTTTACAACAGTTTTGGATATAAAAAGTATATATAGTATTCAATAAAGAATAAGGAATCATGAATGTAATCAATCTGGTTTTATGGTAATTCAGGGTGTTACCGTGTTTTAGAAGAATACATGATGAATGTATTCACATGTTATTACATGGAAAAAGGAATATTTATTTTCTTTACCTTCCATATAAAGTTTCTACTATGAATTTGGACAGTATTATGGGTAAGTTTAAAGGTTGGAATGGATTAATTTTGACATTGTATACTATTATTAAGGCTAAATAATTTCTTAATATTATTTTTTGGATTGTTATAAAAAGGAAAAATCGGAGGTCGGGCGACAACTCATCGCATCTGGTAAGGCTGCGAGACTTGAACATGCAACCGAAGGGCGACAAAGGTGGATCCCCTACCACTGGCATACATTTTGTCCTGGTTTGTATAATATAGTATTTTTAAATAGTCTAAGAAATTAAATATAAACTAATAATTTTTTTAACCCTATATGATTAGAATAAATAGAATATTTTTTTTAATTCTATTATCTTTTGTCCTGAAATATGAGTTTGTGGTAGGAATTAGTTGAAGGATGAAACTATAATTATCATGTATGTTTTTTTCCTCTTATTATATGAATAAATTAATTCTTAAACTTTAGGGAAGGGATCTTAAAACCAAAAATGTGTTATCCTAATACCTTATATTTTGTTGAACAAACGATATTTTAAATCATCATAGATTGATGGCTTTTAGGCAATCAATTTTACACTTGTTTGTGATTGATGACCTCAATCACTCCCTATAAATATTTACATTTTCCCTCCAATTATGTATCTCTAATTTCCACAAATGTTCTCCTAATATATATCATAATTTGGTGGTGATTTATTTATTTCCCTTTCCCTCTTATTAAGACTAAATTTTATTAACCCAATATTCGATGTGGATTTTCCAAAAATATTTTTTTATTTTATCCTTTTATTTTAAAAAAAAATTTAAATTGTGAGGATAAAATTTATTTAAGTAGGGGAGAATTTAACAACCCAAGATTTCATAGTATGTTATCTTTTCAAAGTATTTCAATAATTTACGCTACACGCAACACTGAGTTCGAGCGCACCAAGAATTACCAAACTAGCCATTAAAAAAAGAGGTTATGAATATTATTAACCACATATTAAATTTTATATATACTATATAATTTTAAAATCCATATTTTTTTATTTCTTAGACATAATATAAGAAAAATACAATTTTTAAGATAAAAGAGGTATTTTTCAAAAAATACAGTTTTATGCCTTTCAATGGAGAACCATTTTTAAATACAATATTTGACACTTTTATATATTCAATTTTGTGAAATTAAATTCATATATAGAAGAGATACATAAAAATCTAGTTTGGATAAATTTTTCTTACTTTTCTGATAACTTTATTATTTTGATGAATAGTGAAAAATACTAAATTTTAATTAAATAGAACTTTTTTAATCAAAATAATTTATAGTGTTAAATTATAAATTTTAATGTTTTTTAAGTATAATTAGATTATATTTTTATCATTTAATATATTTTAGGTCATTTGATGTAATTTCACATTTAAATTGGACATAAACATATGTCAATGTTTTGATACTTATTATTTCTTAAAAACATGCTTTTTGTTTTGACAACTGAAATTAATTTTAAATTAATTTCTTCCAATTATGTGTTTTGAATTTGGAAAAATAGATTAAATATTTGGAATCAGGAGTTATAAATTGTGTAAATAGGTAACTTTTATTTTTTGACATTATGAATAATTACTTCGGTAAATATTTTTTTACCATCGTTAATGGGTAAATTTGGTAAATATGGGTAAAGAAATAATATTAAAATAATATTAACCTAACCTAACACCTGTAATAACTCTATTGGATGATAAATTTCCCACCATGGTCATCCTTTAGTTGATTTTAGGACCCAATGGGGCCACTTAGGAGTGATAATGACATTTTATATTAATTAATCTAAAGTAAAGACAAAAAATACAAAAGCATGTATCTTTTAGTAAAACATTTTTATATGGGGTTATATAATTTTTATCTTCAACTATAAATATTAATTTGAAAGATAAAAATATTTAATAATGATGATATTTTATTTATAATTTTTAGACAAAAATTAAATATATTTATTTATGACACTATAATGATGCAGTATTTTCCTTATTAATTGAAGAATCAAATAAATGATATTGTAAATATTAAAATAAATATAATTTGAAATTTTTGATGCCATACAAGAATTTTTTAAGTGAATATTTAATTTTATTATTTATTCAATGTATTTTTTTAGAAGTAATCAAGTTTAGATGACTTTCACAAAAACCAAATACTAAATAGTGTCAAAATTGACATAAATTAGTTTTTAAAACAAATACTATATTACTGGTCGATATAATATTCCAAAAAATCAAAGGTTAGTCCAAAGGGATTAAATAATATTATATATTTCATTATTTTACCAATTGATGTTCTCTTTGGAGTTTAGAGTATGTTTATTAACCATATAGTTTACGAATACAAGAAGACATGGTAAAAGTTAAACTATTTTACTAAGAGTTAAATCTAAAAGATCAGGTTAATATGGTGACCTAAACCGATCTAAAACCTATTGGTTGAGACTTGTTCGACCCATAACCACCTAAGTCTATAAATAAATTCATTTTTACCCATTATTAACCAAATATAATTGTATAATAAATTAACATTTTAATCTTTTCCTAAAGCGACCCTCACCCCCCTTTTAAAAGGGAACTTTCCCTTCTCTTAATTTCACACCTACAAAGCCATTTGGCTCAAAAAAACCTGAAAAAATATATTCTAAACTATACTACATTAAACATAGAGTCCTTAATTTTATCATAAATCTAACCTAAATATCCCTTTTGATCAAATCAAAAGGAAACACCCGAAGAAGAGGTAATAATTTCACCACCCTCTTTCATCTTCTTTTCTTCTTCCACTTCCTCTTTCTTTGTTGTTTCCATACTAAAATAATAACTCAAGTAACTTCTATATATTTTATGTTATTATAGATATGGTACAACCATATTCATTATTCTAACCATCCTATAATGACAAATTCACCATACATGCGTACGTACGGCTTACTATCTCCACGTCGTGGTGTAGTTTGTTATTCAACCACGTAATTATTTTGGATGTGTATGATCATGAGTATAAATTATTTAAATAATAAATATAACAGGTAAATTATTATTTATCTATTATATTCCATCATCAATATAATGATATTGCCGCTCGTGCATACATACGGATTACCGTCTCCACGACGCGTTGAGATTCATTTCCACGTTCACCATTCAACGATGATTATAAAAGTATATATTATTAATAAGTATGCAATATATGACATAATAATGATACTAGATATATATATATATATGTGTATAATTACATATATATTATTCACTTACTTTTATTCAATATGATATGAAAATGGAAACAACGTTTATGCATACATACGACCTACCGTCTCCATAAATGGTGCCACCCATTTCATATATATATCTATTATAAATATTTATATTCTAAATATATATGATATATAAATCAAATTTTATATTCTAGAAGTATTTAAATCATTATCTAAATGATACAATTAAGAATAACAAGTTAAAACACGTACGATAAAGAATACAATTATTACCCGAAATGTTAATTTAACATGGAAATCATTGTTAAATGGGTAGTATAAAGTCATAAATGAATAATTTTTGATATAATAAATATGAATATGGTTCTTTTATAATTTAATAACATACCATGGTCATTATATAGGTGGTTAAACATACCCTCGACCAAAGGAAATTGCTAGGTAAGGTTTAATTCTATGATCTCTTCATTATCTGAGGTTGTTCTTACGTGAGTATCTACTGGGACCTGTTTATCATCCACATACGTGTTTCAAAAAAATATTTTCAAAATGAATATTTTAATGTTTCATGTAAGGTTCTATTTAACTAGATCATCATTTTAAATGGTTTAAATATTTATTCTTCTAAATCATTATCATTAATGACCATGTTTTCAAACTGGTTTTAAGGATTTATTTATATATACATGAATATTTTTAAAATGTTAATTCATTTCAAATGTTTCAAAGTGGTATGGGAAAATTTTATTCAAAAATTTCTTTAAATGTCCTCCTTTATAAATTATGTTACTTTTAAATGTTTTTATGAAAAATAGATATTTCTCTCAAAGAGTTTTACAAATTTTTTTCATCTATGTCAACATCCTTTGATCGATTTTAAACTTGTTTGAAGTTGATTTATTATGATACAAATATCCCATATTGTATTGAAGGTTTTCTAATATGTTTTAATATGGATGTGTTATTTTTATACCATTCATGGTTTATGGATAAATTATTGACATTTCATATGCAAGTTTTAATATGAATGTTTATTTTATGTTTAATCCTTTGCGTATGGGGAATACATAGGACTTATTAAGTGACGGGTGGAGCTCTCTATAGATCCTCGATGCATTGGTAGGTCTTATGAGACAATCTAGTGTCTTCTCACAAAGACTTGAAAATATATTATTTATACTCTTGAAAAAAGGCCTTGACAAAATCTTATTTGTAGTCTTGGAACATGGCATTGACTATATGGTTATAAAGTATGGAATTATGCATTCCAACATTATGAAATTGGATATTTATATTACATGATATAATTAAACTAGTAGAATATCCATGTGAATAATTAAATGGAATTATTTGATTTATCTTTCCCATATTATGCTGAAATTTAAGTTTAAAAGGCTTTTTCTTTAGTCTTATACATTGCCTTAAATGTTTATGTTTGTTTATGAAATTTTCTGATATATTGTTATCCTTACTGAGTATCTGAGCTTACCCCTTTTTATGTTTTATTTTTCCAAAGATTCCAATAAGTTTATTATGATTGATAAAAATGGTTAAGGTATGTGATTAATGGCGTTCTCAAAGGATAATTTATGTTGTGTTTTATTTTCTAATGTGTAATGTAACGTTCATGTCTGTAATATATTCTCCAATACTGCTAAACTGATTGGTCTTTCGGGACATTATTCCTTGTAATCTTTCCAATTTATTAAAATAATGCATCGACTCTGTGATTCTTGGGTCAGGGTGTTACATTATACGCTTTGATTAATTTTATTCCTTTATTATTTGTATTCAAGCATCTCTCGTTTGGATTGGAACTCTTTAAATAAAATATTGTTTTAAATGTTTTAAATATTTATTATTCTAAATATTTCACATTAATGTAGATGTTTTAAAAATGGTTTTAAGGATTTATTAATATGGACATGAATGTGTTGAAATAAAAATTTCTTTCAAAAGATTCAAAGTTGTAAGTGACACTTATATTCAGAAATATCTTTAATAAATGTTATAAATGGTTTTGTAAATGGGTGGATAAATCTTTGATTATGTCAATATCGTGAAATGGTATATTTTTATTGAAATATGGAAATTTTATCTTTCCTTTATTCTTGTTTTATGTGTTATAAATATGTTATGGTTATTGGGAATTATATACATATACGGGTGGTTTCATGGTAAACCTAGGGCGGGTGTGCCTAAGATATCTCTCTAATGCATTGGGTAATGTGACAGAGGTAAAATTTGTTGTTTCTCCTAAAAGATTTAGGGAATATACTGTGATTGGTATTCAAAACGTAACTCCATATATATTTTTGAAAGCTACAATGTAAGTTTTTTATGTTTTCTATACGTTACATTTATGATTTATGATTTCTTTTTGTTATTCATAAATCTTATTATTTCATGAGGTTTGTTAAAAAACATAAGTTTTGATGCACTAATGTTTTATTTCTTTATTTTATAACCCTTACCCAGCTTTTTATGGTCATCCCATGTTTCGAAATGTTTTACAAAGGACTTAAAGATGAATAAGGTCAAGGATGGGATCAAGTAAAATTCATGCTATCTGAAACATGGAACTAGACATGACACTTTTTTTCAAGAGTTTTTATTTTATGAAAAAAAATGGAAACTGAGTAGAAGTGTCTACTTTGTAATTTTTGAGATGTAATGTAATAGTTATGGCCTAATTTTCAAAAAACACTAAACCTGAAAAGATCATAAATGTGAGTTATTCATTTAATTCAAGATTATGTAATGTTTTAAGGAAGGGTCCTTATAGTTGGTATCCGAGATCAGTTTAGATAACTTTAGAGGTTAGGATGTTATTTAAGTATAAGTGACATAACCATAATGGTTAAAATATTAGAAAGAGTCATTGTTATTTTAGATAAATTAAATGGTATTAAGTTAACATGAATAAGTATATCTTACTGTTTTCCCTCCTCATCAGATATTATATGTTTATTTTACTGATATACTCACACTGGCCTTTTTGGTTTTAGTAAATGGCTGGATTTAGTAGGAACCAACGTAACAACTGATGTGAAGGAAACTGTGGTGGTTTTATTAATGATAAACTGAATGAAATGGGAGATTCAATGAGAACTATTATGGTTATTATCAACCAACTATATGGAGTCATAATTGACCACCTGAACCTTATTGATTTTTATAAGGCATCGTATATGCGAGAAGCAAATCCCTACGGAGGTTCAGGTAATAATAATAAAGGAAATTATATTAAAAAACATATGTGTCAAGGATGTGGAAGGAAACACCTATGAAAATGCTTAAAAGGGATAGGAAGATTCTTTGTATGTGGAAATTAAGGTCATAAAGCAAGAACCTTGGAAAAAAATCATCTAGTTGACTCTAGGAAAGGGAAAGAAGTTCTTTCTGAGGGATCAATTGAATGTTTTAAATGTGGTGTGCATGGTCATTGTAAAAATAGATTTTTTACAAAGAAGGTTTTAGAATGGGATCACCAGGATCATACAAATATATGTGTACCAGTACATAATTCCATTTCAATTGAGGATGAGAAAATTGATAACGACCATTGAAAGGTATGGATTATTTCTTATCTGATGTTTTGACATTATTTAATCTTAAGATAGGATTTATGATTTTGTTTGTAGGAAATAAGTATTATAGAATAAGTTGTAATTTTTTTAATGGATCATGAAAAATGTTGAATGAGTAAGAAGTAAACATATAAGGTATTCAAGAGTTATGGTGGTTTTTAAAATAATTAAATGCTTAAAAGTATTAAGGATCTTTTGAAGATGGGATTACTTTAAAAGAATTTTTCTAGTATTTGTAACCCTTAATTTTATGTGAAAATGTTATTCAAGAAATAATTATCTCTTCTTATGTGTACATAATAGATAACCTTAGAGGTTCATACGATCTTTTGTTTTTGAGGTGATAAATGGTTATTAAATTTTGGGATTAAAATACGGGGTATGAGATAATAGTTGTGGTTAAAATAAGTTATGGTTATTTTTGAGAATTTATCTCATTTTTGGAAATGCTCTAAAATAATATAATTTTTGAAAAAATGGATGACACACAAACCATGTGACAACCCGTCACGTTAGACAATGTTGTGGGAATATAACCCACAACCAAAGTGTGATTGGGGTTTATTTGCTACCACTGGACTACGAGAATTCCCTGGTTAGTATGAATAATTATTTTTGGTTAAATGATTTTATGGATCCAGAATGAGTTGATTATGGGAACTTATGTTTTATGAAATGGATATTCTTAGTATAATAAAATTAATTAGTGATTAAGTGATAACGGTTACTTTGGAATATGTTTTCTCTTTTGGGAATACTATATGCCTAAGGAAAATAGAATACTATTAGATTTAATTTGAGGAGTAATGGTTGAATTTTCTTTTGGAAGAATATATGTTTTGTTATTGGGGACATATATCAATTTTTGTTATTTATGGAAATTATTAACCTATCATAGAAAATATGTGATTAGGTTAATAACACTTCAGTATGCGACTTTAAGAGTAGTCGATGTTATTTGGAGATAAATGTTAAGATTTTCTATAGAAGACTTTGTGATTAAATTTTTCTGATTTTTGGGTTTCAATATTTATTTGGATTATATTGAATGATTTTATGGACAATTTTGTATTGAATGGTCCTTGTTGAACTTTGGGTACTATTTATTTAATTTTGAATATTAAGAGTAGTATTTATTTTTATAAAGGATTTTTCTTTGGGGATTTTCTGATCTTATACTAACTATTCTGTTTTTGGTTAATGTCTAAAGATTGGGGAAATATATAGTTCATCTTTTGTGGATTATGTGATTCTCTAGAAGTAGATTCCTGCAATTCAGGTGTGACCAAGTCATCTTGAATACTCATCGTTGGGAGAAAAGATGAGTTTGTGGTAGAATTTTATTAAAGGATGGCACTCAACATGAAAATTAAGTATGTTTCTTTATGGTATTAGTCTAGATAGTAATAAAAGTTTTCAACTCTATAAAAAGAATCTTCAAGAAATTTTTTTATATGCATTCTTTTATCAACAAACTTTTACCCAACCACAAATTTATGGTATTTTGGTAGTTAACTTTCTGTGATCAAATCACTCTCTTTTATTCTATGAGAGTTATTTTTTCTTATAAATCCATGTTTTCCAACATGGAATCCTAGTATGGGTTATCTCAGGTGACATTTTTACTTCTCTTTATTTCTTTTAAGTGATAGTTTTATTGTCTCTTTTTTCGATGTGGGACTTTCAATGAAGTTTTCGAGTCTAATTTTAAATTTGTGAGGACACAATTCCCAAAAGGGAGGAAGTATGTAACATCTGAGGTAAATAAAGAATATGAAATTTTCAAATTTATTAATATTTGTGAATTTAATATTAAGTTTACTTTAAAGGAATTGGTACGTCCCATAACATACTCAACATGCAATAATGGGTTTCTTTGAAATCTTATGTTGCACACAACTATGTGTTATGAAGATAAATAATATAATAATATTATTATTTAAAATGGTAGTTAAATCCTAGACATTGTATTAGAAAGAATGAATAGAACTAATTGCAATATCATTAAAAAAATTAAATGTTTTTAATTTTATCTGATAAGTCTTAAAGGTTTTAAATAAGAATGAATCCGATTTTAATCATGAAATACTCTAATATTCTTTAAAAGGTATATTTACCTCCATTTGATGATGAACCAATTTTAAATATAGTTTTTGTCACATTTATATGTCCAATTTTATTAATAAACTTATTCTTTAAAATTATAAAATCAATATTTACTTTGGGTAATTTTTTGGTATTTTTCTGATAAAATTCATTTTTAATGAATAGTGATATATACTTAATTTTAATTCAAAATTCCATTTTCATCTAATTTATTTATATAGATAGATTATTCTTTTAATTGGTTTTAAAGTGTAATTGTATTATATTTTTACCATTTAATTCAATTTTGGCCATTGGAAGAAATTTCACTCTTAAATTGGACATAAACACATGTCAATCTTTTAGTATTAAATATTTCTTAAAAACACGCTTTCTATTTTTGACAACATGAATTAATTTTAAATTAATTAATGAAACTTTTATTTTTTTAATTTGGTAAAATAGAAATCATTTTTTTATTCATAATTTCAAATTTATCTTAGTGTAAATTTTTTATATTTTTCTGAAAACATTCAATTTTTGATGAATAGTGAAAAATATTGCTTAGTAGTTAAAAACCAACTTTTTTATTTAAATAAAATTTTACCACTTCTGTGAATTGAATTTCAGAAATCTTACATACATGGTTGTCATGAGTAAGTCAAATTTCATTTAATAAGATAAAAAAAATTTGGTGAATAGTAACTTATGATTTTTATTTAATGCAGTTAAAGGTAAATATGAAAATTCAAGGAAAAAATAATATTATAATAATATAAAATTACCTTAAAACTTGTCCTAACCTTTTGGGATGAGTTATGTCTGACCAATAATATCTTTGGGTTAAACGTTTTTCATTTGAAAGGCACTTGGGTAAGATAATTACACTAATAACTTTTTATTTTAAGTAAAAATAAAAATATCATAAACAGGTATTATTTTTCTAAAAAAAATTAATGTGGGGTTATATAATTTATATACTTTACTATAAATATTCATTAAAAATATAAAACTATTTCCTAAATCGTGGTATTTTTTTATAATTTTTAGACATCAAATAAATAAATTTATTTATGACACAATGATGATATAATGATTACCTCATTAAGGAATGTTTTAAATAAATGAGATTATAAATGTAAAAATAAATTTATTTTGAAACATTTTATGCCATCCACGAATTTTAAATATTAGGATGACTTTTTATATTTTAATTAGTGATGATTTTTAGAACTAATCAAGTTGTTTTCGATTTTTTAAAAAGTCATGATATGAATAGTATTTAAATTGACATAAATGAGTTTTAAAACAAATATTATTTTTTTAATTGATATAATAATCCTAAAAATCTAATATTCTGCCAAATAACAAGATAACGTTAAAAATGGCATTAATGAATCACCTGTGGTTCGATTGTCATTTTATGGTAACTATATTACCCATATAGAGTGAATACAGAAGAAGACATGGTAAGAGTCAAATAAGATAACTAAGGGTTAAATCTAAATGATAAGGTTAAATTTGAAACCAAAACTTGTCTAAATTGTAATGAACCAACCCCAGAATCCCAGAGTTAGTGCATTATTACGTATCATTGGCATGATCACATAAGATCATGTCTCTAAAGACTGATTAGTTTAGTAGCCTTAGAAGTACTAGATACATTCGTAAGGTTTACATTACATCATAAAATAGAAACTACAACTAAATTATTTCCATAGACAACACTGAGATCCCATAGACTATCCTTGAATGTCAGTCATAATATACTTATTCACATCCTGGGAAAAATACAACATAGAAAGTGGTGAACTCAGATGCTCAGTAAGGATAACAAAATAGCAGAAACTTTCATAAATAATCATAACCATTTAATGAAATGTATAAAACTAAAACAAAAGCCTTTTTAACATAAAATTCATCATAATATGGCAAATATAAATCAAAATAATTCCATTTACATACTCACATGGATATTCTACTAGTCAAATAATCACATGCAATATCAATAGCCACTTTCATAATGATGGAACCCATATTGCCAGACTTCATAACCCCATAGTCAAGGCCTTCTTCCAAGACTACAAATAAGATTTTGTCTAGGGCTTATTACAAGACACAAGTTTGTATCATGAGACCTACTGATGCATCAAGGAGCTATAGTGGGCTCCACCCTTCACTTACTAAGTCCAATGCATTCTTCATATAAAAAGTTTTAAACATAACATAAACATTCGTATTAAAACTAGCATATGAAATGTCAATACTTTATCCATAAACCATGAATGGTAGAAAAATAACACATCCATATTCAACATATCACAAAACCTTCAATACAAAATGGAATATTTTAATCATAATAAATCAACTTCAAACAAGATTAATATCCATTAAAGTATATTGACATAGATGAAGTCAAAACTATTTGAGAGAAATATCTCACTCTTTTTTTGAAATCATTTAAGGTTACATAATTATAAAAGAAAAAAATTTATTTTAAAATAATTCTATAAGCTTGTAAGGGAAGATTTGACAATGTTATAACGGTTGAATATAGCTTCACTCTCCATATAAGTTAAAAAAACATTCTTACCTTAATTTTTTCAAGAAGGTCATAATGTAACTTGTTTGGAAAACAACAGAAAAATTATTTTCAAAATTTATAATGTCAAATAATGGTATAATTGAATTCAACCCGTTGTCTAGTAAGTAGTAAATTTGTTTTGGAATACATTCTTAGGAAAACATGGATGTGGATGATAGGAGGTCTCAGTAGATAATTAAATATAAACAACCTTGAATAATGAAGAGGTTGTAGAATTAACCCTTACCTTGTAATTTTCCTTGGTCAAGGGTAGGTTAACCTTCTGTATAATGGTTAAAGAATTTTTATTAAATTATAAAATAATCATATAAATTAATATGATATCATATATGATCTTTTAATATTGCTTTGTTAATAATATTTTAGTATTATCGTCGTTTTGGGTGTTAACTGATTCATTTTTCTTTATACTCTTTGTTACATACGTAATGTTTGTTATGGATAGGATGTATCTTATTCATATTCAGAATTATATTAAGTCTTTAAACATTATTTTTATTCATCTAATGAAAATTAGTCTTGAATGAATACAATGGGGAATGAATCTCATCGTGTTCGTGGAGACAGTAATCCGTATGTACGCACGAGCGACAATATCATTCTTTTGATATTAAAATCACATATAATGGATGTTATATCATATATAAAGAATCATTATCATGTTATATTTATTAGTTACATCATTTATACATCATTATTATACCCATCCAAATAATAATTTATTGAATAACAACTACACCACGACGTGGAGACGGTGGGCCGTATGTACGCACGGATGGTGACATGTCATTCAAAGGATGGATACAATAATGAATATGGTTGTAAAATATTTATAATAACATTACAATATATATAAGATTATGGATATATTATTTTATAATGGAAACAACAAGGAATGAATAAATGGAATAAGAAAAAACATGAAAGAGGTGGTGAGATATTTACCTCTTCTTCGGGTTCTTCCTTTTGATTTGATCAAAAGGGCTCCATAGGATGGATTCTTGAATAATGTAATGCTTGTAGGATTAAGGTAGAAAAATTGAAAGGGTATTTGGACAGGTTTTGGCTGATCCAAATGGCTTTTACGGTGTGAATTAGAGAGAAGGGGGAGTTCCCATTTATAAGAGGGGTGAGGGGCACCTTAGGAAAAGCTAGAAATATTATTTTATAATAAAATAATTGTCAGTTTCTAATGGATCCAAATTGATTTATTTCAAAGATAAGGTGGGAATGGGTCGAAATCCACTCAACCAATAGTATTTAGACATGTTTGGGTCACTATATTAACCTTATCGTTTATATTTAACTCTTAGTTAATTATTTTGACATTTACCATGTCTCTGTATTTTTATATTATATGGTTAATAAACATACTATAACAAGCCAAGAGAAACCCAAGTGGTTCATTATTAATATATGTAACCTTATATAAGTCATATTGTCAATCCTTATATTTTTATGAATATTATATCAATTAATAATATAATATTTGTTTTAAAAACTCTTTTATGTCAATTTTGACACAATATGGTATTTTGTTTTTGTTGAATTTATAACAGCATTATTAATTTGAAAAAAAATTATTTAATCAACCATAACATGTCATATTAACCTATAAAATTATTTGAATTCATAAAAAGTCTCAAATTACATTTATTTGGGTATTTATAATATTAATTATTTTAATATTTCATTAATAAGGTAATTACTTCATCATCATTGTGTCATAAATAAATTAAATTATTTAATTTCTAAAAATTATAAATAAAATACCATTATGTAAGAAATATTATTAGGTTTCTAATGAATTTTTATAGTAAAATTTATATTTTTTAACCCTATATTAAAGAAAATTGGTTATGAAAACATGAATTTAACACTTTTAAATCTTCCATGAATTAAATAATAATAAATGACCTAATCTAATCCAAGTGGACCTAAAGGATCATATTTTATTCCCGAGGTTGTTTTTGGTCGAAAAAAACTTATCCAATAGAATTAGGACATTTGTTATGTAACGTCTCGGTTCCAGGTGCCACGCAACAGGTTCCCAGAGCCTGGTTCGCCACATTACCTCAAGCGCATTTCCCCAAACGCCAAAGGCTGCCGACTAGCAGCGAGGGCCCAGGTCTGATAGTGGGGAAACTATAACCTCATTTTTCAAAGTGTAGCGCAGCCGAATACAATATAAACAAACAAAAACTGCAGAAGCAACAACAATATATATAACTAAAATGGATAACTGATAACAAAAAAAGAAACCGGCAGTCATATGTATATGAAGATGCAGGATGTCACTATTCTATAAAACATCCAGAACATGATGCACTGCAATAGAATACAATACAACTACTGTACAAGTACAAAAAAAACAGAACAGCCAGTGGCATCGCGAGCCAACGCTCGGTCCCATGTTGTCCTACACCCCAACAGAAATCAAGTACCTGTATAAGGACCCTTGCCCTTATCTACACATGCATAAACCTAATCTGTTTGGGACAAAAAGCATGACCCAAACAGGGTGTGATAAATTAATTCCCAGTAGGCACCAACCAATGGCCCCTGCCCAACTGTTTGTAAACATGAAACCATAGTGTGCAGTAGTAAAATGCAATAAAGTAGTACTAAAAATAACTAACTTCACCAGTTATATTGCCATTTTAATATCCATTTAATCATTAAATTTAAAATATCACCATAGGGAATATTCTAAGTAAGCAACCAATGTCCTAAGACACGTACAACTCCTACCCTCTGGTAAAGAGAATCCAACCACAAGAATCTACCCACAGGCCAACGGATATTTCTCACAGGTGTAAGAAGTGTCACGCATAGGCACAAAATCAACTACCCACAGGCACAGAAGAAGTTTCCCACAGGCTAATAGTACAGTGCCCATAGGATAATCACAACACTTCCCTCAGGCTAAACAGGTAACCAGGCCATGCCCAACATGTAAACAAGCAGAAAGCAAGCAATTCCTCTCAAGGAAATTATACAATCATTTCATTAAAGGCATAATATAAACAAGGGATACCCTTGGATATCCTGGACAAATGGCTAAACAGAGGAACGCACCCCTGGGGTGGTCCTGGATCCAAGAAGCGATCCAAAACATCATTTTTATAACTTTATTTTATCACCTATACAATTTTGGGTATCAAAATAGCCACGGCCTTAGCCACAAGACACCCCAAATATGGGTCCGTAGCTCAAAAACACACAAAAACGCACGACAGTTGGAAAATAAACACCAAGACACCTACCTTTAATGCCAACGAATGTTATACGTAGACGTCGATTCCAAAAACGCCCAAGAATGACGTAGATATGACGTAGAAGAAACTCCTTTTAAACTTAAATAACTCCCTGTAGGGAAAGAATTGGAAAGAGACACACCAGGAGAAGGAAGCTCTCACCCGTGCAGTTCCAACGAGATCAACGGAGGCAGAATCAAATTCCCGGTTCGCGATCGATGTATCTCCAAAGCTTCAGCCTCCTCTCCCAAGCTCCCTCTTCCCATTCTATGCCTTCCGTGTGAACAGGGGAGGCTACTGCCAATTTTAAGCAAAAAAAAACAAAGTACACTGTGTGAATTTCCAAATACGCGTCGTGTACTTCCCATTTTTTAACTGTTCCTCTGGTGGTTTCCCACCAGCGTTGCACTGTTCATCTGACGACATGACTACACGGCATGTATCCTTGAGTACACGGCGTGTTTGGTCACCTAGCAGGCCAGTGCCTTACTATTCACCTGCCGACTGACTACATGGCATGTAGGGGACCATTACAGGGTGTGTAGTCGGTCTTTACACCCTTCGTTTCTGATATGGCTACACGCCCTATGTACTCATCCCACACGGACAAAAGTACACATCGTGTGGAAAAGTACACGGCGTGTACTTCCAAAATTTGGTATTTTCCCCCATTTTTTTTATTTTCTAAAAAACACTTAAAGAAAGGAAAAAAGAAGAAACTCGTACCTCAAAACTAAGAACCAGGTTCTTACAAACTTCCCCCCTTAAAGCAATTCGTCCCCGAATTTCCCTTCCAAGGGTGGAGAAGATAAAGCCGTGAACAACTCTGGACACTGAGCACGTACGTCGGTCTCCCACTCCAAGGTTTCTTCCTACACTCGGCTATACTTCCATAGCTCTCGTACAAGAGGAACTGACTGTCCTCGGAGAACCCTCATGGTTCTATCAATGATATGAATCAGATGCTCCTCAAAGGAAGCATCTATCTGAAGCTCAACCTCCTCGGGCTGAAGGACGTGAGACGAGTCTGAATGATAGCAGCGCAACTGAGATACGTGGAAGACGTCATGCATGGCTCGGTACCTCTGTGGTAACTGTAACTGATAGGCAACCGGACCGACTCTCTCCAGAATCTCAAATGGCCCCACA
Source organism: Viscum album (assembly GCA_963277665.1). Classification (NCBI taxonomy): domain Eukaryota; kingdom Viridiplantae; phylum Streptophyta; class Magnoliopsida; order Santalales; family Viscaceae; genus Viscum; species Viscum album. The sequence goes on along the minus strand of OY728133.1, from coordinate 1,436,028,441 downwards.
TACCTCGTTGAAAGTTTACCATGACTCCTGACCGGCCTATGTACCAACCGCGGCGAAACAAGAAAGAAAACCTCATCCCCGACCATGAACTCCAAAGGTATTCTGTGGCGATTAGAAAATGATTTCTGAGGAGACTGCGGGGTAGCCATCTGCTTCCAAATCAACTCGACCTACTCAGAAGTCTCCTACACAAGACGTGGTCCCAATAAAGCTGCCTCACCTACCTCTAAACAACACAAAGGTGATCGGCACGACCTACCAGATAAATCCTCGTATGGTTCCATCTCAATAGTTTCCTAGAAACCATTGTTATAGGAAAACTAGACTAGCAGTATATGTTTCTCCCAAGATCCCCCATAGTCTAGGACGCATGCACACAGCATGTCCTCAGGCACCTGTATCGCACGCTCTGACTGTCCATCAGTCTGAGGGTGGTAAGACATACTATGAAGCACCTGTGTACCCAGTGCCCTCTGAAAACTCTACAAGAAACAAGACGTAAAACGGGTGTCCCTATCCGAAATAATAGAATGAGGAACCCCATGAAGACGTACGATCTCTTGGATATACATCCTTCCGAGCTCGTCAACACCGAAGGTCTCCTTGATCAAAAAAAAGTGAGCTACCTTTGTGAGTCTGTCCACAACAACCCACACAGCATCATTGCCTCGAGGTTACCTCGGCAAACCAGTCACAAAGTCCATCGCGACATCATCCCATTTCCACTTCGGAATGGGTAACTATTGTAACTGTCTGGCTGGCCTCTGATGCTCCGCCTTCACCTGCTGATAGGTGGAAGACCTTGTAACAAAACCAGCTACATCTCTTTTCATACCTAGCCACCAGTACTGACGTCTCAAGTCACGATACATCTTGGTAACCCCAGGATGGACTGCCCATACTAAAGCATGAAACTCATGCATCAGCTCCTCGCGTATATCTTCTGGAACCCACACTCGTCCATGGAAACGGAATACCTAACCATCACCTATCGTCCAACTAGGAGGAGGGTCCTCACTTGCCACTGACTCCCGTAAAACTAGGCCTTCTGAATCAGATAGTTATCTCATCCTTACTCTATCAATGAAAGTTGAATTCGTAGATAAAGATGAATGATAAGTTTGGCCGTGACTATCATGCACCTCCAAATGCATCTCAGAGAACAATTTCATAACTTTCCACTCACCACTGGCCTCCTGCACTGCATGTATCTGAGTCTTTCTGCTCAGTGCATCAGGTACTGCATTACCTTTACCAGGTGTATAGGAAAGCTCAAAATCAAAGGACTAAAGGTATTCAACCCACCTTCACTGTCTCAGATTCAAGTCACACTGAGTAAATATATACTTGAGACTTTTTTGGTTGGTGAAAACCACAAAACGTTCTCCTAATAAGTAATGTCTCCAACAGCGCAATGTTTGATCAACTACAGCCAACTCAAGATCATGCGTCGGGTAATTCACCTCATGTGGCCTTAACTGCCGAGACACATATCACCCTGCATCAACACTACTCCCAGTCCAATATCTGATGTGTCACAGAAAACTGTATAGCTCTTCCCATGCTCTGGGAGTATCAGGACTAGTGCTGATGTCAACCTTCCTTTTAGATCCTGAAAGTCTGTCTCACAAGCTTCTTTCCAAATGAACTTCACACCATTATTAGTCAAACCCATAAATGATGATTCTAAGCGGGAGAAGTCATGTATGAAGAGTCTACAGTAACTAGACAGCCCCAAGAAACTCTGTATCTCAAACACGTTCTTAGGATACTCCCAGGAAACTACTGCTCTTATCTTTTTTGGGTCCACGGAAACTCCTGCCTCAAAGATGATATGACACAAGAAGTGAATCCGGTCTATCCAAAAGTGTCACTTTGAGAGCTTAGCATATAGCTGATTCTCTCTCAGTGTACTCAATACGATCTCAAGATGGGTGGCATGGTCGTGTCGAGTGTGATAGTACACCAAGATTTCATCCACAAATACTACCACAAAAAAATTCCGATAAGGATGGAACACACAATTCATCAGAGCCATGAAAACTGCTTGCGCGTTCATGTGTCTGAATGGCATAACCAAGTACTCGTACAGACCATATCTTCTCCAAGAACCTATAAGCGGTATATTCGATGGTCGCATGCACAACTGATGATATCCTGATCTCAAGTCAATCTTCGAGAAAACTCGTGCTCCACAAAGTTGATCAAAAAGATCTTCAATCCTCGGCATGGGATATAAGTTCTTAACCGTCAACTGGTTCAGGTTACGATAATCCACACATAGTTTGTGGGTATCGTCCACCTTCTTCATAAAGAGAACCGGAGAACCTCAAGGAGAAGTACTGGGTCGGATGAAACCCTTTGCATGTAACTCCTCTAAATACCTCTTGAGCTCCTACAACTTAGGTGTAGCCATCCTATAAGGAGGAATAGACATCGGTGCTACCCCTGTCACCAGCTCAATATAGAAATACACCTCTCACTCTAGAGGTATACCTGAAAAGTCATCCAGGAAAACATCCCTGAAACGGTCAACCACTGGAGGGAAATCCTTCTGACAATTCCCCTGGTCATCCAGATATAAACTCTTAATCTGGGCTGTGACTCCACCTCGCCCATGATGCTCTGGTCCATCTTGACTCGCCTGAACATCCCATTCTCCCTTGTATAGAAACTCTCCGCCCTCTGGTGATGTGAAAATCACCCTGCGACAATAGCAATCTACAAAGGATCGAAAGGGAACTAACCAGTCCATCCCAATAATGACGTCATAGACTGTCATCTCTAAGACATAGAGGTCCCAAAGAAAGTAACACCCACCAAACTCAAGGGGGAACTCATTACACTAACTCACACCTGCCGTTCTTGTCCCCAACGGAGTGTCTAGCATCATGATATCAGAAGAAGTAGAAACACAGAGCCCAAGGCTCTCCACAACGGGTATAGATATGAAACTATGTGTAGCACCCGTATCCAAAAGTACAGAAGATAAGAAAGAAGCAGCTAGAATAGTACCTCTGACTGTAGAAGGTCCGGGATCCTGCTCCTGCTGGGTCTGTTGCACTGCATATGTCTGCCCAGTGCCGCGGCCCTACAACAAAACCTGGCTACCCTGAGTTATCCCGACCTGCTGCCTCTGAGATCCTGGTGTCTGGCTACCACGGCCACGACCACCAGCTCTTCCTGCATGCCCTGACGTATTCTAGTTCCTCGACCGGTAAGAAGCTGCTGGTCCTAATCCCCCACGTGGAGTTTTCATAGAACCCCTCTCACTGGCCATCGGTGGAAACACCTTGCAAAAGTGCTGCAGATGACCCATCCTGTCGTAAGCTCGACACTCCACTGGGTCTTGTGGACACTGTGGACTCTTATGCCCCACTCTACCACACTGGTAGCACATGACCTGGACACATGAAGCATTCTTCTGGATGGTACTTCCACCTTGAGAGAAGTTCATCTTTCTCTTCCTCTTACTAGTAGAAATAATACCAGAAATTGTTATTGAACCACCCTGGCGTACACCACTAGCTTCCCGCAGGTTCCACTCTGTAATCTGCACCTGATTCACAATAGAATGTACTGAAGGAAACCTGAAAACATTCACCACTGCTCAGATTTTATACCGAAGACCATCCTCAAAGCGCCTGGCCCTCAACATCTCATCACCCACTAGAACGGGTTCAAAATGCTGAAGCTCGGTAAAGCGAGCAGAATAGTCCATCACCGACATAGCGCCCTGTTGTAGATTCATAAACTCTCGAGCTCTGTCTGCCCTCAGTGTCTCGGGAAAAAAGAATTCATAGAAGACTACATTAAAATCTTCCCACACCATATCTCTGTGATTCCCTTTCAGGGTGGTAACATCGCACCACCTCTTGGCGGAATCACACAACATATAAGTCTCGAGCTTGACCCTCCGCCCTGGAGGCGTCTCAAGATGCTCGAAAATAGATTGCATCGATCCAAGCCAAGACTCTGCAGCCTGTGGTCCGCCATCCCCTGAAAACATAGGCGGATGCTGCTGCTGGAAGATATGAGTCAACTCAGCCATAGATGTGGCAGCCGGCGGTGCTACTTTAAAGGTCTGCATGAACCACATAAAGCCTTCACGGAACTGCGCATCTGTGCTTGTGTCCGATATAAGGGCTGGCGCCGCATCTGGCTCTACTGGAGGATCAACTGGTAGTCCATGGCCTACCATCTCTGGAGTATAATCGTTTCCACTCTTCTGGAGAACAACGCAAGGTCGTCTTGGTGGCATGACACTACAAGGTCAAATGCAAACCTTAGATCAAGATTAACAACGACCAAAAATGAAGAAACCCAAAAGGGAACAGGAGGAAGAAGGCATTAAAATTTTCAAAACATGACTACACAGCGTGTATACTGACTACACGGCATGTAATTGACTTCCCTTCCCTTCCCGGGTCCTTCTACACGGCTATGTTATACGTCTCCCGTTGAACGAAACTACACGGCATGTACATAATCTACACGGCATGTATGGTGTAATTTTCCAACTTCCTGTGTCGTTTGTGACACGGCCGACTACTCGGCTTGACACTACACGGAAAGTTACACCTGGACACAGCATGTACACCACCCCGTTTCCCAGTCACATGGCTAAGTCCACACGGTTTGTCTTTAGAAAAGACTACACGGCGTGTCCCACAGCTACACGGCGTGTACTAGACGAGCTCCGCCGACCCGTGTTGTTAGTTACATGGACGGATACACGACTCAACCTACATGGCGTGTTCTATATACACACGGCATGTACACGAAAGGATTTCCCTGACCCATGTTGTTAGTTACATGTCCAGGTCCCCAGGTCACACTACACGGTGTGTTCTTCGTTGACATGACATGTTAAAGAAATGACTACACCAGCCCGTGTTTGTTAGTTACACGGCCGGGTCTCCGAGTCAACACTACACGATGTATACATCCAGTACACGATGGGTTAACCCCAAACATTTCCCTTCCCCATGTCGCCGCCCACACGGTTTGTGACACGGAAAGAGATTACACTGCATGTACTTAGGGTACACAGAGTGTACTCAAAAAGTTTATTTTTCTTCCCGAACAGAAGAACATACACGGCGTGTCTAAAGTACTACACGGCATGTATACTGGGTTTCTAGACAGTATGACTCAAAAACTTCTCTGAAACCCAAAAAACACTAAAAAACAACACCTAAGTGTCAAATTTCGATCCGTGAGGGTCCATACTCCCCACGAATCAAAGTTTGACATCTTATCTGTGTCATGAAATATGGTAAACACCCAATGATCCACCAGATTCCGGTCAATGAGGGCCCATACTCCCCAAAAAACAAATTTTTGTGTCCATTCTATAAAAAGGATCACACAATAATACCCTATCAAACAACAGGTATTTATCAAAACAACTATCACAACAACATGCTTTCACTAGAAAAATTACTATCACAACAACATTCAATTTCTAATGCACCTACATGGAATTGAACTATGCATGGCATGTGATTTCTATCATGTGCCTAAATGATGCATGAGATGGCATACCCTCATCTCATCAGGTTGCAACTAAATAGAACCCAAGGATAAAATATAACAGCACAATCCCAAGTGCGTCACCCAATGGTGAAATCATATCATCTGTAAATTGCAAAATCAGTAAAATTGGAATATGAGGTAAATTGGAATTTCCATGTACATGGGTTAGCTACGTCTGGGCACAGCTTATTACCAACTACCATTCCTGTCTTATCCCTGACTAAGGCTCCAAATATTAAGTAAAAGAAAAGTACTACTCTGATTCCACTTTGTAGCGTCTCGATTCTGGGTTCCACTCAACGGGTGCCCTAAACCCGGTTCTCCACGTGACCTCAAGTGCATTTCCACAAACTCCAGAGGCTTCCGACTAGCAGCGAGGGCCCAGGTATGATAGTGGAGAAACTATGCCCTCATTTTTCAAAGTGTAGCACAGCAGAATATAATATAAACATATAACAACAGCGGAAGCAGTAACAGTATATATAACTGAAATGGATAACTGATAAAAAAAAGAGAAACCAACAGTCATATATATATGAAGATGCAGCATGTCACTATTCTATAAAATAGCCAGAACATGTTACACTGCAATACAATACAATACAACTACTGTACAAGTACAAAAAAAACAAAACAGAATAGCCAGCGGCATCGTGAGCCAATGCTCGGTCCCATGATCTCCTACCCCCCAGCAGCAATCAAGTACCTGTATAGGGACCCTTGACCTTATCTACACCAGCAGAAACGTAATCTGTTTGGGCAGAAAAGCTTGACCCAAACAGGGTGTGGGAAATAAATTCCCAGTAGGCACCCACCAAAGGCTCGTGTCCAACTGTGTGTAAACATGCAACCACAATGTGCAGTAGTAAAATGCAATAAAAAAAGAAGTACTGAAAGTAACTAAATTCACCAGTTATATTGCCATTTTAATATCCATTTAATTATTAAATTTAAAATATCACCATAGTGAATATTCTATGTAAACAACCAACGTCGTCAGACACGTACAACTCCTACCCTAAGGTAAAGAGAATCCAACCACCAGAATCTACCCACAGGCATACGGATATTGCCAACAGGTGTAAGAAGTGTCGACCACAGGCACATAATCTACTGCCCACAGGCATAGAAGAAGTTGCCCACAGGCTAATAGTACAGTTCCCACAGGCTAATCACAACACTGCCCTCAGTCTAAACAGATAATCGGTCCATTCCCAACATGTAAACAAGTAGAAAACAAGCAATTACTCTCAAGGAAATTCAACAATCATTATATTAAAGGCATAATATAAACAAGTCATTCCCTCGGATATCCTAGACAAATGGCTAAACAGAGGAACACACCCCCGGGGTGGTCCTGGATCCAAGCAGCGATCCAAAACAGCATTTTTATAACTTTATTTAATCACCTATACAATTCTAGGTATCAAAATAGCCATGGACTCAGCCAAACGACACCCCAAATATGGGTTCATAGCTCAAAAACACACAAAAATGCAGAAAAGTTGGAAAATAAACACAAAGCCACATACCCTTAACGCCAAGGAACGTTATACGTGAACGTCGATTCCAGAAACTCCCAAGAATGACGTAGATCTGACATATAAGAAACTTCATTTAAACTTAAATAACTCCCTATAGGGAAAGAATTGGAAATATACACACTAGGAGAAGGAAGCTCTTACCCGTGCGCTTCCAACGAGATCGACGGAGGCAGAATCAGATTCCCGGTTCACGATCGATGGATATCCAAAGCTTCAGCCACCTCTCCCGAGCTCCCTCTTCCCGTTCTAAGCCTTCCTTGTGAACAGGGGAGGCTACTACCCATTTTAAGCGAAAAAGACAAAGTACACGGTGTGTATTTCCAAATACACGGCGTGTACATTCCATTTTTTAACTGTTACTCTGGCAGTTTTCCGCCAGCATGGCACTGTTAACCTACTGACATGACTACATGACTTGCCTCCTTGAGTACACGGTGTGTTTGGTCGCACAGCTGGCCAGCAACTTACTATTCACCTGCCGACTGACTACACGGCATGTAAGGGAACCTTACATGACGTGTAGTTGGTCTTTACACCCTTCATTGCCGACATGGCTACACGCCCACTGTACTCATCCCACAAGGCCAAAAGTACACGGCGTGTGGAAAAGTACATGGCGTGTACTTCCAAAATTTGTGATTTTACCACATTTTCCTTATTTTCTCAAAAACAATTAAGGAATGGAGAAAAGAAGAAACTCGTACCTCAAAACTAATAATTGGGTTCTTACATGTTAGGGTAATTATAATATCATTTTTATATTTGAATACCCTATTTACTTTTAACAGTAGTAAATAAATGTCAAAAGTTACTATTCACCAAAAATTATTTTCATCTCATTAAACCAAATTTTACTTACTGATATCAACCGTGTCTCTTGGATTTTCGAAATTCAACTCACAAAAGCGGTAAAATTATGTTTTATGTAAATCTTCAAATTCTTCTAAGTGGTGGGAAAAATACGATAAAAACACTATTGGAAATATCACCTATACCCATGGTTTAAAACCATGGGTATAGCCCATGAAACCGTGGGTATAGGCTATACCCATGGTTTCATGAATCGTGGGCTACAGTGGCATCAGTATAACCCTATACCCATTGTTTTTACAAAACCGTGGGCATATGCAATGGAAATTTCATAATACCCACGATTTTCTTAAACTGTGGGTATAAATCTATTCCAACGGTTTTTAGAACCATGGGAATATATTTTCACAGCAATATCAAATAGCAATAGTTCAATGAACCGTGGATATAAATGATTCCTAGAAAACTAATATACCCATTGTTCAATGAACCGTGGGTATATATGCTTCCTGGAAAACTAATATACCCACGGTTCATTGAACCGTGGGCATAGATGCTTCTCCCACGCAACAGTTGTTGCCCACCTCCTACTTCCAGTGCACCGAGCTACTGATATAGCCTCCTTCTTCCAGTGCACCCAGCTGCTGCCACAACTTCCTACTTCCAATGCACCCAACTGTTGCCTGCAGCCTCCTGCTTCCTACTTCCAGTGCACCCATAAGAACAAACCAGAGTAGAATACCAAAACAACAAAAATAAACTTCAATTACTAATGAAAACTACAAGAAAGTGTGATAAAAACAAAAACTGAACCTACATTACAAATGAAAATTGTCTTACCAAAACATATCTGGAATTAAAATCTGGAGTATATTCTTCGTCTAGTGCTAGATCCATGATCTGTAAAAAAAATATAGACATCCTGCACTGGGTTGCTACAGATGAAGCATTGTAGATAATAATAGATGAAGTAAGGTGCATAATTAGAAGATATATTGAAATGAATAAAGAATGAAAATACTTTCCCAAAAGATGATTCCTAGAAAATATATATTTTTTATCCAAAAGATAAAGTAGCAATCACTAGAAGTAGAGGAATCAATGGAAAAGGAAGTTCTAAACGATTATTCTTCCTCATTATGAGACTAACACTCTCAGATGTATTGAAAAGGCAGTTCTAAATGTTTCTATCAGGACAAACCCATATTTAGTCATAGTAATAAACTCCATTTCCACATTTTCTAACCCGATGGCAATGATTTTGCAAAAAAATTGGAATTGGATTACCTATAACAATATCATTGAAATCACTAATGTCAATAACATTATCTTTTTCTGGGAATAAAAGAAATGAAGTTGGAATTGATACCATGAGGCATATTATCATGAGTGAATAATTATTTAACAGCATTAACCACCTCATTATGAATAATTTCCCAACAAAACATAATGAATTTATTGGAGAACCCATCAGGACATTAAATACTATCAATGTTATGATAAAAAGTGATACCTGAACCTCCTCATTAGAGGGAACTAATATAAGCTCATGGGCTTTCTTCTCACCAATAGACTCAGTAATAACATTAGTCATTCTGTGAGTGATATCGTAACCATAATCAGAATAAATAATTTTAATGCACTCAATAACTATAATAGAGATTTCATTTTTATATGAGAAAATAAGGACATGAAAAATAATGGCTTTAATACCTTCCCTTATTCCCTTTTCCTTGTGTATTATATAAAACATGTCGGTATTCATGTCCCCATTTTTTAGTAACCACACATTTAACTGAATTCTTCTCAATCCCTCCTACATGGTCAATAAAAATTATCCTATTTTGAAAGAGAATTAATGTCATCACTTGGATGAGTATCCTGATCTTGATTAGCAATTTGACAGCTTAAAATTGTATTTTCAGAAACTTTGATTTCATCAGATGGGATGGAAAATGATTTCCCTCTCCTTCGGTTTAATATCATTTTAATGTATTTAAATTTACATGTAAATAGATTCATCAGGATACAATGAAAACTAATATCCTAGGATTCCAGAATAATTTTTCTACACCCAGGGATCAAAATCAATCCATTCTTGAACATGACGGGAAGGGGTAAAACCCTTCTAGATTGTGAAAACATCAATAATAAAGGAATTATGACCTAAATGTATTCTAGATAGAGTAAACCCAGATACAAAACATGAATCAGTTCCATCATTAACCAATACAATGCACCTATCAAGTTTACAAGACATTCTACCATTGAGTGTATGCCTATTCCAATTATAAATACCCCCAGAAATTTGAACGTTAACAATGTTGCATTGAACAATACACATAGATAAATCATGAGAGGCCAATATATGAATATTAATTTTAGTCCTCTCTTCAGGTCATGAATAATAATGTTAAATTCCCCATTAAGAATCCACCTCTACCTCACAGTCTCAAACTATAAGCATATATCAATCCAGAGATCCCTTATTGTCATATATGAATTGATTCATAAAATAATAAAATATTTAAAATGGAACATTGAAAAACAATATAAACATTAATGTATTTGGATCCTTTATCATAGAAATGAACCAAAACATTGTCAGGTTTTGAGACCCATAAATTTTCCATGCCAATGTTGAAAGTGTTTTGAGGAACAAAAATATATCCAAGAGCTCCCAAATTAAATGTTGTCAACTTTTCAAAATGCATCATAGGCTCATCAATCCCACTGAAAAGATGATTTTGTGTCACAAAAAGATGCCTAAGGGCTATGAATATTGGGGTATAACCTGACCCTTAGCTGTTCTATTATAAAAAGATTCATTTATTAAAAGACTTAACACTTGTTTGGGTACCTTCATAATGTGTCAAACCATTATTATCCATCCTTGCCCAACCATTTTGTAAGGCACATTGAAATAGTGTTGTCAATACTATTTCCAATTATGCTTGTCCTAAAAGCATAAATCACATTAATGAAAAGAAAAATATACCATGTGATCATTAATTAAAAGAGTATAAATGATAATTTTAATCTAGAAAATAAGATGATATAGCAATTTCACCCTTCTCAATGCCATTGATGTTGGAAGATGAAGTAGAATCACCTAAACTGGAGAATTAAACCTGAAAATTATAGATTTCATAAATGAAATAAATTAAAATGGAATTGGAAAATATTAAACAATAAATGAATCTAAAAGAATTTTTGCAATTTTAATGATCGAATTGGATAAAATTACAATAAATAGTAATAGATAATTGAGAAAAAGTCAAACTACATGCCTTTTATAAAATTATCCCCACCCAACCCTAGTAAGTCACATTGCAATGCCATTTTCAATGCTATTTTTAATGATGCTTGACCTGAAAGCATAAATCACAATAATGAAATGATAATAATATCATGTGTTCATTAATTACAAGAGTAGGCATATTAATTTTAATCTTGAAAATAAGATGATATCGCAATTTTACCCTTTTCAATGCCATTGATGTTGGAAAATGAATCAACATCACCTAAACTGGAGATTTCACCCATACATTGAAAACATTAAACAACCAAACATGAAGCTGCATCGTATTATGAAAATGTGAGCCTGGGGTTAAATTTCATATTTGAGGATGCAGTTGAGTAAAAAGAAAACTTGTCATGATGTAAAAAATGGTGTGGTAAAACCATACCTTTGGCGAAGGTGGCTAAGTCGACACTGCCCAGCTCCTCCCCCAGCCCCCCCCCCCTCCCCACATGCCCACCTCCCCTCCCCTTCTTCCCCACTGTCCATCCCCTCCCCCTCCCCACCTGCTCAGCCTCTCCCCCTCCCTCCCCACCTACCCAGCCCCTCCCCCTCCCTCGCCACTTCCCAGCCCCTCCCCCTCCCCCTGCCCAACCCCTCCCTCTCCCCCCACTGCCCAGCCCCTCCCCCTCCCCACCTGCCCAGCCCCTCCCCCTCCCTCCTCACTACCCAGCCCCCCCCCCCCCTCCTCCTCCTCCCCTAGCTCCTCCCCAACCCCTCCGCTCCCCCCAACCCAGCCCCTCCCCCTCCCTCCCCACTGCCCAGCTCCTCCCCCAGCCCCTCCCCCTCCCTCCCGACTGCCCAGCTCCTCCCTCAGCCCCTCCCCCTCCCTCCCCACTTCCCAGCTCCTCCCCCTCCCCATCCCCCTCCCCCTCCCCCTCCTCCTCCCTCTACCCAGCCCATGCCCCCTACTCAGTCATGTAGAATGGAATATTTAGTGAAACTTTTAGATAAAAAAACACGTGAAATAAAATAATGGAACATGTATTGCAATGTCATTCAACAATTCATATATATAAAAAGTATCCACCATAAATCGAAAATGTTATCAATATTCAATACTTGCTCTTGTTAAAAGATTAAAAAATCAAGAAAAGTCATAAGGGGGCATACCTATTGAAAGTACACTATGATCCATGATTTCTGAATAACATCCTGAGCCTTTTCAAATGCGATGATAGTTCAATGTATGCAAAACATACACAAATCTAAAGCCAAATATTAAAATTAAAATTGTGGAGTAAAACCTGAATAATGATTCCACTGAACATGGTTTTTTTTGTGTTTGGATTCTTTTTAAAACACATAAACCCACATTAAAAAATTAGATAAAGGAAAGCTGAAAACCACAAACATCATATTCCACATCTAAATAATTTAGTCAACTCCGAATAATTATATAACTATTAGATCACATACCAATCGGTTCATTTACGTTTAAAGCAAAAGATCAGAAGCAACTAAACCTTCTCAATGCCTTCAATAGATGAGCTCTTCTGCTTAAAAGTAGAGGACACAATCATACTCTCTTAATGAACATCCTTTGGATGTCGAGTATATGAAAAAGAGATTAAGTGAATGTATCCCCTCCCCTCCAAGCCCTCAACTGCACCCCCATCCCAACCTTCCCCTCCCAGCCCCCCTCCCAACCCTCCAATGCGGCCCCCCTCCCAAGCCTCCCCTCCACTGCTAAGGCCATGATTATATGGTGAGATAATAATAAACCCACCAAACAATAAAAAATATATGGCATGTGAATATTACCTAAATAATTTTCAAATAACACCCATGATGAAAACATAATCAAAAATGCATTTCATTGCATAAAGAAATTCACATACAAGGAGTCCACCAATAAAAAAATTAAAACTCCAACACAAGTATCTCTGCTAAGTCAAAAATGGAGGGGATTAATATCCCCCTCATTCCCATCATCTTCATCCCCATGTACAGCATCATCATCATTAGTAGAAACATCGGCAACAACATCATAACCAACCACACCATTAGCATCATCATAAGAAATCTCATCACCAAAAACAGCATTAGCAACATCGTTGCTAGCTCTATCTCCACCACCGTCATCACCACTAGGACCCTCATGGGAATAACCCGAGGCATTATTTAAAGAGTGCATTGATGCCATACATGAATGAAAAGTGGCAGCAACCTCTGATGTTTGTGACTGACTCAAAACTGACATAGCTTTCATGAAATGTTCATTCATTAGCTTACTTCTTTCACGCTCCTCTAATAATATTTTCTTTGTCGTAGCTAATTCATCACATGAACTTTCCAACTAAGAGTCTTTAGAGACTTTATAGGAGTCCGATGATGACCAATACCTAGAGGGGACACAGTTTTTTCGTGGTCTACAACGGACTCTTCTTGGATGCTCCACACCTAACACCAGACTCAAATGATCATTTGGCCCTAAGTTATCAGCTTCCTTCTCATCCATGGCCTCCAAGGTAGACTTTTGAAATTATAAACATATTAAATTATTAATTTCGTATAAATGTTTGAAATATAAATAAAAAAACATACAAATTTATCTTGTGTTTGTGAATTAACTACAGTTCCATATTTTTTTCCTACAGAAGCAGAATAATTTGGCATGAGGTACAGGGCCTTCAATACCCAATTCAGCTTGTTGCATATGAGAAATGCACAAATGTGGATTCCAACCATATATGATAAATGAAAAAAGTTGAATTTAAATGAGTTGCAACAAATACCGACAAAAATTGAGGTAAATGACAGTCATAAATGATTAGTGATTTTTTGAAATGGTTTTCTCAAGTGGGTCTCAAAGAAATATACTACTTGTTCAGGAAAAATAGACAATCCATATCCTAGTATAAGATGTGATTTCTAGGATACATGGACTAACCAACGGAAGGAATTAATAAGTTATGATGACATCTTATAAATGAGGACATTATTTTAATTCAGATGAACGTACTAGCTGCTTCTCATGATCGGGCACTGTAGTGCTCCCCAATGTGTGTAGATATGTCATTTAATCTTTTTTTTCAATGAACAAAGCACAATTTATTGAATATAACAAAAACAAATGGGTTATAGGAGATGAAACATAGGTAGATTTTTACAATATTTTTCAAAAAGATGAAATAAATCAGAAGGAAGATCTTCCAGCCAAATCATATCCTGATGAATTCCCTTGTTCTCAAGAGAATCAGCAACAATGTTCGCTTCCCGGAAGGCATGAGTGGCGATGTAATTGATCTCCGAGAGAGAATTCAAACATTTCATCCAAAGCATAGTGAGGGGTCAGGCCAGGTGAGTCACCCCATTCCAGATTGCATGAACAATGGTGGTTGAGTCACTTTCGATCCAGAGTTTTCTCTATCATTTTTGAAGGGAAACATTGATGGCATGAATGGAACCCATCATTTCCACTTCTAATAAAGAATCTATACCACATTTTCCAAAGAGACAACCATATCACTGGACAAAAGAATCTCAGAAAATTGCCCCGCAGCCGGCATGCCTAGGGTTGCCTTTTGAGGCACCATCAACTTTCACTTTGATCCATCCTGGCATAGGAGCCTACCAGAATACATCAAAGGTACGTTTGGGTTTTTGATAGATTCCATTGACCCAGATCTTGCGCAATATCTCCCAGTCTCTAACAGAGTTGCTGCAATGGACTTTTTGGATCGAAGTAGCCTCTCAGACCATAATGAGAATTTGGGATTTTCCTGCATTGAGATTTAATGAGTATTTATTATGAATGATATCATTTCTATCATACTAGATCACATGTAGGAGCTCAGTAACGGCAGAGAGGAAGATGTTATTGATTTTTTGAGAAGCATCCTGACCAACACATTTCTTTAAAAGAGAACAGATTGAGTCAATTATAAACCATATGCAGTTAAATATGTCAATGATATAATTCCATAAAGAAGAGGTTGTAGAACATGATAAGAAAAGATGATTAGTATCTTCTCGATGTTGGTTACATATATGACACCTAGAGAAAAGTTGAATACCAAAATTTTTAAGGCAGACCTCAGTGGGAAATATGTTTTGGGAAATACGCAAGATAAGAGTTAGTCTAGTGGGTTTGATCCAGGGTTTGTCAAAATTATTTACCCATTGAACGTTAGATTCAATGGCATGGAAATTATGTTGATAGAAATTTTTTGGAATCTAGAATGCCATTTGGGGATGGATCCTAGACAAGGAAATCATCAGAGATAGTATAAGGGTTGTTGTCAATGATTTGAGCTATATTGTCTAGGAGGTCATTCCTGTGAGATTGAAAAACATCCTTTATGGTGCAGCTAGTTCTCTCAGGTGTAGAATTAGGAGGAAGAATGGAAATTAAAGGGGTGCTAGTCCAATTATCCAGCCAGAAATTTTTTTTGAAGTCATCCCTAACCATCCTTCTAGAGTTTTCCATAATGTTATGAAATGAGTGCCTAATGGAGGGCCAAATCGAGGAGGTGATATAATTAATATTTCCCTTCATAAGTTTATTTTGGAATATGTGACAGATAAAGTCAAGAGAATTAGAGATACTATTGATTAATTTCCAAGTAAATTTATCCTGTAGTGCATCATTGACGTATTTTAAATTTTTAATACCAAAACCCCCCTTATCTAAGGGTTTGCAACAGATCTTCCAAGGGATGGTGACAAGTTTCCTTTAAAAAACTTTTCCTATCAAAATGATGTTCTTGATGTGAGAATTTATTTTTTTAAAGGGTTTCATGGGCCACCTATAGATCAGGAGAGAGTAGACCACCTTGGATACAATGGTTGATTTGACAAGGCGAATTCTACCAGCCATGGAGAGGGACTTGACATTCCAACAAGAGAGCTGACTAATGATTTGATCAACAATGTTGGTGAAATAGGAGGATTTAGGTCATCCCCAAAAGATAGGAACCCCTAGATAGGTAAAGGGGAACAGTTTTTCATTGACCCCAAGGTTAGTAGTGATAATATTTTTCCTTTGAGGGGATATATTTTTTCCAAAGAAAATATGTGATTTGTTCCAAGAAATAGCTTGATTTGAAACCTCCTCATAATGAGTAGGAGTGTTTTTAAGAACCTGAATATTCTTTTGATCCCCTTGTAAAAACAAGATGATGTCATTAGCATATAATAGGTTGGTAGGGACCCTAAGATTTCTGGAAGCCTGAATGGGTTTCAGTTTATTTTGATTAAAAAGCTGTTTGATGAGTATGTTGAGGTAATCCTCAGCAATAACAAAGAGGATGGACGAGAGAGGGTCTCCTTGTTGGACTCCCTTAGTGCATTTGAAGTAGCCTTTAGGGGTACCATTAACCAAAATGGAAATTGAAGCAGATTTAAACAAGGTTTGGATCCTCATGACAAATGTTTCATTGAATACAAAAAATTTTACGACTTTGAAAATGAAACTCCAATCAATGGTGTCAAAATATTTTCTAATATCAAGTTTGACAACACCATTTCTACCCCTCGTGGTTTTGTTAAGAGTGTTAGAGCATTCAGAGGCAAGACAAATGCAGTCCTGAATAGACCTACCTTTTATGAAACCAAATTGATTCCAAGATATAATTTTTTCGCATATAGGAGTAAGTCTATTAGAAATGATTTTGGTAATGATTTTGTAAAGCGTGTTTATTAGGGAAATAGGTCGAAATTGGTAAATCTCATAGCCATTGTCAGTTTTGGGAATTAAAGTAAGATATTGCGCATTAAGGACATGAGGGAGATAACCATTGGTGAATAAGGACCTCACAAGCTTACAGACGTCCAAATGAATGGCCTCCCAATGCTGTTGATAGAATTAGTTATAAAACCATCTGGTCCAGGGGCATTGTCATATAACAGAGAGAAAATAGTATCTATAATTTCATGATCCAGAGGGATACTTAAAAGAGGCTCATTGTCTTTATCGTCAACCATTAGAGTAATGATATCAGGCTTAAGATCAATATTGACATCCAGACCATTGAAGATGTTATGTAAATAAGAAACAACAATGTTGGAAATAGCTTCTTCAGAGTCAAAGAGTTGATCATTGTGTATGAGTTTAGAAAGAGGTCGGGAAGCTTTACTAACTCTTTAAATAGAGTTATAGAATTTAGTGTTTCTATCCCCATCAGAGAGCAATTTGGTCTTAAAAAGTTGTTTATGCTTATTGTCTTTTAAAGTGAGAAAAGTGTTAAGTTATAAGGAGATGTTTATTTTAGTTTGAGGATCAAAATAAAAATCATAATTAGTATTCTGAGTTTGCAGTTGAACTAGATCCTCTTCTAGAGAAGAAATGTCAGCATCAAGATGGGTAGTACACTATAATGTTCAGTCTTCCAATGTGAGATCATTTTTTGATATTGACTTTTTGGACAGTCAGGGTTTGTGGGTACACCCTCTAACTCAGTAACCACTCTTCTCCTCCAAAAAATATGTAACTCATACATGTATGACCTCCAATAATCTCCAAGATCACTCAACCTAGCAGCTTTGGAAGCTTCACCGTTAGGAAAGTTAAATTGACTCTACAATGAACATGTTAAGTTATATAAATACATTATTAATATAAATTTAAATTTATAAAATATCTGTACCCATACCTGTGCCCATGCCCTATCCTTGATGTCAGCACTGATATGTTTCCATCAGACCAGTTACACCAGAATGATATCATGATATTTGGCTAAAGTATCCGTGAAACTTCTACACTCCTTAGAATTTTTACCTACATTTGATTTTGAGGATTTTAATCCACCATAATCTGAGTTTCACGATTCCAGGCATCCCACATTAGAGTGTGCCCACGCCGCCTACTAGAATATCCCACTAAATAAGATAAGAGGTGAAAAGAGAAGAGTTAAGTGACAATACAGTATGAGAAAAGTGAAATTCTATAATTTGAAACATTTATAATAAAAAACCTGATAAAGGCTCTGGAATAGGATGTAAGGCATCCGTGGACTATGCTAGATCATCATCCTCCGAAGGAAGTATCTGTTCCATAGCATACTTCAGCTGATCTTCATGAACAGGATTGGAAACTGAAGGAACAAACTCAATATTTTTAGGATTTATAGTAGGAAAAGGAGGTGGTGTAGACATGTCAGAATATGCGTAGTAGGCTAGGGATACATGAATGGATATGGAAATTGTGCTGGTGAGAACATCGGTCAAGTTAGCATGGACATGGAATGGGAATAAGTGGGTAAATGGGATGATGACGGCGGCATGTATGGGAATATACCAGGGGTATCAAGCAGAGGGTGGACATGTGTGGTAGATGGGATGTCCACTGATGGGTCAGTGTGGGGAGTGGTAAGACGGGAGCTCCGCCTAGGTCTAGGAGGATCCCTGCTTGGTCCCATACTGGGAAGAAGAAACTCTAGAGTTATATATCCCTAAAAAAATTTGATCAATAATATGAAATTGATATTATATGTAATGAAGAAGATAAATATTAGAAATGTTATACTCATTGAAGACAACTCATGCTCACGTCTAATAGGATCAACATCAAATAATCTCTTCTTGCGAGCTTCTGTAGTTTTCTTTATAATCTTCATAAGAATGAAATGAATATTTTTTAGATACAATTTTTACAAATCATACATACAACTTAGAATCCAAGGAAGACAAAAAATGTCATAAAATCTTTCAGAAATGATAATTTACAACCAAGTTATACAATTTTTAAAACCAAATTTTAAACCCAGTTTTCTGAATTGAAATAAATATAATTAAATGAAACGAAACCAAACAATACTAAAACAGACATATCATTCTAAACTAAAACTAAATTAAAGTAATTACATTAGTACCAACCTGAGAAAATCATGTCATGTTAAACTAAATGAACTCTAAATATATATGATTTCTTTTATATATTACCCTCCACTACCTCAAGTTCAACATCATCTCTCACAATGGGACAATTTGTGTCATCAAATACAATATTTTGGCTAACACCAATGGGGGCATCAATGGTGAAAATTTCATCCCCAGTATCATGAAGAATATTTCTTGGGATTACTTCATTAATGACACCGTAATTTGGTTTCAGATGATCTTTCACATAAAACACTTGTTTTTCCATTGATTCCAAAATGTATGGTTCATCGGTATGCAGGAATCGACTCATGTCAGTAACTCTGAATCCGCAATCATCAATAAATGTACCATGTCGCTTCATTGAATCAAACCATTTAAATTTCATCATAGTGAATCGACCTTGAGAGTAGTAATCCTATAACAATATTTTCTCAACCAGTCCATAATAATACACATCTTCATATCGAGGTCGACTATTTGATGCACTGGCATAACAATCCGTTCTAGTAGTTAACATAATTCCATCATGCTATGTTCTCATTTTCACCACTTTATCAGTTGTAAAAAATTTATATCCATTGATTATTAAAGATTTGCAGTCACAAACCAAAGAATTGGGACCAAAATCCAATGCTCTTAATTCTTGAGAAATGAAGTCAGCATGTAAACTCGATACTTGGAATACATATAAGTAATATAATTAAGTATATATCTATATTTTAATGTATTTAATGTAATGGAAATACCTTTGATTTCAAACAAGCTTGGATCTCTTGTCTATGCATAGCCGCTCTCCTTCTCAATGGCAAAGACCGATGAACTATACTTATAATTTTTTTATGTTCTTTACATAAAATGACAATAAAAGTATAAGTTATATGTGATATGATATCATATGAGATAACATATATATATTAAAATTACTTACTTGATATAGGCATCGAAGAGACCAAAATTAAACAAGACTGTACGATGTGCCATATTCCGCTCTTCAAAGCTCAATGTAACCAATGTATATGACCCAAAAATTCCACCTGTTTGGGGAAGAGATGGAAACGAGGTCTTAATTTCCTCATACTGCTCATCTTCATTTCTCATTGGTCGATTATGCCTTGTGCTCAAATCAGAAAAATACATTGAACAAAAATCTATACATTCTTAGGCCAGATATCTCTTCACAATGGAACCTTCAGGATAATTCTTATTTCGGACATATGATTTCATTGTACACATATTTCTTTCAGTTGGATACATCCACTGAAAAGCGACTGGTCCCCCTAGAAGTTTCTCAGTTGGAAGATGAACTATGAAATGCAACATGCAAGTGAAAATGGATGGAGGAAATTGTTTTTCCAACACACATAGAATTAACGGAGCCTCTTGCTTCATTTTTATCAACTATGATTTGGATAACCTTTTAGCACAAAGGTCTCTAAAAAATGACACAACTGAATCACTTCCACCCTTACATTATTGGATAGAAAATTCCAAATTTCTATTGGAATTAATTCATGAAGAAGGATGTGATAATCAAGAGTTTTTAGGGATTTCAATTTAAAATGTCTTCTGTTGACTCGTTTAGATATGTTGCTGGAATAGCCATCTAGAACATTGATATTCTCCAATATTTCCAGAAATTGATCTTTCTCTACCGGTGAAATTACATAAGAAGCACAAGGGACTTTCCATTTTTTTCATTGATACAAACAGGATTTAGTTCTGGTCGAATACCCCAATCCGATAAATCCCTATGAGATTGGAAGTCATATTTGGTCATCCCCTTAATATTAAAAAGAATTTCAAGCAACATTTCACATATATTTTTCTCAATATTCATTATGTTTAAACAATGACGTATCAAATTAGTAAACCAATATGGAATCACAAAAAAAATAATTCTCTTTTTCCAATTGTAAGTGACTTCAGTATCAGCATTCTTCCTCTTTCGAGATTTCAACTGACCTTTCCCTAATGAAAATCTAAAATCTTTCAATTCATCAAGAAAATCACTTCCTAACATATGTTGAGGTGGTTCCTTAGTGTCAACATTATTATCAAACCTCAGACAATTATTCTTGTATTGATGATCCATTGGCAAGAATCGGCAATGCCCCATGAAACTAAAACTAGGATGATATTTAAGCCTTCTCGATCGTGTATTCTTAATACATACAAGACATGATATTTTTCCCTTCATGCTCCACCCAGACATCATTTCATAGGAAGGGAAGTCATTTATGGTCCATAAAAGGGCAACACGCATCTGAAACATATTCTTTGAAGAACCATCAAGTGTCTCCACACCTAAATCCCAAAGTTGTTTCAACTCTTTTATTAAAGGAAATAAGTAGACATCTATATCATTACCAGGATCTGAAGGTCAAGATATCAGTATACTCAAGAAAGTGAAAGGTTTTTTCATACACATCCACGAAGGAAGATTATAAACATGAATAAAAACCATCCACGTGTTATGAGCAGTAAGTATATGACCAAAAGGATTAAAACCATCACATGATAGGCCCAATATGACATTACAAACCTCAGCTGCAAAATCAGGATTTTGTGCATCAAGTGTCTTCCATTCTAATCCATCTGCAGGATGGAACAACTCATCTTTACCTTTAATTCTCTCAACATTGCGCCATCACACATTGAATGAGATTTCTGGAGACATGAATAGATTTTGAAGTATGGGAATCAATGGAAAGTGCCACATGACTTTCTATGGAACACGAGATGGTGTTCCATATGAATTTGTCTTCCATCAAGATGTACCACATTCTTTACAGTCATTACGGTCAGCTATTTCCTCCAAAAACAAACTGCAATCTTTCAAACAAGCATGGAATTTATTAGTAACAAATCCAAGCTGCTTAATTAACTTCCATGCCATGTAATGATTTGAGGGAATTTATACACCATCAGGAAGAAATTCCTTCAAAAATGTTAGAATATAATCAATGGCAGTATTAGAAATTCCATACATGGTTTTCCCATGATATAACCAAATTAAAAATTCCAACTTGGTCTTTTTAGTACATTCTTGATATACTGGTGTTCTGGAATCATCCAATAAAATTTTCACTATGTCAACATCATAGTCTTCAGCATTTTACTCATGTGTACTGATATCATTGCCTTCTTGCACTGGCATGCTATCTCTTTCGAAATGATGCACATATAGAAACCGATCAGATATCAAATTCTTTATGTCACTTCGTTCATTTAGTTTATGAATAGTAAAAGATTGAATCGTCTCTCCATGGTGAAACAAAACATTATAGTTTTCATGAAATCCAAATTTCGTTAAATGGTAACTAAATTCTTCTCGTCTTAACCATGGTATTCCAACACAATTATAGAAGGGACACTATATACATCCTCCATCTGACGCATTGCTAAATGAAAAATCTTAAAAATTCTCCAAATTATTTTGACACTCGGTTGAAATCTGATCGGTACGATACATCCAGCTTCTATCCATTCTATAACAATAAAAAAAATATCATTCAACCAACAATGTAAATCATATTTAAAAAATTCATTACAATCAATTTTATTATTAATGTAATCAAAGCATATTAGTAGCTAGAAAAACATATTTAATGACTAGAGGAGTCCACGATTGAATAAGTAGGAAAAAAGTGAAAAAGGTCTACGTTGAGATGTAAACTAAAGAAAAATGTTAAAAAATACACTCCCAAGTGGTCATTTATGGGGAATAAAAAAGAAAATTTCAATGTAAAATACTCCTTTATAGATATAGAGGCATTATACACATGGGAAGAAAATTTTATTTTAATAATATGAATCTATAATTTTATATATTATTTGATAGGGTTTAGTTGATGGGGAATAAAACATTAAATGAAAATATAGTAGTTATATCTTTACTGTTTTGGAAATAATATTGAAAAAATGTTTCAAGGTATCCTACAAATTTTTTAGAACATGATGCTTAAAAGATATAATTTCTATGGATTCTATTAGATCTTTGGAATATTTGTACATATGTAAATGATATGGTTTTTAAAATAGACATCATGATATACTTGGAAGTATTGAGAATCAATGTTTGGGGGTTTCAACCCCTTTAAAGGAATAAAAGTTTGAAATGTATTTTAAATTATATATAGAAATCACAAAACATGTTTGATATTCTTGAATAAGTATATAGAAGGTGTGACCATCTAATTCATGATGAAAATGAATTCCTCATTTTTATACCATCCTTAAAAAATTTTAGTTTTAATACTCAAAATCCTCAAAATAAGAATACAAAAGAGAAGGAGAAAGATTTAGTTGTTGAAGTTTCCCCCAAAGTATCCAAAGGGGAAATTCCAGGGATCTTGGATAGCAGATGTTCTACTCACATGATA
Source organism: Viscum album (assembly GCA_963277665.1). Classification (NCBI taxonomy): domain Eukaryota; kingdom Viridiplantae; phylum Streptophyta; class Magnoliopsida; order Santalales; family Viscaceae; genus Viscum; species Viscum album. The sequence continues at coordinate 1,436,005,042 of OY728133.1, read as the reverse complement.
AAAGATTTAAAAACATTAAAATCTATTGAAAAATTAAATGGATTCTTAGTTACCTTCATAAATGATGGGTCACTAAAGGTTAATGGAGTTTATTTAATTGTTATTGGGAAAGAGAAGCTTAAATAAAAAAACACTCTTTATGTTGAAGGATTAAAACAAAATCTATTAAGTGTTTCTCAACTTCATAATAAAGGAAATTTTTTTTAGGAATTATGGGTTATTTTTTGAGAACATTGAGGACAGAAGAGTGGTTAAAATAAGATAAGAGTGCTAGAGGAAATTTATTCCAAGTTGGTGATGTTGAAAATTCATTCTATCTAAGCATGAATGAAGAGAAATAATTATAATACCATAAGATTAGAGAATATAAATGTTCTATTTTTTAAAAAAGATATTGACTCTGTTTTTATTTTTATAGGATATGATAAATGGAGAATATATAGAGAGTGTTCCTTATTGGGGAGACATGGGGTGTTGGCAGTTGAAACAAAGAGAAGAGTTCATGTGTTGTTCCCCATGTTTTTGACAAATAAAAAGGAGGAAATTGAAGAGCCCTTGAAGATCAGAAAACTTAACATGTCTTAGAGTCTAAGACCCCTCATTAATTTAATTGATTAAGGGGGTGGTGATTATATATTAATTAAGACATTTCTAGTATAGTGTTTATCTTTACTCTGAGCGTTAGATAATTTGGAAAACCATTATTCATTACAATAGTTCAGTGTTTAAAAAACATTTTTAGTATTTGATTACTATAAATTTGTTAAAGAATAAAATCCATTCAAGGACATTGAATGAAATTTTTATGTTTTATTTACTGGAATCATACTCATTGATGGGTAATAAGTGAATTCGAGATAAGTTCAAGAAAATTTAATAAAGAAAATCCATCAAATTCCATGTCTACATCATGGTTGTAACGACCCCATCATTTTATATGGGACTTTACCAATGAATAAATTATATGTGTGATATTTCATAAAAAATAAACAAAATATTATGAGACATTCAGAACTTTACATGTCCATAATATGATCGTTGGCCATTATATACATTAGATATGTAGTTGTTAGAATGTGATAATTAGAATTGCTGCATATTAAGGGTAATGATGAGAGATAATTTATATATAGGGGTAAATAATTGCCTCAACTAGTAGGAAATAACATTTTTGAAATACAGTAATCTGATCTAGGGAGTGATGTTTTATAAATAGGGTTTTACCATGACAAATTGCAAGAAGAACATTAAGAAGTGAGACTTGATCATAACAATCAAGTGATGAGATGAAGGTGTTGAGTTTATACATGTTGGAGAAGAAGATTCATCAATTTCAAGTGATGAGGAACAATATCATTCATCTTATACAAGGCAGAGAATATAAGTGAAGCTTCAAAATATCATTAAAGACCAAATACAGTAAGTACAAAGTAGGAGAACATTAAGGATAAAAAAATCATACATTATCATTTTATTAATTAGAACCTAAAAATACTAGAGAAAATAAAAATTTAGTACCCTAACCATATTACCATATCAAGACTATACATCATTATAATCCCCCTCCATTACTTCATACTATGTTTTTTGATCAATTCCCTATGCATCTAGGATGACATTATCCTTATAATACTAGTTTCACTTACCATCTTTCTCACCACAAACATGTCCATCATGAAATAGAAGAGCTTCTAACTACCCATAACCTAACCATATCATCACCATCAGCCATATCTTGAACCACCCCTCTTCAAAAATATTGGCCCCTCAATAAAATCTCCTGCCCCTGACCTGGGTAGTCCTGAGAATCCTTAGATGAGGTACCATCTAACCTTAACTCACAACCTATGTCAATTATCTAATTCGAGTCAGAAAATATCAGAGACTCAACACCATTATTATTCCTGAAATAACATTTTATATATTTCCTCTTATTAGAACAAAAATATCATGATAAATCATTATGACGTTCATCTTTAACAATCCCAATGGCTTGACACCCGGGAAAAAAAGTGTAGTATCCTCATATTCAATTATCAAAGAGAAATCTTTATCCAACATACAGAATGCTACCTTATCAATGTGAAGGGGGGGTTAGGTTCACTTCGACCAAGATATAAGCATAGAATCCAAACATGGATTCCTCTGTTTCTTGGTCCATTTTAATGGGAACACCCAGAGTAGCATCAATTTCATAGAGATTTTTTTATGACATAAAATCCAATAAATACCAAATATTTTCAAACAAACCTAAGACATCGAGTTCATCACCTAAATAGGATTAAATCTGTGATACCACTCTTATAATAAAACTATTCTCAAAATTAACACTATATATCCAATTACTCGTGCATTTTTCTTTAGCTCATGAGAATAAAATAGTATGTGAAAGTATCAACGCCCCATAGGGATAAATTTTAAGTTTATAAAACCCTAAAAGTTTAATAATTGATTGACTAATTTCTGTGTATTCCGGAACTGATTTCCAAAAGGATGAACTATCTGGGAGATTACCAAATACCAATATATCTTGAATCATTTCAAAATTACATCCTGATTCGTAGTAAGATGTACAATATTACCTTGTTTAAGAGGCGAAGGCCGAGATGTCGAGGCGGAGGTGAAGGCCGGGAGGTCCAGGTCAGGAGCCATGAGGTAGAGGCCAGGGAGGTGAGTCGGAGAGGTTAGGAGAGGGTCGTGAGGTGGTGGTCGGGGAGGGGAGGACAGGGCCGAGAGTCGAGGGTCGGGGAGGTGGGGTTGAATCGGGGGAGCGTGAAGGAAGTTAGAGGGGGATCTCGATAGTTAATGTCCGATGGAAGTTTGAATACCCATGATTTTAATAAAACCATAGGTACAGAAAACTAAAAACAATTTATCCCCATGGTTCTTTAAACCTTGGGGATAGATGTTTGGGGATAAACCCCATTTCCAGTAGTGAAAGTTCAAAAAAATTTATATATATATATTTTTATTTCAAACTAACTCAAATGAATTAAATTGAACTTATATATGTATTATGTATCTATTTTGACCTAAAATTAATTTAAATAAAATAAAAAATTATTTAAATAAAATTCAGTTTTAAACTATAACTCAGTGTTTTTCACTATTCATCAAAAATTGAATGTTTTCAGAAAAATACCAAAAAAAATCACCGTAAGTTAATTTTGATATTCCAAATCCAAAAATGAAGTCCATTCTAAAATATAAAATTTATAAAATTTCAAAAAAGTGGGTGTTAATATTCATAACGGCTAGTTTGTTTGGTTGTGGTGTGTTAAAACTCAAAGTTGTGTACAAAACACGCTATTGTATTATTCAAATAGAAGAATACCATGGACGCTTGGGGTGTTACATTCTCCACTTCTTCAAATAATTCCGTCCTCGAAATTTCTAGAATATTACTGCATAAAAAGTCTCGAGTGGTTCTTCATCATAAGTTCCTTGGGTTTCCACGTTTCCTCTTCCATCTTATGGTCTCTCCATAGAACTTTAACCATATGAGTCATCTAGTTTCTCAGCACTTGTTCTCTTGTATCAAGATCCTTGACAGGATCTACGCAATAAAACAGATCAGATTCTAGTTCTAATTCCTCATAAGTGAGTGCTTGTGTTGGGTCGGGCATGTATTTTCTCAATAGTGATACATGGAACTCATTGTGAACTTTGGAGAGACTTGGCGGCATTGCCAAACAGTAAGCTACATCCCCATTTCATTCTAGAATTTCAAAAGGTCTGATGTACCTGAGACTTAATTTTCCCTTCTAACTGAAACGTATAACACCCTTCCATGGAGGTACCTTCAAGAAATCCCGATCTCTTACCTGAAATTCCAAATCCTTCCTTTGGTTATTGGCATATCTCTTCTGCCAACTTTGAGCTTCTTTGATGGGGGTTTGGATTATCTTCACATTTTCTATTGTTTCCTCCATAAGTTCTGGGCCTACGAGTTTTCTTTCAGGTTGATGTGTGACCTCTCTTTCTGTTTAACGCTTCATAAGGTGCCATCTGAATGCTTGAATGGAAGATATTGTTATAGTAAAATTCTACCAGAGTTAAATATTAATCTCACATACCTTGAAATTCAAGTGATCATGATCTCAACGTGTCTCTTAAGGTTTGAATAGACCGTTCTGATTGTAGATCAGTTTGGGGGTGGTAGGCAGTGCTCAAATAAAGTTTAGTATCCAAAGATTTTTGAAGAATTTTCTAGAATCTTGATGAAAAACGTGGATCACGGTCAGAAAAAATCATAGGGGTACTCAATGAAGTCTCACAACTTAATAAATATATAGTCTTTCTAGACGTTCAAGTGTTAAATCTTCTCTTATAGCAAGAAAATGTGTTGATTGGTAAGACGATCAACAAAAACGCATATCGAATCATTCTTTCTAGGAGTATTTGGTAGTCCCATGACAAAGTCCATCGTAATATTATCCAATTTCCACTTAGGTATGGGAAGAGGTTGCATTACTCCTCCAAGATGTTTTCTTCTCGCTTTCATTTGTTGACAAACCATATATCTTGACACAAAATCAGCAATCTCTTTCTTCATGTTGTCCCACCAAAAAATTTCCTTCAAATCTCTATAAATCTTAATGCTCATAGGGTGTATAGATAAATTGGAACTATGAGCATCATCCAACAATTCCCTTTTTTAGATCAGGTATATCGGGAACACAATGTCTCTTCCCAAATTTCCAAATTCCATCTTCACACACAAAGTCACTCAATCTCCCATCATTCACATCATTAATCATCATTTGAAACTCTTTATCATTGGTCTGAGAACTCTTTATCCTTTCTAGTAAATATTGTTTGGCAACCATTTGAATTTTGTTTGATGTTTCACCTTCAATGGTAATCCCCATGTCCAAATTTACTAGATCCTTGTATATAGGATCCTTTTCAACTCTCATCTTGTTCAGAACTCCATGATACTTTCTGCTCAAAGAATCTTCCACCTTATTTTCCTTCCCCAGGTGGTAGTTTATGGTGCAATCATAATCCTTGAGTAGTTCAAGCCATCTCATTTTCTTCATGTTGAGTTCTTTCTATGAGAAAATATACTTCAAACTCTTGTGATCGGTATATATCTCACATTTTTCACCATAGAGATAATGTCTCCATGTCTTTAAAGAAAATATTATAGATTCAACTAAGGATCATGAGTAGGATAGTTTTTCTCAGGAATTTTTGTCTATCGTGATGCATAGGAAATAACCCTATCATTCTGTATAAGGACACAACCAAGTCATTTCTTTGATGCATCACTATAAATAACAAACCCATCATTCCCTGATGGTGGAGTCAAGATATGATCATTGAATTATCTTCTCTTCAATTCTTCAGAAAATTATTCACAGTCTTTTTTACAAAACAATTTAACCCCTTTAGACGTGATCTTCATTAATGGGTTAGCCAATCGGGAATAATTCTGAACTAAAAACCGATAATAACCTACTAAACCAATAAAACTGCGTACCTCGATTATACTCATTGGTGATGTCCATTATTGGATTTCCTTGGTCATAGAATGATAAACATAGATTCTATCTTTAGAGATAATATGTCCAAGAAATGAAATCTCATGAAACCAGAATTCACACTTGCTAAACTTCCCATATAATTAATTTCTTCTAAGAGTCTTTAGAATAATGCGCAAGTGATTTTCATGATCTTCGTAGGTTTTGGAGTATACTAAAATATCATCAATAAATACCACTAAAAATTCATCATGATATTCTATGAAAACTCTATTCATTAGATCCAATAAGACAAAGGGTGAATTAGTAAATCCAAAAGGCATTACTGTAAACTCGTACCTGGTTTGAAATGCTGTTTTTGGAATGTCTTCATTCTTCACACACAACTTGTGATATCCCAATCGAAGTTCAACCTTTGAAAAGTATTGATCTCCATGAAGTTGGTTGAATAAATCATCAATAAAAGGTAGGGGATACTTGTTCTTTATTCTTAGAGAATTGATCTCCCTGTAGTCAATGCACAACCTCATAGATCTATCTTTCTTCTTTACAAAATGAACAGGGGCTCCCTATGGAGAAATAGTAGCGCTAATAAATCCATTATTACTCAATTCTTCTTGTTGTTTTTTTAGTTCCACTAATTCCATAGTGGTTATTCTATAAGGGGTCTTTGATATGGGCCTTGAACCAAGAATTAAGTCAATGGTAAAATCAATTTCTCATTATGGAGGATGTCTAGGTAAATCTTCTGGAAACACATCAATATATTCTTGCACAATAGGTACATCCTCTATTTGAACATTGTTTTCCTCACCCACAATGGTAATGTCTCGGATTTTCCATTTATTATTTATAAATATTATATGGAATTATTTTGAGACCGGGCGCGAATACGGCACATCATTCCAAGGTCCAGTGAGACCGGAATGGGGGTTTGAACATTTTTTAGTTAAGTGAGTTGGCACTTGTGCGCGGTTGTGGAAGTTTCCAAACGGATGCCCATATTAAAAATCCGAGTGCACTGTTGCTTCCAGGACGAAGACTTTACCTAATAATGATGCTAACCATGACCGGTGCAGGTTGAGGGAAAAAGTTAATTTTTGGACGTCTTAAGTCAAATAAAATAAATTAAATTAACCAGTTTATTTTATTTCATTTAAGGAAACATCCATTGTAGCGCGGAAATGACGCAACTGTTTCCTAAATTAATGGAACGTCTTAATGACTTCAAAATGGAAATTCAACTCCATTAATACTTCCTTGTAATTAAATGACAACATGTTTCCCTTTTTAATGGGTTAAGAAATGGTATGTCTTTGGAAACGTAGAGAGAGGAACCTCTGTATAATCCGCGGCGCATTAGAGCAAACTCTCGGCGACGAACGGAGATGGATCAAAGTCGAGAATCGCTATGCCAACAACATTGAAGGATCTCGACAACAACGACAGTGCGACACCATCGTCAACGATTGGTCCTTTCGAAAGGTAGGGGTTGCTATTTCGATTTCTTTTCCCCATATTTGAGTTTAAACGACGAACACGGATCAACCACGAACAAGTTGATTCGTGGAATCGTACGTTCTTATGAGATGGATTTTATTTCTTTGGGAAGACTATGGGGAATTGATCCATGATTTATGTTGTTGTTTATTATTTCCCCATTTTAGGCCTATTAACGGGAGCGGTTCAACGCCGTGATGAACAACAGCGAAGGTTCGTTCCTCAATTTGTTTATTTGGATTCCTTCTTCTTTTTTCCCCGCGGGTTCTTTACGTTCTTCGCGGGGTAACGAACAACAGATCGTTGCGCATCCATGCTGTGACACAACGATCCCAAATTGAAGGTTCAACATCGCAACATCCTTGTGGAGGTGTGGCGATGATGGCGGACGACAAATCAGACCGGATCGAAAAGAGTGTTCTTCGAGCGTTCTTCGTGCGGGAAGATCAGAACACGTTTTTGGAGCTGATTGGATGCCCGAAAATGACGGGAGCGGCTTCATGGGGTCGGAGCGACCAGGACCTAGAAGTTTTGCGGTGATCGGATGGCCGAATTGATGATCGGAGCAGCACGGGAGGTGCGCTGGTGAAGTGCACCATATCTAGAAATTTCCAGAATACACAGTGTATACTTCCGAAGAACACGTCGTGTAGTTCTGGCGGTGGAGGCTAGTGTTTCGGGGTTAGATAATAATCACACGGCATGTGACCCCAGTCACACGGCGTGTTGGAACTTCCCCGAAGCTCGGCGTGTACTTTGGGTAGTACACGGACACGGGATGATCAACACGGGATGATCAACACGGCTTCAGGCAGCACAGCGTGTACAGATCAGCAGAGGCGGCTACGTGGAGCTCGGTGTGTATCCCGGGGATACACGGACACAAGATGGAGTACAAAACCATGTACTCCATCACCCAGTAGGGTGAGGGAAACAGCGCGGGTCACCCCATGTGCAGATTGCACGGGTTGGAGTACACTGGTTGATGACCGTGTACGGGCACATGGACAGAGTACACTAAGCCAACCCCAGTTACCCAAACATGGAATGTACTCCGTACTACACGCCGTGTATTATGTTTTTCTAAAAGACCAGCCTCACGACACGGCCCGTTGTACATGGGCAGTACCCGGGGTCAGACAACACGACCTGTGTCATTTCTACATGCCCTGTACTTTTTGGAAAATAGCTTGTTCCTTTTGTTCACCGTGCCTTGAACATCTTTCATTTGGGTTAGTGCCCCTTCTTCTTGTTCCCCTGAAGGTCGGGCATCATTCCCTCACACAGGATTATGGTCCCCTCAATAGGACATTCTGTGATAGAGTCAGGAATCCATCTGAGAGGCCCGAATCGAGATCCTCTATCCATTCCAGACCCTAGTTAGATTCAGGCATCGGCGTGACCAACTTTACCGGGCATTGATCCTCTACCTAGCAGGTGAATTCTGGATGAGTCGCGGTATCCGTCATGGCTCTAGAAGTGATCCTCATATGTGTATCGAAATCTTTCCCACTCAAGAGTGTGTCTCCCATAATGAGTGTAGCTTTATCTCGTGACGGTTCCTGATGAACAGCACTTCCCGGACAGACGTCATCAGAGGTATAAGACTCGTGGAGTGTGTTCTCCCAGAACAAGTGCATCACAGAATCTTCGAACGGAATCCCTTGCGGGGGTATGCAGTTGCGTGACTTGTCTCTAGACCATGGGTCTAGGTTTTGGGTATATCTGGTTTCATTTATATGTTCTGTAAACATATACAATGCATAACTGACTGAACCTTTACTTTGTGTACTCCTTTGTGGTTTTCGGGGTCCTCTACTGAGTATTTTTATACTCACCCCTGTACGGGCTTTGACCGCACATCTGGTGTCTTGTACAGACGAGCAGCCTTTCATGGACAGAGTCCAGGGCGGAGTAGGACAGGACATAGCTTTCTGAGTTCCCTACAGGTTGAGGCGTTCCTACGGCTACGAGTGGCAGTCCCAGTACCTTTGTGCTTACAGGTTGGACTTTGTAGTTTTTCAAACTCTTGCTTTTGGTGGGCTTGTATTCTGGCCCAGTTTTCTTTTACAGTACTCTACCTTTCGTCGTACTCTGTTGGTTGGGTTTAGTTGTATGCATGCATTTTTTGTTCCTTAGTATTTTACATTTCCACATTTGTGGGCTGGGAGATGTGTGTGTGTGTACAGGTACTTAGGCAATGCCTCCCATGTTAGTGATATGCCTACTCGGTGCTAGTCACCATCCCATGGCCTATTGGAGGTGGGCTTGGGGAGTCACGGCGTGGGCCCCACTGGGACGTGTCGTGATAGTGTGGTATCATAGGTGGTCGGTTCTACCTTTGGACCAAGAGTCTGTGAGTTTGGATTGGGGAAACAGTGTTGAGTGTTTCGGGTTCGGCTTTCAGGACAGAGACTCCAGTGTTGGTGTGGCGGCCGACGTATCCATACACCAGGACTCTGATAACCTTCTTTTCGACTCGGTACACGAAAACACTGGTTGCGTGGAAATAAAAGGTACATGCATCATATAGGAATGGGTGGTGTTTTCCATGTCCTTGGTGTCAGCTATCCAGATATACTCATTGACCATGGTACCTCTTGTTTGTTTATAGGATACCTACGCGACACATACCCGCTAGGATTCAACAGCACAATCACGAGGATGACCCCCTCAGTGTCGAGGCTTCGATATAGGGACCAGCTACCCAGGCGTTGCCACCAGGTGGTGCACCTGCTATACCACCACCAGTGGAGCAACCAGTGGTACCCGCGGTACCGACCGGTGAGGAGCGCAGGCTCAGCGCGCTCCAGGAGTTTCAGAGACAGAGACCCCTCAGGTTCCGATGCGAGCCTGACCTTCAGGCGGCTGAGGACTGGCTTGAGGTGGTGACCAGAGTTTTCCATCTAGTGAGGACACCGGCAGACCAGATGGTGGTCCTAGGAGCAAGCCTTCTTTAGGGTTCGGTGGGACGATGGTGGAGTCTGACCATGTAGAATCACGATGAGGAGACTCTTTTGTGGAAAGAGTTTGAGCGACTCTTCAGGGATGAGTTCTCTCCAGTTATGCTGAGAGCTGTACGCATCCAGAAGCTTCTTCAGCTCCAGAAGGGCAGTATGACAGTGGCTTACTATTCATCGAGGTTCACCAACATCGCATGGTACTCGATGGATATGGTCAGGGATCGGTACTTCAGAGCTCGGACCTTCGACAAAGGACTACGGCATGACATCCAAGCTAGTGCCGTGCCTCTATGCATTTCAACTTATGATAAAGTGCTCGATCGGGCCTTGGTGATGGAGAGGTTCTTGGCGGAGCAGAGACAGCCGCCGGCAGTCAGCAGCAGGCAGACAGGTGTAGAGACACCGGCAGTAGGGAGCCGACATCAGGCACAGGGATCTAGATGTGGGAGACGTCATAGGAGGACCCAGGACAGGGGATCGACAGTCCAGGGCTCTTAGGTGGGATCCAGTCAGCCTCGGGAGAAGCGGTTCTACGCATGCGACGGTAGGGGGCATCTAGCTAGAGATTTCCCGACACGTTGAGCTGCTTACAGGGAATTGGTAGATGGACCACCGAGGCAGAGGCATAAAATGGAGCAGGCAGATCCGCCAGGTGGCGGACATGGGAGAGGAGTAGGGAGAGCTGCGGGTGGTGGCAGACGCTTCGACTTACTTCCACCACCACCCCCAGGAGGTCCGCACCAGGGTCAGGGAGCTGGGGGGTAGGGAAGGGGACAGCTGTATGCGGTCGAGGCGTACGACCTAGGGGATCCATGGATGATTTGAGGTACGATTTGTGTATTTTATACCTTAGCTGTTGTACTCATAGACACAGGTTCCAGTCATTCCCTTATAGGCACATGACTTGTACAAAACCTCGAGATTCTGGTAGAACCATTGACTCGATCCTTACGCTTGGAAACACCTACGGGAGGAGACTCAAAGATCACGCACCTTTTCAGACAGTTTTATCTTACCCTTGGAGGCGAGAGTTTCAGTTGGAACCACTTGGTGGTAGCGTCGAGGCCTTACAACGTCATTCTTGGTATGGATTGGTTATCTTGGGTCCATGCCTAGATTGACTATTTTAGGCGAAGGGTGCGGTGTGTCCGCCGTGAGGGAACAAAGTTTTCCTTTGTCGGAGAAAAGGAAACCCAGGAAGCAAAAAATGGTCTCATGCATAGAAGGGTGCAACCGATCACTCATGAGTTGGATAGCCTTGCCCTCGGAGCAGTAGATGTTGTGAGCTCTCAGTTCCTAGCAGTGGTGGCAGAGTATGAGGACGTCTTTCCTGAAGATGTTCCAGGACTACCTCCCTACCGGGAAATCGACTTCTGCATCGACTTACACCCCGAGACGACACTGACTTCCTCATTATCTTATCAGATGGCTCCCGCGGAGCTTCGCAAGTTGAGGGTGCAGTTGGAGGATTTGCAGAGAAAGGGTTTCGTAAGACCCAACGTCTCACCCTGGGCGGCCCCAGTCTTGTTTTCCAAGAAGGCAGACGGAAGTCTGAGGTTGTGCGTGGATTACTGGCGCCTGAACCAGGTGATAGTGAAGAACAAATTTCCACTACCAAGGATGGATGACCTCTTCGATCAGCTAAGAGGGGAATAGTGGTTATCAGAGGTTGACCTTCGATCAGGCTATCACCAGCTACGAGTGTGGGATGAGGATATACCAAAGACAGCTTTCAGATGTCGCTACGGTCACTATGAGTACTTGGTGATGACCTTTGGCATGACGAACACCCCTGCTGTGTTCATGGGACTAATGAACCGAATCTTCCAGCCGTACTTGGACTGGTTCGTAGTGGTCTTCATCGACGACATCCTTGGGTACTCGGCATCAGAGGATGAGCACGCGAGACACTTACGGGTGGTTTTGGACGTACTCCGGGAGCACCATCTGTATGGAAAGGTCTCGAAGTGTCAGTTATGGATTTAGGATTTCCACTTTCTAGGACATTTCATCTCAGCATATGGAGTGATTGTGGACCCAACCAAGGTGGAGGTTGTGTTAGCATGGGATCCACCTCGGAGCGTAACGGAGGTGAGAAGTTTCCTTAGGTTGGCAGGATATTACCAGAGATTCATTCCTGATTTATCCTGGATATCAGCACTGATGAAATCCTTGACCAGGAAGTGGAAACCCTTCGTGTGGACAGAAAAGTTCCAGCAGGCTTTTGAGAAGTTGAGACAGAGTTTGACGAGCACCCCAGACTTGATATTGTCGGAGGAGGGTGTCGGGTACGTAGTTTTCTGCGACACATCAGGGAACGAGCTTGGTTGTGTCCTGATGCAGCGGCTTGTAGTGATTTCTTATGGTTCGCGCCAGATTAGGACACATGAGCATAACTATGTGACCCATGATCTCGAGTTGGTAGTGGTAGTCTTCGCATTGAAGATGTGGCAACACTACCTTATGGTCGAGCGGTTTATTTTCTACTCTGACCACAAGAGCCTCAAGTACATCTTCTCACAGAAGGATTTGAATCTGAGGAAGAGACGTTGGCTAGAGTTCCTCAAGGACTATGACTTAGAGATCATCTATACTCTTGGGAAGGGGAACAAGGTGGTGGATGCTCTTAGCAGAAGGTCGAGCTCACATATGTTGAGTGAGGCGACACAACAATTAGTCGTGTTACAGTTATCCTTCATGGATGGAGAGAACACAGCTTACCTACAGTCGATGGTTGTCACCCCTCCACACTTACAACGAATTAGGGAGGCACATCTTGGGGATGTTGACTGTGTGGCCTTACATGATCAGTTATCCACAGGACATGCTCCTGATGGATATTCGCAAGGTGGGGAGCACGTACTTCTTTTCAGAGGACACATTGTTGTACCAGTGGCATTGCAAGAGGAATTCCTGAGGGAGTTCCATACATACCCTTTGGCGGTACATCCTGGAGGGGAAAAGATGTACCGGGACCTCTAAAGATAGTTCTGGTGGTCAGGCATGAAGAAGGCAGTAGCAGAGTTCGTTTCTCGATGCCTCACATGCCAGCAGGTGAAGGCTGAGCACCAGGTTCCAGCAGGGTTATCTCACCCCCTAGAAGTTCCAGAGTGGAAGTGGGATAGAATATTTAAGGACTTCGTGACGGGCATACCACGAACGTCCAAGGGGAACGACTCCATCTGGGTGATCATTGACCGACTCCCCAAGTCGGCCCACTTCCTAGATATCAGGGAGCAGAGTTCCGTAGAGAGATTGGGACGCCTCTACGTGCAGGAGATAGTTCGGCTTCATGGAGTCCCCTCGACTATAGTCTCAGACCAAGACGCCCACTTCACATCCCGGTTGTGGAAGGGATTGCAGGAGGCTTTTGGGACTCAGCTACGCTTGAGTACAACATTTCATTCCCAGAAGGATGGTCAGACGGAGAGGACCATTCAGGTTATGGAGGATATGTTGCGAGCCTGTATCGTGGACTATGGTCGTAGTTGGGAGGACCACCTACCACTGGTGGAGTTTGCATACAACAACATCTACCACTCCACCACTGGTATGGAACCGTTTGAGGCCTTGTATGGGAGACCCCGCCGGTCACCGCTTTGCTGGACCAACCCCAGAGAGTCAGCACGCATGGGTCCAGAGTTAGTGCGAGCTACCATAGAAAAGGTGCAGATCATCCGGGAGTGGATGAAGACTGCACAGAGCTGGCAGAAGTCTTATGCTGACAGGAGACAGAGACCTTTGGAGTTCGAAGAGGGATACCACATCTTCCTTCGGGTCTCACCACGATGAGGGTTGCAGAGATTTGACCGAGGAGATAATCCATCTCTAAGGTTCATCGGACCTTTCTAGATCCTGGGCAGAGTTGGTAAGGTGGCGTACCGCCTAGCTCTACCACCACAGTTGCATTGGGTACATGATGTCTTCCACGTGTCGCTGCTGAGGAGGTACATGCATGACCCATCGCACATCATCGACTGGGGCAAGCTGGACATTGAGGATGGAGGGACCTTTGCTGAGTACCCGATGGAGATCGAGGATCAGCAGGAGAGGATACTTCATGGGTGATCGATTCCCTTAGTGCACGTCCGGTGGCAGCACAGGAATCTTCAGGAGAGCACGTGGGAGCGGGAGGCCCAGATCCATGCCCAATACCCTCATCTTTTTGAGTAGCCTTTGTTTTGGCTTTTCGGGGACGTAAAGCCCCAATGTGGGGAGAATAAAATGTCTCGGATTTTCCTTTTATTATTTTTAAATATTATATGGAATTATTTTGAGACCGGTTGCGAAGACGACGCATCATTCTGAGGTCCAGTGAGCCCGTAATGGTGGTTTGAACGTTTTTTAGTTATGTGAGTCGACACTTGTGCACGGTTGTGGCAGTTTCCAAATGGATGCCTGGATTAAAAATCTGAGCACACCGTTGCGTCCAGGATGACGACTTTACCTAAGAATGAGGATAACCTCGACCGGCGCGGGTCGAGGGAAAAATTTAATTTTCGGACGTTTTAAGTAAAATAAAATAAATTAAATTAACCAGTTTATTTTATTTCATTTAAGGAAACATCCACTGCAGCACGGAAACAGCGCAGCTGTTTCCTAAATTAATGGTGCATCTTAATGACTTTGAAATGGAAATTCAACGCCATTAATACTGCCGCGTAATTAAATGACAACATGTTTCCATTTTTAATGGGTTAAAAAATTGTATGTCGTTGGCATCGTACAGAGAGGAACCTCTGCAGAATCTGCGGCGCGTTGGAGCAAACTCTCAGCAACGAACGACGACGGATCGAAGTCGAGAATTGTTACGCTAACAATATTGAAGGATCTTGACAACAACGACAACGCAGTGCCTTCTTCAATGATCGATCCTTCCAAAAGGTAGGGGTTGCTATTTCGATTTCTTTTCCTCGTATTTGAGTTTAAACGACGAACGCGGATCAACCACAAACAAGTTGATCCGCGGATTCGTACATTCTTGAGGGAGGTATTTTTTTTTCTTCAGGAAGACTATGGAGAATTGATCCATGCTTTATGTTTTTGTTGATTCTTTCCCCATTTTAAGCCTATTAACGGGAGCAGGTCAATGCCGTGACGAACGACGACAGAGGTTTGTTCCTTAATTTGTTTATTTGTATTTTTTATTCCTTTTTCCCCATGCGTTCTTCGTGTTCTTCATGGGGAGAAAAACTACAGATCATTGCACATCCATTCTGTGACACAACAATACCAAATAGATGGTTCGACATCGCAACGTCCTTGTGGAGGTGTGGAGATGATGGCAGACAAAAAATCGCAGTGGATCGGAAAGAGCGTTCTTCGAGCGTTCTTCGTGCAGGAAGATCAGAATACATTTTCGAAGCCGATTGGAGGCCCAAAAACGACGAAAGCGGGTTCGTGGGGTTGGATCGACCAGGACCTGGAAGTTTTGTGGCGATCGTATGGCCGGATTGATGATTGGAGCAGCACGGGAGGCACGCTGGTGAAGAGCGCTATTTCTGGAAATTTCAAGAATACACGGCGTGTACTTCCGAAGAACGGTTCGTGTAGTTCTGGCGGTGGCGGTTAGGGTTTCGGGGTCAAAGAAGAATCACATGGCGTGTGACCCTAGTCACACGGCGTGTTGGACCTTCCCTGATGCTCGGCGTGTACTTTGGGTAGTACACGGACACGGGATGATCTAAACGGTTTCATGCGGCACGGTGTGTACAGCTCGGAAGAGGCGGATACGCGGAGCTCAGTGTGTATCCCGGGGATACACGGACATGGGATGGAGTACACGATCGTGTACTCCATCACCTGGTCGGTCGAGGGAAACAGCGTGGGTCACCCCGTGTGCAGATTGCAAGGGTTGGAGTACACTGGTTGATGACCGTGTACGGGCACATGGCCAGAGTACAAGGATCCAACCCCAGTTACCGAGACACGGCGTGTACTCCCTACTACACGCCATGTATTATGTTTTTCTACATGACCAGCCTCACGACACGGGCTGTTGTAAACGGGTAGTACCCGGGGTCAGACAACACGGCGTGTATCATTTCTACACGCCGTGTACTTTTTGGAAAATGGCTTGGTCCTTTTTTCACCATGCCTTGAACATCTTTCGTTTGGGTTAGTGCCCCTTCTTCTTGTTCCAATGAAGGTCAAGCACCATTCCCTCGTGCAGTATTATGATCCCTTCAGCAGGAATTTCTGTGATAGAGTCATACATCCATCTGAGAGGCCCAGATCGAGATCCTCTATCCATTCCAGACCCTAGGTAGAGTCGGTCATCGTCTTGACCAACATTACCGGGTGTTGATCCTCTACGTAGAAGGTGAATTCCGGATGAGTCGCGTTATCTGCCATGGCCCTGGCAGTGATCCTTATCTGTGTATTGAAATCTTTCCCACTCAGGAGTGTGTCTCCCATAATGAGTGTAGCTTTATCTCATGACAGTTCTCGATGAATAGCACTTCCAAGACGGACGTCATCAGATTTATAAGACTCGTGGAGTGTGTTCTCCCGGAACGAGCGCATCACGTAATCCTCAAACGGAATCCCTTGCAGGGGTATGTGGTTGTGTGACTTGTCTCTAGACCACGGGTCTTGGTTATGGGTATATCTGGTTTATTTTATATGTTATATGAACATATACAATGCATAGCTGACTGTACCTTTACTTTGTGTACTACTTTGTGGTTTTCGGTGTCCTCTACTGAGTATTGTTATACTCACCCTTGCATGGGCTTTGCCCACACATCTGGTGTCTTGTGCTGACGAGTAGCCTTTCATGGACAGAGTCCAGAGCAGACTAGGACATGACCGAGCTTTCTGAGTTCCCTACAGGCAGAGGCATTCCAACGGCTACGAGCGGCAGTCCCAGTACCTTTGTGCTTACAGGTTGGACTTTGCAGTTTTTCACACTCTTGATTTTGGTGGGCTTGTATTCTGGCCCAGTTTGCTTTTACAGTTTTGTACCTTTCATCGTACTCTATGGGTTGGGTTTAGTTGTATGCATTCATTTTTTGTTCATTAGTGTTTTACATTTCATTATTTGTGGGATTGGAGATGTGTGTGTGTGTACAGGTACTTAGGCAATGCCTCCCTTTTTAGTGATATGCATATTCGGTGCTAGTCACCAGCCCCAGGCCTATTGGAGGCGGGCCTGGGGATTCACGATGCGGGCCCCAATGGGACGGGTCGTGACAAAAATTATTTCATTCTCTTATACCCCAATAATTGAATTTAGTTGAGCTACTGGGGGTAGATCTAGATAAGAATTAGGGGGTGACATTTCTACTCTAATGTTAAGGTGTTCTTTATCATCATCATCAAAAATTGTAACCTCCTTATTCATACAATAAATCTTCACATCATGGTTCGAAATCAAATCCATACCGAGGATTATATCAAATTTAATCATGGTTATGACAATGAGATCAACAGATAAATAACATTTATATGCCATAATGGGGACTGATGCACAATTTTTATTCAATGATACTTCCCTTAGGAGTTTTTAATGACAACTCCCCTGTTAAATAAAATTGGAAATATCTAATTTTCTTAGTAAACTAGGAAGATATGAAATAATACGATGATCCAGAATCAAATAATGTATTGGTGAAATTTGAGGAAACCATTAAATTACCTGCCTCTACATCTTTTGGAGCTTCAACCTCAGCAGTAGTGATAGCATAATCTTGGACTTGATCCCTTGGACTTTTCTAAGGTAAGTTCCCCTAACTCTTAGTACATTAATTTTCATAATATCCCCTTTCTCTACAATTGTAGCATTCAATATTAACAACCTCTTTCTTCCCATTGTAATCATGAGCATTTTGGACTTTTTCACCACACTTGTAATAGACTCCCATTCCCTTCAGACAAGTACCAGGGTGTTTCTTCCCACATTTACTATAGTATGGTTATTCAAATTTTCCCTTCTTCCTCTCATTTCCATTTCCAAAGTGTTCAACAGATCTATTCTTCTCTTTCTTTGCTTTAAAGTCATTAGACTTAGATAATTCTTTTTATGTCTTGATAGCACATGAGACAATATCTTCGTACAACGAGAAGGATTTTGAGACTAAAGATCAATGGAGATATGATTTTAACCCAACAAATAAACAAACAATATTACTTCATGGGTTACATATATAATCTGTAGCATGCCTCGCTAACATTGTAAAGTTAGCTTCATACTAGGCGACATTCTCAAACTCCTTTTACCTCAGATTCAGAAATTGTATTTCCATATCTGCTCGATGGTCATGAGAAAAGTATTTTTCTATGAAAATTTCTTTAAACTCCCACCATTCCATATTTGATACTTTATAATCTTCCTTTTTTTTGAATCAATGACCACCATTGATCAGTATCTTCATTGAGGTGGTAAACTACCATGACAAATTTTTCCCTTTTGAAACTCCCCAAGGTGTGGAATATTTTCTATAAAGAATTTATCCATTTCTCAGTTACTAATGTATTTTTACCCCCATTGAATGTTGTGGTTGTTTCCTCATGAACCAATATAACATTTATCCTCCACGTTGGGGATCAAGGTGCTCCATACGGGTAAGTTTATTATTCATAACCTGAGTGAGTTGTCCCAGTATAGTGATATGCTAATCAGCACTAGTTGTATCACCAGCTCCACTATAATTATCTTAAGCAGGAGGTTAATCCCTACATGGAGTGCATTCGTTGATACGATTTCCATTCCTTCCACTAGGTTCCATTTCTAAACAATGAAAAACACGAGATTAGTTTATGAATCCTAATACATAATTACAAACTTATAACATACTTAACATAAATTGAACACTTTATGGATATAATCCATAATACTGATTTTTTTGAGGAGGTATATACTCATAAATCCTTATTAATGGTTTGTAAAGAAAATGTGTATTGTCCTAAGCATATCCCCTGGGAGTGTCGTAACCCAGAGTCCAGCAAGGCCCGTTTTCGTGTACCAGGATACCCCGGGTCAAGCCCGAAACTCCTTATCAGATTTTTCACTCCTAGATACATCTGTGCCAAAGCCGCCGCTACCTGCTCGTATCCAGAAAAGTTTTTATTTCTTGGAAAATACACAAAATATTTACATTAAAAAAATTATAGGATGTTATTCTATACTAATCATCAAAGTCTATCTTAGGGTAATGTTCTCTAATCAGATTCTTTTTATAAATATAGCTCCCAAGGATTGTACTAAACATCCTCTGATACCAACTGTTACGCCCTGACCCCATAAGCCTAGAGTCAGTGCATTATTACGAATCATTGGCATGATCAAAAAAGATCAAGTCTCGAAGGACCGATTAGTTTAGTATCCTTGTAATTAATAGATACATTAATAAGGTTTACATTACATAATAAAATGGAAAACTAAAAAAATTGTTTCCATAGACAACATCGAGATCCCATAGACTATCCCTGCAGGTCAGTCATAATATACTTCTTCGCATCCTGGAAAAAATAAAACATAGAAAGGGGTGAACTCGGATGCTCAGTAAGGATAACAATATAGTGGAAGCTTTCATAAATAATCACAAACATTTAAGGCAATGTATAAAACTAAAACAAAAGTATTTTCATCAAAACATTCATCATAATATGGAAAATATAAATCAAAATAATTGAATTTACTTACTCACAGGGATATTCTACTGGTCTTATAATCACATGAAATATCAATAGCAACTTTTATAATGATGGAATGCATAATGCCAAACTTCATAACTACATAGTCAAGGCCTTGTGCCAAGACTACATATAAATTTTTTTGAAGGCCTTGTTACAAGACACTAGTTTGTCTCATGAGACCTACCGATGTATCGAGGAGCTATAGTGGCCTCCACCCATCACTTACTAAGTTCAATGCATTTCTAATATGAAAAGTTTTAAACATAACATAATCATTCGTATTAAAACTAGAATAAGAAATGTCAATACTTTATCCATAAACCATGAATGGTAGAAAAATAACACATCCATAGTTAAACATATCAAAAAACCTTCAATACAAAATGAAAGATTTGTATCATAATAAATCAACTTCAAACAAGATTAAAATCCATTAAAGGATGTTGACATAGATGAAATCAAAACTGTTTGAGAGAAATACATCATTCTTTTTTTGAAATCATTTAAGGTTATATAATTATAAAAGAAAACATTTATTTGAAAATACTCATATAATCTTGTAAGGGAAGCTTCGATGATGTCATAACAGAGGAATATATCCACACCCGCCATATAAGTTAAAAACATTATTAACATAATTTTGTCAAAAAGGTCATAAAGTATCTTGTTTGGAAAATAACAGAAAGATTTATTTAAAAATGTATAATGTAAAATAAGGGTATAAATGACTTTAACCCATAGTCTGGTAAGTAGTAAAAATATTTTGGAATACATTTTTAGGAAAACATAGATGTGGATGATAAAGAGGTCTGAGTAGATGATTACATATAAACAACCTTGAATAATGAAGAGGTTGTATAATTAACCCTTACCTTGTAATTTTCCTTGGTCGAGGGAAGGATAAAATCATGTATAATGGTGAAGTAATTTTTATTAAATTATACATGAATCATATAAATCAATATGATATCATATATGATCAATTAATATTTCTTTGTTAATAATATTTTAGTATTATCATCGTTTTCGATGTTAACTGATTCGTTTTCCTTTACATGATTTGTTACGTAAGTAATTTTTGTTATGTATAGGATGTATCTTATTCATATTCAGAATTATATTAAGTCTTTAAACATTATTTTTTATCATCTAATGAAAATTAGTCTTGAATGGATACGATGGGGAATGAATCTCATCCTGTTCGTGGAGACGGTAATCCATACGTACGTACGAGCGACAATATCATTCTTTTGATATTAAAATTTTATATAAGTGGATGATATATCATATATACAGAATCATTATAATGTTATATTTATTATTTACATCATTTATACATAATTATTATACCCATCCAAATAATAATGTATTGAATAACAACTACACCACGACGTGGAGACAATAAGCCGTATGTACGTATGTATGGTGACATGTCTTTCAAAGGATGGATAAAATAATGAATACGGTTGTACCATATTTATAATAACATAACATTATATAGAAGATACTGTAGTAATTATTTTAGAGTGGAAACAATAAGGAAAGAATAAGTGGAAGAATAAAAAACATGAAAGAGGTGGTGAGATATTTACCTTTTCTTCAGGTTCTTCCTTTGGATTTGGTCAAAATGGCTCCATAGGTTGGATTTATGAATAATGTAAGGACTCTAGGATGAAGGGAGGAAAGTTTATAGGGTACTTGGGTAGGGTTTGTCCGAGCCAAATGGCTTTGAATGTGTGAATTAGAGAGAAGGGGAACTTCCTTTTTATAAGAGGGGTGAGGGGCACCTTTGGAAAAGCAAGAAATATTATTTTATAATAAAATTATTTTCGGTTTATAATGGATCCAAATTGATTTATTTCAAAGATAAGGTAGAAATGGGTTTACATACAATCACAAAATAGTTTTCAGACAGGTTTGGGTCACTATATTAACCTTATCATTTTGATTTAACTCTTAGTTAATTAGTTTGACATTCAACATGTCTCTTTGTATTTTTATATTATATGACTAATAAACATATTATAACAAGACAAGAGAACCCCAAGTGGTTTATTATTAATATATATAACCTTATATAAGTAATATAGCCGATCCTTATATTTTTAGGAATATGATATCGATTAATAATGTAATATTTGTTTTAAAAACTCTTTTATGTCAATTTTTACACTATTTGGTATTTTGTTTTTTCTAAATTCACAAAAGAATTATTAATTAGAAAAAAAATGTATTTAATCAACCCTAACATGTCATATTAACCTATAAAATTATTGTAATTCATAAAAAGTCTAAATTTACATTTATTTGGGTATTTATAATATTAATTATTTTAATATTTCATTATTAAGGTGATTATTGCATCATCATTTTGTCATAAATAAATTAAACTATTTCATTTCTAAATTTTATAAATAAAATACCATTATGTAGGAAATTTTTTATATTGGTAAATAATATTTACAGTCGAATTTATATTGTGTATAAAGCTATATTAAAATAAATTTAGTTATGAAAACATCAATTTAATACTTTTAACTCTTCTTTGAATTACATATTAATAAATGTCCTCATCTAATCCAAGTGGACCTAAAGGATCGTATTATATTAATAAGTTTGTTTTTGGTTGAAAAAAACTTATTCAATAGAATTAGGACATTTGTTACTGTAATTATAATATCATTTTTACCTTTGATTACCCTATTTACTTTTAACCGCGGTAAATAAAAGTCAAAATTTGCAATTCATCGAAAATTATTTTCATCTCATTGAACCAAATTTTATTTAATTATATCAACCTTTTCCTTCGTATTTCCAAAATTCAACTAACAGAAGTGGTAAAATTATGTTTTATATAAATTTGCAAATGCTCCTAGAAGGTGGGTAAAGACGGTAAAAAGTTCAATTAAATTTTTAAATATCTAAAATTATTATAAACTGACTCCAATGAATTAAATTGAACATATATAGGTATTATGTATCTATTTTGACCTAAAATAAATTTAAATAAAATAAATAATTATTTAAATAAAAAATCATTTTTAAACTATAACTTAGTGTTTTTAACTATTCATCAAAAATTGAAAGTTTTTAGAAAAATACCAAAAATTCAGCCTAAGCTAGTTTTGATATTAAGAATCCAAAAATGAAGTCCATTTTGAAAGATAAAATTTATAAAATTTCAAAAAGTGGGTATTACTATTCATAATGCCTAGTTTGATTGGTTGTGGTGTGTTAGAACTCAAAGTTGCGTACAACACACTCCATTGTATTATTCAAAGAGAAGTGTATCGTGGAATCTTGGGGTGTTACATAAATCCTATTAGTTGATAAGATTTTTAATAATAGTCATATTATATTTTAATTTAATGTGTTTGGGATATTTTAAAACTGATATTTACTTTATAATAAAATAATATTTTTAAACATTCCTAATGATCCCCTTCTCCCCCTTATAAAAATCCATCACCTCTAACCCATTACACATACCTCTCATGCCTCTTAGTTCATCCATAATCTACCAAAATAATCTCCCAACATCCCTCTCTTACTCATAGAAGCCTTCCCCTAGGTAGAAGGCAATTCAAGCAAACCTTTTGGTTCAAACCAAAGGGAGATACCTAATTTAAAGGTAATGTCATCTCATAAGTTCTTTTATTATATTCTACTTCTCTGACCCCATAAACTCTTTTTATTCATTTATTTTATAAAAACACCATTTTCATCAATATAATAGTTTGTTTTTATGATATGGATTCAAACTA
Organism: Viscum album; assembly: GCA_963277665.1. Taxonomy (NCBI): domain Eukaryota; kingdom Viridiplantae; phylum Streptophyta; class Magnoliopsida; order Santalales; family Viscaceae; genus Viscum; species Viscum album. The sequence goes on along the minus strand of OY728133.1, from coordinate 1,435,981,690 downwards.
CACCTACAAACACCTCCATCAAATGGATACAAACATACTGTTTCTGTTGAAGGTAAATTACTACCTCTGAAACGATGATTGTTCAATTGTCTCCTACCACCTCTCATAGTGTCCATTATGATGGAAAAAAAATTATATATGATATTTAATTTATCTCTATGCTTTTTAAATTATCTTTTAGAACATACCCTTATGATTTTCATGTTTTATATATACGATAAATTCTTTTGAGGAAGTGAGGACTACCACCCCCTCAAAGTGATATGACTCATTCATAAATTACAAGGAATGTATAAATGATTGATTTAATGAACTTATGTATAAAATATAAACAATAATATTACAATGGAATTGTAATACACCTTTGTATCATTTTTCTTTCATTCCTTTAAAAATGAAAAAAGAAATGAATGTAGCGTTCATGCGTACGTACGGATTACCATCTCCATGAATGGTGCATTTCATTTTCATATATCCAAATGATATGGACTATTATAAATACATATATAAGAGATATATATGATTTATATGTTATTTAAATTATTAATATCATTCTGAATATGATGTACTTTTGACCACATCGACAACTTGTAATTATAAGTACCAAATATCGACAAAATGAAAGTTACTAACTTAAATGATTATGTAATGTTTTTAATGTGGTAATAAGTGATATAAAAGAAACAAAATTGAAAAAGGTTCTAAATAAATTAAAAATTAACTTTATTTCACTATTCATGAGATTTAAATAATGAACGAGTAAAGTCAGACACATGGTAAGGGGTTTTCATTCCACTTTTTTATTCCCGTGAGATTCATGCTATATTTGCCACTATTTCATTATGTGTAGTGTATGTACAGCGCATGATTGTTTTAATTTTGTAAAAAAATTTAATTTATGGGTATTTCCATCTTATTTTTATGATCCTTCAATAATGTGGTGTATGTTTCTTAAGTTACCAAATTGGTAAGGGAACCTTTCACCCTCCTCTTCTTATCAAATACTTCTTTTCTGTTATATCTTTTCAATTCCTATTTTTTATGTTGGGATATGTAATTATATATCCTTATTTAGTTAAATTTATGTACATGTGATGAGAGAGCCTTTTCTATCTCATAAACCCATTTTATGAATTTTAAAGCGAAATCGTTAGGCTGTCGAGTTTCTATAAGAGAACTTATTTACCCAATTTCAATTTTTTGGGTTAAACTTATACTTCTTGATTATGTAATGATATGAATATGTGTGAATGTACTATGATTGTTTTACAATTAATATCCAATTATATTGGGTCTATTATTATTTTTCAAACATAATTATGTGATTGATTTGTCTTTAATCTAAGGATATGATCTTTGTAGGGGACTCTATCTCAATTTATATTCCATTGAGACTTATTTTTTGTTATTCACCAATTCAATTTTATATGGTGTATATACAACAATTTGACATATTATATCATAAATATTATTATCCTCATGATATTATAAGTTTTGATTAATGTTCTTCCACAATTATTTGTATTCAAGCATCTCACATTTGGATTGGAACTCTTTAACTAAAATATCTTTTTAAATGTTCTAATGATTTATTCTTCTAAAAATTTCAAATTAATGTCCATTATTTAGAAATAGTTTTAAGGATTTATTTACATGTAAATTAATTTTTTCAAATTAAAATTTATTTCAAAAGCTTAATAGTTGTATGGGACACATTGATTAAAAAATCTCTTTTTTAAATGTTTTAAATGTTTTTGAAAATGGTTTTATAAATCATTGATTATTTCAATATATTGAAACGATATATTGTGAATAAAATGTGGAACTTTTATCATTACTTTATGATTGTTTTATGTGTTATGAATATGTTATGGTTGTTGTGAATTTTTTGCATATACGGGTGGTTCCATGATAAACTTTGGGTGGGTGGGCCCAAGATAGCTCTCCAATGCATTGGGTAGCATGATAAAGGTAAAAATTAATGTTTTTCCTAAGAGATTTAGGGAATATATTGTGATGGTTATTCCAAACGTAACTCCCTATGTAGCTGTGAAAGATATAATGTATGTATGTTATTTATACTATATGTTACATTTATGATTTATGATTTTTGTGTGTTATTCATAAATATTATGATTTTATGAGGTATATCAAAAATCTTATGTTTTGATGGACTAATGTTTTATTTATTTATTTTATAACCCTTAATGAGATTTTTACCGTCATACCATGTTTTGAAATGTTTTTTGTAGGACTTAAAAGTGATTAGGTTCAAGGATGGGATGAAGGATAATTTATGCTGTCTAAAACATGGAACTATACATTCAAGTGTTTTTATTTTATGAAAAAAATGGAAACAATATAGAAGTGTCTAATTTGTAATTTTCGAGATGTAAAGTAATATTTATGACCTAATTCCCTAAAACTCTAAACATAAAAATATCCTCAATGTGAATTATACATTTTATTCAAGATTACATAATGTTTCAAGGCTGGTTCCTTATACTAATTAGACTCCAAACCAAGAAAGCTCAGTCAGAGGTGAACCTTTTAAAATTTATGAAATATTTGACTGAAAATATTATATTGAATAAAATGGTGTCTGTTGGCTTTCTGAAATTCACTTCATAAAATTGGAAAAATTAAGATTACTGCTAATCCTATAGATAGAACAAAATAACACGGTTTTAAAGTTGGAAATGGATCAAAATTTTATTAATATATTATGTTTAGTTTCAAAGTGAAATTGATTCTACTAAATTTCATTGTAATGGTGGAGTTATTATCTATATAATGTGACCTTACAATTAATTTATAATATCATTTATCATAAATAATTAATTAGATAAGAATTCAGTTTTTAACTAAAAATCTATATTTTATCTATTTATAAAAAATTGAAGATTCTCATAAAAATTCCAAAAATACACCCTAAGATAATTTAGTTGTTCTAAATTAAAAATATATAGTTTATTTTATCAAATTAAATATAAAAATGTTTATAAAATTAATTTTATTATTAAAAGCAGTTCTTCGATAATATGATGTTTTTAAACATAAAAAGGACTTTACCAAAAATCATATCTTTTATTATCAAGATATTTTATTTATATTAATCAATTATAAAGAATATTTTAAAAGTAGTTATTACTATTTATATTACTATGTTTAATGGCTAGGTTATAATTATCTTATTTAAATAATTAAAAAAAATAAAAAGAGTTGTTTCATAGAAACTCAGTGTTGCGTGTATCGTATGCCAACTTAGTGTTGCGTCCATCATATTCCAAGTTTGTGTTGTGTGTTAAAGGAATCGTTGACTTAGTGCATTTCAATATATAAATGAAAATTTGAATTTATTCGAAAAAATAGGTTCGTAAAAACTTGGGGTGTTGCACTCTCTACGATGTATTATGTCATGAATATTTTTTTTTTGTGATATTATAAGATTCATATAATTTTATTATCTCAATGGTATTATAAATTAATGTTACCAAAGTGTTAAGAGTTTTTTGACAATCCAATAATTTCTTGGGATTGTTTATGAATATGCTTCCACTGAAGAAATATGATATTCTATATCTTAATTAATCTCTTAAATTTTCATTAACTCTAGCTATTCATTTTAAATCAATGTAATGGTACAATTTTTTGTTCATTTTGGACTTATTATAGTTAATAAAAAATACAAAAATTTGACTTTATTTCATCTTTCTGCCAGAAATCTATGTTATTTAAAAATAGTGTTTTCTAAAAATATTTTTAAAAACTATTTCATTATTATCTTGTTATTTTTAAAGGAAATTTTAGGCGTTGTTTTAACTTTTTACAAAATTGGTTTCAAATGAATATTCTGGTCATTTTATGATCAAGTCACTTTTCTAAACATTTTATGGTGTACAAGTAATGTCTAACATGTATAGACTTACCCACTGTCAGGACTATCATTTCCATAAAGCGTTAATTTTATGTTTACATTTTTTAATTAATTTTTTTCAAAATATTCTATAATTTTTTTATTGTAAATTTGTTTTCAAAGAAAAGAACTTTCAAAAATTTTTACATTTAAAAAGTGTTTTGAATGATTTTCAAGATTCCTTTATAAATTTTCAAGGAAATTTTTTTCCTAAAATGTTCTAATGATTATATTATAACTATCTAATTAAAAAATATTTTGAATTTTTTTTCAAGATTCCTTTATAAGTTTTCATGTATGATTTTAAAAAAAATTCAAGGTTATTTTCCAATAAAATGAGTTTGAAGAGGTTTTATGTATCATAAAGCATTTATATTAAAGTAGAAATTTTATTTTCCTTCAAAAAATGCTAAAAATAATTTTTATGATTAATTTTTTTGTTTTCTAATTGATTATTTTAAGAAAATGATTTTGAGTATGTTCAATGTTTTGAAATTTGAATGTTAGGGAAATGTTATTTTCACTTAAGAAATGATCCATGTGATCTTTCAAAATCGTCTTCCATCTTTGATAGATTCCTTTGATATAATTTAAGATTTATCAAAGAACTGATACAAGAAAAACATTGATATTATTTCGTGAATGGTGTATATTTTTATTTTTATGACACATGATTCTATTTTATGGGTTATATTCTTGTGAACGCTAATTATTTTATTGGGTTATTCTCTAATTAAATGTTTCTTAATCCCTCCCCTTTTCTAAAGGATATGATATGATGAAATTTTTATGGCGCCCATTTCATTTCATGGTTTATGATATGAGGTTTATGAAACCTATCCCTTTTTATGGTTTATGAGTTGATGAATGTTTTATTTTCTTGAATAATTTGTATGTATGATTTTATTATGTGATGGGTGGGACTTATATCTTCTTATAATGAATTGGGCCATGATTTGTATCTAATGATATAATGATGGGAATAAAGTCAATGATCTTGATCCACTCTGGATGATGGGGGAAACACGATCCAATATGAAATTTGGGAAACCCAATCCACTTTTGGGGGATGGGGAAACCCCATACACTATGAAAATATGGGGAAACCTCAACCACTATAAGATGATCGAGAAACTCGATCCACTATGAGAATATGGGAAAAGTCGATACACTATTGGAAAAAGGGGAAACTTGATCTCTTACATGGAAATGACTATGATTGGGGATGGTGGTGTGTCCCACCCAATAGGTGATTTCACCATGAAGGGCCCTGATATGTTTTTAGTAATGAGCCTTAACTTATAGGGAATGGTATTAGATGTTTATGTGACTTCCACAATTCCATGTCATATTTCTATGTTGTGATTTCATAGATTATGATATTGATTTCCTTATGATTGATGTCTTATAAACATCCAATATTTATGTCGGGATTCATTTTTGTTATCTTTGATATGTGGTGTATTATCTTCTATTGTTATTGTCACATTCTCATACCCTTATGCTCGTGTTATGCTTTTATATCTCCCGTTTTACCCTTACTAAGAATCTGAGATCACCCATTTCATATATTTCATTTTATTAGGTTGTGACAAAAATGTTTTATGTATAAGTAATAATGTGGAAGATCATTAACGGAGATATTTAGGATCTCTCACCAGGATAGAAGATTATGTTTCCATGTTTCAAAAGACACCAAATAGTTACGGTCCATGGGTATGTTATGTTGTAATTTGATGAATATTCATCTTAAATGATGTAATATCCTTATATGGTAAGCTTGGGTCATTATAGTCAACATCATGAGATATCCATAACAGTGATCTTTTATGGTGGTAGGGAGTGGTTCATGTATAAAAATATATAAGAGGATGCCTAAGAACATGTGAAAATGGGATAGCATGGACAGATGGGCCATAACTCATGGGTGAAGAGGTATATGTAGGTGTCAATCCATCACTTCAATGGGACAAATGGAAGGCAGAACGAGTTGTAATAAAAGGGATCAAAATAATGAGGTGGTGAGTGATGTGGGACGAGAAGGTCACACAAAACTATTCACCTATAATTAAAAATATAGGAATTGCTATGGTTGCTCAATCAGATCAATATAGACCATTTTATTAATCTAACTACTGTCTTCTTACTTGAAAACTCACCCAATTGTTCTAGTATTCTGAAATTCATGTTGAAACTCCATCGATCAAGATCGATCCTGACATGATCATTTCAGGATCAAAATTTTTAGGAGATGGTGTCAAAAACCTCTATGTATGATATCTGTGTTCGACACGTATATGGTCATTCAAAGAATGAGAGTCTGCTAAATGATAACACAGTTCCAAAAAACTGTTTGAGGATACAAAATGAAAGGATGTATTTATGATTTTAAATAATTAGAATCAGGCGATCCAAATCCCTTTCACATGAGTAATTCTCTAAAAATTAGTGTTTTCAAGTATATTATCATGACAAAATGGAACCTATGTATCTAATATTTTATTAACCAAGATCTTCAGTGATATTTTAATGATACATGACACATAATTAATAATGGAATTTGGGTGGTTCAATTATCCTTTAATCATCACCTATAAAAGGATAATATCTCATGTCATGGGAGATACTACCTATTGAGATAAATAAAGCACTTGTTGTCCAAAAAAACAAAGCACTGTGAATATTATTTTTTCATGAAGGGAAAATATTTCATGAAACACCCTACATTTATAGAGCAGAAGAATAAGTCTCAAGCCTTTTGACATGAGACTCTCACATTTAAGAATCTCTTGAATAGAATGAGATTCTGAAATCCTTCTTATATTTTTGTGAAATGTTTCAGAACTATAAGACAATGTAAACATCTAAAATGTATTTCACAAAGGAGAATAAGAACTTGTGTTCTATACCAAGTATTTTCATATACCGTTATGAAAAATAAATTAATCATAAACTGAGGAAGAACTTGAAAATTTTATTATAGTTGTTAAAATTATATTACATTTTAGATGTAATAGTTCATGTATATAGTTAAATGAATTATAATAGTTCAAATATATTTGGTTTTGTGATCAATATAGTGGAAAGTGGTCAGTACATGCACATGCATAAAATACATGCATGCATAATCACTTGGTAAAATTGAGTAAAAAAAAGTAAAAAACAATATGAGAATAACCAAAGATAATAATATAAAAATATTTTATACATGTGCTATGGTTTTGGATGATACATATATGCAATTCATGAATTAATTGTAATTTTTTATAGTTTCTTGAAAATTAATGAAGAGAAAAAAATTAAATATGTGAAAGTATCTTCTTGAATAAAATAATAGTAAAGTATTTTTATCCATTTTTTTCACACACACATGTGAGTACATGATATAATAAATCAAAATGAATAAATATCATCCTAATTAATGTTTTACTATGTCAAATGATTGGTTACAGGTGATCAAAATATTTTAGTAAGACTAGAAAAATAGAAATGGTACTTGAACAGGTACAAAATAAGGTTTGACTCGGTCATCTCTTAAAGGAATATCAACATATTATTTTGTAGTTGATCAATACTTAAATAAATGTGATGTATTTTGGTTGGAGTTGGAAGTATGAGAAGTCTTTCAATTAGAGATAAAATAAATATAAGTAGTTCAGTTTGAGATAAATGTTGAAGAAGTTTCTTGGTAAGAGATGGAGCCCAAGATTTCTCTAACTTTGAGTTGGGAGAAGGGTAATATTAGAGGTTATATCCAAATGAGGTAGAATACTTTTATTTAGGGGGAATATAACTAGAAAAAACTGTAAGATCAAATACTATAGTGTATAACCTATTATTTACAAAACAATTGTAATTGATAACAAAATTATTATAGAGAGTCTATAGGGTATTACCTAAAATGGAAATGAGTCTATATTTAAATATAATCGTTTAAATATTTCATAATGGTCACTTTATTATTACTGCTTCACATGAGTTGATGTTAAGATAAATCACATAGTGGATCGAGAACCATAACAAGTTCCAGATGATTAATTAAAAATTAAAAAATTCCTAAAATGAGGGTACAACCAATTCACCTCCCACCCCCCCTCAGTGGATCCTAATCCAAATTTGGGATATACACTTAAATAATAATCTACAACATGGATACTACTTGTAACTCATTCATATATCTTTATCAACTACTCATGTGGATTCCAATATACTCAACCACTAATGGTCTCGACACCTAGTATAAATAATAAAGAATAATTGGTTATTACAATATTATTCTTCTCACACCTTTCGTTCTCTCATACTAATCTCTTATTGATGTTTGGATCCTTATTCTTTGTTACAACATATAAAACATTATTTTATTGAGAGATAGAGAGATATTCTATATATCTTTCAACATAACTCTTATATTCTCAATTCTCAAAAAGTATAAAAGCTATTGTTTTTTTTTTCTATTTTTTCCTCTTTGATATTCACATGTATGTGTGGCACAATTTATGATCATTAAATTTCATTCATCTTAATATATATCATCAAATATAATAATGGGGGGAACATCTCACTTCCATCCATACATATTCATCACAGGATACCCATTTTGGGTTCCCAAGTTACTTTATGCACCTTTTAACTCAATTTATATTCCAAGAACACCCTCATTTAACTATTATAATTATTAAAAATTATCGTAAAATATATTCATAAAATATCAATAACATCCATGGTCTCATATTCATATACTTCTTTCAAATTTTTATGAGCTCCGAAAAATATTATCTTTAGATAAAAACACCAGGAAAGACTAGCCTCTTCTTATAAAATCTATCCAAATAATACTCACTAAAAATTAGTATAGTTTTAAAAAATATATAGAAAATATATCTTCAATGTTGAACTCATTTAATTATATACTTATACTTTCAATAAAAATATTACAATATTTAATCAAATATCTGTACATAGTAATAGATATTATTCATTCTCAAGATTGTAATCATGGGAAAATTATCAGACATCCATATCAGATCCTCATGAACACTCGAAAAACCATTAATTAAAATGATATAGGATTGGATAAATGTCATCACAATATTTTCTATATCATCATCTTTATTATTCTAGATAACCAGTTTTTTTTCATTTTTTCCTTTTAAAGAATTCATGTAGTAATCTTATACACTTTTATCAAGTTCATGCTTATCATAGATATTGAAAACTCTTTCTTCTCAAGATTAGATCATAGAGAAATATTATAATTTAATATTTTTATACCAAGAATGAACAACCCTTGCATCATCTAAATTTTTTCTCATATTTATCATTTTCAAAATTTGGAAACATTATTTTTCATCAAGAATCAACATTGAAATATGGTTAATTGTTATATTCTTACACTTCACTCTTCATTGGTTTACATTATCAATGAATTATCATGAATAGTTACATTATAATCTTGTTAATTACTTATATCTTGTAGCTTTCTGTATTTTTTTCTATATGTTATATGTTTATGCTCAACTAAAGATTTACACTGGATGATTCAGTGCCATATTATTAGAAAGGAATCATTTTAAAAGTCTTAAGATTAGTGAAAAACATTTACACTCATCCCATGAAGTATTATGATATTGAATGTTATATTTTTCGATATTATATTAAATTCATAAAATTTGTCACAATGTCTTTTTATAATTTAATTGTTTATGCTCAAAATTTCAAATTTTTACACTATGTGGTTCAAAGATGTACTCCCATAGTCAAATCCAAAGGTTCATGGACATTTCTATTTTTCTAGTTCTATCTCTAAAAGACCCAAACCTAATGAAATGAATAATAGGACTCTTAAAGGGAACACTTTCTATAATACCATGAAGTTTTAAAAAAAATTATAATAAATTTAATTTCTTGGATAACATGGGATACACACAACGTAGTGTTTAAATAAACTATAATATACTATTGAAATAATATCATTTAATGTGATAGTTATAACATAGCCCTTGTATTGATAAGTATGAATAAGACTAAATATATTATAAAAAATATGGTTTAAAATTCATAAAATAAATTCATTAGATATATATTTATTAAAAAGAAAAATTAAAAATATTAGAGAGTAAAAGAGATGTTTTTTTTTCGAAAAATTGTTATTATACGTGCATTGTGTTTTTTATTTTAATAAATTAAATCCTCCACAATTGGTGAATTATTTTAATGAAATTAATATATATATATATATATTCAATATTTTATTTAATAATCATATTATTGTTTTTTTGGAAATAGAATAATAATAAATACAGTTTAATGCTTAAAAATTATTTTTCTACAAAACTGGTTTTTATTATGATCTGCAAACTTATATTAAAATGAATATATTCAACTTATAAAAATTTAATCTTGAAAAAATTATCCCATATTTGGTATCAGTATATTCAAATTTTATAAATAGTTTCTCTTAATTTTTTGGCATTATGAATAGAAGCCTTCTTATTTTTGTCACCTAGTTAAGTGTAAAATAGGTAAAAGAGAGTTAAAACATTTGTATAAGGGTTTAAATTTTCTCTAAAAATTTCTTTTATCATATTAGATGAGTGTATGTTTTCTAATTCCATCCAATTAACTAATATATGGACACTTATTTTTATTTTTTAATGATTATGACTTTTATATTAATTTAAGAAAATAATAAATACAAAAATATCACTCTCATGACTTTAATATCTCCAATAATTTTACATAAGGATAAGTTCAATTATAAATTTTTGTTTTAAATATTATTTAATTTATCATTAGGTTTTTTTAAATTTTTAGTGTTTGAATAATTATCTTAAATGCTTATGCAACACTGACACATTATTAATTCAACTAAAATAAAAATTAAATGTATGAATTTAAAAATATTAAAAGTAATAAAATTTGGATGATTAATTGTCTTCCATTAATTTTTTAGATGAATATAACTTATTAGAGATGTTTTAAAGGTTTGTAATTGAATTATTGTACGGTAATTTTATTTTCAATGCCAAATTAAATTAATAGCTCCAAAAATGTCATTAATGGAAATTTAAATAAAATATTATTTTATTAAATGATTTAAAATTTATAAAATTGTAATATTTAACCACTTTAATGAAATATGGTGTAAAATATCCACCATGGTTCATTTATGGGTCACTGGTCTTTTTATGGTGAAATTATTTACACATAAATAAAAATAAATATTTTGTGGTAATCGTCAAAAGACTTAACATGGGTTAAAATGGAAAGCTAAGGGTGGAAACATAACCTAAACATGTTATAGATTTATTAGATGTGATAATTTCGAATTATAATCATATCATATTATAATTCTATAATTTCGGTTCTATTTTTCTGAGAATATTAATTTATATTAAGTAAATACTTTAAGTAATTCCAACAGTGCTCCTCCCCTCACTTATAAAAAGGCACATCCTCTACTTCATTATTCACAATGTTTGAGACTTTTATTTCATAAAATAATTTATAGAATACCTTCATAGATTCTTTTACCTCATACTAGAGAATCTTTTCTTCCCAAAAGGCTATCCTTTCAAGGATGAAGGTTTAGTCCAATGTAGATTTTTCAATAATGATGTATAACTCTTAAAAGACTGTTTTCAGTTTTATTTATTCTTTTAGCTCATATAAATCAATGGAATACATTATAAAGTAATTAATTCTGTATATTAAATTTATATAATTGTTATCATTATGATTTAATGACTATATTTAACCGTCTTCTCATCTGTTGGGAAATGATAATGTCACTCGTGCATATGTGTAGACTATCACACCCCTGAGTAATGCGATTTGTTTTACATTTGTACATCACAAGAAAGGTAATAAGGATAGATGTAACTAATATATATCATATATATTATATAATAATTATTCTTGAATGGTGAATTATTAATTACACTTATTTCATTCCATCTTTCAAAAAGTGAAAATAACATTCATTTGTACGTACGTCCTACCTCCTCCATGGATGATGTAATTGAGTTACCTATCTCAGTCATTTATACATGAAACCAAATATATATATATATATACATACATATATATAATAAATTTATATTATATTTACTTCATTATATAAATTATGTTGATGATGTAATAATGATCAAAGTACAAATACTGGAATACCGAACTGAAATTCTCACAAAAAAAATATACATTCAACCATAAAAAACTATTATTTTAATAAATAATTTTGGGTTAAAATGTTATAAGTGGATCATATTTGATATTATATGTATTTAAATTGATCTTTTATATAATTATAATATATTTTAATTTATTGTAAAGGATGTTAAAGAACTTTTAAACAATGGGGAACTTAATGTAAGGGAATTTCATCTCACTATTACTTATGAGAGACACATGTGATTTTAACTATGTTATTATTTTATATAGTGTATATACAGCCAATGAATATTTTTTTATATTTTTCGAATTAAACTTTTTTTATATGAATATCCATATAAGGTTCTTCATTTCATGGAGGTTTGGATTTAAACCTTACCAAAGTAGTAAGGGTTTTACCTTACAATCTCCTATTTTACAAAATTAGTCGGGGTTTTATGATTAAAAAATACCATAATATTTGAGAAATTTTAGATTTTAAATAATTTATTTCAAAATGAAATGGTTATTGTCTTCAAAAAAATTTTCCAATATCTTTTAAAGTTATTTTCATCTATGGTTGCATCCTAGGATGTTCCTTATTCTTTACTGGCGATAAGATACAATGATACCAGCCAATTTTTTTCTTTAGATAGCTTATAATTATTCTTATTTAATGATGACTCTATAAAAACCATTTCTTTCCCATGCATCAATTAAGTTATAAAAATCATTTCTATTAAATGAGTAATGTTATGATGAATTGATGAAATGTTTACGAAACTATTTCCTTTTCATGGGTTATAATATGATGAATATTTTATGATCTTGTGGAAAGAATATATATAATTTTAATTATGTAATTAGTGGTATCATAATTATATAAGGGATGGAATGTGGGTTGAACCTTATTAGAAAAGGAACTCTATCCACTATTATATTCTTTGGAGTGATCCTTGAATACGGATAAAATGGTTTCTAGAGTGAATACAATACAGTATGATATTCTTGGTAGTAATTCTTCACTACTAAGGAAATTATTTTATATTCCTATGTGTGTGATTCAAGAATATTTCTTTTTCCAATATTATACTCCCATGGATCATGTTTTTTATTCCATTTATGATTTATTTCTTATGAACTTCTATGATTTATCCCATGACTCAACATTATGATTTATGATATGAAGGGTGTGGTTTTCAAATTTTATGTTCATGATATGTTTTAGTTATCATTGATATTTCCCTTGTTTACCCTTACAGATAATCAGATCTCACCCTTTAATATGTTAACTTTATAAAGGTCATAAAAGAAGGTTTGAACTATTATATATCTAAGAATGGTTTGAATTATGAAGAACTTAGTGGGAGATGGTATTTATCTCTTATGTTTTTTATTATGTATTCAATATTTAAAAGGCACTAGACTTGTATGATTATAGCATGTATCATAATGTTATGTATTGATTATTAATCTTATAAGATGTGATATTTATGTATGAAACTTATCTGTTGTAAAATTTGGCATCATATCTAGGTTTAGTTACCATTAGAAACTAGGATGAGAGAACTTTACTGATAACACTTAGTACAATACTATGTATATAAAAATGTCTTTAGGTATGGTAAATAAATTGCTTTCATTTTCATACCAAATATCCATGTCTAGATACAAAAATTAGAGATTGTTTTGGAATATATTTTGCTATGGGTAATTACCAAAATATTTGATCATGTATATCTCATCCATCATTCGGGTTCACGGTGATTGTCCTATTTCTGTTCACCTATTTTTTCACACAAGATGTATATGAATGGGTCAATTCACATTTAAATTATGTTCAATAATTTATTTTTGAATAAATAATGATCATGGATTACCAAGGTTAAACATATGGTGTCATAGATTGAAAACATTGTTTCAGTAATTAAACATCCTATAAATAATTTTCCTGATTATTCGATTCATCTATCTGAATAAAGATGTTTGATGGTCATGAAAAGCATTTTTATCTTAGTAATAGGTTGAAGATAGAATAATGTAGTTGAGGTGGATATACGTATAATAAAAGATGAATTTTATTAAATATTCGATGAAACAGACCAATGTTACTGAGATCCATATTTTTTGTGTGGTAGTCGATATTCTTATCATTTTAACACACATCGTAAATACCAGAGAATATTTATCTCTTTATTATCTTTCTATAATATACATTATGTATATGGTAATATTTCATGGAGAGTAACCTTTTATTATATCTAATTGGGATCCAATTCTTACCTCACTATTCGAGCTAATTATTCAGAAATATCTTTATTAAGAGTTTTGTTTTAGTGCTTCTTGTTATCATTAGACATATTTTCAAACCAAAGGGGATACTATAAGTTATTATTCTATAGATTTCAAATGTTTTTGTGATTAACACCTTCCTATGGTCAAGTTTTCATACAACAAATACTTTTACTCTAGCATTATGATGTATCCTTTTGAGCCCCTATATGAAAATAGGTGTATAAATATAATATTCTTGGAAGAATTTGGAGGAAAAAATTAATTGGGTCCGAATCTAGACATTTAAATAATATAGATAGTTATAATCATTCGTAAAAATAGTATGGTAGCTCAAAGTCGATATAAAATTTATGCAAATATTATCCTAAGAAATCAAGATTTCAATGTTGTTGGAAAGGTATTTAAGTGAATTTTTCTATGTAAAAAGGTTATGAGACATCAAATGTAGTGATATTTGTACCCTAGGTATCTTTTCCCCATTAA